>CM067849.1:41497875-44087758 GCA_034638295.1 Phortica okadai | reverse complement strand
AAGTCAAAGCAAAGATGGTTGTGATTTACAAAGATATTTTTGAGTGGTATGTGCTTCAAAACGACACTTAAAATTTGTTACTCTTTGTTAAGTTTGGATAGTTTAGTTATTGTATAATCATCTTAAAATGACAGAAAGTTTATAAGATACCTTTGCATTCCAATTCCCGTTCTTATCAATTGTAATTCCTTATGTTAAGCTGAACTTCAACGTAACATAAGGAAATACGTTTACTAGCAACGATGGAAATGGCAATGCAAAGTAACAGCAAATTAACATGACCAAAAGATCAGTTGTTTGCAGAATGAGACAACAACAGCTATCCTGATTATGAGACGCTGTTAAAATTCTATTTACAGCCATTTGAGAGAATTTTCTTTTTAACAGTGACTAATATAATTGCCAGAATAGGGGCGTTAACCTAATACTGCTACACTCTGTAATATGAGCTACAACACATTCCATGCCACTCGAATAACATAACAACTTTAAATAATTCTTTAAATAGCCTCAAGAATTGGGTTATTAATTAGCAAAACGCTGTGAACAATCATACACGTAATAATAATGCAAAGAACAATAAATCAAACACATGCTTGGCTTGTAATGAACAAGTGATGGAACACCTCTGATCACTCAGTCAGCCGACAAACAAACAAAGAAGCTGTAAAGCAAAGCAAAAAAAAAAACATATCTTTCACATAGTTTTGAATATGAACTCGAACTCCCTCGTTTTTACACAAGCTCAACAAGCCGAACAAGGAGAAACAATTGGCCAATTTATCGCATGATTAGATGCTACGATTTCATACAACACTGTTTGAAGAGCAAACGGTCGAAATAAAAAGCCAAAAGAAAAAAAACAAAAACAAAAACAGAAATAAAGCCGAAATTCAATAAAGAATTTTATGGCAAAATCAAGCTTAGCTTAGATGAGGCATACAGAAGAGTCGTGGCAAGTCGAGCGAGTCGCGTCGAATTGGCGAGGGTCTTGTTAGTGAATATTTGTGTTGTACAGACGAGACGCCACCGTTGTGGCCGCAGCAGCAGCGGCAGCAGCAGCAATCGCAGCCGCCGCTGGCAGACGCAACTGATTTGATCTTGAGATTAGCTGAGCAGCTGAGTGTTTGAAGCTGAGACTCAGACTGAGTCTGAGGCTGACCAAAGAGTTGTGAATTCAAATGAGTTACGTACGAGATGTAATGCGCGATGCGATGCGTTGCGTTGTGTCTTGAAAGGTGTATCTTTAATCAGTGCTATTGGTTACTACTATGAGACGTCAAGCGTTGGCGTTGGCGTTGCCAACATGATGATTGACTGAATGAGTGAATGAGTTCCACACACATTCTGTTTGTTGGCTTGTTTTTTTATGTGTTTGTTGTGTGAAGATTCAAAACTGCTTATTAGTCGCAATTAACAAGACAACAACAACAACACACACACACACGACTTGAAAAAGTATCTGCGTGCCAGTTGTTGTTGTTCATAAGAAAAAAAAAAAAACCTTTTGTTCATTTTCAGCTGTTGAAATGAGTCGCTTTGATGGACGTTTTGTTTTGATAGCGCCGCGCCATCTTCATTGGGCGTCAGCTTATTTACCCAACTTCATCTCCACTACACAACACTTCAAGCCGCTAATCTTATGTCTCTGTCTGTCTCTCGGTCTGTGTGTTTTTGTATGTGTTGGTGATTAATAGAATTTTGATTTCTGGCAATTTTCGCACAGCCAAACTGAGCGTAACTATTTTCAGCTGTGCTTTGTTGCTCTCCATTCAAAATGTTTGCTTTATTTTTATACAATTTTTTTTTTTATTGTATTTTTGGACATTTGATTTATGCATTTTGGTTTTGTGGTTTATGCGTTCGGCTCGGCTTGTTTCTAATCAATTCATATAAAAATATTCATTGATACGCTTGACGCTTGTTTCAACGTTGCCGCCGATCACGTTGCTCTTAACCCATAATTAAGGGCTTAACTTCTAATGCAATAATTTTGAAAGCTTCCTGTTTTTAATTGGCTTTTGCTTTTGCTCTACACATTTAATTATTAAGTTCTTAAGCTTGTCTCGGCTCGGGTGGTCAAAAATCGCGGGTGTTGGTTTGTAATTATTGGCTTGCTTTCTACGAATACGCATTACGGACCAAGGCACGGGTCAATAGACGCTTACTTCAAGGCTAATAAGACTTCCTTCTAAATTAGCTGCTTTCCTTCAAATATTTTATTGCACTTACAATATTTGTATTTTCATGTTTAAGGCACAACTCACGATCAGTCAAAAAGAAAATTTAAATATTAAAAAATACATAAATAATATAAAAAATGCCGCACAGCTTGTTAAAACATGAAAAATTGTTATCTCAAAGCAAAAAACCACAAAAAATGAAAGAAATAAAATCAAAATTTAAAGAACTAACAACAACAAAAAAAATAAAGTCAAGACAATTGATGGCACACCTCAACACGATAAAAAGGAAAATTCGCAAAGCAGAAAAAAATAAAAAATCAAAAAAAAACGACAAAATATTTCTATTAAGCAAAGGAAACCAATGCAAGAAACTTGAAAGCTGAAAAAAATCACGCCTGGCGCAGCAACGAAACAAAAAAAAAACGAAGCAATGCTTTAAGCCGCCTAGTTGACAAAGAAACAAAACAAACCAAAAAGAAACGAAACGAAATGAAATGAAACGATAAACAACGACATGATGATGATGATGACAACGACGGCTTTGACGTTATTGGTGAACGGCGCTGAAGTGCAGATGAGTCTTCGCTCAATGTGAATGAAAATCAAGTGCTGCAAGCGAAAAGCAACAAGGAAAATGCAAACAACAGAAAAAGAAAAAAAAAATGGGGTAGGGCAGCGTCTCAAAAATTAAAAAAAAAAAAATGCGCCCCATGGCAAAACTTACAAGCGCACAAAAAGCAAAGCACGTGAAATAAAATCGCGCGATTCAGCGAAGCGACACCAACGGCATTAGAAGATGCGACTTGGCCAGCGAAGCGCACAATTTGGCACAGAGTCAGCAGGAAGCACGGCTTACACGAGAGCAAAGACAAATAAAAAAAATTACAAAAAAAACTGAGTATAAAAAACAAATGAAGAAAACCAAAAGTAAAAAAGTAATAAACCAATTATGCACTTTGCCGCAACATTGACGAAGTTGGCCAAGTGTGCGCGCAACACACAACTTTTTGCCAACTTTGGTAGATGATTATTATTTTTTTTTTTTTTTTCTGTGTGTCTGTGCCAGGATGCAACAAGTTGTTGTGTTGATAGCGCAGAACGTACAATTTTTTTTTTTCTTCTATTTTTTTTTTTTTACGAACACGAAAATTAAATCAAGCCAACTTTCAGTTTTCGAGCTATGCAACTAATTTAACTAACAGCCAAGCACAGTTCGTACAGTTTTATCGCAAGATACTTGCAACGTTATCGTCGCGTCTGCCATAACAAGCATAACTCGTTGTCGATGGGATGTTTGTTTTATTTGTTTATCTTGGGCTTTTTGGCGTAGGTTGCTATGACGAACATGAATTTGCCTGCTGATGATTGCCCGACTCCCCGCTTGTTTTGTAGGGCGGGCGTTACAATCATAGGTCACCAAGGCGAGGTCAGCTGCATGCCAACAACCTAGTCTGTCTCACTCGCACACTCTTATTAAATATGTGTGTGTAGTCATAGTCTTAAAAGGTTTCTCTCGTTCGTTGTTGTCAGCTTGCCAACAACACAGTATGAAGTCAGGCTAATGATGCTGTTGCTGCTGCTTCAGCTTAGATATTGCCATTGTTGATGAGCAAACGTTGATATGATGTTGACGACAAGCAACAATGCACAAACGGCAACAACAACAACATCAACAAAGGCTGGCAACATCTTAGTACAACATCAAGCAACACATTTTCATTTATCGTGCTCAAAAGTGTTTCTTCGCTACAAATTATCCGCGATTTTCGTTATGTTGCCAAGATCTAAGCCAAGTTAACAACATCGACAAACAGACTGACAGCCAAACAACAACGAATCTTGGCTTATGTAAAATAAATATTTGCTTTTCGGCTGTCGTGTAATTAGCCTAACAGGTTGTTCATTTCATTAGTTATTTGTAATTTTTTTTTTATTATCTCTTCTTAGTTTTGGGCGCATAGACAAGTAAGGGGCGTGTTTAGGGCGTACAGGGCTTGTCACAAACCTCAGTCAGGCTTAATGATGACGACTGTTGCTTAAATATGACATTTGTTTTTTTCAATTTTGCAATATTTTAAGGCATGTTTAGTTTTCAATTGATTTGATTTAACGGTGAAAGTTTTTAAGGTTTAAAGGTTTCAGTAAAAAAGGTTATAAGTTATTATTTGCAGATGTTTATAATTGTTGGAAATACTAGAAATGAAGTTATCAAACGAGTCATATTCTAAACGACCGCAAATCAAGATACATTTTGCGTAAGTATTTATTGTTTAAACACAAATCAATAAAACAGTCAAAAGCACTCAACGTCGACCATTGACAATTAAAGCTTAAAAGACAACAACAATATTTATAAATAAATTGAATGAAAAAAAAAAATAAATAAATAAATAAAAACACTTGAAATACTCGCCGGCCGACAAGCTGTCATTGACTCATTAACACTTTGTTTAAAAAACAAATGCTCAGCACAAAGCAAAGCAACGAAACTGAAATTGAAACTGAAAATTGTCGAAAATCAATAAAAGCAAAGATTTCTATTAAATAAAAATTAAGCAGCCGCTAAACAAAAACAAAAAAAATACAAAAAGCTAACAAGCAAATGAACAAATGAACAAAGCAACGTGGCAAACGAAGAATGTCTAATAAGATTTTTGTTAGCACTTTCAACATGTCGATTTGAAGGCGGAGAAAATGTTTAAAAAAGGTGTTAATTGAAGACCAACAAAAAACAAAAAAAAAAAACCAAAAAAAAAAACCACACTTGTTTCACTTGCCACTCACAGCCAAATGTGTGAGTGACCATTTTTTTTTTCTTGTCGTTTCTGATGACTTTTATGTCTCAGCATTACAGACAAGTAGGGATGTCAATCCCGGGATCCCGGGATCCCGAAATCCCGGGATTTCAGTGTTTTTGAAGTCCCGAAAATCCCGGGATTTAACTTGCCCCATCCCGGGATATTCGGGACTTACATTTTTTTATTCTGATGTGAATTATTTCTATTGATCAGTAAGTTAGAAAGCGTACACGACAAATTTCATTGTTTTGTAACCAAGAACGTAGTTAGCTTGTCACAAAGGGGGCGAAAATAGTCTTTTTACATAAATCTGAGCGCTTTTTACAAAAACCAAAGTTGTTTCAAGGATTTAAAGTATTGATATTCTGATGTAGGGGGACTGGAGAATGATGCTCAAAATTTGAAAAAAAAAGTTCCCCAAAATTTTTTAATGTAATTTACAAAAATCTTTGCGAAGAGAGTAGTACGGCTTTTCTGAGTCCTTCTCTAAAACCATATTTTTTTGTAATGGTTACTGTCTTCAGAAACTCTTTAATTCTATTCTAACCGTCCAACCAATAAATTTTGAAGGTGAAAGGTATTTTTCGTCAGCAGATTTGGAGAATTCAACATTAAAAGCTTTACTACTTTTAAGGTTATATACCTGTAAAACGCTTTAACTAATAATAAAAAACGCTTTAAATAAAAATAAACGTTTAAGCTTAAAAAATATTTGGTAACTCATTTTGTAAGACTGAATGAAATAGTCTATTTTTGTTTGTTGCTTCGTATTTTGTTTTTTTAAATAATAAAAGGGAATAAATAGAAAAATTATAAAATATTTACTATCTTAACTAGTCCCGGGACTAATCCCGGGATCCCGGGATTTCAGTTTGCAATCCCGAAAATCCCGGGATTGGCAAATCTCCAAAAATTGACATCCCTACAGACAAGCAAACAATTGTTTAAAGTTGCTGTGTTCTTTGGAATGTTGCTTACAAAAAGGTCAACAACAACAACAAAAGTCATGAAGAATTATTAAGTTTGTTAGCAAAAAAAAAAAAAAAAACATGCAAAAGCACGTAATTATAGAGAGTGAAATCATTATAGTCAACGATGAAGAAGAAGAAGAAGCATAATCACAGACACACCTTTAAAATATTTATTAAATATAATTCAATAAATGCAATAAAAATCTAATTAAAATGCAATTCATCGTTGAAAAATGCCGTAAAGGCAAAGCAAAGATGTTACTAATAATGATGATGATGATGACGATGACGATTATGATGAACCAACCTAAGCGCAAAGGAATGCAAATGCGCAGACAGACAAATAAATAAAGGAAGATGAAAAATCATTACTCAATAGGAAATGCTTAACAAAAATATTGTAATAAAAACATCATTAACGGCAACAACGTAGCAGAAGCAGAAGCAGCAATAATATCAACAGCAACAACAACAACCGCAGCAGTGGCAACAACAGTTGCCAATTCATGCGCAATCGCGTCGAATCGAAGGCGTTGAAAATTGTCAAAGAACATGCCGCTCATTCGTCGCTCCTCGCTCATTCATTCACTCACTCACTCACTCATCTAGTCGGCAGCTCGATTTTTGGCAGTCGCGTCAAGCGGCAGCATTAAACCAAACAAATTCAGGCGTTGCTTCCTGGACAGCAAGACAGACGGACAGGTTGCTGTTGCTGTTGTTGCTGCCAAACCTCAGAAAAGTGCACACCTTAAAAAACTCAACGTCTTTCGTTCGTTGGTTCACTCGCAAATGCATCTCATGTAATGCGAAAATTTACGTTATACTTGAATATGAAAATCGTACAAAAATAATCAAAAAAAAAAGTAAAAAAAACCTCTGAAAATTATTTTAAGCCCAAAAGACAAAAATTCATGGTAGTATAGCAAATTTTTTGTTGCCATTCGGATGCGAATTCATTTTAGACGCGACTCGATTTCGATTTCGTTTCACATTACAAATCAATGCAACAATAACTTGTTGACATTTGAAAATTGTTAGCTTCGCTTCGTGTTGTTGTTGTTGTTTTTGTTGTTGTTGCTGGGTAGTACAAAATTGTAGGCTTGGAGTTATAAAATAAATGTTTCTTTTGTTAAGAAGCTGTCGTACAAGCATTGCGAACAGGTTGTGGCAAATACTAGAAGAGTAATTTAGATTTTAAAATAATAAAATATCATTTTGTATTTCAGACGTGGCATTAAAGCAAGAACGCATCTTCTTTAAACTTGTCTGCCAACATTTTTGGGCAGCTTCTGCCATTGCACAAAGGAAACAGTAGCATACTTTTTGGCTGACACATTTGGGCACATACTCGCACATAAATTCTAAGCCGGGACTTAAGTGCCGCAATTAATGTCGGTTCCATGTGACGGCTGAGAAACTTTTACAACTAAAAAGATTCATTGGTTGTATTTTTTTTTTTTTTTTTTAATTTTTTGTTTGTTTTGTTTTTATGTACAAACACTGAAATTGCACTTTTTAGTTGTAAAACGCGAAATAAAATTGGCAATTTTTGTGTTTTTCTCTTAGGTCAAATTGCACAGGCAAGCAAATATGCATAAATAATATGATAGTTCAAACAGCAAACTGACACTAACCTGCCATTAAAACACACACAAAAGCTTTCCTCGTTTCGAGTTTCATAGTTTATAAACAACAAAAAAAATATATGAAAGTACTCATAAATGTTTTTTCCCAGCGTTCACTCCCTAAACATAAAGCAACATAAGCAAAAAGAAAAACAAAGAGTGGCAACATTGTCAGCGACATTGTCCATTTATGCAAAATCGAACACTGATTGTGACACTTGCGAACAACGGCAACAACACCACCAACAACAACAAAGCGGTCAACATTAATTAACCAAAAATGTTTAGCAATATGGCAGCCAAGCAACATTTCACTGACTTGTCATATGTTTATGTGAAAATCGCTGCTGCTGCCTTTAAAACAGTTTCAATTCATTTTTGTTTTTTATAGAGTTATAAGGTTGAACTAGATAAATGTTTTTTTTTTTTTTTTGGGCAAACATCTTCCGCAATTTTTGCATATTTTTCATAAGCAAAACTTACGTTGAACATGCGCAATATTTTCACAGCGGCAGAGGCGAGGGAGAGCACACAAATCGAATGCGAACACGTATGAAGTAGCAAGCAAATCAAATAAGGAAAAATGTCGCCAAACTTTTCAATTCAACTGTCAATCAATTTGAGATAGTGTAGCTTCTTAGACCTATGCGAGTGCGAGTTTATATTGGCAGGCAGGGAAGCACTTGTAGAGGGCGAAGTAGTCGGCGTTTAGTCAGAAAATGCTTGAACGAGGGCAGCGGGCGGTGTTGGTGGCAAGTAGATCTTGGCGGCGATCGAATAGCATAAAGTAACAGCAACAACAAAAATCAACAACAACAATAATGACATTTATGCAAAATAGCAGCACTTTTTGTTTACTTGTTTTTGTTTTTTTTTTTTTTTTTTTGAGCTGTTGTTGGCAACACTTTGTGCAGCACAAGTTTTGTCATTGAACAAGGTGACCAGTCATGGAATTTGGTAATAATTTATGGCTAATTTAATAAAAATATTTTAGAAAAAATAAATAATTGTTTCTATTAGCAAATAAAATGTTTTTAAAGTTGTTAAAAAAAACATAGAGTCTATGAAAGCAATGGTCACCCTATGCGCAGACAATCGGCAGTGCAAAGTCATTGCACACACACACACACGGGCATTGAATGCGCTCATAATAATTGCACTTGCATTGCATGCAAATCAAATTGTCATCACACATTGAGAAGGCATTGAGGCATTGTCTGTGACTGCCTCAACTTGAAGTTAACTTGACTTGTTGTTATTGTGGTTATTGCTGCTTCTGCTGCTGTTTTTTCGGTCAGTTTATTGGTCCCAAAGGACAATAGGCGCTCCATGCAGCCAACGCCACACAATTGAATGGAATACCACGAACCGAAGCAACGATCGATCGATCGTACATTTTTGCTTCGATGGATGGATGATGGCTCGTTGAAAGTTTGCTACTTTTAGCTTGGCTTGGCTTGCCAGGCCGGTCGGTCGGTCGGTTGGTTGGTTTGTTGGTTTGAATGATCGATGACAGACGTTGCGTTTGATTGAAAGCAATTGCCAATTGCCATGCAGCAGTTTAAGTGGGTTGCCATTGCGCTGTGAGAGAGTCGTTTACCGCAGCGCCTCCTCTTTTTTAAATGTTCTGCAAAGCGGCCGCCGACGCTGCCAACTTGTTTGCTTTGTTTTGTTTTGTTTTTCTTTTTTCTGTGCACGCCTGGAAAATATGACTGCCACACGCGTTCGCCATGACGCTTAGAAAATTTATTAGTTTGCGCGTTGGCGTTTATATTGCAACTTTTTACGTTGCATTGTGTTTGTTTCTTGTTGTTGTTGTATATAATTGTTAACGGTGCTATGATTAATTGTGACTTGTTTGTTTTTTTTTTTTTGTATTGTTTAATTGATAAATGTGCTAATAAAAAAGTAACAAATTAAAAATGAATAGAACATTTGAATGACGTTGGGAAACTAACAAAAAGAAGTATCTCGGATAACTTTCTCAGTCATAAGGCAAAGCAACTCCTACTGGTGGTCAAATTTAATTTGCAATTTTCAGTAGCGTTTTTTTTTTTTGTTTTTTTTTTAATGACACCAAAGCATTCGCTAAACTGAAGAAGAAAAACAAGAAGAAGAAGGCGCACATAAAATTTCATTTTCATATTTAATTATGCAGTAAGCAAAAGAATGAAGCTTAGCGTGTGTTGTATGTTAGGCTAAGCCATAAGATTTCGCTATAAATGAGTCAACGCCAAAGCAAAAGTAGTGAACAACGTTGCCAATAATACGTGGAATTGCAAGCGGTGACGGGTGGTCCACAAACGGCTATGCGTTGGCAACACTGCCACATATAAACATACATAACAAAAACAACAACAAAACGCCAAACGAGTTAAAGCTCATCACATTCATACTTCTTCTACTTTAAGCTTAGCTTCTTCTTTTCAGCTCTGCCGAACGATGTTAAAGATTCTAAAGAAATGCTTATTAAAGTCGAAGTTTTTACGATTATGACGAAGACGTCAGCGACGTCGGCATTGCTGCCAACCATTGCTGCAACGCGACAAGTCGTTGGCCATGTCATGGCTTGGCACCGCCTTCAGTAGCCCGACGAGCAGCAGCAATTAAATTGGTCAACATTTACCGAATGGCCTGGCCGTACGATGAAATGCCATCAATTTCATTTCAAAACGCATACAGGATTCAACTGACTTCGCTTTGCCTTCAGACGATTTCGCATGGCATAGCTTGAGTTCAGTTCGCTTTAGTTGACTTGGCTTAGCCTCAGTCTTAGACTCAGCCATGGCTTGAACTCAAATGAAGCGCAGAGTGCTTCACGCTCATTTCCATACGAAGCTATTCAAATTTCATTTTTGGTATTTCAACGGTTACGCTCATTTGGTAATTATGTGAAAAAAAAATAAAAAAATGTTTACAGCTGTCGTTGCGCTGCTATGAATTTTTCCGCAAGTTGGCAGCGCCGTCACAGTCGCACAAACGACATATTTCATTGCCTTCATGCAATGCACAAGTGCATTTCGTACAAAATTCGCCATTTCTTTTGCTTTCGTCGGTCGTTTTTTTTGTTGTTTTTGTGTCAGTCGTTGTCATATTTGTCAATAATGTTGCAGGTCAGTTCGTTGGTCGCTTAGTTACCGTTAAAATGTTGCCTAAACAGCGTCGTGACAGTTGTTGATAAGCTTTTTGTATGTTGACTGCGCTGGCAGGCGATTTGTCAAAGTTTTATGATTTATCACCAACTAGAAAGTAACTAAAAAAGCTCATTTGGGTCAAATAAATGTAATAAAATATCGTTTATAATAACAAATAAACATTTTGCAAGGACAATAAACTCAATTACGACAATCAATAATCGAATCAGCTTAGATGCCTGGCACCTCTTCTCTGGTACGCTGCCAAATACTTATTATTCTTATAGCTAGTAACTATCGAAGGTTAAATCGCAACTCAACGTCAAGCGACGAAAAAACTTTGACTGCCTTTGTGTTTTGTTTAAAGTAAGCAAATGACATGAGTAACAAATTTAAAGGAGTCAACCTTGCGCCAAAACGGAAACGTTGCTGTAAGAGGCCCAAAGCAATTACTATCGATATGGCGTTGGCAGCAGGCGCAGGAACACACTCATTCATGCATTCTTGCCGCAGACTTATCAAGTACGAAAAACTTTTGCCGCCGCCATTTGTTTTGCTCGACTTGTGAGTGCGACGCGGGTGTTGTTGCACTTGCTTGTTGTATTGACGTACTTCCGTTGCAGCAACGGCAACATGCAACGCCAACTTAGTGTGTGTGTGTGTTGCTTTTCGTGTCACGACATGATTTGCTTTGTTTTTTAGTTTAGTTTAGTTTTACTTTGAAGACTTTCCATGACTCGTTGCAACTTTTGACCTGCCATTGAGCAGACATTGTTGTTGTTAGTGCTGTTGTTGTTGTTGTCGCCGGTCGATGATCGGCTGGGCACTTTGCACCTCTCTCATCGAACTTTATTGAGACATTATTATTATTGACTTGAGCGCCGTGCACGAGTTGTCTTCGAGAAACGATGTCAAGCCTGCCGTTGAGTTGAGTTCAAGTGTTGCCAAAGTGCGGCGAGGCGACAAAAGCTGACACAACACAACACACACACACATACATACACAACATAATGTGTCATGCCATGAAACGAAACGAAACAAATCAGGTTAATAACAATAAAAATGTGTGAAAAATTGCCATATTGATTTGCTTTATGTAAGTCTCGTTGCCGGCGGCTGCTTCTTCTTCTTCGTCATCGTCTGCCGACGCCAACAATTATTTAAGCAACGCCCTCTGCTGGTCTGACTAATTAAAAGGTAACACTTAACCACGCTCAGCTGCGATTTAATAGCCGCCGCAGCAAAATAATGTAATACCGAACGGGCGGAAATTAGTTAAATCACTCAAAAGTGAAGCCAAGTCGAGATATGAAGGTAAGGCGCGACAAGGTGAGGAACGGCAAGTTGGCGTTAAGGCGCGTCGGCGCCTTCATCACAGCAAATCACATATGACAGCTGTGTTCACATCTTTTTATTCTAAAGTTTTGCTCGTCGACTCACTCAACGCAAAGTAGAGCAAAGGCAAGCATGAAAGAAAGCGAAAGGATAAAATAATTCTGGTTGTCTGAAATATGAGGCAAATGTGTGTGTTCGAAGGTGTTGCCTGCGATGACGCTGCAATTCGTGGAAACCATGATCTGAACTGAACTGAGTTGCCTTTGAGCTCAAATCAACTGAACTAAGTTGACTGCCTGACTCAACTTCACTACACTTGATTTGACGCACAGAACGCCTTTTCTGATAGATTTTCATTCACACGTTTTGCTTTAGTTTTCTTTTTTTTTTTGTTTTTTATTAATAAAAATTTTCTATTTGATTATTTTTGCCGCCTTTGAGGCATGAAATGCTCTAAAGGGACAAACGAAGATATCTCTTTATATGATTAGATGCTTATTGAGTTAATTTTATTCTGAAAACGCTCACCATTTGATGATTTCAACTAGCTGACAGTTACTTGAGCAAATCTTCAACACAACTCAAGGCTAAAATTACAAAATCGGCGTTAAATTTAAGCTAAAATTAATGAGGTCTTTAAACATAAAAGCGAGACAAACAGAAAGACGTTTAGTATTATTGAAAAGATTAGCTTCGGTTAGTAAAATGAACAGAATTGTTGGCTGTTAAAATGCATTTAAAATGCTTGTTGTTGTTGTCCCAATTGCATGGCTTTAAAATATCTTCAATGCCATTGCATTGGCACAAGGTTATGTCTTTTTAGTTCGTACAATAAGTTGTGCAATTTAGCTGAGATGAGCTCATGCCTTTGCATTCTTTGACGACAACTTTTCACTTCGTTGGCTGATTTTTGCTGCTGTTGTTGTTGATGATAGAGATGATGTTGCGCATTCATAATTTCGCTTTTCCCAGAGCAGCAAGACTACAACAACAAAGAGCAACACCTTTTAGAAAATAATTACAAAATACATTTTACAGTTTCTAATAATCATAAAACGAAGTGATGACGTAATTATGAGTCGCTTTGGCACAACTGACGGCGCAATAAATTGCACAAAGTCACAAACTGAAAATTGCGCTTCCGTCTATGTCTGTCCGGTTGTCTGCCGGCCGGCTGGCCGGCCTGTGTGTGACGTCGCCATTTCTATGTTGCTACAACTTTGTCGTAATGATTTCTTTACTTGCTTTTTCTGCTTGTTTTTGCTTCCATTAATTTTCATGTCTAATAAAAATATGCATAAATTTCTTTGTGGTCGTCCATATAGCTGAAGAAAAACAAAGGGCTAAACCTGTTAAAACGTCAGAGAGTGGGGCGTTGAAGCGTTGAGCGGCAACAGCAACAGCACAACAAAATGTCAAGTGCAGCGACATAAATTCATTATTGACATTTACGAAACGGTCATAAAATGCTTCCCCCCCCTATGTAGAAAATATCATAATTATCATCAACAACATCATCATCGTCATGCTTATGATTATCATTAGCGATATCAATGACATATTGCACAGCGTCATCATCATTAGCAACATCAGAGTATTAGCTTTGTTTTTGCCTCCGGCGACGACTTAAATATGTTGCATGCTATCAATTTTGATTGTTAATGTGAAAAAATTGTCGACGTTATTAATTTTTCACTTTTACACTTTGTTGTTGTTGCTGCTGTTGTTGTAAACTTGACATCATTATCTTTGTGACGTCATTACATGTTGTTGACATTTAACGTTGTCATTATTTATTGTTTATACGCAAATGTGTCGTCGAGTCCTTTGACTTGTTGAGTGCAACAAAGCTCAGCAACGTTTATCAACACTGAAGCACTTTTTAAATTGTTTCTTGCCACAAAATGTCAATGAGCTTTTGTCTTTGTGACTTTGGTTTCGTTTGGTTTTTCAAAGTGTGCCTTTGATCTTACATCGATACAATGTTTGCACTGGCTTCTTCAAGGGCTTTGAACAGAGACAAATGCACAGAATTTCACTTGAAGGTCTAAATTTATACAATAATGTGTTTCAAGGTTGCAAGTTTAAACCTGCGTTCCGATCATTTTGCCAACTGTGAGGAAGTCTATACAAAACCTTAATTTAAAGAGCAAATCCTTTAGCTCATCCCACTTTTGTAGAAACTTATAGAAACAGAACGATAAATTCTCTCGAAAAGCTCACTTAGACTAAGTTTCGGTTCAGGGTACTCTCTCAGTTTGTCAAAATGTCCGGAACACCGGATGGGAAGATGTTCGAATTCGGGGATGGTATTTTGAAAATCTTTTTCAGTACAAAACTATGTACTTTCAACATGTCTTTCGAAATGGGTTGCAATCCCAACAGTTATCCCAAAATCAAACCAATTATAAATGTTTTTTCTTCTAGCAATCTAACTATCTATATATCATCTATCAAATTATGCATAATTCTTAAAAACGTTTGCCTAGTATATACATACACCAGCCAAACAAGCCGAAACAAGCCAACGCCGACACATCTAAACGCATTTTATGACTCACACAATATCAGAAGAGTTAAAAAACGAAACTACGTATAAAATTTGCTAAACCCAAGAAACGAAACTTTTAAATGAAAATAAAAAATAAGAAAAAATGCAACGCTTTGAACTAACTTTGCGACGTAATTAAACTGTCTTTGCTTGACTAATGCCCGCGCGCAAACTTGTTTCATTCAGACTCATCTAAGCGCGCCGAGTACCACGACTAAAATAGCAACAAACAAAAAAAAAAAAAAAAATAACAGAAAAATTTAAGAAAAAAAAAAAAAAACTAAAAAATAAATAACTTCATGCAAAATGAAAATGCATGTCGGCTTAGGTCCAGACAAGTGTTGAATTGGACAAGCAAAAATTTAACGATTTCGAGTTCGAGCATTGAGCTAAGCTCAGCTTCAGTTGCAGCTCGCATATGTGTGATTTTTATAGTTAAAATCGCAAAGTGGGCCTTCGAATGGCGATACACATGCCGCTGGCACTGTTCGACAAGCGCTCTTGTGCATATGTTTGTACTCATTTTGGTGTAAGTTTATTTCATGGTACTTAAACATTCAACGTTGCGCTTCATTTCATACAATAGCGCATTTATTTATTTTTTTTTTTTTCCTTTTCGTTTTCTTTATGGCATTTAAGTGGAAAATATATATATAATTTTCTACGTTGTTCGTTTAAATATTTAATTGGATTTTATTTTTAATGTTAGCAAATTTTTGTGTTAAGTGCCACAATGCCCAAATCAGTTGCCTTTCGAATTTTTGCAAATAAATTTAATTTAATGCAAATGTAAATATAAATATAAATCTAAACGAAATTGTAGAAAGTCTGCGGCACAAATAAACAAAGTAAAAAAAATAAACGCAAAAAGCAAAGAAAAACTTGCATGTTTAACACATTTTGCGTTGAAGTTAATGAAAAAAATAAAATAAAATTAAAAAAACGCGCGTAAATCGCGTGAAAAACGCGCAAATGAAAATGGCGTCAGACAAAATGCAACAACTGATTATGAATATGAAAAATGAGTTTTTGGCACAGCATGCAATGTGCGTTGATGCGTAAAAGCCTAAAAGACGCTGTGCGTGTGTCTGTGCGAGCAAGAGAGAAAGATAAAGTCAAGCGTCAAAAGAAAACGCGCACACGCAGCTTTGATGCAAATGCGCAGATTAAGTATACGCAACGTTGGCCATTGCTGAAGTCAAGTTGCAAGTGTATTCTGTGCGTGTGTGTATATGTGTGTGTGTGTGTGTGACTTTCCAGCGCTTGTCAGCGTCAATTTTTATACGCTCAGTCGTTAGTTACTTTTGCCATAGCAAAGTTGTTGTTGTTGTCGCTACTGTCTGTCTCATCAACGCATTGCAATCTGCCTTTTTCCATTTGTATATTTTCTGCCACTTCTGCTTCTTCTTGATTTTTTTTTTTTTTTTTTTTTGTTTTATTGCCTCGGCCAGTCACCAACAACGACGACGACAATCACAACGTTGTGTGTGTAATCCGCTTGCATTGCATTTTTCATCTTTCGCACATTGCACATTTGATTATTGTGCTGTGCCGTCCATCCGTCCGTCCGTCGTCGTCTTTGTCGTCGACGACAGTAGCCCAGGTCATTTGCAACTTTCTTTGCAACTTTGCACTTGGCAACATATCGTCAGCAACATGAGGCGCTCTGCCTTTGCCTTTGCCTCTGTGCGCTTGCATGTTCATAATCGCTCCAGTGTATCAAAAACTATTTTGCACATTTCTGGCTTGAAGATGCGTTTCTTTTTTTACGTTGTCAAACCACTTAACCCAGTCGTCTTCCATCTGCTTTGCTGTCGACGATTAATGTGTCAGCGCATAGTTTGTGTTGCGTACACATTTTGATTTCGCTACTCACATACGTATTTACATACATTTCAAATAAACAAAATTGCGCATTTATTATCCTGTTTTCATTTAATGTACAATTTTCTGCCTGTTTGGCCATTTCACTGTTAAGATTATGTAATTTCCTAATTAAAAATGCGGCAATTAATGATTTTTTTTTTTTTTTAGCATTTGCGACTGTCAGTTTTGGTAGACTTGGCTTAAAGATTAGTTTGGTTTTTGTACTTCAGTAGACTGAAAGAAGCAACTTGTTTGAACATTTTATATCTTCATATAAGCAATGTAAATGTTGCTAAGGTCATGTGTATAATATTTGAAATTTTCATTTGCGACACACACAAAATTCTTAGCTTAGACTTTCTTAGGTTATCAACGTAAAGAGAATGCTTACATGAAAATTCTTTGCAACTTGTTTATCATTTTAATAAGGCAGCAGCTTATTGTCGGTTATAATGCGGCTTTTGCTGACTACAGCTAATTAAGTTAGTAACTGCATTTAAGCAATATTGCCAACCCACTGTCTATGCCAAGTATCTTCTATTAATTACACGCTTGCGCATTCGCTATGCAAATAAAAAAGAAACAATGCGCGAAATAACTATAATTAACTAAAGCTACACACACACACACACACACACAGATACACTGAGCAACACATAGCAATGTAAAGAACATAAGCTCACTTTAGTAAGTATTAAAATAGAAAAAATAAATGAAAAAAAAAATATCATAACTTAAACGTTAACGATTGCAAACGTTGAGCGATGCACACGATTAAAGATACTCGCTCAACAATGCCGTAGATACAAGTGAGATTTTCTGCCGTTGTTGTTGGTGTGGTTGTTGTTTTGCATGTTATGTTTTTGCAATTGCTACGCGTTGGCATAAAATCCGGGTAACAAATTAATTTGTCATATGTTCAAAGCAAACGCGACATAAAGTCACACGATTCCATGCCTTGCCTCTTACTTGGACTCAGTGAACGTAGGGCAGCCAAAAGGGCTCACTGATGTTAGAAGAAGTTAACGACTATCTAGTTCTCAGTTAGCTACAACACTCACTCATGTGTATGAGGCATGAGCAAAGTATTTAGATACACAAGAGCGACGTTCAACGAATGCAAAATTGTCGGACCAAAAGTTAGATGGCTTATAGAGAAGCTGTTGGCGCGTTTGTTGTTGTTGTTGCTGTTATTGTTATTGCTTGCAGATTAATTTTTAATTGAAAAAACATGTTTAGTTATATGTTCTTTGCTAACTAAAAAAGTAAAGGGAAATGTTTAACATGTTGAAAATGATGATGTTTTATAGGCGCTCTTCTGATGATAGTTCTTTACAGGAAAAGATACTGGATGGCGGATTATGTTCTTCTCAGCTGATTTTTTTTATTGTAATCACGCACTAAAAATATACAATATACAATAATAGTTATTTCTTAAGTGAAATGTTATATTTTATTACTTCATTAAATTCAAATTAATTAATTCAATCGTGCCGTATGTTACATTAGAGCACACATAACATACGTCTGTCGTGCTTAAAGCACTTTATAGAGCATACTTTATATTAGAATAGCATGCAATAAAAGAGTGAGTCTACAGTAGAACTTCGATAATTGGGATCTCCTCAAATCCAGACTTTCCAGTAATTCGGACACTAGTTTAAAGAGTTAAAAAGCTACTTTCGATATGAAATCATAAAAGTTGAAGTTAAAAATTAATACAAAAATTGGTACTGTTTTAATAATTTGTGTTTTCAATCACAATTTTATTAAAAATCTTATAATTTATAAATTATCTTTATATGCGATAAGGAAAAATCCAGTAATCTGGATCATTCGATAATTCGGACAGTGTCTGTTTGCTCTAATTGTCCGATTTTTCGAAGTTCCACTGTGTATACATATCTTCTAAGTATTTGCTTGGCGTTTTCCTCTCTATGAACTCGAACTAAAACCAAATATGCCATCTGCAGTACGCTCAGGCCAATTGAGAGGCTAAAATAAAAGCACTCAAACAACGAATTATCAAATGTAGACCACCTGACGTTTAATGGCCAATAAAACAGATAACAAACACACACACATACATGCATATGCCTTGAACTCAAGTTAATAAATTAATTGAAAGGCAAAACTGAGCAGGCGAAACAACAAACAAACAAGTCAAGTCAAGTCGATCGAGTCGAATCGACATGCAAACGAAACTGAGCAGGACAGAGCAGAGGAGCAGAGTAGAAAAGTCAAAAATGCGGCAACATTAACTGCTTCATTGGAAGTTGCAAAGGCCACAGTGTGCAACAACTGAGTAAAAACAGCAGCAGCACCAACAACAACAACAACAACAACGATAAGCTTAAAGCAAGAAATGGCAGACTATTGCACTTGCACTCTGCTGTACTCCTCTACTCAGCACAGCACAGCTCAGAGCTCTGGCCTCACAAATTCGCCACAGGTGACCGATTAAGACAAGTGATCGCTTTATTAGCAACAACAACTACAACTACAACAAAAGAAGTAATCGCCATTCGAGGACGAGGACGAAGCTTTAATGTTGGAAGCCGAAATATTTTTCATCAATAACTAACTTAACATTCGTTCACTTAAACATAATTAATGCACATTTGGTGGTCTTAACAAAAAATGTTTAATGATCTGCATAAAACAACAACAACAACAACAACAACAAAAGACTACAAATAAAAAAAAAACAAAAGACAGTCAATCATTTAATAAAATCAACATTTGTATAATGTCTTGTCAGAAATTTTATTGGCATTTTTTACAATCGATAACATTTTTGGTTTCCATCTGTTGATTGTTATCGTTTTCCATGGCGTACTCTGTTGCCAGAGTTGCAATTAAATACCATGAATAATTTGCGATTTGTTTTTGTTTGCCAAACAGACATTTTAATAAACAAAAAGGAGTTTTTTTTTATTTTCTTTACATTTTACTCTTCGTTTATTGGTGTATGATCGTAACGCTTTGATTGCTGACAAGTTTACAATGCTGTATGTTGTTGATGATGATGATGAGGAAGAAGAAGCAGCAGCAGCAGACGAAAACGGACCGATTGCGATCTCGAAAAACCTTCCATCTTGATTAGTCGTCATCCTCGTCTTCGTTGCAGTTTCACCTTTTGAGGAAGCGCTGAGTCTTTGGCTTTGCATTGCCAACGAAATCATCGCGAATTGATTAAATTATGCAAATGTGTAAATTTTTTCATTATATCTTCAACTGATTTGCGATTTTTGTGAGTGTGTCTGACGTTTTTGACTCATAACTGTGACAAAAGGCGTTGCCGTGCACGCTTTGCAATAGTTTTTCCTTTACATTCGCTTTTCCACACACAAAACGAACAAGAAGAAGAAGAAACCTTCATCAAACGGCTTTTGGTGTTTTTACCGCTACATTAAGTCACAAGGAAAAAACGAGTGCTAAAGATTCTCATGTTGTCGTCGTTGTTGTTGCTGTTATTGTTGTGTCGGCGGCGTCGGTGGATTTTCAATTTCTAATGTAGTGCACGTTACGCCCTTAAGCTATATTTTGCTAAGCTTTTCGGGTTTTTCATTTTATTTACTTTGATTTTATTTGAGCATATTTTTGCCAAATGTGTTATTGCACCGTGAACTGTAATTGGTTAAAATTTCATGGCGAATTGTCCGAGAGACCGTTATAAAAACTGTATGTAATTTAAATGGAAAACTGCAGAATTAAAAAGATCATGGGCTATCCAACCTTTGGATCAAGTAACACTCAAGGTCCAGAATCATAGTATGGAGTTTGACAAGTGAATTTCTAATAGATTTATGTTTTTTGAGTTATAACCCTTGGATATCTGCTCGGGAATAACTTCTATTGATCTTTTACAATGTGTTTGACTTAGGAAATTTGTTGTAAAATTCTAATCTATAGATCTAGTAGCGAAATTCCACACACTCATCAAGAGATCCCAAAACTATTGATCCGATTGAGTTGAAATTTCGGTTAGTGACAACTTTCCTAATGTAGACGTTCTATAAGCATAGAATGCCAGAAAGTTCGGTTGGTTTTCCAAGGGAAATGGACGAGCATCAGCTAGTATATAATGTATGTAAGGTCTAACTGTTTATAACTTGACCCTATAGGCAATGCAAATTCTAACCACAGTGCGAAAAATCGAACAACAACAAAAAACTTGTGTCAAAACATCAAACGTCATTTGACGACAAACTTCAAAATGTGGCATGCAACATTTTGTGCACTTTATGTGTGTTTTTGCTGTTGTTGTTGCTATGGCAGAGACGCTTTTGCTGTTAGAGCCCTTGTTGTAATTTGTGTTTTTGTTGTTGTTGTTGTTGTTGTTGCCGACTTTTGAGTCATCGGCCGTGTCAGTGAAGCAAACAATCAAAATTATATGCAAATATATGTAAGAGTACCGCTACAAAAAAGGCGTGGGTTAATTGTGGCTTTATCATAAGCCCATAGAAAAAAAAGACAAAAAGAAAAAAACCAAAGCCAAACAGTCAAAGCAAATTGCAATCGAAAGGAAAAAATCAAAATTTATTACAAATTTAGGCAAGTAAAACATACAGAAAAGAAAAACAACAATAAAGGCGATGCAAATGCGAAACGACGAAACGATGCTGCAAGTTAAACATTTCGACATAGTCGCACAGAACGTGCAAATTTGAAATAAACCTGTCAACAAACGAACGAAGGCTCGAACAGCGCGACAACTCAAAGCGGCTCACACAGCGACGAACTTCGAACTTAGGAGGAGAAAGAGGGGAGTATGGAGCACACTGTGCCAAACCGAAGACAAACAGTTGACGTTGGGTGGGCGGCGCCCGAACTAAGTTGCCAAAACGGCGAAATGTATAAAACACATTAACAGCATTACGGTGGGAACGGAAATCGCACTCAACTCGACTGTTGGCCCAGACTGACAAAATTTTGGCCCATAGAACAAGCCGCAACACCCTCGAGTACCAAAACCAATCCGACTCAAGCGTAACATATCGTTGTTGTTCCCCCTTTGCTTTTCTTTAGTTTATTGTATTTTATTTTTCTTGTTGTAACTATTATAAAAGTAAGCTTAGTTTAGGTACACAATTCCTGCTTGTAGAGCAGACGGAAACCGCGACCCACATATTCGCCATCGCTGCGAAAGGGCAACATAATGGGGCCAGCGCTCGTATCACGGATCGGCGCATGTGCATTGAAGTCTTCATTGTCGGTGCCATCGTTGAAACGTTCGCCGCACAAACGCACCGAATTGATCGATATAAAGTCATCCGGACAGTTGAATATGCCCGCGCCCGCCTGTCCATCGGACACAAGGTCATTCTCAGCTGTGGATATGTATTGCAATTATATTGCAAAATCATTTAACTAAGCTTACCTTCATCTTTGTTGATGATCTGAAAGTCCAATTGCTCGTTGTTCTCGTTTTGTTCGATTGCATAGGTGATGCTGCACATGTGCTTGCCCCGTGCCAAGCAGATCACATAATTGAGATTGTTCTAAAGTTAGTTGCGTGTATTATTATTAAAATGAAATATAGTTTCAGAAGAGCAACGCACCAAATATGTGGCTTGCCGCAAGTCAACAATCGAGCCATCCAGATCGTAGTTGAAGGACTTCAAAATGCCCGCAGGCTCCGTGTGGTACTGTAGGCAACCGTCAGGCGCTAAATCGCTTTCAAGCTGTCATAATAAATCGAAAATTTACTTTACTTTTATTGTTTAACTAATAAAAAATCAAATTGAATGAAAACTATAAACTCTGCAACAAACTACAATATTAAATACGCCTATGTTAAGTAGTATAACACATTACATATGCCAATCTAGCGCGCATATATAAAAACCAATTTGAATGCTGGACTATCATATGTAGCGTGTGGTTTTGTGTAACATAGGCTACTAATTTTATTTTCACTTACTTGTGTTATCTTAATATTAAACGAACGACCGCCTGTGGGCACTTTAACGAATACAGACAAGTAGATTTTGTTTTCCAATGAATTGCCCACATGCACATACACTGTAACGACGAAGTGTGATTAACTATAAACTTTATGAGTTCAGTTTACATAAAGAGTGACTTACTATGTTGACCCGTATTGATGCCACACAGCGTCGGCACCTGAAAGTTCATATTATGACCGGAGACAGTAAATTGATCCTCAACACAGTCGCCGTCTGTAGGACGATTCAACTATAAAAGATGCAATCAGTTAATTACTTTTATCTATGAAATTAACAATGTTGCACTTTCGCTTGCGAAGCACGTCACACACCTCAAACATAAGAAAATCCAAACGCAACTGTTGTACATTTTTGCGTACTTGCACAATCAGCACACAAATCATCAACTCACGCACCGCGTTCGGATAATTGGGACTCTCAAAGTAGACAATCGGTTGATTGCTCAGATCGCCACAACCGGTTAAGACTGCAAGCAAAAGATACAACAACAACAACTTCGATTGACTTCGATCGATTGAAAGTGAAAATCGAATGCGACTCACAGATGCAACAGACGCCCACACCGTCGGCACAACGCTCGGTGGAGATGCCGCCGAGACTCTTGCACTCGAAGTCATGATAGCAAACGCCCTCCATGCTGCGTATATCAGCCATGGAGACGGTGCACTTGCTGTTCGGAAATTTGATGACTTCGAAGAGACTCAGGAAACCCTTGCCGCCCTGCGTCGTTGATTTGGGTGCGTTGCTGTTGCTGCCATGTTGTTGCTGTTGTTTCTGTATGAGATTCGCTTCGATGGGTGAGCCAAAAAGCAACAATTCTTTGAGACGATTGTGCAGCTTCGGTGCATATGCTTGAGCCAGCGTTGGACGCATGATGGCTGAGCGTCTGGTGGTGGTGGTGGCGCGTTTTGGTGGGCGTGGCGTCGTCGTCGATGACTCAGGCTGTGGCTCGTTTGGTGGCTCTGTTGCCGGCGTAGGCATTTCAGTTACCATCGCTGGTGGTGGTTCTGTTGGTGGCGTATCGGTTTCCATCATCATTGTGGGCGGCGCCATAGTTGTTGGTTCCTCCAACTGTGGCAACTTGTTGAAGAACAATCTCGGCATTTGTGCCACGGGTTGAAAACGTAATTTATAGAAATCCACATCGGTAATTGCATCGAAACTGTCTTGCATGCGTTTGACGTTGCCATCGTTGACTGGCAGCGTGAAATTCTCCGTTGTGACAAAGTCACGCTTTAAGGCCGAGCCAAGTAAGAGTCTCAAAGTCAGCCAAATTAGCGCAACTTGTGTTGACAACATTATTAACGGAACTACAGCTGCCGACTGACGGATTCACTCTTACAATGTATGAATGAAATTTACCGCTGCTGACGTTGGCGTTGGCGGCAATTCTTTCACCACTCACGCACGCACGCACACACAGACTCTTACTCAGTCAGTCTGTCAGTCAGTCAGTCAGTCATTGGTCGGTCTTCTACATGTTTTCTTTGGCTTTATTAGAGCATTAATTGTCATCGTCAACATGTTTTATGTTGCTTGCATTCTTCGCTCATCTTCAGCGCTGTCGGTAACCTTCACTTTTATGCTATTGCCTTCGGTACAACGAGCCGAACGAGTCACGCTATTTTGATTGCACATGTGCAACATGATGTTGCAGTGTCGCCTGACAGCAACAATGCCACACTAACGGCAATTTATGTTTTCTGCTGCTTTTTTAATACTTTAAAAAGTCGTTATCAGCCGTGTTATAATGCCAATGAGAATCGGAGCAAATTTCAAATGTTTTTTATTAGTCAAAAGCCAAATGTGTTTTTATCTCGTATCCAAAGCTGCCAACAACTTATTTCTGCTTAAGATATGTCAATCTATTGTAAAATACTTGGGAATTTTAAATATAATGTTTCAAAAATCGATAGCCTTGGAAATTCAAGCCGATTTATACTATCTAAGCTGGAGAGAGATTGCGTTTCTTATGTAACTTAGGATTTATCACATAAGACAGACTAGCACTCGAAAATCATTGAGTTGTTGAGTCGCTTAACAAAAATACATTGATAATAACTAAATGATTCCTGAAAATTTTATTATTAAATTTACATAATATTAATATTAATTTGCATTGTTTTCAAGTTAGTTTTTATCATTTCCCAATTAGAAAAACATTAATTAGAAATTCTCTAAATTTACACAAAAAATCTATAGTGTAAACTCCGCTTAAAGACAAAATTTCAATGCTAGACTGACATATGTGCTATATGACTTCATGTAACATAAGAGATTGTCCTACCAGACACCATGTTCCTTTCTAAAGATTGCTCTCTTTGAAGAGTACTCATTTCTAAGGACTTTTTTATTCGTTTCCAATAAATTCAAAACTATCCGGCGTGAACTTTGTGCCTCTCTGTCTCAAATAAACGTTTCTTCAATATTTTGTATCTATAAGATTTGCCATAACGCGCAAACTCACTTATGTATATGCATTACTACTTGTACTCACATCACTTAAACGCACATAATCTATAGAGCATAATTCTTTTCTGTGTCAAACAGCTATGACTGGAACAACAACAAAATGCTTTGCCACATTTGCACATCTTAAAAACTGTCAATATAAACTATAATTTCACCAACTGCATTTGAATATGAGCAACAAAAAAAAAGTTGTTTCAATGAAAAGAGAAAAAATGGTAGTCAAAGTTGAAGTGGTCAACAACAATAACAACAACAACAACAATAACAGAAATACTGCGTAAGAATTTCCATGTGTGTGTGCAACCAAAAAGAAGTAGAATTCTTTACCGTTATTGGGTTATAACCTATCAATTATATTGTAACGATTATTTGGCGGATGCAAAAGGCACATCTTCAAAAAAGAAAGAAATGAAAAAAAAAAAAAACCAACAACAACAGCACACAAAACAAAGTAGGCAACATTGCAGGCAGTCAGCAACATCGGCATCGTCATCGTCATCGTCATGCTCAGCAACATTATAATGATGCCGACTTGAATCGAAGTGCTGCTGTACAACGATCATCTATGCTGCCGATCAACAACGCATGAAAGAAGTTGGTTTTTTTTTTTCTTTCTTCTTCTTCTTCTTCTTTGTGAGTTTTTTTTTTTTTTCTTACCATGTGAGTGTGTCCACTAAATGTCAATTAAGTGGGTTTTACCAGAAATAAGCAAAGTCAATGATGATGATGATGATGATGTAGTTGTTGTTTGATGGAAGAAGCAACTGAGTTGAGCCAAAGTGTCTACCAAACGATTTAGCTGGCAACATGTCTGTGTGTGTGTGTGTTTGTGCATAATATACAATTCCATAGCACATTTGTTCAACAATAATGCTTCAGTTTTGACGCCCCCGCCTCTGCGCCCCACCGGTCTTGCATTAATAGAAGAACATTGAAGTGTTGTTGCCACATGGCAGACTCCTTTCAGACACACTCAACACACTCATTGATATTTGTATAGTCATTATGTTAGTCATAATCATCATTATCAAACAACATAATCGGCTTCATGCAGCAAAAAATTTATTAAACAACGATTGCTTACACAACAACAACAGCAACAATAACAACAAGTTGCGTTGGTGTCTGCAGAAGTCTTTGATTTGCCATAATCCAATTGTTGCTGTTGTAGTTGTTGTTGTTGTTGTTGCGCATGCGTGTCGATTTGTTTAATGGTTTTCAATTGTTTGTACGTGTCTGTATTTGTATCTCATGTATTAAGTCTGCTGCAGGCAAAGAACAAATGTAATTGAAAGTTTATGCATAACAACAACAACAACACTAAGCACTATAAAAATGTGGCAATGATAAAGTCATAAATGTTGTCGTATGCGTTTTGTAAAATTTCGAATGAAAATGCCGATAATTATAAATTTTAACGAGCTGACGAGCTATAAAAATATTCCTTATATCATATTTATACATATTATTTCCAACTATCGACTGTGCCAGCTGTGGATGATTTATAGATTTTAAACTTTATAGATTCGTTGAATTAATTCAGCAAAAAAGTGATTAATCAAGGCTATAAAGCCAAAGATTTATGAATACAAGTACCTGAATTAACTGAGGAGGATATCAAACACTGATCTGTCGATTGTAATATTTGTTTTAGAGGCGTGATGAGTAATTTTGAGTAATATTTCATTATCTGCAACGCTGATCAAATAGTTTATATTCTTTTACTTGTAGACCAACAATCCTAATGAAAGAAACACAATTATTCCTGCAATTTTTTTATTCTCTTTTATTTAATTCAATTTCTTTCTTTCTCTGAAAAATTTTAAAAAAGCTTCTATCCAGATATCAACGTAGGAATAATATAGAAAATAAAAATGTAAAAAAAAATCTTTACTTATAAAAATGCAACACAAATACTTGACTTGTAAATACTTCACATAACAAGCATTCAAACGCAACAAAAAGTTGTTCAAATCAACAAAAGCAACAACAATATTTTATGAGCTACTTAAATCTCTCAAACATTATCTATAAATATGACAGCTTCAGTGATTTTGTATGACGATTTAACTGCTGAGGGGCGCTGAGGTAAATTGACAACATGTCTCACAGGGTGACTAATGACAAATAATTGCATGTGTCACTGCCACCAACAACAAAGCCAGCCAACAACAACATTGTAAAGCAGCGAATCATGTTACACACGCCGTGATTGTGATGAGAAACAAAATTAAAAGAATATAAAAAATATTCGCTTTTTAATTGCAACAAAATGCATTTGACTAAAGAGCATAAATGAAAAATGTATTTTCAATTGAGAAAAACATTTGCATAAACGCTTTTTATGCAAATGTAAAAAAAGAAATAAAAAAAAATGCATTCAAATCGAAGGCAACAAAAACAACTTTTTTTTGTAGTATTTTTTATATTACTAAGCTTTGTTGTTGTTGCTATTGGGATGAGCACAATTCACTCAAACGCTGTTGTTATTGTTGGTCGCATGCATCATGCACGACAAGGTTAAAATTGTTAATTGTTGGCAGCGCCATCACTCTTTCTGAGTGTGTGACTGTGTGTGTGTGTGTGTGTGTGTGTGTGTGTGTGTGTGTGTGTCAACGTTAGTGCGGGCGAGTTGTTGCATCGGCGTCGGCGTCAACAGCAACAACAACAACTGCAATATGAACATGTATTTCAGCGCTTATAATAAGCTGCCGTCACCTCTAAGCACATGAACTCGTCTCAACTGTGAGATTATAAATAATTGCGCACTTGACTAATGAAACTTTAAAATTACTAAAATATAAAAACAAAAAAAAAACGTTTGTTGTACGTTGCGCAACAGACGAGACATCATTTTGGAGGCGGCTATAAGTGCAGCTTGTTAATGATCCAAGTTAATCAGCTATCTGCTTTTTTTTTTCATTTGCATTTATGGAAAGTAGTATAATATAAAGAAGACAATTTTATGAGCTTCTAAAGCATCATTTTACAATTTTTAACAACAGGTAAGATAATCAAAACGTAATAAACAACTTGGTTGCAATACTATTTTCATATGATTTGCTGAAGTTAATACTGGCACAGTCACACGTAAAAGTTTAGGGTGCGGCTGTAGCGCTTGAAAGTTAATTAGTTTCAATTAATGACAAATTTAATTAATTGCACATGGTAACCAACTTTGAGCTTTTGCTTCAGATTAGTTGTCAGTAAACTGGTTTTATTTATATGTCAAACAACAAAAATTTAGTCACAAATAGCATTTAAGACAAACGCAATGTTTGTCATTTTTTGGTGTGTTTTCATGCAAGATGCCTGCCAGAGTAACCACAAAATAATCGAGAACAAAATAATTGCATTTGAAGAGCATTCCCCGGGCTCAGCATTTGTTTCAACTTTAATAAATGCTTTGCACGCACCAACAAAAAAAAAAACAACGCCAACAAAAACAAGCCAGGATCATTACCAAATTAAAAAGCGGAAACTGAGCAACTTTATGTGCCTTTTTTTGTTGTTATTGTTGTGTTCAGAGCTTGTCTTGCCGCTTCACTTGCCAGCCCATTGAAGCTTCAATTCATAGTCAGGCGGTGGGCAAACCGACGGACTGGGCGACAGACAGTCAGCCACATAGCGTGTAGCTGAGCGCACATGTGCGTTGCCTTGCGGTTTCCAGGTTGTCCAGGCACTGAAATCGGTCGCCATCTTCATTAGCTCACACACATTTATCAAGATCCATAATGAGCGATAACTGCAGTTTTTGTCCTGAGATTGAGTTAGGTTGCCCGCTAGCGAAGCGAAACGAGCCTACCTTTTGTGTATCTGTATCTATGTATCTGTATCTGAATAGCGGCATTTTTTGTACGAATTGTTTGTTTGCTCCCGTTTGTATTGTCTTATGTTGTTTTACGAAAATTAAACTGTTAACTTTTAGCTTGGCCATTGTTGCATTTTTTTGTGTCATTGTATGTCTTTCTGTCTGTCTCTCTGATCGTCCGTCCGCCTGTGCTTTGCTTTGCTTTGGTTTGGTTGTTATTCAATGTTGTTGTTCGAATTGAACAGTTTACATATGTTTGTATCTTGTATCTGCATCGGTATCTAATCGCTTTCTAATGGTCGTTGTTGGCCAAGTTTTTTCCTGAAGTTTTTTTACCATTTTTATGTTGCCTGTCAATGGTGCTTGTTCACTTAATAGTTTACTTTAACTTTAAAACTATTTTGTTGCTGTTTTTGCTGTTGTTGTTGTTGTGTTTTCGCTCATTTTAGACATTTTAATAAATTAGAAATTTTCCTGTCTGGTTTTTTGTGCGCCACGTTTGCCCCGTTGCCCAATTTATTAAGTTAAGTGCAGACTTTAAATGAAGTTGTTTGGGCCATAATTCTTTGCCTTAAACTGTTAATTAACACACAGTTTGCTGCACTTTTGTTAGTTTAATGAAAATGTTTGCAATTAATTATATTGGCAAGTGTAAATGTGCGTTGCTGCAATCTGTTGCTTTTTGCACAACTTTATAGGTCAGATGAACTTTAAAAGTCAAGCGATAAACTAAACTCCCTTTTGTCATTTAATAAATCTTTAACGGAAAATGTCGCCTTTTAATTAAGCCATGATTGCAATTTATTGCTGCTCAGAAAGATAAAACGATAAAATGTTCACTTTACATGAGTTCGCATTAGAAAATTTTCAATATAAATAATTAGCACATTTTATATACTGTTTAAAATAAAGCGATGAAATCCAGATGGATATTTATCCCTTATCAGATTTGGCACTTCTCTTCGGTGCTGACAAATGGCAAGAAAATCGTGATAGAAATGAAATGAATGGAATGTAACATAAAATGCTACCGTGTTTTGGTCATTAGTCAATTTGTGAGTTTCACAACTACTCAGATTCCCTATTAATTAGTCATGTGCTTGCGAGCAAATGACCTTTAATTGATTTCCTCTTTTTTTCCTCTCGCTTCCACGCGTTTCTGTCCTACTGAATTGCACATTAGCAATTGGAAAGACACATGTAACATACATATGCCATTGCACATTTGTCTACAATTTCTGGCTGCATTGACTTCATCAGATTTCAATTAGCTTTCGCCGTTGGTATCTTGCCAGCTGTCAGGCTTGATAATTATTCATTTGCATTGCTCGTTTTTCTCCAAATTTTCTTGCAACTTCCGTGTAGATTCCTGCATGCCGAAAACTCCAACGCCGCCACGACTCAGTACAAGTATTTAGCAACTTTCCAAAAAAACAAACGACAAACGTGAAAAAAGAAGAAGAAGACAAATCGCCGAATAATAAATTGAATGCATCAAAATGTTTTATAAATAATTGCCAAACAACTGGCAAAACAGGCAACAAGTTCAACGGCAAATGAAGAAATTTTGTATTTTATTAGAAAAAAAAAAAAAGTAAATAAAAACTAAAGAGGAAAGAAAATGCGACGCGCGCCAAGTGAGTCAAGTGAGCTGAAGGCTAAAAGCCGGCAGACTGAGCAGGTGCATGACGCAAGCGGCGGCAGGGCGGCGGTGACGCAGCGCACGCACCCTGTAAGCCAACTGAGAGACAAATGAACAAGTCGCAAAATTTCACAAGTAAATGCAAAGACTGTGACATCAATCTTTGGCAAAGAAAATGCAAAAGAAAGAAATTAAAAAAAAAAAACATCAGAGACACAAGGAAGAGCACACAAAGCGACATAGTGCCGCATGTGGCCAAAGGCAAAGGCAGATAAACACACACACACACACACGCAGAGAAGGCATACACATGACAGACACAACGCACAAGTGTATGGCCATTGGCCAATGACCACCAAATTGGCTATAAAGCATACAAAAATAACTACAAACGGTCAAAAGGTTAACAAAATCAAGCAGCGTCAAAGAACGTAGAACGAAGAAGAAGCATGCAGCTGGCCAAGTGCATTCCGTCAGTCAGGCGCGCAACTTGTGTTCAGTCAAAATGGCAAACAAGTTGGCTTAAATGATTAATGAGCCAACTCATTACTTGGCGAAAATCAATGTCGTTGCTTGTGCACCACAGCCAAGCAAAGGACAAAGTTATGTATCTGTTTGCTGATCGTTGCATTCTTAGTCCGTACGTCCGTCCGTCCCTCTGTTAGTCAGTCGCGTCGTCGCATAATAAATCGATCATAATTTGCCGCCGCAAAGTAAACATTGTCGATGCTGTCAAAGAAATCAAAATGCTCGCGTTCGGCTGCGATATGATCTCAAAACTGAAGCTGAGCCTGAATCTGAGCCACAGTCAGTGCAACGCATCATGATTGTGGTCGCGGGTGCACACTGCGCAGTTTGCCACATGTGCCGCAAAGTGAAGTTGCCACATTGACTGATCTTCGTTTGATCTTTGTGGCTTTTAATTGCGAACGTGGCGCGGCGCCTGCGGTTGTTTTTGTTGTTGCTGTTGTTGGTGGTGTTGAGTGATTTTATTTATTAAACTGTTGACATTTCGTTGATAGAACAGAAGGGCAGAGAAACGAAACGAAGTGAATGGAACAGAAATGCGATAAGCGCAATAAAGTTGCGGTTTTTTTGTCGTTGCGCATCAAACAAAGACTAATTGCTGATTAAAACGACTAAGATGAGATTGAGATAAAATGCACTTGTAGTACAAGTTACTTTCAGACTAACGGTTTTCGTTTGAAACACAAATCAAATGCAAATGTTCGCAATTATTTTTTGCTGCTACAAAATGAAAATAATTAATTAGCGCACATCGACAAAAACAACGATAATTCATGCTAACACAAAGAAATCGCAGCATCAGCACAAAGTGCGAATGTCGTAACCGATATTAAGATAGAATAGCTAACTTTGTGATTTATGACTTTGCATAGAAGATAACTTCAGCAACCAAGAGTGGCAATCAAAGGCGAACATCGCACATTGAATGCGAAAAATTAATAACTTCAAAATGGAACAATAAAGTCAAATAAATCACACGACAAGTGAAACAATAGGCACACTTATGTGAGAGAGAGAGAGACAAGGGTAAGCCATCATTTGCATAGAACAAAATGCAAAGATTCATATTGATGAGAACAATGATGTTCCAAGCGTGTGTGTGTGTGTATATGTGGGTGGTAAGCGCAAGTCAAGTGCATAAGTGTGAAAATGTCAGCAATATGCAACGACAACCACAACAAAAACAATAATGTTGATAAACAAAGAAGAAAGAAGAAAACAAAAGTGCAGAGCAGCATTGCATTAATAACCGGAAATGTTGCTGCAAGCAGAGAGACACAAATTCATTGCCAACATAAATTCAGACAATGTTGTTGTCGCCCCTTTCCCCCTCTCTCTCTTTCACCCGCTTAGTCTCTTCTTCTTTGCATTTAATCCTGAGGGTGCAACACATTACTTTGTAAGGGGTTATTGTTTTACTTTGTTTTGCATTCAAGCAACAGTGGCCGTGGCAATGCCAGCAACGACAACAACAACCACAACAACAACAACAGGAGTAGTCAGCAGTAGCTGCAACTGCAATAGCACAACAGACAGTCGGAAGCTGCCGCATTTGTAAGATGAGTTAAGGTGGCGGCTTTGACATGAGTCAAGTCGAGTTGAGTTCAGTTGAGTTGAGTCGACAATGAATACATTTGAATTTGCAACTGAGCTGAACCGCACAAGTTGCCTTTTGGCAACGTTTGACGCGCAAAATGTTATCAACGATTGGCTTGGCAACGGCAAAAACAGCATGAGCAATAACAATAACAACAACAACATCATGCATTAAGTGTTGCTTTGGTTACAAGTGCTGCTGCTGTTGGCAATTATATCCATTCCTCTCGCCTTGCGGTTTCATTGCCTTTGCAGTTATACAATTTTATGTATGTATGTATGTCTGTTGCTGACAACAACAACAACAACAATTTCATATTCACTTTAATATTTGACATTCACTTTGTGTTCGCTGAGCGCAACAATAGCCGAAAGTCACAAAAATTATTGTGAGAAATGTAAACTTCTAATAAAATTATTATTTTATATCTTATGTCATAAATAGATAAATTATTTGTTGAAATTCTATTTCAACTCATAACTCAAAATGGTTTAAATCAACATTTTAATACTTTCTGTGCACAAAAGTAAATCCAAGTTTTATAAATTTATAATATTTGCGCTTGTAAGCGATAAAGAGTTCAATAATCGACTCTCGCTTGGACTCATTAAAGTAAAGACCGCTTTTATAATAAATAAATAAATAGATCATAAATTACTTGATAGACTTTAACTGGATAACGTTTGTAGCCGTCTGTCCGACCGTCCGTCTCTCAGTCTATGAGTTAAACTGATAAACGTTTTTTCTTTTACTCTCTATTTTTTTTATGATTTCACACTTTCACCTTATCGAACGTGTAACTAATAAGATAATTTTGATTGTTAAAGCAATGAACTGAAAAAAAGTGTCGTTAAAGTTGAAATCAAGTTGAGTTGATTTGAGTTTATGTGCGCTATGAACTTCAATCAAATTGACTTGACATTTTAAAATGTAAAATTAATAAAAAGCATGATTTCGTGGCCATTGAATAACAAATAATAACACACAATTGTGCATTGTTTTATTTGCGCAAAATGAAAATAATAAAAATTGAAATAAGTTGCACTGAAAAGTGTCGACAGCAGGAATTGCCACTTTTCACTTGATGTTGCGAACAGAGGACCAAGCAACGAAACAAGCCGAGCAATGCTTTGCTGGTGGTCACTGGTCAAAAGAAGGAAAAAACAAAAACAATTGCATTGTCGTCAATATATAAAAACAAAAACAACGACAACAATGACAACAGCTAACAGAAGAACAACATCAATTGAATTGAATGCTGGCATGGAATGAATTGTTGTATTGATTGTTATTGTTGTTGTTGTTGCTGCCTGTTGTTTGTCGTATCCTTGCGGCATTGTGCACAAAAAATAAACAATAACAAAAACAAGTAAATAAATAAAAATTCAATGAATTGAAACTTGTTTTTGCAAACGAAGTCGTTGTTAACACATGTTTTTGTTTTATTATACATTGACTGCTCCACAAAATGAATTATATTAAAGCTGTAAGAAGGTTTTACTTATTTAAGATTAGCTTATTGGAGCGCCATGCAGAGAAATCGGGTAAACTTCGACACGCGTGGAATCGTAATGACTGTCAAGGAAACAAGTGGAATGAAACAGAATGCAAAATATGATGATATGATTTGATGAGTGATTTGCCTCAGGATTCCTCATTTCTCAGCTTTATCAAATTCATCGATCAAATCAACACTAAGCAAGCTTTGAATTTTTTTTTACTGTTTCGGCTGACAGCGTCTAACTTACGTACGAGAACTCTAAAAGACACTTCGACACTATTTAAAAAAAAAAAATTCTATTGCAAAAAGAAATCTTTTTCATTAACAAAAAAATATATTTTCATAATTCAAATTCACTTTAAAAAATATAAGAAATTGTGCTGAATTGTGCAAAATTATGCAGGACATACAACTTAAAGAAGGCGAATTTTTAGTGGGGCTACAGCAGTCGCAGCAGCAACAAGAGCCGACAGCAACTGAAGCGCAGCTGCCGGAACAAGTTGCCTCAACGACCGCTGCGGACAGCCTGCGCGGCAAATCCAATTCGCTGAAGCGCTTCTTTAAGCTCGGCAAGAAAAGTGGCACGCAGAGCGAATCGGCCCTACAATTGGAGGCACGTGTCGCAGCCGACGGCGGTGAGACGGTTGCCACCAGCGGCGGCAGTGTACGCGGCTTGGAAACGACATTGGAGGGCAAAGATTTGCGTGGCTCAACGCGTCGTCGTTTTCACTTGCGTTTACGTACGCCGAACAAGGGCACAGGTGAGCTAAGCACAAAGGGGGGAGGGCACTATAACTTCATACAATAATAATGTTCACTTTAAGCTGATGGATCGAATGAATCATCACCAAAGCCACCGCCGCCGCCACCAAATCTAAAGCCCACACTGAAGTCATCAATATCATCGTACTGGCACAGTCTCTTCAAGCGTCATCAGGGCTCGTCGCCGTCCGTCAACAAGGACACAGAGCAGGCCAATGTCACCGTTGCTGCTGTCGCGGATAGCATTGCTCAAGCCGTAACTTCCACGGCGGATGCCGCTGAATTGGGCGAAGCACATGCTGTGACCAACAAGCCAATACTTGGCGGTGGCGTCGGCGTGCTAGACGACAAGTCACACAACATGACTGCCAGCATCGAGGAGATACAAGAGCTCGCAATCTCCGAGGAGGTCGAAGAAGATCAGCATGGCTTGGCCAGCGCCACGGCCGCTAATTAGTCGCATAGCATAACATCTATTTAATTAAGTGAAGTGAAACTGTATCGATTGCCCAAACAAATCGATGCTTTATGAAATCATGCAAATTCAATGAATAGTTTAGCAAGAAGAAGAAAAAGAATCGTTTAGGCATTCTTCAACGTTTCGTTTCTTTTAACAATTCGTGTAATTTTTAATTTAATGCTCACGTAAAAAAAAAAAAAAAATTTCAAACCAAAGCAAAATCTTCAGTTTTCCAATTCGCAGCTTTGAAGCTAAAAAAAAAAACTCTGTTTTTGGTCATGTAATTTCGCTTGTTGTTGTTTCTTTTCTTCTTTAATAACCAACAAAAAATTTAATAAATAAATTGACCACTTTTCGTTCGACAATATTCAGAGTTTTCTGTCTCTCTCACACTCGCTGTGCCGCATTGTAATGTGAGGCTTAGATATTGTGGCTGGCGTTGGGTGGCGTAAAGGCGTGTGACAATCATGGGTTCATGGGTCAGTTAAATCAGCTGTAAAAATTGTCGTTTTCAAGGTTTCCATTTTCACTTTCAGTCGTCTGTCGAAAATTTCGACATGTTTGCTTAACGGATTTTAAAATTGTTCTCTACTTACGTTTAAAGTTGAAAGGTTCCGCTTAAGCCAGACAAGTTCGTCTTATACCCTGCAAAGTTTTGTGCAAAAAAATTACCCCATTTTGATTTGGTAATTGTAAACCACTCAGGGAAGCCTTAGCGGTTGCTTGTCGAAACACTTTCGGCGTGATTTTGTTGCCTCAGCGATTTTGCATTTAATTGAAGTCGAAATATATAAATTAGACGAAGACAGAAGACAAAATCGAAAAGTTTCACTCAACTGCTCTATGTCTACTTGAATTACGTTATGACATACATTAATTATATATTGAATGCTTTGATTTTCAATTTTGAACGTTGGCTTTGTGCTTGGTTGATGATCTCTTTGTGTTAGTAAATAATACAATCTTGAAATTTATTTGGACGATCAAAAATTCTTAAACTATTCTGAATACGTGAGCATTTAATAAATACTAGAAAATGTTTGCTCAATTGTCAAAGGATAAGAGAATATTTTGAAGATAAAATGAAGTAAACAAACAAACCGGCATAGATAACCGACCGCCAACAGCTGTCGTGCAATTATCTCACTGAGTACAAACATGTATCGCATGGATAGCTCAGCGCTCTTATCAACACCACGACTTGTTGCACACAACAAACAGCTGAGCAATGTTTGGCCAAACTGCGCATGTTTGCGCTTATCAACGGACACTTGTTGATAGCGAATGTTTGACAACAAATCCTTTACAAACCCAGTGGGAATGTAAAATCGCAATGCGCATGTCCTGCGCCCAGCTGATTTTCGCTTGTTGTGACGGACGTATGTTGCCCGTTGGGTTGAGTGCTTATCACTCAAAGCAAAAGTGGGTCACTGGACAGCCGCGAAGCCTCCACGTCAGAGTTCAGCTTTACGTTAACAATTGGGGTTGTTAGTAAAACACATGAAATACATTTGCCGAGGCAACTTTTCACTGCCGAACAAAGTAAAATGTTGCGCTGCCTCGTATAGCTTCCACTTAAGCGTAAAGTAAACTTCGCAGATACACACACACTCAGATACAGATAGACACGTAGATGTGTCATTTTAGTTATAGAGATTTTTCTGGCTGGTGCTGTGTTCGCATAAAATTTATAAAAAATTGCAAATTTATTGAAAAAACTAACAAATTTCGAGGTAAATTACTCAAAAACATAATAATTGATAAAAACTTTATTAGCAGAAAGTAAAATGTTCAACGATAGCATGAAATACATGAAGTTTGACGTATTTTTCGCTCAGCATCCGCTTGGCTATGGGCGTGGATTACGTAATGCGTGACTGAAAATTGAAAAAATATACTTTTTTGCATTAAATGTTGATTGAAATTTGATTATTTATTTGTCAGAATGCTAAGTCCCTCGGCAGCAGTTTCGGCAATGCTAAGGATTTGTCTGATATAATGACTGGCAGCTTTAAAGTGCAACTCATCAACATGGGCACTCGTGCTGCTGCCTGTAAGTATGCTACATAATTATGTGTTAAGCACTTTTTTTTTTAATTTTTCTCTAAAAACAGTTCAGGCAAAACTTCGTTGTCTTCATGAATATCATGTACGTCTATTGCACAATGTCTTACCAGCGCCCTCTGGCGTTGATATTGCTAACAATATCAAATACTTTTCTCAAACTCTATTAAGTAAGTTCAACATATATTCCCCCTATGTAAGAGTGCGCATACTAAACTATAATGATATTTTATTCTCAGCTGTCCTTAAAGATGTGCGCACTTCACCGCACGAACTTATACGCGATCCGCTTGAGGATCCGACACGCATGTCTGCCTATCCAAATCTGGAATATGGCAATCTCTATAACGCTTTAACTATGCTAATTGATGTGGCACCTTGCATACAATATGGCCAAATTGGCTTCGGCAAGGCGTTACTGCAGTGTCTATGCTGCATACTACCTTTTCTCGACAAGGATCTAATCGATAATCTACCCTACTTGGTTAGCTCAACTATATCTGTACTACCGCCGGCACTACATCAGGACATTGTCAACGCGCTCTGCTACTACATACTACCCTTTACAATCAGTAAGAATTCGTCCTCTATTTATTTAACATTGATGCTAATTTAGCTCATACAATGCCTAATGCTATATACTCCTATGTTACATAACGCTACACAACACATAAGACAGTTTGTTGTAAGACTTGTTCAATGAGTCTCAACGCTAAGTTGACTTGACGTATGTGTTGTGTATTTTACTATGTGACATAAGAGTATTCAACACAAAGAATATGAATGGCTAAATTGTCATCAATGCCTTTCACTAAAATTGTATCTTGTGCACACACAGCGCGACGCAGCGCCGATGAGCAAGAATGTCAGGCCTGTCAATCAGTCTCCTCGGTCATTATGATGGTGCTGCAGTATTCAAACAATCCTGGTGTGTAATTCTCAACCTAATTGATGCCTAAGAAGCATTTATAATTAATCTGCACAATTTAGCACACCACTGTCAGCTTTTGGAGTGCCTGATGACGCTGAAGCATAATGTGGTCAAGGATATCCTCTGCGTCGTTGCCTACGGCACTGCGGTCTCTCGTTCATCTGCTGCTAAGCTGCTCTTCTACTACTGGCCCGCCTTCGATGCGAATTTGTTTGATCGCAAAGTCTTGCTTTCAAAGCTGACAAGTAAGTCGCTGCACGTCTGTCAAGCTCAAGGTTAAACATTTGTCTCATTTACAGATGACCTTGTGCCGTTCGTGTGTCAACGCGAGCATTGCCCAAATGCCGGCAATGCCGAAGCGGCCAAAGTCTGCTATGATCACAGCATTAGTATCACCTATGCCCCAGATTGTCCGCCGCCATTGTATCTGTGCATCGAGTGCGCCAATGAGATACATCGTGAGCACGCAAATCTCGAATTCGGCGACATCTTGCATCCGATGCAACAGGTCTCAATGGTGTGCGAGAATAAGAATTGCCGTTCAACGGAGAAGTCCGCCTTCTCGATTTGCTTCTCGACCGAATGCGCGAGCTACAATGGCAATCATCCGATACGCTACTGTTCGCAGTGTCACAGCAATCGTCATAATTCACGTCGCGGCGGCGACCACGTCGTGCATCGCAGCCTACAGCCGGCCTGGCAAATGGATCCGGAGATGCAAATGCACATGGTCGAATGCGTGGTGAGTTTGTTGCGCGAGGCGAAGCCATTGAATTTCGAGCCGGGCAAGGAGTCGCTGCCGGATAGCAAGAAGAACGGCGGCAACGGCTCAACCGATAATATATCGCTGGAGGAACGTCAGATGCTCGGTCGTTATGGCATTTGGCTCTTGGTCGGTCGCTGCACGCCCACAGCCGATACCCCAGTCGAGATACTCGGTCGCATACTGAGCATGCTCTTTCATTGGTTCCATGTCACGGCGTACTCATATGACGGTAAGTCGGCTGTCGCTACTAGAACTAAACAAAGTCAACTCCTGACTCTCTCTCTCACTCTCTTTTTTGCAAAGCTGCTGGCCAAATCGAGAGCACAATTGAGAAGCTCAAGGTCGATCATGTCTGCAATTGGCTGAAGGAGATCTGCCGCATACACTACAATGTAGGGATATTCTTAACATTTCAAGGCTTAAACTATGCTAACCATAATACATCAAACAGGTCTTCATCTCTTGCCTGCTGCCACATCCGCCGGAGTATGCGCGCGTTGGCGGTCACTGGGAGACATTGGCATCACGCACAAGTCACTTGAAGGAGGGCTTACAACGTCTCATCTGTCTTGTGCCCTATGAAGTTATCACATCCGAAATTTGGGATTACGTCATGCCGCATTGGATGGAGGCAATTACCAATGACGTTAACGAAAAGGAACTCAATGAACTGAAGATCGTCTTGAGCAAAATACTCGATCCGGAGATGTCGCCGCTGGGCTTTGATGCCAAGACAATGTACAACTTTGTTGCCATACGCTTTGAGAAGACAACGGCCAAAGTCCAACAACAAGCGTTACATTGGCTGCAGATACTTACCAAGCTGGAGATACTTATACCGCTCGTGCAGCTCTTTGCCATGTTCGGCGATGGCGTGCGCATCATGAAGTATGGCATACAACATGAGTTAATGCGTGAAAAGGAGAAGGATCCGAAGGCGCCAAAGACGCCGTGCAAGGAGACCAAAGCCGATATGGTGAATCCGCCCAGGCGTAGTTCGATTTGTAAGAATTTACTTTCACTTTTTCTATCACAAATATTAAACGTATTCGCATAGCGCCTGTGGTTGAGGATGATTCTGGCAACACCTCCGCCATCTCCGATGATGAGGCGCCCACTAATCGGCACACCGAATTCTCTACGGATGCCGAACATAATCTAACCTGTTGCATACTCATGCTGGACATCTTGCTTAAGCAGATGGAACTACAGGATGTCGAACAGCACACGGGCATACACACGTCTGTCTGCGAGAATGTTTCGCGGCTGCTTAAGTGCATGGTGACCGCGGCACGTGTTGGCCTCAGCAGTCACGTCTGCTCGCTAAAGGTTTGACAAAATGTCGTATGTTCTGAGATGATCTTACTTAACTTAATGCTAATGGTTTCTCAGATTGCCGAATGCGCCTACTGCGAAGCATCGATCATGTGGCATCAACTGTCAACCAAGTTGGTGCAATTTATGGCGCCTCTGCATCCGCTACGACCACCAGATGTAAGTTAAATAGCAGCATTAATCATTTCCCTTATATTGAACGCACATTGCACCTTTTCACCGTCCACAGGTGCCCATTGAAGATATCATTGAGGAGGAAAAATCGTCACGCAAATCACCACCCGAATCCGATAAAGAAAAGTCACGCGATCGTGATGTTTCACTCTCAATGGCACCGCTTCCCATACCACTTGGCCCACTCGGTGGTTTTGCCGGTAAGTTCTTGTCTTTTCGGTCATTGAATGTAATCAACTCTTTGTGCACAAACACGAAGTTTGTTAAGCAAAGAGTTGTACCGTTGTAAAAAAAAAAAAACGTTCAAAGAAACCCCTTTCCACCAAAAATATAACCGATAAACCCCCGAACCAAAAACCACTAAACCCAAACCACCGTAACGTAATTTCGTGTACTTAACTACCACCAGCAACAACAATAACAAGTAGTCGTACCTAGTCAGTAAAAAATAGTGCGTCGCATTGCCGACGTCACGCGTACCTCTTATATCCATAACGCTAGTGTAACTAACTACTTAGTTAACAACCAAAAACAACTAAACTAACTGAGCGCTTAAGCATTGTTGACAGCCCAGTTTGCCATATTCCATTATTTCCAACAGTGACTTAGAAACCACTGCTTCCACTTTAGCCTTTCAAATTCCATCGTTCCTAGCAATTGTAACTTCTTATGTTGCATTGAGGCTCACACCACATAAAAGAGTTGAGCGTTCACACTTGGTAATGCCAACTGCACGCTAAATTATTTTATGTAGCCTATCGATCAAAGTAACATAAGAGTACATAAAGCTATGAACCTTGTCGGGCTAAAGTGACAGCAGTGATAATCTATCACTGATAGTATCGTTCAGAAGTAATGACCATTTTGAACTTGGTCATTAAATCTGGATAGTTTTCGGAACTTTTAAATATGGAGAGCTAAGTTGAGAGCAATGTTCTTAAGCGTCTAAAGATAAGGTAGTAATTCTGCACTGTTATGCGCTGTAAATTCTTACAGTACAATTATACCAAAAGTACACCTTTCCTTATTAAAACTAAACCTTTAAACAATCAATAACAATAAGTAATTGAAAGAACTTTAAACAAAAAAAAAAGTACGTAACACTTTTCACTATCAAAGAAATATATTTATTTTATTTAATTTTCTTTGTTAAAACAATTTCAATTCGTCATTTAATTTATTTTATTTTTTATTTACTTTGTATATTTGTACAATATTCTTTTGTATGTCTGTCTTACTATCTATCTCACTCTCTGTATATCTCTCTTTCTTTCTCTATAATTCTAACAAATGCGCGTCTCGCTCGAAACTCTCAAAATAAACGTAAACAATAACAAAACAAACAAAAAACCAAACTGTCTCTCGTAAATGCAATGTCTTTGTCTCTCACTCGATCAATGATAACTGTAAACCGTACTCTTGACTACTCAACTCAACTCTTACGAAAAAAAAACAACTCTACTCTTACTACAAATAACAAAAATAATTTTTTTTTTAATTATATAATTAAAAATAATTTTTTTGAAAACCAACAAACAGATATATTTAAGCTAGATCAATTCTTTTCAGACGATGGAAAAATTATTATTATGGCAGGTGAAGCACTAACAACAAAATTTTCTCATATATATTAATCATATATAAGAAAAAAAAAAATTACAAAATATACTTTACAATTTGTTGAACAAAAACCATATTAATCAGTTAAAAAAAAAAAAAAAAAAATCATATTAATTTTTAAACAAAAATACTAAAAACACTCAAACGCCAAAAACAAACACTGTGAAAAACACTTACGAGACAAGAAAACACGCCGCAACAACAACAATTCCTTTTTTGGATTAAACGCTTGAACAAAATCCACACAACAAACACGTTCCAAACAATAATATTAACAACAACAACAGCACAACACCCAACAACATTTATTTTTCCATCTGTTTTACAACAAACTTTTTCAAAAAAAAAATACTCGTACTTTCTATTTAGCTGCTCTTATACCCGCAATTATGCAACGCTTCCGATACTTTTTGTTAGAGTCCTTCTTTTAGAATTTTAGACCTTCAACTATCTACACTAATTTGTAGCTGATGATGATAATAATGATGATGCTAACAGCTTGACCTTAGTTGAACTCTGACACTTACAATGCTAATTTCGTACCACTTTCGCTCGCTATCTCTGTCTATCTATTTCTCTCTTTCTCTACACAACACTTGTTACACAAGACACCCGTGACTACACTTCTGCCTGCTTAAAGCTTTAAATAATCGAAAAAAAACATTAATATTTGTTGTGTATAGTCTGAAATTTGCTATATTATCTTTTAAGGAATGAAATACTTAAAATAACCTCATAAGCTTTTATCAGCGAATTAAATCGATAATGCTATACTTTATAAAGTATATTCAATAATAAAGAATTTGATTACTTTCGATTTCTTTTATAAGCTCTTTGATTTCTGTTGGGAGAAAATAAATTAATTTAAATTTAAAACAATTAAAATTACATATATATGACTTGTTTTGTTTGAAAAATAAATAAATAAGCAACCAAAGCATCGAAGTATTTCAGACTGTGCACAACACTCAACTAAACAAACTGAAACTTAGTAAAAAACTGCATGAGGTATTCAGAACATACTCGATTTCGATATACATATATAATAGTATAACCGATATTAGCGCACAACGTAAGGATTTCTTGCATGTGTTATATACATTCCTTGATTTTATTATATTATCAATCACATACTGTATATGTATTAATATCGTTCTAGTGAATGCGAATTACTTTCTGCCAATAGTTGAGATAATTAAATACTACATTTGGTTTTAGCAGAACGCTCTGTGTTACAGTGCCGGCTGTTATTCACATATGTGCTAATATATAATTTTAATACTCTTTCTTGCATATACATACACACATGTACGTACACCCAAAACAACCTTAGGTCCCATGCCCGTCGCTGTGCCACAGCCGGAGCCGCACTCGGTGGGCGGCGTACTCGTTCACATGCCGCACGTCTGTTCCGTATGTATTATTGCAACACTCTACTAAATTGAAATAAATTTTGCGAATTATTTTTTTAATTTATTTTTATTTAATTTTTCATTTGAGCTCATTTCAAAAACAAAAAAAAAGTATTAAATAAAAATAAAAAAAAAAACACAAAAGTTAATAATCAAAACAAATAATAATCAATATAAAATATTTATGCGTAGGTAACTTGAAATAACACTAAAATATATATTTATATATTTTTTGATACTTGTTCAACTTTGTTTATTACAGCAAAATACAAAAAAAAAATAATAATAAAAAAGGTTCAATTTTAAAAGAGTCATTTATTTTATTTATAATATTTTAATTGTTTTTATTACATTATTTGTTGCTTTTTTTAACACACAAACGATTTTCTAATAAGATTCGTTAAACAAATAAACTTTTTTTTTATTTTTTCATTGCTCAAAAAAAAAACAAAAATCCAAAAAAGCAAGTCAAAGCCATGACATTTAAACAATTGTTTTTTTTGTTTCTTATATATTCTTTCATATATTATAGAATAACGAAAATGGGCATTCAGTTGATAGTATTGAATTGAGAAAAGTTCACGCCACAGACGAGGTACTTTGTGCATTCAACATCATTTCGTCAAAACTCCAAAAAAAAAAAGAACTCCAATTGTTTTATTGTTTTTCATTTTTTTATTATACTTGTTATTATTACTTTTGCATAAAGCAAAAAATTAAATAATTCGATATTTGTGCGGTCTTTGTTTGATCTTAACATTTTTTGTGTTTCTCGTGAAAAAAAATTGTCAACTCTGTGTTAAATGTATATAAATGTACAGAAATTATAAATTTTTTTTTAATGTTTTTCGTTTAAAAAAAAATTATAATTATAATTTTCCTTTAGAAGTACATAAGGCGATACATTAGAGGCGAAAGGTGCTTTGCTCAAAGCTGTTAGTCGCACTGACAAGAAGCTTTTCCTATTGCCACTTTAAAAGAGGGAACATTTTCCTATTGCCACTCAAGCAACTTGTTAGCTTCACATGCCTTCTTTTAAGTAGTTTTTGTTCTAACAATTTAGAAGATATTAGAAAGGTTTAGAACAATTAAAATTTTTTATATTAAAATTATTTATAATTTTTTCAAAAATCAGAAATATCTGATAGAGATATGAGTAGTTTTTTTTTATAGCCTACCGCAGATATATGTATTTTATAGCATTTCATAAAAGCGCTTATAAAAATACTACAAGTCAGTATCAACAAACGAGCATCAATGGAAAAAAAATTTTATTTTCATTAACAACTCCTTTAGAAAAAAAACAAAAAAAGTTTATAGAATTTAAGGCGAAAAAATCATATGTCATAGCGCTTTAGAGCTATAAACGAAAAATTACACATTACAAATAACAACAACAAATTTTTGAAACAATATTTTAATTTTCTTTTTTTTTTTACTACTGTGTCTCAAAGTATCTTGTATGTGTGTGAATACAAATTAACAGAAACAAAACAAAAAAACAAAATAAAAAAAATTTTTCTTGTTGTCAATGTTTTTTTCTTTACTTTAAATTAAATAAATTTTTGTTTAATTCTTCTTTTTCTAATGTATATATAATTTAAGTTTTTTTTTTTTCTTTTAATTATTCATGTTTTCACTTAATTTAATTTTTACAACATTTCAAAATTATGATAAATGTGAAACGCATGTTAATTGTAAAAAAAAGCACCAAAAACTCACCTCAATATTTGAATATAAATCATATAATTTTACTATATAAAATTAATCACAAAATGCACAAAATCAAACTCGTTTATTGTTAGTATTTTATTAAATTATTATCATTTTTTTTTTTTATATATATTTTAAATATAATAAAAATGGCTGTGTAAGTGTGTGTGTTTTTTTAAACTCTTCAAGATGCATTTGCATTTTTGTGTCATTTCTGTGTACAAAAAAAAAAAAAAAACAGAAGCTGTAAAATAATAATGTCTATTACGATTTTGTAGTCCGCCGCGTGGCACATTCAATAGTTGAGATAATGCAAAGCTCACTTTTATTCAAATATTTGCTGACAGATTATGACGGCGACCGTCGAAACAGTTTCAGAGCAATTGGATTTGGCATCGATATTGCCATCAGATCGCGCGGTAGCACGTTCGATAACATTATCCGATGCAGATGTGGGTGAGTCTTATAAGCTTAGTTTAAAGTATGTATATGTTACATAGCGACACACGCCACATACGTTAGTCTAGCCTTGGTTTTTGTTAACAAACGAAGTATGGGAATGAAACATAGAAATACTTCATGCTTGGAACGATGGCATAAAAAGTTGGCAATCGTGTGTGTGTGTGAGTGTGCGCAGCTAAGCCAACTTGTACTAATACCAACAACTACACTTGTAGGCAGCGCAAATGTCAGCGTCACGAAGGCCTCCGTAATGGGCGAAAATGGCAATGGCAGCACTACTGGCGCCTGTGGCGGCGGCGAAAATGGCAGTGGTTCTGACGACGATGAAGACGAGGAGGACAGCGATGACTTCTGGCACACCTCTGTGGGCAAATTCAAGTTCACATTAGATCAATTGCCACAAACATTGCAATACATACATCAACTGTTAACGGTAAATGTTTTCTGCACATCGCAACAAACTTATTGCGCTGCTAAATGCTTGACTTCTATCTTAGGAAATACCAACAATTAAGAAACCCGAAATACTCTACTATGTGCTGCATTGCCTCAATGTGAATGCGCTGCATGGCGATGCGCTGGCAAAGGCGGCACGCGAACATCGCGGCTTCTTCATTTGGTGCCAGGAGAATCTTTTGATCAAGAAGTGCGTAACGTTGCGTGGTTTAGTCTCTGGCAAGAATTAATGATTGTTATTTTTTTCAGTCTATGGGAGCTCTGCAACGCCGAGCACTCGCACATCTGTCAAGTAGGCGTGCCATTGTTATTGCATTGCATCACATTACCACTTGGTTCGGATGTCTTCTGGCGCGTCGTGCAAGAGGCTTTCCATGACACCGATTGGCGTGTCCGCTTCACAGCAGTTGAACGAGTAACCGTGATTACACGCTTTATGGATTCGACGCCGCTGCGTACGGAAGTCGGCCTGCAAACGGCGCTGGCCACGGCATTTTGTCACCTGATCGCGAGCATGGATGACATCAATGTCTATGTGGCACAGCGTGCGACGCTCTATATCGGAACCATACATGATACAGCAATACGGTCACTGCTCTTCTGCTTGGAGTCACAATTTGATCTGTTCATCGTTGATCGACCAGTGGTGCTGCAATCGGTGTACCAACTGCATAATTCGCTCTCGGATCGACGCATGCTTGGATGGGAGTTCTTTTTGAATCGTTTCGATACGCTCTTCGTAGAGGCACAAATCAATCTGGAGAAATGCGGCGATATCTCATATTTGCGTGATTTACGCAATTCGGATAACGGCAGTGAAGCGCTCTCGGCGAAAATTCTTAAAGCACGCGAGGCGCTCAGCCAATCAGATACAAGCGGCGGCATGGCCAAGACCCTGAGTGCATCATTCGGCACCAAATGGCCGTACAAGCGTACAATGTCAGCGCCAGCGAGCATGGTGCCGCGACAGGACTCAAAATTCGGTGCGTTTTTTGCTGCCCACAATTTTTGAAAGCCTATAAATACATGTATTGATTTTTCGCAGTGCCCGAGAAGGAGAAAATCTACAGTCGTCAAGTGTCGGCGCCGATATTAAAACGGAAAACTTCACGCTTCGGATTGGGTCAGTTTTTAGGCAGTAGTGGCAATCAAAATACCGCTAGTCATAGTTATGCAACAACAAGTAATACACGTTCGGCTCATAGTGCTACACACACACATACATACACACACGCACCACCACCAACACCCGTACCCATAACCACAACTAGCAATACCAACCAACTCCCAACCAGCGTCAGCATTAATAACCTGCCATCGACGCGTCATCCTCCTTGTCCCGTACATCAACCGCAATACTTTGTTGCCACGCATTCTGCACAGGCGGGCAACATTTTCCATTATCCCAGCCAGAAACAGACATCCTCACATCATTACCAAAGCCACCAATTACACCATCACCACCACCACCACCATGGCAGTAGTAGTAGTAGTGCACCAATAGTAGCAACAACATCAACTTTAGCCTCAGTACATAGTCAAAGCCATCAGTATTTAGTGCATTGTGTGCCGCCACCGACAGCGCCACAACCACAAGCAACAACAAGTCAAACATTCGTGCAACATCATAGTCCAATGCCAACGCTGCCCGAATCCGAGATGCAGCAAAAATCATCTACAACCTCAACATCGACGCTCTCATCATCAATACAACAACAGATGCAACAAACGCAATCGCAGACGACCAATACCAATACATTCACCTCGTTTACCACATCCTTGCATTCCCATTTCCAAAAACATCCTTCGGCGCCGAATCTACTACCGCCGCCGCCACCTGTGCCCGCACCCAGTCCCAGTCCTTCGGCTTTGACATTTCCTTTGCATTGCACGTGCGATGCATCAACATCCACAACTGCAACATCACAACAACCACAAGCTCAGCTCTCAGCCAGCGCTGCTGCTGCCGCCGCCGCCGCTGCTGCCGCCGTTAATCCAGGTATGTTGTAGAGCATGTTCGTTTGTTGTCTGTCTGTCTCTTTGTCAGTGTACTACTTACAATGTATCTATAATTGTGTCTATGCTATACATCATTTGTCGCTGTTGCTGTACTTGTGTCAAGAAGCTAACATATGCAAAAAAAAAAATATTATTAAAAAGATGTCTACTTTTCTTCTTCTTCGTCGTGGTCTCATCGTCGTCTTCTTATACTACTGCTCATTACTCTATATAACTGGTTTCATTTCCTTGATTTTTTAATTTAAATTTTTCATAGCTCTCTTTCAGATCTTTTTTTTTATCGTAATTTGAATTTCCATACTCTCTAATTAGTGGGCATGTTTCATCCTCCAACTTTAGTTCGTAGCTCCTCAAAAAAACGCCATTTCAGATCTTTTATATACAATCATGCCAATTTAGCTCTCCACCAACATTCATAACATTTCAAGAATTCCTTTGATACATAGTAACGCACAAACACTCAACAGTCTTGATATTTGAAAAATGAGACTATGCAGAGCCAAATTGGGATCTCTTTACATACAATACTTGTAATAAAATTTAAAATTTAATTTTTTTAAATAAAATTTGTATCAAGTCTCACAATAAATTGGAACAGGTCTGAATTTCATTTTTTGATATTGAAGTACTACACTACACAATACTCATTAATATCATAAAGATAATCATTATTGTAAAGCATGACACTGATATTTTTGGATAGAGAATATGAGAAAAAGAGAAAAAAAGGGAATTAGCAATGATTCAGTTTACAATTTGATTCCCTGGTAAAATTTCTTTCTTCAAAACGAATTATTATGGTGTAGTAATTTCGGTTTAAATTAGGAAATCACACATTTTGCTAAATCTTGTGTTATTTCGAGAGCATTTTTAAATTAAAGTAATTTAATAAAATTGAATATTAATTATTGAAATTGTATTTAAAAAGTGATAATAATTCATAAAATATTTTTTAGCCTCTAGATTTTGAACGGTTGTAGATAATATAAACGTATAGAACGTAGAATTTGAAATAAATTCACTTATAATATAATAATTATTAACAAACTTCATTATAATTTCATAACTCAAAGTAAGAACATTTTGATTTTCACTTAACAAGTTACTTAGAAGGACTCATTGTCATTCGCAGTCGCATTATAACACTTTCACTTCCTCAATGTGTGTGTGTGTGTGTGTAATCATTAAACAAAAACTCATTTAAATGTACCCTTCCGAACTCTGGTATGTATGCTGAATATCTATTGTACATTTATATATTTATATATAATTTATTTTTTTAATTGTATCAACTAATTGGCTTATATTTTCGACATTTATGTATATATTTCAAGATGAATTATACGTAAAAAAAAAAAAAAAAAATAAAGAAAAACAAAAAATAATGGCATGTGCTGTGATGTGCAGAGAGTTCATGTTTGTGCCAAAATTGTGCAAATATGAAACTTGCACAAACAATTCTAAAATATCAAAACTAATAAAAAAATCCTAAAAAATTATTTAGATGGACACATACACTCATTGGGCGGTCTGAATGATGAGAATCTAATTGGACTGCTGAGTCGTATCACCGAACTGGAGGAATCCGATAGAGAGACAATACATCTGTTGGTATTCATGCTGATGCAATTCATGTCGCGTACGGATCAGGCCTTTCCATCAGAGGATAAGCCTATGACAAGGACCCAGAACATTGTGTTAAAGCATCTCTTTCTACTCTTGGGACACAATCAGATCGATAAGACTTTTCACACAACACCCGAGTCATTGCGGTAGGTCGCCATTCGATCTTAAGCAAGTTTACTTTAAAATAATGTCAACTATTATTTCTTTTCCTTTAGCGTTTCGGCTGTCTTTAATGCTTTCCTGGCCAATCTGCCGCAAGTACTCGATCAGAATCACCTAATTGGCGGTCTAATTTTGCCCTCTGTCATGCAAATTATACTCTATGCGCCAAACCCGAATAATAACGCAGCGGATTGCTATCAAAATTTGGTCTTCAACTATTCTTTGTGGAATCTCGAGCAATATCCACGCCGTAATTGGCTCTTTACGCTATTAGTTGTACTATACAAGTACTCTTACACACAGCCACCACTGAGCGCTTACATAATCTCGGCCATTCGCATGGTGATGAACAGTCTGCGTGGCCACTTCCATCAGTGTCGCCGCATACCGAATACGACTGTATTGGATATACAAGGTGGCATTGTCGGCGGCACGTCGCGTTCACGTGACGTCAGTCAGCCATCATTGGGCACGGATCCCGATGATAAGGAGGCCAGTCCGCCAGCTAGTCCAATGTTCCCATCTGAGGGCACAAGCGCTGCTTCCAAGAGCAAAGGTCAAAATGTTGCATTCACGCCAAAATTGCAACATGCTTTCCGCAAATACAACGATTCGAGTTTGGATGCCGATGAAACGGAATCGGAGTTGGTTGCAATACCGGAGAGTGATCTGTCCGACAGCACGCTACATGGCAGTAGTGCGCCGGTAAGTTTTTGAGGTGTTAATTTGTATAGACTTATGAGAGCTTTTGTTTTTTTTTGTTTTTCAACAGGGCTCCTTCGATGACACAGTACACTTTGAAGAGATGGCGCCAGCCAAAATCGAAACGATGCGCAAGCGTACGACGGAATACATGGAAGAGGTTACAATTGAATGCAATGAATACCAAAGAGTATTAAACAGAAAGAGTTAATTAGAAGAGTTAAAGTTAAAAGGATAGCAAAACATCAAAGCATTAAATATGAAGAATTGTATTGTTATATGCTTGCTATCAATACACAAGGACATACAACACTTCCATATTTAATGATCGATTGTTTCAATTTTGCTTTTGAGTGAGCGATCTCACATTCTCTCTCTCTCTATTTAGTACACTTTGAGTCTCCAAAGAATATTAAATACTAATGATTTTCATGTTTGTAGAAACCCACAAGGGCACACAAATCGATGATCACCACAAAAACAGGTGACACTTACACAACGAAGATCAAGGCAACGACCACCAGCAGCGAAACGGTTAGCACGACAGTCGTCACTACGCACACACGTCACAGCCTGCAGGAGGGCGTACGTATGATAGTCACGCCACTTGTGGGTCCAGAGACCACAGAGACGGCCATCATCAGTCCGCCGGTCGATGTGCATCGCGCAGTCACCGTGCGCAACAAATCGTTGGAAAATGCCGCTGCCTCAACATCGAAAATGTTCGCTGCCATTGCCACAAATCATTTGAAAGCACTCGGCGCACTGCAGGAAGTGCAGCAGCAACCGACGACGTCGAGCAAATCGCAGGCATCGAGTAATGGCAGCCGTTCGACGAATGGCAGCAGCGCCGAAACATCCGAGAAGCGACAACAACAACAGCAACAACACCATGTAGTGATTGCCAAAAAGCCGATTGGTCGGCACAAGACAATTGTTGAGTGCAGCGCCGGTACATCTTCATCGTCGATGGCCATCGATGACTCACGTTTGGCTGGCGGTCAACACAAAAAATCCCAGACGAAATCACTGAAACGTGTGGAGAAGACATACGGCTCGCCCGATTCACCGCTCTCCAAAATGAGCGTCATGCCAAATCCTCGTGACGAGGCCGATGCCGGCGCTGCAGCGGCGGCGACCGCAAGTGGCTTGCCGCCACCAAAGAACATCGCTGCGCTGGAAATACCAACGCCAGAGCGTCTGCTGCCAATTGGCACACAGGAAAGTGTTACCGCCTTGGTTGAACGTGTACGTGATGACTTGAATCTGCCCGACATAAGTCACCTAAAGCAGGACAGTCTTGATGTGTCGGAAAGCACCAGAGACGATATAACGGCGAGCAGTCGCACACAATCGCCGAGGCGTTTAATCAAGCAGGTCGCTTTAGAATCTCCACCAAATCCAAATGCGCCACAGCCCAACGCACCACCGTCAGCACAACAACATGCGCAACTTCAGCAAGATTTGCACTCATCCATATTGAAGACAGTGACACACGGTGATGTGCGTCCATTGAGCTCACAGGGTTACACACACGGCGGTGCTGGCATACAAACAACAACAAGCGGCGGTTTTATGCAACCATCAATGACAACCACAAGCGGCGCGGCGAAACGACCACGTCAAAAACTTGCACCCTTCACGGTAGACACACAGGCAATGCCCGACATACGATCACGTTATGCAGGCGCTTGGCCGCCACCGCCGCCACCACCGTGTCAACAACCGCCCGAGGAGCAAGACGAGGATGCCGCTGAGGATGGAGTTGAGCACAGCAATGGTCATGCGCCACATGTGCAAACGCATCGTATTGTATGTGCCACAAGTCATAATCAAGATTATCGTCATCTCAATCTTACTTTTCTCTCTTTCACTCAGAGCTCTAAGCGCGTGGGAGATTATACGGTCTGTGAACGTTGCACTGACTGCGGCGCTGTCATCGAGGAGTACACGGATGAAGAAATCGGTCTATTGATTGTCATACTCGGCACGTTCATACATCGTGAGCCCGCAATGGCGGCGCCTTTCTTGCCGGAGATTCTAACCATGACTTCACGGTAAGTTTGTTGGTTGTTTTATTAAACATATGCCTCCTTCTCTGAATCTTGACTTCTCTTACAGCATCTGCTTGAGTTGCACGCATTCCTGGCAAGGTGAGAATGGCCCACCATTGGCTAGCAGCGCGCAAGCCGTCGCCTTACAGTTCATACGCTGTGTGCTGCATCAGCTGGCGCCGAATGGCATCTTCTCGCAGGTGTTCCAGACACAAATGAAAAGTATGTTACCATGTTTGTTAACAATGTCAATTTACATTTTAATTTATGCATTTTTTTTTAGTGAAAATTCGACGCAATCATTTCCGTAGCATTGCCAAAGCATTGCAGGACTTTCAGGATTTGAATGCCACCAGTCCGATTTATATGGTCTGTGAATCGTTACAGTCAAAGAAAGCATTGCCCGTCGAACAGTTGCCGGTAATCTTTCGCAATATGGCCGAATACCTGCACTGTATGCCACCGGAAGCCGGCACAGGCATTGCGGTTTGGTCACAGGCCATGCAAGCGATGGAGTCACTATTGCGTCAAGTCATTGTTATCATGCCGAGTCTGAGCAATCAGGAGTACATGCTGGACATTATAATTGCAACGCTGCGTTTGAATTGCGTGCCAAAGACATTGCTCGATCCGTACTCGAAGATTTTCGCTTATTGCGTACAGCACACAAATCTCGAATATCAAGTTCTGTACGACTTGTGCACGCTGAATGCGCGCTCGTTTGCCAAGGATCGTGACAAGATGTTGCTCTGTCGTCAGTTGATATTCGAGTTTGTGCAGGCGTTGAAATTCAAGAGTAACATACCCGATCACAACCTTCTTATGGTCATTGGCTTTGTTCTGCTCGATGCCGGCGGTTCATTGCCGCCGGGCGCACTGCCCGGCCTGCCAGATGCGGCGCCGGTCCTGACCACACACGCAGCCGAGTGTTTGCGCCAATACATAAACGATGTAATAGATTTCCTGGCCGATTTTCATACACTAAGCAAGATCAAGGTAAGTTTGACAATGGATTTATAAAGCAATACATTTCTAAAATGATCTAGAATTTTAAGAACGGCGCAACGCCCAATGGACTCAGTGAGGATACACTTGGCGGCGTTTTGAAGGGCGCTGTGGCACAGTATCTAGCCTTGGAAATGTCACGTGGCAACTCTCGCGACAACAAAGCCGTCTCACGCTATCTACCATGGCTAAACAATGCGCCATCATCCTTGCAACAAGGGTAAGCAGTCAACAATTGCAAATGCATTCATTATTATATTTATACATTTCTTTAGACCTAAAGAGTTCACCGAGTGTGTCGGTCATATGCGTTTGCTCTCCTGGTTGCTACTTGGTTCGCTTACACACATGGCGCTTATGCAGCGACGCGCCGAATCACAATGCGTGCCGCCACCAGTACAACCGCCAGCGCCAGGGCCGAGCGGCATACCCGCTGCTCAGGTGCATTATCAACATCAGGGCGTCACCTACTCACAGCCGGTGCCGCAGGAGGCTTCATGCCACATTGCCGATCACATACAAGTGATCTTTGCCGGCTTTGCTGAGCAATCAAAGACATCGGTGCTGCATATGTCATCGCTTTTCCACGCTTTCACTCTATGCCAACTGTGGACGGTCTATTTAGAGCAAATGGCTCTTACGAGCAGCAATCCGGAGGGCAATACCTTAGGCGTGTTATTTGAGTTCTGGGCTAAGGTAACGCCATGTATACTGCAGCTGGTCTCACATTCAAAGCCAGCAAAAGAAGCTGGCGCTGCTGATTTTAGTCAAAATACGAATGCAAAACTTTCGGAAATGGTTAATTTGCATTTCTTGAGTTTGCTTGAAGCCTTGAAGGAAACGAATTCAACAATTTTGGGGCGTCTGCTGCCACTCTGGAGTCCAGTCTTGTCATCGCAAACGCAGCTCTCCGACACACTGCACGTACGTCTGCAGAACGTGCGCGACTATGCGCCGGACTATGAAGAACAGCAAACGAACAGATCCGAGACGTTGCTCAAATGGCTGCAGCGTTTACAATTCAAGATGGGACAAATCGAGTTGCAAGCTTCAACAGCCACACAATTCTATTCGATATAAAGTGTATGTGTCGTTCGAAGAAAATAATTCTATTAGCATAATTTGAACGAGCTCAGCTCTAGGCCGTTATATTTACTCAACGCTTAAACTAATTAAAATAAATATCCAGTATCTGTTAAAGCAATTTATCACTCTTTGAAAGCAAACCGCACGCCCCCTTTGCCATCCAATTCTGAAGGATCATGCTCTTCTTCGACATTGCGTAACAGTCGTTGGTTACCCTCAATAGAGAACTCACTGTTTGTTGTGCGATACCTTTGGAATGCCGGTGTTATATTCAATGTAGCTTCATCGGGCAGTTCCAGTTTACGCAGCTGCATTTTTCGTGCCAATCGCTCTTCTGCCTGTTTGAATTGAAGTTCCTGTAAGGCACGCAAATTTATTATTAGTTTTAATATCGTTTATAATTATGCATCGCTTACTTTTAATTTATCCAAGTAGTTGTTTTGCAACTCAACCGAATCTGTTAGTGAGAGCAATTGAGTTTCGTTGTGCTGTATAGGTGGCGGCGTCGCTGCTGTCACCTCCCAATATTTGCCCACTTTGCGTTTTCGTTCTTTAGACGGATCGTGCACGTTACTGATGGTGGTTCTATAAGGTTTGAATTTATTACGCATCGGATGTGCATTCAATTCAGTCTTTTCAATGAGATAAAGCGAGTGTTGTGTCATCTCGTTATCTTCTTCAACTGGGCCATTTGTTGTTCTTTGAAGTGGTGACTTTGCAAGCACTTCTTTAATTTTACCCAATTTACTTGCCACATCAACCTCCATTAATTCGGCATCAACTGTTTTGGATTCGGTGCTGCTGTTGGCCGACTGACTACTTGCAGTTTCACATGCCGTCACACCAGAATCCGGTGATTCAGATTTGAACGCCTGTATCTCTGCCAAGTCGTTTGCCGTAATTAACGAACTAGACTCCGGCGGCAGTACTTTAACTCGACGTTCATGCATTGTACGCTGTGCCAGCACTCGTAATGGATCCATTTCACATTCATCGTCGCTGTCAAGCAAGTCAACGCTAGGATCGTCCTCATCATTGCCATTCGAGTGACGTCCTTGCCATTCGAGTTTATTTAACGCTTCCTTTCCTTTTGACGCTATATTCAATGCAGAGAAGAGCATTGCAGCCTCTTCGATGCTGTCACGTCGTTTCAACTCCTCTAAGATTTTGTCGTAGTAGTCCTGTATGCGTTTCCCCTTGTCCGGCAGTCGGCTAAGGCGAGCTCTATGGAATAATAGCAATGCATTGATTGCAATTCGATTGAAATCAATTTCAACTCACTTGTTTGCCAGCAAAGTTTTTTCGCGCTCTTTCATTTCAAGTAACTCTGCGTGTGTGACTTTAGTAAGATCTTTTGTGTGTTTTTCCTTCGCCACCAATGTTCCAGGTATTCTGTTCAACGGCGCGTGTGGCAGGAAATCCATTTTGATTAATAAAAAAGGTGATAATAATAATTTTAATAACAAAGTGACAAGAAAGTGACAAAGTTGCCGCGCTCTGTGTAGTATGTTAGCAGTGTTACCAACTTTCAAAACTGTATCCCCCTAAACACAAATCAAAAACCCCTAAAAACCATACAATTTCTAGAAAATCAGTATCTGAATTATTTAATTTTTCTAAATTGGATTAGACGTAATTGAAAAAAATTTACGCTGAACGAACTATCTGCGGAAGCCACGGAACGACACACGACCAGTCAAACGAATTAAAAAAAACGAATACGCACACGAACAAAACCCGAACGTTTCGATAGCCGATGAGACTACCTTTAGTAATTGTATTATGGTTCAAGTGACGGTGTTCTATATAAAAACATAAGGCAAACAACGCGTTGGAAATCAGATTGAGAGCAAGAGATGATGTTCGCTCAATTGAGAGCGAGAGAGGATTCGAGTCATTTTAGTGTCACTGTTGTGTCACTGTTATATTTCTGCCATTTTTCCCAATTGAAAAAGCGCATGTGGCGCTACCACCGCTGGCGATTTTAGCCACATCTCCAATCGGGGAGGTTTTCCGACCCCGGTTTCATTTTTCTTGTTCTTCCACTTCTGCCGTCACTCTGCCGACGTCGGCGACACTCTTGTGTCAAATGGCCCGTTTGCGTTTCTCAACCAATTGAAGGTGTACCACCTCATGCTACCTAAAATTTCAAGCGAACATGCGGCACTTGATTTTCATTATCGGTTTAACAGCGTTGTTACCCCCCTCTTTTTGCACTGAAAATCAACAAGATCACACAATTCCACTCTTTAGCCCTGTTAAAATTCTGTTGCTCTCAAATGAACTTTGCAACGTTACCAGATGTTCTTTGCGATTTTATTAAAAAAAAATCGCCTTACCGTCAATTAAGTAATGCCTCGTTACTGAGTTGGTCGTGAACACCTTTATTATAATAATAACAAAGTTTAAAAAAAAACCCTAAAAATACCCCTAAAAATATTGCACCCCCAAAAAAAACCCATTCAACTCAAAAACCCCCTAAATTTAGGGGGAAATCCCCCAAGTTGGCAACCCTGTATGTTAGTAACACTGAATTGCTGCTGACAGTATGTTCGTAACATTCAGTCAAACTGTTGTTAGCAGAGGCGAGAAAGAGACGGGACTTGAAAGAGCGAAAGAAAGCATAGAAAAACGCCGCCTAAAATGTTGCCCAAAACGGGCACTAACAGAGCTGTTAAGTCTTACAGTGGCAGTCACTTGACGTATGTTCGCTTAAAAATGTCAAGTGACATGAGTTAGTACACTTGCAAGTCTCTAGGCACCGTTGAAATAATTTCGACGAACGTTTTTGTTCTAGAAGGTTGTCAATCACAGTAAATTCAATTTTTGGCCAAAGTACAGTGAATCTTGGGTATGTAGCATTTCTATATTTTAAGAAATTTCATTTGTTTTACTCGTTTTTTTTTATATTTCAATTAATTGTTTTTAATTATTATTATTAATTTTAAACATAATGGCAAAACGTAGTAGACACGCTTTAACAATTCGATTTTTTATATCTTCTGTGTAAATATTAATTTAATTTAAATATGCCTCAAACCAATTATAGCGGCGGTTATAAATTACGCAAACGAAATCGTAACGACGAAGAGAATATTACCAGAAAACATCGTCCTTGGACTAAATCGATCTTGGATGTTGAAGCGAACAAAATATTGGGTCATACGCCGTTAGGCTGGTTGAAACTTCTTGTATTTTATCTGATTTTTGGTCTAGTTTTGGCACTTTTTACGTGGTTATACTTTTTTTTACTTGTAAAATTTGCTTATCCTGAAGATAGCCCGCTCTACACTCGTAAACAGCCGGGTTTATCTTCAGCGCCTTACTCTATTAGAAAAGATAATAAAATCGAATATTATGAAGACGTTATGCAGGAAATAGATCCATATTTGCAACAAATTGAAAGTTTTTTAGAATTAGATGAGGAGGTTGAAAACACTCGGTTCAAGGACTGTAATACGGATTCAGTCTATGGCTATCGTACGCGTCAGCCTTGCGTGTTCGTTAAATTGAATCGACTAAATGTTTTCAAAACCAATCCATATAAACACGACGCAGAATTGCCACTACATGCGCCCACAGAGCTAAAATCATTATTAAAGTCAATGGATGAAGAGAAGGAAGAAGAAAGCAAGGACAATCGTATTTGGTTATCGTGCGAGAATAGCGATGGCAGTGATGAGCCAGAGATTCAATACGTGCCGGAACCTTTTTGGAATTCTGATGATTTAATGTCTGACAAACCTTTTCGCTCCATGTCGAAAAATTCAAATGGAACGCAGACTTCACACACAGTATCCGCTACACATAAGCGTATAATTGGTGTCAAACTGTTAAATACACCAGTCGATAAAGACGTGTCAATCTTCTGCAGCGTCTGGGCGCGAAATGTAAAAATTGATTGCACAGAACACGGAGCCGGTTGGACATCATTTAAACTAAATATTAAGAAACCAACTGAGGGGAAACAGCAAGCCAATCGAATGTAGCAAAATAGAAGATAATTCCAAAATTAAGTCAATAAAATTGAGCTTCTATTTTATATTTTAAAAGAAATATCTAAAATATTTGTTTATACAGTGCCGGTTTCATTATAAACTGAGTTACTCATTTAAGAAATATATTTATACAAAAGTGTTTCTCTTTAGTTAATATTTTAATTTCGTTGTTATATTTTAAATATATTTATATATCAATCAATAATTACACTTTTGTTTGCTGTTTAACATTATTACTTAGTTATTGTAGTTATTTTTTTTTCATAACATTCATAACACCGTGTGCATGTTTCCAACATAATTACAGTGTGCTTCTGTTAATATTGTATAATATAAAATTTTTTGTTTTTTAATACACATCGTAAGTTGCAACCAAACTAAACCGAATGAAAAAAAACCTCACATCATTTTTGCTTTACACTACGACACCCGCTGAAGGCTTAGCACCCAGAATATCGGATAATTTCTGCTGATACGAAGCCAGACTGTTTGCATCAGTCACGCCGCGTGCCTTGCAGGACAATTGAAGTGCGTTTAGGTATTGCATTTCAGTGAATTGAGTGCCACGTTCCAATAGCCTGTTGAGTATTTCCTGTAAAAGTGTAGATGTTGTTATTAATGCTTAATTGAAATTTCAGCTTACTCACATCTGGCTCCATACAAAGTAACTCGTAAAAGCTCTTGGCCTGATCCAACGCGATCTCACGTGAGGCGGTTATGTTGCTAAGCGTCTGCTGCAGTGCAATTGAATTACGGCACATGCGCTGCACAGTGATTTGATCAATATGCTCCAGGTAATTGGAGGCTTGTATTAGAATACGCGCTGCTAGATGAGCCAACCCCTCAAAAATGTACTATATATTGAAACAAATATATATCGATTACGAAAAGAAATATGAATGAATAGAAAAGGAAGACTCACCCTCGTCTTACGTGGATGCAACGTTGAGCTAAAAGCCTCATCCATTTCGGACAATCGTTTTGACAATACTTGCACCTGCCGATCCGGCTCGAGTATATCATCTTTGGAGCCAATATAACTATTGGATTTCACATTTGACTTGGAACGTAAGTAATGGAAGCACTGAACACGTACCTGAAATAATGATATATGTTAAATATTTGTCTAATTTTTAACTACAATAAATTTACCTCCAAGTGCAGCACCAGTAAACAAGTATTGGCCAACTCATCAAACTCCAATGCCAGATTGGTGAGAACTTTTATCGTGCCGTCTTTTATTGCCGCATTTGCCGTGCACTCGGACGCAACAGAATTAAGGCCATTGACCAATGGTCGACGCAACTCGTTGGCAAATTCAGATACACGACCTGAAAACCATTCCATACTTTCTTGTAGAATTGCAAGCTCTTTTAGAACACTTATATCGCCGAGTATTTCCTGTTGCGTTATGCCACCTTCACCCAAGTTACTTGTTAACATTTCGGCTTCGCGTATGTTCCGCTGCTGCACTTGTAGCGGACTCTCTTCCTCCGATGGCTCAAAAGCTCCGCGTTGCAATTTTTTGCCGTGCTTGGCACGCTGACTGGAAGTTTTTAAATCGGTCCAGTTAGGCAAGGTTCTATAAGAACAAACAAATGTTAATTTCAACAAAAAACTAGTGCTATGAAAGCCTTGCTACGCACTTCAAAAAACGGCTTATGTCTTCATCCTTTAGCCAAGCGACACTGTAAATGCGCTTATCCTCTGAATCTGGCTGCACAATGCCTCGGTAAGCAGACTGGCAAATCTCACGATATGTCTTTAGCAACGCGCAAACCATTTTCAATAGTTCTTCTGAGTAACAAGGTAAATCCTGTATTAAATTTTTGGTTTCGTTTAAACGCCGCTCGACCATAACCGTGGACTGTAGTAATGGTCTATTTAGACTCAAAGCCTTCATTTCCTCGGGCGTGATAATAGTACGCCACGCATCTTGATTTTTGGAAAGGGATTCTATAGTCAACTGCAGATTACGATTGTGTCCCTTCGACAGAAAAGTGTCCTTAATGTAGTTGTCGATGAAGTCATGTAAACTGCATGGTTGTCTGTAAATTGTATTGAGTTAGATTGTTTAATTGATATTCCACTTCGTAAACAGACTTACCCTGGTTTACACTTCATAAAGCCTTCAATCTCTTGTACATAACCCATCAATGGCAGGTAGACTTTGGTTATGACATTCTGATCCGGCGTGCAGATTAACACACGCTCGCGTTGTGCCTTCTCACCTACCGTTGAACGTTTCCCGCTGCTACCGAAGCCACCCAAATTACCACCCAACGTGTCATCGGCAGATACATCCGATGCATTGCGTCTATGTTCCTTATATGATTCATTTGAGTTGGGTGTTGAAGCTTGCTGTGCCGCTGCTGGTATGTGTGACGACTTGTCAAATTTGAACATCGATTTTTTAGTGCTGTTAAGACAGATAAAATAATAAGTACGTGTGTTTCGCTATAAGATTACTGCTAGCTGAAGCAATTAACAAGCAACTATAAAGTATGCCTACTGAAAGGAGTTAAAGTCTTACTGACCAACGAGTTGGCAAATGGAAACGATGTCTTTGAAAATAGACAAGATTTAATATAAGCGTTTTTGCAAATTTCACTGATTTCTTACCTTGGAACTTTGCGCCTTAGAAAGTAGGAATTTATATTATTTGTCGGTTCAGCAAAAGCACCTTGTGACGCCTCATCGGCGGCGGCGTTTTGTATGTCCAAATAATCGGTGAGCAATAGTTGTAACTAAAAGCAAAAAATACTTTAAAACTGTTTACTACTTAAGTCGAGTTTTTTTGTACACTTACAACAGATTGCGCCTGCGCCCAAAAATCAGTCAGATCATAAGGTTGTGGCCCAACCACCGAATACTTCTGTCCAACAGCCAAGTAGTTTTTAAGCAGCAGTGCATGTGTCTTAGCTATCGCTTTGAATTGCTTGAAAATAACTTCCAATAACATAAGCAAAGGATTCGATTCGCCACTGTTACATGTAGATTGAAGTTGTTGTGTGGTGTTGCGCACGACGTTCAGCAGCTCATTTTGTATTTGTACACGCAACGCTTCCAACGAATCGGGCACCTTATTAAGCATACCAAAACACTCAACAATTATGGCGACAAAGTAATTCATGCTTAATTCTGGATCGATTAAATCAGCATCATCAATAACTTCAGCCGTCTCCAGGTTAAATCCTTGTGCCATATCCGTTAAAGCTTTGCGCACACGGGCATTCGCTTCGATGCGGTCTGTAGAGCGTCGAATACCAATGCCACGCGTAAAACTCGAGTTGAGTCGACTCGAGTTGCTGCGTTGAAAGGCGGACAGCGCTTCGGCAGCGGAATTTCTGTAGATTTGCGTGACAAGTTCTTCGTGTAAACGCTGATACAGTTGCTGGCGACGTGACTGCAAGTCCGCACGTAAGTCTACCAAGCCCTCTACACTTTGCAGTGGACCATTTATAAGGGTAAGTGCATCGGTAAGCACTTTGCTAGCATGCAAATATTGACGTTTGGCTGTATAATTAACAACTAGTTGAGGCACTTTGCGTAGCTCTTGACTGAAATTGGAAAGACACATTATATTAGCAAAAACAACAAACAGTAACATTGTCGCTACTCACATCTGTTCCAGCATCTCTAGCACGTACTTATGCTGAACCGCATCGGTCCACATTTTTTTCAGTTCATCTCGTCGACATTGTAACAAATGTTTACATGCGCCCAGGTTCTCCTTTACGGCATGAATACGTTCACGACTCGATGAGATCTCAGTCGAGACTTGGCTGAAGAGTGGCAGTACTTGTGTGAGTTGTTGGTCATGTTTGGAGACCAATTCGTTGAGACGTTGATCGGAGCGTTTGAATTCCTGTTCAATTTTAAGCTTTTCCTTCTGTCGCTCCTCGTTGGTTTCGCTGAAGCCAAGCGATTTAATAACATTCACAAGAAATGTTGAACCTGCCGCCTGTAATGAGTGTATGGGAGTGAATGATGTGCATCATCGAGTTCCATATACGCCCTAAATTTCTACTTTTCTTTTATCAAATGCATAAAACATAAAAACAACAACAATAATGCTAACAAAATGCCATTGTCAGCGTTTAATGCTTGACGTCATAATGCGTACGAATGGAAAAGCAAGTTTTTTTTTACATTGCTGGCAATGAACAAACAGATTAATGAGACCTCAACAATAGTTAACATAATATTTACAATTTTCAATGTTTTTCTTTAAATTTGAGTACAAATTACCTCATCTTTTCCGTATTTAACGCCGCGCGGCGGTTTCGTTGGAGGAGGCGTATCCATACCCTTTTTACAATCTTAGCTTAGTAAAATATTCAATCAACATAAATTGCACGCGGACAACATTTTAAAACCTATTTTCTAATTATTTGATGGCAGCATTTTCACAAAAAAGTAGAAAAATATTATCTTCAAGAAAATTTCGCTGTCTCTCGGTTGCCTGCTTGATGGAACGAAACAAAGGGGAAGAAGACAGGGGCAGTTGTAGAAGTCTTTAGCTCTATGTTCGCTTGGAATTCTACGGGCAGTTGGACTGTTTCATTTTTCATGAGGCACCCAATAATAATTATGCTTCTTCTTTAAGATTTTTCATTCAGAGCTAGGGATACAACGATACTAGTAAATGCGATTGGTTTGTCAATACTTTCTAATACCAAGAAGTTGTTGTTTTGATACTTTGCAGCTAAATGTCAAGTAGTTAATAGACAATTGTTCTCACATCCACCATACTCATTATAAACGAATGCTAAGAAAGTATGTTTTCCAAAGACGTAACATCTCAGGGAGCAATTGTCGTTAAAACTGAATCGAGTAAAAGAATCGAGTGGTATCGTTACATAGCTAGTCACAGCGATCGAAAATGGATTAGAGTAATGACACATTTCGGTGTGTGTCACAATGAAACACTTCAGCTCAATAACGGTTTGTGATGTTCGCACAAGGAAGTTTGAGCATGTTGGTATATTTGAAAAAATAAACAAATGCCAATTGGTTTATTGTAGTTTTATAATGATTTTTATTACGTAACATTGTTGTTGCACCTATAGATGTGCTTGGTGCTGTTTGATTTTTTTTCTTTTTGTGATTTGCTAATCGAGTATTTTATATGCGCAGTATTATAACATGCTCCTTTCATTTTTATAGTTTTTTCCGTCTTTATTTCCATACTTTTCAAAAGCTGTTTGCGTGTTTTTAAGCATATAAGCTACTAATATCATTGAATTGCTTCTCTACTTGTACAATATGACTTAATTATTATAATATATAATTCAAATTTTTCAAAATATTTTTCTGTGCATTTTCGAACGAAGCCTTTTTAGTGCAACGTTTACTTATATAATTCTAATGCAAAAATCGTTTTAAATCTTAAGAAACAGTTTTCTTTTTTGTATATAGCTCAAAATCTTCGAATATAATAAACTAAAAAAAATGTGTACTTCTTTGGGAGTTTATAAAATAGTTTTCTGGGTTAGACTCATTATTTAGGTACAATTTACTTGTCGGAGGTATAGATAATGATTGCTTCACACTTCATGTGTTCGATGCAGTAAAAGTTTTACGGCGTTTCTTTGCATTGTGGGAGATATGATGATTTTACCGTAGTTGCTTTAAGAGGTGGGTGGATATCAAGGCATGGAAATAATATTTACTATAACTTTTATTAAATTTCGTATGTTTTTTTTTTTGCTGTTTTATAGTTAGCAGCGTCGTTGTGTGAAATCCATTTATTGTTGCTTGCCCTTAATGCGTTTCGTCTCGTTTTTGTCGGTTTTGCCTTGCACAAACTACGCCAACAGAAAATGCTCTACATGTACATACATAGGTAAACTATTATATAAACATTTTATCTAAACTTAATTACAAACAATGATAACCTTGGCTAAAAGTTTTCCCAATCGGTTGTTAATAACAAATATCTTCACTTTGGCAACATAGAGTTTTCTTTCGCATTTTGCGTTGACCAATCTAATAATCAATCAATTCGCTTTTGCTGAAAAACAGTTTTGACTAACACAAATAAAGTTAAAGTTGACTAATTATAAAGCTAAACGTGTTTCTTTTGTTGTCTTTTTATGTGCTTAATCCTTTTTTTGCAACTCGCTGTTGATAATGCTGAACCGACGAATGTTCGGCTTATCATAGTCCTCCATAGAGATGCCACGCGATAGACGGCGACCACCATTGGCGCCATCAAACGAACCGGAACTGGTCGAGTAGGCGCGTCCACGATCAACGCCGGGCATGACAACCGATGTCAATTGACCTTGACCCTTGCAGAAGAGCAAAATCGAATGTGCCACTTTGGCGGGCTGTGATAGAAGAAATAATGATGTTAAGTAAAAGGTTATATTCATCTTTGATTTGTCGCTTCACTTACAGCATCGGCAAGCACATCGCCGGCACGTTCAATCTTCAACATGGTAACGCGCTCCTTCTCAATATCGCGATGCAATTTCTCCACCATCGATGCGTATGGGCTAAGCATGCCCGTAATAAGTATGACATCGATTTTGCAACCTTTGAGCGTCAGATCCTTACGGCTTTTTGTGGCAAAATAAAGAGGAGTTATTCATAAATTGATAAATTGTGTCTTTCGCGAGTTTGCTACTCACTTCATGAATGCCTTCACATAGAGTCCAACATTTTTGCTGTTGAGAGAACTGCGCAAACGTTTCTGATATTCGGTAACGATTTTTTCCTTATCGGGATTTTCGCCCACGATTTGCTACAGTTTCAATTTCAACGCAGGCGCAACCGTGTAGTGTTGTAAAGTATTGTTTTGCGTTTCATTTGTTTGTGGCGAGCAAAAATGCAATAAAATGTTGTTAATATTTTTACTACTCAAATATTTGTGCGACTTTTTCAATTAAAGTCACTATAGTAAACAATAAAACGCATGCAAATTGACTGATGTTTATGAAACTAAGAAAAATATATCACGCAAATTTTGTTGTTTTAACCAACACAGGATTTTTATTCCAATTGAATTGTCAACAAGTTTTCTGGTAAGGATTTGGTGGGTGTGGTTCATTGGGAATAACTACGTACCGATTTCTAAAAAAAAAAAATTAAAGGAAAACAATTTGTACATGAAATGAGATAAATCAAAAGTATTACGACATGCTTAACTTAAAAGACTAAATAAAAAAATGGTTAGTCAGCTTAATGAAATGTGTTCACTGAAATGGATGTAAACAATTCCAAATAAATTTATTCAATTTATAATTTTGCTTCGTCTAGTTTTCATTTCCGATAAGTCACACAAAGCACATGAGGCAGTCTAGCGTTCAAATTGCAATAAATTTGAAAATTTCTATACTAAATTAAAAAATACTGAAAATTTTACAGTGAACACATAACATAAACTTAATTTGATTCATTGCTATAGTCTAAGTTGGCTTATTATATAAATGGAGGCACACAAACGTAAGCAAAATTTTAAAAATTTTTATAGTAGAGTTGCCAGAATTGTTTGTAGAAGAGCAGAAAATGGCGAATTTTGATAATAAATAGAGAACAAAGGATTTATGAGTTAAAATTGACACTTGGCTTTACCTCCATAACCTGCGTTTTATTTTATTGTTTTTTGTTTGTTTATTTTTTTTAGTTGCAAAATTGTATTTTGTTCCACAAGAAAGTGTTTGTTGTTGATTTGATATTTGCATTAATTGCACAACAAAAAGAGAATCAATTAATTAAATAAAACAAAATTAAAAGAATTATAAACAAAAAGTGTCAACGGAAATAAAAGAAACACACAAATTGACATTTAGCACAAGTTAGTTTTGCAACACTGAAAAGTAGTGCTGTGTATGCGATCACACACACACACACACAAATGAGTACTTACATGTCCGAATTTGTGATACATGAGAAAGCTTTCTGCGGATTGAGCGACCTCGTCATTCTTCCAGTTAATGAACTGCAACAATTAATTTAAAAGAAAAAAACACAACAAAGTTGTAAAACATTTGAGAAAATACGCACACACAAACCATACACCGACACACACACACACCTTATTTTTAAATGATTGCAAGACGCTGGCAGCGCTGCCAGTGGCGTTGATGAGTATCAAGCCCAGCACACGACTTGGATGTGCCAAACCGAAACGTGCCAGCACATTTGCACCGGCGCCCTCACCCAGCCCAATAACATATTTCACGTGCAAGAAGTCAAGCACGGTGACCAAATCCTCGCCCAGCGTTTGCAGCGATGGAAATGGAAAATTGTCGGGCAAAGTGTCGGCATTGTCCGAATGTCCGGGCACATCAATGTGTATAAAACATGAACGTTCCTTAATTTCGGTCATGCATGGACTATTCACGAACTCCTGAAAAGAAGAGTCTACGACAACATGTATTAGTATTAGTATTTTGTTTGACTTCAAGCACTTTGTCGTTTGTTACTTACGATTGCAGCCCAAATCGTGCACGGTTATGAAAACAGCACGTTTCTCTTGCTGCGATAAATCACCCTGTGCAAAAACGTGTATTACAAAAATAACAGTCAAAATTATTTCACATTTTTTAATATGTTTAGAAAAATGCTTGCGCGTGCTTGGGTCGCCCTTTGTCTGCTTACCTGCACGGTCACGGTCAGATCGCCGCTTTTCTCCGTGTTAACAATATATTTCTGCAAAAAAAATATATGAAAATTTTAATATATAAGCTTTGCGTTATTTCGCATATGTTCAGCATTTTTTTTTTATTAACACTTTAACGCATTCTTTACTTTCATAAAAAGTCAAGTCAAGCGTGAATAATGACGAAGCATGAAATGGCCAAAATAATGTGTTTAAGTTGTTGTTGAAGTTCGCTTGGGGTTTGTTTGGTTTTGTAAGCCTTTTGTTTGTTTGTTTTTTTTGGGAGTCTTCATGATAAAAAAGCAACGCGTATAATGAAAAAAAAAATAAAAAACCTTCAATGTCTTAATAAAAGTCTTAACCGCACACACACACAGAAACACAGACATAAACGCTTCAGTGAAACTATAAAAATGTCAAAAGGTCCACTGTCAATCATCAATACTATTACGACCGTAAGCTATTTAACGTCTTATCAAGTGTTGCTGCCGCAGCTGTCGTCATTATTATTGTTGTTGCTATAGCTGTTGTTGTTATCTTGTTGCTTGTTGCTCGTTCAAGTAAATAAAATAAATAAAGTATTATGTAAATGTTTCGAAAACTTTCCTACTGCTTGTGTATGTGTGTGTGTGTGTAAGTCTGATTGTTCGTTATTCATGTCCATGCCCGTTGCTGGTCGAAAGACGACGACGACGACGTCAACGTCTACGAAATTTATTTTGGCTTTAATACACAAAATTTAATTTATCTTGTCGGAGGGAAAAAAACGGATCTTGATACGCCAACAACAACTAAGCTGTAATAATGAGAAGCCAGCGGGTTGGTTGCGAACCAAGCAATGTTGTAAGGCGGTTGTTGTTTTTGGTGTTGTAGAATACAGATTGAGTTTGGCAAAAAGATAAAATCTTCATCACTTTTTTTTTTGGAACAACTCATGTTACGCTCAAAGCCGAATGTATGATTTTTTTTTTTTTGTATGCGTGTGTGTATTAGCTTACTTAAAGTCAACCTTAAATATAAATTTCACACAAGTTCATGAAAATATATTGCGCAGTATTGAATAAAATATGCTCAACATTTCTCGCTTCAATTTTGCAAATGGACAATGCATTGTTTTATTGAACTCTTTGTTTGCCATTGACATGCGTCTTTCCCTCCCTTCCCTTCCCTCCACTCCTATGCAATTGCATTTTTAATGATCAGATCGTTATTGCAGTTTGCAGTTTGACGTACGCCATTATTGTTAGTGCCATTTTATTGCTGTTTCCATTAACAGTTCTCCAAAACCGCCGCCACCCCCTAGTCAACGTCAGCACAATCGACTGACAGAAGCTGATGGTCATGCTGTAGCGAAACATGACGCAAATCAATTACACTCAATTGAAAACGCAATTAAATTGTATGCAAAAACTTTTTATTTAAATTAAAAGTTTTCATTTTTTATCGTTTTAACGAGCATCAACATCATTCTTGTCAATTAAGCTCTCTTTAGAAAAACGTTTATCATTAAAAATACACCTATGTTGCATTGCTGTACACAATACATACGCGAAGTTAACTTTGAAACGCAATGATGCAGCTTAAACATAGAAATGTCTTATGTGTTGTGTGCGCACTGTGTAACATAGGCGTACCTAATATTATTGAACTGTTTTGGGATCATTGGTCAAAGTCGAGTTTGATTGTTTGTTGTTGTTGTGGTTGAGAAAGCATTTGACCTCAAGTGTTTTTCGTATATAAAAGTTTCTTTTATTGTTTCACGTGTTATTTGTAATTGTTGTTTTTGTTGTTGTTGCAAACAATAAAACAAATCTGAACAAATGTCAATTAAAAAGTGTATCTATTTGTGTTATTTTGTCTTGTCGTTTTCGCCAAATTGACTTTTATTGATATTTGAAAATGGCAAATTCAATGAACAAGACTTTTGCATGGTTTCTTCTTCTTTTTCTTGCTTTTGCTTTATTCGCAAAGTGAAACTTGCATCAGCAGAAAAACCAATTGTTGGTTTTTTTGTGTTTTAAGTTTTGCTTGGCTTTTTATATGCATGTGCTGTCACACACACACACACACACCCACACAAAACAACAACTTAAATGCTCGTGACACTTGCACAAAGCCAAAAAGTTTGCAAAGCAAGTAACAAGTAAAGCTTTGCCCTCTAGCGAGTGTCATTCGGGTTGAGATGTGATAAAAATAGTGGTTGATGATGATGGTATACGTAATATTTGCGATATATTTTGCTAACCTTTAATGCATATTGAATTTAAGTTAATAAAAAGAGTTTAAGTAACGAAATTTTTTTCATCATTGTGCCTGTTTAAACAAATAAAATTACTAAAACTTTGGTAAATTGCTTTTCTTTTTAATTTAATCATAATAATAACCGAAAAGTATGCAGCAATTTTTTTTTAACATATTCTACCATTCATCTGCATAAACGTTGACGTACAACGCCCAAAGAACACACATACACTTATATGACTCATTAATATTCTTGCTTAAACATTGCGTTTAAGCTGACGTATGTATTTTGTGTCATCATGCAACATATGAGCACTTAATATTAAAAACATTAGAAAGGTTTAGATAAATTGCATTTTTATGCAAACTATAAATGTTTTTGTTGTGTGTATGACTGTGTATGTGGGTGCATATTACACACACACACACACACATATATGTATACACACATTGACACATTGGTTATTCATAGAGCCATCAAGTTGAAGACTTCATACCAAAGCTCGGACAGCAGCAAAGCCAAAGACCACGCCCTTAAGCGAAGGCATGCAGTGTAGGCGAGTTTCTCTTTGGATGTCTGTGTGTGTGTGTTTTGTTAACTCATTGACCTCGTTGCTGCTGTTGACGTTGCTACACTTACAGTAAGTCGTTGGCGTCGTTTGTTTGTGTCAGTCGACTGAATGACTAACGATTTTGCATCCACAAAAACAGAAAAAAAAACAGAAAAAAATCACAAAAAAATAAATCAGTGAAATATATTTGATATGTTGTGATTTCTGTGCCCTTAAAATTGCCATAAGCGCCCACACAAACACACACACACACACACACGCACGCACGTACACATATGCAATGTGACAACGAGTCTGTTTTAATGTCGCAATCACGTACCATCGTTGTAAGTGCTTATTACACATTGATGTGGCAATCTGTGTTTGTATGTGTGTGGCATGTGTGTGAACGAAATCCCTACGAAACTGTCAATTCGTCATTCAGATACATTTGCAACACTTGCCGCCATTTGCACTTTCATCTTTTGGCAAATTTTTTCTTGTCATTCATACATTTGAATTTTTTCACAACGCGTGTACTATAATAACTGATAATAGTGATGATCATGATGCTGATAATGATTATAAAGATGATGATGATGATAGTAATGATGCTGCATGTAAAAGAGTATCGCATTATATTTAACTTTGACTCAGCAATGTAATGAAAATAAACAATCAAGAAGATGAAGCAGAAGCAGAAGAAGACAAAGACATAAGTAAATCCTGTTTGGCATTCATGCGTGCCATGCACGTATTCTCACACACAAACACCCACACAGTCACAGTCACAGACACACACACACGCACATACACTGACACGTTCACAAATGAACAGACAAACACAAACAGAGAACGTTTGAGAAATGTATTCAAGCGTAAATGGATTTAGGTCACAACCGCATTCAGTAACGCAAAAACACGCACACCGACACACACACACACACACACAAACACTGATAAATGCTTTACTTCTGTGCTCCTGTATACATGAGGCATGAACTTTGTACGTTTGTTTGTATTTGTGTATTGTTTGTTCTTCATCTGCTTTTGCCACAACCAAACACTATTTTCTATTTATATATCTGCATCTGTATGTGTGTCTGTGTGTCTCTGTGTCTTTGCGTTTCTATTTCATTTAATTTCACTTTTGCTTTCAGCACTTTTGCTTTGAATGCCCAAAAGTTAATTGAATTAACGCTTCTTTCATTCGTGCAGCAATTAAATTTTATAATTTATTGATTATTCATTTAAAATATTTATTCATTTATTTATTTTCTTGCTATTAGAAAATGAAAATATTTACTTTTAACGCTAATTATGCATTTTGCATAACTTTGACTGTGATTGCGTCGACGCCAACGAACGCAATTGTCGGTTTTGTTGGTGAGCGCGAATATTTCACCTTAATTGTTTCGTAGCTCATTTTACGCGCATTAAACATTTAATTAACAAGTAATATTTTTAATGCATTCGTTGTTGTTGTTGTTGCTGTAACCGCTTTTTCGCCTTTGAGTAACTTTGCTGACGCACACGGCGTATGCGTTATTTATTAGTAAATTAAGCGCTTGGGATTTTAACCGCATTGGAGTTGAATAAGTGAAGCATAAATCAAATGCTTTTAATGTATTTGATATTATGATTATTTGCCTAGTAGTTTGTGGTGAGCTAAAGAGGAAGGGGACTAAGAATCAAAATCCACACTGACATTAAAGAATTAAATGTCAAAAAGGTCGTTGAGCTTCAGATTGTTAATATTACTCAACAAAGAGAAAAAAACGATTTAAAAGAAATGAAAATTTGGCACGTTTCACATAACGCCAGAAATACTACAACCGGCGCATAGGAGGCGTTTGTTGTTAGCAAGGAATGAGTTTGGTTGAAAGTTCAATGGAATTTCACAGCAAAAAAAAGCGAGCTTTATATTAAATTTAATTTTTAAATGAGTGTACTGTTCAAAATGAATAAAAATGCGTGACCTTCAATCGAGAATATTGAGCGAATAGCGAAAATAGCTCATAGAATCAAAGAAACCCACAATGAATTTACATTATATCTGTTGTAACAACCACTTAATGAATAAGAGTAAAGAAATGTTCAGCAGAAATTCAAACTTGCTTGTTGCTTTATAATTTCAACATAAAATTACAATGTTTCATTCAAAGTCAACAGTTTTATTATATTTTTTAAATTAACCGCAAAATTTTTACGAAAATTGCCAAGCGCAATGACATATTTTGTATGCAAAGAAGAGAAAAAAGGAGATAAAAAAGTAAAAAGCAAGTTAAAAAACAAACGACGCAATACAAGGAAGATTTCTGGCATAGAGCGATTACACATACATACACAAAGATACACACAAACACATACTTTGTTGGCGACACACACAGATGGCGGCACGCTCAAGGCTCAAGGCGTCACACTGAGGGCGTCATCAATTAAGCGTAATTTAAGTTTAATACGAAAAAAAAACACAAAATGAGAAAAGTTCGGCGTAAAAAAAACAGACAAAAAATTACAAAAAAGAAAAAAAATATATCATGATAAAAACGAAGAAAAACAGAAAAAAAAATTACTGCTGCGCACAACAACGCGTATACGTAATTTAAAACTGTGACGAAGCAAAGTGAAGTGAAGTCTCACTTTAATAAAATCGTTTTGCTCATCTCTCTTTTATATCAACTCATGTGGGTACAGTTAACATGACAACACGTTGTTAAGCACTTGATCTAAGAGAATTTCTAATTACATGTCATCAGATTTTAAATCAGTGAACTCAAAGGAAAACGCGTGCGTATACGTAATATTTTTCATTTTATATTTTATTTAAGGGAACTTTTTACAACGCATTCGAGCGTATTTCTACACATGCATGAGTGCGTATGAGTGCGTGTATGTGTGTTAGTGTGTGTGTGTTTGAGCTAATGTATATGTGCTTGTGTGTGTGAATCAGGCGTTATAAATGGCATAATTTGATCAAATAAATAATTGAATCAAAACTCATGCACACTGTCAACGCCACGCACATTCACACACTCACACACATACACACACACACAGTGATTGTCAAGCAAAATTTAAGCCAAATCGCTTGGCCAAGTTTCTTTTCTTCGCAGAAACTTCTTTCGTCGCTCAAAGCTCAAACTTGCTTCGCACGTAAGCCACTATTAGTCTATTTGTGTGTGCGAAACGTGTTCATAAAGTCATGCAACTGATGCCGTCTACGAAAGTCAACAAATAACAAGTAACAAGAACATTTTGTAATAACAAACAAGTTACGTGTTTTTACAACTTTCGCTCCTTTTGACATTTCGATTATTCGCCTTTTTTCTCTTGTTTCTTAACAACTTTTCCCTTTTGCCTTATATTGTATTGGTTATTTGTGTCGATTGCGCGCTTTGGGGCAACAGTAAACATAAAAGCAAATCAAAAACTTTTGCTTGAACAACAAACCCAAAAAAAATAAAATATAACATTTTGACAGCAAAAACACTAAAAACACAAAAAAGAAAACAAAAATGGCTAAAAGCTTGTCTACAAATTGCACACATGGGAACCAATATGCGCGAATTTATACGCAAAAAGTGAATCTTTGAAAGTGACGCCCAAAACTATGCAATACATTTGCACAACTTTAATGTTAAGACGCAAAAAACACAAACACAAAAACTAAGAGCAAAACAATAAAATTACACGCACACAAAAGAGCAAGTTAGCAAAAGACTCGCACACAAATAGCATCACAATAGAAATAGTCTGCCAAAAAGTATGCAGCATATTTTTTTTTTTATTTTTTTCTCACATATTACCCTCGAAGCGGAAAAAAGAAACTTTAACCGAGTAGAAATCTAAAATCTTCATACAGATGGCATAACGAAACCCAAAAAAAAAAAAAAAAACGAATAGAATAAGAATAGCAAATGTTCGGAATATAAAAATAAGTTTGTTTGTTATAGTCAAGCGTATAAGCATATTAAATACGCTACACATTTTAGTTTTACTTATGCTGCAATAAGCTTTGTCGCTTCTAAATGCTGATTTATAAACAATCTACAAACATGAGCAAAGTGTCAGTTTCGCTACATTTGTAATCTACAAAAAACAGTAATAACAACAAACATAGCAACGGACACACAGACAGACAGATAGACAAGCAGAGAAATGCGCAACCCGACTAGTTGGATTACTTACGTTGAGCTGATCATTTAACAAGTCTTCTTGTTGTAGGAAAAATGCTAACAAATTGCAAAAAACCATGCAATAAAATAACGAAAAAGCAACAACACTGTTTGTACTGTGCACTGTAGTAGCCTTTGAGGAGATTACCGCGCAAAGTTTTGTACATTTTTTTTCCGCCGGCATACATGGCGGCTTAAACCGAAATAAATAAATGATTATGACAGAAAAGAAATGTTCTTGTGATGGAAAAAATGTAACAAATTAAATAAGTACAACTTTGCGTCGCTCTGCTTGAGTGCGCATTATGCACACGTCGAATTAATTCAACTCAGCAAAATACAAGCAAGACAAAAGGAACGACTAAAAAAGGCAGAAAAAAAAATATGTTCAAGTGCTATTTAAACACGCCGAAGACAAAAAAAAAAAGCCAAGTGCATGATGAGGAGGAATTGCACAAAATGACGTGCTCAAAAGTATGCAATGGCATGTAAAAACACGCTCGCCTTACACACACATACATCCATACGTGCATATGTCACTGCATATGTAAAAGTTAATAAAAGTTACTTGCGCGCACAAAAGTATGCAGCTGTACTGCAATATTGCGTTCAACATATTCCAACATTTTCAAAATTAATTACGTACATGTTATATGCGCCCACACACAACACATCAGCTACTTTATTATTCACAACATATAATAACGACTGTAAACTCATTTGCTCTATGTGCTGTGTGCGCGCTGCATAAGATAAGATTATTTAATGTTAAAAAGTGTACGGCAAACGAAATTTGTGCAAATTTCGCCAAATTATGAAATGCAAATTTAATTTAATAGTGTTTTTTTTTGGAAAAAAAACTTACGCTTATTTTATCGTTCTGCCCATGTTGGGCGCTATGTTGCGGCGTTGCTGGCTTCGACATTTTTATTTGAATTTATTATTTTTTGTTTTATATTTTTTTAGGTTCTGTTCTACTTCTTCTTCGCAATTAATGCAGAAATTCTTATGCAGTTACACAAAATACAAGTACAAAAAGACCGCACAAAGCGTAAACTTTTGTGGCACAAAACTTTTTACTTGAACTTGTTAATGAAGTCACGACTTGCGGCTTATTGCGTTCCAACGTTTCAACTTTTCAGGCAACAAAAAGTGAAGCGAACGAATAAACAAACTGCGTCACAAAAAAGCGAAAAATTCGTCTCGCACAAAGTGACACTTTAGACAACACTTTGCATTGATTAGGCGCACAGCAGCCGAATGTGAAATGAATTCGCAAATATTTCGAACCAATAATAATAATAACAACAACAGTAACGCTATTAAAATTTTCTTTCGACTTTTTTGCGCTGTTGCAAATGTTTGCACTCTGACCAACGACTGAAGACTAATACAAAGCGCGGTACTGTCTTATCAAAGCATTTAAGTCTGTTGTATGCTGTGACCGAACATAAACGAAGTCGTTGAGCCGAATGTCTCAGCCGAGCAAACCGAACGCCGAACGCAGTCAACGATGATGATGCCTAGCGCGACGACGACGACTCATGCTGCGCTGCCGTCGAATGTTGACGGCGAAGGCGAGCAAAACAAAATTCGGAAAACACGCAAATGAAAATGCTAAGCCAGGCAGAAGCATCGGCGACGGCAACAGCATCACAAGTGAGGGCTTCGCATTGGGTTGGGTTATTTTGTGGTGTGTTGTTGGTCGGTTGGTTGGTTGGTTGTTGAGTTTGATGCGATGTGGTGTGATGTGCTGTGCTGTGCTGTGGTGTGTTGGGTTGTGGTGTGATGTGATGTGCTGTGGTGTGAAGCGGTCTGCTACGTTGAGTTTTAATATGTTATGCAGTGTTGCTTGGGCAGCATTTTTACGCTGCTGTGGGACAAAGCCAAGGCGCAAATTCGCGCACAGCGTTGCCAGATCGTTGCAAGTTAACAGCAAATTTTAATTAAATATGCTTTAATAAAAATTAATGAAGGTGCAAAAGTCGAAAGTTGCAGAAAATTTCTTAGTGAATAATTAATTTATTTATACATATTTATTTTATTTGTTTAATTCTTTTATATATTCGATTTATTGTATTTTATATAACCATATGGTTTTTTAAAACTTTTGCCTTGCTTATTCCTATACGCCTTTGAATCCTTGTTTTTTTTTTTTTTTTTTGTTCGTTCTTGTTGTTTTGACTTAAAACATTTAAGTAGCTGCGACTTTTGACCAAACAAACAAGTTAAATAAAGAGCCTTCTTCTTTGGTTTCCTTTCTTCTCATTTCATTGTTTACCTTCTTTTTGTTTTTGTTTTGCTTGTTTTATTATGCTCATTATTACATTTCTATTTGTTCGCACTTTTCATTTCAATTATAAAGTTTTTTCCTTTTTTTTTTCTTGAACTTCTTGTTGTTGCTATTGTTGTTGTTGTTGGTCTGTGGCTTTGCCAAATAATGTCATGTGCTAATTTATTAATGTGCGCTCATGCCCCTCACCCCTCACCTTTTACCCTTTAACTCTCAAGAACACATAAACCAAAATGAAATACGTTTATTTGCTTTCATAGTTGGCGTAAATTTGCACCAAATGCGCATTCACAAAGCGCGTATCCTAGGTCAGCGCATATGGGTGGTGGGCGTGGCACTCTGTACTCTGTACTGTGGGGCAAAGAAGAAAAACGTTTTCTAAAAGAAAACTGCGCGCACAGCAAAACAAAGGACAATGGCTTTGAAAGGCAACAACAACGGAGAAAATAAGCGAAAACAAAGCACAAAAAAAAAGCAACAAAAACAAAAACCCGTTGTGCATAGAAAATAGACAAGCAGAAAGAGTAGAAGGGTGTGGCATGTGGCATGGACTTGCTCGCCGTTGCGGTTTAGTGACGGCGTCGGCGACACAATGAACGCGCTTCAAACAATGAAAAGCGAATGAATGTAAAACAAAAACAAAATGAATATATGAAAAAAATAAAAAATAGAAGAAAGAATAAAACAACAACAACACTCAAAGCTATCATTGTACTTGTAGCGTTGCCATAAGACTGATGAGTTTTCTGGTTCAAAGCGCTTTGTGCGTCAAAGCCAACAACAACAACAACGACAATCAACGTGGATTATGGCTTTAAAACGTATTTGCCCGGTTAGCCACGCCCACTATGTGTGCCTTTACTTAAAAGCGCATTAAACTGACTAAGAGGCGAGCGAAAGCGTTAGTAAGAAAAGAAAAAAGTGTTGCATACGCTTAGGGGCAACAAAATAAAACATATGCAAACGTTTGCTATGTTTCTCTGTATGTGTGTGTGTGTGTGTGAAACAACTTAAGCCTCTTTATGTGCGTGTATGTGTGTGTGTGTGAACTATGCAAATAAGCTTAACATGCCACATATTTCAAAAAAGACAAAAACTTTTTGCACATTTCCTTCTTTCCATGTCTTTTTTTGCTTTACGCTTTTGTTGCTTTGCGTTTTCCAATATTTCTATTTTATGTTCAAAACGCACTTCAAATAATTCGCGCTTTTGTTTGCTTTTGGTCATTTAATTGCCGCTAAAACATTTGTGTAAATCAACACGACGTTTGGCCTTCTATTAATGTTGATGATTCTTTTCAATTTTTTTTCATTTCTAGTGCGTTCTTTGCTTTGTTTCAGTTTTGTTTTGCTTTTTTTGTTTGTTTTTGTTTGTTTATCTCACCTGCCACGCAACTTGATTGTGTTGACTGTCGAAATAAATGCAGATATATTCATTCATCAGTCGCTTTGTGCTTTCTCACTTATGCGGCAACACGTGCCACGCTTCGCTACGCTTTGCTTTACTTCACTTTACTTTATTTTACATTGCTTTACTCGCTGCTTAATGTAAACATTTGTAAATGTCGCTGACAATGAAAAGGAAAACGATTTCAAGAAGATTACAGAAAAGACATCAGCAAAAATGGCAAATGACAGTTTTGCTTTACAAAATGTAGTCCTCATCGTTGTTGTTTCTTTGTGTTGTCATCATCATCATCTTCAGCTTTGTCTTTAGCTCATAGTTAAAGCGTAAACTAAGCAATGCCACGGGGCGTATGCGTAATGCTCGAGTAATGCTATGAGCTTCAGTTTACTTAGTCTTTGTTTATAGAAGACGATTAAAGATAACAATTGGCAAAAAAAGAGTGTTTTTAAATTTGTCAACAATGCCTAAAATTCAGAAATTTAATAAAATTTACGAAGAGTTGTCCTTAAATCGAATTTTTCAATGCTTTAACAACGCTCTGGCTTCAGTCTTTCATTTATTTGATATTTCTTGCGAAGAAAATTCACAAACTTTATTTGAAAAGCACAAATTATTATGAAAAGTAACCGAAAATCAATAATTCACTTAATCTTATTAGCGTTGTGCAACAACCCAAAAGTAGGTAAGCAATTTCAAGAGCACAGAGAATCTTTTGAAAAGGACACACGTCGTATACGCAACATGTCAATTAAACTGACTGATATATATAATATTCAAGAAAAAAATATATATATAGAAATAAATAAATAAATAAGAAGCAGAAGACAAAAAAAAATGTTGAAAACGGTAAAATTGCTAATAAAGTTGCCTACGCGTCGTATAAGTAATGGGAGACAGATAGACAGACAGCTGCCACTGTGTGTGTGTGAAAATGTAATAAATAAGCAAAATTTTGATAAATTTTATATGAATAATCTTCTTCTTACTTTTCTATATCAATGATGATATACCATCATTTACACAAGCACAATCATTTGTGCAAACATCACCAACAGACTTTTTCTTTACTTTTGGTATTTTTGTTGTTGCTGTTGTTGTTATTATTACAAATATAAATTGTTGTGCTAATAAAAGTCAAGAAGAAGCAGAAGAAAAAAGAAGGTAAACAAAATATGTCTACTTTAGAAAATAAGCATAAATTGTATAGCAAATGCGCGACCATGCCCTCAACGCCCATCATGACGTCGCTTTGCTTTTGCCGTCAACATATTGTCACACTTATTTATTTCGACTTTATTGGCTTATTTATCGTTCATTTATTTTGCTCGTTATTTTCGCTTTGCGCTTCGTTGCCTTCTTGTTTTTATTTGACGCGGCGAACAACGAAGAACAAAGAAGAAGCAGAAGCAGAAGTGTCTTATCTGCTAAGCAATTTTATTTATTTAAATGCTTTTAAGCGCCTTCAAATACACCTCAAGTTTACTTTGGCAATTCACTTCGGTTGATAAGAAAAGCCGTTGGGCAAACATTGAATAACACTTTCATTGACAACAATAGCAACAACAATTTAAAGCAAAGTAAATTTTGTTTGTACTAAAAAAATAAAAATAAAGTTTTGAAATCAACATTAAGTAAGGCTATGTTGCTTAGCACAACGATAAAACATAAGACTATACAGTTTTCAGATATTGTCATTGCTGAGTTAAAAAATATATAAATTTTGTGTTACAACAATCAACATTAAATAATGCTATGTGGGTTAGCACAACTATAACACATAAGACTATACAGTTTTCAGATATTGTCTTGTTAAGTTAATGTTATGCTGACGTTTGTACTGTGTGCGCGCTATGTAACATAGGCCTACTTTAAATTTTTGCAAGCACACACGTCAGGAGAACATGAAAATCTGTAGGGAAATCATATAAAATTTTGTTTCGATTAAAGTTCGCACATTTTCTTAGCTATGCCATCTATTTATTAAACACACACACAATAATGTGTTAAAAATGTCAAAGGCAGAGCAGCAAAAGGCGAAAGGAAATACTGTAAGGAAGCATCGATAAGCGAAGCGGAAATTTCCGCCATTTGTGAAAAAAAGTAGTAAAGATGTCTCAAGACTGTCAACGAATTCAATTAAATAATCGAGCGAAGCAATTTGCGCAACTTATCTGTGATTATCAACTAAAGCAAAACAAAAACAAAACTAAAGAAAAACATCAACAACATCAATAAACATGTAAACTTACTTAGGGTCACAATAGATTAGAATGTGTGTGTGTGTGCTAAAAATAGTTACAACAACAAGAGCAACAAAAATACGCAACTATAATGATGCAGACGACGACATCATGCTTTGTATGCTTTTATTTTTGGCATTTACGAAATTGTCTGCGCGCACACATGTTGCGATGCTCAGCGCCCAATCGAACCACCCTCCACTCGCCTCACTCAAGAAACTGAAGCGTTCAATTAATTGACTGTCATGGTGCCAGCCAAAGCACACATTTACTTGGCATGAGTTGCCAAATTGAGAGATTGCCTCACTCGGTGACACACCCCCACTGCATAGCACACACGCAGCCACACAAATACAGACACGAAGGCATGTACGCAACATGCAAGCAAGCATGATTTGAAACATGCACACAGCCGCATTGGCCTCATGCATATGCTGTCGCCTTTCCGGTTGTTTGTTGTTGTTTTTATTGTTGTTGCTGCCTTGCATTGTGTTGTTACGACGCTGTTGCTTGCCTTTGCTCTCAATTAAAATCGCTCTCGCGCTCTTTGTCTTCTATTTTATTTTTTATTGTTGTTGCTTTGCTTCAGCTGATTGCACTTTGTAGTGTCTGAATTGTTGTTGTCTTTTTTTTTCTTTGTTGTAATAATACATTTAGGGTTGTATTTCTTCTTCTTGCTGGCTTGCTTGTTTGTTTTGTTTGACTTATTTTTAGCACATTTACGAAATTGATTAAGGAGAAATATCTTATTTATTGCTGTGTCTCATAAGCTGTGTGTGTGTGTGTGAATTTATATGTTCGGCATTGCTTCAAACAAATGTTGTAAACTTTACGAAAGTATTTCTGGTTCTTAAAGCAGACAACACTGAGTGGAAAGTTTTACATTAAACGAATACAAGTTGGCTGCTTTTATAAACAAAAGAATTTCTACATTTCGTTTGCCTTTGCCTTAAAATGTACCAATATCAACAACAAAAGCAGCTTAAGCGTTGATTGAACACTTAATTTTTTATTTCAAGAAAAAAAGTTACTATTAGTTAATCAAACTTATCAAACTTATCTAAAATTCAACTAAATTGCCAAAAAAAAAGATAAAAACAACAAAGCAATTACGATAAATCGTTGATTATATAAGCTACTATTGAAAGAACAACAACATGAATGTATCGACCTTGATCTCTCAACGCCTTCGTACGCCTTCTTATGATCATTGTAATAAATAACAATGACACTCATTCATTTGAGATTAATTAAAAGTGAATTTAGTATCGTTCAGAAAGATCAAGCGCCAGTGTCAGTCAGACACTTACTTACTCAATTGTGTGCATGTGTGTGTGTGTGTGTGTGTGTGCGGTCACTTTGCAAACAGTTACTAATCAAGTAAAGATTCTTGAGCGCAGTCGTTCATTTAGTTTGCTCATTCATTCGTATGCTTTGCCAAGCCAAATAAGAATGTAACACACACATGTGTCTGCCTCGCTGTATGTCTGACTTATTGTAACAAACTTGTTGTACGTGTCACATAAAGAGAGTCAATTATTTACGAGGCAATTCATGAGCTTACGTATATACAAAAGCCAACAGAGGCGAAACAAAACGTAATGAAATGAAAAGTTCTAATGATTCTGTTTACATGTGTGTATGTAGGCGTGTATGTGCTTGCAAATAAATAATAATTAAATGTCTTAAGGATTGGCAAACGTTTTAAAAACAAATAAATTTGAATTTAATACAATAAACGACGCTTTTGTCATAGTTGGCAATGAAGCGCGAATAAACACACACATACACAAATTATATTCACTCAGGCATCTCTGTACTATTTCTCTGTCCATAGCTGTATAGGGTGTATGTATGGGTGTGTAATGGATATATAATTGATATTTTAAGCCATATTTTTATATTACACAGCTGATAACACAAAAGTAATAATAATCAAGAGACAAACGAACTTTTAGCGCTTACTTTGCATGCATTTGAGGCCAAAACAAACTATTAACGAACGCACACAAACAACATGTTTGCAACAAGTATAGAAAATCTCACGCTTTTTGGTCACTTGATACCTCGTATATGGTATTCATAACTCTCACCCTCTCCAACAGACTCTCAGCACGACGCGCGAATGAGGCGCGTTTCTGTTCCACGGTCGACGACATTTTCTTTTCTATCTTACTCACTCACTCACTCGTATTGCTTTGCTTACAATGAAATATTTTTTTTTATTTTGTTGTTATTATATGCTTTTTCGAATGAAAGTGAACTGAAAAAAGAAGGGAAAAAGTATTATTATTCAAAAATATTTAAAAGAAAACAAAAATATATTTTTAGTTCTTGTTTTTAGTTTGACGAACAACAAATTTCGAAAACCAAAACAAATAAAACAGTGGTTAACGCTTTAATTGTATTATTTTGGATGACAATTTCAGTATTTACATATATACAAATTATAAACAATTTGTGTTAATATATAACAATATTTATATACAATTTTTTTATTTAATTAATTTAGTAATTATTATAAAATTTGTTGCAAAATCGCACGTGAGATAGGCAGGGAAAGTTCATCAAAATATCACGAAAACTGCGCAATTTAAAAAAATAATGAACGTTCCCCAAATTGTTTGAGATTAACTTAGAAGACATAAGTGAACAAACCTTAATTAATTATACTAAGAAAAGAAGAGTCAATGGAAATTTCTGTTCAATTCAAATAAGTTAGTAAATTAATTAATGAATAATTTCAAAACAATAAGTAAAATCTTACGTGTGAAAAAGAGAGAGAGAGAGAATGACAATTATTGCCAATGCAAACATTCAAATTATTACCACTTAAGTTTCATCCACTGTACATTTAACTTGATGTTGAAAACTATGCATGACACATGCAACAAACAAGACAACAATTAACACCTCTAAACGTATAATTAATTAATATATTATTTACAATTAAATTTATTTAAATAAATCACATGCTTGCTCTATGACATCTTTATTTAAATGCACAATATAAACCATCAATCAATCTATCAATCAGTTGCAAGCAATCTATGACGTTAAATTGACACAAAGTGAAAAAAGTTTCACATACACGACAATCATCATTTGAAGACTGTTTTGCAAAAAGTAGCACAAGGTCTTTCATCATCTTTCAGCTCCTCCATGGCGACACGAATTTTGTTGGGAATGCCGCCACATTGATTTTTGGCACTCAAACTGAATAATTACAGTGAAAAGTGCAAAAGAGCAAGAAGAAGCATGTTTTTGTTGCGCCATTTAAGAAGAAGAAGCAGCTGAAAACATGTCGCCTTCGCAATGAAAAGCAAAACGGCAAAAATTATAGTCGCATATATGTGTGTGATATGTAACTGAACTTGACCAAAATCGGTGGCAATTTGGCGCACAGACATAATGCATAATGTGTTGTTGGCCAACAAGAACAACAAATGGCAATTGTCGCACAAGTCGTTGCCGATGGGCGTGCGGGAGGCGTCTGCGGGAGGTCTGCCAGCGACACAGGTGATGATGAGCGTTGAGCAAACAAACTTATTCAAAATAATTTAACGTCAACGAAATGGCAAAGAAAGCAAATCTAATTAAGTACGAATCTATTTTGCATTGCAGGCATGATTTCATCGGTTTCTTACCATAATATTATTCAAGCATTAAATAAATATTTAAGAAATATTTTGCAAAATTTGTACTTTCATGTAGTAAACAACAATTGTTCATTTCTTAAAAGCAATTAATTTTAAATTAATAGTTTTACCTTTTATGCGACAAATATGACCAAATGTATAATTCCAACGATTTCTCAGCTGGCGATCTCTCGTGAACCGTTAACGCAACAAAGCGTTTGATAAACACAAAAATTTTGCATTAAATCGAAAATATTAAAAAATAATATTTTTCTTGTTTTTAGTTTTTTCAGTTTTTTTTTTGTACTTCAATTCAATTCCGATCACACACACAGTGGGAGAGCGCGGCCGCGTAAACGCTTCGAAGAACACTGATAGCTCAAAATGGCTGTTTTACCGTTTTTGTAGCTTGGCCAGCGACGGTCGCCAGCACTCAAGAGCGTCGCGCGTCTGCTGCTTCTTCTTATGTCGTCTGAGAGCGCAAGACTGCAGGCAGGAATGAGTGTGTGCTCATGTGTGTGTGTGTGTGTGTGTGAGCATGTTAGTTCTTATTAGTTGCTTCTTGCCGAGCCGAGAACAACCAAAGAACAAAGCTGCATAACAATAATTGTGTTTTATTTTGAATTTATCGTTTTTTGTTTCGCTTTTTAAACAAGGGCGTATTAGCATAGTGCTAAGACATGTAATATTTAGAAAAAGACGTAAACAGAAAGCAATATTTTCGTATCCAAAGATCATGTCCAAATAAATCTTCGAGAGCCAAAGTTAAAAATTCTTTTTGATCCCAATTCTATAGTTTTTTTATGAAGATTGAGAATAATTTAAAGATAAGATATGGATCGCCCCTTAGTTGAATTGCAAAGAATATATAATGATATGATATAAGACAATGCCACGTCCCTAAGTGACTCAAACATTTTAAGAACTATTCATTCGTCATTCGATTACAGCGCATTAACTAAGGCGTTGTACTCAAGCAGAAGCGTTTGCCTCTCTACGGCCACGGCGTTGCAAGCAGAGTCTTGAGCAACAAGTCAGTTTGCCTGCCACTCATTATTCATACATTGTAGCATCACGTTGTATACACGCCCACCCAACGATCTCCAATCAACGTGCTTAATTTGAAAATTTGCATTCAAAATTGCAACACAATTAGTTCAGTTCGTTGATGAACCGAAAGTGCTCCTTAAAAAAACGCAACAAACAGAAGAAATCATCTGCGACTTAATAAAGTTTTCATGTATTTACGTAAAAAAACAGTGAAAGCTCCCATAACCTCACATGATTGTTTCGACTTATTTGAGTCTCCGGTCGTCAGAAGGCATTTTGTATGAAACAAATTATAATAAAACAGTTTGCGTCAACGACATTTGTCCGGTTATGAGAGCTGTCCGTAATGGGAGCTTTCACTGTATATGTATGTATATTCTTGTTGTACAAATAATATGATTATCTATCTGACCAACTCATAAGATTCAAAGAATTCTGACCTGCGCAAGTTTGCAAAGCATTTTTGTTTTTCGACGCAAATCTTCGTTAGGTTTTCATTGTTGTTCATAATCGTTTTGATTGGATTGATAATATTGAATGTATTTGAAAATTACACGCTTAGTGAATTTACTTCTCAGACATAACTTTTACTCTCGGTTCATTGAGGTCCCAATAAAAAAATACCAACAATCCATACCGAAGCCAAAATCAGAGTCTCTCTATAAAGACTTGTGATTGAAATGCCATTCTCAACTCTGTTTTGTGGTTCAGCGAAAGTTTTTATGCAAGTCTTTCTTATCAGCGGTGTTAAATTTTGGTTTTTAGTTCCCTCTCCCGTGAAATTTCCCCTAACATTATAAAAATGAAGAGTATAGAACATAAACAAACACTTGACACATCGTGTGTTTACTACAACAGTACAAATCTACTCAAAGTTCCAGAAGTTCAAACAGATTAGAATTTCTCGATTAGTTTGAACGAGAAATGTGAGTATTGTTGGTCAAACAATAAATTAATTAATCTTGATTTACACAAAATACGCTTAAAATGACACAGCAATTATTAAATAATTTCTTATCTCAAACAAAAGCTTGTCGAACACCTTGTGGTGTATATTTATGTACGAGTATTACAACATTGCGCGACAGTTTGCATCAACCTGTCTCAAGCTTACCATATATTGGCAACAGTAGCACCTTTCCTCCCCTCCGCGCTCCTCAACGATTAGCCTGAGTGAGCTTTTTCATTGAGCGCAACTGATCTTATATAAAAAAAGCCATTCAACATATGATTTTTCAGTTACTCCTCAGGCAGCAAACATTAAAGAGCTTCGAGCCAAAAAAAATATTAGTTTATTGTTTACATTTGTGTTGTTAAAAAGTTTATTAAGAAATGGCAGACCAAGTGGACGGACAATCGGGTATCCAGAAACGCACATTTGCCAAGCATGCGCCAACGATCTGTTATGATAAGCCGGCGGCAGCGCTCGTCTCGCAGCAGGAATATGATGTAAGTATATAACAAGAACTCTACACTTATCATAACATTAAAATGTAATTGTCTGAAGGGAAAACGCCAAAAGGCGCTCGCTGGTTACATTGTTGAGACTGTGATTGTGCCAAAGCGAGACGCACGCACATGGACAATGCGTGCCGGTGATCTTTGCCGTATAACGGTGCATGAGGGCGCACAGGTAGGCGACGTGAACTTTTGGAATTTGGAGAATACGCAGGAGCGTTTTTACTCCGGCAAAACACGTCAATTGCATCAATCCCATCTTAAGGTCTACGATCGCCTGTGGAGCTGCTTGCCTTATTTGCGTCCCATGGCCACCTTTGTCTTTGATACGCTCGCCGATTATGGCATCGATGAGGATGGCGGCGCCTTACATGATGTCATTGGCACACGCTGTGATGATTACACATACAAGTTGATCACCGGCAAGGAGCGCATCGACAGTTGTCACAGCTCGTTGGTGAGGGCGGTGGTCAAGGAACGCGGCATGACCGAGCAGGATGTCCACGACGTTTGGAACATATTCATGTGCACGGGTCTTACTCGCGTAAGCTACTACAAAATAATGATTATTTGATCCTCTTTTCAATGTTCTTTTGCATTCAGGACACTCAACAATACTTCTGCAAGCCGAGTCCTGCTCGGAAAGGTGACTTTATTGAATTCATTGCCGATATGAATTTGTTAGTTGCTTTGAGCGCTTGTCCGCAAGGCGACGTCTCGATTGCAGTCGGTCAGCAAGTGCCGGACGATGTCACTTTCCCTCTAAAGGTTGAAATATTTCGCGAAAAAGGAATCGAATTGCAGTAGCGAACTCAAAAATCTCAATATTTTCATCATTCATTGTTGCATATTTTACAGAATAAATAAATAAAATACACTGTAGAAAACTCGACTATACGGATCAATTTAATAATCGAAAATCCGGATAATCGAGTTTCTATTGTACTTAAATTTCATATTCAGTTTGGAGCGACCTCTAGCGTCTGTTAGTTACCTAAAAACAAGTCTGCCAGGAGTTTTCGTTTCGTCGAACTAATGACCATAACAAGAAAATTCTAAGGTGGCAACACTTATTACAAAACAAAAACAAAATATGACTCTATTATGAAACGACTTTGCTGTATTGGTTTAGCGTATGTTGCGCTACATTCGCTGGGGATTTGTCTTGTTCCTAAAATCTGAGGTAATTTCTGTGCTTCTTCTTCCACTTTTGCGGAATTATTCTTTCAAATTGACGACACTTTTACGTCAATTTGACACACTTGAGTCTTTTTTTTGTCAACGTCAGCTGGAGCACTTTCTTTTCTTCTTCTTCACCTAAAAAAACAGCCAAAATACCACCGACTTTTTACACAATAATTTTTTGTTTGAAACGAAGACGAATTTCGGTTTAATATTAAATTGAAATGTTAATAATATAAGTAGACGAAATCGAAGCAAAGCAGTAGTGAGCAAAACGTGAAAATGGCATCGCGCGGTGGACCAACGGTTTCGGGCACCGACGGCAATGATTTTTATTTTAGACAACGAGTTGCAGGAACTCACCAAAAAAGGTTTGTCGAAGAGCCTATGTTGCACGCAATTTGCTTAGGCATGGACAAAAACATTATTAACATATATTATTTTTTTTTTAGGTTAATAACACTTTCATTTTAAGCTTGTATGTGTGTATGTAGCTAAATGAGAAATTCACTTGGCCACTTTTGAGTTGACAAGAAACGTTTATAATGTGAATAGGCGCTCGTCAAGTGTCTCCGCCGGACGACGAAGCTACCGAGCCCCGCAGACGACATCGACCTCAGCTGGGCAAAATGCCAAAAGTTGTTTACATTGTCAACGCGCGCGCCTAAAACAAACGAAAGAAGTTTCAAGGCAAAATGCTATCGCAAGTATCTAAGCATGGGCCTGGAAAGTGGCAGACACAATGCACACAAAAAGTTACTTCACCGCCGCATTTACACAAAAGATATGCACTAGAAAGTAGTCGGTGCGGGGGTCTGGGCTACCTCGTATGCTATTATTGTTGCCACCGCTGAAATGTGTTTTGGCAGCCAAACGAATTTGTGAAATGGAAATCAAATTACCGAAAGTACATTTATGCTAATGTTCTCTTTACCTCTGCTTCGCTTCTTGCAGCTTACTTAATAAATCGCGTCTGAAATATTGCATATTCTTTCATGCGCTCTTGTTCTTTGTCATGCTGGCCAAGCTGATGTCCGATATACTCGATCGCTTGGATATATTCGTGCTGGAAATCGAAGAACTCGAAGTGCCGCCGCCGCTTTGGTGGGAGTACATTTGGCTAGGCTCATTGCTGACCTCCTTCATTGGTCTGTCGGCGGCGCGTAGCAATAAAATACGTGAGATGCAAAAGTACATGATTGCTTTGGTCTTGTTCGCCGTGCTGCCACTAATCTACTGCTTTGTCTACTACTTCGGCGATGTTTGGGAGTATTTGACAATGGATCAAGCAATCGAATTGGAAGAGACCGATATCTTTGTTTGGCGCGTAAGTTGTTAATATTTTGTATTCTCCGCAGTGCACAATTTTTTTAATAATGATTTGTTTTTTACAGGGGTTTCCCTACGGCGTGCTATGGTATGCTTTTTGCTTTGTGGGTTTCCAGATTCACGGGTTCACAATGTACTTTGCCTACAATCTGGTCAACGCATGGAAAGCACGCAATACTACACGCAAATATCAGTAAATACAAAAAAACCAAAACAAAGAAAGCAAAAGCACTAAACAAATGACGAATTAGGCGAAATACTTATTGTAATACTCACCTACATTGCTGTATATCGGTTATCGGTAATTGTAGTTTATAGTGAAAGTTGAAAAAGATTTAAAAACGTTATTTTAAATGTCATTTATTTGTAATGCTAAAAAAACTTTACTGTTTGTATATAATTGCAATATTAAATGTAAACACACACACACTTAACTCGCGCACAAACAGTAAACTAATTAAAAACAATTAGTTAATTGTTACTACAAAACTCTCAGTCAGCAAAAAGAAAAACAAAACCAAAAAGAAATTTGAAAACGTTGTTTGTTATTTGAAACGTTTGTTGTGCGAATGTTTAATACTTAACAACTTAAAAAATTGTAATAACACATTAATGTCAATTCAGCTCTCCATATTGCAACGTTTTTAAAATTAAGTACACTTATGTCGTTTGCTAATACACAACACATACGGCAATTTAATAATCAACCTTGAATAGTAAACTGTCGTATGTATTGACTATTTGTATGTTACATGCGTGTATCATATATTAAAAACGTTGAACTATTAAAAGCTAAATTGAAACAATGTAAGGATATGACGAATGAGCTCCTATCATTGATTGTTTGATCGGTTGACTTATTGTATCGAAACGAAAACAAAAAAAGAAAAACTATTTTTTAAATGCATATTTTACATTTCGATGTGCCTCGTGTTCCGTTAGTCACATTTACATTTTTAATCATTTAGTTAATGTTGTCTCTCTGATTTTTGTTTCGTTTGCTTTTTGTGTAATGAACTTTTCATTTAATGTTAAAGATGAACTTGATACAGACATACATACTTATATAAGTATACACACTATTGTTGTTTCAACTGCCTTTTGATGCAATTTGTATGATAAACTTTAAGGAACTTTTTCTAAAGTTTTGAAAACAATTATTTTTTAAAAAATAAACCAACTAAGGCGACTAAATAATAAAACACATTCAGTTCAATTTGTAAGTTTAAATTAAAAAAAAAAAAAAAATAATTATAATAATAATCATGCAAATCTTAGCGACCTTTCGCAAATAATTTGTAAAATGTTGATTTGTTTTTTTGTAATGTGTAAACAGAGTCTTTTTTCTGACAAAAAAAAGAAACAAACAATTTAAATCAAGTAAATAATAAAATTTGTTCTTCTGAGTGGTTTAAATGCGACTTTTAATGCAATATTATAATAAATTCGAATTCAGTGCAAAATCCTTTTTGTTATATTCTGCTACGCCACTGTTTTTTTGTTGCATACTTTTGCCACATTTGCATATCCGCATATCTTTGCAGCAACAACAAACAAACAAACATACGACGAACAGCTTACCTGGCATAATGCAAAGCTCAAACGAGCGCAGACTTTGTATTGGCCGACGACGCGACCAACGAGCCAAGCCAACAGTGGACATTTGTGCATTAGAGCGTGCATACAGCAATTGTGGCATTGCGGTTATGTCATTGAAAGTGTCATTAAATAAAATATATTATCTCATAATTACAAAAACTTTTCTATAACAAAACTCTGCTACAAGAGAGCCAACGACGAGCGTACAAAGAAAAAAAGCTCCGCTGTCAGCTGTGAAAAACGCTCTCGCAGCATCCACGACATACACTCAGCCGCTCATTCGCTCATCAACGCGCATCCTGAGCATGTTGTGACATTGCTTATGGCTGGGCACGCAGAGCACTGTTGAAAACTCATTTGGCAAGACTAAAACTATACTAAAAAAAAATTATATTTGTGTTTTATTTATAAAAAAAATTAAATTAAATTTAAATAAATTAAAATAAATTTATACAAAAAATGCGTGGCGAAGAGACTTACAGACGCACCACACGCGAGAAACTTGTTGTACGAGGCAACATGGCCATACGCACTGTGGATTCTACAACATTTTTGCCAGTGTCGTCCGGGTAAGTTGCGCGCGGTGGGGCGCTGGGGTTGAAACAAAAAGCAGGAGAAAATAAAGCAAAAAAAAAAAAAACCCATCACCACTTGAGCGAACTTTGCCTGCTGGACTTAAATCGATTTTATCTTAGCCTTAGTATGACAGAAGGTCGTTGTTTTAGGTTTTGTTAAGTAAATGACAAATAACTCAATGTGCGCACAAAAGCATGCTATATAATATTTATTTTAAAATTCCTTGAATTCAAATTAATTCCAAACAAAATGAAGGACGATTGTATAATTAATGTGCAAGTTTATTATAAGAACAGTGACTTTAGCAGTAAACAACATAAATGAATAGCTGAGAAAGAGAGAAACTAAATTATTTAATCAATTAATTTTGCTTTAACGGCAACGAAATCAGGCTAAGCCGCCAACCAACGTCAAAAGTCGTTGCCGCTTGAAACAGCAAAAGTACAAATTGGAAATTTTTCTGTACATGCAAGCACACAATTAATGCTAAACTCGAAACGATTGCAAAATAACAACAAAACAACAAAAAAAAAAAAAAAATAAGAAAATACAGCAATAACAACAACAACAATAACTCTATGAAAATAGACCGGTCATTCGTTCGGTCAGTTACCAACAAGCGCACCAAGTGTGCTTAACGCTTGCCTAAGAAATTATTAAGTTATATACAGGAAAAACAAGAAGAAACAAAGAAATCGATGCCACTTTGCGTGGTTTACACTCACACTTGCATACACACGCCTCTCCCACTTCCTTTAACCTCATTCGGTATTTTGAAAATTTCCACACACTCAAACCAAAACGTCATTCGAGGCGGCTGCCGGTGTTGGTCAATACACGAAAACAACAAAGCCGATAGTGCTGACCGAAGCCTTTGCGTTCTGTTGTGTTGTGGACACAGTAGAACGACACTGTCCTTTGGTCACACGCTCGCTCGGCCAGTCAGTTGGCAAGCAACACTCGCGGCGCAAAGCACAAGCATTGGCGCAAGCACCGTTATTATCAATAGCATGTAATGACTAACAAAAAAAAAAAAAAAAACAATATACACCAACAACAACTTGTAAGAAGTTGAAAAAAGTGTCAATAAATGACAACTTGCGAAAATATTGAACAAAAAAAAAACAAAATTCGTGTTTATTAATTTTTGTAAAAATTTTCAAGTGAACACAAATCGAATATGTTCAGTGCAAATACACAGAATTGGTTTGGCATGAGTCAGGATAATGCCGGCGTTAGCGGTTTGCTACACACCAACAACAATCACAACAATATTAACAACAATTATAGCGGTCAAAATCATCAACCGTTACAGCATCGAAATCTCTTTTTGCGCAAACATTCACTAAACAATTCCAACTCAGCGTTGGAACGCGTCGTGCCACCGCAATCGCCACCGAATCTACACGTTGAATATGAGGTTGCCGTGCCGCTGGTCTCGGCCTACCGTCATACGCCATATCACTCCTTATGGGATCTACATCAGTGGTAATTATTTGTCTTCAACTCATGACACTTTTCAGACATTTTTTTTCAGACTTTTCGAAATTCTTCTTCGCTGTTTCATTTGCCAAGTGGGCGTTGTACGTCCGACGCGCCTTATCTTTGCGCTTTGTTTCCTTTTGTATACATTACCATACTACTTACATTGTCGTCTTTGTTAGTTCTCTTATACGAAATTACCATAAACACTTTTGGCGACACGAAAAGGAACTCATAACTTTTAATAGGAATTTGCATTTATGAGTTAGCTCAGTTTTATTGCCGCACACAAATTACAGGCAATATAATATTTTGTTGTTGAGTTTTGAACTTGAATCAAAAACGAAGAAAACAAAACAAAATTATTGATTGATTTATTATTATTTTAGTAGCAGTGACATTTTCACTCATGTATTGATTCAATTAACACAACTCATAAACCTTTCGTTGAAATAAAAGTCAGAAATTTTGGCCAATTCGACAGAAACCAAAACTTTTGATATAAAATGTTAATGACATTAATGAAAATTATATTTTTCAAAAGAATAAAAGATTTCCAGAGACGATCATGTTCTTCATATACATGAGAACACATAACCAACGTAGTAGACAATTCAAGAAGGGATTATACATAAACATTATTTCTTTAATTAGATCAATCATAAACGAAAGTAATAATATTTATCCATTAAGCCTTGCTAAATTGCTTCTGTCTTTCATACATATGTAAACTGTGAATTGAAGTTCCAATAATCTTCTAATAATCATAAACAATAAATTGTTCGCCAGATATCAGCCACGTGCCTATTCATGGCCAAGATCTGACCCAGTTTCTTTATAATATTCAATGATTGATTTATTGGAACAACTACTTTTTAGTCTCTATTAGTAAATGTCGGTAAATAATTACAAAGCAGTTATAAATAATTAATTAAGTTAACACATTGGCAATAGAAGTTCTCACAAGCCTTCGAACACAACATCAGCTGCTGTATTTTGTCAAATAGACCATTTCAATAATGTCCTCCAACAATAATAACTAACAACATCGATCAATGCCAAAGATACACAGAATGATAAAAAAAAAGCAAGCACTTGCACAAATATTATGAATATTTTATTAAATATGGCCTAAAAATTCTTATTGGCTAATTGAGCACGCAAGTTGACCCGATTTTGTTGACTATATCGGCGTTAGAATTTGAACAAATCTGTAGGCGAGCACCGACAGAAACATTAACCTCATTAAATTACTATTATTTTCACCGAAAACAAAAAAAAATCAGAAAAGCCAAACAACGGAAGTGAGTTGGCTTAATTACATATGAAAAATGTCGCCGATACCACAAAGAAAGGCACAAAATAAACGGCAAACAAAGCAAAACATGCAAACAAACAGCAAAATCATATAGCATACTTTTCGGGGCACATGCTTCAATATAAACATGCATATAAGATTGCGCATACGCCACAATAAATTTGCAGTAATAAATTTTCCACTTACAAGTAATTTTTTTGTTTTTGTGTTTTAGTCTAAAACACGTGTGCGTACACAATTGAATAAACAAGTAATACATTTGTTTAGAAAACACGACTTTGATGACGTATTTCAATAACCACAACAGAACGAAAGCACAATAACCCGCGAGGTGCGAGTTTAATGAACTCCTGACGCTTTGTAAATGAAATGAACGAAAAGAAGTAAACTTCTAGTAATGCTTTCGGGGGGGATGGGCCAACAATGAGTCTATACATATGCCAATCAATGTTTGTTGTCCAAACTTCCAATGGGACACGGTCAGCCGGCATTTACCTTTGGCTATTAATGGATTTTATTTTTATTTTTGAATTGTTATTTTTTTTTTGTTTTTTTTTTTTTTGTTTTGTACTTGTTTAAAACGTCGAGCGACTATTGTTGGCAGCATTTAGGCGAGACAGAAGTAATTAACAAACATGTAAAAAACGAAGTCCTCGCTTGCATGATAACATATTTGAACTAATGTCCAAAGCGAACGTTACACGCAAACTATTGTGTGCTGGCAAAGGCATGAATGAGCCAGCAGCGGGTTGTAGTGACCGCGAGACATTAGTCAGACAAACAAATGGCGAAATGGCCGCGCTGCGATGGCGGCAATTCTTAGCGTTTCAGCGGAAATCGTTTTGCAAACGAAATATGTTAATGACCTTTGATGGCAGCAGCGCGCCTGCTTATTATGCTAATAGTTGCGCTGATCGGACACCTTTCTCTCTGGTTCCATGCCTTTCCAGCTCCACAACGCCGCCGACAAGTTTAACGCATATGGCGCGCATGATGGACTCTTTGATATTGGACTCATTGTCACCTTTTGCCTTTACGAAAATCACGACCTCAACGCGGCCGACACGCACGAGTAATGCTAAGAAAACGACAACAACAACAACGACAACAACAATCGATGCAACAACAGCACGCGCTGGTTCACTCAACGGTCTGGCGGGCACACAACAAGCCACCGCCGCCGGCTTGCGCGCCAAACAGCAACGCATACCAACGCAGGGTGAGCATGCAAAGAATACACATTTTTTTTTTTTTTGGTCTTAAATGTTTGCTAATTGTCCGCCCTTGGACACAGAAGTACAACCGCAACCACGCCCCAGCACAAATCTGCCGCCAGCACATCAGCATCCGCACCATCATGGACACACCAATCCGCTGCATCAGACCTCGAGCGGCATGCCATTTCCATCTACGCAAACTGACAATCGTTGGGTCTCATCGCTGCGTCGACGTGATCCGGAATTGCAGCCGACGCTGCCATCGATCAACAGCAGCATGAACGGCGGCAGTAGCAGTCACCACGGCAGCGTTAATAATGTGGTCGGCGGCCTGACGGGCCCAGCGGGCGATAAACAGCGTGGCACACGCACATTGAAGGCCTCAGCAATGGCGGCAACGCGCAAAAGTCGCTCGGTGGAACGCATGCGTGCACGTAAGCTAACACAGACGCAACTGAAGCTCAAGCAAGATAACAAGCCGGCAAAGAAGCACTCCATTGATGACAACTCGAATTCGGATGATCAGGATGCGACGACATCGCTGGAGGACAACTCAACCTCACATAACTCAACGTCACCGAAGTGCTCGCCGAAAACAAAAGTCAAGCACTTCTCAACAATCGGCTATGAGGGCCATTTGGTCGATACGCTGGAGAAGGACATCTTGCAGCGGCATCCCGCCATTAAGTGGACTGATGTAGCCGGGCTGAACGAAGCGAAGACCATACTACAAGAAGCTGTCGTTTTGCCACTCATAATGCCAGACTTCTTTAAAGGCATACGGCGCCCGTGGCGTGGTGTATTGATGGTAGGACCACCAGGCACCGGCAAGACTATGATGGCCAAAGCGGTGGCCACCGAATGCGGCACCACGTTCTTCAATGTCTCCTCGTCGACGCTGACCTCAAAGTATCGCGGCGAAAGCGAGAAACTTGTGCGTTTACTCTTCGAAATGGCACGTTTCTATGCGCCCAGCACGATCTTCATCGATGAGATCGATGCGCTATGCGCGTCACGCGGCAGCGATTCGGAACATGAGGCCAGCAGACGTTTTAAAGCCGAACTACTTATACAAATGGACGGCTTGAATGCGACACTGCAGGACGATAAGGTGATTATGGTGCTTGCGGCGACCAATCATCCGTGGGACATCGATGAAGCGTTTCGCCGACGCTTCGAGAAACGCATCTACATACCGCTGCCAACTGGTGTGTCAACTTTGTCTTTTTGCAGTCATTTCATATTTTAAAAACATGTCACTTTCACAGAGGAAACACGCACGGCCCTGCTAAAGCTCTGCCTGAAGGATGTCTGCCTGTCGCCCGATCTCAATACAAACATTATTGGCGATGAACTGAAGGGTTACTCTGGCTCGGACATTAGCAACGTTTGCCGCGATGCTGCCATGATGGCCATGCGCCGTCAAATCTCCGGCTTGACGCCAGCGCAAATTAAGCAAATACGTCGTGAAGATGTCGATCTGCCCATAACGCTGCAGGACTTTCAAGAGGCCATGCAGCGTACTAAGAAATCAGTATCCGCTGATGATGTCACACGTTTCGAGAAATGGATGGAGGAGTACGGCTCCTGCTAGTGGTTGGGTTTCTAAGGGGCGCGCATTTGAATGATAAACATTTGTAGGATACACGACCAGAAAAGTGCGTCCACTTCCATAGCATATTAGTGAATCTCTATGTAAACGCTCATCGGGTGATGATCATTACCTATTTTTATACTCAAACAATTAAAAAAAAAAAAAAAAAATGCTCAAAATTATTAAGTGCCCACCCACACACCACTGATTCATAAATATATACATTCACACACACTCTCCTAATCACCGGAAACTAACCTTTTTGTTTTAAGTTGCACCAAAAATCAAATCAAAATTATTATTATCGGTAATATTAAAGTAGTTAACATTTTGTAAGCTCTAAAACATTTTAGCTAATAAAGTAATTAATCGACACCCTTTAATGACTTTTCTCTTTTTAATTAAACAAATAAATAGAAACAACATTATAAATATGTTGAATTACGTTACATGCACTTAGGCACGCAACTTCTCAATGGTCAGCTGATATTCCTTCTCGACCTTTTCGTATTCATCCTTAAGCTGTTCGATTCGTTGATGTAGAGTTGGAATACGAGGACGCAACCATTCGGTGTCCACTTTGGCGCGTTCCATTTTCTTAAGGTCGCTGATTTGCTTATGATAAGCTGCATTCAGCCGTTTCTTCACATCCAAACGATAAGCAGTATAGTCAGTCGGGTCGTGCACATTGGTGTAGAAGAGACGTACGATTTCATAGACACGGCGCAGCTGACGAGGATTTAGCTAAAAGTATATAAAAATTGTCAGATTTCTTAAGCAAATGCAATACAATTTTACACACCTTAAGGGACTCACGAGCTTCGCGCACCATTTCCTTGTTGAAGCCCTTTTTGACTTCGGAACGTTCAAAAGATTTCAAATTCATGCATAGACGCGCATCAACATAATTACGCATACGTTGAAAATCGTCGGACGGACCTTCAACCGTAATATCCACAACATTTTTCTGTGTTTGGTAGTATTTGTAGATTGTTTCGATGAATTGTGTGCCCAGACCAAGTTTTTGAAATGGCGGCAGTACAAGCATTTGACTTATACGTGGCCGTATATTTTGCGGATACGCATAGTACTCGTAAACAGTGGAATACCCTGCAGTAGCAAACTGAAACTCGCCATTGTTGTTTTTATACTTTTCATAGCTAATAAAGAAATCATAATATGTATCATTTAAAAGTAACTAACTTAATTGAATGACATACCAAACAAAATAACTCCATTGTGCATCATCGATATCAACGTAGGACGCTGCATCTACGAACCATAAAATAAATGTCTGCAAGCGGCTAAAGTACTTTAAAAACGCCGACATTTTATGGTCACAATGATAGATCTCAAAATGCCGCTCCGTGCCATCGTCGGCACGATGTGTGTACTCGCTTAACTTTTCACCGAATGGCTGAAACTTGTCGGCCTTGTCCAGCGTTTTGAGAAATTCATCAAGATTTATGAAGAAACAACCGTCCGGCAAGTTTTCCGCAATAGTTGCAACAACGTTATCTGCTTTAATATCACCACCGGAAATTTCATTAACTCTGCCAGAGTACTCTATGCCCAAATATATATGCAACGGCCCAGCCGTATACAATATACGCACACGCAGATCCTGATAGCCAAAGATTGTCTCAGTATCACCAAAGATCTGATGCGCCATCAACGGATGGAATACGAGTTCATCTTTGTCGAGATCGGATTTATCGCGTACTGCAAAAATTCAACAATAACTATTAGATATTATGTTGTTAATCAATATTTAAGATATGTAATTACTTAATTGGAACTCCACAACTTCAAGTGCATCGAGAACAAGATCTTGGTATTCCTGTATCTGTGCCATTTTGTGCTTTCGCCTGCGTCTTAAATTGGCGCGCAAAATGCAATTAAAGTTATAAGGCCGACACAATAAGCGCTTGCGCGACTATAATTATTTATATATTTCAGTTAAAACGATATATTATACTTCTTTTTCAAGTTTTGCTCTACACGCAATCTGCTCTTTTTTTATTTTTTTCACTAAAACAATAAGCGATATTTTGGCGCTTAGCGCGATTGTGAGGTGGTGTGAAATAGTGCTAATTTTGCGTTCACAACAGTGTTGAACAATTAGTTTTAATACTTACGCCGGCTCTTGTTTGTACCATATAAAAATATATTTATGTAATCTTCGGTTTTATATATTTCATTTATAATTTTCAATTTCCAGCTTAGAATAACTTAGAACTTAGAAGTTTGTTTTCGAAAATCTAAAAAAAAAAAAAAAGATCCGTTATGCATAACGAAATCTGAGTTTTGAAGCACTGGTATTTAGTTGCGGCCAACTTATCAGCATTTGTAAGCAAATTTACCACGAAAAGTCGAAAAAAAAATCAAAGAAAGCCGGACTAATTTTGCAAGTGGAGAGCATTGAATTAATCGTGTTTTGTTACTATTTTCGATTTGAATACCAACACGAATTGGCCTTGTCCACCACGCAGTAACAACATATAATAAAGTGAGTTTTGAAACTTGGCAAATTGTGCCTTGTCATAGTTTTGTCATCGCCTTGGCCAAGATCACAAACAAACATTTTGTACAATAATTTGTATTAATATTTGTTGTAGCGCGTCATGGATAACTATATGTTTGAAGGTGGTCGCATCACCAAAATGGAGGTGGACTACGAACCAGCTTGTAATGAAAAAATTCCGTTGGCTAAAGAGTTAGCCAAGAAAAATCCGGATGCATTTCATGAAGCCGTCGAAATTTTGCTGCAACTTGAGAAGCAGTCGCGACTTGGTGCTGATATGGTTTCCTGCTCACGCGTCCTTGTCGCAATATGTCAAATTTGCTTTGAAGCAAATAACTGGAATGCATTAAATGAGTATGTATCACTACTGGTACGTCGCCGTTCACAGTTAAAGCAAGCTGTAGTGAAAATGATACAGGAATGTTGCACGTATGTGGATAAAACACCAGATAAGGAAACAAAACTGAAGCTGATTGATACATTGCGATCTGTGACCGAAGGCAAAATATATGTTGAAATTGAACGCGCACGTCTAACAAAAATTCTTGCTGATATTAAGGAAGCAGATGGTGACATTGCCGGTGCAGCATCAGTCATGGAAGAGTTACAGGTGGAAACATATGGTTCAATGGATAAGCGTGAAAAGGTAATAAAATTATCACTCATAAAGATTATGCAAAACTCTAATTTTTTTTATCTCTTAGGTTGAACTTATTTTGGAGCAGATGCGACTTTGTCTGTTAAAGGAAGACTTTGTGTCAACACAAATCATTGCCAAGAAGATTAGCATTAAGTTTTTCGATGATCCTGCGCAACATGACATGAAACTTAAATTCTACAACCTTATGATACGCCTTGATCGTGATACATCTTTCCTGAAAACTTCACGCCACTTTCAGGCAATTGCGGAGCCCGCGCGAGCTAAAGCATTGACTCCCGTTGAAAGCACGACCGATGAAAAGAAGAAAGATGATGAGAAAAAGAAGAAAGATGAAGATGAAAAACAAGCAGAACCTATTCCAGAACCTCCAGTCGAACTGACTGAACAACAATTAAAGGAACTAAAAGAAAAACTGATCTGCGCTGTGCTCTATTGTGTATTGGCTCCATACGACAATGAACAAAGCGATATGATGGCGCATCTGTCAAAGAATAAGAAATTGGAAGATATACCTGTTTATAAGTAAGCAAGAGGACATCTAAACATCTAATTTTTTCTAAATAACAACACATATTTATTTTTTCGAAATTGTAGAGAAATTTTACGCTTATTTATGTCAAGAGAGTTGATCAATTTTGACACTTTCAATGCAGACTTTGGTACAATTTTGGCTGAGAATGAAATGTTCCAGGAGAGCACCAAACACGGCAAGAAGTGCATTGCTGAACTGAAAGATCGCCTTATTGAGCATGTAAGTCTTTGAAGAATGATTGTATTGAATATTATATTTCATTCATATATTTGTATTCTCAGAACATACGCATAATTGCCCTTTACTACTCCCGCGTGCATTTATCACGCATGAGCGAACTGTTGAATCTGCCTACCAATCGTTGTGAGGAATATCTTTCAAAGCTTGCAAATACCGACACGATACGTGTTAAGATTGATCGTCCGGATGGCATTGTTTACTTCACGACCAAGAAGAGTGCTTCCGATGTGTTGAACAATTGGGCTAATGATGTCAATCAACTAATGTCGTTGGTTAACAAAACATGTCATTTAATTAACAAGGAGGAATGCGTACACTCAGTCCTGTGCCCGGTTGAAGATTAAATCGAGTCATCTATTCTGTTTTCGCATTATATATTTTTCAGTAGTACTAACTTCATGTAAAAAACAACAAAATGTTCGCATTGCTTGCAAATGTTTGTATTCATTGATTGAATTAAAATAAACGAAAATTTCAAAAAATTTAATTGGCGGTGATCCCAGACTGAATGAAGTATGGTCACTCTTTAAATGATGAGCTCAATGTGCCGTACAATTGTAGGGGGAGTTAGGCTATGTCAATGCCCCAAAGTTTGCTCGTTGTTTATTCTGCACTCAACAACACTGACATATTAACAACAACACGATTTCCAACAAGAAATAAAACAATTGTGAAATAAGTTGAAAGTGGAATTTTTTAGATTTGTTAATAACATTAGAAAAATTATGCCTAAAGCAAATTGCAAGTATTGGGATAAGTGTTACCAACGCAATGAAGCACATTTGCAGAAATACAATCACCCTCCGAAGGGAGAGTTGCAAAAGGATACGGAAACAAAAAATATGGCGCCAAAACGAAAATTAGAAGCCGATCAGCCAAATAACAGTGACAGCAGCAGCTCAAATAATAGCAGTATGGAGGATAATCATGAAGACAATAATGGTAAGCCGCCACAGGAGAATGAAAAATATGAAACAGAAGACCTTCGTGAAGAGGCCATAAACAATATCAGTGGAAAAAACTACATGGAGATACTGGAAAAACGCATACGTTTGTCAGTCGAAAAAGAGTATGAGAATCTTTGTAGTAGCAATGAATTTATAAGGCATAAGTTTCTAGTCGAAATGCCACCAGACTTTTATGAGTTTTGGAAGTTTGTCAACTCGCTAAAAAAGGACACAACCAATATGTCGTTGATCGAATATTTGGACAAGCAATTCCAATTGCAATTGGTAGGACCGTTCGAATTCCTGGCCGGCCGATTTCACAAAGCTAAAATATGTGAACCTGGTGATTATTTAAGGCACTGGCGTTTCTACTATGATCCGCCCGAGTTTCAAACAGTTTTTGTGCGGCGAGGCACGGGTGTGCACTACGGTTACTGGCGCGATACTCCACAGGATAAAGAAGACCTTTTAGTGGCACGCAACGATGCGGCCACTGGTTATGAATTTGAATTTATTGCGGGTAATATTTTTGATGCTTTTTTGTATTATCTCGAAAAAGATTTCGTTGGCAGTCCATTTACCGCCGCAGCTGTAGCTGCAACAAAACGCGCATTGGCCAAACACATACAAGATAATACTCTAGAATACAAGAAATTGGATACGCTCTCAAAGGCACGCAATAGAAATGTTGTTACTAAGACATTCCATCGCGCTGGTATTGTAGTGCCATTCGAACGTCGTTCGCAACAAGGCTACCGGCCACTTATGGCAAGCGATGCTGAGCTTAAGAAGATCTTAAAACCTTTGGAGCGCAAAGCAGAGAGTGGTGGCAATGAAGATGATGCCACGAACAATGATATTAAAAAAGCAGTACTGGAAAAATTACAACCTATCGTCAATGCCGCTAATATTGCAATGGACGAGTGTGATTTCGGTACGACGCTTGAGTTGGGCATTGATCTCTTTTGCAGTGGTCACAAAGAGCTGCATATGGTTGCCTCTTCCTTGCTTGTGCCGGGCTATTCAATGTTGATGCGTCCGCAGTTTATAGCAATAGCAAAAGCCCACATGGACGTGCGTCGACGCAACTTTAATTTGAGTATTTTTGATGTCATTAATTCAACTAACGAGTAATAAAACTGAATTCTATAAATTGTAACAAGCTTACCTTGTATTGTTGTTAATTTTATTAAAACTGCATACAATATGTTGCCCAAAAACCCACTAAAAAATTGTGTTTTTAAAATCCTAATTACTAAGAAAATATTACAAATACAAATGGGAGTCGTCCCGTCGTGGGGGAGCGTAGTTATTGGCGCAATCCAGACCCACTTCCTGCAGTAGTTTCAGTACTGGCTGAGCCGCAACAGCATCCAGAGGCAGTTTATCGGTGTAAACGACATATGAGCTGACTGGCAGCTCTGCGCAATCACGCCAACTTGCAACTAAAAAATAGTTTTATAAAATAAAAATAATAACAATAACATTTTATCAACTTACTGCCGGCTGCTGCACCTGCTATAAAGTTTGGTGCTTCTAACTCAGGAACATTCTTTAGTTGACCGTTTATGCCGCGAACGATCGAGATAACATCTTGGTACTTGTTGATCTCTTCGCTCTTGTAATCCACTTTTGGTTTTAGGGTGATTGTCACCAACTGAAGTGCTTTTTCAGCATAAGGCAACAGTAGCTGAGCAACTTCGCCACTATTATTTAAATCATCTTCTAATATGCATATCAGTTGCTTCTTGCTGACATTCAGGTGTAAGCTAGAATGTTTTGCCGGTATTTTGCAAATAAGTTTTGTGTTTTGCAGCAACGATTTGGCAGCAAATTCACTGATGTTAAGGCCTTCGATAAGCACAAAAAGTTCACTCACAATTGGCTTTTGGTTTTGATCAGCTTCAAAGTTCAGTTTAAGTCTGCAAAATTTGAATAAATTAAAAACAAAAAGTTTTAGACGAACGAATATGCAATATACTTCTCTGCTGAGTCAGCAATCAATTCATCTTCCTCACAGTCGTCCCAGAAGGCACGTGAACTTGGTATATTCAATTCACCAAAACCCATTGGACAACCCATCGCCTCTTATTATTTTTTTAATTTGAATTCCAACAGCGAAAACAAGACGGCGGATACAAAACTTTATAGTATGTCTTTTTGTATTTTTATTAGGCGAAATTTCTCGATATTCAACTTTTGCCAAGTAATGAATAGTGTTTTCACAAGTTTCTTAACAACGTAAATATTTAATTTAATTGTTTTTAAATTAAACGACGTTTAGCTTAATCGTACTACACTCTAAAATGCAAAAAAAAAATGCAACAGCTGGCACAACAGAGCCGCACAAAGAAGAAGCACGAAAAAGGTTGAAAGTGATGTTTCGTATGGAATGGACGGCGACATACATCAGTTCAAAGTTACGAGCGCTTTTTCCCTGAAAACTCAAGTCATGGCCTGCTTTTACTAGAAGTGGATAATCATTGCGGACATCACGGATGGTTACTTGGTAACTTACAAAAAAGGTTACCGACCTCAGAATTTGGAGGTATTACACATATTGACACGGACCAAGTGCTCACGCAACTCCAAACGACAAAGAGCGTGTTTGAAAGCTGCAAAAAAGCTCACTAAAATATTCGACAAATAATCAAAATTCGTAAAAAGGAAGATTCTGACAAAAAACAAACTGAAAACAGAAACAGGCTGATTTGGCAACACTGTCGGTTAAACTTGGCATCAATCGAATAGTTTCATAACACTGGATACTTCGGTCCGCTCAATTGTGAGCGAGAGAGGATTCGTGTCATTTTTCGTGACACGGCACAGAGGTATTGAATAAGCGTATGTGCGGTGCTGCCGCCTGCGATATTTCACCTAGCCGCGATAGCGGGTAATTCCGACCAGGGTTTTCCTGCTTCTTCTTCCACTTCTGCCGACACTTTTGTGTCAAATGGCCCGTTTGCGTTTCTCAACCAATCGAAGCTGCGAAAAAATCTGTTAATCTGTTTTTGTTAACTTAAACTTTACGAAAATTGAGTCTCAACTCACCATAATATGCTAATGTAAATGATGTGAAAATTGCCCAACACCATCGATAGTGACAAAATACTATCGATAGTGGCTCAGAGAGGTAAATATTCGATACCTCGACAGTGCCATTGATTTTTTCCCAGCTCTAGTCATCATTTTAAAATAAACCGTTCGAGGAGTGAAGTCGAGTAGTGTGCATTGAAAAATTGAAAAAGTTTGTTTTATAAATTAGAGAATTGTACTAAGCTAAACTAAGGTAAAGTGTAAAAATTAAACAAAAAGTGTTGTCTTGTGCCATTGTTTAGGAATTGAATAGATGCGTGCAAATAAAGATAAATCAATAATCTGTCTGTCCACCCTTTCCGCGCTTGTCATGTGTATCGGAATTTAAGGCGCTGTCTGTGTCTGTCATTTTTTTTTTTGCAGCTGTTGGTCATGCGTTTTAAATATGGCAGCATGAGGTGCATAAAGAAATGTAATCATCTGCCGCATTTTATGCAGTGGTATAATTACTGGCCTTCTTTGCCTTGCTTCTTTACGGCTGCTGTCACACGCATACACAGGCAACAGCGCAACTTATATATGAGTGTGTACGTCGTTACATGTACACTTATGCTTAGCCGCTACTTCCTCTTTGTTTGCGCGCCGTCCATTTGTTGTTGCTATTTTTGCAAATGCAGTGGCTGGTGGCGTCGTCGCTCTATAACCAAAAAAAACTAGCTATGGGCAGTTTTAACTGAATATGAGCTTTGTTGGAAAATAAAGGGGGCGAAGACGTGTTGTATTAACGTCTGTTTGCTGTTCCATTTATTTCGTTGTTTTTGTTTTTGCTGTTTTTTTTTTGGCATTGCAAACCATATTTTAGGTAAAAGGTGCATCATTGTTGTTGCTTTTATACCGGTCAAACGTGCTCTACTAACTAAGCGTTTTGTTTTTTTGCGTTATTCAAATCTATGCCGAAACTTTTTCAAAACTGGCAAAATTTATTTGATTCACAGTCGAATAAACATGCCTAAAATGAAATTACTGGTTTTGTCCAGTTTTTTTGTTGCTCTCTCTTGCTCATTACTCATAATCACATTACTTTTTACTAGGTACAAAAACAACAATACCGACAATAGAAAATTATTAAAAAAAAAAAAAAACATTACTCTCTTTCGTTAAGATTTATTTTTACATGGTTCGCACTGGTCCTCCCCCCACTACCTTCTACAATCATAGTACAACATTTCACACTTTAATTGGTTTTTATTTTTTTTTTTTTTTTCATGTTACTGCTTATTGTGTTGTTTTTCTTTCGCTTCTCTTCTTTTTGCCGCATTCACTTTGCTTGTTGTTGGCTTACATTAGTAATTAGCGGAATTGGCCATTAAATTTGATACCCTGCATTTAAAACTGTTTTGAACATTAGTGCAATAGTTGTACACTTTGTACAGCTTTGTTTTCTTCATAATAAAAGTTTATTCACATTTGAGCCGTTGCTCATCGGACTAAATTTTGAAGAGGGGGCGGTGGGTGATGTATATGCGTTTTTCCCCCAACCGTAAACAGTGATGATGACGCATCACTGCTTCTGATTTGTATGTGCGCCGCAATGTGTCTTTTGTTGACACTCCACTTTGTAGTAGTCTAAAAAAAAAAGAAAAACGGAATAAAACACAATGCGTTCGTTGTCTCTCTTTTTCTCTCACTCTGTATTTGCTGTTGTTGGTCTCTGATGAAAATTGAGCACAAGCAGTGGCGTGTGAAGATGAAAATCATGGGCTGTTTTATTTTTAAACTTGCTCTTATATATACTTTAGTGGACTTTGCGTGCTGGCGCTGATGCATGTGCAAAAAATATGCCAAATGACTAAACATTTATCTTTGGTATCGAAAAAAAAAAAACCAACAATAAGATAAGATTTGTATTTGCTTCAATAAGTAGATAAAAATAACTCTATAAAAACATTTATAGACAAAATGAAATCTAAAGTTTTGTTATTGCAAGCAACTCTATTTCACAGTCGGTGATTCAGTTTTAGAAATAATGCCAGCGTTGTTGGGAAAAACAAACACCGCCACTGAAGCACTGCACTGCCTCAACAATAACAACAACAACTTCGCCATTAGTGTGTCGTCGATACGACAGTCGAATGTAAAGACAGCAACAATGTGCACAATTACAGTTACCAGCAAGTGTAAAGTACTTGCGCAGAGAAAATAACACAAAATAAAATAAAAAACTAAATTTCATTGTCTATTTTTGCTACTTTAGCGAATTGTATACAAATTTGAGAATATATTTTTAAGTACATTTCTTTTTAAGTTTTCGGAAACATAAAAACTAATTTCGAATATTTGTATTTACTTGCAGTTAACAACAACTTTACTACCAACAAAACAAAAAAAAAAAAAACTAGACCAAAATGACTTCCACCGAATTGAAAATTGGCCTTAACACAAGTTCACGTCCCTCGAGTCGTGTGCTGAAGCCACCAGGCGGTGGTCACTCGAATATTTTTTCAGAACCTGAAGTGGCGGTTAATGCGCCACGCCCCAAATACAATCAACAAAACTCTTCCAATCTAAACGCTTGCATGGGTTCGACGGACGCCAACAAGGCTGTGGAGAAACTTCGTGACGAAATCACACACCAAAAAGATGAGCCAAGCAAATCGTCGGCCGACTCAATTGGCAATGGAAATGTCGGTATTGGAAATAAAACGTCGCAAGGTTCCAATGCCAATGATGGACCGCGTGGCCGTGTGCCACCCGGTGGTTACTCCTCTGGCGGTTTCTGGTAAACGTAACCAACAAGAACAATAATGTTGCAGAGCTGCCGCAACAACAACAACATTTAAAATGATCATCTATAAATACACATTTTTTTCACAAATACATTCAACGTTTGTTGTCTGTCTCGTCTCGTCTGCTGCGTATGAGCAATTTAATTCCTAAGATGGTTTTCTGTTATGTTACCTTACACGTTGCCTTGTACAATTTGTCGCAAGTGTGTTTCTTCTATTCCTATATATAATTTCGTTTATAGTTTACTTTTATTATACAACAACAACGCCTTTGACATTGAGCGCGCGCTCTCTAACTTTCGGCCTTTATCGCTCTATTATCTCTCTTTATATCGTATAAAAGTAATATTTATGCCTAATTTTTCTTTACGTCCGTTTTGCCAATTGTTTTGTTAAGCAAAACGAAAAGGTTTTTAACAAAGTTAACGATCTTTTTTGTATGAATTATATTGGGCTGCCTAACTTTATAAACAAAAAAAAAAATATATAATAATAATAAAACAATATTAACACACAAAATGTTTCGAAATGTACTTAAGCGTCCAAATTTCAAATTTAAACAAACACAAACAATTGAACTTGATTTAATGATATTTGTATTGATGTTCAGACAAATCTATTCTAAAGTATTCCAGCATTTAATAAATACTATATTTAATACCTACATTTAATTGTTTTCAATTTTTTTTGTTTTTTTTTTTTGATAAAAGGGGCGGGGTGAGTTGCCAGAGGTTACGCAATTGAAGAGATCATTGAATTTTATTTAATTAACGACAATTAAGGTTTTTTTTTTAAATGTTTTTCTTTTATTTTGTTCATTCTTTCTTCCATGTTTACTTAATTTTTGTATGCTTGTATTTTTATACTTATAATAAAGTTGTTTCATAATTTTTGTTTTCCATTTTTTTTAAGTTTTCATTTTTATACATTTTTTTGTGTTTTTTGTTAGTTTTTGTTATTATTTCATTGCGAAATAATTTCATAATTATGACTTTTAATGTTTGCGTTAAATTTTTTTTTATTAAATTTAAAACTGCTTGAGTTAATTATCGTTAACTGCATTATCGACCGGTAAGCCATACGAGCGCTATATAACGACATGACGATTTGTTTTTTTTTTTTATCGAATTTCTTACTATTTTTATTTAAAGTTTAATTTATAATTAATGCTGGTTTATATTTTTTTTCGCTTTTTTTTATATATATATATAAATATTTATTTTTTGCACACTTACAACATTAAAAAACAAACGCGTTTGTTCGATAACAATATTTCGTTCTGTCTCTCTCTCGCTTTCTTTACAATAATGGCGGCGCTCACGTATGCGTCGCATTGTTGCTTTAGTTAATGTTGTTGTGTGTGTGCGTGTGTTTGATTGCGTTTCTTTTTTTCATGTCTCTTTATATTTAACGCAACATCATTATCATCTTCATATATATTATAGCGATATTTATAAATATTCTAGTGCTTTTTGGATTCATTTTATTTTATTTTATAAAGATGCGATAGTTTTATTTTTTTTTTTTACAATTAATTAATAATTTCTGTTTTGTATTGAATTAATTAATTATTTAACTATACAAGAATTTTGGTAATTTTAAATTTCCATTCACGTTTTTTTTTTTGCTCGCTTTTTTTCTGATTTTAATATATTTAATATTTATATATGTATATAAATATATATATATATTATGTATGTAAAATGTTAATGTTAAATTTGATTTACGATTTAGATTGCAAAAACATTTAACGAGAGACACGTTTTTGTTATGTTTATTTAGTAGTTGTTTTAATTAAATATTTGATAGTTTGTATAAAAAATTTGTATTTTTAAAATATATGTGTATATATATATTTGTTTTTGTTTTCTTGTATTGAAAAAATTCGTTCATCTGGGCAAAAGTTTGTTTCTTTGCTTAAGTGTTGGAAAATGTCAATGTGTGTGTGAAAATTAGTGGGCACGCGTGTGTGTGTGAGAACATGTGTTTCATTGTTTAAATTACTTCTTTTTATATTTATTTTTTCTCGTCATTTTGTTGTTCTTGTTGTTGTTGTGAGGCTTTAGGCAGCTTTCATATGTGTTTATGTTCCGTGTTCCGTGTTAATATCAAAAATAATTAATTCAGTACATTCACTTAAGGTTTTTTCCATCATTTACAACTACATAGGAAAAGATCGCAACTACATAGAAAGATATTTTGTAGTTTGTGTGTGTTTTCACTTCATTGGCAACATAATGAAAACAAAAACAATAATTAATTAATTCACGAAACAAAAACACTTTTAATAGACCAGTCATTCTATATTTTTTACCAACGTCAAAGCAATTTTTCTGTTGCCAATAAAATAGAAAGCACACAACATTGTAAGGTGCATGTAAAAATGTAAAAAATTGTGTTTTTTTTTTTTTGGATTTTTTTTTTTTTGTATTTAAATATTTAAGTACAAACCAATGAAGGCATTTTTAAGAAGTTTAATTATTATATACAAAAAAATGTTTAATTTGAATATTTTTTTATTTTGATTTTTTTCTTTATTGTTTGGTTTTATTGCTAACATGCGTCGAAAAAATACTGTTTTTTGCTGTTTTTTTGTTCTGCTTTCGTTCGCTTTCACACTTTACGACAATCCTATGTAGTCACTAAATCACATTAATGCCTAATTTAACTCGTTCCACCTGCCAACGTTCCCAATGTTTATCGCTACAAGCAACTTATATTAGGAACAATGGCATAGTGAGAGATATCAATGCTTCAGATTGAACCATACGAAAACGAAACAATAAATAAATGCACACAAACTCCTTCGAGAAAAATATGTAAATTTAAATTTTTTATGTTAATTTGTTTTTATTAATATTTTTGTTTTCTTTCGACGAAAATATTTACAAAATGTTTTTTTGCTAGCGTATAAGCAAATAAGCTACCGAATTATTTCTTTTCTTTTTTTTTTACAATTTTCGAAAATTTTGTTTTCATTTTACGGCTTTTCTTTTCTAGTTTCTTCTTCAAAATGGTTGTGTATGTGTTTTGATTTTATTTATATATATATATATATAATGAGTGCTAATCATGTGTGTCTGTTTGATGGTGTGTATGTGTATGTGTGTGTATATATAGGCATTCATATACATATACAGTATTTAATATATGCACGTACATTTGTATATGTATATATATGTATGTATATATAAAGTTTATTCAATGAATCTGTTGTAGTTAATTTACATAATTTCTTGCTGTTTTTATTTTTTCTTTTTCGTTTTGTTACTTTAATTATATGTAAATGTTTTGCTTTTGTTTTTTTTTTTTGTTTTTTTTTTTATTACGCTTCTGCACTAGTTAAATGTTAATAAATTAATTTATTTCTGTCATTCAATTTAACATTTTAGTTAAGAGCATTTCTTTATTTTTGTTTTTTTCTTCAACGCAAATTTCAACGCACACAATTCATTACTTTATCATTATTATTATTTTTCTTTTGAATATTCATTTATGTCTTCTCATATATTATATGTATATGTATGTATGTGTGTGTGTGTGTGTTTAAAAAAAAAAAAAACAAACTACATTTAAACTTATTTGAAAATGACAAAACGCAAAAAAGTCGAATTTGTTGAGTAAAAACATTCAAAGCAGTTTCGACATGCGTTCAAAGGCGAACAAGAACACAAACAAACATGTTGCCATTTTTTAATACATTTTGCTAAACAGTGTGGCTTATTTTATTTGTTGTTTAGAGGTTTGGAAACTATTTAACTTTTCTTTTCAACAAATTACAAATTAAACAAAATCACAACACAAATAAAAAAAGAAAACATTTTTTAATTGTTTTGTTATTTGAAACTAAAAAATAAATATTGCTTCTTTGCCGTTTTATTAACTTCTTTTGAATGTGTACAAAATTTAAATTAGAAAAAAAAAAGAACAACAACAAAGTTTTAGTCGCTGCCTTAACTGCTTTCGTTTATTAATGTATGTGTGTATACACATACACATGCCTTGTTCTACATACTCTTTACATATACAAGTATATATATGAAAATAATAATAATTAGTTTAATAATCACGCACGCTTATTTCAAATAATTTTGTTTGTATTCAATATTTGTTTTTTTTTCTAACAATTTTTGTAATTTTTTTAATAACAAAATTTTGACTTTCGGTAACTGTTTTTGTGTGTTTGCTTAATTATTTTAAACTTTTTTTCACATGCTAATTTGTTACAGATACGCGCAATATTGTTCTTTTTTTTGTTTTTAATTATTTATTTTATTCTTAATTTTTTTTTTTTTTTGCAATTAAAAATTATTACAACTTTTTTTTTCGTATATATTTTTTTGTAGGTGTTTTGTTGTTGTTGTTTTTGTTTTTGTTGTTTAGCAATTAGAAATAATATAATTAGAATTATAATAATTTATATAATAAACGCAAATGGTAAATCATAAAATAATAATAATAATAAGCATTAAATATAATAGTAATAATAATAATAATTAATCAATTTAAATTACAACGGAAGTGTCGGTGTATTTGTAGTTGGTGTTGGCGTCAACATCGACGCGGATGGAGGATAACGCAACGTGTGCTGCGACGTTGCTTGTTGTATATAATCCTGGCTAGGATTATTCAATACGCTATCCCTTGAGTTTGAATGTGAAGTGGCGCGCAACAGCGTTACTGCTTCGCGTTCTGGACTACATTGGACACCGTCTAGTCATTTTTGGCGTGACGATTTCTTCTTCTTTCGTTTAAAGAAACAACAACATCTGCAAGAACAACAACAGTAACAACATTATTCCAGTTAGTATACATTAAGCTTGTTGCATTCCATGCATTCCATTTCAATACTCACTTTGTTTCATCGACAAGTTCGACTTCAGGCGGTTGAGTTATTGGCGTATTTGAATGACCAGCTGTGGGATCGTCCGCATTTAGTTCGCCATTTGTCGAACTCACAACCTAAAATATAATTGTTTAAACACAACAATAATTAATAAATAAATATCTCAGCAATGCATTTTTTTTAAGTATACTTTTTCATTTGCTGTAATAATTAATCATTTGTGACATAACGGTACACAAAAATTACGTTTAATTTTTGGTTAAATTTTTTTTTTATTTTCATTTACTAATCAAAAAATAATTATACAAAAATATTCATATTCATGGTTTTCTTTTTTCTTCTTTTGTTTTATTTTTAATTAATTTGTGACGACACTCTTGGACAAGAGCACAAAATATAAAACAACAATTGAAACCACGACATATACACAAAAATATCCTTTGACAGTGCCAACAAAATTCGATTTGTGAGTTATTGTTTAAAAAATGATTACTGCTTTTGTGTTTAAAAGATCCAAACTAATGTACAATTGCTCTAATATTTATTGAGAAACGCACTATGTGTCCACTGGGATAGAGAATTTGAAGTTTTACATATTTTTGAATTAGCTCTTTCTCTCTATTTCGCCACTTTATTAGGTTTGCTAATAATTTGTATAATTTGCATATTTATTGTTAGAACGAATGTATGTCACATTTTGGCTATGTGCCACATAAGACAGTCTAAAATTGAAATCGTTGAAATATGATAATTTGGATAATTTTAAAGGAATGATCTATCGAAAAAAACCTTCAGTAGACACATAGCACATAATACTAGGGTGCTTCAAGTTCAGTACGTGTACATGCTTAAAGTTATTATTTATTTATTAAATGTTAAGATATTTGATATATCATTTAAAAATAAAGGGGTCTGCTAATTTTTTTTTACTAATTCGAAACTCTCAAGACAATTGTGATTTCAGGAACCTCAATCAATGTAAATTGCCGCAAAATTGAAAAAAAAAAAAAAAAAAATGTATATGATTTAATCATGTGAGTATTTGTGAATTGTCAATGAAATTTTTGCAGGCATACAGTGAAATAGCGAGGACAGAGATTGCCCCAAGAAATAAAAAAAAAAAACAACCAATTGGCCCTTTTTTTGCGGCAATTAACTAAAGTCCTGTTTTAAGGTTGTGTGTATGCGTTATATGAAACACACTACATAAAAGAATACAGAGTACGAAACACACACTTAAGATACTAAACTATACCTCGTTTAAATTAATTACGAAAAAAAAAAATGTATTAAAATATATACAAGACGAGTGTATTTTGCAAACAACAAACTCGATCATTTCTTTCCGCCCTTAACCGAAGAATCTTCTTGGTCGCTTTTCTCGTTATAAACATCAAAGGGACTATCATCGTCAGAGCTTGAATCTTCGGGCAATCTCTGTAATATTTCGTTTTGATATTGTTTTGGTTTTATTGAAAATACAAATATCAATAAACAGAAGGAAAAAAAAATCACATGGAATTGTCGAATAACGGCGATAAATGTAAAAATGTCGTTAAATGCATTATTAGGGTTGTCGCCTACCGCTTAACTCAAATTGCCCTTGCAGAAAAATAAAGGGCAACTCTATCTATCAAGAGAGCCGTTCATTAAGTCGTGAGATCATTGGAGAACGTAGTTGTAAGAAACGCGCAACAACACCGATTAACAACTGCTCACGTCCCTCTCTCTTTCTGACAGCTCAGCACAGTTATCTCAGTGAGCCCACGGCTTAATGAACACATTGCATTGAATTTTTTCATTGCTTTTCTATTTATGCACATGCACAGGTGTAATATACATAAGTGTGTGTAGTAGTAGCATGCATAAATATATGTATGTTGGTCGACGCTACATAAAAAAAAAATCATGCACAGTTGTAGCAAAATGCCTAGAAAAAGTGTTAATTCGAACGACACAAGTTCTGCAAACAAAAACAAAAATAATTCACAACTCCTTAAAATTAAATCTTTTTAAATATTTGTGTCGTTTTTTGTGCCAAATTTAACAAAAAAAATTCATATATATTGCATTTCTTTGAATATTTAAAAATGCTCAAAAAGACGAGAAGCAAATGAAGGAATGTGAAAATGATCGAACTAACAAACAAACGAACGAACGAACAAACCAACGCAAGAAACACTTTATTATTCAGTACCTTGTTGAGCTAATGTAGAGTAAATCAAGTGAAAACATTAGAATTGAAAAGGCCAAAAATATAACAGTCTGCGAGTAATACATGTTGATTTTGTTTCATCATTATAATTATATATATAAGTATATAAGGAAATTATATAAATATATAACATAAGTAGATTAAAATATTATAAGGAATCATCATTGACACATATATATGTATGTACATAGGGCACAACAAACAATACTAAAAAAAGGCTACAAGATATGTAGGTCACTTAGAATTAAACTTGTATAATACATTGCCCCAAATTTTTAATTGTTTTTTGGTAATTTATTTTTGGACAGTGTTGAAAAGCGTTAAATGTTGATTGAACAGTTTTGTCTAAACGTCTGAAAATTTATAGTTTTATCGAACTCCTCGTATGTTTTTAACATAGAGTGGAAAATCAACACATTTCGCCTTTCTCTCTGTGTGTTTCATACCGTTTACAGAGTTCATCTCGATTGAAGTCCTTTCGTATTTTCAGCGGCAATGTAGCGTATGTTGTTAACTGTTGTATGCAGACATAAGAAATTTTTCGAAATGCCATAGTTTTTTTGGTATTTTTATGGAGATTCTTATGTACATATAAAATTCGTAACAACATACGCTATGTTGCCCGTTAGCACGACATGTACCAAACAAAGTGAAACGCAAAACGCGAAATCAGTTCATTTTCCAGTCTCTATGATTTTTAATATTGTATATATATTCCAATATAATTTTTGTTTTTCGTTTCTCTTCGAATACGAAAAGAAGTTGAACTGTTGTATGAGTAATGTGTTTTTTTTTTGTTTCGATTATTTACAATTGAGCACAATTCAGTGTTGTAAGTTGTTGCATAATTTTCAAATTTATATTATTAAATTGTTTTCCGAACTCGGTTAGTAGCAATCAAATCAAAAATTATGTAACACACATACACGGTGAGGTGACAAGTAGATTATTACACGTCAGAGTCATCACTTACCTGCACAGAACCATGCCGATCGGCTGGTGTCAAATTGCCAAGTGTAGCGCCCGGCTTGGGCACGTCAGGCCACGCAGCAACACCTCCACCCTTGGCATTTGTCTATACATTTCGTTTGATTGATTCATTGATTGATTGATGGATGGATCGGATCGTTCATACACAATTTGAGCATATTTGTTTGGCGTTGTTTCGTTAAAAATTTTGTAAGGAAGTTGTTGTTTTTGTTGTAGTTGTTATATTTGAAGTGCATGGTGAAGAATTTTTGTTTTTTGTTGATAAATTGGAGAGAAAGAGACAGCGTATGCGATGAAATTATGCATTAATTTATTAATTTCTTTCTTTTAAAATTCATTGCAAAATTTATATTTTTTTTTTGTAATCCTTTCAAATTATAAAATCAAATATATACAAAATTATATAAGAATTACAATTTTTTTTGTGTGTGTACAAAATAATTAAGAAAAAAAAGAAGATATACAAATTTAACACACATAAAAAAAAACACACAATGAATTCAATTAAAGTGTTTTGAAATATAAAATCAAAAATGCACCAAAGAAGAAATATAATTTTTTTTTTTTTGGATTTTTACAACAAAATAAACTTAATGGAGAAGTGTAAGAGGAACGGATATTTTATAATTTGCCAATTCGTTAAACACCAAAAACCACGTTAATAAATTGTATATACAAATGTGTATATTTTCTTTTATTTGATTTTTTTCTCTTGTTTTTTTTTCGACTAAACTTGTCACCAAAATATGTTAGTTAACAACATTAACGTTAAAAATAAAAAAAAAAAACAATAAATATAAAATTCAAATTAGCACAAAGTGCGTTGGCTGCGATTGCAAAACATTAATAGAAATATTTGTAAGGCATTATTTTTATTTTCTTTCTGTTTTGTTTTCTCAATTAGAGTTGAGCGCATGGCAAGATGATCCGTAAAGTAAATAGCGTTGAAAAAGCACGAAAATAATGCTAATATGTAATAATCATATGTTACACAGAACAAGACCACGCATAAAACAGCTCAGTTTTCAAGTTGGGTCATTGGCACAAATAATATTGGAACATTGACGATGCGCGGAATATATAGTTTAACAAATGTCTTAAAGTATGATTGAAAAATGAATTTGAACGCTCAACTCTATAATTTAAAAAATAAAAATAATATCCTTGAGAATTAACCATATAGAATAAAAAGCATGATCAACATCGGTTTTATATTTTCTAATTAGTTGTGTCAAGCGTGAAACACATGGGAAGAAACGGTAACAGTCCAAATAAGCAAATCATTCAATGTGAAAGTAATTTATGTATACAGCGTAACGCTAACAAACATTTAACAATTCTATATTATCATTGTTTGTTCCTTTGCGTTTTGGGCTGCTTGGAATTAATAGAACCGATTAAGAGAATGCTTTCCATTCTATCTTACACTCATTGGTGCCTCAACGCATTCATCGACTTCAATTAAAGAATTCATCATAAACACTTATCAACATTTCGTTTTAGACGGTTTTCTGTTTTCAACTTGGTTAATACAAATTATAGCGCATTATACAAGTCAGCTTAAGTTAACTAACGACATTTAGTATTACTACTGATTGTTAATGTAAAAGAAAAAGCATTTTTTGTTAAAACATAAACAAAAAGCATTACGTATTTGTTGTTGATGTTAGCCTACATTATATGTAATTAAAGTTGATCGATCTTCACAAACTAACCGTTACTTGAGAGATTTTCTAGGCTACTACGTCTAACCTGTAGTATTATACATTCATTATCATTATCCTCTTCGTCGAAATCAAAATACGAAACTTCCTAAGCATTAAATGTCAAAACCAAAAGAATAAATAAAACATTTTGTTTTTAATACGAATTTCTTCCAATAATACGAAAATAATGGGAAAATTAATAGATGAGAAAATAGAATAGAAGAAAAAAACGTCAAACAAATCAAACTAAACAAGAAGATGAAGAAGAATTTGTACCATTTAACCAAGAAACATGTTTAATTATTAAATAATATATAGAAATAAATTATGAAAATAATAAACCAATAAATAAATTTTAGAAATAAATTATTTTCAAATTTATTCAAAAACAAACGAGTATTTTAACGAATGATGAGTAGCGCCAAAAACAAAGCTATCACAACAACACGAACAAAAATGCGTAGAAAAATAAGCCGGCATAAAATATAAAAGTATTGCATGTCATAGAGTCATGGTAGGAGAACAAACAACATTTGCATAATTTCATAACTAACGCTTGCTTATTTTCCTTTAACATTTCATTCGGTATTTTGTTCCTTTTGTACTTGGCAGGACTATGTTGTGCACTGATGCCATAAAAAATCAGCTTTTGCAATATATTCATATTAGGAACGCCCATGTTACACAACGATCGCACAACCTATACGAGAGTTTAGCGTTCAGTGAGCTTAAGCATAAAAATGTTTTATGTGTTGTGTGAGCGGTGTGTAATATGGGCGATTCTAATGTTAATATATTGCGACCGTGGATCTTTTTTGACATCAGTGATGTTGTGCTTTCGTCCACTCTAACTGTTTAATACTCTCTTTGTTTATTTTATACTGTGTGTATTTAAAAGCAAAGTTGAATAAGTATTATTAATAATAATAACAATTTAAATATAAATGAATAAAATAAGAATAGTAAATTAAATTTATTCTTACCTTGGTCGCAACATTACGATCTTTATTTGGTGAAATGATGACTTCATGGCCAGTTTGCAGAGATCCGACGGGCGTTGACTATTTTTGTGTGTGTGTGTGTGTGTGCATTTTCATTTAAATTTTTTTTTTTTTTTTTAATTGAAATTTCGTTTATGATAATACAAGATGTTGTGCACAGAGTTAGTTAGTTGACGATTTACAGTATTGATGAGTTTCAATTTCGATGATGTTTTCACAATTTATCGAACGAGCGAGCGATTGCGAGCAGGCGGTTTTTTTTATAGTTTTTTTTATGTGCATTTCAAAGAGCACAAGACAAAATGCATTATTTATTTTTTATTTTTAATTTTGTAATGAAAAGAAATAGAGACAAAAAACATGGTTAGTCATTTTAATATGTATACAATTTTTTTCAATTTAAATTTGACTTATTAACTATTTTTTTTTTTTTTTACACCAGACAGTGCCACGCAGCTGATTAGCATGTTTACTAACACTGAATTTGCAAAACAAAGAAAATATTGCTTTTTGTTGAAACTAAAAAAAGTTTTATGTTAAATAATAACCGCAAAACAAATAAGCAAGAAGTCAAATATAAAATAATATACATAATAACAATAAATTTTCCTTTAGCAATAACATTGAGAATAAAGCGGTTTACGCAAAAAACAAATTCTTTGCAAATCTTCTTCTGCCATTCATTCACCTTATCGGATTTATTTTTGCCCAAATGTGAGGGTGGTGCTTTTTTAATAATTTTCATTTGATCCAGTTGCTCCTTCGTCTTGTTAAAAGGCAGAACAACAAAACAAAACAATTGATTCAAAGTCAATTTCAAAACAAATCAAAATACAATATTAAAATAAAAATTTTCATTATAAAACTGCAAAATGTAAACGAAAACAAATAAAAACATAACAGAAGTAGTAAAAAAAGAAGGAAACAATAATAACACTTTTCAAAAAATGCAGTTTTTTTTTTTTTTGGTTGGAAATTTTTGTTATTGTAAGCAACGTTATAAAATAAATGCGTTTCGGAAACAATAACAACAAACTGTTTTTTGAACACAGTTTTGGGGCATCAAATTACATTCCCAGCGGTGGGGTTGATTGGCTTTGTTTGGGTTTAGTTTGGATGGAGCCATTTCTAGTTGTGGCGAGGGATAGTTCAGTTGCATATTCCATTCCATATTCTTTGCCGCCATGCTTTTTGATTCGATTATGTTTAACACAGTAATTGGTTTACAGTTAAGGCTTTTGGTCTATTTTTTTTTTTTTTTTAATTGCTGGAGTCTCTCTTTCTCGTTTTTAGGATAGGCTTGATACGCTTGAATGTTGCCGCCTTCTTAGACAAAATTCAACGACAACACAAAAATGTATCAGAAATATCCGAAAAAACGTTTGGCTTTTTCAGGTTTTTTTTTTTTAATTCTGTTTTTTTTTATGCGGATATTATTTTATGTTTGCTATAATTGATTTTAAGCGGTACACAAACACCCGTAACATGAAAAGGAATACCAACAGTTTTAATGTCAACTATAAACTAAGTGAAATACATAATTGCTGAATGGATTTTGATACACGATTCCGTTTTTATGCAAAAATTTAACATATTTATTTACATATATTTATTTATATATGTTCATAGATTTATTTTCTTTTATAAACCATGAAAATGTATCGCAAATCCATTCATAATAATGTAAAATGAATTATAATATTTCGCGTATTGCTCCAGTTAAGCTCACCATATTCAATCGTTCCTAAATAGTTAAGTTTTCACATTTAGTTATTGAGTTTGAACACTAAATTGCTTTATGTGTTGTATGTCCATTACGTAATTTATGAGTATAAAACATTGGTAACGTTGTAATATGGTGAACTTTCTTCAATTGGCAAAAATGTCGATTCGATTGTTAATACAATAATAATAATAATAATAATAATAATTAAAACAACATACCATTGTCTTCCCTGTCCAATCGAAGTCGCCATCGTCGGAGTAACCCTTACGTTCAAATAAGTCTTGAAACAGTCTTCGCAGAAAATCATAGTCGGGTGTTTCGAAAAAATCTAACCGCCGTACATAACGCAAATAAGTCGCAAACTCTTCTGGGTGTCCGTCACAGAGCACCTATGATTTCATATTATAAATTATATTGTATATTGAATGAATATTGTATTTATTACCTCAATTGGCGTTGCACGTTTTGTATCACCGATTTTTTGATATCTTTCCTTGAGTGTGTCAGCCTTAAGGCCTTGCCACGGCAGTGAACCCCTTAAGAAATACATAAACATATGACCGAGCGCCTCCAGATCATCACGCCTTGATTGCTCTCTGCCCATATGTGTATTGATTGACATATAACGTGCGGTGCCAGTTAACGATTTATGCTCCCGATATGGTATATGCCTATTTGTATCTAAATCAATGTATTCTTTGGCCAAACCGAAATCTGTAAATTCAAACAAAATATAATTAAATAAATTTTGTTTAAAATATGTATGCATTAAAGGAACATTGTCAATTTAACATTTCACTTTCCACCGGTAGCGTAGAAAAGCCAAATTGACAACAATGTACAAAAAAAATATTATACGCACCAATTATGTGAATAATTTTCTCACGTTTCGTCGATGTTCTGCCAATGAGAAAATTCTCCGGCTTTACATCTCTGTAAATTAAGTGCCGACTATGAACATATTCGATCCGGTGGAGCTATATTTTTAAGCACATAAAATATTATTATTATTTGATTTTCATATAACAGTATATATGAAGTATATTTTATAATAACAAAAATAAACTGTTATTCAATAAACGTTTTGAATTTGTAGAAAGAAAAAAAAAGCTTTTACAAATTCCTTTCATATACAATATTACATGCTTCATTATAAAATTAAGAGTGTCTCAACTAGCGTTTGTACTTGATGATTTTAAAAGTATATAGAAATAATAATAATAATAAAAAAAAAAAAAAACAAATACTGTTTATATGAGCAAATTTATTTTTGCATGCATTCTTTCTTTTTTTTTTTTTTGTTCACTTGAATTTACAAATAATAATTGTATAATAATGAACGATTTCTGTTTACTTTTCTCAACACTGTATTGTATTCCTTATTAACACTATAAGCATTGCGTGTTATAACTGTTATACATATAAGCATAACCTTAAACAAATAAATAAAAAAGTTATAACCTTAACCGTTATGCAATACGTTAATATGAATGACAGAATTAATTAATTTGCTAGCAAATAAAAAAAAAAAAACAATAAAAAATAAATGAAAGTAAAACGAAAAAAATTAGAAACTACGAAAAATAAATATGTGCATGATACTGTTGATTATAATTAATTATAATTATGTACGTTTGCATGTTTGTTAGTTAGTATGCAACTTAAAAGCGAAAGAAAATAAACAAAAAAAATTAAATTTTTTTACATTTAAAATTTGAAAATTATGCAACAGTAAACTCAATGTGGAAAAATCGTGGAGAGAGAGTGAGATAAAACATAAAATACACAAAAGAACAACAGTTAACTGCAAGTGAGAAGAGCCCAAGTGTGCACTCAACTCGTCACGTCAGGAACACCTTTAAATCTCATTGCATTGCACTCGAACAGTCCAACAACAGAGTCCGAGCGAGTGCACACATGACTGTGATGAGAGTGAGTATTGTTTGTTGTGGTTGTTGATACTGTGTGTTTTATTATTGTGTCTACTACTGAGAGGAGAGGAGTTCGTTCAGCAGCTGTTGATTAGTAGTGTTAGGTGAGTGAAGACGCTCTCGATTTGTACGTTTGGTTAGATTTTTTTTGGATACTTTCTTATATTTTCTTTTTGTTTTTTTTTTATTGATATGTTTGAAACGACGTTGTAAATGCTGATTTTTTGTAACTATTTTGTTTTTGTTTTTTTTTTTTTAAGTGGTTTGGTACTTACTAATTGTATAGCTATCAGAAGTACGGTCTTCAAAGTGAAACGCCTGCCGCAAATATCGAATAAATCTTCAAGTGAAGGCCCGAGTAATTCCATAACAAGCGCATTGTACTTGCCACATGGACCGAAGTAATATACTTCGGGTACACCCTCTGCTGCACAGCACAGGAGAATTTTTTTTAATTTTTTTAATAGCATGATGAAGTTTTGTTGCGAAGTTTGTGGTCAGTCGTCATTTGAAGATTTATGCGATATGTGTTTTTTTTTTTAATGAAAAAATTATATATATTTTTTTTAGTTGTTGTTTTAAGAGTTGTTGTAATCATAGTTGGTAGTATTGATAGTAGACGATCGATCATTGGTTGCAGTATCGCGTTGATTCCAGAATTTTAGTTTTTATTATAAATTTTTTAATACGAAAATTATTTTTTTTTTTTTTTTGTGTATACGCAATTTTTTTTTTTCGAAATAGTTTTGGAAAAGAAGAGAGAAAAAAAGAGCAAAAAAATATTTTAGAGTAAACCGTTTGTTTTTTTTTTATAATAATAAAAAATTTATGCTAGAAAAAAGTAAGTGCAAGAAACAGATTTTAAAGCATTAATTTTTTTTTTTTTTTTATTAATTTCGATTTTTTTTGGACGAAAGGAGATAACGGCTCATGGTGGAGGTTAGTGTGGCGCGTCTTACGTTATTACCACCTTATTGACATTTAAAACGTGTTTGTTTTAATTTTTAAATTCATTTTCTTTTACTAAACAACTCACACACACTTTTATTTGTTTAACAACTTTTTTGCGTTTAAAGTAGAAACAAAACTGTGCCTAATAGAAATTCTCTAAGCATATACAAGGAGGGAGGAGGAAAAGCCGCCTCCGACTGCCTGACACTTTTAGTCATTGTTGCCACTTTACTGCCACTCCATATGCCATCGTTCCTAACATTATTTACATACATAGATGTGTTGCTTTATGTAACATAGGCGTTTACAATATGTTAGGAGCAATATAATATGGAAAGCTGATTTTGGCAGCAACAATGTTTTTAGTACGGAGGAGTGTAACAGTGTTGGAAAGTTTGTTTTATTAATACTTTTTTTTTTTCAAATCGATCAGCTTATAAATGTGCTTTGTTATATACTTAAGAGCTAATTTAACTTAGAAGTTTAACAGTTACGTAAAACTAATGTTTTAATATTTAAATTGTTTTGTTATTGTTGTTGTTGCTTTTGCTGTTGTTTTTGTTGTTGTAGGTATAGAAGAGCGCTACACAAATTGGTTAGTATTGTTAAAAATCATATCATAAACATAAACAATTTTAATAAACAACAAATTATAGAAGAAAAAAAACAAAAAGTGAAAAGTATAAATTCACGACAAAACTGTTATAATTCGTTCAGAAATTACAGAGAGAAAAAAGACTCACTAAATTTATTATTCAAATAAAATATTATTAAAATATATACAATTTAATCTAAAAGTTTATTTACGGTTTTTTTTTTGTTTATTATTATTATTATTTTGTTGTTGTTGTTTTAAAGGATACATGCTTGTGTTAAGCGTAAATGTTTGTTTGTCCTATACTTTTTATCAACTGTTATATGCATGTTTTTTTAGCTTATAATTCTTCTCAATATAATCTAAAATTTTGTTTATATTATTAAATACTAAAAAAATGTTTCACCAACTATGTGTATTGGTTTTGTTTTTAGTTAATTTTCTATAAAGAAAACTTTACTACAGAATTCGAACAAATTGAGATTCACACGACGTTAATAATAAATTATTAAAACTTTAGGAAAATTCAATACTCAATACAAAATATTCTTTCAGCTGTTGAGACACTTTGTTAATTATACAAAAAAAACACAAAGTAGATAATAAAGATGTGCTCTTAAAAATAAATTCTCAAATAAATTTCATAGTAAAGATATAAAATATAACTTTGAAAAAAAAAAGAAAAACTTAAATTTGAAGCATGAAAAATTGATATGTTTTCTCTTTTTAAATTATTTAAAATAAATTGCTTATTGTAGTAGACATTTACGCAAGTAAAACATAAAAAATGAATTGTTATATAGTTGTCATAAGTGTTATACATCATAATTTCAAGTTGGAAAATTACTTTTTTCAAGAGCACATTTTCAAAATCAAATTAAAAAAGGAAAATAAAAAACTTTCTTTTAATAAAATTGTGAAATTAAAAACGTTACGAAAATAAAATTTAAAAAAAAAAATAGTTTTTAAAGGAAAACTTACAAGTTGTTTTGCTACCATCAGTACAGTCTTAAGTGAAAATTTACGGGAGCAAATATTGAAGAGATCTTCTAAAGATAATCCCAATAACTCTAAAACCATGGCATTGTAACGGCCACCACATGTGCCCAGATGATAGACACGCGGTATGCCCTCGGGAGCGTTATCTGCTAAAGTGTTCACAATCGTGTTTGACACAAACACACACACGCACGCACACACACACACAAAGACGTCGATCGATTGTCATAATGTGTTGTCCAGAATTACAATAACACACAGGAGAGAGAGAGAAGGAGTTTCGTTCGTTCACACATATTTTTTTTTTTTGTATTTCATTTCATTTCGATCGGTTTCGTTTCATTTGATTTGACGATGATGCATTTTGGTTTTGATTGATGATTGGTGTGTTTAAAAAAAACAACAACAAATATGAAGTGAAGCGCATACGATTGTGTGTTGTTGTTGTAGAATTTGTAGTTGTAGTGGTGGTGGTGGTTGCGGTGTTGTTGTTGTTGTTGAAAAACGTTAGAAAAATAAAACGGTTATAGTAAATAAAGATGGCGCATATACAAATATACAATTGATGATATTTTCTTCTTCTTCTTCTTTAAACATATTAACTGAAAACTTAGTTTTATATACGCTATAAATTGTTAAACTATTTTTTATGTATAAAAACAAATATAAAAAAATATTTGAAATCTTTTTTTGTAAATTATTATTATCGCTTCTTGTTTATCACGCACCGACCTCCGGAATATGCTTGAGAAAATCTATTTAAACATTTTATTTTTTCGTAAAAAAATAATAATAAAAAAAAACTACTAAAACAAAGTATTGCTTAAAATTATGCTGTTTTCACAGTTATTAAAAAAATAATAATAATCATAATAAGAACATTTATATAAATTATTTTCTTTAACGAAGGTGGTAACGGTGCAAAACTTTGAAGGTTAATACAGTTAGTTGTTGTAAAGCTAACGGGTCAGTTTTATTATATATATTTGAGGATTGATTTGGGTTACGGAAACGCGTTTTTCTAGTTTATACTTTTTGTTCTTTTTTTTTTTAAATATAAAATTTGTTAGTAATTGTTTCTGCGCTTAAATGAAACCGTGTTTTTTTTTTTTGTTTTCTGTTTTGTATATAAATAAAATAATTTAAATTTGATTTTTAACATACCATGTGATCCTAATAGTTTATAAAACCTATACTCTAAGTGTAGTTGTGGAGCCTTTGACTTCATGGGCTCCATTTTTATTGCTACATGTTCATTGTTGTAAAGATTTTTGCCTGTAAAGAGAGCAAAAGAGAGAGAGCAAGAGCAGATGTAAGTAAACAAATCTATTATTAATATTAAAAATACAAAAATAAAAAAAAAACTTAAATAATAACTTTATTTATGCAATACAACTTTGCAAATACAATAATAAAAAAAAAATAACAACTTTTTGTCAATCATTTTTAAGAAATGTGACAAAGTCTTGACATGCAATTTCCTTATAGTGAGAGCACATAATAGAAACACATGAATGTGCGAGCGAGCGAACAAACGAACGAGCAAAAGTAAGAAAAACCATCACAAAGAAACAAAAACACTCATCAACAGCATCAGTTCAGTTCAGGCATATTTTGCATACCTGTCTCATCACTAACTACCGCCGTAGCCGCAGCTGAACCAGAGTGAGCACTTACACTCGCACTGTTTTCAGGACGATTAGAGGAGCGCAACTGACTGGCACCAACACCAACGCCGCCGCCAAAGCAACACATGCGACGACCTGTTTGTTTTTTTTTCATGTTTGCATACCAAATAAAACACAATAAAAAAAATAAACAATAAATAAAGTAAGCAAATAAAAAGCAAAAAAAAAAAATGTAGAGATAAAGAATTTCAGAGTATACAACCCACTGATTAACAATGAACACTACTAAATTTATCATAGGAGGAAAAAAGAGGCGTGATGCTGACGCTCACATTGACGCTGACGTTGCTTATCAATACGTTTATAATAATGATAGCTAAGACGTGCAATGAATGCCGCCCGCCACAACACATCAAAGTCATCATATAATGACGGACTACGTTTCACAATGACAGTAATGATAATAGTAGACAGACAGACAGACTGAGAGACAAGTCGATGACGAACGTTAACGGATATGCAAAAAAAAAAAAAAAACCACAACAAAAGATATATAAAAACAGAAATGCAAAGCGAGCATGCAAACTGAGAACAGAACAGCACAACTCACACGCACAATAACAAAAAAGAGAAACAACAAAAAAACACTTTCATTCTCGCTCATACATATCTACACATGTACTGCCATGGTCAGAGAAATAGCACATTTTGCATTAAATGACAAAAAATGTTAAAATTTATTAAGGGATATTGTTCAAAATGCCTTTTAATATCGAAGATTTCATGTAAATATGCTTAAGCGGGAAGAAGTTCGTTCAACGCCGATTCAAAGACAATAACTCTCGTGAAAAAGGCAAGAGGGGTCTGAAAGAGTATGCTTGACTCTCCAAGTCCTACCGACCAATAAAAATAAATACAAATTAATGGGGAAAATTACGTGATCGGGTCAAGTAATAGTATACAAAGATGACTGAGTGAATATAGTGTGTCTAAGTAGGCAATATAAAAAATAATCTGAAAGTGTGTTTGTTGTTTCAAAGCAGCCATAGGTATACACACCATAAATTCTCAATGATAATAGCTTTTCTGGTGATGAAAAAGTTTTAGTGATTGTTGATGTGAAGCCTTTCAATCAGAACTCCATTTGTTACTTTTAGAAATGGCAAGGAAGGCACAGAATATGAATGCTGAATTTTCTGTCATTTTATGCTATTTCTCTGGCCATAACAGTATATGTATCTCTGCGCCATTTCCCTTTTTTTCAAATGTTCATTCATACACATTGTCTAGAGAGAACATACACACATGATCAAAATAATAGATACACTTGGTTGTTTCAACTTTGATTCAGAATAAAACTGTTTTTATTTACATGAACACTACATCCTTTCAAGCATCACTTCTTTATAGTTATGTTATTTCAAAAATAGCAAGAAACATCAAAGATTTGGTTAAATTAGCGTTATTTGAAAGAAAATTCATATTAAACACTGAATTCACTTTGATCAAAATAATAGATACATTTGATAATTTAGTTATTTTAAACCTACAACTCTCAGTTTTTATGTTGAATTTTGATAGAGAAGGTAAGAACTGTTATTAATATAGTAACTACGCAGAAATTAAAAAATCAATTATAACGGTGATGGGTAGAAAAGCAACTGAATGGTTGGGAGCCTCACAAAAGAATGAAAACCTCTTCGAAATGTTGCAAAATCTATGAATTGGTCCATGCACTTTGTGCATAATGTATTTACAACCAAAATTAAGGTGGATCCTCGAGATAAATCATAGAAAACCAGTGCTATACTTGAATTGTGACTAGTTAATGAATTGTGACAATCGGCCAAATAAAGTCGTTTAAGTTTTCAAAGGAAATTTCTGCGGATATCAGAAACGATATTAGTGTTTCATCAATTGGACGTCGTAAACAACACAAAAACCTACATGGACGAATTATAAAAAAGATTTTTTTTATGCGTAAAAAAAATTTACAGATGAGTTTAAACTTTGTAAGGCCACACGAAAATTGAACAGATTCAGATGAAGAGAAAAAATGGTGAAACATCATGTGAAGTGACGAAACAATGATAAATTTAGTTGGAAAGGACTCCGAAAGAAGTGTTAGACGACTAAAAGGCAAGGAATTTCATTTCCATTTTACAGAAAAGGCTGTTGAACATATTGAAGAAAAGATTATGGCGTGGAACTGCCTTACTTCGTATGGTGTCTATGCAATTCTTTGATAATCGCAATAAATTAATGCTGTTGACTTAAAAAATATATTAGAGAAGCTAATGCTACCATATGCTAAAGAAAATATGACCTTTTAGTAGATCTATCAACAAGATAATGATCCAAAGCACAACTCAAGTCTTCTAAAGAATTTCTGGAATCAGTAAGCCAAGTCAATCACTGGATGGAAATCCCATTAAAAACTTGTGGGAATACTTAAAATATAAGTTGACATAAAAAAACTTTACAAACAAGCACGGATTGTGTCATTTTTCAAGAAAATTAGGCATGAAACGCCAGTAGAATTTTGCCAACATTTAATACAAACTATGCCAAAAAGGATAACGAAAGTGACCCCACAAACAAGTGAATATAGTAGATATAAGCCTAGACAACCTTTTTTAAAAACAACAGAAGTCATATAAAAGTTTTGTTTTAAATCATTTTGGAAAAAATATAAATGTATCTATTATTTTGATCAACATGAATTCAGTGTTTAATATGAATTTTCTTTCAAATAACGCTAATTTAACCAAATCTTTGATGTTTCTTGCTATTTTTGAAATAACATAACTATAAAGAAGTGATGCTTGAAAGGATGTAGTGTTCATGTAAATAAAAACAGTTTTATTTTTAATCAAAGTTGAAACAACCAAGTGTATCTATTATTTTGATCATGTGTGTACATTTATCTATAATAACACATAAAACCAGTAAGGATTTGAGTCGACAGTACTCGACTCCGACATACCCTGTACCTTCAATTAGTAACGTCTGTTGTAGGGCGTTGCCCCGCCCACTTTTTAATCGAAACAGATTTCCTTTCCATTCAATATCATACATACTAATTTTTGCTCTTCTAGACCAATTCTTTACAGAGATATAACGGTTTCCAATTTTGGCTATATGTGGGCGGGGTTACGCCCATTTTATATTTGAATCTAACTATACTCCATCCCAATAGCATACATGCAAAGTTTCATTCTTGTAGGTTGTATGGTTCTCGAGATATGAGCGTTTGAAATTTTTACTATATAGGGGCGTGGTCACGCCCATTTTTTTGTTTTTTCTTCTTGAGGTTTGAGTGAGCTATATACACACCAAATTTGGTGTTCCTATCACAAAAGACAACGCAGAAAATACGAATTTTGTATGTTTTTTCCCGAGGTAGCTTCAGTTATTTGCCCCTCACCCCTAAACTAACTCAAAAAGGGGGAAGACAAAATAAACTTGATCTGCGTAATGAATCACAGAATCGAACTGCGAAGAGCTTTTGGGCCTATCTATTATAGTTTCCGAGATCGACGCGTTCATACAGACAGACGGACAGACGGACAGACGGACGGACGGACAGACGGACATGGCTAAATCGACTTCTCTTTCGATACTGATCAAGAATATATATACTTTGTATAGTCGGAGATGTCTCCTTTAAGGTGTTACATACATTGTCGACGTGCACAAAACTAATATACCCTTGTACCATAAGGTACAGGGTATAAAAAGAAAAAAAATTCAATTTATATTACAAATAATATTTATTCTGTTTTTACACTTCTCTTTTTTTTGTTCATCAATTTAATCTGAAATTGTGGCGAGAATATCGACGACACATTGCCAACAATAAAATGTTGCTTACAATGCTAATGATATGCTTATTGTTTTGTTTGTATTTTATTGTTTTGTTGTTGATTATTTTGTTTTTGCTTTTTGGGTTTCCGAAACAACAATTCAATTGCAAAAATTCTTCGAAAACCAAACACAATCATGAACAAACAAATGCTTACATAAATAAAGCAATTGTTGTTAAAAAGAAAAGTTTGGTTTTATTTCAAACTTAAATTTTCTTTCTCTTCCGATAATTGACTCATCGGCCAGAATAAATTGGTTCGCTTTGATTCATCAATATTTATCACAGTGAATGGCAATTAGTTTTTTGTTGCCGTTTCGCAGCTCACACAGAGAGAGAAACAGAGAGAGCAGTGTGTGAAAAGCCCATAAAATAAAATCATGACCTAAGGCAATAAATAAAGAAGAAATAAAAAAAAAAAAAACAAATAAAAACAGTAGCCAAGTCATTATAATGCAAATTGCATGAAAAAATACTAAAAACGATATATTAACCACCAAACTTTGAGAAGAAAAACTATTTCGCAAATATTTCAAAGAACTCATGAGTTAAGAACCAAAAAAAAAAATATTTATCGATAAGATTTCTGAGCAAATCGCATTAAAACGAACAAACAAAATGTCAACACCCACGCAAAAAATCTATAAAAATAAAAAACAAACACACACACAATACAACACAAAACAAGATAAAATTAAATAAAAAAGCGCAAAACAAAAACAAAATTCCAAGCGCACGTTGAGAGGTCAAATTAAGTCGAGGTCGCCAGTCTTGACTATAATTGAATAATAATTATTTAGCACAGTTCTTCTGAGCGAACCATGTAATAAACAAAATTAGATTTGAGTTTTTTTTTTTTTTTTTTATATCTTATCGAAAATTATGTCACAACTGTCTGTCTAATGAGGGAAATTGAATTAAAATTTGCTAATAAGACATTCGAGCGTAAAAAAATCGCAAATGTCACTCATGATAAATATTTGTTTTTATATTCATTCACAAATTAACTTTTGTGCTAATACAAATACAAAAGATATAGCTTGGAAAAAAAATTAAGTAATTAAAAATGATATCACGACAAACATACAACAAAAGTGTCACACACACTCATAGCAAAAAAAAAAAACCATGTATCTCAGACGTCATCTAACAATTGTACGAAATATGTCGGCAATAAATGAGCAACACAGAAAAGCACACGGTAAAATGTGCTTCAAACAATCATTTTTATTTTGTACAAATTTGAAATTTAGAGGAAAACGCATTAAAGTAGTACTTATAAAATTTTACATTTAATTAATTCTTAGTAAAATAATGCGCCCCAAACTGTAAATTCAATGGCGACATGTTTGAAATTGGGTGCTTATAAAACTGTCGAAGATCACAGCATAATAATGCTTCTAAAACTGTATTGTCTTGACATTAATTTAAAAAAAGAGGAAAAAAACAACAAATTATAATAATATATTTATGCATTAAATTTAAGTGATGAAATAAAATTTAAAACAATACCCAATTAACTTATTTGTTTTTCATGTGCCAATAACAATTTACAAATTAAAGATCAAATGCCATTTTTAAGCATTTATTCAAATGTGCACTTAACAGTTACAACATGCAACATGAATAAGCCACAAAACCGGTTAGAACTATGGGTACAAAAGAAACCAATACTAAGTTGACGATAGCGAACAGAAGGTGAGGTTAGGCGAGGCATGAACAAAAGGCAATGCCTCTTAAACTGTTACAGCCTTTCAACAACAATAAAGCCGTCAGTAAAGCAACTCAGCTCAGAGGTACTCAATCGCAGTAAATGGCAACGACCAAAATGAAAAACTAAAAACCCGTAAAGAAATGGCAAAAATCGAACGAGAAATAAATAAAGAAAAAAATCAGCACCTTTGTCTACACGAAAAAGCATTTATTTCAGCATGCCATGTGTTGCGAGTGAGCAAGCGAGCGAGCGAACGAATGAACTGACTGCGTCGCAGCGTAGACAGACAGCTTCGAAGTCAGGCATGAATCATCATTTAATACACACATACAAACACAAACGAAAAATGCGCCTTCGATCACATACACACACACTGTTTGGGTGTGTGTTTGTATGTTTTTGTTTGTGTAAAAGGGGAGTGCGCACAACAATTAACGAGCTTTAAAATGGATTTACGAGGGTTGCCGTAAAATATTTGTTTTTTATTATATTGTGCAGCAGGTGACTTTTTTTGGTCTTATATACATATGTTTTAAACTTGTTCTATACATACAATATGATAACACGCACTACAAATTATAATCAAACACGTCATAGATTAAGCGATGATCATCATCATGATCTTGTTTACATTAGAAATAATTTTACAATGTTGGCGAGCAAACATGCAACATATAAATAAGCAGACAGACAAAACAATTTGCAAAAACAAATAAAAGCATTAAATGCTTTTGCACGACGACATTGAAGAAGGCTTGACGATATCGATAACGACGACGAGTTGGTGACACAAAAAAAAAAATCAAATCGATCATATTTTTCATAAGAAACTATAATCAGATAAGATTTAATGGAAATTTTGACAAAAGTTTGACGTCAGCGCAGCAATGAAGACGAAACGAAACGGAATGAAACGTTCGACGCGCCTGCTGTTGCACATTGCATTTTGTCATTCACCATGAAAAACGTTCACAAAGAACTTGGAATTGACAACTTGTTGAAAAATATGAAAACGGCACTTGTTTTTTCCATTCTTTATAAAAATGTAAATTCTTTGAATTAATTCTCTGTTTTGGTGTTTTTGATTGCTTGCTTTTTGTTATCTTTAAATGTTAAAAGAGAGATTTAATTTTGAGTGTATACACTTACCTAATCGTAGCTCGCCAAAATTACCACAGCCAATTTTTTTACCAACACGAAAATTTGGTCCGACCATAAGCACACCGGTGGTGGTGCTCACTGATTGGCGGGTGGAATACATATTGCTTGAACTTTTTGGTCCTACAGCGGCCGAGCTTTGTAGATTCCCAGTTGATGTACCAGCGGTTGCTGCCTGTGGCCCACCACCACCACTGCGTTGACGAAAGACATGCAATAAAAGAATATTGAATTTTAGTTCACCTTTTTTTGGAAATGATCGTCCTAAATTTATAACTCAAAAAAAAAAAAATATAAATCAATAAAAACAACTTTTTTTTACGGTCTGACCTTAGAAAAGTTTTTACTTTTTTAACCAGTGTAGGCGCCATTCCACATAAAAAATGTTATATATATTTTTTCTTTATAGCTTATATTTTCTATTATTATTTGTAAAGTTGAAATGTTATTTTCAATACTTGACAACGCAAAAGTGTTTGTTGTAAACGTATAAATCTTGTTTAGTTGTAGTATACGTACTCATTCCTTTTTTTGCGAGTCTGTGATATATATTTACGCAACATTCAATTTTGAAAGCTTAATAATGGAGAGTATACTTTGTTTTGTGCTAGATTTACACATATTTTTGCTTTGCCATACAATAATACAATAAAAAAAACACAAATTTTTGTATGAGTTAAAAAACAAAGATATAATTGATATTATTTTTTTTTTGGTTTATCAAATTTATGTCAATTCAATTGCCCTATATAAATACTTGTCGCACTTTTGTTTTAATTAAAAAACTAAAAATTCTTATTAAAATAAACTTTTCCTCAGACGCACATCAACAAGTCGTTTTGAAGAATATTTCTACACTAAAAAAATTATCTATAGAAAAGTTCAAAATTATAATCAGAATTTTTAAGAAAGGTGGGGTTAGGTTAATAGGGTAAAAAGTATGTAAAAGCAAAGGAAATGAAGTGAAGGTTTCTCGAGAAAAATGCGACACATAAATATTCATACAAACATTCTCGTATACGAAATGTTTCATCATTTGCATAAAAATGAATGAACCGTAAAGCGCAAACACACATATTCAATACTAAGTCGCCAAGGGAGACAGACAGACATACAGACAGTCCGAACAAACGACAAAAAAAAATCACATTGAGTAAAACAGATAGACAAGAGAGACGACTCAATAGTCGATAACAAAATGCTGTCCAAAACGTTAAAACTTTGCATATTTTGTGTCTTGTCTCTGGGCAAAACATACTTGTAGCAAAAACAACACCAACAACAACAGAAGAAAATACCAAAAACATTGTAGGCGTAGTTAGTGAGTGAGCAAAAAAAAAATATGTCTTGCGATCGACTGAGCGCATATGCAACTGTTTGATGAGTGAGTGAAAAAGCAAAAGGACAATGACACAACAGCGAACACATTTGCAATCTGTACTCTTCTTCTACAATAGCACTAACTGACTGCGCTGCCGGCGCTCGCAGCAGAGAAGTTTTCTGGCTGAGTGAACGAACAGCACAGACTTACTAGCAGCAGCAGCAGCAGCCAAGGGCATGTGGCGCGACTTTACTAGTGTGCGTATGACTCATGCACCGCCACGAGATACAGCATAAATTTACAGTATCGCGCTTAGAAAATACAGTTTGCATATAATGAACAGCAAAAAAAAATACAAAAATACTTGAAAATAAACGACAAATTATAATAAACACTGCTTTACTGACGTCTTAAAAATTGCTTGATAACGGAAATTGCTTATTTGTGTACTTGTATGCTAATGATTCTCTTTTTATTTTGTTCTTCTTTACTGCACAATTACAATAATTTAATTTTTGTCGTTTTCTTTGCATTTTTTTGTTGTTTTTAAATTTTTTTTTTAGTTTTTCATTACATTATTGTGTACTAAATTCAGTTCAATGTCAATTCAATCAAAATACAACTCTGTCAGCCAACACAAATGTTGCGTTACGCTTCATGAAGCAATGCAACCTTACAAACAAATGTTGAAGACAATAAAAACAAAGTTGCTTGAACAATTATAAACTTTAAAGTTAAATTTATATAAACAACGCATGTTTCTTTTACGAACATACAATTCGAAAAACAAAAAACCAAAATAAAATTTGTTGAATATTGACGTCTTTGTAGAAATCGGCGATAAGACCAAAAAAACTTTATAAGCGATAATGCAAAGTGGCATAAACACAAAGTTGAAGCAAAAAACAAAAAAAAAAAAAAAATTAAATTGTTGTCACTTATGAAAAACATGTCAGTAATGTGTATGATTAATAAAACAACAACAATTTAAATTGATTGCAATCTAATCTTGAAGAAATGCGGTTTTTGTTGTTTTGTTGTGTTTAAACTGTTAAAGTTGTACACAAACAACAAACAACACTGTTTACGCTAACGGTGATAAAAGACGACAGCAAAAAAAAAAAAAAAACGAAAATACCGTTAGTTTGGCAGCCGATGAAAATTAACTACACTCTATACAAGTGCAATGCAACAATTAGAGGCAAGAAGATTATGTACGTGTATGTGTGTGTATCACTTCTCTCTCTCTCCCTCTCTTAAAAATTGAGTAAAAAATAAAGCAAGTTTTAGACAAGTTAAAACAAGTTTACGTCTTTTGCCTGCAGCACTTGTATTATCCAGTCACAGCAGCTACACCCCACCCCACCCCAACGCTCGACTACCACTCACTCACTCATCTACCACTACCACTAAGACCATCATCATCGCCGTCATTATCATTATCAGTAAATTTTCGCCTCGCTTGCTTCTTTTCTCCAACACTTTACAACAATTCTCTGCTAAGTCTCTTCTTCTCATCATTTTCGTAGGCACGTTTATGCGTCTATCTGTGTGTATTCTTACCGTTGCCTCATCGTCCAACGTTCAGGCACAGTGGCATGAGTTTTATTTATAAACGTACGAAAATAGCACAAAATTTGACAATTAATATAATGTTTGCCAAACTTTCGGTGGCGTGTGGAAATTGTAATGAGCTCAGTTGATTGATTTTTTTGTTTTTTTTTTTGTTTTTCGGTTTGTTACACAATTATTGAGAAAATGTTATAAAAATGGATCACTTGAATACGTCAATGACAACAAGAAACTCAATTTGTTTATGTATTTGATGAATTGAAGGAAAACAAAAAGTAGTTTTTCAGTGAAGTTACAAGAAAATAAAACAAATAAATAAATTCTGTCATTAGCATTAAACTTTCATTATGTCACCTGCCCACTAATATCGACACAATAATAATTACAATTGCTAAGTAAGACTTTTTGTTCAATCGAGTCTTTATCTCGCCACTCTAAAGCCTATCGAAGAAGTCTAAGGCAGCGAGACAGCTTCACATTATTTTCTCTTCACACTATGCTTGAAGGTTTCATGCCGAACTCTAATAGTAGTACACAATGTGTGGTACCATTGCTACGCTTCACACCACGGTGCGACATCGGCAAGCCTGCATTTAATACACGATCGATCATTGCTCTTGTTAGTTTTTTGTTTATCGCTCAATATCCTGTGGCAACCGCAACCGATTGCGGATACAAAAACTTTAATTTCAAACTGAAAAACTGGTTCGCTCGAGACTTGACTTTGTATTGGCTCTCGCAGACCATGTGTCGGTCTCGATCAACTCCAATCAAACCAACCAACCAACAACAACATTTATTCGTTTGGCTAAGCGATATTTCATGTGTAGACGCGTCCGATGACTATGACGGACGGACGGACAGACACAATCGATTGAATGTACCGAAAAAAATGGAAAAAAAAACTTTGTTTCACATTAAAGACTTAAACAAAAACCAGTTTTTGTTATAATTTTCATGCTTATTCTATACTGCAAACTTTATCTTTTGCACACATACACCACTCAAGCATAAAAGAAAGAAAAACTCCCCTATTTTGTTCATGTAATTGTTCTTGTTTCTTTGTCTTCGATTCGTATCATGAATTACAATGTGTTGTTTTTGTTATTTTTATTGTATATGTATTACAACACCATCTGTTTGCAGCATTCTTATATATTATTATATATCATAAATACATATATTAATTTTTTTTTTTTACTTGTCTCAATTTTACAATATCTTTTTTTTTTTTTTCAAGTGTACAATATTGTATTTATGCTTTTTTTTTTTTGCAAATTGCGTAGAAATTAACACTTTCAACGATTTTCATTTGTTTGTTTATGCGTTTTTTTTTTCTTTTTTGATAATCATGTTAAAAACTTGTTTCAATATTTACAATCATTATTTACAACAAATGCAAATTTGTTTTCAATTAAATCAGTAGGAAGAAAAAAAATATAATAATAATAAACAAATCGAAAAAGAAACATTAAAGAAAACACATCAACAGCGCCATTAAAACCGGTCAGATAGAAAGTGAAAATTTAATTGGCGAAAATGTATAGTTTTATTTTTTATTATTTTTACTTTTTTTTTACTTTAACAACACGCAAGGTAAAAGTGTATAGAAAAAAATAAAAATAATAATAATAAAATCAATAATTATTAAAAGCAAAAGGAAAGAAATTTCAGTCTAAAAATAAATATAGAAAAAGAAAAAAAAAACGTAATAATAAATGAAAAAAATTTCATAATTATCAAAGTTGTTGTTGTTGCTGTGCATAAGTTCACGTAGTATCGAAGGTGTGTGTGTGTGTGTGTATTAGTGAGAACGTGTGTAGCGCATAAATAAATCATGCGAAAATTAACAAAAATACTTGAACACACACACATATACATATACACAACTGTTTATAATAATGCCGGCATTAGCAAATGACAACGACGACGAATGAGTTTTCCCTCCAATACAAAAAACTCACTCAAGTGAACATTAAAGCTCACTAATACTAAAGCATACACCCACTCACACATGCGTGTGTATAGTATAACTGACAGATTATTATGATGTTCATGTTGATGACGTCGACGTCGACGACAGTGACTTCGAACGATGTCAACGACAACGGAAAATCCCAATTATAATTTGACAAAATGCTTTCGTTAGAAAATAAAGCGTATAATCATAATGTTGATGCTTCTGCTACTGCTGCTGCGTCAGTAAAGTAGCACAGAGGAGATCAGGTCAGGAACACATATACAGTATATAAATACAGTGGCACTCAGCTTAAAAGTACCGCTAACAAAAAAAATTAAAAGGATTTTCATTACTATCCATTAAAAAAAACCCACAGAAATTTTTGGAATATTTTGGCTTTTATTTGCAATCGAGTAGAAAATCACAATCGAACCACAAAAAAATGAGATGAAATCCAAATTAAATAAATAACAACTTTTAAATATCACAAGGGGCCATTAATTTATTACGTAAGACAATTTAGAGGGAAGGCCACCGATCTTGACCTATATTTATTACTAGTCTTCCTTTATAGTCTAAAACAAATTAGCTTACATAGAGGGATTGGGTCAACAACTAGCAAAAATCATCATACATAATAAATAACCCACAAAGAAGAACAATCTGAGTAAGTATATAAATTTAAAAACTCTTCATAAAATTTAGTTAAGATACATGGTTCAATTGATTGATATCTTTGAGTGATATCTTTGAAGCTGAGTGCCACTGTAGTTAGATATAAGTAGAGAAAAGCGGCAAAAGCAGAAGCACAGCAGGCAAACGGCAAACAGAGCCGAGCCGAGCGGAGCTGAGCTGTAATAACGAAAGAGAAAGGTGTCTCAATGTAATCAACGATGAAAATCGTATCGTTGAACACAAAACTTTGCTGAAAGCGGACGGACAGACAGACAGACTGACTTACTAACTGACATGACTTAAAAAAGATGTACAAGTTATCGATTGAATATAAATGGAATTCATGACCATCGTCATTCAATCTAAATTATTCATTATAGCAACTAAAATTTTTGCAAGAATTTATGAAATGTGCGTCCTAACGGCACGGATATTGTTGAATTAAATTCAAGTGTATTACAGTTAATTAAACTTTTTTTTTATAATATCTTTTTTTCGTATTAAAAACCAACCAAAGCGTAAAAATTTAAAACAATTTCGTTAAATAAAGTCTTCATTTTCGTTTACCAATTTTATTTTGTTGCCGTTATCGATAGTTTCTCGCTTCACCGATTATAAACGTTTATCGATGTTATGTAACTTTGTACTCAACTAATTTATTTCAGTAAAATGTTTTTGTTTCTAATTTGCTGGCAATTTAAAACGAAATAATAAATATCAACACAAACAATAATAATTAAATTAGTTTTGTTACGCGTCAGACGGCAGACAGACATATTCGCGACCATTGGCAGACAATGAGGTGTCGACACTGGAAGCCAAACATGTGTGGACAAAAAAAAAAAACTTCAAATAAAACAAACCTAATTCGACGACAATTAAACTAAATTATAGATGAAAGCCAACAAAAACAAAGAAATATGTTCGTAGTTGTAAAATTCAATTAAACAACAAATTTTAAACAAAGCCCAAAAAAAAAAAATAAAAGACTTTTTAATGCAATTAGTGATAAGCTTGCCGAAATAAATAAAAAAAAAATAGTACTCAAAACAAATATTTAAAATAATAAAAAATGAACAACAAAAAAGGAAACAATTTTTTTTTATTGTTTCTTTTTTTTTCCAAGCCAAAACATTTGTTTTTCGCTTTGCTATTTTTAAATACATTTCAAGTACAATTGCATTTTGCAATTATGCATGAAAAAATAATTGATTCAAACGTAATTGAACAGTTTGTTAAAATAAAAATAATAATTTAAAATTAAAATGCAAATTCTGTTTTGAGATTATGTTTGGTTGTTGTTTGTTTACAACGCCAACAACGAACACACACACACACACACTTGGCGTAAGCGCGCATTTATATATATAAAAAAAAAACAAATATTACAACAATAACAACAATGAGTTCGGTAGCAGTAAAACGTATGCATAAAGCGTACAAATAAATAAAACAAAACACACTCATACATATGTATGTACATACAGTCATGCACTCATATGACAGAATATAAGCGTAGTAGAGAGAGATAGATTCAATTTTGCATTGAATTTCAATAAGTTTTTTTTTGTTCCTCTTTTAATTGAAAATTTTCTAATTAATGAAAAAATCGCATAAAAAAAACCAAAGTCAAAAGTATTTTAAATCATCGTAAGTAAACAAAAATCAAGCAATTTTTTTCAAATGTCGCTCTTCTCACCCACAAGCAAAGTGCAAAGCACACATTACACACATACATATGCAGACCAAAGGGCAGCGAAAAAAAAGTACAACAAAAAAATGCATAACAAAAACAAAAAAAAAAGAGAGCAAGAAAGAAGGAAAAGGAAAAGAAAAACTGACTGATAGATAAGCGACTCGGCTCGACTCGACTCGTCGCGTTGATTAGCGACGATAGTAAAGTAAAGTAAAGCAAACAAAAGTATTTATTTCACTATGTATGCATGTGCATAGGTATGTATGTATGTTTTAGTGTGTTTTGTTTTTTTTTTTTTTAACAAAAATACATACATATAACAAATGTAATAGTACATGAGTACATGATAAATGTACATGAGTGTGTGTGTGTGTGTGTCTGTACGTGAGCTTCAATGAACGATTGACCTTTGCATGTCAGATTATCATTGAGCCGCTTTTGCATCGTTTGAAAGTGTCTTCTTTTTTGTTTTTTTTTTTTACGTGTAATGTTACAACCGAATGCTCAAAATAACAAAAGCAAAATGTTTTTAAATTATTTTGGCAAAATACAATACTTAAATCATTTTGTTTTCTTTAATGATTTCTATTGCAATGCAGCTTAAAGGCAAATTAAACTGACTTGTAAGTTACTTGCTCTCTGTCTCCCTCTCTTTCTCACTTACATGACGGTCACTACTACTATGGGTATAATTGCATGAACACTACTATTCGCATTCAATGTTGTTGTTGTTGTTTTTGTTCTGCATAATTTTGCATACTTCTGTCTTTTTATTTTTTGCTCATTTGCTTCCTTCCGTTTTTTTTTTCTCTACTGCTCTTTCCTTTGCTTGCTGACATGACATTGAAATTATCACGTGCATCGTCGTCTTCGTTGTTGATGTACGCGTGTGGGTGGCGACGGCATTGGGCAATGTTATGGCACAAATACATACAAACATAAGAGAAGTGTGTAACGATGGTATTGGCATGCCTTAGTTGTTGTTATTGTTGTTGCCCATAGCATTTTCTGTTCAATTGCGCGCCCCTGTCGACAAATCGAAAGCGTGCGCGTTCAAGTAAATAACATTGTGACTGAGGGTGTAGTGGTGTATATGAGAGAGAGACAGCGAGGGAGGATGGGTGTAGGGTGTCTGATGTCTATATGCTGTATTAAACGCATCCGCTGTTGCTCTGAATGCAAAATGTGCAATTTAAATGTCTTCAATGATGATGATGATGATGATGTTCAAGTGTAGAGTGAAAGTCATCGTTGACGTTGTTATTGGTATATTATTGTTGTTTGCTAGCTTGACTGACTGCCTGCTTGGCTACAAGGCACAAGGATAGATTTGTGATATTTGATTAGAATGCGAAAGCAGCAAAAGCATGAACAGCGAAATTACTATGGTTAAAGAAAGTGTATAACGAAACGTTTAAGAGAAAATTTTCACTTTAATATTGCATATAATTTTCAAATAAATGAAATCGCTTAGTTTGTTTTTTTTTTTTTTTTTTTTTTTTGTGAATTGATACACAGTAAAATATGACGGAGTGCATAATAATTCAATATGCGAGACGATTCATTTATTTTTAATGAAACTAACTCAAAGAAATCCGCAATTTTTTTTATGAAATTTTCATTATTTCGCAAAAACTTACAAAACTATTTTAATTAAGCTTATCGAAAGTCATAAAAATAAATCGTACTTCAAGACACACTTAAGACAATGAAGGCAAGAAAAACTTGCTGAAGTGTTAAGCCAAACGTTTTTGAACTTGAGTTAAGATCTCTGCTGGGGAAATAAAAAATAACATTTTTTTTTTTTTTTATTGAAAGTTTTTAGAAAGATGAGTTTTAATTAAATGTTGACCCAAAGAAATAAAGATTTAAGTACACAACAACTTCAATTTGAATAAAGTCGCTGAAAATTCAATTGAAAGCCATTTGGTGTATCGAATTGTCAAGAAAAAGAAGAAAAAAACTACTGAGATTGCACTGCACTTGGAAATTATAAAATATACTTAATTAATATAAATTTTTAAATTAAAAATTAAAAATAAGTGAAGAAACATACTTAATTTTTTAAGTTATCGTCTTGTCGTCGTCTCCTGTCGTAGTTGTTGATCGGCTTGTCGACAGAGGTCGTTGCAACAAAGTGTGCACAGCCTGAGGACCAATGGAACTGCTGATGCTCTCTCAGTCAGTTAATCACGCATTTCACGCTTTTGTCGTCACACTTGATGCACTGTTCTTCTCTGCTCTGGTCTTATACACTTGCTGCCACAAATATGCACACAGGCAGTCAATCAGCCAATCAACTTGCAACAAAAAAAAAACAAGCTGAATATTGCTTTTTGAACTTGAAACAAGTGTTCCACTTGACAATGAATATAGCAGTAACGTAAGTAACGCAGAAATCCTTCATGTATATCCTTGTTGTTATTTTTGTTGTTTTTTTATAGTTATCAGCAAAAATATATATGTTTATCTTGATTTTGTTTTATATTCATACTTGTTTGTATGCAATATCACAATTTTTTACTTTATTTTGTTGTATTTTAAGCTCATTTTATATAATTTAAATCATTTGAGCATCACAGCACTAATTTAGATTATAAAAATCGAATATAATTTTTTGCAAATCAATAACTTTTACACATGCCGGCTTATTAATAATTTTTATTTATATTTTCACTGAAGCACTTTTATAAGTTTTTGCTATTTTTGTTGTTCCGCTTGTAAGAACAACAACAACGCCAACGCACTTTCTTTTCTCAAGTTGCGCTTCAATTAATAATTAAACGTATGTTGAAAAAGAAGAATAAGAAGGAGGAAAAAAATGATTAATTAACAACTTCCGCTTGTGTTCTGTGACTAGAAAATGCGCTTCTTTCTCTCTCGCTCTAAATTGATGTCGCTTAACTGCTTATTTGTTGCACATACAAACACATGCATATGCAACAAAGAAGAAGCAGAAATCGCTTGCTTTACTCGAAACTAGTTTCAACAGGATTTCTGCTTTTAACTCAGCTCAGCTTTCCCCACATTATGAAATTCAAGAGTTAACTACACTCGCTCACTCATCAACTGAACCTTAAACTTTATGCTTTTGCAGTGTGTGTAAGAAAACAAGTAGCAGAAACAAAGAAGTAGAAAAAAAAAAACAAATCCAGACCGCTTTTTCACAGTTTTGCAGGTCAAAAGTTTGCGCACATACGTCTAAATATCTTCTTTTTGAAAGCGACGAAATAATAAAGCAAAAGAGTATAATTTCAAGTAAGAAAGAAACAAAAAAACACATAAATAACTCGAAAAACCAGTTTAAGTTGCCGGTGTAAAAACAGAAAAAAAAACAACAATATATGCACAAAGTGATGATGGTAACGGGAGCGTAAAAGAGACGGTGTGTAATAATACACAAAATGAACATAACAACAACAACAACAAATTGTTCAAGTTGAAAGAAGTAATAAGCGGAAAAGCGGGAATGAACCGCCAAATTCACAGACTCAAACTAAAAAACTAAAGCGAAAAATTAGCGAGAAACGCAAGCGAGCCAATAGACGCAAAAGTGTCGTCAAGGCGGAAGAAGAAGAGCGGACCCCCAGGTACGAAAATGACCGAAAAATGACTGCCGTGTCGTTTCATAATACAGTCTGACTCAAATCAAAGTTGCACACACACACATACACACGCACATAGAGGAAAAAAAAACACATTCACTGCAAAGTGCTTATGCAGTTAAGAAGAGAAAGAGTAAGCAAGCAAACACACGAATGAATGCTCAAAATTTTGCGGCATATAAAAGTAACGAGTAACGATTGCTCGTTATTACGCCTCAGTGACGAGTTTTGTTGCTAACATATATGTATGTACACAGTCCCAACCATCAAACTTACTCACTCACTCACTCACTCGCATGAATAACATATTTTTCCAGGTGAAAGACCACAGAGCGTGTGCAGATAAAGTAATGATGAATACAAAAATAAAAAATATATGAAAAATTAAAGTAAAATAACAATAAAATAAACAACAGGCAGCTGCAACCTTTAAAGATCACAATTAAAAAAAAATATATGAAGTTTTCAGTGAAGTGAACACAGAAGAGTTTCTTCGTCTATATGGCAATGCATGTGTGTGTGTGTCTGCTCGAAAAGAACAAAGAGTTCGTGAGCGCAGAGTGGAGCAGAGAGCATGAACGAGTTACATTGAGGAATATATTTTTTTGAAATGCATTTAACAAATGTGTTGTTTTTTTTCCTATTTTTTATCTTAATTAAAGTCAAGTTAAATGCCGTAAAAGAAGCACATTTTCTAAAATTTTCACACATTAAAAATAATTCATGGGGTTTTCCACACAAACACGCGCAGTGACACAAAAGAGATATGCACGATCAAGAAAAGTAAAAAATATATACATATGTATGTACATATTTAATACATATATTTTTTATATTTATCACTGTTGTTAAGAGGTCAAGATACGTTTTGCTATGGTTATTAACAAACGTTGCAAAGAAAATAATTTGCAACATTATAATCTCACATAATTTGGTTTTTTTCTTTTTGTAGATCAATTTGAATAATATAGCAAAATAATTATTAAACACACAAACCCGCAAATCAAGTAAGCGCGCGCGCGTCCGTCTTCGCAAACGATCGAAATTGAACAGCCGAGAGCGTAGTGTTACCAACTTTCAAAAAGGGTTCTCCCTAAACTCCGACCAGAAACCCCTAAGTAAATATTATTGTAAACAGACAGAAATTGTGACAAAAACCTTATTAAACATTTTTTCAAACAAAAATACGCGCAAAAACCGTAAAAATACGTAAAACAATGCAGAATTTACGCTGAACGGTGATTAGACAGCTCTGCGTCGTGAGAGGATTTTTACTCTGTTGTGTCACTTTTGTGTCACGGACACATTTGACTATTGATAAAGCGAATGTTGCGCTAACTCCGCTGGCGATTTTAGCCACATCTCCGTTTTCAGACCACGGTTTTACTTTTCTTCATCTTCCACTTCTGCCGACACACTGCCGATGTCGCGACACTTTTGTGTCAATTGGCCCGTTTGCGTTTCTCACCCAATTGCAAGTGTACCCCCTCATGTCTACCTAAAATTTCAAGCAAACATGCGGCACTTGATTGCCGAAGCGAAAATTGTGATGGTAACATCAAAATGTTAAAACAACGGAATTATAACAGCGTAGATTCTATGAAGTTGACAAATGTTTTGCATCTAATTTATTGAAACTTAAGAGTATGCAATATCAAAATGGACAAAAAAAAATGTAAAAGAAAGAAAATGTGAACAAGTGAGAGAGAACATCCATCAACGGCTTCTTAACAATGTTATTGTTGTTGTTGAGGAGACTGTTAATAATGAACGGCGGCAGCGTTGTTGTTGTTGCCATTGTTGTAAATGTGTAAGTGAGCGTGTGAAAGTGTATTGTTGTTGTACTTGCTGTCTATGAGAGCGAACGCAGGAGGTAAGTGCAAAGTAAATCGCGTTAAAATACAATAAGAAGCAGAAAAAGATAAAGAAACAACAACAACTAAATAAACGAATGAAGACGTCAGCAGCAAATGAACAAAAAAAAAAACAACACACACACACAAACAACAAAAACTATTAGAGGCAAGAAATGCGCGTTGGCAATGATGTCGATGATGATAAAAAGTTGTTGTTGATTATTTGCCCTGGGATTATCGGCTTTAGTTCGTTCGTACGTTCGTTCACTCAGAATCGATGGTGTTTCGTAAAAATTGTTTTGTGGCAAACAAAAATATACACATAAACAATTACACGACCAGGCGCTAATCATTAGATAGTATTTCAGAATATGTAAATAAAAAACATTATTTTTTAGATTTTACTATAAAATCATGTAGTTTCATAGAAAAGCGCACCTGTCAGTCATAATTCAGTTGACAAGCACACACATACACAGACACACACGCACAATAGCACGCACTCTCTTACACTAATGTGCATTCGATCTATTGTAAAGAGCAGTCAAAACTCACCTCTCTACAACATAAATTCATTAAAGCGCGTCTCGTAAAAAAAAGGAAATATTGCAAAAACCAAAATACAATTACAACAAAGCAGCGAGTGCAGCAGCATTGCTACAAAGAACGAGAGCAGAGCAGAGCAAAGCATAACGCAAAGTGCGCCTAAACGATATAAAAAAAAAACACCAAAACTTCAAATTACAAAAACAAAAATAATAAAAAAAAAGAAAAAGAGTGCAAATCACACTTGAATAAACATACACTCTCTCTCTCTCATATGTTTGCTCGCTCAGTGATATTTAATGCAACAACAATTTATAATTTTTAAAATTTAAAAAAACTAGAAGCGTAAAATCTTTAGTATTTATTTATTACAAAACTTGATTTATGCTTTTTTAACTTCATGTCTTCACTTGTGCTTTTCAACATCATCTGATTTGCTCAATTTATGACTCTCTCTCTATCTTTTCAACTGGTTGTGTCTACTTGAGTTCTCATAAATAATCAACTTGTATTATGTTTTCTGTACTCGTTCTTGTACATGATGCGTTTGAAAATTGTTGAAGCAAGACTTTATTTGTTGTTGTCGTCCATTTTTATTTTTACCATCAGACAACCTTACAACCAAAGCTGTAATGTATTGTATAATGCGTTGCCACGCCTTAAATCTAACAAATCTCTGTACATTTGATACTTATTATTTACACATATTGTTGAAAATTTCAAGAAAAACGGTTGAAAATGTTTTAAGATGGATGTATATATGGGCGGATGGGTAGGAATTAGGCATGTTACTAAGCCAATCCAACTTGATCTGCTGTCAAAGCTCTCGATCGTCTATACACCAAATTCCAAGTCTCCAGTTCTTATAGTTTTCGAGAACAATTGGTGAATATGGGCAAATATGTCTCAATCGATTTCAAAGTGTTTTGTTTTACGACCTATACAAGTAATTCAATAATGATTAGCAGGCTCGAGGTCAATTTTGATACACCAAATTTGTAATCAAAAAGTTTTGGCAGTTTTAACAACAAACAATATTGCAAGAACTAGCTCAAAAGCTAGCAGCAGGCAGATCGTACAGCTGTTTCGGGAGTTGCCAAACTCCTTCATCAGCGATCTTTGCTTAACGATGAACGGATTATCAGCACTCCCCATACGTTTTTCTTGATAAACTGCATGAGAATTGCAAGTTATCAAACGAAAAACCCTGAGAAATGCTGCTTCGATCATCGCCTTGCAATATTGTTGTTGTTGTGGGCCACCGCTGTTTGTTGGAGTCAAGTCTTGACTCACGTCAACTGCTTGTGGACCAAATTTAGAAAAATAAAACAAAAATTTTATTTTTCAAGTTTCTGTCATACTACACAATTATGTGGATGACTACGGCGTGCCTTCCGTTTTAGTTAAAAAGTGTTTTGTTTTACGACCTATACAAGTAATTCAATAATGATTAGCAGGCTCGAGGTCAATTTTGATACACCAAATTTGTAATCAAAAAGTTTTGGCAGTTTTAACAACGATCGATTTCTTTTAACTTTCTGATCATTTTTGTCCTCTTTTTCTATACATTATATTGTTTTGGTCCCAAACAAACTTTATATACCCTATGAAAATTGGTTGATTCCCAACTTTGTTCTTCTACTTTAAACAATTTCTAATAATAACACGTTATATTGTTGTTGAGTAGCATCGCGTCGTGGACAACTGTCACAAAAGTTAAAAGAATCAGAGTAACGATCCCAAAAGTTTTCAGCTGACAGAACTTGTTGAATGCCTTTATGCATAGAAAAGTGCGGGTAAGCAAAGTATATCAACGTAAAACATAATGCGACAGTTTGCAAAAACACAAAAAATTAAAAAAATAAAAAACAAATACGAAATAATTTTTGATAAACGAAGGAAGTCATGGTAATGAGTAACATCATCAAGTGCTCTACACAGTTCCCTTCACACTCTTTGACTCTTCATTACTCGTTAGCCAACCATGTGTAAGTTACTTTTATACACAAGTATACATGTGTGTGTGTGTGTGTGTGTGTGTCTGTCGCCAGCATTGAAGATAAACGCAATCTGCGTTTTCATGCGTGAGCACTTATTGCATTAGTGTATGTATGTATTTATGTGTCTGTGTGTGTTTTTGTGTAGACATCTTAAGCTACTTTAGGTTAATTATAGTGTATTCTATGTATTTAACCACGACAAACTAAAAATGTTGATAACGTAATATTTGTTTTTGTAACAGTATTATGAGATATAGATTTTGTTTAGTTTTTTTTTTTTTTTTTTTTTGTGTTCGTCACGTCGTTGCTGCTTTTGTTTGCTGTTAAAAATGCACGCACACACTTCGCGCTTATTTTTATTTTATTTAAAAAAAATAAAAAAAAAACTGACGTCTCTGTTGTCAAGCACGATACACTTGACTGCTACAACGTTTTCAACACTAAACACGTCACAACGTCTCTTCATTGTGTGTAATTTGAAGTTTTTTTTACTCAGTATTACGTAAAAGTAGTAAAGTAACTTTAAATCCTTTCAAAGTTTTAAGCAAACCCGTGATCTTTTCGTGACACGCCTTACAACAAAAGCCCATCACTAAGCTACATTCGTCTTGAACTTACTAACATTACTTTTATTATTTGGCTATAAAAAAAAACTGCTCGGCCAAAGAATTTTCAATTTTAAGGAGGTATAGTGGTGGATGACCTCAAAATTATGGCAAAACAGAAAAAAGAAAACACGCACACAGACATGAGGAATGAAACTATTTTTAACCTAAATTTTTGCTAACTAAACAACAGTAATACAACAACAACAACATTGTGATTTAGAAATAAAAAGAATCATGTCAGCCATTTTCACTTTTAATGTTGACTTCGCCTTCTTCCTTCTTTGACTACATGCCAGACTGATTGCCTGCTAACACAACAACAACAACAACAACATCATCATCAACAACAACACAAACAGTTTCCTCATAAGCTTCTTCAAGCATATTTGCCATTCAGAGTAAGTTGCGTGTTTCTACTTGGTGGCTTTAATATGTTTCTTCTTCTTCTACTTCTTTGCGTTTTGTTACACATTTCGGTATAGCAAATAAAACAAGGACAAATTACAGACTTTTATAGTATTTTGTGAATGGAAAATAGTCATACAAAAGCTACAAAGACTAACCATACATGTGTATAAGACCAAAAGGAATAAGCAAAGTAACAGATTCACAAAAAAAAAAAATAATAATAAATAAAAAGCGTAAATGAAAAACATGACGTCATGACGACAGCTGAAAACATTCGACGCCTCAATAAGGATTATATGCCTCATACGCACTATAGCCCTATTTACAGTTGTAGCCAAAAAAAAAGTCATGCTTTGTTCTATGAATTTCAGAATCTAAATTGATACAATTGTTGAGTTTTATTAATACTTCATACTAAAATTCTAGTGGCAAAAAATCAGTCGACGAATCTTAAAACACAACTTAGGCGGCTCATCCCTGAAGAAACTCTGTCTAATATATAAAATGCCAAGAAAATGCATCTGTGTGCAAACATTAGATAGAAAGTCATTGTGTTATATTCCAGTGAGCAGTTTGCCACTGATTTGGGTCTTGGTCTAATAAAACAAAGCAAAGGACATGCGTTCAAAGTTCCGAAATATTAGTTTGTAGCCATTAGTGTAAATCTATTGAAATGGCTAATACATTCTCCAGATCTCAATACAATTATGAATTTCATGTGAGACATTAAGAAAAGATTTGAAACAAACAATTGAAAAATATTTCAATAGTTATACAAATCAAATATGTACGATTTCATTTGCTTGCATACATTTTTTTGACCGCCGCTGTTTTCCAATGGCTCCGACAGTAACTATACCTTTTTAACATGATGTGTGAACACCGCGTGACAGCGCTGGATGGCTATTACTGTTATATGTGGCGGGTGTGTGTGTGACTCTAGATAATATAAGAATATGAAGAAGGAAATTGGTAAACTCATATGTATATACATATATACACAAATAGACTGAGAGCCAGGCAATTGTTTTATAGCTGTTTTAACGTGCTGTCGTAACTGTTGCCAACAACAATGCGTAGGTGAAGGAGGGGCAAATGATCATGATCAATCACAGAGAGAAGAACACGCTGTTTTATTCAATGAGCTGCCACAACAATCAACTATTTTCAGTCAGTTCAACATGTAAAGGCTATTCGTTGGCAAAGGTAGCGAGACACGCGCATGCAGAGTCGATGCCAAGTGAATAAAAAAAAGTAAAAAGGCAGAAGCAGCAGAAGCAACAGTGGCAGCCAAAACAACAAAACAAGTAAATAACTTAAGTAAAAACGGAAATCAATTGTTGATAAGTGTGCTGCTTTGCTTGGCCATGTACATGCACGTCAGCTAAATGCGCTAATATATGTATGTATGACGATCACAGTGTTGGCAACATCAACAACAACAAGTGTAAGGGAAAAGACAAAAAGTAACGTATTAAAGAGGAAATGCTGTTGCTGCAATTTAAACACCTTGACAACTTGCAACGCCAATTATACATATATGTATTTACATTTAAAAATATATTTGTTGTTGTTGTTTTATTCTGCTTTGCATATTCTTCCTACAAGTACATACAGTGTCTCATAGCTTAAATGGAACAGGCATACTTTTGAAATTTAAGTAACTGTTACTACTAAATAAAACAAGATATCGAAAAAGTATAATAATAATGACATATTTTATGAAACAATTCTTTTTTGAATTGGTTAGCCTTTGAAATACTGTATCTGTGTATTTGAGTAGGTGACCTAATGGCAGATGCACGTGATTATGCGGCATTGTCAACGCCAAATAAGAAGATGACACACACAAACCAACAATAGAGGACATTTGTCCAAGCAGGCGTGGCACGCAAATAATGCGAAATATTTGCTTGTTTTTTTTTTTTTTTTGTATTTTGTTTTACAACTAATTTAATTAGACGTTAAGCGTATTGAACTTGCAAACTAAACAACAACAACAATAAATCTTATTTTACCAATTGTGCACAAAATCAATAGGGCAACAACATTGTTGCTGTTGTTGTTTTCGTTTTTTTTTTTTTTTTTTTGGGATATGTATAAAGTTATGCGTCATAAAAGTCACGCAATTTTTTTTTTCTTCATTACAACTCTGCCCACCATCATACTCCACCCACCAACTGACAACACTGTAAGAGTGCGGAACGAGAAAAAGAACAAAACGAAATGAAATGAAACAAAACAGCTGAGCCACAAAACCGGCATTTATTTATTTGCGCTGCACTTGTGCCTTTCTTAATTAAATCATCAATTAAATATTTTAATGCAAACACATTTAACCTTCGATTGTTATAAGAATAACAAACGTATAATAAACAAATAACACAAACAACAACAACGACATAATAACAAAACATTAACTAAAACGAGTTAACTTCATTTGTGCTCTCTGTCTTTATTTATTTATTTTTTTTGTTGTGCTGAAAGGTTATTGCGCTCTGTTTGCTGATATGAGTGAGTTGACCTCAATAAGCCACACGTCACATCTTACGTACATAGATGCGAGTGCGAGTGAATGCACGAGTATGTGCAAATGAGTGGCAAAATATGATGTACAATTTTATGCGAAGGCAGCAGCCATAACACATCAATTAATTAATTAAAATTTCATTTATATTTGAGCGCGACATTATTAATGCATTTGAAATTAAACAGAAAGTACGTTTTTTTCGGCATTGTAGAAATTTTTACACCCTTGGCATATAACCTTGATATTAAGATCTATAAAAGTTATTAAAACAAGTATGTATATTAGAATTGGAGATATTTTTCTCTGGATATTGCAAACTTCATGTTACAATTGCTTTCACAGCCTATGAAACGTACTTAATATTAGCTAATCCTATGTTATATAGCGCCGTACAACACTTACAACAGTTCACTGTTTAAGGTTGTGCAATGAGTTTAAATGTTATACTACAGTATGTCTGTATATAAGCGCTATGTAACATACGCGTACTGAACAAAAGAATTCATAAAAAGCAAACAAAAATAATAAAGAAGTCGAAGGATAAGCAACTTGTCAACGTATTTATATTAAAAGAAATAAATGCCATCAAACGTACTTGAATTGCATGCTCCTTATTATTTTCGTTCACGCTCACTGATTATTTTTTCTTTATAAAAAAAAAAAACATAAAAGTCTAAACTTCAAGCGATGTGACACAGGAAATAAAGAAGAAGAAGAAATACTTGACCAACTTGTTAGCGTCAAAGCGCGTAAAGTCGAATAAGCTGAAAGACTGTCTAAAAGAAAGACGTCAAGTCAACATTGGCAACGACCGGATTTCATTTCAAACTAAGTAGAAGTTTCAAGTGTGTGCAAAAGCTTAAATTATTATTTTAAGTGATTTCTTTATTTTTCTAATTTCTTGTCATTCGCTGAATTTTTTCTTTTTTTTTTCATTTAAAATGTAAAAAATATCACAGTGCGTATAAGTATTTTTATATCTTTTCTGTTCATGCTCATTCCATTTTTAGAAAAATTTGTTAATGAGCTGCTTTACTTAAGTTGATTTATTATTATATATAATAAGGTATAAATGCTTGTCACACAGTCTTTTCGATTCAAATACAAATATTTGAATTAGATATTTTATCCCTACTGGCGAAAAAGTACTTTTACCAAAAGTGACGTAAAAGTTCTATTGAATGAATAAATAATGACATCATAGATCCAAGAATTCTTATCAATTCTTATTATTAACCAGTAAGGATTGGAGTCGACAGTACTCGACTCCGACATACCCTGTACCTTCAATTTGTACCAACTGTTTGAAGGCGTTGCCCCACCCACTTTTTAATTGAAACAGATTTCATTTTCATTCAATTCCATATACACCAATTTTTACTCTTTGAGACCAATTCGTTCAAGAGATATAACGGCATTCTACCATGGCTATATGTGGGCGTGGTCACGCCCATTTCACAATTGAATCTTGTTATACTCCATCCCAATATCATATATGCAAAGTTTCATTCTTGTAGGTTTTATGGCTCTTGAGATATAAGCGTTTCAAATTATTACTATATATGGGCGTGGCTACGCCCATTTTTTTAATGTATCTTCTTGGGGCTTGAGTCAGCTATATACACTCCAAATTTGGTGTGCCTATCTCTAAAGACAACCGAGATAAAACGACTTTTGTAAGTTTTTTCCCGAGGTTGCTCCAGTCATTTGCCCCTCACCCCTAAACTAAGTCAAAAAAGGGGGAAACAAAATAAACTTGATCTGCTGAAGGAATAACAGAATCGAACTGCGAAGAGCTTTTGGTCCTATCTATTATAGTTTCCGAGATCGACGCGTTCATACAGACGGACGGACAGACGGACGGACGGACAGACGGACATGGCTAAATCGACTTCTCTTTCGATACTGATCAAGAATATATATACTTTGTATAGTCGGAAATGTCTCCTTTAAGGTGTTACATACATTGTCGATGCGCACAAAACTAATATACCCTTGTACCATAAGGTACAGGGTATAAAAATGATCATTGATTTCTAGCAATATTTATTTTCTATTTGAGTCAAGAATTCGTCTGATAATCGTACATGAAGTGCTCTTCTCTTTATATAGATGATTCAACGCTAAAGGCAACAATTGCATGAATAAATAAACATCGATTTAGCTCGATTTCCAAATGCAAACAAATAAAAGTAACATTTCAAAATCTAGCAGTAAAACTACGAAAACATTAAAAAAAAAAAACAAAAAAACAAGTAAATAGGAACAAATCAAATTGTATTGAAATGGCAACAAGCACGGCAAGACAGGCAGGCAGGCAACCAACCTAGAAATGTCAATACACTGAAGGCATAGCAGCGTGAGCAAGACGAAAAGAGTATGTTTGCAAAGACGAAAGATAGGCTGATGTTGATTATATATATATATATTTTATTTATATTAGTGTTGTTGTTGCCGCCTGTTTCTCTGTCAGTTTTAATGTCTATTCTTCTCTTCCGCTTCCTTATGACAGCAGCCAGCAGTAGCTAGAACAAGTGTGTGTGTCTATGACCGAGAGAGAGAGTGAGCGGGATCCACAGCGTGTCTTTTTTATTTCATTCACCCCGTTTAGATAACTTAAAAGCAAAGTTGCCAAGGAAAAAAAAAACGGAATATATCACATAAAAAAAACAAGTAAGGGCGTTAAAGACGAGTATATAATACCCTGCACACAAATTCAGCACGTTAAGTGAGTATGCCACACAAAATTTAGGAGAATGTATTGTGGACCCTACAGTTTTTATTGCATTAAATATTTGAATGTTTTGCAACATTTCTTATAGGAAATATTTTAAGGGACAACGCCATGAGTTAGAAACATTTTCTAGTACGCCATTTAATAGGAATGTAGTTACAGAATCTACGAAACAATTTTCATTCTAATATATAATGTACTGTATTACATACATTTAGTCTGAAACAAACTTTATATACCCGTCGACACACAGTCTGTGCAGGGTATAATAATAATAAAAAAACAAACGCACACTTGCAAACAAACACTTTAAAAAGAATATCCAATACTTTAAAATAGAATTTGAATACTTTTTGCTATAAATAAAATTCAAAGAAAAGAATAAGCAGAAAATTCACTCGTCGACTTTGGCAAATGTTGCCATTCAAATTTGTTGATAGTAAAAAAGGAAAGAGAACAAATAAACATACATGTAAACCGAACCACAACACATTTCAAATAAAAACGAATTTAAGAACAATTTGTTCAAGTCTTTTACTTTCATGGCAACAGAAACAACAACAGATTTCCAACCCAATCCTAATTTTATTTATTACTGATCAATATTTGCCACTAATATTTTTTTCTCCATAAGTTTGTTTTTACCAAATTAAGAAAAAAAATCTTTGAAATAAATTAAAATGTGGCAAAAGTGCTCTACACAAATTCAGCATAATAACTTCACAGATTGATTGTATTTAATACATCATACTGAAACTCTGCTCTATGTTGCATAGCGCCCTATCACATATGCCAGTTTTTCATACAAACTACTTTATGTTGCTAAATTGTCGTTGGGAACATGGGAATACGAACAATTTTATAATGCATTTGCTACATACATACATAATTCTTATCAAAAATAATTTTATCGAAATATCGAAAAAGTATAAATTTTAGAAAAAAAAAGACAATTGGGTGGGAAATTTATAGTTTTGTTGTTTTGTAAACAAAAAATAATATCACGTATAAGTACTCACCTCGCTTGGCGTTCACGTCGCTGCATACCGAATATATTTTCCGAGCGTTTTCTTGAATTTTGATTTAACGAAGCGCCAAAATTGGTTTATTTACTTTGTTTTTTTTTTTTTGTTCTTTGTTTGTTTGTTTGTGAGACAACGATTATTATTTGTTATAAATTTGCGTTATGTTCTATTTTGCGTCAGGATATAACCAAAGTATTGCTTGCATGAGCCTTCTATATTTTTTTTTTCGTTTGTTTTTTGTATTGAGCGAAAAGCACAGCCGAAAGAGCCGTTAAGCCACAAATTTTAATGAATTTAAGTCGTCAGTCAGTTAGCTTAAGAGAGACCAACGAACGTCGAACGAATGCCAATGACCGAGAAGGAGTTACGACTTATCTGATTTGATGAGCGAATGTTGTAGCGTAACACGTACGAACGAACATGCGAACGACCAAACCGATCTCCAGACAAAACTCTTTTTGTTTTTTTTTTTTTGTTTGTTTTCAACGTAGAATTCTTAAACGTAATTATTATTGGATAATAATTATAGTAACAAAATATGTTTAACTGTTTTTTTTTAAATTGTTGTTTATATGTAGAAATATATATAAAGTTATCCTTGCTGCCGCCTATTGTTGCTAAGTTTAAAGAGTTTTTTTTTTATTATAATAATTTTCTTTCCTTTTGTTCAAATTTGCTCCTTGGTTCACTTTGTTGTTATGAAGAAGCACGTTTTGTGCTTTTCGTATTATTTGTTTTTTTAAATTATTCTTAACTTTTGCGTTTTTACTGTTATTTTGTTTGTTGCGTGTTCCCTTAATTTTGTTTTGCCTGTTTTGAGAAAAGTCGGGTCTCTGGTAACACAGTATGAAATTCTAACAAAATAATAATACTATATAAACAAACAATTTGGAACTCAAGCAAATTCAATCAAACCGACAGAAGACGACATTTCACGCACGACACACTTTTCAATACACAACATTTTGGTTCATCATTCTTGTAATATTTGCTTCATTTATAATGTTCATCTGTGCAAGCAAACCAAACGGCATTTTATTCTCATATATTTTTTTTTAATGTTTCAAGAAAAAATGTGTTCTTTGAGTAAGTTGTTTAGATTAGATTTTTTAATTCAAATGCTGGAAGCTGCTCTAAGGTTTTTTTGTGACGTTGGCGGGTTAAGTTTTTTTTTCCGTTAAATTTTGTTAAAATTTAACCGGTCGAAGAGTTTTTTGTTTCTTTTTGTTTTTGTTTATTTAATTTTGTTAATTTATATTCAACTATTTACAACTGCAACGAGAACGCAACGCGCGAGAATAAACTTGATGTGTTAATTGCACTTTGTGGGGCCCACCCTGGAAGCGTAGCGTTTCGGTGTGTGCGCTGTTGTTGTTTGTTAGCTGAGCTGCAAAAAGAAGAACAAGAAAAATTGGTGTTAAACAAAACCAATTTAAATATTTTAATTATGCGCAATGCTTTTGTTTTGTATACTTTATTTTTATTTATATTTTTTTTGCAATGCATTTCACACCATACGCCTGTGTTGCCAATGCAACATACTGGAATGTCATTCCAGGGTTGCCAGCGCAATTCAAATATTTGCAGTTCTGATTGCTGCTTTTGCAAGTCTTTTGAACATAAAAGGAGTAGATTTGTGCCAAAAAAAGAAGTAGATTTTGGCCAAAAAATAGGAGTAGCACTCAAAAAGGAGCAAACCATGAAGCGTTTGTATGGTGGTAATTGATTTTCATATTGTTGGATGTAGATGAATTATATGTCAAATAATCCTAAAACATTTCATTTTTCAATATTTAAAACGGAACCGGGGTTTTCTTTTTATATTTCGTTTGTTTTTGAGATCTTTAATTTAGAAGTTGTTCATTTTTACAGCTTTCTGCACACACATACAGTCACACCACCGAGTCGAGAGCAGCAGCAGCAAAAATTAGGCCAATTAGTACACCTTTTAGGTCAGCAATACAAAAGGCTTGCATTTCATTCCTTTAAAACATATTTTACACGATTTCATTAATTTATAATTCACATTTTTTTAACTTATTCATTACTATTTACGAGAGAGAATCGAAACGCGACGACAACGCAAAACGCGACAGGGTGTAGTATTTTATTCTGCTTTACTTTTTCCATACGCTCTTTGGCTTATATGCTCTCACTTGCATGCCAATCTCTAGGTGACCAGTGTATATAGACAGACCAAAATTATTGAATATTACAAGATTATTTTAGCAATTTACTAAGTTTTTTTTTTTAATTGTTACTTAATAAACCGCGTATAGCTGATGTATAACACCCGCCCGACGAAGCCGCAGCTGAAACGTCTGCGGCTGACTACTTCTGCTGCCGCCGCTCGGCACAGACTTGTGCAATACCTTTTTAACAAAATTACTTTTTCGCATGCATTTTTTAAAGCCCGCACGCACACACAACGCCTCCGCACTTTGAATGCACTTCAAATTTGTTATAACCCTTTAACTAACTACTTTATGTATTGATTTTTATTGTTTCTTAGCGATTTTTAGCAATTTTCACATTTTTCCACGGCACAGTGCTTTTTCTGGCCACCCGAATTTCCTGAAGGTGAAAACACCACTCAGTGCTGCCTCTTCTTCGCTTAGAAACCAGGACAGATCTAGAAAACAAGAGACACAGAACCAGAAACAGAGGAAAAAATGAAGTCTGAAAAATAGATAAATAGAAAAATTATTGTCGTCTTTATATTTCATGGGAATAAAACAACAATTTTATACATTTTTGAAACACCTTCTAAAGTGGGTCCATAAATATATCAGCAGATCTTTCCAAAGGGGAGGGAGATATTTGCAACTTTGCAAATGTACATTTGATTTTTACAAAGCAGCATCACTTAGTTTCTTAGAAGGCACACTGTGTCGAAACGAATTTAAAAGACAGAATTTGGTTAAATTTGGCAAGTGGTCAGTCCAAAATAGTTTTGAAATCTACACGTGCTCGTTTGTTTATACTTCTTCATTTGTGAAATTTAAGAAATACAATGGTTAAAACTAAGAAAAATGCAGCGAAGAAGGTAAGGGATTATTCTTTAATCTAAGGTGTTCCCAAGAAATTGATTGATTTTATTCTAAAACAGCCTCCGGCCAAGAGCAACGCAAAGAAGCCTGAGCCGATTCAAAAACTGGATTATGACTCGATGATTGAAAACGGTACCAGCGAAGAAGATGAATCTGATCAAGAGATTGATAAAGGACAAAATCGCATTGATACAGCGAGCAGCACTAGTGACGATGGCTTCTCTGAACGGGAGGAGTCCGATGAGCAAATTAAAAACTCATCCAAACGCAAATTACTCACTACAAATGCTAATGGCGTTTCAAATAACAAGAATTCAAATGCCATTGCAAAAAAAAAGCGCATACCAGATAATACCGAAAATCCACCAACGCTGGAAGAGATCAATGAGTTAAAGGAAACGCGCAACCTGTATCACTCAAACCTTTTCCGACTTCAAATCAAAGAAATGCTGTTGGAACTAAAACTCAAAGATAAATACACAAATTATGTACAACGATGGCTTAACTCATTCAAAATATTCTTGCAAGCACTTGAAAATGCTCCAGAAAAGCAAAACATCGATGAACTTCGTTTCCTTAAACAAACTCATGTAAAAGTACCATTGTCACTACAAGGAATTCAAAGTCAAAAGCCATTTCAATTTCAATTCTTGAAACCAACATCGCCACCCATGCTCATTGGTGCGGCGTCTACTCAAACACTACTGGGTCCAAAATTAGTGGTTGACGTTTGTGTATTAATGCCAGCGGCTTGCTTCCAAAAAGAAAACTTTTTAAACTTAGTTTACGACCAGAAGCGTGCTTATTACCTTACCTACCTGGTGCACAACATGCAAAAGCACAAAGACTTTAAAGATGATACTTACGCTTTTAACTATCTCGCAAACAACCCATTAAAGCCCGTTCTAGAGCTCACGCCCAACGCAGTTAACAAATTAAACAAACTATGCATACGAGTTCACATAGCGGCAGAGGAACAAAGTTTCAAGTTAAACCGTTTTGTGCCGTGGAACAGCAATATTCGTGCGACGCTTTACGGTGATGAAACGGACGAAGATGCAGCTCCACTTGCAACGCCACATTACAATGCCAGTGTATTGCATGATCTTACATTGCAACGTAACCACCAATTGCTACAAGAGACCTTCGAAGGTAAACGCAACTTTCAAGAAGGTTTACTACTACTAAAAGTTTGGCTCAGACAACGTCAACTCAATGTCGGCTACAGTGGCTTCAATGCGCACATCATGGCCATGTACATTGTCTTCTTGTATAAGCAGCACAAACTGAATGCGAATATGAGCAGTTATCAGGTAGCACGCAATGTGTGGAACCAGTTGGGTAAATACTATATGCATATTTCCCTTTTGTTTTGTTCATTACTTATTAATGTTATTGATGTATAGCCGCTAGCACTTGGGATGAAGCAGAGAAAAGCATCACACTCAGCATGACTACCGATGCGCATAATCAACCAACTCTGGGACAATTCAGCGACTACTATGAGGTTGTCTTTGTTGATGTGACGGGCTTTTATAATATCTGCGCTAATTTGCCATTAGAAATGTATAAACGTGTGCGAGAGGAAGCCAAATTGGCAGTTGAGATGTTGAATGACATGAAAGTAAACAGTTTCCAGTATTTGTTCATGACAAAACTACCCATTTACACACAGGTTGATAATTTATTAAAGTAGGTACACATGCAAATGTATTTTTGAGCTTATTAAAGAAAACTATGTTTCTAAAAGGATTAACCAGCAGGATGCCATTGAGCAACTACTCGAGTTGCATGTTTCTCCTGCGGATAAATATGATACTGCCAACTTTGTCTATCCACAATTGTTGAAGTTGGTAAAAAGGTAAACATCAGATGCAATAATGTAAACAAAATAGATAAACCATTTTTGATTTCCCTCAGCTTACTTAATAAGGGTCTTGGCAAACGTATAAAAACCCTACTGCCTATTGAGCAAACAACGGAATCGTGGTCAATAAATTCGGCTGCTCCCAACAACAATCATAGTATACATCTTGGAATTATTTTAAATCCTGAGCATGCGTTTGAAGTACTTGAACGTGGGCCAGAATCGTTTGCGCCGGAAGCTGAAGAGTTTCGAAAGTTTTGGGGCGATAAAGCTCAACTGAGACGTTTTCAAGATGGCAGCATTATTGAATCGGTTGTCTGGGGCACTTCAACTGACACACCAGCCAAAAAACGTCTTATTGTGCGTACGATTGTGCTACATTTGCTGCAACATCATTATCAACTTGAATCTAAGGACTATGAATACATTGGTGGCGAATTCGATGTTCTCTACAAGCTTACTGCCGCCTTTAAGACAGAAAAACTCTTCAAAAACTCCAAAGTGCCTCAAGACACAGATGCAGAGGCAATGACACCGCTTGTTATACATTGTTTTGACGAACTGGTCCGTCAAATGCATGAATTACGCGAACTACCAGTCGAGATTGTTGGCATTGCAGGAACATCGTCTATTTTCAAATACTGTGAACCAGAGCCGGTGTTGCCTCAAGCACGCATCATCAATCAAAAGTTCTTTGCAACGCATGTACACCATGCTGTCATACAATTGGGTCTCAGTGGCAATTGGCCCAGTGAGTTGACTGCTTTGCGTGCTCTCAAGACTGCCTTTTATATACAAATTTCGCAATTGCTTCGCGATAAGCATAATTTACAATCTAAAGTAACTTATGAAGGCATTTTGGTCTACAAGAAAGGCTACTGTTTCGCACTTGAACTGGCTCATCCCAAGGAGGTGGCGCTGCTCAAAAAACAAAAAGTAGGCATACTTACGCAATATGAACACTGTCCGGCAAGTATTGCACTCGAACGCAAATATTATGTGTTGCCCAAGGTTACTGCTGCACTGCATTCGCTCTATCAAGCGCAGACTTGTTTTGGTCCTACTGTTATGATTGCCAAACGTTGGCTTGGCACACAGCTCATTGATTCGGGCCTATGGCCGGATGAGGTTACAGAGTTACTCGTTGCTTCTCTCTTTCTGAATGTACATCCGACACACCAAACGAATGCCCCTCAAACAGGCTTTATACTCTTTCTGCAATTACTGGCGAACACGGACTGGCAGAGTGAATTGTTCCTGCTCAATTTTAATAACGCAATGGAAGGTGAGTTGAGTAAACGTTTTGAAAGCCAATTTATTTTCAAATATGTTTGTTTATTTATACGCTAGAAAGCGATATTTCCGATTTGGAGAAGCGATACCGCACCAAACGCGAAACATTTCCACCATTGACCATTGCCACGTCTTACGATCTGGGCCATTATGGTTTGCTTTGGTCGGCACATGATTGTCCAAATGTCAATGTTCTGGCCCGTGTTACGCTACTGGCACGTCAAGCGCTCGCAATACTGGAGCCGGCTTTGTTGTCGCCAGTAGACAGCTTTATTAAGCCATCGCGGCTCTTCACCGCTTCACATATGGGTTACGATTTGGTCATACAACTAAAACCCGATCAGGTTCCTAGTGTGTTATGTTGTGAATTTGGTTCACCATTTGCGGCACTTAATAAGCCAAATTGGCGTCTGCCATTAGCAGGCACAAATACTCTGCGCGATGTTATTTGGCAATTGCGAGTACGTATAAACTGACACTATAAGCTTATAGTAAAAAGAACATTAAATATAATTTTTAACTTACAGGAAGCTTATAGTGATTATGCGGCCTTCTTCTACAATCCCTATGGTGGCAAAGAGATTGGCGTTGTCTGGAAGCCAGACGAAGTTTTTGCGCCGAAAGATTTTAAGGTCAACGATGTCAACGGTTGTACGTTAATAACTACGGCCAACAAGGTGCAGTGTTTGAAGGAAACGCTTGTAGAGGATTTTAAGTTTATACTTAAAGATTATTATTTGCGCATCGGCACGGTCGGTGAAGTACTACGGGAGTCACGAGAGTCGGCCAAACGTTATTTCGCACAACCAGCGTCAAATAACAGTTCGACAGAAACAAAACAAAAGTCAATAGTAAAATCCAAAAATAAAATGCAAAAATTAAAAACAAAGATTGTACAAAATTCAAAATTAGACAAAAAAATCGGCAAAATCCAGAAACCCAATCAACTCAAACCAACTGGCAAAAGAAAATCAGAATTTAAAAAAAAGAAACTAACTAAATAGGATTTATTACATAAAAAAGGAAAATCTAAAATAATTGCTAAACAAAAAACTCGATAAAGACCAATAAAAAATTTTGTTTCATTCACATGCAAATCGTGTTTTTTTAAGTGTTCGCTTCTGTTCGCTTGCGCACAAATCCCGACTGTCTGTTTGTTTAACGGCAATTTCGGGCAGATCTTCGTCATTCATTGTATTGTTTCCGCGACTGCAGGTATCATAAGTTTGACAGCATTTACAACGCTTTTGTGCGTGCAGATCTGTTGTAGATGTTGCCTCAGTGTATGTTGTGGGACACTACAAATATTAAGACATATTAAAAATTAATTACACAAACAATGCGATTAAGCACACCGTTTTTGGCGTGTTAACCGATTTTGACCATTTCAATTGATCGGTCAACGTGGCCACCGTTTTACTACACTCTTCATCGTCATCTGATTCCTTATCGTCACTTTCCTCGACATCGATATATTTATTAAGAATTTTTTTTACAATTTCCTCAATGTTGGCGAAATCAATGCCAACTGATTGTGGCGTGACTGCTGCAGCACCCAAAGCGTTTTGGTATTGGTAGCTGTCGCCACCAGGTACAGCGACAGGCAATAGTTGACCTATTAAAAAATGTGAATTTTAATAAACAAACGGCGTGTCAACGTGGTTTACATTCTCTAACCATTTGGGCCAAGCTTGCAGTAGCTCAGATATCTAGTGTCCTCAATACGACGCACATCCTGTTGAGTTATAATGTAGTACTCATTACCCACAATCACTGGCACTAAACGGTTATGCGATATGTTAAATAAATGTGTCTTTAAATAGAACAACTTTGTTTTTAACTATCTAATTACCTTGCACAATGGGTGCAGATTCTTCGGAGACTTGCACCAAACGTTTGACATTTGTATTTGAATTCATTTTTTAAAACAATTAAAGAGTTTCTAATTTTGATTTAGTCCAAAGTAAAAGATTGCGAAAAGAAAAGAAATCTATTTTAGGTATTACACTATTTTTTTTTTTTTTTTGTTTTTTTTTTTACTTATAAAAATCTGTACATACTGTAACATTTTACACACAGATTACTAACTAAACATTGAACTTTTGGTCTTAACTACGAAGTGTTTCCTCCTTGACATTTACAGTGTTGCCGCCGTTGCCCAATGCATCTTTATCTTTAGCACCGAAATCTGGATACAATTTGGCGACTGTACCAATGGGCGTACACAGGCGGCCCGAAAAATCTAATCGTTTCGATGACTGGCTGCGCTCAGCGGATGCAATGATGTCAAATAGCGAACTGAAAGAAAAAATTAACATAAGCAAATACTCATGTCTTTACATTTTTAATATTTGATTCTTACCGCTGACCGCAATTAGACATACGCCGTTTCGTTGACTTAAGCAACGTACTGGAACTGCCACTACTGCTGTCAGCGCGCTCCGGCGATAGTGGCGACTCCGTTACGGCGCGTGCTAAGACTGTACCATCTGCCTTATTTTGTACATCACCGTAAGCGGCACGCACACTTTGTATGCTTTCTAAAAGTGACTTATGATATGGCGTTGTGGCGTAGCTACGTATTAATAACTCCAATTCGGCGTAAAGCAGCTTGTACTGTTCAACTTTCTTGGAGTTTTTCATGCTATTTGATAGAAACAAAAATTAAACATGCTCAATGAAGCAACAAAGTATTAAACAAATACTTACCGTCCGCTTTGGGCATTTGTAAATGGTAACAGTTCGCCACGCGATGCCGCCGTATAAAGCTCATAGATATGCTGCTGGCACTTAACTTCATCAGCTTTGTCCATGTCTTCTTTGGTAATCTTATGCAGAAAGTAAGGCATCCAATTAAGATTTCGCTGTAAATTGTAGACTAAACTTGTGCCATAGGTCAGTGGATAATATCGAGAGTGCCGAGTAAGTTTATCCCGTGCCCGTTGCAGATTTTCTTCATATTTAGATTTCGACTTCAGCGGCACAAATCGATGCGATTTAATGAATGCGGCAAAATCTGTTATGCGATAGTCCTGCACACGTCCACCGGGTCCATCGGTTATGGACGGCGGCTCTTCTAAACACGAACGTGTTATTTGCAAAGAATGTATGAAGATTTCACCACCACGTGCGGACAAGAGATGACTTGTCGTCTTGCCACCCATTTTCCGTGGCATTTCTAACAGCACTGATCTTCCGTTGAGTAGAAAATTTATAAGGCATGAACTCGGTCGTGACGTTACATCGACAGGAGTAACACGATTTTGCGCTAGACATGGCTGAAGATCAGAAGCACCACAGCCACGTGGTGTACACCATTTGAGCGTTACAGTTTCGTACTCGGCGCCCTCCTTTATACTTGTGGGCAACAGTGCCTCATTGCCGCAGATGACGGTGTGTGCCGAACGTGCATGCAGTATCTCGACGTCATAATTAGCACTGGAATTGGCATTTTGTTCCTCTTTCATAGGTATATTGGTGACAGTTGTGCTGGCTAAATCGTAATGTCGCAAAATAAGATGGGTAAGTTTATTTGAGATTTCGGGTGCGTTAACCGTGTGGATTTCGGTTGCTAATATTGGAGAAATATCAACAATGCTACGATTGGTTACCAGTGACTCAACATTACGTGGCACCACATTGAGTATAACCAAGTGGCAATTATCAATAGGCAATAATTTTTTCTGTGTATCGGCCAAAGTATTCTGCTGTATAAGCACCGAATGAAAAATATCTTCCAAGCTTTTCATACTTAAATTATCACGCGCTGAAGTTATGCATATTACACGGCCCTCATTGAGCACTTTCCCTCGTCCGGAATTCAATGCAACCAATTGCTGATCAGTCGGCTCAGCGAGTGCTTCGATGGCAGCACGAAGACCATGTATAACTGAGTAATCCGACGTTTGTGGCGTATTGCGAGGCGGTACACCAACCAAAGCCATTGCGTTCAATACATGTGACATATTTTGTGTGGAGACGTTCCAAGTATTAACAATATGTGCCGCTGAATCGCTTACTATAAAACGGACTAGCTTGCCACGTGGAAACAAGTCCCAAACAATCCGACAATACTCCACCGATGATTCCACGGAGCACGTCCACAGACTTTTGCTGAACTCTGCTGCATTTGCGTTGCCGCCGGGCGGTATTTCGGTACTTGGCTTTCCTTTCAAGAAATCGAGCGTAATAAAATCTTCGCTAGATATGCTAAAATAACGTGTATGATCAAGTACAAATACGGACTTTTGATTGCGTTCAAACATGATGTAAATAATAGAATCAACAAATTGTCGGAAAAAAATATAAATTGTTTGTTTACAAACAGCTGAATGCTTCTTCTTATATTTTTGAAAATCGCATGAAGACGTCGTATCGCGCACAAGTTCCGACTGTCGTATCTTCGTTGCGTCACATTGACATTCGGTCGAAACAATCACGTTGTTTTAAAGGATTTTATTTTAATTTACAAAATTTTGAATAAAAATTGGACAATCTCCAAAAGTTCGAGTATAAAGTGTAATCAAAGGAACCTTTACAAAAATGTCGTGGTTATTAGGAAGAAATCGTCCACAACCTCAACCGGATTTGTCGGCTGGTGGTGGTAGTGCCGATCCGGATGGAAATACTGCCGGAGATCGTGCCGGCGACATGCAGCTTTCGAAAGCTGAACGTAAAGCGATGGAGGCTTATCGTTTTGACTCGTCCGCGTTAGAGCGAGCTGCCGAGGCAGCTAAGACTCTAGAACGTTCCAGTGAGTAGTAATTTCGACAGCAAGTGTGTGCATTGCATAACCGAGCAGATTCATATTTTAATCTTTTAACTACAAACAGAACATGCACGTGAGGCACTGGATTTGTCTAAAATGCAGGAGTCGACAAGGCAGCAAGAGTACCAAACCAAGGTGAAAGAATACGAGGCGCACATTGAGCAGGCCAAAGTCGAGCAAAAGCGTATTGACCATGAAGAAAGACGGAAAACACTGATTGTGCGTATGATAAGAGCATTTAAAAAAAAAATTATTCTTGATTGTCTCCATATATTTTTATATTGTGCTTAGGAAGAAACAAAACAACAACAACAGCGTGCCCAATATCAGGATCAATTGTCGCGTAAGCGTTATGAAGATCAGTTGGTGCAACAGCAACGCGTTCAGGAGGAAAATCTGAAAAAGTGTGTATTATATGATTAAAGTCGCTATGATAATCTTATTACTTTGTGTCATTGCAATCATTTATAGGCAAGAAGAGAGTGTTGCACGCCAAGAGGCAATGCGCCGGCAAACGATCGAACATGAAATTGAAATGAAGGAAAAGAATCGTTTAAAACTGTTGGAACATGAAATGCGCGCTAAAGCAAAAGTTGACCGCGAAAATCGCGATATCAATTTGGAGCAGATACGTCTTAAAGCGCAGGAGCATCGAACTACTGTCTTGGAGGGCATACGGTTAGTGTCGTTGTTTCACCAATGAAACATGTAATCTAATTAATATTTAATGCAGTACTGCTGGTTCAGTTATCGGTGCTGGCGCCGAAGCTATGCTTACTGACTGGGACAAGGTTCTGACTGCAGCTGGAGGCCTATCAATGCTTGCTCTGGGCGTGTATTCTGCTAAAGGTGCCACCGGTGTTGTATCACGGTATGTTGAAGCGCGAATTGGTAAACCTACGTTAGTTGGCGAGACTTCGCGTTTTGCGTTTTTGGATGCGATTAAACATCCGATAAATTTCATAAAACGTTTACGTGCTAAGCCAGCTGATGCTCTGCAAGGTGTCATACTGAATCCAAAACTCGAAGAGCGATTGCGTGATATTGCTATTGCGACAAAGAATACACGCATTAATAAGGGACTTTATCGCAATGTTCTTATGCATGGACCACCCGGTACGGGTAAAACGATGTTTGCGAAAAAGTTAGCCGAACATTCTGGCATGGATTTTGCCATTATGACGGGTGGTGATGTTGCGCCAATGGGCAAAGAGGGTGTTACTGCCATACATAAAGTGTTCGATTGGTCGCACACTTCACGACGTGGTCTCTTGCTATTTGTTGATGAAGCAGATGCGTTCTTGAGAAAACGTTCATCGGAAAAGATCTCAGAAGATCTGCGTGCTGCTCTTAATGCGTTCCTTTATCGCACATCTGAGCAAAACCCCAAATTCATGTTGGTTTTGGCTTCAAATACACCCGAACAATTCGATTATGCTATCAACGATCGTCTTGATGAGATGGTTGAATTTTCACTGCCTGGTTTGGAGGAACGTGAACGCCTTTTGCGTTTGTACTTTGACAAATATGTGTTACAGCCTGCATCGGAGGGCGCAAGGTAATTGCAATTTTAAAATACCTTTTATTCAATACTATTGTTTGTGATATTGTTGTAAAACAGGCGTTTTAAGTTGGATAACTTCGATTATGGTGCTACATGCACGAGAATGGCAAAACTTTGTGAAGGCATGTCTGGCCGTGAGATCTCCAAACTTGGTGTTTCCTGGCAAGCCGCCGTTTATGCGTCAGAGGATGGCCTGTTGACCGAAAAAATGGTACTGGACAGATGTACTGCTGCTGTCGAACAACACAAACAAAAAGTTCGTATATCAGTTTTTCTCTTATGTTTCAAAATTAAAATTGCTATCTTTATTTCATAGATGGCCTGGCTATCGGAACAAGAACGTGCCGATCACAAATCAATAACAGGTGGAAAAGGGTTCGAACCAATACAAGTTTCCAAGAAGAATCTGTAAACGTTATTCACAACTGAGCAGTGGAAACTGAATCCCATTTAAAGCATAAACATTTTCTTTTAGTTTTAAATCATGTATTTTAAGTATTGTGAGAACAAAGCTTTCTTTGTTGCAGTTCACGATGGCAACCATACATTGTCTAATGTGATTGTACAAATCATAGAATAGTTTTTACCATGTACATATTTCTAAAAGACGACATCGACTTTTGGCCAACAGTTTGATTTTTTTTGTTATATATCAGAATTGCGAGTCAAAATGTTTTGTCGTTATTTGTACCTAACTCAAATTTTTGCATTTTTCAATGCCAACAAAATTTGCATTTAAGAAAGCTTTGATCGATTTTATCTAAAAGAATGCCAATTGCTAAAAGCATTTTTCAAACCACACTTCAAAATGTATGAGAAATTTATATTAAACTTCTCTTTGAAGGTGTATAGAATGGTTCTCTTTAGCGATAGTATTTTTTATAAGTACATCTACTTACATATATATTTCCTAAATGTTGACAAACAAGCATTGTTAATAACAATTATTAAAGTGTTGAAAAAAAATCTGTTTTATTGAACTGTTTGTAGATTTAAAAAAAAAATTTAACTGAAAACTGTTGTCACGTACGGTTATGGATAGAACTGTCCACTTATATCTTGAGAATTGTATTCACTGTGAATGTCAACTTATTCTCGTTTTTTATTATTGAAATGACGCACGCATAGTAACGTTCCAAATAAATATATGCGACCCCAACATTTTCTTCTCACACAATTGCAAATTCTATTGAATGATTGATTTCCCAAAAAGTTGTTTTGAAAACTGTGCCCGTTGATAACAATAACAGATGTCAGAAGAAACAATAATTATTGATTTAATTGAAACCACTTGTCACGTTTGTCTACAGAACGCTGAGCAAACAAATTGGTTGCACGATGATTCCGATTTCATAGATGTTCGGATGAGTCTTATGGACATGTTGGAGGAAGTAGTCAAAATGAAGGTAGATTCTATGTGTATTCAACTATGTCAGCAAATAATTTTTTTTTTAAATGAACAGTGCACTCAGAGAGATGAAGCACAACATATTTGCGAAACTTGTAAGCAACGCCTGTATGATGCCTTCGACTTCATAAAGCTCTTAGAAAATTCTGAAAGATTTTTACAAAATCTAGAAGGAAATGACGTTAATAGTCTTAATTCCGATCCAGAATCACAAGACGATTATTTAACGATAGACGGAACTACAGAAGAATACTTTGAGGAGCTGTCAATACCAAATGTCATTGAAAACGATAATAATAGTGATGAATTTGAAAACTTCGAAGAATTTGTGGAAGAAGATTATGAAGACTGGGGGCAGAATTGTGATACAACGGATTTAAGACTAAGCTCAGAGGATAATTTTGTTGCTATAGACACTGATAACATGTATGTTCATACAAAAACATTAATTATACAATAACCATTAACTTATTTTTTAGTAAACCATCAGTTGTATCAGTTTGTTCATCACTTGTCACGCGTCAGAAATACTCTGAAAGATATACGGATATATGCACACATTGTTCACGAAGTTTTGCAAAGCCGGAATCACTACAACGCCATATACAACGGGCGCACAGTGGACCCCAATATGATCAGACAAACTCAGCCATCTTACAGGTTGATACATCAACGGCGAACCAACTTTCTGGAATTAAATGCAAATACTGTCCACGAACATTTAAGCGAAGCGATACTCTTAAACGACATCTTAGAGCTTTCCATATGGAAGAAGCTGATTTGACTGAAATGTCCGAGAATAACACGGAGAAGAAAATTTATAAGCGCGGCGTGTGCCCATTTTGTGGCATTAGTTTTCCAAAGTCTAGTCTTGTTGTACACATTCGACGACACACTGGCGAAAACCCCTACAAATGCGAAAAATGCGATAAGGGTTATCCACGACGTCAAGATCTCATTGTACATGAGCGTATGCATACTGGCGAACGGCCAAGCACGTGTCCGGTATGTGCAAAATCATTTATATCGCAGAATAAACTAGCGCGACATATGCGCCTTCACACAGGGCAGCGTCCTTATAAATGTGAAATATGTAACAAATCTTTTGTTCAATCGAATGACCTTAAAATACATTTGCGTAGGCACACCGGTGAACGACCCTACGTTTGTGGCATTTGTAACGAACGTTTTATATGCGGAGCACAGTTGACAACCCATCGTCGTGTAAAGGAGCATTACGAACCCGACAAACGTGACTTTCTCGATCCACATGAGAATTGTCGAGTAAATAAACGTCGCGCCAAAGAAATCAAGGAAATTCGCATAAAAAGAGTTACTCTTGCTATGGAAAATGACTAGATACAAAAATCTGATTTAAGAAGAATTTATTTATATCGGTTTTCAATTGGTTGCTAAACAGAAATGAAAATGTATATTAAATTGGTTAATACAATAAAAATAATGTCTAATTTCTTTCAATCAATGGTCGTCTAGTGACGTTTGCGATGTGAGGAACGAGCCGAGGAGTATGTGGAGCGCGAACGTGATCGTGAACGCGTGCGTGAACGTCGTTTACCGTGTGTATGCCGCTTTGAATTTGAACGATAATCATCATCATCGGAATCACTCGAGTAATGACGACGACTACGTTTACTGCTACTTCGGGCATGTCGTTCATGACGTCGACGATGATCACGATCGTCATCCCTGCTGTGCTTATACTTGCTGCTACCGCTGCCACGATAGCTGCGCATTCCACTACTATTCGTGCTGCTTTGACGATGATAGTTTTTATCGTTGGCGACATCATCATCATAGCCTCGACGCCGACGTCGCCTACCCGAAGATGTACGACTCTGCTTCGATTGATGCGATGACGAACTGCTGCTATTACTTGATGACTTATCATTACTATTAGTGCTATCATCGTCATCGGTTGAGCTGCTGCTCGAACTGGAGCTGCTTTCATCACTTGATGGCCTACGTCGATTATGGCGTTTATTCTTTTGTCCACCGGACGTTTTAACTTTAACAGCGGCAGCCTTTTCAAGTGCGGCATCCGCAGCGCTAAGCATATTTACCATACCGGTATTATTAGCGGCATAATGTGCAACGGATTCTGGCATTTGTAAGAGCGCCGTTGCTGGATTTGGCACTGGCAAAGGCTTGTTGCTTGTTGCACTAACCACAACGCCGACACCACCACCAGTGCCATTGCCATTGCCATTGCCGCTTGACACTTGTTGCATGTGACTTAAATAACTTGTCGTTGCACCCAATGCTACACTTTTGCCATCTTTGTTATCGCTAAAACGCGTCGTGCGTTCCTTGCGGTTAACGCGCTTGCCTGTGAATAGGATTGAAGCTGACATTTAATCTGTTTAAGTGAGCCTGCGTTCAATTCATTGGATGATGTATAATGAATGCATCCTTTTTTATATATAAATACATATGCGTATACATATTTTTGTTCTTTTTTTTTTTTTGTTTTGTTTGCACTTATGGAGTTTAGAAAACGTACCGTTGAACTGTTGTAACTTTGTATCAGTAGTAGTAGTAGTTGTCTCACCAAAATCACGGGCATATTCTTTGCCTTTGACGCTCATTGCACCACCAACTGTTTTCATTTTGCTATCATACATGTTATCATAATCATCATATTTGCGTTTATGTGCCTCTGCACGCTCTTGCTCCAACTGTCTAAAATACTTAAGTCGTTGTTCCTCACGTTGTTCGGCAAGCGCAACACGTTCCTCAATATCTTCAATAGTTTTTGCGAATGCACGTCGCTTAGCACGTATTGTAGCCTGAAATTATATAAATCGCTTTTTTATATACATTTTTAATATGCCATATAAATGGAAATACCTTGAGCTCTTCCTCGGAATCGTTGTCTGTTTTGCCTTTATCGTTTTGAGCATCATCATCCTCATTGTCAGTATCAGCGCTACTCTCATCACTAGAAGAATCAGCATAAGCAGCTAAACCTATAATTTGATTATGTGCTAATTTTTATGATCCAGCAATTTGGGTTAGTGAAGGTAAGAAGCGAGATATTTATATTGCAGCTGAGCTAATTAGCTCAACAAGGTCTCTTCTGTATAAAAACACCGTGGCTAAACCAACTACACACTTTTAATGTTTTGTTAAAGTAAAAATTTGTACAGTAAACTTTTACTAAATTTTGAATAAATTCATATTTAAATTTTAGTTTCAAAAATTCCTTAAACGAACGAGAATTATGTAGTCTTTGATTGAAAGCAATCCAACTATAAAATTTTCTTTACGACTTTACCCCATCATAAATATGTGGTCCAAAAAATAATTATATAATTATTACATTGGAACTTTACTTATATTACATTTGTACAACTTATTTTATATATTTATACAAAATTTTTGTTGCTAATAAAAGTTAATAAGCTAATTTTAAGACTTTTTACTGTCTGCTGTTTTCAGAAAAAAAAAAAAAAATTCTTTAAAGGGAATCTGAACGCTAGTGTTACGTTTTTATTAAGCTTTGACAAAAATGTACATTTGTACTAAAAAATGCTAGCAAGCATCCACAAGTGGAATTACGAACATACAGTTTGTTTATAAGACATAAGCGAAAATAATAAAAGTAATGACTTACCCAGTTTGCCGGTAATGGAGGACAAAGCGCTTTTGCGGATCACTTGAGCTGATGACGCTTTAGTTTTATACATACACATATACGAGTATAGAATTTATATATATGTAAGATTTTACATTTACACAATAAGAAATTAAAAAATTTTATCGATTTTTTCTGTTTTTTTTTGTTAAGTTTTTTTTTTTAAGAATGTGGAAAAAATAGATTTAACTTATAGCGTTTCATACACGCTCGATCGATTGATCAGTCAAGTCAGCTGATCAGCTTAACACTATAAAATACAATAAATTCTTGATTTGTTCTACTTACAAAAACAAGAGGCTGCAAAAACGTTTAAAGTGAGATAATTGTTCATTAATTATAACTAAGTACCTTTGGCGCGTTGTGTCTTAATAGCGTCTTGGGCTACACTTGCAATCTCTTCGTTGGTTGTTTCCAGCAAGAGTTCAGTGAGTGTGCGACGCACAACAGACATCTATGTATATATCATTTGGTATTTGGAATTTCGATTTGGTATAATTTTGTTTTTTTTTTTTTTTTTTGTATATAATTTTTTTTGTGTATTTTTGTCAGAAACAAATTTATGTAATTGTGTGTAAAGTGGGTCAGGTCAGGTCAGGGAGAGTTGTGTGGCACGTTGTACGAACCAAATGAAAATAAAGAAAAAAAATCGAGAGGAAAAGCTTAATGACGCAAAATGCACTTAGTTAGCGTTAACATATTAGCGATGCCTACCAAATCAGCGAGTTTTTGTTCGTAGCTTTTACCAATTACGTGCTTCTTTTGTTGAACTGCTGTTGTAGCTGTTCGTGTCACAAATCCGCCACCGCGTTCAGCTGTCGCAGCAACGCCACCAGCATGTTCTAGCTCACCATCTGTTTGAGTTGTGTTGTGTTCTCTGGTTATTTCGTCATAATGATCTTCTTCATTACCTGACTCACTTTCACTTGCCTAAATGTCAAGTTTATTTTGTTTAATTGTTATATTGGTAGTTTTCTCGTTGTATATTATGTGTGTAAAACAACCAAATAGATCTAAAAATTTTCCGCTGTGGTATCTTTGCCACAATGTACTTACCACATTCGACATATTCAATAAATTTACCGGTGTATTGGTTTCTTGTGCAAATGTTGACTGCTCATGTTTATCACTAAACGAATCTTTAGATGACGATGATGGTTGTTGGCGTTCCAATTGTCTTTGTTTTTCACGCTCCATTTTCTCCAAACCCTCTCTGAAAGTGTAAATGTTATTTATAAATAGACACCCCAAAGACTGCAATAACGCCACATACCTTATCCATGCCGGCAACATTTTACGTTTCTGGGCATCCAAACCATTGTTTGAGTTTTCATTGCTGGACTGTTGAGTTAACGTCTCATTTGGATTCGAAACGTTGATTTTCAACAATGAAGGTATGTGTGCTGTGGGATTGACAGTCGTCTGAATGACTGGCACTGGCGTAACTCCTGGTGGTGGCACACTTACACGAGGTGGCCATATATTCCATTGTGAGTTGCTATTATTAGCTGTTGCTTCAAACAAAACAAATTGTTTAAAATGAACGTGAATAAAAACGAATACCAACTTACCTGTGTCTGGACTACTGCCTGCACCATACCACTGTGATTGCGTAACAGTCGGAGCTGGTGGCGGCACTGACTCATTATCGGAGTGTTTATCGGCATCGATTTCTTCATCCATTTCCATGTCTGCCTCGCCCTGTTCTTCATACGTCTGCTTGTTCGCTTTTGTTGTTTGATAAGCAGCCATTGTACTTATAATAGGCGGTGGTGGCGCTGCGGGTATACCATAATCTTGCGGTTCCATGCCAATGTTTGACGTAGTATCGCGCATTTGTATCCATTGTTGAGCCAGTTGTGCCCAATCAATGCCACCAGGGCCAGCTGCAGCTGCTGCAGCGCTCGCGGCAGACGAATTGTGCATGTTGCTGAAATGCCCAAATTGTTTGAGGTTGTTAAAACCCTCTCTGTTTGGATTACCACCAGAAAACATATTTAATGTCAAGCACCAATGCTGTAGTTTGTTGTAAAATGGTTTTTTTCTTTAATCAAAGTCCGCTTTTATAAGTCTTTCACTTTTTCAAATTATTTTTCGTAAATTATCAGAAAATCGCCATTTTTCCGTGCTACTGCTGCTTCGTGTTGTTTTGCCATTCACAGCACGTCGACAATTCTGGATTTCATTTGTCATTTCGAATCGAATTCAACGGCATTTTTCCTGCGTTTTAGCGGCAGCAGGTTCCAGACTTGATTGTGATTTTATTTAATGCTCGCTGGGAATTTAATGTTCTGAATTCATAAAAAAAAAACAAAAGAATACGAAAAGATGTTTAAAATACCTTCTGGTGTGCATAATTCAAAAGAAAATAAATATCAAAAGCCCGATGGGCAAAATATTAGACCAACAGCCTTACAGAAAAAGGTAAATTAAAAAATATATTACTTTTCGCATCATTTTTTCAAAAATATATTTAGCTTATAAGTGAAAATGTCAAGTCAAACGCCACTAGCGCATCTACAAGTGCTGGAGCCTCAACGGCAAGACGCTTACAAAATACTCTTACAGCAACAAACAACAACAACAAACAGGTCACAGCGCCAAAAGTGACGCAGGCGCCTACGATTCAAGCTGGTTGCTCAAAGAACCAAGAGCAACCAGCAGCTGCAATCCAGAAGTCTGAAGATAAACCGAGCACAACAAGCATCAGTGCCAACAACAATGATAACAAGACTGGTAAATGAGATGTTTAATAAATGAGATTAGTTATTTTATTAACTCAATTGGAAATTTTCAGAAACTAAACCAAAAAAGACATGGTCGCTTAATAATTTTGATATAGGCCGGGCACTTGGACGTGGGAAATTCGGCAACGTATATTTAGCACGTGAGAAAGAGTCTAGATTCGTAGTAGCACTGAAAGTTCTCTTTAAACAACAAATACATGAAGCAAATGTTGAACATCAAGTGCGACGCGAGATTGAAATACAGTCACATCTACGACATCCTCATATATTACGTCTTTATGGATATTTTCATGATGAAGCTCGCATCTATTTGATACTGGAATATGCACCAAAGGGAACTCTTTTTAATGAGTTACAATCGCAACCGATGAAAAGATTCGATGAACATCAATCTGCCATCTACATTAGATCGTTAGCATCTGCTTTGCTCTATCTACATGAGCGTGATGTTATTCATCGTGATATTAAGCCGGAGAACTTGTTGCTTGGCCACAAAGGCGATCTGAAAATAGCCGATTTTGGGTGGTCGGTACATGAGCCGAATTCAATGCGTACTACACTCTGTGGCACTTTGGATTATTTACCACCAGAGATGGTGCAAGGCAAGCCACATACAAAGAACGTAGACCTTTGGAGTCTCGGTGTTCTATGCTATGAATTATTGGTTGGACGTGCACCATTTTTAGCTTCGGACTATGATGGCACATACAAGAAAATATCGAAATTGGACTATAAGCTGCCTGATCATGTTTCTAAAGCAGCGGCACACTTTATCTCTAAGCTGCTTGTATTAAATCCGCAACAGCGTTTGTCACTTGATCAGGTGCTTGTGCATCCCTGGATCATGGCGCACACAAAGTAAATGTTTGTATTTCGTTTTATTTTTTATTTGTTCATTGTTCAACGTATCATTGATTTTATTCACAATGTTCATATTTCGATACAGCTTTTAATTAATTTCATTCGCGTTATAATTACATTAACATACACATTTTAATAAAGTAACTTAATTAGCATTTGTTCTTTTTTTTTTTTTTATTCACCTGCTTGTGATGAACAGTGTTCATTAGACGTTGAGACGCTTATGGTATGGATTTATGTACTTAAAGCTAATAAATATAATAGAGAAATGAGTCTGGCGCTCAATAATGTTGAACACAAATAGAAATTACACGAGACTTTAATAAACATGAATCAGTTTATCACAGAAATAAAGATGAAGAAATGGTAGGAAAATTATTACAAAATTTTCAAGTCTTAGAACTAAATTGTCAGCCTCAAAGTCTTTCGTTCTAGTCTGTAGAATAAATGTCAAACAAAGAATTTATTTTGTAGCTGCTGTTCTAAACTAGTTTTATATCTTGCGTATTCGAACTTTTCGGCTTATACTTATAGTTAACTAATAAATTGCAAATTCAAGTTGAGCTCTCAGCGAAAAAAAGTAAATTTTAATTTCTGATCGCTTCAGCGCCTTGTTTTCGCGCTGCTAAATTCGAATAATCATCCTCTGAAAAAAAAAATAGACAATTACATTTAGTTTCATATTATAACTGACAAGTAAAATGCGACAGCTAATACCTACCATCTTGATCTTCTTCGTTTACGTCATCCATTCGTAAACCATCCGGAAATTCTTTGCCTTGATCGCCGGCAATTTCATTGTTTAAGTTATCTGCATCGAGTGAATGCTGCGCCGGCTTTACAGCCACATCACCATCAGCATCGTTGGCCATTAGGTCATCGTCATCGTCGTTGTTATCACCAGCCCCTAATTTATCAACCGCAATGTCGGCAGCATGCTTATCACCGCCAGCTGCAACGCCTGCGTCAAAAAAGTGGTTGTCTTCCTCGGCCGGCACATTAAAATTTTGTTCGTTCAAAAAGTCGTGATCTTTGACCTCATGTGCACCCGAATCTTCATTAGCGGCCTTTGGCTGCTTACCGTTTTCCAAATCATTCACTACATTTGCGTACCGATTATTTTTGCCCTCATCATTATCGTTCTTACGCAAATCTTCTGCAGCCGTATCTAAATCAGCTGGATCGACCTTATTTGGCTGTGGTAAATCATCAAAGTTATCTGGAATGGGAGCTACGTTCTCTGGCAGCTTACGTTCTGCCGGTTTGGGTGGTAACTCCAAGGGTGGCATATTGCTGCTGGTCGAACTTAGAGCAGTTGCATTGAGCGCTTGGTTCAAATGAGCTTCTGCTTGTGCATTTTTTGTGGCATCCGTTGAAGTGGGTTTGCGTGGCGCACTCAATGGCGAAACCATTTTATCGGCAACAAGTGCGGCTGCTACCGGCGCAGCTACGACTGCCTCTTCTTCTTGCTTTATTTGTTGTGCAGTTGCTTCATCGGATATCTTATTTACTGATTTTGGTACAATCTGAAAATTTTCAACGGAATTTAGTATCATACTATGATTATTTCGAGCGGCAAAAGGCAGCAGTTGTCGCATGCTGTCAATATTTAACGCTACAGTTGGATGCCCAACACCAAGTGGAAGGCTCTTGATAGTTGCTAGTTTGAGCTTGTTAATATTGTTACGATTAGCAGTTTCTTGAAGTGAGCTGTTACTTAAATTTACCCCGATCCTGTAGAATCCTGGACTCACTTGTACTTGCTCGCTAAATGATTTTTCGTTACGCGGCTTATCAATACTTTGCGCTTGGCTACGCCCATTCCGTGTTGTTTGAGGTCCATTAAGTGGTCTGTTGATTTGCGGCTGGCTCTGTTCTTTCGGCTTATAATCACAGTGTTCCTTATACTCTTTAATAGTATTTTCAAGACTTTCAATGCGATTACTTTCCAATTCTTTTTCGCGCAACAAATTATTGTATTTTACCTAAAATTAGAACAGTATCATTAAATTCTCTAAAATAATCAGTCAACGAGCAGTTACCTTCCACACAGCCATTTCTCCTTCTTGTACGCTCTTGTCTTGCTGCAATTCTGAACGCAATGCCTGCAATCTTTTTTCAAAGGCGTTCGTATCTTCCAAATGTTGTTTTTTGTCCTTTGCGCTTTCTGCTTCCAATTCATCGTGTTTAATTTGCAACAATTTAAATGTTTGCTCTAGTTTTTCATATCGCACACGCGACTGTAACTGTTCCTTCTCGCGCTCTTCATTTGTCTCCTTTAACTTTTGTTCGACATTACGTTTCGCCTCCATTTGCTCCTTGCGTTCACTGTCATGAGTCTTCTCTAAGTTGAATTTTTGTTCTAATAGTGCTGTAGTCAAGAAATTTTAATCAAATTATGTTCGCCAACGATTTATTGACTGATAGAACACCAAATACATTTTTCACACTCACTTTGTAGTTGTTCATTTAGGCCTTCTTGGTTCTGCTCGCAACGCAATCGTTGCTCCCTAATATCATCCAACTGCAATTGGGAGCTGTGAAAAATGGCGACAAACAATACCATGATCACAAAAACTCCCAAGCAGACGAAAAATCTACAACGGCCTGATCGTGCGAACCGTGCACCACTCATCTTGCTGCACTCTAAATAATTCTAACTCCAATTGGAAAATGTTTTAAACAATTTGTTCTGTTTGCCGAATGTGTGTGTTTACGATTCGTTCACGACGGTTCTTAGAAATTATACTAAAATGGAACTGCCAACTTGCCATCGCTAAATTTACATTAATTAATGTTCATGATGATGCTGGATGAGTAGAATACAATCAAAGATTTTAATTCTTTGTTTTTCAGAAGCTCAGCTCCAACAAGTAAACGAATAAACAAAAGGGTAAGCAAAAGATAGACAGTTTCTAATAAAATAGATAAGAAAAGTTAGTTTTGTTCGGTAAAACCAAAAAGTGGCAGCACTGAACCCTGTAGCAGTCGGCCGTCGATTGTCGCGAGTTTGGATGTGTGCAATATTTGCTGGCGCTGTTTCTGTGTTTTGAAAACAACAACAAAATTAATAAATGTATATAAAACATTAGTTGCGTGAATTAAATTTTAAGAAAAAAGTCGTCAATTAATATATATTCATTTTTAAATACAACCAAAAACAAAATCAAAGTGAGTCTCGGCAAATGTATAATATAAGATTATGTTTAAAGAAATCATAACTGAAAAGAAGAAAAAACAAAATGCAATAAAATAATAGCTGGACATATTATATTAATAAGATAGAACAAATTATGTAAAAACAGAAAACTAGGCTTAATCGTAGATTCGATGGATGTACATAAAAAACTGAGAGATATTCAAATGATCATGAATTATTTATTTTATTTATATACATATGTACATTTATATTATATTCAATCGGCACGAAAAACAAATTAAATTGATTAAAAAATGTTAAGTAATTTTCTTGCCTGACAACGTTTTGTTTTTAAGGTCGGCAAAATTGGTCAATAATCGATAAATGTGACACGTCAAAAATACTGTTTATATTGTTCGTAATCACAATAAATTTTATAATTGTTGCTGTACAAAGTATAAAACCATTTCAATTTAACTTTTCAAGCTTTAATAAAATACGCTTCGATTCCTTCATATCTTTAATTTGAACATTTGTTGCTTGTGATAAAAAAGAGCACCGCATACAGGGTGTGCTGATAAGACACGCTTGTACTAAAGCAATGTTACTCATGTCGTCACAACACTTCACACAACACTTCTTAATACTTTGATTAATGCGCAAACATGTCTATAATGGCGACTGTTGCTTTTTTCGTTTATTTTGAGCAAATAAAATGTTCTAAATGCAAAAACTTTTTATAAATTAACACTTTTGGCTTTGCGCCGCACTTTCTGTGTGTGTTAATTTTTGACGTTAAATATGTAATGTTATTCATTAACAAATCCAAAGTCATTCGAATTATTTGAGTGTAAATCGTTTATTTTTTTTTTTCTTCACAATTTTGCCGCTTACCTTCGAACTCTTTATCAGCTACAATGGTCAACAACCTGTGTTGTTGGGTTTTTTCTTGTCTTTTGATTTTGGCTGTCCCACATTGCACAATCGTTTCAAATTTGTTTCAAAGTGATTAGAGTCGATGCTTGAATATTTAACCTATTAAAATTCATATGCAACAGCAATTAGCTAATCATGTTTACTATAATTTATAGTAGTGATAAGATTAGCTCTATGTTTCCTTAGTATTTTCGCGCGAACACTTGTTTATTTGATTTGTAAAAATATCAATAAAAATAAATAAATTGTTTACTTTTTAGATGGCAATGTCCCAGAGTTTTTTTTTTGGGTAGAAACAGAAAGGAATTCACTATAATAAGATTATGTGGTTTATACTAAACACACTAAAGCACAAAATTAGAATATTATTATCATAGTAACGATTAGAATCATCAATCATTTGAAGAATCAATAACTACATCTGTTCCATAGCTTATTCTACTAAAGAGATGATCCACACATACTATGTATCATTTGGCAGTCATAGTCATTCATAATATATATTTTTATACAAACAGAACATCTTTGCTATAGAGTTTAACATATCAGTAATTAAAACAACAATGGAAAAATACAAATTCTTATTTATATATGTTCTTGAATTCTATATATTTCAGCATGACAGCACAACTTCAACAACAACCAACTCAACCACTAGAACAGCCAAAGCAACAACAGTTTGCGTATGTTTGTCCACAATTGACGATACTCAATTTGTTAAATTAATATAATTCAATATGATATGCACATTTAGTTGATTGCGTCTTCTATTGCAAAATGGAACACGTTTTTTGTGTTTTTTTTTTTTTTGCATTGTGTAATTTATGTATATGTATACAAAAAAAGGGACAATATCATAAATTTGTACAAATGCGAAGGCTAAGAAGAAGAAGTTGATTATAAGCAAGAGCTAATTAGCTTACGCACCAGCTGCTTGTCGCTCTGAGAACACTATGGCTACGTCCAATGGTGCTTACGCGTGTTCATCCTACCAGCAACAACAAGAGCCACAAACACATATAGACAAAGATAGAATGCTGCTGTGATATATGTACATAAACATATAGTAGATTTGTGCGATAAAGAGAAGTGTGATTGTGTGCGTTAGCAGGCACTTTTATTTTTGTTTTGATCAGAGAAATTAAGGTAAAAAAAAAAAAATGAGTAGCGACAAGGTCAGGCAATGACATAATTATTACCCTTTCAGCATAAAAATTGCATTCTGCGCTATTAGTGACGTTTTAATATTCTTACACTTTATTTTTATTCTTTGTTCATTTTGTTAGGTTTTCTTTTTACTTTCTATAGTGTCGTAGCTAGAATGACAAAAATGTATACTTTAAATTGGCAAAACGCCAAAAGTATACTTGTGCAAAATTATTGGCAAGGTCAAACAAATTAAATAGAGAAGTTTGTTAGAGTTTAATGACTTTTTGTATTATATAAGAAGTTTTAAATATTTTATTAGACAGTCACTAAAACTTTAATTACGTTTTTTTATTTATTTATTTTTATTTTTGTTTTTTGTAATAGTAAAAGTTTAGTGCATCTGCTCTGAACACGTCTGCCAGATAAAGGCCAAAATGTTCGCAAGCAAGAAATTCTTGAAATGTTGCCATTGCAAGTAGTTGACGGTCAATTAGGCGCCATGCTGTCTGTGAAAATTCATTTCAATCAACGATAGAGAATTTCTTTAAATCAATAATAAAGACGACTTTTGGTCATTAGTGCTGTTCGGTATAAAATGCAGTTGAAATTACACAGTATGATATGATAGATAATGCTAATCAAAGCAAATTCTGATTTAATTAAACAAAAAATAGGTTTACTGAAATAGATCGATCATTAATTAGCCAACACACGTTAAACTCTTCATTGCAGTTTATTGCCGAAAATTGTCAACGGCGGCATTGCCGGCATTATTGGCGTAACATGCGTTTTCCCGCTGGATTTGGTAAAGACACGTTTGCAGAGTCAGACAGTTGGTCCAAATGGCGAGAAAATGTACAGCAGCATGTAAGTTGTATTTACGAATTGAAGCCAATTGTAAAATTAAATTAATATTTATCATTACGAAAAAGGTTCGATTGCTTTCGCAAGACATATCGCGCCGAAGGCTATTTCGGCATGTATCGCGGCTCCGGCGTCAACATATTGTTAATTACACCCGAAAAAGCAATTAAATTAACTGCCAACGATTACTTCCGTCACAAATTGACTACCAAGGATGGCAAATTGCCCATAACCAGCCAAATGGTTGCTGGCGGTTTGGCTGGTGCATTCCAAATTGTCGTAACAACGCCAATGGAATTGCTAAAGATACAAATGCAGGATGCTGGCCGTGTTGCTGCACATGCAAAACAAGCTGGCAAAACAGTTGAGAAAGTGTCCGCCACACAATTAGCTAAAGGATTGATCAAAGAGAAGGGCATCTTTGGTTTGTACAAAGGATTGGGCGCAACAGCAGCCCGTGATATAACATTCTCCGTCATATACTTCCCGCTTTTTGCGACACTTAACGAATTGGGTCCACGACGAAACGATGGTTCCGGTGAAGCTGTCTTCTGGTAAATACATAATCTTAATGCCAACACAACACATATATATATATTTTTTAATTTATGATTTTTATCACTCCAATAGGTGTTCTTTCCTGGCAGGCTTGGCAGCTGGTTCTACGGCTGCGCTTGCGGTTAATCCGTTCGATGTTGTTAAGACACGTCTGCAGGCAATCAAGAAGGCCGATGGTGAGAAAGAATTCAAGGGCATTACCGATTGCATAACGTAAGTCAAATCTTGTTTTATAACTTGTTAACAAAATCAAAAATTCATAAACTTTTTTCTTTTGTAGCAAAACGCTTAAACACGAAGGTCCAACTGCTTTCTTCAAGGGTGGTCTCTGCCGTATGATTGTGATTGCTCCTCTCTTTGGCATTGCACAAACTGTTTATTACTTGGGTGTGGCCGAAGGCTTGCTTGGCATGCAAAAGAAATAAGCTTACTAATAACTATCTAGGCAGTGAAGTACGTTTGCCAATAGCAGTGGAGTATATAGCGCATTTTTAACAAATAATCTTTGTGTTATTCTTGTTGTTGTTATTGTTAGAGCTGTCAATATTTAAGTCTCAAGTTACACGTACCTCCATTAAGGCAAACACTCACAAACTTTATTAACTTTACATATATTGTAATCATTGTTGCCAATTTAATACTCCATGTTCAACAGACCCAATCGCCAAGCATGAAAACTAAACTTTTATATGTGATGTGTGATTTTATGTTTAATGAGACAATTGTAGAGTACAAAATTGGCAGGAATACATATAATTGTTGTGCTATTTAGAGAAAATTATTAACTCTAACTACGGTTATACATACACATGAAAACGGTATTATGTACTAAGTCAAAAGTATGCATAGGATCTAAACTAAATACTGTATGTACCATATGTATGCCGCTACATCGGTTAAGCTAAAAAGTTATCTGCATGCAAGATTATAGACAAACTAATAGAAATGCAAAAATCTATATTGACAAATACGTATCTATCAAAATGTATACAAAATAAATTAACTGAATGACTTCTTTGTCAAATTATAGGGGCAAATAAAAAAAAAAGCAAGAAATATTTATATACAATGACAATAAATTGAAATTTCTGAGCGAATTTGATTAATAATACATGAAATATTAACTGCAATATAAACCCAGAGACACGCACTGTTTGTATTCGATGTATGATAGTTGTTACGCTCTTGTAAATGTCCTTTAATTTTTGTTTTAATAATTTGTGCATGTCTTGTTTTTGTTCTGTGTCTTTTTATGTAAACCGAAAACATGCCATTTAACTTAGTTAAATTTTCTTATCATTATTATTTTGCATTTTGCTTTAAGCTAAATATTTTAAATGATTTCTGAACAAGAAATATAGAACACTTTATAAAAATTACCACATATCTAAATAAAGCAAACTATTTATGTATGTAAAGTTTATAATGATTTGTTCATGCTGATATTTGCCTGCAATCAATGAAATAGCGCATAGCGCGCATATGCATATCTATTCAACTGGAATTCCTGCCTATCAATGCAAAATATTCACGGTCAAGAAAATGGAAAACACAACTTAGAAAAATGTTTGTTGAAACAATATCCGTTAAAATGAGGATGACTTAAAAAAAACTGCAACGCTTTAACTTTGTTTTTTGGCTTTATTCAATATGAAGTTGATTATTATTATTTGCAAAATGTCTAAAAGTTATAATAAAGAAAAAACTTTTTGAAACCACAGCTTGCGTGGTTTTGATTAAATCAATCATTTCAAAATATAAATTTGTTGATTGAAACTACTTATATTAACATGGCATACTCCACATGGAAAATGAGCACTTCGCCCAAACAATTTAGGTAAGTTTTGTTTCTAAAAGTTTTAAACAAAAAACATTTTCAAAAGCCGTCAATTTGTATTGGCTAACTTTCTGTCACAGTTTATTGCCAAAAATAATAAATGGCGGAATTGCCGGTATTATAGGTGTGACATGCGTCTTTCCACTTGATTTGGTTAAAACACGCTTGCAGAGTCAGACAATTGGTCCGAACGGCGAGAAAATGTACAGTGGCATGTATGTGAAGCGCAACGGCATAATTCCTTGTATTTTGTTATTGCTTTAACACCATACTTTCATTTAAGGTTTGACTGTTTTCGTCAGACTTATGCCAGCGAAGGTTTCGCTGGCATGTATCGTGGCTCGGCAGTCAACATATTGTTAATAACGCCTGAGAAGGCAATTAAACTCACAGCAAATGATTTCTTTCGTCACCATTTGACAACAAGCGATGGTAAATTACCAGTTACCAGCCAAATGTTAGCTGGCGGCTTGGCTGGTGCATTTCAAATAATTGTGACAACGCCAATGGAATTGCTTAAGATACAAATGCAAAATGCTGGTCGCATGGCTGCTGAAGCAAAGCTAGCTGGCCGAACATTTGAGAAGGTAACTGCTACTCAGCTTGCTGCTAATATGATCAAGGAACGAGGCATATTTGGCTTGTACAAGGGCTTGGGCGCAACAGCGGCGCGTGATATAACTTTCTCGGTTTTCTATTTTCCTCTTTTCGCTATATTGAATAGCTTAGGACCGCGTAGAAATAACAATTCGGGTGAAGCTGTATTCTGGTGCGCAAATATACAACATGTTTGTGTTATTTTTTTTGTTATTATTGAGCGTGCATCTCCTATCAGGTGCTCATTTCTGTCTGGTCTTGTGGCCGGCGCAGTAACTGCGGTGGCGGTGACGCCATTGGATGTCGTGAAAACTCGTCTTCAGTCAGTAAGGGCAGGCGAAAAACAGTACAACGGCTTCGTGGATTGCATAACGTTAATATTGACATTATTACTGTATTTGTAAATAATATCGCTCATTCTGTTTTGTAGCTCAACACTTAAAAGCGAAGGACCAAAAGCTTTTTTCAAGGGTGGCCTGTGCCGTGCCATGGTAATTGCACCTCTATTTGCTATTGCCCAAACGGTTTACTTCTTGGGTGTCGGTGAAGCATTGTTAGACGCAATTGGCATGTAAATTTTGAACAGCAAATTGTTTTTTATATATATTTTTTTTTAATTAGCAAGAAATTTTAAGTGAACTTAATTTAAGTATCAATAGTAACGAATTTTGAAATTTCGTTTCGTTAAATAAACAAACTCCTTTCATCAATGATGACATATCACACCACGAAATCATTTTAAACAACATTTATTGTTGTTTTCTACAGTCGTCTGCTCTCTCCTGCACTTTTGCTTAGATAACATCGGCTGCTTGATTCCTGGGTACATCAGTAACATCACCATCACCCATGTCCCGATAGCGGCCGCGTTGCCAACGCGCTAGTGCTGCACGATACCACTCCAAAAATATTGCATTGCGATAGGAGATAATGCCCATTTCCAGTATGATAAAGCCCAATATTGTTATCAGATTCATGTATTCCCAATCAAAAAGCAGCACGAAAAACCAAACGAAAAAGACGCGTAGACCATCAGCTAGCAGGCGATTAGTTGTCGACGAAAACTTAACAATTGTCAGTGCTACAAAATTGTAGACGCTACAGGAGAGCATAAAGCCCAATAAAGCGAACAAAAGCCAAATATTACTGCGCAACTGTGGAAAGATGTCACTTAAATCATCAAATACGCCGTGAGAATTCTCGCTGAGTGGTGTCGGACTAGGAAGAAAATGCAGACAAATGCCAAACAGTGCGGTTATACAAACACCAAAGATGCCCTGCCAGCCTACCATTTGCATAGCAGGAAAATCACTGGCTTTCAGGTGTTTTTCCTCGTAGACAAATTGTAAGGCATGCAAAACTTGTGCACAAATGATTAGGAGATCACCAGTGAGAATTGCATTTGAGTCGGCGTGAGAAATTGAAATGCTGTCGTAATCAACCCGTTGTACATCAATAGACACGATGGCAAGTATGCCGCAAGACATGGTAAACATTGCCATCCAGTGACGCGATGAGAGATTCTGGTTCAGGTAAATCGAACTGAATATTCCAACGAATATAAGGGCAACGCCTGTAAAACAAATGCAAGTACGGCATTATATACTGATAAGTACAAAGCGAATAATAATTTAACTTGCCTCTTATCATTTGGAAACTGGTCGCATAGGTCAAGTAAAGACCAGTAAAGAGCAACAGCGATGCAATTGCATCGAGCAGTGCTGGTAATAACATGCTCAATGGCGAAAATTCTCGACCTCCACTAGTCAAAATGTGTTCATTTTCGGCTCCTTGCTACGAATTATTGTTTATAGCTTGTTGTAATATATTCCATGCAATTGGATTTGGTTTACTTACACCACGTCTGTGCAGCAACAAATATGTCAGTTTGTAGACAACAAAACACAATATTTCACCCAAAAACATGAGCAGCGTCAATACAACAGGATGTTGGAAACGCCGAAATTTGCCATCGCTGCACTCGCCAAGCTGATTGTCAGCCCACCTGAAACGTAGTATGATTGTCGGAGTGATAATGTATTTTTTTAATTCGTAAACATTTATTTCAGCTTTTACGCAGTTAGAATTTTGGCAACAATTACTCACTTGACGATCAAAACATTAAAAGAGCCGCATAACACGAAAAACAGCGAAAGCATTACACGCATATCCATCTTTGTAACTTATTTAAATTAATATACACACAGTTTTTAAAAAACCATAACTTTTTGCATCATAATTAAATTATTCGTTCTTTGTTTGCTGCACAATTGTCTTTTGAACATTCGCAGTATGATGTTATCTTATGTCACATAGGGTTATACTACGTATGTGGCAGTCTTGAATTCAAAAAAGAGTCACTGCTAGACCATCCTATGTTGTGTGCCGCTGAATACAACATAAGAATATTTAATACTAGGAGTGATGAAAAACATCTTAGTTGGCATCAGTGGGACGGTCGAACTAAAATGATGATTACTTAATGCTGACGTTGCCAGATCAGAGCAATGTTTTTCTGGATGTTGTCGTTAGATCTTGATGGTCCATCTAGCTGAGGTTGGCCTGTAAATATAGCCAAATTCGCATAAATACCTATCCGGCTCGAATCGACCGTTTTATAAGCTAGCTTTTCCGTTGTATATTTAAATTAAATAAACAGATTCGTATCTTTTTGTGTGCTGTTTCTTTATTAAGCCAAACTTAAATGATATCACAGGATTAAATTAAAAAATGAACATTTTTCAATAAAATTTAAAATATGTGCTGATCAAAAAAATGTTATTCGTGCCGTAAAAATGCATTTCATCTACGCCGGCGTTTGCGTCTGGTTTTTCCTATGAAATATAAAAATTGTGTTAATTTGTTATTGATAAATGTAAATAGTCAATTATTATTATATTACAACAAAGCTCAATTAATAAAGCTCACCTGAAGTTTTATATGTCTTTTTTTCAATGTGTGTGTGTAAGTGCTGAAATGTGTATGTGTTGAGGCCTAAAGTGCTGTGTTCTGTGGTTCACCACTTAAAGCTCATCCTTCGCCTGAGGTAGTGTCACCTCTTCCACCGTGCCCAAGTGTATTGTTGCATTTGGACGGCTGTACTTTGGTATGTATGTGACTGTTTCGCTATTGCTGAATACTGTGTTCTCTGTGTGTTCCGTTGCAACGGAAGGATCAGGACTAGTGAGTGTGATTTTTGAACCAATTGCCACCCTACGAACAAATAGGTCGAGTATATAGGGATGGGTATATGTCAATGTATTGTTCTACTTTCGTTTTGTGTGTGTGTTCTTGAGGTTAGTAATCCTGCAATTTAGTGTTAGTAGCGTTAGCCAAATTGAACTAATTTTATAGTATCAAAGATTTCTATAAAGTACCTTATTTACAGTGGTAAATATTAAAAGCGATGCTGATGGCTACCAGCACGTGATCCGCGTAGCTTTTGTGGATTTCTAACGTAAGTTCAGCATTTATTTTTTTTTTATTATTTACAAACTTTCGAGTTTATTTTTAAATTTGTTTATCATTAGAGACACTTACCTATCGCGTGTTTGCATGGTGGCCTCAACATCCAAGCTGCGCGGCTTCCGGAAATCACATTCCAACGAAAAAGCCGAATCACCGGGCGTAATCAATTCTGGATCGTTTTGTATGACAACGATATTGGAGTAAAGTTCACCCTCCTTCAATGTCTGACACTGATCCAATTGGAAATTCATTTCGATTGAGCGTGCATTTTGAGCGCCCGGCTTCATGAAACACGGCGGAGTTTGCTTGTAGAAACTACCACGAGTGTACATGACGCCCGTGAATGGTTTCTCAGTTTCAAGTACGACATTCATTGAATTGGCGCCACACTTGAGATTCACCTTCTGTATGCCCTGATCGCTGCCCTCAATCTTGAATGTATCTGATAGGTCTTGTTCCCAGATTTCTAAAAGTGACATATGGAAACAATTAAAATTGTTAAGTGAAAATGAAAAACGTTTAAAAATTTTGCTGCTGAATTGTGTAACCCGAAGATTGATGCCAATTTGACGATGTTTTGACGTTCCTTATGTGAACAAATCCTATGTTACATAAGCTGACTCAGTACATATGCGAATTTAGATTTCAGATTTATTTATCAAACCTGAATACAAAAGTGTCATATGTGCTGTGTGGCTCAATGTGACATAGAAGAAATAACCATTTGCGGGACAGTCTTTCACTAAATGAATGTTAATTTATCATGTTTAAATAGTGAATAAAACTTGTAATCGAAAGTTTTCTATGCCTAGTGTCAATTGCTTTTACTTATTTTGTAATCCGCTTAATGTTTACAAAGCAACGGCATTTCTAAGCGCATATTAGGGTCAAAGTGCTGGCAGAACTCACTCATCAGCCATAACACAAGCTAATTCTGCAATATTTTAAGTTTAAGTTTACGACCAAAGCTGAAACCGGTTTGTTCGTATTTGAATAGAACGAGTCTTAAAAGTATAGAACGTTTAGAAAATTTCACTCTTTTATTGAACATTCTGGCATTGTTGTTTCTTGTAAGGCCTACCTTGGTTGTTGCGTTGTTTATTGTTGTTGTTGTTGTTACCGCTACCACCATAAACCGCGTACAACACGTTGCAACCGCAAAGCAACAAGAAAAGTGTATTTTGAAGTGAAAACATTTTTCGTTGTTAAAATTTAATAATTTTAAGTATTATTCACTTAATGTTTTGTTAACGTTTTATTATTTGATTTTTTCGGAAATATAAGCAGCACGACTTTTCGTTATAAGGTTTAAAGCACAACTGTCGATACACGTCGCATGCGCAGCGCATATAAAACCGATTTGTGATGGCCGATCTTGGCCAACACAAATGCGGCGACTGCGCTGTCAGCCGTAAACGAGTCAACGAGAAAGACGAAGAAAGCACAAGAAGCGTAATAGGAAGTAAACAATGGTGAGAGAGAGAATCTCTCTGCAATAGACAAATCTTAATAGTCACACAGACGGAGATATTTGTGCAAAAGAGTGTGGCCGGGAGTTTTATGGCAGGAGTGGGAGAGCGAAGTGCACTTGTTGCTGTCAATTGTAATTTTGTTGCCGGTCCTTTCTTTTGCGCTTTTCTGTTGTGTTTTGGCGATTTTGTGCTTTGCTTAAAAACGTCCGCATGAATGAAAAAATTGTATTTCTTGCAGGTTAAATCAAAATAAATTAAATCCCATTGCACACGAGTATGCAAACTGAAAATTGTTGCAATGCCAAATCATTAAATCATAAAATGGTCAAGTCGAAATAATGCCGTTTGATGATCATAAGAAAGAAGGAAAAAAGTGGGAAAAAGACAGAGAGACGGTAAACGTTGCAAATATTTCCGCTTTTGTTGTTTTATTGCAAATTGTTTTGTTACTTTTCGATTGTTTTTATAATAATTGTGCATGTTTGGTTTATCTGTAATTTTGTTGCTGTAAGTTGTAAAAATCTTTTTGACTTCCCAGTTTTGTTAAATTTTGTTAGTGTTTATTTATTATATTATTTATTTTTCTTTTTCGCCGTCGTGGTACAAATTGGAACCGTTTGAAAATGCGCAAAAAATGTGTGGCTTCAGCTTTTGTTGTTGTGTGCAGTTTATGCAACAATTACTTTGCTTTTTTTTTTTTGCACATTTTACCGTTCAATTAAACTCACACAACGTAATTTAGAAGAAAGTTATGTTGTATAAAAATGAGGAATAAACTTATAATAAAAAATAATAAATAAACATACATATGTGTACATAATCCTGGGGGTGTAATGGGGGCTGACCACAATTGAAGTGTTGCTAATTATGAATTCATGTCTGTTACAATGAAGCGTCTTCCAAAATTCAAGCAAAATTTGAATTTTATACCATAAAAACTAAATCGCTTATGTTTCATATAACTACTCCGCACATACAGCACATAGCATTGCAATCTAAGTTTGAGTGCTGGTCTGGCGTATGTGCGGAGAGGTACTATGTAAGCATATGCTTATCTTAGTAGAATTTTTTAAAGTGATTGTAAATCATGTTGAGTGTTTTGATTTATAAATTTGTACAACTTTTTTTTTGTTAATTTCAAATAAGTTGCTACACTTGATTAGATCTATTAATTAATTAATATTTTTTTTTTTTCAATCAATAAACATTTTCAGCTTTTATCATCGAAAATTACCGGCGTCAACATCAAGAACACTTCAACCGAAATCTCAACTTTTATCAATAGTACATACGTGTAAGTCAAATTCAAAGACAAACGTCTGGTTATATTATATTTATTAAACTGATAAAATTAAAACAAAATGTTAAAAAAAAAAAAATGTAATAAAAATGACTAATTTTTGGATTTTGCATTTACCGCAGCCCAGTAACGTTCAAGTTCAACGCCTTCCCAGTTCATGGATTTGGTAAAAATGCTGCAAAAGTAAAACGGAAATAAAAATGAGACATTAAAAATGAGCCAAGTGAACGAAAGAGGCAACAATGACAACGACATAATTGCGAAACAAGTTCGGCCAGCAAGCAAAACGCCTGCACCACTGCACCGATGGCCAAGATCGACAAACATGGCCATAAATAAGCGCAATATGTACTGAACAACTGGACGTGCAACATGTAAGCCGAATCATATAATTGTCATTAAGCGTACTATCTGTCGGATATAAATGCGCATGATGTGATGCAATCGCAGAGAGTGCTCAGGCCATTAACATTATATCCGAGTTGCACAATTTCCAACTTCCGAATTCAACTACAGGCTCAGTTTAGCTTGCAGCAATAGGCCCACTTTACACTCACACACACACACACACGTACTCATGTAACTTACTTGTCACGCAAATATTGCAAAACTTCCTGCTCCTTAGCAGTGAGCCCATCATAGTAAGCGCTCAAATTTATCTCAAGCAAGCGACGCGTTTGCATGCCAGTCAGGAAAGTCGTTGCGCCACTCAACTGCATTGTATAGTTCATAGCCAGTTTGCCGAATTCAACGTTGCGCTCTTGGCAGACAGACGCGGCCTTTCGCGCTAATGCTTTAATTTCATCGCTTGCCGGATGCCATGCCGGCGGTCCACTAGGGGTCAGTAGGCCCATGGCATGTGCACAAGCACAAACGTGTCCTAAGTTTTGCTTTTCGATGAAGTCAATGTATGAGAGTACCGTGTCATCCAATAGCGTGTAACGTGTATAGGTCAAGATCATCTGTAATTGAAATATTTTATTTAGTATAAAGCATTGCTGTATGGAGTGCAGATACATACATCAAAACGTCCTTTGGCACGTTCAATGCACTCTTTTAGTTTGGCCACTGGATAACCCGTAACGCCAATGTACTTCGCTTTGCCCTCTTTCACTAGTTTCTCCAACTCTGGCAATGTCTCGTTAATCACAATGTCCAAATTGGGTGCAAATTCAATATCATGTATCTGTAGATTATTGAAAGCTTACTAATGTCCTCCACTTACTCAAATACATATATGAGAAATACACACCTGTATCACATCCACATAATCCAGACCGAGTAATTTTAAACTCAATTCGACACTTTCACGGGTTTTCTTTGCCGAGAAATCGAACATATCGTCGATATTTTTGCCATAACGACCCACCTTAGTTGCCACATAGTATGCCTCACGCGGCACACCTTTCAGTGCCATGCCCAGCACCTCCTCTGAACGACGTTGACCATAATAGGGTGCCGTATCAAGATAGTTAATTCCTGATTTAATTGCTTGATGTACTGTCTTTATAGCCTCGTCCAAATCAAGGTCACTACGTGTGTAAGAACAACAAGTTTTATCAATCATATTCGGAGCGGCACACTTTACTTGTCGCTTGACACACACATACAGCTGTTTCCCAAGTGGTTTGTTTGTACTCACCCATATTGTTGACAGAGCGTACCACAGCCAAATGATATTACCGAGATTTGTAAGCCCGTTTTTCCAAAGTTGCGGTACTCCATGCGCTTAAATAGCTCATCATTATGAAAACCTTTCACATAAGTTGCTGGCAACGAAGTCATTTTTTATAACACTTTACAATTTTTTTTTTACTTGAGAATTCTTTGTTCTGTTTTGTTATTATTTATAAAACAACTTTGTGAGCGCAGAAGTCTCGCACAAAATTCACATTTGCTGAAAGTCAAGTGTTCACTGGCATCTAATAAAAGCAAACCTCTTCTCTTATATAGAAATCAGAGGCAAAGTTCTGATGTGTGTTTAATTACTCTCAACGGAATGGCAGTGCAAGTGTTCTGATCTTATCGGAAGATAGTGATACAATGAGAGAGAGAATAAGTAATGGGCATATTACAGGGTGAGCTAACTAATCAGCAAGAAGCTATAAAATGTTCACATTCATATATAATTAGTACAATTTTGGGTTGTTTATTAATATAAATGAGACATTAGTTTTCTATTATTGCTATATATTTTTTTTCAAGGGGTAGTAAATTGATTATTTCAGAACAAGACTCCAAACCATAAAAGATGCAAATATTGTACTTTCCTTTCTGATTCAATTAACAACTTGTAGGACGAATCATCATTTTAGCATATTTATATGAATAATAACTCCGCCATGTGTGCCACTCGATACCACTCAAAGTTGAATCTTTACTATAGGGTTGGTATATGCCAGTAAGCTTGCTATTAGATTCGATACAACCAAAAATTCCAATAAGTAATCCGTTAAATCTATAAAATGGATTTACCTGTTGCCGCAGTTATTGTGCCACCATCCTCCTTTGAATACCCCGGCACAGTCTCGGTTGCTGTTGTCATTATCTCTGTCGAATGTTGAAAATTTCATGGTTTCGCTATCACGTAAAGCACTTCCTGCAGTGCCCGAATATTTTCCCAAAACATTTAAAGAATAATCCTCAGCTTCGGAGCTGATTTGAAAACGATCATATTTGGAATATTTTTGAATATTTTCAAAGTCCAACAACACGACCATCAACTCATGGCATTGTAATGATGTCAATTGATAAAGATTTTCAAGACCAATGAAGAAGTTGCCAGCAATATTGCCAAATCCGTCTTTATAGTCTTGCCATGGTCGTTGGAAGTCAACAGATCCATCAATTCGTCGTAACACAACCAGCCAATTTTTCTCATCGCAAAAAACCTCAAACGGCTTAATGTTTGAATTTGGAAGTTGTAATTTATAAACGCCAAACTTGTCCGCTTCAGAGCAGCTTTGAATAAGCTTTTGTTCTCCGCGATTGTTGGCTTTTAATTCTCGCAAAAGTGGTTCCAAACTAATTTGTTTTGTCTTTAGTTAATTGCGCTTATTTACACATATCAAATTGCTTACCTCTCAGATACAACTTGACTTACAACCGCGGTCAAATTTCCTTCTATTTGTTTCCATTCACGCAAAATTGTGTGATTTTCAATGTTTGATTTTTGTTGAATTGTTTCAATATCGTTTCGATTCAAATTGAACTTTTCACGGAAGGAATTCTTTAGAGGCTCTAAGTCCTCTTGAATGTTTTTAAGACTGAAATATGTAAAAAAAATTTAACAATAAAAACATGAAATTTAATTAAGTAACTACCTCAAAGATATGCTATCAAAATTTTCATTAATTATTGTGCAATTTTCTTTCTCATTTAACAAGATTGGATTTCCCTCACTGGAATGTGAAAAGTTTAATTACATTTTAATTTATTTATTTGTTTTGAAACTATTACCGAAGTTTAAGAATTTCAAGCTTTAAGTTTGAGATTTCTAACTGAAGTTTTAAGTTTTGTTGTTCGCACGTCAAAACTTGTTCACTAGGATTGTAATTAATTGCACTGGTTGAAACAATATTAACAATGTTGATTAATAAAGTTTTTATAAACAATTTTAATACAAATGGTGTGCAAACTTTCATTTTGCCAACTTATTGACAGCACTCTTAAATAATAAATAATCGAAACATGAATTTACATTTACAAAGAAGCATGCATTATTATAGATTAAGTATGAAAAGGTGAAAATGTCATAAAGAAAAATGAATAATTAAGAGATAAGAATTGAATCCGTTATCTTGTATATATTGCGTTGTTTCAGTTTCTTTTTAATTTGAAAAATGACTTCAGATGTCACTTTTTTGTGCCCTGAAGACAAAGTTGGTTGGTAAGACAAGATTAAGTTAAAACTACAACTGCTGGATTAGGAATTTCGGAAGAATATATAATTTATAATTTGTATAATAATAATTTTAAGGCCTATAGTCGAAAAGAAAGAAAAAAAGTATCTCTATTACAAAACACAACATGAATTTAACAAAGAATAATTAACGAAAATAAACAATCCGAGGGGTTGACCCCGCAATAAAAGTCTCTACAGGATCATAGTAGAAGAGAAGCGTGGTCTATATAACACGAAAGCAAGATATAAGCTTACTTGTTATTTGCTGGATATTTGATACTTTTTACGTACCATTTTTCGATCCGGGCAGATTACATTTGAAATGAATCCACATAGTCGATTTAATCTGGATCAATCGTATTAAAAAATTAAACAATTAAATTAGTTGAAAAAAAACGAAAAAGTCGATATTTTTTTATTTTTACCAACTATTATTTTGTTACACAATAAAGGAAGATTTTTCGCAAATAAGTCGTCTTCGTTTTCTCTAATAGACAATTTCAAATGTTATTCAAAAAACGTTTTTGTTGTAAAGTAAATAAATATATATGTATATATAGAGATACGCACGTACATGTATGTAAATGTGTGCGTTTGTATAAATATCGCATTACAGTTATTGTATTATAAAGAAAACTTTTAAGATATTTTCTCTGCAATTGACATCACTCTAGAAGAAAACATCGAAATCACCATTTTGCTGAGCGTAAAGAGGAGGAACTGGTCGACGTTGTTGTTGTGGTTGTTGTTGACGTCTGACGACAATGATGTCATTTATCTCATGCACGATACCATTGGTAGCGATGATGTCGCACTTGGTGACGCCAGCGTTTTCGATTTTCGGACGGCGATCGCGGGTAATACGCAAATGTTGACCGTTAAGCGCCTCAATCGAACGAACAAATGGCCAATTGGTCGGTATAATGCCGGCGCAGCAGACAACATCGTTGACAATATGCGATTTGACAAGTGAGACAAGTTCCTCCTTGTTCTGGCTGATCTTATACTCGCCCGATTGGAATTCCTCGAAGACATCATTCTTAGGCACAAGCAATGTGAAACTGTCCGATTCATTGGTCAGCAAATGTGTGAGATTTGCGTTGCGTACGAGTTCCAAGAATTTGCTATAGTTTGGATTCACCTCCAGTGCTTTGAGCAAATTCTAAAATAATTGTAAAGAACGTCTTTGTAAATAAATAGAACTTAAATGTTTGAAAATAATGACTTACATTCTCAGGTTTGGACAGCACACGATCAACTTGATGCAAAACGGAACCACAGCTCTCGTCGTCAAAGTGCACGAGTCGCGCACAATTCACCGTCGCGCGATTCATAATATCCGAGAAAAGTGCGTGCGTCGAATAGAGATTGAGGCGCACATTTGCGCCAGCCACGGTAGGCAAGCTACGCTCGGAGAGATCGCAGGTCTTGATCATTGGCTTGACAACGTGATAGTTGAGGAATTCCAATAAATCAATGTTGTCCTTCAGCAGTTCGGGTTGTTCATTCAGTAATTTGACCCATTCGGAATTTTGAAGTGCTTTGTCGGTTGGCGCAAAGATTGTTACATTACTCAAATCATCAAACTGATTGTCATAACCGGAAGCTTCCAGCAAGCGTTTGAAGAGCGTCAGATTCTTTTCCTGCATCAGCGACACAATGGGCAAAGCGGACTGCGTCGGCAAAATGGTGTCAATTACATGTAAAACACCATTCGTGCCCATAATATCGGCTTCGGTAACCTTCGCAACGCCGTTGATAATTATCGGTTGCTGACCGACAAGATCTTCAACTTCACTAGGCTTGCGTGCGCCGCCGGCGACACGAGACGAGGTTGAACGATTGAATAGCAACGCTTCGCCGAGCAGATTATAAGCGGTGGTCTTGGCATTCGGTACGGAAGCAATCGAGCAGAAGGTTAAGTCAAGCATGTGATTTTTCAGTATATCTGTTTGGATTTGATTGTGTGACAACGCATATGTAAAACAATATTGAGTATGAACTGAATGTGTTACTCACTTGAAGCACAGCCCTTGCCCTCTTTGAGCGCACGACGCAAATGTGGTTCCAAACGATCAAAGGCATCATCAGTGGGCACGAAAATTGTTACAGGTGTCTCACCTTCAAGCAATTCACTCAGCTTTGTCTTCTCGAGCACGGTACGCATAATGGACATGTCAGCACGACCGCGTATTATATCCATGACATTCTTTGTGACTGGCTTCAGTACACCATCGAGTGTATGCACCAAACCCTGTTCGGAGAGCATATCATGTTTCTCAATTGGCACACAATTGGCTGCATATTTATATGGCTCAAGGCCTAGAGCCGCCGGTAAATGATACAAATTAATACGTATGCTTTGTTCAGGCATTTTGGTCTTTAACAATTTCTCATTATTAACATCCTCGAGCAAAATTTCGCCATCGACAGCGTGCAGCATAAAAGTATTTCTCAATGACTCATCAGCCTTTGGTTCGACCACGTTCTATTGAAAGAAACAAACAAAAATTTAATTAAAATTGCATTCCCATCTCTTGATTCAAACAAACGTACATTTTCGGTTTGCTGTTGTGCTCTGTACTCATTGAATGCATCATCTTTGGGCACGAAAATCGTTACTTTCTTGCCGCCGCTGCCCAGCATGTTGCCCAATTCGCCGCTGCTCTTTGCACTCGCTATGAACTGTTTAGCGCCCAAGTCGCTGGCCGCTGCCTCGATTTCCTTAATTTCAATCTTCTCACAAGGTGTATTGAAGTCACTATTACGTGGTCTGCCATAGCCGTGGCAACATTGACGTGTAATCGTCAGCGTCTTCTTTTTGCCATTTTGATTAATGCTATAATTATTACATATATGATTATTGATTACATTTGCAATAAACGCGAATTTCAAAACGTCTTTTGCCTACTTACATTTTCGTACAGACGTGTTTATTTGGTTTCTCATTGCAGGAGTTCACACTGAAATGGAATTGGCCAAACAATTGGGCACGCGTCACATCACGTTCGCCATCTTCGCCAGCTGCCTCGATGATTTGTTCGTTGTCAGCCTCGCTGTCTGCAGTCGTCTCATCTTCTTGTTTCTCGGTGCACACATTGGGACTGAAAATTGCAACAAAAGCGTAATCAGCACGTAGTCATAAATGTATATGTACATTAATCTTAGAGAGGTGAATTACAAAATGATTTATTTTTTTAAATTTGTAAAAGCAGTAAAACTAACTACAAAAACAATTTGCCTTTGCTATAAAAAGGCAATTTGAAATTTTGAAACCGTTTTTATTTCAATTTATTTAATGTCTTGTCTGTCTCTGTGATTATGTTCGTACTTGTCAATTTGTCACACTCACACTTGTTGGGACAAAAAAAAAACAAAACAACAAAAATGATTCAATGCCAAGATCATTTAAAATTTCATTAGACTTAATTGATTAATATTTAAAGCTAATCTCACAATGAATACAAAACATGGCATGAAATCTATTAAACAAACCACATTATTATATAACAAAGCGTCAAAGGTTTATAATTATTAGCTATATAGTACATGTATACATATTATAAATTGTGTATACACACAAACGATGTGTCAGAAGTACAACAAAAACTTTAATAGTTAATTATAAATTAAAAATGAAAAAATAAATAAGTAAATTGCAAATTGACTGCAACCGGCCGGCAAAGTTACTTTCAATCTTCCTCAGCTATTTGCAGCAACGTTCATTTATGTATATATTATAGTATGTAATTAATGCAATATTTGCGAAACAAGCCAGAAGTAATGGGGTACATACATACATATATATGTAGGTGAGTGCAAGCGAACTGAGAGCGTGTGCGAATGCAAGCCATGCAATATGGTGGCCACTTTTCAATTGTTTTAAATCGGACATGGAAAATTGTGAAATCAACACATTTTAAATAAGTATGCATATAATAAAAGTAACTGAAAAATAAAAATAAAGGGTGGAAAAAATTAAGCGACGAGTCAACAGCCTCAGCACAAAGTCTATGCAACATTTGGCACTTTATGGGAATGACGCTCTCTCGCTCAAATGAAAGTAAAGCTTGTGTTGTAAATTGTGGACAAAACGAAGAGAGAGAAAGAGAGGGAGATGCTGATGATCTCTCGCCTACTGTGCAAACTATTAGTGTCAATAAACACACACAACATGCGAAATTTCGAAATTTTTCTAGAATACACACTCACTTAAAAAAAGTAAAAAAAAAAAGAGACCTGCAAAAAGCATTTCTCTGTTGAGTTACGGACGACCGGCATGATGATTTGGACACGGACATGGCTGCGGGTCCACGGTTTAATTGAATTGAAGGCAAGCGTTTTTGTTAAACTGATTTGATTTGCACATTATGCGTGTTAAGTTGTAAAGTTTTCACTAACGACATAGTGTGTGTAAAATACATGTAAATTGAAAAAACTAATAAATCACTAAAAATCACTATCTACTGAGGCTCTACTTGTACATATGTAAATCACTCTGACGGGTGCTTGAACTCTTTGTTTGTACGACTCATATTTTTGCTATTTATTAACATTTATTATATTTGTGCTAATCATGCACAACAATTGAGGCCAAAAAGAAATGCAAAAATAACTCACTATTCTAGTCTATAGAAAATTATCATTACAAGAGAGCAGCTGAGTCTTTCGAAATGAGTGATTCATGGTATATTACTCATTGATATTACTTATGTGCTTATGGCTTGACTTACCCCTTCCACCAAGGCTCACGTGGTCCATTCGAGAAACCAAAACCGCTGAAGGAATTGAAGAAATCATTGCCAAAGAAGGGAAAGCTCTGTTGGAAGAAGATGCCCGGATTATGACCATTCACTTCGCTTGTAACGACATCGACATCTGAAAAAAGTATTTTAATATTTAAGAAATGAAGTTTTTTTGTTTTTGTTTGGCATTCATATTTATACGCACTGAATGGTTTATCCTCAATGCCTGAGCCGCTTGAGGAGGGATTTGGTTCATTGCGTCCTTGTTGTTGTTGTTGTTGTCGTTGCTGTTCAAGTGGCACAAAGTCAGTGTCGCTGCTCTCGCTGCTGAAGCTGCTAAAGTGTGGCAATAGTGGTATAGCATTAGCATAGGGTGTGTATTGTTGTTGTTGTTGTTGCAGTTGGTGTTGTTGTTGTGGCACAGGCGCTTGTGGCCAAATGGTGGCAACACGTTGCGTTGCCTGCGACCGTAACGGTTCTAATGGCGGTAATGGTGCTAATGGTATGGGCGCGAGTAGCGTGCGATGTTGCAGCATTGATGGTCGTGTTAAACGTTGCATGAAGCTATAAATGAGCGTGTGGGGAACGGAAAAGAGTCGTGGTATGTGCCAAATCAGAATTTTTGTTTTATGTCAAATGTTAAATTGCCAATCTTTAATTTTTTTCAATATTTTTTTCAAATATTTTAGTAAATGTTAAAATGTTTGATCTTTTGTTTTGTTATCGTGTTTGTTTGTATGTTAGTTTGTTTTCTTCCAGACATGACTTGAACAAAACTTAAAGTATCTTAAGATCATGAGTTATGATGTATGTGCTTTTTTGCTGCTTAGCATTATAATAGATGTGCCAAACAAATCGATACATAAACATATAATACATTTTCGTTGCAGATACTTTTTGTTAATACGTTTTGTTAAGCGCAAAGTACGTGAGTGGCAAACAAAATTTGTCTAAAGACAACAAAAACAAATCACAAAAATATAATAATAAAAATCAAATAAACATTAAAACCTATTGTGCTCAGCTTATTTACTTGTGTGACATGAACACTTGTATATTTTTTGCACCGTCAACACTTCAGACTCGAGTTGAGACGGGTTGAGTCTTCATTTTGTGAGAGAATCATTGAAATTACGTCGTCGATTTGTTTTTCTTCCTCTTCTTTTAATGGTAATTGCGACATTTGCGCTTTAGAAAATTGATTTTCAACGCTGGACTGTTGTATGTTCAGTATAATAGAATGTAACAAAAATCCTCTGTGGATTTTCTTAAACCAATCAGAAAAGAGATACTTTCCTCTAGATGTATCAAACATATTCGCAAAACTAATAAACCCGCTTATTTTCCTTTGGACACATTGCATTTTACTCGCTAAATCAGCTCAATTTATGTGACACAATTTTGTTGTTGTTTTCTTTTTTTTGTTTTTTTGTTCTTTATTCGAATTATTCAATTTGCGAAACTAATAAAATAGAATCATTCAAAAATGCAAACCACAAAAATATATGTTCTGAAAATTAATGAGCAGAACGAAGTTGAATAACATGCAAAAAAAAATATAAAATCTTAAGAATTCACAAAATTTTGTGATTCATTTGTGAAATAAAAAATCAAAGTTTTATGGAAAAGAAAGAAAATAATTCAAATCAACAAAACAGAAATAAAAGTTTCAAAAATATATCTATTTAAAGAAGACTTTCATTTGGCTTTGCAAAGACTCAAAAAGTAAAAATAATTAACAAGTTGTCAACAATTTAGACACCAACAACAATGACAAGAGATCATTAGAATGCTTATGGCGGAAGTTAATTAAAATTTAGACGAAAATACGTATAATAAATAAACAAACAAAACCAAAACATAAACAAAATATATGTGTTCGTTCGGTCAGCGATCCGAAGCGATCCATACTTTGCTTTGAAGTCGAGACTTTATTCAAAACAAAAACGTTTCAACCATTTGTCTTTCGCAGTGTATGAGTGTGTGTGTGTGACTCACGTTACGTGGCCAGAAGCCGCCGTATAGCTGATTCACTTAAGAACCCTTTCAGAATGCTCATTAGCATATTTCTTATTATTTCATTATACAAATGAGTATATGTATATATAGACAAGTACTTATATGACAAAGTGTATTTTTGCTTGGGTGCTTTGGCTTGCGGCGTGTTCTTGAATTGGATCGGATTGAAATTATATATTTCCTATGTTACCAAAAGCCATTTAACACATGTGATAGTTAGTGCTTAACCTTAGTAAGGGTGATCCATAGTAAAATCTCTTTTTAATGAAGACTATTAAGAGTATGTTTCCTAAAATAAGAAGTGTCTTCAAAATTTGTTGAGAATATCTTAAAAACTCAAGAGATTGCCTAAAATAGGAGCAGTTAATGTTAGAAACGTTTGAAGAATACGAAGTGCTAAATTCGAAAATCCTCAATTGAATATCCAAGCTGAGTTTTCTTTATTCATACATATACGTAAGTTCAAGCGAATAAAGCGACACGTCGCCAACGCGACTTATTTAATTGCCTCGCCCACTTTTGACAAAAACAAAAGAAAAGCAAGAAAAAATAAACAATAAAAAACTAAAAATGAAAAAAAAGAACCCAGATAACTTTCCACAAAATAATTTCATTCGTTACAGTCATAAAAAAAAAAAACTGTGATTGATTCGATTAACAAATGCAAACTAAATGACGATCAATCGTGTAGAATAAAATATGTTTGTATCACCGATCAAAGTATTCAAACTGCTGACCCAATTATGTTTCAAGCTTAAAACCAATAATTCTGTACAATAAAGTGAAGTGTCAAAAGTCACTTTTAAGTATTTTACATGGAAGCCCTCAAAAAAATAGTCAGCTAAGCTGATTTTCTGGCCCAGTCAGAAAAAAATTTTGCTTACGATTCACTTAAATGTTGATTAACATGTTTGCTGAGAGACAATTTTCGGTGCTTTAACTCGAGCAGACAGACTGACAGACTGACAGACTGACTGACAGACAGACAAGAACAAAGTGGAACACCAAGTCGGTGTCAAAAATGAGGCTTCAAATTTGTTTTGTTTTCTTTTTTTTTTTTTTTTTTCTTAAAGGTTAGGAGGCGTTAAATGCAGCGATGTGTAAAGCTGAGATACAAACTGTCAGATATTTATGTACACATGACGGCAGAGAAACAATCAAAGAGTTAAAAAAAAATTTTAAAGAAACTCATTTCGTTGTCTCGTCACGACTTTGGCCGACAAGTTATCCTGAGGTGAGGAGATTTTATGCAGCAACCAAGTACACTAGCGCCCTCTGGCAGCCAGCAAAGACCACTGCAGTAAGCCACATTGGGAGCCATCTTGGAACGGATGCCCTACTTTACAGTTGTTTTTGTAGTTGTTTGTGCATAAATTTGTGCAATGTCAGTCGAATAGTTTGAAGATTTAATGCTTTTCAAGCATTTTGTATAAAAACAAAAAAAACATTTATAATTTATCGAAGAAAAGTCTTAAAAACTGAAAAACCTTGCTTCACTTAATTTTACTAAATTTTTTTAACCATATTATTTCAATTTTAAGTTTATCAATTGAGGTCAAAATTTCGTTGACTTTTTGTGGTTTGACTTTCTTTCTTGTGATTTTTTTTTTTTTTTTTAACGATTTCTGTTTGCGTTTTAGTTTAGTGCGAAATTTTGCTGAAGAAATTTCACCAATGCAAACATTTCTGTTTTTGGCTGACAAAAGTTGCAGTTGTAATAAGGTTTACAACTTTGTTTGTTGTGAGCGGTATGGAGGCCAAGTATATTTACTATAACAACAAGTTTTTATTATTTCCATTTTCTTCTTTTTTTGCATAAAGAGAATGGCTCATGAATTATGAGTGACTTTTAATCACAGCTAACCAACTTGACAAAAATGTTCACTCTAGGCAACATATGTTACCTAAGTAGTAAGCAGCACATACGACAGTCTAGCGTTGAAGTTGCTTTGGCAATAGTATGAACCTAACTTTTTGATACGATTTTTTTTTTAACAATCAAAATCAATTCCGGAATTAACAATGACTATTGCTGATAACGCATGTTTGATTATTTTTTTCAATGTTAGAAATTTTTATTAGTTCTTTAAGCTTTGTTGCTGTGATGAATTTAAATTTAGTAACTTATGCCTTATTTAACTGAAAAAAGGATTATTAAATACAAATGATTATACTCACTCATCATAAAAGGGTTGCGCATTGCTGTGTACCAACAACAATGCGATACACGCTAAGATGCCCAAATTGGACAACATTTTCGTTTACTTCTCAATTTCAAATTTATCAGAAATGCTACAACAAAAAAGATAGATAAAATTATGGCACCTTTAGGATTTTTTTTTTTTTTATGATTTGTGTTGAAATAATTTTCTTCACAAGGTGAAAATTGACAAATAACAAGCAGATAATTTTTTTTCCTTCTGAAAGTCTTCTTTGCGGCTTTCTACGCTACAAACTGAAGTCAGCTGCTTGAGAAACTTGTTTCGTGTTGTTGGCTGAGCATTGATACCAATTTGGTTTGCCATATTCAAACGTTGTTAACATTAAGCATGCCTATGTTGCAAGTGTATAAACGTCCCATATAACAGTTCAGTTTTTAAGCTGGATCGTTGCATCTCAATGCAAAAATGCCGTATATCTCTTGTAAGTTGCTATTTAACATAGGCGTACTCTACGCTCAGAACGATGAAATATAGCTAGCTAAATTGGCATCGATGTGTGCAAAGTCTTATTTGCCCGTTAAATGGCACTTTGATTGCTAAGTAACACAAAACTAACTGCAATATGTATTTAATGTGCATGTATAGTTTTTTTCCACTATCTTCACGATTTAATTACATTTAATGGTCTTTAATAAGACTCGCTTGCAAAATAAGGTCGATATTGTCACTAGAGCGAACGAACCAATATTATTTGAAATATTATTTGAAATTTTCTTTCTTTTAGCTGTTTTTATTTTTTTTTATTTTTGCTTTTACTTTGTTGTTATTTACTTTTGCTCAAACGTTATTTATTTCTTCTTTTTCACAGTTGCCTTAGTTTTGTTGTTGTTCTTTCGTTGCCTCCAATCTTCCAAATGGGTTACACACGTTGCGTTACACTGTTTTCTACTAACTGAGCCGACAGTGTGCAATCGCTCGTATTTATAAGCTGAGCTCAAACCCGTCGAGACCGCATCAACGAAACGAATGAGATATGAGCATTTTTGTGTCGCACTCTACAATAGTTTGAAAGTACAAATACGTAGATATGTCTAATACCCTACATTGTAAATCTCAAGTCGATACTAAGAAAATCAGAATATTAATTATTTAAAGAAAGATACAACTTACACCACTAATATTGTTAATCTGTTGCATTGCAGGTGAGCGAGAGAGAAATTAAATTTCAATACTTGGCAGGGTATGCCACCTGTCAACTCAATCCAAAACTGTTCAAACTGGAGAGCAAATATATGAGCTCCCATAGCCGCTCACTCTGAGCACAATTCTGATCATTAACAAAAAGTTGTCTCGTTGGTGCCACAGGTCACCTAAGCGCAGTCGCTGTGATAAGCAGCGACAGAAGACATTATCGTCAATGACTTTTTTTAAAAATCACACATGTTATCTTCCATTTTTCAATGTTTACAGTGTCGTGTAGTATATTATATAAAATTGTATACAATAAAAAGTAGGAATTTCTGGAAAATATCAATTTGCTGCACAACAAGAGTTGTTGTTTATATTATACACACAAAGACAAATCGCAATTTTACGCTTTATAATATACAAGCAAGGTGATAATACTCAACGTTCACCTACACAAAGCGGTACTTTGAACACTTTGCCAAATTCATCCTAAATTCGATTAGTGACTTTCAGGTAGACAAGCAGGTAGCTGACCAACATTTGTGTAAAATGCATCTAACACTCAAATTTCGATGAGATTTTGCTGTAAATTCAACTTATATCATCAATCATCATATATTGTACAGTACTTTAGAAATATTGACAAATGTTTCAGTCATAAAAAAAAACATTTCTGGAAATTTCTTCCTATTTTGAACATTTATTTAATAATATTACACATATTCACATACATACATATACTTTGTTTGTTTGCTGATGTCAATAAGTCATACTGATAGAATATTATTGATTAATTTATAGAGCACTTTTATCAGTATTTCTGCGTACGACGATGCTGTCAGCACGTTTATACACTAATATTTAATAATTAACCGTTGCATTATTTATTTAATCTGCACATTCACCAAAAAATGAAGGCTTAAAAAAACGAGTCATTAAAAATTTTGCTAAATAAGAAATACAGAAGACATGCAATAATAGTAACACATCGACGACCGCTGCAATACTTTTCTTTTGGAAGTAATTCTTATGAACATAAAAAAAAATCTTCTAGTTTTTATAGAAATCAAAGAAACAAAAAATAAATAAATAATAAGATAAATTACTCCAAAAAAAATTATTCTCATATATAACAGTTTTTTGAAGAAACTGTTATACATGTTTTTTTTTTTAAATCAAATTTTCGTAACATATTGTCGTATGTGTCTAGAAAAGCAGTGCGCATCTGAACTAAATTAACTATGAAAATTTAGATTAAAAATGTGTATTCGGGACGAAAGTCCCAAAAGACGAATGTTGCTAGCTTGGAATTGTTACTTTGGCTTTAAGTATTTGTTAATTATTATTTTTAAGCTAAGCCAGACACCTTCGGCAGAAAATTGAATGTTTGGTTGAGAAAAAAAATCACCACACCCACTCCAATTAAAATAGCTAGTAGAATGAACCGGTTGCGCCAATGCTGATTTGAAATTTGCATCATACGGTATATGCGTTCTGCTGCTGCCTCCGTGTCTTTAATGCTGCCGTTGTTATCAACAACAAAGTGCGACTTTTCGCACTTTTTGTCCAGCGGCATTTGAGAGTCAATGCGTTTGCGTGCATCTTCAGCAGTGTACTCGTTTCGTTCTATTAGACGTTTTAGCTGTTTATCGCTGTCGCTGTAAAATAAAAATATATAAATGTATTTTAGTTAAAAACACACTACAATTATTACGAACCAAGTGACTGTTATAACTTTGTGTACAAAATCCATAAGTAGACCTGTTTCGAAGAATAGTGGCAAGTCGAGTACAATCCACGATCGTCCGCTCATAAAGTGCTTCAAAACTTGTATGAAAATTATACGATGTATAGCCGGATGTGTTATTTGATTTAGTTTGCCACGGAGCTCTTTATCATTGAAGATCTTGCGGCCCAAAGCGGCTCGATCAATTTCCCTACTGGGTAGCAACACATCATCACCAAATGCTTCTTTTATTTTTTTCCAACACGGTTTGCCGGGCTCAACAACTAAAAATTAATGAATTTAATTAATGCTTAATTAGAACTTCCGACAAATTTAACTTACTCTCTCTTGCAATTTTATCGGCATCCACAACAGGTATACCATTTTTTTCAAAAACTTTGCTAACCGTGCTCTTGCCAGTCGCAATACCGCCAGTTACAACCACAATAAACATTGTTAATGTATTTTTATTAACAATTACAATTTTTTATCAAAATGCACTTTTTGCAATCCAGATCCAGCTGACAGCCCTATATTCGCTTGCAATCAGGGGTGAAAACAACCAACCCAAACTAGCCCTTGTCAAATAAAAAAAAAAAATTCTGAAAATTGTTTAACACTAGTTTCACAGACTTACAGTGCTGTCACCTTACCTTAATGTGAAGATGATAATATGGTCATGCCATCCAGTAAATACCCAGACTGTGTCTTTATTCAGTGATTTTTGTATTACATTATTTTTGTCTTTGAAGAAGCAGCACTGACTAATTAGTCAGCCATATTGATTTTACATGCGTCAGTACCATTTTTGACTAATAATTCTTAATTAAAATTAATTCGTTTCTACGTTTTCGAGAGTTCGGTCGTGTTTTCATTTTCAAACAATTTCATCAGATCGTGAAATACATAAAAAGAAAGAAAGAAGTTGGCGCGACTATACACAAGACATAAAGCTTTATTATAATTATACACTACAAACACAAAAAAATATTGTGAAAATGGTTGACAAAATTGAAATGAGCTTGGATGATATTATCAAGGCCGATCGCGGCCAAAAGAAATCGGGAGTAGGTGGCAAACGTGGTCAGACTGGTGCTCGCCGTGGTGGGGCACCTCAGCGCGGTCCACGACGTGGTGTTTCAGCATCACCCCGTAAGCCACAAGCTAGCGGTGGTGGCACTGGCGGTGCTGTACTTAAAGGTCGTGCCCGCGGCGGTATACAAAAGGCGAAATTCGCACGGGTAATAACATGTTTCTAGATAAACATATAGAATGGAGATACGATTCTTGTGTAGAACTTCGTCATATTATTTTTCGAGCTGAGAAGTCCATCTTGATTTCATTTTGCTGCAAAAATCAAAACGAAAAAAACAACATGGCTGACCAGCAAAAAAAAAAAAAAAATCCAACGGTACTCTTTCCGTATTAAAAGAGTTAGCATAAGGGAGAGCGAGAATATGCGTAAGAGAAACTGTCACTAAAAGTTTTTGGAAGCAACGGAAAATACAGACGACGAAAAAATAAAACCAAATAATAATAAAAAAAAAAAAAAAATACCTCAAAACAACATCAAATGAAATAACGCCGTAAAACTATTAGTTTTTTACTCGTTGATTTTACTAACATTCAACAGAATTCACGAAAGAAAATTGCCATTTGGCAAAGTTTTTATTTTAAATATAACTTAAAATCGCATTGTTTCTTTTTCTTATCTAAACCAAACAAACAAATATTCGTATTCAGTTTGTATTCTTTGTGACAAACATTTCACTACGTAACATAAAATATACCCTCGCTTGTTCAATTTGAACAATCCCAAGCACACAGGATAAAATAACCCTCGTTTTTTACCCTCGCAACTGCTGATCGACCGAGCAAAAAAACAGTGGCCCTGTAATCTAATCGAAGTCGTCAAATGGCATCTCCACATGATATCGACTCCACATAAAACCAAAACACACGAACCCCTCGATCAACATCAATCCAACCTACTACTCCTACTTCTCTAGGGTGATGTGAATAGCGCCTGGAAGCACGACATGTACGACGGCCCCAAGCGAGGAGCCGGCGCTGGATCAGGACTAACCAAATTGGTTGTTGGAAACTTGGATTACGGTGTATCCAATACGGACATTAAAGAGCTCTTCAACGAGTTTGGAACACTTAAGAAAGCCTCTGTGCATTATGACCGTTCTGGTCGTTCACTAGGTAAGTTTATCAAAATCGAGTGATGATTATTAGATTTTTCATTTGAAAACTTTCTTGTGCAGGCACTGCTGACGTCATTTTCGAACGTCGTTCAGACGCACTCAAGGCGATAAAACAATACAATGGTGTTCCATTAGATGGACGTCCTATGAGTATACAACTCGCTACAGACTTGCCCGCTTTGCCAGCAAGAGGTGTCGGAATCGGCGCTGTTAATGCCCAAGTGAAACGCAGACCTGCTTCAGGCGGTCCACCCGCAAGACGTGCTGGTAAGTAGTCTTGTCAGTAAATTATAATAAAAGCATTTTTTAACATTCCAAATTGTATTTTGCACAGCACCTGCAGCTGGTGGTGCACGACGTGGTTTTAATAAAGCGCGGGTTGGAGCCAAACCTGCCGCCGGCCGCGCACCCCGTGAAAGACTGGCACCACCTACAGCCGAGGAATTAGACGCTGAATTGGATGCCTACGTTAATGACATGAAAGCATAGATTGAAATAAGAATTAAAAAAATAAAGAAAATAATTAGATTTTAAAATGTAATATCAGCGTTTGTGTGCTTTGCTAAAATGTTAATAGACACTATTATTAGTCATAATTATATAGAAACGAACACAAATTTTTACAAATATCCTAAGACATATGAGAATGTACCGACCGAATGAATTATTACATTATTTGAATTATTACAAACTAAGCAAAAGCATTTTGTCTCAATGCTTCTATCACCTGACAAATTGATCTGAACACAAACTGCATCCACAAACAATGAAAAATGTTCATTTTAAGTTATAGTTTTGTGTAGATATAAGTATGTATAATAAAAAAAAATTACAATTTCAGGTAATTTATTTCAAAATTGTCTTGTCTTTTATTTATTTATTTTTTTTTTGTCATATCTCAAGACGTGAGAACTAGCCAGATTCAATATCGCACGACAATTGAAAGAATACGCAGGTGTATGGGTCAACTGTCAATTATATTTTTTTTCACAAAACATAGAAAATAAAGTGATGAATTCTAAGGCAAGACGACAATCTATTAATTAATAAAAATTGGTTGATAGAAATGAAATTAACGAACGAATGTATGCCATTGTCATCAACAGTTAAGTTGGCAGCTCGTACACATGTGTTTGTTTAGTTTTGGTGTGCTGCCAGGCCCCCATGTGGTTGTAGAAACGCATCAAGACTAACAAAGACAGCCAAGATGAATCCTTTTGAAATACAAGATATTAATGGCAAGGTAATTTAAGAATATATTAGTATGCCAAATAAACTCGCACACTATTTATAAACTTTGGTATCTTTAGGGCCGTGCCATGATTTCAACAAAAACTTTTGTTGTCGGCGATGTAATTTTCGAAGAGGAACCTTTTGTCTCGAGTCAGTTCTCGTGGAATGCTGCTTATGGTTACACAGCGTGTGACCATTGCATGCGGCCACTAGAGACAACCCAGGAAAATGTACGTCGTCTGGCCAGTAATCCGGCAATTGTGGTGCCGTTGCCGGAACATGATCCGACTGCACAATGGTTGCAACAGTTCACAATATGTCCGAGTTGCAAAATTCGTTACTGTTCTGAAGATTGTCGTCAAGAAGCACAGCGTCGTTACCATCGCGTTGCATGCATGGGTGCATTTCGCAACGATGACAGTCATCCAATTAATGTGCTTAATGAGACTTGGAAAAAGATGCACTATCCACCAGAAACGGGCACAATAATGCTTATCGTTCGTCTAATGGCCATGTATCAACAAAGTAACAATAAGCCGGAATTTCTTGAACAATTACAGTCCTTCCAATCCCTTATTGTTAATCGGGAACAACAAATTTATCACAAAATGCTCGGTGAGAATTTTGAACAGCAAATGGAGCAACTTTTTATTGCTTTCTGTAATGCGTTCAAAGACAAAGAATTTGCGCTGGTAAGCTGATAATAATTCTCACAGTAAATTACAATTGCACAGACTGGTTTTCTTTTGTCAGTTCACCACTCCTGATGCTTTTAAAACATTGATGGGCATCTTGGGTACAAATAGTCAAGGCATTGCAACCAGCCCGCTGGCGGAGTGGGTGAAAAAAGTGTCTGATCTGCCAGTTTCCGATGCTGAAAAGCAACAACTAGACGAACTAATCGATGGTATATACAACAAAGTGGGAGATTGTAAGTAGTAAAATAACATTTATATTTCATGTAATTAATTATATCACACACTTATAGTCGCTGGCGAGTTTCTTAATAACGAAGGTTCTGGTTTGTATCTACTACAAAGCAAAATTAATCACAGTTGTGTGCCTAACGCTCAATCCACGTTTCCGTACTCGAACGATATTGTGGTCCTGAAAGCAATCGCGCCTATAGAAGTGGGTGATGAAATCTGCATATCGTATTTGGATGAATGTCAACTCGAACGTAGTCGGCACTCACGCCAGAAGATATTAAAAGAAAACTATATATTTGTCTGCAATTGCCCCAAGTGCTGTGTACAAGCCAATGATCCAGACGAGACAAGCGATGATGAAATGGACGACGACGATGACTATGAAGATGATATGGCGTAGAAACTATTATATGGAGACAATGATTACATTTAAACGTTCGTTAAGTTTAACTTTTATACAAGGCGTATGTATTTATGTCACATAATTTGTTAATTTTACTAACAAAATATAAACTAAAACTATAAAAAACGAAATCAAGTACTACTTTCAGCAGCTGCCACAGGCGTAAGATTTATCAAGTTATTGCTGCTCTCTGCCAATTCCACTATAGAAACTCGACCACGTTGTTTGATGAACTTAGCGACTGCAGCTAATTCCTCTTCTGATACATAAATGAATTTTCCGCGATCATCAATGACGCCAGTAATTGTACCATTGGCCTGCAATTCTTGTATACGTTCAATAGCTTGTTGCGTTTTCAATTTAAATTCAACTGCAAGATCTTCTAATACAACGACTTTGTTATCCTTGATATATTTGATGAAATCAGCCAGAAGATTTTCCTTCTCCGCCTCGTCAGCTTCTTCAAATCCCTCTTCTTCGATGCTAAATGCTGCCTTCATTTTGAGGTATTCTTCGTGTTCTTTGCGTTCACGCTCTTCGCGTTCCAAACGCTCTGCTTCGGCTTTCTTGCGTTCATCTTCCGCCTCTCGTTCTTGTAGTAACTTTCGTTCTTCTTCTAACTTGGCGTCGGCCACTTTGCGTTTTTCACGTTCTTCTAATTCTTGCTCACGTAACATACGTTTTTGTTCTTTCGCCTCCATTTTAGCTCGTTTCTTGGCGCCCATCTTTTCATCAAGCACTGCACCCTGAGGCACTCTAGCTGCTGCCTCGTCATCAGACTCTTCACCTTGTTCGCCATCAGCAGCGACTGGCGCAGCGACAGCTGCATTCTGATTTTGTCGCAAACGATTTCGTTGATTTCGAGCAATCTGTGCACGTCTAGGTATACCCTCCTGAGCGCGTTGTGGTACTCCACGTTGTTGTTGCTGCTGTTGATCTGGCTTGTCTATACAATTTACGTACAAATATTAAATTTGTATCTTTTGTTACTTTAAGAAAGCTCACCAGTTTTTTTGCTTTTGTTCTGTAGGTAGATTAAAGTTACTAATATGACTAGTAGACCTGTGGCAATACCAATTAACAACGTTAAGTCCATTTTAGTGTTATAATTATTATTGCCTTTAAACGTAAAAAAAGTATAATTTAACAAAAAGGTTGACCACCAAAAAAAGTAAACGTCAACAAAAATTTAATAAAAACATATGCCCTTAGTGCTGCCAGCCCGATTTATTTTCAAAGAAATTTTCGAAGGACTAAATATGGGGGAGGATTACATAGGTAGCTTTAATGAATATTGATAAAGTTTATTGTAAAAAATCACTTGTAACTGTGAAATAAACTTTTTGGATTGACATGAATTTGTTGCCCAAGTGTTTATTTTTTATATTCGCTAAAACGAGTTGGCAGAGTTGTTGTTTGCTCGTAATTTGCCACCTATCTCATGACGTGTCGGCGGACGTAGAATATTAAAACAAATTCTATTTTTACAATTAATTATTGCCAAAAAAGCGTTGCAATGTACAAAACACTGATTTTTGCGACACTGCTGCTTTGTGCGCTGCAGAGTACTTTTGGATTATATTTTCACATTTCGGAGACTGAGCGAAAATGCTTCATTGAAGAAGTGCCTGACGAGACAACTGTAATAGGTAAGTAGTCCATACGTCCGTCCTATTGTCACCAGCACTAAAGAACAAATTTTATTGCAATCGGTAGTCAATTACAAAGTTGAACTCTATGATCCACGTTCAAATGGTTTCATGCCTTCTTCACCTGGCATTGGTATGCACGTCGAAGTACGGGACAGCGACGACAAATTGATTCTGTCACGCGTCTACAGCTCACAGGGACGCATCTCCTTCACATCGCACACACCGGGCGAACATGTCATTTGTATGTCATCAAACAGTACGGCATGGTTCAGCGGCGCTCAGCTACGTGTCCATCTTGACATTCAAGTCGGTGAACATGCAATCGATTATGCAAATGTAGCACAAAAGGAGAAACTTACTGAATTGCAATTACGCATCCGACAACTGTTGGATCAAGTCGATCAAATTACAAAGGAGCAAAATTATCAACGCTATCGTGAGGAACGTTTCCGTCACACAAGCGAGAGTACGAATTCACGAGTCTTGTGGTGGTCATTGGCACAAACATTTGTGCTCGTTTGCATGGGTTTCTGGCAGATGAGACATCTGAAGAGTTTCTTCGAGGCGAAAAAACTAGTGTAAAACTGACATTGCTGTTGCCCGAGTATCTTTTTCTCATACGTGTTGCGTTAAAATCCATCCCATCGCATGTGCAGTTGCGTACTAACCAATCAACCAAACAAACGATCGATAAGTCTTTATTTTGTTTTTTGCAATACTAAATTAATCCTTTTTATAGAACGTCATCTTCTGTTAAACTAGCAAGCAAACTAAAAAATATTGTCATTTCAGCGAATTTCATGCCACAAAAATCCCGCTCACTAAATCACTTTCGTGGTTTTGTTAGTAGTAAAATAAGCCAAAACTTTTTGGTTATTATTTCGTAATAATTTAATAAAAGTACGAATTAAAAGAAAAGTGTTGTAATTTGTAGTCTATAACAAAAGTCAAAGGGCTTTGTCATAATATCCTTATCGACGTATGCAATTATCTGCACATTCAAGTCAGCAGACCACTTAATCGTCATTCAAGTCCCGTGACTATATTTTCCTTGTGCTATTACAAGACAGCCTTATCACAGCAGCCGGCCATGCATATACATCATAGGCTGTCTTTCTGTCAGTAGCGTATTTAAGGCGCTTTCGGTTGTCATTGCTAACCATTACGCTTTGTGTATCTATACTTGACGTGTTTTCAGTCCCAGACTCACCTAGTTTGTCTCCACAACAGATAACGATAGCTCAATTCTCTTTAGATTTGTAAAGTTTACCGACTTTTTCGTTTGTATGTGATATCAAAAATACAATTAACACGAAAGATGAAGACTAAGAGTAGACAGCATGAAAAGTAATCTAGTCTAATCTCTTTGTAAAACGCCTGAACCATTTCGATTCAAACATACTAAATTGAAATGCATTCAGTTGTATTTTTGTTGTGACTTTAAGTAGACGTGTGTGTTCTGCAGCGCAAACATAGACTGAAAATTCATTATTAACCAAAACCACTAAACCGCATAAGGTCGCTAGAATATCTGCCCCCGTAGTGCATTAGTATACGCACAAAGCTTTACCTTGATCAAACATAAGTCTCTTTTATATGACTGGAAAAGTTTATCTGAAGTTAGTTAGTTGAAAAGGTGCGACTCGATACCGGAATGCTACGTGCATCTGCAATTGGCAGTGAGGAAAGTGAGTCTCTCTCTGATAAGCAGTTATTTACCTTAATGTGTGTAATCTGAACAGTATTAACACGCCTACATACACAGCACTGCCCTTAATCGGTGCACTCTCACAGTCAGACTATGAAGATGCATCGAGCGATGGTGCTGGCATCCGTCTTAAGCAAAGCGATCAGCGCCGTTCTCTGCCAAATTATGGACTGGCGGGTCTACTGCCACCTGTATCATATAAGTATCCGGTTGCTGTTTGTTTCGTGCTTGCTGCAAAATTTTTCGAAGCCTTTGCTGCAAATGGTATAAGAAGTAAGTGATTCGATCATGACGATCGTTTAAATTGAAACTATGAAATAGCATCAATGAATTAATTTATAAGTCTAAAGAACCTTAGCACAGTCAATGTTAACAATGATGTGGTTGCTTACAATGACTTTACATTGTTCTTGAAATACAAACAAACTCAAGTACACAAAAAACTACTTATCAAAGTCGCTTTTGTTTAGTGTAAAAGTAAACAATTTAGAATGTGAGCGCAATTCCTTCCCAGACAAATATTGATAGTAGCCGATTTTCTATTGCTTCATTGTTTCTATAGCCATACTAGCATTGTACCTACGCGATGATCTGAACTTCAGTGAAAGCTTCTCAACCATCGTGCTGCACATTTTCAATTTCTTTGGTCAATTTACGCCAATCTTCGGCGCTATATTGGCCGACAGCTATGCGGGCAATGTGCGCACAATATCGGGCTTTTGTTTCATATATGCCTTTGGTTGGTTGCTGTTAATATTAACATCGTTGCCGAACATAGGAATGTCAATGGTGTAAGTAAATAAACTATTTAATGAAATGAGGATCTGTGAGTTTTAATGTTATTACAGTGTCCTTGTATCGCTTTCGTTGCTCTTTATCGCCGTTGGCAATGGCTCCATACGCGCTTGTATAACATCGCTGGGTGCGCTACAGTTCAGGTTACCGGCACAGGCCACACAGTTGGCCGATTACTTTTCCTTTTATTATTTCGTTTACTATTTTGGCATATTTCTAAGTAAAATCTTGCCGCCTTTAGTGCGTGCAAATACTGAGTGTTTTGGCAAGTTTGGTTGTTATCCGGCAGTTTTTGGCACTCTTGCCGGCGCTTTTGCTGCATCTTGGCGTAAGTGTGTGTAACTTCCAATAATTAAAAGTAATTTGCATACACTTATTCATTTTAGTTACGTTTTCATTTGGCAAATTCTTTTACAAAAGTGAAAAACTTGCCGATGAAAATATACTGCTCAAGTTTTATGGCTGTTGTAAAACGGCATTATTGCAGCGTTGGCGCAATAGACATACGGTCAAGCGTCCCAAATATTGGTTGCACAATGCTATTGGCCCTTATGAAGCGAGTTTCGTTAATGATGTCTCCAAAGTGTTACGTGTAAGTTGGTACAAAATGTGGTAGAACACAGCGACAAGTTTAGTTTGTTGCCTTTGCAGCTCTTCAAGTTGTTTATACCGTTGCCGGTGTACTTTGCGTTACTATCACAGCAAGACTCGAGTTGGACATTTCAGGCATCAATGATGAACATGTCCATCTTTGGCATTACGTTACAGCCAGATCAGGCCAAAGCCATGGGTCCAATATTTCTCTTTATACTGATACCGTTATGGCAATACATACTCGCACCACTGCTTAAACGTCTTTTTGGCTGGCAATTGCAGCCACTGCCGAGCGTCGCGGTCGGTGGCGTCTTTTCTGCATTGGCTTTCATATGTGCAGGCGTACTGCAAGAACGCATTATGGTAAATTTTTTTCTTTAACTAAACAAGAAACATTTTATTTTGTTTACTATTCTAACAGCAATTTTCGATGAATACAATAAATATACTTTGGCAAATACCACAATTTGTTTGCATCATGTTTGGTGAACTTTTGCTCTCCATACCCGGTTTGCAGTTTGCATTTACACAGGTAAGCCAAACATACATCTATTCAAATCCCAGCTAATCAAATCACTTAATCGTTATTAGGCGCCTCAATCGATGAAGTCTGTGGTGACGGCTGCTTGGTTTTTAAACAATGCCTTTGGCAATCTGATTGTGGTACTCATTACGCAATTGAACATACTCAACACTCAGACGGGAGAGTATTTCTTTTATGCAGTGCTTATGCTGATCAGTATCATCATCTTTTCGCTCTTGGCCTACGATTATGTATTGCACGAACGCACGGGCAGTTTCTATGCACATAATGTATTGCTGACGCCAGAGGATGACTGCCAGTCATTGACAGAAGAGCAGGCTTCGGGCGCTAACTTAGGCTGTGCTAACAATGAAAAAGCAAGCACAAGTCGCAGTGCAAGTGTTTAGTATTTGCTTTAATTTTACAATTAATTTATTTGTTGAAGAAAAACTTAGTAGGAATTTTAAATTATTGTAACTAAGTACGTGTTCAGTCGTTAACCAAAGTATTGTTGGCTCTAATCAAGGATTTTAAATAAATATTGTAACTCCAAATTAGTATCATCGGGCAGATCAGTACAATGTACAGCATTCAATATTTTACTTTGACCAAATTTGGCGCGTAGCGTATGCGGTCGCAACAATTTAGCAATCTCCTATTAATACAAATATTATATTGCATTTGTACTTGTAGAAATAAGCTTGTTGCACACTCACCGGATCCATGGGTCCACAGAAATCCCGAAACTCTTTATGCGTATTTTTGGACGGATCGGTACTGATGATCTCTAGACACATGCACAAACCGCTCGCCAGTTGCGCCACCATTGGTATATACTCGGGCAGTATACCGCGATAGACCTCGTAAAATTCCTCACAGTTAACACGCGCCAACAAGAGCATACGCATGGCATTGATTTTAAAGCCATTCGAAAGTATTTCATCTATAATGCGACCTAGATTATCTTCTTTAATGCAATGTGGCTTTATAACCGCTAAAGTGGAATTCTTATATGCGCATTCTTTTAATATATTATTTTTTGTAAGAAAAAAGAATTTGATGTCCTAAAAAAAGTTGTTTTTTCATGAGCTGATCCAAATTAGTTACGTGTCTATTAAATTATACCATTTCGACTTCTTCATCATTTTCAGCACAGTAGAAACCGTTACGTGTTTCCTCTTTCTCAAAGAACCCAGCCAGAGCAGGTGGTATAGTTATATCGGTTTTATCTTTATTTTGGCAAGCGTTTATAATTTCTGTAACATTATCACCAATCAATTCCAGTCCAATTGCTGGTCCAGCAAGCAATTCATTCATCAAAACGCTGATGAAGATATTTAAAATTATTTTATAATGGATCAAAATACAAATGTTTAAATTAGTACTTACGAAGCGTGAACATCGCCCTTGTTCTTGCCACCGAGAAACATTGAAATTGCTTTGGGTGTAAACTGCACCATCATGCCATTGTTCACATTCAAATTGCTATCCATTAGAGCAATCAGTAGCTTGCCAAAGTATTTTGTCCATAGTGAGTGCTTCAACAGTACAAATGTTCTGTATGCGTATGGAATTATTTAATAGAAAGACTTTCATTTTATGGTAAAACTCACTTCTTACGATATTTTGCCAGTGTATTCTTGGTGATCTCATCTGCATAGTCAATTATATCGAACTGACGACCGAATACGTTAATCTTTGAACCAACGAAAAAATCTGTTTCGGACAAATCGGAAACTTTTGTGCGCCGCAAAAAGGTCTTCTTGCTGCGTTGATCGAACTAAATAAGCAATGATAATAAATTATTCATAATTATTTTTTTCATATTCAAGCGTTGCTCACCACTTCAACTGCATTGTCATGTGTGTAAAAGGATATTAAAAAGGTACGTGTTATTGCGGCCTCTTGCTGATACCACTCCGCAACAAAGGACAAACGCTTATAATTCTAAAATTTTTTTCAATTTATGGAAATTTCGTTTAACAGTTACTCGGTAGCCAATTTGCATGTTAAGATTTACCATTCTGTGACAAATATATGTATATTTTAAGTTTATATAATAAAACTTCTAGCTTCTCATTAATCAAAACTAAATTTGAAATTAAAAGGCAAGTTAAAATTGTTCTCTTTTAATTTTTTCATATTTGTTGACTGGTTGCCATATAAACAACAAATGGCGCGAAAAGGACTGCCAACCGTTTTAATGGGATGAGCAAAAAATAATTCAATTTGTGTCCGAAACTAAACTTATAATTGAACTGAAGAGTCAGAATTACATGTTAGTTTTAACCTGTTTACGTAGTTCCTTCAAGTTCCGTAAACTCTCCGCTGAATTTTTTACGCCCGTGCACTAAGTGGAATTAGTTGACATGTCTGTTTGTTGCTTTGAAAAAGGAAACAACTCGCATTTATATTTAAGTCGTTCTTTATTATATTAGTTAAAAAATGAAGAATACAAATCTTGTGTGTATTTTTTGCTTCGTTTTCTCTCATTTCCAGTAACAGTTAATTGCTTAAATATTCTCGTTACCAGCGATTTCCTTTATTTACAGGAAAATAAAATGTATAAAGTGATTGCGATCAATATTTTATATGTTGGTTACTTTGTCGCTTATTGGTGTGTATGTGTGAGTGTGTTTAAGTTTTCCTTGTTGTAATGTTGTTATGGTATTTCTTTGTTGCTCTACTGAGCACGATTTTTCCCTTCTTAAATTATGTTCTTTTGTTTGCCATGTTCAGAGTTGGCAATTGGGTTGTTGCGAGAGTTTAACAATATGTTAAATTCATATACTTGACATCGACTATTACTTAGGCAGCAGGTTTGTCCTGCTTCTTGTCACCTTCAGCTTTGTCGTCGTTGGCTTCATCATCATTTTGGGATAGACTCGGAATTTCATCATCTGAATCTTCTTCTTCGTCGCCAACATTGAAATCATCAAATTTATTGTTCCAATCACCACCAGAACTATTCAGGAAATTTCCAAACATGTTGTCTTTAGGATCTGCAAAACATGACTGTTGAGAGTATTTGTTGCATTTAACAATTGTAATTTATCTAACATACCACCTTCTTCCTCATCAGACTCATCTCGCCACTTAGCAAAATTTGCCTTAAGGAAATGCAATTTGGTTTTATCGTTAGTGAGTGAAGCCCAGTAGGGACCACTTTCTTTCTTGGGTATTGTGAATTCAAGGCAACGACCGATGTTCTTGTTTGTGACCTTTTCCGGATCAACCGGATGCAAGAAATTCAATGTGACCTCATATTTTTTGCTAACATCGAGTACATTCACACCCTTAAAAGTTAAACTGTTTTCTGTTACTCTGCAATGATATAACACATAGTTTAATAAATTCATCTTCATAAATTATACGATTTCAATTATGACATATATTAGCAACACTTACTTATGTTCAATATCCTTGCATTCAACATCAATGATGACATAAAGAATATCGTTTCTTTGGGCCCAAGATACAGGTGGCGGAATCGTACTAATACAGAAAAATAAAAAAAGAAAAAAACATTATATGAATTTATTCGAGATTATTGTTGTTGTTTAAAAAAAAAAAAAAAAAAAAACAACGACCTGCAAGTGCGTAATGTTAACATTTACATATCTGCATACACTCCATGACAACAAACATCAGCGGCTAGTACTCGCCGCTTTTATGTTGATACGCGACGTTCAACTATTTGCGACCTTTAATTTTTGGTCTCATTTTGTATGACATTTCTTAAAGAAATGTACATTTGAATTTCGGGCAAGTATCGTAGCACACTGAAAAATTTCTTCGAGAAAATGCTCTAATTATAAACATAACCTCAAATGCGAAAAACTATTTATTTGACTTCTAGTATCGTACCCCTAATGCAATACCTAGACCACACCCACCCTTGTATGTAATTTGATGAAATCAATGAAATGCCAACAATTTTTACATACTTTTCTTTAAAATGCATTGTCAGTTAGTAAGATGGACGCCGGAACAAAGCACGCGTAAAAATCAACTAACGTCGTGCAGCTCGTCCCCCGCTTCGAAAAAACAAAAGAAAAAAAACACCGACGCACAAACACACTTGAACACACATACAAGGGTCGTTTTGCGGCGTACTGCATTCTCACAATGCGCTTAAGATTTATGCCAAATAGAATAAAAATACTTATAATTAATTACTTACCCGGTTGCAGACATTTTGTTACAATTTACAGTATTTTTTCAACAATTGAAGTCGTACGTCAACTTTGAAATCGTCCAATCGCGTTCGAAAAAATATTTTGTGTCAGAAATTTAGAAGCACACACACAGCACAATTGTTCAAATTCATGTGAAATTCAGAATATGTTGAGTGTTGCCAAGTCAGTTATTTTCTCGCCGTTTTTGGATAGATTTAATTCCCATTTGCTTGTAACTCTGGCTATTTTTAGGAAGACTCGCAGCAGTTCAGAGTATGAGAAAAGTTTGTCTATTACCCATACTTGTTCGAACTAAGCAGGAAATGCGTAAAGATGTGTGACAACATTCACATTCACACATTGTCACGTGACAAGCACAGACAACATTCTCTACTGTCGTGCTACTACTTCTTTTGTGTGTGAAGTTGGATGTTGCCTGTGAATGTAACCAAACATGGGTGTAGCTAGCTCTAACGGATACGAATTACTTGAGTAAATTGCATGTTTTAGAAAAATCACAATTAAAAATGAGAACCTTCTTCGATTTGTAAAATAAGTATCGGAAATCTTAAAAAAATGTTGTAATATGTAATACTTTTAGAACAGTTTTTGTCAAAATAGGTTAAGTTGTCTGACATTTGATGTACATCAATGACAATATTGTCTGACAAATATATGTTTTAGTATCTAAAATTGATTTTTAAGACGTTTTCTCTTGCGGCTCTGTTAACACTAATAAATCAGACATTCTCACCCGAAGTGCGTAATTTTCACTGGTATTCAGGTTGGTGCGATTACTTAATCAAAAAATATTAAAAAAATTGAAATTGGTAAAGCTTTTTATCCAGAATGTTGCGTATAGCTGCCGGCAAAGTTGCAAACACCATGCGTGGTGCCATTGGCACGACGGGCGCACGCATTACCGCCGTCCGTTGCTCTCACGGCTCTGAGGAATCGGCCGAAGCATTTGACCAGCGCTACGAGAAATACTTCAGCCGCGATGGCGTTGATGGTTGGGAGGTCCGCAAAGGCATGAACGATTTGCTTGGCATGGATTTGGTGCCTAGCCCAAAAGTCATTGAAGCTGGTTTGCGCGCTGCTCGCAAAGTGAACGATATCGCTTTGGCTATTAGATGGTTAGAGGGTTGCAAGGACAAGTGTGGTGATCAGGTGTCCACAATTTACCCATACTTGTTGGAACAGATCCAGCCAACATTAAAGGAGTTGGGCATACCCACCATTGAAGAACTTGGCTATGATAAACCTGAATTGGCATTGAAGTCGGTTTACGACTTGTAAATCTTTTGCAATAGTTACCGTTTTTGTGCTATTTAGTTTAATTAATTTCTGTTGAGCACTCTAAGACACAAGAAGAAACCAAACAAAATCATAATAATAATAACGTGAACGGCCAGGATGGATGAACATGTGTATCATTTGAGTATAAATTTAATAAATGCTGAGATTGAGTAGAGGCAACAAAGTGTTTTGTGGTTATGTAATTAACACCCTATACATATTATTAGACTGTCATCAATGCAGACAGCTGATTTTGACGCAAGAAGCTTTGATTGTTAATTCTAAACAAATTCATTTATTGCGTTAAAGACGTACAAAACATTCGTATATATTCTTTTTTTTTTTTTTGAAAAATCAGTAATCAATGTTTCCATTTTTGCAAAAGCTGAGCTGCCTTATCAAGGTTTTCTTGTTTTTTAATAAAACAATAACGAACAAAATCCTCGCCCAAGTGCTTGTTGGGAACACTGTAAAATGCACTTGGCGGTATGCCCTGTAGTCCCATGTTTTTTGTCATCCACTTTGTAAACTTGTAATCCCGATATTTGTCTGTTTCGGTATTGATATCAATTTTGTCGGCTAGTTTTGACCAATCAGCCAACATAAAATAGCCACCTTCCGGTATAGTTGGTCGCATACCTGCGTCCGTTAAGAATTTGGCCATGAAATCCCTTTTCACCTTCAATTCCTGTGGAAGACTTAGGAAATAGCATTCTGGTGTATTGAGGCGCTTCAACTCATACTCAAAACTGCGCGCCACAGCTTCCTGTAGAGGTGTAGGACAAGTATATACAGAGTTCTGATGTACCATTTGAAGATTAGTAATTAAATTGGCTGGCCCATAGGCCCAGCCAGTCTTCCAACCGGTTACGGAGAATGTCTTGCCAGCAGATCCAATTGTTATAGTGCGTTCCCACATGCCAGGCAACGTGCAGATTCGTATATGTTCAGCACCATCAAAAACGAGCCACTCGTAGACTTCGTCTGAAAGGCACAGAACATTCCACTTTTTGCATAATTCGGCAATTCGCTCTAATTCTTTTCGATTAAAGACTTTGCCAATTGGGTTGTGTGGCGTATTCAAAATAATCATTTTCGTTTTTTCATTGAAAAGTTTTTCGAACTCAGCATCATCCAACTGCCAATCAGCGGAACTAATTGGACCATCCGTTTTGCGCTAAAAAGAAATCAATGGTTGAAATTTTGTTTGTTTTTTTTTTGGATGGTCAGCCATGTAATGAGATTTACCAGTTTCAGTGGTATAAATTTTGGAATGCCACCGGCCATCTTAACCATTGGCTCGTAACAATCGAAAAAAGGTTCAATTATGATAACCTCATCACCTTCGTCAACGTGGCCCATAATTGATGAAAACAGTGCCTCATAAGCGCCCGATGTGATTAGCACCTCTGTCAGCGGATTTAGTTCCCGTCCTATAAGGCCGTTGTAAAGCTTGGCAATAGCTTGTACCAGGCGAACATGACCCTAAACATTTTCAATATTAAACAAACTGATTGTAATTTGTATAAAATGCGACTTACGAAACCACGTGCATACTGGTGCAGCATCGGATTGTCACTCTTTCCAATTTCAACTAGTGCGTCTGTTACATATTGCGGCGCAGCATCGTCTGGAAACCCTTGGCCCAAGTTGAGTGGCTTGTACTGCATAGCTAATGTTATGTACTCATTCCATACGCTAGGCGCGCTGCCCTGCAGACGCTTTGGTAGGTCAAATTTTTCCATATTTGCGACGGCCGTAGTGCGTTGATGACGGTTAAACTGGATTTGTTCTTTTAGCTTATGTTGACGAGCTTGGAACAAACGAGACCTTGTTATGGACCGGAACATCTACGTATGTAACAAAAAAGATGATATTTCATTTTTGGCTTATCAGAACCCCTTTAGTTTGATTCGTATTCATTGATAACAATACACACATTTGCTTCTTGTTGTATATTATGAAATTTTTGTTTTTAATCACAGTATTAAATGCATTCGTTACTAATTTAAGGTTTATTATGATACAATTAAGCAATTTCTTATAGTCTGTGTTGCATAATGAACAGAGAATTTGTCGTTTTTGCAAAACTTGAAGTCTACCAAAATGATTAAACTTTATATAAAATACACATATACATACATACATACAAACGCAAATAATGAAGACAGATGCAATCGCTTAAGTGTCGACGTATGTAAATAGTAGAATTTGAATCAAATTACAATAAATTAAACTAACAAAAAAACACAAAACAAGAAATTAGGCAAAACCAGACAAAACTTTGTGAAGCTCGACTTAATGGTGCTCAATATAAGCTTTAAAATATGTTAGAAATTGGTGAATTGTACTTGTTAGAGGTTCGACTGCGTAGATTTAAATTTTATCTACGCTTTTATATTAGGCCAGCTTTCATGTGTTAATTGTTTTACAACGTTTATCTGTTTATGACTTTTTAAATCAAAACGATGTCGACCGCAAACCGCTGGAACATCTGCTTTTTGTGTTTTTTCTTCTTCTTGAATTACTGCAATTCACAATTTTATCAATCATTTTCACATTGCCTGGCAGCTCAGCCAGAAATTTTGTGGCGATGAAATATTTGTAACAATTGCCCCATGTGTCAAGTCCACCACCTGTAAAATAGTGCAAGACAACATTGGAAAATTGTTGATTAGGCAGCCAGGAATTTCGTAGCATGTTTTTCATCTTCAAAATCAATCAACAGTCCGTCGGAAAATGGACCGCTCTTTCGAATTGCTGAAATTAATTGGCATTTGCACAAAATACAAAATCATCCGTGCTGAAAATAAAACTTTTTGGAGAAATGCAGAAGTGGCAACACTTTTAAAAGCCCTAATCGATACTTTTCGAAACATTCGTTTTTTTTTTCAATACGATGAGTATTTTATTAATTCAATAAATAACGTGCATGTTTAGTAAACACTTTTTGCGTAAATATTGTGCTATTTTACTTACCATTCTTAGCTTAGCAAAATTAAAACAACTTGGATATTTATTTTTATGTTTTTATTAAAAAAAATAATAATTAAATAAAATATGTTAATTACATAAACTGAAAAATAGTCATTATTAAATTGCTAAAAATGTAAGTATGTAATAATAATATTATAGATAACATTTGAAATCATTTTCAAGTTTTGTAACGTATTTTAGTATAGTCAAACAAATGTACGTACATATGTATGTGTGTGTGTGTTTATTAAATTGAATTTCTTGCATTAATCCATTAATTGATTTTAACAAAGTAAAGCTACTAAACTTAAATCACAGATAACACTAAAGTGTTGTTGTTGTTGCTCTACATGGTCTGGTTGCCATTCGAAAAGTTAATTTATTTTTAATTAAAACGCATATCAGACTATGCAAGTGTATTTTTCTAAACCAGCATGTTGCTAAATTTGTTTTAAGATTTTTGCCTTTTTAATTTAATTATTTTGCTTTTTTTTGCTTTGGGTGTTAATCTTGATTTTAAATGCAACAATTTTTACTTATGTACTTAAGTTCTACAAACAATACAAACTTTTTATTTATATATATTATTTTTGTATGTATACGTTTTGTTGTGAGTTTTTATTAAATAAAAAGTTTTACAAATGATATGTTTTATATTAATGTACGACACATGTGTAAGTTTTGAAAAACCATTTTATTTCCTTTCCGTTATTGTTACTTTAAAGTTTGAATGGCACGTATTAATCGAATCAATCGAAATGGCCACTTGCGCTGTGAATGGCAAAATGTTTTTAATTCAATGAGTAGGTGTGTGTAAATGTGACGACAAAGAAGAAGAGACGGTAGCATTAACGGATATTGATGCCAATATTAAATACTGCCTTGTTAATTGGCGCGCACAGAAAACATAAGACAGTGAAGCTTAGTTAAACAATAAATGCGCGCGTATGCCGTAGTGTATCCAATATGTGTAAATGTTGGGTTACAGAGTGCTACCAACAGCTAAGCTATTTCAAACTTAACCGGCCATTCAATCAATGTCAACATCAAACGTTTAAACGTGCACTTCCGGACAATCTTCATCGCGAATTGACGTATACTGCACTTTTTTTGCAACATTATCAAATACCGGCGTAATCATGTATTTTAAGCGATCGCGCGTAACGTACAGTAAAGCAACGATGAGCCCCAATAAAATCATGCTCAGTACGATCAGCATGAAAATAAGAGTTGCTGTATGGCCAGACACTTCAGTACCGTGCAACGGCAATGTACCGTACCGTGACTCGCCCGCGTCAGTATTGAAAAAAGATGCAGCCGCCGCAATGGCCGCTGCACATTTGCCATCCATGTCCATTTGCATAATGTGCAAAGCGGCCGACTCATCCTGATAGCATATTAGATTCTCCTTGTTGCGTACCGTCACCTTTGTCGACTCTAGCCACGTGCGAAAAGGACTAATGCGACAATCGCACACAAATGGATTCAAGCCAAAATCGACGATCAAATTCACCGAGCGATTGACACGCTCTTCTAACTCGTTCAGCAAACGCATGTCGCTTGGTTTCACAAACTCAAACTTGTTGCGTTCCAAATCGAGAAAACGTAAATTCTTCAAACAGCGCACCTCAAAATTGATGTCCTTCAACAAATTATCACCCAAGTGCAAGTCACGCAAATTGGGGAGATCACAAAAGACATTGCGATCCTTGAAATGCGTTATTTCGTTTTGTTCGAGATGCAATTTTTGCAACTTGACCAGCTGACTATTGACAAATATGTCGTGCAAGTCCTCGCTCAGTTGCGGCGAACTGTTATCCTCAAACGCGTCCGTCAAGTGTAAGCTCTGCAGATTCAAGAAGTTCGAGAAGACACGCGGATGGTGATGATTCACTTCGTCCTCGAAACGTGAAATGCTCAGATTATTGTGATTGAGTATTAAACGCTCAACATTCGAGACATGGTGGTACGATTTGCCCCGTATTTCCCGTATATGATTGTTACTCATATCGACTATTTTCAGTTTGTTGTAATCATTGATCGAGCCGAAGACATTCCACGGTAGTTCCTCTATTTGATTGCCCGTGAATATAAGTATTTCCACTTCGTCTGGCATAAATTCGAGCACACTTGTGTTATGCAGGCCCGCATTGGTACAGTTCACAATATACTGAACGCGACTCTCGTACAACTCACGGCCGCAAATGCAAGCGGCCGGAAAATTTGGTCCACAGGTGGTCGATGTTGTTGTCATCGATGCTGCGGAATCGCTTAGTAACGCCAATGTCGGTAATAGCAACAACAATGGCATCAGCAACATTTGTGGTTGTTGGCTTTTTTTGATGGAGCACATTTCGGTGGGTAAGTTGCTATATTTGATTCTGTAAAGAGGAATGAGAATTACTTGTATAAGTACTTGAATATATGTATATATTTTAAGACATATTTTTCTAAGTTCCAGATTTATGCTCTATCTTGTTTGCTGTGTATATTTTCGGTTCTTGTTGCCGGTTTTGAATTTTTTTTTTACGTTTTAAGTGAAAAACTTTTATGCTATAAATACACATAGCAAAGTTTGTTGCTTTTGGGTGGGAAGGCAAACTAGTACTCAAACATATAAACAGCCATAAAGATTGTCTAAATTGCAAAGTGCAACTTTTCGTGTGAGTTATGAGCTAAGCAACATGCAATTTAAAACGGCAAACACATTTTTTTTTTCATTTCCATAGTTTCATTCGAAATTATTCTTAGTGCATACATATGTTTAATAGCGCATACACAACACATGCGGCAGTTTAATGTTGATGCACAACGAATACGCCTGTATATGCTAAATTGTTGTATGACGTGTGTAGCCCTAGGCAACGTAGGCGTACTTATCATTAAGAACAAAATTTACTGAAAATTTGGCCAAAACTCTCAAATTACTTGAACGCTTTACCCTTTGTAGAGTTTAATGCTTCATAAATGCAGTGCAAATGCAAGTCTTACTTTACATACAGTACTTGACCGAATTAATGGCACATAATTTGATATTAACTTTAATTATGAAAATAAATGATGAAAGCCTCGAGTTATTCGCTTAACATTATGTATGCTTTCGTCTGGTATTAATTTACTGCTTCCGTTCATGAAGCATAGCAAAAGAAATTTCTTTTCCAAGTCTTCTGTTAACACATGCGTTGGCGTTGCTTTGCTTTGGCCAAATTCCGTGCGCACGTAAATGCAATTAAAGTCGAAAGCAGCAGCAACAGCAGTAACAGTAACAGCAACAAGAACAAGAACAACAACAATAGCTACAATGCCCTGTCACGCAAAACGAGTGCAAATTGACAGACGCACTAATTGCGCGCCAGCACAATGCAGCACGATTTTTGCGCGGCCCGTTACTATTGAAACGTACAAAAGGAACGAACGTACGTGCGAGTGAGCGAGTGAGTGAGTGGGTGAAATAAACGAAACAAAATGAACGAATGAACGAAAAGTAAGGATAACGAAAGCGCAGCCAACGAACTCGAAAATCCAATAAAGACATCTTTTGAAATGTAATTAAATGCACAGCATGATTTAATTTGCACGTTTACTCATGCCGGTAAACTCAATTAGGAAAGTTCAGACAACAAACAGAAGGTCCTATAGGACACGTGCGAGAGCGGGGGAGCGGTATAAGATTAAGTAGCCGGTCATATGTACGTTTATTAGCTAATTTGATACATTGAAGCACGTATTTATTCATAATTTTGTTATTGAACAAATCGTATCCGAGAAATTGCCACAAAGAAACAGGCATTTTAGTTGCAACTTAGTTAAATAAGCTGCGTTGTGTGTGTGTCCTTGGGTTTGTCATAATCATAAAAATAAAAATAAAGAATAAATAAAAACAACAAAAATGAATAAATAGAGACGGAGGACAGCTCTCGAGAATAGAAAATGCATAAACAATCGCTTTAAAATTGTTAAAAAACTAAAGAATACAAACAATTCCCTAAAAACTGTACAGTTTGATTTGATTTGTGATTTGTTGTTGTTGATGCATGACAATTTCCCATGACGACTTTCCATAAATTTGCCTCATTGCCTCATGTAAATCTCCATGTGTATACACACATGACTAAAATAATAAGTACAGCTCTTTTTATTTTTGTTTGTTTTTTTTTATTTTTTGTAGTATACGTACTGTGAAGTCTCTTTATTCTCATTTTATTAGGCTGCGCTTAAAATTCCCACAAGCAAATATAAAGCAAATTGCACAAGTAAGACAACAAAAAAACCTGTTGAAGTTGTTGTACAAAAAACATTTAGATTTCGTTGAAATTCATTCGATATTGTGACATTTACAAATTTCATTGAAACGCCCACGAATCAAAAAAAGGCGAATATAAATGTTATTTTTGCATTTGATTTGTCGTGTTTATTTCATGAATCAACTGAATAAATGAATGAGCTTGACTTGAGTCTATTTCGGAATAATTAAGATTTTTTAAAGAATTTTTTATCGAAACGTAGGCTATGCTTCTAAAGTAATAACACAATTTGGCAATTTTGCCGAATTATTAAAAAAACAAAACAATAACACGAAGAATGGAATTACGTTCGAACTATTTTTATAAAATTTTTATTCTCATTGTATTATTTTGTATTATTGTAATGCTATGGTATACCATAAAAGAGGATGAATATAATGTGATGCGTGAAGTAACAATCGTAATGAATGTGACGGCACCGAAAAGCGAAAAATATTATGTGTATACGTCGAATTGTCGCATGCCGTACTTGAATCCTTACAGTAACGAAGTCATGGAGATTTACAAGCCGACTATATATCATGAATGTGCGCCTGATAAGGATTTCGTGCGTGCGATCTTTGACCGTGATATGCAACATTATCGACTCGAATGGTCGCCAGAGGCAAGTGAACCGGCAAATCAAGTCAAATGTTGCTATCGACGAATTGTGCGCGCGCGTGGCGAGGATGTTGATATTAAGGCGTTGTTAGTATAAATATTTTAATGAAGGCTAAGATAAAAACGGCGCAGAATCATTTTAATTGCATTAAACAAAACATATCCATTGCGTTGCTTTATGTTTGCTCACATTAGCCTATGACATACAACATTTGTACACTGAAACATTTGCTTATCTGCTTTGCCTTTACTTTTTTGCGCGCTGCTTTGCTTCGTTAACTTTGCACTCGCTCTGTTTAATGTACTCTTTGGTTGGATAAAAATGACAGAAATTGTTTGTCAATCAACAAAACAACCAAAGGCCACATTTTCTAATGAATATTGTTTGTTTTTCTAACGTGTTTTGTAGTGTAAAAAGCTGCGTAAATTTTAAACAAAATTTTACTGTGCCAAAGCACATCAATGGGATGATTGTTGACTGCAAGTCGAAACACAAAGTACAAAAATTAGCCTTTGCATTTGTGCAGAACGATCCGATTTCGAATTCAAGTACGAAATTGAGCAATGCAACATTAACTAAAAGGATGACACGATATCCGAATGTGCTGATCTTTGGCATTGATTCGCTGTCGCGCACCAACTTCGAGCGCAATATGCCGTTGACGCACGCCTATCTCAAGAAGCAACTCTGGTACGAATTGGAGGGCTACAATAAGGTTACAGACGAACAGTTAGCGCACTAAATGAATATGTTTTAATAAAACATCATTGTTTTTGCCAATCAACAGATGGGCGACAATACCTATCCCAATTTAATGGCGCTGCTCACGGGTTACGATAAAAGAGCTGCTTTTGATGTCTGTAAGCCGACAACGTTAGGTGGTTTGGACGAATGCAAATTTTTGTGGCATCATTACAAAGCTCAGGGTTATCACACAGCCTATGGCGAAGATTATGCCAGCATTAGCACGTTTAATTATGGAAAGTTGGGCTTCAAGCGACCGCCGACCGATCATTATTTACGTCCGTTTATTGTGGCCATTTCAGAGAAATTAAAGGAGAATAGAAGTGGTGGCAATTTTTGTCGTGGGCGCAAACACTATGCCGAATATGTGTTGGACTATGCAAGGGAGTTTATTAACGTCTATCGTGATGAGCCGATTTTTGGCTTGTTTTGGCTCAACTCATTCAGTCACAATGAATTCAATTCAGCTTCAAGCATGGATGAACGTGTTTTGACATATTTGCGTGACCTTGAGGCCGAGGGCGTTTTCGAAAAGAGTATTGTGCTTTTACTCAGTGATCATGGCATGCGTTATGGTCGTTTATCTCATCTGTCATGTGGTTTTCTGGAGGAACGTTTGCCCATGTTTTTCATATCGTTGCCGCAATGGTTTCAAAACGCACATCCCGATTTCATAGTTGCGCTTAATATCAATCGTAATCGTTTGACATCACCCTATGACATACACAGCACACTTTTGCATGTCTTGTCATTGAATGCACAAAATGGTCATGCGTTTGCGGCGCCGTACGGTTGTTCGCGCTGTCACAGCATCTTTCGCACGGTGGCCGAGCAGCGCACGTGCGACGATGCCGGCATCAGTGACCACTGGTGTACGTGTGAGTCATTTGTGCGCATATCGGTGCAAAGTAAAATTGTGGAAAAAATTGCTAAAAGAATAATCAATGAAATCAATGATTATCTAATTGATAATGAATATGAGCAAGAATGTGCGAAACTTGCGTTGCGTTCGGTTGAGAGCGCCGAACAACAAGAGAATTTCAGCAACAAACCTCGTCACATATATAGAATCAAGTTTATTGCCGCTCCCAGTCTGCCGAAGTTTGAGGCAACAGTTATTTACAATGTGCTATCAGAGAACTTCACAATTGACGTTGAGTCCATAAGTCGTTTAAATAGTTATAAATATGATGCCGATTGTATTGGAGAATCAATTATTCAAAAGTTCTGTATTTGTTTGCCGTAAAAGAATGGGCAACGTTGCGTTGAAGGCGTGCATACATGCTTGGTAGTAGAACCCACAGGGTGTGACATAATCTGCGACTATATTTGTCAATAAAAAATTAAACAAAATCATAAAAAGAATACAATTATGTTGCTCATAATATGAAAATGTTTTGATATTGTTTAAACTGAATAAAGTTAACATGAAAAACGCGTATATTATGTAGCATTACATGTTACATACAACAGTCTAGTATTTGGGTTAAGTGCAAAACTTTGACGCACCCTTTACACAAATAGAAATCGCTCTAGTTGCCGTTGGCAGGGCAGGCGTGCAGCATAAATAAACTCAGTGACAAGTTATGCGTTTAAGAGTAAAATAAAATGAGACAAGTAAAATAAACAAGAACCACAACAACAACACTACACTTCCAATAAAAATGAAAAATCAACAAGCAAAGTAGCTGAAAAAACAATGATGAGAGCTGCCAACTCAATGCACAGGAAAACTGTTACGCGTTAACAAGCATAACAATAACAACAACAACCCAGCGCGTATAATAGTGCAGTCGAACGAAAGGGAGAGGGCGAGGGCGACAGTGAGTGATGGCCCCACACAAGGCGCGTCGGCCGTGAGCAAAAAACAAAGAGAGAGAAAAAAAAAGCAAGTATGCCAAAGTGTTGCCAGTGGGTGGTGTAATGGGCGTGTATATGTTTGTAATCCGACTGTGCTCTGCACCGAATTTTGAGGTTAACAAGAGTTCACTCAAAATGTCATAGCGTGCAAGCAAAGTAAAGCTTAGCAGTTTGATGACGACGTGCCATGTCTGTTTTGGGGCATCAAATGACGCAACAGTTGGTCAACTTGGTTTAAAACTTGGTCGAGCATAGCCTCATGATGTTGTTGGTTACGGAGCGTAAATGGCGCGTCACCATGACGTGACAACTGACCGGAAATTGCATTTCGCTGCCGTTGTGGCAGATAAACCTAAAAAGGGCAAAGCGTATAACGAAAATGCAATGAAAAGACCAAAAGATGAAAATAGAATGAAGCGTTCATTAAATGGCAAATTGCATGTATTACATTTATAGTTGAATGCATTTCGCTTACTTTTTAATAGAAATTTTCAGTGTTTTAAAGTTGACAGAAATACTAACAAAATTTGATTTGTTTTTTTACACTTTTAACACATTTGATCTATGTGACATAACAGTCACACAACACATACGACCATTTAGTTCTAATGCTACATTGCTTAATGTTGGCATATGATAAGCTTAATTGTTAAAATGCAATTTATAATGTAATGTTGAACTTTTTTAAGCTTGAAGTACTCACACATACACACACACACACACAATGTAGCAACTGGCCACACAATGTTGCAATTAAGTACTCTACTCTTGAGTTATAACATATTGAGCAAATATTTGCCATAAATTTTCACATTTTTCATGTTAAACAGAAATGCAATTTTTGTAAAGAATTGAGAAAGGAGAAAAGGATGAAAGCAGAAATGCCGGAAGTGTGTAAATTGAACGACAGTGCGAAAATGTTTGGGCAAATGTCGAAAAGGCGCAAGCTTAGTTGCACAAACAGTGATCAATCTTCATTGTGGCAACAAAAGATGTAATAAAAATGATAAAAATGAAGATGATGAAGAAGAACAAGAAAAAAGAAGAAAAAACAAACATTTCAAAATGAACGAATATATGAAAACGGCACAGGCAAATAGCAGCAAAAGAAGAAGGCGAAGAACAAGAAGGAAGGAAGAAGTAGAATGAACATATTTGCACTTGAGGCTCTTGTAGAATGATGGCTGAATGTAGTGGCACACACACACACACACACACACACACACACACACACACACACACACACACACACACACACACACACACACACACACACACACACACACACACACACACACACACACAAACGCAACACTCAATGCACGAACCAACAAACACAAAGTGTCCTCAGGGTTACTTACGCTCACGCAGCTGCTTGGACGAAGCGAAGTGCGGAAGCAGTGAAAATGGAAAAAAAAAGAATGTAAGCGTAAAATAGGCGGGTTTGTTGATAGCGCAATGCCATTTGCCATTGTCGTCCGCCGGAGGCAATTGTCGGCAATCATGGCACTGACAAGCAACGAAGCGTTGCCGAGCATTGCTTTTGTGTGCGTGTTAGTGTGTGTTTGTGTGTGTGAGTCATGAATGTTAGGCAGCGATATTGCGTACACTGTAAAAAAAACGCATAAAAATTGTTATAAATAATAGTGCAATTAATGCCACATCACAAAAATTGTCAACCAAAAAAAATTCAATATTTATAATATTAAATACACTTAAGTTACATGCTGCATACACAAAACATACAGCAGTATAATGTTTACATTTGGTAATGCAGTTTAGAACAATGAAATCATATTGAGCTTCTGTTTTAGTGTAAAATTGTGTTTTGCTTTAAGCTAAAATTTAACAGCAAATAAAGTGCTGCACGTTCAAAAGATAGAGAGCAAAAGGAAAAAGCATAAAAAAAAAAAATCGAATTTCTCTCTTGGGCTTTCAGTGCGTATGAGCAACATTTAAATTTGCTGCTCAATGCAGCAGTCGAGGAAACAAGAAGTCGATATACAATATAAGATTGATTGGTATTTGAAAGTGCTGTGAGAGGCAAACGACAACAACAAAAACAAGAAGAAATGAATGCATGTTTCGAATAGCAACTTCAACTAAATTAGTTGTCTTGTCAAACTTTTAATGGCTCTGCCCGCTGGAACACTCTCCCCTTGCCTTCTGCACAAGAAACTCAGCCAAGTTGTACAAAACAAATTGACACAATTTGTAAGTGAGTGCTTGCAATACACAAACACACACACACACAAACGAATGCACACATGAAAAAAAAAACATTGAAAAGCGAATAAGAAGTAAAAGAAAGCTATGCAATTTAAACAAGCACAAAGACGCGATATGCGAGGCAAAAATACAGTTTAACAAATGCAAAGCAATCACTTGAGAAAAGAAAAAAAAAAAACCCAAAAAACAAACACAAACACAGAAATAAAGCTGAGGTGGCACACAGACGTTTTCAAGTGTAAGACAAAAGCGCTATTAAAAACAAAACAGACACAGTCGACGAGGCTTGGCGGCGGCGTGCAAACAGTGGCGCTCAAAATAATATTCCTTTTTTTATTGTAATGAATGTCAAAACTTGAGGTGGATGGATGATTTCACTGGTAGCGTAAAACTTTGAAGATTCTTATTGTCTATATAGGACATTCTTCATATTACCGAATCGACCTGATTACTGAATCTTGTTATCTTTAAAATTTTTATATTTAAGATTTGTTTTTATCTTTTTTCGATAACGATAATAAAAACTTCTAATGTTAGTGTCCGAAAAATTGGAAACTCTGAATTGTCCAGTTTGTTTGGATTGTTTTTTTCTTTTGTTAGTATATATTGTATATTACTAATAAAGACATTACTATTTTTGCGATCGGTGCTGTATGTGCATAAAGCCATTGTTTAGTCTCAAAAGAAGTTTAGTGAAGACGCCAAACTCTTAACTCACACGAACGCAATTCTTTCGTTTCGTTTACATTTTTAATTCATTCATTCATTTCTATTTTTTTTCTTTCAGTCTTTGTTGTTTTCATTTCGCCTCCTAATACTTTTTTATTTCACGCTTTTAATCCACTTCAATACATGAAGGACATGCTTTCATTTACTATGAAAGCAATGAGTTTTTGCTTAATGTTTTATTTTCTTCTTTTTTGTTCTTCTTTTTTCATCTTGTTTGCTTTTGTTTTAAATTGTAGTTTTTTTTTCTTATATATGTATGTATTTGTTGTCGCTCATTGTCATCGCCGCCATTTTGCCGCTTTTGTGTTTCTTTATATTTTTATGCGTTGTGCTTGAGTGACCCTGTTGCATATGTGTAACCCTGTTGCATCTCATTCGATTTCGCAGTGAATTTTTGTTTTCGGCATGTTGCTACTTTTCGTACAACTCTTTTATGTGCAACAATAAGGAAATTTAATATTTTAACTGATGAATATTTTTTATACGCTGCAAGCATAGTTTATTTTTGCATATTTATGTTGCAGCGGCTATTTTTCTTTATAAAAGTCACACAATAATTAAATGGTTCAACTTCCGCAGCCAAAAATGCTTTAATATATTTTAAAACATAAAAAAAAAAAAACAATTTTTTTTTCATTAATTTAACACCACAAAACTGCATGCGAGAAAGGGAAGAAAAAAAGTTTAATACGCGAAAATATGAAATGAATTCCGAAAAAAATCCATAAAACTAACATTAATGCCTTAATTTTGCACTCTCTGTACGCTTGGCTGGATTCACATACACATCGCACCCGCACCCCTCCACTCTCACTCCTTGCCATTATTTCCGATCGAAACTTTTTCCTCGCGGCTTGAGTGTGTGTGCGTGAACAAGCAAGCCAGCGGTAAGCAAGAATGCAGTTAGCACGCACATCCCCCCTCAATCTCCTCTCAATAGAAACTTTTTTTTTAGCGGCATGTGTATGTGTGTGTGTGTGTTTGCGTGTGCGTAAGCAAGCATGCAGTTAGTTGGAAAAGGGGAGGGGAAAAGTTGAGCAGAAAAGAATTCGCCAAAAATGAAATTCACTTAAAATTCTTGAAGCGAAGCAACTGAAACCGAATCGCAGCTAACTTGGTTGCGGTGAATGGGCAAGTGGGCGGTGTTGGTGGCGGTGATGACGGCAACAGGAAGTTCATAAGTAAAATGGTGCGACGAGAAAAGGTAGAAGAAGAAAATAAAAAGCGCGCACAGCTGCGAACGCGGTAAATGTGAGTGAAAAATTGGCTGTCGACTTTATTTGCCGCGGTATAGAAAAAGAGACTGAGGAAAAAAAGAACGAACAATGATTTTTTTTTTTCATTTCATTTTCGTTCATAACACATTTTTTGCATTTTTCGTGTGCGACAAGTTTTCCTTTTCAATTTAAGTAAAGAATAAAATTTCCCCTTATCCCTCATATTCTAGTTTTCTATAACATTTTAATGTTACTTATTACATTCTTAGTACAAAAATATTTGCAATATCGAAATTTTTATACAATAATTGCATTTTTGTGTCCTATTTTTGTTGTATTTTTCTTACAACTGACGACAACATATGCAACCATTATTGCCTAATGTTTTGTTCTATGTTACATAAGGTCACACATTACATGTGACATTATATTTTTTAAGTTTTGTCAATGAGTCTGAAAGTGCTAAAAATTGCCGTAAGTGCTGTAAAGTAACATTATGAAATTTTAATGTTTCAAACGTTCAAATAGAACGACAAATGGACATCAATGCACTTAACAGTCAAGCCATGTTTGTCATTGTTGTTGTTGTTACGTGTTAAAATTTCGCGCATTTTTTGTAATTAGATTATTGAGCATCATGACTTTTGTCTTACTTTGTGTTGGCACCGCAAAGTTTTGCGTTTGCCGCTTTTACAACTAAAAGTTGCACAATGCTCGTTGCTGATGCAATATGCCACAGTTTGAGATGAAAGTTTTTGAAAGTTCTATGACAGTTTTCGCCAAAATTGCAGAAGATTTTTTTATGAATGTTCGTTAAAAAATTTATTTTTGTTTCTAAAAATCAAGTATACTTTCTTCAGTGCGTTGCAAATTTCATTAAAAAGTCAAAATACCCTTTAGCAAAGTATAATAAAATAAATACACATGAATCTTAAACTTTATTATACAACTCGAAGGCACACGCGACAACAAGGACAAGCGATGTCCTGAGTCTGAGTGCGTGTGTGTGTGTATATATGAAAAATGTATGACAAATGGCAATGAGCGCCGATGTCGCTTATGGAGCCAACACTGAAGCTGAACTGAAGTCGACATATGTATGTGTGTCTTGTTGTTATTGTTGTTGGCACGGAAGCATTTTGACAGTGTTACGACACTTTTACGACAACATAATGGTACATTTTTTGTCTGTTTTTATTTGAAAAACAAATAAAATAAAAATATGCTAATACGGAAGCGCAGCTGAGCGTTACAAACGATGTCAACGCCGAGCTAGAAACGAGAATCGCAACAAGCATTGAGCAAAACAATTGGTTGCTCTGTTCTACACTACACTACAAGATATAAGTTTCAGATGACAAAATTGTCAAACTATGGTAGAGCGATAAAGTGATTTCGATAATATTTCTTAATTTTCAATTCAACTTTACAGACGTTTATGCAACATATCAGTTGAAGTTTTCTTGCGAATTATATTTCTATGCTGAAAATTAATATTTTCCGCTTTAAGTAACGTATGTTACACAGCAACTCACAACACAAACGGCAGTCCAGCTTTGAAATTATGTTACTTTTGCATATTTTAACATTTTATGCGAAAAGAGAATGAAATTAATTTGTGCAATTGTTAGTGTGATGATATTTTAGCATTTCATGCAATAAAGACATGATTAGTCTATTACAGAGTTGGCCAGACAGACAGACGGACAGATAGATTATTGTACGGTGAGAATGACAGACAGTTGGCAATGTCGGAAACGGAAGTGAAGCTCAAAGTTTGCTCTGTATGCATGTACGCTTCTTGACTATTCGAGTTTAATGCATAAAGTCGTCAGCTTTGTTTCATTACTGTTGGCAAATGACGTGTTGTGGCATTTCGCCAAAATGGCTTAAAGCACTTCACTGCGCCATCAACTTACTTCACATATGCCACACGCACACACACATATACGCTCTTCAACCATGATTTATATTATTTAATGTTTGCAGCATAAATTATGTCTTTAAATTGTTGCCGAAGCATGAAATTTTTGCCATTCGACCGCCTTTCCTCGCCCTCCGCAACCATATACTCGTGACTTGAGTGCTGCCCTCTGTGTGTGAGTTTATACGCGTTTAATTCGACGAAATGTTTGTCCTTGCCTTGGCAGTCCTTCATATTTTCTTTGCGTTGAGCATTTTTTGTTCACCTTTTTTTTTTTTTTAATATTCTGGCCAAGTTAATTAAATGCAGGCCAATTTAACTGCGTATGTTGGCCAACAACTGGACTGACTGCTCGGCATTGCCCTCTTTTTTATGTTATGTTATGAACACTTGTGGCGTTTCTCATTCAATTGCGTTGAGTTGAGTCGAGCGTATTATTCATACAAGTTGAGAAAATCTGTTTGTAAAAGCGTTAATTCGTCGAGTGCGAATATTTTTTTAACTCAATAAGTTTGAATCAGTCTGTTTCACTCTCACACTTAATTAATAACAAGGGAAACGCATTTTTTTGTTTAACTTACCAAAATAATAAGTTGTTACTTCAATAAGTCTTTGTAGGAAACAAAGTTTGAAAACAATTCAGTGCTGAAATTAAAAATTGAAGAAATTGTTTAAATTTTTAGTTGCAATAATACGAAAAAGTTAAAATTATTGATATAAAGCGTATATTTAAATAAAAGCGTTACATAGTAGATCATTGATGCCAATTTTGTTTTCCTAATTCCATCGTTCCTTATATACGCCTGTGTTAAACAACGCCTACACAGTACATGATCGCCCATGAAAGTTAAACTGTTGTATGTGTGTAGTACATGTCGATGTAACATAGGAGTACTTAATATTAAGAATTTTGGCTTTTTGCCAAGCCATCAGTAAATTCGTTTGTCAGCCAATTGCAGTTGAACTTTTCTCAGCCATAGACACATAATGAAATTAAGTCATTAAGTCATACGTTAAGTGAGGTACAGAAGGGCACACTACAAAGTGCAGCACGGTGAAAGCAGCTCACATGCTTGCTATTCGACTTGACGCTGTTCATGGCTTGAATGTCGCCGATAAACGTTAAACTCGTACATAACGTAAACGATGGCAAAATTAAGCTGCTTTGCGAAATCTCATGAAAATTAACACTCGAATGCACAAACCATGGTAATTGTCTGCGTCGATATCAGCTTACAATAATGATGCCGGTCTCAATGGTGTTGTTTATGCTTATGATAATAACGTTGTTGTTTTTTTTGTGCATAATTAGTTGTTTAACTCTTCATCAAATAACATTTTTAACTATGTTTTGCTTTATTTTGCGAGTATTGATTATATTTTTAAAGAAATTTGCTTCCACTGCCAGGCAAACATTACAATAATGACAATGCAGTTGTTGTAACTGATGTTACTAATGAAGTTGTTAATGATTGTTAATTATTGTTGCTAATAATGCAAGCATACAAAGCGTGCAAGTTGGCTGTGCCCTTCAACTGACAGTCTGACAGACATGCTCATTAAAACGCCGGCTTGAAATGCCAAAAGTGTGTGTGTGTGTGTGTGTGTGCGCGTGAAAAACTTAATAATTATTGCAAAAAGCAGTTTAACGTGGGAAATGATGTTGCCATTTGCAATTTCAATGATCCGCTGCGCCAGAGGTGCGTCAGAAGGGCGCGTCAGGGGAGCGGTTCAGCAAAATGTCATATGTAAACACAAAATGAGTGAAAAACTTTCAAACTAACGAAGAGTGTCAGGGTTAGAGTGTTTGACTAACTGACTGACTGACAGATTTTAATGCAATGCTTGACTTGTTTTTAGCAGTTTGTAGCTTGCATTTTGCATGAGTCAACGTGACATTTTCGAAAATATGACATTTGATTCACACTTGAGGGAACAACTGTTAATGTTTATTTTTTTTTGCTTTGAAAACGTAATTTTCACATGCCGCTCATCGAACTGCATTGATGAAAATGTCATTGCGGTAAAACTCTCGATGATTTTTTTTTTTTGTTTTTGTATTTTGCTTTATCCGTTCGATTGCGGTCGTTGCAACATGTTTAACAACAACATTTGCCATTGACATCAGTGATGAGTCATCGGCAACAAATTTGTCAATATTTCTAATATTAGTTCAGGCTATGTTACATAAAGTCGCACACAACGTATAATATTTCAGTGCTCAGTATTGTTTTAATGCTAGGAACGTTGGAAAATGGAAAGCTTGATCAGCTGCATTGCCAGTGGCAACGGGTGTGACACACCGTTGCTTGTGGCATGCCATGACATGCTTTTTGTTGTGGTTGTTGTTGTTGCTATTGTAACTTCTGTATCAGTCATGCGTTAAATAATAATGCATTGCACAAATTTACTCATATAAGCGCAAAGAAACACACATACGAAGCATTGAAAGTTGCAGGAAAACTGATACACATACCAACAAGACTTTATTGGAAAAGTTAAGTTTTATGTTTGTGTAGTTTTGTTTAAATGTTTTCAACAAGTTTCAATTCGTTGGCTTTAAAGAAAAGCTTTGGTTTGCTTTACTTGAAATTGCTTGCAAAAAGTCATTTAATAAAATTTTAAATCTTCTCATAAAATACTTGTTTGTCATTTAACCACAGTTTGGGATGATATCTCCAAAAAAAAGGGAAGTTTTGCCAACATGCCAAAAAGCTAAACAAAAAATGATAAAATCAAGCAGAGAAGATACAGATAGAAGAGCAAACAAGATTGCTTTGCTGAATTGCAGCAAATATAGAAATACTTCTGTTTTTATCATTTTGTTTTTGTTTTTTTTCTTCTCTGTCTACTTTAGTAACAACTACACTTTTGCTGTTGTTTGTGTGTAAACGTTGCCGACGACGAATGTTGCTGGCGACAATGACTTCTGCATCAGAATCGTGTTGGCGTCACAGAGCGCTTGAATTTTGCATGCATTTTCGTTGGCTTGCCATGCTTATTTTTTTTTTTTTTTTGCTTTTATCTGTCTGTGCAATAACTTCATTGGTCGTCGACGTTGTCACTGACGAAGTGTTGTCGCCGCACCGTCGCTGCAGTTTTGGTGTTTGCCACAACGTTGTTGCACCTCGTGTTGCGTGATTTACATCGCACTGTATCTGCATGTGTGAGTTTATTTTATTTTTTTTCTGTTTGTAAAACGCAACATGGCACGAACGAATGAGTATGTAAATTTTATGAAAGACAAATCAGCAAAGCGCTGCCACACGTTCAACATTGATGTGTCAACATTTTTGTATCTTTTTTCTGACAAAATGAAATAAAACAAAATTAATTTCTTAGCGAAGATTTTTGGCTTCGCGATTGCTCAATGTCCATTGGCATATCAGAAATGCATGGAATGAAACAAAGCACGTTGATTTATGATCATTTAAATTGTACTACCACATGTGTTGTCTAACATTGGGCAACATAAGAGATATAAGTAGAAAATTTGGCAACCAAATTGCCATTAATGAAAATGACAGCTAATTTTTAGTTTGGTAACACTTTTCCATGGTATGCAAAAACACATACAAAAAATCAATCACTCAACAAATGTTATTGCATAAAAGTCAAGAAACATTTTCAGTTCAAACCTGGCAACAAATTGTCATGTCATGAGAGGAAATTGTGTCGTGTGTCGACGCTTAATTTTCGTCAGACAAGTGTTGTCGCTTTATGCCATCCCAATGGACGCCATGACGCGTCAACTGTCGAGTCGAGTGGGTTAACGTCGCTTTGTTTGCCGCTCTCCACCATCTCTCCGTCTGTCTGTCTGTCCATCCGTGTCGTGCCGTTGCCACAGCAAAATTTTGCATTATTAACATTAAATTTACGGGGCGTTTTCGTTGTCGTTGTCGTTGCCGTTGTTTTCTTCAATCCTTCTTGTTATTCTTGGCATATGCGAATTTCCATTTAAATGAAATGTGCGAGATTTCTGTTTGCAATAATACAGATATGCATATGCATACAGTTATAAATACATATTCATATAACAAAAAAAAAAAAAACAATCTCTTCTTTTATTTCGTTTTGTGTGCTTGTTAAAAGATTTATCGAATTTAAATTTTGCTTCAGGGAAATCATATCTTTTTCGTATTGTTTTTTTTTTGTTTAATGAAATTATTTTATGCCTGCGTCGGAAATTGTATATCTCAGATAATATTTTATTATTTCTTCATTTTTTATTTTATTTTTTTAATTTTATTGTTATATTTCGTTGTCAGTTGCCTAACTAACTTGCTTTAAATACACACAAGTTCTGCTTCTTTTCGTTTTTTTTTCGAGTGTCATTAAAATGCCAACAAAACACGCAGAAAAATGCTATGGAACGACTTCATACGGTTGGCAACGTGAATTTATCATGCACACATTTTCATTATGTGCCATTCTCATGTAATTTTTTCAACATTTTACTGTCGTTATTGTTGTTGTTGTTGTTGTGTGCCTGTCGACAAAAACGTTTCTTGTCTCTGACAGTGACAGGAAGAACAAAAACAACAAAAAAAAAAATGTGTTGTAAATGAGACAAAATGGGTGGTAGAGATGAGTAAGAGCGGGTAAGGACATGAGTAAACGAGCATGAGAACGAGAACAGTGACGAATGACGACGTTCCTAATTGCTGCCAAAAATTGTCAAAAAGTACAAACACTAAAAGACAACAACACAAAATGCCAACAAAAGCTGAGCTTAAAGCGGCAAAAAAAAAACAAAAATTATAAAAAAATACAACGGAAATGCTTTAAGCTTTTGTTTTACAGAACGTATGCTTAATATTTATTGTATGGTAATTTTTATTAAGTATACGCCGTGCTGTACGGCATGTTAAAGTGTTGTTGTTAAGTGTTGGCAAACAATGCGAAAAATAAACAAAAAATTACAATTGTTTTCATTTCGATTGTTCACGAATTAAGTGCAATTGTTGTTGTACTTGTTGTTTTTATTTGTTTTACAATAAAATGGCCGTAAAGATTATGAAATGTTAAGTGCATTTTTTTTATATTTTTTATTCATTGTTTTCCGCCTTTATTTCGTTGAAACAGATTATGTTTGCGTTAATTAACAAATTCCCAATTTAATCAAGTTAAAAGCCACTGAAAAAAAATAGCGAAAAAAACAAACAAATATTTTTAAGTGACAAAACGGCAAACGTAAAAAACCGCAATGAATTAAAGCCACAAACGTTGACAATTTTGTTGTTGTTTCACATTTTTTTGTTTTTGTGTAAGAGTGCACAAAAAAAGCAAAAATCGTTGAGGTCAATTCAATTATTACCGAAATGAAAATTAATTTAATTGAATGAAATGTTAAAATATTTAAAAGGAAAAAAAAACCATTTAAAATATAATTAGGCCAATGACAGATGGAATGATAAAAGAACAAAAAGTAGAGAAGAAAATGAGTTGTCAGATGTATGAATAAGTAGAAACCCAAAAGATCTACTAATCGATAGACCGAATGTTAGAATAGGAATTAACATTACTGGGTAGAAAAGACAAGTATACCAGCACCCAAAGAATCGACCTTTAAACGGTCGTTCGTAAACAATATGTTGACAAACGGACAGAAATGGATTGAAGACGGAACCAAAAAAGACTCGAAAACGGACCCGAAACGATCCGCAAACTATAAGTATCCCATGATTTAATTTCAGTGTCATTTAAGGGGATTTTATGAATGTCTGTCTCTTTCATTGAATTTACCATGCAGAATCGATTCAAAGCGCAATTAATATTGACCTTATTGAAAAATGACAAATCTAAATGCAATGGCATGCTCATTAACTCGAATAGAAATAAATGCAAATGCGACAAATGTCGTCATTAGTTATATTTTCTATACGGGCAAGGATGCACAACTAACATAGCTATTAAAACAATAACAACAACTATGAACAGAAATGAAAAGTACCATCATTGTGGTAATCATATGTGTAATTATTATGCTGGGCGACGTCGTGGCTGTAAATGGAATTTTAAAAGTAAGAAGACGCTCCAAAAGTGATCGGATTTAGTACAGTTTTAAAACAAATTTGTTTCGTTGTTGTTTAATAAAAAAGGTTTATAAAATTGTTGCGTTGCGCGATAGATTTTGTGTACTTTTATCATTTAAATATTTGGACTTAAATAATTTCATGAAAAAGAAAACAATTCTTTGTTCGTTTTCTATTCTCCAACGTGCTTTATCATTAATAGTCCCATGTTGTTTGTGAACACACAATACTAAAGACAATTTAGTGCTCAAGCATAATTATTGTGTATTAATGTTGAGTTGCCGTATGTGTGGTGTAGTGTTATCCAACATAGGAGAAATGGCTGTCCCAACGATCGCAACAAATTAAAACCTTTATTATTACAATTGTCACAGGCGCTTTAGTCGTGCCCCCTTTATTGTGGGCCTCCATAGAGTGAAAAAAAACAACAATACATGTTTACTAAAGGTATACAAAGTCAACTCACACAGACATGTGTTTGTTGGTATGTGTGCACGCATGTATGCATTTACATGCTTCTTTGGTCGTTTGACTTTACCGTTGTTGTTGGTGTTGTTTTTGTTGATTTTTTGTTTTTCAATTTTATTGTTGTTGTTTGTTGCTTTACTTTATTGTTGTTGTCGTTGTTGTTAGTTTCATTTGTGCATGTAAAAAATGTCATTGACATGATTTTTGTTCTCCTTCTCTGTGTACTTTGCTCTCTTTCCGCTCACTTTATACGCTCTTAGGCATTACAACTTTCGTTGCAGCGGCGCTTGTGTGCTCTTTGTGTGCATGTGTGAGTGCGTGTGTGTGTGTTTGCGCCCACCTCAGCATTTTCTGTGTAGTTTTCCATCACATAGTTTTTTTTTTCTTGTTTTTTGTTTTTGGTTTTCGTTGTCAACGCGAACGTTTTTTTTGTTGGTTCAGTTTGGTTTATTTTATGCTTTCATTCTCGCTTCATTGACACAAAACGAAGCGAAGATGTTATCAGCGGAAAAACGTAAATTTTGTGTCAATGCGTTGGAGAAGTCGTAAAAAAAAAATATAAAAAAAAAATTAAAAAAAAGATGAGCATAAAAAAATATAAAATGCTTATTTTTGAATTCGTTTTTTTTTTTTTTTTTGTTATTCATGTTGTTGCCGTTATTTAAATGCGGTTATTGATGTTCGTTGGGGAAATGTTGACGTTGACTTTTGAGGTGAAATTTGCTGCTTCATTAGTTCGTATTTATGTGTGTATTAGTGTGTGTGTGCGTCTATAAAAAAATATGACCCAAATAATTTTTCAAAAGCATTATTTCATGTGATTGCTTATGAAAATTCATGCATTACTTAATGACGTCCATTCAATGAGTTGCTTTAAGCAACAAAAATGCAACAAAAGTGCACACGACATTTTTCGTTTCAATCAATTAATTAATCAATCAATCAATATGATAAACGAATTAAAACTGTTTAAAGAAACATTTTTTTTCCACAAGTTCTGTTAGAGTATAAATGAAAAAAATAAGAGCAATGATTCATAAAAATCAAATGTAGAATAACGACAACTTTTGCTGGCAACCTAAGTGAAAGAGTGTGAGCGAATGAGAAGGAGATAGTGCGTGAGTAATTTTTTTGGCAAATACGCTGCATAAGATTAAAACTAAAAAAAAACAACCGCAATAATGTCGCAACAACAAAAATCATGCGAATAAAATGAATGTGTTTTGGCAAAGTCAAAGTAATTAGTATGGCGCGCCTATCAACATGTTACTTAGATGCAACATGTTGCTACAACATGACAATGTTGCTGACTCTTGAGCAACATTTCGATTTGAAAATAAAAGGCGAACAAATTTGCATTAAAAGCGATTGATTACGCAAAACTACACACAAACACACACACACATAATCACACACACAAATTGAATACAATATAATGCATTTTTAATTACTTTGCAAATTTTATTATCGCCCATTATTATCAGTTTTTTTCACGATTTTTAATGCATTAAAATTTTAGAGCGATAAAAATTGTAAATTCAACAAAAAAAAAAAAATAATACAAAAATCCAAACATTTATTAAATTAATAAAATTTCATTATTGTTATTTTTTCGTTTTAGAATTTTTAATTAATAAAAAACGGATTCTAAATGTGTTAATTGAGCTTACATTGAATTACATTTTGTATTTGTGTATTTTAAATCAGTTGTGAAATGAATCAATTGTTGTAGAATTTTTCATTTGATTTGATTTGAAAGAAATGTTTGAAAAAAGACATGAAAAAAAGTTGTGCATCGAATTCAAATTTTGCAATAGATTTAATTAAGTTTTATTATACCAAATGTTGTTACTATTTATATACTCATATATAAAATATAATATAACCTAATTTAACAATATTATCTCAAATATCTTTTATGAGTCTTGAAGTTAATGAGCGAATTGTATAAATTGGTTAAGTAAAATAGTATGTCTTATACACATGATCTTATTTCTTCGTAAAGGTTGAGAAAAGGAGCAATGTCAAACTCAATTGCTTTATGTTTGCTAGCAAAAAGCTATGACATGCGATACTTTAATATGGAATGCATTGCTCTTTTCTGCTACGTTGCTTAACACTGTTTTATGCTCTCATAGCGTTAGTTGAATGATCGATATAAGAGAATTAAGCGTTTATAACGATCGTTTTAAGAAGTACCAGCAAAATTTAAATGCAATTCAATACAAGTTTTTGCATCATCATTAAAAACCGAAGAATACATCGGTTTAAACTTTAAAGCTCACCAACACTAACGCAGTACATTTGTACAACGAGCAAGCACAAATGCAATTACATTTAGTTAATTTGTCAGCCTTTCTAATTGTGGGGCAACTTCGAATGCCCAGTGTTGTCATCATGTCATAATACAAAAAAAAAAAAAAAAAAACGCTTAGCACAAGAAATTGTGTCTTGTGCATGAATGTTGCATAATTTATTAAAAATTAATGTTAAAAGCAAAATCATGTTGACGTAATTGGCACACTTGATGTCCGTTAGGTTGGTCAGCAAACAAAAAAAAAAAAAATACATTAAACCAGAATGAAAAACAGTTTGAACAAAATGGCGCTAAAAACAAATTTGGAGCAACAACAATTTGTCAAATGTGTGCGTGTCAAGCCAAATTTCATTTATGCATTCATTGAAAATTTCGTTGGCGTAGAATTTGTTCAAATTTTTAATTAGCAGCGTTAAGAAGTTGTACAACAAAAACAACAACCCAAACAAATGAATATGGTGACGCAGCGCGTGACTTACCAAAGAACTGTGAGTGCCAAAATGTAATTATGCAAGCAGCAAAGAGAGTGAGAGAGACAGAGAGAGATTGCGGAGTCAGCAGCAAAGCGAGAAGAAGAAGCAGCAGCAGCAATGACAAGATGTGACAAGTGTGATGTGAAGCTGTGCTGTTGTTGTTTTTGTTATTTTCATAGAATTTTGTGAACACTTTTAAATCATCAAAGCTTAAGTGTATGTGTGAGTGAGGTAGTAGGTGCGGCAGTACGAAACTCTAAGTCAATGAGGTGTGCGCAGAAGTTGGTCTCTCTTTGCTTATTACTAAATAATTGAATGAATGAAATTCGTATTCAAAATTCGTGCGTTGTTATTTGCTTGAATTATACGTAAAGCTTCTCACTGTGACAGTATGTGTGTTTGTTGTTTGTTTGTAAGTACATAAATACATATATATTTTTGCTTTTGGCATTGTTGACTTGCATACATAATGCGCATCCGTCAATGTCGTTTTTGCCTTTGTTCCCCAAAGTACAAAACGGAAAATGTTATAACTACTCTTCTTCTTCGTCTTCGTCTTGCTTTTCTTATATGTACTTCTATTACGTTGTCTTATTTTTAGCAAACTTGATTTAACTTTGGACACTTTAAGACACAACGACAGACAGACAGACAAACAAACGCTCCTTTTGTGACTTGGTTGTTGTTGAAAAGTTTTTGCTTATGAAATTTCTATTAATTTTTATGCTCATTTATGCAGCGACTTTTGCGGCTTTTGTGTACACACACACACACACACCTTACAAACAACCTCACGCATACAAAGAAAACTCCTTCTTAACGCACTCACACACACACACATATAAATAAGCAAAGAAACATGCGTGTTGCTTTTTGTTTGTCTTCAGTGTTGCCAACTTTTAGTCTTTGTTATTTGCTTTGGGATTTTAATATTTTTTGTTTGTTGTTTCTTGTTAGCATTGTTGTTGGTGTTGTTGGTGTTACTGCTTCCGCTAACGTTACTTTGTTGTTGCTTTAATGACATCATTTTGTATGAAAAATGAAATTTGAGTGTGTGTGTGTGTGTGCCTTCTTGTGCATGCAAAATTATAAAGTTTTGCAAAGCAAAATGGTTAATGAACTTGTCTTTTTCTTTGTCTGCTTAAATGTGCCAACTTTTAACTTCTTGTCCGTTTATATATGTATGTATGTTGACGTCTGCATATATTTTCCATAGCGCACATATTAATAAAGTTTTCCCTTCCTTTTTTTCCTTTGTTTTTGCTTTTTTCCTTGCTTTGATTTCATTTCTTTTTTCTTTTTTTTTTTTGGTTTGCTGAGTTGAAGTTTTTGTCTGTTGTCGCTCATAAAATTCGTTTGCATATCATTTTCGCCAAAGTGCTGAAGCATGAAATTCGATTTCTTTTTTTTTTGCTTTCCATTTTTATGGCAGAATAGCAAATATGTTCGACTTTTTGTAAAATGTACTCGTGGATTTGTTGGTCTTAGCATTTATTTTGATGAGTTTGTTATAAAGTGAACTTGAGTGCTTTGCAGAAAATTCGCAAACGTTTTTTTTTTTTGTTTTTTTTTTATATAAAACTTCAACTTATTGACTTGCAAAAAATCGCTTAAAATTAATTAAATGTAAATTGAAATAACCAATGGACAATTGATTTTTTCGTCACTTTTCAAACTACAAGAGTTTTACAAATTACATTATTTAGTCTGATATTTCACCTTTGGCTCATAGTTATGTATTCAAATTTATTTAACGAACACGTCTCGAAGCAAAAATTACTCCTCACAATTATTGCCAATCTCATATAAAGTTATTTGTACTTTATGATATAATTACCAATGATGCCAAGCTTAGAGCAACTTAATTCAAAGGTCGTAATAAATTTACTCTTGCCCCTCATCCGCAAATGCAACATTAAATTATGAAATTTCTCGTCTAATTTAATGACAGCTTCGTGTGTGTGTGTGTGTGTGCTTAAGTGAGTGTGCGTGTCTGAACCTGTGCCTTCGATCTGAATGCCAAACTCGTGCTTACATGCCTAATAGAATTTTATTTGCGTATATAATTTATGCACGCACGTTCATGCTCTTCTCACACAACCAAAGCAAAGCAAATCAGAGTATGAGTAGAAAAGTGCTAAAGCAGTGCCGGGAAGAGGAAAGAGAGGAGCTCAGTGCACACGCACGCAACAAACAAACTGTACTCGATTTGTTGGCAGTGTATTAGTGGGAGGATGATGCTGCTGTGCAAGCAGCTCAGTTACTTCAAGCAATTTTTGTTCGTGTTATTGTTGTTGTTATTGTAAAATTGTGCATTTATATATGCGTGCGTAAGTAATCCAACAATTTCCTTACTGAGATTATTACGATTTTTTTTTAAATTTATTTATTGATTGCGTGTCCTGTCGGTTTTTGTGGCTTATCGAGCTTAGTTTGAAAAGCATAACTTTTAATTTACTGCACTGTGGTTGTGCAGAAAGTGTAGAAGTGGGAAAAGAGGACGACTGCGTAGGCACAAGGAGCAAGCAATGCATAGCAACAACATGTTCGACGCCGCTCCGGTGAGTCGTGTATCGAGTTTAAAATAAAACGAAAAGAACACAAAATACGAAAAACGAAACTTGTTTAACAACATTTTTTCAAGTCTGGCATATTTGAAAAAGGAGTAGCAAAAAAAAAAAAACAGAAAAGAAAAGAATGAAAATGTGCATAAAATGCATGAAAACGTGCTTACATTACTTGCTGCTGCAAATAAATTTTGTATTATATTTTTGCATCGAGTTGTGTGTTGTGTTGTGTTGCTTTTTCGGTTGAATTGAGTGCCGTTGAGTCTTTGGCAAAAACAAATATTCATGTTGAGCTGCTTTGCATTCAAATCGACGATTCAATTGAAATATAATTCAGTGTTGAAATGAATTTGATGCGCATAGAGGCATGCATTCTTTATTGCATGTGCAACAGAGCGACAGAGATAGAAAATCATGACTTGCGTTGTTGCTTTGAAGTGTAAAATTTATTTTTGACTTTTTGGTAAATAAATTTATTGCTCAACAAAGCTGATTTGAACAAAAAAGAAAGATATGATGATGACGTCATTCAGAGAGCTCAGTAGCTGCTGCAACTATCGTATATAGCAGGTGTTTGAAATCGAATTGGCATTCCTTTTTACGCCAACCCTATGTGAGACTTACGAAACAACTAAGCATCGTAAACATTTTTGTTTTATATTCTATAATAATAAAAGACGCTTAGCTGTGATTTGCTATATGCTAGAAAAATAAGCACATAAATTGACAAAACGCGCTTCCAGACACATTTCATATTATATTTCAAATTATGCATAAAATGTACTCAATGCTTGTCATAACTAAGAGTCAGAATAATAAAAATGAGACACACTCATTTTGCATTTGCATTTTTAACTTTTAATGGCACACAATTGTGTCATCAAAGTGTTTGAACAAAGCGACGCAATAACAAAAGGGAAGGAATGCGCTTTCTCATGAACATTGCCGCCATATTGTTATAACTGTCGTTGTGTGACATGCATGTGTGTGTGTGTGTGTGTGAGAAAGGCGAGATTTTGTTAATATTTAAAATTTTAATCACATAATTTTGTATAATTTATATTATGCATTATGATATTTCTCACTTTGTCACACAAACGACGACGACGACGACGACCGACCGCAATACTCAATGCGCCACACCGCCCACCAGTGTTGCCCATTTTAAAGCTCTTCATATTCCATCGTTCCATGCCCGCAGCCTGTGATGTCACAGTGCGCTTACACATGATTACAGCTTTTTGTTTGTTTGTTGCCATTTTGGCCTGTGGCAAACGTGGCTTTCGCACTTGTACAAACATGTTGGCAAAAGCTGTTCGCATTATCCTTCTTTATAGGCCACAAGCGACAATTATAAACATGTGTATATGTATGTGGTGTAACAAACAAGTACATATGATACAACCACTCAAGCCACAACTTTGCTGCACGCTTCGACAGTTCAGTGAACGTGTTGGCTTTCATTAAAAAAAAAGTTCTATTTCATGAAATACATTTTTTATGAGTTTTGCTTAACACAAAATTTTCTAATTAAATTACTAACACTTTTCGTGTGTGTGGCAAATGTAATCGACCGACGTGTGATAATAATTGTCTTGTCGCAAAAAAGTTGATTGAGTTAAGCTTTTTGACTTGTTTAATTTCATGTTCTTGGCACGCGACACATAAGGCAAACGCGCATTTAAACTAAACTAACAATTTTTCATTACTTTTTGCGATGACAATTTAAGCATTGAGATCATTCAAATGAGTAATCGAGTATTCAAAATGTAATGGTCATATCTTTGTTTGGATTTGCTTTACGGATAATGATTCACAATTTTGTGTACTTAATAAATCACCATTTACTTAGTCATTGCGGTTTTGTTATTATAATTGCAATGCAACTGACAAGAATCGTCAGATTGCAAATTAATGGAATAAAAAAGAACTTAAATTTCATTTGTTACGCGATTTTATTTACTTCACTTCGCCTGGTTTATTATCCTCAAAAGAAGGGAAATCTTTTTTGCCCATGATGATATTTCGCAGTAAGAAAGAACGAACTCTTGAGTAAGAACATGTTCAACTAATTGAATGACAATCGTAAAATTTTTATTCTAATTGCTTGTTGTTGTTGAAGTTGCAATTTTGATAGAAAATAAAATTTAATTGCACTTAAAAAAAAACAATTCCATTTGGTATTTTCATGGACGTCTGTTTAGTGCATTGTTTATTTTGGTTTTTTTTTTTAATTTTACACACATGAAAAACTTTTAACGATACTCGTGCATAATGAAGCATAAAAATCGAACTAAAATTAGCTAATTAAAATAAACGAAATTTGGTCATTACTTGCATGGCACCAACATAAAGGCGAAACTTCATTAAAGAATTGCACACAACACGCACATATAAAATACATTTAAGGACGAAAAAGCATTTAATTAAAAACGTGCGAAAAGAAATGAGTCTGCCATGCGATGCGATAAGTTGAGAGGAGAGGTGAGGAGAAGAGTTGGCATGGCCTGCTTGGTTGTTGTTCGACAAGGGCAAGCGGGGTGCACTGTGAGTGGTCAAAAGTTTATGACAGACACAGCGTTGCTCTGTTGCGTTGCGTGGGAACAATATGGCATAGAAACGGCGTGCGTGCAGACGGCGAATGTTAGTAAACACAAAACTCGAGAATTAATCAAGTGAATAAAATGCAGAGCATAAAATGTGATAAAACGACAAATGAATTTCAGTTTCATATAAGTGCAGAACAACATTAAAGAAAACAGAGCCAAAATTCAACTGAAAAAATCGAAGCAAATAAAAATACAACAATAAAGCACGAAAAATGAAAATAAAACGAATGAAAACTGTTGAGTAAAGCCGGAGCGAAGACAAAAGAAAGTCGCTTGAAGGTTGTGGACAAGGCGGAAGATGTGCTGCAAGAGCAGAGGTGCGTTGCTGGCGACAGCGGCGTTGACTTGTAGACAAGAACAAACACTAATAAACTCATATGTGGCAACAGATACAATTACAAAGCGACAAATATAAAGCAAGTGAAAAGACCTAAAGACCTGAGCGGTGTGCAGTGTAAGAGTGACAGAGAGAGAGGGAGAGCCAGAATGAGATGCCAAAGGAGTCTAAGCGTGGTCGATGAGCGCTGAGGCGAACAACGTTGTTGGAAATGTAATCTTTTTTATTTATTTGCTTGCTTGTTTTCTTATTTTTCTTGTTTTTCTTTTTTTTTTTTCTTATTTGGCAGAAAGCTTGTTATCGAAGCCGAGCAAGTGTGCATGTGCGCGCAAAAGGTTCTATGAGATATAAAGATACACGTACGCGCACAAAGCCGTCTGTGGCCGCCTAAAGTAGACAAGTCAGACGAGTTTTTAGTTTTTTTCTTCTTCTTTGTTTTTGTTAGTCATTGACGACTCAAGTGTCTGCTATATAACAAAAAAAAAAAAAAAAAAACAATAAAAAAAAATAAGTAAAGGAAATAAAAGACGTGTTTTTAAGGACAGTCATGAAAAAGAATTTATGCGACTTTGAGTTGAAAGCACGTACTCAAAAACTATACGAGAGTGTGTGACTGCCATATGTGCCGTGTGTCGGCACATAACATAAGAGTATTTTATGTTAAAAACGTTTAAAGAAAATGTTTTGCTTAAAAGGTTTCAACTTAAAATATTATTGAACTTTATTATTTTATAGCAACAAATAAATAACTTTAAAAGCGACTATAAAAGTATCTATGCAAACATAAAATGAAGATTTTTCTCAATTTCTTAGGCAGCAGCATTTCACAGTGTAGGGCATTTGCAAAGCAACGGAATTAGTTCAAGAAAGTATATAAGTTAACCGCAATTGTGTTAAAAAGATATTCCTTCGGTTTTAAAGAAAAGTAGCACACACAAAAAACAACAACAACACGTAATATATAAAAAAAAAACAACATTTTAATCAAGAAATGTGAAATTGAAAAGAAATGTTGCTTTTAAGCTCAACATTGCCAACCTCGCTTAAAGTATCTTGTTAACTTAAAAAAAGAGTAACTTTAGCAGAACATAATGAGTGTAAAAATCTGTTAAAGCACAAAAATTCAATTCGAATGCAATTGTTTAATTTCATATAAAAACCGTCGAATTTCCAGCAACGAATTCGACGCATTTTTTTGCTGCAAACGAAATTTCGCAATGCTTTATTGCAATTTCTGTAAAGTGAAATAAAAGCAAATTAAATTTCACTTAAAGTATTTACTCAAAGCGCCAAATACATACACAGACGCACACACTCACAAGCACTAAATTTTAACTTACATTTAAAATATTTAGATGCAATGCTCCTATGTTACTTATAATACCACAACGCATACGACAGCTTAATGTTTAAATGTCTTTATTGAGTGCAAATGTGAAACTGGCGTATGCATTCACCCAACGATATGAAACATACGAGCACTTAATGTTAGGCGCATTGCAGTGGATTTAAGACCTCAGGCAAACCATTTTGTACAAGTACAAACAAATAGTTAATATAATTGTGGTTGTTGTTGTAGTTGTGGTAATTGTTGTAGTTGTATGCACAGCTGTGTGCGCAGTCAATGAAGCAAACTCCTCACTCCGTCGGATTTCAAGTAATATCCTTGAAATACTTGTTTGTTGCATTTTGCCTGTGGTGAAGGTGCGGACGAAGCGGGGCGAGAGGAGTGCAGTGTTAGTATTTGTTTCTGACAACGTCATCAAAATGTTCTCGCTTCTCAATCAGACGAAATTTCGGTATTTGGCATTGGCCTTTCGATTGCTTAGTGCATTACTACAACTCTGTGTATGTGTTTGTGTATCTGTGTGTGTGTTTTAACGAACGCTCTAAGCATGTTAATTAGCTTAACGCAATAATTGCCGACACAAATAAGTATTTCGATAAGTTTTATTCGTTTCGATTATACATTTTTAAGTTTAATTGCATTTTTTATTGCCATTTTTAATGGGTTTCATAGGTCATGTTTCAAGCTGTTTTATAGCATTTAAACGCTATACTGCTATATGTATACCATGCGCGCTGTTTAACATAGACGTAACTAATATTAGAAATGTTCATGTTTCAAGTTGTTTCATAGCATTTAAGCGCTGTATTGTCATATGTATATCGTGCGCGCTGTTTAACATAGGCGTAACTAATATTATAAATGTTACGTGTGCTTCATTGTTATTTGAGTCAATTAGTTTGACTCATGCCTTAATAATGCTCACGTTCAAGTTAATCAAATGCGAAACAGCAACATGATAAATACTGACAGTTACCACAATCCCCCAACCCCTTTCATTCGAACACAAACACAACCGTGACATGTATCATAGAAGAGCTCATGAAGCTAACAAAAGTATCGCGCATCGCATTACAAAGCGCCGTCACCGACAGTCGCCTCAAACCCCCAATCCCGCTTGTTTCGTTTCGTTTTGTATTGTATTGTTTATTGGGGTGGTGGGGTGTGAGGGGTTGGGCGTCACTCTTGTTGTCTCTGCCCGCGTTTAATGAAAACAAAGCAAAGTTGGGTTTTGTTGGCTTTTGTAAGTCGACTTATTTATTTTTGTAAGTCAACGCGCGCGCGTCGCCCATCATTTCGCCCAACCTTCATTGACGTTACACGTTTAGGTAAGATTGCAATTTATGTATGTATGTGTGTGTGTGCAACTTGTGGCATGCCTGAAAGGCGTTAGACGACACTCAAGAATGAAAAGCTTACAAAATGCGATGCATTGCCGTCGCGTCGCTTTTTTTGTTGCTGTTGTTCTGCCATTTTTTTTGTATTTTTGTATTTTCTGCATTGTTGTTCTTGTTGCGGTTGTATTTTTTTCGCCTCCTGAGCTCACTTGACTTGTTGTTATTTTCTATGCACGCTAATTTAGTACAAGTTGTTGTTGTTTTATGCGATCTTTTAGTTGTCTTGCAAAATAAAAACAAGTATATAATAGAACATATGGTATGCTGAAAAGTGCCAGCATAAAGAAGAGTACAGAATATACAAAACTTACCGCTTTGACACGTAACGCCAATTAAGATGTTGTTATTGTTGCTCTTGCAGTGGCTTTGCCTAATAGACGCAACGTAGATACATACTATAGATACTTTTTTGTTTATTACTAATGTCTGCAGTTGGCAGTTATGCACTCATAGAGCGCTTGTAACTACACTTCACTTGGCAGATGCCAAACGTATTTTTGCGTATCTTTTGCAGTTTTCCTTTGTGTTTTTGTTATTCTTATTTGGCAATTGAACAGTTACGAATACCAATGCAATAACAATAAGTTGTGAGCAATTGTTTTATCAACAGTTCATTCAAGTCTGTAAATAATGTAATAAAAATAAAATTGAATAAATATTAAATATTTTTTTTTATTATTTGTGTGTGTGTGGGTGTGCATAACTGTACAAAAATAAACAATTCACGTTTACGTTATTGATTCTTTATGCAAATGATTTTTTATTAAAATTTTATCTTTCATATATTTGCAACTTTAAACATGTGTTCATGTTCCATCTCTCTCTCTTTCTCTCCGCTCTCCATCTTTGTTACGCTATCTCACTCGGCTTGTGCATATTTATTTTAAGCAAATAAACTAAAAACAAACTCAGCGACAGTTCTGAGCAATGCAGCACATTCATGCCAATTTATCAACATTAAGTACGCTTATGCTATCTACCATACACACCAAACATACGCCAATTTAATATTGATACACCACGTACAAACTTAAAAGCAATACTGTCGTATGTCTTGTGTGTTGCTATGTAACATAGCCTTGCTCAGCACTAAGAAATATGAAATACTGTGAACTAAATTTACATAAAAGCATGTATCTGTGTTAGTCATCATTAAAGACACTTGCCACAAATAAATTTGTATTTTACGTGTTTGTAACTGTGCTAACTGAAATTGTATCTGAAACACTTGAAGCGTCGAAAATTTAGATTGCCTTTGAGCCCATGTTATTTTGTACGAATTTTCATTTCAAGTCGACTAAATTTATTTTTTCTTTTCCTTTTTTTTTTTTTTTGTGTGTTGTTGGCCAAGCTTTGACTGTGGAAAAGTGGAAATGTTGTAACTTTGTACAAGTTGTTGAGATACATTTTTGTGGCTAATTGTATCTTTGATAATATGATGACTTTGTGTTTGCGTGAAAGTTGTTAATTGCTGTAAATTCAAAATGTTGAGTGCTCAGAATGTTTTTGATTGCTTTACTTTGATTGAGCTTTGACTGTGGCCGAGGAAATCATCAAATTCTTCCGAATTATTCATTTGCTTCAACAAATGCTATTTGGTTGAGATTTAAACATAGCAGAGCATTAAATTTTTGGTTAATTTGCTTTTAATTATTGCTTTCTACGCCCACGTGTATGAGAAAGTATCTGCATTTGTTTTTGCCCCTAAAAGTTTTAATACCTCACATAACTTTTAATTTATTTGCTTTCGAGTCATAAAAAAAAACTTCTGAAAAATAAATACATTTTAAAAATACATAAAAAATAGTTTTCTATAAAGTGACAGTTACTTTTTCAGTTGCATTATAGTTTGTTGCAATTTTTATAAAAAGTTTTTAAATTTGAAGCTCGCAAACAATGAGAAAATTAAAATTGATCAATGAAGTTCTTAAAAATGAATTCAAATGACAACGGAAATGGATTTATCTATGGAAAAAGTTCAAGATAGAGAAATTAGTCTATGCCCCAGTAATTAGAGCAGTCAAAAATTGACAATAGTGCAGTAAACTTGAGATAAGTTGTATAAGTAGAGTCAAGTAGAGCCAGCAGATCAACATAGAGCAAAGTAAAATAGAGCAAAGAAGAGAGAAAATAAGTAGTATAAATTATAATAGACCTAGAAGGAAATTTTTGAACTCCTTGAAGAAAAAGGCCCTTTACCCCAGAAGGTAAGGTTTGAGCAAGGTCTGAAACATTCCAAAAAAGTCTTACAGAACACCTTGTGAAGCGAAATAATTTCCTTCTGGGGAGTTATTTCAGTATACTTATTTTAGTAGCACATTAGCAGTTTGTATTGCTATTCCTAACTAACTGTTTTTGTAGTAAAGGAAAAAGCTTCTTTTAATCATGCAACCAAACGTGTTGGCTTGACAACTCTGTCCGAACGCAGTGCTCCATGTTGTGGATATGCTCAACTCTGTGAACTTTTGTAGCGCAGAGTAAAAATGTTCTTGGCTCGCTCGCTGGCTGACTAACTGACTGCCGGCTTGGCCTGGCTTGGCTTATAAAGTTGACAATTAAAAGTTTTATCTTTAAGCGAGTTTGTTTTCAATTCTTTTTTTTGTTGTGTATTTGTTTTTGTGCTCTCTGATGACAACAACTGTAACAACAACAAGAGCTAAACTTATATTTGGAAATGAGGAACAAAAAAAAATGAATGAAACAAAATAAAGTTGAAATATTTTGACAACAAAAAAAGAAAAGTTTAAGTAAAATAACAATTTAAATATTTTGTAAACTTTGTCTAATGAGTTAAGTTGTTTAAAATAAAATAATTTTGTTTTTTTTTTTTTAATTAATAAATCTTGTCTTATTTGCAACAAAATTGAAATACTTTCAACAAGTTGTCAACAAAAAAATAAAAAGAAACTGTTAATTCTTCATGTTTCTTGTGAGTTCTTTGTGTGTGTGTGTATTTTTTTTTAGCAATAATGAAAAATATAAACAAGAAATAAAAGCGAAGCAACATAAAAAAGAATTCGTAAAAAAGATGAAACTTGAAGTTGAAATGTTGAACAAGTTTTGCCACCCACGCCTTTTAACTTGGCTTCAATATTTGAAGAGGCACGGAACACACACACACGTAACTAAAGTTCGATAATATTAACAACAACAATGTAAGCGGCAATGACAGTAAGAAGGCAAACGAAGTTAGTCAACACACGCCTAAGTCGCCGTAGTAAACGACGGCACATACGTTAGTATAGCGCTGGAATGCAATTAACACTAAATTGTCATATGTGTTGTGTGGGCGTATGTAACATAGGTGTATGCAATATGAGAAATGTTGTTATTGTTTTGTTAGCGGTTTTTTTATACTTCATCTTCTGCTGCTTACGCTATTTACTTGACACACACACACACACACACACACACTCACACTCACTCGCTGTGCTCGTTGCCAAACAGGCAGACGGACAGACAGATTAACAGACATTCATATAAAACTGGTTTTTTGAACTTTTTCTTTTTTTGTTTTTATATTTTTTAAATTTTTTTTGTTTTTGTACTACGAATTGATCTGCAATTTATTTGATCTTCTGCATACATGAATTGTTCTTTCTGTTGCTGCTTTAAATTAATTACTTTTACTAATAAAAATATGCTTGTTAAAAGTTTATAAATTCATCTCAACTAACCAAAGTATTGTTTTTGTTGTTGTTGTTTTAATTTAAACGATACATTGATTGAAAACGTTAAGAAAGCGCGCCATGAACGACACAAACACACACGCGTGTACGCACACACGCACCAAACACACACGAGTTTAAAAAAAGTGCGACGCGGGCGTTAAAAATGTGTGTGCGACTTGATGTAAAGATGAACCGTGCGCGACGACGTTTGTAAACAAACTGATTTTTTACCGCCCACTTACACGTTTCGAACATGGCAACATGTTTGTGCGGCAATAAGCCAAGTTAAGAAGAATATCATATAAATTGCTTCGAACATTGCAACATGTTTGTACACTTCCGCATGCAACACGTGTGCTCTGAACATGTTCGAATTGCAGCGGCAATGTGACGCACTTCTTACAAATGCAACACTGTTGACACAAATGTGTCAAGAATGAATCACCGCTGGTCTGTCGTATGTTTGCTTGAATAAATACTATGCATGAGTCAATTCAAATGTGACAACTGTTGTGTGTTGTTATGTTGTTAACAGCGGTTTTACAGAATATTAAATTCTTCTTGTTTCAAAAACATGTTTCGAAAAATAAAACTCATTTTGTTTTAGAAACGTAATATGTGTGAAATTTTGATATAATGATCAATAAAAATAAAAGAATAAAATAATTTCTATCCTCTCTTGTCTTTTTTCTGCACGATGCATCGAGCAGTGAATCATTTTGCCCTCCCTTTCTGTCTCGCTTGCTGCTTCTGTTGCATGCCATTCTGCCGGTCTTCGTCATCGTTGGCGTTGCGTCGTTTTTAAAAGTGTGTGTGTGTGTGTGCGTTGATTTTCTTATTGGACTTATCTGTCGTTCTGTCAATGAAACTAAATTATTTTTATTTTTATACCACGCTGTTAATCGCTTTGGTCGTTGTTGCTATTTTGAAAATTCTTATTGGATTGTCATTTTCACTGATATTCAGTCAGTCAGTTTCGCCCCTCATTTATTCATGTCGTGCTTGTTTATTTTTAGAACGTTGACATAATTTGTACACGTCGTTGTCATCATCGTTGTTGTTGTTGTTGACTTTTCATTGTTTATTTTTCTTCGAGATTTTGTCTGTTCTCCACTTCTCTTTATTGCATCGACGCATCTTTCATTTATTATCATGCTTTTGAGCCTGCATATGATTTCAAGCTGTTGCTTCAATTTGCAATTTGCTTTGCGTTTAAATAATAAACTGATTTGTGCATGAATTATTAAGAAAAATAAGAAAAAAGTGATCAATTATAATCGATTTTGAGCAGAAGCCACAGAGGAGTAATTAATTCCATTGCGCCTCTTTAATTTGATTTTTCGTTTTTCTCTTTTCTACTTTATTTCTAATTTTGCAATCGCTGCATTAATAATGCAATCAATAACATTTAATTATGATGATTTATATTTATTTATGGCAATTAATATTATATGAATTATTTGGCCTTATTTTCAGTACGATAGTTTGATTTAAGTGCTAGACTGCACTATGTGCTGTCTATATGCTTGATAACATAAGCCATATTGCTTCGAAGCGTATCGGCATAAGTGTCGGAAGGATGAAGAGTGCAGAAAATGGACTCATGTTAATCAAATATTGGCAACACATACGAACGAATGGATGGCACATCAAATTGACCGCCACGAGTTGAAAATGGCGGACAGAAGTTGAATATTTGCCAAGCACTTTCGACAACTTTGGCGCGACGAAAAAGAAAGGCCAATCATTGAATGTCTGACATATGCGGGTTGATTGATATGCCCTACGTAGTGGCGGAAGGACAAACACGACGACACACAGAGCGAAAAAGAAGCAAAAGCGGCGTAGAGTGTGTGAGAGAAAAAGATGGAGAGAGTGAGATGAAGGGAAGGAAAGAAAAATGTTTCAAGTGACACACTTTTGACTTTTCTTTCGGCCCTCAAAATGCATTGTTGGCGCATTCGATTAAAATCAATTTCTGTCACTTTCAATCAATATCTTTTTTTTTTTTTTTGTGTGTGAACAAAAGTGTTGAGCATAGCGGAAAGTATGAAAAATGTTTTCACGCTGCAAATTTGTGAAGTTGAAAAGTGCATGTGTTTTTTTAACAATTTTGTTTTTGTAATAACCAAAGGAGGAAAGGCAATATTATGTAAATTCTCAATCAGCAACGGAAAAAAAGAAAATTTAGCTATGTTTTTTTGTATGTCTGTGCCCCTGTATGAACAATCAGCAATATAATAAGAATTGCTTCGAATCTTCATTCTCCTATTCAATAAACAGACCAATTTTATAACCTCGTTTTTCTCTTTTTGATGCAGTGGCAAATAACTAAAGTTATCTCAAGCTAAATAATGACAAAAAGTCGGATTTTTTTGATAATTTCTTGAGTTAGGAACTATTTGTGGACTCTGTATATTACTGACTTGGAGCAAAACAAGATGTATCAAAAAACTAAGCGTAAGATACAAAATACTGCGTAGTCAAGTAGTTTCTTAATAGTTACTGATTTTATTTCTGCAAAAATTCTCCAATGAAATTCAAGATATAAAGTTAAACTTAACTGTTGACATGCCTGAGCTGCTCTGAGGCAGCATAATTGACGGCAGATGGCGTTGGCAGCGAAAACATTGTCTGGCCAAGAAATAAAGGCAAACCGAAACGAAAGCGAAAGAATAACAAATGAGAAACAAAGAGTTGGAGGAAGATTATTGCCACTGAGCAAGATGATGATGATGATAATGATGTTGTGGCATGCAATATGCCACGTACAAGTCGATATCACCGTTAGCAAAAGCAAGGCGAACAACTGACTTCACCGGCATTCATCATACGTCATGTTGAACACGTTCATTGCATGTCTGACAGACAGTCAGACAAACAAAGCGCTGATCAACATTGAAATACTCAACGTGAATGTGAACGAGGACTTAATTAGTCAACGTTGCGTGCAATTGCAATTGCTCCGACCTACTCTGACTCTGACTGTGACTGTGAGTCTGTCTTTCCTCTTCATGCTTTCCGCTCCGATTATGTCCCGTTGATGTTTGCAAATTTAATTTGCTACTAAAGTTGCAATGTCGATAATTAGTAGTTTCGCATGTATGTGTGTGTGTGCGCGTTTGTGTGTCCTTGATTAGTTGTTTGCGTGCGTGAACATTAAACTAACACAAACTGTTGCATACTGCGTGGCGCAAGCATACAAAAATATTTAAATAAGCGCATGTCTTTGTGTGTGTGTGTGTGTGTGCATGTGTTTGTGTTTTAGAAAATTGGTTTTATTGCATGCTTTATGGCAAAATAATATTACGCATACGCCGCCGTTGACAACGAAATCAATTTATTATGCATTTGTTGCTATCGCTCTGTCTCTCTCTCTCTCTCTATCTCTCTCACTGCCAATTAAAATTCATTTTAATTTGAAAGCGCGCAAGTTTTACTAATTAGCGCGTTAGAGTTGTCAAGTTGTCTCACACAAAGGCAACAAAAATATTTGAAAATTTTTTCACAATACTTTTTTGGCTGACAATAGGAAATCTCAGTTGGTTTATATAGTTGGTTATAGCTATTAATGGTTAAAGTTATGCGGACAAAAAAAATTATAAGAAAAAACACAACTTAGACACTTTAAACATGACTAAGGCCTATGTAACACTGAAGCTCAAGCAACACATACGTCAGTCTAACATTCAAACTCATTATTTGCTAAAAATATTTGCGTTTTGTTTGCTGTTAATTAAACATGTAACCGCAAACAAAAAATGAAATATGTTTTTGTATGTACTAAATCAAAATAATGCAGACACACACACACACACGCACACGCATACATGTGTCGCACTGACACAAAGTAAAAATGGTAAAAAAAAAAAGAAATGCATTAAAAAATTGCTTTGCGCATACAAAATGCGGCGAAATTTACGCGTGGCCTTAATGACTAAAGCGGATTTTTTCTCTCTCGTATTTCAAGCGATGACAAAAGCTGCAAAAAAATATAAAAAAAAAAAAAACATTTGAAAACATAAATTAAAATAAACCCTTTTTTACGACACAGCAGAAAATCCTTTTTTCCATACACACACACACACACACACACACATACACGCACATAGCAAAGCCGCTTTGTTAATGCGACGAAATGAAATTTAATTTTGCGTAATTAATATGAATTTTGTTTAATCTTCTTCTTGCTTCTTGACGGCCGTCGACCCAAAGTTGAACAAAAAAAGAAAAAAAATAAAATTGAAAACAAAAGTAAAGAATCAAGCAACAACATTTTTGCCTAAAAATCATTAATATCCTTTTTTGTTGTTTGTCATTAAAGGTTTTGTCATATCCGTTGCCAGTTTTTATGTACGAGTGTGTGAGTGTGTCATGCATGAGTGATTTTTGTTTAAAATGTTGACCCGAAAAATGCTATAAATGTAACAAACACACACACACAAACACAAAATAAAAAAGAGCATGAAGAAGCAGAAGAGCAGCTATGAAAATGTCGCCTACAGACACGCATGCAATACGCCCATGTTTCATTGGCAGTGTACGTGTGTGTGTGTGTGTGTGTGTGCTCTCGGTAACCTCATGTAGACACACACACACACAAACATACAGAAGCGCTTAGAAGTGTGCATGCGATTGGCTTTATTTCCGCTGCACTGCAAAAAAAGAGGCGCTTCACATGGCGTATGCGTAACGTCGGATTATTATTTTTTCTTACTCCTTTTTTTCGCCTTTTTGGCTATAAAATGCATGACATTGCGTATCTCAAATCTTGTTTTGAATGTTTTTGGTTTCGAATGTCGGTTTTTTTTTGCCTCTCTCTCTCTCTCTCCCTCTTTCACTTCTTACTTTGTGAAGCTTTTCGACTTTGCCGTAAAAATCAGCATTAAATCATCTTGTTGTCACCGTTGAAGACAACAAAAAAAAAAAAAAACCAACAACAAAAAGTATAAAGAGATAAGAAAAAAATGAAAAAAAAAAAATAAAACACAAGTCGAAGGTTTGAATGAATAGCGCTCGATTCGATAGTTTCCGATAGCATTTGACTTGTTTCTGCAACCTTTTTTTTTTTTTTTTTAGTTGCTTTGCTTGGCTTTGCTTCAAGTGCCATTTATGGCTAAGACAGACATGGCATTTGTGGGTTTTTTTTAGAGTTCAATATATTTTTATTGTTTATTTCTTTCTTATTTTTTTTTAAATTTATACAAAAATTGTGCTCACTTTGTCTTATCAATGCTCAATCATATATAGAAGCATCGAGGGTGAGATGCAAAAAACACGTGTATGAATATCACTCTATTCCAAATGTGTCAAGCGCAAATTTGGTTGCTACCTCCAAAATAGCTTTTATGCAGATTCCTTATCACCAACCAAAAAAAAAAAAAATCCCATTCTATAAAGTCTTTAATTTTATTTTTTCTACAAAATAATCCATATTAATCTTTCCTAATCGTTTGACCCTATGATCGAACCACCTTTGTCTTCAACCCACAAAAGTAATCAAACATATATTCCATTTTGCGTTTGTCGTTATCGATAACCGTTTCACCTTTTGAGACTTAAAACCATCAAATTCTAATGTGGCACAGCCTTCTTGCTGAATGTTTGAATTTTTGTAATTAGTTTCGTTTTAAGCGGTGCCTTGAAGAGTTTAATAAAAAATTTATATCAAAATGAAATTTCCTATAATAATATTTATACTAAAATTATTGCTAATAGTGAACGTGGGTAATGTTGCTAAAGTTATGGGCAATCCTCTTGAACAGGGTTTGGAGAGTAATCAAATAAATTCTGAGGAAAACTTTCAACCAGAAAATACAAATTTAGAGCTTGAGCTCCGTAAACTTAAGTAAGTATTTTTAAATTTTATGAAAACACGAAATGCTATTGAAGTTTTCACACGCTTGCAAAAAGAGTGTGTTAACTTTGTCTTGAAGTTTGCAACGCTGAGAAGGAGTCATCTACGACCATATAAAGTGTATATATTCGTGATCAGCTCGACGAGTTTCAGTGTAAACTTCTCCCAGATTTTTAAAGTTATCGGGTAAATTTAAATGCAAAAATATGTCCAGGCATTTCTTATTTCTTATTCTGGAGTGAAATTTTTCTTATTTTGGAGTGATTTTTGTCGACGAATAACTTTGAAAATATCTGTCGTACAAAAAAAGTTAAAAAGGAAAGAAATTATATATTGTGAAAACGAAGATGAGATTGAGAGTGTCCAACACCTTCTCTGCGACTGCCCTGCACTTCTGAGGAGGAGAACCCAATTTTTGGGAAGACCCTTCTTTGACGAACTGGGCAGTCTAGCGAACGCGCACCTGGAGGACCTGGCACTCTTCCTGGATTCCACTGGGTGGTTCCGTGGGCTGCCGAAGCCCAGTGGGACTGGCCATTAGAACCAGGAAAAACGGAATGACCCTTCTCCCATCCATTATCCCAGCAACCCTACCCGATCCCATCTATCCCTCCTGTATATAAATCAGGCAACACAATGGACCTAATGGTCACTGGGTGCTCTCGACTTCGGTTGAGCTGCCTGTTCAACCTAACCTAACCATATATTGTTTTTTTTTTTATTTTAGTGAACAAACTCAAATCTTGTTAAATGAGAAACTGAATTTCACAGAATCGTCTAATACTGTTGATAGCACATCTCCAAGGTCAGTTATTTAATTAAATGACATGACTTTTCCTTTATTCTTACAATTTTTAACATTTTTCAGTTTAAAAGAAATTCAAGAGGATTTAGATGCTGTAAAAGATAGCGTCAGAAAAATATCTGATTTGCATCGAAATAATACGAAAATCGAAACAAACCAAACAGAAATAAACATTGAAAATTTAACCGCAGTTGTTAGTCAAATTGTGTCTGAGAGGTAAGCATTTGGACATGTGTAAATAATTTCAATTATTAAAAATCAAAACAAATTAGTTTGAAACCACTTTTGGAAGAACTCAAAATCAACAATCGACGACAACTAAAACGTATTCAAAATTGCGCTGAAGCGGACAAGGTTGGCGTTTTTGAATTATATATTCCAAATTCAAACCTTATGCCTTTCGAGGTCTTTTGTGATGAGAATAATTGGTTAACGATATTACGTCGAATTGATGGCTCTGTTGATTTTGAACGATCATGGCAGGACTATAAGCTGGGATTCGGCAATGTTGAAGGCAACATCTTCATTGGGCTTGAGTATCTTTATCAGCTGACTGCCTATCAATGCAATGAATTGATGGTTATTTTGAAGGACTTTGACGATGTTGTAAAATACGCCCAATATGATGGCTTTCGTATTGGCTCCGAAGCTGAGGATTATTCTTTAAATGTTTTGGGAAAATGTTCGGGCACTGCCAATGATGCTTTTAGAGACAGCGAATCAATGAAATTTTCAACATTCGACCGCGATAATGACAACAGCAACCGTCAGTGTGCCAGATTATTCAAAGGGGGATGGTGGCATAACAATTGCGGCAGTAGGTAAGTTGACTTAATAACTTTTTAGTGGTCTAAATATTTATTATGGTTTTTGCTTTTTCAAATTTAACAGCAAGCTTACTGGTGTGTACCAACCATACGAATTGGATAACGATTTGATTGCTCTCGAATGGCAAAGTTTGGGTAGAACCAAATCATTTAAATATGCTAAAATGATGATTCGCCCAATAAGTTGCGAATTGTGGAACAAAAATTAAAAATTTTTAAATAATCAATATGCAGACTCGGTGTTAAAGTTTACCTTAGTTATTGTACAAAAATGTATAAACAATTAAATTTAGAACAGTAACAGAAAATCAATGTCTCATTATTAATAAAGAAAAAACATAAAATTTTATTGATACAAATTTACATCTAGCAAAGAGTTCCACTAACAATGTCCATACGTTTTGATAATAAAGCTTATGTTTATTAACAACTCAAAAAAAATGTGAGTTATAATTTATTACATACATATTCATTTTCATGTTTCTAACTCATCAGGTTTTCGAGTTACAGCCTTTTGAAAAAATGGAGTGGGCGTGGCAAAAATTCCTTCAAACTTGATCTAGCGTTTGACCTCACGAATCTATCCTTCAAATTTCAAGTCTCTAGCTCTTATAGTTTTCGAGAACCATTGATGAGGACGGACGGACGGTTTGAATGTATAGCGCTCTATTCGATGGTTTCCGATAGCATTTGCAACCTCTTTTTTTTTTTTTTGTTGCTTTGCTTGGCCTTGCTTCAAGTGCCATTTATGGCTTAGACAGATATGGCATTTCTGGTTTTTTTTTTAGAGTTCAATATATTTTTATTGTTTATTTCTTTCTTATTTTTTTTTTTTTTTTTAATTTATATAAAAATTGTGCTCACTTTGTCTAACCAATGCTCAATCATATATAGAAGCATCGAGGGTGAGATGCAAAAAACACGTGTATGAATATCACTCTATTCCAAATGTGTCAAGCGCAAATTTGGTTGCTACCTCCAAAATAGCTTTTATGCAGATTCCTTATCACCAACCAAAAAAAAAAAAAATCCCATTCTATAAAGTCTTTAATTTTATTTTTTCTACAAAATAATCCATATTAATCTTTCCTAATCGTTTGACCCTATGATCGAACCACCTTTGTCTTCAACCCACAAAAGTAATCAAACATATATTCCATTTTGCGTTTGTCGTTATCGATAACCGTTTCACCTTTTGAGACTTAAAACCATCAAAATCTAATGTGGCTGAATGTTTGAATTTTTGTAATTAGTTTCGTTTTAATTTATATCAAAATGAAATTTCCTATAATAATATTTATACTAAAATTATTGCTAATAGTGAACGTGGGTAATGTTGCTAAAGTTTTGGGCAATCCTCTTGAACAGGGTTTGGAGAGTAATCAAATAAATTCTGAGGAAAACATTCAACCAGAAAATACAAATTTAGAGCTTGAGCTCCGTAAACTTAAGTAAGTATTTTTTCATTTTATGAAAACACGAAATGCTATTGAAGTTTTTACACGCTTGCAAAAAGAGTGTGTTAACTTTGTCTTAAAGTTTGCAACGCTGAGAAGGAGTCATCTACGACCATATAAAGTGTATATATTCGTGATCAGCTCGATGACTTTCAGTGTAAACTTCTCCCAGATTTTTAAAGTTATCGGGTAAATTTAAATGCAAAAATATGTCCAGGCATTTCTTATTTCTTATTCTGGAGTGAAATTTTTCTTATTTTGGAGTGATTTTTGTCGACGAATAACTTTGAAAATATCTGTTGTACAAAAAAAGTTAAAAAGGAAAGAAATTATATATTGTGAAAACGAAGATGAGATTGAGAGTGTCCAACACCTTCTCTGCGACTGCCCTGCACTTCTGAGGAGGAGAACCCAATTTTTGGGAAGACCCTTCTTTGACGAACTGGGCAGTCTAGCGAACGCGCACCTGGAGGACCTGGCACTCTTCCTGGATTCCACTGGGTGGTTCCGTGGGCTGCCGAAGCCCAGTGGGACTGGCCATTAGAACTAGGAAAAACGGAATGACCCTTCTCCCATCCATTATCCCAGCAACCCTACCCGATCCCATCTATCCCTCCTGTATATAAATCAGGCAACACAATGGACCTAATGGTCACTGGGTGCTCTCGACTTCGGTTGAGCTGCCTGTTCAACCTAACCTAACCATATATTGTTTTTTTTTTTATTTTAGTGAACAAACTCAAATCTTGTTAAATGAGAAACTGAATTTCACAGAATCGTCTAATACTGTTGATAGCACATCTCCAAGGTCAGTTATTTAATTAAATGACATGACTTTTCCTTTATTCTTACAATTTTTAACATTTTTCAGTTTAAAAGAAACTCAAGAGGATTTAGAGGCTGTAAAAGATAGCGTCAGGAAAATATCTGATTTGCATCGAAATAATACGAAAATCGAAACAAACCAAACAGAAATAAATATTGAAAATTTAACCGCAGTTGTTAGTCAAATTGTGTCTGAGAGGTAAGCATTTGGACATGTGTAAATAATTTCAATTATTAAAAATCAAAACAAATTAGTTTGAAACCACTTTTGGAAGAACTCAAAATCAACAATCGACGACAACTAAAACGCATTCAAAATTGCGCTGAAGCGGACAAAGTTGGCGTTTTTGAATTATATATTCCAAATTCGAACCTTATGCCTTTCGAGGTCTTTTGTGATGAGAATAATTGGTTAACGATATTACGTCGAATTGATGGCTCTGTTGATTTTGAACGATCATGGCAGGACTATAAGCTGGGATTCGGCAATGTTGAAGGCAACATTTTCATTGGGCTTGAGTATCTTTATCAGCTGACTGCCTATCAATGCAATGAATTGATGGTTATTTTGAAGGACTTTGACGATGTTGAAAAATACGCCCAATATGATGGCTTTCGTATTGGCTCCGAAGCTGACGATTATTCTTTAAATGTTTTGGGAAAATATTCGGGCACTGCCAATGATTCTTTTAGAGACAGCGAATCAATGAAATTTTCAACATTCGACCGCGATAATGACAACAGCGACCGTGACTGTGCCGGATTATTCAAAGGGGGTTGGTGGCATAACAATTGCGGCAGTAGGTAAGTTGACTTAATAACTTTTTAGTGGTCTAAATATTTATTATGCTTTTTGCTTTTTCAAATTTAACAGCAAGCTTACTGGTGTGTACCAACCATTTGTAGAAGATGACAATTTGACTGCTCTCGAATGGCACGGTTTGGGTAGTTTCAACTCATTTAAATATGCTAAAATGATGATTCGCCCAATAAGTTGCGAATTGTGGAACAAAAATTAAAAATTTTTAAATAATCAATATGCAGACTCGGTGTTAAAGTTTACCTTAGTTATTGTACAAAAATGTATAAACAATTAAATTTAGAACAGTAACAGAAAATCAATGTCTCATTATTAATAAAGAAAAAACATAAAATTTTATTGATACAAATTTACATCTAGCAAAGAGTTCCACTAACAATGTCCATACGTTTTGATAATAAAGCTTATGTTTATTAACAACTCAAAAAAAATGTGAGTTATAATTTATTACATACATATTCATTTTCATGTTTCTAACTCATCAGGTTTTCGAGTTACAGCCTTTTGAAAAAATGGAGTGGGCGTGGCAAAAATTCCTTCAAACTTGATCTAGCGTTTGACCTCACGAATCTATCCTCCAAATTTCAAGTCTCTAGCTCTTATAGTTTTCGAGAACCATTGATGAGGACGGACGGACGGTTTGAATGTATAGCGCTCTATTCGATGGTTTCCGATAGCATTTGCAACCTCTTTTTTTTTTTTTTGTTGCTTTGCTTGGCCTTGCTTCAAGTGCCATTTATGGCTTAGACAGATATGGCATTTCTGGGTTTTTTTTAGAGTTCAATATATTTTTATTGTTTATTTCTTTCTTATTTTTTTTTTTTTTTTAATTTATACAAAAATTGTGCTCACTTTGTCTTATCAATGCTCAATCATATATAGAAGCATCGAGGGTGAGATGCAAAAAACACGTGTATGAATATCACTCTATTCCAAATGTGTCAAGCGCAAATTTGGTTGCTACCTCCAAAATAGCTTTTATGCAGATTCCTTATCACCAACCAAAAAAAAAAAAAATCCCATTCCATAAAGTCTTTAATTTTATTTTTTCTACAAAATAATCCATATTAATCTTTCCTAATCGTTTGACCCTATGATCGAACCACCTTTGTCTTCAACCCACAAAAGTAATCAAACATATATTCCATTTTGCGTTTGTCGTTATCGATAACCGTTTCACCTTTTGAGACTTAAAACCATCAAAATCTAATGTGGCACAGCCTTCTTGCTGAATGTTTGAATTTTTGTAATTAGTTTCGTTTTAATTTATATCAAAATGAAATTTCCTATAATAATATTTATACTAAAATTATTGCTAATAGTGAACGTGGGTAATGTTGCTAAAGTTTTGGGCAATCCTCTTGAACAGGGTTTGGAGAGTAATCAAATAAATTCTGAGGAAAACATTCAACCAGAAAATACAAATTTAGAGCTTGAGCTCCGTAAACTTAAGTAAGTATTTTTTCATTTTATGAAAACACGAAATGCTATTGAAGTTTTTACACGCTTGCAAAAAGAGTGTGTTAACTTTGTCTTAAAGTTTGCAACGCTGAGAAGGAGTCATCTACGACCATATAAAGTGTATATATTCGTGATCAGCTCGATGACTTTCAGTGTAAACTTCTCCCAGATTTTTAAAGTTATCGGGTAAATTTAAATGCAAAAATATGTCCAGGCATTTCTTATTTCTTATTCTGGAGTGATATTTTTCTTATTTTGGAGTGATTTTTGTCGACGAATAACTTTGAAAATATCTGTTGTACAAAAAAAGTTAAAAAGGAAAGAAATTATATATTGTGAAAACGAAGATGAGATTGAGAGTGTCCAACACCTTCTCTGCGACTGCCCTGCACTTCTGAGGAGGAGAACCCAATTTTTGGGAAGACCCTTCTTTGACGAACTGGGCAGTCTAGCGAACGCGCACCTGGAGGACCTGGCACTCTTCCTGGATTCCACTGGGTGGTTCCGTGGGCTGCCGAAGCCCAGTGGGACTGGCCATTAGAACCAGGAAAAACGGAATGACCCTTCTCCCATCCATTATCCCAGCAACCCTACCCGATCCCATCTATCCCTCCTGTATATAAATCAGGCAACACAATGGACCTAATGGTCACTGGGTGCTCTCGACTTCGGTTGAGCTGCCTGTTCAACCTAACCTAACCATATATTGTTTTTTTTTTTTATTTTAGTGAACAAACTCAAATCTTGTTAAATGAGAAACTGAATTTCACAGAATCGTCTAATACTGTTGATAGCACATCTCCAAGGTCAGTTATTTAATTAAATGACATGGCTTTTCCTTTATTCTTACAATTTTTAACATTTTTCAGTTTAAAAGAAACTCAAGAGGATTTAGAGGCTGTAAAAGATAGCGTCAGGAAAATATCTGATTTGCATCGAAATAATACGAAAATCGAAACAAACCAAACAGAAATAAATATTGAAAATTTAACCGCAGTTGTTAGTCAAATTGTGTCTGAGAGGTAAGCATTTGGACATGTGTAAATAATTTCAATTATTAAAAATCAAAACAAATTAGTTTGAAACCACTTTTGGAAGAACTCAAAATCAACAATCGACGACAACTAAAACGCATTCAAAATTGCGCTGAAGCGGACAAAGTTGGCGTTTTTGAATTATATATTCCAAATTCGAACCTTATGCCTTTCGAGGTCTTTTGTGATGAGAATAATTGGTTAACGATATTACGTCGAATTGATGGCTCTGTTGATTTTGAACGATCATGGCAGGACTATAAGCTGGGATTCGGCAATGTTGAAGGCAACATTTTCATTGGGCTTGAGTATCTTTATCAGCTGACTGCCTATCAATGCAATGAATTGATGGTTATTTTGAAGGACTTTGACGATGTTGAAAAATACGCCCAATATGATGGCTTTCGTATTGGCTCCGAAGCTGACGATTATTCTTTAAATGTTTTGGGAAGATATTCGGGCACTGCCAATGATGCTTTTAGAGACAGCGAATCAATGAAATTTTCAACATTCGACCGCGATAATGACAACAGCGACCGTCAGTGTGCCAGATTATTCAAAGGGGGATGGTGGCATAACAATTGCGGCAGTAGGTAAGTTGACTTAATAACTTTTTAGTGGTCTAAATATTTATTATGCTTTTTGCTTTTTCAAATTTAACAGCAAGCTTACTGGTGTGTACCAACCATTTGTAGAAGATGACAATTTGACTGCTCTCGAATGGCACGGTTTGGGTAGTTTCAACTCATTTAAATATGCTAAAATGATGATTCGCCCAATAAGTTGCGAATTGTGTAACAAAAATTAAAAATTTTTAAATAATCAATATGCAGACTCGGTGTTAAAGTTTACCTTAGTTATTGTACAAAAATGTATAAACAATTAAATTTAGAACAGTAACAGAAAATCAATGTCTCATCATTAATAAAGAAAAAACATAAAATTTTATTGATACAAATTTACATCTAGCAAAGAGTTCCACTAACAATGTCCATACGTTTTGATAATAAAGCTTATGTTTATTAACAACTCAAAAAAAATGTGAGTTATAATTTATTACATACATATTCATTTTCATGTTTCTAACTCATCAGGTTTTCGAGTTACAGCCTTTTGAAAAAATGGAGTGGGCGTGGCAAAAATTCCTTCAAACTTGATCTAGCGTTTGACCTCACGAATCTATCCTCCAAATTTCAAGTCTCTAGCTCTTATAGTTTTCGAGAACCATTGATGAGGACGGACGGACGGTTTGAATGTATAGCGCTCTATTCGATGGTTTCCGATAGCATTTGCAACCTCTTTTTTTTTTTTTTGTTGCTTTGCTTGGCCTTGCTTCAAGTGCCATTTATGGCTTAGACAGATATGGCATTTCTGGGTTTTTTTTAGAGTTCAATATATTTTTATTGTTTATTTCTTTCTTATTTTTTTTTTTTTTTTAATTTATACAAAAATTGTGCTCACTTTGTCTTATCAATGCTCAATCATATATAGAAGCATCGAGGGTGAGATGCAAAAAACACGTGTATGAATATCACTCTATTCCAAATGTGTCAAGCGCAAATTTGGTTGCTACCTCCAAAATAGCTTTTATGCAGATTCCTTATCACCAACCAAAAAAAAAAAAAATCCCATTCCATAAAGTCTTTAATTTTATTTTTTCTACAAAATAATCCATATTAATCTTTCCTAATCGTTTGACCCTATGATCGAACCACCTTTGTCTTCAACCCACAAAAGTAATCAAACATATATTCCATTTTGCGTTTGTCGTTATCGATAACCGTTTCACCTTTTGAGACTTAAAACCATCAAAATCTAATGTGGCTGAATGTTTGAATTTTTGTAATTAGTTTCGTTTTAAGCGGTGCCTTGAAGAGTTTAATAAAAAATTTATATCAAAATGAAATTTCCTATAATAATATTTATACTAAAATTATTGCTAATAGTGAACGTGGGTAATGTTGCTAAAGTTTTGGGCAATCCTCTTGAACAGGGTTTGGAGAGTAATCAAATAAATTCTGAGGAAAACATTCAACCAGAAAATACAAATTTAGAGCTTGAGCTCCGTAAACTTAAGTAAGTATTTTTTCATTTTATGAAAACACGAAATGCTATTGAAGTTTTTACACGCTTGCAAAAAGAGTGTGTTAACTTTGTCTTAAAGTTTGCAACGCTGAGAAGGAGTCATCTACGACCATATAAAGTGTATATATTCGTGATCAGCTCGATGACTTTCAGTGTAAACTTCTCCCAGATTTTTAAAGTTATCGGGTAAATTTAAATGCAAAAATATGTCCAGGCATTTCTTATTTCTTATTCTGGAGTGATATTTTTCTTATTTTGGAGTGATTTTTGTCGACGAATAACTTTGAAAATATCTGTTGTACAAAAAAAGTTAAAAAGGAAAGAAATTATATATTGTGAAAACGAAGATGAGATTGAGAGTGTCCAACACCTTCTCTGCGACTGCCCTGCACTTCTGAGGAGGAGAACCCAATTTTTGGGAAGACCCTTCTTTGACGAACTGGGCAGTCTAGCGAACGCGCACCTGGAGGACCTGGCACTCTTCCTGGATTCCACTGGGTGGTTCCGTGGGCTGCCGAAGCCCAGTGGGACTGGCCATTAGAACCAGGAAAAACGGAATGACCCTTCTCCCATCCATTATCCCAGCAACCCTACCCGATCCCATCTATCCCTCCTGTATATAAATCAGGCAACACAATGGACCTAATGGTCACTGGGTGCTCTCGACTTCGGTTGAGCTGCCTGTTCAACCTAACCTAACCATATATTGTTTTTTTTTTTATTTTAGTGAACAAACTCAAATCTTGTTAAATGAGAAACTGAATTTCACAGAATCGTCTAATACTGTTGATAGCACATCTCCAAGGTCAGTTATTTAATTAAATGACATGGCTTTTCCTTTATTCTTACAATTTTTAACATTTTTCAGTTTAAAAGAAACTCAAGAGGATTTAGAGGCTGTAAAAGATAGCGTCAGGAAAATATCTGATTTGCATCGAAATAATACGAAAATCGAAACAAACCAAACAGAAATAAATATTGAAAATTTAACCGCAGTTGTTAGTCAAATTGTGTCTGAGAGGTAAGCATTTGGACATGTGTAAATAATTTCAATTATTAAAAATCAAAACAAATTAGTTTGAAACCACTTTTGGAAGAACTCAAAATCAACAATCGACGACAACTAAAACGTATTCAAAATTGCGCTGAAGCGGACAAGGTTGGCGTTTTTGAATTATATATTCCAAATTCAAACCTTATGCCTTTCGAGGTCTTTTGTGATGAGAATAATTGGTTAACGATATTACGTCGAATTGATGGCTCTGTTGATTTTGAACGATCATGGCAGGACTATAAGCTGGGATTCGGCAATGTTGAAGGCAACATTTTCATTGGGCTTGAGTATCTTTATCAGCTGACTGCCTATCAATGCAATGAATTGATGGTTATTTTGAAGGACTTTGACGATGTTGAAAAATACGCCCAATATGATGGCTTTCGTATTGGCTCCGAAGCTGACGATTATTCTTTAAATGTTTTGGGAAGATATTCGGGCACTGCCAATGATTCTTTTAGAGACAGCGAATCAATGAAATTTTCAACATTCGACCGCGATAATGACAACAGCGAACGTGACTGTGCCGGATTATTCAAAGGGGGTTGGTGGCATAACAATTGCGGCAGTAGGTAAGTTGACTTAATAACTTTTTAGTGGTCTAAATATTTATTATGCTTTTTGCTTTTTCAAATTTAACAGCAAGCTTACTGGTGTGTACCAACCATTTGTAGAAGATGACAATTTGACTGCTCTCGAATGGCACGGTTTGGGTAGTTTCAACTCATTTAAATATGCTAAAATGATGATTCGCCCAATAAGTTGCGAATTGTGTAACAAAAATTAAAAATTTTTAAATAATCAATATGCAGACTCGGTGTTAAAGTTTACCTTAGTTATTGTACAAAAATGTATAAACAATTAAATTTAGAACAGTAACAGAAAATCAATGTCTCATCATTAATAAAGAAAAAACATAAAATTTTATTGATACAAATTTACATCTAGCAAAGAGTTCCACTAACAATGTCCATACGTTTTGATAATAAAGCTTATGTTTATTAACAACTCAAAAAAAATGTGAGTTATAATTTATTACATACATATTCATTTTCATGTTTCTAACTCATCAGGTTTTCGAGTTACAGCCTTTTGAAAAAATGGAGTGGGCGTGGCAAAAATTCCTTCAAACTTGATCTAGCGTTTGACCTCACGAATCTATCCTCCAAATTTCAAGTCTCTAGCTCTTATAGTTTTCGAGAACCATTGATGAGGACGGACGGACGGTTTGAATGTATAGCGCTCTATTCGATGGTTTCCGATAGCATTTGACTTGTTTTTGCAACCTCTTTTTTTTTTTGTTGCTTTGCTAGGCTTTGCTTCAAGTGCCATTTATGGCTTAGACAGACATGGCATTTCTGGGTTTTTTTTAGAGTTCAATATATTTTTATTGTTTATTTCTTTCTTATTTTTTTTTTTTTTTTTAATGTATATAAAAATTGTGTTCACTTTGTCTAACCAATGCTCAATCATATATAGAAGCATCGAGGGTGAGATGAAAAAAACAAGTGTATGAATATCACTCTATTGCAAATGTGTCAAGCGCAAATTTGATTGCTACCTCCAAAATCGTTTTTATGCAGATTCCTTATCACCAAATAAAAAAAAAATCCATTCTATAAAGTCAGCGACATGTATTTTGTTAATATTTCTTTTTCTTATTGTTTGGGGCTACCAGTGATCCCATCATACCGGTTCCGATAAATGTGTCGATCGCACAAAAATAAAGACTTGCAAGCTATTGATAGCTTCTGGTTGAACTCTCCAAGAATTGGTCGGAGATGAATCCTTTTCTACGTTACAAACTTCATGACCAAGTTATAATACTATTCACTGTGTAAAGAGTACAAAAAAATACGCAAATTATTTCATTATATATATTATTATTATAATTATAATTCAAATTAATCTTTCAAATAAATTCAAATTGCAGTAAATGAATCGAACAAATATTCTTAGATTATCGTCTGAATATTTGTCGTTTGACCTCGTCCAGCAGCGACCCATAATAATTATCAACATCCCCTGCTTTCCCTTCATCGCACAAAAATACTCATAATGGTCTACAAATCGAAAATTATTTCTTGGAACAATAATGTAATCATTTAATTCCGTGTTCATCGTTATCAAATGTGGTAAAGTCTTCTTCCCGAATATTTGAATCTTTATGATTAGTTTCGCTTTAAGAGCTGCCTTGAAAAGTCTAATTGAAAATTTATATCAAAATGAAATTTTCTATAATAATATTTATACTAAAATTATTGCTAATAGTGAACGTGGTTAATGTTGTTTCGTCCAGTGAAGTTAAGTGCAATCCTAATGAACTAGTTTTGGAGTGTGAACAGGAGAAGTTGAAACTTCAGTCAGAAATCTCAAATTTAAAGTTGGAAAATCTTAAACTTCGGTTAGCATTTCTGTAATTGGTGAAAACACAAAACGTTATTTAAGTTTTCTTCTTATCTTAGTGAGAAAAACCAAATCCTGTTAAATGAGCGAATAAATTGCACAGAATTTTCCGACAGTGTTTATAGCATATCTTCGAGGTCAGTTATTTAATTAAATTCATGACATAATTTTTGGTTTATTGTTTGAATTTTTGAACATATTTCAGTATACAAAATATTCAAGAGGATTTAGAGCCTCTAAAAAATAGCGTCAAGGAAAGATTTCATTTGAATCGAAATAATACCGAAATAAACCAACCAAAAACAAACATTGAAAATTTAACCGCGGTTTTTAGTCAAGTTGTGTCTGAGAGGTAAGCATTTGGACATGTGTAAATAATTTCAATTATTAAAAATCAAAACAAATTAGTTTGAAATCACTTTTGCGAGAATTAAAACCCAACAATCGACGACAACTAAAACGCATTCAAAATTGCGCTGAAGCGGACAAGGTTGGCGTTTTTGAATTACATATTCCAAACTCAAACCTTATGCCTTTCGAGGTCTTTTGTAATGAGAATAATTGGTTAACGATATTACGTCGAATTGATGGCTCTGTTGATTTTGAACGATCATGGCAGGACTATAAGCTGGGATTCGGCAATGTTGCAGGCAACATCTTCATTGGGCTTGAGTATCTTTATCAGCTGACTGCCTATCAATGCAATGAATTGATGGTTATTTTGAAGGACTTTGACGATGTTGTAAAATACGCCCAATATGATGGCTTTCGTATTGGCTCCGAAGCTGAGGATTATTCTTTAAATGTTTTGGGAAAATGTTCGGGCACTGCCAATGATGCTTTTAGAGACAGCGAATCAATGAAATTTTCAACATTCGACCGCGATAATGACAACAGCAGCCGTCAGTGTGCCAGATTATTCAAAGGGGGATGGTGGCATAACAATTGCGGCAGTAGGTAAGTTGACTTAATAACTTTTTAGTGGTCTAAATATTTATTATGGTTTTTGCTTTTTCAAATTTAACAGCAAGCTTACTGGTGTGTACCAACCATACGAATTGGATAACGATTTGATTGCTCTCGAATGGCAAAGTTTGGGTAGAACCAAATCATTTAAATATGCTAAAATGATGATTCGCCCAATAAGTTGCGAATTGTGGAACAAAAATTAAAAATTTTTAAATAATCAATATGCAGACTCGGTGTTAAAGTTTACCTTAGTTATTGTACAAAAATGTATAAACAATTAAATTTAGAACAGTAACAGAAAATCAATGTCTCATTATTAATAAAGAAAAAACATAAAATTTTATTGATACAAATTTACATCTAGCAAAGAGTTCCACTAACAATGTCCATACGTTTTGATAATAAAGCTTATGTTTATTAACAACTCAAAAAAAATGTGAGTTATAATTTATTACATACATATTCATTTTCATGTTTCTAACTCATCAGGTTTTCGAGTTACAGCCTTTTGAAAAAATGGAGTGGGCGTGGCAAAAATTCCTTCAAACTTGATCTAGCGTTTGACCTCACGAATCTATCCTCCAAATTTCAAGTCTCTAGCTCTTATAGTTTTCGAGAACCATTGATGAGGACGGACGGACGGTTTGAATGTATAGCGCTCTATTCGATGGTTTCCGATAGCATTTGCAACCTCTTTTTTTTTTTTTTGTTGCTTTGCTTGGCCTTGCTTCAAGTGCCATTTATGGCTTAGACAGATATGGCATTTCTGGGTTTTTTTTAGAGTTCAATATATTTTTATTGTTTATTTCTTTCTTATTTTTTTTTTTTTTTTAATTTATACAAAAATTGTGCTCACTTTGTCTTATCAATGCTCAATCATATATAGAAGCATCGAGGGTGAGATGCAAAAAACACGTGTATGAATATCACTCTATTCCAAATGTGTCAAGCGCAAATTTGGTTGCTACCTCCAAAATAGCTTTTATGCAGATTCCTTATCACCAACCAAAAAAAAAAAAAATCCCATTCCATAAAGTCTTTAATTTTATTTTTTCTACAAAATAATCCATATTAATCTTTCCTAATCGTTTGACCCTATGATCGAACCACCTTTGTCTTCAACCCACAAAAGTAATCAAACATATATTCCATTTTGCGTTTGTCGTTATCGATAACCGTTTCACCTTTTGAGACTTAAAACCATCAAAATCTAATGTGGCTGAATGTTTGAATTTTTGTAATTAGTTTCGTTTTAATTTATATCAAAATGAAATTTCCTATAATAATATTTATACTAAAATTATTGCTAATAGTGAACGTGGGTAATGTTGCTAAAGTTTTGGGCAATCCTCTTGAACAGGGTTTGGAGAGTAATCAAATAAATTCTGAGGAAAACATTCAACCAGAAAATACAAATTTAGAGCTTGAGCTCCGTAAACTTAAGTAAGTATTTTTTCATTTTATGAAAACACGAAATGCTATTGAAGTTTTTACACGCTTGCAAAAAGAGTGTGTTAACTTTGTCTTAAAGTTTGCAACGCTGAGAAGGAGTCATCTACGACCATATAAAGTGTATATATTCGTGATCAGCTCGATGACTTTCAGTGTAAACTTCTCCCAGATTTTTAAAGTTATCGGGTAAATTTAAATGCAAAAATATGTCCAGGCATTTCTTATTTCTTATTCTGGAGTGAAATTTTTCTTATTTTGGAGTGATTTTTGTCGACGAATAACTTTGAAAATATCTGTTGTACAAAAAAAGTTAAAAAGGAAAGAAATTATATATTGTGAAAACGAAGATGAGATTGAGAGTGTCCAACACCTTCTCTGCGACTGCCCTGCACTTCTGAGGAGGAGAACCCAATTTTTGGGAAGACCCTTCTTTGACGAACTGGGCAGTCTAGCGAACGCGCACCTGGAGGACCTGGCACTCTTCCTGGATTCCACTGGGTGGTTCCGTGGGCTGCCGAAGCCCAGTGGGACTGGCCATTAGAACTAGGAAAAACGGAATGACCCTTCTCCCATCCATTATCCCAGCAACCCTACCCGATCCCATCTATCCCTCCTGTATATAAATCAGGCAACACAATGGACCTAATGGTCACTGGGTGCTCTCGACTTCGGTTGAGCTGCCTGTTCAACCTAACCTAACCATATATTGTTTTTTTTTTTATTTTAGTGAACAAACTCAAATCTTGTTAAATGAGAAACTGAATTTCACAGAATCGTCTAATACTGTTGATAGCACATCTCCAAGGTCAGTTATTTAATTAAATGACATGACTTTTCCTTTATTCTTACAATTTTTAACATTTTTCAGTTTAAAAGAAACTCAAGAGGATTTAGAGGCTGTAAAAGATAGCGTCAGGAAAATATCTGATTTGCATCGAAATAATACGAAAATCGAAACAAACCAAACAGAAATAAATATTGAAAATTTAACCGCAGTTGTTAGTCAAATTGTGTCTGAGAGGTAAGCATTTGGACATGTGTAAATAATTTCAATTATTAAAAATCAAAACAAATTAGTTTGAAACCACTTTTGGAAGAACTCAAAATCAACAATCGACGACAACTAAAACGCATTCAAAATTGCGCTGAAGCGGACAAAGTTGGCGTTTTTGAATTATATATTCCAAATTCGAACCTTATGCCTTTCGAGGTCTTTTGTGATGAGAATAATTGGTTAACGATATTACGTCGAATTGATGGCTCTGTTGATTTTGAACGATCATGGCAGGACTATAAGCTGGGATTCGGCAATGTTGAAGGCAACATCTTCATTGGGCTTGAGTATCTTTATCAGCTGACTGCGTATCAATGCAATGAATTGATGGTTATTTTGAAGGACTTTGACGATGTTGAAAAATACGCCCAATATGATGGCTTTCGTATTGGCTCCGAAGCTGACGATTATTCTTTAAATGTTTTGGGAAAATATTCGGGCACTGCCAATGATTCTTTTAGAGACAGCGAATCAATGAAATTTTCAACATTCGACCGCGATAATGACAACAGCGAACGTGACTGTGCCGGATTATTCAAAGGGGGTTGGTGGCATAACAATTGCGGCAGTAGGTAAGTTGACTTAATAACTTTTTAGTGGTCTAAATATTTATTATGCTTTTTGCTTTTTCAAATTTAACAGCAAGCTTACTGGTGTGTACCAACCATTTGTAGAAGATGACAATTTGACTGCTCTCGAATGGCACGGTTTGGGTAGTTTCAACTCATTTAAATATGCTAAAATGATGATTCGCCCAATAAGTTGCGAATTGTGGAACAAAAATTAAAAATTTTTAAATAATCAATATGCAGACTCGGTGTTAAAGTTTACCTTAGTTATTGTACAAAAATGTATAAACAATTAAATTTTGAACAGTAACAGAAAATCAATGTCTCATTATTAATAAAGAAAAAACATAAAATTTCATTCATAAAAAAATTACATCTAGCGAAGAGTTCCTCTATCAAATGTCCGTACGTATTGATAATATAAATAAAGCTATGTTTTTTAACAACTCAAAAAAAATGTGAGTTGTAATTTATTATAATCAAATGTCGTTTTTTGATTATAACAAGACGCAAGACTAACTGCTGCGCTATTCATCTGTAATAATGAGGTTTTTGTCATCCAAGGCGTTTCAGAAAAAAAACAACATGTTGTCGATATTTTCTATCAGATTGTGGTCATGAGTTCGATGCAATAAAACGACGACTTTCGGAGCAAGAACAAGTCCGTACGTAAATGAATGAAAAGTAGCAGCACTAGACGGACAACAAACTACAAGCTAGCTTGGCTAATGTGTTAATGTGATTATAACAAGGCATAAGTCAGTTCAATTTGTCAATCATTTGCCCACTAGAAGTCGATCGTTTTTTAATGTCTTGCAACATTCCGCAATAAGTGCAAGCACTTCTTTGTTTTCGAACTACTACTGCTACTACTACCAATTATGGGTGACACTTTAGCGTCATTATGGTACGTTTGCGTTTCCGGCCAAGATATCTATAAGTATACCTGTTTATACCGCATTCGCTTTTTTTTTTTTTTAATGTAATATGAATATTCGAAAAAAGGGCAAATTTTTAGAAAGGGAATTTTTAATAAATTTTCTGGCTATCGTAAAGAAGGCTAAAGTGGCACCACTGGTGTTATAAACACTTGTTTGTTTCTACAGCATATTCGATATTTTCGATGTTTTTCACATAAATATTCGATAATATCGATATTATCGACAAAATATTACATATAAATAGAATATTATATTTTTAGTATATATTGGCATTAAAATATAGTATTTAAAATGGAATACTATATTTTGCGGGTGAAGTAACCGCTAACTACACGCCATGGCTGAGAACACTCTAGATGATATACGCCGTGTTGAACGCAATTGTCTACCACCCCAATGTGTGAACTACAACCAACAGTCTTTAAATCTGAAAATTTCAAACTTTTCGAAGCTTCTATGACTCGAGGAATAGGACCTTAAAAGATCCATCCGGGAGCCCTTCATTACATACATTGCATTTAATTAAATTCGTCTGTGGGTCTCTCATAACCCAACCATGTTGTTTTGTATTTTGGGACATTTTGATGAAAATTAAGTTAATTGAATGAAAATTTAATAATTCGAAATTCAGAATGGCGCGAAATGAGTCGGATTTTGGAAAAACGCAAACGAGCCCACATTTACTCAAAAGCGACAAATTGCATCAAAAGCGTCGACGACCACAAGAGGAAGAAATCACGTGATGTAAAACTCCCGCAAAATGGAGGGTAGGGAAATATCCCCATGGAGGGCACCGCGACATAGGCTAAGCCAATGTATGTTATGCAGTTTCATAACAGAGTCATTTGGACCAGAAGAGGAAGCAGTTTGTTTACATTTTTGACGCAGCGTTGCATTCGAAAATTGTGCTTCCAAAACACCCTAAAATTTCCCTGTATAGTTACTTTTACATTATTTTTTGGCATGATTTTACATTTAAAACATTAACCAACATTAACCAATCACTAATAACTAATAATAATTGATTTTGGACTTTATTCATAAAGTTATATTGACGAATTCGTATATTTAGTACATTTTGTTAGTACATTTAAGAAAACTAGTTAGCAAACACTTATAAAAGCGGGAACGATAGTGACAAAATACTATCGATAGTGGATAAACACTTGTTTGTTCTTGTTATTTTTATTATTGTCGTTAATTTCAATAAAATAAAGGAAAAAAGTGGCACAGCATATGTTTTGGTAAGTACTAGTTTAGCATAGATTATACGTTTATCATATGTGTGCAAACAAAGTAAAAAATAAGCTATTCGCAAAGAACAAAGCAACACATCTCCCCAAACAGCAATAGAAGAAAAAGCAACAACATCAAAACATAAAAGAGACCCAGAAACGTGTTTGCTTTTGTTGTTGCTGCCGAAGCCATTGCTTCTCTGCTGCCCTTTGCCTTCACCATGGCAAAGTTTTTTTGTACGTAAACAGTCTCTGCCAAGCAAATAGCGCCGCATTTTAGATGCTATGCGCTTTGCCATAGAGGAGACGGTAGAGAAAAGTGCTTTAAGCGCACTTAATGCAACGTTATAAAGTTTATTGTCAAAAATCATGCAAACAAATATTGACTACAATGTATGACTTTCGTGACCATGGCTGTATGTGCGACTGCAGTCGTTTTTATACCCTGTACACACACTGTGTATCAGGGTATATTAAGTTTGTTTGAGACGGTTTGTATGTAACGCATAGAAGGAGGGGAGGGGGACCCTATAAAGTATATATATTCTTGATCAGGATGACAAGACGAATTGATATAGCCCTGTCTGTCCGTCCGTCCGTCCGTCCGTCCGTCCGTCCGTCCGTCCGTCCGTCCTCACCAATGGTTCTCGAAAACTATAAGAGCTAGAGACTTGAAATTTGGTGGATAGACTCGTGAGGTCAAACGCTAGATCAAGTTTGAAGGATTTTTTGCCACGCCCACTCCTTCCCGCCCATCGAGCACCACCCATTTTTTCAAAAGGCTGTAGCTCGAAAACCTGATGAGTTAGAAACATGAAAATGAGTATGTAGACTCAGTATGTATAGCTCTACAAAACTGCATACCACATTTTTTCCCCCTCCCCTTCGTTTCCCCTCAAAAAGTTGTTTTCTTAAAATTGCTGTATCTCCTAAACTATAATAGATACAATGCTGAAATTTTGTATGCAAACTCAGTAAACATACCTTTTTAAAACTGCATACCACAAACTTTCATTTTTAACGCTGTGTGACAACGCAAAGACAAACAAGTTAAAATTTGGCATAAATTGCGCTTTGAACACTGCTTTATCCTATTTGTAACAAAAACCGTACTTAACACTGCGAAAACTATTAAAGCTAGAGACTTGAAATTTGGAAGATAGTCTCGTGTGGTCGAACACTAGATGAAGTTTGAAGGAATTTTTGCCACGCCCATTCCTTCCCGCCCATCTAGCACAACAAAAGGTAATTTTTTTCTTAAAATTGCTGTATCTCCTAAAGTATAAAGAATACAATGCTGAAATTTTGTATGCAAACTCAGATAACATACCTTTTTAAAACTGCATACAACAAACTACCACTTTCCCCGCAAAGACCAACACACTAAAATTTTGCAGCAATGCTTTGTAACAAAACCCGTACTAAAGCGCCATCTAATGGCAACATTGCACTGTGAGCCCTGCCTCACTATTAGCAAATACACAAACCATATCGTGGTACACTGCTTTTGCTGTCGGCGAATGTTTAACGTGTTATCAACATAGGTGTGTGTACAGGGTATTATATAGTTGAGAATACTCAACTATACCGCCCTTACTGGTTTCTTTTATTATTGTTGTTTTTGTTGCAGTTTGCAGCGTGCAAACCTGTTCTGTTTGTTTTGATTGTATTTTTGCATATTTGTAGTTTTTTTCCTTTATTTTTGAGTACTTAAATTGGCGCGAAAACTTTTCCAGTGCAAATTGTTCGTGTTTTGAGCTTGTCCGCACCTACGGGAAGTCGCCGTGTGGCTCGAACATGCAAATGCAGCTTTGTACATACACACATACATATACATATATATACACACGTACATGCAATAAATGCTTATAAATAAAAATTAACAAAGCAAGCAACATTTATTTTTGTATATTTTGCTATGAAAATACACTTCTTCTTAATAATACTTTGATGAATTGAAAAAATTAATTTATTTATTTATTTAATTTTGTTGTGTACGTTTTACAATACTTTAGTAAGTTACCCTCGCACCGCTCCTGTTGCGTACTAGACACCTTTCATGCCTCCCACTCTACCGACTCACGTGTTAATATTTTCTTATTTGTTGTCTCTGTTTTACATACTAATTGTTTGTTCTTTTGTTTTTGTTAATTACTTTGTCTGCCTGTCTGTCTTTCAGACCATCTTGTCAGTTAGTCTTTTTGTCTGGCTACATTTTGTTTAACTTAACGTTCGTTGTTGTTTTTATTTTTGCATTCTGACCATGAAAAAGTACTTTCAACTTGAAAAAATAAGCAATAAAAAAATATACATGTGTATATAGTATATCGATTGAGATGCAGCGTTGTGACAGTCAGGAATACTTTGCGTTAAATTTGCCATTGTTACTTTAAAGAGAAATTAAATTAAAATTGACTTTGTTAACTTACTGAACTATTTAAACAGTGACATTGTATTGTGGGTGAGTTGGTGACAAAGACAAAGTGTGGGCAGAAGAAGGAGGTATGCGCGTGTGCATGTTCTATAAAAAGCTAAAAAATATTTCTTTGTTTTCGTGAGCAATGCTTTATGTTTGCATAAGTTGCGCTGTAACATACAACACTTGTTTATTGAATATCTTGCTGAATGGTTTTACCTTGGCTTATTCTTATATTTTATACATCTATGTTAGCCAAGGCTGCAATCTCATTAAAGCTTACTTACATTCGTCTATAATTCTGCTCAGCGTCGCCCTTTTCTTTCCCCCTCGCTTATATAACAGACATTGTGGGATTCGTGCATTTATTTGCCTTCACTTTTCAACCCTTCGGCCATGATAATGTCCTTCTTTTAAACTTTTGCTCATACTTAGTCATCTTTTCCTTCATCTTCATGTTTTTCTGAGTTTTGTTCTATTTAGGGTGCCACAAGAAGCGAGCAAACAAGGACGAACAATTTACACGCACATCACGCTGTTGCTGCTCATGTAATAATCAACCGCCAACCCCCTTTTGATCGCTTCTTCTTCTTTTATATCGGTGGTTGGTATCCTGCATTGCTTTACATTGAATTGAAGACTTTAAAAGCATTTCTTTTGTTTAATTTTCCTGCATAGCTTTACATTTAATAAAATATATATGTATATATAGTTTTTTTTTTGTTATTTCATTTGTTCTTGCTTTTCAATGCTTATTCAAATGACTCGTTTTAATGCTTTTGTTCTATTGGACTTCTTTACAATCACACACACACACACATGTGATGATCTCATGAGAGCTGTGCTGAAAATGTCTTAGATTTGAAATTGAAGTTGAAGATGAAGATATTCTGTAATGGGATACTTTGCCTATTGCTTGATTTTAAAGTTTAATTCAATTTGAAAACTTCTGTCGAAACTATTAAATGAAGTTTAATAAGTTGTTTTAGGCAAAAGATGGTCTCATATTCGAGTGAGTTGATTATGCCTGATTGAAGGTACAAGCGTTTGCCAAAAGTAGAAATACTACTAGGATAGGACATGTATTTTATAATAAAACATTTTAACAAAGTCCCCAGATTATTATTGGTTTTTTTTTTTACTTTCCAAATTCGTTGCCTTATAAGAATGCATAGAATCATTCGAACAGTAAATATTTTTGAGCATTTCAATTTGTATTCCACAACAAACAAAGTATTATACTTTTCCCCCTTATGTTATTTGTGTCAATAGGAGGTAATAATTTAATTAACGAAAAATTTTGCCAATTAATATCGAACGTCACTTGGATTAGCTCACGACTATTTGCTAATGACAAATAATGTTTTAGAAAAAAAACAGAAAATATAATTTTTCGTTTTTTTTTTTATTTTTCAGTGCCCACGGCATTTATATACCCGACGCGGTTCAACCCCCTTTTACACGCCCATTGTTTTGTTTTCGCAGAAAAAAAAAAGAAAACATGATTTTTCACAATTTTCCTGTTAAGGATTTCTGAGTTACAAAACTTGTTTTCTTTAATGGATCGCCTTCTTCAATAAGAGAATGCTGAACCAGTTTTGCACACGTGCAATTCTTTTACAACCGAAACACAAAAACAAAAAAAAAAACCAGTAAGGGCGGTATAGTTGAGTATTCTCAACTATATAATACCCTGTACACACACCTATGTTGATAACACGTTAAACATTCGCCGACAGCAAAAGCAGTGTACCACGATATGGTTTGTGTATTTGCTAATAGTGAGGCAGGGCTCACAGTGCAATGTTGCCATTAGATGGCGCTTTAGTACGGGTTTTGTTACAAAGCATTGCTGCAAAATTTTAGTGTGTTGGTCTTTGCGGGGAAAGTGGTAGTTTGTTGTATGCAGTTTTAAAAAGGTATGTTATCTGAGTTTGCATACAAAATTTCAGCATTGTATTCTTTATACTTTAGGAGATACAGCAATTTTAAGAAAAAAATTACCTTTTGTTGTGCTAGATGGGCGGGAAGGAATGGGCGTGGCAAAAATTCCTTCAAACTTCATCTAGTGTTCGACCACACGAGACTATCTTCCAAATTTCAAGTCTCTAGCTTTAATAGTTTTCGCAGTGTTAAGTACGGTTTTTGTTACAAATAGGATAAAGCAGTGTTCAAAGCGCAATTTATGCCAAATTTTAACTTGTTTGTCTTTGCGTTGTCACACAGCGTTAAAAATGAAAGTTTGTGGTATGCAGTTTTAAAAAGGTATGTTTACTGAGTTTGCATACAAAATTTCAGCATTGTATCTATTATAGTTTAGGAGATACAGCAATTTTAAGAAAACAACTTTTTGAGGGGAAACGAAGGGGAGGGGGAAAAAATGTGGTATGCAGTTTTGTAGAGCTATACATACTGAGTCTACATACTCATTTTCATGTTTCTAACTCATCAGGTTTTCGAGCTACAGCCTTTTGAAAAAATGGGTGGTGCTCGATGGGCGGGAAGGAGTGGGCGTGGCAAAAAATCCTTCAAACTTGATCTAGCGTTTGACCTCACGAGTCTATCCACCAAATTTCAAGTCTCTAGCTCTTATAGTTTTCGAGAACCATTGGTGAGGACGGACGGACGGACGGACGGACGGACGGACGGACGGACGGACGGACGGACAGACAGGGCTATATCAATTCGTCTTGTCATCCTGATCAAGAATATATATACTTTATAGGGTCCCCCTCCCCTCCTTCTATGCGTTACATACAAACCGTCTCAAACAAACTTAATATACCCTGATACACAGTGTGTGTACAGGGTATAAAAAACAAAACAACAAAAGACAAAGCACAACTTTTAAGGAAAAGTAGATGATCGCAGAGTCTTTCGTCCTTTTATACAACCCCTAGAAGACAAAAGCGCGCTAACGAGTCGCCAAGTTGCCCGTGGGCAATGTTCATGCCAACTGACACCCGAAATTGATGTTAATTTAGAAGTAATTCGTCATTTTAATGAAGAATTTTTGAGCAGAAGATGCTTTGAAGAATTGAAAAATTGTTCTTAGTTTTGAAGAAAGCGCTCATTAATCATTGTGCAATTAGCCTTTATTATGACGTTCACAAAGACTGATGTCAAAACGTTGCAGCCGAAAGTTCAAGAAGCCAAGTGAACTAAAGCGATGACTTAGCACTTCCATAGGTTTAACTAAGTTAGCCTTAAAGCTCGAACTGCACAAGGGTTAAAACGGTTAAACTATCTTTGAGTGAGTTCAAGAGTATTCATTGTTAGATCTCTTTATTTTGTTTACGCTTTACAAAGGGAAGGAGCTATCGATGTCTAATCTATAGAATGTCTTCTTTCTCTTTTGCACGACAAATCATTTGTCGTACGTAAAAACGAGATGGAAATGATCAGGAAGACAAAAGAAAGCGATCTAGTCATATCCTAGTTTTCGGAAATCCGAAATAGAGAGTTAAAATTTGGAGAATATACCCAAGCTTCAAGTTGGATGGATTATTTGCCACATCCACTTTGTTTTCTTTTCTAATAAGCAAAAGTTATGCGTGCATTTTTTTGCCGAGCTCTTCATATTTATTATGCTTTGACTTTATAACCAACAATTTTTTCCTTTTCAAATTAAAAAGCACTCAAAGTCGTTGCAGGCACTTGAAAAACGCTTGACACATCATCAGCATTCAGCGCAAGTCAATCAATGGAGAAACCGTGGCGAAAAAACGATTAAAACAATTTATAAATCATAAATGTTTTGTGCCTCATAAAACTTGAGCATTTCTTGCCTACTCACTGTGCCTATTGAAATTTCCTACTTCTATCTGTGGGATGCCGAAATGTTTTATGAAAATTACTTTCACTGCTTTATGCAACCCGCGACGCACAGAGGGGCCTTAGATACATTCAGCTTGCAAAAATCAAAAATTTCATGATCGCTTTCGATAAAACAAATATATGTGTCTGATAGAGAATTTTCCAGAGATTAAGGAAATATTAACCTTGAAGAAATCGGATTTATAGTTTGGGAGATATACGCACTCAAAGTTGACCTTTTTTTCAACTTTCAATAAAATGCTCAATTTTTTTAAAATTCGGCACCTTTGAGTTGGAATAGCAACGCAATTATAACAGGAATCATTATCGAATTGATTTATATTTTTAGGTAGCCATATTATAGTGTTATATTATAAATATCAAGTCATTTGCATGTGTAGTTTTCGAGATGGAGCTGTTTTTCGAACTATCTATTTTTAAGGTGTTTTTTAACTTTGGTGGACAAAAAAAAAAAATGCTAAAATATGCTACCCGCCAAATTTTGACTATCTCTTTATTACATATTCCTTTACCTATCTGTAAAATATTATGTTCCCCTCGCTTCCCTTTTGGCCGTTATAACGCAAAAACGATCGCAACCTCGCACAAAAATCAGCGAAAAAGACGCTGCTGCAGGTATAAGAAGAAGAATAAATAGTGGGTAAATTTGCTGTGACAGCTTTAATATGTTAATAAAGTGAACAAATGTTGTTATAGGAAGAAACTTGTCGTATTTGCTATGCAGGTGGTGGCTAAAATTTATCGTAGGCGGTGTGAAGGGGGTAAAATGTCTTGATTTTGTTCATTTTGTATGGCAGGTACCGTTTTTAGTGGTCCGATCTCAATGAAACTTATAAACAATTGGCCTGAGTATGAAAGAAGACTACCTTTTAAATTTCAGCCCTCTATTTTGAAAGCCAAAAAAGTTTTCAATACAACGATTTACCTTTGCTTCTCTTCCTCTTCTTCATTTTGTATGGCAGGTACCAGTTCCAGTTGCCCGATCTCAATGAAACTTTCAGGCATTGTGTCAGACTATGTAAAACTTCTAGGTGTGAAATTTCAGTCGTCTATCTTCAAAAACAAAAAAGTTTTCCACACAACAAATCAAGTTTTGTTCATTTTTCTTCTTCTTTTCGTATGGGGGCTACCAGTTCCAATAGTCCGATCATACCGATTCTGACATATGAGTTGATCGCATAGAAAAGAAAACTCTGTGCAAAATTTCAGGTCGATAACTTCAAAATTGTGGGAGATATTGTATAAATACTGAAAGACGGACAGACGGACGGACGGACATGGCTACACCAACTCGTATTGTCATACTGATCAATAATATATATACTTTGTACAATCGCAAGTTTCTAAGTTTGTATAAAATGATAAACTAGTGATTTTCTGACGCTTATACTGCACCGGAAACAAATTCTGACTTTGACAACCTACTATGCCGCTCCCAGATATCGTAGCGTATTGAACGATGGCTTGTTTTAAAGCTTAAGGAATTCACTTTTAAACAAAACTTATTTCATGCAATTATCTTTATTCGTTCAGAAGATATGATTTTTGCAATGCAAAAACTCAGAAGGCCCCACTGTGCGACGTTGGTGAGTGTACACCCCGCAGTCTTGGGGTTACACTTATTTTCGTCTTATATGTTGTACCCTTGCAAAGCAAAGCAATTCATTTCAATTATTATTTAAATTTGTTATTTACATTTCTATTGCGTTGAATTGCTTTCACTGCGGCAAAGCGAGGGGCGATGAAGGCCTAATGGTACACCCAATGAAAAAGTGTATGCAAACATTCAGGATTGCATTGCAGATTGCATTGAAAAGTTGTCAGGCAACTCATTTGCGCTTCCAAAAAGTCCTGTGTGCTTATAAGGTTTTGGATCATCATCATTATAACTGTTCTGTAAGATTCTCGATGTGTTTTTCGTAGCATTGTATATAATCTGCTATTGAAAATCGCTAAAGCGTTAAAAAAAAAAAAAAAAATTGTAAAGCCATAAAAATAACAAAACAATATGCTCTGCGCTTGGTCCTTACTGAATATGTCCCTATACTCGCTTCAGGTTTGCTCATTATCCTTTGTCTTCGCTTTGTCTATATGGATTTCTATTATGTTTTCTTCTTACTATGCCGAAAGTTAATGTTGTTTGCTGTAAACTAGGCCAACAATGGCGGCAAAAAGCATATCGAATACATATATGTTCATTCACAAATACATGTGTATCGACTACAAATCAAAATGAGCACACAAAGCAATCATCCTGTCGTGGCATCTTTTTGTGTCTAAAGGAAAATCGTACTCAAAATTCGAGTTTTTTTTTTCCTATTATATTTTGTTGTCTACTTTTGGGGTAACTTCTTGAATGATATGTTAAAGTTTATATGTGTGCTTTATGAGCAAAGAAACAGGACAAAAATTCAACTATTTCAAGTATCTTTTATAGGAAGCCTTTTAGCAAACTTTATAAATTTATTAAAACTCTCAATCGTCTTGAATGGTAAAATTTGAATGATTTCAAAGCACTTTGTAGTGTATAAGACCCATTAAAACCATTAAAAGCACTTAAAACTTGAGCAAAAGATACACTTTTCTAAAGTGTCATATGTACACACGCTCAGCAACGTGTCTTAATACAAATGAGTTTGGAAATTAAGGAAAATTAATAGATTGATTGATGATTGACAGAAAAACTTAACAAAATTTTCAATTAAATAAAAAGGTGTGCAAGGAATTGTTCTTGAAAAGCATCGCTGCTTCACTCTTTCTGTCAAATAATGTCTGTAAATTTTGCACAAGTCTGACAAACCAGAAGGTTGATATTATTCCAAAGGCATCCCTTATCTGATTCCCAAATTAAATACATATAGAAGATGTCTACAATGACTAACAGCCACCAAGGATCATCTTCATTTACTGTACCGAAAATCACTAAAATCACAAAATGTGTAATAAAACTTTCAATCCTGTTGCTATGCCCATTTAACTACATATGTATGTATGTATGTCCTTCTACTCCTTCGATTAAGTAAGCATTAATGTTTACGCTCTTCTTACATATCCCAATGCTGTTTTCCACCCCGCGAAGTTATTGCCAAGCGGTGGATTTCAAACATTTGAAGTTCTTGTATTGAGATTTGACTGTCTTTAAAGATTATACAAAATACGAAATGAAAATAAGGTTACTTCTTGTGAGGGTTACTTTCAAACAAGCCTTGAGTTGGAAACGCGCACCTTTTGACAATGGAGCTTGGATTTTAAGGGTTTCTCGCTACTGCTTCTTCGGTTGATTTATCTAGCAGCGTTGTTGTTGTTGTTTTGTATCATAGTACGCTTTGCTGCTACTCTAGCAATCCTTCGTCCATACACCTTTAAAACACTTCGCATTTGCTCTCACACTCTGCCTCTCTCTCTTGATAGCTGTTTTACTTGCGCTCTCTGTGCTGCCGCGCACTGACGCTGCACCCCCTTCTTTGTTGTTGCTCCCGTGCGGTGCTGTTCTCAGTGGTAGTGTGTCGTCGACGCTTTATGCACCAGCGCGCTGCCGCCAACCTGAATTCTTTCTGCGCTCTTCTTACTTTGGCTTCTTCTATTACTTGCTCTTGCTCGCATCCTTTCTGATTCTGTGCGTTGCTTCCTCCGTGTTGTTGTTTCGTCTTTGATTTGTCGTTTTTCCGGGCTCAATGGGAATTCCTGCGCTTTGCTCTGACACAGTTTTCGTGTGCAATTCAGACAAGTCGGTTCGTGTTTCTTTTCTACTTCGCGTCGTGTCGCGTTCCCGTTTTAAGCTGTTAGGTTGTTTTGTTTATTCGCAAAAAACATTAAAAAAAAAAACATGCTTGTCGGCATTTGTTTGTTAGTTCGTCTATCGGTGTTTCTTTCGGTCGTTTATTAGTAACAAAAAAAAAGGTTGCAAATCGTTTTAATAAAGAAATTGTTTCTTTTTGACTTCAAATTCTTTTAAATCGTAGATTTTCTTTTGGTTCGATTTCGGTGTTTTGTTGTTTTTTGTTGTATCTTTTTCGTGTTTCGTGCGTTTTTTTCGCATCGTTGACTTTTGTTAATCGCATTTCAAATGTTTGTTTGATTCTTTGCTAATTCGAAGACTTTTTGGCGTTTTTTTTTTCTTAATCGATCCGATCGACTAAAACCCTTAATTTTGTGTATTTTTGCACACAGGTAAGTTGAGATTTGTTTACTCATTATTGTTTTAGCTAATTTTATTCCTAGAAAAAATTTAAAATTTTTTTGGCTAATAAAAATTCTTTCCCAATAGTTTGAAGTCACAGAATTTAAAAGAGTGTTATTTATTATGTATGTAGTTCTGGTGCAACAAGAACAACAACAAAACCAAAATCCATTAAAAGTAATTTTAAATCGTTTATAATTTAGTATTCAAAAGTCTTTAAATACTTAATAAGTATAAACTTTAACACAACAACTTTTTGCCATTATATTTGTACAATATTTATACAATGTACATATCTTTGTATATACAAATATACATATGTATAGATAAAGTCACTTGTTTCTTTGTTTCACTTTGGATTTGTTGAATTTGTGTCGCTTCCGCATTGCCATCGACGTCGACGTCTTCATCGTCATCGTCACTTTGCCTTGTTGATGAAGAAGTGCTTGGGCGGTTGGTCTGTTAATCATCGAACCATGGCATTAAATTCCATAGCAACCGTCTTCTTTGCCCCCTTTCCCCTAATCTATACTATTGTATTGCCATTGTTCTAGCGTGCAAAAATATACACTTTTGTAGAAAATTAAATCAAATGTATGTATTTTTTTTTTTTCTTTTTATACTACTAGAAATACTCGTAAATTAGGACAGACTTTGTCAATGTCAAGAACAAATTATGAAGATTGATACCTTAATGAGTGTACTATTTGTACGCTTGTAAGAGCATATTAACTGTACCACATTGTTTGCAACGCACAGAAGCAGGCACGCTGACCATATAAAATATTTATATTCTTGATGTCCTTCCGTCAGTCAATTCGTCTGCCTATTTGAAAACTTGCGATTTTTTTTAAATAAATAAATATTAAAATCCAGAAAGATTTATTTTATCTGCAAACAATTTGTATGTGAAACTTTAAACGATAAGCAGAAATATAAAATTGAGAGATTCGAATGATTATATAATACGGAAACTTACCGATTTCTAACTGTCCGGAGATTATCAAAGTTCAAAATTTTGAAAAGAAAAAAAAGTTTCAACAAAGCCGAAAAAAACTTTTTTTTCATTGTTTTTGTTGCCATATGGAAATCATCATATTATAATTGCTAATAATTATTCGCTTAATACATTCATTCTTTGTTTTTGATTGCAGTCAATTACGAAATATTTCGCTCTGTCTCGCTCACTCCGTCGATTTGTGTGCTAAATTTATTGTGTACGTTTAAAGGTGAGTTTTTCACGCTTCAATTAAATATAATTTGCATTTTAAGGTATTGACAAAAAAAAGTGCTGTTTTATTATATGAGTACTTCATGGTATTCGCTCTCTTTTTGAATACTTTATGCTTGAGATGAGTTCTCACAGTTTTTCATATAAAGTCAACACATGTTTAATGGAAATTAATTTCCCAATTATGGAAATGATTTTAATTAAAATAATTTCTTTGAATTGGAAAACTCAAAGCTTTCAAACACTCAAGGCTCACAAACAAGTTAGAATTTTCTATAAGTAAATAAACTTATAAAGGAAACTTTTCCACTGAAACAATTTCCTTTTGGTGAAGTGTTTTTCTTTTTTCCGCTTTCACATTTTACACATTTTCACTTTGTGTGTTGGTAAACATAAACAGATCGATACGCGTCACAACAAGCCAATGTACACAACTGAAAGGAGAAAGCAAAAAAAAAAAAGAAAATAAATAAATGTATCTTATATCTGCGTGTATAAGTATTTGCCGGTAGTCGATGCCGACGCCAACGCCAACACAAAATTCTTGCCACCAAACCCAAACAACGGGGTGGCGCCTCCACCCACGCCGACGTCGACGCCCACGCAGACACGCAGAATTTTGCGTCGCAAAAATGAAAATCGAAATCCTGCGGATAGCGGCTTTTCCAGCTGCTTTTACCTTTGCATTGCGATTGTGTTTGTGCTTTCTCTTTCATTTTCTGTTTTGTTGTCTTTATTTTTCTGGGATAAAGCGTAATGTGCGAACTACGCCCATGCATGTCCTTGAGCCATGTTATTGATAATTTCTGTTGTTTACATTTTGTTGTTTTTTTTTTTTTTATCATTTTTTATGCCATCACCTGTGACACTCTTGCTGTCTCTCTTGTACCAACTTATACCTTACTCAAATGTTTGTCATATTATGTACTCCCATGTAACAAACCAGCCATGCAGCACATAAGATAATTTATTCTGCAATTTTCATTATTATGCGTGCATGCTAATTTGCTGTATGCGTATTTGTCTCACTATGTAACTTAGGCATCAGCGGCAGCTAAAAACGGCGTTGGCAGGCTTGTCATGCTGCACACGTCATATGATAATAAAATGGCATTTTTAATGAAGTTATTTTTAATTTTGGCGTGCTTTACAAACATCTCATTAAAAATGTGTGTAACATAAATTCTCGTTAAATTAAAAGGTTGGCATAAAATACGGCACAAAGTAGCATTTGCAACCCCAAATTGTGTTTTTACTTGCTACACCCACAGGCGCAGAAAAACAGGACGTTTTTATTTTGTGTTGATTTCTTTCGTTCAAGGTCTTTGCATGTCATATCGCCATGAACTCGAAGAAGATGTTTAACTTAATAAAATGGCTGAATAAATGTAATATGAAACGAATATACATACATATTTATGTACATAAGTGTCAATCAGTCGCCCACAAGAACGTCACACACACATGTACAAAGTATTTGTGTATGTTTGTATGATTGAATTTAATGAAATGAAATAATAAATATAAACCAGTAAGGTCACATGGTAGGCGGGGACACACTCTAAATCTAGAAAAAAAATGTGAAATTTACAAAAAAATTAATTTTGTTGGTTTTTTGAGGGGTTACCGCCAAAAAGAGGGGATTTTTGTGGCTTGCAGTTTAATTGTATACAAAATTTCAGGTTCGTACCCTTAATAGTTTTGGAGATTCAGAAATGTAAGAAAAACAATTGGGGGGTGAGAATGAGTGGGAGTGACAAACCGACTTAATATACCCCGGTACACAGTGTGTTTATACGGTATAAAAACAACGATCATCAGAACAACAAAAAGACGCTTATACGCCCCCTACCGGCTTATTTTGAAAATATCAACGCAACGCCATCGACATATGTATGTATGTATACACATGTACATACAGGCTGACCTCGCTCCTGCTCTAACTGTGCATTGTTTTTGCTATGCGCCCACGTCCTTGACAGTCATTTGCTCGCCTTGGTAAATACTTTTGTGTATTTATATATTATGTGGTCGGCTCTGTGTGTGTGTGTGTTTTTTTATCCTTGGCATATATGTATGTGTGTCCATACCATTTGTGTTAAGTCTTATATACTTGGATTACTTCACGCCATTTCCATTGAGTTTCAAGGGCAAAGTGATTTGTTTCGCTTTTAGCAAGTGTATGTAAAAGTGTTTTTATTTGATTGCTCCTTAGACGTTAATTGAATTTGATTTGTCTTATATGTCTTCATTAAATCGCGCTTAATTTTGTTTTTGAATAACTGAAGTGCTTTTAAGACTCAACTTCCATTCTTAAATACGTATTTTTTGTTGTCTTAATTGCAAGATTATATATTCGGACTTTTATTTATTCTAATGCCATTTTAAAACTATGTTGTTTTTCATAGTAAATAAGCAATTTGATTCTGCATATGAGAAATTATAATTTTAAATAATATTGCAAAACAGCAGCAAGCAATTGCATCAGACATGACGACAATAACATCAACAGCAACAACAATAATAACAACCACAACAAAAGCAATAATCATAACAACACGAAAAACTATAAAAACAGAATCATTATTATACAATAAATATCAAAACATGAACAACAACAAGAATAATAATAACATGCGAAAAAATATAAATAAAGCAAAAAGAAATTGCTAAAAATATAAAAAAAATATCAAAAACAATAAACTAGAATAACAAAAATGTCTGCGGGACCAAAATTGATCAAATCAGTTGTTGTGAGAGACGGACGGTCAACACTTGCGTTGCGGTAGTGCACGTTTGATTGAGAACGGCACACGCCATTCTCGCCTTCTCCCTTACTCACAACAACATGACTTGCTCACAATGTTACTGTTCCTAATATTAGAGACGCTTATGTTACATAGCGATATTCACTTACATACGGCACTAAGCAATTGGCAAACTTCAGAAGTGAACTGTTTCAAGTGGTGTGTAAGCGCATATTGCATAGGCGTTTTTAAAGTTTGGTATGTTGGAATTATGGCGTGTTTCCTATTAGAAAGGGGACGTTTTGAGGCGCTTTAATGTTTACTGCTGCGCGCCTGGTGGCATTTCGGTACACAGTGTTGCATTTTGCCTGCAAAGTTTTTATTTAATTCCAAGAAAAACATGTTAATTTTAGAACGGCTGTGTGTATTTCAAAAGAGGTTGGTTGGGGGCGGGTGTGAAACACGGTTTAATGAAAGTATTTTTCGTTTTAGCTGACAAGACGTAAACAACAAATTTGCATTTAAAGAAAAAAGAAACACACACACAATAGCAACAACAACAAAAAATTGCAAAAGAATAAAACATGAAAGCAGAATACAAAAAAATAATAACTAAAACAAGTAAACAAAGCTGACGTCAAAAAAGCTTCAAATAGAGACAGACAGACTGAAAGAGTGAACAAACACAAACAAACATGCTGAAGTGTGAGTGATAGAGAGGAAAGCGAGAGTGCGATTTGCCGCTTTATATTATAGAATTGATAGCAAAAAAAAAAAGCAAAGAGCTGAAAAACAAATAAAACAGAAATACATGAGAAGCGCACAATACGAAATAGTAAACAAAGAAAATGTATAAAACGCAGAGGAAGTAAAATGAAATTTAAAAAAAAAAAAAGTAATAACAATAACAACAACAAGAAAACAAAGCAGAAACTGTACAAAACATGGGAAAATCAACAAATGAAAACACAAGAATTTCCACCCTCTTATTGGAAAAATGGCGAGTGCATGGAAAAGTGAAAAGTGAACAAAAGAAGCTAAGACAAGAAGCAACAGACGATGTTGAGCGGGGGTGGGGGGGCGTTTGTGACTGTGTGGGTGTTTAGAATATTAAATGAGAAGCTTTTATAGTTTATGCGTGTGTTGCGATGAAAACTCTTAGGGTTGAATGTTAGAAAAGTTGGAAAAAAAAAACTGTTGGTATTTGCGGAACACTTTTATTGCCAACGTAAGGAGAAAGAAATAAACCAAACAGACCTCATTGACTAACTAAAAAAAACAACGCGTGAGAGTGAGGGTGATGCGACAATTCTAATGCGAGAGAGTGAGAGAGCGTCAAAACAAAATATGTAGTAACGTAAAACAGCTGAGCGGGAATTGTTCTTGTTTTCTTTCATTACACGCCAAAACAAAGTGACGGCGGCCCTCGTGTACACATTATGTATGAGGTTTGCATGAGTGTGCGTGTGTGAGAGCGCGCATATTAAATGTTGAGAGAGCAAAGCTTTCACATGTCGCAGCCGAAGCCGTTCAATGGAAAGCTTCGAAAGCGAAACGAAACGAGACAATCGGTCAAGAACATTTGAAGCGAAGAGTTGTATTCGTGCTGTGTGTTAAAAAAAAGGCAAAAAAAACGCGCGCGCGAAAAAAAAACAAACAAATTTGTGTTTTATATATATATAAAAAAATATATATCGTCTTGGAAAAAAGCGAAACAAAAGTAAAACGAATTACAACAAAATAAAAATAAAAAAAGACGGTAAACTTTTGTGTGTATGTGTCAAATATAATTTGGGGGTTATTTGAAGCATTTTTAAATAATAAACAAATACAAATTTTGAAAGTTTAAATGTTTGTATGGCAAAACACACTTAAAAAAATGCAAATTAATATGTATTGATTTCAAAAATAAAACAAAAACAAAAAACACATAAAACGAAACGAAAACAAATCAAAATTGCGAACTTGTTTTGTGTGCAAACCAGTTGAAAAAATTTTAAAAAAAAAAAACTAATAAGAAAAAAATTGAAATAGTTTTATTTTTGTATGCGTGTGCGTAACAAATTTGCATAAATAAATAAACTACAAACAAAAAAGCAACAACAATAACAAACGACAACGACAACAAACATTAAAAACAATAATAAAAAAAATAATAATAATAAAACTGAAAGAAATAATAATTAAAATGCTACAAACTGAATACAAAAGCAAATTAAATTAATACACGTTCACTTATACATAAATAAGTATTATTTTGCTCTGTGTATGCGTAGGAATTTTTGAGAAATTCTTAGTCGTTTGTCTTCGCTGCCGCTGTCGACGTTGACGTCAACGTCAACGTTAGCGTTTTGCACTTTGCCTTTGCCATGCTTTTTTATTGTTGTTGTAAATAGCAAAATTAAATGGAAGCGTGGTGGAGCGAAGTAAGTGGCTCATGCTGATAAGCGCCATTTAAAACACACACACACACACATACACAGACAGACATAGAAAGAACAAAAAAATATAGTGAAAGAGCACAAAAGACGCGCTCAAACATTTGATCAATCACAAGTGTATGTTTACACTTGACGCGCTCTCTCGTGCTTTTGTGTTGCATTGAAATACAAAAACAAAAAACCATCAGAGAGAAAGCGTCAACTGTCAGAAACGCGAAAATTGATAGCAAAAAATGAAAGAAGACTCTCCAATAAAAATGATAGCAAAATTGTTCCAACTTTTAGACAAAATTTGATTACAAAAAAAGAACAAAATGAGCGACAAAATAAATTTATAATAACAAATACACGACAAGAATAAGGCAAAGAAAAACATTAGACAAGATTAAAAGAAAAAAAGCAACAAATCAAAATCATTCATTTAACACTCACGCGTTGCTTGTCATTGTTGTTTTTGTTGTTCTTACGTCAGTGCGAAATTTCTTTTTCACTTTAAGCTTTGTTAGTTTTGTTCTGTGCTTTTTTTAATGATTTGACTTTTGTTTTAAATGATTTGAATGTTAAAATTAAAAAAAGAAAAAAAAAATACAAGCTGCGATAAGCTTTAACTTGTTTATGTATGTATGTGTGTGTGTGTGTGCAGTCAGAATTATCAATTTTTATTAAAAAATGTGCTTTTGTTTTATAGCGTTCTCGTGCTATAAAAAAAACCACAACAAAAATAAATAATACAGAGTGAAAGAAAAGAAAAAAACAAATCTTTATTTAAAAAACTCAAAAATACATGCGCACATGTGACCTAATTTCGTTGACCACACAAAAGCAAAAGCAACAATAATAGAAACAAAAACAATTTAAAAAGAAAAAACAAAAAAACGAACGCAATGTTTAAGCAAATATTTTAACAAAGGTCTGAAAACCAAAACCACAAATAAACTAAACTAAAAATACTTGTACAACATTTGCAAAAGTGAAGAACTCAAAAGTGTTGACAAAATTTCGATTTCAAATTTTTCATTTAACTCATTTGGATTAATTCAGTTTTGAATTGAAAGGTTAGTAAAACATTTGATTGAAAAACAAATAAGAAATTTAAGCAAAATCTCAAATGAGATATCAAAAATCCCACTAAATCCCGCCAAGGGGGGAATAGGTGTCTAAATTTGAGGAAAAAAAACAACCCGTAATATATGGAACTCCCCAAAGAGGATTTTTATGTTTAAAGGCGGTTGAGCTATTCTTTTTGACTGGCAAATGCTTCTTCTTTGCTTTTGTAATGTGTTGAGAATAGCTAAAAGTAACAACGAGTCAAAAAGAATGATTGTGATTCACTGTGACTGTTGTAATAATAAAGATAATAAAATAGAATTTTTTTAGTATTCATTATTTTTAACTTTAACTACAACTCAATGCCAAAGTACGACTTGGTCGCTATGCGGAAGTTGTACTACAAAATAAAACTGGCAGACACAAAACTTGAATGTATTGACGGTTAGTGTTCTAAAGTCCAAACAAAAGCTGTATTTGAGCAATATAAACATTAACAATGCGAAGCCAATAAACAATAACAACAAAATGTATTAATTTTGTACAAATATTTGTCGAAATTATAAACGTCACAATCATTGATGCTCATGCTCTTCATATGCCAACGTTTCATATAAGAGATACGCCTATGTTATGTATATGCTACTAACACACATACGCCAATTTAGCGTTGAATGTGTTAAGTGGCACTCGAATGTTTGAAGTGTAGCTATTCTGGGCTAGCAAACTAAATATTGCTTGAGAAGTCTTTTGACATTGTCAAATAATTTATGGGTTTCTTTTTCTTTTGCTATTTTTATTTTTTTTTATGTTTATTTTAGTTCGTTGAACTAATTTATGATTTATAAATGTTGTCAAAAGTTGAAAAAAATGAATTTTTTTATTCAAATGTTAAAAAAATTATAAAATAATTTTTAGATGCTCTCTTTTTAAAATTTTTTTTTTTGGCAAGTATATGAAAATTAATTAATATTTAATAATTTTGTGGGTATATGTGTGTGTGTGTGCTTAAAAGCTTGCGAACTTTTCTATTTGATTTTTAATTTATCGCTTTGCTTTTTCACAGTAAATCAGCTGTCGTTTTTTATTTACTTTAACAGAATTAACAACAAAAAAAAAAATTTATTTTAATTGCAAACAAGCTAAAAACATTTTGTGAGCCATTTTTCCCCGGAATTTAATATTATAATATTATTATTTTCTGTTTAAATAACAGCAATAAAAAGTCAAAAAGGTTCAACAATTGCCAAAAGCATTTAACAATTGTACAAACAATTTTATATATTTTTTATACTGTCTAAAATAACACATACAAAGAAACACAAATAAAGCACGAACATTTTATTTAATTGATTTCAATTTGAATTTCAAACGCGCGAACGAACGAGTCGTTTAACGAAAGTTCACTGTCATTCTTTGCAGAAATTCAAGGCTGTCGAAAAGTGTTGACTGTAAAAAAATAAGTAAATAAACAAACGAAAAAAAAAAAACAATTTTCAAACATATGTTAAGCACATATCGCTTGCTTACTGCAAGACTGTCATAACTCGAAAAATTCGATTTTTGAGTTAAGTATGCAGAAATGATCATTAACTAAAGCTTTATATTGTGTCAAAATTTCATGTTTGTATTGTTAATAGTTTCTGAGTTATGCAATTTTTAGTTTTTCATTCTCTATGGAAGTAAGTGCAACTTGAAAACTTTAAACGCGTTTTTCTCGAAACGGCAAATTTTGAGTTATGCCGGTCTTGCAGTAAGCAAGCGATATGGTCTTTTATTTTTGTAAATACGTTGTCATGCCTCTTCTTAAGACAAATGAAAAAAGAACCAAGTAAACATGCCAATCTTACATAATGTACACTCCTATGTTAACAACAGTCAAGCGCAACACATACGACAAATGAGCATTGATTTGTGTGTGATGTGACAGACAGCCATGTAGCAATGGAACGTTGGAATATGGAGAAAGCGCCGAAGGAATCAATTAAAATTACACAACTGGCTTAGCACAAACAACTAACGAACTGACCGACGGACTGCCTGTCGTTTGTAGGCGCCAAATTACAAATGAGACATGCGCTTTGTCGCGTCACTTGATGGGTGTCGTGAAGGGTTGTGGATTACAGACAATTGTTGCACAGCGCTAAGCTGTTTCATTAATTGGTTTAGTTAGTTGAGTGGCATAATCATGGCTTACATTATTTGAATAATAGTTTGGGTATATCACACCCCACTGAGAATTTCGCAAATGTTTTGGTTTTTATATTCATTTATTTCGCACAGCTGCTAATCAGTGAGAGAAGGCAGGCAATTTGTGAAATTTAGTCAGATGAGTCAACATTTGAAAATAGGAGGAAAAAAAAACAACACAAATTGTGAAATGGGAGTGAGAGGCATGGCGGGTTGTGGCTTTTCTCTAATTTTGTTGTTGTTGTTTTGATTTATTTTATGTGACCATGAACTTTGAATCGCTTTTTGGGTTTAATTGTACTTGTTTTATTGCTATCGACTGTTTTTTTTATTTATTACTTTTAATTACTTACAACAACATTTGTAATACGTTTGGTTCAATTGTTTCCTGGTCTTGGTCTGTAGCACTTTATACAGTAACTATGCGCTTAGAATACTTAATTAAGTTACGCTTATCAACGTTTGAATTTCAAGTGTTTTATCTTTTGGCATAGAAGCGTTGACAAAGGTTTGTTCGAATCAGCTTGCAAACTGTTCATTGAACCTTTATTTATTTTTTTTTTTTATTACTTGATACGCGAGCTGAAGTCTTTAACGATCATACAATACTTTTTATGATTCACTAAAATTGTCTGATTACATGTAATGAAAATATTGCATCATTGATTTTCTTTTTTTTGCTTCATACACGTTGTTTGAATGTCGTACTGTAGCTTTGTGCTCAATTGGCAGACAGACAGATAATTCTTTATCAGCGATCTTAACCATTCTTATTACTTACTTGCATTTAATTGAATAATTAAAAATTAAGTACTCTTATGTTATATTAATGCAAGTAAAACGTATAACATTTCAGTTACTACCAATATAATTTGGGAATGAATGAATGTCATTGCTCTTCATGTGTTTTGTTTCCTTCCATTCAGTGCTTGAATGGCCCACAAGTGCAGTGTATCAATCATGGGCCAGCCGACACACAAACCCATGACGATGTTTGCCTACTGACTCGGCAACAAATGGAATGGGTAGACGCATGTTGATAGGAATCCATGAAAGCTCTCAAGATGTAATCAAAATAAGGTCCTTTTACTTTTTTTGCAAAATGCTAAAGCAGAAATCGTACGTTATTTTCATTATTACCCTTTTTTGGTTTCACTTGAAGACGGCTCTTTGCCTTCAGCAAAGCCATGAAGAGGTCTTCGGTCATTGCTTCATTCTGCTTACGGCCTTCAACTTTCTTTGTTTCATCGACTTTCGGCTTTCACTCCATGCTTTTTTTTTTTTGTATTTTTCTTATTTTAATTTTATAGCATTTATTTAAATTAATTTTGTGTTCTCTTTTTATTGTTGTTATTGTGGTTGTGCCAAATATTTGTTTACGGCCTTTTTTGGTTTGAATTCGAGTTTGTGTGTTCTTGCTTTGCTTTAATTTTGTTTGTTTGTTTGATTGTTGGACTTTTAAGTGATTCAAGTGAATTTTTGTTGATTGTTTTCTTTTGTTTGTTTCACTTGAGAAATCTTTTAATAAAATGTAAACAAAATCAATTTTTACGCTTGTCGAAGAAAATGTTTTTGCCATGTTTGAGATATTTTTGACAGCCAATAATAATTTCATGGAAAACAAAAAATATTTCTTCGATTTGTCTTTGTTTGTTTTGCTGCATCTTTTTTTTTTTTTTTTCTTTTAGATATTCCCCGTAGATGACCAAGTCACCCCATTTACACACGCGCCCCTCCCCCAAAAATATAATGGCATTACTACATGTGTATGCTTGTGTGGGCGAATTTCCTTGCTTGTATTATTTTTCATTATTTTTGCGAAAAGAGAAATCGCCAAAATAAATATTCTTATAATAAGTTGTGCCATGTGGAAATTTTCTGTGCTGTTTTCCGGCATTTTTCATAGCTATAACAAAGTGTGTTTGTGTGGGTTTCTGTTGATATATAAAAATTGATGAGGGTTGGTCTGAAATTCATCGGAATAATGTGTTTTTTTTTTTTTTTGTTTTTGCATATTTTGTAAGGGATCAGCAGACATTGTCATATGAGTGAGTAAATTACAAACAGATAGATTTGTCATGTGATTAATAGAGTAGCATGGAATGCTAATGAAAAAAATTAAATGAATGAAAAAAGTACAAAAATTGTGTGTGACTTGATTTACTGAGAAAAATATAATTATAGCAAAGGAAATGTAATAAATGAATTACAAAACAAATGTCATATGACAAAATCTCATTTTATATATTCTGATTTTGTAGTATATTGTTGTTGTGTTGAAAATATTAATAATTTCAAGTGTCTTTTCAATGAACATTTGACAAAGTTCGTTCACATCTTCTATAAATGAAGCCCTTTTAAAATATACAAGCATACATGTGACATAAAACAAAAAAAAAACGTATTTCTTATCGAAATTTATGTTTAAATTTTTCTTTTTTTTTTTTTCGTATACGTAATAATTTAGTGTCAACATGCTGATAAGATAAGCTTTTGCGGTGCCAAAACAAGGTTTTTCAAATTGACGAAATGTGAAAATATCAATGCAAAGTGATCTGGCATACGCCAGAGGTCAAAAATGTCATACCAAATTGTCAAACGTTAACAAATTTTAATGGAACGAGCGATTTCTTGGCATTTTTTCACTTCTCAATTTTAATGTAACTTTTGTTGCAGAGCAGTGCACAACACATACGACAGTTCAGCGCTCAAAAAGTAATTTTACTGCAAAAATGTTATATTGTACACTTTTATATTAGTTTATAATTATTTTGTGTCATTCAAAGTATTTGTTTAGTTGTCGGTCCACATTGCTTATCAAGTATTTTATTAAATTAGCAGTGATTAGATTTATAAGCGGGCTTTACAGCAATGGCACTGATAGCACACACAATTAAGATTATCACAAATATATCTTTCGATTGCGTCTTCCTCATTGAGTTTTTAGATTGCAACGAACGTTTAACAGCCTATGTTGCATAGTGCTCACACGACACATGCAACAATTCAGCATTCACACAGAATTAACAAATGTGAATAGTCAATTGTCTTATGTGTTGTATGGCTTAATGTAACATAGGAAGTGCGTAAAGAACGACAGCATAACTAATCATGCCTTACATGCTTCGCTGTTAATCTTAATTGATCACTTTTAAGTTATTTTTTAAGCTATTCAATAGATTTTTTAAATCCAACAACATGTTCACTGCTTGATTGATGATCAATCAAATGCAATTGGCGCCGTGCCGTGCCGCCTGATTTTCTCTTAGATCTGAATTTATGTATAATCAAATTACAACAAGTTGTTCTGCCCGACAGACAATAATAATTTGTGTTTTAATCGCAGTTGACAGCATTTCAAACTAATGTGGATTGCTTGGCATGTTGTTGTTGTTGTTTTGATTAGCAAGAAGAAGCGAGTGTATAACTGGTTTTGACCGATCAACTGACGGACCGAGCCAAACGACCGCACAAACGGCAACAATATGAAAAAATATGGAATGCAACGTTGATAAGCGTTGTATGTGTGTGAGAGAAAGAGACAACAGATATGCGAATTCAACTCAAATTACGCTGATTAAACACAAATGACAAGAAATAAGTTAAGCATTACGCAAAAAGTTAAATAAATAAGTAATAACAAAAAATGTGGCGTGGATTTTTATATCAGTCAGACAAGTGAGACGGACATGCGTCTACTTATGACAGCTGTCGTGCCGTTTAACAAGGCTTTGTTGTTCTGCTTTCTTCTTCTTCTTCTTTGCGCTCTTCCGCGACTTTACGATTTTGTGGGCGCGTCGACGCTGCTGATATACGCGACGTTTACGTTTATGTATGTATGTGTGTGTGTTTATACATACATTTGATAAGCCACTCATACTGACAGCAAGTCGATTGCTCACTTGCGCACTCTGGCGGTCGCTCGCTGCGGCTTGGGTAGTCGGCAGGAAAAAATTGTCACAAAGAGGAGACTTTGATGATTGGTCAACTTTATAACAGGAAATATTTGTCATGAAACCAAAAAAGGAGCAAAATAAAGTAATTTTGTTATAAATAAGGCAATTAATTAATAATCCGCTTTACTCCCCTTGGATAACGTTTTTCTACTGAGTTATTTATTGTTGCAACACTTTCATAAATGTTTAGTCATTTCAGACTCACGTGTTTTCTTCTGCTTTTTTTTTCGTTTCGTCTGGAATCGTATCACTTTTCTTTGTGTTTATGGCAGCACTTTTGTATGTATTATTTTTTTATTTAGATTTGCATTTAGTTGAGTAGCGAAAAATGCCTTTTATCAGCAGTTCGCTTATTGGCTATCAGTCACGACTTTCGTGTATGTATGCATTTGCTAAAAAAAACAACAAAAAAAAGAGCAAATATAAAATAAAGAAATAATAATAATAATAAAAAAATATTTCGCACAATTGTTGTCCGTCGATTGTGGTATTTCGTCGTGAGGAATTGTAGTGAAGCGAGGTCTAATATTTCCAGCTGACTGTGCTAATTTCTTTTTATGAACAAACAATATATTTGTATTTATTTTTCGCTTATTTTACTCGCTAAATCAATATAAATTGATTTTAATTATTTTCCTATTAGCATTTCTATTGTTGACATTGATATGTTGTGTGTGTGTTTTTGCAAACAAAATGGCGAATCAATACTTGATTGTGTTGCGTGGTATCTTCTTTTATATCATGACGTATGTAAGAGCATATCAATATAACACATGCGGCAATGTAACATTCAAATGTACAGTGGATAGGGTTGTCCACCGTTCAAAGAGCTCTAAATGTAAATTTAGCAAGTTCAGCAATTTTTTACAATTCCAAAAAGCTTTTTATCATTATGTATTTAATTTATCTGTCTTACGCTTTCTTTCTTATCAGCAGATTTCTTTGTCTCGCCATACATATGTTTTTCACGCTTTTCAAAGAATTATTGTTGTGCTTCGAATGGAAACGAGAATTCTGCATGAATGCATTACAAACGGACAAATGAGTCATTCACTTTGACAACCTTTGAAAAACGAGAGTAAGAGAGTATAATCACATTCTTTTACTTCTCTGTTTTGACATTCATTATTCTGGCTTCACAGTTTATTCACTCATTTCATTTTCACTGTACCCATAATTGTGTTTGGTGTACACAGCTTAAAAGGAATACATAGCATATTCATTCATAGCGAGTTCACTCCCTATCTTTTTGGCTTGTATGACTCTATTGTACAGCGAGAGGAGAGTACACTAAATTTGAAAGTCGCATAGTTCTGAACAGTACTGTATAATTTTTAATGAATGCAGACCTCTATTGCATATATACGTGAGTCTCGACATTTTATTAGCTAATAATAATGTTTATTTTTCGCAAGGCGTCCCAATTCTCAAATGACTTCCGCGCCAACAACTAAAAATATACATATAATTGGCTTGACTTGGGATGCGTTCGACAGCATTGAACTTGTTTGTGGCGACTGTGTGAGCGCTATAAAATGCTACTACCTCAACATAAAGTTGCGTAGGTGTGTAGACAAGCACAGTATAACACACACTCACACAGCGATGCCAATTTAGCGATTCATATGTGTATTTTGCAAAATGTGTGCTCCTATGTTATCTAAAATCACTCAACACATACAACAGTTTAGCATTTAAACATATTTATTGTTGTCATTTATATTTCATGTTGTTCAGCGCCATGAAATGTAAAAATTTGTTGTGCATTTTTCAAATCAACTAAAAATAAAACAAAATAATAAAAAAAAAAAGAATGCGAAAACATGAAAGAAAATAAAGAAAATGTGTCATGACTTGCAGATTTGCAATTCAAAAGAAAAATATATATACAAAGCGCGAGAAAATTGCACACAAAGAAATCATTTTCAAAATAGACACAATAAAAATAGAAAAACAAAACAATAAAAGAAAATAAAATAATAATACAAAATGCTTACATTTATTTACTTTTATATTTTGTTGTTGTTCTCTGCATGTGGCGGTGACATGCACAAAGACAGACAACAAAGCAAAAAATTAAGCTCAATAAAAACAAAACTAAAGAAAAAAAATCACAAAAAATGGCGCCAGAAAAATTTACGAATGTCTTTTGTGACGTTTTAAAAAGAAAAGAAAACAACAAAAAAACTACGCCAATGCAATTGACCCAATGTGATTGACAGACATACGTGATTAGCTAAGAAGAAAACTGCAGCGCGTGCTAATCAACTCCATTCCAACGTAGCTTACGTTAAGTACTCTTATATTTCATGCATGCCATAGAACAGTTCAGTTCTTAAGCTTGGTCATGTTCTGACGCATGTGTTGAGTGAACGTATATAAACATTGGAATATGACATTCTCAACAGGCGTCGTTAGGCAAAAAGGTGCGTGTTTATAATGCGGCAACGGGCGGGGAGTTGTTTAGGGAAAATAGTCAAAAAAGATAACAAATATCAATGAACTAACATAATGTGAATATTTATCTTGCAATTAGTTAGATTAATAGTTGAGTGTGTTGTGTTTAAAGTACAGACAATTAAAAATGAAATACTGTTATTTACTGAAGTCTTAAAATGTTGGTAATTTCTATTAGAAGCCTGCTGAACTTATGCACTTATTGGCATCATAGGTAAACAATTGATTTGTATATTTTGGCAAATGAAAAATAACATGTGTTATTTCAAAGTATTGTGAAATTTCCATTTCATGCACTTTTATAGGGTATCAAAAAAAAATAAGTGTTTATACTAGAAAAAAAAGCTCGCGAAGCCGTTTAAAATAATCGGTCAATGTGTGTGTGTGTGTGTGTGAACATGTATAATAGAGAAGCAAATACTAAGAATTGTGAACAACGAAAAAGAAGAGTAAAGGAAATTCGAAACATATATAAATAACAACAAAAACATATGTTCTTTTATTACACACACCGCACAACACATTTTCATTACAAAAATCATGTTGAGTGTGTGTGTGTATATATATATATATATATATAAAGCTTTAATTTACGCTCTTCAATTTGACTCGCTCGCTTTTTCACTCTCACACACACATACATATGTAATTTGCTGCTTTCGTGTAAACGCTTTGTTGGAAAATGCTTGTGTAAAAACAGAAAGCTGTGATAAATTATAAATTCAAAACAAAATATAAAAAATAAACAGTTTTGACCTTGAGTATGGGCAATAACTGTTTCTCTTGCTACGCTGACTTTTCGTCTTTCTTTTTGTTTTTGTTATATGTACTCACATTTGTTGGCATGCTCACCCACACATTCATATACATATATATCCACTATTTTTCTGCCTAACGTTGCTCTTGCTTTACTCAACGATGTGAAGAAAAACAAAAATATAATAATAAAGAAATTATTGTTTTCATTATTTGTATAAAAGAAAACATGAAAATTATTAATACATATGCCAGTTTAAAATGCTGGAATAGTAATTATTTATGTATATTGTCTATTATTTTCTATAATTTTGCTGTCTAAGCTTCTGCCAACACTTCTAATTAAATATTGCGCATACGCCTTCCTCGCTCGCCTGTTAGCTATTAATTTGTATCTTCTTCTTCTTAAGCACATTGATTGTATACGGCAGCGTCGGCATTTGTGTGGTCTGCTCCATCTCTTAAGCAATAAAGTGCCCTCTTTTCGCCTCTCTCTGCTTTTAGTCCAGTCATAGTTAATTTCATATGTTTTTTTATTTTTCTATTTACTTTTTCACCACAATTCTTTATTTTTGTTTTATTTATTCTTATTTATTGTTAAGTAGTTTTTGCGCTTTGCTATCTGCATTTTCTTCTTCTTTTTCTTACATTCACACTCTGCTCTGTTTATTCCCCTCACACACATACACACACACGTTGACGCGCTATTTCGTTCGTTCTCTCACACGCATACGATCGATCGCATATGTTCATCTGCGCTGCCCTTCCTTTTTTATCACATGTTCCAAATCAGATGTTCATCGTTTGTATTGTTTTTGTTTTTGTATTATCGAAGTGCTTTGCTTAGCCTAACCCGCCGCCGCTTGTAAGAACAAGCAAGCTGTTTCTTATAGTTGTTGTTTTTGCTTTTTAGTTCCCCATTGACTTCGTTGCTTTCCCGCTTTGTTGCTTCGTTCGTCAATACTTGTTTAAATTCATTTTGGAATTTTGTGTTTGTTGTTGTTACTTTTTTGCCTCAAACTGTCGAAAAATGGAATTGGAATAAAAATTAAATTGAAATGTTTGCCGTGTTGTGTGTTCTTTTGCTCGTTTCTTCCATTTTAGCATTCATTCGTTTTGTTCTTCTGTTTATATCTCTGCGTGTGTGTGTGTAGAGAATCTCAAAGCATAGCATTTTGTTGGGTATAAATTGTACTTTATTATAATATTTGTTATTCTATTTTTTTTTTTTTGTCATAAAATATAAGTTCTTATATACTTTTGAAACTGTTTGGCCTTCGTTTCGTTCAGTTACCTTTTTTATGTGCGGCGGAAATGAAATAAAAATCGAGCGTAAAAAAAAACAAAACAACAACAAAATCGTAAATACATTTTTAAGCTTAGTTTCAACTTTACGACAACAAAAAAAAAAAAAAGAAAAACTATTCATAGAACAATTTGAAACTATGTATTGAGTTCTGCTTCCATCCGTGAGATCGTCAACAGTTCTTGAATCTCATAACAATTGAACAACAGTCTGGCTTTGGATAGTTGTTGTTTCCGTGTAATCGTTAAAGAACACTTGGTGAGAAATTAAGTACAAAAATATCTTGAAAAAAACTGAAAGCGGATTTAGTTAAATTTAACATTTTCTAGAAAAAGAAGTCTCAGAAAAGTCATCAATCGTCACCTGTTTGCTATTTTTATGATACCTGATATAATTTCTAATGCTTTTTTTTGTGTTTTTGTTGAAAACCAAAGCCAAAGTAAACAAATTATAGATAGAAAAAAAACAACAAAGTATAAAAGATTATACAATAACAACAAAGTCTCAATAGGTATGGCGTGAGTGCGCGAGTGTGAAAGAGATCACAATAATAACTGACTGTCTGCCGGCATAAGCGAAAAAAAAAGCAACAACAATTGAGCAACTGTTTCTTTTTTATATTGTTTTGATATTTGTGCACAAATAAAGAACAAAAACAACTTTCAACCAAAACTAACAACAAAAATCTTAATGCGAAAAAACTAAGTAAAAAAAATGCAAATATTAATAAACAACAATAAAAATCAAAATGTTTTTCTTGATGAACAGCGAAATGTTTTTGTTTTCAATTCTATTTTTTATACTATATGCACTGCACTGTTCTGGAGCTTTAATTTGCAATAAAAACAAAACCAAAAAAAAAAACTATGCCAAATTAGTAATCAAATCAATTCATATACGGTATGTCTGTCCATTCGTCCGTCGATTCTTTGTTGATGAGGGCCTTTGGTGAAAGGTGTCGATGGCGAACGATAGAACAAAGAAAAATGAACGATGAAATGAACAAACGATTGAGCTTTGTTTATGAGGTGTCTGAAGAGCAACATTGGCGAACTTTCGAACTAATGAGTTTTTTCAATGTTTCTAAATATTAATTAGTTTGTTTATAAAAACAAAAATATATAATTATAGTAAAATATGAACATGTTAGCCGAATAAATGTTTAATGCCATAAAGTTTAAGTGTTGTAAATTACAATTACACAAAACGTTTAAAATAATTTTAACAAACGAAACGAATTTTTTAAAAAAAATTGTCTATAAATTTTTCAATTTCAAACGTTTTGTTCTTATTTGATGACTCAGCTGTTTGTCTACTCACGAATAACAGCATCTTGTTGTAATAGTTGCTTGCTCTATTGCAAATCATATTACGTAATACACATTAGTTATTTGATATTAATATTTATAACTTAAATCAAGTTTGAAGTTCAAAATAAAAATGTGCAAAAGTATTTTTACACAGAACTGAGTAATTAAATATTTATTAAAAAAAACTATGACAAAAACAATAATAATAACAATAACGAGTATGTCAGCTTTTGCAGTATGAGTGTTGTTCTATGTATTTGTTGTCATATTGTATTCAAATGCAATAAGTTTTCTTGTTTAATCATCAAACTGTGCACAATTTAAAAAAAAGCACGCGTCGATGACACGTTTTCACCGCATTTAATTCCATGTGTGACCATGTGTTACACACGTGAGTCAATTCGATATGCACAACATGGTGGAGTGAGACGACCAGCAAATATGACTTTGATATGTTTTTTCGTAATCAGTGTTATTACATTGGAATGTATGCACATGCGTGCCTTGCAGTGATGCGGTTTGCACATTTCTACACATTTGAATTAACATTGATCATATTGAAAATATATTGATTAAATGTCAACGCTTTTATGACATATTACATGATTGATTACCATCCATATTTGTACATTTGTGTGGAATTGGAGTTGTTAAACTCGCCTAGATTCATTCATGCAAGCACACATACGTTTTTCTTTTTTTCCAGCTCCATTCCACTCATTTCTGTTTCTTTCTCTCTGTCGCGCATTTTTTGCATGTGCAATGAATGTTGCCATTTAAGCGTAAAAAGACGCATGTCGGCAACAAAAAACAAAAAAACAAGAACATTCTATCAATGAAATGCATGACAGACATGAAAGACAGACAGACAGACAAGTCGTACACTCGTTTTGCAGTTGGCAAGTTGGTCATTATTATAGACAATTTTATGGCCGAAGAATCAAATCAAAGTTAAAGTTGTCTTAGCCGAGTAGGAAATGAACACGCCTGCAAAGCGCATTTATGGCAAATTCTTTTTTATGCACATTTTTTATAAGCTTAGCTTAATATGAACATAGCTAATTATTTATTGACGCCAGACAGACGTCAAGGACGTTTTATTGTTGTCAGCTCATGTAAATACACATAAACATTAATTAATTGTTTTTGTTTAATTAATTAAAAATGTATTTTTATTATTATTTTTTTTTTATGATTCGTTACAGTTACTGAACAACAACAGCAACAACGGCGATAAACAACATTTAGCAAATATATTAAAAAGTTCATAATAATAATTTTGAAGTGAACGTGTTTTCTGTACGGATACATAAACGATAGAAGCGTTTAGAAGCTAAGGCACGTGCACTTTGCACGTTACGCCTGCGGGCGTTGCCTTAACCAGGTGGAAGAGGCGTAACAACGACAACAACAACAAGGACAATAAAAGTCATTTGCGCGTAGGCAAACATAACCTACGAAATGACCGAAAATCAATTGTTTTCCATGTCGGCAGAGTTTTTCGACACATCTTCAAATAGCAGCAACAGTAACGCATTGAAATACGATTTGTTTACAACATTGGGCAGTCAGCATAGTTTTAGTACGCCAACAAATTATTTGAGTGTTGGCAACGTGACGTCATCATCATCGTCGTCAGCAACGGCTACAAGTGGCAGCAATGTCATGTTGACAACTGCCATAAGTATACCGCGTAGTAATAATCCCAATCAAAGCCATAATCCTTATCAGCAACAAGAGCGTACGCGTCATCATTTAGCTAGTCCCAGTCCATTGCATAATATGTCAATGATGGCTTCAACACAGCAGCATCAGCAGCAGCAACAACAGCAGCAGCAGCAACAACAACAACAACAGCACCAACAACAGCAACACCAATTGCAGCAGCAACAGCAACAACAACAACAGCAGCAGAATGACAGCTGCACGCGTCTTATGCTTGGCGATCTTTCTGATTATGGCTTGGATGCGCTTGATGCCAACTCATTGTCGCCAACTCTGCTGCAAGATGTCAGCCTGAGCGCTGCATCGCCGCTCAATTCAACACTTTATAATGGCAACATTTCGATTGCCAGCGGCTTTTATGCACAGGATGCCGCGGCCACATCGCCACTGGGCATCATGTGCGGTGGCAATCTCAGTTCGACCGATGCTGCTACCCTGCTGGGCTTAAGCAGCAATCCGAATGTCGGCGATGCGAACAGCAGCAATCCGTTGCTCTTTGAGATCGCGCCCAATTCGAACACCATGTGGAGCGACATTAGCAGTGCCATAGTGAATACGAAAAATGAGCCATTTCCATTCGAAGACGATTATATATTTCCTAATGACAAGGCCGAGATACAAGCAGCCGAACTGGCCGATCTCAATGATGGTGACTTTTTGAATGATATTGTCAATATTGAGGATTTGTTGCCACCGTCGAGTGCAACGCAGAATGTAAATTTTATGCTATCGCCACAGCCGAGCAGCAGCGGTAATAGTTTGCAACAGTTGAGCAACAGTCCACAGGCATCGCCGGTTGGACCGCCAATGGAGTTGTTGCAACAGCATCAACAGCAGCAGCAACAAAATGCAGCGTTGCAAAGTCTGCTCAACAATCAGCAGTCGACAGGCTCAACGTCGTCAACAACGATATCAGCAACGCCATCTTCGTCGTCTCAAACACAGCCAAGTTCCTCAACTAGTCCATATGAAATCTATCACAGCACACCGAATAAGCAGCAGCATATTGGTCAGCTGACGGCGGCCGGTAATGCCTTCTCACCGGGCAGCCAGCCATCGCACTCGCCATTGCAGCTCAACTCGATAACGCCACCACCGCCGCCGCATGCCAATCGTTCGCAGTATCAACAGGTGAAGTCACGCAACATGCATGAGCTGATGAAGAAGGGTTTCTCCATGTCGCCGGATCGCTCAATGCTCGGTCAATCGGTGCCGGGCAATCATATGCTGCTCACAGGCAACGCGCTCAGTCCGGGCAGCGGCAGCAGTGGCTTTGGCAGCGCCGTTTCAGGCAACAGTAGCACAACTGGCGTGGTGGTCACTGCTGGTGGTGCCGGTGGCAGTATACGCAAATCATTTGGCTATCAAAATGGCAGTGAGGTGATTAGCTCACAGATGTCACGTCTATCATCGTCGGCACCAACACATCTGGGTCTCGATCAAATTTGGATGCGTCGTGAGCCACGACAACATTTGCTATCAACCGGTTCGCTGGCCGAAGCCGAATCATACTCCTCGCTGAGCACGGGCAGCGTGCTCTCGCCGGATGGCATTGACTTTTCGCAGGACGATGACGATGACAATTCGAGCGACAATAGCGATCAATTTGATGATTTCTCAAGTGATAATGGTGAGTGCGCTATCTTATGCAATTGTTGTGCACTATCGATTTATTATATTATTTCGATTAAAACAGGTTCCGATAACGAAGACGATGGCCGTACATCAACGCCAAATCATCTGTCGTCAAGCAAAGGCAAAGAGCGTTTCTTTTGGCAGTACAATGTACAGGCCAAAGGACCCAAAGGCAAACGTCTTGTATTCCAATCGAAACTTGAAGATCCACATGTCTTGAATGAGGTGACCGATCCCGTCTTTAGTCCAAATTGTTCCGTGCGTGGCATTAAAGTGTATAAGGTGCCTATTATATTTAAAATATGTTGTGATTTTTCATAATTAAACATTTCACTTTAGCATAGCGGCAAAGCACGTAAAGGCGATGGCAATGATCTGACACCGAATGCACGTAAATTGCATAACATTGGCAAGGAGCTGGACAAGCTAAGTCGCACTATCAACGACATGACGCCCGTTTCGGAGTTGCCCTTCAATGTGCGTCCGAAATCGCGCAAAGAAAAAAATAAACTTGCCTCGCGCGCCTGCCGACTCAAGAAGAAGGCACAGCATGAGGCAAATAAAATTAAACTTTTTGGACTGGAAATTGAGCACAGTAAGCTGTTATTTTTTTATATTATTATTATTTATATAATTCACAATTTCTTGTCATATTTAGAGAGACTTTTGAATTGCATACAAGAATTAAAACAAGCGCTGGCAGTAAAATATCGCACACAAAATCTCGGCGAATCGACTGAGGAAATCGATGCACAGATCGAACGCATTTACAAAACTGCAAATAGTAAGTGTAGTATTTCTTTGTTGTCTATAAAAATGTTATTAATATTTGTGTTATCTTTCTCTCACTCTTAGCTGGCTTATGCATTGCTGGCGGCAGCACAGACTTTGTTAATAAAGTGCTCGAGAATATGAAAGGCGGCTTGCACAATGGCGGTCTGGAAGGGCTGAGAAATACGTAGGATTATTACATACTACTTCGTTTGAAAACAGCAGCAGCAGCTTGATGCTGTTTCTGCTTAATTTTAGGGATATAACTTTGTCTGTCGTCGTCATTTCGTCGTTTTAGTTGTTAAGTTTATAATTAAACTCGTAGTTAGTTGTATAAGTCATAATGAGACCAAAACAACGTCAAGATTCAAATTCAAAAATCGATGTAAGCAAAATAGAAGCGGAATCCAAAAGTAAATTTGCTAAAAATTGTACGCACATTACAACAATTGATGCTAATTAAAGCACTCCATATTTCAATGTGAATTAAAGTAAATTGTCGTATTACTACTAAAGTAATACTTTGAAACACAAGCGTAAAGAAAGTACATTGGAATATGGAAAGCTTAATTAGTAACAATGATTACAAAGTTTTACGCTTTGACATGAAATGTTTAAACGCTTTGAAGAAAAAAAAAGAAAATTAAAAAACAAAACATTTGTTATATATAAGTAACAAAGCATTCAATGTGACAGTGATATGAATTTGGATTCAGAAAAACAAACAAACAAACAAATGAAAATTGTACGTACACTGATTTAACTGTGATGATTAAATATGGCAAAGGCATAGAGAGATGTAAGTGAAGGCAGAAGAAAACATGATGTTAGGCAAGTAGAATGAAGCAAAGAATTTTGTACGGGTACGTAAGAAATTATTCCAGCATGAAATTATTAAGTAAATTAAACAACAACATTGCAAAAAAAAATGAAAGAAAAAAAAATACAACAAAGAAACAATGTTACACAATTTAAAGATATGTATAAATATCGGCATAAAAACACAAAGAAATTTAATTTAAAAAAAAAAAAGAGAGTTGTAAACATGAAAGTGCATAACTGCATGAGATTTTTAAAATTATTAACATTACTTTAATGACAGTAATGGTTCTAAATTGAGAAATTATTTTAAAGACAACAAATTTATGCATTTTCATGAGTACAATTACAAAACAAAAATAAATATATACAAAAAATAAAACAAAAGTCATCAATGAAACTATAAATGGAAAGAAAGAGGCAAAGATTTAGCAGTTAAGAGCTTTTCGAGGTTATGTTGTTGAAGTCATAGTAGTGTTGATAAGTTTAACAGCGTTGGCAAATAGTGTTAAAAAAAAAAACAAATCAAAACTGATACGAAAAAAATTCAGAAAAGATGGAAATTATTTAAACGAATGCGGCATGTTTTGAGTTTGAAAACTTTTGTTATTGTAAAATGTTGGTTTTGCTGATGGTCAACGCGTATGAAACAACAGGCGGCCACAGAGACTTTACTTTATTACCGCATTGTTGTTTTAGTACACGTTGACAGACGCCGCCCTCTGTAGGCAATTGTCACTGTAATGTTTTGAAATTTTGAAAATTCTATAATTTTTTGTATATGTTAAATACTTTTGCTGCGATTTATTAATTTCTAAGTTAAAAATGGTTCATTTCTTTAGTTCATACATACATTTATACACGTATATATAACACGAAAATGCAAAAGCTTTTATACAATTTTATTTGATAACACTTTTTCTTATTATTAACTTGTCAATTCTTTAAGTTTTTGTTTAATATTACATTATTATTACATTAAATATTTAGTGATTTTGTTTAAATATACATCGCTAAGCCAAAAGAAAGGAAAGCGAAAACAAAAGAAAGAAAAAAAGCACACAAGTTTCAATTACCTTATTTTTCTTAAATATATAATTACAAATAATATATACTTTTTTTAAAATATAAACATTGTTGTCAAATTTAAACTCTCCTCATATTAACGTTCACACAATACATCAGTTTAGTATAATCCTGTGTATTGTACCCTAATATGATGAACGTTTTGAAATATGGAGAGCGCTAATTAGGCATCATTGAATATAATGATCATACATATATTTAATGCATAATTTTTATACATACATACGTGGTGATATAATTTTAAACCTCTTACTTTAACTTACGAGATGATTTCTTAAAAAAAAGAAAATATCGCTGGAAAAATGAAAGTTTTAAAATAACTTGTTTCTTTGTACCATATTTTTGTTTATTTTGTGCATCATTTTTATTTTAATTGCAATTTGTGCATTAAAAAGATTTTCTTTAATTTTTATGCTTCAATATAATTTTTAATTTTTATTGGTAATTTTTAAGTTATTTAAATATAAAAAAAAAACAAAAAATGTCATGTAAAACTTAAAAAAAAAATGCGTTGGGTTTATTTTAAGCATGAAAAATACAAACATTTGAAATATTCTTCATAAGCCACGAAAATATAAAACAAAAAAAAAAAAAAATTCAAACTAAACAAACTTAAATATTTTGAGTTTTATTATACTTTCCAAATTTTGTATATTTTTTTTTTAGAATTTGTTTCAGAAATTTCCTTTTTTTTTTTGTTTGTAAAATGCCGCTTTGTGATATTTTTTAAGTCTTGTTTTTATTTTTTTGTTTAACGTCTTCGAATGCAAATTCGAAATTCGTACAATAATAATAAAAGAAGAAGAGAAAGAAATTGAGCAGCCAGTGTTGTTAGGTTCGCGAGTGTACCTTAAAGTAAATTGCTTTTTTTAGCAACTCCTTGTGTTCACTTCGATATCAAAATTTCCAAAAAAAAAAAAAAAAAAACGAAACCATTTGATTGCCTTTTCTTTTGCTATTTATTTACTTAATTCAAAATTTTATTAAGTAAAACAAGTTAATTGAAGCACACAAGAAAATTTGATACAAAACTGTAATGAATGAAGTGATTAAAGTTATAAACTTGCAAACAAATAACGACGAGTTTATTGTATTTAACACACACAAGCACACACACACAGAAACACACATGATTATTAAATTAGCATTTAGCGTTTAGTTTAGGGTTGACAACAAATTTAAAGTTGAATATGCGTTATTTTTCTTAGGGTTTTTCAAATTTATTATTAAGTTTCGAATTGACATACGCTCGTTATTATTAAACGCCGCACTTACACTGGACTATCGTTCTGTTGAGTTCTGCTAAATAATGACAACTCTGGTTGCTAAGCATTGATTTACATAATTCAATGGCGTCCAGTGTTTGTGCGGACGAACAATAATAATCCCTCCCCCCGCACATGGCGTCTAAAATCATAGCAGTGATACGAATTAAAAATTTGCCGTTCTATGTGTAATACATGCATACGTACGTATGTGTAGGTGTAGGTGTGAAATGTAATAAATATGCAACTTAAGTACAAGCAAAGAAAATACAATTATTGGCATAGTCTGTAAGTTGATGAAACCGGGAGAAGATACGTTGAATTATGAGCTACTTTAATTACTTACATTTTAAATTAGGTCTTTAAAAGCGTAATTTCGAAATGAACGCAAAAATTATTCGATAAAAAACAAAAACAAAAAAAAAGCACGACAGTTCCTCAGTGTTGCATGTTGGGTGTTGTAATAAAATAAGCGAACAACTGTAAAATTTCATTGTACGAAAAAAAAAAAAATGAAGAAGACAAAGTGAAGTTGCAGATAAAAAATAAAAACGAAAATAATGTTCAAAGAAAAAAATTTGTAATAAATATTAAATGTGCTTTATATAAATGTGCTTCAGAGAAAAAATAAAAACAAAATGAATCAACAACAAATATAAGTATATAAAAGATAATTCTATAAGTTAAAAATACAACAAAAAATTGTAAAGCAAACTACCTCAGCAAAAGAAAAATATATATACATAATTATATACATACATACATACATACATACATACATAGATATAGATTAACAAATGGCAAAATCATATTCAAAATAAAAATATTTTTTGTGAGCATTAATACGAAACTTAGCGCTAAGGCGGAAAATATTATAATAACAAAATAAAAAAAAAAAAAATAAAATATATAATAACGAAGAGCCTGAATCATGTGTCCATTTATTAAATATTTATTATTAAAAATATGTAATAAAAAATAGAATATTCTTATTAATTGAACCAATTGGCAAAACGCTTCAATACATAAAAAATAAAATAAAGCAAAATTTTTAGACATCAAGTGAAATTATATACATACATAAACATTCGTCTAAGAAATGAAGGATTCAAGAAACAATACCTATCAAAGACAATCTTTGCACTTAAAGGTCCAAAATTGGCAATTTTTTATTGGCAAAAAATGCGATTGCATTAAGAAAGAAACGTTCCTAAAATTAAATGCGCCTATGCTATATACGCACTCACCTACGCATACAACAGTTCAGCTATCCAGCTGTGGCATTGTACCGTATATGCTGTGTGGGCGTCTGTTTAATTTTGGAAACTGGAATCGGCATTCAAATTATTAGTGGAAGCTATTGAAAACGATAGAATCATTTTTTATTTCACTCAAAACACGTAATTTTTGTCAATTGGTTAAAAAAGTGAGTCGTACATTAAACTCTCAAAAAAAAAAAAAAAATATATGATATATTAATTTTATACATAACTAATTGTGGTGTACCAAATGAAAAGTTGGCTAAAAATAAAAATATTTAAATAATTAACTGTGTTTAAAATTATAAATTTTTTAATAATTAAGCATGACATATGAATGTATATGAAAATAATATATAAGCAAAGCGTACATAAACAACATAAAACGAAATGAAAGAATACAACAAAAATACAATATTTATAAATATTTAATTAAACTTACCAAACAATTTATGCATGTAAAAATGATTTATATGGCAAATAAAACCAAAAACAAAACAAAAACGGTAATAATATTTTTTTTTTCAAAGAATCGTTGTTTGTAAATTCTTACAAAAAAATGTGGAACGCTTCACGATTTTGCGTGTCATCCTTGCGCAGGGGCCATGCTAATCTTCTCTGTATCGTTCCAATTTTAGTATATGTTCTGCCGAAGCAAGAACGAATGTAAGCTATTTCAGTTTGTATTTATAATCAAGCATTTCCTAAAAGCAACTTGGGAATTGTAAGACGTTTGCTGTTGTGAACGAAAAATTAACAGGGCATTGATTTTAACAGTGCGCTGTTAATTTGCTAGACGAAGCTATGTTAAGCAGAAGCTGCATAACGTTGCATTAACAGAACTCTGCTCTTTGTTGGCAGTGGCATCGAATTTAAGGGTGCGGAGGAACTTTAATTATGTGATGTGTTTTTTGTTATGGTAAATTTTAAAATTATAATGAAATCCACATAATCAGACACTCACCATCGCAATGTTTTTGTCCGGTAATGGAAGATTGGGGGGAGCTACAAAAATTATGTTTAACATGCATTGAAGTATTCAAAAGTTGAGATTGAAACAGCGTCCGTTTTTTAGAATGTTATTTCTATGAAAATATTAATGAAGAGGCTGTTCGGCTTTGTCCGGCTGTTGGAGATGTCGGGTTATAAGAACTGTCCGTAATGAGGAATTTCAATATATTTGCTATTTGATTTGAAAAGTCGATTAAAACAAAAATAAAAATGCATGCTTTACTACAAAGATAGAGACAGTTTATTTATTTAAAAACACATTTTGTTCATTTCAGTAAAATAGGCACAGAGCTACAAAGAGTTTCACAGTAGATTTTTTCTTCAATTAGTTTTACACAATAGAAAATATTCAAGTTGTTATCAGATTTTTTTTTTGTTTTTTAATTATTACACATAAGAATAAATAGTTAAAGTCTGCAATTGTGCAAAGTATATAATATATAAGTAGAGCTCATGTGTATTGATTAGAATTTAATCATGTTTCATTTCCGGTTGCAAGTCAAACCAAGTGTTCAAACCGGAAGAGGTAATTTCGCTATCGTTCAGTGGAATTTTCAGCTGCAAAGAATAGTTAAAAATAAAATAAATATTTTATTTATAATTATTTGATAAGCAATAAAAACAAAAAAATGTGGAACGCTTCACGATTTTGCGTGTCATCCTTGCGCAGGGGCCATGCTAATCTTCTCTGTATCGTTCCAATTTTAGTATATGTTCTGCCGAAGCAAGAACGAATGTATAACTTCGAATTTTGTATTTATTTCAACCCACAAGCGAAAATGTGCTTGAGAATTGTAAAATTGAAGCAAAAATATATACTAATAAAAAGGGATAGCTAATATCTCATGACGTTCAATACTTCATTGAATTTAATATAATATGCTCCTATGTTACAATACGACTTCAGCAACACATACGCCAGTTCAATGTGCACATAGGTGTAATGTCATTCAGGTAGTGAATAGCAATAAGGGTTGTTTCGTCGCTTCAACACTTACCATGCCAATAATTGGACTGCCACTCGATAAGAAGCCTTTCTGCGTGCAGACGGTGACCTCAAGTTCCGACTGCATGAGCTCCGCAACCGAGATGAGATATTCGAATGTTGCATCATAGACGGGATTGCAATTATCCTTGATGACGCTTGTTTTGCGTTTCGATTCTTTGCTGCGCCCGGGCAGCAAATATAATTTCACATAAGGATCAGGTATATTCGATGGATCACGCAACGGTATATGCATGATTTTATGTATGGTCACATCAAGTTTCTGTCGTTGTGCGCTGTAGCGTACTGTGAGTTGTATGCGACCGAGCCTGTGCTCGCCGGCGCTGGCCGTCGTGTCTGGGAAGCGATGCGTCAGCAGCGATGTGCCATTGTTTGTGGCATCGCCACCGGCCAAAGCAGCGGCGTACGGCTGTTCGGCGCCCGGCGAGGACGATGATAAGGAGGGTGAAATTTTCGTGGGCAGCTCCTCTTCGGCGATTGGTGTTTCGGTGTTAGTGGAAATGCGACTGCTTTGGGTTTGCAATTGTAGATCCTTCACTGAGCCAAGTTCGGTCTTCACGGAACTTGAGCGTGTCAGGCCAGCGGCCGTTGCTTGTTCCAAGGTGTCGCTCTCCTTGTTTATCTCGGCTGCCTTAAGCATGCGCAACGACAACGACATATACAATTTCGATTCCGGTCCGGACTTTTGTATTTGGAAGGGCTGCTGTATGATCTCCATGTTGTGCGACTTGAGCAGAGCGCTCAGCACATAAACAAACTGACCGATCTCATTGCCCGTCTTCTGATCGAAAATCTTTATGTTGAGCGTATCATTGTCGGGATTGTTGACCAGGAAGGTGAAGCCTTGCTCCCAAACGGGTGAATCATCGCGCATAATCATGGCCGTTTGTTGCTTTTGTTTGCCCAACGAACAGACTAAATAAGGATCTGGCTTCGAGTGTGTCCTTGCTTGCTGTCATGATGATGAAAATATAAGTTTGCTTTTTGTTTTATGTTGAATATTAATTCACGCACCTTCAGATTCTTGGCCGAATCGATGAAGACCGTCAACAGCGATGAGCTCAACGATGTCACGCGTAGCAATTTTGTCTCCAAGAGTGCGCCTTGCAGATCATTCGGATCGGCGGTCAGCTTATACCATTGCAGCCGTACGTGCAGTAAGCCGTGCTTGGCATCCTCCAAAGTCAGCCACTGTGCAAAAGAGATCAATCATTTAAGCAAAGAACGTAAAAGGTATGACGGAACGCATTCAATATGCAAGTGCTGTTTGTCACAGCGTAACGCAAGTAAACATACAACAGTGCTATGTTTTCAAGCGCTTGCTTATGACATCAATTACTTTTACATTAAATGCTTCAAGAATTGGTTCTATATATGCAATTTTCTTTGCTTTTATCACACATATTATGTATGCATTCTACTTACTGTATCTAGAACGCCCTTCTTGACCACGCTGTTTATCTCGATCGTTGCCCTGTTTTGTATAATATTTTATTAGTACATGTTTATCAAACAATAATTTTTTTTTTTTAATGAATAACAAAAAATATCAAATATAAAATAAAAACAAAAATAAATTTCAATATAAAATGTCTCTGTTAGTTGGAATTTATGTGTTTAATTTTCGTTGTTAGTACATTTTTGTCGTTGTTAATGATAAGCTGAGCAGCGCAGAGCCAAAAAATGTGGAACGCTTCACGATTTTGCGTGTCATCCTTGCGCAGGGGCCATGCTAATCTTCTCTGTATCGTTCCAATTTTAGTATATGTTCTGCCGAAGCAAGAACAAATGTAGCACTTGAAAAATCCTATTTATTTCATGTCGACAGCGAAAAATGACTTGGGAATTGTAAAGAATTCGTTTGCTTCGATGAAAAATACTTTTCTAAGGGTTGCAGTTGCAGGGACCTTGCTGCACATTTTGCTATCTCTTTTGTGTCTATGAAATAATGTGTGTGTGACCTAAATTCAAGGCAGACATTTTACAAAGTGTGTGTATGTTTGTGTGTGTATTGATTGACATGAAATGCAAACAGTTTGTCAACTTCTTATGTGTCTTGCTCAGTTGAGCGTTTAAGGAATTATCCGCACATCTGACAACCATGGTAATACCCTACAGATCAATCTGATTAAAAATTGACCATTCTAGAAAATTGTATTGCATAAAAGCAACATTAAATTTGCCTATGTAACATGTGCACACAGCGCACATACGGCAGTCTAGCATATAATATGTCGCGCAAGTTTATATGCAAGTCTACCGTATGTGTTGTGTATATGATATGTAACATAAGAGTTACTTTATAAAAAAAGACTTTTGCTTTCTATTTGTGATAGTTTACAGTATCACAGGATTTCGAATTCATGCCATGTGTTTATATGAATAAAATAAATTAAAAAAAGTATCAAAAAAATGGTTGATATGAAGAAGAAGTAGAAGATCGCCAACCTGCCAAGAGATTCATCATCGCCCGTGCGATCCCAATCAAAGAGTCTGAACACGATAAGCGAACGCTGAGGCACCTCGACTACCGCCTGCGTTGCGGCGTTTGCATGTAAGAGATTTGTTTGTTTTTTGTTGTAGTAAATTAGTAATGCATTAGAAAGCCAACCAAAGTCTACTTTTCTTTACTTTACGTTCAATATGTAAGTGTGTATTTACAGAATTTGTTTTGACTCATTACATGCAAGAAACGTGACCATGCAAATTGAAATTTCTTTCAGTGTAGCATTTAGTCTGTTAGTTAGTATGTGTGTTTAGTTTAAGTAATTACTATGTTACGTTAGTAGGTGAGTGGGGTGGTTGGGGTGCCATGCTTGGTTGCAACACTACTAATAATAATAGTAACTACAAATAGTAACCGAATTTTGAAATTTTAGATACAAAACCTGCCCAAAACATCATCGCTGCTTACACCCGGCATTGTTTGATCATAATCCCACAATGAGAAGGCAACAAATTGACCAATCGGTGATTGAAAAACAGGCGCCTAGAACAGATTGTGTGCATATGTGTGTGTGTGTGTGTGTGTCAGTAACCAAAAGAGAGTGTAAGAAAATGTAAATAGATATGATAGACGAAAGACAGAGAGAGATAGAGAGAGAGAGGGAGCGAGCGCAAGTGTCAAGTCGAGTCACGTTACTAGTTACATGACTCAAAGTCACAAGGAAAAGTATAAAAAAAAACCAACATGCGACGAATAGTTTCAAATTTGTTAGTATTAATTACAAAACACAAAACTAAAGAGTATTAAACCGTTAGGCGCCGCATGATCAAAGCAAAACGGCGTATAAGCGGCATGCAATAAGCAATTGTTGTATGTCGCAGTGTTAGGCTACAAAACATACAACAATTTGTTATTTAATACTCTTCGACCAAAACCATTTAACCAATGATAGCTTAGCTTATGTATTACTCACACCATTATTGATTGATAAATGTTATTTTTTTGGGATTTATTGGTGAGACATTTTATTGTTGTTGAGCTTTTTTCAAATTCTTAATGTTGACACTAAGCCATAATTACTTGTGCAGTTTCCATTGATGACAATACAGCTTGCGCTATTGTAAGGTGCTATGTTACGTAGCAAACGCACAACACATATGACAATTAAGTGTTGAAATTTTCCAAGTAAGTGAGTCATATGTTTTGTGTGTAGTGAATGTAACATAGGAGTGTGTAATATTAGCGAAGCAGCTAAATCATCATCAATGGTTGTATGTGTGCATTTGTGTTCGGTGTAGTTTGTTGTTTTTGTTGTGTTGCGCTGTTTATTGTTTCGTTTGCTTACCTGCCCAGTGGCTCGTCTTTCGAGGAGTCATCAGCGTCCATCATTTGGAACTCAACCGTTTGACCCAATTCAACAAATACTTTGGCCTTTATTTTGTTTTTGTTTTTGATTTTTATTTTTTTGTGTTTTGTGTTTGTTTATTTAGTTTTGTTTTAAAAAAGAAGAGTTAAAGAGGCATAAAAACAAGAATAATTACGAAATCAAAATGAAAACAAAGAAAATAAACAAATTTGTGGTTTTCATTTTCAGTTTTTTTTTAAAGAAATTTTGTGTTATTTGGAAAAAACAAATGAAAATCGAACGTGTTGCATGCAAAACGCAGTGGTTCGACGTCTAGAGGCACATTGATGGTATAGAAAAAAAAAATTCTACGTTGCAAAGTATATTTTTATGCGCGCTGCCTGTCTGCCCGCCTCGTACATGGCCGAGTAGATACAATTTACGCTTCACACATGTTGGCAAATACAAAATTGTGAAAAAAAAGACCAAAAAAAACTAACAAAAAACAAATTCAAGTATCTAAATACTTCAGATTGTATGCTATTAAAAAAAAAAAACGCTCTTAGTCAAAAAGTCATTTTAGCGCCTCAAGTCAATATGTGCTTCAGCTCAATAATGTATCTAGCTACTTCTAAAATGTAATAAGTGTGTATCTCGACAATAATAATACATTTCTTAGCTCAATTTCGATGTTTTTTCGAGCTTTACAAAAAGTATCTTAAAACTGTCTGCACAAAATATCTGTCAAGTTTTCGGAACCGTTTCTGTGCGGTCTTCTCTTTCTACTTAACACCTCAAAGCAGCAAAACAATCATTTTGTTTAACACTTATTTCGTCCAACATGTGTGAAGCGCAACGAACAACACGCGCTCAGATTTTGCACACTGAACAACATAAAATTTGTTACTCACCTCACACCAGTAATCCCACTTGGGATTAACATTGTTATCGATGATTTGTGTCTTGAATTCTTGAGCGCCGACATTGATGATGGCATAGGGATCCGATTTGCCTTTGCCGAGCACGCCAATGTCCTTCTTCATGAGATCCTTAGCCTCGACAACGTGTATGCGCAAAATGCCCTTTAATGTGTTCAATAAAGATGAAATAAGCAAAAGTAAAAAAACATAGTCCTATGTTACACAGCGTGCACACAACACATACAACAACTTAATGTTGACATTTGGCACAAAATCAAATGCACGAGTTTCAATCAAACGTCAAGTGTCGTAAGTCTTGTGTGAGTCACTGTAACATAGGCTTATTTAATATTTAATATTTGACTTACTTCTGGTTCGGGCATCTTGAGCGACACCGCGGGCACCTCATCGCTCAACGTGATGGGCAACTTATTGGGCAGCACCATAATATTGCCAATCTGCTCGACAATGATGCGTCGCAGCAGATCACTCAACCCAGGCATGTCCATGAAATCGATGACGCCCACCAAATTGAAATCAATATTCGGATTGTTCAGGAAGAAGATCTGCAGACCGCCAACCAAGGGCATCGAACGTATGAGCGGCTTCATGACGACGCGCACCCAGCCGTGTATCTGGAAGTCCTTAATGCCGCCCTTCATGCCGCCCAAATAGAAATTAATATCGCAATCGCTCGCATAGAACAAATCCAAGTCCATAATAATCTCATTGCGATCGATGTTCTTGTCGTAGATCTTGACGCCGCCAATGCGTGGCGGTATTGTGCCCAAAATAATGCGATCGAAGCGAAAACCATTCATCTTATAATTGGACAAAGCGAAGGCGACGTTCGGCTCAATTGTCTCCTTGACCAACGTGCGCGCAAAATGATTTGCATTCGGCCAGACTTGTTTCAATATCTGTGTTAAGATGTGAAGGCAATAAGTAACTACTGGATAGAAGATATATTCAATAGCAAGGCACCTTATTCAACCACTCACAACGCTCGACATCGGGAAAATACACCCAAGCGGGCAAATCATCAATGCGCGCCAAAATGACATCTTTTTCGGATGCCAAGGCAGATACTTTGGCAATGTTGCGCTTGTGCTCGCTCGTCTTGCGTACTTGTTCACGTGTGACGGCGAGTATGACGGGCGCTATGAGCCATGCCACCGACCAACCCATGTAGCCGACAAAATATATCGAACCGACAATGGCAACTTTCTTGGCCACCGCATAGATTATCGAAAAGATGCCATCACCTGCGACGCTGCTGCCACTCGCGGTGGGCACGACCGACTGAGCGGGCGTCACTTCTTTGCCTGCAGTCGTTGTTGGTGTTGTTGTTGGTGCTGATGATGTTGGCATTTTTGCATCGATGTTCTTTAAATCAGCCAACGGCGCTTCTGCTTCGTACGTGACGCCCTCTGGCGGCGGTGCGGTGAACGCGGCAAGTGGCGCCTTTATTCCGAACGATTCTGCTTCGCTGTTTGCAAGTTAAACAGAAAGAGAAATAAATTATTAAAAGTATTAGCGCAAAATTCACTTCATCAGCTGATTCATTATTAAATCTATGTGAGTAATAACAGCAACAACCACAACAACAATAACAACAACGACATTCTAGTTTGCTCATTTGGTATCGAGATACAATTCAACTTGAAGCTGCCAATGTCGATGCTGTGCACGTTGCTGCTATTGTTGTTACTGTTGTTGTTGTTCGTGATGATGATGATGTCATTATTTGTTTTGTTGCTTATCGAAGGTTAAATATTTTCTTCGCACTTTGCTGTTTTTTTTTTTTTTACATGTTTTTGTATCTTTTAGCGCACATAAAGTAATTTTTTCAAACTTTTTAATTGTCTTACAGTTACATTTGACTTAAATGCAATAAAAATGAAAAATGTTGTTTACTTGAAGTATTCTTCGCCGCCCTTTATCTTTATTCAACGCCCACATATCTTTATTGACTTTTCAAATCGTTTTTATCGTTTTAATTGAGTAAAAAGAAAGAAAAAAAATCACGCATACGTCGCGTTGACACAATTTAAAAAAACACCGTTGGCAAAAAAGCCGGCTGTCTATGTGTGCGTGTTCGTTTGTTATTGCTTACTTTCGTTTGCCATAAGTAAAAACACACCTGTTGCGATACAAAAACAAAAAATGCTTCAAAGATTCGAATTGAAAAACTCAAAACCGTTTTTTTTTTGTTCCTTTCCCTCATTTTTGTTGTTTTTAGACGCATTTCTCTTTACTCATTCCACTTTATTTGTAAATTTCGCCGAACTTTTACAGAGTTCTGTGTTGTTTTAGTCATGCTTCGCTCGCTTATTAAATTTCTGCTTGAAAATGCTTCTTTTTTTTTTATATCCTTGAAATTTTAAGCTTTTGTGCAATGAATTTCAAACATCCCTTCAAACTTTTGCTTTGTTAATGTGTGTGTGTGTGTGTGTGTAAATATCTTTGTTAACTGTTTTTTTGCATGCGCTTATTTCACAAAGTTACAAAACTTTGAAGTATGCAAAGTAAGCTTAGCAGCATGTAAAAAAAGTTTGCAGATACATGAGATTTTTGCTCTTTTGTGCATATTTGTGCTTGTATGTATGTGTGTCCTATCAAAATGTATTCAAAACTGGCTTGCTTTTAAAATGTATCTGCTAAAAAATGTTTAACTTTGAGTATGTCAGATCATAAGTCAATTCATTATGACGCATAAAGCTAAAAAGTTCAAATTGTTTTGTTTCGAAAACCCTAATTTATTTTAAGCCAGTAAGTTCGGTATTATCGATAATATGATACCCTGCACACATGATAGTCGATGTCATATCGAATTTAATAAAAACTCAGTTTATTGGACTTTTTGGGGGTAATAATGGGAGAAGTGGGGTATTTTGTAGTATGCAATTTTTGGGGTATATATTCACTGAGCCTACATACGAAGTTTGAGATTCGTAACTTTCATAGTTTATAAATTATAGACTTTTTTATAAAACGGTGATTTGAGGAGAAACTAGAGAGGATCAAAAATTTTGGTACAGTGTTTACTTGCATTAACCATTTGAGCGGGAGAGCAGTAGAACTTAAAAAACTCTTTAGTTCTACGATATTTCGGATCTCTGGAACTTCTGGTTGATCTGGAGAATGGACGAACATGGTGAAATCGATTATTTTTTTCGTCCCTATCATTCCTATCTACATTTTATGGGCGCTCACACCCCGCCTTCTATGCGTTACATACTTGTGATCCGAAGTAAACTAAATGCACACTGACACACTGTATAAAAAGCGACAAAATGAAGTCAAAGCAAATAATATAATTCTGTTGGACACATTTACGTTAATTGGACAAGTAAACATTAAGAAGTTCATTTACTTTGCCAAATGTTAAGTCTTTAAAAAAGCTTTTTCGATAACAAAAAAAAAAAAAAAAAAAATGATATGAAAATGATTAACAAAGTCTTTTATCATTATTAATTTAAAAATAATTAACTTTAAAAATATATCTTTATTAACAATAATTTAAGAATCTAAAACTCCAACCAAAAAGGCAATTATTTATGATTTTGTGGTTGTTTCTATTTTATCAAAATACGAATTGTTGACAAAATGTTTTTCTTTCTTTCAATTCAACAAAAACTATGCAAATTTTATATCAAAAATATATTTTCTATAATTCATATGAGCATTTCAACAAAGTGCGAAGTTAAGTGGAAGCGAGGAGTGTGGGGCGATGAGGAGTAGCGTCGAAGGCAAGACAGCCACAACGCGCACCTGTTGCATGGCCCATCAAAGTCAAAGAGCGTCGAATGCGATAAAGTCAAAGGCACACGGCCAAAATTGAAATGCCAACAAGAACTTTTATATGTAAGTGTGTGTTTGTGTGTGTGTGTGTTTCTGAGTGAAATCGAAACTGACATAAGCCAGCAATATAAAACGAGTGCTAATAAGAAAACAAGAAAAAAAAAAGGAAAAAAACACGTTGAATCCCAAAAGAACTTCAGGTTTACTTGACGACGTTGCTTTGTTGTTGGTCGATATTAAAGCTGACGTAGTTCGCACACACACAGACACACACACAAACACACGTATTAAGTGCCGAAGAATTGTTTGTGTTTAATGAATTAATAAATAAAAGTTAATTAAACATAAAATAACAAACAGAAATACAAAAAAAAAGAAGAGGAAAATAAAAGAAGAGACATTCAGCTCACCTCATGCTGTTTGGCACTGTTTTTGGTGTCAAGTGTAAAGAGTGCGTGCTTTATTGTTGTTTGCTGTTTTTGTTGTTGGTGTTTATTGCAGCTGCAAAAATTCGTGCTAGAAATCAAACGTTGAACAGAAATGATAAACCAAAATATACAAAAGTATATAAAAATACACAAAAAAGAAATGTATCTGAGAGCGGCCCACGCCCACGCCCACGCAGCGCAGCGTAGCGCAAGTAAAACCGAAACACAAATAAAAAAACAAAATTATATTAACACAAATTAATATGAAAATAATGCCGCGCAGTTATTTTTGTTCAAAATAATTTTTCGACATTCGTTTTCTCTTGTATGCTACAATGTAGCAATTGTACGGGCTTATGTACGCTTATAAGCACACACTACATACGGCATTCGAACAGGTAACTTGTTGAGCACGTACGAATTCTAATCTACCGCATGTGCTGTGTGTCTAAGCCAAACATAAGCTTATTGGTTTTATTTTTGTACACTTTATTTATTTTTTCATTGTAATTTAAGTAAAATTGAAAATTTTCTGCGCCGCAAATACAAAATTATAAATATTTATTTATTTAACTTTTTTTTTTTTGATAATTTTATTCTAAACACAAAAACGCGTCGCATCATTCATTGAAATACACAAAACTGGTTTTGTTTTTAAACATTTTTTATTATTATTTTTATTGTTGGTTTTTGCCGCCACAGTCGATTTACCTTCTTCTACTTCGACAACGAAGCAAAGTTGTTAAAATGATTTTCAAAAATATATAGAAAAAATATTTGTCTATAAGTATTTGGTTTTTTTTTTTTTCTAAATTCTTGTTAAATCATTTGTCAGATATTTTTTTTTTCATTTGTTGTTGTTGCTGTTGTTTTTTTTTGTACACCGACACGTCTTCACGCAACACACAAAACAAGCGAACTAAATTCAAAAAAACAGAGAGTCTGCGAAAAATTACTCAAAGCAAACGAATGAGTGAGTGAATTATTTTTTACATACATATAAAAAGCACATAGGACAGTTCAGCGCTTAAATTCGTTTATCAACAAGTCTTGTGTTTGTTAGATTGCCGTATGTGTTGTGTGATGTTTTGTAACATAGGATAATAATTGAAGCATTTAAGACTTTTAATATCATTGCAAATTCTTTTTGCTCTATTAAAAACATAATGTTTATATGAAAATTATAACGCTTGACGAATACATTAGTTACAGTAGCAGCAAGCAAAATTGTGACATGTTTACTGTTTATTCGAACACATTGTTGAGACTCTGAATTTGCCTGCAGATGAAGCTGTAATTTTCGTGAGTGTTTTTTTTCGATTCATGTTCTTTCATGCTCTCTGAGAAAATTCAATATAATTCTCAGCCAAAGTGAGTGAAAGCTCGCACTTGTTGTTTGGCGCTCAACAAAAATAAAACCGAACGGAATACAAAAATCTGAAAACAAAATCCTTCTTCAAATACTTTGGTCGCTTAGACAACAAAACTTTTGTGTCTTTTTCAAATTACCTGGAAAACTTTATAGTCTGAACATGTTTTTTTAATATTTGTAATTATTTTTATGTTAAAATCTTATACTAAATTAATTTCAAACATTTCTAAATGTATTCTTCATACATTCTTTATTGGATACTTGCAAAATTTATCAACGCAACTTTAACATTTACAAATTCATCATCAATTCAATTAGTTTGCAATTATAATATGTTGCATTATTAATGATCCTTCATCTCAGCAGCTGCTTTTTGTAATAAGTCTCTTGGTTCCCAATTTCTGAGCTTTCACTGTAGTCGCTTAAGGAGCTTGTTTGCATAGAATTCATGTACGAACAATTTGTTTTGCTTATTGTTTGCCCGCAATTGTATTAACTCGTGTCCTTTGCCGCTTAACTGAATAGCCTTTGTATCCATGTGTGCAATGATGTAGATGTTGATTACAATAAGCATTATTGTTGTTGCCACAACTAATCAGTTCACAATTTGTATGAGTTTAGGTCGAGTGTTAATTGTCTGTTTGTCATCTGTTGACTCATGCTTATGTTAAACATGTGTTGATGGCGGCCTGTCGGTTGGCTTATCCTTTTGTTTACCCAAATAGGTTAAAAAGCTGCGCTCCAAAGCACTCAAGCTGCGTTATGTTACACGCTGAAGTTGTTGAGTTGAAGTTTCCGTAGCTATTTGTGACAGAAATAAAAATAATGATGACGCGTTTCATGGTGTGTAAAAGGGGATTATGATTATTATCTCACGCAATGAGCTGCGTGGGTGTAATTACTGTTTATGTGTTGGACTTTTCAGGTAATGTGATAAGGCACACAAATAATCCATGACATAACTGAAACACACACGCAACTATGACCTTGACAAGAAACAGGTGGGGCTCAGGAAGAGTTTCATTAAACGCATTAAATAGAAAAGTTGAAAGTTGTATTTAAAAACTGTTTAAAAGATAATAAAACAATTACGCCTAAGCAACAAAGCACCTCATAATATATAAAACAGTCTAGCATAAAAATTGCAAGTCCAAGCATTAGGATTAGCATCTCTTGTAGGAACGCAGGCCTTACACATTAGTCTAGAACTCGAACTCAAAGGAAAGCTATTAGAAGTCAACCGACTTATTCTCACATATCCTACATATCCATCAACAAATGTTGATCTGCCTTATGTATTGTGTAACCTTTTGCATTTCATTTGTTTAAATAATTAAAGCAATTTGTCTAATATATTTAAACAATTATATAAGACACATGTGTATTTAAATTTGTTGTTGCTTATGGCAAAATAAACATATTAAACAAAACTTTTGCCAAACAATTAATTTCAATGAACGAATGAGCATCGAAGGGCAAATAAAAGTTCTACGCATTTTGCACATTTACATAAATTTGATGTTTCAAAGCACATGGAAAATCCTTTGGGGGTTTTTCTTCTTCTTTTTCTTTTAAACATTTACATTTCTCTTTTGATGGCAATTTTTAAAGATGGCCAAAGCACAATTGAGCATGTCATTTCCTGTTAAGTATTGAAAATATTATAATTTCATGGCAATTTCAGCAAAAAAAATAAAATTGAGAGAATTTATTGTATTTTCACGAGATCAAAAACTTCAACCGAAATATTATTGTACGTTAAAGCAACTACAACAACAACAAACAAAGTTTTACAAACAGAAATTTACCAATGTATTTTACCGTAATTTGTTTTTCTGCCTCCATTTGCACAATGCCATGTGTATGGCGTATGAATATGATGGTACATGCATAATTAATGAAAACACTCATACGACGCGTTGTGCGCGGAAAGTAAACGAACGAACGTTTTTGTGTATTCATTCGGTCATTTCAATCATTTTTGTTGTTCGCACAAGATTAAATGCTGAATAAAACATTAACGCCTCACAATGTGCAATAAAACAAATTGTTGCATTTTGCCCCAAGGATTTCCAGCAATCGATTTGTGAAGTCAATTCAAAACCTGAAATGGAAAAGTTGTTTTTGGTTTTTGTATGCAATCATTATTGGCACTGAAATGGAGCTCACCAACTAACAGATATGCTCTTATGTTACATATCACTCACTCAACACATATAACATTTCAGCATTCATGTTTCATCATCGAGTTGAAAAACAATGCAATTGCCGAAATTTTGAACACTGCATACGCCTAAGTTAGATGTAAACACAGCGCACATGCGACAGCTCATTTCATTTGAAGCTCAAGTTTGCATACAAGTCTGCCTTATGTGTTGCGTGCTACCATGTAACATAAGACAGTCGTCATGTACCGCTGCGTGGCTGACCTTCTTTTAAGTGCTCATCAATGCTTTCTATGTATTTTTTCATTCGGCTCTCGTTACAGATTGTTAGCTAATACAATTAAAACACTTCAACTGAGATTTCAAGGACGATGGTGGTTTTCAAAGTTCTTACTTTCAATGGCTGGCGATAACGATGCGGTCGATTTCAAACGCCTGTGGCTTCATTGTTTAATTGATATGCAATTGCAGCGCACTTAATTAAAACAACAACAACAGCAATAAAGTCATCTGACTTATTTTGCCTTTCATGTCACAGCTTGTCGCACACTTGTTTTATCTCTACGACATGAGGCAAGGCTGCAGGCTATTCACGCAACAAGGACACACTCTCTGACACAGCCTTCCAGCATTGTCACAGTTCTTTTACACACACACACACATATATATATGTATATATAAGAAACATGACAAAGCACGAGGGCGCAGCTGAGCGACTCTCATTGCTAAAACGCTTTAAATATTAAATATTTTTTAAATGAATTTTTATTCGTAAGCAAAAATGGCAAAACTTTGAAGTGCTTTTGGCGCTTTAACATTAAAAAGATACTTTTCTACAGCACAGCAATTATTCAATGCCACTAAAGTGGTGGTGTGTGTGTGTGTGTGTGCGTATGTTTGCGCGATTGCATAATAAATACTTTATTTGATGTTGTTAATTTGCTTGTTTGCATGTTTCATAAACTTTGTCCCACAACACGCAAAAAAAGGATATCCGCAACACGTGTCGTATACGCAATGCCTCCGTGTTGCTTTATTGTGAATATATGCGAATGCCAACAAAAAACTAACATTCTCTGTCTAAGCAAATATTAGCGTTTCCTTTGGCAAAATAAATTAGCATTTTAATGCAATTCATTACACATAATTTTGTGCTCAGCGAAACATTTTTGCGCTGAATGTCTTCTTGCGGCGGTTTGAAGTTGGCTTAGCATATAAAAGCACGTGCTTTGCATGCGTAATGGCATGCGACATGTTTTGCTTTATGTCAAACGACCCCCGGGGCGACCACAATCGCAGCAACAACAACAACGACCAAAAAAAAAATGTCGAAATAATTCAATTGAATTTTATATTTGTTGAGCATTTTCTTTTTCACAGCTATTAAGAAAATTAAGTTAATTAAAGTAAAATGATATTAAATCAAATGCAATAAATTCGAATTGAAAAATAAATTTTATTTGTTGTTTTTGCGCAATCTTTTTTTTATTTTACATGCGTTTCACATAAACAAATTGATTCAACTTAAGGCGCCGTCGACGACGACGACCAATCAAAGTGCTTTGCTTGCCTAACTCGCACTTCTTTTCTTCTTCTTCTTCTTCCTCTAAGTGATTTGTTTCGTTTCCAGACGCGCTGACGTCATTTTGTTGTTTGTACAGCTTTTAGTTTATGTACGGCCGCCGCTTCTTCTTCTTTTACTCATCATCATGTTTGTATCGAAGCAAATAAGAAGAAGAGTAGCAGTTGAATTGAACATAAAAAAACATGAAATATATGTATATATTATATTGCCGGTCTGACCTAATAAAATGTGTAAGAAGAAGCGAAAAAAAAAAACAAAAACAAAACAACAGACAAATCGTGCAAATAAAAAAATGGGTAGCAAAACAGAAAAGTGAAATAAATTTATTAAAGTTCATTGGCAATCGGGGGCAAACGAAAGGAACGGAGAACGAAATAAACTCATTGCTCAGGCATTCACTCATTTGTCGCCTACACTCTGCTACAAAGCAAAGAAATCTTGAAATAATAAACAAGTCATGGAAGAAATGCTGAATTTAATTAAATATTAATGGAAATGCACAAAGTTCATAATGCGTATAGTATTTTTCTAATAGCATGACTTGTTCCATGCCATACATTTGCTGATGTTGATAAGTTGGCCCGCCTTGTCTTAATGCTGACTTGATGCAGCTCCCATTCCATTGTTCCTATTATGTATATTATTAGCCTATGTTACACAGCACTCATATAGCACAAGGGCAATAATAATTTGTTTTGTAACTTAATTTGTCGCTTCTGTGCATCTTTTCTTGTTTTAAAAGCGCGCACACAACCATTTTAATTACAAATTCAAATCTTGTTAAATACTCAAAAGAAAAAGCAGCTCGCGGCAGCAGAGTGTGATAAGAAAGGTCTTCTGTTTGAGTCAAGCTCATGCTCAAACCGACACACTTTGTCCCGTTTCCACCCCATCGCCCTCTCGCACTCTCTCACACCCATGTCTTGTTGCCTTTGTGCGCTGCCAGTGTGCAAAAGCATTTAATCAAGCGTCTGAGATCATACAAAGCGTAGCGTGGCGGCTTCAATTATAATGTGGCATTTTTTTATATATTTTACGCCGCAAATTACACAAACGGGAGTAATTTGGTATAAATTGAAGTGCTTACGTTGAATGAATTCTTATTTAGAGGTGGCAAAATGAAGGACTTAGCTTAGCTCAGCTTGTATATGAAGAATGCCTTTTGTAGATAAAAGAAAGCAATGAATGACTTGACTTGATTTGACTTAAATATGACGGCAACGATATACAACTTAAGCCCTTCAAGCTTTTGTTACTTGAGCGAAGTATAAAAAGCATAAAAGGGATAAAAAAGAAACTTAAGTTGCCTTACGACACACAAATCCTTGTAATCGAGCAAAAGAAAAAAATGGTTGACAGAAAAACACAAACAAGAAAAATAAAAACATAAATCATAAATAAAGGCTGAATGACCCAAGAGTAGGGAAATAAACGTTTATTTAAGATTTCTTTTTATGATTTGTTGTTAGAAACAATAAAAATATTTTCTTAATATTTTCTTTTTTTTACTACAGACTATTTGGCTCGACCCTATTTATGTTGCTCTCTCCCTCTTTCACTCTAACTTCAGAAAGAACTCCTTTAAGCTTATAGCAATTTTATTGTATAAAATAAGACTTTCATCTTTAACTTAATACAACAACAAATGCAAATAATTGAGGCGCATTTCTGTTTGTTGTTTTTGTTGTGTGACAGAGGAAGTAAGCAAAGTTCTTGTTGGTTGCTAAATGTGAAAAAAAAAAAACGCACACTGAGTTCTCTTATGCGCTGCGTGCGCCTATGTAACATACGAGTACCTAATTTTAAAAACGTCTTGCAATGAGCTAAATTGATATCAAAGGTTCGTTTGCGTGCTGTAAACTTAAACAAACACTAAAAACAAACATTCATGCCACAAAAGCCGTCGAAGGATACGAAAAACGCTGAATTTGCATATATTTGAGTTGAATTTTGTAAAACCAAACGTTTGTTTTTCATGCCCTAACGCTTGAATCTTTCATTTGTTGTCTTAAATCTGTATTGAAGAACATTTTATTTGATTGTTTTGCACATAAATGTTTTTACAGCCTTTCAAAGTTGTTTGTAATGAACTTGTTAGCAATTTTTATTTGCTGCTGATTAAATTTGTATGCGGCAGCCCTGGTAAACGAGGTTCAAACAGTCGTAAACTGTTTTCCAAGCACGAAATCAAATAAATGATATAAACAAACCGAGTTTGGCCTCATTTGCCATTAAAAATGTGTTTTTTTTTCTGTGCTACTTTTTGTTTTTCTTTGTATGAATAAATTTAGCGCTAAAATGGCGCTTAAAACAAAGTCCTTTTAACACTTAAAATAAACAAAGAAAAATTATTCAGTCATTTGTCTGTCCGCAAAAACGTTGCCAAGGCAAAGTTATCAAGTTAACAAAAAGTGGGAAAGGCAAAACGATAAAAAGTACGCTTTTTTTAAACTTTGCGCATTTTTCTGTATTTAACTAATTCATTGAAGGCTTTACAAGGCACAAAGGGAGAAGTTAAACAATAAAGGCAAATAAAAAGAGAAATGCAAAAAAACAAGTTTCCGAAAATTAGAGAGAAAAAAAGGGATAAGGTAACAAATTTAAACGAAATGAAAATAAAGCGCAACAAAGCAAAGCAAAGTTGACCACAAGAGAATGTGTTTCGATATCAACACACACACACACACACTGAAATAAAAGCCGGAAGCGAATGCGTTTAGTGAATGTTCGAATGGCGGAAATGGCAAATGGAATGATGGTTCGCGGTAGGTAAGAATTTTCAATGGCCCGGGAGAGAGGGAGAGATAAAAAAACCATTACATATGCCTAAGTGTGCCCAAAGACACACACACACACTCATGTATATACCTACACAGGCATATGTTTGCACGTACGTGTTTCGTCGGCATTATCCTTTTGGGCAAAGCCGACCAAAAAAAAAAAAAAACAACTACAAAACCATAAACTTAACACTTGTGTCAATACAAATGGGACTCGTACCGAGACGAGCCTCAAACCCATATAGACAGATAGACGGAACGACAGAGTCACCGTTGGACAGACAGACTGACAGTCTTAACTTTGGTGAAATGAAACTTTAATGTTTGTACTAAAAGCTTTTACATTTTTAATGCTATCCTGTTTATGGGTTCTTCATGTTTCCACACCAATATGCTTAAAACTAAGCGCGGTACATGTTACATAGGCGCACATACAGCACATACAACAGTACAATTGGCAAGCTTCGTCATTGCGTATAAATGTTACCTTGTTGTATGTATTATGTGTGCGCCTTGTAACATTGGATGATGGAGAGAGGGAGAGACACTTACCTTTGGTGAGGCCGCCGAAATTTATTTTATTTTATTATATTTTTACACTCACTCAATTATCAAACAAATCTTCTTTTAAGAGTCAACACAAAATGCTACGAGCGACACTTGAAATTTTGTAGGCTTGTTAAGAATTTAAAGAATTTTTTTTTTTTGAATTTCAATTCAAGTTGTTTGTTTTATTTTTACATTGCAATATTGATTCGCGCGCGCGTTTTGTTTTTAGACACACTTGAAGACGCCAGGCATCTTGTCACATTCAGTTGGCATATCAAAATAAATAACGAGCGACGATACTTCGCCACAGCGACAGCGACGAAACAAGTGCAGGAAGCGACCGTTTGGCAGCTCACGCAAAGATCAACTGAAAGCGAAATTGTTACAAGTGAGAAATCGTAACACAAATGAACCAACAAAAGCATTGTTGACAACAACAACAACAACTAAAACAACATGAAATATTACAAGCATAAAAATGCTCATACGCAAGGTTTGACCGACATCCCGGCCGCCTGCCAAAGTCGCACAGAAAGCTTGGAGAGAGAGCAACGCTGAGTGTGTGTGAGGCTCAGCGTAAGTGTGTATGTGTGTGAGTGCCTGCAAGCGCGCCTAAATGCACACAAATGCAAGCATAGCGAAGAGACGACAAGTGTTTTGAGCGTATCTGTGGGTGAATGAGCGATTGAGTGAGCTTTCTGTGGTTTTGCTTATTTTGAGTGTTATTTTTTTTGTGGCCATTTTTCTGTTGAAGTTAAACTTTGCTTTTGCTTTTCGTTGTTTGGCTTACACTGTTGTTGTTGTGGATGTTGCTGTTTTGAAGGCCGCGGGTGGCTTTGTTGTACGCTTTTGGCGCCAAAATGTTAAGTGCACCAAATTTCTTCTGTTTGTCATGTAATTTACTTAAATAAGTGATAAGGCAATGGCAGGTACATGTTCCAGTGATCCGATCTTAATGAAACTTTCACACATATGGTACAGAAAACTACTAATTATTTTCAGCTGTCTAACTTGAAAAACAAAACAAGGCTAACCGTCCATCGCGTCGGAAATGGTAGCCGAATTCACATTTAATTTTAGATACACCTATGTTGCTTTGTGACACACGCTGAAACACGGCCGCCCTTCAAAATTCTGAGCCTGCTGCCGAGAAGAAAACAAGCAAATAGTACTGGCTAGTCCAGTCCACTTTTCCGTTTTTATTTCATGAACGGAATGACAAAAAGCTAATTGTTACAAAAGATTTTCGCAGCTGCGAGTGCCCAAATTTGTACTCGGTAGCCGACAAAAAAGATTATCAACCATTGAATTTGAAGGAGTCACCCACATTGACATGACCCAAGTGCCCGTGCAACTCGAAGTGACATTGAGCAGGCCTATACTAACGCGACTTATTGAGTTCGCCCTCCACCGTGTCATTTTGGTTTTTGCGGCAACTGCGACAATTTGTTAGTTTTTTATTCGTTTATTTGAAATCTTAATCCCAACACAAAAACCGCTTTAAAACTGTATTTGAAAAGAAGTTTATAAACTTTAATGATTTATTTTATATTTAGTTATTAATTTACGCTTATAAACAAATATAAAAAAATCCAACTCAGAAAAGACTTCATTACATATCCTCGACGCTGTACTTATACGCTTCATCCTGTCGTGCCCGACGTTCATTTTGCTTATCGAACCAGCGCTGTTCGTAGCCATTCGACCGATCGACGCCATCCCACCGATAACCCGGCCGTATGCCGAAGCGGTTCTCTGGATATGAACCCTCATAAACAGGCTTGGTGGGCACACGTGAATCTTTCTCACGTTGTTTCCGTTTCTGTCGTATGTACGCCAACATTGGATCGTCGGCGTGTTCCTGCTCACGTAAATGCCGCTCTAAATCCTCATCGTGTGCGTAGCGTGCCAACGGTTTGCTTGCCTCGTGTAACATCTCCTCTTGACGTTCACGTTGCATTTCGATTTGCTTTAAACCTTTGCCCCATCGTTCGTATTGCTCTTTATTTTTCTTATCCGCCTCCTCCTTACGTCGACGCTCCTCTGGGTCTTCTGCAGCAGCATCGCGTGCACGTTGACCACGACGGCCAGTGCTTCTGATTTGCACTTCGGCATCCCGACCAGATACGTCACGTGACATTTTCTCGAACATTTTCTCTTCTTGACGTCGACGCTCAGCCGTTTCGTTCTTCAGCGCTTTTGCATCTTGAAGACCGGCCTTCTTGCCATCGAGCGTCTTTGCATGCTTGGCATGTGTCGGCGGTGGTGAGGGACTGTGCTCCGGTTCCGCTTTGGCCCATCGACTTTTACGCGTTGGTGGTGGCGACGACGACTTTGAAAAGTTCGACTTATCGCGTCCTGACGGTGATTGGTTATGATTTTTGCGTGGCTCACCATGTCGTCGGGGACTTCGGCTACGACTGCGTTCACGTCGACGCAATGGCGGAGTTTGGTCGTCTCTGTGTTGACGTCGTCTGGGACTTTGATCGCGTCTGCGTGGTGGTGATTGGTCGGAGTTAGCACGTTCTTCTCGCCGACGAATTGGACTTTTATCAGCTGACACACGTCGATTTTCATGCCTTTTCCGATGATTATGCCTTTCACCACTTGGACTACGAGCTTTTCGTCTTGGTGGCGATTGATCACTGTTTGCATCGTGCCTACTTCGACGTGGTGGCGATTGATCACTTGACACATCGCGCTGTCTTCTTCGTGGTGGCGATTGATCACTTGACGCATCACGCTTACTTCGACGTGGCGGCGATTGATCTCTCACTGCATCGTGCTGTTTTCTACGTATCGAACTCGTTTCTTCCGGTGTTTTTCTGCGTGGCTCACGTTTGATTTTTTGCTTCGGACTGACTGGTTCCTCTTTGATTCGGCGTACAGGACTGTGATCCTTGCTTTTGCTGCGTCGTCTATTTTTGCGCGGTGGTGAGTTATCTGAATCTTTTCGACGTCTCCGTTGTGGCGAGTTATCCGAATTGAGTCTAACTCTAATTGGTGGTGAATGTCTGTTGTTTGCTTGATTAGAACTTTGTGAGCCGCCGGCTGCTTTACGGCCCCACAAGTCATTTTCATCGGCAGGTTCTTGTTTTATAATCGGCTTCGTGTCATCAAGCGGCTCATCTTTCACAGCTATACTTTTCCACTTGCTGGCGCCATTCGGTCGCTCTTCAATATACTCAGCTACTATTATTGGCGCATCCTCACCACCCAGCAACAAGTCCTCATCCAGTTCGTCGTCGTTGTTCGCATAGGCATCATCGTCAATGATTTTCACGGTCGCAGACTTTTTGTGCTTTTTGTCTTTCTTTTTTTTTTTCTTCTTTTCTTTGTCGCCCGACAGATACTTCTTTAGGTACTCTTTCTGATTGATTTTTGTGGCCGCGTGTGATGACATTTGTTTGCCAAACAACTGAATTATCTCACTCAAAATACTTTTCCTGAAAAATGCGCGAAAACGTTTGGCCAACAAATGATGAAAACAGACTGACAGTGTTAGTAATTATGATAAAGTCTTAGTAGTGCTGGAAGTGCTTGTAAAAAGTGCTGCCAAGTAAATTCTGAATTTAAAATTAGGCGAGTTTTCCTTTCAAAATTTAAATAAGTTAGATATTCTATTTAACATTTGCACTCAGTAAAGAATGTAATGTTTATTATTATCCTTAAATAACCTTTTTGAGGTATATTTTTTGCTCAAGTAGGACAAAACTTACCAAAAAGAGGATATGGAAACGACCACAAATTCATTGAATTTTTTAGGAAAAATGGACAAGTGCCCAAATTTCATACACCGAATGGTATATATTTTGGAAAATGTAAGGTGGCAGCACTGTCTATGTAAAAAAAAAACACATTTGCCTGATAAAATTGTTTCATTTTTTCAACATTGAATTAACTCATGCATAGTAATACTCAATTAAACATAAGATTTTTTCGATCTCCTCCTATTGTTCCCATCCTTTGATTTTTTTGATTTTACTGGGACCTTATATTTGGTGCAAGACTGACCATTCAGCAAAATCGGTTAAAAGCAATTAAATGGCTCGAAAGGAAAAAAAGCTAAATTCTGCTTAGTCCGCCAATTTTTCTTGTGAACACTTGACAGTTACGCGGTCAATGCGGCTAAGTAGTGTGCCGTGCTTTCAAATATGACGGGGGGTGGGGGGTTTGGCGTTGGCGCCGATTGGAAGTAGTGAAAGTGCAATAAGTGTTTTTTTTAATGTTCGTACAAAGAAAGAAATTGATAGTGAATCTCAACGATAAATGCAACGTTAACAAACGCGAGTTTTTGTATTTAGTTTGTTGAGCTTGGAAATCTGAGCTGTGCCGATAAGTTAATGAAAAATGTACAAGAAAATGCAAGTAAAGCCGTTTATTATAATAATTACTCACTAAACTGTTCAGATTGCTGCAAAATATACATATAATTTCTGCTTATCTCGCACATTGTTATTAGTTTGAGACATTTTTTTTATAAAAGATTGAGAATATCAGAAGCAAAGCAAACAACAACCAAAACAGAGAGGCTGTAAAACGGAATTATCAACTACACGCATCTATCGGAATTTGCGTCCTATTGGTTTCGTCTCGAATGAGTGTTTGTGCATTTGTATTGTGTACGTGTGTTGTGTGTATTGAAAGTACATAATTCACATGAAACAACATGATTAATTTTTATTTGCGACCTTATCATTTCACTTAAATTTAAATTATGATGACATTTGGCTCGTATTTAATAGCAGTGTTATTATTTTTTCACAAGAATTCTAAGGGCACGTGGTTATAGTTTTTTTAATATTGCTCTGTCTCCCTTATACGGCCTGCATACATAATTGGAATGCCAATCCCACGCACACAAGCAAGCATTCTAATTGGTCTATTACGTACATTGACTTTGTCGCGCTCCCTTTCTAGCAACAGATGCAATAATGTCAACAAACAACGCTCTCTCTTTTGTCCGACTTAGTATATGTTGTATTGTCGTATGTATTTCGATAGTTGCAACAACATGTCCAAGGTCTTTACAAATCCGAATTAAAGTGAAAACGCGTTCACCGTTCGGCTTGCGTGTCTTGTAAAATTGTAAATTTGCGACACACTGAAGTGGCTCGTGTGGAAAAGTATTTCGTTGGCTAAGTCATATGCAATGAGCAATTTTTTGGCAATTTTGGCTTGAAACGTGGGAGAGAAAGGGAAGGCCCAAAATATAATTCGATTCAAATTACCTTGACCTTAAAGCCGGACGATGATGTAAACAACTGAATAATATATTTAATATATTCTGCCTACTTTCTTTCACTTGCGCTTTTCCAAATATGCACATGACCAAAAATGCAGACAAATTCGGTCATATTCGAAGAGCTCATGTTCTACTTTCTGATAACATGCTGTTCATGTTATGCTTAACAATAAGTAATCCACATAATGTTGAAAACGGACTCTTTTAACGGACAGACTATTTTTCCGTCATTTTTGGTCTGAATGCGATCAAAATTATCCAAGTGAAATTCGGAAGTGTGCGCGACACATACACAACCATCTCGCTTTCTCAAATGCTTAAATAAAAACTGAACAGCTCCCAAAGAGAAATAAGGAAAATTGCAACAAATGCATAAATTCTCCCTTGAGTTCGTTTTCTGCTCTATGTTTGAAATTACTGGCACCTCTCTTAAGTGAAACTGTTATCTGTGTGGAACGCTATTCCCCACAGCCACCTCTCTATTTTTAACATGAAATTTAATGAAGCTGTTATTTGTGTGGAACTCATTTCTTTCTGACTTATGTTGCCGCTAAGTTATATTGAAACATGAACGACTTGAATATTTGTATTTGTCTCAAAACAAAAACACGAGAGCACATTCGTTGTTGGGCGAGAAACGCAAACGGGCCAAATTGACACAAAAGTGTCGGCAGAAGTGGAAGAAGAAGCATTGAAAGCCCTGTTCTGAATTACCTAGAAACAAAGAAAAGGGAAAAATCGCCAGCAGATGCAGCATACATGCGCTTTATCAATTGTCAAATGTCGTGTCACAACAAAATGACACGGGAGAGTAAGAATTCTCTCTCTGCTCTCACGACGCAGCGTAAATTCACTCTTGTTTACGAATTTTAACGGCATTTTCCGCGTATTTTTATTTGCACTGGCGCCGCGTACGGTTCGTTTTTACGGTTGTAGTTCCGAGTGTTGTTTGAAAATAATTTTCCGATTAAGCATGTTGTTGCCTAAACGCGAATTCTCAATGAAAACTACTCGTGTAGCTTTGATTAAATAAACTTGCGTGTTTCTGTGCTGTAAATGTATGTGTTTAGTGTCGGTTAGTTTTTAAGAAAAATAAAAAAATAATAAATCTTTGGTGCCCTCCATTGACGACGGCGGTTTGATAGCAGTGCCACTGTTGTTGTTGTACTGTTTTAATGTTTATTTTTTTTTTCTTTTGTTGTTGTTGTTGTTGCTCATTTTTCGGTCGGTTTGTTTGCTTTGCTGCGGTCCACTTCGCGGTATGTAGAAAGCCTCGTCAGTCGGTGGCAAAGAAGAAGAAGAAGAAAAAAATAAAATTGCGATTGTTGCGTGCATGGACGAACGAAATGTATGAAGAGAGGACGTCGGCATTGCCGTCGTTAAATAAACTTATTGGCATCGAACAGGGCATGAAATAATCACAACAAAAACAACAACAACAACAGTCAACGAAAAACGTCGAGACGTCAAATGTTTTCTTTTTGTGACTTTTCAACACAACCCCGCGCTGCCCCCCCATTCAACGAGATTTATTTTCTTTAGGTTGGCGTTTGTGTTTCCGTGATTTGTTTTTGTGTTTGACTTTTTATTTCATTTTTTTTTTTCTATTTGTTTTATACAAATATACACATATAATTTAAATAACTAATGCAGGCACGATTGCTAAAAATAAACTTTTCGTATTTGATTTGCATTCTGCACGCGAATGCAAAGTTATGGAAACATTTTGATTTCATTGCTAATTTAGAGCGTAAAATGCACTGAAATGTGTTTTAGATTATTGCTTGGCAAAGCAATACATACAACAAATAAATGATGAGTGAAAGAAACAACAGCATTAAAAAAAAAAAAACAGAAAAAAAAGAAATAAAAATGAATGAACTGAAAAGTGCTTGGCCTACATTTCTCATGCTTTGCCGCCAAATGAGGACAGACATAACCAGAACAGTCATAAAGTTTTTTTTTTATTCGTTTTCAATTTATTTCTTTTTCTTAGTTTCTGTTAATGATTTTTCAAATAAGCAACAAAAAAAAAATCTTCTAACATGCGTCAAATTTAAAAAAAAAAAACAAGAAAGTTTACCTTTCACTCACTCATTTCAGCTAAAAGTCATTGTTGTTGTTATTGGTGTGTCCGACAGGTAACCAAGATGAAAAAAAAAAGAAATAAGAAAATCAAAATAAATTTGCTCATTTGTTTCGCTCTCGCCGCTGTGCCATTTATATGTAAATTTATATGTGCGAATGACAAAGATGACGCGACATCAGTGAAAATTTTTATAAAAATTCATGTGTGACAGGGCGAGAGAACCGAAGCTCATGCACTTACGAGTAAGGGCACACACACACACACACACACACATGCAGTGACATAAAATTGTGAGTAAGTGACGTCGGTGTATGATCTTTGCTTATTTGATAAACAACGTGCAAGAAAAGTACAAACAATAAAGAAAAAAAATACAAATTTAAAGCAGAACAAATAAGGAGGCCGTTTAGTGCAACAACAAAGAACAGAAAGTGGTCGAGCAAAGCAATCGTTTAAAAAAACAAAACAAATAAACCTGGGCCAGCCAGCACAAAATAAAAAAAACAGCGAACAAAATATGAAAGCTAAAACAAAAAGCAGAGAACCGTGGCACAAAAACAAAAATAAAAAAATACAAAAAAAAAAAAAAATCGCGTTACGTGTGAAATCTTTTTATTTGAATTTTTCTTTGTTTGCTTTTTTCGTTCCCCTCACAATTTAATGCGTGAAAGTAATTGGTATTGAAAGAAGAAGAAAAACGTTAGTTTTCTATTTACGCACGCACGCACGCATGCATGCATGCTCTCATACGCATTTATGTATATAGATTTCTAAGCATGTGTTGTTGTTCTTATTACAGCATACAAAAAAAATAAATAATAAGGAAAAAGTATTAAATTCAATCAAGTCAACAAACCTAAAAGCAAAAAAAAAACAACAACAAAGTACTTGTGAAAGATTAAATAAATAAAAACAAAAAGTGTACAAAAAAAATGAACAACGCCATGGCGAATTATTCTTCGTTCGATGGCAACGAAATAAACGTTCGCATGTCCAACATTGATTTTGCATTGCCAGTGACAGCAGCGGCAACCGTAGCAACAAGCTGCAAGCGTGAGGAGGCGGAATTGGAAGAGGAAGACGACGACGGTGTCAGTAAAATCATGAACGAAACGGCTGCGGCTGCTGCTGATGACGACGATGGCGGCGGCGTTGATGATGAGCAGCCGCATAATAATGGCGATAATGATGATGATGCTGCTGCTGAGGATGAAAAGAAATTGCAACTTTGTCGTTGCTGTGGTAAATCCAATAAAGAACTTTATCCGCTCTACATGATGAAATGTAATAGCAATAAAGATGCTGATGCCGTCGGTAACAACAACAACAACATAACAACGAGCAATGCCGACGGCAGCTTCAATAATACTAACAACACAGAGACGACAACTGCACCAACGATTATCGTCCCAACAACATCAACAACAACAACTGCGGCCGCTGCCAATGAAGCTGTTGAATTGATGCTGAACGCTTTTGCCAAGAATAGCCATAAAATGGATATTATATTGGAGGAAACGCATATTTGGCAATTACAGGTAAGCTTTACTTTTGATTTTCAAAGACCCTCTCTTTTTTTGTTGAAACAATTTGCGTCTGCTTTGTTGTTTTAATCAATAAACATATAATTAATCAACACTTTCGATCTGATCTCTGATCCGAACTTGTTGCTATTAAAGCAACAAGAAAATCTTATAAGAAAGCAAAGAAAATCAATTTTCTCATTCATTTCGCACTTTGGCGTGTCATTTATTAATTATGCAAATGACAGAAACGTTGCGACGTCACTCAAAAAGCAGAAAAAAAATTAAAAAAAAAAAAACGAAAATTATGCAATTATGAAAATAGCCTTGATTACACGCACGCATGCTGTTGAATGTCGCTGTCTGACTTTTCAATGCCTTGAGTGATCTCTGCAACTTTTTGATAAGTTTGCTCATGCATACAGCTGTGCACAACTTATTGGAAACGAAGCTAAACAAGATTTATAGTGGTTTATGAAAGGAATTCTGTTCAAAAATCAACCAAAACCAAAAAAAAACTCATTGAAAGTACTTCAAAATGTTGAAGTAAAAGATTTAATTAGTTGATCCAATTAATCTGTGGTTTAAATTGAAAGAGCACATGTATAAATTTTATGTGATCTTTTTTTATAAAATGTACTTTCTAACCCCTACTTAGTGAGATTTTGATAAAATTTAGTGAATTCATGTTACCATCTAAAAGTTGGCTTGAAATTTTGAATGTTCCCTCCTCCCAGTCAAATTTGATTCCTCTTAATTTGCGGACTTTCACAAGCCTGTTCTCAAAACTATTTCATTTATAGTATTTCTAAATCCAGTTATGGTTTTTGGGTTTTTTTTTTAGTTTCATGTATCTTATGTGAAATTTATTGACAAAAATTACTAAAAACACAATGAATACCTTTGTTTCTGATTAGTTGTCAAGAATTGTATACACATTCTCTTCTTTTTTAAACTTTTTATGCGCTCATCAATACGATCGATTGCCGGTCTGGTCTTCATATCAGCACCGACAGCAAACTAAATGTGTGAAATTTTGCGCTTGTCTGATTAAGATTATTACAAACATGTTAGCACGTTTGCGGGCTCATTTCTCAGAAGTTGTTAATGTTGACTTTGGTGCAAAAGACACTTCTCGTTAAATTCACATTGCCAGTTATGAAAATTATATATTTCGTTTGCCGAATTTCGAATAAATCTTTGACGTTGATGGCTTGAGTTCTCGTAACTTGGAAATAATATAAGCAAACTTTTTTTTTTTTTTAAATGATATAAGTGTTTTCCTAAGAAAGTACTTGATAAAAGCGTAGGTTGTAAGAGCCTACGCACAAAACTGAAACACTTTGAAAATGTGTATTGAGGTCAGTTCAAGTCACGCGAAGGAAAACTAGTAGAAAAAATTGAGGTTTAAATAACAATTTAGGTCTTTATGAGCAACCTAATTGTTGCAAAGCGCCCACACAATTTATTTCGTTTTCAAGTTTGTTCTAAATGTTTGAATTTGTATGCTAAATGATTGTTTAGTTGAACTTAGATAATCTGGTCATTCCAGTAATTGAGACATTAATATTTGTTGTATTTTTTCTTCTTCCGATGTAGAATTTAATAAGTTGAAGATAAAAATTTAAGAATACATGATTTTTTTTATTAAATGTTTTAAAAAGAAATATTTTAAAACATAATTTGATTTAAAATACTTTAAATTTTATAAATTAAGGCAAATTTCTAACTGTCCAATTTATCGGTGCTCTATTCTCACTCAATTAATCTCACTCAGTTTGCTCTGTAGTTTTGATTCTGCTTGCTAAATGTAAGAATGTTCTGTGTGTGTAATTATGCAACATAAGAGCGCTTAATATGAGAAGAGCTAAATTGCCAACAAATGCGGGACACATAATTTAGTCATTTCTCTGACATAATAATGGGATTTGTCATTGTGTTGCGTTCATTTTGAAAACATTCTCTATGACTAATGTGTGAAAATCTGAAACATTTTATTTCATAGTCAAAAAATCAACAATCTCAAGCAATTTGGTGACTAATCGAAGTTAAATGATTTTCCCACTTTAGGGGACATTATAATTTAAAAAAGGTCACAACCCTTAAGCCACAAATCAATCAAATGGAAAAAATATACTTAAATGAACATATGTATGTGTATTGATTTATGTATGTGAGAAACCGCAATGCGCGAAATTGCTCATTGAATTAAATTTGAAAATTCGTTGATTTTTTAAGTACATATTTTGCTTTTTGCATATACTTAATTTTATTTTTCTAGTTTTTTTTTTTTATTTTTCATTTCCACCACCAAATCAATGAATCGTGTATGTGTGTGTGTGTGTGTGTTTGTATTTTATACAATGGTGTTGCTTTTATTATGTCGAGAATTGTAAGTTTGCTCGTTCGCTTGGTCGTTTTGCCGACATTAGCCAATTCATTCGCGCGCAACACAAACTATTTAATTTTTAATGGTTTGATTTATTTTCTTTTATTTATGTGCAACAAACGTGGTGTGTTACCGCCTTCTTTTTTCTACCGCTCTCCTCCTGTCCGGTCGTCCGTCCGTCTCACCATAAGTTTGCGGCATCTTTTGTGTTTGTCCAAGACAACAACAACGGTGGCGGTGGCGATGTATCTGTTGTTGTTGTTGTATCTGTTGCTGCAGACAAGTCGCCGTCTGTATTTAGTTTCTCGCTTCTTCTTCTTGTGTGTGTTTTTTTTTTTTTTTTTGCGCGCGGTGTTTTGTTTCTTATTGGCATTCTATACTTATAAATTAATGGGTTTTTCGTTGCTCCTCCCGCTTCACTGCGCGTATTGATTGTTCGTGTGTGTGTGTGTATTTGACATGAGATGTGTGTACTCGGACTTGGCTTTGTTGCGCTTGATTTCAGTTACAATCAACTGTATACTTCAAACCCCCGCACACCGCGCACCAATAAGTTATACAAACCCACTTATACACACGATCGCGTTAATTTTTTTTTTTTTGCCCCCCGATTTTCTTTTATTTGCGTGTTTATGCCTTTTGCACGCGTTATTCATGCCCAAATGCTCAATTTGCGAACCCAAATGAAAGAAAACAGGGTAACACAACACGGTAAGAACAACAACAACGTAGCAACAACAATAGTGTATAGTCCAATTTGCAGTGCCCTGCACACTTTGTCCTGTTCACTCATCCTGTTTTTGACACTAGCCACTTACCATTTACCACACTCTCCACTGCTTTACCACAAAACGGCAGACCACATTACACACATACTCACATACATACATACCTACGTACATACATCAAACCACCGTACGGTAATGATGACAGCGACGGCGGTGACGACGACGACGACGACGACACGCTCAATAGCCTCAAGCCTCAAAGCGTTCACATATGTTGCTGTCGCGCTACTGTTTTGTATTTGTTCCTCTCTCATTCGTTTCGTGTTGTTTGTCGTATATGCGTGTCTTGCCTGCTTTGTACTTCGGGCTACGAAAGAACCTCACTTTTTATTTTTGTTTCCACTTGCAATTATTCTTCGCCTCTTACGCCATCATCACGCCACGCACCATAAATTTGACTGTTGACTTCTTGAGTGGTTTTTGTGCTTTTCGCAGTCAAAGCAAAAGTAACAAACAAAGAAACGAAAAGAAAACAAAATAAAAAGAAAAAGAACACTTTCCGTCTACCTAATTATTTAAACATATATAAACGCCCACCCATTTACCCAAACTTGCGTTAGCTTACTCACTCACTCAACCGCTCACGCACGCACCAACTCAGACGCACACACACACACACACACACACATAAACCTTTATGCGTTTATTCGTGCCGATTGAGCAGCACCTTGCTTGTCTCAAGTCATCATTTCGTGTATTTCGTCATCGACGAACGGCGTCAGCGACGTTGACGGAAAAAATTTATTCTAATCGCTCTGCATGCGTCTGATCGCCGCATGCTACAATTATATCATGGATCGCCGTTAACATCGTCAAACACCGTCACTGTCAGCGTCACTGCCGACGTCGTTCAGCAATTATTCATAATCGTTAGTGATTTTGTGTTGTGGCACGCCGCGTGCGCGGATATTGTTGTCGACGTTGACGTCGCTGCTGACGCGGACGACGTAATCGTTGGCATCGAACGGCGGTTATTGCTACGTTTGGCAGTTTGGTTAGACGACAAGTTGAAACAAGTTTTTCTTTGGAATTAATTTTTCATATATTTGTTTTGTTTTTAACGTATACTCAAGGCGTCAAATGAAAATAGTTTGACCTTAAAATGTTTTTTTTTTTATTGTAAGCATTTTTACATATTACAAAACATTCATGCGTGAATGTTGGAAAAATAATATGCTAAACTGTAATTTGAAACGTACAAACTTGAGTGACTTGTCAAAAGAAAAAAAAAAAAAAACAGTTAATTACATTTGTTTTATTTATTTATTTGTTTGTTAATTGTAATAAAATGACTTATTTAATTTAACTTTGATTTTTGTTACCAAGGCAGTAACATTGGATTTTTTTCTCATTAGCATTTCTGTGGTTTTCCTAATCAACATACAAACACACAAACAAACTCTTTCTGCTTAAATTTGTTCATTTAACTTGAAATTGTTCTTTAACACGCTCACGAATTTGTTTTACTACGAATAAATGCTTTAATTAACTTTTAGGCTGTGTTAATGCTCAACTTTATTGCTCACACATTTTTCTTACATCCGTTTTAATTTTTGGTCAAATTTAACATGTCGTTTGTTTTACCACACAACATTGTTGTGCTCGTTGTGCATTGACAGTAATACTTTTACATAAAGCACTTAAAGCGCAATTATTTTTAATGCACTCATTTCGTTAACATTGTTGTGCTTAATGTTTATGTGCCATAACACTTAACATTGAGCAGTGTTGCTTTAAGCTTTGCGCTTGCAACACTTTTTATGCCATTTTTTAGTGTTTGTGTTTACTTTGCGTTACATTAAAAATTCTCAACAAGAAAATAAAATAATAAGTAACCAAATTATTAATGATTAGTCGGCTTAGAGTCTCCTTAAGGCATACTTAACTTAACTTTGCGAAGATCAAGAGTCTTGCCGACTTTTCGTTTGAAAGGCAATTTAAACAAACAATAATAAAAGCAAAGCTTTCCGCGTGTATAAAAAAGCATTTAACATGCGTTACTAATGATCAAAAAATAACAATAATAACTAATAAAAAAAAAACAAAAAAAAAAACACGCTGTTAAGTCAATTTGAAATGCACCGCGGGTAGCTAAATGGACAAACCTTTCCCCCAATTATTATTAAAGCGCAGAAACCGACAACACCAAAGTGAAGCTCCTTTAGGCTTCGAAATAAAGGCAAATATTTACTCAATTTAGCGTTTTCAGATTTCAGATACTTCATCCTCCTTAACCATTAAACTAATTGGTCTCGTCTCAGTTTGTCTGCGCTCAGCTCGGCTTGACTTCGGTTCGCATGTTCCACCAATTTTATCATATACATAAGTATCTTCGTTAAAGACTGTCATAAAAGCAAAGAGAAACTACTTCAGCTTAAATTGAATTATGGCATTTTGTATTGTATAATTAAAGTAATTAATTTCACACTCAAAACTTGCAAATATTTTCATCAAAATCCAAAAAAAAAAATATCATTTATTATAATTTTACAAACAATGAGTTATTAATTCATGAATTGTTGTTGAAAAGTTGAACTCATTCGTTCATTACTTGTTTTCCTACCAATTTACATATTCTTGTTTCACTGTTTGTCATTCACACACAATTGTAACATGCTGAAAGAATGTGTAACAATGAAAACGGGCGTGGGGCAGAGGAGAGGGGCAGAGTGTTAACAAGCAATGAAATCCGTGATATTGAAATTGAATTGTTTCAAGTTGTTTGGCAACTTTTATAATAAAAAAAATTGAATAGAAATACAAAAGCAAAGCAACATGTACATATCTATGGTATGTTCACGATTTGTTAACAGTGAAGCGGAATTTGATAGTTTTTTTTATTTTTATGAACTTTAAATTAAACAAAAAAAATCAGACATAGAGTCTAATTTAATGTTAAATAAAATGAATTTAAATTGAAAAATTAAAAAAAAAAAAAAAAAATTGAATTGTTTTAATTAAGATTGTAAATTTTTAATTGATTACGCGAAGTTTTTTAATAGAAATTATATTTTACGTTTGTTACAAACACCATTTAACGCTTATCAGCCTGACATATGTATACATATAAGTGCTGCCATGGCAATCACATTGTCTGATTTGTGTACTCTATCTACATGTCTATCTATAGACTGTGTACTAATTATTAGTACATACACACTTAAGTGCCCAGACATTAATGCGTGTTGTTAATGACAAATTTGTTTTGAAAATTTTCGTCCAAAATATGATTTAATTAATTAATTAATTTTAATAACAAAATATCTTAAACTTTATATAGAAAATTTTCTGGCAATCTTCAGATGTACATAGAGAGTGTTCCAGTAAGCTTTGATAGCGATCGGAGCACTGGAACTGGAAAGTAGTTGAAAAATGAACAAAACTAATGTCGTTGTATGCTTTTTTAACATGAAGTTCTGAAATTTGGAAGGTAGTCTTGACTTAATACACATATATAAGTGACAACAAGGTCCCAACAATTAGTACATCCATAAAAGGGTCTTGAAACTTTTCAAATTCTTATTGCCTGAAAACTTCAGAGAGTCCATAAGGAACAAATATTTTTTTTTTTTAAATTGCCATCACAATCTCTCAATCTATATAGATTTCGTAATATATCAAAATTCTGTGAGAGATATGAGATATCTAACTCTGAGTAAGCAACCCGACAAATGACAGCTAGTTACTATATATAGTTACTATATGTAGATTCGTCATCCAAGCATGCATTCATGCTAAGCAAGCATTCAATACGTTGAAAACATCACAAGCGATAAGATTCGTTAAAAGGTGCTAAGTGTTTTAACTTAGTTTTATGAATATAAGGTTATCAACCAGAATAGCATTGAAGTGATAATTTCCAAAAAAAAACAAACAAACAAACTTGATAACTTTGGCAACATAAACAATTGTAGCGAAGTGGGGGGTTTTAGTAAGTCTACAAAGTACTCAGAGAGGGTGCGAATAAACATGATAATCCAAATGTTTTTTAACGCTTTAAATGCATGTAATGGTGAGAGAGCCCGCGTACGTCTTAGGTACATTTGCAAATAAAGTAGTTTAAAAAAAAAAAGGTGTGTCGATTATTATTATTTTACTAAGGTTGATAAAACAAATAAAGAGGGTGTAAAAAATAAATTGCCTGCAATATAATATTGTTTGCCATGGATTTTATATGCTAAACAAACAACCCTTCGTATAAAGATTGTTTGATTTTGCGTATCAACGTTCGGCACACGTGGCCGTAATGTTCCATAAGCCATTGCAAATCTCTTTATGCAAATAATCTGCTAGAAGGTTATACAATATAGCAATTGATTTGCACGGCACCTATGAGCACTTTCTATTGTACTGAAAGCGGCTTTATTTATTTACTTCTAAACAACAGAACTTTCGGCAATGCCGTTCTAACTGAGGGTCTACTTCACGAAAGTAACCACTACGTAAAATTTCTACTGAATTGGACATTTAGTTTAGGAATTCTCGTGATGAATCACACAGTGAGACAGTTGTATTTCACTTATACATATGTATAGATAAGGATATTGAAGTATGCCTGTCAGTGTGTCATATGAGATTAGATCGCCAGACGTTTTAGCATTTGAATAGTGTAATAATTGATTGTTTATTAGTAAGGAAACGATCATAAATAACGAGAGGTTTATTTTCTTGAAATTTAGACCTGTTTCCCTCTACATCTCACGTGAGATCTTGCTTAAAATTATGAAATAATTATTAAATTATTGAACCAAAAAGTTAAGTTCATAAATTCACCTTCCCATTGGTGAGGTAAGGCTGGACTCCGGTTCCCTAATTTTATTTCAACGTAATTTATAGTCCTCCCCAAAGTGTTCGTCGCATTTTACAAAATACAGAACAATCTCTATAATTCGGACATTTGATAATTTGGATGACGTGGTAATCCGGACACCAACTTTGTCTCTGTAATACGATATATCGGATATTGTATGAAAATATTTTGGACATTGTTCAAAAACTAATTATCCGGACTATCAAGATTGTACTAATGTATAATATAATTATTATATGTTATATATACATATAATATATTCAAGCAACTCACTTGTGTCTACACTAAAATATTTTTTTGTTAATAATACCTTAATTAAATAACAATTGGAGCGTGATAAACAAAAAAAAAAAAAATCCCTGGAGTAAAACAACAACAACATCATTACTTTCGTTGTATCAATAAACCTGTTGAGTTGGAATGAGCATGGAATGATGTGTGTAATGTAAAATATTTGGCGTGTGAGTAAGAAAGAGAGAGAAAGTGTGTAAAACATTTTCATTTCGTTAATGTGTTCCGCCTTTTGGTTACAAAAGATAAAACAACAACAACAACCAAAATGCTGCGCTAATCGACTCATTACACTTTGAAGCTGTCAAAATATTTTATACATTTTACGGTTATGATTTATTATGATTTTATTTTCTAATAAATTTGTATTTCTTTTTTTATATTATGGCGAATTTTTATGAGCACATTTCGATAAAAATTATTTACAATTTCGTTATAACTATTGCTGTGACTCATAAATGATAAAAATATGTATAAATAAGATAAACAGAAAACTATTCATTGATTAAAACGCTTCGGGTTTTTCACAACCTTTGAGCTGAAGCACTCAAAGCCCAATAAACTTTAGCCGCGCTCTTGTTTCACTTACAGTATTTATTATTGTTGTTATTGTTGAATGAATGAGCAGACAGACATTCATTTAATCAGACTGATAGACAGACAACATATTTTTTAGAGCGTTGAGAATCTCGTCAATGACTCAATGCCAATAGTTCACGTAACTGTTGATTTGATAATTGAAAAAAAAAAAAACAACAAAAAACTTGAAGTTGACGTTTAGATTGTTTGCTTGCTCACGTGTGAATGTTATCAATGATATATTTGTTCACAACTTGTTATTGTTGTTGCGTGCAAAAGAACGCATCACTTGTGCGCACGAAGTCACATGCACACACCCACACACACATCGCCATGAACACGCGCATTTAACGCAAATGTGCTTCACATTGTTGTTGTTGTTGGGTTTTTTTTTAATATATAGAAGCACAAATGTACGTCATGTGCAGTTTGACTTGTTTTTGACTCATTTCGTTGTTTCTTATTGGATTTTTTTTGTATATTTTTTATTATTTTGTGCTTTGCTTGTGGCATTTTACTTATATTCCGACATTTATTTGCTTTTGACACATTTTCAATGTTTATCTTATTTATTTTGTGCGATTTTTATTTCTTGTTTGAAGAAATGATTGTTTAATTTTGATAACAAAAAGAGCCTAACAACAAAATAGACGTTTCAAGAAGTTTATCGCGTAAGAAAAAAGAAAAGTCATAAAAAATATAACAACAGTCATTGTCTGGACATTGTGCCAGACTTATTGCATCATCATTTTATTCTGCATTTTATATTGTTTTGTTTTTTGATTGATTTTGTTTTTTTTTTGCTTAGTTTTATGTTTAACCCAATTTCCACGACATAGATTGTCATAGATTTGCACTCAAACGAGCACAGCTGCACTTAATTCCAATTTATGTTGTTTTTGCTGTACCTAAATACATAACAGTATTGTTTTTATAGCTGCTGCTGCTGCTGCTGTCGTTGCTCGTTTTGGCAACAATGTCGACCTCTGCCGCTGCCCTCTGTTGCTGCACCAATTGTTGTTACAAAACCAATTGACCACCAAAGCCTTTAAATGTTTTGCCATTGATTAACCGCCGGCCTGCATTCAAATACACACACACACACACACACACACACACACACACACACACACACACACACACACACACATACAACACATGCACACTCATGCATGCCATATGGCATTTAGTTCAGCAACTACTGCAACCCACTCGATTCCATACGTTCCACCGCCGCTGTGTTTGCTTCACTCTCATTTATGTTTGCGCTCTTGCTTTCCTTTTTCATACACACATACATATATAAAACTACTTTAGTTGAACGTTTTTGTTGGCCTAACGTGTTTTATTTTTGTTTTTTCAGTTGTTGCGTTTTTTTTTTTTTTTTTTTTTTGCTTTGCTTTGCAATTATGGCATTTAACACTACCTTACATTCTGGCGGTCTGTGTGTGTGTGTGTGTTAGTTTGTATGTCGAGTGTGTGACTGTGTGTTGTTGTTATTTCACATTCAGTCATTCATTCATTCATACATTTCATCTTGTTACCTTCGTTGTTTTGCTGCGCGCATACCTCCCTCCCTCCCTCCCTTTGATTCAATTTCTGTCTTTGCTATTGTTGATTGCCTGTCACCACGCTGTGCTTTGCTTTGCAATGCCGTGCTGTGTGCTGCAGTTCAACATATGTTGTTGTTGCTGTTGTAATTGTGCAAAAAGGTGAATAACTTTTAAAGGAAAGAGACTTGAAAAAAAGAAGGCCTTCGCTTTTTGTTACATGCTGTGATTAAAAAAAGAAAAAAAAAGAATAAATAAAATAAAAATAAGTTTTTTTCGCATTGTTTTGTAGCTTTTGATTGTTTTTTGGTTTTGGTGCGAATATTTACTCTAATGTCGTTTTAAATTTACTACATTTGGCAAAAGGCCTAACAACAATAATTTCATTTTGTTGCTCTTTTTACACTCTATTTCACTTTTACTTTTATTGTGTTGTTTCTTCTTTACTTTGCACATATTATGTGTGTGTGTGTGTGTAAGTTTGCGCAACTCTTGGCGTGTTTGACGTCGGACATTTTAATTGTTTTTTAAGTTGAGTTGTTATTGTTGTTGTTGTTGTGTGAAATGCCGTTAACAACTAACATACATTTTGCTGGCCCCTTATTTATTATTAGTTTTTTTTTTTTTTTAATAAAAGCGCCTTTGGTCAAAAGAAAGTAAAAGTGTGTTGCTAATCCTTCGGTTGGGGAAACAGTGTTGCCACTGAGGAATTTATTCGCAGGGAGGCGAGCTCTCACAAAATGTTATTTTTTTTTTCAATTTATCGTACGCGGAAAAACGACTAAAATTTAAATAAAATAAAGAGTAGTATACCCCCTTAAATGGATTTTTTTTTGTTTTTTTTTTTGTGATTGTTTTCAATAAAAAACAGTTTAATTCAATTAAGCTGATCAACAGCGCCCTTTAAAGCGTAGTTTTTAATTCCCACGCATTACTTTTTTTTGTTGTTGTCTTTTTTAATCAATTAAATACAATTCATCATCAACCATTAATTGTGTAAAAGATAACCCTTAAAAAACGCTCACTTTTGTTGACACTACTATTATTTATTTACTTTAATTTATTTATATTTTTTTTTCTCTTCTTCTTTGCCTTTCGATATAAACGTCTTCGCTTCTGTCGCCTTTTTGTTGCACAGTGTAACGAAATGACAACTTCTTTTTATTGTTCGAACATGATTGTTGCTTGACAATTAAACATTTTCAATAAACAATTATTTACACACACACACATCTTTGTCAAATCACCTACGGTTGCATTTCAATTATCATCTTCGTCATCGACTTTGTCTTGTCTACGAAAACAAGTATTTTTTTTTGTGTTTTTTTGTTTTTCTACGTAAGCCGCCGACGAAGAATAAGATGAAGTCAAGTCTGATGACTTTTATTTTTTATTTATTTATTTATTTAATGATGATGACCTTTTCTGTGCTCAATTGAAATAATGCTTGAAAAACATTTTTGTTATGTTTTCTTTTTTTTTTCTTCTTGAAATTTAAGCCGAAAATGATTTTTAAGTAAACAAACAAATACCAAAAAAGAATGCAAATGATGAACTTTTGAATTCTTAATATGATTTTTTTTTTTTTTTCTTAAATTACCAAGAAAATATTCTTTGACTTCTTTGTACATTTAAGAGTCAAAAATTTGCTTCAAATGCGATTTCTTGTCTTAAGTCTTGTGACAAAATGTTATAACATTTAATAAAAGTATGAAAAACTGAAAGCTTCCAAAATGTCTCAGTGAGTATTACGTTTGCCAAATCAATAAATTAAAATTAATTTAGTGCCGTCGCAATGTCTGTGCAAGTCGTCGTTAAATGGAATGCATAATAAACTGTTTAAATAAAACAAAGTTAAAAGATATAAAATACTTTTTCGCACACGCTTTCAGACACATTTATTTTTGCCTTAAAAGCATGACGACGATCGACGCACAGTCGGCAATTTGTCATGCTTTTGGTCTTATCTTTGCACTTGAATCTTATTATGTATTAACACACATATGAAAATTCAATTTACGATGACCGAAGAAAGCAAGCAAAGCAAAGCCAACAAACAATAATAACAACAACAATACGCACACAAGCACTCAAAGGCATTTAAACAAACAACATCAGTCATAAATATGGTCATGCGAGCGAGCAAACTCAACTAAAATAATTATAACGAGTAAAAAAAAAAAATAACGAGTGTGTGAAATAAAAACTAATGTGAAAATAAAAGTTTATATTTCCTTTCAAGTTGTAATTTCATTTAATTGTTTTTTTTTTTTTTTAGTTGTTATTACAAGCGAAAATAAAGAAAGCAACAAAAAATAAATAGAGTGCTCATGTTGACAGCTGCTGTTGCTGCTGCTGTGCTCTTCTTTTTGATCATTTGTTGTTGCTGCCTTGTCTTGTTCATTGATTCATGGTCATCAAAGCTGAATGGTGGCATGATTGTTGTTTGACAAGACTACTGTGCTTTGACGCTCTTGTGACGTCATTGACCGCAACGGCACATAATGAATGTTGGCTGAATGCGAAGGCGTTTTGTATTATTGTGAACTGAATGAGTGAGTGTGTGTGTGTCTGTGAGTGAGTGAGTGAGAAGTATGAGAAAGGCTTTTGCTGCGTCGTTGCTTCGTACTCATTAATTGTTATGCAAAAAGATATTTTACATTTATTATGGTTGTTATTGTTGCTGGTTTTTTTTATGTCTTTTTGTATTTTGCTTTGCTGTATGTTTTTGTCTGCAATGACGTTTCGACTTTTTTATTAAAAGTTTTGCTTTATGATAAATGATGATGATTTTGTTGTTGTTTCTCTTTGATGAAAATGACGTGATTTTTGTTTGTATAATCTTCATTTTATGAGCTCTTTTGTTTTTTTATTTATTTGGTTTAAACATTACATGACTTTTTTGAAATTTTGTAAGATTTGGTTCAGCCATTCAATTTAAATAAACAAAATTGAATTTATTCTTTTTGAAATGAATGAAATGTTCTAATGAATGCATGCCAAAAATATAATAAATACTAAAAAACATTTCAAAGCTAATTTACACTCAGTCACAAGTGTTAGTTTTATGGGTTTCACGCGATCTAAACACAGACACACTCTTACAGATATTTTAAATGCAGCCAAAATAACATTAAATACTTCTATGTTTCATACGGTACTGCAACACATACAGCAATTTAGCGTTGTTATTTTTTTAAAACTACGCTGCTGTATGCACTGTGTGACGCAATGTAAACATACGCCTATATAATGCATACTGTTTCATCCAACTTGTTTCTGTACTTGCTAAATGAACCTGTTTGTGTTATGTTTTCTGTTTATTTAAATTTTCGAAATCATAGTTTGTTGATCTCTCTGCCTTGACTCAAACCGTCAATAATAGAAATCGATGAATACCGTTAAAATCGCTAAATCACATAAACACGATAAATATTTACAAAAAGACATAAAAAAAACACCCAATGAAATGAAAAATAGGAACGATAATGAATGCGCGCAAAAGTTGTCCAATTTGCCGTTGGCTCTGGTCCAAAAATTTGTTTCATTACCATATGTTAATGATGCGTCGTCGCAAGCATCGCCAACAGTCAAGGCGACTTTAATGGGTCAAACGATGGCGGCGGCTCTGTTATGATTAACAGGAAATGACATGTGTCGAAGAAAGTATAAAACGGCAAAAGAAAAGTTTTTATAAATTTTTACATTTCATAAGTTTATATTTTTCAATGTCAAACAATCATTTAACAGACGATATCATTTTATAATAAAGCCATATTCATATTATAATTTTCAACAAACATTTGATTGAATGGCTTACACTTTTATTGTATGGTTGGCCCTTTTAAAAGATATATTGACCAACTTTCGAGTTCATTGCCAAGTTAAGCTTTTAATGACTTAGCTTTTTTTTTTTATTTTTATTTCGTTTTTTATTATTTTCCATAATTTATAACAATTTCTATAATGGCCAAATTTGACTTTTATTGTCTTAATTATTTATTATGCCATAAAAACAAAGAAATAAAAATAATAAAAAAAGGGAGAAACAAAATTTTGTCCAAAAAATTGTGTTTTTTATTTTTATTTGATTGATTTTTTATATTTGTCAAATTTTCTTGTTTCGTTTCTATTCAACAACATGAGTTAATTGCTGCTTGTGTGTTGGTCATTCATGCATTGGATCAAATTATTATAGATATCGTTGCCGGAAATACATACATATGTACATGTGCATTAAAATAATATTTGCAAGTTTTCCTATTTCCTTGCATGGGAAAAAGTTTTTGGCAAACAATTTTTAGTAATCCGTGTATGATTTCTTCCGCTGTTTATACCCTAGTCACTGTCACTGTTAGCTATAAAGTCTGTAAGACTTGAAGTGAGACATATTGAAATGTTTTCTGCCATCGTTTTTATGAGAAAGTAGTATGTTATATAGCACCGAACTCCGCATAAGGCAATCTAGCATACGCGAGTGTAAGTGAGTGTAAGCAGGGCAGCACTGGTCAGCACCGATGGGGGCGTGAATTGAGACGATCGTTTCTGTCATAAAGTACAGAAGTTATACTGCACTTCACGCGACATACGGCAGTTTAGCAGACGCACTTGTTTCCGGGCACAGACAGGGGAGCAGAGCCGTATGTAGCGTATTGGCTCTATATAACATAAGAGAAACAAGAAAAAAATACCTGCAAAGTTAGCAAACAGACAAAAAGTATATTTTAAAATGGTAATCTCTCTTATTATTTGATCATTAGTTCGAAATAATGGCTTGCAAGAACTTTTAGTATGTGCTTAAATAAATCAAACGTATGATCAAAGGCTTTGTCAAAAAAAAAAACTGTTATTTGCACGTTCTATATAATTTATCAGAAAGTTTAGAAATCGCAACACGATGTTGTAATTTGAGATGGAAAATTTGCATGCAAAGCAAATGAATAAACAATGAAGTCTGTTGTATATTATTTATTTTAATACATATGTATTTAATTTATTTGTTTTATTTTCACCCTCATTATTATTTTCGTGGTGGTTCATTAGAGAATTCATTTGATTGGTTTGCGGACAAAAGAGAAAAACAAAAATTTTAAATTGATGGTATACAAATTTAAATATTTAATCTTCGACATTACTAATCATTAAATAATAACTCTTATTAATCATTTTGTTTTTATTGAAAATTTAAAAAAAAAATGTTTTGTTGTTGTCTATTGTCAGTATGATTATAGCTAATAAGCATTGGCAAGCCTTGTTATTAAAATTTACAAAAAAAAAAAAAAAATGTATTCAAAAGAGGCAATCATGCCAATTGTTAGCCTATGTTACATAGCGCCCACACAACACATACAGCCGTATGATACTCAGACGCAATGACCAAATTTGTACATACATAATATGTATGTAAATTTTATGTGTTGTGTGTGTGTGTGTCACATAGCAAAGTTGGCATATGGAAAGCTAAATTAGCATTCACAATAAAACTTTTAAAAAATCAAGTAAAATAAAATTTTGCCATGAATTTTTATTGTTGTAAACAAAGAGAAAAAAAAATAGAAAATTATTTAAATTATTTTTGACATTGGATTATGCGATTTGGCAAGTTCAAAGAAAATATTTACGCTGTCTATGTTAATTTATTTTTATTTATTTATTTTTTTTCTTTTCACTCATTTTTTCATTCAATGCGATTTTTGTCTGTAAGCTTAAAATATGCACACAAAGTGAATATAAATTCATCTTTTGTATATTTAATGAGTGATTTTTTTTCAGTATGCGTGGGTTGTGGCGTATGTGTTTATGACAGTGGGTGAATGTCGCTGATGCCAGGAACAATAAAAAAAAATATTTGGAAATGGAATTTTTTTTCGTGATTTTAATTAGTGAAATTTCGTCATAAAATCGCGCACAGCTTTCTTTAATACTTGAGTGTATAACATTAAATACTCCTTTGTTATATAGCCCTTCAATAATACATATGCCAGTGCAGCGTTGCAATTCCTTCATTATAAGCCAAAGCTAAACTGTCGTATGTAAAGTATTTGCGCTATGTAACATAGGCGAACTAACAATTAATAATGTTTAAATTTGAAAAGTTCATGTATTTAAGTAATATTTGTTCGAAACCAAATGAAATATAGACAAATTTATTCTTATAATTGGAAAACTTTTCAACTTTGATCTTTAAAACATTTACTTTTAAAAGAAGATTAAAAAAAATAGAAATAGTCAAAATATAACGTCACTTTCATTTATTTTTTCCATCAAAACTTCAAAACAAGAATTTGATTTGATTAGTTATTTGTTTTCACATTTGTTTTGACCTTTGGGACATCATCAATCATAAGAACACATTGGGCGTTATTGAGGGGGTTTTAGTAAAGATAAATAGCAACATATACATATAAATCTATGTACGAATTAATAATGAAATCTTTCCGGTTTGCTTAATATTCGATTTTTTTATACTGACTTGACTATCAAGTCTCATATTCGTTTATACATAAATTTTATATTTATAATCAAGACGTTTCAGTTATTCGGACAGACGCGGAAGAACTTTCTTCCTATTGAAGTCAAATAACTTGAATATTGAAAAGTAAAAACTACATTTTCATGTTTATTTCATTAATTAAACATTCTTTTTAAATATTGTATGTGTTCTGTGTGTCAGCATGCAACATAGGAGTGTCTAATATTAAAATCCATAAAATGTGAATGGCTACTAATTAATTTATTATTGTTTTTATTTATTTTACCTAATGTTAATTAGACACAAATGTAAATTATTCAACATAGTTTATATTATTTTGCAAAAACTAAAAAATCAATTTTTTTAATTCGTTTAATTTATTCAATTTGACCGACCGCAAACTGTAAATAAAGACAACAACATTTGGCAACGCTGAATAAGGTAAACAAAATACAAGTTTAGAAAACACCAAAAAAAGAGATTATAATCAAAATCAGCAATGCTCATTTTTGGCATGACACTTCGCTTACAATTATCACGTGTTAATCAACAAAACAAACAGACAAACAAGCAAATAATAACAACAAACAAGCAAGCCAGCAAAAAAGTGAATTTGAACATTTGCCAACCCTCTTAATGGCGTTAACCGCTTTGATATACATGCATACTGTCGAACGTCAACAACGGTTTGTACAGAAAGACAGTCAGACAGACAGACTTACGTGCGGAAACAAGGCAGTGGCATAACTTAACGGCTTTTTATTGTTTAATTTCTCAAATTGTTTTATGGCTTTATCATGATGTAAGGGCAGACTCAGACAGACAGACAAATGACTTTTGCAAAAGTTCGCTAGTTATTGCGGTCCCTTTCTAACATACGTGGCACGAGCAACGCATTGCGCCAATGAAAAATTAATGCGGTAGATTTTATCTACTTTTCGTAAAAGCTCAGCTGAGCTAAGTGGGTGATTGGGCGTTATTTGACATCAAAGTGCAGATACACAGACATTCAGACACATACAGGCAGGCAGACAGAGAGACAGACAGACAAACATGTACAAAAAGTAAATGTTTCATTTTTCAACGGTTTTGACACTTTGCAGCAGCCAACGACACCGCCGGCATTGTGTCGGTTGCTGTCTGTCTGTCTGTTTGTCTGCCTGTCTGTCCATAAAGGAATGCAAACATAGCACAAAATTGTTTCTGATTCTGCTGTTGTTGTTTTTGTTGGCTGTTGTTAACTGGTCCTGCGGCAACTGTGAACAACAACAATCAACGAATCAAACAACCTACCAAACCGACCAACCAACCAAACAGCGATAATTGTCAGCAGCAACGGAAGCGCAGCCGATACTCAGACCGACAAATTTGCGTGCTTTTTGGTTGCTTTGCTTACTTGCGTGTAACTTTTCATTACGATTGGACTGACGCGTCGCTTCCTCGTCGTTCATCTGTTCTGTTCTGTTCTGCTCGGCTGCAGCAGCCGAAGGCTTATGCTTTTCCTCTCTTTTCGTTTTTTGCCTGTGACCGACGACCACTTGCGTGCTTTGTTTGCATGTACCTTCTCATTACGTTTGACGACATAGCGCTTGCTCTTCGTTCATCTGTTCATGCGGCTGCTGCTGCTGCTGCTGCTGCTGCAGCCGATACCGCATGCTGCCGCGCCTCTGACCGTGCTCTTTTGCGTCTACATGGTTTATGCTCTCTGGTATTTTATGCGGCCTGTCGTTTCAATGTGACTGTGGGTGCTTTGACATGACACGCGTGCTGGTCTGGTCCCCACTGACACTAGAAAATTCCAATCAAATTAGTTAGAAAGGTTTTTCATGTTGTTTCTTTCGCGCTTATGTTTGTCCATTTTTAATGTCAAAATAGTATGTGAGCATTTATAATTTTCTATGTCTATGTCTATGTCGAATTTTTAATATCCTGCATAACAGATTTTATCGAATTTTCTTTTTTTTAACTTAACACATAAAAAAAGTGGAAGAGATTTGTGCGAACTATCCTTTCTGTATTGTTTAATAAAGTATTTTTATGAAACTCAAATTGATTTCGAATATTTTGAAAAGGGTATAATTAATTCGGCATTGTTATTGGTTTTATTGTTCATCACACTTCAAGCATATTCGACCGTCGTTGTTGCCGCACAATAGAATTTGCCCTCCTACAACTTGTCTGTCCATCGCAATTAGGGCAATTTGTCAACTCGATCCTTTCTCTGTCCTTTTCTGGCTCGTTTTGCCTTCTGTGTTGCTGTTCACTCATACGCATGGTTGCATGCCATTTAATAAACGCCCTTGACTGTTAGCTTTTACTTGTTTTTGAAGTTTCTCTTTGAGCTACTCTGACGTTGAGTATGTGTGAAAAATCAAATGAGATTAAGCAAACGACATACGCCCACAGTGTACAAAAACAAACAAACAGGCAGACAAACAAGCAAACAAACAAACAAACACACACTGACACACGCACAATTATGCACACGCACAGAAAAGTAATAACGGACACACGTGTCATCTGAATGAGCGTACGGCGTTGCCAAACAGTGTTGACTCTTATTTACACATTGACAAAGGTAAAGGGAGTGAGAACCTCAAACTCAAACCATTAAAAATTATGTTGTTATAGTTGTTGTTGTTGCCGTTGTCCCTTGTCTAGAACATATTACTTGAAAATAAACTTGTAATGGTGGTTGTTGATATTGTTGTTGTTGTTGTTGCTACTGTTTTGTCGTTTTGGTTTTTTCTCACACCGCTTTCATTTATGATCTATGATTTATTAAGTGTGCCCTGGATTTTCATGATTATTATTTTCTTTCTTTATTTTTTTTTTTTCCTTTTCAATTTGATTACAATTTTTGGTCCAAACAATTGTGTTATTGTTATTGTGTTTTTAAGCATAGGCATGGCAGCCGCTTTACATTGCTATCGTTGTTGTTATTGTTGTTTGGCTGGTGTTGACTGCTTGTGCGGCTAAATATAAGTCGTAACTTATTTTCTTAACATATTATTTTTTTCGGCGGGGCAGAACGCTTTTTTTTTTTTATATAACTGACGTCAGCGGCTTTAACCCCCCTTAACTCAACGCCACTTGACATGTAATCAAGCTAAATGTTTGTCGTTTTCGCCTTCTACTCTGCCTGTCCGCATCCTTGAAATTTTTGTGTGTTAATGTTGTTATTGCTTGTTTCTTTTTTTTTTATGGGTTTCGTGTTGTTGTTGTTGTTGTTCGCATGAGATGTGTTAATTAGTTAAGCATTGACTTGTGCTCTGTTCTTTGCACTTAATTTGATACGCCGCCCTTCTGTGTTGTCTTTACATTATGTCAAATTACATTGTTTTTAAGCTAATTTTCTGTTAACACGATGGCGCGTCTAAAATGTTTTCAATTTACTTTGTTTGTTTTCTTTCTTTAGCAAATTTGCTAAATAGAAGAGATACATAATTCAAAGAAAATAAAACGATGCGCCCGCTATAGAAATTTTAATTTCGCGACCGATTTTGTTTCGTTTGTGTAACCACGTTTTAAGCTAATCAAGACTACAAGCGACTTTCATTTGCTGCTCGTCTCTTTGCCGCCTGTCTTTCTTTCACTCATAGCTTTTAACTTTTATCTTCTTTTCTTCTCTTCGCTTTGACATCATTTTAATTTGGCAAACAACACAGCGTGTAAAGGCACATAAACTCAGCGGCAGCAACAGCAGCAGGCAAAGGAAAATAACCTAAAAAAGGGCAAAAAGAATATTGCGACTTACTTCGATTTCGGTTTACTGTTTGTTGCAAAATGTCAAGGGGCCGTGGGGGTGTTAAAATCAACATTCGGCCGCCATTTTCATCATCATCAAAAATGTAAATTTATGTACAAAAAAGTACGATTTATTGCAAGCGCATTGACTCTGCTCTTCCTCTGCCGCTGCTCGGCCAGTTGTAGTCATCATCGTTACTATGGTTTGGGCACGCCTGTCACGCTGTTGTTGTTGTTGCTACTTGCTCTCATTCGTATTTGTTTTCTTTATTTGATTTTATTATTGCTTGTCCGTTTTCGTTGCTGCAATTATGGAATTTGGTTTACTGCCGTCGCCATTATTGGCGTCGCTGCTTGCAAAGCTGCCAACGTAACTTTATTTTGACTGTTTGCCATATTGTTGCATGCGCCGCTGTCTCTGTCTCACTCCCACCCGTTTTGTTTTCTTTTTGTGCAAATGACTGTTTGCGGCGCCTTCTTTAAGAGCCTTCGCTTTTACTTTAAGTCGACGCAATTTGAAACACATACCTTTTAATTTAAAGAGTTGTTGCAGTAGCAAAAAATGCGCCCACATTGCATACCAATAAACAAAAAAATGTATTTAATAAATATCTGTGTTTGCATGAATACACATTTTTCAATTGGCTAATTTAATTTTGTTTAATTTATTAATTTTTCACTCTGATTAGCATGTTTTGTTTTCAGTATATTCTTCGCATGCAAACATTTATTAATTATTTGTGATTTATCATGAACTGGGATTACATACATACATACATATGCCTATTTAAGAAATGCAATTTTTTGCTTAATCGCAAGCAGCTTATTTTTCACGCTTGAATCATCTTTTTTTTTCTATTCGCTCTATCACATGCTTACAAACACTTGATCCAAAAGAGAAGAAGACGACTTGCATTGCGCTCAGCAATTCTTTAGTCTACATTGCATACTTGTTGTCACCGCACAGATTTTATTTATATTTCGTTTGTACATATTTAATTTATTCAATTTTTTCTTATTTTTTGTGAATACAATTTATTATTTCTTGATTGTGTTCTATTATTAAAGCGCAGCACCCGTACAAGTGTCTACACACATACATTCATATCTACGTACTACACAATGTATTGTGTATGTGTGTTTATTTCTAAAAGTATTTACAGTTGCTGTCCGTCTACAGATCATGTCGAACAATGCAAGATAACACACAATTGAGCGACAACAATTTTTTTGCTAACAGGAAGAATTCTGTTACATTGTGTGTGTTACAATAGCTTAACAGCTGAGCAAAGTAAATTAAAGTGGTCACATATTTGTTGTTATTATTGTTGTTGTGCGCGTCATTGAATAAAAATATCTTGTATAAAAATGTGTGACCGCCGACAGTGTTGACAAGTGTCCGATTTCTGCATATTACCCACGGTACTGGCTGATAAGCAAACGCCATTGTCCCATTTTGTTTACGCTCATATTAACATTGATAAGATTAGAAGAAATGTCATTGATGACGAAAATACCGACAGAATCACAAAAAAAGGGTTTAACCTAACAATCATACGCTTTATAGAAAGTTCAATCAGTTGCTGCCACAACGAAATGAGTTTGTCAGGCTTCGTCGTTGTTGTTGTCGTCGTTTTTGGCCTTTATCGCTTGGCAATCACATATGGTACAATGCCGACGGCAACATTTCATTTATTTCGTATTTTTTTTTCTCCTTTTTTTTTTTTGTTGTTGTGTAAACACCGTTTGAGCTATAATATTGACGCTTAACCTTGTCTTTTATGTATTTTTTCTCCCCTTTTTTTTATACACTATTGATATAATAAATGTGTTGAGAATACATATACATACATATGCGTGTGCAGACTCTTGCCGTCGTGTGCCATTTGCCAATTATTAGCGGCCATTCACTTACCTCACTTCACTTCGGCTTTTCTTCTTCTTTACTGCTTTGCAAACCATTGATTGTATACAGAACAGACTACACGCGAATTCTTTCAATTTCCTCTTTACTTTACCATCACCTCTCTTCTACTTTCATACTCAAACGACGATCATTTCCTTTTGTTTGCTTAGCGTTCTTGTTGTTGTTGCTGTTGGTTGGACTATAGTAGTTGCTGTCTCGCTTGATTAAATAGACGATTCTTAACACCTGATCAACATTTGTTGTGCTGCTTACTCTGCTATTGATTACACACACACAAATATTATGACATGCAAAACACGTACATGTCTTTACTTAAGTCAGTATAATTTTAGCTGCACGTTTCTTCTTTTTTTTTTTGTATATGAATTATGAAAATTGGCTTTTTTTGGTGTCTTATCTGTTGTAAGTACTGTAATTTTGTTTTCTTTTAAAACTTGAATTTCTCTTCTTGACGCCTTAACAATTTCTTCTTGTGCCGAGCATGTCAGATTGCCTTCTTGACAGCTGACAGCATGGACGGCGTTCGTAATCAATCAAAAGTTGTTAACCGGCATAAGTTTGCGTAGGTTGTTGATTGTATCTTGTATAGCAACTTATGTTTTAGTTATGTCTGAAGAGAGCGAATTTAATTAATTTACTTTTTCTTTTTGCAACATAATATTTAAGCGCACAATTGATTAAGATATGTCTTTTTATGTAAGTAAAAGTTTAACGCTAGCTCTATATATGTATGTATGTATGTATAATGGCGACAATGGCAAACCAACGCTAATTGAATTAAAATATTGACATTGAAAATGTTAACAATAACGGAGCACTCGTTATGTTATAAACATTTGAAAGTTAAGTGGCTTTTGTTGTTGTTTTGTTGCCGTACGTGCGTGCAAATTCAATATGATTGTTCATTTAATGGATATGAGCTTATTTAAGAAGCCAAGCCGTGAGAAGAACGAACATAATAACAAAACACGAAACAACAACAAAAGCGGTGGGGAAAACAGTGACTATTATAGTGTCTGGGGGTATCATTATTATTACTATTATAAGACGGACAGAAATCATTTGAGCACGTTTGCACTCAAACAAGTTGTTGCTGTTATTTTAATTTGAGAAATAAAAAGTGAATTTGTGTGCCGCGCCAATAAAAAAAAATTAAACTTGAAATAGTTTTATTTAATGAACATTTCATTTGATTATTTAATAACGCAAATTTATTAAATCAACACTAATAATTGTTTGTTCAATTACAGATACAACGCGATGATGGTTTGCCACAATTTATATGCCGGCAGTGCACAGCGCAATTCTACATGGTGCGCAAATTTCGACGCAAATGTCTTAAGGTTCAAGCTCGTTTGCGTGCTGATTATGAGCGCATGCTGCAGCAGCAACAACAACAACGACAGCAGCAGCAGTCAGAAGCAGCACAGAAAGCGTGTGAGATAAAAGCATTAAAAGAAGAGTTGTTTGTTAAACAAGAAGAAGCAGAAGCAGCGGAGGAAGTGTTGCTCAAAGAGGAACAACAATATCAAAGCTACAAAGAACCGAAATTAGCACAGCCAAATGTTGAATCATTATGTGACATTTTCGATGAGGAGAAAATACTCAAAGCGCATGTCATCTATAAGCAATGCACTCCACGACGACAAGCGATGTCCGTGGCGGCGTACGATGATGTTGAAATGAAAGAAATTGCATTAATGCCAAATGCTGCTTTTGATGTTAGTCATCAAAGTAGCCAAGAATACTCAGAAGACGACATGGAAGACAAATTAAACACGTGCGCAGGCGCCGTGTTGACAGATGCAACAACAACAACAAGTACAAGTACAACAAACCCAACCAATGAACAACAAAAGACTGAAGAAAATGCAACAACAACAGAGAATAAAATCCGTCTTAAGATACACCTAACAACGACACCAATGTCGTCATCGCTCAACACAACAACAACAGCACCACCACCAACAACAACAACAAAACGTGATATAGTTAAGGCAATTCAACGTCGACATCGACGTATACATGTCATACAACGCACGGTGCGTACACGTTCCATGGCAAGTCGGGAATGCAATAAAACCGAAGAAAAACAACAGCAGCAGCACTGTGACACGTCTAATTGCACCAGCAGAGGCAACACCAATAACAGCAACAATAATAACATTGCCTTAGAGCTAAACAACACGTCGTCAACCTGTAATCAATTTGCTCATGATGATGGCGAAAGTGTGGCGTTGCTAGAGAATCAACTAACACAAGTCTTAGAACCTAAACCAACAAAACGTGCCAGAATAGAACAAATGGATGAAGATCAAGTAAAATTGCCGTGGAAAACAAAGGCTGCACGCAAAGAAATACCAAACTCTCTTGGTGCTGAACAAATTAAAGAAACGATAAGAAGAGATGATGATGACGCATTAAGAATACCAACAACAGCGACGACAAGGACAGATATATGCGAAGAAACGGCAGAACATAATATTCCAGCATACGAATCAGCGGAGCGAAACGATGTTAGATCAACTGTTGTTGTTGGTAGTGGTGGTGGTGGTGGTTGCCTTGCAGAGGTAATTGCATTGCCCAGCGGTAGTCGTCATCATCAAAAAGAATCTTGCCATAACAAAATGAGTCTTTTCATTAAGAGATTACCTATACAAATAAGAAATAAGGCGATAACAAAGATTTTACAGGAAAAACATAATGAAAAAATGCAATTAAATCGCGAAGAAAACAAAAGTAACCAAGAGCTTAACAATGTCCATGATAGTGAATTTGTTGAGGAGGAACAGACTAATAAGAGTGTTTTGCAAATGATTGAAAAGGTGTTTTTGCCTGAAGTGCCAGCTAGTGGTATATTTAGTGCAACAACTGATACAGAATCAACAATGGCGGCAACAGCCTACGAACAATGTAAATTAAATATTACAGAGCATGAACAACATGCGGTTGCTGTTAGACCACAGGAATGCATAGAAAGTCACCTTGAGACGCAACAGCCGGCGGCGTTACAAGGTGATGTCGGTGATGTAGCTTCGTTGCATGTTATCGATAATCGAACCAAAGAGAATTGTGTATCGAACGAAGAAGATGAACTCATGGTGCGTATACCGCTCTCTTCGTTAACTGATGCATTTAAGCGACGCATTGCTGATACAGTAAAGAGCACGACAGACTGTTATAATAATGATGCTCAAGTATTAGTTAATAGTTTTCAGCTTAACAAAGAGAATGAGCTCAATGATGAAGTGCATTTTCTTACAAGTGCTGCAGTGGTTAGCTCCAGTGAAGTCACAGCACGCGACGACATGATGGAAAGTATTAGCGCAACAACAGCAACATCGGTTAATGATGAAACTTTATCTATAACAACGGATAAAAATGAACAGAGCATTGATTGCCAGAGTGAATTTTTTGGTTTTCATGAATCATTGAATGAGACGAATGGCAAAGAAACAATGCAACGGGAACAGACACAGTCACAGCATTCGTCTTGTCCAGATAAAATTAATGATTTATTTGAAGACTTGGAGTTACACTGCGACGTGGTAACAAGTTGTCAGAGAAGTGTTGAAAACGATGAAAAAATCGATGTCATTAAGGCGAACGATGCCGCCGAAATGAATGATGACGATAACGATGAAACGATTGTGGAATCCAAAAGTAGTACTGATAGTGCAATGCTTGACAATAGCGATGATGTTGAAATGAATGATGTGGAGAGTACGCTTAATGGCATATTAAATGAGATGCAAGATCAGCATATTTATACGCCCGTTACAGATTTTCTAACACCGACTGATTATTCGCCGCTGACGGAGCAAACATTGCAAGAAGCATCGCCAGCAACGGCGACATCCGATGATGTAAGCAGCGTTTATGCGCCAAGTCCGGCTGTGCTCATGACTGTTAGCACAGAATGCTACGATGAATCGCAACAACAACAACAGCAGCAGCAGCAAACACTTGATGACCAGCAGCAGCACCAACGACAAACACAGACTATAGTAAACGATGCCGAACCAACTGCAACGCAAACAACATTAAATGAATTCTTTAGCAATGCATTTAACAATTATGAGCAAGTCTTTCCCGAAGATGCCAATGTGCAGGCAAACCTAATTGGTTTTCAAAATGATATACCATGTTTTGAGAATATCAACACAAACGCAAATGCTGCAAACACATTACCACTTCCGCATGTACAGAATGTAACGTCGACAAACAGTGCCTTACGTGGCACACGACAACTTGCTGAACTCATATCGTCGTCAACAGCAACAACAACAACAAATGATAGCTTACAGAATATAAGCATTACTACCAATCAACAACAAAACGCTGTCGCCGCAACATCGACAATTGGCATTATTGCCAGTGCCGTCAATCAGACACAGCCGATTTTTATGTCACATCAAACAGTCGAACCAACTGCAACAACAACGCCAGCAAGAACAACTCAAGTGAATGCACAAGCAACAGCAACAGTGGCGGCAAATACACTGCAAATCGAACTGTCTGAACTTTTAGATGAACTACAGCCGACAACGACGTCGACGTCGTCGCAAATGGCACATGAACAACAGCAGCAGCAACAACACAGTGCCGGTACGCCGGAACAGTTATTGAACTCCAGTTATACATATGCGCAACTTCAACCCATAAGTCAGACACAGTCAAACGATGGCAGCAAATTACAGTTCATAACATTGCCACAAGTAGACAATGTGCATGAGTATCATCAACAAAAACAACAAGAACAACAGCAGCATTTTGCACATCAACCGCTTCAGCATACACAACTACAGTGGTCTGCTGCCGGTGGCTTAGAATCGATACATACAACAAATGAACCACAACAAATAACCACAGCCTCATTGCCAAATGGTACGACCACAACAACAACAACATATTATATCAATACTGCCGATCTCTATCAACCGACTTTAGATAATGCAACACTTGCTACGCTTACAACACTGCAACAACAACAAAATACTCAACCACAACAACAACAGCAAACACAAATACTTGAATTGGATAAACGTCAGCATACACTTATCGATGGTAATGAAAATTATTTAGAAACAAGTGCTGCCACCACCGCAAACAGTGCTGCCACACTGAGCAATGGCCAACAGATTATGATTGTTATACCACATGGTTCGAATACAACAGCAACAACTGATGTACATAATCCAGTTGCGTCGGCAAGTAATCCACACCAAGCACCGCTGCAATTATACACTAATACAGAATTGCATGCACTTGGCAATACTCATCATCATCATCAACAACAACAACAACAGCAGCAGCAACCTCATCAACAGACAGTATTATTACAAACGCCGCCACGTAGCCATAAAAGCAATGGCGGTGGCAATCATGTTTTTCTTACCTCAACACCACTAACCCAACAGCAACAACAACAACCAATGCCAAATGCCTTACACTACACATTGTCACCAAACATATCGCCTGTGACACAAACAACGCACTCATGTTCGATAGCGGCAGCAGCAGCGGCGGCCGCAGCTGCAGCAGCATCTAGAAAGTCGCCACCAACATTATTAGCACAAAAAGGCTCATCGGATCGTATAAGCTTAAATTGTCGTTTCTGTCATAGTCGTCCGCGTTTTACAAACGATCATGAGTATAGTAAACATATTATTGAAATGCATCCAGCGCCGGCACCTTTCAATTGTCCACACTGTCCGATGCTCTTCGCTGGACGCGCCAAACGGCAACAACACATTATTGAACAACACTTCAGTCGTCGTTTTCCATGTGGCCAGTGTGGCCAAGCGTTTACATCGCAACGTTCACTCGATTTGCATTTGCAACGTAATCATGCGCCGCTGATTGATGCCAACACTGTTGGCGCTGGTACGCAACAATTTCTTATACAACAACAACAGCAAGGCGTCGATGTTGAGGATGTGCAATTGCAGTTGACGGAGGAATCTTACGTCGATGGTGGTAAGTTTGGTTTTTCGTGCGCATTTGTTGCGCAGCAACCAATCAATCATGAGTTTCAATAAAATTCTTACACTTTTTGCAGTAACTGATATAGAATCAAGTGGCACAAAAATCACTTGTGAGATCATTAGAACACCGGAGGCAAAGAAGCACACGCGCATATTGTGCTGTCCAGATTGTGATGATTGTTAGTTGAAATCAAATAAATGTTCTAAAAAATCACTTCTTTCTGTGCACGCACGTCAAAAAACCATCAAAATTAATAACGCACTAAACAAATTTTTCGAAAACACATTTGGGTTTTTTTTGTTTTTTTTTTTTTTGTTTTTTTTTTTTTTGTTTTTGGATTTTGTAAATATGCACCGTTATGTTTTTGCTGTTTAATTGGTTCGATAATAAATCATGTTTTACTTTGGGAAATGTTAAATAACAACAATCGATTAGTAATTGCACAATCATATATGTAGTAACAATCGATTAATAATCGTTGTTGCCAAATTAACAAACTAAAAAAATTCTCCATAAAACTCCGCTGCCACAATTGTGTTGTAAAAACCACACAAATATATAAAAACATAAATCTTTAAAATTTTGTATCTTTTTCCAAATACAGCCACCTCCGATGAACACTACCATGGCGGTTCACCGGCACCAATGGTCACCATCGTGCATGATCAACAAGAGATGACAAACACTGCGTGTCCATCGCCAGCCGCACCGCCAACACCCTTAGGTGTGTCCAACAGTAGTCCAATTTCTGGTGCACACATAACAATGCCTTCGCCCGAACAATCGGAACCGGATTCCACTTCAACAACAACACTACGTCAATTTCGACGTCGTCGTACATCACCAATAACGCCGAACTCAAGCGTTGGCTATGTCGGCACCAATCAAGCACAACAATCATCGGCACCATCACCGTCATCGTCGCCATCATCATCCACGGCCGATAGCATTCAATTGGGCGAACTGCGCAGCACACACAATTGTATTTATTGTTCGGCTCATTTCACAAATGACATTGCGCTGCGCAAACATCACCAGCTGGCGCACAGAGAGCAAGCGTATATGCCTTTTGTTTGCACAATCTGTAAACGCGGCTTCCGTATGCGTCCTGCACTTCAACGGCATATGGAATCGCACAATAGCGAGGGCCGACCATTCGAATGCGACACGTGTCATGTACGCTTCCCGCGTCGTTCACAGTTACGCCTTCATATCATAACCGTTCATATGCTTACTAAGCCGCACACGTGCGAGGAGTGTGGCAAACAATTTGGCACAGAAAGTGCTCTTAATACGCACATTAAATTTCATGGCGGTAAGTTAATGACAATTTGAAAATCCTTTCTTATTATTATGTATGTATGTATTTGTAAAGTAGTATTGTTTGTATTTAGTATTTATTATAGCTGTTGTTGTAATTCAATGTATTTAATATGTTTGTTGTTCGGTACTTAACAACAATTTCTTCCAATTGTGCATAACAGTTTTTAGTGACTTGATTTTTTCGTCAGGTAACTATTCGAACATGAATTTTTGTCAATCGGCACCTTTAATACAAGAATGCAACACTTTTGATATTATCGGAAACTTGCATGTTTACTAGACATTTAGCTAATTTTCGAGCAACACAATCCTCAACCTCAAACGTTTTATGTTTGACCATCTGAAAAGTATTGTCAAATGTTGTCCATGTGCCATGTAATTGTCTGTTTGATTGCAGTTAAGAAGAAATGTTAAAAAAAAACATTTCAAATTGCATATTTTTTTGTTGTTTGCACCAAGTTTTTAAAGCACCAACACAAATTCATAGAACAGATAACAAAAAACGCAAGTGTACTAAAAATTTGTGATGTAAAGTAAACAAAAATAAAAAGAAATGAGACAAATTTCACATTATTGACTTTGCAGAAAGAAAGTTCGAGTGCAGTGTATGCAAATATAAATTTTATCTTAAGAAAGATTTGCGCAAACATTGGCGCATACACACCGGCGAGAAATTTTACAAATGCGATCTATGCACGGATTCTTTTTTGCATTTCTCGCGTTATAGCGGTAAAGTTGTATAAAGAAAAAAATTTTGTTTTACTTATTTGGCTATATTTAGTTTGTAGTGCCCATTTATATAATTTCCACAAGCAATTTTATTTATTTTAATTATTCCTTTTCTTTTGGCACTAAAATTGATTTACTTTATATGCAATATTAATGCAAATACTAATCTCAATTCTTTTATTCTCATTTTTCTCTCAATTGCACACGTGCAGCGCACATCAGCGGTCATATGCCGCCGGCTGGCGTCTTCGTGCAGGAGGATAAAGCAGCGCAGCAAAGTGAAGAGTTGGTCGCGAAGCCAAATGTCGATGAGAAACTGCAACTAACGGATTTAAATTCAACAACGGGCATGAAAATAACTGTACTGAAACCAAATGATATTAATAATACTGCTGCTTCAATTGAATTGAACAACACCATTGCCAATAACAATAACAACAACATTTACATACCGGATAAATAGCCCCAGTCTTGTTTAGTTTATTTAAACTATTATAGTTATTACAATTATAATTTATGGACGCCCTACCTTTGGTATTTTTAAGTCGTCTAATGTAGTTTAGCCAAATTTTTTAACTTGTGCTCTCACTTAATGTTGACCTAAATGCAAACAAAACAAAAAAAAAAACAATTTTAGCAAACGCACAAAGACAAAACAAAACAGAAAATGTAAATTTATAAGTTGTATAATTTATAGTAAAAATTTATATTTTGTAATGAAACCCATCGGCATTTGTCACCGTTAAACATAGCAGCACAAAATATATATGTACTTCCAAAACATACTTCCAGAACATACAACTAATGAATATTTACAAAAAAAAAAATTGAATAAAAGAAAGTCTTTCCAAATGCATTGAATGTATTGTTTAAAGGACACATACTACATACTTCAAAACTCATGTAAAAATATGTGTTTTGGTATTTTTTAACAAAAAAAAATCAAAATTCTATTCATTGAATGAATAATACATTTAGTTCATAAGTCTGTCTCATGTATTTAATTATGTAATTTTAGTTAAGACTCATACTTTTATAGTTACATACATACATATACAAACATACATACGTAGTACATGTATTCATAAATATATATAGAGTTAAATGCAATTGTTTATGAGCCACTTGTCAGCACAAATGAAATGTTTTACTTTGCAAGTTTTCGTTTTATAAAAAAAAAGAGTACCTTTATGTAAACCGTTTAACACCAACATTCATTTTAATACAGTTAACATAAGAAATAAATTAGTTTGAATTTTGAATTTGTTTGTTTTATTGCGTTTTTATCAAAAGGGAAATGGGTAATTGTTGAAATCGTCCATCTAGAGCAAATATCAAAATGTTTTCTTTACAGAACAATAAACAAATAACAATTGGCTAAACATGAATGTTTATGTTAATTCATTTTAATATATAATAAACAAATACAAACAACATTTTGTTTAATGGTAAAAACAAGTCTTGTTAATAAATGAAGATTTATTTTCAAACTAAAAATATGCCACACACTAATCATAGTACCAATCGAGAAATAGCAAAGAAAAGGACATAACCAACAGAAAGAATAAGGACCAAACTCGTATGCCAGCATTGCGTTGAGTCGCTTGACGAATTTGCTCATTAGCGTCTTTCACATTCTCTGTGGCGCCAACAACGGCGCTGACAATGCGATCGATATTGTGATTTTGTAAGGTAACCTAAAGAAAAAGAATAAAAAGAATGATTAAGCAAAGTTCTGTAAGCTAAGGCCAAAGAGACCAACCTTCTCAGTAAAGATATCCTGTAGTTGTGCAATGTCAACGACATTCTTTTCGATTTGCTCAACCTCTTCGGTAAGGCCTTGTAATTCATGGTAGAGCTGCATGTTTTCCTCTTCGAACATTTGAACATCCTCCGGGCTTAAGGCATTCGTTTCGTCTTCGTCATCTTGTTGTTCAGCCGATTTCTGTATGTCTTCATCGAGTGCAACCTTTGATGATTTCATTTTCAATTCAGTTTCACCATTTGTTTGCAACGCTGTAGTGGATTTCGCCACTTGCTTTTTACGAGCACGCGAACTACGCGAATTGTCATCCAACAATAAATTTTGCTTATCTGACTTATCGTCACCAGTTTTATTATCATCGCCACCATCATCCTCCCATTGCCACGCATCGTCCCAACCTGTTTCGGATCGGTCATCGGTTTCGTCGGTGTTTTCCTCTTCCTCCTCTGTCTCGCTTGACACCTGTCGACGACGAAGTTTACCACTTTGCTCACCTGCCGGTCGTACTGGTATCATTTTTTTATCAGCTGCCAATTTCAATAGCCTGTATGTCTCCAATTCGTGTTGAACACGGTATTTTTTCTGATCCAAATAGATTTGCTGTACGCTATGCAAATAACTAACCAATAAATCAAGCACGGCTTCGATGTGTGCGCGTTCTTGTTGTTTGCTCTTGACACGCTTCCAGTCGGCACGCATCTGTGCCAAGTGTTGGGTGTAGTAGGTTACGAACTTTTCAGATTCCCGATCGATAAGATCGCGCTGTTCGTCAGTCATGGTAGCAGCTCTCTTCAAATGCTGACCAATACGCATATAGGCAGTGCGATTCTCCAGCAATACATTACGCAAATTTGTAATCTTATTGCAGACATCTTTTGCTTGGAGTGCGAACTCATCACGCTGTTTTGGAGCGGTGGCACCGGCACCACCTCCCTTGGACAATATACGATTCTTATCCAGCGTATTCTTATTCGGCTGCGACAGTTCTGACCTACGCTGAAGCTTGACGGTCATTACACTTGCTTTAAACTGTTGTGTGATATCCATGATGTCCAACGTAACTTTCTTCCAGTTGAAACGGTTTTATCGCATCTTGTAGAGCATAAAATCAAATTTTCAAGCCAAAACGATAAAGTTTGACAAACAAAACGGACACATCACAAAAAAGCTACAACACAAGACTTTTGAGAGTTGGTAACACTGGTTGTTTTTAACGCCGATTTTACTTCAGAGATTTTTAACGCCGATATAGAAAAAACTCCAGCTCCGAACTGGAACTGTCGCGCCTTTTTGGCTTTGAATTTTTTTTTGTTTATCTAAAGTTTTATTCTAATAAGATAAGATTGCAAAATGCAGGCATTTCTCAAGACCGGCAAGACAACAAATGCAGCAGACCGCGGTGGCGCGAGTGGCTCAACAGGTCACACAAGCGGTGAGCGACGCAAAGCACCGACGCCATGGGTTGAGAAATAGTAAGTAAATTGCCACTTGTAGCTGTAAAAATTAGTTCTAACTATTATTTTTGCTAAATAAAGCCGACCCAAGAGCGTTGAGGATGTCGTTGAACAGTCGGAAGTTGTTGCCGTGCTGCGTAAATGCGTTGAGGGCGCTGATCTGCCAAACATGCTGTTGTATGGTCCACCGGGTACTGGAAAAACGAGTACTATTTTAGCAGCCGCTCGACAGATCTTCGGTGATATGTACCGCGAACGTATACTCGAATTGAATGCTTCCGATGAGCGTGGCATCAATATTGTACGAACAAAGATCAAAAACTTTGCACAATTAACGGCGAGCGGCACGCGTCCCGATGGCCGTCCTTGTCCACCATTTAAAATCATTGTACTCGACGAGGCCGATTCAATGACACATGCCGCTCAGGCGGCACTGCGACGCACCATGGAGAAGGAAAGTCGCAGCACACGTTTTTGTTTGGTCTGTAATTATGTGTCACGCATTATTGAACCCATAACGTCTCGTTGCACCAAGTTTCGTTTTAAGTCTTTGGGCGAGGAACAAATTATAGCACGGCTGCGACACATTTGCGAATTGGAAGCCGTAAAGATTGACGAAGATGCCTATAAAATGATTGTACAGATCTCTGGCGGTGATATGCGTCGTGCTATTACAACATTACAGTCTTGCTATCGTCTGAAAGGCGGTGAACACATAATTAAAACAGATGATTTGTTTGAAATGTCGGGTATGATACCGGAGCACTATTTGGAAGACTACTTGGAGGTGTGTCGATCGGGCGATTACGCGAAGCTTGAAAAATTCGAACGAGAAATTAATTATGCGGCCTACAGTGTTGGTCAGATGTTGGAACAGTTTGTCGAGTACATCATACGCAATCCTACGTTAACAGACAAACAGAAGGCCATCATTTGTGACAAATTAGGCGTAAGTTGAGCAGCTTGGTGTACCAAACTATAAATTACTAATCTGATATTTGCAGGAATGTAGTTACCGCTTGCATGACGGTGGCTCGGAATACCTACAGATCATGGATCTTGGTTGTGCCATTATTCTTGCACTTAAATGATTCCATCGTAAATGAAATACATTCACTCACACTTTAAACTTATTTGTTTTATTACTTATTTGTCTTATATTTTACGCTTACAATTATTTTATGAATACAAACATTGAAATGGATAAAAATGAACTCTAAACTTAAAACTAATACACGTCTAATGGACCATTTCGAATTCTTCTTCATCGCGCTCACGTTTCACACTTCCGCCGCCAACACCGGCATTCATGTCCAACTCCATTTTCACTTCTACATTCGCCTCAGATTTCATTTCCACAACCTGTGACATTGGTTTTGTCATAAACTTAATGGTTGGCTTTGGTATGGTAACCACTTGTTGCTTGGCTGCTAACGAATGCGGTCGTTTGAGTGAATTTGCACCTGATACAGATTTAACTGTGGTTTTAATTGTGCTGCGACCTTCCAGCGCCGACTTTGTCATCTTTTTGGGTTGATTAGCCGCTCGCAGTTTGTAGTTGATGGCAGTTAGGCAATAGCGATCTGGTGGCAACCGTAAACCGCAAAGTGGTTTTATCGGTGGCAGCGGCATAGCATTTCGCACCTCCGCCAACTTTGAGAGCACATGCCGTGTAGGAGGGCCCGTGAACGCCTTGTCTAGTACAATCTCCGTAGCCAGTTTAACGTCATCAAGATCAATAGTTTTCTTGCGCGCATGATTGGCAAAGACTTTCGCATCGTCCAGTATGCAAGTCACATAGCCTAGTGCATGAAATATAGACATAAACTGTAGTATTTGCTGCATTTTGTAAATAAACTACTTACGATATGTGAATTCCAACAATTGGTTGACTACGCGTGGTTCATATTCCTGAACATTCATTTCCTTTAAAATAGACATTATCACCTGTGCGTCTTTGGGCACATGTTTAACTTGTGAACTTATTTTTGATTTTTCCGACTTTTCGGCCATGTTTTACGCGTTTTATTTTAAAATTAAAAATAAAATTCCGAAAAAAGACGCTGACAAAAACAATTTGAAGACATGCCAACTGGTGTACGATTTCGTGAATTTTGGATTATTTCAGTGTTACCAAATATAAAAAAAAATTTTCCCCTAAACACAAACGAAAAACCCCTAAAATTCCTACAATTTTTATGAAATCCCCCTAAATAACTGTTATTATTATTAAAATAAATAATTAATTATAAATACACAAATTACATAATCAATTATAAATATAAATTAAAATATGATCAAATAAAACAACAACAACATAAAAACAACAACAACAACATAAAAACAACAACAACATAAGAAACAACAACAACAACAACTCAAGCAACAACAACAACATAAGCAACAACAACAACATAAGCAACAGCAACAACTCAAGCGTCAACAACAACAAAAGCAACAACAACAACAAAAACAACAACAACAACAAAAACAACAACAACAACAAAAACAACAACAACAACATAAGCAACAACAACAACACAAGCAACAACAAAAACAACAACAACAACACAAGCAACAACAACAACATAAGCAACAACATAAGAAACAACAACATAAGCAACAACAACATAAGCAACAACAACAACAACTCAAGCAACAACAACAACTCGAGCAACAACAACAACTCAAGCAACTTCAACAACATAAGCAACAACAACACAAGCAACAACAACAACATAAGCAACAACATAAGAAACAACAACATAAGCAACAACAACATAAGCAACAACATAAGAAACAACAACATAAGCAACAACAACATAAGCAACAACAACAACAAAAGCAACAACAACATAAGAAACAACAACAGAAGAAACAACAACATAAGCAACAACAACAACATAAGCAACAACAACAACATAAGCAACAACAACAACTCAAGCAACAACAACAACTCAAGCAACAACAACAACATAAGTAACATCAGCAGGAACCAGAGACGTCATCACACCCCCGCAGCAGCGACCCGACTGCGATTTAACATTTTACATCGCCCTTTTTATACAATTTTCCAACATCTGTAAAACCTCTGTTAAATCCAAAATTAAGAATTTACTATTGAAGTGACTTATGCAACACTATTATGTCAAGCAAACATACGGCAAACTTATATTCAACATTCTTGTATTGCACTGTTAGCGAACTGTTAGCACGCTACTAACACTCTGTAACTAAATTTTAAAACTACAGCCTGCTAAATACATTTACACGCATTTTACTGCTTTTTTATTATTTGCAGTGACGTAACATCATTGGCGAATTTTAAAAGTTGCCAGTGCTACCAACTTTCAATAATTTTCCTCCTCTAAATAAACGCTAAATGTTAGTCTACTATCAATGTTAGCAATAGTCTGTTATAATCAGAAATTTAACAGCACTTAATAAAAAGTCAGTTTTAATTCAAAATTACAATTGATTTTTGATTAGATGTTCCAAAATTCTGAAAGCATATAAAGTTTGAAATTTGTAAAATGAATTCGTATGCTGCTTTTTGAAAATTCAAGTCAACCGATGAATGAATGAATCAAATTGAAACCACAGCTTATTGACTAGTATTTATTATAATAACCATCTTACAAAGATTACGTACGTATTAGTTTTTTATATGTGATCCAATATAAAGCTAGAGCTATAAAAATGAAACGCAATCTCAAATACGTGATTCACTTACATTTCTAAATATTTATTAATTTACAATAGCATAACATTACATTTAATCATTGATTGATTCCGAAGATGAATTTACAGCGAACTCTCAAAGTAACTTTGGGTTATACAACAAAACAAAACCCGCCCGCGCACTTAACAACATTCATGCCAATTTGGCTCTTCACATGCCGGCTTTTCTAACATTGAATATTCCTATATTGTATAGCAACACCCAGACAACATAGGGCCGGTCAGCTTGAACACTAAACCGACCTATGTGTTGTGTGGCCTTATGAAACATTGATGCACTTAATATTAGAAACGTTGGAAAATGCAGAGCTCTTAATTGACATCAATGCTTAACAATATTAGATTATTTTTAATTATGTATAATAAATATATATTTATATATATATATATGTTTGTATATATAGACGCTTTTGGTGTTAGCACCTGTTAGCCAGGCTCGTTACTCGTTCACAGTATGGAGCACTGTGGTTTGCTCTTTGGTTTCTTCTCAACGGCACGCACGGCTTCCTCAAACACCTGATTCAGATTGATCTTTTTTTTGGCTGAACATTCGACCAAATTGTAGGCATGTATCTCCTTACGCAGCCGGCGTCCTTCGGCAGTCGTCACAAACTTTTCGGAATTGGGTATGCGCAGATCAAGCTTTGTGCCAATTAGCACAACGGGCACATTATTGGAGAAATGACGAATCTCGGGCCACCATTTGCTCTTTACGTTCTCAAATGATGTACGACTGCTGATCGAATAGCAAAGCAGAAAACAGTTGGTCTGTGCAATGAATGAAATTGTTAGCGGTAATTAATTGATTTATTTTACTGTTTACATACATTTGGATAACTGAGCGGTCGGAGACGCTCGTAGTCCTCTTGTCCGGCCGTATCCCAAAGTGTCAGATTGTATTCATTATCGTCGACTGTGATGTTGCAGGCATGATTATCGAATACTGTTGGTATATATTCCTCGGGGAACTCATTCTGTGTGTATGTGATCAACATGCAGGTCTTGCCGACCATGCCATCACCTACTATTGTGATCTTAAGGGGGCGCAAACTCTTTGACATCTTATCTTAAGCTGTAAAGACAAAAAGCAAAAATAGTTTATAAGGCATCAAAACAATAAGGGAGAGAGAGAGAGAGAGAGGCGTGGCGTTTAAAATGTATCTGAATTGTTATTGTTGGCACATTACACCAACATCACCATGTGCTTGCATCTGTGCTTCTTACACTGAGCCAGACACCTCCGTTCGTTTGGCTAATGTTCACTGCCCTACGTGGGCGCGCCTTTTAACACATTTTTATCCTGTTTAGTTGCTATTTTTGATACACACACACACACCAATAAAGAAAAAAAAAAATAAAACAAAATGCAAAAATAAATCTGTCTTGCCGGCAGACCGGAAATTTGTCTCAGTGACGCTCGCTGGGCTGCTTTTAATCAATGTGCGCCATATGCTGATGTAGGCTCATACTCTGTGAATATTATGTATTCCAAATGATGGAGACAATATTGGCACGTAAGCAACTTTAAGATGTTCTTCGTATAATATATAAAGTCAGCAGAAGAAGAGTGCAGTAAACTTTTTTATGTATAGGGGGTAGACTTATCGGAGGATATTGATAAATATTAGCAAGTTTTCTAAAAAAAAAAGGGACGAAAAGAAGGACGACTTGAAATTTAGACCCCTACCCCCTCTTGGTGAGATTTTAAAGAACTCCACCCTCTGTATATCACATGAGATTTATCTATAGATGTGCCTAACTTTTTAAAGTTGTATTTAAGTGCAGCAATTTTAACCCTTCGGCTACGCCCCTGCGTTCCATTGAACTCCAACAATTAGCAAAGGCTTCAAATCTTACAAAGCAATGCGAATTAAGAGACACACAGCCATTTGAGAGTACTTGAGCATAAACAGTTGCTGTACAGTGTACACACATAACCGTTAGCCTGTGTAGACTTTTAGACCGTTGGCGTTAACCATTTAAAAAGCAGCAAAACAAAAACAAGTTGCCGGCTACTTTTGAATCTGCGCACATAAAAGTATTTTTTTTTTTCGTTTTAATCTAATCTGCAGTTCAGCAATAAATTTGCGACCGCCATGCAAGACTTTATGTACACTTTCACAATCATTCACACACACATACATACGTGAGTATATACGAAGGTATGTACATGTGTGTACTTTGACTTTATGATTTATTTTTGTAAGAATTGAAGTTGGCGACAACGACAACGATGACGATGCCGACGCACCAACAACATTCCAAATGATTATGTTGAAACAATTATTTCATGGAAATAACTTTCATAAATGGAAATGTTTTTGTAATTAGCTTGTGACATTTTTCATTTGATATACAAGCACATGAAGGCGTTTTTTCTTTTGATTAAGTAAAAGATTTTTTGATGTTATATCATAAAATTATATGTACCTTCAAACTTTAAAAATAAAAAAAAATTAACGCACTTTCACTTCAAATAAAAAAGTAGACTAATAAACATTTCTTTGAACTTTTCATTTAATTAAAACAAGTTTACTAACGCACAAGATACAAAAAAGAAAAAAACAGTTGAAATAAAAGATACTCAAAACAAGAAAAATCATATACAGCTTCATTGGCACAAAGCTTAACCAGATTTCCCTGCTCTTCAAAACGTTTGCTTGACTGTATGGATATATGTATGTGTGTAGGTGTCTAAATTAACATAACGAGTCAAAGATCTGACAACAACCAGAAATAAAAGGCAAACAACAACATCACGCGCTTTGATGCTAAATTGTTTCTTCTTATGTGATTGTTGTTAATATTAAATATGCCTATGTTACAAAGCAGTCGACCAACACATACGCTAATTCAGTTGTAAGCAAAGTTGCTTAACTTCTACCGTGAAAACTCATATGAATTACTGGAATTTTTTACTTTTCAAACAAACATAAAATGTCAGTAACTGTAACTCATATCTCAGCTTGCTGGTGACTCATCGCATACTTAATAATTTTATTGACATCAATCGCGTCTAGTTTGCACTTGTCGCCAGCTCATGTTTTGTTATTATTTTTATAAGTAATTATTATTATTTTTGAATGTCGTTGAATAAGGTCTTCGATGAGTTGCTTGCTCATTGTGGCGCATGCGTTGTTAGCCAACTTGATATAAATTGCCGTTCTATACGCATGACTCATCCACTCTTCAACATCATCATCACCATCATCATCAACTTCATGAATATAACTCATCGCACAGCTTTGTCGCTGAGTAAAGGTTGATAAAGTCTTACGAATCTCTTTGTGACTGGTTATTTTTTTGTGTTGTTGTTATTGTTGTTTACAAATATTTTACCGTTTTTGTTAAATATTTTGTAAACAAAAAAAAAAGTTTCGTTAATGGTTTTTATGTACAAATGTTTAATGGTCTTATGTCACATAACGCTTACACAACACATAAGGCAATTAGTATTCCTGCTGTTTTGCAGAGCAAATTTGACTTTGTACGAAGGAAAGTTGGCTTTAAAAACTTTGGAAAGACATTCAATCAACTTGACTGTACAAACAGAACCTTTGTTTCACTACAATTCTCTAGAAAATTATTTGAAACGAGTCATAATATAAAAGTAGGCGCTGCGTAAAATCTCATCTGGAATTTATTCATTCAAGAATGAAGTTTATAAAGAAAAAGAAGTCTCATTGGTGGAAAATAATAATTTTAATTTTAATATTCATTTTGATCGTTTTAATGGAGATCAAAGTGAATACAAGAGCCACCATTGCCCATTTGTTGGAATATCAAATCCCACGATTTTACGTAAAAACATCGATGTGTCAAATGAGATACGTGAATCCTTATGAGCATGATGCCATGTCATTTTTCAAACCGCATGGATATAAGAAATGCGCTAAGGATAATGATTTGGTCACCGTCATCTATAATCAGCATACGCATCAACATCGTCTCAAGATTGTTGGCGAGGCCAATAGAAGAAGGTCGGACATTGTTTGCTGCTATCAGCAAATTGTACGTGGCAATAATAAACAACCGGATAAATCAATCAAGTAAGAATTCCATTAAACAGTATCCTATGTTAGATAGGAACACATACGGTTGTCTATACCAATTCGAGTGTTAGACTACGCTATGTCTTCGGTGTTCTAATGTAACATAGGCGTACTTAATGCTGAGAATGGTAGAAGAAAATTTTAAAAATCGGCGGCCTCGTCTTCTTGGTATCGTTTTGATTATGACACATTGTTTTTCCACATAGAATACATAGAAGATGTAAAAAGTTTGCAAACAACTTCATTGTGCCGAAAAGCATTGATGCAATAATTGTTAATTGCAAAGCAAATAAAAAACATTGGCAACGTTTGGCATTCTCCTTTGTACACTGGAAGCCAAGCAATGGCAGCAAAGAGCGAAGTGGCAACAAGTCTGCAAGTTATCCAAGTGTTCTCATATTTGGCATTGATTCGCTGTCGCGCATCAATTTTCGACGGAACATGCCTTGGACCCATGAGTATTTGAAGAAGCACAAATGGTTCGAGTTGGAGGGTTACAACAAGGTATGGCCAACGAACACAACAGCAACAACCATTGATGCCAATTTAACGTGATTGCCACAACACATGCGTCAGTTTAGCGCTCAAACTCAGTGGTGATGCTTAAACTGTGATGACATGACCACTGAGTTTGAGCGCTAAACTGACGCATGTGTTGTGTGCCACCTTGAAACATAAGGATACTTAATATTTTGTATTAATTATGACAGAATATAAGAACCCAACTAATTTTATTGCTATGTCCCAACTTACAGATGGGTGATAATACCTTTCCCAATTTGATGGCGCTGCTTACGGGCTACTCGGAGAAACAGGCTTTTGAACTCTGCAATCCAAAATTGCTGGATGGCCTAAGCAAGTGTAATTTTATGTGGCACAAATATAAGGAGCACGGCTATAAGACCGCCTATGCTGAAGACACTGTAGAGATAGAAACATTTAATTATCTAAAGAAAGGCTTCCTAAAGCCGCCAACCGATTACTATCAAAGACCTTTTCTCATCGGCGTAGCAAACAATCTACCCATCAATTCCAGAAATGAGAAACATTATTGTGTGGGACGCAAACATTATGCCGAATATGTGTACGATTATGCCGAACAGTTTGTCACCGTCCATGCAAATTCATCGGTGTTCGGCTTATTTTGGGCCAATAGCTTCAGTCACTCGCAATTCGATGCGCCTTCAAGCATGGACTACCGTATTGTCAAGTATCTTCGTACATTTGAGGCACGCGGTGTATTCGAGCGTAGCATTGTCATCTTCCTGAGTGATCATGGCATGCGTTTTGGGCCGTTGCGTTCACTCAGGAGCGGCTATCTGGAGGAACGTTTGCCATTCTTTTTTATCTCGTTGCCGCAATGGTTTCAACGTGCACATCCCGACTTTGTAGCAGCGCTTGAAGTGAATCGTAATCGTCTGACATCGCCATATGACATACACATGACACTGCATCATATCTTAGAGTTGAACATGCAAAATCGGACATACCCACAAGCGCTGGGCTGTCCAAAATGTCAGAGTATCTTTCGGACCATGCCGGAGCAACGCACATGCGCTGATGCCGGCATCGATCAGTTTTGGTGTACATGCGACAACTATCAACATATTACTGAACTTGATCATATGACTGTCGTTTCCATCACCGAACTGTTAATCCTTGAAATCAATCGATATTTAGTGCGTAAAAAATTGCGCAATTGTGCGATTCTTAAATTGAGCGTCATCAGACATGCTGAAAAATTGTTGTTGACAAATGGCAAGGAAAGCTATCGCGTCATGTTTGAGGCAAGACCGAATAGGCCGCTTTTTCATGCTACTATTCAGTATGATCACAAAAATCATAACATTGAATACGATTTGTTAAAAGTGAGTCGTATAAATCAATACGATACTAAATGTGTTGCACCATTGAGTGCGAAGAAGTTTTGCATTTGTAATACTCGAATTTAAACATTGTATCTTTCTTATACTGCCCTGTTGTAATAAAAACCATGCAATTGATCATAGAACAAACTCAAAAACATTAAAAACCGCAAGCGTTACCTTATGTATTCATTTGACGCTATGAAACATAGGAGTATTGATTGAAAGGTACATGCGTTGCCAATAGCAGACGAATTCAAATCAAATCTAAGACGTTGACATGTGCAGCAATGCAATCAATTTGTATAGAAGTAATGCATGTTAGAGTGTATAGAAACCAAACATGAGGCAATAAAGCGGAACTTTTGCTCCCCAGACAACTTTTGCAGCATTTGAGCGTTTTTATTTCAATTAAAATGATTATGGCCTTATATATATAAAGGGCAAACAACCTTCAACTTGATTTTTTTTCGCTTACAAATAAAAATAAGCACAAAAGCAAAAAAGAATAGAAAATAGAAACTCTTTTCCGCAATTCATTGAGTACTTTATGTACTCAAGCAGCTATTTTTCTTTCTGCGCCGTTGTTCGTCTTTTGTTTAGAAGCTTTGCTTGTTTATAAAAATTTGAACACAAATTGTTTTCAAAAACCAAAAAACAAAGAAGCGTTTTAATTTATGTGCGAAAGAAAATAGTTTTTGGCTTACGTTTGCTTTATTCTTAAAATTTTTAAATTCCGTTGTTTTTAATGTTTAGAAAATGCTTTTGTTTTCCGATTGCAACTTCAACTTCTATGCCATATTTATCTGTATTTCTTAATATAACTACGTTGAGGCTTGTCCGGATGCTGTGTTATCATTTGATATGCTCTCGCAATTGCCTTCAATTCGATTTTGAAGCCAAGCACAAACCAATGTTTTCCTTACACATATGTATTTTATCTACAATATTGCCGTTTCAACAGCTTGTAATTAATATGCCATCATATAAATATATATATAAATTTTTTTTTATACACTATATAATAATATAATTAATTACTACGAGCCCAATGAAAAAAAAAAAATAACAACACTGCCCCTCTTTGTGTCTTTACGTGGCTGTGTCTCTCTCACTCGCCTGCGCCTTAGCATTCTTTTTATCACACACATACACACACACACATGCAGTCTCCCATTTCATTCGTTTCAAGCAATCTGCTACGAAGTTGTCGCTTCGAAAATATTTGTATCAAGTTTCAAAAAGCACCGTTGTTGTTGCTATTGTTGTTGGATGTTGTACTTGCTACTTAAAACATGTTTTCATTTTGTTTTTATTTTTAATTCTTTTTTTTTTCAGTCTCTCATAATTTGTTGCATTTTATTAACATTTTAATTGAAAATATTGTCGCCGTTACTCATACAATTCAAAGACACCTCCTCACTTGACCTTTGCTTCGCTTGGCTTGCTGGTTTTTATTGTTGTTTGGCTTTAATCTTCATAAAATCAGTTCATCATCATTGAATGTCATATGTACTTGGCTGCTGCACTTGCTTTATAGTGCATCTCTTTATTGTTCATTACAAACAACAACAACAACAACAAAATGTCAGTCAATCTTTAAGTCGTCGCTCGTTCATACGATCATTCGGTCCGCAATGGACCGTTTCATGCACTGCCGGCTTATCTGCTCTATAAGCTCGTTTCCCCCGCTTTTTCTTAAGCTGTTTACATATATTGTATATATTTTTTTTCTTAAGAATTTATAACAAATACGAACATAAAACGCGGACAAGTGTTTTATAAGTCAGATTAAATTTCTTTTCAAAGCTATGCAGACTTTATTTTATGTGTTGATGTTTATTTATATATATTTTTATTTATTTGTTATAATTATTTTTTTTCTTATAAAGTTATTTGATTAATGCTCTTTTTGTTGTTGAGCTTAGCTTGACTTGTTTGTGTTTTTATTTATAAAATATTTGAAATATTAAAAACAATTGTTCTTGGCATGAGAAAGTATTTTGGTATGAGATTTTACGACGATAATTTATCGTTAATAAGTTAATCGAAATGTGCCAGAGATGATTTACTTTAGTGAAAATATTTTAAATTAATTTTCTTTTCAATATTTGTTTATAGTTTGTTATGTTTTCTGTACTTTTTCTATAATTGTTTGTAAAACGAAATATCACTGACTAGCTTCCACGGAAAAGTCAATCCTTAAAGAACTTTTCAAGATTAGCTATCTTAATTTGAATGCGATCAACTTTTCTCGTCTATGAGGGTTCATTGTTGTGTGTTCTATTATGATAAGTCATACCAATATTTAAAAACGATTTTTCTAATAATAATAATCAAATAAAAATTTTATTTCATTCAATTATCATAAACATTGTATTGTAATCAAACAAAAAAATTACCGAAACAACTTCGAAATGTCATCAAATAAAGGCAAACTAAATAAAACTCCAACTCGCCGTAATCATCAACAGGAAGTGTCAAAACAAAACAATAAAAAAACAAAAAAAAAAAAAAAACAACACTCGACTGATAAGCGAATTCGAAACTGAAACAAAAATTGCTTTAATATTGTACAATTTGAATGCATGAAGACAATAAAAATCGTATTAACCTTTGCTAATTGAACTAATTGCGTACGCGTGGCCAACAATTGCTATGCCAATGAATCATATTTCTATCTGTTTTTGTATCTTTTTGTTTGCATTTGCTGCGTAAAATTTATAACTGTAATGATTGCAGACAAATGAGCTATCAAAAGCGCATATTTGCCCAACTCCTTTAACTATGTACTAGTCAAAAAAAAAAAAATAAATAAATAAAAACGGTAAATGTCTGAGTACTTGAATAGGAAAAAAAAATGGTTAAAAAAGCTGTGCTGATATACAATCTCTTCTTTAATCTTATCTAATCAGTTTAATAAACACAAACACATGCTTGAAATACTAAAAAAAAAACCAAAAAAGTTTTTACCGACAATTTTCGCAAATAAAATAAGTGTTGAAAAAAATACTTGTGAGATACTGTATCTATGATCGTTATATATAATACTTTGCTGCTGCTCTTATAAAAGGTACGACTACACATATGTATATATGTAGTTATGTAAATATGATATCTTCAGTTTCTCCGTTCTGTTTGCGCTTTAGAACCATTGACTGTCTGAGTGTTAGACTCGCGTTTGTTTAGTTTTTATACTCTTTACGTGTGTAAAAACAACAAACTTTTTTTTAGAAGAAGACATCTCCGACTATACAAAGTATATATGTACATATATTCTTGATCAGCTCCACAAGACGAGTTGATATAGCCATGTCCGTCTGTCTGTTTATTGCCCTCCATAATTAGATCACTGAATCTAGTAGCCCCCATACGAAAAGAAGAAGAAAAATGAACAAAATTTAAACGTTATATGAAAAACTTTTCATTTCTTTTCAATTCACTTGAAATTTTACACTTACGTTCTTAGGGAAACATGTAAATGATCTTGATCTTGATCTTGTGGCACAAAAAAGGGCGTGAAGAGTATATAATCTTCGACAAGGCCGATCATAACGTTCTTATTGTTTTTTTTTTAACTTGAGACAAGATACATTTTTATATATATTGCTTACAAGTGTTCTGACACAAACAGTTTTGCTTAAAGCAGCAAAAACATACAAATATGTAATCTAACTGTCATTTAGTTGTGTTGTAAAACCTTCTATGCCAATTAGTATAAAAAAAACATTAATAAACAACAACAAAAACAACAACGACGCACCTTAGTCGTTGTGCATGTGTTGGTAACATATTTTGGAGCTTATCCCTTTTTAAATAAAATTTAGGATACGCCTGCGCACCAAAATGGTTCGAAGCGCCCAACATGGCACAACAGATTCGTATAGGATTTTCATAGCGTACAAAAAAACAAAAAAAACAAATTGCAAAATCACACAGGCAACAACAACGAAAACAGTCACAATAAAAAGGTAACATATAATGAATTTATTGTTGTTGTAACTGTTTGAAATTCCATGCCTTTGTGACGACGACGACGACGGACACAATTCGACTGACTGAAGTGACGTGACGTGAGTTCGATACTTAATGAGTCAAGACCAGAAATGAAATGAAATGAACATCACATGGATCGATCAGCAGCGAGGGTGGCAAGAACAATTTAGTTGAGAATCGAAATAAAAGTTCTCTAGTTTTTGTTAAGTTAATATATGTAAGTATTTTGTGAATTATCACTCGCACTTTTGCTCATTTTGTTGTTTTTTTTTTTTGCTCTCCACACACTTTTGCGATCAACATACAAAAAAACTTGTTGCCAATCGATCGAGAGCACTCTGGAAGCTTTAATATTACATATATACTAAACATGGGTAAACAAATTTGAAAAAACACAAACAAAATACAGTGAAATAGCCAAACCCGCACAACAACAACAACAAAAAACACATAGATACGCAATACACTGTGTGTGTGTGTATGTATGTTAGATACAAGTGTACGTACGCACACAGTGACAAGCGCAAGGTCAACTTGCTTTTTGTACAAAAAATTATTATTGACTTTTTAGTGTTGTTTTAATTAAAATTATAATTTTATCGTTTTTTAAGTTTCTTTCAACCTCTCTCACTCTCTGTTTGGTTACTCAATCGCACACACACACAGAAACACTTTGAAATCTTTATTTATTATAATTTTTTTTTGCAATCATGTGCAAATTATTTTATTATTAATAAACACAATTATCTTTACAGACACGTACTTTTTTTCTTTCTATTATTATTTTGTTGTAAAGGCTTTGTTGAAAACACGTTCGAATTACGAAGTTTCCACGTAGTTTTTTTTATTTTTTTTTGTATTGATTAAGGTATCGACGACGGACGATCGCAACAAACCGACCAAATCAAATAACGTTCAATGATCGAACCCGGTGACGATATAACTGAACAAAAAACGCACACAAACAAACACGATTGAAAACAACCGAACAGCGTAATAAATGAAAACAACGATCAACCGCGCTCGCGTCAAGTGTTGTTTGTATCTCGGCGATTGTTTCTGAAATGCGTTGTGAGAGTCGACGACGAAGGCGGTTTACAAAAACTTGTTTAAGGGGCTACATACGTCTAGCAGCTCAAAAAATTTCGATTTAAGAAATAATTTTTTTTTTTTTTTTTGTGGTATAATATGAAAACTAATAAAAGCAAATATTACACATTGTTTATTGGCATTTAAGGTTTAAATCAAAAATTATTTTACCTCATATTTATCAAAACTACTGCAGAAAAATTAAAGCAATCACAAATTTTAAAATAAAAAGAGCGTTTCAGTGGCATTAAGTTTTCTGTATTAAATTGTTGTATGCACTACTGAAGTGTCATATGTACATGCGATAGTATACAAGTTTTGCTGGCAAACGTTTCATTTCAACTGTTTCATTTCACCGCTAACATTAAACTGTCTTTCGTTGCAAATGACAAAGGCACAACTTTGGCCAATTAAATGTGGTCGAACAAACACAGACCGAAACGCTCAGAAATGAATATTGGCGAAAAATTCAAATATATTTTCACAATTTTCCACAAGAATTTAACGATTATTTCTACAAAAATAACAATTGAGTTCTTTTGTGTTACAAATGCTCAAAAATGATATTTTTATCAAATTATATTGTTGTTGCTGTTGCAATTCTTGATAAGCGTTTTTATATGTTTATATATTTTTGCCTTAAGATAAGATTTGACATTTTGAATTGTTTTGAACTTAAGAAAATACGTTAGCTAAGTTTATAGGGGCCGATTATACATACATATATTTGAATCTACAGCTTCTACTGGCAGCAAATTCTGATAATTAATTCAAGTGGCTTATGTTTGAAACAATGAAACATAAATTGTTAAACCGAAGTATTTCTGACATAATCATTAATGTTTCTTAGAATTGAGATATTTCATTTAATGTTAAAGCGTGGAAAAACTATACTTACATCTAAATCTTTATTTATACATATAAGAAAAAGCTGAAGCTGCAACGTGATTGGCCACACTTGCGGTCACTTAGTTGGGAAAGTCCAAAAATCGTCGGTCGTTTATCAGACTAGGCGACTACTCATCGGCTTCTGTATCAAAGTAGTTTTGAGCTCTTGTTATTATTATTATTTCAAAGTGCGTAGCTCGCATCATCAATCAACAAGACACGCGCCTAATTAAATAACTCTTATTTTCGCTTTTTGAACTATTTTTTTTGTTCTTGCATTTAAATCCGTCACATTTCGTAATGGAGCGTGCTGACTTGACATACAAACGCATCAAGTAGCCAATTGGACACACTTACGTACTCTCTAATTTAATTACACATGGCAAACAAACATTTTACAAGCGGGTTAATTACAACAAATGACACTCAACTTAGTGGGCGTCGGCAACTTCTGACAACTTCTCATTATGATTTGTTGCTTTTTTTGTATACTGGAATTATTTTATGTCTTTTAGAAGGGTTATGACCGTTGACTTGGAAATTACGTAAGTCACTTGGAAATTATAACAAGAGTTGATATAAATAATTTCATGCAAACTTAAAAAGAATTTTTAGTGTGCAATATTTACATATATAAGTAAGTCTCAGCAAATTTGTTGACGTCAGAGTTCAACGCAGTATTGGCTTTGCAAAATTTTATATCATAAGAAAACAAAAATATTAATCATAATAAATACGTCACAATCGTAAAAGAGTGGCAGACGGTGGGGAGGTGACGTCAAATATTTTTTTTTTTTTCATAAATTTTGCAACATTTGCAAAAAAGATTTGCAAATAAAATGCAAAATGAACAAATCGAGCAATAACAACAATTGTACATAACAGAAAAAAAAATCATTGTTTTTATTGTTCTAAACAATTTTTACAGTCAATTAAAATACTTCATGGCATTCAATTACAGAACACAGACGCCGAACACAGCGACATGTTACGACTTGTACGTCTGTGAGAGATGCAAGATACTCAAATTCAAGTAATAAAATTATCTATTTCTTTTTTTAATTTTACATAAATAATGAGCGTATTGAAATACAATAAAATTAACCCCTTATTTTGGAAAATTCAAAGCTAACTTTTCAAACGTTGGACGACACTCCCCCTAGTTGCCAAGCGAGCTTAAATATACATAATATGTATTTACATTCAAAGTTATTTGCACACACAAACAAACATGGAAATTATTTACAAGTGCAATGCGACACTTTCGTTTTCTTGCATTTGTCAACGGCATGTCAAATATTTAAGCAATCATAAAAACAAAAAAACAAAAGTATTCAACATCGAATCATTGCTAGGTGTGTGCACATTCCTCACCACTCACCCCTTACCCAATGCCAAAGGATGGTTAGAAGCATACGGTGCGTCGGGCAGATAATATTGCATTCATTTTCCGTTTCCGGTGCATGGTCTGTCCCGCCCGCATTAGTACCCTTCACTTTGTTCAACGTCTCACTGGCAGTTATTCGAGATCGTCCCCTGTACACACACACACACACACACTGACGCACATGTTTTCTTATGGCACTCGGCATTTTTATCTTATCAACACATTTGTTTTGTACATTTTGAGTGCATGAAATTTTAATTGTTGTTTTTGTGCAATTGTGCAATTGAGTAATAATGTCGATGGCAACTGACTTGAGTTAGATTTTATAGGCAATGGGTTTTTGAGAGATAAACACTTGCAAGGTGTATTTCATATGAAAAGTAAATGGATTTTATATAAGTGAAAAAATCAATTTTAAAATGTTCTCAAAACCAATTAAACTACACATTGGTGATGATCATTATTGGATGAGCATTATTGGAAAATTTGGTTTCTCTATATTTCCTTACTATTACTCACATCAGCCAACAACATAAAGCAGGTTACTCGTACATTATGAACTAACTTGAATGCTGAACTGTTTCAAGTGATGTGGGACGTGTGGTAACATAGGAGGATCACCGATGAAATATGGACAGGTGTCAATGAAATAAAATAAAACTATTGAAAAACTATTAAGCTTCATTCTCTACTACAACTTGACTTGGTGGCCAAAATTTACATTACCTTTTTATTCATTCAAAAATTTGCTATTTTAAGACATGTTAATATTGAAAATTTTTAAACATTGTTTCCATTTCATTAAAATTATTTGCAGTTTTTTATTTATTTAAACAATTGTAAAAAAAACTATCTTTTGCAGTTTCACACTATGTTATTAATTTAAAATATCGAGTAAGAGTTTTTGTGTAAATACTTTCAATCTTTAGCTGGGAACTGACTTATGTGCACTGATATTAAAAACAGACATATGCGCATCCAGCACTGTCTGGCTTTTACGTGCTTCTTCTTCATCTCTAAGACATAGAGATGGAATGAGTTCATCTAAGAAGGCAAGAGTTGCCAACTAGCTTGGAGAATTTTCTGTGTTTTTGGTTGGAGTTTAGGGAGAACAATTTTTGAGTGTTACTAACACTGCGTAAGAGAGACGCACAAAAATTGTTCTGAAAAAGTAAAAAAACCAGTGAAATTTGTTGAAACAAGTGGCTGCAGTTAACAACAAATTAAGCTAGTGACTAGCTTCGGGTAAGACTGTTAATTATATCACATAAAGATGGTAAAAAAGCATGAAGGTGTACGTAGCTTACAAACAATTTCTTTCGTTTCTCTCTCCCCTTCTTTTTCGATACGTAGGCAAAATAATCACCCCCGTGGAGTAAAAGTGCTAGTGTAAGAAACATCAGCAACAGCCGTGGAAGTTAAACAATAAAGACGACCTAAATAACAACCAGAAAAAGAGAAACAAAAAAAAATACGAAAACGCATTACGTATTCCAAACATGGATGACGCAAACTTACAGGACAAAGAACGTTTTGCAAGTCGCGAGAACCACTGCGAGATAGAGCGTCGACGTCGCAACAAGATGACAGCGTACATAACAGAGCTCTCGGACATGGTGCCAACATGTAGTGCATTGGCGCGAAAGCCAGACAAGTTGACGATTTTGCGAATGGCCGTCGCCCATATGAAAGCGTTGCGTGGCACAGGGAACACAAGCAGCGATGGCACCTATAAACCATCATTTCTCACAGATCAAGAGCTAAAGCATTTGATACTCGAAGCGGCTGATGGTTTCCTCTTTGTTGTGTCATGTGATTCGGGTCGCGTTATTTATGTATCGGACTCCGTTACACCTGTGTTGAATTATACGCAAAGTGATTGGTATGGCACCAGTTTGTATGAACACATACATCCCGACGATCGCGAAAAAATACGTGAACAGCTCTCAACTCAAGAATCACAGAATTCTGGACGTATACTTGATCTGAAATCGGGTACTGTCAAGAAAGAGGGTCATCAATCCTCAATGCGTTTGAGTATGGGCGCACGTCGTGGTTTTATATGTCGTATGCGCGTGGGCAATGTGAATCCGGAATCTATGATTTCGGGACACTTGAATCGTCTCAAGCAACGAAATTCTTTGGGACCATCACGTGATGGCACCAACTATGCTGTCGTACATTGCACTGGCTATATTAAGAACTGGCCACCAACTGATATGTTTCCCGGCGTGCACATGGATCGTAGCGTCGACGATGATATGCATGCTTCACACTGTTGTTTAGTTGCGATCGGCCGTCTGCAGGTGACATCGACTGCAGCCAATGATATGAGCGGTACGAATAATCAGAGTGAGTTTATTACACGTCATGCTATGGATGGCAAATTTACGTTCGTCGATCAACGTGTGCTCAACATACTCGGCTATACGCCCACAGAACTTTTGGGTAAAATTTGCTATGATTTCTTTCATCCCGAAGATCAAAGCCATATGAAAGAAAGTTTCGATCAAGTGCTTAAGCAGAAGGGACAAATGTTCTCGCTGATGTATCGTGCACGGGCCAAAAGTGGTGAATACGTTTGGCTGCGTACACAGGCGTATGCCTTTCTAAATCCCTACACAGATGAGGTGGAGTATATTGTTTGCACAAATAGTTCAGGTAAAACATTACACAGTGGCGGTACACATGATACACAAACGCCCGAACAGGCTGAACACGTCTATGTACAAGCTCCAGGCGTGGATTATACACTGCAAGCACGACGCGATGTTACGCCCACTGGTAGTGATGCTAGCATGTTTCAAACACACATGTTGGCTGCCACACATTTGCAGCCACAGGCGCCACAACAACAGCAGCAACCAGCATTGAACGCACAACAACAGCAACAACGTCCAGCTTCAGCTCAAACGACACCAGTTGCCTACAGTTACGATGCAACGCATTCGCCTTATGGCGCCGCAGGTGGTGGACCATCGCCCAATACAGCTCATTTGGCCAAGATACCCAAGGCGGGCACATCACCCACACCAGTGGCACCCAATTGGTCTTTACGTCAGTCGGCACAGCAACAACAACAACCCGTTACCGAAGGCTATCAATATCAGCAAACAAGTCCCGCCCGTTCACCAAGCGGTCCAACATACACGCAACTAAGTGCAGGCAATGGTAATAGGCAACCGACATATCAGGCACCGCCACCAAATGCGCCCGGTATGTGGGACTGGCAAAACGCTGGCGCACATCCGCCACACCCCGCAGCTCATCCGCATCATCCACATGCACATCCAACGCACTCGGGCGTCCCTGTGCCTGGCGGTGCCCAACCTGGCCAAGAGTTCTCAGATATGTTGCAAATGCTTGATCAAAGCGGTACTACAACATTTGAAGATCTAAATATAAACATGTTCAATACAACATTCGAGTAGAGTCAAGCAGTGAGTAAATTTTAAGTTCAACAAAATTGGCAACATTTATTTTATCCAACAAATAACTGCTTCTCCACACACATCTACCAACCGCTTGTCTTACGTAAAAAGTGCAATCAAATGAAACCGAATATTCATAAACATAGTAAACAGAAATATTTAAATAATTTGAAATGAAATCTCGCAAAGAATGCAAAAAATATATAAGTGTAGTCACGTACTACTTTTAGTATATGTATGTATAACCCAGCGCCGCACTCATCAAGACCAACACTCCCCATAACCTGCCAAGCAGTGCAAAGTATTTACACAATTTACAGTTAGTTTAAGTAAAACAAAGAACAACAACAAACGACAACCAACTCACGCTCCTTCATCGTCAAATGCAAATTGAAAACTTAATGCATTTTTTTTTTCTGTATTTCGAATATACACAATTTATTTCTTAAATATCTCTGATTTTGCTAATTCATATTAATTTTTAGTATTAAAATGTAAGCTATCACAGTTAGGCTCATCTCATCGCCATGCAAGCAACATTTATTGTAATGTGACATTCACTAATACAAATACGTATACGCTCTCTCTCTCACCCTCTCTTTGTACAATGCATTTTCTGTTGCAGCATTGACCTCATTTCTCAAATTTGCTGCTGCACTTGACGTACGCTTTTTCCGTATTGTCATTATACACTCTCACACACAAATGTAAGTTCGCGGAAAATCAGTTCAAGTGCATATGAAATTATAGTTTAACGTAAATTGCTTACATGCGCATTTCTTCATTTACAAAAAAAAAAATACAAATATAATAATAAATATATACATATGTAATGCTTTGCAGTATTCGTATACAGACACAGGCAGCTAAACAGAAAAATAATGTAGCTGTAGCTGTTGGCAAATGAGTATATTTAAACTTAGTTAATTGAGTTGAATTGAGATAATGAACAATTTTTTAAGAAAACGATCAATTTTAAACAAATTTTTATATATAAAACAAACAAAAAAACTTAATAATTATGCTTAATGATTTTTTCGTTTTTAATATAAATAAAAACTATGTCCTATAAAACTTTTTGAATCATTTCATTCTTACATCAAATTAAAGTAAAAAAAAATATTCAATCATTATTACTGTCTTCGACAGCATTTGACTACTGATTTTTTATTCCCGAAAGCGCTGACGTTTTGACGGAACATTGTGACTGTCATCCGAACCAGAGGATTTGCGCTTATCACTGTTAGAACTTGTTGGCGAGTCTTCATCACTTTGTTCGCTACTTACAGCCTCGAGCTGTTCTTCGCGTTGCTTGCGTGTATTCAGCCAGGCCAGCATTGTTTTGTTCATTGGCGGTTTTTTCGGTTTCTCGGCAAGTTCAATGGGTTTGTTGCATTGATCGCTTTTGTTACGTGAATTGTTAACAAGGTTTGTGACTCGATGCCATTTGAGCGCCGTTGCCGGACAAAGCGTTGCCAAAGCCACTTTGTCCGTTACGCGCTTGTAATCTAACCAATCCTGTTGTACAAAACAAAGAAGTCTATATTAACAAATTAGTTAGAAAAACAAATATTTGGTAACTAACATTTACTTGTTGCTCAGTTTCAAGTATTGCTGGCATGCGATGATGCATCCAGGACATGATCTTCGTTGACTCAAATGTTATAATACTGTAGCTATAAATTTTATCACCATTATCATCTTCCCAAACATCAAAGAGGCCAGCCATTTTAAGTAGTTTTACATTGTTCGCTGACCAAGTTGTTTTGTCATAGATTTTTACACTTTCTTCTTGCGGCACAAATACCAAATGCGCTGCACGTTCAGATGGCTTCGCCGACTTTGTTGTTTGCCATTCGTAGAAACCCTCGCAGAGCACAACACAACGTTGGCCTCGACTAAACGGTCCACGATAGAGTTTCGATTCCAGCATGTGCTCCAATCGGCAATTGTTTGTTGTTAGCCCGTGTTTGCGATAATCACCTTTGTGCCAAAAGGGTATCATGCCCCACATCATGGGCACTACAACGCGCTTTTGTTCCGTTTCCGTGGCATATTTTGAGTCCGTATCGCGAAAATGATCGGTAGAAACAAGCACAGGTGTTATATCTGTAGGCGCAATATTGTACGACGGCTGATAAATTCGGCCGCAATTGAATTCCGCGCGCCATTCTGGCGTCAAATAATTGTCAATTGTGTCAACATCAACTTCCTTTTTGATATCCTCTTTCTGATCACTCAATTTTGGCGACTTTTTCGGATTTTCTTTCGTATGAGTTGTGGTATATTTACAGGCGCACAACACCTGATCGGGATCAAGTGTTCTGGAAAGGGAAGAATGTTTATAATTGACCAGGTTACAGGACGAATGGACTTACAAACAAGTTCGACCGCACATCTTTCTCCTTAATCACTGAAGTTACGTGCTTTCACACTTAAACATTTGAAATTAAATAAATTAAATTCTTAAAATTGTTGTTGTCGGAAAATTTGGCGGTCACGTTGTTGTAAACACTTTGTTTGGTAGCAATGTTGCCAAATCAGTATTTATTTCGCTGTTTCTAGCTTTTTCTGATTCTTGATTGCGGGAGAAAATATGTTACAACAGAAATTCGGGCATTTTTTAAGAATGTTCAAAGCTCTTACCAATTTTTTGTTAAAATTTGTTCTGTGAACTTTTTTAATTGAGAGTTATTTAGTTAAGATCCCGCTAAAAACAAATTTTTTGCTTCTGAAAAGTTGGTAAGGGACTTAAGCAACACTAAGAAATCGTCTAGGAAAGTAACCTTCACAACACTGTACAAAACAAATCATAAACGCGAAAATTGTTTTCGTGTCTGAAGGAGAATATTTTAGCTAAAATGGGTGAACGTTACAACATACACAGCCAACTGGAGCATCTGCAGAGCAAGTACATTGGAACAGGCCACGCGGACACTACTAAATATGAATGGCTGACCAATCAACACCGGGATTCACTAGCGAGCTACATGGGCCACTACGATATGCTGAACTACTTTGCAATTGCTGAAAACGAATCCAAAGCTCGTGTACGTTTTAACCTGATGGAACGTTTGCTCCAACCTTGTGGTCCACCACCAGAGAAAGCCGACGATTGAAACAAATATTAAACTAGACTAAATTTTAATAAAAATTGAGCGACTGAAATCGGTATTGCCTTTTTAAATCATGACGAAGTGTTCGTTGAAAATGGCAGTATAGCAGAAGTGAAGGCTGATATTTTGGATGATGAGTCTCTGTTTAAATTACCATTGAGTTTTGTCCGATTTTCGGTGATGACATACGGCATTCTGATGCTAGATCACAAATTAGTTCTCCTACTAACCGGCAGGGGTCTGTTTTATACCTTCTTTATGTTTTGTCTCCTTTCGAGTGCCTTCTCTTTCTCGCCTCTGTTAATAACAGAAATACGGAGTGTAAGTAACATACTACATACAGCGCGACAATTATCAACATTTCGCCAATTCAAAAAGCTCGTCCGCACTGAGTGAAAAGTTTTAAATTTTAAGAATCTTTATTAAATTACTGAAAATAAAACATTTCATATGTTTTATTTAAATGGCTAAATGCCTTTGCCAGTCTCATATGCCCGGCTGGTGTTTGTTTTCTTTACGAAATTAGGTCGAAATTGTAAAATTTTTGTGAAAATGAAAACCGAGCAGGGCCCAATAATTTTTATTTAGGGCAATTTCCTAGTAATTATTGGGATTTTTGGTTGAAGCTTAGGGATAAAAATTTTTGAGAGTTGTTAACACTGATTCGCACTTGCGGTGCAATAACTTTTCGACTTTCGTCACTTGACATTTGAAGCGAACATACGTCAAGTGACTTGCACTGCACTGCAATAACTTTTCGCTTGTGCTTAAAATAGAGTGTCAATAATAATTGCAATTGAAAATATATCGTTGTTGATGTGAAAGAGAAAAATAAGGAAATAGCTGTGTGCAAATGTCATGGTTACTTAACATACACGACAAACGAGAAAGTATAATAAAACCCACCTTCCAACAACGTTAAGCTGTTGTTGCTGCAGCCTTTTTAACTCCCAAACCCCGAGAATTAATGCAACTCATGAAAATATGTTGTGAGAGAGCAAGTGCAGCTGTGCAGTGAGCGTGTATGAGAGCATCCCAAGTATGTGTGTGTGTGCGTGTTTCTTCAGTTTCGCAGCAAAAGACAATAACAAAAACAGTGCAATTTTCACAAGAGTCGTCCGCCTGCTGCCTGTCACAGTGTGTCATTTCTCTTGCGCACAACTCAATGAGACAGAAGCTTTCAAGTTATTTGCAGATGTTGCCACTCAATGTGAACTCTGAATTATTGTGCGCAAAGTGTTAAAAATTGTAAGTTAAACTTTTTTTAATTAGAAGTGGAATGATAATATCAATTATTAAATTGGGCCAACTTAAAAACCGAAGGCTGCAATACGCTATCGGTTCAAATAATCATACACGTAAATGCAGTCAAAATTTCGGAATCAATCTGGCAAGGCACAATGCCAAAACGTACCATACGACAAAAGCACGAGCAATTTTCGCGAGTTTAGTTCAGAAAGTTAAAAATAAATGTTTATAATGAATTGCTGAAAAAAGTACTTGCAAGAACTGAAATTCATTTCGCAAAAACAGACTCATTAAAGTTTATTTAAATTGTTGTTGACTGCTGCTGCTTATTGCTTTTTCTTTCTTTGTTGTACGGGTTTTTTTCCTTCTTATTAGAACGCTCGATTGAAAATTTCATTGCTCAAAAAGAAGACGTAAGAGTCACAGTGAGAGAATTTTGCAAGAAGTAAAAAAAAAGGCAAAAAGGAAGGCAAAGTTAGGAAGGCAGACAGACAGAAAGACGTGAAAGGTAAAAAGAACCGTAATCGCATATAGAAGTGTGCAAGGAATCGAGCAAAATAAAAGAACGCAGCACACACTAATAAAAAGCAGAAAGAAAAAAAAAATAGAAATTGGAAAAAAAGAAGCTTGCATAGCGCGGAATTCCACGACTGTTTGTCAAGCGGGTTGTGGGCGGTTAGGTCAATCCAATTGGACTGCGTTTCCACTTGCACCTGTTCGTCTCAATTTCGTGTGTTATATTAATGTTCTACATTTAAATATATTTGCAGTTTCAAATCCTAAATGTGTATAAAATAATTAGCTTTAAGCGAAAGTTGGTTAATATTAATTTTAAGTTCAACTACAAATAAAAATCAAAACTATAAAAAAAAAGAAAAATAAAAAACAACAACTATAACCCTCCGTGCAAAACAACAGCAACAAAATAAAATAAAAAAAAAAAATAAACAAAAAGTGGCCCAAAAACAACCATAAGACAGTTATCAACATTTAAATTAGTTAAGCCATCGGAAACAACACAAACCGTTAGATAATCCAGCCAACATATAATGAGTCGTCATGAAGGTGGGTTTCAGCTGTTTCTTTACATCCTTTTTTTTCTGTAACATTTTCACATTATACGTTTTTTTTTCTTCTGTAATCATCAAACAGGAGTCAGCTGCGATTCATGTCTCAAGAGTAATTTTAATGGTCGCCGCTACAAGTGCTTAATCTGCTATGACTATGATCTATGCGCGGATTGTTACGAAGATGGCGTTACATCGACACGCCATCTCGTTGATCACCCAATGCAATGTATACTCACACGTTCGGACATTGAGTTATACTTTGGTGGCGAGATGTTAACATCGGAGCAGCCGCAGAGTTTCACGTGTCCTTATTGCAAGAAAATGGGCTTCAGCGATGCAACATTGTTGGAACATGTATCGGCTGAGCATACGGAAACCAGCCATGAGGTTGTGTGCCCCGTTTGCGCCGGTCTGCCCGGCGGTGAACCAAATCTAGTCACAGATGATTTTGCTGGTCATCTAACGCTGGAACATCGGCAGGGACCGCGCGAGCTTATATCGTTTCTGATATCCTTTTTTAAAATTCAAAACTGAAATATTTATAGTTGTAATTTTTTTCTGTGTGTGTGTGTGTTTTCCTTAACCTTGTATAATTTGTATTTTCTTTGAACCAATACGATGAACCATCAGCTATAAGGCACGGTGGTGGCGTACGTCGTATTCCAGGGCGTACTTTAGGAGGTCCGCGTACACGACGCTCTAATATGCACTTTAGCTCATCGAGCGGACTGTCGACGTTGTCGCCTTCGGGTCGTGACTCGGTCGATCCAATTGCAGAATTACTCTCACAATTGTCGGGCGTACGACGTGGTGGACCACAGACGTCGCAATTGCAACAATTGCAGATGCAAATGCAAATGGACAGGCAGCAAGTGGCGGTGAGTAACACATATTTTTGTTGTCGTTGTTGTTGTTGTCGTGTAAAGTACTGTGATATTCGACATTTTTTGTTTATATTATTTTCTTTGTACTTATTTATTTATTGCTGCAATCGTTGTGTGTTTATATCGCCAATTTTTGCAATAATCGCCATTTTTGTTTTTCGTCATTTTGTTTTTGTAATACATACATACATACATATATCAATGATTTTTGTTGTTGTTTATTTTTCATTTTAGGCAACACGCCAGCTTGATCGTTTGCCACGACGCGCGCATCCCTTGGTCTCAACATCAAACTCAAACGCAACGATGGCCGAGGTGATTAACGCCAGCAGCAGCGCTAGTGGCAGCGGCGGCGGCGGTAACAGCAACAGTGCTGGCGTTGGGGTCATGGTGGGCAGCAGCGGCAGCGTTGGCATGAGTTCGAGTGGTGGCAACATTAATGGCAGCGCCAGCGGCAGCGGTGGTGGTGCTTGTCGCACCAACGAATGGACGGTCACAGCGACTTCGTCGCCAGCGGCCAACAATCATCAGCAAACACAGTCAAATAGTTTGGCTGCTAGTGTGCTCAATGCCAGAGAAGTAAAAAAAAAAAAAAAAAAAACAAAAACAAAAAATAAAAATCATCAACTAAAATCTTATTTTTGTGTATGGCATGTCGAATGCTAACGTCGTTTGTTTCTCTACTTGTACACAGGCTGTCAGTGGAAGCGCTAATGGCAACAATGCGCTTGGCATAAGCGTTGGCTGCTCTGGTGCAGCACAAGGCGGCACTAGTGGCAGTGCTGGCGCGTCTGGAGAAGGACAGTCACAGTTCTTGCTAGCCAAATTTATGCAACCCATACTGAGTGTTGTCGAATTAGCTGAATTGGAACGAAAGCACGCTGATCGGTAAGCAATTATTCATGCATAAAATCAAGCAAAAATTTTTGTTAACAAAAGAATAATAATCAAAAACAAAAATAACAATTAATTTCATTATAGCTCAATGTTCGTGCAATCGCTTTTACTCTCGTTATTCTGCTCGGAGACTCTCGAAACTTCAGCGCCGCCGCCAACAACAACGGTGTCACAGACACAGGAGAACAGCAACAGTGATAATGTAAATACCGATAGGGCTGCAACAGCGATTAGCGAAAGTCAGCAACAACAGGAGCAACAGGAATCGATGATAAACAATAATGCGGATGTTTCTGCACAAACTACAAACAATAGCAGCGGTGGTGGTCGTCAACAAGTTCATCAAATGCAACAAACCTCGCCCGAAGATCTTGTCGTCGTCGATGACTATAATAAACAACAACAGCAGCAGCAGCAGCAACAACAGACGTATTCATCAACAAAGAAGAAATCTGGCACGAGCAGCACTAATACTACAACTGGCGTGCCGTCAGGAACTGGCGGTAAGCCAACAACTGATAGAGGCAGAGGTGGACGTCCACCACCCACACCTGCTAGCGGTGGCAGTGCAGGCGGATTAGCAGTAGCCACTGGTTCGTCAGCACATCATTCGCAACAGCAACAACAACAGCAACAGCAGGGTCAGCAGCAGCAACAGGCTGCCGTGTCGGCAGCGCAACAGAAATACAAACAGAATGCAGCGGCAAACACAAATCAAATACCCGATACTAGGTAGTGCTATAGACCAACGTATTACTGCATACTCAGTAGCAGCAGCAGCAGCAGCAGCCTCATACACAACAACAACCATAACAGAATCAATAGCAACGGACGGTTTGAAGCTGCAGTAGCAAAAGTGCGGCGTTGATGCATATACCATGCAAAATGACGGCAATCTGAAAGTATAACATAAACACCCACATACACATAAACCAACACACACACACATACACACACACATATATAAACAGCACAGACGACGTGTACGATGTAGCAAGTGATTTAGTTTGTGAAACACAGGACATGGTTTAAGCCGTCACCGACGCCGTTGCCGCAGCCACATCAGCCGCAGTGAATTTGGCGTAAACTACATTATATATCGTTTATTAAATATATTAAAATTTATATAATTATAAAAAGAAGAAAGTGCGAAAAAAAATAATTATTGTAATCATTGAATTAATTATAATTTAAAAAGAAAAACATAAAAAAAAAATGTTCTACTTTCTATTTAATCAATTGAACTTTTAAAAATCTTATAAGATACTAAACGAGTTGCTTAAAAGATATTTTCGACAAATCTTCGAGATCTTGCATGCATTTAACACTGCTCTTCAGGCAGAAATAGTGTTCGACTGCTTGTTTAACAAAGCTTTCATCTGGATACTGATTGTCCATGATGATGCTTTCGGCAAGTTTTTTAGCCAACTTCTTAAACAGAAACCGATTGCCAATAAGGCCATCATTGAGCGGTTTCATAAGATGTTGCACGACCCATGGTGATATACGATGTATGCAACTGCCCATAAGTACCTGATCAAGATCAATTGATGGACTAAAAATGGCAAACTCATCGTCGCTGTCCTCACCAAACAGCTGGGCAAACGTATCTTTCATTATATCGAGCCAGCGATAGTCCTCATCAATAAGCCGTCCCAGCGAGGCGTTCAAAATTCGACGTTGCATATAAAGTTCACATGGCCAAAGGCTTTTGCTAAGATCCACTTCATTGATGTTGGTTGTGCTGTTGTTGTTGGTGCTAACATTGGCGGGTGGGAGTTGTGCCGCATGCGTAAATTTATTATTGATTTGTGTTTGCTTGGCGTTTTCAATTTCCTTGAGTATAGAATTAATTTGCGGATCATCGGTCGCTGCATTTGGATCAATACCAAAAATATCATCTAATTCGGTTTTCTCCTCACCAAAGAGTACAGCAAGTTCACGTGCTACGTCATCGTCAAGTTCAGTCGCTGGTGCTGCTGTCGTCTCTGCTGCTTTTGTCATTTGGTCAGCATCGTGCGTTGGCACAGGCGATGAATTTGACATGGGCGATAAAACAGGCGGTGAGAATTGTAAGAGTTTCGATGATTTTCGCGTTCGACTAGCAACTTTAGGCTTTAGTTTACGTTCAGACGTCCCAGCATTCATAAAGTTACCATTTTGCGTTTCTGATGGCACTGGTAAATGAGTATCGCCAGCATTTCGTTCAACAAATTTAGCTTGGAACAAATCGATTTTCTGCTCTAATGTTAGCGTTTGGCAACAAACACCATTCTTGCCATTATGATTACAGGCAATGTTTGTTTGTGTTGCCCCAACATATTTAACGTCTGTTTGCGTTGCTTTATCGACAAAACCGACGTTGACATCGCTACGTCGACTTGAGGACTTTTCTGCTGACACGGCTTTTATTAAGCCAAAAAGAGTATTTTCCAAGCGATTTTCTTGTGTATCACGCCGTACTGTGGCAATCTGAAAAGTATGTTTGAGAATTAACTTATTACACAATCGTAAGGCATCTCAACTTACAATCTTGACCATAGAACGTTGATAAAGTTGTGTCATCATGCACGCTTTCAAAGCGCGATCCTCAAGCCTTTCAACGCATTGCTTTATTTTGGCTTCCGCTTTGTCTACTTTTCCGACAGTCGAATTGATTTGCCAAGCATGTAAATTCTCACGCAACTGTCGCTCCAAATATTTGACATAGTGTTCACGCACCTATCAAAGTAAACACACTTGTTTAAAAGCACACTTTTTAAATAGTAACGGCACTTCAAAGACACTTACCAACTCCGTAAGGCATGTGAAGTCATTCCTAAAATACTTCGTTTTTTCCACATCACTCCCACTTTCGGACGCCACCAAGGACATGCCCAACTAATACCACTTTTATTTTATTTTATAATAAACAGTTTCAAATTGGATCGTCGATCCAATGTAAACAAATGCCCTCCCTCGCTCAGCGAGTAAACTTTTTTTCCATAATTGCAGTATTGGAAAACAACACAAAATAGTGTTATAAGGGAGCACAAATTTTTAAAATGTTTGACTCCTTCTAAGGATGATTGTATTTTTAGGACCCTATTTTTCGACATTGGACAGTACATATCCTTGGGGTTTTATGTTGTTTGTCTCCCTCATTATCTAGACGTACATAATCTGCCACATATTACCATATATTGTAATCGGATTCAAATATATAACTGATATTAAAAAATCACCGTATTGCCCAGCCCTCATCATTTTCTTTTACCGTTTATTAATACCCAATAATATTATTTAAAGGGGTATACCACGCGTTTAAGGTTTAATATTTACATATAATTGCATTAAGAGCGCAAATTTGTTTGTAGCATACGAACAATTTTTCGGCTAACTATCAAATTGACGGTTTTGAAAATCGTACACTTTAAGGCATATCAAAATGTATAGAAATAAAAATAACAATAACTTTCCACCAAATAGTGAAGATCAGACTTGTCAACCCGCAACTCGGCAACAGCCAACAAACCTTAATAAACCCAGGATGAGAGCAAGAGATGTTGCTAGAGTAAATGCTTACAAAGAGAAGCAGCGAGAAACTCAGATTGCTAATGGAACGCAAGAACCATTTAGGCGCACTAACTTTGAACCAAATAGTGAAGATCAGAATTGTCAACCCGCAAATCGGCAACAGCCAACAAACCGTGGTAAACCCAGGATGAGAGCAAGAGATGTTGCTAGAGTAAATGCTTACAAAGAGAAGCAGCGAGAAACTCAGATTGCTAATGGAACGCAAGAACCATTTAGGCGCACTAACTTTGAACCAAATAGTGAAGATCAGAATTGTCAACCCGCAAATCGGCAACAGCCAACAAACCGTGGTAAACCCAGGATGAGAGCAAGAGATGTTGCTAGAGTAAATGCTTACAAAGAGAAGCAGCGAGAAACTCAGATTGCTAATGGAACGCAAGAACCATTTAGGCGCACTAACTTTGAACCAAATAGTGAAGATCAGAATTGTCAACCCGCAACTCGGCAACAGCCAACAATCCGTGGTAAACCCAGGATGAGAGCAAGAGATGTTGCTAGAGTAAATGCTTACAAAGAGAAGCAGCGAGAAACTCAGATTGCTAATGGAACGCAAGAACCATTTAGGCGCACTAACTTTGAACCAAATAGTGAAGATCAGAATTGTCAACCCGCAACTCGGCAACAGCCAAAGAACCGTGGTAAACCCAGGATGAGAGCAAGAGATGTTGCTAGAGTAAATGCTTACAAAGAGAAGCAGCGAGAAACTCAGATTGCTAATGGAACGCAAGAACCATTTAGGCGCACTAACTTTGAACCAAATAGTGAAGATCAGAATTGTCAACCCGCAAATCGGCAACAGCCAACAAACCGTGGTAAACCCAGGATGAGAGCAAGAGATGTTGCTAGAGTAAATGCTTACAAAGAGAAGCAGCGAGAAACTCAGATTGCTAATGGAACGCAAGAACCATTTAGGCGCACTAACTTTGAACCAAATAGTGAAGATCAGAATTGTCAACCCGCAACTCGGCAACAGCCAAAGAACCGTGGTAAACCCAGGATGAGAGCAAGAGATGTTGCTAGAGTAAATGCTTACAAAGAGAAGCAGCGAGAAACTCAGATTGCTAATGGAACGCAAGAACCATTTAGGCGCACTAACTTTGTACCAAATAGTGAAGATCAGAATTGTCAACCGGCAACTCGGCAACAGCCAACAATCCGTGGTAAACCCAGGATGAGAGCAAGAGATGTTGCTAGAGTAAATGCTTACAAAGAGAAGCAGCGAGAAACTCAGATTGCTAATGGAACGCAAGAACCATTTAGGCGCACTAACTTTGTACCAAATAGTGAAGATCAGAATTGTCAACCCGCAACTCGGCAACAGCCAACAAACCTTAATAAACCCAGGATGAGAGCAAGAGATGTTGCTAGAGTAAATGCTTACAAAGAGAAGCAGCGAGAAATTCAGATTGCTAATGGAACGCAAGAACCATTTAGGCGCACTAATTTTGAACCAAATAGTGAAGATCAGAATTGTCAACCTGCAACTCGGCCAAAAAACCGTGGTAAACCCAGGATGAGTGCAAGAAATGTTGCTAGAGAAAAAGCTCATAAAGAGAAGCAACGAGAAACTCAGATTACTAATGGAACGCAAGAACCACTTAGGCGCACTAACTTTGAACCAAATACTAAAGCCAAGAATTGTCAACCCGCAACTCGTCAACATCCTAGAAACCGATGTGTTCCACCCATAGACGAACCGTTGTACACGATTCCAGCTGCTACTAAGGTCCAGGAAAAGGATGAAGTGTTTCTCCTCCCGCTCTGCATGATTGCTTGAGCTCTGGATATACAATCAACTGGCACTGAGATCCAATTCGATGATGAAGAGTTGTCTCCTGGTGACGAGCGCAGACGTAAATAATGGTTGAAAGCCCTCAACTATAATATCTTTGAGTACAGCAGTGGGACCGGTTAAGAACAAACTTCGAAACATTGATCTTAGTGGATTCATTCCACTTGTTAGAGAAGTTTATAACAAAATAAAGGTGGAATATTGTATCATTTCGCTTGCTCACTCCTGCATATTCCAATATGCAGAGATTTAATTCCTTCTCTCTTATTTGTTACATTAATCAAAATACGTAAAAAAGGTGCCCCAATGAATCCTTAAGCGGGTCCTTGCCATTATCGAAGCTAAAGAGTTAAATATGTATGTTGGTATATATACAAGTAATATGAAACGGAAGTCGTTAAAAGTGTCCTGTAAAATGTTGTAAGTATGTATGTATGTACACTGCATGTGCATACGTGAAGATCTTAGCTTTTCTGCTCATTTATTGGTAATTTTGTAGATACACATCAACAGCAACTGGGGAAATATTATAATTACAACAGTTTTAAGAAGTTTATTAAATTTTTGAGAATAATTTTTGGTTTAGCAATACGAATATTTGATTTAAATCACTTAATTATAAACTGCAGGAAGGTGTCGAGTGGGTGATTAAATCATTGTTACATGTTTGATTTCTAAAACTAACTTTTCTATATTTGTATATATAGTTTGTTAGCATACTCCTTTTAAAAAGGAGCACGTTGTTTCCGATTTCCAATATACCATTTTTTAATAAATATACTTTATTTTATATACTTGCAACAATTTTATGTATGTGTGTGTGTATGTGTGGATGTGAATGTGTGTGTGTCTGCTGAACAGCCGTACCATGCAAATTGCCACCGAATTATTTAATCTAGATTCAATTGGTCATCGTCAAAAGTGAAAACATTGTTTCGTGCATTTGACGAGCTGCCTTGGCCTTGCTGTGCTTGCTGACTAGATGGCACAAATCGAATGTTGCCTGTTGCAATCCTATTGCTACTACCGACGACATTTACATCATTACTATCGGTATCAATCGTTTGTGAAGCGGTATTACCATGGCCCGGACACGTTTGAGAACCAGTTGCCGAAGAGGGTGTTGCGTCATCCATTATAATTGAATCGTCAGATTCATCGTCGGTCAGTGATTTACGGCAAATGGGGCAAGTACCATGTAGATTTAACCAGGGTACTATACAGTTCTCATGATAGATATGCGAACATGGTAATTTTCGCACAAATTCGTCTAGCTTAAAGTCGTCCCAGCAAACTGAGCACTGCAGTTTGCGTTCTACATCATCAGCGCTTATCGCAACTTTACAAATTTCTTCGATTTTTTGTTTCGATAGAGGCGGCGGTCCCGACGTTTCCATCTGGTTGAGCATTTGCGTCACAATTGTATCGAGTCCTTCACGGCCCCAAGCATAGTCACCGGGATTGCCCATAAAGAGCATATGTGAGTTGCCAAAATCAGCAGCATTGCCACCAATGGGCAAACTTTGTAGAAAATCGAACAAAACATTGTCCAAGCGATCCAAATTCCCTGGACGCACACGTCCACCGCCAACAGTGTTTCCCGAGCCAGCATTAACGATACCGCCGGCAACACTAGTGCCACTCCCAGTGCCACCAAGTGAGACAACATTCGCTCGTCGACTGCCTGGCTCAATTGTAATTTCCAGATTGGGTACATTCCGTGATGTCAGCAGAGTGGCAATATCATGGCGTAATGCGTTCAGATTATGTACCGGCAGTTCACCAACAGAGCTGTCACTCGATGCGCCCAGACTAGTCGCGCTGCCGTTGTTACTCTCCGGTGCTGAAACTCCATCTGGTAGCTCTTCGACAAAACCGCCAGAGCATAAAGGGCAAGTATAATTGGCGGCTGGAATGTTTATTTCGACATTACACATATGACAATAGAAACGTGTGTGCACCGAGGGACGCTCCTCAACCACAGCCTCTGCCATTGCACTATAGTAGCGCAGACACGTGCGACGTTAACAAACAACAAAAACAGAAAATAAAAGAAACCCGATTTATATGTCCAGGCGCACTATGTGAAAAGGTTTCTTGTTGTTCTTGTTACCGTATTCGCTTCTCACCGCTTAAGTCGTTTCAAAGCGAAAAGTCCCGATGACCGATCCACCCTCGTTCAAAGTTCTCGTTGTTTTTGCTTCGCAAAGCAAACTCTGTTTATGTGCTTATTAATTAATTGATTAATCGGTAATTTAAATTAAATAATGTGTTGAATTTCAATGTCTAAAAATAAGAACCGAACCGAAAAGCGAAATGTCAGAATGACATGACATTGTCATTTGGTTTTCTCCCAACGGCAGAGCTGCAATATTTTGGGTCTATTATCGATATCCTTTCGATAGTTAATATTTTTGCACAAAAGCATTAATTAACAATGTGTAATAAAATGTCACTAAGGAACTAAGGTCACTGTAAGGATCCGTCGTGAATTCCAATCTAATTTTGTTTTCATTTTACATTAGTTAGTTAGGAACTATCGATAGTTTAAGTAAGCCTTCTTTAAACATGTCGTGTGGGGACACCATTGCTTTTTGTGCAGCTCTAAAATTCACCGTTCACATTTTTCTTCCTTCTTTCGCAGTGACTGCCTCAATTTGACAGCTCGAGAAACAAAAAGTCATCATCCAGCGGCAAAGTGAACACAGCATTTTTTGCTACTAATTTACTAGTAAATAAGTTTAGTTAGCTGTGTTTTTACGGAAAAATCAGAGGGAAAATGTCGATTCTGGCATATAACGGTGGTTGTGTAGTCGCAATGCGTGGCAAGGACTGCGTGGCTATCGCTACGGATCATCGCTTTGGTGTTCAGGCACAAACAATCGACACGGACTTCAAAAAAGTATTCCAAATAAACCCACGTATGTTTCTCGGCTTGGTTGGCTTGCAAACTGATATCTTGACGGTCCGTGATCGTCTAACGTTCCGCAAGAACTTGTACGAGAACCGAGAAAATCGGGAAATGGCGCCCAAACCTTTCTCGGCTATGCTGTCCAGTTTCCTATATGAACATCGTTTTGGACCATATTTCATTGAACCAGTAATTGCCGGATTGGATCCAAAGACACTGGAGCCGTTCATCTGCAATATGGATCTGATTGGTTGTCCAAATGCGCCGGAAGATTTTGTTGTGGCTGGCACCTGTGCTGAACAGTTGTATGGCATGTGCGAGACATTATGGAAACCAGATTTAGAACCGAACCAACTCTTTGAAGTTATTGCACAGGCCATGATCAATGCCTTCGATCGTGATGCCATCAGCGGTTGGGGAGCCACAGTTTATATTATTGAAAAGGATAAAATCACTCAAAAGGCAATTAAGACTCGTATGGATTAAGCCAATCACACATTTTATTTAGCATTAAAGAATCATTGTAAAAACAAAAAATGGTACCGGCAAGAATAAAACGAAAGTTTGTTAAAAACAATATTGACTTGAAAGATTTATTAGAGGTGATCACTATTCAAGAAACTCAACACTCTTAATGGCCATTGCCAATGCAGCTTCTTTCGTTTTAGCGCCACCAATGAAACCAGAATGATGCACAAATACTAAACCTTTTATGCCGGCAACAGTACTCAACTCATCACCCCTTAAACCTCGCCATGCTTCTGGCAAGAACTTCCGACCGACAAAGCTACTTGGCGCAACAGGTACACCAGCGACACGCCAAGATGTGGCATTTTCTTGAAAAATTACTAACTTCGGTATGCCTTCAACCTCCAACTCCTTTTCTAAATCCGCCAAATGCGACTTCCATGGACAGAAGGTTGCGAGCAGCAATATTTCACCTGTCTTGTATATATCCTTTGCTTCCTCCAGTGCCTTGCGTACGTGATCACGAGCCTTTATCCAAGAAGCACCGATATTAACTATGTTTTGGCTAAACTCCTCACCAGCTGCAGCCATTGCACGCTCAAATCGCTGATCTACATCGTTATTGTCCTCCTCCCAAGACGGATTAAAATTGCCAATACGTGCGGAAAGATGTGTTGAGATTTTGTAGCGCGGCTCGCCACCTTCAAACATGGGCACGCCATTATCAATTGCATCAATTTCGCTAATAAAATTTCGATAAATTTGCACAAATGCTACACGCAAATTTTGCTCAGACAATTTAAGGTTGCGTTTTTCTTGCAAAATAGCTTCAATAACACGTTCACCAAAATAGGTGTAAACAAGACCCGCCGAGCTGAGCCTGTAAAACAAACATTCAACAGGATTTTTAGTTGTCAATCCATCTCAATTTCATTAAACTTACCGTATATTAAACTCGCTACCCAGTTCGGGTCTCAGTGTACTGAGCGTTTCCTGAAATGTTTTCTGATGATGGTCGTACAATTTCTTTTCGTGATTGAACTCACCGCCCACATCGACAATAATGTCGCATTTCTCACGCAACAATTTGTCATCGCGACTTCGTAAAATGGTCGCATTCTTATATTCGGGCAGTTGTTTAAGCATGAAGCACGCCAGAACTTCATCGCAATGAAATGTGCCATCATGTGTTCCAATCGTCAATGGAGACTCACTGCAAACACGTTTAGCCGGCGTGACGTCCTTCATTTTTGGTGGCGTAAATGTTGAAATGTATTTGACTACAAGTTATAAAATATATAGAAGCTGATTTGTAATTAAGTCAATTACATTCACAAATAAATAAATTATTAAATTTTTTATTACTGTGCCGGAGCAAAGAAAACCGCGAAAGCATGCCGTAGGAACTAACTCAAAAAGCTACCGCATATGTTTGCTTCAAATAATACTGTCCATGAGTCATATCAATTTTGAAGAAATAATAATAAATAATAATACTAAACAGCACTGCTTCGAAGTGTTGTAAAGCGACATAAGTCATAGACTTCTATTGCGAAACGTTTCCGCATTATCAACCTTACAACACTGGATGAATGTAGGCAGTTCGTTTTTAATTTGAAAATTAGATTTAATAATTATGGTTAAGTCATTAATACCTCCTTTAAATCTCTAAAAATGAAATCTGCTGGGTCGAAACAACTTATAAAATCCAAAAGTGTCCATATTATTTGTGATGTTTGCACAAATTACCTAATTAATGATCAGTGCAAATTATTGTGTAAAGAGGTGGTCTATATCGAACCTCTTTCTTACTATTACTTTTGTTTTTATTTTGGCCCAAACATAATTGGGCATTGGGAACTTCAATGTTTCCAAGTGTTTGAATAGAACATCCATCTCCAACAAGTTCGACTTATGAAATTAGATTAAGTATACGTTGTCTCAGAGCGATTCAAAAAATATTTTTTGTATAAAATGATACCAAAAAAAAATTGTATTTTGTTTGTATTCACGGACACGTTAGTTTTAAATTACTCATAATTTAATGATCGATCAACTTACGTCCTACATTATAGAAAGTCAACAATGCGTGAAGTAACTTTTGTCGGTTTACATACATACCGGTCACACGTACTGACGACGACACTGTGTGTTGGTGTGTGTGAATGGGTTGTATGCATGTGTTGATTGTAACAATTAACGCGACTTGTCTAATTGACGACGCGAAAGGCGAACGAAGAAGGCGCTTAGAGTTTTTGAGGCGTGACTTTGGCATAAAATCCCACTTGCGGTTTGCGGTGCGGACTTATTATCCGAAAACAATTTGTTTTCAGATTTAGTACGAGAGCACAGCTGCCAACAAACGCATAGAGCAAGAAATATACACCTTTTTCTGTCTCTATTTCAGTTAAATTTCAAAATTATTTTCAAATTCGAATTTTTTGTTTCGAAATTGTTATGGCGGAGGCAAGATTACGCCGTAATATCAGCCGACATATACCGTCAATGTAAGAATTAATTAAAAATAGAGAAATAAGTGTTCATATATGTATATAAACGCGTATCTTATATAATCAAATCTTCTTGAAAAAAAAAAATAAAAAAAAATTGCATTTCCGCAATTTGCAAAGATGTGAAAAGCTGTCAAGCAATTAAAATATTTCTTGTCTTTGTTTCAAGTTATACTCAATAGCATTGATCGATCACGTGTGCGCGATATTTAACGCTTTTCCATAAACTAACTTGTTGTTGTTGTTATTTTAGTTACATTGTTTGAATGGTTTTTCTCACGACCTTCGATTGCATGTGTTTAACAAATACAAAAACGAAACAAAAGAAAAAAAAGATTACTATAAAAAAGAAGAAATAAAAAAAAAAAATACAAATCAACACAAACTACAAAACTATTAAACAAATCGAGAAATGTTTAAATTGCATGCAACGCGATGACAAAACGGTATTTTACGTTGTCGTGAAATCTAAGGTGATTACAACAACACTAATGACGATAAATAGCAACAACAACAATTGATGCTACCAAGAAAAAAATAAAACACAAAAAATAATCATGAAAATGTAATTTTTTTTGTAGTCGAGAGTAAACATTTTTTAATGCATTAATACATAAAAAAAAAATGTTCAAAAAACGAAAAAAGAAACAAAAACATTGTCATCATTAAGTCAACGTGCGCTTAGACATAAAAAAAAATAAACAAGCCGCTTAAATAAAACTTGTTACGTGGGTGGTTTCATAAGTAAACTTGTTGTTATGTTCTCTTAGGTTATGCACAACAAAGCTGTTATTAGCAGTGGCTAAGCACAAATAACAGAGCTGGTAATTAACATATTCGCGACCGTTTTGCCAGAGTTTTTTTTCTTTTTCCCTTTAATTTGATGACATGTAAAAATAAAAGATGATCTAAACGTGATCTACGTTTGCTTTCATTTGCCGGAAAGGCTTCAAATACTACCCACTTAAGCAATAAACCCAGTTAAAAGCAAACAACCACAAACATCATTAGCAACAACAACAACAATAGCAGCAGATGCTAAAAAATAACAAGTGATGCTCAATTGTTACTCAACGTTGTGTAACTTATTTAAAAAATGAGAAAAAAATACAATTGTAAAAATACCTTTAACGTTTAAATATTAATTAATTTAATTTAATTATTATTTCTCACCAATCGTTTTCGCTTTCGAGTAAATAATTAAAAAAATAATAAATAAATGCTCAAACAAAATGCCACACATTTTGTAATTGTTGTTGTAATTTTTCACTCACTATATTTATTATTACTACTATTATAACCAAAATTGCTAAATAAGCAATTATAGTTAATTTACAAGTGGAAAAGTATGTCGCACAAGCAAAAAAAAAAAAAATGATGTATACTCGATATTTAATACCCTACACAAATGTGCTTCAACGAACAATATGCGCTGTCACGGCCTAAAGTGATTGTACCCTTGATAAGTCTAGAGCATTATTACATACTCCAATGTTACCAAAGGCCTCAAAACGCATATGCCAATACAGCATTCAAGTTTGCGTAACAACATAGATTTGTGCTATGTGTTGTGTTAATGCATGTAACATAGGAACATTGAAACATGCAGAACTAATATGGCATCAATTTTTATTGCTCTCAACTCACCATCGACATACTTTGTTAGGTGATTATTATTATATTATACGCCTGACATACATATTTACATTGAGTGCAGGGTATTTACAAAAAAAAAAAGATACGATTTCGTTTTTGCTTGATTTTCAACTTGAGAGAGTTGAATGACATGAGCACTGAACGCAATGAGTGTGCGCGAAGAAACGTAGGGCATCGACAGGAGATGGAAGACAAACAACCAGAGTAATGACAAAGAACAATAATTAATTAATTTTGTCTGCATACGAAGCAGTAATCCGAGTTGCTTATCAGTCTTATCAAGCTTGGATTGCATTAACCTCTATTACCGAAAAAAACAACAAAAGAGCTTAGACATGAATGGACTTTTGAGTTTTGTCTTATTTGTTTTAACACATAATAAAACAAAAAAAAAAAAAACAAGCTGTAAAGCAAACGAGTTTATAAACAAATGGCGGTTAGAGCACAGCAACAGTAATGCGAAAAAGAGAGAGCGAATGAGTAAGAGTTTGTAAGTGTACTTAGAAGTTTGTCGAATTTGTTGCATTTTTATATTGTAATAACGTATGTACTTGCTTACATGTAAGTGAAGGAGAGAAAGTTCATTTATCACTGACGCTTTAACTGTTATTGATCGCAGGTGGGATGTACTAGTGTGTGTATGTGTGTGTTCCCTATTTTTGTACTTAATGAGTAAAACTTACTTCGAAAATTTATTACATTTACATACTTATTAAGTTGTCCACAACCTGTTTGATGACTTTTTATTTATATTTTTTTCTTTGCTGAAATTCGAACACAATCGTAATAATAATGCAAGCCAAACAGAAAGAAAAAGGAACAACACATGCGCGTCATGCTCTCATTACAATAACAACATTGACGGCATTTGTTGCAAGCATTCACAATAAAAAAAAAAACAAAATAAACCAACGTTCCAAAGCAAAGCAATCAACAACAACAAAAATGAATAAATAAATTTAAAAAAAAAATGTTAACAATCAACAAATTCATTATTCGCATTTTACTCATTGTTTAATGCGCGCGCTGCGGAAGCTTTAATGCTTTAAGCCGCATTCAGTTCAGTTCGAAACTTAAACGCGTCGCGTGAAGATGTTTTTTTAAGCTTAAAAAAAAATAAAAAAAAGGAATAACGTGTAACTGGCAAAAAAAAAAAAAAATAATAATAAATACGAGATCCGTTAAACTGTCGTTGAAAATAAAAATAGTTTAGAACAACGTTTAAATAAAAAACTTAAAATTTAGTGAGTTTGTTTTCATGCACAGACCAAGAATTACATTGTAATAACATAATTATAACATATGTTATTGGAGTTCACATTTACTGCGCTTTTGTGTGTTGACATTTAATGCGTTTTTTATTACTTGTGACAAGTTTAAAATGCAGCGACTGTAAGATTGTGAACTTGGCATGTCAATGCTCTTTGACATTTGTTTAACCAACATTAATAAAAGGATTGGTTTTTTTCTTATTATTTTTTGTTATAATTTATTAACAAAGTTAAACGAAAATAAAACCTTTAAATCAGAAAACCAGTTTTAAGCCGTGAAACTATTGTGGTACGAACAGAAGTTGAAGATCAAATTTTTTCTGCGCTGTGCCAGTTGGTGTAAAGCACCAAGCAGCAACAGCAGCAGCAGCAGCAGAAGAAGATCTTGTCACGTGAAAATTAATTATATACAGAAAATTCATGGCCGCAATGCATATTAGCTAAAGTAATAGTAATATAAAATACAATGCAATACAACAAAAAAAAAAAACACTTTTGTTATTTTTTCAACTTCTTTAAATATTACTTTACAACCACAAAATACGCAAACGTAATAATAATTTATGACACTAAAAAAAAAAAAAGCAATAAAATTTACAAAAAAATATAAATATTTGCATGAATAAGTAATAAGGCAGAGGTAACAAACATCGTAGCAGTTGAAAGAAGAAAGAAAATTATAAAAAAAAGAAATTAATAAATAAATAAATTTAAAAAAAACCGCAGAGTTAACAAAACGAATGCGTGTTGAATTTTTTTAATTGAGTAACGCGTCACCAAATTAAATTTGCGCAAGTGTAAGAACGAGACACAAACACACACACAACGATCAGCGCGTTTGTCAACACACAACACAAGTTTTTACCGTTAAGTGTGACAGCTATTAAGCAATTGCAGTCATAATTTCATTTTATAAATTAGTATGTTTCGTTTTTGCATTCTTTAAGGGAATTATTGAAATAATTTAAATCACATAAACGATACGTTACGTGATAAGACAGAAGTTTACAAAGAATATGCTTGTGTAAACAGTTTAACAATAAGCCACAATAAAGTGCAACAAGCGCGCAAGACGGTGTGTGTGAGAGAGAGAGAGAGTGAGAGTAGAAGAAGAGCACACACAAAACAAAAAAACAACAAAAACATTTTATTACGTATACGTCACGATGTTTAAATCTAATGCTGAGAAGAATGGGTAAATTGACAAAAACCTTTCATTAAATAATATAAACTTATCTATTAATTATTAAAAAAATGTAAAAGAAATTAAAATAAAATCATAAAAAAATACACTTGCAGCGCTGTGAACGATCGTCCTTTGTTTATGCAACAGAATGGCGCCAATAATCGTCGACGCGTCTCAGCCGTCGACAATGTCGAGGTTAGCAATTTCCGACGCGCGTTGCCACAGTTTATTGCTGTTAGTATTAAGAACATATTGCTCTTCGGTAAATATTGAAATTATCACACAAAAAAAATTACAACAAAAAACAATTGACTTTTTTATTTTGTTTTTGTTTGTTTCTTTTTTTTATTGATATGCTAATCATTGCCTAATTAAAATTTTCATACACGTTTAGGTTATGGCATGACATTGGGCTTTCCAACGATTGTCATACCCGCAATACAGGGTGGCGATGGACGTGAACAGAGCGACAGCGATATCGTTTTAAATAAGGAACAAATATCATGGTTCAGTAAGTACTTGATGAACTTGTCTATTGATTTTTTTGTTTTTTTTTTCGTGTTTTGTAATGAATGCAAGTTTTTGTTTTTTTTTTTTTGCGATTTCAGTTTTAAATTCAATGTTACAATACAATTAATCTTGTACACTTAAAAAAAAATGGTTATATAATTTTTAAGCATCAATCATGAGTTACTCGTTATGAGTTGAACAATCAAAACACTTTAATAATTCTAAAAATCATTTGTTTCGAAGCTCTTCACTTCAGCTAGGCAAGAAACGCGAGGCGCGACTTTAGGATTCTTTAAAAAAAAAAAATGATGCATGAAACTTTACGTGCACTCAACTCAAATAAATAATGCTCAATCAAAAAAATTATAAAACAAAAAAAAAAAGAAAATTGCGTTTCCTTATTTACATCATTTAAGTAACAGACGCCTCACGTTATGACACAACCGAGTTTACGCAAACATAATAAAACTTGACTTTAACCTTACCTTGTTAGGTTCCATCAATCTGATCTGCGTGCCATTGGGTTGCCTCTTCTCGGGCATACTGACACAGCCGCTGGGCAAGCGACGCGCCATGCAGGCAAGTATACACATTGTGCTTAATATTTGATACGCCTATGTTACATAACATCTACACGACACATACAATAGTACGGCATTTGAATTTGTTCGCTTTGTTTTGAATAATGAATTGTTGTATGTGTTGGGTGTGGCACTAAGACATATAAGCGTAGTTAATGTTGGCTATAAAAACGATGTCATTGCGCATTGACACTGGGGTTATTAGCTTAGTTTGTTGTAATAATTGTTGTTTTTTTTTTTACGTCGTTTAGTTTGTCAATCTGCCGATTTTAGCCGCTTGGCTATTGTTCCACTTTGCAACGAGCATAGAGCATTTATACGCGGCTTTATGCTTGGCTGGACTCGGTGGCGGTCTAATGGAGGCGCCGGTATGTCGTATATTCTATTTGACAATTAAATTAATACAATTGCGGTTACAATTACATTGGATTTACATTTATACAACCGATCAATTTCGCAGGTGCTCACCTATGTCGCCGAGATTACGGAGCCCAAGTATCGTGGCATTTTATCGGCGCTGGGCACAACGTGCGTCATAACCGGTGTCTTTTCACAATTTATACTCGGCTCATTGATGGATTGGCGCAGCGTGGCCGCGGTCAGTGCCGCCTTTCCGGTCATTTCGATAATAGCACTTTGCTTTGTGCCGGAGAGTCCCGTTTGGCTGATACGTGAGCAACGTTTTCGCGAAGCGGTCAAATCGCTGCAATGGCTGCGCGGTTGGGTGCCCGAGCATAAAATCGAAGATGAATTCAATCAACTTTACGATGAGTTAATCACAAGGCCTGCACTCGAGGAAGCCGCAGAGAATGGCGGCGTTGTGCCGCCGAGGACATATTGGCGGCGTCTGCACATGTTCCGTAAGCGTTCGTTTCTGGTGCCATTCATGCTTGTATCGTTTACCTTCTTCACCGGCCACTTTTCGGGCAAGACGCCACTGCAGACTTATGCAGTGCAGGTGCGTTTATCGTAATTTGTATCAAATGCTCATACTAATTTCAACATTTTGTTAGATTTTCCATACATTGAAGGCGCCAATGAACAAGTATCATGCGACAATCTTGCTTGGTGTTGCCGAAATGATTTCAACGATACTCGGCGTTGCGCTGATACACTTCACGGGCAAGCGACCGCTCGTGCTTGTCTCGACCATTGGCACCGGCTTGTGCTTCTTTGGCACGGCAACCTATGCTTACTACTTGAATGATTTGCCCGGTTTTGCGGTCAATAATGTGGTCGTGAATGCGTCGGCCATAGTGCCCAAGGCGAGCATTATAACACAAGCGAATATAACAAAGATTTTCGAGGAACAAAAGTACGAGCAAACAACACTTATGCCAGACGATGCACAGGAGACGACAACTATGTTCGACAACTTGGTGACTGACTTCACATTGGATAATGATGATACAATAGAAAATCGTACGAAACGTGAAGCGCCAACATTAGAATTTGTAGACCTTGATTATGATGTGCATAACGCCAATGAGACAACAACGCATTTTGAGCTGCTCGATTCGGATGAGTCGGCAATGGTTACGACAATAGCGCCGCCGGTGTCAAAAGATGAGCTGCATTTAGAAGCTGAACATAAACAAACGGCTGAAGCGCCCAAACAAGTGGTTGACGAATTGTTGTTGCCGGTGCCAAAGCAAGAGAAGAACAATTTAGTTTGGGTGCCTTTAATCCTTTTATTGCTTTCGGCATTTTTCTCACATTTGGGCATACGCATGCTGCCATGGATACTTATTGGCGAAGTCTTTCCGGCTGAGATACGTAACAGCGCTTCGGGATTTTCGGGTGGTCTCGGCTATGTATTCGGTTTCCTGGCCAACAAACTCTTTCTGGTCATGTTGAGCGCTCTTACGCTGCCGGGTACATTTTGGTTTTACTCGGCCATTGCGTTTTTTGGCGCTATTGTCTTGTATTTTGCACTGCCTGAGACAGAAGGACGCACATTAGGCGTGAGTATTTGAATAACTTGTCTTTGCATACGTTAAGGTTAATTTGTAAATAAAATATTTGTTTTTTTCTTTTAGGAAATTGAAGCACACTTTTCAAAGAAGAGCAATTTTAAATTATCGGACAAAAAGAAGATTGAATCGGCCGAAAATGGCAATGAAAAGTCTACAATGCCGTCTGCGATACAGTTGAACACGCTGCAGGATCTCCACATTCCGCTAAGTTCACAGACGGAGGCCAAAATCATACATTTGCAACAGAGTGACTTTGTGCCACAAAGCACGCGAGAGTCACCAAAGCAGCAGCGGCGTGGCGAAACGAATATGGCATTCGAGGAGCATAACACTACACATTTGTAGTTAGTAGATCAATTAGCATTGGTTTTTTAATTTCATTAAGTTATTAGTATTTTGAAATATTTTTGTGTGCCACAAGCATTAGCTTTGTATAATTGTTGTTTTATTAAAGTTGTATTTTTATCAGTGATATTAATAAAACTATTTAATTAACGGATTTTAATGTTTTGCTTTGCTTTAACTCTTTCAAGCAAATTAATTAGTGCTCTGAGCACTACTTTATCATATTTTATACAACAGCATCAGTGGTTTGTAACGGAAACCGTACAAGACTGCTTTTTATTTATACCGACACCTAGCGGTAGCTAGTGGTAACAACAGCACCGTAAGCCCTGCATTACCAACGATTTTGAACAATAACCGACTGTTAGATGTGAATTCATATTGTGTTAACATTGCTGTTGCTATCGACATTAACATGTTATTAACATTGATAATTATTGCAAACGAAAAAAATGTTGAAAAAGAAAAACCTTTTTAAATTTAAATTGCCCATTTTTTTGGATTTGATGGATACAGGGTATATAAATAAATAATCTAATTTAACAAGCTTTTTAATATAAAAGCGATTTTACAATTTGTATTTTTCTGTATGACATTGCGAACTGAGAACTACCACGCAGCCTAACTTTCTACAGAGAACTACCACCCAGCCTTAAAAAATCGCACAATTGGTCAAAAAGCGCTGAAATTGCAACAACCGCGTCAAATGACGCAAAAGTGTCGGAAAAGCGAAAGAAGAAGACAGCAAAAGTGGAAGAAGAAGACAAATCCCCAACAAATGCAAGGGATATACGCTAAACCAATACTGCTCAGTCGTTTCATAATAGAGTCACCACAGAGTCACATTATTTGTGGAATAGAGGTAAAACTAGCCGGCGGGTAGCGGGAGCTGAAATTGCACGACGCTGCATTTTCTTTTTCAAAAAAATATAATCCCTTTTTTTAAATTTGTTCGAAAAAATATATGGAATAGTACAAAAAATAGTGTCGCAAAACGACTTTAAAATTTGTTTGCGCTACAATGAAAAATATGGATAACGTCATAGACCAGGAAATAGATCTGGATGCGATCGATGCCTGTCGCGCGTGTGGTATTTACTATTTGAAAACAGTAAATTTTTTGCGTGACCTCTTCAGCGCACCGGTTGATGATCCACAAATGCATCAGATCCGCATGGAATTAGCGTCTTGGAAGTTGGAGGTAAGAATTGTAACATTATTTTGGTATAGTAAACAAACATCTTCACCACAATCATTTAGGTTACTAAAGACGACGAACGGCCCCAAAATATTTGCATGGGTTGTATTAACGAGTTTAAACGCATTTTCAAGTTTCGTGAAAGTTGCTTGGAAGCGCAAAAACAATTTGAATTCTTTGAGTGTCAACAGAGAATAAACAAGTCACAGATCAAAACGGAAATACCTGATCCCAATGAACAGAATTTTTGTGGTTTCATATACATAGACGACTTAAGTGACACTGAGAATGATGGTGAGTATGACGACAGTCCAGTACATGGCTTTGATATGCCACATTTGCCAATAAAAGAGGAGCATTTCGAAGGAGCGAAAATACCAAACGAAGTCAATAACATGCCTCCCTCAATAACACAAGCGCCAGTATGTCCTGATTTGTTGTTGCCAGCCAAAGTAAAAAATGAAATAAAAACAGAATTAATGGAAGAAATAAAACTACCAAGTTCTTTGGTCGGTAAAGAGAAAGTATATTACAATCTGACAAATCTGTCGGCGGATGAAGATGACGATGTACAGATAGTAAAATTTACCTATGATGATGATGATAATGATACAGTCGAGGAAATTGAAACTATTCAGAACGAGTCAAGCTTCAACAGTGAAGCAGAATATATTTGCAAGTTATGTCTGCATGTGGCAAAGGATCAAGAGTCGCTGCGCTTACACGTACAACGCATACATGACGTTAAGGATCTCGAGTGTCATATATGCGGTAAAATATTTAAGAACTCCACGGCATCCCGTCTCAAATTTCACATAAAATGGCACAAATTAAGCAAGCATATTAAATGTGCTCAATGTGGCTTCTACTGCACATCGCGTGACATACTCAACGAACATACACGCGCGATCCATAGCAAAATAAAGTGCAACATTTGCGGCAAAAGTAAGTAATGATTTGTTTATAATCTGAATTCAATGTGTCTCAAACCCAATCACTTACAGAAATGCTCGCAAAACGTTTGAAAGCTCATCTGCGTGAGCATGACTATGTTCCAATGACTATGTATCCTTGTTCATTGTGCACGAATGGTAATTCAGTTGTGTGTGTAATTATCTAACATCTTATATTAATGAGACAACATTTCATTTTGCAGTTTTCGACAATCAATTGTCATACGAGACACACGTATCGAATGCACATAATACTGCTCAAGCGAACACTGACGTTACTAAAAACAAGACTGTTTATGAAAATATTGCCACACAATTACACTCAACTTTAAGTGGGACCACATCTGCCGATGATACCCTCAATGTTACCAATTTATTCGATGCCAGTCATATAGGCCATGAAGTAACACAAAATAGCACACTAAATTTAGATACAACCGATGATTCGCAGCCGTCCAGCCATCTAAACGCTTTAACAATAAACGACAATCATATAGAAGCTACCCAGTCAGATGTTAGTGAAGCGAAGGATTCAATTTGCTCAAACGCGGTGGCCACCTCTGAACAATTGAATGCACATTCCGATTTTCATGAACACAATAATACGAAGTGTCATATTTGTGGCAAAACATTTGATTTAACCTTCAAGCTTAATCGACATATGCAAAAGCACACCAAAGCGCCAATTTAATTAAATAAATTAATGTTGCCTCAAGAAAAAGTATAAAATATCCAACAGTGAAAATCAAAGTTTCCTTATCTCAATTAATTGCTAAAAACTTAATTGTTTTTAAATGTTTTTTGTTTTCTTTTTAATTTGCACATTAATAAAAATTGAATTACTTTATGGACTTACAACTATTCAAAATTTCACTTTTTTTTTTACAACTTTTACGTTTTAACGGTTCTTTTTCAGTGTTGTAATTTTTAACTAATTACTGTTTTTCATGTGCTTCACCAGCATTGAAATGCCTTTCGACAAATGCTTTTCAGCTTCCTAAGCTGCCATCGGGTCCGCCTAGGCCATTGCCGCCACCGCCGCCGCTCGTGTTGTGGTTTGTTTTCAGATGAACAAGTTTTGGCGAAATTGTCGACGTTGTTGTTGACGTTATCGATCCCGCCGCTGACGCAACAGAAGTTAGTATTTTATTATCAACAGTTTGTTGCGTTTTACTCATGGGCAGGGATACAACTTTCATATTTTGCAATGGCTTAAGATTCAGTGTACCACCTTGAAATGCTGGCGAGAGCAAAATTTGTCCGCCACCTTGTACCGCGAACAGAACATTGCCGGTGTTATTGGTTGTTGTATTCTTACTGATAACATTCGTATTCGCATTGCTCGACGCTACAACAATATTCTTTTGTGTATTATTGGCGCCAGCCGCTTGCAAACGTATCGTTTGTCCGGTCGAACCGAGTACCAATGTTTTTGGCATATTTGTGACAATCGATTGCGTTGATGTGCCCGTTGCTGTTGCGGTGACGACAGCGGCTTGATCACTGCTGTTGATAGCGGCAGCATTTGTGTTGCCACCAGAAATGGCAATACGTGATTGCTGTTGCGTTTGTTGTTGCTGCTGCTGCTGCTGTGCTGTGGGCAACTGTTGCAATCTCAATATCTGATTGCCCATAATAACTGTTTGCATTTGCGATGTCGGCACAACATTTGTCGTTCGTTGCACACTTGTCTGCAAATTTTTTTTGTTATTAATTATTTGTTTTTATAATTTCATGCATATACACTTACCGCAGCGCTTTGTAGTTTCACTGTCTGGCCGCCAATAACGACATTCTGCAATTGTTGCGTCTGACCTGTCGCCGTTCGTACCACATTCTTCACAGTTGGCAACATCATTTGTTTACCCTGCAGATTGGTGATATTAATGGCACCGCCACTTGCATTGGCATTTGTGCCCAACATTGTTGCTGCTGTTGTCGTTTTGCCCAACATTTTTGTTGCATTTGTTGCCACCAAACGTCCGGCGGCCAATTTTGAGCTTACAGTCGATACGGTCGGTGTTGTTAGAACCGCTGCGCTGCCAGCCGCCTGTGTGGTTATAAAACGTGGATGTGTCGTTGGTCCGAGCGTAATAATGCTACGTGGCGGTGAGACAACCTGAAACTGGGCCGATGTGTTGCTGCTGGTATTGGTTATGTTTGTGCCGCCCGCATTTGTAGACAATTGTATAATATTTGCAGCTGATACAACTTTTGTAGCATTGCCAACATTATTGCTTGCAACACGCAATGTTCCACCTTGTTTCTGTATTAAATTATCCAATGTAATGATCTGACCGGTTGTTGGATTATGTTGTTGTTGCTGTTGCTGATTCGTCGTGCGTATTATACGTGTTACTTGTCCCGTTGCCGTGGTCGCTTGTGAAACTACAATTGGTTGTTGTTGTTGCTGCTGCTGCTGTTGTTGTTGTTGCTGTTGTATGACCTGTGCACGTGCATCCGCCAAATTCATAACACGTTGCGTTGTTTGCATGCGTGGCACGACTTGTGTTGTCTCTGTTTGTTGTTGTGACACACTTGTTTTCAATTGTTGTTGTTGCTTAAGATTTTGAAACAATACACGTTGTTGTTGTGGCGTCAAATTTGTCGTATTCAATGTTTGAATTTTGCCACCAGTTGTCGGCGCTGTAACAATCTTCGCTGTGCCAATGTTGCCACTTTGCGTTTGACTTGCAGTGCTCGTTGTGATCTTCTGACCGGTTATAGGCTGAAAAACAATGTTCTTGTTCGCCGATATAGCTGTATTACCTATAATTATAAAAAAATAATTTAATAATTTCAGGTTTATTTTTTTTTTTTTCTTATAAAACCTACCCACTACAATACGTTGCGCCGGCTGATTGCCAATGGTCGGCTTCACCACCAACTGTTGACCTTGTTTTTGCTGTAGCGCTGCAAATGCATGGGGCGACATTTTCACAACTGTGCCGCCACCAGCGACGCCAGTCGATTTGCCAGCTACCGTTAGCGTACCAATTGTTTTCTGTTGTTGTGTTGTGTGCATTGGTCGCACAGTTGTCTGTGCCAGTACCCGATGACCGATAATTTGCACGGGCTGTTTGGCAACACTGTTAACACCGCCAGTTGTTGTTGTTGTCGGCATTAAGCGTATAATATTTTTCGTCTGTTGTGGTGATGTTGTTGCCGTCGTAATTAATTGACTGTTATCTAACAGAATTTGTTCCTTTTGCATTGCTATGTTGCTCACTGTGTGTGTTTGTTGTTGTTGTTGTTGATTGCTATCCATCGACAAAATGATATTACCCAAATGCTGTTGTTGTTGTTGTTGCTGCTTTGGCAACTTATTGATTTGTTGGTAATGATGTTGTTGCTGCTGCTGCGTTTGCATTTGATTAATAACAATCGGTTTAGCCAGTGAGACTTTTTTACCACCGACCGTTGCTGTTAATGTCGAATTTGTTACTGGCGTTGTATTTGCAACATGTACCGTTTGTAGACCAGTGGGCGTTGACACCAATATGGGTGTTGTGGTTGTTGTTGTTGCCGACGCTGACACATTACGTAATGCAGCGATATTTGTTGGTGTGCCTGCGCCGATTTTGTTCGTTTGTTGCACTGGAAAAGTGTATTGCTTCACTTGGCTGGTTGTGCCGGGCGTGGTTTTTAAACGCGGATTTGTTATTAAATGTGTTTGCATTTTTTGTGTTGACTGAATTGGTGTTTTCAACAACGATTTCTGTTGCTGCTGTTGTTGTTGTTGCTGCTGCTGTTGGTTTGGTATATTATATTTGAGTGGCGGCACTGGTGGACATTTTACTGCTAATGTTTGTTGATGTTGTTGCATTAACATTGACTGTTGTTGTTGCTGCTGCTGTCCAATCGGCTTCTTAAGCAACAATGTGCCGCTCGATGATGGCACTAAAGCCGGCAATGGCGCATGCGTCTTAGTCAAACTATCATTCTGTATGATTTGCACTGTGCCATCGGTTTCGATGATGCTGCCATCCTTTTTCGTTGTCACAATCTTCGGCTTGCGATTTATTTTCTGTTTTTGTTTGCCCATTGTCTGATGATTTTGATGCATACGCTCAAATTCGGTTTCGCTGCGATTGCGATGCAAATAGATCCAAATTTTACGTTTGGGATCATAACGCACGCATGGATCGTGCCCGGCATGCATACGATCTAAAGCACCGCTGACAATTGTCTGCAAAACATTCTCCGCCGCATGTGGATTAATGTATTGTGAGCATTTTAAAAGTTCTGAAATTTCGGCACGTGTGCCTGCGCCATTTGGCAAGCGCGCTGTTGCGTCACGCACAAGCGTGAGTATCGTGACAAAGTTAGGGCGATCGTCCACCATTATGCTGTGGCCGCGTGCCTTGGTGAGTGCAAGCGTTTGTGAGTAAATGCCTTTCACTGGGCCCACAACACTTTCATAGCCGTGCATGCGATATGTAAAGGCGCGATGTGGTTGCTCAAAGCGTGCACGTTCCTGCCGTTGAAACTCAGCGACCTCGGCCGGTGTGGCCGCGCGTACGGTCCAATTGGTTGGGCAGCGTGGCGGTGGCGTGGGTGGCGTTTGTATCATTGTGTGCAATGTTGTAGTTGTTGTTGCCGGTTGCTCAAGCATATGTAACTCATCATCTTGCTGGAATTGCATTTGTTGTTCGGTTATGGATGACGTTGTGTTTAAGCCAAGATTGCCAATCTGTGCGCCTGTCGTTGTACCCGTAATGCTGTTGTCCATTTGTTTATGCTGTATGTACGTTTTAGCGCCGCCTGTGACATTTACCAAAGTAATGCCCACATCTTTGCGACGTTGCAACCAGAAATTATACAATTGTACAAGTCGCGCATCTGAATCTCGACTAGCGCCAATCCATTGATAAATATTTAATTGTGCCTTATGTTCAATATAGGGTACATATTCCGCTGGTAGCACAGAAAAGCTGCCAGCCAAAAAACTTATGGCCGAATGCAGCAATTCAACCCAATTTGTTGCTTGATTGTACCAATCGTTGAGCGCCGCAATTGGATTGGCCAACCAGACTTCCAGCTTGGCCCTAAGTTCCTCATAGCGCATACGATGATTGGGCGTAGCGCAAAAGAGATCGCGGAGCAGCGAAAAAAAGCTGGTATGCGTTTCTTGCATTAACGCGGGCGCCAGCACAGTGGGCGATATACGCATCATTGGTGATTTTATTGTTTGTGGTGGCGTTTTAAGTTTATTCAATTTAACCGGACTGCTGATTGGCTCCAATTTAGGTATTGGTCGTTCACGTTCCGGCGTCTTAAGCACTTGCTGTGGCAACTCATTCGAAACTTCAACATCATTACGGATTCTAAGCAACTCCATATCAGAGATATTGTGTGTAACGACCTCCTCTTGTTGCACATCGATGTCAGTGTCCATATCAACCACATTTAATGCACCAGCATCATCCTCAAAACGTACATTTTCATGGTTAGCCTCTTTTCTGCTGTTGCCTAATGCTGTTGCCGATGTTGGTTGACTTGCAGCATCCTTCAATTGTTGTATGGGCACTAAAGCTGGTGGTTCATTCAGTTTCGCTTTCGGTTTTCGGCCCGGCTTAAAGACGCCCGACATGTGCGCACGTGTGCACACATCACGCAATCTTATGTCTGTTGTATCAAACTCCGGCAATTGCTGTAAAGCAACAGATTAGCGCTTAGATAATGCAAGAAAATTTGTTTCATATTCAAATACTTACAGGTTCCCTTAGTTTCCGCCGCTTATAGTCACGCAGGTATTGTTTAAAGTTCTTATCAGTTAGCCTCGTGTGTTTCGACTCTTGTGCAGCACGTATGACATCCTCGTCATCGCGATCTTTCTGTCGCCTAAAGAATGTATCGTAAATGCTTTTCTTGTTTGCATTCCTTGCCAATGTAGCAGCATCATCGTTTGTATCACTGGGCAGTTTATCGACAGCATCACGTTCTTCAACCGTTAACGCTTCGGGATCCTCTTCATCGGCGCTAATATCCGCAAAATTCAATTGCAGATCCTTAACCAGTTCATGCAATTCCGTACAGTAACGTTTGCGTGCGCGTATCGCACACAAGTTATTATCCTCCTGCAATGGCATTTCCAGCTTTTGACGTTTACGTTGCATGCGTGTCGTGTAAATGAGGCAATCTGGCGCGGATTTATATGCGTTGCGCAACAGGCGCTCACGCGAAATAAACAATTCTTTGGCCAAGTGACTTACGCGTTCACATTGTTGAAAACGTCTTTCACGACGTTGTGACTTTGCTATGCTCCGACGCAGTTTAAGTACATCCGGTCGTAGATTGCCCTCTTCCAATTGTCTTTGTAAAATGCACAGTGGCGTTTCGCCAAAACGTGCCAGGCTACCATTGACGCCACTGGTGCCCTTGAAAAGCAATGCAATTGTACGCGCCTGTTCGGCGGCGGCTTCTTCGGGTGGTAACAGGTGCGAAAAACGTGGCAGGTATTCTTCTAGTTGTGCCTGCAACTGTTGTGGCAGCATTTGCCATGTTTCCATGGAGAAGAACTCATTGAAGATATTTGCATTTTCACATAGACCACGCGGTAAACGAAAGATTTTACCGCCGATTTGTGCTAATTCCAATGCATCACTCTGTGAATCGTTCCCCGTTTCCGATGTATCGCTTGTGCTGGCTGTACTGCTGCCACCGCTGCTACTACTGCCGTCATCGCCGCTGCTGCATGAACTGGATTTGCTGCTATCCGCGGCTTCATTCAGAGATTCACTCAAGTCTTCATCGGTCGATTCCGAAACAGTGTGATTCATTTTGGTAGTTTTTCAAGAGCGCTTGCTCTTACGCGCACCAACTAACCAATTAACCAATTTTTCTCTACACTAATTTATAATTTTTTCCGCTGCTGCTGCACTGCTGTTATATCAAACATATTGTCGTATTGAGCTTGGCTGTCGTCTTCGTCTTTCTTTTTTTATTGGTTCGCGATGCCGTCGCATGTTCGCTGTTTTTTCTCATCGTGAGCAGTGTGACCGAATTTACTAAAGGGGTGGAAATATTAATATTATCCAATAAAAACACCAGTTGTGCATGGGCATGGCAATAATGTTGCTTTGGCGGTATATTCAAAATTCTGTGTTAAACAGTTTTTCTAAGTACATTCTCGCTTTGATGTTGTTTATTTTAATAGCTTAAAGGCAAGTTATTAGTGAGAGTAATTTGGTAAGTATTAAAAATGTTCTTTCACGTTGAAAAAGTTAAAATTAAATAAGTGATAAATGCAACTCTGTGTGATATCTGTCAATTTTTGGAAGTGGAGCTGCAAACTTGCTTTATTAGTGCATTCGCGTATATTTATTACAAATTTAGTCACCATTCATAAATTTATGTATCTATAGAGTATGACAATATAAACATTATAAAAAAATCAATAGCAATTTATAAGTTGTGAGAAAAATAAAGAATAGGTTCTTTTGTTTGGTTGTGGTGATAACACTTGACCGTGGCTTTTATAAATTCGAACAGTTGGCCTTTTTTTTGTCTACCCGAAAATAAGTTTTTAGCGTTTAGCGGCGTTGTTCGGCTTTATTTTTGCGAAAATTAACAAACTTATGATAGAGTGAATTGTTAATGTGAATTTGGAATTAAACGGAAGGTTAAATGTACGCTGAGTTGTATCCTTTTGTAAAATATCTATTAATGTGAGATGTGACCGAATATGCGCATATGAGTATTAATAAAAGGTAAGTTTGCGCGACAATTGCATTTTGTCGAGTTAAAAGATATCAAAAATGCTTTATTACTACGAGTTTGAGACTAGATTTAGTTTAAGAATAGTTTTAGTTAAATGTTTAATGAACGTTCTTCTTGATAAGTTAAAAAATGAAATGTTGAAAAAAAGTACAAAAAGAAACACCGACAGATCTACTAATACTAAAGGAAAGAGGAAGCAATAGTTTTTGCTATTCTAAAAACTGAGAGATAAAAAAGGCAAAAAAAAAACAATGTAGAGCAAGCTTGAAAAGAAAAAGATAATATGTGTCAAGCTTAAATGTTTTAATATTGACGTATTTGTATTGTATTTGTTTGTTTGCAGGCACTTTCAAGCGAACGCGCGAACTATTTGAACACGCTTTCCCTATGGGCAAGAAACGGCGCGAAGCTGAGACTGTTGCCAATTCAGCAAACGAATATATCAACAGTCAAAAATCGGGAAACAAAAACGTTACAAAAAACATAGTTGACTCTGTCGAAGCTGTCTGTATTATCTCAAACAAAGTCACTGATAACAAGAACGGTTCAAAAGATAGTTTAACGGACAATGAAACAACAAATGCGGCCATAACAACAAATGGAATTTGCAACAACAATGGTCAGACAGAGTCACCTTTGGTAGATGACAACGAACAGCAACAAGAGAATCTTAAGACAAAGTTGCAAACAACGCAAGCTAACGCCGAAACAGATAAACAAGTGACAACAACAGATACAAAATTGGAGAAAGCAAATAACGCTAAAAGCGAATTTAAGTTACGTGTTGTGCCGCTAGAGAAATTATTGGCAAAACCAACAGAAGGTGAACAACGTAACGCTAAACAAGGACGTGTCCACACAGCACAACAACAACAACACCAACAACAGCAGCAGTCGAGAAAACGTGCTTTACGCGAACGTAATAACACTTCTATTATAGAGCTAAGCGACAGTACCGAAGCAGAGGACGAGGAGGTGCAATATATAAGACAACCAGCGAAGCGTACCAAATCTAACATTAAGAACATTACGCGGTACGAAATTAGCAGTGACGAGGAGCAAGAAACAAGCCAAAGGAAATCAACGCGTACGAAAGAAAAACAAGTTAAAGTGGGTAACGACAAGATAAAAACACGAAGTAATCGCAAAAGTAGCGCCAGTGATTTCGAAGAGCCGGACAATCGAAGGCCACTGAGAAACAATAGTACCGCTACGTCGAAAAGATTGGTACGCCGTTCTAGTAGCAACGATAGAAAGGAAAAAGGACGTGAAATTGCCAGCGTCGATACCGGTAGGACAAAAGAAACGGAATCTTGTCGGTCAACAGCGTTGAGCGTTTTTAAAGTGCGTCGTTTTTGTGTACGTTTGCAGCGTTTGCCGTTAAACGCGACTGAAAAAACACAGAAACAAGAGCAGCAAGTATTGTCGGTGACACTTGAAGAGAAGCCTAAGAAAATGGCGAGCATGGAACCGTCATCATCATCATCATCGTCCAATAATCGCAAACGTAATGCTAGACAAAAGAGTGATGACGAAGACTCCGATTATGATGCGCATACAGTGGAAGAGGCAGAAGTAAATTCGGACGCATCAGCGGCGCAAACAGATGATGATGATGATGATGATGCTGCTGGCGGTGCCAACAGTAGCGATAGCGAAGTGATGCCGCAACGCAAGAAACGCGGCAGCGTTAAAGCAAAAAAGAAAAATGGTTCATCCGATGATTCTGATTTTGAACCTGAGGAAAAAAAGCGCCGTCGTCGTATCAAAAAGAATTCTAGCGATAGCGAAGACGGTAAACGAAACGGCGGTGGCGGCGATGATGATGATGATGACGAAAAAAATAAGAATAAACGTAAGCATATACGAAAGATTATCAAAACGAAAGATTTGGATGTAACCACCAAGGAAGCGGCCAAAGAGGAAGAAGATCGACGTAAACGCATCGAAGAACGTCAACGTGTCTATAATCAGATATTTGAGAAACCAGACAATATCGAAATAAACGAGCTCGTACTTGATTTTGATGCGAAATCGAAGAAAACGCTCTTGGAGGTGGATAAAAAGCTACTCAAGAAATTGAAACCTCATCAGGTTGCGGGTGTAAAGTTTATGTGGGACGCATGCTTTGAGACACTAAAGGACACGGAGGAAAAAGTCGGTTCGGGTTGTATACTCGCGCATTGCATGGGCCTTGGCAAAACATTGCAGGTGGTCACACTGTCGCATACGCTGCTGTCCAATTCGCGACGCACGAACATTGAACGCGTATTGATTATATCGCCGCTGAGCACATTGAATAATTGGGCACGTGAATTTGTGCATTGGATGGGTTTTGCGCAAAAGCGGGATATCGAAGTTTATGACATTTCACGTTATAAAGATAAGCCAACGCGCATCTTTAAGCTGAACGAATGGTATCAGGAGGGCGGCGTTTGCATACTTGGCTATGATATGTATCGAATATTGGCAAATGAAAAGGCTAAAGGACTGCGCAAAAAGCAACGTGAGCAATTGCAAGAGGCGCTCGTCGATCCCGGACCAGATTTGGTTGTGTGCGATGAAGGGCATTTGCTAAAGAATGAGAAAACATCGATTAGCAAAGCGGTGACAAAGATGCGCACCAGACGACGCATTGTACTCACTGGTACACCGTTGCAGAATAACCTAAAAGAATGTATGTATTATAATGTTTTCTTAAAAATGAAATGATCATATTTTTATATATTTTTGTTTCCTTTTTTTTAACGCACAGATTATTGTATGATACAATTTATCAAACCAAATCTTCTTGGCACCTACAAGGAGTATATGAATCGTTTTGTCAATCCCATCACAAATGGTCAGTACATGGACTCAACGGAACGCGATTTACGTCTTATGAAACATCGTTCGCACATTTTGCACAAATTGCTTGAAGGCTGCATCCAGCGGCGTGATTATTGTGTGCTGGCGCCTTATCTGCCACCAAAGCATGAATATGTCGTTTATACGGGTCTCTCTGAATTACAGCAGGAACTGTATGAGTACTACATGACGACGCAACGTGATTTAACCAGTTCGGATATGTCCGGCAAGGGTGCACGTCTATTTCAGGATTTTCAAGATTTACGTCGCATTTGGACGCATCCAATGAATTTGCGTGTCAATAGCGATAATGTTATTGCTAAACGTTTGCTTAATAATGATGATTCCGATATGGAAGGTTTTATATGTGATGAGAGCGAAAGCGAGGCTGAAGCTTCTGGGTCAAGCGATAGCGATGAATCATTTAAATCGGATGCAAGTGGTGTTGTAACTGGTGGCGGCGGTGGTGGCGGTGCTGGTGGTACTAAAGGCAAACGTCGTCAGACACGTAATACAGGCTTTAAAGGCGATGAAAGTGATTCACAGGATGGCCTATCGGCTGGTGGTTCATCGCAAAAGAATGATCCATCCGAGTGGTGGAAACGTTTTGTCGAAGATAAGGAGCTGAGTAACATAAATCATTCCCCTAAGCTGTTGATACTCATGGGTCTGCTGCAGCAATGCGAAGCAATTGGCGATAAATTGCTTGTGTTTTCACAGTCGCTGCAATCACTGGAAGTGATTGAACATTTCCTTGGGCTCATTGATAGCAGCACGCACAATTATGAGTTTGAAGGTACGTTTTTCATTCACCACTCAATTATACTGGCACAAAGACACTAAACTCAATTCTTATTTATGCAATAGGTGACGTTGGTAATTTTAAAGGTGTTTGGCAACAAGGCAAGGATTATTTTCGTCTCGATGGCTCCTGTTCTGTGGAACAGCGTGAAGCAATGTGCAAAAAATTTAATGATAAAACTAATTTACGTGCGCGCCTCTTTCTCATTTCAACTCGAGCCGGTGGTTTGGGTATTAATCTCGTGGCGGCTAATCGTGTGGTCATCTTTGATGTATCATGGAATCCCTCACACGATACACAGAGCATCTTTCGTGTCTATCGTTTTGGCCAGACAAAACCTTGTTACATTTATCGTTTGATTGCCATGGGCACAATGGAGCAGAAAGTCTATGAACGTCAAGTGGCCAAGCAAGCAACTGCAAAACGTGTCATCGATGAGCAACAAATATCAAGGCACTATAATCAAACCGATCTAATGGAATTGTACACATATGAGTTAAACCTAAGTGGCGAACGTGAAGTGCCCATACTGCCGAAAGATCGACTCTTCGCCGAGTTGCTTAGCGAGCATTCTAATCTTATAATCAAGTATCATGAACATGACTCATTGCTTGAGCAGGAAGAAAACGAAACCCTTAGCGAAATGGAACGTAAAGCGGCGTGGGATGAATACGAGGCAGAAAAGACACGTACTGTGCAAACGTCACAGTACATTAGCTATGATCGCGGTGCGTTTGGTGGCATGGCGAGTGGTCAGTTTGGTAATGCTTCAGGTAGCGTTACATCGAATAAGATCTTTGGTTTCCGTTCGGATGTGCTGCTCCAGCTGCTGAACATGAAGATAGCCAAGGATTATCCGGATATGAGTCAAAACCAGGTTATACAATTGGTGCCGAATTATTTGCAAACGCTTTATACGCAAATGAATAACGGTGATCCGACCATGTACAAAGATTTACTCTCGCTGCATTCAACTATTGTGCATCCGAGCGGCATGTACATGAATCCATTGCTTTACGCAAATCAGAATCCCTCAGCGGCTGGCTATTTCCAGTCGGGTCAAGCTGCTGGCGCTGCACCGCAGCCGGGTGCAGCGGCAGTACCGGCAGCGCCAGCAAATAATGCATCCGGTTTCAAGCCGGATGAAGTATACGAAATTGATTAAAGTAAAACCACATCCACATCCTTGGTGGCGGCGATCAATTTCAAAACTCGAGTTATCCAATAAATTTTAAAATCCTCATTCATACACTTTTTTATTATCTTCAATTTTTACCGAGTGGAGAATTAAGTCGTCATTGATTATTATTTTCTTTTTACGTTTTCTTCATCGTAAAATTTAGTTTTTATATGTAATCTTTTTTGTTAGTGCGCGCTGATAAAAATTAATTGTTTAAGTTTAAAACTATCCTATTAAGTTACAAAAAAACAAAAAAAAAAAAAAATTCGCATGTACTCTCGTGTTCCTCGTGAGCTAAATGGCTTTGACGGGACTCCATTTACATATAATTCGGTATTTAAATAATAGTAACATCAAATTAACTTAAATAAAAATGCACTAAATATTAAAAAAAAAAACCAAAAATTTGCATTTTCGTTTTTATTGCGTATAGAAATAATCATTTTGGTGGTAATTTGCCCATCATGCGCAACTGTTGCATTTGTTGCGTTTGTAGCATATGCTGTGGCGGACCCGGTTGCATTTGTGCGCCGGGCGGCATACGTGGTCCCATTGCGCCCATTGGTCCAATCGGGCCGCTCATTGGCATTGGCCCGGGTGGCCGATTGTGCACTTGTTGTATATCCGAGAGACAAGCTTTCCATTCTTCCAGCCGGTTGTAGTGTTTTTGCAGCAATTGTTCCTTTCGTTGTATCTCAATGTTGAGATCTTGATTTTCGTAGTTGATTAACATGTGTGGTTTAAGTGTGGATACTAGGAAACGTTTTTGCAAAAAGAATGCTTCCATTTGACGAGCAACATCCAGAAAGCGATTTGATGTTTTTTGTACTTCCAGTTCAATTTCCTCTTTCGTCGTACCGGAATTCGGTTCCTGTTTGGTGAGAGAGAGTAGGCACGCCTGGAAGGCCTCCTCGAATTCATCCATTAGATTACCACCGCCGCTTTCATTGTTTGAGGTAGCCATGTTTATGTGTGTTTTCCCGTTGAGTTCTTTTTCAAGTTTGTTAACAATTTTCACAAAAAAAAAAAACGCTTGAAAACGAGTCTTCTTCTTACAGCTTCAGTTTTATTCACAATGAACATAAACATAACAATTCACAATAACTAAATAACAATTTTTGTTGTTGGAGTTAGTGACCTCAACTATTTTCTTTTTTTTTTATTAAATGGTTCGAACGTTTAAACTACAACAATGTTCGGATTATTTTTTTCCTGTCATGCCCGGCACTCTGTACAAGAGTTCCCCATCATCGTCATAGTATGAATCTTCGACGCGATAAGTTGCACCCTTCTTCCAGACTTTCCTTGGTATATGAATGTGATCCTTTACCCTTGTCATCTCGAAACGTCTTTGATCATCAGCACTTATCACAATTTCATTGTTTTCAAACTTACTAATAAAATTTGGTAATTGCGGAGAGTGTTTCTCGTTGACCTCCTTGGGCACAATGCCAGTACCACTTGGATTTTTAAGCGACTCGACAGCAGTTTGTTCCAGTCTGCCATTCTCCAAATCGGTTGGTGATGTTTTTAGTTTCAGTGCTTTAAGTTCCTGTAAACGCATTTTACGTTTATCATACACTTTATCAAGCAAATATGTTTCTTCATCATTGGGCTGACCGATTGGTGGTTCCTGTGCGCTTATCATTTTTTGACTCTCGATTTTTTTGTTATCTGCGTATTTTTTACAGCTCGTTATTAACGATTGGAATTCATTTGTGGTTGGTTTTGGTAGTGCCAGTCGGGTTGGCCATTTTTCAACTTCTGTGTCTAAATCAGAAAGCTTTCTTTCGGCAAACTTTCGCAGGTGTGCAAGAAGTTCCGGCGGTATAGGTGTTTCATATTGACCCGTGCGGATCACTTCCCAGTTACGTATGACTGCTTCATCATGATCACGAATACGTTTTGTGGCACGAGGACGCCATTTAGCGCGTAATAATTTATTTATAATATCTGATGTTGCTGGAAAACTTTCTGCCAAACGTTCGGGTGTCCACTCTTCAGCATCTGTTGCATGCAACAAACGTATTTGTTCTTTTTCGGCGTAGGTCAACAAATTGGGCAACTTCTGATCACGAAAATACTTGTGCTTAATCATAAGCTGACGAATACGATCACGTTCGCGTTGAACATCTTTCTCGTGTTCCCGGTGTGCATGATGGGCCGTCATAAAATCAGATTCGATGTCACCAAAGCCTTCTGGGTCGGCTTCGAGCGGTGCCGCTTCACCAAATTCCTGTACCTGATAACCAACGCCAGGATTAGCTTTCTTCGGTATTCGGGGTAGAAGGCGGACGCATGTTGTGTGAATTGCGCGTTGCAAGTAGAACGACGTCATTCGACAGCGTTTTAATTTATATTTAAGATTTGTGCAAGGTGTTTTATATCACGACTGGATGTAACCGGTTCGACTCTTGACGAGGTTATGTTTATGTTCACAACTGATTCGTTATTCACAATAGAAATTCCTGTTTATGGTGGATGTTGCCTGTGATTCTAAGCGAACATAAGCGCAGCTAGCACTAATTTTGTCAATAAATGTTGAAATGGTTTATGTCATGTCGAATATTTGTGAAACCAGGCGGCGTCTGGTTGTTTACTTGGTTCTATGTGCTGTGAACTGCAATACGTGCTTAGGCGAATCTAGTATGAATGTGAATTCCCATTTGACGGGCGACGGTTACGTTTGAATTGCTCTTGAGCGGGGATTAGTTTCAGCAACCCGATTCAGAAGTAAACTAAGTCAGTAAGTTTAAATTGCACAATAAATATAATTTAAAAAATAAAACTGTGTATAAAAAAATGTTGATATACTACATATACATATATAAAAACTGTCATGTTCTTATGCACTACCATAAATAATATCAATTTGCCTGGCTTATTATATCACTGCCGGCAATAATACAATCTCCAGCGACAATGATTTGAGCGCCGGTCAGCCTAGAAATAAAGTCACAGGCACCAATCTCAGCATAGGTGACACCACCGACAACATAAACGAAGATTTGTCGTGTCCGCAGCGGGAATATATCACTTAGTTCAGCACTTTTTACCAAATTTGCGTATGTTTTCACGCCTAATGGCTCGTAATCATTAGATGACAAACAAATTTGTAGTTTTTCCAACATGCCCAACTTGGACGCAAGCTCTTCGCCATTTGTCGATTTTAACAATAAAGAGCACAATTGGGCGATCATTGGTATGTAGGCGCCATTGAATACGAAGCTAGGGCATGCGTTTAAGACGTCACTTTTAGATTCCGCGCCCGCACTAGAAACCAACAGCTTAAGACGATTTGCATTAGCTTGAAATTCAGTTTGTTGGAATTTTGGTATTGGCAGATTCGACAACAATTTCGTTGATTTGTGCAACTTATCATCTTCTGGCAGCTGTGGTAGTAGACCGGCCATCGACAGTCGCTGCAATACGTACAATTTCTGATGACCAAAGTAATTACAATAGTTGCGCGCAAATTGCTGCAATTCATCTGGTGTTACACCTGTACACAGATGTAACAAGCAGAGAAGACGCAACGTGTTGTGCTGTTGACCGTCTGTAGTTAACAATTCGTCAATTTCATTGAGTAGTCGTTTTCGTGAAACGTTATTGAGAATATCTTCTTCAAGTGATTGCACACGTCGAAAGTTGCGTGCCATCATGTCAATGACAATTTCGCTTGCATTCAAATGACGCAGAATTTTTGTCTTCATTTCAGTAATTTTTGGTAATTTCCGTGCAACATAGTCATGCATCTCTTCCAACTTCATATCGTTTAGTTTCTGTACTTCCAAACCGATCGCCTTCGCTTGTGCTCGTACCCAACTGCTCGCCTGTGAGAAGTGCTTGTAACGATTGTCACCATAAATTTCATCAGCTTGACTATTCATGCGTATGCTCGTCGGCTTACTAGCTGCTGGTTTCGGCGGTTTGTTCATTGCTGCCAATGGCAGCTTCGGCTTCTGTTGAAATATTGCCAATTTCTGATTCAAAATCTTATTCGATTCTGCTTCGATAGTTATCTCGCCAGCGCGTTGGTTAAAAACTTCCATTAGCAAACCAGCATAAATGGCTGGCGTTAAAAGACTAGACGCATAATCCTTATCACGATCAATAATTAAAATAGCGCCGAATTCCCCTGCAGTTGTTTCACCTGTCTCTTTGCGCCAAGGTCCAAGTGTTTGTAGTATTTTAACAATTTGTGCCGATTGTTCACCAAATGTCATTATTAAATTTGGACGACCGCAAACCATTTGCAGCACGCGTAAGCTTTGTGCGATCGCAGGAAGGAGCGAGCTATCACGATGCAGAAAAATGGTGCCATATACCTAAAAGAATTGAAATGCATTAATTGAATAAGGAACATGAAGCATTCATTATTAAGCTCACATTGCGGCATTCAAGACTAAGCACGCCGCTGTCTAGATAGATAAAGTCCCAGTTGTAGCGATGCAATTGAACGATACCGTACAGGCCTGCCTCTTCGAGCAGCGTTTGAAAATACGCAAAGCAGCTTGGCACGCACACAATGTGATAATGTTTAAAGGTCGAATCCGGTTCGGCCACAGGCTGATGTTGTTGCAGTTGCTTCAAAACGGCTTGAAACAATGGTAGCTCACTGCGTATCATGTAAATCTGCACTTGATCTGACGTGCGTGCTATTATATGTGATTGGTCATATTTGTAGATGCGTTGTATGCCCTTCAGTCTGCAATGTTTATATTTAGTTTGGTGAAAGTTCGGCTTGCCTTAGGTGACTAATCTTACTTTAACCACGACGCTGTGCAAACACGCTCCAACGGTTTGATAAGTGTTGGCTCCAATATAAGATCCTTTTTGCCTGGTATTGCGCATAGTATTGACTGAAATTTCTCCTGTGCTATCAGCTGAAATCCTTGCAATTTCTTATCAAGTGTGGGCGGCGTAACATCCACCATGTTATCAAGAAGTGTAAATGTTGAACGGACGGTAGTCCGTCGTTACGTCTGCTCTGGATGAAGTTCTCCTATGTGGCGTAGGGCCAGGATCATACGTCAGTCAAACGCCGCAAGTCAGATCAGTGTGTCCGATTGACGGTATGCCAAAATAAACTAATATTTGCTTATGGTAGTTTACTGAAAGGTCAGCACTGTTTATTTCGAAAACCTTCAAGCGAGAGTTAAGCTGCGTTTATTGGGGTCATTTCTTCTCAGATTGTTATTTTTCACTTGAAACGGTTGTTTATTTACAAAACGATAACGATGTTCTTCAGTGGAAACGCATTTTAAACACAGATTGATTCAGTTCAGATGAGAAATATAAAAACTTGCAGTTCTGCTGTTTGAAACATGCACTGAAAAAAACTCAATGACTTTTTACATTTAACTTGATTCTAATATTACGCAAAATAAAAACGTCTTCGAATATGTTTTTCACTATTTTTAGATTAACTTGTGATAATTAATCAAAAGAGGTTTATTTCAATTTATAACTATGTATTTTAATAAAAAAAAATCATTCCCAATTCTTTTCCACGCAATTTTGCAACTTGCTCCACGGTTTGTTTTGAACTGAATGATTGCAACTGAACTGATTCATGTATCCGACCAACACAAGCAAACATACGCCAGGCCAGCTCCAAAGCACTTAATTCACATTCTGCTAACTCAGCTGTTGGGCGTTTCGCTCCACGGTACTGTTACTGTAACATAGCTCTGTTGTTCTCGCTCGGGAGAGTAAATACTCTTTGCTCTCGCCACCTCTCTTTTGTTTAACATAAACTGTAAAGTAACATATTCTGTTACACTCGGCGCTGTAAAACAGAAAACAGTGCTGCCACTTGTTTTTGAGTAAATGTGATATTTTCTCATTGTGGGTAGGAGCTGACTTATTTAAATCGTGTGATGTTCTTTGCAGGTGGAAGCACATTAAAAAACAGAAACAACAATAAAGTCCTCTAAAGCAGTTTTTGGTTTCATTTTCTATGTTATACTGATCAAACAAAGGTTGAAAAAAAGCAAAGGTGGCAGCACTGTTCTTACGGCTGTTTCTCTCCACACTCAATTCTAATTATTTTTTAACCATCCAAATCTTATGTTATAGGCAACGTCGGTCGAACATAGGAGAAAGTCACACTGAAAGTGATGAGCGAATTTTTCGAAAAATCACCTGTCGAGAAAAAAAAAACAAGTCTCTTTCAAAACGTTGTCGCGAGCGGATGTACTTTTCGCTGACGGAGCTGACGGAAATCGCAAACTGTTTTTCCGCGTTTTTCACGTTCAAAGTGCGTTTCTCGATGCGACGAGTTTTGTTTTGAACCAATGAAAACGGCATTTGCATTGCATAAAACATTTAATTGATAATACAAATCAGCCGCTTGCAGCAAAGCATCACAAATAGCAAAACACAACAGCAAAAAAAAAAAGAAAAAAAGTCAAATGAAATTCCAAGAAATTTGCAGCACATAAAAAAAATATTACACGACGAAGAAAACCAAGAAAAAAAGTGAATAAAAAAAAACGCGTGATTTTTCTTCTTCTTTGTTTTGTAAAAGAGCATAAAAAGTGAGAGAAAAAAATTGTTTGTGTAAAAAAATCTGAGAAAAATTTGGTCAACATAAAAACAAAACAAAACAACAACAACAGCTGCGTCGAAGCCGCCGCAACAAAAAGTAAACAAACAAAAACGTAAAAAGCGCGCAGAATTGCGAAACTTTATAACGTTGAAAAATTGTTAAATAATTTTATTGCTGCACATTAAACGCAAACAATTACAAGGTGAGTTAATTTTTTATTTATTTATGCATTTTATAGCTTTTGCATTGTTGAGAGAATTGTTCAAACGAGAAGAAAGTAAATATCATTTGACTTTGTTTTTGTCTTGACTTTGCGAATGCCTTCCGTCTGACATTACATTGCATTGCATTGCTTTTTAAACCTGTCAACGACGGACATGTTGCATTTTGTTGTTGTTAATTGTCTTTTTGTTTTCAAGCGCGCACTCTTTTGCCTGATTGTGCCCCGCCATTACTTCATCATCGAAGATCGTTGTAATTTGGCGTGAGGCTCGTCATATTTTCTGTTGTTGTTGTTGCTGTTTTTGTTTTATTGTGTGTTTTGTCTTTAGTACCGGTTTTCTTTTCTTTTCATTTATTTTAGTTTTTTTTTTTTTTGCTTTACGGTTTCTTTTCTGTTTTCTTACTTGTTGTGCAGGTAGATTTTGATTTTTTTATGTTGATAAATTTTTATTTTCTTATTTGTTTTTGTTGGATTTAGTTTGCCGCCGCATAATTAAAATGATCTCTTTTTTGCAGTTTAGAATTTCTATTAATGATGTGAAAAGAAAGTTTATTTAATTGCTAAACAATTTGAAAAATAAGCAATTTGTTGTGGTGAAGAAATACATTTTTATTTCCGTCATATCGACACAATTTTTTCCTATTAAAAGTCGTCTTTATGCGCCGTAAGCATTTTTTTCTTGAGAAAATAATTCAAGCCATGACTCACAACTTAATTGAACTTATTGTTTATACATTTTACGCAATAATTTTATATTAAATTTTTTTTATGTTTACTTATCGGCATTCAAAGAAAATTGCATTAAATAATAACATGTGACTGTCAAAACATTTTACACTTCCTTTTTGTTTCACTTACAAAACAATTTACATAAAATGAAGAAAAACACTAAAATTTGTTCAGCAATGCAAAAATTGTGCATTACAATAATAATAAAAACTTGATTTATGATGCAAATAGTATAAAGCTCAAAAGAAAGCGAGTCTAACAAATTCAAATACTCTTACACACTCACTCAGTCAGTCGTGCCGTTAGTCACTTCAATGTTCAATGTGCGCAAACAAACGCAAAACTAATGAAATATGGCAAAAAGTGAAACGAAAGATTTATGCTGCAAGTAAAAGAGGGCGTTAGCATGGGCGTGGCATAATTGCTTGTAATTTCAAAGTTTAAACATAAGCAAAACAAAACTCAAGTTGTGCTGAGACATGGCCATATGTTAAATATCCAAAGTGCCAAAATGTAGACGACATTGACGACGACGCCTCTGCCGCCGTCAATTGAACAATAAATCATTGGCATAATTATATTTAATAATTTGCAAATGACGTTGCGAACGCACTCATAAATTTTCTTTGTAAAAAGCAGGCGGCAGCAATTGAAATACAAACAAGCTGGAACAAAAAGTGAATAAACTCGCCTTTCATTGCGAGCAGAATTCTGAAAAAAATTAAAAATCATTTTCGAACAAAAGTTTTGCGAAAATACACAAAAATAAATAAAGAATTTCAATGAAAAAATAAATACTTAATAATGTAAGCAAAAAGTTTATTTTTTGTTATTGTTATGTCTTTTCGACATCATTCAACACTTTTGGAAGCTACACGGAGCGAAGAAATGTGAAAAATATGTTTGTCTTGAATATGTATTATAAACATTTATTAATTCAGTTACCTTGACATTAATTTGGCTTAGAAATGATTTACTAAAATGTGAAAAATATTTCATGAACAATTAATTTTATATACAGTTTATAGTTAATAAAAATTAATAAGCGTAACAAGGCACACAAAGGTGACAATTAAAATTTGATAATAAAAAGTAATAAGAGCAAAAATGTATTATATTGCGTAAAAGCGGCGGGTAACTATTGTTTTTTTTTTACAGTGTGCTTTGTTGCTATGTGTAGCAAATCTACAATGAAGTAAGAAAAGAAGCTGACAATCAACGCAGTAATTAAGTTATAATGTTATCTTCGGCCTTGCTGTATCTTTTAAAGCCCTTCAGCCTGCCCCGTTTAACGCAAACTTGCCTTTTCTTACATTTTTTTCGGCTGTCAAGATTAGTTTGTTTTGAAATTTACCATTTAGCTTATCGAAAATAATTATATGCCAAAGTTATTTGGTGCCTTGGGTTTTTTTTTGTGAATTTAATTAGTTAGGAAGCAAAAAAAAAAGTAGGCAAATAAATATTTAAAAATACAACATTTTTGCTCATGATGTTTTCCGCTTTTTTACGCTTTCTAACTCAAATCACAAAGCATTTTTTTTTTTGTTTGTTTCTTTTTAATGTTTTGTTTATTAAATGTGTGTATTTGTATGCTTTACGTCATTTTGTTACTTATTCTGCGTTTGTTCATTTATTCGTTGTCGTGCCTGCCAACATGTCTGCCCTCTTGCCTCCCACTCCTTCTTGCTTGATAATAATAAGTTTATTTGCACGCGTCGCGCTCTCTCACTCACTCTCTGCGTCGCATTGCTAATTTTCATTTCATCAGCTGCTCGCTCGTACAGCATCCTCTCCGCAGTGCTGCCTACTTGTTTTTTTTTCTTGCTGCACAAGACAAACATCATACTACAACATAGGAGCTCAAGAATAAGATAAGATATAAATGGGAGAGAGCGCGGGATCAAATGAGCGCCACTCATGCCGCTGATTCTCATAACGTTTTATTTATTTGTTGTGTTTTTTTTTACTGTTCAGTTTCTTTATTGGCGATGAGTTATTTTTAAATAAAAAAAAAAATCGGCGTGTTTGTGTATTTTAATTAAAGGGATTTTTTTTTTATTATTTGCACAAGCAGCAAAAAGTAGGCAGGTGTAAATACTCACATTGTGCGAAATAAAATTTAATTTTTATTGTTGTATTTCAGCAATAATAAAAAGTACATACAAGCTTGTTATACTTTTAAGCAGAAATACATAAACAGCAATGAAAAAAGTAACACATATAAATGTAAATGTATATGTTTTTAACCCTGAAAGCGTGCGTACATTTTTATGGAGAGATGTGCTCACATGCTTTATACAATATGAACCGTTTAAATAATATTACAATTGATGAATACACGAAACATTCACAGCGCACTGTAAATTGTTTGTTTGCCCGCTGGGCGTTTACTACTTTCGACCTAACGTCAAGTCACGTCACGTTACGTCTTTCTGCCTTCGCCATTTTCGTCAATGCTGCAGTAGCAGCAACTTCTGTTGCCTCATTAAGCAAACGTTTTATTTCTGTTGTTCAAATAAACTTTCACATTTGAGACACGCGGCAGACATGTCAGCAACAACAACAAGAGTAACAGCAAACAGGATAAAAATGTAAAATGTGCCGCCGCCTCACCCAAAGCAAACTCAACATTGACCTCTTATATTGCATAGCAACACAAGCCACTTACGTTACTACAGCATTCAAACGTCATGACTTTTCTTTAACACACAATTGGCATATGTTGTGCGGGGTTATATGTAACATAGACGTATTTTATATTAAGAACTGTAATTGATTTGCGCCAACAATTCAAAGTGAAGGCCTTTTTTAAGTAAGAGTGAAGTGGTTTGTTGTTAATTATTGATCTTCTTGGCTTGCCTTGTTGTAATCCTTAACAAATAAATGCTCTTATAGCGTTAACCTTAAACCGGGCCTGTTGCTTAAAACGCCTTTACCACCACCACACATACATATATATACAAACATACCCTCGTTGCCTTCATTCAAAACGCGTTTCGTGCATTCTTCTTTTTTCTGTTTTTCAAGCAATTTTCATGAGTTACGTGGCTGTTGTTGTTGTTGTTTGTTTTACCTTTGCTTCTAGCTTTCTTCAAAAGAAGAACAAGCAGAGGAAAAAGATTCAACTTTCCTTTGTTGCCGCCACTCGTCGCCAACTTGTGGCCGTCTTCATGTAGCATTATAACTACGTGCGCGGCATACCATTGCGGAAAAGCATGAGTAACAAGCTCAGCTCAACTCAACTCTAGTCAACTCAAGACGCGACTAAGTTCAGCTGTATTTTGTATCTACACACATGATCAAAATAATAGATACACTTGGTTGTTTCAACTTTGATTCAAAATAAAACTGTTTTTATTTACATGAACACTACATCCTTTCAAGCATCACTTCTTTATAGTTATGTTATTTTAAAAAAATCAAGAAACATCAAAGATTTGGTTAAATTAGCGTTATTTGAAAGAATATTCATATTAAGCACTGAATTCACGTTGATCAAAATAATAGGTACATTTGATAATTTAGTTATTTTAAACCTACAACTCTCAGTTTTTATGTTGAATTTTGATAGAGAAGGTAAGAACTGTTATTAATATAGTAACTACGCAGAAATTAAAAAATCAATTATAACGGTGATGGGTAGAAAAGCAACTGAATGGTTGGGAGCCTCACAAAAGAATGAAAACCTCTTCGAAATGTTGCAAAATCTATGAATTGGTCCATGCACTTTGTGCATAATGTATTTACAACAAAAATTAAGGTGGATCCTCGAGATAAATCATAGAAAACCAGTGCTATACTTGAATTGTGACTAGTTAATGAATTGTGACAATCGGCCAAATAAAGTCGTTTAAGTTTTCAAAGGAAATTTCTGCGGATATCAGAAACGATATTAGTGTTTCATCAATTGGACGCCGTAAACAACACAAAAACCTACATGGACGAATTATAAAAAATATTTTTTTTATGCGTAAAAAAAATTTACAGATGAGTTTAAACTTTGTAAGGCCACACGAAAATTGATCAGATTCAGATGAAGAGAACAAATGGTGAAACATCATGTGAAGTAATGAAACAATGATAAATTTAGTTGGAAAGGACTCCGAAAGAAGTGTTAGACGACTAAAAGGCAAGGAATTTCATTTCCATTTTACAGAAAAGGCTGTTGAACATATTGAAGAAAAGATTATGGCGTGGGACTGCCTTACTTCGTATGGTGTCTATGCAATTCTTTGATAATCGCAATAAATTAATGCTGTTGACTTAAAAAATATATTAGAGAAGCTAATGCTACCATATGCTAAAGAAAATATGACGTTTTATTAGATCTATCAACAAGATAATGATCCAAAGCACAACTCAAGTCTTCTAAAGAATTTCTGGAATCAGTAAGCCAAGTCAATCACTGGATGGAAATCCCATTAAAAACTTGTGGGAATACTTAAAATATAAGTTGACATAAAAAAACTTTACAAACAAGCACGGATTGTGTCATTTTTCAACAAAATTAGGCATGAAACGCCAGTAGAATTTTGCCAACATTTAATACAAACTATGCCAAAAAGGATAACGAAAGTGACCCCACAAACAAGTGAATATACTAGATATAAGCTTAGACAACATTTTTTAAAAACAACAGAAGTCATATAAAAGTTTTGTTTTAAATCTTTTTGGAAAAAATATAAATGTATCTATTATTTTGATCAACATGAATTCAGTGTTTAATATGAATTTTCTTTCAAATAACGCTAATTTAACCAAATCTTTGATGTTTCTTGATTTTTTTAAAATAACATAACTATAAAGAAGTGATGCTTGAAAGGATGTAGTGTTCATGTAAATAAAAACAGTTTTATTTTGAATCAAAGTTGAAACAACCAAGTGTATCTATTATTTTGATCATGTGTGTAGATACATACAAGTACCAAAAAAATAAAAGAAAAAAAAACACAGATGTCAAGCGGTTTGTGTTGTGCCACCACATGTGGCATTGTCGGAACCATACGCTGTCGCCCTTTTTGTTTGTACCAACAAGTACAAGTTGCAAGTTGTTGTTGTTGTTGCTTCGTTAGCTTTTGTTGTTTTGCTTTTCTTTTGTTTTTTTTTTTGGTTTTTTTTTGATAATTCGCTTGCATGTCTCAGCAAATAATTTTGCATTTAGCTTAAATAGTTCGTCTGCTTGCTTGTTACAACTCAACTTTTTTTTTCCCGAGATCCGAGATTTTGTTGCTGTTGGAATGACAACAGATTGCGCTGATTTCTCGCAAACGGATATTGTCAATTTAGTTACTTGGTTTATGCACTTCTTTTTTTTGTGGCATTTTGACTTTCTCATGAAGTTTGCATAGAACTTTGATAAACCAGACACTCGATGCTACGAACATTCTCATAATTGGGATACTGTGTTATAAGTTCTTACGATATAAAGTCATGACTCATACTCAATATAATGTAAAATGAAAAATCCAGTATTAATCTGTACTATTCGATGATTCTAATTTGGACTATGGTGGTTCTACTGTATACTTGTATATACGGAATATCATGCAATGATGATCGATAAGAACGATTATTTGTCCTTGTTCGATAAGAGAATTGGGAACATCAGGAGCCTGCAAGGGTATTTGAGTTTCGGTGTAGTTGTTAATAACATTATATTTTGTATAAGTTATTTGCTTAGGCTTTTTTTCTTTCGTTCTTTCTTTTCGTCATGCTACGACGTGATCTATTAACGCCAATAGCCATTTGCCTTGAATGAATGAATGCATGCATGAATGAATGAATGTTTGTTGTATTCTTTTTCTTTTTTTTTTTGTTTTTATTTCTGTCATCTGTGATGTTTAGCGCACGCACGTTTCGAAATAATTGACCTTTGGCATTGTATGTTCTTTGCAGACCTCATAATGTGTGTAAAATGCAATTCGGCACGCCCACGCTAACGTATCAACTAAACGCTTATACTAATAAACGACAGTTACTCAAGCTAGGGTTGATAAACCCTTGTAAATAACATAGTACAAGTAAAGGCAGAAAGTAAGTTGAAGATGCGAAATGAAAGAAACAAACAAAAAAATATTTGAAAACTTTTTTGTAACTTTAGTTCGGAAATGATTATTAAAAGAGATGCGCTGAGACGTCCGTCCGTCCGACCCTCCAACATTTTGCCAATGTGTGTTTTTGTCAGCCTAGCAATGATTTTAGTACTCATCTCGTGCGCTCGCTCTATCTCACTCACTCTCTCATTGACGTTTTATTTGTTGGCGCGTGTCCAAAAGCCAAACTACAACAATACAGTTATGCTGCTGCATGCTGTGTGTTCTGAAGAAGAAGAAGCAGCAGAAGAGAAGAGAACGCAAAGCATTTTTTGTTGTTTTTGTTTTACTTTCTTATTTTTGCTTACACACACCCGCCGATGCTGAAAGTTCAAACACACACACACACACACACACACACACACACACACACATACAATTCGCTTGACTCTCGGCCTCGCTTGGCGTGCTTTTAGGGTTAATAGGAATTTTTCAGCTTGTTTTGTTTGGGGGGTTGGAGCGGCGGGCAGCGCCAGATTAAAATGCGTTTATTTAATATTTTATTTCGTTTTGTATTGTTTGGCAATGTGGTGACGTTGCTGCTGCACTGCACTTGATTGAAATTTTTGTGACTTGAAAAGAAATAAATAAAAATATGTACAAATAAAAATATGGCAAATATTTTCTCTTTATGTTGGAAATATTGGACTGCATTTAATCATCTAATAGCGACATTGTAACATTTTTTGCTTTTGTAAAGCTCAACGCTTTTCAACCCAATGGTTTCCCAAGCTTTGACAAAAATCACAGCAATGTGTAATTACTTTTAAAATAATGTAATGCAACTTGACTTGATTACATTTTTGTTGTTGTTGTTGCATTGTTAGAAACAATGAAACAAACTGAAATTCCTGCAACGAATGAACAAAAAAAAAAAAAAAAAAAATTAAATCTTTTCAATTTTATTCACACAAAGTGACATTATTCATTGCTTTCACTGTTTTGTAGAAATAGCAATAAAACTATAACAACAACAACAACGACAAGTAACATTGAACGTTAAGCGTATTTTTACAGTTATTTATAGTACACATCATTGTTGCCTAAACATGCTGTTTGTCTTACTCATCGACAATAAACTATCGTACTTAAATTATATATGAATTTGCTCTCTGCCCCTCACGCAGCTATTTGAACATCATTTCAAGTATTTCCAACATTTGTTTTTTAGCTTTTTGTGGTTTGAAATTTTTCATTCTTGTGACTTTTGTACCCTAAAACAAACAAATCAAGTGCACTCATAAAATTCCCACACAAAGTTCAGTTTAATGTCTATTAAAAAAGGTGATAATAAAAAATTGATAATTTTCCATGTTTATAAATAAATTTTGGAACGTTATTATTTTGGAAATACCATTTTTTTATTATTTTAAAATATTCTTTATTATTTTAGTTGTCTTATACAAGTTTATTTTTATATTAACTCCATTAATCAATTAAATAAACTCAATTTGAGTGTTAGCACTCAGGCAATTATTTCGATAATGAATGACTCACTGGCTTTTTGAATGCATTCCTGCGGATTCATTTAAAAAATAACAGCTGATAAGATTAAGTTCGCTCAGCTGATTTATAAATTATAAGATAAGTTAAGAAAATTGCATTTGTATTAAAATAATGTTTGTCAAAGCGAGTTTCTCTATAAGGAATTATTTTTCTCAGATCTTATAGTTCGTTATAGCAAAGTTCTTCTGTATCCGAACCTGAGCATGTGATCTGTTGATTTTTTTCTATTTTTTTCATGTTCTGCCTTTCTAATATATTAAAATAACGTTTGTCAGAGCGAGTTTCTCTATAAGGAATTATTTTTCTCAGATCTTATAGTTCGTTATAGCAAAGTTCTTCTGTATCCGAACCTAAGCATGTGATCTGTTGATTTTTTTTCTATTTTTTTCATGTTCTGCCTTTCTAATACCTTCATATTTTGCTATATTTGTTGTTGTCATGATTTTTGTTTATTTTTTTGCTCACCAGTTTGGCTATTCTTTAGCATAGAATACTTTTTTTTTTTTTTTTGTTATCCAGTTTGGTGTGCATCGATAAACCTCAATCAAGGTCGCTTGCAAACTATTTTAGGCTTTTGTGTATGCGAAACAAAAAAAAAAAAAAAAAATACAAACAAAAACTAAATTTGAAAACTTTTGAACGCTTTTGGTTTATTTTTTACGCTAATTGAAAAAAATATACATCTTTTGTGGCTTTTGTCTGTTTGTCGAATTCGACAATTTGCTGAGTAAGTGCTTCTCTGCCGCTGCCGCTGCCTCGGTCGCAGTCAATGGCGGCGTCAGTGTCGCCATTGTGCGGGCGTTCTTTGCTGTGTGTTGCATATTTTCTCGCTTTTTATTTATTTTTTTTTGACATTATTTGTATTCTGGTTTTTATTTCATGCAAGTTTTATTGTATGGGTCAAGGTTGATGGTAAATAAATAAATTGAATTAACGATGACAACTCTGTCGCTTTGCATTGCCATTTTGGCTGTGTAACTGCATATAAAAGAAGAAGAAGCACAAGCCTAATGTCATGTGCCAAGTTACAGAGAAAAAAAAAACAAAAAAAAAGATGACTAAGAAACAAAAGTTAACTTTTTCGAGTTGAATTTTTTTCAAAAAAAAAAAAAAAAGTTATTGCGCAACATTTACGCTCATGTGAGCTCAGCATTTTGTTGTTGTTGTTGTTTTTTTTGTTTTTGTTTATTTTGTATGCTTTGAATTGAAAATGAAAAATGTCAGATGAAGTTTTTTGCTCATTCCTCACTGCAACATTTGCCAAGCGTGTTAAGTCATAAATTCTGCTTGACTTTTGTTATTTGTATACAACTTTCACAACTTATAAGTATATCTATATAATATTTGCATATCAAATCATGCGTTAAAGTGTATATATAAATAAACTTTGTACTAGTTTAGTTTCTGACACATTTCAGTGTGAAGCGAACTGTTTATTTGTCTTCTTATATACTGAAAATGTGCGAGATTTGTCATGACTACCAACTTGAAAGCGTTGTCAGGCAATCGAATGATCTGCATAGCATAACTACTAAGTGAAGTGCTCACGTAAAAATCATATTAAACAACTTTTTGTGAGGCACTGTGGGGCAGTTACATAGTGTTGAGCAAGATGATTCCATTGGTCACGCAACTGTCGTTTGTACAGCAGTGCAATGGGTCCGTTGTTAACTCGTCTATATATAAATAAATATATATATATTTATCTAATTACCACTTAATTTTTTCGAGATCAACGAAATTATATTGACTACTTTTGTGATGACTCATCGCACGAAAATATTCATGAATTTTACAAAGCAATGTAAACAATAAATGGGTTTGACATTGGAAATGAAAAACACAATAATCATTGAGTGAAGAATGATCTATGCAGGCCTGCCACATGGAATAACGAGCCTGTAGAAGCGGAAAAAGAAGCCTTCTAATTCCTACTGGGTACTCAAATATGGATTTTCATTACGTCAGTTGGTAAGAAGAGATTCAAATACCTCAAAATGAGTGTGTTTTGTTACTTGTGGATTGTTGGTTCTCAATCGTTGCCAACGTATGTGTGTATGTATGTTTTTGACATATTAACCTAACTTCTGTATGTCGTTTGTTAAAAGTCAAAGTCAAAGAGCAAAAAGAGAAAAGCTGTCAACCCTTCATTTAACTCATTTTATTTATTTTTCTTTTTAACAAAACGTTTCTGCGCTGTTTAACCCAAGACAAAAGCCGCAAGCCCTCAAGCGCTGAACTGATTAAAATGTTAATGACGAAGTTGGCTATAGCATGATTACAAAGATAACCGAAAGCTTGTACTTTTTTCTTATTTTATTTTCTTCTTTTTATTATATGGTATGTCAAAATGTTGCCAGTAGTCGACCGAAGCGCAGCAAGCAACAGCACGAGCAACAGCAGCAGCATGAGCAGAGTTGCCTTACAGCTATAAAGTTGGCAGCACTTTACTTACTTCGCTTAGACGTCTTTCAACACTGCCCCTCTTTGCTTGCTATCGCTTTGTTTTGCTTTGCTTTTGCAAAGTTTTGTGCAACGTTTAATTTGACATGGTTTTTTTTCTTCTTCTTCTTCTGCTTTCATTTTGCCGGTAAAACAAAAAAAAAAAAAAAATTGTTATAATAATAAATTTTTTAATCGCTATTGTTGCTTTAGCTTCACTGTTGTCTTAATTGAAGTGTCATTAACTTTGTGCACAAGTTGTTGTTGTTGTTGTTGGTGGAAAAAATGCAATTATGTTGTGCTTATAACAATTTCAACCTTTTTTTTATTAATAGGAATAGTAAAGGAGCGAAATAATAAAAAAAAACAGGGTGCGCTTTTGTTGTTGCCAGAGACACTTGAGTGTGTGTATGTGTGTCTGACATTTGTTGCTTTGGTTAAGCATGTCATATACATTATTTGTTGTTTTTTTTTCGACACTTTGACGTTCTGTTTGTCAGTCAGTAAATGTAATAAGCGTAAAAGAGCGGAAATCACGTAAAAATACGAGATGCGCTTGGTCGGTCAGTAACATGTCAGAGTCAGAGTCATCGTCATCGTTATTATCAATATCATCATCATCATGGTCGTCATTGTTGTTGCTGTTCGTACATATGCATGTTTTTACGTCGTCATCGTCAAGCAGACAAAACATTTCATACCGCAGCGATTGACTCTTCATCTCGCCAACAGTTTGTCAGTTAAGCTATTCTTATATACTAATTGTTTTATTGCTGTTCATTCTATGATTTTTTTAAAAAATATATATAGTTTTTTTTTGTATTATAAAGCTCTATTCACACGTTCAGAAATGCTTGGCTTGTTTGGATTTGTCAAACAAGTTTGTGTGGCAAAAAATGCCAGTTGATTGATTGATTTATTGGCATAAGCTGCTGACTTATAACAAGAGTGTTGCTGCTATTATACTTAACATAAACAGAAAAATGTAATGAAAAGTGATAAAAAGAAGGCGTGTTTTCTAACACTAACACAGCAGCTGCTTGAAAGAACTATTTTTTATTAATAATAATAATTTGTTACTTTAAATCTAAGAAAAGCAAAGTGAAGCAAGTAAATTTTCTATTATTTTTTTAAATTTTGACAAACAATTATATTTTATTTTGGAAAATTTCATTGCTTTAAGTGGCATTTACCAACACTTATTTGGACATTTAATTACTTGACACACTATTTGCAAAATCTTTGCTCATTAACATAATTTTCTATAATTTCCTATTAAATTTTGTCGTTCAAACAAGTGTTAGATAATATTTAATGTGCTCGTGTAAGAGAGCCTTTAGTCACGCTTTGCTGAGCTTTGTTGTTGCGTCGTTTTCGACATGTTTGAAGCGCCTGTGCTTGTGAATAGCAGCACGTATGCTTCTGTCTATGTATGTGTGTGTGTGTGTGTGAGTGTGCGCTGTTTGGTCATAGTGCATGACAATTATGCGCTCTGGAAGTGAGCTTAAGTCATTCACACTTGCATTCATATGTTAAATACTCTTCCGGCGTACTGTTAGAATAAATAAATTCAAAAAAGAAATGTGAAAAAAACGAAGGGTCTTCACAAACTAATTGTATGCATGAATATCAAATAATTTCAGCGCCACACACGCAAATCATTAAAGTAAATTGAATTCCGACAAAATAAAAAATTTCAACGAAAAAAAAGGAAAAAAAAATCAATCTTCAACGGCAAAGCCAAAAAAAGGTGGTCATTAGTTGTGGTTGTGACTCGTAAATTTTGGCATCAAATTGAAGGCAGCAGTTATGTATTTGGTTTGGCCTGAGGTGCAGCAGCGTATAAACTTATTTTATAAATAACAACAGAAAGCGCCTTTTTTTAATTTTTTTTTTTGACTCTTTGACCGTCGGTTTGCCTTGTCTTACCTACCTTCCTGCCTGCCTATAATATGATATTCCTTGCTTGTGCTTGGCCGACAATTTGATGAGCGACATCAATCAGTTTGCTGCTTGCCCATTGTTGCCTTCAATATGCCGCATTTTTTTTTTGTTTTTGCAACAACAACAACAATCGCCGTTCACTACTTTGACTTTGCAGTCAAACAAACGAACGAACAACAACAACAACGTTGCTCTGCTAGTCATGTTGTTTTGAACAGAACAGAAAACTTGTCTTAAAATTTATACAACAAATACAAACACAAGCGCATATAATGGACTTTTAAATGCAAAAAAAAAAGCAACAACAAAAACAACCAAGTAAAGATCCGCCGCAGAAAACAATCAGACTTTGTTTGTTGTCGTTGTCGTTGTCTCGTCTCATCATGGCCCCGCGGCGTTTTTCTGCGCCATCGCACACAAATTGCCAACTTAATGAACACACGATTGAGTTACATAGCACAGTACAGACAACGTGTGTGCAAGAGAGACAGCGATAGACTATCGGGTTAATGTGATGATGCGACTTGTAGTCAGAAACAGCAACAGAAATGTGAAAAACAAGCGCAAGCAACAGATACAGATACTCCAAGTTTGTCTGTTGGTCTCTCTGTCTGTCTGTTTGTCTGTCTATTCGTCGAAGATAATCGTGAGGGTGCCGCAAACTAAACAAAATCATTGCAATCTCTTTAAAGCATACACAGCGCATGCGCACAGTTCTCAACAACAACAACAACGACTCAGACAAGACAAGTCGTCATTGTCATCGGCAACGTCAGCGTCAGCGACATCATCAACCTCACATCGCACATCGCACACACTCAACATAAACATCAGCCAACAGTGCGCTGTAAAGAGTACAGAGTCAGAGTTAAGTTCGTATGCGCGCTTCAACAGTTAATCACGACAAAAGAAGCGACCAAGTCGAACTTGAAAGTCACAAGAATGTTGCAAACTTGTCTGCTCTTTACGATGTCTGTCTGTCTTTCTTCGTCGCTTTTTTTTTGTTTTTATTGTGTGCTTTGGATTAAGGTCGTAACAGTTGTGCGCCGGCGTTGTTTGCGCTGTCGTCGCCGCTGATGTTTTTAGTGAATGGACTTGACTTGACTTAGCTTGGCTTGGCTTCTTTTGCCTTGCTCGGTTGGTCAATGTTACTCCTTTGGCAAGTCGATGATGATGATGATAATGATGGTGATGATGAAGTCAATGGTTGGTGGCGTTTCTCGTTTTGTTTGTTATTCTACTGAAAATTGTAAAAATTGTTTATACATAAATGCAACAACTTGTTGTTTTTTTTTTTTTTTACTCTTGCTCGCTCTTTTGTTCATCAGCTGCGCATAGTTTATGTTTATTGTCTTTCTTACACAGTCGTTCGGCCTGCCGTCTGTCGCTATGTCGACTCAACTTCGATATTTGTTGTAAAATAAATAAAAAGATTGCATTTTTGTACAACGCCCAGCGGTGCTATAGACATTTTTGTTGTACTTTGCTTTTTTCACTCTTTCTATCACTCTTGATGTTCTGCCCAGTGATAAGTTTTAGTACTCAATTGCTTCATGTGTCAATATTGCAGGACGTCGTTTTGTCTGGAATGTCACATGCACACTTTCTTCTCGCGTCTTCTTCTTCCTACACAGCCATTCTTGCTTCTGCTAATATTTTTTGCATTTTATTTGCAGCTGTTAAACAACACTGCTCAAAAGAGTTGATCGCTTTGTTGTAATGTTATTATTATTACATTTTGCATTTCGTAATAAATTTTTATATTTGTTTGACTTTAAGGTTAAAAGTCATTAAGGAGCAATCCTTTAAGCTACAAATTTTTGAATTTCAATTATAAAATCTTTATTTCTGTATAGGAAATGTTTCTTTTTGCAATGAGTTTTAAAGAGGTTCATGATTGTTCATGTTGTTGAGTTTATTGTATGTAAAAATATATTTTTTGTTATCGTAAATATTAAATTATTCCCGGTGCAATAATATACAACAACAACAAATGCCAGTAACAGCTTGCTGTACAACAACACAAAAGCAATAGCTCAGCATAAATAAAGTAACAACAATGCAAAGGGAGTTATGCCAATGACGAAGGTATTTTGGTCTTGTAAATTCATTTGAGCCCCAAAAATTGTTGGTTTACAAAGCGAGCAGCATGCATCGAATGCTTGCATCTGCTCGACGACTCAACTGTTGTCGTGTCTTTGCTAACGTCGTTTGTTTTCGTAGAGCAGCAACATCATCATTATCGACATCATCATCGACGAAGACATCATCATCAACGAAGACATTATTTTCATGAAGGAAAGCAAGCTGATTGTTGTTATTATCATTGCATTGTTCTTGTTGTTGTTCTGTTGTTGGCCAAGTGTGCTCGATTTGTTTGCTTGCTGACTAGCTGGCTGGCCAGTTGACTTGGCCATCAGTCTACATAGCTATACTCGCTTATTTACAATGCTTTATTTTTTCTATAATATTCGCTTTCTCTTTCTTACACACTTAAACAAGAGGTTCATTACGCACACAGCTTCGTTCATTCAGTGCAAAGTTATGCGATTCGTTGTTGTTGCAGCTGTTCTTGTCGTTGTTGTTGTTATTGTTGTTTTAAACGTAAAAGGCGTGCTTAGTTTGTTCCTTTTTCAATGTTTCCTTACGTTTGGTTTAATGTTTGCAACATTTAAAATGCTTTTGTTTAACTTTTAACTAAATGAGTTTGTTGTTGTTACTGCTGCTGCTGCTGTTGTTGTTGTTGTTGTTGTGTGCGCCTCTCAGCTTACCTTAGCGCATTGTTGGGCTGTTGGCTCACCGTCTTAATGTTGTTTCTTAAGATAATCTTGGCATGCGCAATGCTTTGGCCACGTTTTGGTTTTCGACTTTGTTCGTTCTATGTATGTGTTGGTAACTCTGTGTATGTGTGTGTGCGTAGATTTGTTTTGCGGCTTGCCACGATTTACTCGACTTGGCTAAAGTTTCATAAGTTGTTCTTCTTGTTGTTGTTCGGTCTTTCGATTTGAGTTTTTACGGTAGCGTTTTTTTTTTTGTATTTTGTTTGTTTCTTCATCGTCGTCGTCGCCATAATGTTGTTGTTGTTTTTGTACGTTGCTTTATTTTACGTTTGTAGTGCGTTTATCTTCATTATGCCATTGAATTTATTCATGCAACCATATTTAGGAAAATTACATGTTCACGATAAGCATTTCGCGTTCTTCTTCTACTTCTTCTGCTTTGCGATGCGCCAAGTGAAGCCAAGCTGCGTTGTTGCTGTTGCTGTCGTTGTTGTTGATGTTATGGTTGAGGTTCTGCGCCTGTCGCTACTTCATCTTCAAACTAATTAGTTGAGTGCTTGTTTTTCTGCTTTTCGTTTTATTTTTATTGTTTTTGTTTTTGTTTGTGTGTGTGTTTATTATTGGTTTAAGTGTGCATTTCTAAGAAAAGTTACTGCAATTTTATTCTGTTTCGCTTGATTTTTCTACGTTAAGTTGATTATAATCAGTTAAAATGATTTTAGTTAAATAGATTTTTAATTATAATATGTGTGAAAATAAATTTATAGTTGTTTTAATTTCTGCTCATTGAATTGCAAACTAATTATGTAATATATTCTTATCGTTACAGGTGTGTAAGCATAAATACGACAATATTGGCAAGTTTTAATTTTATTTATTATAATTTTGAATGTAATTATAATTGAAAACATGTTAAATTTGTCATTGCGTCGGCAATTAATATTTACTGCTGCCTAGAGAGCATAAAGTAGGTGAAAGTGTGACAGAGACGGACGGTTTCAGTGATGTCAAATAAAGCACAAAGAAATGTAATGAAACTAAGCATCACTGATGATCTTACATGCGATTGTTGCATGTTTATATGTCTTAGCACTGTGACATAAACTAGTTTTATATTCAATGCGTTGATTGTTTGTGGTTTGGCATGTTATGATAAATAATTCTGTTACAAATGTCATTACTTTGCAAATTTCGAGACATACTGTGAAAACCGCTTTTGTCACTTGTATAGCAACTATAACACTTAAATTGTAAAATGTCATTCACAAACAAAGCACATTAATGTCATTCAAATTAAGACTTGGACTTACTTGGGCATCAGCAACAACATGACGCCCACAAGTGTAACATAGTAAGTGTGTAATAGAGATTGTGTGCAACTTAAAGTCTGTACATACATATAGATACAGATACTTGGCACCGAAAAGTATGCAAATCTAACTGCTGTTAAGCGCTCTTCCTGTCATTTGCCATACAATCCATTCAAAGTCTCAACTTTGTACATTTGCAAATCCCATAAAGCGAAATACTTTCACCCGCATTTTACACACGCAAACACACACACACTCACACAGAAACCCATAGCCATACATAGTTGCAAATCGTAGAAAACTTAATGCAGCTAAAAGCAACTTTGCGCATCTAAGCTGCTGATATAGCATGCATTTAACACCACAAACGATGTTGGCAGCACTGGCAGCGGCAGCGGCAAAGGCAACAGCGACCTGCACAGTAAAAAAAAAAAAGAACATGTTAAATGTGGACAACTGCTGTGTCTATGCTGGTGCGCTGTTGTTTGTTGGGTGTGGGGCGGGAGTGGGGGTTATTCGACATACAAAATACTTTTGCATAAACATGCATTTTACAATATTTTGCTATGCGCAAGTAAAGTTTTCTTTTTAATATTCTGCTTCTTTCTCTTCTTATTTAATGATTCCAATGTTGTAGAATGCGGTTGCCAACATGTCCAACATCTTAACCGACTAAAACAAATATCATTTACAGTTTTTGACCCAGTTCCTTTTTTTTTTCTTCTTCTTTTTGTTTGCACAAACACGCGTATTTTATTTTAGCATGTGTGGGTGCCATCAAACAAAACCCAACAAAACAAACAAACGAATAGAGAGAAAGAAAGAGGAAGAAAATGTGCATAACGATGCTGCTGGGCGACGATCGCAATGTTGATGCACGCTCATGCATTTATGCAAACATTTTTATGATGCACTCGTACACATACTCGCATGCACACAAAGTCACACACATAAAACAGAGACAAAAGTAACGCTTTGCCTTCGCGGCCGCCGCGTCATCAGGCAGCGGCGAACGTCGCCACAATGACTGGCAACATTTTTGCGTTACACCAACTTCCTTTTTCTCATAGTTATATGAGCAAAGTGCAGCAAAAAAATGCTTAAAAAAAAACAACGAAAAAAATAACAATGCTTGAACTATTAAATTTCAATTATTATGACGCTCAGCAGCGCACAAAGTTTAGCTTTTCTATACGTATGTGTGTATGTCTCTGTGTGTGCGCACCTCTCACACTCTGTCACTCTTGCTCTTGCTCGCTCAGTCAACGCAGCTTCCTCGCGAGTTGCGACTGTTCATCGACTGCGCTTTGTTGATGATGTTGACAATGACGACAAGTGTTGCCATATTGTCTGCTGCAGAGTTGCTTTTGCTTGTGTAAGTTTGGTAATTTAATAGTCATAAAACAGGTTTGTTGACTTTTAGCGCTTCATAAAAAAAAAAAAATACACAAACTAAAACAAACTATTTTGTAGTAAATTATAATAAAAACCATATAAATTTTTGGTATTCTGATTTGTTTCTTTTATTTGGCCTTTTTGTGTGGCGTTGGTGAATGGCGACGTTGCTCGTTGCCAATTATTGTTGACTAACTTTACTCTGCGACAATGATGACGATGACAATGACTATTATTGCAACTTAAATTAAATGTCAGCAATTTTTATTATAATCTTTTCTTTTCGGTCTTAATTTTATGATTTTATGCGCTTTTAGTTTCATTATTGTATTTTAAATATAGGTTAACTACTTTTGGTTGCCACATACATATAACTTTACGCTCGATTGAATTACAGAAATAAAGAAACAAAAAGAATGAAAAATATGTCAAAGAACAGAAAGCAGCAACACTTATGAGGCGAACTGAGCTGATTTCGTTTCATTGGCTTTTATTGTCTTATGTTTTGAGACAATAAATGAAAAATCGTTGCTTCGCTTTTGTATGTTGATAACAATGGAGAGGGAGAGAGAATGTGTCGTGCGGCCAAAGTGAATGGCAACAAAGTATCAATACAATCGATCGTGTGTTTGTGTGTGTCTGTTTGGCCGTTAACATTTTTTAATGTCTTCGATGAGGTCACTGAAGCTTGTCTTGATTTGGTTTGTTAAATAGAAGTCGGTTAAGAATAACGAAAAAGGCTAACAATGAAGAAAAAAACAATAGGAAAGTAAAATGATAAATGAGTTTTGTTTTGAAATCAATTAAGAGATTAAAAATTGTATTGCATTTTGTTTTTAATTGAAAATATATTTAATGCTGACATAAGTAGTTTTATGTTAATGCAATGCTGATTAAAACGCTGCTAAAAACATAAAATGTACTCTATGAATTATTAAAGTAAATATTTTGCTTTTGAATTGGCTTGGTGTGAGTTTTCGCTTAATCAAAGTAATGAGTAATTTGTTGCTGTAAAAACAAACACCCACAACAGCAAATAGAATTTCCAAGCCAACTGTACTTGTTTTTTTTGCCACTTAAAGTTCAACTAACTTTGCGCGTTCGTATGTGTGTGTGTGTATATATTTAAGTTATTTACTTTGGCCTGATTATGTGCTGCCGTGCTGCTTTGCTGGCTTACAATTTCAATTAACACTTTTTTCATTTTACTACCAATTCACTGACTAACTAACTGACCGATTGAGCAACTGTCAGTGAGTGAAGCGTTTGAAAAAAAAATAACCATGCCTTTGCTGGCCAATGCTCTTTCACTTACTTACAGGGCAAGTCCATTTCAACGTTCTGCCAATAAACTCATAAAATTTATAATGTGCAACAAAATACACAAACAAATAAGCAAAAACCAATCAGTAAATCAACACTTTAGGACGCGCTGATTATACAAAAATTTTCAGGCCCATTTCCTTAATGACGCTAATGAAAAGTGCAAATAGATATTGTAGATTTTTCGCAAAATTGTTGCCAAACTAAGTTTTTCCTTTGTTAATAAATTCATGGCTTGTTTATTTCTTCTATTTATTATTGTTTATTTGTTGTTTTGCTATTTCCGTTTGCTATTTTTGGGCGATATGGCAACGCTCGGCATTGCTTTGACTGCCGGTGTCGGTGTCAGTGTTGCTGCTGCTGCTGTTGTTTTTGTTGTCAGTTTGCTTGTGAATTATTGAAGCAATTAATTTTCAAAAAAAAAAATAGACAAGTTTTGCTTTTGCAAATAGAAATGGTCGAACTTTAATTCAACAAACGAACGACTTGCGAAATGTATAAATAAAATAATTCTTATATGTTGGCAATGTTATTTTCATGTTTTCGCTTCTGTATATGTGTGTGTGTGTATATGTGCAATGTACTTTATTATTCAGAGACGACCAACGTCGAGCATTGGCCGAGTGACTTAATGATAGGTTTATTATGAAAATATATTTTATATTTTATTGCATACAAAATTTCGCACTGAGTCAAACAACTTGTTGGTTATTTGGTTGAGTCAATAAGGCAAGGGTTAAAGTTTATTATTGTTGTTGTTGGCTTGTTTTGCATGTTGTCGAACAGTTTGGGTTCATTTGAGTTCATTTCAAGTCTATCTTTCACTGTTTGTTTGCATAAATTATAAATGTATATATATCATTTTAATAGTTTGTGTGTGTGTGAGTGTGTTTATAGGAAGTATCAATTTTAATTAATTAACTTTGAGTTTAAAGTTTTGGCGTATAAAATCAATTCAATTTGGTTAATATATATATATTTTTTAATGTAAAACACGTGCACATTAATCAAATGAAAATTTATGCAATTGAGAGCGTGTGAAATACAAAAAAAATATCGCTCAAATAGCATGAAAAAAAAAAAAATAAATCAATAAATAAATGAATGTAGCTAGTCGCACTTTTTGATTTGCATAATTAATTATTTGTATTATAAAAACTTTTTATATTTCCTTTTTTGCTTGTTTCTTAATTTTTTTTCCTCTTTGCTTGTCAAAAAAAACAACAAATTTAGCAAAGTCAATTAATACTAAAATTTGCATAAAATTAGAATTCCAATTAACTTGTGTGTAGTATGACAACACTGTTGTTAGACGCTTGTTTAATGCAACCCTGCGTTAAATAAAATCTATTGTTTTTATGCCCGTTAGAACTTTAAAGTAGTTGAAGAACAAACATTAAATTAAAGTTTTTTTTTTTAAATTTAGTAAATTAAGCAAGAGATCACAAATTTTAATCACACATTCATTGGTAATAATTTTCACTGTTGAAAAATATAATAATACTGATTAGTTGCTCAATGCTTTTTGTCAATTGGACAACTCTAAGCTTGTTAAAAACAAAAACAATCCGAAAATTTAAGCTTAAAACCAGAATTTGCTTAAAAACAATCTCCCAACTTTCAAAAGAATTTTATCGGAATAAATTATATGTTAGTTCAACGAAATAATAAAAATATAAATTTTGCGTTAATTAAAATAACTTGCTTGACTCGGTTCATTATACTCTTCACGCAAGTGAATAGTATTATAACTTTGTCCTGAAGTTTGTAACAGCAAGAAGGAGGGGAGGGGGACCCCATAAAGTATATATATTCTCGATCAGCTCGACAAGACGAGTTGATATAGCCATGTCCGTCTGTCCGTCTGACCGTCTGTCCGTCTGTCTGTGAATATGCTATCTCCTCCCACAGTTTTGAAGATATCGAGCTGAAATTTTGCAGGGAGTCTTCTCTAATGTGTGGTCAAATCATTGGTCGGAACCTGAAATATCGGATTATTGGTACTGGGAGCTCCCATACGAAATGAAGAAGAAAAACAAATTTTAATCGTTATATGCAAAACTTTTTTGTTTTGAAAGATAGAGAGCTGAAATTTCAAACATAGTAGTTTAACATAGTCCGACATAATTCCTGAAAGTTTCATTGAGATCGGGCAACTGGAACTGGTACCTGCCATACAAAATGAAGAAGAGGAAGAGAAGCAATATTCACGTCGTTGTATGGAAAACTTTTTTGTTTCTTAACCAATTGACATGAAACTTCACAGTTATGTTCTTGGGGAGGCATTAAAACTATTTTGACAAAAAAAGGCGTGGTTACGCCCACTTTTACCAAAAATCAATAATTTGCATATCTCCGACACCCAATGAGCAAAAACAATGAAAATTTGTATATAGGCTAATTAGATGAAAAAAAATATATTCAGTAAAAAAAATAGGCGTGGCACAAGAAATAAGCGTGAAGAGTATTTAAGCTTCAGCCCTGCTGAAGTTAGCGTCCTTACTGGTTTTATTGTTGTTTATTTTTTTTTTTTTATATTCGACAAATGTTCACTTCAGACAACGTTCAGAGTTGCCAAATATTGCGACAAAACATTATTTGTGTTTTTTTTTCTCTCTCTCTCTCTCTCTTTTTTTCAAAACTGCTTAAACATTTCCATTTGTTTGTTTAAAATCCCCGGCTTAGCCACGCCACACCAAATCTCTGCCAATGTAGAAAAACTTCCGTTACACGAGTGTGCGACTTCTTCTTCTTCCCGCTTTGGCAATGCAATTTGCTTAATTCTTATTTTTATAGCTCAATGGTTGAATGGCACGCCTAATTTCTAGCAGATTTTCTAAAGCGCTCATAAAGTTTTGTGCAGTTTGGCAATAGCAGCAGCAGTATAAGAGGAAAAGTACAAAAAGTTTCACATAAAAAAGTTTCTTAACGCTTTTTTATTAGTAAGCCAAAAATTGCATTTTGTTCGTTGATAATTTTTGCGCTTCTTCATTGACAAATTAAACGGATTAAAGTTTCGCGTGCATTTTTACAAGAAATTAATGTTTTTTAAAGTTGAAATTTGTTTTTAACGCTTTTTTTTTCTTTAAAGAAACGTTAGAAGAAATTCAATACGCGTAATATTAAATACTCCTATGTACCTTTAGACTACACAATACATATGACAGTTTAGGGTTGACTAACGTATGTGGCGTGAGACACTATACAAAGTAGGCGTACCTTATATTATGAGTGATAATAATTGATATTTTTCCAATGTTTTGCATTGATAAACTTTTGTGCATGCTTATCAGGAAATACATAATACAAAAATTAAACAAAAAAAATATATTGTTTCCTCTTTTTGTTTTTTTTTGTATTTTCTTATAAACACGAAACATTTGTTCAGATAGTGTTACACTCACCTTGACATTTGTTTTTTTTTTGTTGTTGTTGTTTGTGTTCTTGACTTGATTATTATTGTCGTAATTAACTGTTTGTTTATACAATTGTTTATTGTTCCCATGTGCATTTCCGTGTATATGAACTTGCACTTATGTTGCCTATGTGTGTGTGAGTGTGTGAAAAGCAATGGAAAAGATTCACATTGAAATAATAATAATAATAATTGTATATTTGGTTAGATTTGTTGTTTGTATAATTGGACTATTTGCTGATAAAAAAAAAAAAAACATTTCATTGAAGTTTTCTATACTCTTTATCTAATCAAGATAACGTACAAAAAACAATGTTGCTTTCTTTGTAGGTTGTTTTTTTTCGGTGTTTATTGCAAAGAGCAAAAACTTTCCAAGTTGTAAATAACCTAAAAAATACCGCAAAGCCATGTGCATAACAGAGTAAGCCTGTGTTAATTGAAATGCATAATACAACTTGGGTCGTCTCAAGATATACCAAATTCGATACATTCTATACGCTTGGCGTCCCCTTGAGATTCAAAAGGACTCGTCTGTAGATTTGAAAAGCTCTGATTTCTTGTATTTTGTTAGCTTAAATATATGAAACGCTCAGCTTACGGTCTTACCCCTGCCTTTGGAGAAAACAAGAAGGCATTAAGCTGACATTAAAACCGTATTCTATAGAATTTCTGCCATTCACAACGAGCAGCATTAAATCTTTTGAAATGTTGCGCGTATTTTTTCCCCTATTAGTCTTATATTCTATTAAAAAAAACTTATTATTTCTTTTTCTATGAATTTTTTTCCGCTTTTTACGACATTTTAAAAATCCACACAGAGAAAAATGCACTAATTTTCGTTGAAATACAAATAAAATAAATACTTACGTACGGTTATTTATGACAGTCACATTTGGCGTTTGCCACAGAACCACAGAAGGCATTCTACCAATAAAAATTCTATTGGTTGGTGGCAAAGCACTTGGCAAATAAAAATATACACATAATAAAATCAAACACAAGAAAGAACCGCGACGAGACTTGAATTTCTACGCAATTTAACTCATGTATGTTCTGATAGATGATGAAGAAGAAGCTGATGAAGAAGATGCCATCACATCTTTGTTGTTGTTGTTATTATTGCTGTTGGGGTTGTCATTCAGCGTTCATAATATACAAACAAATGTGAATGTTGCTGAACAAAACAAAAATAAAGCAGAAGCGTTGAGCTAAGCAACAAAAGGGGCGAAGAAAAAGCTAAAATAAAAAAAAAATCACATAATAAATACGATAACAACAAAAAAGTTAACCTTACAAGTACTAAACAAGTATATAAATATATATTTTGCTCGTATTTTTTTTTTTTCGTTTTTTCTCTATTTTTATTTTTTTATTTTTTTGCTCTTCGTTCGTGCTCTTAACTAAGCCAATAATGTTGACAGGCGATGTTGACAGAGCTTGTGGGGTAATGGCAGAGTAGTCAACGCAATGTAATAAAGACAAGATGAAGAAGAAGACGAAGAAGCTGAAATAAAATAAGCGCATTTATTACCCTCAAAAAAAGAGTGTTTTTGCCACACATTTTACACATCATATGATATGTATATTGTTGTTGTTGCTGTTGTTGTAGTTATTGTTGGTCTTTCCTTCGTTTCGTATTGTTATAATCATGATTTTAAGCAGATTTTGCGGTAGTTTGGGAAACGCTGTGAGGCATAAAGTGTTATGCGTTTCATCCGGTCAACCCAAAACATAAAACAAAAAATAAAATATATCCAAAAAAAAAGGGCAATGCAAAAAAAGTTGAGGAAATCTGTGTTGTTGTTTTTTTTTTCTCCATGGGCGACGTTCTAAATAATGTGCGATGCTTAATCTTTGAAATTGCGTGTCGTTTTTTTTTCATCTGCTCTTTCAAAGACATTGTGCAGGGTTGCCTTTCACTTCGCATGTTCTGTTTTTTTTTTTTTTTTCTTTTCTTTTGTTGTGTTGAACATGTCCGGTCTTTTTATGAGGCGCTGATTATATGCGTGCAAAGCGTATAATTTGTGCCGTAATAGTAAAGTTTTCTGCTTTTTTAAAGCATTTTTCGTTTGTTGATCATTTTATTTTATAAAATGTAGTCATTTATAATGTTGCATAGTGTTGTAAAACACAAGTAAAAAAAGAAAGCAAAAAAGTGCTTTGATAATTAATTTTTGCTGTCAACAAGACGCAACCACAGAAAAAAATGGCTCACATAACGGCAAATGAGTTGCACTTGAGTTCCGCACACAAGTTGTTATAACAGAAAACCTTAAAAAAGGCAAAATTGTAATATTTTTTTGTTATGCTTTTAGTTTAGCCAAAAAAAAAAAAGACGAGCAAACCACAAAGTTATGTTGAAACTAACGTCTCGACGTCGCAGCCACAAACACCAACACCAACACCACACCCCTTGCCACTTGTTTGGTTGAGCGGGTGTGAGGAAATTACCCTTGGTATTTCATATGGCCAAGGGTGGCAGAATTCGCACGCTTTAAGTTGTCAGAGTTGTCATTGCTATTATTTCGACAATTTTTCTATGTGAGTGGACACATTGTTAGTGGCAACATGCGTGTGTGGGTGTGTGCGTGTATGTGTGTGAGGCACGGGGGGTGTGTCAGTATGCGTTGAAATATTTTTTTTTTTTTTTTTTGCTTCATACAATGCGGTTTTTGTCGTCCCTCAGTGACAATGACAACTACAATGATGGTCTGAGAGTGCCGCTGCTTGACAATCACGTGCAAAACAGAAAGTGAAGAATAATAAAAATTTGGCAAAAAGCGGAAAAGTGTGGACAGCTGATGACAACTCAAAGGCGACACGAGCCGACCAATGGCGGTGGTGTTGATGGTGGCGATGATGACGATGTGAGGAATGACGAAGCTTGGAAAATTATGCGAGGGTTGCTAGTTGGCTTGTGTGTGTGTGTGTGTGTGTGTGTGTGTGTTGGTTAATGCGGTTGTCTATGATGTTGATGGTGATAGTGTTGATGATGATGATGACGAAGTCCGAAAAACCGCCGTGACATTTGCGGACTTTAAGCCGATTGCACGCGCCGTCGACGAACGGAAGTAATTAAGTGTTTGCTTTTTTCATTTTCCTTTACTTTCGCCGACGAGCGTACGTGTGTGGGTGGCTTGTATAGAAGTCGTTGTGTGACTTGAGTTCAAATTAATACTTACCAAAATCACTTTGACAACAACATGACACATGGCAACCCTAAGCAGTATGCAACAAAGCCTTTATTTAATTTTGTCTTAAGCGCAAATTTCAAACAATAACAGCAACAACAACAACAACTTGAGCGTTAGTCATCATTGTGCATTAATTATGCACAACATTTGGTCAGTCATATACACAAACTATACTGCTGACAACACTAGCCTGATGGAGAGTGATGCTTCTTCTTTTTTTTCTTGTCGAGCTTACTTTGTTTAACAGGCTCACAGGCAAAAAGCCTCAAAGCACCGAAACCCACTTGAAAATAGCATTTTTGTGACAGGTCAGGCCAGGCCAGGCAGATTGTTTAGAGCCTAAGGCGCCTAGAAGTATGCAGCGCTAGCACAGAAGGCACACGCTAAATGTCAAAATATCTGACACTGAGTTGTGGCATTCAGCTTAGCGTGAGCTTTATTTTATTGTATTGCCTTTTCATTTTAGCACGTCTTGAACACACACATACACAAACAAATACTTCCCGTCTTCAGCCACTTTATCAAGTTGTTGTAACCAACGGTGAAGTTGGCCTTTGCTTCCTGTAAAATGTTGCTGCTTCCTTTGCTATTTATTGTTGTCGTTATGGTTGTTATTGTTGTTGTTGCTTTAACGTTATTGTTGTACTTTACACTTGTCTGGACATTTGATTAATGATGCTTATGTGTTGTTGTCCTCGTCGTCGGCGTCGTCATCATTGTTGTTGTACACTTATAGCTTCATGGGTTTTTCATTATTTTCATTCATTTTTATTATTATGTTTTTGTTGTTGTTTTTTATTTTTTATATTTTTTGTCATGCTTTCTTTGTTTCTTTGTTAAAAACATGTTTCTACTTGTGTACTATGTTATTATGTGCTGTCGTCGTGTTGGCAACACTTTGAAGTGAAGCGGCGCACCTTTTACTGCTCTGCTGCTGCTGCTGTTGTTGACGTTCCTGTACAGTGGCTGTTGGTTTGCTTTTGTTGCTTTACAACACTTAAAGTGCTTACCTTATTTTTCCGCTACTTTAACTTTGAGCTTGACGTTGTCTGGGGAGTTTGTTTCACTCATTAATAAAATGCGCTCTAAATGCTTTGCCTTTGTTGCTGCTGCTGTTGCTGCTGTTGTTGTTATTATTATTGTATGTAGTACTTCCACTTCGTTTGACATTTGTCAACACTGACGCACAACGGCAGCCACATATGTACGTACATACATTTGACTGATGGCATTGTCTCGCATATTACTCATACGTGCATCATCCTCACCATCATCATCATCATGAACATCAACATCATCCGAGCTCGTTTGCCCGTAGGCACTGACGACATGTCAACATAGCTGCCTAATTAAGTTTAAGGCCCACTTTACATGCCCGTGGGATTACATATGACTTTGAGTACCATTGAGCTTTGTTGAAGAGCAAACTGATAAAAAGACGACAGCCGACAGTTGAATAGCATGAGTGAGCAGAAAGGCCGATAAGCTGTTTGATAATGTTTCTTATGTAAATGTGTAAGAAAAAAACAACTTGCATTTGGATTGAATCAATGAAAATTGATAAAGTTAAAAATTTTTTTATTTTTATTTATGAGGAGGAGTGAAAAAAGAGTCAAATGAAGGTAAATAGAAAATCAAGAACGATAAGACATTTTGCATAGACTTTTGTTGTTGGTAATAAAGAATACGTTTCTAAGGTTACCATTTTTTTCACTCGTGCTTTTTTTTTTGTAAATAATTACGTATTCGCAATGTTTTCCAATCTTTACTCTCTCAATTCTTTATAAATTTGCATGCCAGTGTGAAATCTGCCAAATGCCTAACAAATAAATGCATTTAATGACTTTTAGCAAGTTTTATTTTATTTAACAGAGGAACAACGATAACCTTAATGATCATATTACTAATTAATATAATAAAGCGATTTTAATTTGCTTTTCGTGCTGATGAATGAAAATAATTTTTCCAAACATTTATAATGTAACAATTATTTCACTATACTAATAACAAAAACAATTGTAATGATGATATCGTATTGTCTTTTTTGACATCAGTGTTGCTGTTTTCATGTGCTGCACGTTTCATGCCCATTCGTTCCATGCTATTCAGCAATTCAATTGTGAATGTCATGCACAATTTTTTTTTTATTTTTTTGCTTCGCTGTTTGCGCTTTGTTGTAAAATGGCGTGTTCTTTTTAATTTTCAATCTTCACATTTAATTGTAGAATTTTAACTTTTTTTTTTCTTTGCTTTTGTTACAAGTGCATGTAATTATTTTAAAGCGTAATTAGTAATTTCATGCATTATATATATGTATGTATGTGTGTGTGTGTGTGTATAAAGTCATTCAGTTAGTCATGCTGGCGGTCTCTCATGTTTGCCATCAAGTGTTTGCAAGTTTGTATGAATTAGTAGAGCGTGAATTTTACATAGTACCGGAATGCCAAGCTCTACGCCATGGGCCTGGGCTTGGCATAGGTTGAAGTGGGTTGTGCGGTTTGTTAGTGGCGGTTAGTTTTATAGTGGTTTAGCTTAGTTATTCTGATTGTGGCTGAGCTTTTTGTTTTTGTTTTTTTTTTTGTGCCTAACTAAGGTCGTTTAAGTGTTGACGTAATTAAAAGAAAAAATAATGCTTAAAAAGTTATTCGTGCATAGAAAACCTATGCCTACTTGTTGCCATTCACTGTAAAATGACAAAAAGAGTAGTAAATTATTAGAATTCTACTATAATTCTCAGTATTATTTATAGGTTCTATACTCGTTGGATCAAAACTTTCGTTCTAGCTTGCAGACTAACAAAGAATGTTTATATTGTTTTTGTCTATGCACAATAAAGCTTGGCAAGTTAAGCTTCTTAGCCAAATAAATTTTGCCATTCTCTTTCTGCTACTGAGTACATTACTACATGTATACATACATCATGACGCATAACATGAACATTCACGATTACTTTACACTTAAGGCTGTCCGATTAATGTGCGCAAGCTCATTAAACTGACGTTTTATGCAGTCATTTTAACAAGTTAACGACAGCTGCAACAACTACTGCTGCACACTGTTGACCAACACTATACAACAACTCTACATTTTTATGTTGCTCTTCAGTTATATTGTTGTTGTTGTTGTTTTTATGACATACAACAGCAAAACACTAAAAAATCGTGTCTTATGCTGGCACAAGTACTGCGCTGCGCTGCCAGTGTTGCCAAACATGTTGACTTGACTTTTAGCCATTAAAGTGAATGGCAGCCAAAATCCAAGCGCGTATTTTCCTGCCATTTACTAATTAAAATTAAAATCAACACTTAATGGTTAAGCAAGAAACAATAATAATAATAATTATAATTATTGTGAAGAACATAAACACGTTTAACATATTTCGTGACGAAACCTCATTTCATTTAGTGTCGTCTTTATTGTTGTTGTTTTTGTTTTGAGCCACAATATAACGCCTTCAACAATGGCAATGTTTGTTGCTTTGCTTGGGGGCAAGACTATTAATATTTAATTACTACGTTGGTTTTGTTTACTTTTTGTTTTTTTTTTGTGTATTGCGTGGCAACCCAGACTTTGGCAAGAGTAATCTTGTGTATGAAATGAAATTTATACTGAAAATGTGTTTTTTTTTTAAGTGTTAGTTAAATGAAATGCTTTTATAATAATTACTCTAGTTTTTCATGAATATAGAAAGTTATTTTCTTGGAAATTCTTAGACAAATTTAATGCGAAGTTTGTTGTATGCATTGTATAATGTTCGCTTCTACATAAAGCAATGTGCTTTAAATGTATGGAACTTGGTGATGTTAGCTAAATTTTATTAAATTAGAGTTTTAAAGCAAAAATAGAAAATCAATCAAAAATTTTCATATTTTCTCGTTACTCTAAAATGAATTAGTCGAACTAACATCATAAAAATGTTGCTGCTCAAACAAACTTTCATTCATAAAGAACGTTGTTTCTATTGTTCTCATTTTTGCACTCGACAGGCGACATATTGTCGCCATCACTGTCGCTGTTGTGGCTTGTTGAACAAACTTGTCACATGTTCATCACACGTTGCCGAAACATATTGTGTTGGCAGGGGAGAGACGAGTGTGAGGCAATGCCATGGAAAAGTTACTCAAGCGCAAAACTTTTGTATTGCAGTTATTGCATCATATTGGCTGCGTGGTTTTTAATTAAACATCAGAAACAACAACAAAAACAACTAACATCATAATGGCAATTACTTGATTGCGTAAATTCAACGGAAATATGTATAACAATTCAAGAGTTTTATCCTTAAGACAGAATGTTTTAAACATTTATTAATGAACATGTGGCAAGAAAGTCGAGCAAAAGCATCTAATTAGCTGCATGCGTGCCACGCATACAAAACCGTTGAGCGCACTGGTAGAAAAAAGGATAAAGTAAATTGTGTTATGCCATCATCCTGCAGTCAGAATGCAATGTGCAATAAAAACTTTATTGGTAATAGTTCAGGCATGTTGCAGTTTGCTAGCTCGCTCACACACTCACGTAAGTTCGTTGTGACTGCTGCTCGCTATGGGTGTAATTACAAAAGCACTAACATGAAGCTAACAGAGGCGGCAGCGGCTGCTGATGCGCGGTTTGTTGTTGCTCATGTTGACGAGCACCTTGTTGTTATTGTTTTTGTTGCTGGGTGTTATTTCTTAATCATACCTCAGCATTTTGTTGTTGCTATTGGTCTTCTATCCGTCGTGTAGAACCATAAGCTTTGCTTATTTTGCAATAACGCTTTCGATTTCCGTGTTATTTTCTTTTGCTATAAATTCGCCACGACTCTGGACTCCATTATTTTCTTTGTTCTTCTTCTTTTCATTTTTTTGGTTTACTTTTGCTTTGTGTGTGTTTTCAGCTTGTGTGTTGTTGCATTGCCGTTATTTATATTTTCCATCTAAGCGTATTGACGCGTTTTTTTGCTTGCTTCCTTCCGTTTTTAATTGATTTTGAGCGTTGTTGCGCAGTCCAGCAAACAGGTATCATAACAAACAGACCATGCACAAGACAACAACGCAACAACAGCATCTGCAATCATTGAGCATGTGCAGCTTCTGTTATGATTAAGAATAACAACAGTGCGGTTGAAGATTAGCTGTCCCGATTCTAATATGGCGCACTTGGTTGCTTGCATCAGTATTTTTTTTTTTTTTGTTTTTGCCATTGCTGTTGGTTTTAATTAAACCTTGCAACACTAATGTTGCACTTTGCGTGCTAAATTCATGCCAAAATGCGCGCTCGTAATGAACTGAGCTGAGCTTACTTGAGCGCAATTGCGCTTTGGATGTTGATGTTGATGTTCATGTTCATTTGCTGCTGCTGCTGCTGCGGTCAGTTTGTTTGAAGCGCTTTAATTGACGCTGAAGTTTTTGTTGGTATTTACAGTTTTGGATTTGTCTAACGTAAATGAATTTCTCACGCTCACTTTTGCATTCAAGAGTTGTGTTAATTATTTAAACGCAAAAGGCAACAAGTTTCTTGTGTTTGCGCTTTTATGTTATGCTGTACTGTGAATGGCAAAAAAATGCATGAAGATCAGCTGATTGCATATAAGAAAAACATTGACTTTTAATTAATGCTTTGCATAAATTTAATACAATAACTTTGGATGTTTTATGGCAAATTTTGTATTTAATTTTAAAGACAAATAAAATTTTAATTGTCGTTTTTTCAACTCTTTTAATGTCAAAAGTTAATAAACTTTTCAAACGTGTTTTGTGTTTTGATTTAATTAAAACCAAAATCAATATTTATGTAAATTTTTAATAATTCTTATATTTGATTTATTTATTCTTATACAATTTGCAGGTATGTGTTAATCATTCGTTCACCTGTCACAACAAAGACAATATAAAAATTCAATCGTGCACACAAGTAAGTGTAAATATAATATTAATTGCGAGTAAATAAGCAAAACAAAAATAAAAAAATAATGTTCAAGAAAAAACAAAAATAAATTCGATGCAAATATTTAAACAAAAATTTAAAAAAATAAAAGCAAACAAAAAGAACACATGGCTTACTTATTTTGTTGTATTTATTCGTCAAGTTGTTTGCGGTAGTCAAATATGAGCGGTTCACACAAAAGACAAACACAACGCACACACACACACATACAATAACATAACCAGCACTATGTTATGATGAACTTGACATAAATTGTGCAGCAGCATTTTTTAGTATATTTTGTGGCTTCAACAGAAAAAACTATAATACAAATTTGCAGCAGTTTGTTAATAAATATTGCAAATTGAATTTCACAACACTGGAAATTTTATAAGCCGCTTGTATTTTTAATATTTAGAAATTTATATAATTTTTTAAGCACAAAATCGGTCTAATAAATGTCATTATGAATTTGTATTAAATTTATTCGAACAACAACCAAAACGAGCAAACCAAAGCCGGCTTAAACATGCTTAGAAAGTTGCTAAGCTGTTGTCAGTCGCAACTCAACTCAGCTGAAGCCAAATACAGCCAACTTCAATATTACCAACTGAGTTTTTCCAACAATAAAGCAACGCCACCACAAATTTTGTCATTGAAAATGTTGTTGTTGTTGGTATTGTGGTTGGTGTTGCTGACGTTTTTGTTGTTGGTTAATTTGCATAACAATTGTCGTCTGCTTTACTATCACCGGTTTGTGTTGTTGTTGTTGGCATGTTGTGCTGTGCTGTGTTGTGTTGTCTCTTGGCTACAGCATTTTCTTCTTCTTGTGCTGCTTTTGCTTCGTTTTTTGGTCTTCTTTACACATGACATGACTTTGCCATATCTAATTTTATGTTTATTATTAATATTTTCTATGCTGGTAAATTGAAAACAAATTTAAATGTTAATTTGAGCTCGTATTTCAATTTTCTTGAGCACATTTGGGATTTAGCTGTTGTTGTTATTGTTGGCTTTGATTCACTCGCGTGTATCGACTGGTGTTGCTTTTTATTTTGTGGTGAGAGTGATTCACATTGAATGGCAAGCAGAGCTGCTGCTACTTAAAACAGTCTTTCGTGTGTAATTTGCATACGATAATGTTTAATTTAAATCAGCGGGTGCCAGTCAAGCGATACAAAGAAAACAAAGACAAAATAGAAAAGGAAAAAAAAAAAAAACAACAAAAAAAGAAAGTGATGTTGCATATTTGTGAGAGGGCAGAGAGTGTATCACAGATATGCTTGAGTTGACTTTTGACACAATTGCGTATAAAATGCATGGCACTTTATTTAAAGCAGATAAGTAAAATGAATTGCAAGCAGAAAACCGAAAACCAGAGAGTGTAAAAGAGAGAGAGCGCAAGAGAAACAAAAAAAAAAAAAATGCGTGAATGCATTTATGCAAGTGAAGATATGACGGCTGTTTGTATGAGAGAGTGAGTGAGGGAGAGTAAGTAAGAATGAGTGAAAGCGCACAGTAGACAACATATGCATTATGCTGCTCAGCTTGTTGTTGTGGTTCTTCTTCTTCTTCTTTGTTGTAGCCGGTGCTGCTCATATTGCATGGTACGATGCATGCATGCATTGTTGTTATTGCTGCTCTTGTATTGTAAATGCGATTTATTATTGTCAACTTTTGACAAGAGCGGTGCGCTTCTACTGACAATAATGTTTGTGAAATTTGTGTTGTTGTTGTTGTTGTTGTATTTGCTGACTGATTGCCAGCTGTTGCTGTTGCTGTTAAATTGTGATGCAGCATCATGTTGCAAATGACTTTACTGACTGCTGTTGCTGTTACTGTCGCTATTGCTGTAACTGATGTTGATGAGTTTGTTGTTGTTGTTATTGTTGTTAATATCGGCACACTGCTTGCATTGCATATGCTCTTGTATATGTTTGTTTTATATTCATGCGTGTGTGTGTGTGTGTGAGTTAAGTAAACACATTCAGCAGCAGATGTTTACTTAACCGGACACCGGCAAAATCTGTCATTCGCCGTTTGTATGTTGTCTCGCAGTGCAGTTACACATATCGAGAAGAGGGTGCGCTCTCACTGTCGCACAATCACGTGACTGACTGATAAAGTCATTCATTCATTCATTCATACACTGTGTCTACATACAAACTTATACATACATATGCATGTTTATTTGTTTTTTCAAGTTATTTGTTTGGCGAAGACCAAGAAGAAAAAAGAAAAAGAAAAACAAAACTGTTACGTTTTGCTTCATCGCACTGACACTAACAACATGTTGCAACAACCACAATTTCACACACACACACATGCTGTCGTCATAAGACATTAATGATATTTCTTTATTAACATGATTACGTTAATTTTAGATAATTTCATTGCTACTCAAATGACACACTTCAATGAATGTCATTTTGGTTTTCTTTCCTCTTCTTCTGCTTCTGCTTCTTAGCAATATCAAATTGCAATCGTTGTGAAACTTGTTGCTGTTGTTGTTGTTTTGTTGTTGTTATTGTATTTCATTAACATTGTGCTGCCATTCAGTCATTTGAGTATGTTTCTTTTCGCCCCCCTTCTTGCCAACGTTTCGTTTCGTTTCATTTCGTTTCCATCATTCACACATCAAATGTTAAATCAATGCAATATAATAAAAATTGTATGTATGTCGATGTGTGCGTGCATGCGTGTGCATATGCGGTAATTTCTTTTGTAAATTTGTTTAACTGTTCACAAATGTTCAATGTGCATGCGTTGTTTTTGTTGTTGTTTATTAATGTTGTGCGTTGTGCAATCGTTGCGCGTTTCTTCTTTGTTTTGCTCCACTATGCTTTTATCGTTATTGTTGTTGTAGTATTGGTGCGGACAATGCTGATAATGATGATGATGACGATGTTAATGATGATGTTGTTGTTGTTGATGATAAGTTTATGATTCATTTACTGTTTAAATGTATTCTGTATTGCTACTCATGTTTTTATCTTCTACCGAATGCATGACGCAATTGAAAAAGTTGAGCAAACAGAACAAATAAATCCTAAAAATAAAGAAAAAACTCATGATTTAAGTATTTTATTATTCAGTAAGAATTAAGTACTTTTATAAGACTGATTGCAATTTAATTACTTTGCGCTTTCCCACAATAAAACTTTCTTTAATAGTTTTGCAATTATCAAATGCTTTCTAACACTAATGGCACACTTACACACACACACATTTATCATTTTTCACTTACACTCAAAGAAAGGCTTTAATGTCGACATTTGTCCGCACAAGAAGAACTTTCATAAATCTTTATAAGCATTAATAATGATTACTTAACAACAACAACAACAATGTTGTGTCTTATTTTAAAGAGGGGCAAAAAAAAAACACAAAATATATTTTGACATGTTTCTATGTTTATGCTTACAATTTGTCAAATTCAACTCAACTGCAGAAAAATTATATAAAAAATGTATTTTTTACATTTACAAACAAAATGTAAATATAAAGTATTTCGAGCCGTAGCTAATAAACAAGAGTAAACATGAAATTGCACATTTTTCACATTTCTGTTGCAAATTTCTCTGTTATACATTTTGGTTTTTGCCTTTTTCTAATAACAAAATTAGGGTCAAAAGCCTGCCAGCCTGAAAGACAGAGCACTATAGGCGAATGTACACGAAAATGGCACGGCTGAGAGAGTGAGAGAGAGGAAGAAAAACAAAAACAAAAAAAAAAAAACCGTGCCGTTTTGCTCGGCTGTGTGGGTCGGCGTAACCCTTATCAATTTCTATGCAAACACTGATTACATTCGTTTAAACTATGTGACTTCAATACGACTAAGACTTATGCAAAGGGTGAGTGTAATGGGTGTGTGTGTGTGTGTGTGGACCAAAATAGAGCACGTTGGCTATGCTATGAAAATGGGTGTTGATGATTTTTGGGGTTAACCTTTATTTTGGTTACTTTCTTTCCATGTTCATCCTCATTTTGAGCCCTTCTGCCACACACAGTCAGTGTGTCCTCTGCTTGGCACATGTGTGACTGTTTACGTGTTGCCCTTTTATAGGTCGTGTGTATGTCCTTAGCCACAGGATATGCACTCGGTTGTGGTAAGTTAGTATTGAGTAGTGTAGGGAAGGAGAAAAATGCTCTCTTCTTCTACATAATATATACCAAAAACATACAAGTGTAATCATGCTAATAAAAATACTTTTTTTTTTTGTTCTTGTTTTTGGGTAATTTGCATAAAATGTTTGCCGTTCTTTTCGGCATTTTTGTGCGTGCCATCAACTGTAAATGTTTGTAAAAAAATATCAAATGTTCATGTTTCTGTTTCTGTTTCATTCAAAATCTAATTTGAATTTTTGAGATATTAAGAGTTTGCAAAAAATCATTTCATTTGAGCAATATATATGTGTATTTGTTTATGCTTAGCTAAGCATTAACAACTAAAATTGTATAGAAGTTTTGCACAACTCAACTCGACTCATCTAATTTGACTTTACGACTCCATGTGACTCAGGACTCTGTGTTGTGGCTTCTGACGCTGAAACTCACTCAGCGCTCAAAGCAACTTGAGTGCACTCATTTGTCAATGTTTTTTTTATTTTTTTATTTTTTGTTTATATTTATAATGTTTAACTACAGAAAGAACGAAGTGGGGGAGCGGGAGTCGAAGTAAGTTTTAAATAAAAATATGTTGACATGAGACTTTATGAACTAACTTCGCTCGCTCATCATGCGAAATGTCGTAGTTCTGAATATATAAGTAAGAGAAAATCTAAACTAAAATTATTATAAGCTCATCATCAGTATGATTATTTCAGTTAGTGACACTGAGGCACTTACAACAAGTTACTCGCTCATTTGCGAAACAACAATATAGATCAACATCAAATAAGATACGAGAGTGTTATGATAAGTCAGAGACATTTTGAATATCCCTTGCAATACTTACCATTACCATTACCTTACCGGCCAAGAAAGTTTTAGACAATGATCTAGAAATATTGTATATTATGCAGCTGATTTTACACTATAGATTTTTTGTGTAGATTTATAGAAATTCCAATTAATTTTCATTGTCTTCAAATTAGTTATAATCAAAACTAATTAGTATTTCTCTAAATCTACACAAAAAATCTATTTCATTTAATTATTTTTATAGGAAGAATTCAAATTCTCGATGAGAATTACTCTTAGCTTTTGTTCTACAGTTTATTTGCTTTTTTTTTTTTTAATTTAAAGCTTGAGAACTCCAGACTACAAACCTAAATTTTCTAACTCTCCCTCTTCTGGTATAAGAGATTCGGCCTTTCAAAAAAAAAAAAAATGACCGTAAGTGAGCTGTTCGAAAGAGAAGAGAAAAAATAATCTTTTATATAAGAAAAGTTATTCATAAAGTATATTTGCTTCATTTATGACCTGTTTCAAGCATGATATTAAGAAAAAAGATGGGGGGAGTGAGAGGAATCCCGCCAGGCGCCAAAAGACGCACCAAATGGTCTAAGATGATAAAGCGGTAATTTTCCTTTGGTTTTTTTTCTGAAGTGTTTCTTTCTTTTTATTTTATTTTATTTTATTTTATTTCTTTTTTGGTTTATGTCTGTTAATACAATATTTGTACTTGTCTTCGGGGTGCCTTCTTTTGGTCTCATTCCTTATGTTGTACTTGTTGGCGTCATTGAGTTGAGCACCTAACGAGATACAAAGGCCTTGGTGAGGCATGTTGCCACTGATGTACACTGTGGCCATTATGTTGCTGATGATGAGGATGATGATGACGCTGAGATTGTGGCAGCCAAGTATCAATGTGTCGATTTGTTATGTCGTTGCTCGTCAGTCAGTCCATCAGTCTATCTGTCTGTCTGTCTGTCAGTGAGTCAGTCATGTTTCAAAATGTGCATTTGTATAAATAAACAATCAAATGTTGGCATCGTTGATGAATTTGCTGTTAGTGTTGAGAACTTTTGAGATTTGTTGTTGAAGTGTTATGAATAAATGAATAATTCTTTTTGTTATTGTTGTTGTTGTTTTATAAATGAAACGAATTTCGGTGATGAAATATTGACTTGTAATTTTTCGGTTGCTTAAATCAAGTTCGAAGAAATGAAAAAAAAAATTAAAAAGACTTCGTCAAAAATAAACATTCCTTTAATGCTCTTTTTACAGCTTCACAGCGCTTAAACGCCAAAAAGTAGACTACACTTTTAAAGCAAATAAAGTTTAACGCACAGCTGCAGGCAGCAGATTTCATCGCTACACTTGGCTTGGCATGCACGACTGCGTGAAGTCGCTACAAATATTTTTTTTTTTTCATTTCCTTTTTTTTTCGCATACAATTTTAATTGCAAAACTTTTGTCATTCCTTGAGCGCAGTGAAGCAATGGCAAAGGCATGTAGCAAGGCGGAAGTGAAAGCTGTGACCAAAGCCAAAAAGTATGCTACAAGTTCTTTAACTTCAATTCAAGCGTTGCCACTACGTGTGCTTAATTTTTACTGCGTTCTACTTTAGCTTTATATTTATACCCTGCAAGTGTGTCCAGGTATATAGAGTTTCTTTTTGACTAAATGTCAGTTACAGCTATAAGGGAAGTAAGACCACACAAAGTAAATGTGGGAATGATCAGGAGACTATAGAAATCCATTGGAAAAGTGCTTCACCCCTTCAAAAGATACCCCTCACCACACTTTTTTGCCCCGTCAAAGACCATTAAAGTGACATTTTTAAAAAATTCCACATTTCTTGAACGATTTTCATGAAATTTGAAACAATATTTAAATGATAAACGTGTTTTTTTCTTTTTTAAATTTAAGGCGTTTTGCATCTGTAGGGTGTTATATGGTCGAGTGTACTCATCTATGTCGCGCTTACTGGTTTAATTTTAAATTCCTTTTTTTTTCAAGTAAGAATTGTAACTTTATTTTTAGCAACTTTTTTTCGGTTTTTGTTTGACATTTCGAGCCAAAGCAATTCGTAGCAAACTTTGCATTAAACAATCATTAGTCGATTTAAAGTAAAACTTTAGTGTTCTTTGTTGGTCAAAAGTTTGTTTTTTGTCGAAAGTATAATATTTTTTAAATGCATAAGAGTCCACGCTGACCAAAAGTACACCCTCCCCCACACAACAAACTCAAAGTGAATTTCATTGGTGACCAAAAAAGTCGGTTTGAGTAGAACTTCAACTCCTCGTAGTCGTAGCATATTTTTGTACTTTTATACTTTAAACTTTCATGCGGCTTTGTGAATTCTTTAGAACATTTACTTTGTTTTATTGGACCACCCATGTCGTTGACAATCCCTCTCCCCATCAACATGAAACTTTGACTTTTACTCAAAGTTCTATTATATAATTTTTGTTTAAGAAATTCTCTTTTAGTTTGGTTTTACTTATTTTTCTCCCCCTCAATAGAATTGAACTTAATTTTATACCTCATTCAAGTATTTTGAACAAGCTCACGCTGGTTGCTTTGTGTGTGCTTCAAGTTGTGAATTTTTGTATTTTAATTAACCACAAATCAATTATGAAGATTTAGCAAAAGATTTTGACAGTTTTCATTTTGCACTTTGCGGTTTTTCGTGTACAAATTCGTGCTGCCAACTTGTCAGTTACTCTTCGCCAAGCTTGTCATGTCCCTCATCAAATCACGCTGTTTAGCACGCTCCAGCCCCCTTAACTACTATAATCCTTTATTAGCTTTTGTCAAGCAATGAAAGCCGCTTTAGAATTTGTTTTATTTTAGGGGGAGGGGAAGAAAAAAAAATAAAATTTTTTGTGCTTTTGGTTATTTGTTTGCATGTTGATTTGAAAGGCTTTACAGAATTTGTTTAAAATTAATTTGGATTTGGAATTGCTTTGTTTTTTTTTTTTTTTGTTTTTGTGCTATTATTGTTGTTGTTGTTTATTGACAATTGAATTTTAATTGTGCGTGTTACTGCATTTTATTAGCGGCAATTACAATTGCGTTGGCATCAGCGCAGAAACACAAACAAAAACAGTTCATTTTGATTGCGCAATAAATAAATTTCTTTGTATTATTGTTGTTGGTTGTTTGTTGTTGTCTGTTGATTTTGTTGCTTTTTGATTTTTTGGTTATTTTATTTTAATTAATTCTAAATTAATTCAAGCGTAATTTATGCTGAAATTTTTTGGTCTATTATAAGCTAATTAAACTGTAAGCATTTGCATAATTTTATTGAGCTGTGATACGCGTGATAATTGCATTAAAAAAATCGTATTTTCATTTTGTTTTTCTTAATATTATTGAGCTTTCGATATTGTACAAATGTTTTGTGTTAATAATAAATTTAAAAAAAATATATATAAAAAAAAATTAAAAATAAAACAAATTAAAAATGTGCTCTATCTAATCAAAATTAAGATTTATTAAAAAATATAAAAATTTTTGTTGACTTTGGACAACGGATAACTCAGAGTACAATGATCATATAGTAAAGGCCCTAGGGATATAAGCTTAGTGAATCCGCTCCGTCAAGATATTAAATTTTTAAGCCAATTGATAAAGCCGTTCCTGAGTTAAAATGATTTGTTTGTTTTTACATTTTTCGTTTTATCTCGAAAATCAATTGAGTTAGTGATATGATTTTTGGCCATAATGGGTGAACAAAGGATATCATCGATTTTCAATGCTAAGTTTGCCTCTTGAACCAATGATCTAACATCACCTCAAAAAATCTCAAGATTAATTAGATCTCATGTAAGCCGAAACATTTTAAGGTTTTTCAACAGAAAACCGGAAATAATTTTGTGTTATTTTTTTCTCACTCTGTCATTTGCCTTTCTTTGGTCAACCCAACGAACTATTGACATTTTCAACGTTTCCTCATGGCATTTTGTCTTCATTTCAGCTTTTTATAGCATTTTCCAACACATAATCGTAACATTTTAGTTGCTTTGAAAACTATTTTGCAAAATGCCTAACATGAGACACATAACGAAAAAGCTATGATAATCCAATTTGGCCTTAAATGTCATGTAATGACATTTTTTCCTTTCAAGCACGTTCACACCCTTTAGCATAATAGCAACAATAACAATAATATGGCAACACATAAAACTAATTTCTTTATTGCACACAAGTTTCAACTTTAAACTTCATTTTGTGCGCAATTTAACAACGAACTTGACCTTTGACATACACCAACAATAACAGCAACAACACAGACAAAAGAAATTCAACTTTTAGCGTTAAATTTTTGTTATTACATGAGGTATGAGTACTTACAACAACAATACAACAATAAAAGGCAACAAAATTCGCTTTCTTGTTTATTGTTCTCAGTAATTTCTGTAAATTTGTTCATAACATTCAACACATTGAACACGCACACATACATACATATACTCAATCGAAAGATAAAAGATACAACAAAAAGAAATTAAACTTGTTCACTTTTGGGTTTTAATTAAAAATTACAACCCTTTTTTTCGACACAACACGCCGGCAACGGCACTCATGCCAGTCGTCGTCGTCGAAGTTGTGGGGTTCGACAAAATATTGTTGACAGTATTAAATTAATTTCACCCTTGGGATACGTAAAAATGTTTGTTGCTCCTGCTCTGTTGCTGCCCTAGACGAGTGTAGACTCATTTTACAAAACACAACAATAACAAAAACAACAATGATAAACAAGCAAGCAAATCATATAAGCAACAATAAAACCTCATACAAGCATTTATAGACACACTCAGCTGTTAAGTGTACGCGCTGAGTGGGTGTGTGTGTGAGTGTTTGTATGCCAGTGATGCCAATTTAGCTTTCCACATTCCAACGTTCCTAACATTATCATTGATGTGTGTAGGCAGGAATGTGTGTAAGCGCACATATGCGAGTGCGGTTGGGTGATTGGAGGAGCTGTAAGTAAGTCCGTGTACAGTGGTTTGCTATGCGACTCATATCATCATATTTGGCGTTGATAGCCTTAGGGAACTGAGTATGGCATAAAGCGACCAAACAAGCTTAACAAGCCAACCAAGCAATTAGTGTTCCAACGATAAGCCACGGCAACAAAGCCACTCAACTATGAGCTTCTTTATTTTTTTTCTATTTTTTTTATTATTTGTTGTCATTGTTTTTCCTTTTTTTTGTTTGTTCTGTTATTTTCTCATATTGCAATTGTTTTTTGTGTGTTTTAGACGATGTTTTTTCACCTAGAGGCTTAATATTTATTCAGCTTTAATATATGTTCTAAGCTAAGCTACTTTATGTACTAAAATATTTTGATTTCAAATATAATAATAATGATTTTTGCCTTACGGCACTTGCATTGTTTTATGCATGCCATTTCAGTTTTAATTATACTTTGCTTTTACTTGTACACCATAATTATTAACTTGTCTGCAAACATAAAAACATAAATCATGAGAAATTTACCCCTTTTTTCTCTGGGGGCATAGCACCTTCTGTTAATTTGTTGTTGGCTTATACACTTTAACCGCAAATTATAATAAACTTACTAATTTTTATTGCTGATTTATGCGCGCGGTTAACAATTTTCATATTCTTCCCCATTTGAAATCTATCGCAGAATCGTGGCATAATTTTAATGCTCATTTTCATATTTATTTGCTACTGTTTGTTCGCTTTAGGCGCACTTCCTTCCTGCCTTCCTTGCTGCCACATCCTGTCAGCGTCTCCATCGACATTTATATGCGTATTGTTGTTTTTATTGTCTATCTGTCTGTCTGTCTGTCTGTCTGCGCGTGTATTTGTGTCTGTATTTTAACGCTTTATGATTTTCATTTGAAAAGGATTAAATTTGAAAAAAAAAAAAACCATAAAAATCCAAACGAAAAATTGAAAATTGAACATTTAAATTATAATTTGTTGTCGGACATGAAAATGTTGAGCCGTTTACAAATTTCAACCGCAAATTGCAAATGTAATAAATATTAATAATAATAAATGCAAATGCAAATGGAAAAAGAGCCTATAAAAGCAAAAAAACAAACAAAATGGCGGAAATTGTTGGTATTTGCATACATGAGAAGGCTTTAAATATTGTTCGATTGGATTTTCGATTTATTCATTAGTTTGTGGTTCACTTCAAATTCAATTGCACAATTGTAACAACTAAAAATACAATAAAAAATAATAAACAAAAAAAAAAAAAAACAATTTTAGACAATTGAAAATTTCTGACCCCGACGTGATTTGAACACGCAACCTTCTGATCTGGAGTCAGACGCGCTACCGTTGCGCCACGGAGTCTCATGTCTCTGCACTGAAAAATATTTCAATATTAAACATTTTTCGATTTGAAATTTTATTCTTATAAAGAATACTATAAATAAATCAGTAGCCAAGTTGATAAGATTTATTTATTTATTTATTTATTCATTTGTTAGTGAGTCTATAGCATAATCTGTAGACGGCTGCGTGATACGAACATTGAATTATTTGCTTTCAGTTCAAGCAAATTGATAACTTTTCAACGTTCATCAACATTGTAAAGACAAACTTCCGATAATGAAATATTTGAATAAGTTCCTGGTAATTATTTTGTTTTTTAATATATTTGATTTTTATAATGTATGCAACACACAAAAAAAGAAGAAGAAGAAATAACAGACCACAGGCATGGCATGTATGATCAGTAAGATCAAAGGAAAAAGATAATCGATCTTGAATATATAAGTAAAAGTCAGCTTGCTTGACTGTTTGTGCCTGTCAAGTTTTTGGAGATGATAAGAAACCTTTGCCAATTCAGTTTTTCAGGTATTTATTATTGTTAATATTGTATTCTCCTATGTTACATAGAGTCATATAACACATACGACAGTTCAATATTCAGTTTTTCATTTTTTTGTATTATTGCTAATATTGTATTCTCCTATGTTACATAGAGTCATATGACACATACGGCAGTTCAATATTCAGGCTTCATCATTTGAACGCTAAGTTGTTTTATTTGGTATGTTAAGCGTATGCAACATAAGATTATATAAATTTAGGAACGTTGGAATGTGAAGTGCCGAATTGCCGTCAATGCAACCTTGGAAAAAAGAGGTTGTGTTGTTTTGCTTTATGTGAAACAAAATTTTATTTTTTTTTTTTTGTTTACTATACATTCTGGAAGTATACCAAGAGTTAAATAACATAAAAACATATCGAATATATTTTCAACTTGTATTTATTGTGTCTTTCGCATACTGTTCACTAAACTCATTGCCTAATTTAATGCAATATCAAATGTAGTAGATGTCATAATACCAATGATATATGAAAATGTACATGTGCCAATATTATTTGTACTTTGAAGCCAATAACATGCATGAACCTTGCCAAATTATTAGCAAGTAGTTGTATAAACAAGAAATGAGAGCAATACTCGAAGCGGATTTGTAGCTATGCACAGAAATTATAGTTATGAATATACCTACATACATATATATACATAAGTGTATATGAGTACTTGCATTCATACATATAAGTATGTTGGCATTGGCAACCGCAAGAGCAGTCAAAGTAAGCCAACTCATAGCGCGATGAGTCAAGTAGCTTGTGGCCTTGTAAGCAGTCGCATTGCAATTAAATGATGTGCGGTTTTGGTGTGGTGTGCTGAGCTGAGCAGAGCAGAGAGGCAACCATTTTGGAAGATTACCATGGCGGGGTCATAACATGTTGCTAATGTTAATTATGCAATTGACTTAACAACGTTTTGGCATGTTATTAGTGACAGTTGCCGACAACGTCGTCAACATGCTCATCATCATCACGACGTTCCCATCATACTTACTTACATATGTATGTATGTGTGTGAGTCTCTATGGTTGCCTACTGTTTGCGTTGTGAAGATGCCCATTGGCATTTAGTTACATTTGACAAAATGCTTTGAAAATGTTAATGTTCACTGTTGAAATTGCGTTCATGTCTGCTTATGATAATGATGATTATATAATTGTGACAACATGTTAATGTCTGACAAGTTCTCTCAAATAACTAGTGTGCTCGTTTATGAATGTGATACACAACGGGCGGCGGCGATCAGAGGGCACTTTTGTATTGATAACACACACACACTCATATTCATTTATTTGACATGTTCTTACATGTACAAACATGTCGTAGCATTTATGTATATGTGTGTGTAAGTCTTTTATAGTAATAAGCTTAAACATCATCAATGCCACACCCACAATCTCCTTGGCCGCCATTTGCTTTGGCATGTCTCTATTTGCCCGTCTGTCTGCTGGCCTCCTTGCTTGCTTGCTTGCCTGTCTGTCTCAATTGCTTTCATTATTTATAGCATAAGTTGCGGCGCGTGTGTTCGCGATAACGGCACAGTTAATTGTGGTGCTGCCAACTGAAGTTAAGTCATGCAAGGATATGAAATTTTACAACATTTTCGCTGACTCTGACTCTGTTTTTTTTTTTTGTGCATATCGCGCAACATTGCGTGTTCAATCAATTTGCCCGAAGGCTTTCCATTGCATGTTAAGTGTTGGAAAGTAATACGAAAAATTAACAAGACAAAGTCAAGCGAAAATTTGCTATAGCGTCGTTTGATGTCCTTAAGCGCTTACTGCTTACTGCTTCTTCCTCTTCTTCGCCTTCTCCTGTCTGTTTGCGTTTTTAAAATCATTTGCATTTTATTTTTTCAGTTTATTTATTCACTTTTGGGAAGTTCACGTTTTTTTTCTGTTTTCTTTTGAAATACATAAAATATTCTTAACGCGTTGTTTTTGTTGTTGTTTTTGTTCTTGCTTGTTGTTTTACTTGCGGTTGGCATGAATCATGGGGGGTTTTTTTCTTTGCTTACAGTCTTTTGTTTTTAATTAAATTATTTGCTCGCTGCGTGTTTGTACTTTTTCTTAATGCATGAGTTTTTTTTTTTTTAACGGAGGGGAAATTTTTAGCTTAAAAGTAAAGTACATAAGAAAGTGCAAAACTTGCTTTATTTTGTTGGATTTTTTTAAATTTTTTTTACAATTTTTTTTAAAGATTTTTTTATAATACAAAATTTGATGTGTTTTTCAAGATATTTTTTATTGCTTTGCCAATTAAATTTATCTAATAATTTTTTTTTATTTTTATATCTTTTCAGGTAAATTTTCAACTGAACTCAACTTGACTCTAATTCATTCATTACTCAAACGTAAGTCTGACCTTAATTGTTGTGTCTCTAATTAACTTTTTGCAACTCAACACAAAAAAAATCATGAGTTTTAGCATTAAATTTTAATAACTTGTCTCTAAACAAAGACATGTCACGTCATGTCACGGCACGACAAGTCTTTGTTGCAAGTTCATTTAGTGCGCGTGTGGTAAACATTTTATTTTTCTATGCCAGCATCGAACATGTTCTTCTTGACATTGCGTGCTCAATAAATTAACACATGACAAGACTGACTTATTATTGAAGTCAAAGTATTTTGCACTTTCAAGAACAACACAACAAATTTATAAATAAATAAAGAAAGAAAAAGAAAAAAATAACCAATTGAGTGCACATAACTGTTATATTTTTCGTGCTTTCGTGCTTTTGTTATAAAATATTGTTATTTTTTTCTTCTTTCTTATATGCGATTGTTTTAAAATAAACAATTTCGGTGAGTGAACGTTAATTAAATTGACTTTTCGCACATTTTCATTTTGAAATTTATCTGCTCATCATTGACTAAAACATTAGCATGTTCAATGGTCATTAATATTGTCATTAACGCGTTACTGATCGTCGTCATCATCATTATTTTGTTTTTGTCATTTGTTAGTGCGCCTTGTCAATGTTCGGCCATGGGCAAGGGTGTGCCCAATTGTCGAAGGGTGCGCGCTGAGGCAGATACAAATTTTTATCATCTGCTTTTAGTGTTACTGCTGCTGCCACTGGTGTTGATAGTCAGGCGAGGTGAATAAACGACGTTTGCGTTCATTAGGTGCTGTTAACGAAGAAGAGTGGAATAAAGTTGCTTAAAAGAAACGAAAAAAGTGTCAAAATAATAAAAATAAAAAAAGACAACGAGCCGTTAAATTGAAAATTATTTAGCACCTTTAATGTAACGTGGTGCTGATGACTTGGTTGTGTGCAAACGCTGTTAGATAGATAGATAGAAAGATAGATAGATACATGTATGCACCTTTTTTTATGGCTGGCACACTTTGCTCTCGTCCGTCTGTCTGTCTGTTTAAATAACTTTTGCTAATTTGTTGTTGAATTATCGTTATTTTTTTCCATTTGACGCCTTTAAACAAATGCTGATTAGCGACCAAATGCAAAATGAAACTAGAGCGTTGAATTTGAGAAATGTTGGGTTTTTTTGTTTTTATTTAATTTTTGAATAGTAAGAAAGTTATTAAACTTATTGGAAAGACTTTGTTTTAGTTTAGCGAATAACAAGTTCTTGGACTTAAGAGTCAAAGAGGCGCAGCCACGCCCATTTTTGTCATTTGTCATAAGGCTTGAAACAAATATAATAATTTTGAATTAATTATTTCAACAGCTTACAAAGATATGACATTTTTAAGGTTTATTAAGTGTGGGCGGTGCCACGCCCTTATGTATGAAAAAGTTTTGTCTGTTTATATTGATGCACAAAGAAGAATTTCTAACAAAAATCACATTTTTGATCGCTCTGGCCTATGGCAGTGGTTGGATCATAATTATTTTGAAATATACAATGTCTGGACATATTTAAAGACTTACTGCGCTTACATTTCGATAACTGTAAAGAAGTTTGTACTGAAATGGTCTGAGGAACATGACTATATCAAGTCATTGCCTCGAGATGATCAAAATATCGTTGGGAGATGCTTTCCGCTGTACTTCATGACAAAATTTATGTTCCCTCTTTAAAAGAAATACCGTTAAACTCAGTCTGTTGTACATTTGCCATTATAATATTATAATTTATGCCAAAGTTTATCAATTTATCAGATTGTGCGCTTGATAATAATAATAATGATGCTAAGATAGCAACATTATCTCAAAGCAAATGCTAATATTCTGCCACATGATAGTGAAGTAGTTTAACTATCAGTCAGTCAGTCAGTCAGTCAGTTAGGTAGTAATTTTGTTTAAGTTTTTAAATAAATAGAGATAAAAAAGAAATGACGTTTCATAATTGAAATAAATTAAATAATTATGACGAACAAAGAGTTCAGCAAACCTGACATAGTCGTTGAAGCGTGTAGAATATAAAAAAAAGACCCATTTTGATTTGCTTGTTTACACATTCATTTGTACTTGTTTGTACTTGTATAAGTTATTTAAATAATCGTTCTTTTAATTTTTTTTTGTTCTATACACTTGTATGAAAACACACTCGCGCTTATCAACGCTTCAAATAACATATAATATTTAAATACAATTTTTTTTTATTATTATTTATTTCATAGTGTTTTTTAATACAAAATTAAATAAGCGATAAGCATTGAGCTCTGTGTGTGTTTGTGTGTGTTTTGCGTGTGCTGATTTCGGTTTTTCCCTCTTGAAGCTTGGGTCGTCAGCAGCAATGAGGGCGAGGGCGGCATGTCTGTCAATGTGTGCATAATGTTTAATTAAAGTTTTGTGCTTTTTTTTCCAATGAGCGCTTAAGTGAAATTACCGTGTGCGATGACAGCATATTAATTTGTAAAGTGTTGTTGTTGCTGTTGTTCTTGTTGTTAAATGCAATTCTAATCCATTAATGACTTTTAAGGCACGTCAGCAGTCAGGGCAGTCATTGAGGGCAACGTGTATGAAGCTCAATGGGAATTAAAGTGGCATTTCAAACAACTTGATAATCAATGACGATGTTTTTGCTATCGTTGGTTTTTTTGCAATATAATTTTCTACGCTTTCATTAAATGTAATTGAAATGAAGCTGAAGAAAAGTTGTGTTTAGCAACTGTTGATACTTTCTTTGTTTGTTAGAGTCATTTAAATGAGTTACAATGTCGTTTAAATGCGTCGTTTTTGCTTTATATAAAAATTACATTGAATTCAAAGAAACTTCAATTAGTTTTTGCTTTGCAACTCTGTTGGAAATGTGTGATAAGGTTTCTTCGCTGCTTAATTTGATCGCAGCATATGTTACATATACGGACACACGACATAAGTCCATCTAACGTTGAACGATAAGTTGATAAGAGTGGCAACTCCAAAGAAATTCATAGTTAATGTTTCGCAAAACTGTTAAACGAAAATTCATATTTATTGTTAAAAAAGCTATTTTATTGAATTGCCATTCACTTGGTAACATAAAGTGAAGAAAATTTTATTGTTTCATTTAAATAATTTTTTATAACGCATTTAGTTTTTGCTTTTCTTTATTTTTGACTTCTTTTTTTCCATTTCGAACAACAATTGGTGCTGTCTCAGCCATTTTATATTGCATGTTAATTTAATAACATGAAGTTCATTGTTGCCAACAAACAAATAACCAACCAAATGATTGTTTGTAGTTGAAAATTTACAACAGTTGTTGTTTTACGTGAAACATAATTAAATTTGGCAATCAACAACAATAGAGCAGCTCATATTGCTCATAGCAACGTTCCCATAATAATAACAGTGTTGTAAAGTGTCCGTGGCAACAGTTTAACTTATTTCGCTCAAGTTTCATCAATTAAATTAACATACAAAAAAATTAACAACAACAACAATGAATGCAAAACACTTTGCCAGCACAAAGATCAAAGTCAAATTTAAATTTCACAGATCAACAACAATCAAGTTATTTATATATAATTTGATTTCTTGTTTTTTTTTATTTTTTTTTATTATTCTTCATCTTCTAAAAATACAAATGCGTAAAACTTCAAAGTAAAGAACATCAATCAATAGTGCGACTGACTGATGGCTAACCATGTGCTTTGCCACTTGAGTTGCCTCAACAACAAACTGATTATCAAACGTCTTTGCCATCAAACAGCAAATGCAAAGACGTCGGCATTGGCATTGGCATCGGCATCATTAACATGATCATGTTTGGTCATATTTGTTGCCTTGAGCTATTTTAATAATGCTCGAAAAGAAACGAGAATATTTTAAGTTCAATTGACTTATTTTTTTTTGCGTTGGCCCCGACGTTTGACCCTCATTGAAAAAAAGAGACGATTCCGGCTTCAGTGCTGCAAAGTTCAAGTAGAGTTTTCTTGGCTTGTCTTCTTTGCGGCGGCAAACATGTACAATGCGAGTGAGTGAGTGAGTGAGTGAGTGATGTTAATGATGCTGTTGACGACGAAGCAAAACAAAGTTGAAGCAGCAGCCGACGGAGAAGAAGAAGCACAAGATGAACGTCAGCATTGACATTGAAAATGAGTTTGTCGTCCATTCACTTCTTCTTGTCTGTGATCCAATTGAGTGACTTTGTTCGTTTACACGCTCACGCGTTTTATTTCTTCAATTTAATTGTTCAGAAAATAAAAAGATAAAAAATTATTTTAAAAATAGTTGTTAGTTGACTTTGAATTGTAATTTTGGCCTTGGCTTTGCTTATGAGTATTTTTAATGCGCTTTATTTCTTGTGTTTTTTTTTCAACAATTTTCGTATTGTTGTATTTATTTTGACTCAAGTGAGCTTAAAACTTCTTCAGCAATTTTTTGATATCTTGAACAACTTACTTGGTTAACGGAAGTTGTTTTTTTTTTGTTTTTGTATTTATTATTACTTTTGAACGCGATATGCGTTTCTTGTTGTTGTTCTATTGTTTTGATTTCTGTTTGAAATCATTTAAGCAATTTGCTTTTGCACAATTCATGAATGCTTTGATATTGTTTACTTACTTTGCGTCTTATAATTCATTGTTAGTTGTTGTTTTTTTTTTTTTGTTTGCTAATTTTATTTTTGTATTATGCAGTTTTGATTGTTGTTTTTAGTTTTGCTTACATTTAACATTTCTTTATAAATTTGCTGATTTAATTTATTTATTTGTATGCCCTTTGTTTATTGAAAAGATTTATTTATTTTCTTGGAAATTTTTTTTTGCTCCAGATAAGAAAGTTGATCATGAATGTTAATAAGGCATTGCTAATTTTCTAGAAATGTTAAATAATAATTGTTTATAAGTATATAAGAGTTAAAAAAAAAATTCCAAAAAATTAAAAAAATCTAGAATGATAGGTTTTATATATTGTTATTATTTTTAGTACATTTTAGATCAGATTATGGCTGGAAGAGGGAGACTTAATAGTAGATTTGTTTTAATCCAACGCTGCAGGCCAAGGACAATTAGGATCGCGTGTACTATAAGACATCCTTATGATTAGAGTAGCGTGAAAGAGGAATATTTCAAATGCTCGTATCATTCAAGACCGCGTTTTTTTCTTTTATAATAAATCAATTAAAATTCTTAACCCGCTCAGCATCTTTATTGAATGTATTTATTTTGAACTTTCATATGTTAATAACAAATATTTTTTTGAATTACACTCTTGGCACAACACTTGATATCAATTCAAATAATAACAGATTTCAATGCTGATACGTTTGAGTTTAAAAAAAAAAATAAAAAAGAAATGAGAGAGACTCGCAAAATTTGCACATTATTTTTCGCATATTTAACTATTTGGATAGCAATTTGCGCATATGCTGAGTATTTTCATAAGCAGTTGGGAATTTCAATAAGGAAAATACGCAACTGAAATACATAAATGAAAGAATCAGGCCAGCCAGCCAGCCAAGCCAGCAAGCAAGCAAGCAAGCAAAATGAGATGAGCTGAGTTGAAATGAGATGTGATGAGATGATAATGATGAGCGTTGCATGAACGTTTTGCATTTTATTGAATGCTAATGCGACGAGTTGAATGTTGATATGAGCATGATTATTATTGGCAAGCGTTGTAGGTGTAGGGTAACAAAAAACACACACACACACACACACACATACATACTTGAGCACATGCCACTTCGTGTGAAGATGCACAAAAGACGACGTCGACGGCACCGCTTCAAAAGAAGCAATAGAAAATTTTTCCATATGACCTGCTTTACTTTTATTACAGCACCTCAAATATACATCTTTTTTTTTTCTTTGCGCTTCGTTTGCGTGCGCATTTTTTTTTTGTTTTTGTGTGCCTTCGCTTTCTTACCTTTGAATTCGCTCACTCACTTTAAACTTTTCATTGCCTTATTGCGCTGCTGCTTTTTGTGCTATGCTATGCCAAAGAGCGCACTGAAGTCGTTGTAGGAGAAATAGCAAAAAGAAGAAGAAGAATCAAAGTAGAACATTTTCATTTCGTTTGCCTTTTATTGGTCTGCTCAGTCGGTCGGTCGGTCCGACGCTCGCTTGATGCCTTCATTGCGATGTGTTGATATTTGCAGTAATGGCAAAAGTATTGGTCAGGTAGCTACGTGACTGAGTCGAGTCTGTTGCCAGTGAGGCCAAGTGTTGAAAAAACACTTGAAAGCAGAAAATAGAAAGAAACAAAAAAACGAACGAACGGAAAAAAACAACTCTGAGTTCGACACTTGACGTGCAATTGAAGCTTTGCTGCTGCACTCGATTTCTTCAATTTCTTCTTTGCCACAAGATGCAAAAACGTGTAAAAGAGGCAAAAAAGCGAAAAAAAAGAATAGAGGAGAGAAAAAAAATAGGTGCAAACTTGAAGCAAAGTCGATTGCAGGCCAAAAGGACTTGGCAAACGGAAATTGTGTAAGTCCTTTGGCTTGCTTGTGGTTTGTGTATTTTGTGCGGGTGTCAGTATGTACATACGTGTGTATGCGTGTATGTGCATATGTGTGTATTGGCATTTGCTTTCTTGGTTTGTAAATTGATGCCAAATTGATGTCAGAGTATCAATAAAATGATGTGCGAGTAACGAGCTTTGATGCCAAAAGGTATTCATTCCTTCCTGTCTTCCTTTCCTGCTTTGTAGGCCAACGTAGCTTCCTTCTTTGATCTAATTTAGCACATGTGCCACTTTTGTGCAATGCCAATGAATAAATGAAATGTATGTTCCTTTCATGTTTCAAGTTGGATCAATCGTTGCTTTTTAATTAAAATTTCTTATATTTGTAAATGAGCTTTTTGAGTTTTCTCAACTAAAATGAATATTGTAAACATAGAGTAACTATCAGGTGGAGTGGAAAAGGAACTCATTTCGTGTTTGCGTTTTCCTCTGTTTCATACACAGTTACCATTATTATGACGTTCCAGCTGCGTGTTTTTTTTTCGGCGGCTAAGTAGCTTATGTTGTTAGGTGTTGTATGACGATATAAGAATTCGCTGCTAATCGGCTATGTAGCGTATGGTGTTAGGTGTTGTGTGTAAACATAAAAATTTCCATAAAAATACCAAAAAACATGGCATTTTCAGTGAAGCCTTATGTCGGCATACAACACCTCATAACATAAGTTACATTCGAACGTTCATTTTACACTTTATATGATATTTATTCTATGATTGCAAAACTCTTTGATTTTTTGTTGGCATTTATGTGACACATGTTCGTTCGTTGGAGAATTATGTATCTTTGTTCTATGCTGTCTGCTAATCACAGTCAATTCAAGCTCATCAGCCGTTATTCTTGTCGCCTAATGAGCGACAATGGTCAAAAGTCAAATATGCTTTACAAAAAAAATCATGTTCCAAAGCAATTTTGTCTAATGAAAACCACAATTCACACACATGTATGTATGTGCAGATAAATATTTGCAGTTGTATCTGTGCCAAAGGGCTATAAAATTTCGCCTCAAGCAAAAATCTCGCACAAAATTAGCATGTGTGTGTGTGTGCATGCGTGCGTGCGTGAGTAGCAATTACAATGCTCACATTGACTGACTCGTCCACAAGCTCAATACGACTCTGCACCCTTTTTTTGTTCACCTACTTGACCATGTCGTATGCAAACAACATACAAACAACAACAACAACAACATTGGTATGAGCATGAGCAATAACAACAAAGGCTACAATAACAACGACAACAAGAGCAGTGCATATGCGCAATATGAGTCCTTGCTGATGAGAACTACTTACACATCCACTTACATACCATGGTCAGTCTACTGCTGGTGTTCATGTTGTTGTTGTTACTGTTGTTGTTGTTACTGTTGTTGTTACTGTTGTTGTTGTTACTGTTGTTGTTGTTATTGCCATAGCACTGGTGTAGCACTGAAAAATCCACAGCTCAATTTAGCTGCGAATCCTCAGTTTTCCTGCGTTTCATCATCATCAGCATCAGCAGCATCAGCAGCATCATCAACCAACACCAACACCATCAACAAGAAGAACAACAGTGTGAGGCAATCGTTGCCACTTATTTCTGCTGTGGTGCGCGAAATGTCCTGTGCCTGTGCCTGAGCCTCAGACTGCTCCTCAGCCAGCTACCTGAGTGCCATGTTCACAGCTTCGCAGTTTAAGTTAAGCCGCGTGAACGTGAATGCAATGCTCGTCTATAATTTTGTAAATGTCATGTGTTGTATTGGCTTGAGTTGGGTTGGCGTTGGCTTTGGCTTTGGCTTAAGAGGAGGTTGAGGGTTGTTTGATTGGCCGTGAGGAGTCATGGTCACGCATTGCGTGCGTTATTGTCAGCATTTTTTTTTCTTGCCATGGTCGGCTTTTTCGTATGCTTTTGTGGCATGGCGAAACGTTTGTTAAGTCTGTGAGCCTTCAGCAAAATTGTACATTGCCAGGCTGCATTGCATGCCAATTGCACAGAAATGCATTTATTTTTCTTCTTCTTCTGCTGCTGCTGCTTCTTCTTACAGGGTTTTTTGCACCGATCCACGTCGTTGGTAATTAATGATTCGCTATCGTTGAAGTTGACGTTGCGCGACTACGAACAACGAAATGTTGCGGTTGTTGTACTTGTTGTTGTTGTTGTTGCTGCTGAGTAACGGCGTCACTTGCATCAATTGTTATTGCCAATTGCACTGTCTTCTTTCTCCCTCTCGTTCTTGGTTTGTGCAATGCATATCCTGTTGTGCTATCCTTCAGATTGCCATGTCCGTCTGCTCGTATAAATATAATTTTGTCATTTACATTTGCACTTTTACAATTGGCAATTGTTCGCATCAACGACAACGACTTCTGTTACCTCTTTCGCTGCCTACCTTTCTTCCTCCCTCACTCTCCCTTTCTCACTCACCTCTTCTTTCTCACTCTCCCTTACTTGCCTTCCCGACTCACTTTCTTGCACTCTTGTGCTGCCAACTTGTTTAATTCACATTGGGTGTGCGTAATAAAATTTGTTATTGCATACTTTTGTGCGCCCTCTGTTCCCGCTGTTATATGCAAAGCGTGAGAATATTTCGCAACGCATTTTAGGGTTGTTGCACTCAGGCCATGTTTATTCTGTGGTTGCCCCAACATTTTACCCCCCTTTTCTGCCTGTCAGTTGACGCGTCAATGGCATACAATTAAATGAGGGGTTGTGGGGGGGGCAAAATTTCAGCGGTTAATGACACAATTAAGTGCGCCGTCAATTACTGTTTGTCAATTTTGTGCAGTTGATTGGTAGTAGAAGAGGCAACAACACAGAGGACAGACATTTCCAGAGAATTGCAGCAACATAAAAAATGCATTTAGTTTTGATTGGTTTGCGGTTTGTGCGTGCAACGCTTGGGATTGGATTAACTAAAATCCTTATGGGTATACTAATTGAAAGCAATGTGCCTAACAATCAAGCTGTTGCTGTTGATGAACATGTTGCTGTTGATGCTGCTGCTGCTGCTAATGACGATGATGAAGAGATGAGATGATGATAGTCAATCAAAAAATTGCGTTGGCAAATTTATTTTAATAATATTTTGCATAAAATCAACACACAATTTTCAGGCTAAAATGTTATTATATAATTTTTTTTTGCCTTCAAATAATCCTTTTTTTTCAACATTGCTCGCCGAGTTGATGTTTATTGTTGTGTCTGTGTGTGCTTGTCTGTCTGTCCATGTGGAATATGCCTATATCAGAATAAAGCTTAAAATATTTACTAAACATTTTCATGACAGTTATGTTTGCCTGCGCACATGTTTGTTCATGTCTATTTCCGCACATGGCCGGCATAGGCAGACAACACATCCTTATTTCATTCTTTTTATACCCTGCACATTCAATGAATCAGGGTATATAAAGTTTGTCTGAGAGCTAAACTATGTTACCCATGGAAGAAGGGGAGGGAGACCCTATAAAGTATACATATTCTTGATCAGAATGACCAGTTGAGTTGATCTAGCTATGTCCGATCGACTATTCATCAAAGGTTCTCAGAAACTGTAAGAACTGGAGACTTGAAATTTGGAGGGTAGACTCGTGATGTGTTTTCTTAAAACTGCCATATCTCCAAAAAAATTAAAGTTATGAACATGAAATTTTGTATATAAGCTCATTAAATATACATCTTTAAAACAACATACCACAAAATACCCCTCTCTTTGGTGGTTACCCCTCAAAGACCAACAAACTCAAATTTTTCGTAAATCAGACATTTTTTTAAACGATTTTCTGGATATTTTGAACACTTTTTCAACGGGCGATGTGAGATAAATATTTTTTTTTATAGATTTGGCGTGTGGCACCGCCTTTATTGTCTGCAGGGTATTACATTGTCGAGTATATTCGACTATGCCGCCCTTAATAGTTTCGTATTTGTTTTGGTTTGTGTGCAGTGACAGTTTTGCTAAATGAAGTACACTCATACATGTATGCACAAAATGTTTACAGTTAAGGGTAAACGAATAACCGTTAATGAAAAGCGCACAGCTTAATGGAGATTTATTGTTTTATACGCTCGTTTGTTGCTGTTGTTCAGTGTCAGTGTTGAAAAGTGTCAAAAGTTTGTTATGCCTTAATTGATGATCTTTTGTTAGTTGAGTTTGTTGTTGCACTTGTTTTAGAAAGTTGTGTTGTGTTGTATTTGGAATTTCGTTTCATTTAAGTTGAAAGTTTAAACGGAACTCATAATTAAACATAATTTATAAAACAAAGTTGATGTGTTGGTGTGCGTGATAAAGTGAAAAAAAAAATTGCAACAAAGGTGTAAGAAAACTAGAACGCATAAATGATGCAAGATAAGGTGAAAAGTTAGAAGGAAAAGGTTGGAAATTGTGAAAGAATAAAGTCAGAGAGTTGTAAGTCTCTAATATGCTTGGTAATCTGGTGAAGTTTTTGCTGTCTTTTGTTTCACAGAGGAGAGTTTTTCTTTTTCCAGCCACAAATTAAATGTGGTAAGGAAGGAAACGGAAAAGTTCTTGAAAATGTACAACTTCATTAGCAAAATAATGTGAAATGATTTGGGTGAAATGGACAGACATACTTATTCTCAATGGTTTCATATAAAGAGAAAGAGCGACTTCAAAAGAAATAGGAAAAAAGAAACATATCATAGCAAAAGGAAGAGTGTGAAAGACTCTTTTAATAAAGATAAATGTGTTTCTATAAATAGCATTTTTAATTAATCTATTTTCTGTTTATTTAACCGAAAAAAAATAATAATCTCATTTAAAAAAAAAAGCCATAATTATTCTCATAATTTTCAAAGACAAAGCACAAGTTTTTTTTTCTAAATGAACACACTCGACTTTTAACCATAATAAATGCATGATTTTTTTTTTATTTATTATTATTTAATTAGTCAGCCAGTCAGTGAGTCGTGCCACTAATTAGACGGCATTGATAAATATTCGCACTGTGCTTTAAATGCAAAAAAGGTTTTCCACATACATTTCCATTGAAACGAACATACATACCAAGAATAGAAAGAAGACTTGAGCACAAACGTTAAAGCTTCAATGCGCGCTGACGTTGATGACGATGACGACGATGACGAGGTTGTCATCAACGGCACTCAACCAACACACTTGACACACATAACAAGCCAAGATGACACCTTCGAGTGTCAAACAGACATGCCGACAGACTGACAGACAGACAGACAGACAGACTCATACATGAGACAAACACACGCAAGCGAACAAACAAACAAACAAATAAATGTTGTCGCGTTCCGGTTTTTTTTTTTTTATATTTTCACAGAAAAAAAAATCAACGTGTGCAATTTTCTCAAATACGCGTTTATTTTCTAACCAAGCTCTTGTTTTTTTTTTGCCATTTTTTTTTTTTTTTTCTTATTTAACTTTCACCTTTGAAAGAGAGGAGCAGAAGAAGCCGAAGCAAAAACAGAAGCAATGTAAGCGTGCAAAATAGAAAATTGCGTGTGAAATCCGTGCAAGTCGCACAAGCGTGGGCCAACTCTAACGGCTGCGGCGCTGTCAACGTTGACGTTAACGTCAACGCCTACGCCAGCGTCGATGTCAACGTGTTATCAACTCGATTTCTGCGAAACTTTTACTCAAACTATAGCGTTATTTTTCCTATGTGTATTTTAATGTGTCTGTGAGTTTTTCCAAGATTTGTGTGTGTGGAAATTTTTTTGTTTTCTTTCTTTTTTTCGCGCACTGTATTTGTAGTCGCTTAACCTTCGCTCGGTTGCTTGCTTGACGCCTCCGCCATGCCAACGTATTCTGAAAAGTTTTTCGCTTTCGCTTTCTAAAAGTTCTTAGTTTAGTTTGTAGTTGTAGAAAAATGTTCTAGCTGCGAAAAATGTTTGCTCGTTTTTTTGATATTTTTTTTTTGTTTTATTTTTGGAATTCGTTGAAAAGTTTTCTTTTTTTTACACTTGTTTTATTTTTTTTTTTAACTTGAATATGTGCGCGTTTTGGCAAGCGAAACGGTTAAGTATTCTCAACAGTAAAGTTGAAGACTTTGCGTATTTTAGTTATCCTGTTTGGTTTTCACGAAGTTGTCTTGAGTCTTTGTGCCAACATGGCAACGCTTGGGTGGCCGCTTGTCGTCCATGCAGCTTTGGTATCATGTTTGACCATGACGATTGGCCACGTCGACGATTGCTTTTGATTTTTTGCTATGTGATTTTCATTTAAGGTTACTCTAAGTGGATAGTCTGGTGACTATGAAAGTTGCTACAAGCAGAAAAAACGTGTACTTGCTGTCCAAAGTTGCTGTTTGCTTAGTTGAAGTTGTATGAGAGGAAGTTAAATGGGTCAAGCTTATTGCAAGATACTTTTAAATGGCACAAAAGCTTATACGAACCATTTTTATTTCAGTTTATAGTGAGAGTTAAATTTCCAGGCTAACGCATAAAAGTATGCTACACAAATTGAAATTTTCAACGATACTTTGCACAAAATCACAAAAACGAAACGCGCACAAACCAAAAAGTCAATTGAAACTTGTTTACGGTCCTTGTGTGCAGACGCTGGCCGACGCCAACGCAAAACATACACACAAATTAACTGTAAACGACTTTTAGGCGCACGCAGACACAGATCAGATAGCGCCTGAAATCAGGTCAAGCAAAACTACAAATAAACAAAAAAAATACAAAAAATAGAAGAGCTTGCTTGAACTTAATGTCTTGCCAATGAGCGTAGGAGAAATAAAAATGGTCTATCTCTGATCTCGTGGCAATAAATACAATGCGAGATACATTAACTTTTTGGCAACAGATACTTAACATTGTCCGATAATAATGTGCACTGTGCCTCGGGAGGGTCACACAACATAATATTAAGGAATCAACGACCAACAGCATGAATTAAGTTGAATAACAACAACAGCAGCAACAACAACAACGATGAGAAGAATAAATAAAACTAATTGTGTCTGCTTTTGTTTTATCTTACAGAAACATTTGGTATAAAGCACGTTCGACTGGCTCCATGAAAAGCACCAATAACAGCAACAACAACGGCACAACAACAACCCATAAAATGTAAGTGTTAATTTATGCTTAGCATACTTTTAGGCACACGAATAGTAAACACAAAATAAATATGTATTAAAATCGTCATTGGAATGAACACAAATGTCGGATTTTCTAATATTGCTGAGTGTCATTAAAAGATGCGCCTGGCGTTGTGCTATTAAATTGTAGTCTACTTTTTGGCTGTCATTTTTATTTAAGACTTGTGATGATAATACGCTTGACAGCTGATCAAAAATTAAAGAAAACAAATGAAAACAAAGCAAAAAATAAAGAAAAGGGAGATAAAATGAGAAAAATTTAATAATAATGATAAAGTTTGGCATACTTTTAGGTGTTTTGTTGCTTGCGCTTATTTTATGTTATTATTACATTTTTTTTTTGTTGGTTTATTTGGTCGTCTTCGTTGCCAATTCGTGCATAAATCAAACAAGCTTCATTGAATTTGCTTTTCTCATATTTATCGCACTAATATTTTTGCCCTTCTTCATGCGACATTTGACATTCAGTTCAGTTCATCGCGCTCTGCTTTCCTCTGCCCTCCTCTACCCCTCTTTGCTCTCATCTTTGCTTACAAGTAAATATTTTTTTCTTTTTTTTTTTGTTATTGTTGTTTGTTCTTCTTCTTCATAACATTGACATCAAAATGTAATTTGCAATTTTATTAAAATAAAAAATAAAAAAAAAAGAAGCAAAAATGATAAACGAAATTTGTTGTTGTTGTTCTCTTTTTGGCATTTTTCTACGCACTAAAGTACTTTTCATATCCTTTACCACTTCAGTTTGACAACTTGACGCTCAAGTGCGCACAAGTTTGCCAAAACTCAAACCACTTGTGCCATTTTTTGAATCAAATTTTTTCCGAGTTGAGTGTAATCCCACACATTTTGTTCGCACTTCGTTTTACATACACATAAAATAGTTGAATTTATTCATGCCTTCTCATGTTTTTTTTTGTGGCTAAGTGTGGATTAAAATATTTTTATACGGCTCATTCACAACATTTTGTTGTTGTTCGACCTCGGGCTCGGCCTATGCTTGTCTTGTATTATTTTAAATAGCTTTGCTTGTGTTGTGTGCAATTTGCTGTTTTCATATTATTAAAAATTCTATATTTACAATTTTTCTACTTTTTATTTATTTTGTTTCTATTTTTCAACATGTTTGTAACTACAAATATTTGCGTTAATTCCTCGAATTTTGTTTATGTTTCAGAAATACTAAATGTTTAATGCTGTGTATCTTCGAATTCATGTTGCATGCTTGAGTTGTTTTTTGAAAAAGATAAAATCATATTTCTTAAAAGCTTATTCTGTCATTATTGTTTGAAGACCTTGAGCAAAACACACCAATCATATTTAATATAGAAGAAATGAAAGAACAAAAACGAAACTGAATAAAATATGAATATAATTCTATTCAACTTGGGTTTAAGTGGGAAGGTTTTATTTTGTTAAATGTAAACCAGAAAAAATGTCCTTTGGAAAAAATGTTACTCTTTGAGCACTACATAATGTTGTCTATGCATTCTTGTCTATGCTACATGGGACAACACATTACATACGGCAGACAAGCATTGACACTTGGTTATCAAATTGAATGCTACACTGCCGTAAGTGCTATGTGGGCCTTTGTAACATATGTGCATATTCAACTTGACAGTATGCGTTAGTCTAAAGGATAATGGAATTGGTGTCAAATAGTGGGTTAATTGAACGCAGAGGCTTACAGAAAGAGCGCCTAAGCAAACTTAGACTTTTTAATAATTAAAACAATTTAAGCCGCATTGAACTAATTTCAAATGTTATATGCTTTGAAATTTAATTTATTCTAAACACACTTGGATGCATCAGAGCAAATAAGCCGCTTAGAAAACTTGTTTAACAACTAAAAAGTAATTTAAGGCCAAAACTACAGAAGCAAACAGAGGAAACAATGCGAATCACTATAAAATTTATGCGAAAGCATTTTAAAGTAAAGCAAAGCAGTCAATCAATAATGCATTGAATGAGTCATTCAATTAATTATTTACTCAATGCACACACACAGACACACATTCTTCGTCACTTATAACATCAAAACAAATACAATTGAATTGAATCCAAACCAATTCAATACAAACCAATCTCATTGAATCTCATACGCATAGCATTGCAGTCGATTTGTCTCAACTCAACTCAATGCAATACAATTGAATTCGATTCAATTCGATTGAGGCAAGGCAATGCAGTCTTAGTCAAGAGAGAAGTGCACATAAATTTTGTAACATTTAAATTACACAAACATTTATGACACAAAAGCTGAGTTCTGAAGTGCTTTGCAAATGAAGTGTGTTGACGTTGTTGTAGGAACAAAGGAAGTAAGAAAGGAAAATAGAAATCGCTTTGAATTTGCCAATGACACAAATCAATCATACGACAAGTGTTACGCACAGCAACAAATGTGCAAAATAATCGAAGCAATTTTGTGAACTGAATAAACACAAAAAAAAAAAAAAATTACTTATTTGGCAACCCCAAGTGTGAGTTGCCATAACAAAGTTAGCTAACAGAGTTGCCATAAGAAACTAGTTTAACTTAAGCTCTGTGATTGACTGAAATTGTATTGCGATTGACAGCACTGACATGCCTGAGACTGTGAGCGGGGAAATGCAGACACGAAAATGAAACAAATTTTCTAATTTTCATTATAAATACGAATCGACACATAACGAACGAACTTTGCTCCTTGTTCCAATACATGAGCCGCCGCACAAAAGTTTGCTTGACGGTCCTGAATATGTATTTGTGTATTTTTCTTGGCAAAACTAACAAAAATGTTTACGTAAAAATATGTCAAACTTGAGTTATGACAGTTCAGGTCAACATAACAAGAATTTTCTATTTCGTTTGACTTGACTTGTTTTGCACAACATTTTCTATGCATGAACTTCATTTTTTTTTGTTTGTTTGTTTACTTTTTTGTTTTGGTCATTTTTAGTGCCTTTTGGTCTTCGCCTGACGCTCCGTTTCAATGCCTTTTCGGTTACCTGTTTTCCATCGATGAATTATGCATGTCTGTCCGTTTGGCATATAAATTTTTTTCTAGCCATAAAAATGTTGCCCTTACCACAAAAAAAGGTCAAATTGCTGCTTGCATTGGTGTGTGTGTGTGTGCCTTTTTTTTGCCCTTTTTCTGTTTCTTTGCTATTTTTTGTGCCAAAAGCTGTCTTGGGACAGTTTAAGTGGCTTTTTAGCTTTATTGCTTTTTAATGCGATTGCCATTTGTACATGTTTTGACCACATCAGTTTTTTGCGGGTTAACGTTTAACCCATTAATTTATGTTCGGTATGTTTGGCTTTGTTGTTTTTTATCGAGTTGGCAGCGCTGCAATTACGCTGTTTTTTTTATTAGTAGTCATGCTTTTTGTTGCTAATCGTTGGTAATATTTCAAGTTGACTTTATGTCGCATTTATTTTGGGCTTCTGTGATTTGACCAAACGTCATTTGACATCCCTCTCTTTCACTCGCTTCTATTTACAATTACTTCTTTTTTCTTTTCTGGTTTACTTTTTTTTGGTTTTGTGAGATTTAAATTTTTGATGAGAATTTTTGCTGCAAATTCAAATTCATGCAAACCGCTTTGGCAAATGTAATATTGTAAATAATTGATTTGTGAAAAACCATGCAATGTAAAATATTTCAAATAAATATTAAAATATTAATAAATATACGTTTGTGCGTTAAAACAAACCCAATTTTTTTGTAGCAAGTAAATTGAAATGACAAATTTGTTTGTTAAAAATCAAACTAAAAACTATTTTTCAATTAAAATTGCATGTTTTGTAATCGCTTCTGGGTGTGCGTGTGAGTGTGTATTTGTCGGAATATCTTTTTAGTGTAATTGAATTTTTTAGCGTGCATTTAGGCTTACATAAATCATATTGTAATATTTGCCGCATTTTGTGCGTTGACATATTCTATTTGCATGAAATTTTGGTGGTTTTTTTGTTTCATTATTATTATTATTATTTTTTTTGATGATGGTTTATTCTATTAAAATCGTGTGGTAGACGTAAAACTTATTTGAATATGAAAAATATATAAATTAAATGTTTTGATGTGCGCCTGTAGGTATGCACTAATTTTTTTATAGTTTATTTTTGCATGATTTAAATGGTAATTCTATATTATTTTTTTTTAAAAATGATTTTGCAAATAAATGTGGAAATTTTCTGAATGAAATTTGCTTGGAATAATATCAGAGGAGAGCACCTGAAAAATGTATTCAATAAAAAATGTCTATAAAACTCAATTTTAAACAAAACTCTTAATGCAATTTTGCTATAAGGTTTTGCCTTATGTAACTTCTGCGGAAATCAATCAATTAAAACTAATCGTTTATGATCAATTGCGTTCTTCTGATAAAATCGCGTTTAATTAAAGACAAATGAATCTTCTTATTTAATACTCTTCATTAAATAAAGAACCAAATGCAAAAAAGCGAGCAATTCAAGTGAAAGTTTCATCATTATTTTCGTAATTTTTTACACAACATAAATTCGTTCGTCTAAAGAATATTTCTTTATTGATTTTTATTTACGTTTTTTTTTTTTTTATCTGTTTTGTATATTTTCACATTTAACAAACATGAACGCGTCGGCATCAATGACGTGTCGAATTTTATTCAATTGAATTTCCATTAACAAATTGCGCATTTCGGCTGTTTATCATCATCATCAACACCATCAGCAGCAGCAACACATCTGTTCGGCATTGGCTGATAGCTGATGGCAGCCGATCGATGAAGAAGTGGCAAGCACTGCCGAGTCATACATAGATGTCGGAATGAATGCTCACCTGCCAAAGCGCTTGCTTTTTTTTTTGTTCATTGGGTTTGATTTTTTACAGTGTAAATTGATTGATGTGCTTGGGAATTTCACATAACGTATTAACAAGTTTTTATTTTTTGCTGTTTGGTTTTTTCCCCCCTTTTATTTGTTTTTATTCTCGTTGCTTGCGATTATGAATTTTTTCAATGCATTTTTGCACTATTTTTATATGAATGAAAGTGTTTTTTTTTTTTTGTGCCAAGGCATGTTTGCGCATTGAAGCCGACTGTCGGACATAAAAGTCAATAGGATTGCCACTAATTAAAAATTTCTGCACAAATAATTGGCAACATTGGTGCAATGTGCACTCTACACTATTGAGGGTCAACAATGAACGGAAACTGTGAAAAAGTTACAAAAAAAAACATTTTTTTTGTCGCTTCGAGCAAAGTTGTTGCATGGAACAAACTTGAAGGACAAAATGCTATGACTTTATGCTTGTGTATGAAACTTTGCTTGTACTTGTACTTGTTGTTGTTGTTTTACATGTTGCTTTTGTTGTTACACACACACACATACATAGTTGGTCATAGACATGAACTTCTAGTTTACACAATTTCTTGTATTTGTGTACTTTGACTGACTTCCTGTTGTCACTAATTAAGTTAGTTTGTCGTTTACTTTACGTTTATGTGTGTGTCATTGGTACAGGACATCTTGTTTACTTGTTTGTTGTTGTTGTTGTTGGCTGTTGGTCGTTGTTTCGCATCTCTTGCTCGCATAACTATTGATTATTATTGATTGAGTCAAAGGCAAACCATTTATTGACCACAAAATTGCTGTCGTTTCGATATATTCCATGCACAATATGCGCAAATAAAAAAGAATACAAGAAAAAAATGAAAAAAAAAGTAACAAAAAATATAACGAAAAACAAATAAAGACAAATAAAAATGGCGCGGGCTTGAACAAATACGAAAAGCAAATATGGCGGTCGGTCGGCTTGTGTGCTCGCCACTTCCGCTCTGTGCCATTCACTCTGCTTCAGCGACTTGTATGTACATGTGTCTGTGTGTGTGAGTCTGTCTGTGCTCAATGACGTGCACTATTTTCTTGATTCTTGTTTGTTTTTAGTCTTTTTTTTTTTTTTAAAACCTTTTTTTGTTACTTCCTGTGGCATTTCAAAAGCAACAAAAAACCAAAAATAAAAAATATATATGTGTAGAAAAGTCCCTGTAAACGGCAAAGTTCAATTGTGTGGCATATTTCAGTTTAAAAATTGAAATGAAGTTGTGTCATGTCAATTGAAAATTTTTTTAAGAGTTTTTTTTTCCACACAGTTTGAGTTTTTGAACATTTTTCTTTTTTTTTTGGTTATAATAATTTTTTGTTTTACATTTAATTCTGAATCATGCAAAAATTTGACAGTTATGATAGGAAATTGGTTGAAATTGAAACTAAATTAAAGAAACAATAACAAAATACAGTGGAATCTTGATAATTCGGACAACGCCAAACACCAAGTGGCTTTCAAGGACATTGTATGAAGATATTTTAAGATTTTGCTAAATTTTTAAATGCATTCGACTTCGACAGTGTTGTTTTAAAAAACATTGAAAGTTTCCTTAATGAAATTTTCTCAAAGCAGGTCCTCCAATCACTGGGAACATCCAGAACAGTTTGGAAAAACTCTACGACGTTGTATGAGAACATTCACTGTATTTATACATTTTTTATTCGTCATATATGTATGTATTATTTACTTATTATTAACATTTTGCTTAAATGAAATTTTTCTTTTTTATTTTATTGTTATTTACTTTTATTTTCTATTTATTTTTCATTATTGACTGAGTTGCTCTTCAGCGTATTTTATTTTTTTACCCTTTTATTAACATTACAGCCTATTTTTTGCCCCTTTTGTTCCTGCATTTTGTCATTGCAAATGTTTATTATTTCGCACACGTTTATTGGCAAAAATTTGCATTGGCAACTCTTTTGTGTATTTTGTGTGCCTTTTCCGGCATCCCAGCGGATGTCAACTACAAAGCTGAGGTTGACTATGCCATAAAACATGCACGATAAAAAAAAAGGAAAGGTAACAAAAAAAAAAAAAAAACACAACTTTTTGTTGACGAATTTTGGTCAAATATTTGTTTATATTTCATTTGATTTGAGTTCTCGTAAAATTTTATTGATTTCATTCGTACTCGGTTAAAGTAAACTTTTGGCCTCAATGTGTAGTTGAGTGCGCTTTGTGTGTTCCCATGTGATTGCTGTAGTTTTTTGTGTAGTTTTGTTAGTTATTTGTTTGATCCTTTGGCAGTTACCATAAAGCTGTTGTAATTGACTGTTATGGCTTTGTGTCAGTTTGGTTTATTGCTTTTGTAACTTGTCGCACTTCGGTGATTTAGACAAGTGTTTCAGGCGTTGGCAATTGATTGAGTTAACTTAATGGCAAGCAAAAAGTTTTACTATCACATTTTAATGGTGCTCAGACTTAAAACTTGCTGTTTAAAGTAATATGTCTTGCATAATTAAACGATTATTGTGATTATTCAAAACCAATTAGGCTTCAAATTATTCACATTACAGAATATTTCTAAAAAAAAAAAAAATAACACACATGTACTGTCAATCGTAACGTTTAGCCGAGCCACGTTACGACCAATTGACCAATGACAGTGCAAAAATGTATATCAGATGACATCGTCACACAAAATAAATTTCAAACTTAAACCAATTAACCTACAAATTTTGCACTCAATTAGCTTCACACTCGCCCAGACACACACATACACAAACGCACACATTCATGGCAATTATATAAGGGGAAAAATTACTAAATGAATTGCATAATGCAACGCAATTTATTATTAAACGTTTTCTCTTCATTTTTTTCTCCTTTTTTTCTTTTAATTTTTATTAAGCGCAATAATAATTTATTTATATTTTTTATTTTTGTTGTTGTGTTTAATTTTCCAACACAAAAGTCGCTTTGAGTCTTTTGCATTGCTGTGTCTCTTTGCCTCGTTGCTACGCCGGTTTGATGTTTCCTGGCAGCGACGTCGCACTTCCGCACACACATACACACACACACACACACACACACACACACACACGCGTATATAGAATTTTTAAACGAATGACGCACATAATTTCCAATTAGGCTTGAAAACATTATGAAAAAAAAAAAAAAAGATGAGAAATGAGCAAAAAAAGACGGAAGATGGAAAATGAAGTGAAATAAAAGTTTTGCTGGAGACTTTAACAAGCATTTTCCGCTGTCAACGCGTACTTTGCTACATTGCCGTATCCGCTTTGGTATAAATTGCCGCCATTTTGTTGTTAAATAATTGAACGCCCAACTGGTCGTGGGTCGTGAGTCTGGAGTCGTGAGTGGTGTGCCGTGCAGTCTTGTACAAATTGACATCGCTCTCAGCGCTGTTTTAGTGTTGATTACGCCTTTGATGCTTGTTTGTGCGTCATTGCTTATTTAACATGGCCAAGAATGAGCGTGCAAATGTTTATGCCTTCGCAACAACGTTAAATTTGAGGGCTGAGCGCTTTGACTTTGCTGCAAAAGTTGTCACTTAAAAAGCAAAGCGGCAAACATAATCAAAGATTTTGCAAATGTTTTTAACGCTTTTGATAAACTTTCATTTTTAGCTTGTTGACTCATTAATTGTGCTTTGTTTGTCCAGCGGGGTGAGGGTGGGCAGAAGCAAATAAAAGCCACTGAGTGGTAAAGAAGCGCTTGTTGGCTTCTGTTATGGAAATTGCTTTGAACTTTGAATGTTTGTACAAAGTTTTTTTATACCCTACATGCAATATTGAAGAAAATATCTCCGGCTATTTAAAGTATAAATGAGTCGATATATCAGTACCTCTGCTATGAGTCTGATAAGTGTAGCTGCCTACTTTTATATGGAGTCTTGAAGCTACCAATCTAAGTTTTTATATAGTTAAATCACAAATGGCATGATCGACTCATGCTAGGCCCCGAATTTCCACAGTTGTGTTTGGATCACTACTTTAAGCAGTCCGTTTATTTTTTCATTTTTGGTCCGGAATTTATCTCATCGTTCTGAACAGACTCCTGGAACTCCAGCTTTTATATAAAAAGAAGAACAAAAATTTGTATAAAACGCAATCGAAAAAGAGGATCGTAAAAGAGCACTAGAACTATCCAACCTTAGACAAAGCAGAAGTTTGTTTTTTTCTGATGTTATTTTTTTATTGCTTTGATATCTTTTAGAACAGTTTACTTATTTATTGCGTTGACATTTTTTATTAAAGTGCTTCACACATCGTATTTATGCATGTCTCCTGTCAGACATTTAGCTTCTTTTGCTTTGTTTTTGCGTCGTTCGTTTATCTAACGTTGACACTTCACTTTATGCTTTTCACATTTTTCATGTATGCAACGCAAATTTGTCGCCATTTGCGCACTGCAGCCGAAAGGAAGTGCTGCCTGTGTGTGTGAGTGTCTGTGTGTGTGTGTGTGTGTGTGAGGCAGCACTTCCGACCAACACTTATCAATCATAATGTCGCTAAGATTCATTATGCTCGACGCTGCCTCAGTTGTTGCACACAATTGCTTTCGCGCTTATTTGCGCAGATTTTCAACGCTTTTCTGTGCTTTTGTTTCTGTTTCTGTTTTGCCTCAAGACTTGACCTATTTTTGTTTGCTGCTTGGTTTTTTTGCTTCTTGTTTTTAAGCGTGTCATCATCATCATTATCATTAGTTTGCTTTAATTTGTGTCACCTTGGCAGCAACGTCAGTGCTTTTTCTTTCCTTCGTGCCTTATGCAATTTTGCTTGCAACTTGTGCCTCGACGCATCGTAATAAGGAAGTCAAAGCAATTAATGTCTTTACGTTTACACTTTGCCATGCAACTTATCAGCTGAAGACACAAGCGGCACATAAAAACAACACCAGCAGCATAAATTATTTAATAATAAAAAATAGTAAAAAAACTATAAAAATTAAGGCATACAATCAGGCGCATACTGCACGCTGTACTGTTCGTGTCTTGGCATTAATCTGAGTGACTTAAAACTTGGTTGCAATATTAAAACATAAATAGAGCAAGAACACTCAAAGAGCAAAGTTGAGAGTTGCAAGCAACAACATCCGTTGCAGACAAGAGAATGTCGTTGTTGCTTTTGCTGCACTTTAGTGTTGTTGTATACGTGCCTGCGACACCTAGAAATATACAGCATCAAATATTGTCTCATGGTTGGCATTTCGTTTTATGCACGCAATAAGATTTTTTGCCTTTGGGAATTTTTTTTTTATTTTTTTTTTCTATGACAAGTCGAAGGGTTTGGGTAAATGTGTGGAATGTGAAAATAAAGAAATGTTAGCTTGCAATTGAAATTCTCCAGGCGAAACGTTTGTCTGCCTGTCTGCATAGCAGCAAGCCTGTAAGTATGCAATAGATTTTATTTAAATTGTCTTGAACATTGTTGTGCATTTAAATTGTGTAAAGTTGCTACGAGGCTGCAACATTTCAACGCTTTGCTATTTGAATTTATCACTGAGCTGTTGCATAAGCCTTACAGCACAAAAATATGCAATAGATTTGTCTAACCTAGGCAACATTAACTGTCAATTTGTGCAAATAAGAGAGAATTTTTGGTGTGATGTCATGTCTTCGGTTTAAAGTGTTAATTAAATTTTGATGCTGTCATTCAACATGTCAATTAAAGAGTCATTTGATAATGTATAAAGTAAAGCATACTTTTAGGCTTGACAGTCATATACATATGTATATTTTTTGTTTTTTTTTCTCTCGTTTATTTTATTTTACTGCAATTTTTACACATGAACTAATAAATATTTGATTAGATTGCCGAAGTTCAACAATATACTTGCATACTTTAAGGCAGCACAGGGGTAAACTTTTAACAGCAAACAAAAATGTTAGTTTTATTTTTATTTTGTTTGTTGTTTGCCGTTGTTGTTGCTAACAAAAAGTTTTTTAATTAAAAATATGCCTTGCATACATTACGGCTGTCTTAAATTATGCTCATGTGCGTGTGTTGACATACATACATACATATCTATGACACTCGTCTGTGTGTCTCATTTTAGTTGGCAAAAATTCAATTAAATGCAAAATTTAATTAAGTAAATTTTGTGTTGCATATTTGTAGGTGTCGCTTGCAGCTGTTGCTTTCAACAGTTATGTCAACAAAATAGAAAATTAACTGTTGCTTGCAGCAAATGAAAACATTTATAACTAAATACATGTCATCAAGAGTTACTTGAAAATATATCAACGCTCTACGTTCGCTCAATGTTAGATTTATGCGCCTGCTGGTATGCTACAGAGAATGTATGTATATCAATGTTGACGCACATCGTTGCTGTTTGTGCGTATGGCTTACTGCTCCTTCTGTTTATGTCTGCTTGTTTACAGGAACACAAAATTGCAAGCGTTTTTGAATTCTAATCAAATTTGCCACGAAAATGTACAAACTGCTTGCCTTGACACATAATTTACGCCAAGTTAGCTTAGTTTCAATCTTCTGCGGTTAATGGCCGTTGCACTGAGAGTGTTGGCGTCTAACCAAGCATCAGCAAGATCCGCTCAACGTTCTGTGCTGTGCTGTGTGTCTATGACATGATGCCCTACACAACTCCTGCTCTGCTTGGCACTTGTTTTTATATTGTCACCAGTTTAATCCCTTCTTTAAACATGTCTTTCACTCCTTACTCGCTTCAGTAGCATTCTAATTAAGCTGTATATTACAAATGCCTTGCAATTTTGACATGACAACGTCTTTTGCTCAACACTGACAGCTTAATGTCTTGGTCAGCTTGAAATTAGTATCCTTTCTTGTTCAATGTTTGGACATGTGCAGGACATATAATAATTGTGTTAGTGTTCGTTTGTTTGCTTGCTCTTATTTTACGGTTTTTTGGTTGTATGCACAATTGTTATCATGACTTAGCAATAAATTAGTTATTGCACTGAAATTCTGACTTGTAAGCAGATTAATATGGATTTTGGTTACATTTTAGTAAGCATAAAATCTTCAAGTTGGTTTGTATTTTATGGTTGTCGTGCTAGTAAATGAAGATGCATAAATGCTTGTGGTCAAAAACAATGTTTAGGTGTTGGCGCGCACATAAGTATGCAATAGAAAATATTTACCAAACTAAGCAGTTGCAATTTGTAATTGTTATTATTTGACTTTAATATTAAATTTTGCAATTGTTGCATTTTCTGTTTGGCATCTGTAAGTTGTCAACCGTGAGCCTAAAAGCATGCTACATTAAAATTGAATTAAAGTATTTGTAGTCTAATAAGGCAAAACATTCATCATGGCCTATTTAAGCTGAACAAAAATGTTTGTCATATTTTACGCATAAATGCGGCTATTAATTGGCAATGCCTAAAATTATGCAACAAATATAAAAGTTAAAGTGGCCAATAAGCCCAAGACAGACATAAGGCAATAAAGTATTTGATTATTATTTTACTTTGAGTTTTTGTTGTTCTTGAAAGTACTTTGAAAACTTTTGCCGTGAGTTCTTCAAATGTTGCTGCGCCATTTTGCAATAATTTTGAGTACCAACAGACTGAGTTGGCGTACAATCAAAGTGCCTCATTTTTTATTTTTTTTTTGGGTTCAGTTGTGGGTTGCGTTGCAATACAAATAAAAAAGTTTAAGCAAATAAGACCCGTACAAGAAGTGAGCTTCTTCAATTTAATGCTTCGTTACCTTCGCAACAAACGTTGAAATTGTTCAAAAGCGGCACACTTGAAACGAAGAGTTTGAGTTGAGTAAAAGGCACCGAAAATACAAACAAAAAAAAAAAAAGAAGAAAAGAAAAAACGAAAGGAATAAAAAATTCAGCAGCAAATACAATTTAAAGCGCCTAAAAGCGTAGCAGAAAAAAAATGTTTTATTTGCTGGTGCGTTTCGTTGTTGTTATATTGTTGTATACATTTAAGCGCATGGGCGTTATACTGTAAAGTGGCTTAGGTGCCCGAAAGTATGTTGTAACAATATGTCAAGACTTGTGCATCATTTGTGAGTATGTTTTTGCTTTGGCAAGAGTTGAATGTGTTCGTTTTTATTGTATGCTAATATGCGTATAAGTCAATAATGCTGCTGGAAAGTAGGCAACACATTTGTTAAGTTATGTGTGCTCATAACTGTAGGGAAATTGAATTACGCTTTTGGGTCTCTTTGCCTCTTTGGCGACAACTCACATGACTTAAAGCTGTTTGCCTAACATTATGCTATAAATTTAAGATGAACGCTGTACCGCTTAGTGACCAACTGACTTGAATTTTAATATTTAAAGTCGTTTATATGTCTTATTAAGCAATTAATGATAAACAGTTGTCTATGCTAATTGGTAAAAAGCAACAATAAAATAACTAAGCAGCAAAAAAGCATGCAACAAGTTATGTACAACAACATTTTGCGAAAATTTACATAATTAGATTGTTATTGTTTGAGTGGAAGCAAAGCTTTTGTTTTGCTTTGCTTTTGTGGTTAAATTTTTGCCCGAAGACGCGTCTTATTTTGCAAACATAACAAAACCTGTTGCATAGCCTCAGGCGTTGCTTAAGAACTACTTAAGTTAGTGTTGTGCTACAAAATCATTAGTTTTTCCTTTTTTCCTTTTTTATTCTTTTATACTTTTTTTTTATAATTTCATAAAGTTTTGCTGTAAATCTAATAAATTACATTTTCTTGTGCGTTTTACAAGTTGTATTTTTTGTTGCTTCTTTGGGTTTTTATTGCATATTTTGCGGCATGACGATATTAGCTCATAAGTGGTTATAAGATGAAAAGTTTTTCAGTGTATATATGTTTTTGTAATTAGTATTTTTGTTGGAGTTTTGCTTTTGTGTTGTCGATATTTCGAAGTTTGCTCTAACATGTAATCCTACTCGTCGTTTGTCTGACCAGCAGCAACAGCATCACTCTCTCTCTTTGACCCGCACATGTAGCTCAAGTAACATATATCTATGTATGTATATATATTTAATTGCCAAGCAGAAGTAGTTTGTTTATTTAGTTACTTGCACTTGAGCTGGCTTGCTTGAACGTCGCTCATCGCCTCTGTCGGGTTTAAGTTGTATAGCTGCAGATACATATACATATATATAAACAGGCATCTAAGATTTCACGAAGTACGTACAAGTTTGGGCAACTGTATTTTGTGTCTATGTGTCTGTGTGTGAGTGTGTGTGAAAATCTTTGTTTGTTTATGTTTGTGTTTATATTCTTGTATTAAGCACTTAATAAAGTTTTAGCTCATGTACTTTGCATGAACTTGTGGCCATCAATGCAAACAGTTTTGTTAACGCTTGACTACTTTATGTTTTACATGCTTTATTTTCACTTCACTGCACTTTTGCGCTAAACACTCTCTTTCTCTTTCACACACACTTGCATATACTTTGCTTATGTGTGCTTGATTGCATTTTCGACAAGCTTAAGCAAAAGTTTGCGCCCGTTTTGTTGCATGGCAAGTTTTCCCTAATCAGCTTAAGGTCTTGAATCGTTTAATTTGATTGCAAGTGCAAGGCGCATGAACATTCGCAATGAAGCGTCAACATCATCGTCGCCATTATCATTAACATCATGATCATGATCATTATTATTATGAACATCATCAACGTTGTCGTCGTCGTCGTCGTCGTTGAAGTTTAACTAATGTTTCAAGTGCAAACTTGTGATTCATCTTAATTAAGCGAATGCTTTGCATTTACATTTCAATGTCGTGCGCCTGCACTTGCTATCTCTTTCGCTAAATGTCATTTTTTTATTTTTTTTCACTTAGTTGCTTAACGCACGATTGACTTTGGTCTCGTTTAATGAACATCATTATCGTGCGCTCATCAACATTGTTGCTGTTGCTCACAAAGCCTTCAGCATTCAACGCTATCGATTACATGTTATACTTTGTGCTTTACAAGGTTACTTTTTCATTTGCATGGCAATTTTTATCATAGTAAATTTTGTAAAAAAAAAAATGAAGCAAAAAGGAAATAAAATTTGCAAGAGTTCAGTTTACTATACTTTATTTAAGTCACTTCATCAAGCAGCATGATGATGATCACCGTCGCTGCCTTTACCTTCATCAGCAATGGCCGACATTAGCGATGTCAATGCTATTATCAATAAATTGCTGCCTTTCGCGCTTCGGCCGAGTGTCCTTGTCGTGCGACATTTTAAAGTTTCCGAAATGTCTTCACCAACGCCATCACCATCACCATCATCATTATGACGATGATATATCATCATTGCATTGTTCATGTTTGCGCGCGCATTATCATAGTTACTTTAAGCATATATTTTACAGTTAAGCGCACGTCAGCTTTTACCGTTATGCATTAGCATAAATATTATTTAGTGCCGTACTTCAATCTACGACACCGCCGCCGCCGCCGCCATTTTGCGTAATTACTTTTCAAGAATTCATAAAAATAATGTCAGTCGTTAAGTGGCATCATTATGCCATGGCTTTTTGTGCGCAAATTTATGGCGGACGGTTTTTTTTTTTTATCATAAACACTAAAAAAATCACAAAAAAAAAAAAACTTTTCATGGCAAAAGTTACTAAAAGTTACGAGTTGACATATTCTTCTTCACGAGTTGTTTTTAGTTTTGTAGACTTTTTTTGTCGTAAAAATTTACTAATATTTGTTTTTGGCTTTCTTCTCTTTGCAGTAATTAATTGTAATTAAGTTTTGGTAAGTACAAAAAACCAATTTTATTAAATTATCATTTCTTTTTGGCTTTTATGAATATCAACACTTTAATTTCGTGCAAGTTTGTTAAGCTTATCAAAAGTTTGAAGCGGTCTTAGAAAGTGGTAGCGTGCAACAAGCGTGTTGGACAACACTTGAAGCTTTGCCAAGTTCATTACAAAGTTGCTAACGCACTCAATTAACTTCGCTTTCGCTGTTTAAACATGCGTTCGAGATCCTTTTACAACAACTTAATCTACTAATCGTTCATTCGACTCAACTCGTCTCGTTTGATTCGCGTGCAAATTTTCATTGCATACTTTAGCGAGCCACATCAATTTGCTAACATTATTTACGCCAATTATGCATTTCGGAACAGTGACAAGAAGAAGCTGAAGACGATGGAGGGCAATGATGAGCGGAAAAGCGTAATTTCACTGTTTGCATGCTGTTGAATAGAAGTTGAGCACAGTGATGACAAGACGAACGTGATACGAAGAGTAGAGTCTAGTAGAGCGGGCAGGCAGGCAGGCAGGCGGGAGCTATCAATGAATGAAAGCAATAAAATCGTGTTCGTAAAGCAATGGCTAAGAGGGAAAGAGAGAGTTAGAGAGCACGTTGGCCGTTTGGTTGTGAGTGAACGGGCATGACAAGAGCACTCAGCCAAGGAAATGAGAGTTGGCAGAAATGCTGTGCGCTCATTTCGTTGTTGCTGTTGTTGTTGTTATGTCATTTCACGCATGTGAAGCGTAATTAATGTGTCGGTGTTAATGTGCCCTGCCATGGTTGGCAATGATGATGTTGTTGTTGATGATAAACGCGCGTTTTAAATATGCAACGTTCCAATATGTATGCAAAAAAGCATAGCATGCTTTCAAGCTGTTAACTCATACATACACACACATATACATAGGCAATGGCAAGAGATAAATATGCAAAATGACAAGCATATCGAGTAATAAAGAAGCAGACAAATAAACAAGACTATAAATTTGTATTTTTGCAGAGCGGCAATCGAGCAATGCTTTTGTTGTTGTTAGGTATCTTGCCTAGAACATAGACTCGCAGGCATTTTTCTATACTACACAAACACACATACATACATATGAGCACGTCTGACCTCATTCCATTGACAACGACAACAACATTCGGCAAAGCAATGTCGACAACTGTCAACGGTTCACTTCCGTTTGGCGGAAATGATGGCGGTGAAAATTGCGGCAGCTGTGATAACGTTGCGGCGCCTAAATGCACTCACAAACATCGGAAATTCCCATGTGTTTGCTGTCGATATTCAATTTTATTGCTTTAATTCAATCAAATTGACAAAGTTGCTTCACAGCCAACACATTTTCGTCATCGTCGACGCTTTGCATCTGCCTTTTTTTTGTTTTTTTCTTTTTTAATTGCATGCAAACCGTTTTAGGATTTTGTTTTTGTGCTCGTTTCCTATTTTATGCTGCGGGTCGTAAACGAGCTCTTTTGCAATTGCATTGTATTTGCATACGTTTTGCTTAGTCGTTGCATACTTTTTGGCTGCACATAGAACAATTGGCGCACAAGTTGTATGAATCAAAGCATGCTGAGCTGAGCATGTTTATTGTAAGCGGGCAATTGCGATTTGTTTGAGTTGACAGCATTGATTTCCGTTTGAGTAACATCTACTTTACATAGCATACAATTAGGCATTGCTTGAAATTTGCTCTGTCACTTGATTGGTTTTGTAAATATATTTTGAGTAAGCAAAAATAAACTGAAAGTGCTGTAAAATCTTCTAAATTAATTGGACATTTTGGGCGTTAATTAAACTGCCGCAAATGCCGCTAACAACATAAAGTATGCAATGAAATTTTGTTTAAAACCATTTTCAGCAGTGTGTGCATGAGCATGAACGATGGCATTTGATTAGTTTGATTTTGTGAAAATTTAATCCATCAATGACATTCATCACGAATTTCTATAATGGCGCTCAAAGCCATTGCCAATAGCATCAACAACAACTCATCAACGTTTGTCATCATCATCATCATCACCAGCAGCAGCATCATCATCACTCACGTATAACGACTGTCAATTAAATTTTGTACAAAATAAATGTTACTCGTTGTTTGTGACATTTGTATTGCACATTTGTCTCCCCCTCCTTTTACCCCTGCCACATTAGTCATGGCAGAGTTGTTGGTTGTTGGTTGGTTTATAAAAGTGTGTATGTGTGTGTGAGTGTGTCCATCATACTGTCGGATATGTCACTATGCATGCACACTTATTTTGAGTGGCAGTATTAGTGGCCAAGCCAGTTGGATTATGACTCGACAAAATGTTTGCCCTTACCTCCCCACAATTGGCGGTTGCGCGTCATACATGCATGGTATTAAAAGCACACCAACAACAACAACAGCATGAGAACTGGGTAACCCTTTTAACGTAACCAAATATTTCAAAACATTTCTGGAGCTTACCTGTGTGGCGGACAACAAACTCACATTTTATACACCAACAAACTGTTGCGCCTCAATGGGGTTGCTTGACTGGCCGTCTGTCTGGCTGTCTGTCTGCCAGCCTGGCAACCCTTTTCCGCTTGGTTTTGTGCTTTGTAGATGTGTATGGGTGTGTGGGTTGTTTTTGTTTGGTTTCCGTTTTGCTAAATTGATTAAATTTCTGTTTAAAAAAAAAAAAAAATAAATAAAAAATAAAGGCAGCCATTTACGCACAATTGCACGCTAAATATGAATTCAATTCGATCTAAAAGTATTTTGCATTATTTGTATGGAAATGTTTCTACGTCGGAATTGATGTGTTGAGCATTGATTGTGTTAAATGACCGGAAGTGAGGATGAAAGCTTGTAACAATCCATTAAGTGTTTATGGCAATGTGCAAATCAATCAAATATAAGTATCAATCATTTATGTATTTCTTTGTTTGTTGCAAGTATGAGGCGCTTTGATAACTTTTAAAAATTTAGTTGTGCTTCATATAGTTGTCGATCAGTTTTAATTTCAAAATAAGCTTCATATTAAAATCACACAAAATTGACTTAAATTAATTGCCGCAATCGACGGCCAACAGTTGCTGATATTATTTGCATATAAATTAATTTTGATAAAAATGTTGCATACTTTTTCGTGTATACATAAATTATATATTCTGAATGAAAATTTTGAAAAAGTTATTAGTTTGGCAAAACATTAAAGTTATGGTGGGAGAAATAATGCATTTATTTAATTAAATGAGTGATGTGAATTAAATTTCGGTGATGCCAAACAATGTAGACGCTTTTTTTGTAGTCCATTAAACAGTAAAGTAAGGTTTTTCATACAACCCCATAGAAATGAATATGAATCTGGAAATTCAGACAGACAGTCAGATAGATATTCAAGACTAGGTATATTTTTTTTGAGACTGTTCGAAAACACATACATTAATTTTTGGTTTAAAATGCCACGCCCCTTATGGCTCTAAAATTATTCAAATTACATCCCACACCCAACACACGTAATGGGAAGCGTATTAAAAATAACACAACTTTACGCTTTTTAAGTGCACAGCACATTTTTAGAGCATACGCACAGGCGTTGCCTAATTGAATTTCTGTGTTCTGCGTAAATAAACTTTGACAGCACGAGTTGATTTGATGTGTGTTAAAATTGAAGTATAACATATTTAATTACATTCGCGGGCATATAAACAATATTTGCAAATAGCGCTGCCTAAAAGTAGATAACAATTTTTGTATAAATTATAGATAAATCTGCCTTTGCCTAATATAAATGCAAATTAGTGTAATAAATTTAATAATTGACGCGTTTGCATGCAAGTATTGTTTTGCTTGATTTAAATTGAAATTTTATTTGTGTTGATAATTTTCGTGATTTTAAAAATACAAAAAGTGCAAACTTGACGCTGAAAATAGCATTGATTTGAGTAAATTTATTTCTTGTGGCCCGAGAGCAAAAATCAATAGCCGCCGGACATGATGACCACACCTCGTTGTGCCTGATAAACATTTAATTTCCTTTTTCCTGTTTGGCAAATAAGCCAATGCACACACATGTGTATGTATGTCTATGTACTTATAGATGTATTTACATAGATACACACACACACTAGATAACAGCTTCATATTGAATTGCATTTTTGGTTTTTGTCAGTTGAGTTTTGTAGTTAAGTTTAGTTTGAGCAAGAGCATGAGCAATACGCCTTAAAAGTGGGCGTTGATTTCATTAAAATTTGCATGCAGCTTACCTCATGACATGACCTCTGATTGACCCAAACACGCACACAACCACATGTAAGCACACACACTCACTCACATGGATTCAACACGAGTGTAACGCAATACGAAACCCACTTGGAAATATTTTGAGTGGCACAATTTCATGCTATAATTGAGCACTGGACACATGTGTGCGTACATACATTTACATGTGCAGGTGTGTGTCTGTGTGTGAGTGTCTGTCTGCTTGCATATCACTTGATAACCATTTCCCTAAATTTAATTGAAAACTTATCAGTTTTGCATTTCATTTGCATACCACTGACTGACTGACTACGGCTCTGCTCACCCTCCTCCTTCTCCTCCTGCCAGTGGACTTGCCTGCGAGGGTTGTACTGTTTGCTGTAACCCATCTTTGAACAAGTGACATTTCCTTGCATAGGAGGTCACAATGTTGTTGCTGCTTTTGGTTGTGTTGTTGTGGTAAAGAGTTGTCAGGCAACGAAATATTTACAAAACGTTGCTGACCTTACCTGTTGTCAATTACACAATGTACTCAGTATTTTTATTTTCATTTTTCAACCGATTGCTCTCAAAAGCTTCCACCGACTGTCGGCCTCTTTGTCGTTTCCGCCTTGCTTGCCAACAAAAGTCTTGCTTTCCTGTCAATTTTTGCTGTCTCAGCACGAATTTTGACCTTTTATGTTCGGCATTTGAAGCAAATGCCCGCAAAGTATGCTACATATATTTTTAGTTTGTATAATTTTTACATTTATTTGGAATATTTTCGATATTTTGCGTTAACATTCTATATTATTTATTCAATACAACATTTATTTGGTCAATAAAGTGGCTGACAATTTTCTTGTGTTTGTTAAGAAAACACAAGTAATTTTAACCCACACACATATTTACAAGTGTAAACAAAAACATATATAAACAACATCTTTGCAAAAAGTAATTAAGTCATGATAGAGGACCGTAGAATATTGACTTGACATCGTTCAAAGTGTTTGTGTGTGTGCGTTGCAAATGTGTGTGTTTGATAAAAAATTAATTAAAATTTTCTTTTATATGCGTTCAGGTTTCCATTTTCCATGAAAGCTTCTTGCGTAATATAACCATTTGCTGTATAAAAATTAATTAAAATCATTTTCTTCATTTTAATAAAGGAAAATAAACACTTTGGCGCAGAAATCTCAGAAAATGTATTATTTTACCTTCTTATTTTGGAAAGTGAAAATTTATTGAAATGAGAGTTTTCAATAAACGAATATATCAAAAATTAATTGTTTCTCATTTTCACACTTAGTTGATCAACGAATTATTTTAAAATTGCATTAAAATTTTGCATAAACTTACTTTGTGTGCCCTAAAAGTATGCTGTAATATATTTCAACTATTAAAAGTGTAGCCGAAAAGTATGCTACAACGAAGACTTAATACAACAAAGTATGGGACCGTTTTAAAATAGAGTTCTTTGAGGACTACTTTGCCATATTGCATTGTTGTAAATGAGTTAGAGATTTTTGGTAAAGAGTTCACAGTTGCTTATTGAGCTCGATTTGTATAGTAAAATTTAACCTTTTTTGATGCTTATGATGATCGACGTCTGAAAATTATATCAACTTCATGAATGTGAATAATATTTTTAGATGATGACTTGTACTACTAATAATTGCCATCAATATTTATGATGTGGATCTGCTGAAAAGTGTCTTTAGTTAAATAAACTTGATCTGTTTTTCAGTAGATTTAATTTTTTTCTCAAGAACAGTTGTTATTTTGTTTTAGTTTCTTAACTATGACAAGATAAGACACTCACAGACTTATTACGCTGTCCCCGCTGAATACATTTTTTTTTTGCAACTGTTTCAACTTAAAGTTTAAACATATCTTGCCATACTGAACTTAATGAAATTTAAAGTTATTATATCAAACGAATGCACTCTCTGAAACATGAATATTTGAATCAAATGTTATGCAAAATCAACAAAACATTTGAATCAACAATGATAATAATTAAATATATGCGTTTAATTAGTTAGAAAGTGAAGTGTTCTCATGTTATTTAAATTTGCCATTCATGCAACATCAAACATTTAACTTTAATTTGTCAAAAGCACATATCTGCCATGTCATCATCAATCTTCTTTCTCACGCTATTGTGCACACACACACACATACGCACACACCCACTCAAATAAACAGTAAACGAGCAACGCTAATGGCGTGCGATTGAACGAGCGTCATTATCAGCCATGCTGACAGAGACGTCGACGCCGTTGCCCTTCTCTGCTGGCGTCCCAGTCAAAGTCAGAACACAATTCAAACCAATAACCTCAAAATACTAATTAATCAGTTTGCTATTAATTAAATGGACACAATTTCTATACACGCACACTCACGCACATATATATACTTGCCTTAGATACATACAAAATGCTTTAATGAATGAAGTACTTTGTGCATGCTTGTCATATGACTTGCACTTCAACTGCATCCTTCTAACTTTCGCTCCCCCATTTCCTTTTCTTCTTCTTCTACTTCTTCAACGCGCCCTTGGCTAAAGGCAACACCAAAGTCAAAGAGGTGTGCACGTTGCTAATGTGTCTAAATGCTTGAGCATGGGCGTGTTTATCATTGCTGCTGCAGTTGTTGCCCCACCCCCCTGCCCGCGCTTTGGTTTTGTTGCCGCTGCTGTGGTTGCATGCGTTGCGGTTTCTCACCTCAGCGGGCCTCTTATACACACACGCATTGTTGCATTTAACAAGCCAAGCGGCACGAGGATTAATTAAACAACTGATTAAGTGTTGCTGTTGCCCCTTTGCTCATAGCCCACCCCGCCGCTCCACCGCTTCGTTCGCCAAAGTAGCATCATGCATTGTTATGTAATTATTGTCAAAAGTGGCGCAAAATGTTAGATGATGATGAGCGGTTTTTATGACTGCCTAACATGCAACATGCCGACTTCAGCCTCACTAGCGCCCTCTACCTCGCTCTGTAATAACAAAAGTAACGTTTAATTGTGTAAAAAAAAAAAAAGTAAATTTATGATTGCGACTTATTAACTTGGTTGTTGTTGTTGTGGTAGCGGTCGCGGTCTCGGTCGTTCAGTTGCTTGGCAGCTTTTGTTACTGCCCATCAAGCTCATCATCATCATCAATTTTGACATTATCATGTTGTTGCTGCCAAAGAAAAAAAAAAAAAACAACAACAAGTATGTCATTTTGTCATTTCATGTGTGTTGTTGTTGTTGATGGTGCTGATGATGGCGCGATAAATACTCGGAAAAGATAAACGACACCGACACGAATTGTTCGCTGATAAAGTTGTTCAATATTTTTTTCGCTTTTTTATTTCTCCCTTCTTTTTTTGGTGTTACTCATATTCATTTGCTTGTTTGCTTGACATTGCATTGCAATAGAGCACAATAATTGACTTGGTTGTTGTTTTTGTTGTTCTTGTCGCTCAGTCATACACGCGACGATCACGTAACTCATGGTGTTGTTTCTGATGTCTGATGTGATGATGAGGACTGCGTTGGTGGCGCGATTTTTATTATCAATTATTATCATTATTTTTTTTCTCTCTTTCTCCTTTGTTTTATTGCCACTTGGATGCGTTGACATGCTGCGCACTTTTGGTTGATATTTTTTTTTTTATTGCTTTTCACGTTTATTAATTTGTGACATGCATAAAAGAGTCATGCGTGCAATGTGTTGATTTTTATTGGCGCCAATTACTGAAAGTAGTTGTCATTATTTTTAATTCTTCATTCTTATTATTGCGCCAGTTATAACATCTTTCAACTTATTAACTATTTCCAATTATGATACATAGAAACAAATTGTTTAAAGTTGGCTATGAACATGACTTTTGATGCAATATCTCCTTTTTAGTTCCATCTTTCCTTCGCTCTTATTGAATTTTGCACGAAATGTCTCCTTGTTTGTTACTCAAATTTTTTAACAAGCTATTTTATGAGCATCTCTGTCTGTCGTCGCGTATCGTTGTCAACGCTTGCGGCTATCAACTTATTGAAATATTGCATTTTGACAAAATTCACAAACAGCTCAACAATGTCACACACACATACACACTCATACACACACATGCACATACAGTCAATGCCGCAAAATGCTCGTGGCACGTACGATATTTCTTCTTCTTCTTTGGCGTCTTCTTCGTTTTTGATAAACAATTTCAACAATTCAATTTTATCGCCCGAAAGTATGCAAATGTATTTTTAAGCAACGTGTCTGAGTCGACTAAACGTATGCAAAGACAAAACAAATAAAAAAAGCAAAAAAAAAATGTCAAGGAGGCGAAAAAAAATGAAATTTTTGTTAAAAGCAATGAAATTGTCATGTGTATTGGGCAAGAAGAAGCAGAAGAAAAAACGTGCCACCGTGTCGTATACGCAATTTCGGTTGGCTTGCGGCAAGTAAATCGAGGCTTAAAAGCGTTTTACATATCCTTCGGCAAAAGGACATTTTTCATTACATTTTCGCTGTTGATTTTAATTCGTTCATTTTATGATTTTTTTTTTCTTGTCATTTCTGCCTTTGCACATTTAACGTTGAATAAACAAACGACGGCATTTTTTATTTTTTGTATTATTTAACGTTTTTTTTTCTTCCTTCAGTCATTATGCATTAATAATTTATTTAAAAGCATTTATTGGAGATGTTTTTTTTTTTTTTTTATATTTTAACGAAAAATCACATGTCACTTATGGTCGCACGTGCCCACCACCTGTTGCGCTCACACATGCGCTAACGTGTGAAAGAGACAGCACGAGTGTATGCGCGCAATCACGCAGCATGCAATTTATCCTTATTAAAATTGCGGTTTGTCGACTTTATGCAAAATTTATTACAATATTATTACTTTTTTATTACATTTGCACGCTCAGATTTAATTATGAGTGAAAAATGTTGCGGTTAATTGTGGACAAAAAAAAAATAACTTTGCCAGGCTTTTGTTTAACATACAAAGGAATTTTTTGGCTTGCCTTTTCGACTGCAACATAAATGGCATTAATAATTATTCAATAACAAAAAGAAGCCTTAAAATCATTGTGAAAATATTGAAATTTTAAAGTAATTTTCCTAGAAAAAATTGCCAACAGCAACAAAGCACAAAAGGCAGCCAAAGCAAATCAAAGTGAAAAGCAACACAAAGCGAACCGCAAAATTAATTCACAATATGTGGAACTTCAATTTTAATTGATGGCATGCTAAATTAAGAGCATATGAAAGCACATGCGTTACAAGAGCAGAAAAAGCATATGTGACCAAAAGTGCTAAAGACCAAAAATGATGGCAAGAAAGAATATAAAAAAAAATAAAAAAAAAATAAAACTTTTGCCATAAGAAAAGCAATAAAGAGAAAACTAAAACTATGAAAAAGTGTCGACTTACAAAGGCAAAAAAAAAACTAGAAGCAAAAACAAAAAAAGGTTCTTGCCCGAAGCATGGAATGACAAGTCAGCATTCAAGCAGAAGACACGGTCCTTTTTGTGCTGTTTGAAGTGGGAAAAGCACCAAAAAAAATAGAGAAAAAAAAGGAAAAAATAAAAGAAATAACGCAAGAAATGACAATTCAATTCGTTATGTCGAATCGAAGTTGTCGAATTCGACGTCGTCGTTGTCGTTGTTGTTGCTGTCGAACGTGTATTGGCAAACGGAAACGCCTGCAGGCGTGTGTCGAACTACTACAAGACCTTTAACCCACAGCCGCTTCAACATTGCAGCTGAAAAAAAAAAAAAAACGTAAGGAACTTCATAAACTACAAAACAAATCAATAGTTGAGCATTAACAACAGCCTTAATGTAGGCTATAACAAAAAGACCACAACAACAACGACAACGCTGAACAAGAACAACAGCTGTCAGAATCATGCTAAGCACGACCGGCGGATGCTTGTACAGACACACAGACTGACAGACAGACAGACAGACAGACAGACTTACGAGTAGATAAACTTGCAGACTTCAACGCAACAAAAGGCAAGGAAGTTCAAGATAAGCAAAGCGGAAGTGCACAACTACAAAAGCAGCCAATATGTGTGTGTGTGTGCGTGTGAGTGTGCGTCTTAATAATCTGTTGGGCGTATACTTGAAGCTCATTTGCTTGGTTGCTGTTCTTCGTTCGTGCGTTGGTTCGTTTGCTAATCTCGCTGGCTGACTAAACTATTACGTTTGGCCATAAAATTATACGAAACTTCGATGTTTGGCAGCTTAATAGAATGGATTTTGCATAAACAAGCCAATCAAAATAGCAGCAGGAGTTGCGCCTAAGCTTATGCTACGATTAATGTTTGGCAAGAATAGCTTGCATGGCATTAAAATGGCTTTGTCATTGAAAATTCATTGAACTTTATTGAATTTGACAACTCTCTCTCACACACACACGCGCACACACACACACCTCTATTTGTCTGACTAAGCAATTGTTTGGCATTATGTTTGTTGTTTCAATGCATATTAAATATAAACAAATGCCTTAAATGTTAATGCTTTAAATTTAATATTTAATATAAATATATTTGCAAGAAGTTGAAGAAACAAACAAGAAACAAAGTTGGCAGAAGTTACACTGATTAACATAAGTTAAGTGCAATAAAAAAAGCTTCGTTTTATTTAAATTTTTTATGTTCTCCTTTTTCGCTTTGTTTTTAGAGCCGTGCGCGTATTTTGCATAAAATAGTAAAAAACAAAGAGAAAGGAAATTATAAATAAATTTAATGCCAAAAACAGAGGCACTCAGACAAAGAGATATGTGTATGCGTGGGTGGTTTGTAGAATTATTTTATTTTGCTTGTAAGAAATACAGTATTCACTCGCTTGGCGTGACATTTTTATAAAGCATAAGTTATTTTTTTATTATTTGCTTTTTATTATAAACAATTGCTTAAGAAAATTCATGTTCGGATTGTTTTTACTGTTTTTCTTCTTTCGCCACTCATACACGTGTCGTCCATACGCTTCTTTGAGGGTCCCCAAGACGGTGGAATATTTGAATTTTGCCTTTTGGGGTTTTAGGGCTTAACTTTAGGCCTTGATTTAATGAAAGATTAAGATTAAAAGTAATTCAAATATATTTTTTTGTTATTTCACAAATTTTGAGCGATGGTAAACAAATTTTTAAAAACAAGATCTTCAAAAGCCTTCAATAACACATCTTAGTTAAAACTTCTTATAGCTAATGGAACTTGGAACTTGTGAAAGTATTTTTAATAATATTTTCTTTAATAATTTTAATTTAATTTTGAAGAATTCTCTTAAATTTTGTTGTTTTGAAAATTCTTACAATTCTCTATAAGCGACCCACGTCACTTCATAGGCATAAACCAAGTTCCTTCGTTCGTTGCTTTCAAGCCAGCGGCGTCGGCGGCCATAAAAAAGGAGCGACAAAGAATTTATAGCATAAACAGCTGCGCAAGATTACGCGATGCGATATGCGCTTCACTTGTTCGCTCCTATTTTTGTATTTTTTATATATTTTTTGTCTTTTTTGTGAACGTTACGTTTTCCTTTTATCTGTTTACCATTTTTTGAAAGGCTATGAAAATAACAATTATAGCGCGTGCTTTGTTTTATTTCACTACAGGCTTTTAAGCAGTTCTTTTTACGGCGTCTAACACTTTAGCTGAATGTATCTGTGTGTGTGTGTGTGTGAGTGTGTGTGGCAGCTTTTTTACGGTTGTGTTGTCTAACGTCACGTACGCACGCACAATCAGATAAAAGCGACGAGTAAACATGCTGCCAACATTTTTAGTGTTAGACAGACACATGCTCCACACACACACACACACACAGTTAGATAGACAAATAGACAGTCAGACAGACAGTTACTCAAGCACTGATACACCCGCACATTTGTTCAATGATTCGTTTTGTATTGTTGTTTTAGTTGTTGTTGTTGCCTGCGCATCAATCACTTTGCATAGCAGCTTTGGTGTTGTTGTTTGCCATCAAGCAAAACGGTTTCTTTTTTGAATGTACAATTCTTTGGATTTGTTGAAGATTTTTTTTTTTTTTTTTGAGTTATTTTTTTGGGCATTACTGTGCACAATCATGCATGGACAGGTCGAGCTTAAGCGCTCTGCCCGCTACATATTGCTTGCTTGTCTGCTTCGTTGGTCGGTCGGTTGGTTGGTAGCGCATTTATTATCATCAACAACTATGAATGAGCACCGATGAATTGAATCATGTTGAGTTGCTTCTTCTGTCCGACTTGAGTTACACTTCAAACAGCAATAACAATGGCAACAACAACTACAATAATAAAAAGGCAAAGTCACGCATAGTTTTTCATGTCCCTTTTTATACCTTTGGCCTCTCACTCATACACGCGCTCTCTTGTTGTGCTTCTGCTTGAGTGCACAGTCATGCTCGTTGGCACACCTTGACTCTCTTGCTCTCAATGTTCCATTACCACATGCCATTCCCACGTGTCGCTCTTGTGTCGCTATGCGTGTGCCAATGCTCTGTGCTGTTCTGCTCTGCTCCGTTCTGCTCATCAAAGCACAAACATATCATGTGCGTTAGTGCATGTATGACTGTGTGTTTGTGTGTGTGTGTGTTTCGGACTAACAGTCTCCCATTCTGGTTGACTGATGTCTGTTCTGTTCTGTTCAGTTGATGCTGTCACTTTCTTGCTCTATGCCTCGCCGCGCTCTTTTAGTTTACCGTTTTTTTTTATTTATCGTGATTGCTTTTTTTTCAACATTTTTGAGTGTCATTTTTGTGTGTTGCTGCCTTGTTGTATTGTTGTGTATGAATGATCAAAACGAGGAGAAGAACAGAGCATTGAGGAGACGACTGCAGAGTGTCCAATGGTTAGGCATTTTTATAGATTACTGTGTTTTCTGTATACAGTATTTGTATCTGTGTGTGTGTGTGTGTGTGTGTGTGTGTATTTGTAGCGCCATTTTTATTTGTCACCGTAACGCTTCATTGATTCTTGATGTATATTTGTGGTCATCAGTAAGGGTTTTCCTTACTTTTATTTCATTGCTTTGCTGCTCATGTTGTGTTCTGATTGTTATTGAGATAAAATACACTCGGTTTGCTTGTTTGTCTGACTGTCTGTCTGTCTGCGTTTGATTGAATTCGCAATAGCCCAAGTTGATTTCCTTGTTCTTGCGCAAGCAGCGAAATCTGTTTCTAATGCTGATAAGTAACGGAAATTAACATAAATGTTGAATGGAAATTATACAAAATTGAATAGGAAATATTTAAGGCTAAACAATTGTTAAATTATATGTGTGTTGCTTACCAACACTGAAGATTAAACGTTGAACAACACTTGGTGTATGAAAGTTTTTTATATATGGAAGAAAAATATTACTTATACTCAAAATAGTTTTGTGTTTTATTAAAGAAAATCATTTAACTTTTATTGAAAACAGAAGAAAAACCTTAAACAGTGTTAGTAAGCGCTTAAAAACACTGTTCATTCCTAGAATTATTTGACAAATAGTTGGCATATCAAAGAGAGAAATTTTTTATATTTTTTTACGTTTCCTTTTTTTCTACTTTTTAGTGAACATTTGTAGCATCAAACAACCTTTTATTATAACTTTTTTCTCTCTGCTTTTATTTGACAATATTACATTTTTCTGTCGTTGTCATCTGCTGCGTCTTCATTAGTTAAAGGAGCACTGAATTTGCACAAACGCCCCAAATCTATTTCAATCAATATGCACAGAAACTTTGAACGCCTTCTCTTTGACAAAAAAAAAAAAAAAATAAGAAGAATAAAATGAAATCAATAGGAAAATAAAGACGAAGCAAAAGAGAAAGGCAGAGCAGAAGAAAAAAAAAAAAACAAAGTTTTGCCAAATTGAAATGTTATTAGGAACTTTTTTTTGGCTACGCAAATTTTTTATTTAATTTTGTCGTCGCTTGTAGCAAAAGAAGAAGACTGAGAGGAAGAAGTGCAGAGAAAAGAACTGTGCTGTAGGCGTGGCAATTTGTCTTTTTTTTTCTTTGTGTTGCAGCAAATTTCTGCACTTGTATTCAATTTGATTCAACGCTGCGTATGCTTAATAATATATTAAATCTTGTTTTATTTTTTTGTGTGCAAGAAGAAGAAATATAAATCTGCTTTTAAAAGCCAAGCAGAAATGCTTTTGAGATTTCCTGTTCTTACTTCATCTTTTGCTTTATACGCTTTTGTTGGCATTTTTTTGGATTCTTTTTTTTTTTTTTTTTTCGTACAAATGCCATTGCATTGTGCTAAACCGGAAGCTGCCATTTTGCTGCTGGTTTAGCGAACATGTGCAGACATGTTGCTGCATTCGCTTTGCTACGTAATGCAATACACACTCACACACACACACACAGACATGATGCTACTACAACTACCGCTGGGATTTTCTACTGTTGCTGACGTTGCTCTTATTTTCTTTAGTTGTACTTTTGTGCTGAAAAAACAAAAGTAAATTTTACCATTTAACATACGAAAAGCAGCTCAAATATATATACATATATAAAAAAAAGCTTACACACAAAATGCGCCATGCATTTTGAAAGTTCTGTTCTGTAGTTTCTTTCTTTTTTTCACTTTTCTTGTAGTTGAAATACAACCGCGCTGTAAAACCGCACTTATTGTTGTCTTTGCGTTGCATGTGTGTGTCTGTGTGATTGTATTTTTTTTTTTTCTTCTTCTTCTTTAGTTTCATTACTGTCGTCTGTATTTGCATATCAATTTGTTGAAAATCACATTTAAGCTGTGCTAAGTAAGTCAAAACCATTTCACTTTAGTAGCAAAAGCACGAAAAGCCACGCCCACAACGCCCACTTTTACACACACCCACACACACTCACAGACACATACGCATGCAGCGCTACTTTTGAGTTACTGCGTTTCTTTGGTGTATACGCACAAGCGCTGCTTTGAAACAATTTCTGTTGCCGACTTTTAGGTGCACCTTTTCATGCGTTTTGCTTTCCCTTACTTTGAGCGCATATCAAACGTTGAGTATATCATTATTATTGTAAATTTCATTGTTGTTTGTGGTTTTATTCATGAATTGTTGCATTGTTGTTGTTGTTTTAAATGTTTGGTAGATTTTTTAAACAAGCAAAGTTGTTTGGGGAATTGGGTAATCAAGTCGAAATGTTATGCGCTTTCATTTCAGGGAATTAAGTTGTATATTTTGCGCTTCTGTAACTGTTTAAGTATGCTCTGCTTTGGTTTGGTTTAGTTTAGTTTGCTTTCGATTCATTCCGCTTTATTTTTTTTATTATTATGCCATGCGCTTTGCCCCTACCCCTTCGCTTCATGCAATGCCCAAATTGCGGCACGCCGTGCTGTTCTGTGCAGTTGGTTTTTATGTGCGTTTCCGTTGTTATCTGTTTGAAAAACGACACTTGTAATTTTAGCAACGAACTTGCGTTTGCTTTTGTCTGACGGTGAGCGTTGTTTTTTTTTTTGTGTAGCAGGGCGTGGGGAGAGACAGACGCTGGCAACGCAAGTCACTTGTCGTGAGTCAATTTATGCTTATTGTATTTTTTGCAAAAAGCTTTAATGGAAAAAAATGGCAAAAGTTATGCCAAATGTTCGCACATAATTTCATTTTTTTTATTTAATTTTTTTTATTCAACTTCATGTGCAATTATTTAATGCTTTGCATACTTTTAGGCATTACTTTGTTTGCACTTTGCAAGACAAGTTTTGTACAACTTAAAATGTAATGAAATTTGGCACTTGCCACACTCATAAAATCATTTCAGTTGCTTAACAGTTTGGATATGTAAAAAAAAGTATCTTTTGTTTAACTTTTGCTGAAGAAGAATATGAAAGAGGAAGAGAGATAGAGCACAAGTGAAATTTGTTGAAGTTACAAACCAATATATAAATGCATTTTAAGTTTGTTAGCTGAAAACTTTACAAAACATTAAAAACTTATTTAAGTATTGAAGCGAAATAATAGCAGAGATTTTTGACAATGAGCAAATAAGTTCATATATCTGAAGAAAAGTTCAAAGAAAAAAAAGAAACAATTAAAAAGTTCACGCCTCAAGTTGAACAATGAAGCGTCCAAAAGAGTGTCAGGAAAGACAACGACAACAACAAAAACTACAACTACAAAATTTGAAATATTTAATAAAACAAAAAACACAACAACAATAACCAAATACAATTACAACAAAACATAACTTTTCCTGCTCATGTCTTGTTGTTGTTGTAACCCGTATTTTGTTGCTTTGCTCATGTGTTAAAAAAAACAACAACAATGGATGACAACAACACAATAGACCAACTTAGTTAACACTCTGTTAACAGGCTGTCTACTATTATTTTTATTATTTTATTTTTTTTTTTTTGTTTTTTGTTTTTTGTTTTAAAAGTTTCTACAACAACTTTCTAAGTCGAGAAAATGCGACAAAGTCTTATGAACGAAATGTGTCGTTTAAAGTTGTGCAACACTTATGCGCCTATGCATAGACTACAATTTCTGTGCGTACGATTATTCATATGCTTGGCAACATTGGCAATGCAAACAAACTAAACACAAATTTGCTGAAGGACATATTAAGTACGCATTGTTATTGTTGTTGTTGCTTGTGTTGAACAAAGTTATCACTGTTGTTGTTGTTGTTGTTGTTGTTGAAACCAAAAATCAAGCGAAAAGTTCGTTAGTACATTGTGGCAACCCTGACAAACATTGTTTACAACATTGCAACTACAACAACAAAGATGCCTTGTGTTGGCTTTGGCGTGACACACCGCTCTCCCTCTCTCACCGTGTCACGAGCGTGAGTCAGCTAAGCTCTGTTCGAGTTGAGTCGACTCATTTGGTTTGTTTGGTTAAAGTGACTTTTTGGTCGCAATTGCAATTGCCTGCTTGGTTTCTGTGGCTTTTCGAATGCAATCAAAGCTTTTTGTGATTTTGATTTGTTTCATTTATAAATGCATGTTTATGCAGGCAGCCGAGGAGCGCCGTGCATTGTGCTATGACATCGAACGGCAGCACACACGGCTTGTCTGTATAATAAATTGCTGTCTCAGCTGGTTTGCTATTAATGAGTTGATTGCAGGAGTGCATGTTCTTGAAGTCTTTTTCATATTTGCTTCTACGCATTTTACCATTTTTGGACGATACAAACACACACGCACTCATATAAAGCTCAGTCATGCAGGCAGCGTGCAATTTGCCGACAGATTCATAAATATGCAAATCTGTGCATTTTAAGTGGCTAAATTGCACAAGTAAACAATTTTTAAATGCCGCTTTCTGCCATAATCCTCTCTTAGCCACAGCCACACAACAACCAAACACACACACACACACACAGTTTCAAACAACATATGCTAAAATATGCTTTTGCCTCTCATATATTTTGTTTATTGCTTGTGCTAAATTTTGTGTTGCATACTTTTTGGAGCGCTCGTAAGCGGCAATTGCGGTAGCTGCGTTGTCATTGTCGTTGACAGCTGTCAGACTAATTAGTGCATGTCAAAACAAATGTCAGTTAAACGTTAATTATACCTTTTTTTTTGGGATGATTTCAAAATTTGTCAAAATTGGCAAAGACAAAAAGTATGCTATGCAGTTGTGTTGAGTGTTGAAATTGGTTTGTTAAATCAGTTAATTCTCTCCTTTGGTTGAACTTATTTATTCAATGAAGTTCTATAAAAATCAACAAAAAGAAATTATATTGAAGCCTAAAATTATGCTGCAATTCTTAATTTTACAGTTTTAAATAGTTTTGTGCAATGCATTACAGAAATTTCAATAGCTCTATTCAGTTGTTTAGAGCAGCTTAACGTCACACACATGCGCACACATGTATTCAACTTTATTTAGTTGAGATAAGCGCAGATTTCATTTTGCATGTAAATTAGAAAATCAACAACTTAATATGCAATTTGATGTCAACTGCAGACAATCACTGAGGCGACAAACATAAAACAACCAACAAAAAAAAAAAAAAAAAAAAAAAAAATGCGCTACTAACAACAGCAACAAATACAACAAATAATAATGCAACGAACGAGCGGCAATGATAGAAAAAGCAGCAAAGTCGCTGCCAATGCGTGCGTTTTTGCATATTAGTATGCTTTGTCTGTACTGCTGCATACTTTTTGGCGCGCACATACATATCAGTAAATAATTGCTGCTAAAATTTATGCGTGTCAGCGAGTTGTGACTGTGCGATATGCCTTGCTCTGTGCCGTTGCATAAATTTAAACGTTCATGGCACCACAACGGACTCACACACGCACACAGACATACTTACATATACATAAACGCTTGTTTTGTAGGCATTCAACGACGGCGCCACATAAGTAAAATTTTCTGCAATGCATTTAAGCGTAATTTCAATTAAATTTTTGGCTATAAAAGCTTCATGCATTCGTAATATTTTTCCTTTTATGCCCTCTCGTTTTTAGTGAGTTGTGCCAAAAAGTATGCAGCATAAAGTATTTGGCATAGATGCGTATGTCGAATTAAATGGGTATAATTTTCAAGCAACGTTTTGTGTGCCAAGAATTTGTCTCAATGAGTCTTTTTGTATTTTCACGCACTAATAATTTCGTGACAACAAAGTTGACGCGGTTTGGAAATGGCGAAAAAATGTTTTTATGTTATTTCTAAGTCTGACCAAAAGTATGCTATAATTTAAAATATTGCTTTAAGTTGTACTGATACTTTTAATTGCTTTGTGCCACGTCGCTATTTCACTGTCAATGCCTCAAACGGTGTCTGCCCCAACTGCTTCCTCGGTCGAGTGATACTTGTCAGAGTGCTCAGGAAAAGTGCATGGCTCAACGTCATCGTCATCATCATCATCGTCGTTGTCGCCTTTGCCTTTGCCATTGCCATCAAAATAGATCCGCACTCTATGACAGCTTAAAACAGGCCACTCGAACTGCACTAAGCGGCTTTTCGCCCACTCAAACAATGCATCAACATGCACTTCCTGTCCCATTGCATAGCATAGCATAACATAGCGTAGCATTTCTTTGCGCAAGTAATCTTTAAATGCTTTGCTACCGTTGCAAAATCCGCAGCACTCATTTTGTATTTTTATTACTTCTCTTTTTGCATTTCACCCTACAACAAATTGACAAAGCATATAATTATGACTTGCGTTGACAATGCGCGGCAGCTATGATAAGCAGCTAAGCTGTTGGCTGCTCCTTTGCTCCTTTTTGCAACCATCTTACTCTCGGTCTCTCTCTCTCTCTCTCTCTCTCTCCTGTTTTTGTAAAGCACTCATTGCATGAGCAGCGGATAGACTCTTCCTTTGGCACTTCGTTCTGAAGTATGTTGAAGTTCTTTGCCTTACTTAAACTCTGTCATTTTGTGTGTGTGTGTGTGTGTGTGTGTGTGCTTCTTTTGTTTAGCATAAAATTATGTTGCCTGCTGTTAGGCGCACTTTGTTTAACTGTTGTTTTGCTTCTTCGACATTTACTTGTACTCCTATTTTGCATTGTTGTAGTTGTTGTTGTTGTTGCATTTGTGAATTGCCATGCTTTTTGCTGTTTTTGCTGTAAGCGCATCGCTGAAGATTTCTGGCTTTCAAGTCATCACTCATACGTTCATTCATTTCGGTCCGGCCTGCAGCAGCTGCCCTTTTTGTTGTTGTTTTTGTTTTGGGACGCCTATAAGCATGCTTTGGTATTTGGCTTTTGTGCCGTTGTCTTTGTTCCGCTTCTGCCTTCGCCTGTTCGTTCGTTTGTTCGCTGTCAGGCATTGACATCTACTGTGCCTTGTACTCCTAAGGTATTCTTTATTCTTCTGTTGTTGTGCCTTTTACTGCTTAATGGAAATGCTGCAAATGAGAAATGGTTTTTGCTCGTTGCCAATTTTTGGTTTGTTGTACAAGGATTTTTTTTTTACTTCGCTCTTCTTGATGTAGCACAAAAAGCTGCTTTTTTTGAGATCGTTGCCTTTACAAAGAGCGCAGTTAAAAGCCTTTTATTATTGTTGCATGTCTGTTATCGTCAGGTAGGAACACACATAAATATGCAACGCTTATTTGCTGCACACAAATAAGGGAAATTTCAATTAATTGTTTTGCATTTCCTGCGAATGCACAATAAAATCAATTAATTCCGTTATGTGTTATTACCGTTCAGTTCGACATGAAGAAAAAAGCAGTTGAAAAAATGCATTGCATATCTTTTGGCGCTGTGTAAATATTTAAAACTCCAAGCATATAAGAAAAAATTCGCTATTGACTTTTTCCACATTTACCTTTGCCATGCACAGTAACAAAAAAAAAAAAACTTTCATTAAGCTGACTTTTATTTTTGGTACAACAATTTTTCATAGCATAAAAACAGGCTTGCAGAGTATTATTGTCGTTTTCAATAGTAAATCACGTGTCGTTTTATCATATGTCAAAAACAGCTCAGCAAGAAAAACGCTGAGAAATTGAATTTACAGAATATTTGCTCGCAAAAAAGTATGCTATAAAAAAATGTTACAATTGCTGAAAAACTGATAAATGATGAAAAGTGTGTTGTGAAGAGTTAAAATTTGTTGTTTGTAAAAAGTTAACAAAAATAATTTAAAGATTCTACCTTGTCAAAAGCGTGCGTGTTTTTAAGTGTTGGAAAAGACACACACACACACACTCACACATACACATGATAAGTTGGTATTTCCTAAGGTTTGGCATTTTGAGCATCGTCAGCCGCAATTTGTCTCAAGTTGTCAACACTTCATTTGCCTTAAGCCGTTGGCGACCCAACTAACATTGTCAGCCTTCAACTGTTAGTGGCACGTCAACTCAAACAGCGCGACGCCATTTTATTTGTTGACTTTGACACCATTTTTTTCACACAAGGCTTTTAGTCTTCCCTTTTTCGCATAAGCATTGCATTTCCTGCTGTTGTTGTTGTTGCTACTATCGTCAGCTAAAAATGCAGTGCAGTCTTTGACAAGCACTTATTTTTATTAAGTATACGCTTAGTATGCCAACAACGATGACAACAATGACGAGTGTGACGGTGACGGTGACGACAATGATGATGATGATGGCGGCGGCGGCGTTGCAACGCGTAATGATTACTTTACTTTGTCTGCCAGCGCCGCTGACAAATGCCGTCAGTCAAAGTCATGAGTGATGAGGCAAAGCCAAAGCCTTTTATGCGCTCAGTCGACGTCGCCGTCGTCGTTGTCGGCATTACACACACATCAAAGACAGACTCAATTTCTTGCGCTGATATTTTTTACATTTCCTTCTGTGTGTGTCTTTTTTTTTTTACACTCCTTTTTCTTTTCGTTTTATGCACACTTTTTAAATGAACTCTTCGTATTACTCAAAAGGTGCATTCATGTGCGTAACTTTGATAAGCAACGCGACTGCAAGGATCAACGTGCCAACAGCTTTTGCCACATTCCGCACGAATGCAGGCCAATACCTTTGGCTTTAAAATATACGTTGCCTTTTTTTGGCTATTGCAGTTGAGTCTTTAAACTTATTATTGCTGCTGAGATTATCAACGACAACGATGCGCCAAATTTTCGTTTGAAAGTTTTGTCATGAAATTGGTAAAAGGAAGCGGAAGTTGTATTGCTGCCATTTTGCTATGACTCGAAATTTTCGACTAACAAGCAAAATTTTGTCTAAATGAATGTAATGAACATCATTTTCAGGCAATAATACGATTTTTTGTTGCTTTTCTTATACGATTTGCTTTGCCTCAAGCAATTTCAGCTTAGCCAATGACATGCTTATTATGTTGGCCCCACACACACACACACACACACAGACAAACGGTTTCCTTCATTGTGTGTTGCCTGCGACAGTCCGAAATACGAAAATTTAATTTCCGCTGCGCTATTTCCGCCAATCATTGTATTTTGAGCGGCTTTGACAGCTGTCACTGACAAACAACTCATGCACATTTCGACTCACTAACGAAACGAAGGCAAACAACGTCAATGTTGTTGTTGTTGTTGATGATGATGATGACGACGAGTTGCAGTAAATCGAATAGTTCAGATTAATTCGTTGCCGTATGCCGTGTTGATGTAAGGCATATTTCCGCGCTGTCATTCGGTTTAATTATGCGCGCACTCATCTACTGTCGCCTCAACCGGCCTTCGATACACATGCGATTGTCTCTTCTGTGGCTGTGCTGTGCTCTGTTGTTGAGGCCGCTGTCATTTCCATTGCCACAGTCGCCTTTGGCTAATGTCATACAGATTTTTGACAATGCACAAAACGACAACGGCATTGAATGAACAAAATCATAGCCAACAGAGCTAAGCTGAGCGCATGAACGAGTTAGCAAAAGAGTCTCTCAACGCAGTCATGTCATATTTGCCTTTGGCATTGAATACTTCGTTCATATTTGTTAACTATCATTTCACAGTGCTGCCTTATCGACATTTTTGTACACACAGACAGTTGGCCAAACAGTCTGACAGACAGACAGACAGACACATGTACTCATATTGTTCAGCAACGTTGCCAAGTCAATAAGACTTTGATTTTTTTGCTGCTGTTTGATTAATTTTTCTTTTTGGTTTTGCTTTGAGTAATTTTTGCTTCAACGTTGTATAATTTTTATTCATGAAAAGCACAAGAAAAAAGCATAATATTGCTCACAGCGTTGGGTATAATGTTGAAAAGAACACTCAGACATGTTTGAAAGCATGAATGACAAACAGAAGAAGCTGAAGAAGCAAAAATTGCCAATTAATCGCATTAGCAGATATATAAAAATGACCATCAGCGCATATTACATGGCACTGACACATATACACACACACACACACACAGAGAGAGGCAAACAAAGCCAAGGCGAGCGCCGCAATTGAGGCAAACTGAGCAATTACATGTTATTAAGCAGCAACCAACTTGGATATTTTTTTTTTTTGCTTTTTGCTTTTGTTTGTATTCCTTACATTTTCTGCTGCTTTTGTTATTATTTTTTTCTGGTATTTTTATTTTTTTTTTATTTTTCAGTTTAAATGTAATTACAAGCAACGATTCGATACAAATAAGCGCAATGCGAAGAAAAATTCCCATGTGAATGGCAATGACGTCAGTCGGTTGGTTGGTTGGAGGCTGCTAACGTCGCCATTGCCATTATTATTGTTGTTGTTGAGCCTGAGCTGTGCTGAGCCTGAGCCTGTGCCATGCTGTGTTTGTGTTTGCCTTGTGGGCTTCTGATATTATTTAACTTGATTTCAGCTTTAAATAGTATAAATAAGTGATAAGCATGACGAGTGTGTGGCCAAGGCCCAGCAGCATGAGCAGAGGCAACAACAGAGTTGAGTGGCAGACACTTCAAAGGCAACGATTGGCGCCTTGTGGCGTTCAATGGCCACAGTGTCAACTTGAGCATTGTGTGTGTGTGTGTGTGTATGTGTGTGGGTGTGTGAGGAAGCGAAGAAAAGCAATAAGTAGGAAGTGAAAAGCAAAATAGAGCAGTGATGCTTGGTCGAGAGTCAAAAGAGCGACTTTTTAATGGCAGTGAAGGCGTTCTAGTCTTTGTTTTTGTTTTTTGCCTTTGAGCTGCTTCTTTGAAGACTTGTTTGCTTATGAAAAAAAATCTTCACACACACACATAGAGAGGCACATGCTATAGCGTGCTTTTAGGCGGTCAACAAACGTTGTCATTTTGCTTAGTTTTAAAGCAACAAGCTGAGATAAAGTTGGTGCAAAAAAAAAAAAAATATATAAATAAATAAAAGAAAGAAAAGACACAAAAAGCACTGAAAGGAAATGCAGATAGAATTTTATGCTCTTTATTGCCGTCCGTGTGTGTGTTGTTTTTGTTGTTTTTACTAAGCACATTTGCACTTTGACTTTGTATGTTTCGTGCAATGTTGTGTGTGTGTGTCTGTGTGTGTGTTGGTTCCTAATGACGCCAACATAAACATGCCGACCAGAAATGCAGGCTTTGGCTTTGGCTTAGCCAACCGTACACACACACAGACACACACAAACACACAGAAAGCGACACCCGCGTATGAAAGTAGTGTTGAAAAACGTTGCAATAAGAAGCGAAACAAAGATGCGGTAATGTGAAAAAGCGAAGAAGAAGAAGAACGCGCAAACTTTTGAAAAGCGTAAAAAAGAAGACAACAACAACAACAACACTTGCATGTTGCATACTTTTGTGCAGGCATAACTTTTTTTTTTTGTACTTTTTGGTTTTTTTTTAATGTTAGTTTTATTTTTTTTCTATTTTTCCCCCATTTGGTACTCATTTTCCCCCTTTTTTTTAGCTGCTTTGTTTACAGTTAGCCGCGCATTTTCGTTTTAAGATTTTCCTTAAAGCATGTTTGTTTGTTAGAGTTGCCTAAAAGCGCACTACACAAAAGTGTTGAATACTTTTTGCGGTGTTGACTAAAAAAAAAAAGAACATAAAAAAGTCAAAGAGAATTAAAAATGGCGAATGCGGACAGGAAAACTATGTCAACCATTTTGAAAGGCTTTAAAAGGATTTTTATGAAGTTTCCGTTACGAAGTGCGCATTGAATGGATTGAATAGAATGCTGATATGCACAAATATCTCTTCTTTTTTTTCGGATGAAATAAGAAGTTTTAAATTTAATAAAACTATTTGGAAATTAACTACAATAAAATCAAGTTGTAGTACATAAAGTTGTACGTTATATTCAAGAATGTTCTCGAGACCAAGGAATTCGATTTTATTGTCTTTAATATGTTTTCTTGCATACACTAAACATTTTATTGTCCACAAAAAAAATATATATATGCAAACTTCAACATTTAAATTTACGCCTTCGCAAAATACAAATACGCTTGCATACTTGTAGGCGTTGCTAATGTGAAAAAGTTATTTATTGCATTGCTCAAAGTTACAGAAGTTTGCCTTACACTATGCAACATGCACTAAAACTATTTTCACCCGCATTAATACAATTTTTCATTCACGTACTCTTTCTCTTTCTTGCTTGCTTTCGTTACAGCATTTCGTCGTCATCGTCGTCGTCGGCCGTACGGAGAGCGAAGGAGGAGTGAAGGCAAATCAAATGCGTTTGTAGCTGAAAATAAACTGCCGCAGAAAATCACACAAAAACAAACACACACACACACATATACACATATACATAGACACACACACACAAGCGGCCACAATTCAAGCGCGCCAAGGCAAAATCCCGACTACAACAATAACAGCACACAACAGCAACAACAAAAATAACAACACTAAAAACGCACAATGAAAAACGACGTTGTACGATGGAGCAACAACAACAACAACACTGACAACAACAACACGCGCATACAATATCATGCAACGATTGGCAATGAATTGTTGCTGGCAAGAAAAAGTTGCGGCAACAAATGCCAGCAACATGTTGCCATTGACATAGCAACACAGCAGACTCAAAGCAAAACAATAGCAACAAAAACAACGCAACAAACAATCAGCAGCAACAACAACAACAACAAGAACAACAACAGTAATTGTGATAAAAGAAATTTTCATAAAATTAGTTTTTTAACAAATGAATTAACGACGCATAAACAAATACGTTGCAACAACAACAACAACAATTATAGTCAAAGAATAACCAACAAGAACAACAACAACAACAGTCGTTGCCGAAAACGTGCATCAACTTCATTAAGTACTTTGAATTGCATTGCAGTAAGCAAATGTTTGAAGATGCCGCCGCGTAATGTTTTGCTTATGTTTTTGCAATTAAGTGTTGTAGTTTTTTTATGTAATCTTAATGTCGGTTTCGTTGCGTATGCAAGTGATGTTGCAACAACAACAACAATAACAAAATTATCGCCATCATCATCATCGTCATCGAATCTCGTCTTAGACTATGAATTGCCAACGTCAGCTGTGGCAGAGGATGCAAATGGCAGCAGCGGGCAACAACAACAACAGCAACAACATTATACGCACACTTGGGCGGTGCATATACCAAATGGCGATGAGAACGGCCGGGCGGACGATGTGGCACGTGATCATGGCTTCGTTAATTTGGGCAAGGTTAGTGAAAATACTTTTAAAAAACATAAACTAAATTGGTAATAATATTAAAAAAAAAAAAAAAAATTTCTGTTAATTAAAGGGTTATCTATTTTCTAAAATGATAATATTTTTAACGACCTTTTTATATTTGGATTTCCGGTGACTCAGTGACGTGCTTGAGTGATCATCGCAATACACTCATTTAGATCCCTATGATAACACACTCATTTTTAAATATTATGAAATCAATTATTTTTTCATTTTTTAAGTACAAATCTTTTGATATTACATATCCAATATTATTGCCAGGAAAAAATCAAAAAACGGAGGTTTTTTCACGATCCATATGCCCCAAACTGGTACGACAAAATTGAGTAGTACGATAACTAGTCAAAGGTGCTAGAATTGTGACAATTGATCACTGCCTATGACATCCCATAGGAAAACTCTACAGTTGAAAGCATTGAGAGTAGATTGATCCGGCACTAGTACTGGGTACATTTGAACTAGTTCTGTACTACTTAGTACGATGAGCTACTAGGAAAAAATTGCTTCAGCTCTCCTTTAAGATAACAATAGTAAAGGCCACAGTAAAATGTATACTTTATTGCTTTGACTCTGGTTCATGCTTCGTGTTCGTTCGATATCATTTAAATACAACACAATTGTTGAAGATTGCGCTGTGTTTGGCATACAAACATTAAACTGCTCTGACAGTCGCATATTTTAGCATTTTTAATCATTGTTTTTTTAACATTTCCATTTGACTTTTGTCTCGATTATTGCATAGCTAAAGGTTAATTTAAATGAGTTTTTCAAATACTTATGTCAGTGTTGCATGACAGCACAGGGTAAACTTGATGTTCGAAGCTTCATTTCGCGCGCTCAAGTTTGTCATCATCAGCATTGACGACATTATTGGCTTGCCTGTGCTGTCCTCCTTGTCGATATCGTTGGCTTTTGTTACAATTTAATTGAATTTCCGCATCAATTAAAACAATAGACGACGCCAATGATGATGATAGTAATTTCATTTGGTGTCCGTGTGTATGTGTGTGTGTGTGTGTGTGCAGGAGAGTTTCTAATTTTCGCTTCCGTTCGATAGCCATTTTATCAAACTAGCAGCACTCACTTAAAATCATCTTTCCTTACCTCTCTTACTCGTTTTCTCTCTCCATCTCTCTCTCTGCCTTCACCATAAATTCACACTTAATTAAAAATGTACACAATCAACGCTTTTATAGGCTTTGTCATGTGATTTCTCGCCTGCTCACTTAATAGCAATTACCTTTCTTTCCCTCTCACTCTTCTGATGCTTTGACCAAAAACTCTAATGACAAAATGGCCGCCAATTGTCTAATGACACTGCCAGCCAGCCAGCCAGCTAGCCAGTATTTGTCTCTTCGCAATTCAACGCTTCTCAATTCAAATCAATTGCGACTTTCAATTCTATCAGATTGTGAAATGCGCCAAACGGAAAACGAGTAAAATTGAAAATCTTTAACGACTTTGACTCACCTGATAGACTCACACCAAAGTACCAAAGCCTTATGCAACAACAACAACAACTTACTTCAACATTATCATACACACATACACACTTACTTAAGCCTTGAATAGGCCAATGCGTTGTGCAACTTTAAATGCCACAAGTCGATACCAAAGTCAGACAGAGGCCACAGTCAAGGCAAGCACAGTAGAGTAAGCAAGAGAAAGAGAGAGTGAGCGTAAAGTCGCGTGGCATGGTAAGGAGTCAAGTGAAGTCAAGTCAAGTCGAGTCGAGTCAAGTCATGTTAAGTTTGACAGCCAAGCGGCGTTGCTATTAAGAGCGATTTGCGCGAAACTTGTGCCACACTACTTAGACTGACTGCCGCATGCCAATGCAGAACGTCTTGGTCGTCGCGACATCTTCTACATCGTCTTCGACAACATTGAGGGTGTTTGTGGGTTTACCTTTGCTTTTGCTTGTGGTCGCCCTTGGCTTCACTCTCGACGCAACGCGACGCGACTACTTTGACAGTCACTTAGCGCTAAAGTTTGACTCAATTGTGTGAAGTATCCGTTAAAAGTTTTTCCAAAAGTGTACGCCACCGCCTTCGCACAGGTGATCTGATTATGCGTTCCCAATTGTGGGCTGAGCTCAGCTGGCATGACTTGCGCTGAGACTTGAATTTTCTTAACGCTACGGCGTACTTTTTGTAACTTTTTTGTGTTTTTTTTTTTGCCTTTTTAGTTTGCTGTCAATGATTTTTCTAGAATTTTATCAAATATTTTTTTTTGTTTTGTTTTTCGTTTTTGGGTGATTTGGCAAACCGCAAAGCCGAGAAATATTCAACTACTCAAGCAATTTGCATGTGTTTTTGGTGTTGTATATGTGTAATGTCTCAAACACACATACACATATTGCCGCCATTTTGGGTTTTTCAGTTACTTCGAGACATGCTGACGACGCATTTAACGACATTTTGTCTGACTTGCTTGACTTGACAAACCTCAAAAAAGAAAAAAAGAGTTAAAAGACAGTCTGATTGCGTGTTTGTTTATGAGAGTGTGTGCGTATGTGTGTGTGAAAGTCGGAAGAGTTTGCCAAAACTTTTAAAACGATCATTTTGAATGTTGTAATGATAAACTAATGTGATTTAAAATGCTAACAGAAGGCGTGAGTTTATTATACAGTTTGAAAGTCATTGTGAACTTTTAGTAGGAGTTTTCATTGCGAGTCGGTTAACATATAAACATATGAAAAGTTTAGTAGTCAACAACAAAATGCATTGTCTAAGCATTGTCTATTAAATCGCGGGACCAACTTAGAATTTTTAGTTATTTTCCTTAAAAAAAAAAGTGGCGTATGAATTAATTATAATTATTGAATATAATTAATAATTATTAAAATGACGTACGTTATGCGTTCACCTTCTCAACATCGAACATTGTATTGACAATTTAGCTCACATATTACTACGTTTGTAACGATTCCTCGTATGTTGCAAGCAAACACACAACACATACAACTTTTGCATTAAAATTTGAATTTGAGTACTTCAATTTCGTCCACTTGATTGTATGGCGAAATTAAAATTAATATTTTCATACTTTAATACCTTAAACGACGCGTCATGAAAACCTGCTCAGTGCACTTAATACTTACAGTTTGAAGTGCACTGTGTAAATCTCAATTAATAATTTTCGCATTGCATTAAAATTTGTGTGTATTAAAGAAATAATTTTAAAACCAATAATGAAAGTCTTAACGGTCGCTTGCACAATCAGCGACCCTTATCAGTTTGAGTGATTTTTTTGTGGCCAAAAGTCTTAAGTAAATATTTCACTTTACACATCATTGGCTGTCCTTTTAATTACATACACACGAATGAAGCGCAAAAGCCAAAAGCGAAATACAGAAAAATAAGGTAATGTATTAAAAAAAAAAAGGAAATACGAATAATGAGCAAAAAGTGCATGAAATCAATCAGTTTCGCAACAAATTAAAAGACAACGATACAATCAATAATTGAATAAATCAATGAATAAATGAATAAATGGGCGCAGTAAGCAATGAGCGAAAGACACAAAATAATTGAGGAAGAAGAAGAAGCAACAACGGTAATGAAGGAAGTTGCGGCAAGTTGCGCCATGGGGCGTATAAGTGATGAAGGCAACAGCCGAGCAGAGTGACAGCGACGGACAGCTTGCCGCAACAACGGAAGACGACATTGGTCAACGAAAGCGAATAACGGAAACGCGGCTAAAAGGTCATTGAAAGTTAACAAAGTGGAAATGCAGGGCGTGGCAGGTTGGGCAACCCAGCGTGAGTCAGAACGACTCAGAGCAGCTCAAGTGCATAAAAACAAAAGCGAAATTAATTAAAAAGCCAAAAAGCACTGAAAAAAAAACAATAACAACAAGAATAGATTAAAGAAATAAAAAATACAAAATGAGAAATGTGAAAGTGAGAAGATGCTGAAGAAGAAGCATCGACAAATAAGTATTGCGAACTTTTTGCTTAATTAAAATATTTATAAAAAAAAAGCACGAAAAAAAATTTCATGTTTGTCTTGGCAATGCAGCGCTTTACTCAAATCAGAATTTAAATAAAAAAAAAAAACACAACTTAAAAACAGAAAATAAAACTCATATTTAAGTCAACAAAGGCCAACTAAGAATGACAACTTAGAACTTCACTTGCAACACAGTGCTGATGTTGATGATTGTGACTGATAATTATGTCGTTGATGATGACAATGCTGCTGTTGATAATCGTGTTCTTGATGATAATAATGATATTGTTGATATCAACGTTGACAACTTCCGTATTTGACAATAGGCTGGCTGTTGGTGGCAGGCAACGTAGGACGGGACTCTCATTGGTCTTCGTCGTTGTTGATGGCAACAACAATGAAGTGAAAGCGCTTTTTGTATTATGCAAATATGCGCGAGCGCGCAACTCAGCCTCCACTTTAGTCGCAGCCTCCAATTCAGTCTCAGTCACCGTCTCAGCCTCCGTTTCGGTCTCAGTCAAAGCCTCAGCCGTAGTCACAGTCACAGTCGTAGCCATGCTGACTATGCCGGTGCGCCGCTCTTAACGTATTGAAAGCAATCAAGTTGAGTTGTGTCGAGCGTCGTTTCAAGATAAGTAATGACAAACAGCTGCTTTGCTTAACTCTGCTTCAATGCATAAAATGAGGACGGGCTCGGCTCAGCTCAGCTCGACTGCTCTGGTCGCACTCCGTTTGGTCGTTCGTTCAAGTACAGTTAGTCTGAATGGCAGTCGGCAGCCAGCGGAAGTGTCTTTGTTGTTACCTGTCTGTTTGGCGGCCTTTGTTGCCTTAGCAGGAGAGCAGCAGCGCAGCTGAAATTAATGCATTGCATAAATTCAGGCGCACTCGCTTGCTTATCTTTCTTTTAGCAGCAGCAAAAAGCAGCTGTCTACGAAATTGACTGAGCTCATTTCAAAGGCGCACATTTATTCGCGGATTTTATTTATTCTTCTTTCATTTTTTTTTTTTTTTTTTTTTTAGTTACTTTTTTGTTTTTATTTCATTTTCTATGCAAATAAATAAAGCCGTCCAAAGCGTGAGTGAAAGCGACAAAGAGAGAAGGGTTAAGAGTTCTGCGCCCAAGGGTATGCAACTTCAACTAAAAATTAGCTTTTTTTTGCTATTTGTGTAGAAAGTTAATGGTATCAAGTTAATTTTCATGCTGCTGCTGCTGCTTCTTCTTCTGCACATATTTTTTGTTATTTTGCTCTTTGTGCTTCTTCTTTACTATTTTTCGCTTTCTATGCTTATTTACATTTGTATAAAAGTTTCGCACTATCAGTTCTAGTCTGCTATCCTTGTTTATCGCTCTTGGCATAACTTCTTCTTCTTCTTTTTTGTTATTTTTGTTGTTGTTGTTTTTTTTTCATAGAGAAATTGCGCACTGACAGTTTTGTTGCTGCACTTGACAGATTTGCAGAACTTTGCATATTATTTGCCATAACTATTGAGGCGAATATCTTTCAGCATTCAACATTTCATTAAAACTTTGACAAAACAATTGTTAATATTATAGCAAAAATTCTCTATTGTGTGCATATGTGTGTGTGTGTGATAAAAGCAAAGGTGTTTTGAAATAATCTTGCACTTTTCACTTATATATTTTGCCATTTTCATTGTCGCGTTCTTGCTAATGTGGAAAGTTCTAAGAAACAAAAAAGTTCCTTTCAATGACAGGTATTGTAACAACAAAAGTTCTTCTTTTTGTTTCAAAATAAATGTCTATAAAGTTAAGCAAAAGATTTCGTTTTGTTTATTTTACCTGATCCAAAAAGTATGCAACAAAAACACAACTTTTAACGAGACGGAAAATTTTCTTAATTAACAAAACCAAAAAGCCACAAAAATACACAAAATATTTGCCAACAACAACAACAACAACTGCTTAATTTATCAAATGCACTCAACTATAGTGAAAGATTCGGCATCAATCATACGCCGCATGTGACACGTTTGAAAGTATTTCAACCGCAGGCCAAAAGATTGACATTGCTAAGGTTTTAAATAGCCAAAAATTAACTCAAAGTAAAACCAACAAACAACAAAACATCAAAGACAACTAACTTAACTTCTTCAACTCGCTTACACTTAATAAGTAGCAAAATTTCGAAGATATTTTCTAGAGCCACGCCTCTTATGGGCATGTTTTTATTGTGGGGTTGTTGTTGTTGTTGTATGGCTGGCAACAGGTTTAAATTGACGTGCAACAAGGCGTTAAATTTCTTGGTTTTCTTTACATTCCGTCAAGTGTTTCAATTAGGTTTGTTGGCTGCCAACAACAGCAGCAACAACAACAGCAACAACAATAGCAGCTTGCTTTCAACATTGCGATGCCTCATCAGCGTTGAAAGTTGGACGTGTTGAGTGGGTGGGGGGATCGGTGGGGAAGTGCTGAAAGCGCGCATAAGCGCAAAAAGCAACAAAGGCATTAGAAGAGCAAAAAGGCAACAGCAAAAGCATCGTGACCAGCAAATAAGTAAACGTTAAACTAATTAACTAAATTTATTACAATGGTGGCGCGTGTGCCGTAAAAGTGAGAGAGAGCTAAAGAGGGTGGGAAAAAGTTGAAATGAGGATGAAAAAGAAAGAAAAATAATGTAAAAAAAATAAGAAATAAAGCGAAAATATTTGCCTTAATTTTACTAATTAAGTGCCTCGCGCCTTCTTTTATCAACGCACATAAAACAACAGCAACAACAACAACAGCAACAACAAAATAATAATTATATGCCATGGCAAGGCAGAGAACTTGGCAGGCTTTTGAGCAAGTCTATTGAAACTTTGCTGATTTGCTTTAAACGTTTGCTTATATGCTGCCCCACCCACTGCGCCTCCCTCTCTGCTTGAGTAGGTAAAAAAAAAAAGGTTTCCATTTGGTTTTTCTTATTTGCCCGCCAGGTCAGCTCAAAGTTCATAATTGAGGAATTGAAAGTTGCAAAAGATTCAACGAAAAAGTTGCCAAAGCATTTGATGATGTTCATGAAAGCAACAAATTTGATTTGATTTATGTTCAAAAACAATTATTATTGTTATTTTTTTGTTTTTTAATATAAAAATTTAAGCTTTAAACATAATTAAAAGAAAACTTGTCATTACTGCAAATGGGAAAGCACAGCTTGAACATATTTTCTTTCAAAGATGTCATAAAATTCCACAAAACCAAAGAAAACATAAATCACAAGTAGAAGAAGAAGAGAAAACTTGCATGCAACAAAGTATGTCAATATGTGTCACCTGAAAGTATGCAATACATATTGCTGCGCAAGCATAGAAAACATAAAAATCATTGTCAACATAAAATTTTATATATGATGTTTGTATAGAAATCGAAACGCAACAGGAATCTTATGTGACTTAAACTTTGTGCTGAGTCAGAGCAGAAGGAAAGATAGCAAGAGAGAGATAGAGAATGAATGCACAGCGACAACAACAACACAACACAAAAGAAATGCCAAAGAAGATATGCTGATATAAAATGCTTTACACACGCACGAGAGACAGTTGAATGAGCAGGCAACACTGACACACTGATAGACAGACAGAGCGACAGACAGACAGACAGCCTGGCAGGCTTTCAAGCGTGTATTTAAAGCTGCCATGACAAATTTTCCACATCTTGCAGAATGCCAATGAAAGCAAGAAGTCTGTATCGGTATTTGTGTCTGTCTGTCTGTCAGTCTCTCTGTATGTGTATGTGTATGTGTATGTGTGTGTGTGAATGTATAAAGAAAAAGTTTTCGCGCACACAAAGTCGTTCCTCACTGTTTGTATGCTCAATTCGAATATCGTTGATAAATTTCAAGTCAAAAACTCTGAAAATATTTATGACTTAACTTTTTGTAACTCATACATTGCACTCTTACACACACACACACACACACACACACACACACACACACACCACCACACCGCTGCCGTTGAAGCTTTTATCTCTGTCACAGTTTTGTTGGCTTAATATTCAAATAGGATTTGTCGATGGCAATTGGAAATTTGTTCCCGTTCCGCCAAACGAAACCAAAAACTTTAATCAAATGACATGAAATATCAAAAGTTTTGTAAATTCTTGCAAACGAACACAATCATAAGACGGCTAAAAAGGAGAAGAAGAAGAAGAAGGAGCAGACAGCCATGACATCGATGCTGCTGATGATGCTGTCGATGATGACGATGATGATGATGATGATGACGAAGTATCATTGAAAAGTTTTTTGTTGCGTTGCATTGCCGAGAGCAAAGTAAATTGCTTTCTACTTATTTCAACATATTTTCTTCTTTGGGCACTTAATTGAAGACAGTTGGACAAACAGACAGACAGACAAAATGAAGGGCATATGCAATAAATGCAACGACAAAGAATCAAAGAAGACGAAGAGGAAGAGGAAGAAGCAGCAAAGCCAAATACATTTCGATTTAATGTAATTCGTTGCAATTCGATTCGATTGAGTGTAAAATGAGTGCCGAACATTGCAAGAGAAACTTTTCAGACAGACAGACAAACAGACGGACAGATAAACGGAGCAACTATTCTATGCCTGCCATGTTGCCGCCCCTGCGTCCCCCTCCACTGACGCCTCTGTCTCTCTGTATGCAGCAAAGACTCAAAAACCAAAATTTAATTTACAGCTAAAAAGTTTAAAACTTTTTTTCATGTTTATACACACAATCTGCTTAAGTGTGAGTGTGCGTATGCATGTGTGTGGCTTACTTCAAATATATGAAACCAAGTTAAGTAAAAAATTCTATTATGTGTGTCTTTCTCTGCATGTGTGTGTGTGTGTGTCTGTCTGTGAAGCTAATAAATATTTGAAAAGCATTTTCGCATTTGTATGTGCGAAAGAGATGATATTCTTGTTGTTGTTGTTGCCAAATAACTTTTATGGCGTCTGAAAAAGTAAGAGAAAAAATCGTTCTCGAATTTCTTTTTTGTTCTGTGTATATTTTATGGCAGACAATTTGTCGGAAAGTGTTTTATTACAGTTGTAAGCATCAAAGGCGTTTCGATTTATTGAAAATTCATTAGAAATCATTGTTGAAAATAATTAATAAAAGATTTCTATTGCAATCAATATTTGACTTGCTCGACTTTCTTGCTAAAATTCGACAAAATCTTTTTACTAAAAATTTTTATATTTGAACAATCAAAGAATGTTAAGTTGAACTTTTTTTTTTTTAATTGAGCTAAAGTTAAAATGAGCTTCAGTGTTGAATATTTTGGTTTCCTTTGAAATTTAAGCTTTCCATTCGAATTAAAATTGCTAAAAAATATATTTTAAGGCATACATTTGGGCTATGAAACCGTCCTCAGCTTGCTTCTTCAATATTTCAGTTGGTACTTCTTTCATTGCATACTTTTGGGCTTCACAATAATTTTGGTAGTGTAAAAAAATATTAAAAAAAAAACTTTGCCTACTTGCCTGCGCTAACGAGCATAAAATTTCGCTATTAATGCAGTTTCGCCTTGCATTTCAAACAGCTTAAAAAGTTAATACAGCAACACTTTCCACAAGGTATACTGTCCGTCTGCGCCAGGACACATTGAAGAACCGGAAAGCGAAACGCCCGAAAGACAATCAAAACTTTTGGCCAAGAAGAAGAAGAAGAAACAGAAGGAGTAAAGCCGAAATAAATACGCGCCAAATAATAAAATATCGCGTGAAACCGAAACGAATGAACAAGAACAAAACATTATGAATGAATAAAAAGCACGAAAAAAAGTCACTCAGGCAGTTTTTGAAAGAAATCACCAACAAAACATGAATAACGACTCGACTCGATGCGATGTGAAAGTCTGAGCCTGAGCCGTGCTGAGCTGAGCTGAGCTGAGCAGAGTCGAGCCAAAGCACAATGAAGTGCTCGACGGTGCTTATCTCTTTTTCATTGCATGACAATGCTGGAAAATTGCGCGCATGGGAAAAGAAAATACAAGCGAAAAAATCTCAACTCAAAACAAAAGAAATGAAATAAAAAAAAAAGCAAAAACAAAGACCCAAAAAATAACAAAAAAAAGTTAAAAAAATAAGTTAAGCACTAAAATAAAGAACAGGAGCGGCAAAAGCATCAGCAGCCGAAAAATATGTCGGCGAAAATATTTAAAAATACTACAAAACACGTTGATGGCGGCCAGCAAAGTGGAAGTGACAGTGGCAGTGGAGAGGGAAGGTGGAGAAGGCCGATGGTCGAGACAACGCCCACGCACTTTAAATGTAAGTTGATGATTCTGCTCGCGGCAAAAGTCATGCCTACTTTTAGGTATCTGTGTGCGTGTGTGTGAACGTCTCATCACTTGAAGTTGTTCGCGCTTTGAGCATAAAATGCTGCTGCATACTTTTCAGCGCATTAACATTTACACATTTTTATGCACGCCACACACATAAACTTTATAGTTTTTAAACGAAGTTTTAAAAATGCCAAAGAAAGCAGAGAAGTGGAGGAGGAGTCAGGAATTTCCGTGTTTTAACTTAACAAGTTGCGAAAATGTATGAAAGAAAAGAACATTTCAGTTGTCTTGAGGCTTTTAATGCTTCATACAATTATGGAAGTAAGCCGACATTTGTTTGAATTTCGTATTGCAAGAAGCAACTGAGTGTAGAGACTCTTAAGGGTATAGATCCAGTTGGGACTTGCAAGAAAGTCGTCATCCATCCGGAGCACAACTATGTATAGATTAAGTGACAAACCGATTGGAGAAACTATTTTCAAGTTATAGTAATCACCGACTTTCGTTAAAAAAAACTTTAAAAGTTTTGAGTGCACTAGAGGCGGCTCCATTGAAAGATATGTCTCAAAAAATAATCTTCAGAGAATACTTTTAAAATCATCTATCAATAGTAATAATACCCATACTAATGTCCTTCAAAAGGCTCTATAAAATGTTTGCATTGCAAGAACAGCATTTCAGTAAATTAACTCTTTTACAAGCTCAATAACAAGGACATTATTTAAGTCATTTACTTAATTTCACATTTCTCATATTATTATTTTTATTGTTCTTCATAATTTCTTTTCATATTTTTCAATGCTTTTTTCTCATTTACCCTATGACTGACAACGCAATGCAAGCGTATATTTACGCCCTAAGGACTTTTTGTTTTCGCTTTAATTTCACTCGCAGCATAATTTTTATGCCATTTTCATTTCGTTTTGCGGATTTGTCATTTCCTTTTCAAAAGTCTTTCATTTTGGAGTCTTTTTTTCGGTTTGTAATATAAAAAATCATTAGCCTTGTTTGTCGCTATTGTCTTTTGGCTCGAAGCGTTATTCTTAAGCGTTTTGTTGTTTTCACTTTACATTATCTTTTTTTTTTTTTTTTTGCTTGGCGCGCAGTGACAAATCTGCCTTTTTTGTGTTCAAAGTTGCAACGAAGCGTGAAATTGTTAATGGTCGCGTTTTAGCGAACACTCCTCTTTCTGGTCTGATCCGAGAAGGATTGGGTTTGGTTTTGATTCGTTTGTGCCTTTTTTGATTTTATTTTTTGTTTTTTATTTTAAAATTTCATTTTATTTTATTTACTTGTGGCTGCCCTGGCGATTATTCGACCGAGCGGGCGAGCAAGCAAGCCGAGCGTTGATTTTAATTAAAGCCAAAATGGCGTTGGATTCGTTGCCACGTTGGCAGTCATCAACGTTGCCATGAAATATCATCGATATTTGCCTTTTTACCGTTTGCTGTTCGCCATTTGCCGTTTGCCAACGCTGCTGCCATGTTTAATTGCCAGCTGATTGAGCACTAAGCGCAACCGAGCGTTTTTTAATTTGTTACAAATTTGCATATTTTTCATTTTAAACACAAAACCTAGTGACGTAGAGAGAGAGACAGTGAGAAAAACAACAAAAAATATGCAATAACAAGAAATTCACAATGGCCTAAAAATATGCAAATCAAAAAGTGTAAAACGTTTAATGAAAAAATTTATGTTTTTAGTTCGTTTGCGTTTTGTTCAATGAACGAATGAATGAATTCGAAAGCAGCGAAGGCAACATGAATATAGAAATGAATAAACGCGACGGCATCGCTGCCAAATCGAATCAAATCAACACTTCCGCTTGATTAACGCCGCCATTTTGTGTGCTTTCAATTGAGCATAGCATAAAAACATATTTTCTCTGCTTAGTTGTGTAAAATTGTTGTTATTTATATAATTTCGATATATTTTTTTGCTATTTAAATAGTCTCACTTGTTGTTGTTGTTGTTGGCTCGTCGTTGTCATTTTGACCACGTGTCGTATGCGCAACCGTGCAAAGAGCACAAATTAAATCACATAAAGTAAACACACAAAATTGATACTTAAGCAAAAGCAAACGCAAAACGCATAATATTTGCCAAGCACGTACGCACCCACACAGAGACAGAGTCACAGTCAGAGGCTGATACAAATACAGCCATGAGAAATTTGTAGATTGCCATTGAGCCTTTGTTATAAATGAAAAATTTAAATTTGGATTTTATGAAAATCCGCAGGCAAAGCAAAACTGATTGAGTCACGTACACGACGACTTTTAACAAGTCGCAAACAACAACAAAAATAAGCAAAAAAATGTCACACAAAAAAAGTGTAAAACAACAAAACAAGTCAAGTCAAATAAAAGTATATAAAATCAAGTAATTTATGCAAGTAAGTTGACCACACGTTTTGATCGTTTCGGGGCTCAGCAAACAGCAACACGCTGCGTATGCGCAATCTTGGCTTAAGGCGGTTTTGACCAAACCAGAGGAAGATGAAACAAAAAAACATTACGTATACGCCTTGAACAATAAAATTGAATGAAGCATTTGGCAGTTGATTGCTTGTGCGTGTGCTTGTGCGTTTGCTTGTGCTGTCGCTGACAATTGTCGTTGTGTGCGTCAATTGTTTTCAACCCAAAATGTCACAAATTTGACAATTAGGTGTTGATTGACGTTGGGCGTTAACGACAAAGGCGACAACAATGACGGCAGTGAGAGACTGAGACAACGATGATGATGAGCAAGAAGTCTTAACTGTTTTTGCGTTCGATAAGCTGTTATCGCCAACAACGCCCACGACCTTGACTGAGCTCAAGTCGTTTAAATAACACCAAAAACAACAACGACAACATGGCACTTTCAATACTGTCATACATTTTAATTACATGCCTTTGGATTATTGCCATTGTTGCGCTAACTGTGTGGGCGGCACACTCACCCACTCACTCTCTCTGCCAACCACCCACCCACTTACTAACTGAGCAACTTGTATTTAATGTCAATTAATTAGCCGTCGATAATTGTTACTTATTACTTGGCTTAAGTGACGCAAATCAAACGTCAAATTGTGTCACTTGTTGCCAACGTACAACTTCATTATTATCATCATCATCATCAGCATCGACAGCGTCAACGGGGTCGCGCTTGTAAATCATTAATTATGATGTTCGCAACATAAGCTTAACTAATTTATTAGCGTAAATATGCGTTCTGCCCTTGACTTATGGCTTCGTTTGTATCGCTCAACTCATGCCATGTGTTTTACTGCTGCCAGTCGTTAATACCGTGGCCAATTTGTATGATTGAAAATGCACTTAGCATTGATTAAACTAAAACGTTTGAATTGTAAATGTGACGCAATTAATCTTTATTGCAGTGGGTGTGAGTGGGCGAGTGTTCGGTTGCTTGGTTAGCTTGTGAAGCTCTTTAATAAATGACTTCATGGAGTGCACTCATGCTGATCTCATATATATTTTGATACCCTTGCAAAAAGTGTATATTAACTTTGGCATAAAGTTTGAAACGCAGAGAAGAGAATATATTCGACTATATGAAGTACATATAATCTTGATCAGGTAGTGATGAGATGAAAAAATTTAAACGCAAAAATTCCGGGCATGGTATATCTCAGAATTATCATAATAAGATCACTACAAAATATAATTCCCATAGAAACGATCAGTCAAATATAAGAATTTTATTAGAAACAATTGTTGTTCTTGAATTTAAAGGGACAAGACTTTGAAATTATGTGTTTTTATACATGACTTGACTATATATCAAAGATTTTAAATAATCAGACATGGGGGCAAGGCAACGCTTATATAGAGAAAATCTTAAAAATGGAATATCTCTAAGGGTAAAATAGAAAATTGTATAATGTAATGTAGTACGATTGCATTACGTTCTTTGAGACAAATTTGTAAAAACTGATATGATTGTTATTGAAGAAACTTCTTCCATACATCCTATTCTTTCAATAGGAATTTTTGGAAAAATAATTGCAAGAGTATATAAGTTTCAGCAAAGCCGAAATTAGCTCCCATTCTGGTTCTTCATAGGGTTTTTTTTTTTTCATAATGTCAAATGGAAAATTATTCATTTGCATTGTTGAAATATAAAAAAAATAAACGAAAAAGTGAATTCAAACTTTTAGCACATTTTTCGTTTGTCGAAAACTTATTAATGCGCTTTGTATATGCGTCTGTGTCTCTGTGTGTGTTTGGAAAAGTATGTGAGTGCTGTGTGTCACATAATCCATTGCATAACGTCAGGCGAATTTGAAGTTTTATTTGCTTGGCATGCATGGAAAGCATTGAAATGAAACCGCCACGTTATTTTCATATTTGACAGTTTTGTTTGTAGTTTTTGTTGTTGTTGCTTCAGTGCGCTGCGCAAATGTTATTTGTTTTTAGCTTTTAACTTTTTTCAACTATCATTTGTTTAAGGTCGCGTGTGAGTGTGTATGTGTGAGTGAGTATGGCAAAGCCATGAGTGACGTCTCTCAAAATTAATAAAACATTTTTTATTTTTTCTTTTACTAATTTTGTTTGTTCATTGTTTTTTGCCAAAAGTCAACTTTTGAAATTAAAATTGACAATTTTACGTTTTGTTTTTTTTGTTTGTGTGTTTTAATTTCAATTTTCATTTGAATGAGTTTGCGGTTCTCTGCATTTTGAAATGTCACTCAAAGCTAAGTTGAAAGTCTCATATTGCAATTAAATTGATATGAAATTTAAGTCCTTTTCATGTTATAAAAAATGAAATTAATAAACTTTATTTATATAAAGTTGAAACTTTTGTCAAATGAAGTAACAACTTCGCTGCATCATTTTTCGCAATTTTTCGAAATTTTTTTCTGCCTTCTTTTTTGTGTGCCGCTTTCGCTTTTTTTCGGTTACTAATTTTTTAATGAATTTTTTAATTTAAATTTTTTTTTGTCGCTTTTTTCTGTGTAAAAGTTTTGCACAAAGCGGAAGTGTGGCTTGTTGTTGGTTTCCTTTTTTTTTTTGTGAAGTCTTACACATTTTGTGCGCTACACTTTATGTTATTTGTGTGTGTGTGTGTTTGTGTGTGTGTGTTTGTGACTGTCTCATTTATTCATTTTCAATGTCGTATAAAGCTCTCTACTTAAAACTTTTGTTCTGACACACAAAGTTTCCTCCTCTGACTTCATGCATTCAAGCGCACTTTTTCAACTCTATCTCTCTCGTCATTCATTAAATGTACTTGTGTTGGCTTGTTTTCATGTTGATGTTGCCTTTTGGCAAATAAATTATTTACGACAAATTGTTTGAAAAATCAAGTGACAAATTCTCTCGCAGCGCACGAAGTTCATCTGCCAACTGGTCACAAATTTCAGTCGTTGAATTTCATTGAGTTGTCACTCGTTATTTGTCTGTCTGTCTGTCTGTGTGCTTGTCTGTCGTCAAAGCAGAGCAGAGCAACAGCCAAGTCAAAGAATTTCACAAAAAAGCTCGAAAAATACAAGTAACTGACAAAGCATTAAGATTGCTTGCATACTTTTCGGTGCTTGCTTATATACATCTTAATTGTGCTTTGCTGCTCTTCATGCTATTTGCGCTTAAATAATGAATTAAGTTGCTGAAAGACGCACATTTTAAGTAGTTTTTGGTACAAGTCTTTGTTGTATTTTGCTTTTTTTTATCGATTTCATTTTCCAGTTTTGGCAAACTTACAAGTTTTGTGTGACAAACATTTTAAGCTGACATTGAAAAAAGCAAAAAAAAAATAATGAGAAGGACACATCAAATAGTAGAAGCAAGCAAAAAGAAGAAGGATAACGGAAGAAAATCAACGCATCAATTATTTATTGAACTTACTTAACCTTAGCCTTCTTTTGTTGCCTTGTGTCCGTCGCCGCTATCTTAGTCTCTGTCACTCTGGCCGCTACACTCGTTTGTACACTTCCGTTTCCTGTTGCTGCTTAGCAGCGCCATTTTCTTGCTCGTTTACTTGCTATGCACTTTGTCATTTATTATCTTTATCTGTGCATTTGTGTTTGTATTTGTTGGCCGTCGTCATGTTGCATATCGTTTTTGCTACAGACTTGGCTCGTAGTCATGGTCACAGATACACAAGTTTGATGCATCTCTGCACTTGAAGTTGAAGAATGAGTTGAGCAATTTTGTTGCAAAAGCACACACACACACACACTCAAACACATACACACAATGAGCGACGGAAATATGTTGAAGCGCAATTTTGCTTTTGACTAAGTATATATAATATATATATTGCATGTATCTCAAGCATACATATCGCTTGCTTACTGCAAGACTGTCATAACTCGAAAAATGCGATTTTTGAGTTAATTATGCAGAAATGATCATTAACTAAAGCTTTATATTGTGTCAAAGTTTCATGTTTCTATTGTTAATAGTTTCTGAGTTATGCAATTTTAAGTTTTTCATTCTTTAAGGAAGTAAGTGCAACTTGAAAACTTTAAACGCGTTTTTCTCGAAACGGCAAATTTTGAGTTATGCCGGTCTTGCAGTAAGCAAGCGATATGTACAAATGTATCTCAGGCTTATTATGCAATGTCTTGTTGTTCAATTAAAATGTACATTTATATATGTAGTTATGTATAGCACACAATTCCTTGCTGCATTGCAATTAAATTGCGTAATCTTGTCGATGCTCGAACAATGAAATACAATCAAAATGCGTTGCTGATTGGCCGCTGTCCATACGCTGCAAGTTATGCAACATGAGTTACTTCAGTTAAGTGCGCAAAATGCAACAGAAATGCCTGCAAGACAAGCCTACTAATGAGTGCAGATATAATTTTATTATTGCAAAGCCACACAGGAGGTAGAGACAGAGACAGAGACGGAGAGTGATATAGCAGGTTCATTTTAATCAAGGCTTATCAAAAGCGCCAAGCCGTGCTAATGAAACGGCAGCAACGAAGGCGTGCGAGTGAGATAGCAAATACAAACACGCCCACAAATTTAGTATGAACACCAAAGGCGTTGTTGGCAATAGCAGCAAATAATTCTGCTCATAAATCGTATCAAGTGTCATAGACTTGTGTTCCTTCCTTCGCTCGTTCGTTCGCTCGTTCATTCATTTATCAGTTGCTATTGGAAACTCGTTTGTTGTTGTTGTTGTTGTTGTTGTTGCCATAGTATCAGGTATCTACAACAATACAATTGCTTGCTAGCTTGCATTGTATCTCGACCACATGCAGGTACAAAAGTGTTTTCTTGTTAACAAAGATTTATTTGCCATGGCTGACGGCAGCGTTATTCACAATGATAATATTACACATACAACATGCATTCCTAAATGCTTATAACGCCAACAGATGTCGGCCACTTTGATCTATGTTCTATTTAACTTTGAGTAATATTAAACATTTTAAATTTCATTTTATTTAAGACTCTTTCAGGCATCTTCTATGCAAGCAGCTTTGATAAATATAAAAGGAAAATGCATAATATTTCATGTTGTTTTAGCAATTATTAGTGACATTTATTGTTATTCAATTCAATCAATTTGCATTTCCCTTGTGTCGATAAGCAACTATTATTGCATTATTTATAGTTACTTAAACACTCAAATGGTTTGGAGATACATAAATAGTTGTTTACCCAGAAAAAAAATTGTATCGACACACAAGCAGTTCGGTTGTACTTTTTTTTTTAATAGTTGAGTGCTTGCTCAAATCTTACCTATCCTTTTTCCTTTTACACAAGGGTGGCCGCTTTTTGAAGGCCTAATGCATGATTCTTTCATTTCCAGAGAAAGGTGTTTGAAAGGTATTTGTAGTAACTGGAACAGGTGTGAACGAATCTTTTAGCTTTTTCATACATGCTCACATGCTCTACTGCTCTCTAATTAAAATTCTGTTTATATGTTAATTAACAGCAAGCAATGTTATCAAAGAAATTTCGTAATTTCAAATTCCACTCATGCCAAGTGCCAATCTAACTTTGTGTTTTTAGTCATCATATGTCTTAATGACATAAAAGTTCTTCCATGCTTATTTCAAAAAACCTTCGAAGGTAAACTGTTCTCTTTAAGCATTAATGGAAGGCACTATAGAACGCCTTTTTTCGTCAACCTATTCTCAATTTTCCTTCTGTACATTTCCAACAGCAAAGGAAGAACAAAAGAATGAATAAATAATTAAAGTAAACCCAACGTTGGCTTATCAAACGCAATCTGAATTTTTATTGCCTTGTGGTTACACCTTAAAGCTTACTAACGATACCTATAACATGTATCTCAATGTATATGTGTGTGAGTATGTTTCTTTTACTGTGCAATGAGTTGGAAAACGACAAAGGATGAGCCAAGTTGTTACCTAAGAAACTCATTACCTTCAACACCGACAAAAACAATTATGGTCAGTTTGTATGTATGCTTTTTTTGTTGTTTTTGGGGTATTTATTTGTAATTGTGTTTTGTATCTTATTTGTTACGCTATGGCTTTGTATCTCAACGCTCATTAAAAGTCATTAGTGTCAGTTAAACGTATAGATTTGTATCTGAAGCTGAGCACGTCGCATTTAATTAGAAAAAAAGCTTCGATTGCTTTGTGTATTTTCAATTTGTTTTTCATTTGTCTTACAAAATAAAATAGAAAATAATGTAATTTATTTTTGTTCTCATTCTTTGCAGGTAAGCGCGCAAAATCAATTTTAAAGTCACACAAAATATATGTAAGTTCGACACATTTGAATAATTCATTACATAAGCTTAATTAACTCAACTCGAGTCAATTCAACTGAATTTATCTTTGAGGCGACATTAAACGCTGCTGGCTGATGAGAGGCTCTTTGTGTCGCCGAGTCGGAGCACAGCAGCTGTTTTTATACATATTAATTAATTGCTTGAAATGAGATGCGCGTGTTTCGTTGCCTACGCTGAGGCGCACAGCTTGAAGATGTTGCCGAAAACTATTGCCAATGGCAATAAATCAACGTTAATGAAGTCGTTGTTCGCCTTTTTGGCCTTGGCGACGCTTTGTCGTTTGAGCTTAAATTAAAACTTAGCCAGTCAGGCGTGTCCTTGTCCCACTCTGAGTGTGTGTGTGTGTGTGTGTGGGGCGTTGTGCTTTTTTGCAATTCTGTGAAAATTAATGTAATCTTATGCCAAAATTGAAAAATAAAACGAAGCAGAGCAGACAAATTCATGCGTATAATGAATGTTGTGTAAAATAGTTTTAAGTAACCGAAATGAAATCAAGAAGAGCGAAGTAGAAAAGTAATTAAAGTTTATACTTTCATGTCGCACAAATTCGATATTATTCTAGAATTACTACACAGTCGTTGATTGTCTTTATATCATCATTTTGGTATGGTTGGATGATCCGGAGGGTATCTATAAATAGACCGAAGTACTCCTTATTGTTACGGCTGGAAGTGTTGGAGATTCGCGTTTCTCTATTGCTCCATTATAAGGTTTATTTTCTTTGGATACCTTGGATACTTCTTTCAGCGATTTTTATGGAGGTATTGTTATCAGGGCGAGTCTTTAGAGGCTTCAGTCAGAGGTTTTCCACCAAGTTTTCCACTAACAACGGAAGAAATTGGAAACATAATTTTAAACAAATTAGAATTATTATTTCTTCTCTCTCGATAACTCTCGAATTACATTGTCTCCTATACCAACAACAAAAAGAGGACATTTCAATTTGGCGCTTGACAATTTTTGTCCTCTGAGTGACTCACCTTCAAGCAACGCGCATAAAAATATTTCACACTCAAAAATGTTTCATTCTAATCAAAATGTTTTCTTCAACTTAATTTACTTGTCAACTTCAGCTTTCTTCAAGTCACCTGCGCACAATTTCCTACGCTTTTCCTTCATGTAATTCACTCATTTATTATGATAATCATTTTAAAAATACGGAAAAGAAACTTTGTCATCATTAACATAACTGATTAACATGTTAACTTGATTAATAACGCAGAGCATTTCATGAGCCGATGAGTTGAGTTCTGCCATAAAGACAACAAAGCCGTGACTTGTTTGCTTCACGCACGGCGTAAATTATGAAATGTATGCTTTGAGAACATGCCGGTCGTTCTAATGCAATAATATCATGAGGGAAAGCAAAAAATGCTTTTAACTTTGTTTTTCCTGCCACAAAATTTTGATTTATTTGAACATTCATTATGCTTAACAATTTCACACACACATATGTATGTATTGTTATGTATCTAACACACAAGTCATACAATTTTCATTAAAAAATTGTGAGTGTCATGTGTTGTATAGCTTTGAATTTGCTGTTAGCAACACAAACAAAAAGAAATATACATGTTCATCAACGCTGACTTGCAAATAATTTTTGCCAACATATAAGAATTTTATGTGCCATGCCAAATATTTGCATAAGCCTTAGAAAAGAAAACACACATCAAATTTGTGAAGGCGAAAAAAAAAAGAGAACTAATATAATTTTTTTTCATCACTTCATACCGACAAATCTGACATGTTGCTACGCAAAATGTTGATTACATTTAAAGATGAACAGAGCAAGTTTACAAACACTTTCATTTAATTGAAACAAATGCGTGCGGCGTATCAATTTAAAGTGTACTGACGCACACATACATACATACATACATATATAAATTACAAACGTTTAACAGAGACAACACGACGTTGACACCAATTTACAGCAGTGTTAAATGGTCAAGCGAGCAAACGCGTAAGCCAACAAAAGAGTGAGCGAGCAAGCATGTGTAATTGATGCTGATGGCAGTGTTGCAGTCAATGAGTTGACGTCGCTGTCGCTGTTGACGTTAGCATCGCTGCTATATTTGCTGTGATTATAGACAAAGTCGACGTCATTACTTAGTTGTGGTAACCCCTCTTGAAAACAAAAAAAAACAGAACAAAAACAAACGAGCAGCACAGCACTAACAAGCCATTAAAGACTTTTTTTATGCTGTTGTCGTCTTAATTTCAAAAGTCATTTCATATGCAAAGTTGTAAAAGTATTTTTTAGTATTTTTCTTACTTGAACTTTCATACAGTTTTTCGTACTTTTATTTATGCTTGTCTTCACATGATTCCTGCTTCGGCTTATTGCATATGTAATCATGTGCCATTAAAATGTCAACATCAAGAGAAGCAACGTATAAACTTTTGCACTTTTACAACACTGTTTTTGCAGCGGTTCCATTAGTTGTTTTTTTTTTTTGTTTTTTGGCTGTCTTAGTTTCAAGCTAAGACATTATTTTTGCAAAAATATTTTCATACATGTTATTAAAAATGCATAATTTACACAACTGCTCAAGCAGAGCAGAAGACAGACAAAGAAGTGTGAGCGAGACGTTGAAAAAACGGCACTGCTGAGCAGAGCATGTGTGCAATAGTGAAGGAGTAGCAGAGTGGAACAGTGGAAAAGAATGCAAGCATAAGGTTGACTTCACTTTTCAGACGAGTGACAGGAAAACAAAACCAAAAAACTAAAACTAAAACAAGTAGAAATATAAACAGAAGGAAAACTGTTGCTGCTGTCAAGTGTATTGCAAAGCGTGTGGGTGTGAATGAATAAGCAACAATGTGGGTGTAGCATTTACTTGTAGCAATGAATGTCTGACAAGCACAACAGGTGCGTGCATATTTGCCTTAATCCTGCAATGCTTTGTTTCACATAAAGTTTTATTAGAATTTCTGAAAACTTTGTTTTATATTTTGTTACTTTTTGTTTTTTCGATTATTTTTGTAATCTCAATACTCAAATACTCAACACATACAACAATGTTGCTTTGCAACAAATAAAATGCGATTTTATTTTTGTGTTATTTAAGCTTTATTTTAAGTAGAAAAATTTTTAAAATTTGGCAACAATATTGACAGTTTGCAAAGCACTTTTGTGCATATAAAATTTGCGTCTTTTAAATTCTTTATTTTTTCCAAGAATTTCTGTCACCGAATATTTGATGCTAAAATAATAAAAATTTTGGGAAAAAAAAGCAAATACATTTTACAGACAACTTTTATTCCAAAAAAAGCAAAGGAAAGAAAAAATAAAATTGAAAATAGAACAGAACAGAACAACGAACGAAGCGAAAAAAGGAGCGCTTCAAATTTGAACACAACGCAAATGCAATAAATCATTTGTTATTCGTGGAATTTCGTGTTATATTCTGCACTGAATCAGATTTTCGTTGATATTTGGCATTTCCTACTTTAAAAAACATTCATTTTCATCAGGCAGACAAGTCAAAATGAACAACATTTAAAAAAAAAAAAAAAAAAAAAATTCATAAAAAATAAAAATATGGAAAAAAAATATATATAACTGCGCAAGAAAAATTTCAAATGTTGTCATGAATAAAAAGAAAAAAAAAAACATTTATTGTAACCAAAAATGAAACGCAACAAAATTGAAGCGAATGAAATTGAAAGTTCAACAACGCAGCCAAAAAAAAATTAAAAAAAAAAAAATAAATAATACCAAAAAGTAGCGCAAAGATACATACCATGTATGGTAATGAACATTGAAGCAGATACAAGATACAAAATACACACAGCACAATGAAGCGACACTAATTGAATTAAATCAGAAGCATAGCGGTTACTTAATTGCGCTGGAAGTACAGTAAAGTACACTGCGAAAGAAGAAGCAGACAGAAATGCATTGCAAAAATATGGGGGAATATCATATATAATAATAAACAAGTATTAGATAGAAAAGTATATATAAATAAATATATAAATATGTAACTAAAACGGAAGGGGTGCAATCATTACACACACACACACACACACAGAGGCATCGAGTCTACGTTGAATGGGGTAAGCATCAATTGAGCGCTTAGTAGGCTCGCACCCGCATAGCCAAAGCAGCAGTAGAAGAAGAAGAAGAGCGACGCAGTGGCAGAGAAGATTAGCTGAGGTTTGAAATAAAATCACAAGTGATGGAAAAAGTTAGTTAGACAAAATGTCGTTGACGACAAAACAGTTGAGCAACTGACATCGAGGCGTACGCGTCGTGGACGCGCTCGGTCAGTCGGTCGAACGGGCACGGTCCTGTGACCAAAAACGGGCGCGTACAAAGCAAAAAAAAAACCAAAAAAAATTTCAAAATATCAAATAAACAAAAATAGTAAAGAAAATCATTCAAACAATGACAACAAGAAGAGCAACACCAACAAACATGACAAAGACGCCAACATTGTCGCTGTTGTTGTTGCTGCTGTTGTTGTACGTCGCTGGTAGCGTCGAGGGCGCTACACAATCGGGTCAATTGCGTCGCCTTTGGCTGCAGGATCACTGCCAGTCGAGCATCTGCACGGGCGTACAAATCGGACGCAATGATTATGTCATCTTATCACAGGCGCCGATACCCAAACAGATAATGCTCACATTTGTGAACTCAACGATCGCAAAGATACCGCACCTCATGTTCGACACCTTTCCCGATCTGCAGCTGTTGCGCATGGACAACTGCAGCGTCGAGACATTCGAGAAGCCGCAATTCGAAGGCGCCAGCAATCTGATGAGTCTCTTTCTGGCGCACAATCAACTGCGCGACATACCAAAGAACATCTTTCTCGGCGCCGACAACTTGAATACGTTGCATTTGAATGGCAATCAACTGAAGACGCTGCACAATGCAAGCTTTCATGCGCTGAAGGAGCTCAAGGAACTCTCGCTGGCCGACAATCAGCTCGAACAGCTGCCGCTCGGCGTCTTTGCGACGATGCGCAAATTGCTCGACCTCAATTTGGCCGGCAATCGTTTGGTGGGCTTTCCGCGCGGCATTTTCGATCGCAATCTCAATCTGACACGCATCAATCTCGCGCGCAATCGTTTCGTGGCCTTCGAGTCCGAACTGTTCAAGTTGCAGCCGCGCATCGCTTTGCTCGATCTGTCGGGCAATGTGCTGCACGAGTTGACGTTGAATTTTCCGCTGCTCGAAAGCGCCGTGCTCAACAATTGCGACCTCCGTCGGCTGACCGTTTACGGCATTGTGCGTGACTTGGACTTGCGTAACAATTCGCTGCGCGAGCTGCCGCACATACCGCACGCGGTGAATGTCAGCGCTCTGGACTTGTCGCACAATCCGCTCGGCGCGCTGCAAGGCAATCCGTTGCGTCGCTACACGCAACTGTTGCGGCTCAATCTGAGCGCCACGAACATGCACGATCTGCCCGAGGGTCTGCTGAAGAAGCAAGCGCAACTGAAGATGCTCGACATATCGGGCAATTCGATTTACAGCCTCAAGATCACGCTCTTCGATAGCCTGAAGCAGTTGCAGTACTTTTACTTCCAGCAGAACAATTGGAATTGCGACTTCTTGCAGTTGTTGATGAGCTCGTTCGTGAAGCGGCGTGACATCTCCTTCATGGAGGACACCACGGCGCCGGAATTGGTCGACGACTATGTCGATGGCATTGCCTGTTGGTATGAGAGCGACAAGACGTCGAAGAAGTGCGACGGCGGCGCGAGCGGTCAAACTGATGCCGCCATGGAGTTGGCCATCGTGCGCAATGACATCAAATCCTTCGTCGAAATGGTCGAGAAGAAGTTCGTCAAAGTGTATCGCATATTGGACGAAATGAAAATGCGTTTGTAGACAAGACAAGACAAGACAAAAGAACAACGCGTCAGCAATTAATAATCAAAATAAACATTATTCTTTCTTATATTTAATCAAACATTATATATGCATGCCTAATGGACAAACTATTAATCAAATCAAATCAATATTACAAATTATGCTTATCGTTAATTTTATTGTTTAAGTGAAGCGACAAACAGACAAATTCTTATTTTATTCAATAAAGTTTATTGTGTATCTTTAATCAAAGGGTCTAACATATTTCGTTCGGTTATTTTTGTTGTTCTTTTTTAATTTGCAATGTATTTTACACAATTTGGTTTGAGTAATATAAGAATTAAAGGTTGTCATAGGCAAGAATCGTCACGAGGCAAAGTAGAGACGAGTAGAGCCATGATTGGCGTACTCAAGACTGGTCTTCTTTGTCTTTAATGTATGAGCAATTGACTGACTGACAGACTCAACTTGAGATCTACAAAATTATTGTTCCGATTGAGTTAAAATTTTGCTTTAAAAAAAAAAAGAATTCCTGGAAGTCTAAGCTAATATCAGTATAAGCTTCTATGGAATGCAGCAAAGAACATATCATGAAAAATAAACTAATATTGTTTCTGCATTTCGCTCATTCCCATTTATGTTTTATGTTATTTCAACTTCATACATTATTCAAGGAAGCTTAACTCAAGCGAAGTTTTTGACAAGAACTTTTTTCTTAAAGGCTTTAATTAATTCATTTGTCCAAACAGCCATTTAATTGAAGTCTAATTAATAATCCTTTGAAAGTGAAGTGAAGCACTCACTTATCATGGCATCAAACACAAACAAGAAAAAAACTGACAACGCGCTTATATACAATAATCCCTCAAAGGTGTATAAAATACACTTTCATAATAACTCATGACAATCAGCAGAACAGAACAGAACCGAACAGAACGGCACGACACAGCAACCTGATTATGTCAATTTAAAACGCATTATGCAAAATGTATTGAAAAGGTGGCAAATAAAACCGACAAAACTTAATTTAAAAGCACGCCAACTGACATGTACAGACATGCTGGGGTAAGCAGGGGCTGAGGGTCAGTGTGTGAGACGATGTCAGTTGTCAGGCCGACATTAATGCGCCGATGGCATTACAGTTAAATATCTCCTCACTTTAAAAAAAAATACAAAATAAATACCTGACATCAACACACAAACACACACACAGACACACTCATACATAAGTATATGTGCGGCATGAGTGTGCAATCAAGCAGCCATTTAAATTTATAGTTCATGAAAAAAAAACAACACACAAAAAGTAAACAACTTTTGAAATATGAACAAAAAAAAAAAAGCAGTCATTATCGAAGCTTCAATGACAGCTTAGCACATACAACATGGCAAACAATACGTTTGTGGGTGTGAAAGTACAGACATGTATGTATCTGTGTTGGCTCCTACTCGATTGTCATTATAATACTTGTTAAATTTTTTTATTACAACTCAACCAAAAATGAAGCAACAAAAACAAACAAACAACGAACCGAAAAAAACAACATTAAAAATATAAAAAAATTGAACGTTCGAAGGCAAAATAAAAAAACAAACACTCACTTTTGTATAGCATACTTTTAAGCTTGTCAAACAATTAAGTTGTCAGAGCGTTGCCATATTGTGTGTAAAGTGACAACAACAACAACAAAAGCAACAAAATAAGCGACTTCAACGACAGACAACACACACACTCTCTTACACACACACACACACACACACACACACACACACACACACACCGAAAAAAAACATATAACAGTAAAACTTTTTCTTACATATGTTTTTAGTAGTTGTTGTTTTTTTTTTTGTTGTTGTTGTCGTGTAAGTTGTTTTTTTTCTTACGTAATTTTCTAATTAGCACAAAATGGCGCACACACACATATAAGTAAAGCAGTGTTGGCTTACTCAGAAGGAACGTGCGTGATATTCTTGCTCAGTGTGTGTGTCTGTGTATGTGTGCATAAATTATGCTTAACATGTGCGACATGCTTTTTCTTGCCACCAGAAGTAGCAACAACAACAGCAACTACAACAAAACGACAACTTGAACAATGCTGAGACAGTAACATTTCCGCTTCCGCTTGTTTTATTTTTTTTTTTTCTTCTTCTTTATTGTTCGCAAAGCAAAGCAATAAGTTAACTTTTTGATATTCTTAGAGCAACATGATGTCTTTTTAGACTATAAACGAGACATATTATGCATTCTATCTTCTTTCTTCCATTCCTATGCCACGCCCACCACTACAACACAACCGAGAAGCCACAGGTTTGTCTGCTTTTGACTGAAAAAATCTTACAAAAAACTTGCATACTCATTAGTCCCACAAAAAATAAGAAGACTTTCAAGTTTTTGCAGCTTCTTTTGTTGTTCGCTTAAAAGTCTTCTTTTTCATTTCATTTTCGGCGATTCTTCAAATTAATTAATTTGCACTTTTTAGTCTACGCAATTTTACTTTAAGTGCTTTTAATAACAAACGCTAATTGTTATTAATTGCTTACTGTGTGCGTGTGTTTGTGTGTGTGTGTCTATTATTTTGTTAGCATAAGTATTGCTGAAGGCGACGGCCATGTTTTCATTGGCCAAATGTAAACTTCGTGGTGGTTTACTAAGAACAATGCAAACACAACAATAACATTGAAGAACAAAGAAGAAGAAGACTGTCTGTGTGCGAGTACAAACAGTTGTGTTGCTTTTGTTACTCAAGCAAAACGCTTAACTAAGCTTAAGTTCACTGTTGAAGCGATTAAGGCCAAGACATAACTTGAAGCCCACCTTGTGGTCGAAAGCTTAGTTGCTTCGATGAGCTGTGAGAGGAGAGGAGAGCAAAGCGAGTTAAAGCAATTTGATGTTAGCAAAGTCAATGCGTTTGAATTGAATTGAAGATGCTCAACAAAGTGTCTGGCAAAGCGCATAAGCTGCTTTTAACTAACAGCCAAGAGAACTGAAACGCACACAGCTTTGAACAAAGCCAACGTTGTCAAATTCCAGCAAACGTGAGCTCGAAGCAATTGAATTTGCCAGCGAGCGCTCTACAGTCAACTAATTGTTGTACGATAACGACAAACGGAGCGAAAAGTGCAGCTGCTGCACAGAGTAGTCACAGCACAACGTTTGCTCCTGGCGCAAATGAGCGCTCATTACGTTAAGACACGCACGCACGACGACTGAATAATGGCCAAATGAAGTGAAGCAAACAAATAATTACACAGGCCAACAAGAAAATGAGAATGATCAATTAAAACTCTCGAAATTACAATACTTTTTTAAACAAGCTTACAAGATTTCTCAAGAACTACTGAACCTATCGATGTTGTTCAAATTTAAATCTATCATGTAGCGGAAAGTTACACGATATCTCGTTCAAAAGTCGTCGGAAAAACAAATGATCCGTCATTTTAATCCAAAAAGGAAATACATATCATGTAGTATAAGGAATAAAATTAAAAATTTTTCTTTTAAAAATTACAGCTGTTTTGAAAAAAAGATATTTTCTTGAAAGTTTGAGGATAAAAAAATATAAAAACTTTCAAAATGGGCGCTCAATCGTTTGCCACACAATCGATTTTGTTTCTGAGAAAATCTCTTAATATATCTTATACAACATTTCGACATTTGTATTGTACTTAATATTTTAATCTGAGAAATTAGTGGATGGTATGACTATTCAACATTTTTTTTCGGAATTTGCGCACCAAATTACTGAGTTGGTCTGTGTTGTCAATGCACATGACAAAATTTAAAAACAATTAACCCAAAAATCAACTCAAAGTTTTAATTATAAAATAGTTATTTTTAAATTTAATTTGAATTTTCAAAAATTTCAAACAACAACCAATGTGTTTTCATTAAATTTTAGCTAAGCGCATTAAAAGGAATTCAAAATAACAACATCAACAGCAGCAACAACAACAACAGCCACAAAAATAAACAAGAGTTGTTAGCAAAACGAGTTGCTCATTTATGAAATAACCGCTAATTGTACAAAATACCAAAAACAAAACGAAAAAAGAAAAAAAAAACAGTTCTTGAAATATTGCTGCATACTTATAGGCAGCTGTTGCAGTTGTAGTACAAACACAGGCGCTCGCTGCTGTACGCCAATCCGCCATTAAATGCTTCGACGCTAATTAAGCGTAAATTTATGCAAACGCATGTTGCGCATACGCCCATTTGTATGCATGTTCGTGTTGGTAACTGTATGTATGTGTGTGTGTGTATGTAATGACAACCCTGGCCCGCCCACGACATGCAACTCATTTAACGCGCACTTTCTCGCTTATTTAGATTCATTTGCCACATTTTGGTGCTAATTATTAGCATAAAATTGCCCACAAAATAGCGCGAAAAACAAGTTGAAAACATAAAAAACCAAAAACACAGCTCGCCCGAAAGTAGGCAACAGACATTTCGCTTAATTATTGTAAACAATATTTATTTATTTTTTTGGTTTTCGTCCGCCGTTGCTTAAGCACTTTTAAGTGGCTTTAATTTACACAAAAATACAGACAGACACAGACTCACACACACACACACACACACACACACACACAATCAAACACACACAGTCACAGAGAGCGACACACACAGACACACTCATACAAAACTATGCCGTTAGCAGCTGTGGCACGTCACGACGCACCGCAATAAAATTAAATTTATTAATGCTTTTTTTTATTTTTACTTACGCCTAAAAGTAGGCAGTTCATTTATGCGCTAAATTAGTTAAAAGCAATTGCATGTAATTTAAGTGAATTAGTTGACTGCCTCTGCCGCTGCTGCTTCTTTTTATTGTATTATGTACGGCAATTTGAGTTTTTGCTAAATTCTTTATTGCGCGCAAAAGCTGAAAATGCCGGAAGTGGAGGCAATATTTTGCCGGAAGTACAGTTAGACTCATTTGAAAACGCACAAAGCACACAAAATTTTATATTTAAACAAGAAAGCAAATGTTCTGTGCACAAACACACACACACACACACACTGGGAAGCATTGCAAATACACATGCTAAATAAATAAACATTTAAATGAGGCATACTTCACGGCGCACAACGAAAACATACGTTTTCGTTGAATTTTATTTGATTTCGTGTTTTATTTGCTTTGACTTTGCACAACATTTTCGTCGCTGCGAAGTCTTTGATACACAACGGCAAGCTGACGCACATCTTGCCTGATAATATTTGCACAAAATTAACGCAAACAATGACACATTTGGCAATAAAACATGTGCAAATACAAACGGCACGAAAAGAAGGAATGTGAACATTTGCCGAAGCAGTCGCAACGCGTTTGCCAAATAAGTAATGTTGTTTTAAATAAGTGTTGTAAAACGTATGAATATTAAGTGCGTATGGGTGTGTGTGACATCCCAGTAGGATAAATACGATAAGCTTGACGAAAAACGCTTTTCCAAAATGCCTTCCCAGAGGGAAGAAGAAAATACTGGCAAAAAAGCGCCTTAATTTGAACCCTTTACCTCGGAAGGTGTTTTGAAACAAAGGAAGGGCTTTTACTCTATCAAGTTTAATTTGAAAGATTTTTATTTGAATCAAAATCTTCTAAAACACATTAAGAAGTGAGAAGGGTAGCGCCACCTATCATGAAAAAGGCTATCACTCATATAACAAACTCCATTTGAATCATAAGATTTAGTAAGCAATTTTGTGCTTACTTATCAGGCATGCAGAACCAAGTTGGAAGGCCTGAAAGGTCCAATTGGGATGACAAAATTAAACGAATGCTTTAAATTGCTACTGAGATTCTAAAACATAAAATTAAACCATAAGTAAGACTTTTTTTTAGACATTTTGTTTTTAGAACATTTCCTTTTACACACACCAAAAACAAAAACTGCAAAGCATGTGTCAAAACAATCGCTGGCCGTAGTAAACATGTTTTATATAAAACTTGTCCCCCTAAGTTGGAAGTACTAACACAGTCCCAAGACGTTGATCCTTTTGTCCTAAGGCGGCAATCAACTTTAAGTGTAACCACACTCTTATTTAAGCATAGCACGTGAAAAATGCCGCACCTAATGGCATGACATACATGAAGTTAAATGCGCACGTAGTCAACAAAAAAAAAAAAATGAAAAAAATAAAATAAAATCGAAAAAAAAAAATAAACAAAGAAGAATTCTAATCAACGCACATTGCATACAAAACGAATAGATTACAGCTCAACAATCATGCGCCCTAAATTATGCAACAAACAATTCAGTAACGCTTTAATAAATATTCTATAAATGTTGCGAACCCAAAATGCAAATGACAAATTCACTCACACATTCACTGACTTATAGCCCCTTCCTCTCTCACTCCCCCTGTCTCTTCCTCTCTCTTTTTCTCTCTTGCTTTGTGTGCATATGTGCTTGTGTGTATGTGGATTGCTTTTTCATAGAAGTGTAAAATATTCAATCATTTGTTCGCTTTCAAATGCGACAATTTGTGCTTTTTGCAAAATTTATGCACAGCTACGCAAATCATTACGAATGTGCAGAAAACATTTGCAAATCGCATATAAAATGGAAAAGCAACAAACATACAAAAAAATCATAAAGAATATGTAATATGTTATGTGACTTATAGAAGTTCAACGAAGCTTATTATGCAATGTTCGATAATAATGCAAATTTGTAAGAGAAATGCGTGTATGCGACAGGGTTGTCACATTCCTCATTTTTCCTTTTTAAGTTTTAAACTTATTTGAATTTCTTGAACGAGAGTTTTTTTCAATTTTCTTTTTAAATTGTTTTTTTTTCTTTCATCTCTCTTATTTTATTGAAAAAAAGCATAGTTTATTAAAATTGCTTCGCTTACCAACACTGCTTTGCGCTTTTATTGCGTTTGCATTTATTGCGCAATAAAACGCATCAAGCGAAAAACTCATGAGAAAATGTTCATTGCACAACAAAAATGCAAAGATTCTTCGACTGATGATGATGACAAGATACAACTTGAGCTGTTTGTCCCAACTTTCAATCGTTCGTTTATTCGCCTTTCAATTGATCTGATCTGCTCGTCTATGCAATATGTAAGCTAGTTAAAATTGTTGTTGGTTGTTGTTTGGTTTTTATTGTTGTTGTTGTTGCTATGCGAGCTGCAGTTGACAACGAAGCTTTGGCATTTAATACGCATTGCATTGCATTTGGTCTCAACTGACCAAAATCACTTTTAGTATTTTCACATGAGTTGGCAGCACAGCACAACACACACAAGCCAAGCACAAACGAGTACGACTGACTTGACTTGCATTTGATGCCATTATGTGTTTTCTTTCGCTTATATTGAATTTGTTTGCTGTCTTTTGGTTTTTTCTTCTTCTTCTTTTCCATATATGCAATATATGTATGTGTACTGTATTGGGAATAGTTTTTTTTTTTTGCTTTGCAATTTTATCGTTTTTCAATGCAAAGCAAAAAAGGAAAATTGAATTTAAAGATAAAAAAAAAAAAATATCAAAAAGCAGCAATCACATGACTTCGCAGCTTATGTATTTGCTGTCTTTGTCACACTTGTTGTTGTCATTGTTGTATGCTCGCACAATTACAAGCAAGGCAGACAAACAATTTGTCGTTGTTCAATGATGTGTTGGCTTACATATAAAAATAGCGCATCGATAACAATTCAATTGTTATTGGCTTATTGGCAGAGTCAATTTCATATTATACATTTTAACAAACAATTGTTTTTGATTCCCTTTGCTTTATTGTGGTCTGAAATATTTACTTATTTATTTATTTCTCTTTTAATTTTACAGGTGAGTGCACGCTATGAATAAGTAAAAGAAGCCAACAAGAGTAACAGCACAGAAAAAAAAAATAACAAAGCATGAGGTAAGTTACACGTGGCAATCAAGAATGCTGCCTCAGCCTCTGTCGCTATCGCTGTTGCTGTTGCTGCTGCGACGAAGACCGCAGCACGCAAGCGAAATGGCAACAACGAAAGGCACTTTACATTTTAAATGACGTTTGCGGCTTGCGCGAGCGCAACGGTGAGCGTCAAACCTCAACGTAAGCGACAACGTGAAGAGAGTGAGAAAGAGCGTAAGCAAAAGTGTGAGCGCAGGCAAGCAGCTGTACATGAGTGCCTCTGTATGTCTGTGTGTGAGTGAGTGTGCATATCAGCAAACGCGCATTAATTCCCAAACGTCTGCGCGTGGATTTTTACTTTTGTTTTTGCATTTCTGTGTTCTTCTTTACGGTTTTTTTTTTTATTTTGGATTTTTTGGTTTGTGTTCAACTTTTTATTTATTTTCTCGATGTTGTTGTTGTCAACAACTCTGCTTGCACTGCCAACAACCGCAGTCTCAGCCCGGAGCTATTAAAATGCCATGACAACAATTAAAAACTACAAAAAAAAAATGCAACAAAAAAATTGTGAAACAAGTGCAAAATGTCGTAGCAAAAGTGCTGACCTCGTCACATTTATCGTGTCTATAATTTATGAAAGCCAAGCGAAAGAGCAGCAGACAAATAACGCCGTAGGCAACCAACGCCAATGCAATAATAAAGAAAAAAGGCTAAAAGGTGCCAGCAGGCCAAGGTATGAGAGGTCAAAAGGTGAAAGGCGTAGCGAAAAAAAAAAATGTAAACTTGTAACTTGCAACTCTTGTCGTAACTTCTTCTTCTTTTTATTCGCTATTTTTACTTCACATCGCGCATTTGGCCAATCCATGCTGTGACTGTGACTGTTGCTGTTGCTGTTGCTGCTTCTTCTTCCACCTTGACATCAGACATTCAACGTCCAACAAAGCCTAACAATTTCTATACGTGTGAATGTGTCTTTTTCTGTTTTTTTTTTTTGTGAGTCTGCTTTTGTGTCCGTCTGTCCTTGAGGATTTGGTTAACCTTTTTTTTTATATTATTGTTGCAGTTGTTGTTATTGTTATTACAGTTGTTGTAGACAACGTCGCTACATAAATAATTGAAGCCAAAAGCCAGACGCACCTTTTTTTTTTTACCAACCTTCCGCACATTTTGCCATTCACAGTTTTTTCTTGCTTTTTTTTTGTTTTGGTCTTCTTCTTTTTTTTTTTTTTTTATTTTTGTCGTCGCACTTTTTGTGTGACTTTTGTGTTGTACTTTTCGCCATTGTAAACTGCCTGCGGCATATGATGTTTCAAAAGCGCTTTTCATGCCTTTTTTCCGCTTTGGCGTGGCATTTTTTTATTGTTGTTCATTTCTTTCTTTTGCTTTACTAAATTTTCTAGCACACCATTCACTTTTTTGCCGCACTGCATTTTTGCGCTTTTCATTTTCATACGCTGACGCTGAGCTCGCTGAGTGCTGTAAATTCTAGTTACTGAAATTATAATATGGCGCTGCTTCCGCTGCAACAACTTGCCAACTGTTTCCGGCTTAAAACCGATCTCGACACAGTCGCCTATTTGAACCTCAAACCAATGCAGATTTTAATATTGTCTCTGTTGGCAAAAAAGCAGGAAGTAAAAGCAAAAACGGGAAAAAAAGAAACAAAGGGCAAAAAAATAAAAAAAATAAACTAAAAGACAAGGAAAAAACTTTTGCACATATTTTTTTGTTTTTTTTTTTTTTTACTCTGTTTCATTTCTATTTTTGTAATTTTTTTTTTCATACACTTTTCTCACTCCAACTTTAGCAAAACTTTATCTGTTGTATTGCGTGGCTATTGTTGTTGTTGCTGCTTTTGCACTTAAGCCGCTTTGGAAATTGTTAAGAATTTTCATGCGGAAATGCTCACATTTGTTAGAATGTGCTGAGGCAAGCAGAAAGTCTGTTATTTCGACAATTGGACGAACGACCGAAAGGACGAACGAATGAACGTTAGAGCAGTTAACACTTTAACTTTTAATGTGCATGTGAACAATCGCCTTTGCCTTTGCCTCTGCTACGGCAACCGTAATTTCCGCTCCTTTTAACAGAAAAACTTCATAAATTATGTGCAGTAAAATGCCGCTTTGACTTGAGCAATTCTTTTCACATTTGTTGCCCTCAACTGACTGACTGACTAACTGACTGACAGACCAAAGCCGCAGAAGCGTCAAAGTTGCTTTATCAACGGAAAAAAAAAAATTGTAATCTACTTTTGTGCGTGCATGTTCACTTATTTCGGCAAACCAATCACTAAAAGACTTACTTAACTCAAGTCAACACAAATACGACACAATGTCAAACACACACACACACACACACATGTACAACCAACAAAAGTTCTTAAGCTCGCCGTTTGCCATAAATTTTCGACAGTTTCTTTGTGTTTCTGATATGATTTATTCACTTTGCCTTGCAGGCAATTATTTAAAAGTTGGCATTTGCCTTTTTTGCGCTCGTGTTCATTTTAATAAACTCGCCCGTTTTATTCGTTGTCGTTGTCATAGTCACACACACACACACACATATACGTATACAAAATGCCTTTCATAAGCGATTTTTCAATTTGCATATGTTACACATGTATAAGCAGCCATGTGTGTGCGAGTGTGTGTGTGTGTGGTCGGCTCAGGCTCAGAACTCAATTTGTTGAATGAAATTGCCTGCAAATGATTTAGTTGACACTCATTTTCAGACATAAGCCTAGCATTTTTTCAACTTAACGTTTTTTTAACAGAATTTTGTGAAATTTATTTTAAGATTTTTTTTTTTTTGTGTTTAAAAATTCCAAGACTTAAATAATATTATCTGCTACATTGAGCGAATTTTTTTATTTTACAATAACTTATTTAATATAGCTTAATTGCTTGTCATTCGCACAGCCAACCATGCCAAGCCAAAAGAGAATGAATGAATAAATATTGCGCAAGTATATAAAACATAATCTTTGTGTCTTCATAAAACCTAATCTGGCAAATAATAAATTCATGACCGAAATTAAAACCTTTCTGTGTATTTTTTTTTTTTTTTTTGTGCGTTTTTGTTCGCTGACCAACAACAAGCCATAAATCGCTGTAAATGCGAACGACCACAGACGACTGGCGTGCAATACGATTTGCTAAATTTTATAATTTCATTTTATTTAATTCAAAATGCGCGCACATCCAACCAACCCACAGACCAACAAAATAAACAGACGGCCAACGTTCGCCTGACAAGCCAACAATGACTTCGACTGGCAGGCAAGGCAGGTGGCAAGCAGCGTCGGACGACGGCAAGCCTTTACATTAATAATGTATGAAAAAAATCTAATTAAAAAAAATCTCTGTGCTATATTCGGTATTTTGTTGAGTCAGGTCCTCTGTGCTAAAATGTTATTAATGCGCATGAGTCGCGAAAATACTTTTAGTCATACATGATTTATATGTTAAATAAATTACCAAAAATTAATGTTCGCATTTGATGGATTTTGAAGCAGCGTTGATGTTGATGATAAAGTTTATGTAATATTAAATGAGAATTTGCCAAAAGTGCCAATATCAGCTTGCCGGAAGTGTACGTATACGCAATATTCACATATGTATGAACACAAAGCTTAAAGCCAATAATACTTACTACAAGATGAGCACAAGAAGACATAAAATAAAAGTACAAAAAAAGACACTTTAGTAATGACAGAGAGAGAGGGCAAGAGAGTAGTAAAGTCGGTCATCGTTGCTGCTTAATGAGGCACTCAAGATAAAGTAATCCAGAACCATAAGTTCTTTATGAAAACTTTTATGTTGTTGGGCGAGCGCTTAATTAGATTTCGTAGCATAACATAAAATGTTTACGATTAAAAGAAGTAAAAGTAGTAGTAAAAACACTCATCCACACACAGACCCAAGTCACTTGGCTTGCCATCTCCTCCACTCAGCCGGCCGACCCAACAAGCTGGCAAGCAATTTAAGTTTGCTTAGCAAATGTGGCGAACGTTAAGTGTGTAAATAGTAAGCTAAGTCTGTCATAAAATATATTTGAGTGTGCTATCAGTTCTGTTTGTCCTTCTGATCGGCCTACGTGCGTTTGTCACTAACTAACTTCCGTTGTCGATCTGTCAATGTTGAAGTTTAGCATATGTCAGCCAGCTTGCATATTTAGCACACATATTTTACGCCATTAGCATTACCTATATCCCATACACACACACAGATCTATGCAGGTATAATACCTTCAGGCATATGCTGCGTATACGTAATTTTATTTTATCTAAGTGCCAAGCGGAAAATATATTTTTTATTAATTTTCTATACAATTTGAAGGCATAAAGTTATCTCTTAACACATATGTAAACCATCTGCCAATTAATAATAAAAAAGAGAAGTTCGAAAAGGAAGAAGAAGAAGAACGCTGTTAGTGCTCTGTGAATCGACAAATCCCAAAGCCAAAAACATCAACAATAACAACAACATAAGCCACATAACCTTAACAGTTTATAACGAGCTTGTAGCCAAAGGACATGTACAGACTTCACGCACGCACGAACGCACACACACACACACATACACACAAACTCATATTTACACTCACTCAAGGGTCTCTACTGACAATTTCATTAATAAATTTTTTCCTTTTTTTTTTTGCTTTTTACAAACAACAACAAAGCAAAAAAAAAATAAAATAGGAAATACTCAGACCCCCGTGGGTCTAATATATTTTGCAATTTCTTCATAGACGCTAATTTCATAGGACGCGACGGCGTTGTTTCATAAATGAGGGTAGCATGTAACTGTGGTCGTGTCTCGCTCCTTTTCTCCGTGTGTGTGTGTGTGTGTGCGTAATACAGTTGTTGCTTTTTGGCTTTCAATTGACGCGCCACGCAAAGTTTCATGTTCAAGTAGTAACAAACGCTGCCCTTTACCCCTCACACACTTCACCCCTTCGCGCACGCAACGCTGAGTGGCCTTGCGACGTGATGTGCGCTAAACTTGACGCAAAACCCCTCAAGTTGAGCGCTTTTTTTCCTGTTTTTTTTTTTTACTCACGCAGCTAATACAAAGCAAATATTGCTTAACAACGTTGCTAACTAACAAAGCCATGTTTTTACTCTCCGTTTTCTATACTTTCCTGTACCCCTGACCCGACTAGCCAATGGCCTTAGGGCTGCTAAGCAAATGAACGCTTAGAGATGCTCAGCAAAGCAACTAAGCATGATGAGAACGTTGCTTAGTAAATTTACAACGTTGGCATAGTTTTTGTTTATTTATTACATTTTTTATTCTATTTTTTTTTTCAATATTATTTGCAATAAACATAAAACAAATCAATGCCTAAAAGCAAAAATACAACTTTAAAATTGATTGTCCTTTGCTCAAGCACAACTTCAAAATAATCATTAAGGCATATAAGCAATTTTTGTTTGGTTATTTTAACAAATTTAACGACAATCTGACGCAAAAGCGCATGAAATCTTTTGATTTAAGGCAGCACAATAAGAAGATACAGTTTATTAAGCAGAAAAATACAATTGAGCAAAAATATAATAATCCTTCATAAATAAGCATATGAAATTCGACACAAGCCGAAAGCAAAAACAAAAAAACGAAAAACAAAAACTCTTATAAGAATAACAAAAACAAAAAAAAAAGGTTATAAGTCCGTTGTATGAGCACATCAGGGCATGAATGCTTTTGCAAAACTCTATCGGCTTATGTTGAGCGATTTGTGTGAATTAAGAGCTCAGAGTTGAAAATAAAGCAACATTTTCATTACTCAACGCAAACATGAGGTTAAAATTTTAGAAACTACAAACGCATGCAGACACACACAGCTGATCCGGCATCTGTAGCAATTATCATGAGCGTTATACTTGCCTAAGTTGGGCAAAGGCAGCTGTGAACGTATATAAATTCAAGCATTCGACAGCAGACAGGCGTGTATGTGTGAGTGTGTGTGTGTGTGTGGGTGACCGCATAGAACGAAAGTCCTGCTGCAACCATTGTACATAAGACATAAACTCAACAATTTGTAGCCGAATTATGTTGCAAAAAGAAAAATAAAGCGAGTGTGAGAACAAAAAAAAAATTAAAATTAGAAACAAAGAAAAATTGTGTAGTAAAATGAAAGAAATATAGGCAAAAGAGCACAAAGTGTAAGTGAGAAGCTTACACACTATGACTTTATGCCAGCGGCTGGATAAAGACTAAACACACACACACACAAGCACACGCACACATGCTGATTTATGCTTGTTGAAAAAATGTGTGCGGTTGTGTGGAAATTGCCGACATTACTTTGACTTTTATACAAGACAAGGCAAGGCAAGTGAAGTTGTACGCTCACATCTGAGCGCTGAGCTTCTATGCGCGCCTAAGGCAGCGAAAAGGTTAAAAAAAAATAATGCACAGGAGATAAATGTTGGTTAACCACAGGACATGCGAGCGTGCTGCAACTTTCGCTCTATCGAAGAACAGGAGTCTGAAATATGTGTACGTACGCTATCCCTGCCAAGGCATATAACAATAGTCAAGGTAAACGAAATGGAAAATACGCTGAAACAAAGCGAAACAACAAAGCTTTGCATTGAAGGACAATAGTCATGCATTGCTTTTGTGCTCCTGTTTTTATACAGCCTTGTGTGAGTATGCGGTCTGGCTTGTTTTAGTTAAGTGAATGCAATGGATTGTTATGTGGTTGTGTGTGTATGAGTTGCGTGCATAGTTTTCTTTACACTCAAATGCATATTGCCATAAATTGTAAGAGTTTTTCGGTACTTTAGGTATGCACGCCTCAAAGTATGCTGTGCTTTTTCTGAACAATTCTTTTGAATGTTTTCTTTTTCAGTTTCTTATTCTCTTCAATGCATAACATATTGTTTGTTAGCTTGTGCGCTTTCCATGCTCTAAAATTTGGCCCAACTATTCGCAAATTTGGCAAATTATGCCTCTAAGTATGTTGCATACTTTTGTGCTGAATAATTGTTGAAGACTCCCTCAGGCAGTAACAAAAGTACTTAAAGAACGCTTTTTTCTGTTTTATTTGGTTGCCTAAAACTATGCAATAGTTTTGCTTACATACTTCTAATTAATTTAGATAAAAAAAAAAATATTTTTACACAAAAGTCAGGTAATTTTTGTTTCTATGACTTTTCTCCCCCAATTTAGTGGCCAAATATTTTATATATTTTTAGTTATATATATTTTATTCATGTATTTTTCTGATGCAATTAAATACTTCGTATTCAAAACACGCGGCTTTTAAGGCGTCGCAGAGTGGGCGACATTGTTGCGGTGAGACGATTGAAAAGATCGCATCCAGAAGATCTGGTAACCAGATCATTTTAAGTTTTGTTTTAATTTATTTTCAATACAGTAACATTTATGTTTAATTTCATTTCACACTTTTTTTTTTTTTTTAATTTAAGTTGTTTTGTAATTTTTTGTACATAGTTTAATTTAAGTTGTTTATTTTTATAATAACAGTAAAATTAAAGATTCTAAAGTGAAAAAAAAAAAAAAAAAAAAAAAAAAAACGCCTAAAAATATGCAAACAAATTTTTGGTTTTTGTTTCTACTTTTATATAAAAAACCAAATAACAAATTTCAATGCGAAAAATATCGAATGTCGGTTATCCTGACAACAAGTAATTGGCCGAGGCAACAAAAATAAGCGTCTGTTGTTTTTTGTAGCATTTTGTTGTTAAATTCATTTTTTTTCTTGCATAGTTTCGGGCTGATTTGGTTAGGAATTGTTTAAATTTTATTTGTGATGATTGTATTTGCGTTTTAGTTGTTATTTCATTTATTATTACCATAAAATCGTATGTAGGTATACAAATACGCGTAACAAAACAAATACAAAATTTGTTTATTTGATATGCTGCCAAAAAGTATGCATTACATTTTAACAATGAATGCAATAAAAAACTGCTTTTAATAATATTTTTTAATATTTTTTTATATAAGTTCTTTCAACAACACAACGCGATTGTATTAACGTTATTTTTTTTTTAACTAATGCCCTAAAAGTATGCTATAAAATTGTGAATAGTTAACAAAACTGCTGAAAACAGAAGCCATTTTGAATGTAAATTTTAATTGGTGTTTTTTTTTTTAATTTACAGTATTTTATTTTATTTTTATTGCATTTTTAGTTGTTCAAACATGAATAAATTTATAATACTTTTAATAATATAATAAAACAAAGGGTATTGCTTAAAACGATCCAAATGAAAATATTTTCCGACAAATCATAAACTATAAATTACAATTATGTATTTGTGTGTGCGTGACTTTGCATATCAAAGTGCAACGAATCGAATCTCACTATGCAAATTCAAAAATAATGCTTATAATGAAATAGCAAAATCAAATCATGATTGTGTCAACAACTTGTCGCACAACAGAAAGAAGCAAACAAATAAAATGCTAAGCACAACAATTTTGTTGTTTAACAGCTGAGACGTGAGTCGTCGTCGTCAACGTCGTCGTTCTCATTGTCACTTATGGAACATGTCGTCTGCATGCTCTTCCCCTCAGCCCAACAACGTTTATTGAGTGACAAGCTTCCAATGTGTGTGTGTGAGTGAGAGGTCTAAGTAGAATGTCTGCAATGACTTATATATACAAATAGTTTGCTTTTCATTTTTTACTGTCTTTGTTTTGCACTCACTTTCGTTACAAAGTGTTGACGTTGATGTGTAAAATTACTTGAGAAATTGTAGCATACTTGTTGGCGCGCAACGTTAGCGCATTTTATGTTAGAATTTGCTCTGCGGCACATGTGCCATGGCATTATAGAACCGTCAGCGACACACAAACTCAACTCATCTCACCTCACGTCAGTTTGCACCTTGCGGCACTGGCTTGATTTTGGTTAAAGTTCATTTTGTTTGCCAAGCGCGCCAAGCCCCTAAAACCGCGCACTTTATCGACTGTCAGAGAACCTGACTAACAGACAGACTGACTGACTGGCTTATTTTGTTGTTGAGCTGTTGTTTGTTGTGGCCTTGAAGACGGCGCTAATCTCTTGTGTGCATTGTTGTTGTGTTACGCTGTGTAGCAAACGCCTAAAATACTGCAACAGTTTACTTGAAATTTTTGCTACTTTTACATGAGTGCAAAAGCAAACAAACCAACAAATAACAAACAAAAATAAAATGAAACAAAGAAAAAAATACCAAAGTAAATATGTGGCATACTTTTTGGCGAGCGCGCACGCTAAACTTTTTTAAGTGATTTATGCACGTTTTGCACTTGTATTACTTTGCTTTTCTTTAGCCTTTGTCTTTATTCAATTTTTGTACACTTTTTTCGCCCCTTTGGTTGCTTTATTATTTGCCTGAAGCTTTTCACGCGATTTTCGGCATAAATACAATTTTCTCTTTTTATTTTTAAATTGTTTTATGTTCTTATATGTTGTTTTCTTAATCTGTTGAGGCTCATAGGCAAAGTCAGTGTAGAAACGTGGCCTATTTTATCTTTGAATAAACAAAATTTCATATGCTTTTACAAAAATAAGAAAATTTCGATATTTTTTTCGTAATTTTCTTTAAAAAAATTTCGAAGGATTTTCTGCTTTTACTTTCAGCGACTTAGACTAAAATCTCTTTCACTTTTCATATTCACATGAAAAGCAAAAAGTAATAATAATAAATAAAGATTATTTTTTAATTCTACTTTTTTTTTTTTTTTTTCTTTTGTTTATTAATTTTCCAACAAGTGTTTTAATTTCGCTTTTGTTTTTCAACGCTTTGGCAAAAGTTTTACACAAGCAGCAAATGAACGTATTACATATGAGATGCTCATGCATGTGTCTGAGTTTGAGGCTTTATGGGCTTCGCTGAGCTGAGCTGAGGAGGCTGCACTTAATGAAATTGTAATAAAAATGTATACGCTCTCACAACGTTTACAAATTTCGTGTCCTTGTACGCTCTACAACAACATGCTTCCTGCCGTTTCCATGGCCTCATTTATAACTGCCTTTAAATTGTATTTGTCTTGACGATTTGCCTCACTGCTATCATACTACTCATGTATGTATGTACATGAGGGGATTCGTATAACTGCCGTTTGTTTTCAACTCCGCACAATTGTCGACATGTATCTAAATGTGTATGTGTGTGTGTGTGTGTGTGTGTGTGCTTGTGTTTACAAAAGTTGAAGGCATTAAGCTGCTCGTTTCATTGTCTGTGTTTATTTTAGCGTGCATAAATTCAGTGTCTCATGTGTTTATGCGATTTTCTTCGCTTGTTTTACTTCTTCTTTTCTTCTTTTTCAATGCCTTTTGTTCATTCACTTGCCGCTCTCGCTTTTCAAATTGAATTTTCCGGTATTTTAATTTCTTTATTGCTGCAAGCACATTAAAAAATCATTTCAATGCCTACATGGCTGTGTGTGTGTGTGTGCGTGTGTGTCTGAGTCGCTCAAATGTAACGCATTAAATGTTAATGTGTGCAATAAATATTTTTACATTTACGTTCTCGCGTATTGCCAATGAGCAAATTCATTCATTTATTAGTTAATATCATTTCCTTGCTTCATTATGCCGCAAGTCAAGCATTTTGAATAATTTAGAGGAACATGTTTTATTTGAGTTACTTTTACATTCCTTACAATCAATCACTTAAAGTGTGGCTGGAACAAAATGATCACAGGTCTTCAATAATTGTATAGAATTTAATAACTTTAATGAAGGTTTTAAATTGACCAGCTATTTCTTTGGATATCAAATTATTAATGAATGAATTTAGCTCTTTATACTTAAAATATAATTATGAATAATGATAAATGTATCTTCAATTACATAAGTGGATTGAATTTTGTTCGTTTATTTCGGCTGATAAAACAATAATAATTCCATATTCCCTCTGATCCCATCTCCCAGACTTTTAGTATGCATTGTACACTGCAAAGATCGACACTTCCTTTGATTAACTGAGGATTGTACAATCGGTAGCATCTTCTTACGAGCGATTCTTCTGTTTTAGCGACTTGTATATTCCTTTGATTGCCCATGTCTTCAATGATTATCTCATCTATCTGTCTATCCACATCCAAATTCTTTTAATTCAACTTTATGGCCATACATGAGCAATCATTTAGCATTCTACATATGTTCATTCACCTTATAGCAGAAATATAAAGTTTTGCATCCAAAAAAAAAAATAAACAATTCACGCAACAATTTTTAATCATATCAAACTTTTTTAAATACCTCATTTTAGATGCGTTTTTATTACGCACAGTAAAATGATGTTTGTTGTTGCAACAACATTTGCTGGCGCCACTTGGCTGATCTGTCTATCTTTCTGTCCGTCTGTCCGTCTGTCAGTCTATTCGTGCCTCGGCATATTTCGCATTTTACGCGTGCATTTTTGCATTAAAATGCACATTCATTCATTCATTCCTTTATTTGTCTGCTCATTCAGTTAGATAGACAGACAGACAGACAACCCGACAGTCGGTCTGTCAGTGAGTCAGTCAAGCATGCTTACATTGAATTCGCTTGTTGCATACATTTAAGAAGTGAGTCAAGGCAAATAATTCAGACATGAGTCAGCACAAGAAGCATAAATAGAAAACAACAACAAAAAACTATAAGGAATTCAAATCATGTATGCTGTAAATAGTACGGAAAATTAATATTAAATAAAAAATAAACAAAAATCGTTATTATTTGAAGCATTTTCATTTGCATTTATTGATCAATGCAATTAAAACATTTACGACACAATTACATTAAATTCGACCAACTCAACTATTTTCATATCAAAAATAATTTTAATCAATCGAAACATGAAATGTGAAAAATACTTTCATTCTTACATTTCGTTCAATAACATTTATGTTTAATTGGATTTTTGAGATTTATTGAATGAATTTATAAATTGATTACACAAAAATGAATTTTACTATTTTCGATATTGGTTTTTTTTTTGGCCAAAATCTAAGATTAAAGACAACTGGCTACGCAACACAAAACAATCAAAATGCACTTTGTAAAGAAACAAAAATAACCAAGCGGCGCTGCAAAGCCTCTTCTTCTTTATACCATTCACACCACTCGCACCTTCTGCATCTTCTACATGTGGACAAATGACTTGTTTGGAACATATAGAAGGAAACAAAAAATAAGAAGAAGCAAATTGATTGCCACTGCAAACGGCAATTACATTGAACCGAAAAAGGTTTTACATTTTAAAACAAATCAAATCAAATAAATGCCTTCAGCAGACAGACACACAGGGAGACAGACAGACAGACGGACAGACCAAGCAAGTTGTGTGCCAAATGAAATTTTATGTTTGCTTCTGCTGTAGTTGTCATTTACGCACTAAACATGATGCCAAAAAAAAAAAAAAAACAAAACCCAAAAACGACAAACGACAAACGTAAAACAAAAACAAACACGAAACGAATCGAGAACAAGAAAGCTGAAAATCCAATTGGAGCAATGAAAACCGAACAGACAAAAGTACAGAACAGAGCAGAGCAGAACAAATGAACGTACGCACGCACAATGTAAAGATACGTAACGTAACGTCAGTGAGTGCAGCAGATACACTCCAAAGTACAAAAGGCATGTACAGATACTTGTACCATTTGCAAATTCGTACAATTGAAATGCTTCACATTGATTTATACGCTGCGACGGCGACGACGACGGCTAGCGGAGGTCAGGGATGTCAGAGCGATAACGATGACGACCAAGTGGCATCATTACTCAAGCAAGCAAATGGGGTCATCATCATCAACAGTAGCATTGGCAGAGGCGGCGGTGGCGGTGGCAGACATGATGAAGAAGAGTAAGTGCAGCGGCAAAGCACAAGGGAATGCAACTAAGGCAACTGCAATCAATTTACAACACCAACAGCAACAGCAACAAGCGACAACAACAATAGCAGACAGCCGGCTGAAGTGGTTGGGTGAAGGGGGGCTTGCAGCAACGTGTTGGACTGGGAGAGAATTTAAGCGCGTAGATGTCTGTGGTTGCCGTTTGCCGTTTGCCACGCATGTGTTGAAAATTACGATGTGATGTTGGTAATTGAAATGCAAAAATATTTTCGGCTTAAACTTCGTGCTTCTATGCAATGCCTTGCCACTGCGGCGACGTCGGCAGCGACGGCAGCGGTTGCGTCTGCGGCGAACAATCAATGCTGAGCTGAATGATGAAGTAAACTGAACAATAGTTGAATGCTTCACTGAAGATGTTGATTGGGAAAGTTTTATCTTTGCTCATTTTTGTTGATTTGTTTTTTTTTTCTTGTTGCTTGTTTGCTTATATCATTAAAGTTGTATGTGAATGGAATGAAACAATTTTAACAGAAAATTTACTATTAAACTTAACAGAAACATTAAGCTGAAATATCTTATTGCATTATTGGCAGGTTTATTACTTTAATAATCATTTTTTAAGCTTTATTTCAATCCAACTTATTAAAAAAATCTTATGAATGTTTTAAATGTAAAAAAGTAAAGCCACTTAACATTCCGGACACTTTACATTGCGATTTAACATAACATAAGCAATTACAATTGTTGGGAACAATGGATGTTGGAATGCAAAGTAGCAGAAATTTAACATTTCGAAAAGAGCATTTAATTTAAAAAACTGTTTGCTAATGAAAAAAAAAGGCTGTTCTTAATACGATACGCAGTTAAAATCCAATTTATATGTCATTTAATAGAGTTTTTCTATTAACAGTGCCCAATAGAGTTGCTAGACTAAGAGGATTAATCTTTCTTTAATAAAGTCTATTTTCCAAACGTCATCAACTTCAACATAATTAAGTCTGTACACCGACGGCAAACAGTTTACTTGTACAGCATAAAGAATAAAATAATATATTACATAATACATAAATCAAATAAGATGAAAGCAAAATAAATTTGCTGTTTCCACACAATTTTCTGTCGTCGAATGACAATGAAGGCAATATAAAAAGCTTAAAAAAATTTATTGTGTATAAGCAATAAAAGCAATAATCGTTGCACTTGTCAACATATAAAATGCATTGCATACTTGACGGCGCACAATAACTGCAAACAAACAAGAAAACACCCAACACACACAGTCACACACACACACGCACACACACAGCAAACAACATGCTACTCCGCAATTGCGGTGGCATTGTGAATGATTGCTTGTTGTTCTCTTCTTCTTCTTCTCCGTTTGCAATTCCTTCCTTCTTCAGACATTACCTGCATGCGCATGATGCCGCAAATAAAGATGAAATATTTCACTGATGCGTAAAATGCGTTAAGAAAATGTTTCCTTTTCATGTTTTTCTTTATTTTCATTTTTTTTTTTGTATTTACAATAATAGAAAGCGGAAATCGAAAAGGAAAATAAAAAACGAAAAACCGAAAAAAGAAAGAAAATCATTGTGAGTAAATTAAATTGCTGTTGAAGCCGAAAATAATTGAAGCTGCTTATACAAGTCACACGCTGTTTCATGCACTCGCTTCCTCGCTCCCCCTCGCTGCTTCACTCTCTCTCACTCAGCCGCGCTCACTCACGCTTTACGCTTAATAACTGTATTAATGCAATTCCCTTTAGCGTTGGCATCAACCACCCGCCTGCGCCATGTAATTGCTTGCACGTGTCGCTGACATGCACACGAAATTTACGCCCAAAAATAGTTTATTCTTTGCTTATTTTCTTTTCTCCACGTTGTCGTCGTCGCCGTCGTCGTTGACGTTGTTGTTTTTGACTCCCTCAAGCCGTACATTCGGTAAAGTATGCCAAATGTTTATATTAAAATTGCATATCCGCTTTTAGTCAGCATGCATAATTGTGCAAGGGGGGAGGTATGACACCGACGGCAACGGCGACGAAATAATTTTCATCAGCCCTCAACAATTGCAGCAATTTTTCGTCGCTTGTGATTCTGAATTCTGCTTTTGCTCGTATTCAACTTCATTCATTCGATCGTTTCGTGTGAATGCCATTGACGGCCATGACACAAATTGACAGCGACAGGCAGGAAAAACATTACTATAACAACAAGAACAACAACAGCAACGACGAAGAGGTGCGTGAACACAATGAAAATGTCGCCGCCGTCGTCATGTCGAAGGCACGTCGAAAACAATAACAATAATCATAAGAACATTGTCAGCTAAAGCAACAACAGCAACAGCAACAACAACAATAACAGAAAATACTGAAATAACTGAAATCAGACATCTTACTTGCACTTATTGTCGTACGCTTTGCACTCATTTCATTTCACTTGCACACCACGCATTCCCTCTTGCATCCCCTCATCAATTGTTTTTCGCAAATATTATCTTTCAGTATATTTTTTTTTCTTTTTCGTTTTGGTATTATTATTGTTGTTGTTGTAGTTTTTATTTATCCCAAGTGTCACGTTTACCTTACCTTACTTACTTACTTTGTTTGCCTTGTTTGTTCCTTTCTGCCCTTTTGAGCCTTTAGCGCCGACGTTTCATATTCGCAATTGCTTTATTTGCTGTTGCCGACATTCAACCCCCACTTTTATTGCCCACCCTTTACGTGATTTCATATACCTTCTTTTGCTTCTGCTTTGATTAATGCACTTCAATAATATTATTGCGTCAATTTTTATTACAAGAAATTCGTTTCGCATTTGCACTTTGATAGCCTCATTTGAGAATGTCTTGGCTGTTGAGTAACATGACTGTGCCAAATTTGTGGCGCGTCGGCAAGTGAGGGGCGGAATTTGGTTTTGAGGCAAACAGCTTAGCATTGCAATTTATTAATGACGCAAACAAATTATATTTCTTTGCAAAATATTTGTTGCTGGTTTGTAGAATATTAATAAAATTCTTTAACAGTGCTGTTGGTTGCTACTGTTACTGTTACTGCTTACTGCATTTTCATCTTCTTCTTTAGCAAAAATGCAATTCACTTGACTTAATGAAATACTTTAACTATTTGTGGCAATTCTAATAGTAATTTCAATTATTATATATTTTTTACTTTGTTGCTATAAAGTTGTTGATGCACACAGACTAAAGCAGCGAAGCTGGAATCAAGTCATTTTACAATTTTGTGTTTTTATTTACTTACGACTCTTCGCTCATTGTGGCGCTATTTTCGCTATAATATTACTTTACACATACAAACTGTGCACGGATATTCTTCAACGACGTTGGCCATTTTCCGACGCATGGTAAAAGAGTTGGAAATGGCAAACAAAAGAAAAAAAAGATCAAACAACAAAAAGGAAAAAAGAAAAGAAGTACAATTTTCATACTACAGCAACAAAAGCATGTCTGCAGCGTGTAAAATGGATGCCACAAACATGCTTTGCGAACATTTCGCCGCATTTCGTAAAACTTTTGAACCTTTCATACGCAGACAAGCACAACTCTTATGTAACGCAGTATTCTATAATACAAGTATATGCTTATATATCCTTTTAATGTGCCGTCCGTTTTAGCTTGCAAGGTAAATCTAATACATCTGTGATTGGCAACGCGTTTTCAATTTGATTGTCAAAACTGACAGCCACACACACACACACACATACATATGTATGCCTCGAATTGCTTGTCACGCAGCATCAATTTCCTTTTCCGTTTGTTTGCCATGTTCTTTACGTTGCTTTGATGCCAATGTTGGTGGTTGTTATTACATCCTGAACGATAAATCGAATATAGCAAACCAAAAATTTTCCATTACTTTGCTCAAAGCGTGTTTGAATACAAGTTGGAAAAAATTGATGTTGTAATTGTGCCCAGCGTCAGCATCAAACCTGTACAGTCAATGCAGAGAAACCACTTTAAGAATACTTCATTACATGCAATTTTTGCAATCAAAAAGTTTTCGCGTGTGTGTTCAATCAACGTTTGTCAATTAGTCAGTCAGTCAGTCAGTCAGTCAGTCAGTTGGCACGGTTGTTAGTAATTGAATAAAGTTCTGATTGTTTGTCATTTACAGCAAATTTGATTGTCACTCAGCGCACATTTGCCACTCACAGTTATTTAAGGATTTTGCACAACAGTTTCAGCGACATAGAGGTCACACTAAACAAAACAGTTTGAGTAGCACTGAACAGCAATTTTTTTTACGAACATTTGGAACTCTTATTAATTTTATAGTATTAAAAAATGTTAAGGATTTGAAATAAAAACAGTCGAAGAAATTCAATTACATATTAATAACCGCTTTCTGTCCACATCCTGTGACATTTCATTTTATGTTGTTTTCTTTTAATTTTATTTACTATATTTTTTTTTTTATTTCAACGATGCATTCATCATTACCGCCGCAATAATTAATCTTTTATGCAAATACACATTTTCATTTTCACCGCTTTTAAATTCTACAGAAAATTATGTATGTATAATAAATACAAAAAGCGAAGTGCATAAATTTTTAATGCCATGATTTTCACGCCTTTCGCAATGCACATGTGTGTGCATATACGATACGATTAAATCTCTATAAAATCAATTAAAATGAACATTATTTGTATTAACGTTTTTTTATTTTTATTATTATTTTGTCTGTCTGTCCGGCAACGAATGCAACGTGCCTCGTCTCAGTCTTCTCAGTCGTTGACGCACAATGTTGCCAACTGTGTTGATTGCTGTTGTTGTTGCTGTTCAGTTATAGCAGCTGTTGTCATTGTTAAACGTCTGTCGCGCTGTTATACGCTTTATTGCATAATTTACATGCATTCACTGTGAATTACATATTTCAATTAATTTGAACAATACGTTTATGTTTCTTCTTTTTTTCTTTTGGTTAATAAGTATGAATAACAAATACAAATGCATGCTCACAACTTTTTTGCCTTTTGCTTTTTGCAATTTATTTATTTACAATAATTTTTGTCAGCCCAACTTTTCACTCAACTTGTCACGCTTAATTATCATGCATTTGGCAACACTTAAGGTATCTGCTTAAATAAGATTGTTGGACAGCCGAACCTCTTTCAAAGAAAAGCTTTCAAAATACATTCGAAAAACCCTCTTCAATTTTGTATTGAATTTTTGGGTTGCACTCAAGTAGAAAAAAAAATACATTTACTGCGAAATGAAGTCAACAACAAATTGTGTAGTGTGGCAAAAAAAATAACGCTAAAATAAAGCAAACCCCAATTTGTGCATGCTTCGCATTCTGTGTGTCCGCACTACCCCCCAATTTGTGGCACTTTTTTGTACTCTTGAGAGTGTTTGACATGCATTAGTGGCAGACTACTTGTTCTTAGTTTGTTTGTTTCTTTGGGCTCCCTTAGCGGCAAGCCACGGCACGGCCAAATGCAGCCCTCATACACATAAGCTTCGGCTACTCCAGCTTCTTGTACATGCATACTAATAAAATTTTACAAAAAGGAATTTTACTGTGCGTTGTTGCCAAAAATAATAGACAAAATAATCTAACAGTCTGTCTGCCTAATGCTCTGCCACGCTGTCTGGCACAACGTCTTCGTCGTCTGTCTCACTGTCTGTCTGTCGTTTGTCTGTGTTGTAAAATAATCCCCTTTTGGGTATTGCGTTTTGCGCGCACATCTACAAAAAGAAAATGCTTCTAATATCTTATTGAAAAGGGACAAAGTTTTCTTTGCTTTTTTGTTTTCTTGCTATTTTTTTTTTTTTTTTGCAAATATGGCATATTTCTTCATCTTCAGTTACACAGGAGGACACATCTTCTTTGTTGGCTAGCAATAATGCCGCCGGTTTATGTTCACGCCGCAGACTCAACTCATCAATTCCCAGGGGTGCAGTATTGGTTTAAAGAGCGGCCCCAAGCAGTCTCAGTCTCTGTCTGTGTTAGTGTTATTGAATGTTTTGTTGAAATAGGAAGATGGTTTTTTTTTAGTAAAATGTTAGCAAAATTACTTTAATATTGCAATGTTTTGATAAAGGTAGACGAAAGTTTACTTAGGATTAACAAGCTTTGAGGGTTGAAATAATAATAAATATTGCATTTAGTGTTGCCACACTGTGTGAAAAATAACATAAAGGCCGAACGTCGAAAACTGAGCAAAAACAAAATTTGTTTTACAATTTAATATCATTTTTGTTGTTGTTTCTTTTTTACTAATAAAATAAAATGCTGTTGTTTGTTTCACATAACTTTAACTTTTTATGCCTACATGAATTTTTAACACAACCATAAATGTTTGAGCGTTGCTGCGAACAACAAAAAACAAAAAAAAAAAAAAAAAAAAAACAATAGTGAAACTTACAAGCGTCGACAAAAAAGTGTCATGAAAATGCATAAACAATGACGACTTTATTGCTGGCAAAGAAATAAAAGCGTGCATGTGAACGAGATAAACGAAAAAAAAATTTGTTCGTGCATGCAAGCAATACAAAATGGCGTACAAGCATGCTTGCACATTAAACAAATAATGATTGGCAACACTTGTGCGTGCACGCACACACACACACGCACATATGAAATAAAATAAATGCAAATAACAACGTGAATATAATCTCTACAATATTGGCTTAAAAACATAAAAAATTTAACATAAAATTGATAAACAAAAAAATTAAAATTAAGCATGTAAAGCTGTTTACAAATGTTTCGCGGAAATTGGTTATCTATAAAAAAAAATGACAAAAAAATTAAAAATCAAATTCGCGTCAGCGAGAATATTTCCAACGCCGTTGGCAAATTCACGTTAATGTGTCACGTCATAAACACGCCATTATGCGTCCCTGGCGCTTAGCTATAAAATCAATGTGAAACAATTTGGTTTTTCCATTTTTTTACATATTTTTTTTCCATAATATTTATATTACGCATACACACGCTTCGTGGCCGAACAAAAAAACATGCTTCTTTAACAGACAAGCCGACACGTTCGTTTAATTGAAAAGTTTTTTTGCCGCATTGACGTGCAAAGTAGTTGGCAACTTTAGTGAATGATTGCTTGAGTGAATTAACTCTTAATTAAGTTTTCACTCTTTTTATTTTTCGTTTTTTTTTTTTGTTTTATGTACAACACTTGCCACAATTTTCAATTAATTCGCAACAATACAGCGCTCCGCTTAATTAACTGTGAGTTGCAAACATGCGACCGTTTATCAACACTAAACCGCAACAAGCTCAACTCAGTTGCAGAATTTCTGTACTTTAATCAATGAACTCACCTTAGCATAAAACAAAACAAAAAAAAAAATAAATAATTTAACCATTTAATGGCAATTGAGCATGACAAGCAAGCACACTTATTAAATAATAGATGTTGCCCAACCCAACCCAACCCAAACACCCAACACACCTCTGACTGCCGTAGCTTTGCACGCTTAACAGCACTGACATTTGTCACCTACAATGTAAGCTTGCTATTTTATCGCCAACCTGGCTGGTCGGACAACAACAACAAAAACAACGACCGAGAGCAAGACTTGATTAATTAAATTGTTGACGTTTTTAAGAGCATAGTTGAGTGTGCAGCGCTGTCGACGTTGCTCGCTGTTCGCTGCTTGCTGCATTGTTTGTGGCATTCAGGCAAACGATTTCACTTTGCCCATTGATGCCCGCTCAGCCACATTAGAGTACAGCGCTGCTGACGTCAACGTCAACGTCAACTGCATGCATTCATTGTGCGGTTGGCAACATTATTCACAACTAAACATTTTTATACGCCGCCGCCGCTGACGCCGCCATCGCCCGTTTATGTGGCCGAGTCTGGTCTGGTCACTTTGTTAGTGACAAATGCAGTAGAAAATTAGCTCCAGCTTTTCATTTACTCACTGCCACGGGCAAAAATAATGAGCCGAATCGCTCGTTGGTTGCTAACACAGCTAATAAAATAATGTGGGGGAGGGGGGAAAAAAGAAAATGGCGCTGGCGCACATTGAGTAAAACGTTGGCAACGCGGGCTTAATTGAATGTGCGCACGTGAGCGTAAGGTAAATTTTATATGATTCTACGTAAATTGCTTGTAAAAGTGAGTTGCTTTTGTTGTAGTTGTTGTTGTTGTTATCGCTGTCGGTATAGTCATTAAACGTTAATCCTTATTAGGGTTCAAAAAGGGCAATGAATGTATTGCTATAAAAAAAGGGTACGCCTTAAAATGCTGTTGAGATCTTAATGATAGTTGGGAATTTTCTGAAAGATAAGTTGACGAACTTTTTGTCCTTTGCATTGGAACACATAAAGTTAACTCCTTTTATAGATATGATAAGACGGTAAAGTTTTAGTGTGCACATAAGGTAATCCTTTAATTCGGGAGTATTTTGAAATATTCCAAAAGCTTTAAAAATTTTTTTTAACAAAAGTTGATATTTTTTTAGCAAGCAAAATTAGTAATAATTTTATGTTGTCGATTGCACAAAATTGCATCAAGTAAATTATACAACGAACAATTAAATTGCCACTCGGTAGCGGAAGCGGCAACCAACAACAAAAAAAAAAAAAATAAAATAAAAAAAAATAAATAATATTAACTAACTTTAGAAACAAACTCAATTAAAAAGTGGAAGAAAAAAAAAAAAACAAATGATAGAAAAAACAGAGAAAATTGTTATCTCCTTGTCTGCATGTTGCATAAATTAATAAACTGTAGCCAGCTGCTGAGCAAGGACGACAACGACAACAACGACGAGGACAACAACGACACGTACGAATACATATAGCAATTAAAATGGTGGTAGTTGTTGTTGTTGTTATTGTACTGGCAGTAAGCGAGAGACACCCACACTTAGATATATACACACGTATATGTATATAAACGCAATTGTGCGCACAAAAGACTCACATCCGCTTCCGTTTCGCAAATCGCGGTAACGGAAGTGGCGCTGAGAGCAGAATAAATAAATTGCGGCGCTGCTATTTACACTGGTCCTTTTCGAAGTGTTTATGTGTGTGTGTGAGTGTGTGTAGCAGCAGTGCCAGTGTTAGTAAAGCGCTTAATGACGTATACATAGAAGTACATGTGAAATTTAAACGAATGCTTTGACACCAAAGCAAACAAAAGCCCAAGTGCGTGTCTGTCTGTGTGTGCGTGTGTGTGTGCGTGGCATGAGTAAAAGTGTTGGCAAGTTTCGGCAGTCAGTTGTATTAATACTTTTACTTCATGTGTAAAGACAAGCTAGTAAGCAAGCAAGCAAGCAGGCGAGCGAACGATCATGCATGTCGTTGGCAACCCTACAACATGACTACATGTTCTTGACTGACGCTTACCGCAATGCCACATGACTGCTGCATGTAAATTTTTGAGCACACAATCACACACACGCACACGCGCACGATGATGTTGAGTCGTTGCTGTTGCTGTTGCTGCGACTGCAGTCTCATGTCAAGTTTTCATGCAAATTTCACTTGACTTTGGACGACTGCATTTGGCACTATGCTATGCTCGTTTGCCAAAATATTAAGTGTGTTATACAACACTGCTTGCACCAAAAGACTTCTTCTTCTTCATCCACACAAGTGCCAGACTCCCAATCTCCCATTTTGCCCCACCTCACCCTTGATGCCAAGCGGCAGTTGTTTATACTGCCAGACATGCAAAGCAGCTGAAACTACAATACTGCCAGCTTGTCTTTTCCAACACTGTTGTCAACTGTTGGATTTGGCAATTTTTCATTTTCATATATGCATGTATGTAAATGACACAAGTAATTATAAATAGTTTGTGTGGCTTAAAACTTTCTAAGGTTTTAGTGAAATTCTTCTATAAAATGCACAAGTTTTTTTTTTCTTCTTCTTCTTCTTATAGCATATTTATAGGCGACAACAGACGAATACCGACAGCTGACTTAAAAAATTTTAATTATTTGCAAACTAATTGATTTTTTTTTTTTTGTAATACATTTTATTTTTAAATATTTACAAACAAGTCAAAAGAGTACTTATAAATTGTAGTGTAGTGTAATTAAGCGCGTTTGAATTTGACAGTTGTGGTTGTGGCTGCGCTAAGTGTGTGTGTGAGTGTGTGTGTGAGCGCGCAGTGTTGGTTAATTATTGTCAATTTGACAAAGTGTCAAAAGCACTCAAAATTCGCGGTCATTACTCTGTCAAGGCGAACCAATTAATTTAAATGTTATAATTAAAAATTAATAATTTGTGGCATTTTAGATCATTTAGTGGTGACGCTGATCAACTAAGCAGAAAATTGAAGTAATTAATTTGTTGCCAATTGAAAATTTTAATACCAAAGCGACATGAAAATTAATTGCTTTTTTTTTAATACTGAGGTTTGAAAAAAAAAAACAACAACAACATGTCTGTATGTATGTGTGTTGTTGCCTATGCGTGTAGCAAATAATATTGCATAATTAGTGGCGCATTTGTGCATTGTTGGCTTATGCGAAAATATGTTGCAGCATACTTTCGTGCGTTTAACGATCGATCTCACCGAAAACGATATCCAGCGAACCGATAATTGCCGGTATATCGGCCAGCAGATGTCGCTTTGATATCATATCCATTAAAGCGAGATGGTTATAGGAGGCCGGCCGTATTTTGCAGCGATACGGCCGTGAGCTGCCATCGGAGACCAGATAGACACCGAATTCGCCCTTGGGCGACTCAATGGCCGTGTACGTTTGACCCGGCGGCACGGCATAGCCCTGCGAGAAGTACTTGAAGTGATGTATCAGCTCCTCCATGCCGCCTTTCATGCGTCGACGCTGTGGCGGCGACACCTTACGATCATTGACCTTGATCTCGCCCAAAGGCAGCTGATCCATGCACTGCAGCATTATGCGCAACGATTCACGCATTTCACGCATGCGTATCAAATAGCGATCATAGCAATCGCCATTGCTGCCGATGGGCACATCGAACTCCATGTCAGCGTAGGCGTCGTAGGGCTGCGTCTTGCGCAAGTCCCATTTGACGCCCGTGGCACGCAGCGTGGCGCCCGAGCAGCCATAATTGATGGCATCATGCGCCGAAATGACGCCAACGCCGACGTTGCGCATGCGCCAAATGCGATTGTCGGTGATCAAATCCTCAACCTCATCCAAACGTTCATTGAACTTCACACAAAAGTCATACAAATCATCACAGAAGCCAAAGGGTATGTCAAAGGCCACGCCGCCCGGCCTTATGTAGCAGGCATGCACGCGTGCGCCCGAAGCGCGCTCACAGAACTCGTACATCTTCTCACGCTCCTCGAAGAGCCAGAAGAGCGGCGTCAGACCGCCACAATCGAGCACCGAGGAGCCAATGGCAACGGTGTGATTCGTCAGCCGCATCAGCTCCGAGAAGAGCGTGCGCAGATATTTCGCACGCTTGGGCACTTCAATGTTCAGCAGCTTCTCGACGGCCAACGAGTAAGCGAGCTCATTGGCCATGCAGGAGACATAATCCAAGCGATCGAAGTACGGCAATGCCTGCACGTAAGTCTTGTGCTCGATCAGCTTCTCGGTGCCGCGATGCAGCAAGCCAATGTGCGGATCGGCCGACAGCACTGTCTCATTGTCCAGCTCCAGTATCATGCGCAGTACGCCATGCGCGGCCGGATGCGCGGGACCGAAGTTGATGAACTTCGTGCGGAAGGTGCGATCGGCCGGCACATCGACTTTGCCCTTGAAATGTGGCTTCTGTTGCCACTGATCGCCGCTCGGATACATAACGACGCCGGCAAATTCGCTCAAGAACTCCGGATCGGGATACCAAGCTTTGGCCTTGTGTGCCGATGGCTCCGGCAAGGCGTTCAGATCAATGCCAGCGCCTTTGGCCGACGGTGGCGGCGGTGGTGGTGGCGGCGACGTGGATGGTGGTATGTCGGGACATGCTGCAATGGAAAATGTTGTATATTTGGGGCAACTAAGCTGGCGTCCACTCACATTTGTGTGCCGAGCGCACAATTGTGCCGAACCATTTCTCGACACGCTTCAGGGAAGCCGCTGTGAAAGTCTGCGAGTTGAAGCGCTTCCGTGCTGCGTAGAGTCTTGCGGGTCCCTTCAACAGCTTAGACCAGACGCGTTGACTGAAACTTTGAAATATTTCCAATTCCTTTGGCGTGAACAGTTTGCGCATTGGACCAACTTTGCCGCTCATTTTCAAGATCTGCCAATTGAATTTTATTTTCTTAATAATTTTTTTTTTATTTATTTACTTTTAAAATAATAACTCAAATGCCAAAAGAATCAAAAAACTCAATGCCAACTTTTCCTTACAGATCTTTGATGATCATTACCATTTTGCGCACCACAAGGTGTCGAAGCGTTCGCTGGCGCCGGCCACGCATCATCAGACGCGTCTGGACGATGATGAACGCGTCAATTGGGCCAAGCAGCAGACGGCGAAGTCACGCCGGAAACGTGACTTCATACGCATGCGTCCGTCACGCACGTCGTCGCGTGCAACTTCGCACATTTTAGAAGCAGTTCCTTTTGATGATCCAAAATGGCCGCACATGTGGTATTTGGTAAGTGGGCTCAGCTGTTTGGAGATGAAATTTTGAAGAGGTAACTTTATATTTGCTTAGAATCGCGGCAATGGCTTGGATATGAATGTAATACCAGCCTGGAAACAGGGCATAACGGGCAAGGGCGTTGTCGTGACGATACTCGACGATGGCCTCGAATCAGATCATCCCGATATTGAGAAGAACTACGTAAGTTTTATTGTAGCAAATGACGAACTTTGAATTTAAATGAAATAAAAAAACCTCCTGCAATAGGATCCGAAAGCTTCGTATGACGTGAACAGTCACGATGATGATCCCATGCCGCACTACGACATGACCGACTCGAATCGTCATGGCACGCGTTGTGCCGGCGAGGTGGCTGCCACCGCGAACAATTCCATCTGCGCGGTGGGCATCGCGTATGGCGCCAGCGTTGGCGGTGTTCGTATGCTGGACGGTGATGTGACCGATGCTGTGGAGGCGCGTTCGCTCTCGCTCAATCCGCAACACATTGACATCTATAGCGCCTCATGGGGACCGGATGACGATGGCAAAACGGTCGATGGTCCCGGTGAGTTAGCCTCACGCGCCTTCATCGAGGGCACGACCAAGGGCCGGAACGGCAAGGGTAGCATTTTCATTTGGGCCTCCGGTAATGGTGGCCGTGAAATGGATAATTGTAATTGTGATGGTTATACCAATTCCATCTGGACGCTGTCCATCTCCAGTGCCACTGAGGATGGTCATGTGCCTTGGTATTCGGAAAAGTGTAGTTCAACACTGGCGACGACCTACAGCAGTGGCGGGCAGAGTGAAAAGCAAGTGGTCACCACAGATCTGCATCACTCATGCACCGTTTCGCATACGGGCACATCCGCATCGGCGCCACTGGCCGCCGGCATTGCAGCGCTGGTCCTGGAATCGAATCAGAATCTAACGTGGCGCGACTTGCAGCACATTGTGGTGCGCACAGCGAAGCCGGCCAATTTACGTGATACCAGTTGGTCCAAGAATGGCGTCGGTCGTCGTGTGAGTCATTCGTTTGGCTATGGACTGATGGATGCCGCTGAAATGGTGCGTGTGGCGCGCAGCTGGCGCATGGTGCCCGAGCAGCAACGCTGTGAGATCAATGCGCCGCACGTGGACAAGTAAGCATGCCAATGTCTCAACAAAGGAATTTAAAACCAATACAGGGTGTCTTATTTTGCAGAGTTATACCGCCCCGCACGCACATCACGTTGCAACTCTCCGTCAAGCATTGCCTGTCCGTCAACTATCTGGAACATGTGCAGGCGAAAATCACGCTCACATCACAGCGTCGCGGCGACATACAATTGTATCTGAAATCGCCGGCGGGCACCAAAGTGACACTACTCACCTCACGGTTTGTTGCAGCTGAACTTTTGACCTATGGGATTCATATTTTAATATATTTTGCTTGATTTCTTTGCGCTTCCTACAGCATGCATGATATCTCACGTTCCGGTTTCAATCAATGGCCCTTCATGTCCGTCCATACTTGGGGTGAATCGCCACATGGCGATTGGCAATTGGAGATACACAACGAGGGTCGCTATATGGGTAAGTCTGCCTATTTTTTTTATTAGAAGAAAGTAAATAAAGAACACAAATTAATCAACCTAACCTCAAACCTAATTACATGCTGCGCTTTATTTGTGGAACAAACTCACACACACACTAACCTTAACTTGCTTCTAAAATATCGCTCATCTCTTATATAATATACACACACACACACATATATATATGTATAAATATATCAGGTCATGCACTGCTGCGCGAGTGGTCGCTCATCTTCTATGGCACCACGCAGCCGATCGATCCCAATGATCCTGTCTCGGTGCCGCGCAGCAACTCTGCTGAAATAACAACGCCCAATTCGAGCATTACGAGCACAACAACAAATCTACATCAGATTTATTCGCCGCAATATCCGCGCATATCACCGAATAATTTCGGTGGCTTTTTCAATGGCGGCGGCAAATTGCCGAATGGCAAACAAACGCCAAATAAATCAGTCTATGTGCTCAATGGCAATGGCAGTACAACGAATCCGCTCTTAAGTCTTATAGGCGCTGTCAACAACAACAATGGCAATAGCAACAACAACAACAAAAAGCAACAACCAGCGAAACAACAAAGCTATCAACAAATCTCAGCCACCTATGGTGTCATCTTGGCATCGCATAGCAAAGGCAACGGCAATGGGAATGGCAATGGCAATGGCAATAACAACAATAAGGGTAATAAAGGCAACAAGTCGAAAAATGGCGAAAATAACAAATCGAACAAGAATACGAATTCGAAAAATGCAAACGGCAATGCCAAAAACAAAGACCAAACAACACAAGGCAGCGGCGGCAGTGGCGGCAGCGGCAGCGGGACAACCAAGAACAAATACTATCGCATATCACAGCAACAGAATGGCGGCGGCGGCGGCGGTAAATCAAATAACAAATCACAACAGAATGGCGTACAAACACAAAGACCGAAAGTGCCAACCCAGTCAGGTGAGAAATTCTACGAGGAGAAAAACAATCGGAAAGTCATCGGTGAAATCGATCGAAGCGGCAGTAGCACACAAACAGCCAATCAGAAGTCAACCAAATCGAATCCAGCCACCGCGACTGCCATAAGCTATGCTAAACTGCCCATAAAGGCGACCAAACAGGTGAAGGAGAGCGCCATGAAGACACACGAGCCGCTCACACTGGCCAATGACAGCGATGAAATGCCTTTAACGCCAACATCGTCATCGTCCTCAGCCTCAGCCTCCATAGAGATGAGCACCGATCAGCGCATACCGTCACTGCTGTTCGAACGTTACGATAAGATACAAGCGATCTTTCCCGAATTCGAGCCCTACGAGACGGCTGTGACCAAAGACGCGGCCGATAAACGCGGCGGCAAACAAGCCAACAAGCCCAACTTTGAAGTTGATACCTTCAAGCCGTATAACACGAATGCCGGCAGCAGTGGCGATAGCCTGAGCAGCGGCTCGAAGAATTCAAAGAAATCGCCGCCGCCGTTGCAGACAAGTTTTATGCCCGATCAGAAAATCATTAAGAAACAACAACTGCTGATGGCGGCTGCCGGTGTGCTGACCGCAGACAATGCGCAGCGTGCGCTCATCGTCAGCAGCAGCGGCGCCGGCGGCAGTGGCAGCGACAGCGGCAGCACCAATGGCAACAGCAATCGCAAGAGCACAAATGGTAGCGGAAATTGAATTTCTAATTGCGTATTTTTTTTCGAATTTATTTTCTTGTGCATTCAGTTTGTTTTTTTGCGTTTTATGTTGAAAAGAAACGTAGAAAAATATTCAAAACCAACAAAAGAAAAAAAGAAACAATCAAATAAAAGTTGCCAATTTCAATTTGCCATTCACAGTGTGTCGCTTGTGTTTTTCTTTTTTTCATTTTTTACTTTTTATTATTGCGCTTAATTTTTCTCATTTTATTTTTATAAATTTTCTTCTATTGTACTTTTCATTTTTATATTTTCTATGTTTTCATTTTATTAGTGTTTTTCTTTTGCATGCTTTTTTTATTTTATTATTCATACTGTTTGCCATTTTTGTGCTGATTATTTGTTGTTATTCTTATATTCATGTTTGCAGCACAAATCACACAATGGGACTTGATTTTCTATGGCACGGAAGCGCCTGCCCAGCCCGATGATCCTGAACATTTGAATACTCGCCAATTTAGTTTGTACGGCAACGATATGGAACACAATGACATCGACGCTGATGCCAGCGGCCAATGGCGCAATCTGCAGCAGGTAAGCAATAAGAAAAATATATTTAAAAAAATATAAAAAAGTATGTTTGTATGTAAACACGCACATGCAACAGTTTGACAGTCATTGGTCGCTTAGTTAATACGCCAACACATTTTGTTTCACAGTGCAACGCAAATGCTTTCCAAAATGGCGAAAATAATATTTGTGTGTTAGAATGATATGCTTGTGCTTTTGAAGAGCGTAAATCCAATGAAAAAAAAAACAAATTCAAATGATTTTCTAACAACAATTGACTGCAATGGCTTATAACGTTCGGCTGCTTCTCAAACTGTTATGACGTGTCTGTGCAGTGCCTTGCCAACTGTGCATAGCATACATTTTTAATTTTCTAAAGGTAGTTGCACGTAATGCGTTGGTTTTTTCCATTTATTTGTTTACCCTTTACTATGTTTTTTTTTTTTTTTAATTTTTTTCTGCTTGCTTGCTGCATTAAATTAGAGTTCTGAGCAGCCCTAAGGGCGCCGCAGTACTTCAGTGCATGCATATTAAGCGCGAAATAACTTGACTGCTCGACTTATAAATTTTCATATGAAATGTGCGCACACATCAAGTGTACTTAACTCACGTTAGCTCAAACATGATGCGACACTTACTTTTATCAAGTTTCATACGGCATTTTCATAGCTGCATTTCATTAAGTCAACAGCGAAGTTGCGATAAACTTTTATTTAAAAAAACAAAAACAAAAAAAAAGACCAAAAAGAAATACAAAAATATTACGAAGAAGTCCCATAGCTTAAATTTCATTATATACTGTCAGAAACCAGCACACGTATGCATTGTCGAGCAAAGCAAAATGCATGCTGCCTCTGCAGGCTGTCATCGCATTTGGCCAACGTTTGTGCAAGACAAGCTTCAACGCCGCCTTTCCTGCGCTTGCCTACTTTCAGACACATCTTAATTCATTTTGCATCGTTTATGCCAAGTTGTTGTTTTTTTTTTTTGTATTTTTTTTTTATTTTGGGCATATAAATGCAGTCATTGCTGCTGTTGCGGCTGTTGTTGACAGTGTCAGCCGGAAATGCCGCCACGTTATATCAACTGTGTTGCATGCAGCATGCCGCATTAAAAACCTCATGTTGGTCACGAATATGCAAGCTTGCAACATATATGTTATATTTTTGTACAATTTTAAACTCACTCGCACAGTTTGAGGAGTTTTGTTTGGCTGCGCTTTGTGCTATGCAACAATTTTTTTACTTAATGCAAAACTGCGTGTTTTGCACACTTGGCCTAACAGGTTGACAACAGTACAGCATAGAATTTTTTTTAACAACTTTAAAATAACTTTCCCACCTTAAAGTCAATACTTGAATTGGCCAACAGTGTTTAAAAAAAATTATTAGCAAAATACTCGCTTTTTGACGCTTGGTTTGCTAACAGTTGTTGTTTTTTTTTTTTTTTCTTTTTTGCGCATTCCCTTACAGTCTTTACAATTCATTTTCTCGCTCTGTTGCGCTCACACTCTAGACGATTGTTCGCCATTTCTCACACTTCCGCTCACTTTGCTTTGACTTTTTGTTATTATTGCACTTGTGTGCACATAGCGCAGTACTGCAGTTTTTATTTCATTTCATTTGGTTTTTTTTTTGTGTTTTCTTTTTTGTTTCTTTTATTTTCCTGCCATTGAGTGCACTAAAACGAAAAGTTGAATAACCTCTTTTTTGTTTTGTTGTGTGTTTTTTGATATTAGTCTGTTTGAAAATTGTACAATGTTGCGCTCGAAATAATTTCCTCTGACATTTTTTTCTGGTTCGCGCCATGTCGTAGACTCGTAAAATATTTATATGAAGCATTAAAGTTGCATGTGCGGCATTGCTTGCATGCTTACAGATAGTTTCACATACACATACACACACACAAACACACATACAGATGTGTGTGTCTATAAGTAATATGCGAAAAGAGCGTATAGCGCAGAATGAAGAATGTAAGGACATTTAGCTTAGCTCGACTGCCAGCCAGCTAGACAGACAGATTGATGTGCTGCCATATTGTTTAGTTTAGTTCATTTTGCTTGTCTGCTCGGCTTTGCTTTGCGCTCGAAAATGCCAGACAGCACGGCAACAAGCAATGAGCCAAAAATTTGTGCAGACAGTCAAATGCAACAGACTAATTCAGCGCTTGTTTCGTATATATTGAACTCTTTAAAGCTTTTTTTTCTGATAAATAATTTTAACTAATAAAATTACTTTTCTAATTGTAATCTAACAATTTCTTGTTCACTTTCTAACAACTTTTATTACGTTTTCTTTCTCTTCTATCGTACTCTGTTTACAGGTCGGTGAGTCTGGTGTAATACGGGATCACAGCAATACCGCAGCATGCCTTAAATGGAGCGATCAAAGATGTTTAGGTTTGTGTTTCATTTTTATACTCTTAACAAATCTTTTTTACCTAAACTTGAATCACAACAACAACAACAACAAGAACAACAACAGCAACAAAGGCAATAGATAATTTAGTAAAAAAGAAACTTTAAGAAATCGAACAAAAAAAAAAAATAGAAACTTACCGGAACAAACAAACAAAGAAAGAAACAACAAAGTCAAAACTTAAATTCCAATTACACACACACGCATACACAAACAAAAACCAAACAAAAATTCAAAAATATCGAACAAAAAAAAAGAAAAATTGTGTATAGAAAAAAAGAAGAGAGAGCGAAAGAGAGAAAAAAAAACATTGAAAAGCAATTTCCAATTAAAAGTTTTGCATAAACTTTCCTTCGACAGCAACAAGCGAAATTTATAAATTTAAGCAAATTTCCAACAACTTTTTTTTCTTTCTACAAAACTGAGAAGATGAAAAAAAAAAACGTATGAAGACGACGAATTAAATGAAAAATTTTAATAAATATATATTTTTGTGCTGTAGTAATAAAAAAGAAATAATAATAATAAAAACAAAAACAAAAACAAAAGAAAGGAACAAAAATTGGATACTCGAAAGTTTAAGCGTTTGTGTAGGAAAAAAAAAAACTGAACTAAAACATAAGAACAAAAATAGCAAACAAAAAAGAAAATCTTAAATTAAGTGTAGTTATGTTACACTAAACAAATTGAAAAATTAAAAAAAAAAAATAAGCAACAACAAAAAACAAATAAATCATTGAACGAAAGGTTGTTTGCGTGAGAACAGAAAATGTTGTACGCAAAAGAATACACACTTTTGAAATTTAGTTGAATTTTTCCTTTTATTGCATTTAAGCGTTGCGTTTTTTTTTTATTTTGTTCCTCTTTTTTTTTTTTGCTTTGTTTTAATAATTTGTTGCATTTTATGTTTTGTCATCTTAAAATGATTTAAACAGTTTGGACAGCTGCGCATTTCATTGTTGTGCAATGCCTGCACAACTGACAAATACATTTTTAAAAGCATTGTTATTTAAACAGTTTGAACAGCTGCGCATTTCATTGTAGTGCAATGCCTGCAAAACTGACAAATACATGTCTAAAAGCATTGCCATTTTTCAAACATTTGCAACTGCCTTATCAATGCTACTCAAACTATAGTGCTTGTCAAACTGTATATAACAATAGATTTCAAAATTTTTTTTAACTTTGCATGGCCGGGTTTTTTCTTGACTTTGCCACTTTTTAAAATGCATTTCTGTGTATCTTAAAAAACAAAAAAAAAAACCTTTATTTTCTGTGCAGCTTCAACAAAACAACTCTTTTACGTTTATGCTGAACGTAAGCCTGCAAAGTAACGTTAAGTAAATTTTTTTTTTATTGAAAATTTTAAATAAAATTTTTTTTTTTAATATTATTATTTGTCATTTTGCTGTTATTAGCTTTTGTAGTATATTTTTTGCCAATTGTAAACTGCTTTGCTACACTTATGTATGTATGCGTTGATAGCCGTCGCGATCGATTTCAACAAAATAAAATATAAACAAGGAAGTAATTTTAATGATTAACAGTTTAGAGTTCTTCATAGCAAAAGACTGTTTCTTAAAAAATTAAAATAAAAAATGTGTTGTAAAAAAAAAAACAAAAAAAATGATGTCATTGAAATTAAATTTGCGCAAATTAGTTGTAAGGCGCCAAACTTTTTGTAATAACTTAAAGCAGAAAGCAACATAAGATTTACTAGGTGTAGGGTATGTATAGGGTATACAAATCTAAAACAAAAAAAGGAAACATATATTAATATATAAACATTTTGACAACTGAAATAGTAATAAATAAAAATTAATTGAAAATAAATTCAACAAAAAAAAAAGGAAACATCAATAAAACTATAACAAGTTCCTGCAGTTTTTGAGTGCATAAGGAAATGTTTGATAAAGAATCGCACAAAAAAAAAAATGTTTAAATTAAAAACCCAAAACAACAAAAAAATGCAATACAAATTCATTTCATATCATTATGTTCGGTAACAAGAAAATGTGCACAATATACTTTCAAACATATCCGTTGCAAAGTTAAAACAGTCGAAAATCGACTTTTGTTAATTCTTTTTTTTTTAATGTTTTATTTTTTTGTCTTTCTTCAAATGAAACAAAGAAAAAATTATATATGTTAATAGTAAAACTTAAAAAAGAAAAAAAAAACCAAGAAACAAAATCAAAAGTAACTTGAGTGCAATAATTATTTTATAGTTGTACAGAATTCAAATTTTGTTCTCTTTAATAATTTGTGGCTGTGCTGACAACATTGGCTGCCCTTTGTCGCAGCATTGTTCAACACTCTTTCAAAGTTGCCGCCTTTGCTCTTCCATTGAAGCTAAAAGCGCACTTATCTTTTGCCCTTTTCTGAGACTTTTTGCAATTATTATATTTTCAAATGATTTTCAGTGTGCTAGTGTTGCACAATGCCGCATTTAGTTAAGAGTTTGCAGTGCCACTGCATGACATATCAACTCAGTACAGAAAACCGTTCAATTGCATACTTTGCGCATTTCACAACACTGCTCACAGTGTTCACACTTCTTCTTCCTAAATTGTTTGCTTTTACATTAAATAAATCAAATAGTTTATAGTCAAAACTCAGCACAAAAATCCGTTATAAATGTTTAATAACAATACATAATTAAATAAATAAATAAAGTAGTAGAAAAATCGTAGCGCAATTTTTTAGTTTATTATATGTAACTTCAAACAAGAAAGAACAAGTTTAAAATGCCAATAATTTTGTACTTTTCTTAATTTTCTTCTATTTTTTTTTTTATTTTTTGTTTTGTTAAACTTTCCATTTACAAACTATAATAATAATTTTTGCCACTTTTTCAACACTGTCTTTTATGTGCATAACACTTTTGGGCCATGGTACTTATAATCGAAAACAAAAAATGAATAAAACAATTAAAAAACAAATAAAAAAACAAAAACAATTAAGTACATAACTTAAAATTAATGCTCTAAAACGACATTAATTAAATAAGTAACAAGAAAAGCCAAATTAATATTTAAGCATATTTACTAAATAAATGGTTTTAGGGAAGAAGATTAAAACTAAACAAAAATAAAATTTACAAAAAAAAAAATAAAAATATTTCATACAAAAAATGTTGTAAAAAAACAAAAACAAAAATAGCCAACAGCATATTAAGCAAAGAAAAAAAACAAAGAAAGAATAACGAGAAATTTTTAATAATGTAAAATATCGTGAAAAGGAAGAAGAAGAAGCATTAAGCTAATTTACATTTTTATGTATGTTCGTGTGTATATAAATCTCCAAAAAAAAAAGAAAAAGAAAAACGAAAACCAACTTTAAAATTAAATTAAATAAAAATTATACCATACAATATAAAATAATTTAATCATATTTAAGTAAAACGAAGAAACTTGAAAATAATAAATACAAAAAAGAAAATAAATAAATGGGAAAAATACAAAAAAAAAAAAAAAACACTGCAGAAATACTTTATTGCATATATGCGAAATTTTATTTTATTCTTTAAAAAATATTAAAAACAAGCGCAGTCGAGAAAAAAATATTTTTTTAATTGGCAACAGCTCCAAAATTAAAAAAAAAACAGCGCAGAATTTTACAATTTCAGCCAAGATTTTTTTAAATGAAAAAATAAAACAAGAACAACAAATAAAATTTTCTTTGCCACAACATCTAACAGCGTACAAAGGTGAGTTCAAGTGTTACACACTAAAACAAAAAAAAGTAAATAAACAAACGAAAAAAACACACAAGTTTTTTATTAATATTTAATAACATTTTGCATTTCTTAAATTGTTGAACTAATTTTCTCACTTTTGTTCTAACAAATTAAAAATGAGTAAATAATACAAAAATATAATTCATAAAAACTCATAAAATATGAACTGTCATTAAAACAAATTGAGGTTGTGGTGCTTTTTTTTTACTTAACAGTTTATAATTTTTTTAAATGTAATTGGAGCATGTCGCATTTGTTGGTTGTTGTTATTTAGCTTTTTTTTCGGCTGGCGCTTGTTTCTGGTCTTTTATTTAAGTATTTATGTAGTTTATATTATCATTTTCATGTATGTACTTTTAATTAATTTTTAAGTGCATAATTTTTATTATTATGTTTAATTTTCTGTTGCCTTTGTTAAGTTCAGATTTGATTTAATATTTTAAATGTTGTGGATTTTTGCTAACCAAACTAATACACACACACACACATACACACTTTAAGCACTAATTATAATGGAAATTGTATTCAAGACAAGTACAAAATTTTTCAACAAAATTTCACCAATAAGATAAAATTGGCTCATCAGATAAGAGAACTCAAATCTCTTTCATTAAAGGAAAAAATATTATATTTTGGCATGTCGTAGAAGAATTAAACTTTACTTTATTGAATTTTAATTTTATTTTATTTTTGCAAATATTTTTTATAATCAATTGTAAAAATATGAATTATAAAGATCGATAGTTTTAAATTCGAAGACAAGCGCGAACAATTCGATCGTTTTTTTTTTTTTCTGTGTGCGTTGTTTTAAATATATTTTTATTAATTTTTGTTAATTAATATATGATTTTTTTGTATGTTTATTACATGTTAGAAGAGAAATTTCAGTTTTGCCAATGATTTAAAACTAATATTTTTTACTTTGTCTTCTTCTTTGCCCCTGCTGGTTACTTTTAATAGCATGCACACACAGCACATACATGTACGATGATCTCTGCTTCGATGAGTGTCCAATGCACACTTATCCTTTACCAATCATCACGTCGAACAATCCGGCACTGCCAGCAACTAACGATGAATGGGACAATCACATTGGCACTGGCTACAGTGAGTTGGTCGCACAGGATCGACGACGTCGTCGTAATGCAGACAATTCGGCCGAGATAACCACGCACGCATTTGATACAAGTGTTACGTCGCCGTCATTGAGTGATGATGACAACACGCCGACCTCAAAGTCTTGCGCCACTTGTGACAAGTCTTGCCTGAGCTGTCACGGTCCGAGTGCGGGTGAGTGCAGCTCCTGTTTTCCGGGCAGTCAACTGCGCAAGATGCCGCACTTGAACGAATCGCATTGCTTTGTCTATGCGGTGCGCAGTTCCGGTAATATTTCCGAAATTTACGATGGTCACGAAACACAAGCCGACACAGCTGACACTTCCAAATTAAATTTTTTGACACTGATTCTGCCGGTAGTCACAATAAGCGCACTCGCAGGCTTTGCACTCTATAGGCGACATCAAACGATCAGCGGAAGTGACACGTACTCACGTGTCTCGCTCTTGCCGGACGCCGATTCGGACGATGATTACGCTTATGGCGATGACGAACATGAGGAGGGGGAGGAGGAGGACGAACTCTTCTCAGCACAAAAACTACATGCTGAAAAGTCTGGCGCCATCGTAACTGCATTGGAGTATCATGATGAATTACAAAAAGTTCCTCTGACTGTGACAGATGACGCGCATGTCAGCCAAATGGCAGCGACTTCTGAACTGGAGACTGAAGAACGTACAAAGCACTCAATTGTATAAAATAACGTTTAAAGTTGTCCGGAGTTCAGTTCAGTTTGGTTCCATGCAAATTATCTTCCATTGAAATTTTGTATCATTACCAATATTAATTCCATTTAAATTCATTATTACACATAAATATAATATTATAGTATATATATTTGTATAAACACGTATATTTAATTAATTTATAAAAAAGAAAACTTGTTGATTTGTTTAAAAAATGCGCATGAAATTTTATTGAAATTCTATAGTGCAAATAAAATGCTCAGTGCGTATAAAACTATACACAACAGTTTTATATTCACTGTGCGTTTGTAACAGTGAATGCTTGAAAGAGTATATCAGTTTCGGCAAAGCCGAAAACAACTTCCCATCTTGTTTCGATTTATTATTTAAAATTTAGTAAAACAAAAAGACCCAACATTAAATTATTACATGAAATTATTTATCGAAATTGTTGAAACTTTTAATAAATGAAATTATTTTAGTAAAAAAAAAATGAGTTTTTTGTTACAACAAACCTTCAAAGGGATACTAAAAAATTGCATGTTTGATATTAAATGACATATCTTAGAATCTTAGATCGCCACGCCCACACATAGAACATTTTAAAAATATAAATGCGATTTAATATTTTCAACAAAATTGAAGAGTATTTAATTGAAAATTAGGCGGAAGTTGACTTATTTTTGCTTTTGAAAATCATTTCTATGAGAAATGGAATTTTTTTACTATTCAGCGACGATTGTGAGTCTATTATTTTTATTTAAACTCATTAAATCACAGATTCTTACACAATTCGCTGATAACACTTGGCTTTGCTAATTTTGATTTTATTTATACGTATTTATTGAATAGAATACGAATGAACTTAATTGCAATACGTACCTACATAGTATTACTCACTTACTTGTGACAAAAATGTATCTGTTTATAACTAACCAGAAACACTTGAATGCTTTCAAGTGCAGAGAGTTGTGAAATTAAAATGTTCAAATACAAGTATATAACAAAAACAACGGTCTCATGTTTTAACCATTTAAACTTTATCAAAGTGAGTCAGTGTGAGAATCTTCATTTTGTCAATTAAGTGTCTTTATAGTTGAGAATTTATTTTTTTGGCTTTGAATTGTTATTTTGCGCCTCTTCAAGTACTGACGCTGATACAATTTATCAGTTAAAATTTACACGCTGTTTACACGCACGATTCAGAACCGATGTTTAAAATGGTAAACTGCTCGGAAAATAAAATAAATAATCTAAAAATCACAGTCAGTTTTGAGGCTCTATATCACGATGTAGCCAAGTCAAAGGCTCATCTCTACACTAAACTTCAGTTTTTTGATATTACATAGCCGTCAATGTAAGCATATTGTTGAAGTTTTTATGGCATTGTGGTTGAAGGTATACTTATGTATATCTATACAATAATAATGCTTCAATGTATCATTGCTTAATCACGTGATCCCCGAAATAATGTTATATCAAGACCACTTAAAGTTTCTAAAATTCTGTGATTATTATCTTTCAAGATCAATAAGAATGGAATTTATTCGTTACTAAACATAAAAATTTAATATAATTGCTTAATCGAATGTAATATAGTAAGATGAGAGCTTTCAACAAATGAGCTTTAATCTATTAATCAGGGCACGACCCTTAATTACTACAGTATTTTTGTAAAAAATATTTTGTATGTGTCAGGTGTAATTTGTGGACTTCCCCTGATGAATTAATGATCAGTATTACATACATTTTTTGGGATAGAACTGTAAACAAAACACAAAGCAAAATATTAAGCAATCAGAACCTTTTTTTTTTGGAAAGATTTGAATCAATTCATTGTGTCTGATTTTGTTGATTATTGTAACGAAAAAAACGCACATTATAAATAAATTTCACATTAAAAAACCAGAATTACTTCACTTGTTTTATCTGTGGAATTTTAATCGCTTGGGAACTAAGTAACTTCTGACAAATGTTAGGTAATGAACTGTTATTTGACTGAATAAAAAGTTCAAGTTAACGATTCGTTAAACATGTTAATGAAACTTTGTTACATATTTTGCAAATTCGATCCTCTAAGTTAAGCCAGTTCGCACAACACTGAAAGAGTGAGTTAGAAAACGTTGGAGCAAAGCCGTGACCAGTTATCACTTGGCTATAATGCGCAAGGTCACGAAGTTATCACATAGAAAACACGCAGCAACATTTCATTGAGCATGCCAGAACAAATGCAAAGTTCGATACTTTACTGACTTTTCTCACAATCAAAACTACTCAATTTCTACACATATTTTTTGAATTTTTTTCGCTTCTAACTAATCAATAATGTTTGACGTACACTTGAGCCAATCCATGAGTGTCTTATTTACACGCATTCGGTGTGGTAATCTTATCAAGAAGTTGCCCATCGGAGTTATAAAAAGCACTGTGCACGACCGGCAGATAATTCATTCGATTTCAACTAACGGCGGTGAACGGATCGCTTAACTTGTAACGGAAAATAAAAACGAAATAATATGAGGAACGCGATCGCGTTCGTCTTTATAGTCGCGACTTGTCTGTCGTACGCTTCGGGCTGCGCTTCAGTCGAGCAACGCTTCAAGTTCGACAACAGCGATGTCTACTTGCGCCTGCGTCGTGGCGAGAAGCTGCAATATGAGCTCATGAAGGGCAGCAAATCGCTGCAGATCATTACCTTGGACAATTTTGTAACGAGCAACAATCTGGAAGCGACCACCAAGGGTTACAAACTGAGCGATGGCACAACGAACATTGAATTCTCATTAGCCAAGTCGACGAGCGCCATCACGCACCTTACCGTGACACGTGACAATGTGCCGTTGAGCACACAGCCACGCGATTGCATTAGTCTGGGCATCGGACAGACACACTGGTACAGTGGACCGCAGCACCGTAATCAGTATTGGCCAATTGAACGTCACACGTTCAGCAACTTCTCGTACGTGACCAAAGAGTTGTACAATGTCGGCCTGGCCGAACGTTATTGGCTCAACTCGGATGGTGTCTTCCTCTACGTAGATGAGACAACGCCGCTGTTCATCGATCAAAACGCACCCGGCTATGAGAATCAATTCTGTTTGAGCGCACACAATGCCTTGCCCTACAACACGCGCGTCGAGAAGGTCAGCTTCGTTTACCACCTGGCCATTGCCAAGGATGCCAAGGCAGCGCATTTGTATGCAGTTAAATCGCTGCTGGGCACACCGACTGACGTGCCGGACGAGCGTATGGTGCAGCATCCGATTTGGTCGACATGGGCGCTGTACAAGGCCGAGATCACCGATGAGATTGTGCGCGAATTCGGCAACAAAATCAAATCGACTGGCTTCGAGAACAGTCAATTAGAGATCGATGATGACTGGGAGGATTGCTATGGCGCAATGACATTCCGCAAGAATAAATTCCCGGATATTAAGAAGCTAACAGACGATCTGAAGGCCGACGGCTTCCGTGTGACACTTTGGATACATCCTTTCATCAACAAGAATTGTACAGCAATTTACAACGAGGCACTGCAAAAGGGCTACTTGGTATTGGATCACAACGGCAATCCCGAGACACAGTGGTGGAACAGCATTAAGGGCGATGCCGCGTACATTGACTTCACCAAGCCGGTTGTGCAGGAATGGTTTAAGACGCGTTTGTATCGCCTGCAAAATGAAGATGGCATCGATAGCTTCAAGTTCGATGCCGGCGAAACAAGTTGGGTGCCCGACGATCCGGTCTTGCAAGGCGATAAGAATTACTCACCCATCCAAATAACCAAAGACTACGTGCATACTGTGGGCAGTCTTGGTCCGATGGTGGAAGTACGTTCCGGTCACGGTACACAAGACATGCCGATCTTTGTGCGCATGATCGACAAAGATTCCGAATGGGGCTGGAACAATGGCTTGGTCACTTTGATAACAACACTGCTGCAAATGAATCTGAACGGTTATCCATTTGTTTTGCCCGACATGATTGGCGGCAATGGTTACAATGAGAAGCCACCCACCAAGGAGCTCTTCCTACGTTGGCTGCAAGCAAACGTATTCATGCCCAGTCTGCAGTTCTCCTTTGTGCCGTGGAACTTCGATGATGAGGCTATTGCGATCAGTAAGACTTTCACAAAACTGCACAGCGATTATACGCCATACATCATGAAGCGTTTCCAGCTGGCCGTTGAGACTGGTGAGCCAGTGAATGCGCCACTCTGGTGGGTTGACCCAACCGACAACATCGCCAAGGGCATCTATGATGGTTAGTTTAATGTTTTTAGTTTTTGATTTTTTCAATGTTATTAAAACACTTCGTTTTGCTGAATAGAATTCCTGCTCGGTGATGACATTATCGCCGCGCCGGTGGTCACTGAGGGCGCGACCAAGCGTGACGTCTACCTGCCGCAAGGTGAATGGAAGGATGGCAACAGCGAAACAGTTTACAAAGGACCTGTCTGGATCAATGATTACGACGCGCCACTGGACAAGCTGCCGTACTTCGTGCGCGTTGGCTTCTCGGAGAATTAGAACAAACTTCTCACATTTAATGAAAATTTTGATATAAAAAAAAAAATATGTAATAAAAACAAAAAACAAAACATAAGCAATAAATTTACAATAAATTTGATCTATGCAATTCTTCACTAGAATCCGTAAACGTTTCATTACTCAAGCTCGGCACAAAATCCATGGAAGATGTCTCCGACATGGTGGTCGATGTTGTGGCTCCTGAGTAGTTTGCTTTTGTTCTGCCGCGACGCATTTGTTCGCTTTTAAATTCGATTGGCTCGTCGTCGTCATCGTCCTCTGCCGGTTCCGGATTGCCCGCTATAACGTCACGTATGTTGAAACTGCCGTTAGATAATTTGCAAAATTAAAAATAATTTGAAAAATTAATATCTTTTGAAAAAAAAAAAAAAAACTCACTTCACATCCAAGTTGGATTTCGCATGCAAGTCGCACTCCTTCTTCTCCAGCAGCGTTAGCTTTAGTTTGTGCATGCGTTGAGCACAACGACGCCATTGACTTTTATAGAATTCCTTGGCTTTCTCCATCTGAACATATCGTTCATTTTGCACACACTACACTCAAAAAGCGATGCGATTAGTTTGGTTTTGAGTTTGGGCAATCATTACTAACCAATTCATTTAACAGCTTGCGCAAATCATCGGCATCGGCACCGCCTTGCTGTTTAACCTGTGTCAATTGTGTTTCCATAACGCCCAAACGTTCCCTCAGTTCCATTTTCTCATGTACCAATTGCATGTTCTCCTCTTGCAGCTCAATGTGTCGCGCTTGGAACTTCTGCAGCTGCTGTTCCATCTCATTCTTCAGCCGTGTTATGTGACACTCCAAGTCTTCGAAACGACGCTGATAGTCCGCCTTCATTTCACGATTGGCCTTCTCCAAGTGCTGTGCATGCTCGGTCTGTGTTTTTTTCTCTTGGGTCGTCTCTTTAATCGTATTCCGTATGTCCTCCAACTTTTGCTCGAATTCAACGCATTTGCTAATATTCGCGCTCAACTCAGTTCGATCCATGGAAAGCTCTACCAGACCCTGTTTCTCGATGTTTCTCAGATGTAGCATTTCTTTGCGCTTCAACTCAAGCTGAAATTGTTCCATTTCATATGACTTCCATGTTTCCAACTCATGCACAACGTTGAAATGATAATTATCCATTTCGGCATCATTAATTATGGTCACTGGTTCGGTATTGATTGCTATCTCCGAACGTCTTGCAACCAAAAATTCATGCGGTGGCTCAATTACATGCTCACTACTGCACTCAGTTGCCGGCAAGCACGCCTCATTCATCTGCAACTCATTTGCAGCACAGTCGGCGGCCTCTAATTCGTGCGCTTCAATCTTGGCCGCCGCTTCCTTATCGCAATTCATTTCATCGACCGCCTTTGGTGGCCAAGAAAGCGCACGTTCGCGTACCGTTTGGTTGACTTGTTGGCTTTGCGCCATTTGCTGATGTGTCTTGATGACCTCTTCACACCAAGCGGCCACTTTAGCATTGGTCTCCAACTCCTCGACGTGTTGCATATTCAATGTGCTCAAGTTTTGTAGATAAGGCCGCGACGTATCTCTTTGTGACTTTTGGGCTGTTACATTCAATGCGCTCGCAGAACGTGCACTTGCACACGCTGACGTTGGCCTCGACACATTGCCAACCGCTTTGGCGCTTAATGACGATTCATTTGTGTTCATCTCATACTGCAACAAAAGCTTCGTGTGATCGGCGTCTTTTTTCGAATTAATTGCCTGCAGCTCCACGGTGAACTTATATTCGATAGTGGGCTTAATTTCACGGCAACTGATGTTCCGAGAAAAACGATCAAAAGTGAAGGCAGCTTCGCGATTGTAGCTTTTTGCATCACTAAAATAACTATCATCAGGCAAAAGTTTGCCAAAGTCCATGCGATAGTTCGCTAAGTACGCAAACACACAAAGGATTAAATATAATATTTGGCAATTGGTGCGGATGCACTTACCCACTGCGTTGCCATTGTAAAAAATGTTGAATGGCAAAAAGAAAATACGTTGAAAGTAGAGACGTAATGACTTCAGTGACGTCTTGAAACGCAAGCCCAACTTTTCGCTCAGCAAATAAATGTCGCGTTCATTTATCGCCATATCGATGGTTGTTACATTGCCCACAAAATCGATCACAATAATCAGCGGTAATGGCGTCGTCTCCCGTCCCGAGACCGACTTGATTAGCTTATTAATGTTTTTCAATTCTTTAAGGTAAAGCACAACCTCAATAATATCACAGTCCACGCTAGGGTCATTGCCCACCTGCAGAAGACCCATTTGTACCAGCTGTTGCACATAGATGTTCGCCTGCGATTGCAGCATCGATGCGGTTAGGGAACGATCTGGCGTCTGTAAAGCATTCGAACGCGACGACTTTTTCTGTGCAAAGTTGTAGTAAATTTTGTTAAAGATGCTTACAACAACAGCAACTCACACTACTCACAGTCATACCCATCAAATGTTCAAACTCGCTGGAGCTCAACAATGACTTCTTGACTAGCGCGAGCGTTAAATAGATTTCCGGCTTCTGTGAACGCCACTCATTGCCCAAGCAACTCAACTTATGCCAAAACATTTTAATCTTAATACAAAAGAAGTGTTAACTAGGAAATTTCCATAATTCATAATCGCCAACTCACATTAGCAGTGTGTGCGCTGCTTATGATCGGCAGACCACGCAGTGGCAACAGAAGATTGCCAATCACTTTACGCTCCACCGTCGGTCCAATGATGTAGAAAATCAACTTAACTGGTCGATTATCGGTCTTTAGCTGTTTCAGACCTTGCAAATCAACTTCCCAAACACAGTTGCTATTGAAGATGGTCGTCTCGGCGGCCACAGTTGATGTGCCCTCCACCTCGAACTGTATGCCATTAAGCGCCGCATTCATAATCACCCTTTCGCGTGCGCCACGGTATGATCCTTGCGCATCATAGTCACGTAATTCACGTAAATGAAATTTAATGCCTGTAATTGCTGGCTGCTTGTACAAGTGCTCGCTTGCTTCATTTGACTGATTGACACAACGTCTCACTTACCCTCAATAACATGCAAAAATATACAGTAACTATTGTCGGCCTCATAGTTACTTTCGCTGCTGTCGGATGCCGCCGATGCGGAGGCTTTCATCTTTTTTACGCCATGTGTTTTAAAGTTTGACATTGTTACTTCAATATTGTTTTGCTCTTGCCAAAACTATTCAATAAGTATTATAAAATATACAAATCTAAATGTTGCTCTCGAAATTTAACAACGTCAATAACAGTTCGCGTAACTTCGTTAAATAAAATGTCTTCTTTTTTTGGTTTATTTTTTTTTTTTCTTTCGGTTTTATGTGTTTGACAGTTGTCAGCCGAGTGTGCCGCTGCTTGTCTACTGCTGTCACTGCTTGTTAGATCAAAACAACATCAAGTCTTATTAGTAACTAAGTTTTTGTTGTCTGTATGGGGGTTGATTTTTATTCAAGCCTTTGATTTTGTGTTATACAATCCTTTACTTTTTATTTTTACTTTAACTAACTCTAAACTGTTCCAGTATTGTACGCCTGGTGGGCGGCGCATCAACTTCTTCGAAGTGGCCGCGCATAATTCGATGATTCTTCAGTGCTGTGCCTTGTATGAAACGCTCGCCACAAATGCCGCACACATAAGGACGTTCACCTGTATGACGTCGTATATGCAATGTCAGATCGTTAGACTGTGTGAAACTCTTCTCACAGTACGTACACTTGTACGGCCGTTCGCCATTGTGTATGCGCATATGCTGATGCAGTTTATAGGAGCGTGAGAAGGCTTTATCGCACACAGTGCACTTGTATGGACGTTCGCCGGTATGCGTACGCCTGTGGCATTGCATGTCCGAGGAGCGAGCAAAAGCCATTTCACAAAAGTCACACTTAAATGGTTTTTCACCAGTATGACGACGCATATGAATAATGAGATTTGAAGAAGAGCTCACAGCTTTGCCGCAAAACGCACACAGAAAACGTTTGTCATCCGCCTTTTTCAGTTTCTGTTCGGCTGAGACTTCAACAGTACTTTTACGCGATGTGCCGGCTGTGTTGGCCATGGCGTCTTTGCCACCATTCACGCCATGCATCTTCTTGACGTGTGCGGTGAGACGATCCTTGCGATTATATTTGCATGTGCAGTGCGGACATTGAAAGATCGGCTTTGCCTCATTCTGTGCTAATTCAGCTTTTAGTGTTGGTGCGCCAGCGCTATCTGTATGATGGAGTTGTACGTGTTGCGCTAGATTATCCTCCCACATAAATTTGAGATTACATTCCGTACAACTGTACTTTTTTTCTACGTTTTCACATTGTGTCCGCTTATGATAAGCTAGCAAGTCCTGCAATTCATTCAAATATTACATACACGATCAACAATAACAACAATTTTTAATTAACTTACAGCCGATACACTTTTGAAAACACAATGTGTGCACTTCAACTCGATTTTCTCCAGCTTGTGCATGGCCTGCTGATGTCGAAAGAGCTCATGTTTACGTCGACACACCAATTGGCATAACTCACATGTATAGGATGCAGGCACACCCTCAACTTTTGCCTCATCATCGGTTTCGGAGTCTTCCAGATGCAGCTCAAAGCCCAATTGATTTGTTATCGAATAATTCAACATGGATTCGTAACTGTGATGTGTTGCCAAATCATTTTGTAGATGATCACGTAGCTCTGCTATTCTTTCGAATTTTATATTGCACACTTTGCACAAAATCACCTTTTTTCCATTGGCGTATTTGTGTACATTGATTAGTGTCTCAGCGTAGGCCAACTCATGCGGCGCAATGCCATGACGCTCCAAGTGCTGTGTCAGATTACCGCGTCGATAGAATTTTCGAGGACACCACTGACAACCAAAAATGGCCGACTCGCGTGAATGCATGAACATGTGTCGGGTCAAGTCCTTTTGCATTTGGAAGCTTCGGTTGCACTCGTGGCACTCAAAATTTGTATTGACCTATGGAATGTTATATAAAATATAGTTTTTTTTTTTATAATCATTAAGCACTTCACTTACCTGTTTCACATCGACGGTGTCACAGTGTGTATTGCCGTGTGCTCGGAAATTCTCCTTCCAGCGAAAACGTTGTGGACACTTGCGGCACATAAAACGTTTCTGTGTGTTCCGGCACAGCGTACGCATGTGATGCTCCAATAGTGAGTCGCTGATGAATCGCGCTTTACAATGTGCACAAGTGTAGGACGCCTCTTTCCAGATATGATACACATGCTGATGTGCGTACAGTTGATATTTGCGTTGAAAATTAAATGCGCACAGTTCACAATTGTATTTACCAGACTTGCTTAAAGAATTATCCGCTTCCGGTTCGGAATCACTTTCTGTTTCTGAACTCTCCAAGCTCAGCTCATAGCCAGCTTCATTTGTTATCGAATAAAAACGTTCAAACTGTTTCGCTTTAATGTCGGACATGATGCGTTTTATCAGCTGCTCTTCCATAAGCGGCGATTCTTCCTCTGGATAAAGTGCCTGTGAAATAGACTCAATAGCGTTGTCATCACCCGTTGCTGCTGCAAATGATACTGTATATTGATGCGTGCTGAGATGCGTACGCAAGTCAGAAATTTTTCGATGTTTGGTATGACAAATCATACATTCTATACGCTTACAGCCGTGTGGTTTACAAAGATGCGCGTCAACTGTCTTCACTTTGACAGGTTTCGATCTTTTTGCCTCCTCGCTGTGCACCTTAATGTGCGATTGCATATTATCCTTGCGCAAAAACTTACGCTCACAATACGGACACTCATAACGATCTGTGTCAGGCAAATGAACTCGTTTATGCCGTGTCAAATCTTTCGGCCATATAAACACCTTGTCACACTGATCACACTGTAATTTCCTTGCCAATTTATTTTCGGCATTGTCCGCGTTTGTATGCTTAATATTACAGTGCGCAGAACAATTTGCCGGCCAAACGAAACGGGCATCACACTTATCGCATTGTATCGTCTTGTGTCGATTTAAACAGTCTCGCAGTTGATGTTGTTTCAACAACTCAGCGCATACATATTGTTTACCGCACTTTTCGCAAGGGAAAGGCAACTGTAGCGCTTGTTCAGCATGCTGTGACTCCTGATGATGCAACAAGAGCGTACGACGTCCGCAAGTCTCTCCACATATGCCACAAATATACGTTGGTTTTTGTTGTTGGCTAGAATCGGATTTCTCATGTTCTTCGTCGACCGTTGTCTCGGAATCATATAAGTCCAATTCATCTCCCCTCTCGGATAGTGCAGCATAATAACGTGCAAAGTCTTGTGTTGCAAAATCTGCAGCGATTTGTGTGCTCAGTTCTGCCTCGCGTCCATCAACACCCTCCGGGAAAAATAGTTTGAAGAAGTTGCCGTTTATGTAATCTACTTCTGTTTTACCGTCCTGATGCAACATGACATGAGCACGCAATTGTTTTAAACGGTCAAAACTTTGCATACACAAGCCACAATCGAACAATGGCTTACACGTGCTAACTAATTTACTATGCGAAAAGTTATCCTCTTCCATATCCTCTTTTTCCTGATCAGATCGTTCAAATTTCCTTACACTATTTGCACATCTGTGTTGCTCCAAATTTTCAGCCCACATAAATTTACCCGGACATCGAAGACACTTATATTTTTTGTCTCTATTACGACACTGTGTGCGTGTATGTTGCTCGATCAATTGCCCTGAGATGAAGAATAGTTTACAAACATTGCACCGATAGGGCATCGCATCATTCTTGTGTTTTTCTTGTGCATGAGCTAGTGTCTGATATTTTCGCGTGAAACTTTCACCACATAATTCACAAACATATTTAACATCACCGTTCGGAATATCTTCATCCGAATCATCAATACTCATTTCATAGCCATATTCATTTAATAATAAGCAATACTTTTTGTAAGATAAAGCCGATATATCTGCACAAATGGCCTCTTTAATTTTTTCAATATCTAAATCACCACTTGCGTAGAATTCTTTTATGACGACGTTGTCCATGTTTAAAGCATCCAATGTGCTTACATCCTTATGCGTACTCAGATGTTCCACCAAATCCTGAATTGTATCAAAGGTATTAGCACAAAGACGACATTCCAGCAATTTAAAACGATTTGCAGAGTAGAGACGCTCTAAAAAGTTCATGCGTCGTTTAATCTTAATATCCGTGATCTTTGTGTGTTTACGCAAGTGATCGACGTATTTATCTTTACGTTGAAATCCCTTGCCACAAAAATCACAGATGAACATGACTTCTGAAGTGTGACTCTTTGCATGCCGCTGCACATCCTTGTGCCAGGCAAAAGTCTTACCACACACATCACACACGAAGCGACCCTGACCGTTGGAATGTCGTTTAGAACTGCGAGGACGGCCACGTCGACGCTTTGTTGGTAAATACTCACTGCAATTAGAATCATATATTAAATTTAATTTAATTAAACAATTAAAACATACTTGTCACTAGCACTATCTTCCTCGTTAGTTTTCTTTTTTACAATACGCTTGGCTGACATAATCCTTGAGCTACGTAACCGTCGAACTGGTTCCTCTTGTTCATCACTGGAGTAAAACAATTTCTCAGTTCAGCTATTCTCTGGCATCACTGTCATAAAATACTACCTGTCGTCACTGCTTAAGCTGCTCCTATGCAAATCATCGTTGAATTCTTCATTTGTTGGATCACTATTTCGCCACTGGTCATCGCTTTCGTCGCCTACACTCTCGTCCTTTGGAATTGCATTTTCAGCAATTTTCGTTTCCAACGAATGATCCGTTCCTGCAAATATAGGTGCTTCTTCGCTGGCCTCCACTTCCATTTTAATTTGTATAAAATCATGTGATGTTATATCAATTGGCGCTTCTAATAGACAATCAATATCTCCTTTATTTCCAACTTCACAAACACTTTCGAGCAACCTTTGATTAATTTGCTGTGCCTGAAATACAAAGTCGTAGGCGTTTTTCAGCCGCTGAGTGCAAGTGATACATAACTGCTGTGGCAGAGTCTCAACGTTGTCCGAAGTAACCTGATGCAAATATAATAATTATTAACCATTCTATAAGTTGCTAGTTATTACAAACTAACATCAATTTTTGCCAACTCCAAAAGCATATCGGATAAAGTTTTTTCGGGATGCTTTTCATTGCGTGTAGTCAACTTAAAATAAAGTTCACTGGTCTTCTCACAGGTTCTGCACTTTGCAGAACTCTCAATTTTATTGGAATGCATTTTAAATTATTTTTTCCTCACATTTTACCACATTCAACTATTTTTTTAAATATGCTTTATTCTTCTTCTTAACAAATGAACATTCAAAATGAAAGACTTAAAGATGGGCAATATTTGTAACTAGTGGATTTTCAATAATATTTTTAAATCACGAATCACACGAACTCTCAAATATAATATAATAATAATATTCCATCATTTACAGCCTTGACTCATGATAGCAATATACGCGGATATTTGATAATAACTTGATAGAATTTTAAAAAAGGTAAGTCACGAATCACAATTTGAAGTCACTGATGTTTTCAAATTACAATCACGTAAGTCGCATTGCTCATCTCTAAATATTGTATTTGTGTTGTTGTTTTTATTGTTTGACAACAATTTTTGGTTTAGCTTGTGTTTTACCAAAAATTTGTAAAAGTGTGGTTACAAGTTTATGTGGCCAGAAAATATTGAATTGCATATGCGCTTGCAGCATTCCGTTGAGGTGGAATCGAATTCTACATTCACAAAAAACGAAAGCCCGGCAACGGATTCAAGTCAAAAACTCTCCTCTGTTCCAGCACCAAAACTGCTTCAGTGTCCACACTGTGATCGTACTTACTTATTGCAATCTTTTCTTAACAATCACATCAGAGATGTGCACGTCGAAGAGAATCGCAAGAAAAAAAAAGCAGAGCGTAAATTTTTATGTTCGTTTTATGGTTTAGAAGCGCAAACTTCCTCAAATTTGGTCATACATATGCGTCGGCACACTGGTTAGTAACCATATCATTGCACGGTATGCATTGAAAGATCGGCTTTGCTTCATTCTGTGCTGATTCAGCTTTTAGTGTTGGTGCCCCGGCACTATCCGAATGATGGAGTTGTATGTGTTGCGCTAGGTTATCCTCCCACATGAATTTGAGATTACATTCCGTACAATTGTACTTTTTTTCTACATTTTCACATTGTGTACGCTTATGATAAGCTAGCAAGTCCTACAATTGATACAAATATTATATACATGATCAACAATAACAACCATTTTTAATTAACTCACACCCGATACACTTTTGAAAACACAATGTGTGCACTTCCACTCTATCGTCTCTAGCTTGTGCATGGCGTGCTGATGTCGAAAGAGCTCATGTTTACGGCGACACACCAAATGGCATAACGCACACATATACAATGCAGGCACACCCTCAACTTTTGCCTCATCATCGGTTTCGGAGTCTTCCAGATGCAACTCAAAGCCTAATTGATTTGTTATCGAATAATTCAACATGGATTCGTAACTGTGATGTGTTGCCAAATCATTTTGTAGATGATGGCGTAGCTCTGCTATTCTTTCGAATTTTATATGGCACACTTTACACAAAATCACCTTTTTTCCATTGGCGTATTTGTGTACATTGATTAGTGTTTCAGCGTAGGCCAACTCATGCGGCGCAATGCCATGACGCTCCAAGTGCTGTGTCAGATTGGCGGGCCGATAGAATTTTCGAGGACACCATTTACAGCCAAAAATGGGGGACTCACTTGAATGCATGAACATGTGTCGGGTCAATTCCCTTTGCATTTGGAAGCTTCGGTTGCACTCGTGGCACTCAAAAGTTGTATTGACCTATGGAATGTTATTTAAAATATATATATATTTTTTTTATAATCATTAAGCGACTTCACTTACCTGTTTCACATCAACGGTGTCACAGTGTGTATTGCCGTGTGCTCGGAAATTCTCCTTCCAGCGAAAACGTTGTGGACACTTTCGGCACATAAAACGTTTCTGTGTGTTCCGGCACAGCGTACGCATGTGATGCTCCAATAGTGAGTCGCTGATGAAACGCGCTTTACAATGTGCACAAGTGTAGGACGCCTCTTTCCAGATATGATACACGTGCTGATGTGCGTACAGTTGATATTTGCGTTGAAAATCAAATGGGCACAGTTCACATTTGTATTTACTACACTTGCTTAAAGAATTATCCGCTTCCGGCTCTGAATCTGTTTCTGAACTTTCCAAGCTCAGCTCATAGCCAGCTTCATTTGTTATCGAATAAAAACGTTCAAATTGTTTCGCTTTAATGTCGGACATGATGCGTTTTATCAGCTGCACTGCAATTAGCGGCGTTTCTTCCTCTGGATAAAGTGCCTGTGAAATAGACTCAATAGCGTTTTCATCACCCATTAATGTTGCAAATGGTACTGTATGTTGATGCGTGCTGAGATGCGTACGCAAGGCAGAAATTTTTCGATATTTGGTATGACAAATCATACATTCTATACGCTTACAGCCGTGTGGTTTACAAAGCTGCACGTCAACTGTCTTCACTTTGACAGGATTCGCCTCCTTGCTGTGCACCTTAATGTGCGTCTGCATATTACTTTTTTGCAAAAATTTACGCTCACAATGCGGACACTCATAACGATCTGCGTCAGGCAAATGAACTCTTTTGTGCCGCGTCAAGTCTGTCTTCCGTATAAACACCTTGTCACACTGATCACACTGATTTTCTTCGGAATGCCGATTAGAACTGCGAGAACGTCCTCGTCGTCGCTTTGTTGGTAAATATTCCCTGCAATTATAATTATATATTAATTTTAATCTAATAATACAATTAAAACATACTTGTCACTAGCACTATCTTCATCGTTAGTTTTCTTCTTCGTAATACGCTTGGCTGGCATAATCCTTGAGCTACGTAACCGTCGAACTGGTTCCTCTTGTCCATCACTGGAGTAAAACAATTTCTCAGTTCAGCTATTCTCTGGCACGATTGTCATAAAATACTACCTGTCGTCACTGTTTGAGCTGCTCCTATGCATATCATCGTTGAATTCCTCATATGTTGGATCACTAATACTGTCATCGCTTTCGTCGCCTACACTTTCGTCCTTTGGAATTGCATTTTCAGCAATTTTCGTTTCCACCAAATGATCCGTTCCTGCAAATATAGGTGCTTCATCGCTGGCTTCCACTTCCATTTTAATTTGTATAAAATCATGTGATGTTGGATCACTAATATGCCACTGGTCATCGCTTTCTTCGCCTACACTTTCGTCCTTTGGAATTGCATTTTCAGCAATTTTCGTTTCCACCAAATGATCCGTTCCTGCAAATATAGGTGCTTCTTCGCTGGCCTCCGCTTCCATTTTAATTTGTATAAATTCATGTGATGTTGTATCAAATGGCTCTTCTAATAGACAATCAATATCTCCTTTAATTTCAACTTCACAAACACTTTCGAGCAACCTTTGATTAATTTGCTGTGCCTGAAATACAAAGTCGTAGGCGTTTTTCAGCCGCTGAGTGCAAGTGATACATAACTGCTGTGGCAGAGTCTCAACGTTGTCCGAAGTAACCTGATGCAAATATAATAATTATTAACCATTCTATAAGTTGCTAGTTATTACAAACTAACATCAATTTTTGCCAACTCCAAAAGCATATCGGATAAAGTTTTTTCGGGATGCTTTTCATTGCGTGTAGTCAACGTAAAGTAAAGTTCACTGGTCTTCTCACAGGTTCTGCACATTGCAGAACTCATTATTGTATTGAAACTCATTTTAAATTATTTTTTCTTCACATTTTACCACATTCAACTATTTTTTTAAATATGCTTTATTCTTCTTCTTAACAAATGAACATTCAAAATGAAAGACTTAAAGATGGGCAATATTTGTAACTAGTGGATTTTCAATAATATTTTTAAATCACGAATCACACGAACTCTCAAATATAAATTGTAATTTTCCATCATCTACAGCCTTGACTCATGATAGCAATATACGCAGATATTTGATAATAACATGATAGAATTTTAAAAAAAGGTATGTCACGAATCACAATTTGAAGTCACTGATGTTTTCAAATTACAATCACGTAAGTCGCATTGCTCATCTCTAAATATTGTATTTTTGTTGTTGTTTTTATTTGACAACAATTTTTGGTTTAGTTTGTGTTTTACCAAAAATTTGTAAAATGGCCAAGAAAAAATGCGATCTTAAGACAGCTTGTAGAACTTGTGGCGTCAACAGTAACAATAAAAATGATTTATGTGAGTTAACGACACGTCTAAAGAAACTACCAGGAAAGACGCTTTGGGATCTATTGGACGAAATTGTTTGCATTGAAGTAAGTTAAGCTATTCAAAGAAGCAAACAAATATATAAACTTGTATGTCATAGCCCAAATCAGGATATTCAAAACACTTACCTCATCGTATATGCAGCATGTGCAATCGCAAATTAAAGAATGCATACCATTTTATTGTCCAAGCCCGTAAGGCTAACGAAAACATGTTGAAAATATTAAAGCAAGCTTCAGATGAAGCCGGTGATCAACGAGAGGCTTCTTGTAGCTCCCCAAACACAGACTGCCTTCAAGAATCACCGATACAAGCAAATGAAAATGCAAATGAACTGGTTGAAGTCAAAATCGAAGTTGAAGCGGAAACAGTTCGACATAAAGATGGAAATGAAAAGATAAGACAAGAAAATTTAATTCAGAATGTATCGGATCCATTAAACGAAATAACAAAATCTGAGTTAGAATCAGTTTGTAGTTCCAGTGATGAGTAAGTTGCTCGCAAATATCGCAATCAATTAAAATCTAACTAAAACTATTTCCTTTTAGAGATTACGACGATTTGCCATTAGCAACAAGACGAAAATCTCAACAAGTCATTAAAACAAAACAATCTGAACAGCACACCTATAAATGCGATCAATGTGAAAAATCATATCTTCGTCCCAAAAATTTGATGGCTCACTTAAAAACCCATAATGACCAAATAAAACCAATGCGGTCAACGAACCTTTGTGAACGGCGTAAGGTGAAGGCAGTTGACATTAATATGTGTAAACCGAACGGTTGCAAACTAATACAGTGTATGATTTGCTTACGAAAGTACACTAAATACATCGAGCTTAGGAATCATCTGAACGAACATCGAGCAAACATCAACTTTGGCGAGCGTCAAGAATCGGTTCAGGAAATAGCTGAATCTTTTTATAACGACATAAAAGATATAACTGATGAGCAATTAGTAAATCGTATACGTAAAGATCTCAATGCTGGCATTTATGCTCGATTCTATTCAATAACAAATGAGTCCGGCTATGAACTTAGTTTGGAGAGTTCAGAGACTGATAGCGATTGTGACATGCAACCAAATCAGTTTACGCCTGACCTATCTCAAAGCAATTACCACTGCGAACTCTGTAAGGCTAATTACAAACGAAAATATCAACTCTTCGAGCATCAATTGCAAACGCACAATTGGTTGGATGCTCATTATGATTGTGCACGATGCGAGGCTCGATTTGTTAGTAAAACTCTTTTGGTCCATCACCAGGAAACACTTTGTAAGAATACGCAAAAACGATTTCTTTGCAATAAATGTCCTCAAAGGTTTCGCTGGAAACACAACTATAGGGCGCATAATAAAGATCATAGAAATAAGGTAAACTATTTTAATATTCTTTATTGTTAAATGAAATTAGTTTCTATTCTCAAACAGAAGCAAACTTTGGCATGCTGTGAATGTGAACGCACCTATGATGACAAGAAGTCTTTGACCATACACATGCTCACAGTCCATGCGGATAAATCTCAATTGTTGCCATGTCATTGGTGTAATCGCAAATTCTATCGTAAGGATTACCTGTTGAAGCATTTGATACGGCATGGTTTGAAGGAAAAAGATTTACCATTAGCAGAGACTCTTATTGCAGCAACATCTAAACCACATGGCACAAAATGTGTCACGTGCAAAATTTGCAACGTCCAATTTGACAGAATAGCCGATTTACGAATTCATTTGTTGTTGGAACTTAAGTCACCTATGACACTGCATCAGTGTTACGACTCGCCATTTAACTATTCAATAACCAATGCGTCCGGCTATGAAATGGACATTGCCGATTCAGAGACTGAAGATGATACCACTACAGCATCCGCGAAAAACAAAATAGATTTGTCTCGTATGATGTACAGATGTGATCTCTGCCAAGTACAATGTCGTCGTAAATTTGAGATAATGCAACATCAACGCGCAATGCATCGCTTTGAAACTTTGCCATACGTTTGCGAAAAATGTATCTTCAAAAGTGTGTCAAAGGATTTGTTAGAGCATCACAAACGCACACAATGTCTAAACACTGAAAAAAAGTTGGAGTGCAAAAAGTGTGGTTACAAATTTATGTGGCCAGAAAATATTGAATTGCATATGCGCTTGCAGCATCCCGTTGAGGCGGAATCGAATTCTACATTCACAAAAAATGAAAGCCCGTCCACGGATACAAGTCAAAAACTGTCATCTGTTCCAGCACCAAAACTGCTTCAGTGTCCACACTGTGATCGTACTTACTTATTGCAATCTTTTCTTAACAATCACATCAGAGATGTGCACGTCGAAGGGAATCGCAAGAAAAAAGAAGCAGAGCGTAAATTTTTGTGTTCATTGTGTGGTTTAGAAGCGCAAACTTCCTCAAATTTGGTCATACATATGCGTCGGCACACTGGTGAGCGACCTTTTAAATGTGAGGATTGTAATATGGGCTTTATTAGGCACTCCGAGCTAATTATTCATAAACGACGGCACACTGGTGAACGACCATATCATTGCACGGTATGTGGGAAAGATTTCGCGCGTTCGGATAAACTAAAGCGACATATGTTGACACACAGCGGATTAAAGCCTTATAACTGCACGTTTTGTGAGAAGACATATCGTTACTCAAAGGATCTAAAGCTGCATTTGTTGCAACATACTGGTGAGACACCTTTCGAGTGTGGAACTTGTGGTGAACGCTTTATGCAGAATGCAGCACTGGAAAAGCATCGTATGATGCGTAGACATTTCGATGAATCAAAATAATGCATTTGAATGTATTTCAGAATTACGTTTTAACAGTGTTCATGTGATTTTTTTGCTAGTAATACAATATTATAAACCATTTAAACTTTAATAAAAAAATGTTTGACTTATGAAAATAAAGTTGAACAAAATATTTCATTCTTCCAAGTGTTATTGAAATCAATCCAAATAAAAAACCGTTACAAAAAAAATGAAGCCAACTAATGTGACCCTGTACAGATTTCACGACACCGAGATGGCAACGCCGCACAGCAATATGTAAAAATTGTATTAAATATACTTTGTATATACTTTGTTATTCCTGTGTGATAAAGAAAAAATAAAAACAGAAAAGTGAGTAAAATCTAAAATGTTGCCTTCCTACGTATGCCGAACATGTGAAGCTGAAGATGAAAACATAAATCTGCAGCCACTCAAATCAATCGTTGACAAGGACAATTATTCTAATAAGTTGCTATCCGATTTGTTGTTCGAGGTAACGTTGATCAATGTAAGTACGTTGGTTTGTAGTGTCGCCTTAACAATATTTCTGAAATCATTGCATCTTTATTATTTGTTAGGTAAACGATGATTGCCAAATACAAATGCCACAACATGTGTGCACCACATGCACTTCCGAACTTAAAAATGCATATGACTTTATTGTGCAGGCACGACGGACTAATGAACTATTTCTTTCTTTCTTGGAATCTCAATGTAATTACCAATTTACAACTCAAATAGAAGACAACATGAACTCAGACGTAAAGCGTGTAACTTCTGTTAAGTTGGAAAACAATGAAGAAAAAGAAAAGTTACTGAACGAAAATATCGAAGATTTATACGACATAACGAATAAGGATAGAGAAAAACACGAATTCATGGAACCATTAATAATGCAGGATGAAACAAATACGAGCGCCAATATTAATGAGACATTTGACCCGCTGATAATAAAAAATAATTCGGTGTGTGTGCATCAGCACCCAGATGCAGATTCTAGTTTTGAGTAAGTTAAAGTCGAAGTTTGTAAAAACTCAAATAAACATTTTTTATTACCAGTGAGTCTGATGAATTGCCGCTAAAAGAATGCAAGCGCAAGTTGGAAAACGATATATTGAATTTGAAGTCGTACAAATGCAATCATTGTGATAAATCATTTATACGTTCACAATCACTCGAAAAACACATGATAAAGCATCGTTCCAAAAGTGAATGGTTTGATTGTAATCAGTGCGATCGAAAGTTCTATCGCAAGGACCTACTTCGAGCTCATCTTATAAAAGAACATGATGCACCAGCGAAAAAAAGACGTGTAGGCAATGTCAGAGAATGCCAACGTGCCGTGGAAGTCGATATAAATCGTTGTAAGCCCAACGGTTGCAAAATAATACAATGCATGATTTGTTTGAGAAAGTATATGAATTTTTCCACGTTGCGAGCTCATTTGATGGAACATGCAAAAATATCCGCACTTCCAGAAAGAAATGAATTAGTTGCAGAAGTTGCAGAGTCACTATATCCAGACTTAGAGAATGTGGCCGAAAATCAACTGTTTGCGCTAATACGTAAAGATCTCAACGAACAATGCTTTACACGTTTCTATTCCATAACGAATGAATCAGGGTACGAACTTAATTTGGATAGCTCGGAAACCGAAAGTGATACTAATATGGAAATAGATGAATATATGTCGAAAGATCAACGACAAAGTAACTACTGTTGTGAGTTATGTCCGGCTATTTTTGCACGAAAATATGAAATTTTCGAACATCAGAGAAAAGAACACGACTGGCTTGAAGCAAAACATGTATGTAAACGATGTACGGCACGTTTTGTTAATAAAGATTTGCTGGACCATCACTTGAATAGACTTTGCAAAAATATTGAAAAACGTTTCATTTGCAAGAAATGTCCAATGAGATTTCGCTGGCGACATAATCTCAATGCGCACACAAAAAACCACCTGAATAAAGTAAGCTGAATAAAAAACTGTTCTAAAAAAGACGATACTTACTACTAATATTGTTTTTCAGACACAGGCGGTTAAATGTTCTGATTGCAATCGCACCTTCCAGGATCAACGTTCGTTGACAATTCATATGCGCAGTGTACACATAGATAAGTCCAAGCTGCTGCAATGCCAATGGTGCACACGATCGTTCTATAGTCGAGATTGTCTAGTAAAACATTTGAAACGACATAATTTGTCAGAACAAGACATGCCCTTAGCTGAATGTCTCATAGCAGCTACATCAAAAGCTAATGGCACAAAGCGTATTATATGTAAAATATGTAATTTAAATTTTTCTCGAATTGAGCAGTTACGTGCACATATATTAATGGCATTGAAAACAAATTTATCACAACATCACAGCTATGATTCTTTAGCAAATTATTCGATAACGAATGAATTGGGCTTCGAGTTGCACATTGATGATTCCGAGACAGATGATGATGGTGATTTAGTAAGCAGAACGAAACAAAAGTCCAATAGCAATGGTCCAAAGTATACTTGCGATCTGTGTCAAATAAAATGTCATCGTAAATTCCAGTTATGCCATCATCAGCAATCATTACATTCTTTTGGCAAATTGCCATATGAATGCGATAGTTGTATATTTAAAAGCGTTTCCAAGGTAATTAAAAAACCCCATTTTACAATTTTAACATACTATTCATCTTTTTGTTTTAGGATATTCTTGAACATCATAAGCTCACTCAATGTCTAAACACTGAGAAACTTTTAACATGTGAAAAATGCAAATACAAATTCATGTGGCCTGAGAATTTAGATTTGCATATGCGCATATATCATGCCACAACAAGTGATGACAAAATCAAAGATAATTTCGTAGTTAGTAAGAATTCTAAGGAGTCCGCCCCCCAACTTCAGTGCCCACATTGCGAAAAGTCCTATAGGCAACAAGCCAGACTTAATATGCATATTAAGGACGTTCATATTGATGGCAACCGTAAGAAGAAAGAAAAGGCTCATCGATATTTGTGTTCACTTTGTGGTTTAGAGACGCAAACAAATTCTAAGCTCATAATACATATGCGTCGCCACACCGGTGAAAAACCCTTCAAGTGCGATGTTTGCGGTATGGCTTTTACAGTACGCAATGAAGTAGAGATTCATCGTCGGATACACACGGGTGAGAAACCTTTTAGTTGCTCTATTTGTGGAAAAGGTTTTGTGCGTACGGGAAAACTGAAAACTCATATGCTTTCGCATAGTGGCTTGAGGCCGCATAAATGTTCCTATTGTACTATGGATTTTAGATATCGACATGATTTGAAAGCCCATCTTCAGAAGCACGTCGGAGATCCGGAGCCACTTGGAGAAAACGATAAATAGAATAACAATTTTTTCAAAAAAATTAAATAAATTAGATATTGCCAGCCAAAACGTCATAAATAATCTGGCAACGCTGAATCATTCAGTTTTCTATTAAAAAAAACACAAATTTGTTTACTTTTGTGATTTGGTGTAATCGATTTAAAAGTTGAAATTTTGTGGAAATTACAATGTCCAAGACCTCAACTATTACATGTCGTACATGCGATGATAATAAATTAACGAAAGGAGATTATTTCGAGCTGACAACACATTTGTCAAACTATCCAAAGAAATTACTTTCAGAACTGCTTTGCGAACTAACCGGAATTGATGTAAGTGTGAAAATATGAATAAAACTAATTTTCGAAAAAAAAAAACAATCATATTTATCTTGAAGACTAAACATGACCAAGCTGAAACGATGCCACAGCACATCTGTGATGCTTGCAAAACCAAACTGGAATACTCATACGACTTTGTAGTGCAGGCACGTAAAACAAATGAGCGGTTGCTTCTCTCTTTGGCTACAAGATTTGATGTGAAAAGTGATATAATTTGTGAATCTGATTGTCTTGAGGAAGAGCCAATGACTGTAGGACCAGAGCAAATTTGGGAAACACCCCATTATGAAATTCTGGATCATACTATTCTTAACTTGTCAACAAAACATAAAAAAGTAATCACGAAAAAAGAAGTATCCGATCCACTAGAGGTTGAGATGTGCAGTAGAATAAATGAAAAAGCATCCTTACCAAAATCAGAGGATAATTGTTCAAGTGTTATGTAAGTGAAATCAAAAACTTTAAAATGAACATTTTCCCCAAAGTGTTTTTTGTTTATAGTCACACTAAGCGAAAATGCAAACCAATGATAAAGACTCTTAAGGAAGATAAATTTTTTAAATGCAACCAGTGTAATCGGTCGTTTCATTGGCCTCAAAGTCTTAAACGTCACTTACTTCAACACACAAACAAGAATGAAAGACATTCATGTCCATGTTGTAGTCGTTCATTTTGTCGCAAATCAGTCCTACGTACACATCTTCAAAAACATAGCAAGCAGCCGAAAATCAATGGTACTAACAAACGTTCAAATAAGCAAGTTACTTCAGTCGCACATTACTTGTGTCGACCACATGGTGGTAAAATAATTCAATGCATGATTTGTCAACAAAAGTATAACAAAATATCTGAACTTCGAAAACATTTAATTGACCACCCAAAAATTGGTTCTCTTGCAAAGCAAACACAAGAAATGTTTAGTGAAATTATATCCTCTTATGCGGACACAAAGGAAGTATCCAATGACAAACTGGCAGCGCGAATTCATAATGACCTAATAGCTGGAAAATATGACAATTTTTATTCAATAACTAATGCATCAGGGTATGAACTAAGTTTATCAAGCTCAGACACTGAAAGTGACTTTGAATACGACAAGAGTGAGGTGCGAATATCTACCACCAAAAGGAATTACACTTGTGAGCTGTGCAATGTAAAGTTCATAAGAAAATTTCAACTTTTTGATCATCAAAGAACACAACACGAATGGAACGAGGCCGAACATGTTTGCAAACGTTGTGAAGCACGTTTTGTGAGCCCACAACTTCTAAATCACCATTATAAATCACAATGCAGAAATGCACAAAAGCGGTTTATATGTCGTAAATGCCCGCTCAGATTCCGATGGAAACATAACTTAAGAACGCACTATTTGGAGCATCGAAATATTGTAAGTTCTCTCATTTAATCTAAAAAAACGAGTCTGAATATATTGTTTTTTATTAACAGATTGAGAAGTTTGAATGCATAGAATGTAAACGTACCTACGACGACAAAAAATCGTTTACTATACATATGCTTACTGTACATACAGACGAGTCTAAAATATTATCCTGTCACTGGTGCAACTACAAATTTTACCGTCGAGACTATTTGGTTAAACATCTTAAGAGGCATGGCTTACAGGAAAAGGACCTATCTCTTGGTGCTACCCTTAATGCGGCCACAACAAATGCGAATGGCCGGAAACAAATTCATTGTAAAATTTGCAAATTAAACTTTGAACGGATTTCTGAATTAAGAGAGCACATTTTAAGGGAGTTGAAGAAATCGAATCTACATAAGGAATATAAATCACTTAGTAATTATTCCATTACAAATGAATCCGGATTTGAACTACATATTGACGATTCAGAATCAGACAGTGAGAACATTGAAAGCAAAAAGTTTCGGTATGTGTGTGATCTATGCAAGCTGCAATGTAGCCGAAAGTTACAAATGTTTCAGCATCAAAAATTCATGCATCGTTTTGAACAATTGCCTTACTCATGTGACAAATGCATTTTTAAATCCGTCTCAATGGTAATATTATTATATTAGTGAAAATTGTAAATCTAAACATTTGTGTTTCAGAATATTTTAGAACACCACAAGCGAACACAATGCCAAAACTCCCAAAAAACGTTTGTATGTGAATATTGCAACTATAAGTTTATGTGGCCTGAGAATCTTGCACTTCACTTGAATCTACAGCATGCTGGTGACATTAACGCCAAACCCAACACAAATGAAACTACGATTTCAAATATGCCAACGACTTTACAGTGTCCACATTGTGATCGCATTTACGTACAACAATCTCGGCTTAATAATCACATTCGTGACGTCCATGATGAGGGAAATTTTAAAATGAAGACTGCTAATCAAAAATATTTGTGTTCATTATGTGGCAAAGGAACACGTTGCAATGCAGAATTGGTTACACATATGCAAAGACACGCTGGTGAAAAACCATGCAAATGTGATTTGTGTGGAAAGTCATTTCTAAGATATCCGGATATGCAAAAGCATCGCCGAATACATACGGGTGAGAAACCATTTCATTGCACTGTTTGTGAAAAAGACTTTATACGCTCTGACAAGCTTAAAAGACACATGTTAACGCACAGCCTTTTAAAGTAGTTAATAAAGGTAAAGTCTTGCAAAAAGTTCGACGGATCTCACCTTTTTGAGGCCAAAATATATTATATTACACGGAGAAAATCGGGGTTTGCTTATAAGATTGTATTTCTCCTTTGAAATGAGTGCAGATACAGATATTTATCGGAAACACCCAGAACACTTCCTATACAATGTTGTAATAAAAGAAAATACATATATGTAGGCATTCATTTTAGTTCTTTCTCCTTCATTTAACTTTAAGAAACAATTTTGATATATTCTAGAACAATAAAACGCTTTACTTATACAAATTGTTTACTTCTATTTTTGTTGTTGAATTAACGGAATATTTTTTGCAGCAATTTCAATTCAAATTTTTTTAACATGGTCAGTATCAGTATGTAGTTGCCACCTAGTTAAATCGACGACTATCGGAAGGGTGGCAGCACGTCAAACTATTTTGCTCGAGGAGCCTCAGTTTTTATGTTTTGTGTTTTTTTTTTGTTGCTAAAAATGTTTTGTTGAGCAGGGACTCTTGACTAATTTTAGATGAAGCATCGAAAATTGCAAATAACCAAAGATTTAAAAGTTATGGCTTCGACATCCGTATGCCGAACTTGCTATGTGACAAGTCCAAAAGAGTTGTTCGGATTGGAATCATGTCTTAAGAAGTATCCTAGCAAAATGTTATTAGATTTGCTTGTGGAAGTAACTAAAATTAATGTAAGTTTTAACTAAAACAAAACAAAGAAAATTGCATCTATTTCTATTAATACCCTTAGATAAAACTGGAACACTCTGATAAATTACCGCAGCATCTTTGCTGCACTTGTTCGCTAAAATTAGAAAATGCATACGAGTTCGTTCTGCAAGCCCGGGAGGTGAATTCAAGAATGTTGGAATATATTAAAGAACCGCAAGCCGATATGAAGCCTAATTGTGACATGGATCTTCAGACAGAGCCTTTAATGGAACTGTGCACCGAACAGTTAGTGCAAGTGAAAATAGAGGACGGAACTGCCGAAAATGTTGCTGTTGAGATTTCAGAACCATTATTAGAACAATACGTATTTGAACAGGACGCACAAGAAAATGACAATCAAGCGGACGGATCATTGGATCCCTTAACAACGGCTGAAAAACCAAGATGTGGCCCAAAATCTGATGAAAGATCAAAAGAAATTTCAAGTTCAGAGTAAGGTCAATGCGTGAAAATATTTTTTTTTTTTTTTTTGTTTTTCATATCCTCTTTTTAAAGTGAATTAGATGAGTTGCCGCTTCAACAGAGAAGAACATATTTAAAGCAGACAGTAAAGCGTAAAAAAAAATTTAAATGTGACGAATGCGAAAAATCTTTTAGTTGGCAGCGGAACTTGAACTTGCATAAAAGGAAGCACTTGCCTAAAGATGATTGGCATCCTTGTCCACACTGTAGAAAAAAATTCTGGCGAAAAGATGCTCTTCAGTCCCATTTAAGAAGTCATCGTCATGATACATCTGATACGTTTAAGTCGGCTGCAACTCTTTCGGAATGCAAACAAGCCAAGACAATCGATGTTAATCTGTGTAAGCCGCACGGCTGTAAATTAATACAGTGTATGATCTGTTTGCAAAAATATGCAAAGATAAATGAGCTACGCAATCATTTAAGTGAACATCCGCCAATTGATTCCTTCCCAGAACGCTCCCAAGAGACACTACAAGAGATGGCTGATTCATTTAATATTGATATTAAAGATGTAACTGAAAACCTTTTAATTGCTCGTATACGTAAAGATCTGAGTGCTGGCAAATATGATAATTTCTACTCGATAACTAATCAATCTGGATATGAGTTGAGTTTATCAAGCTCAGAAACTGAAAGTGATATGGATGTAGAATCAAATGATCTCAAAAAGGCAAATTCGCAAAATTGTAGCTACACATGTGAGTTGTGCAATGTGAAATGTCGGCGTAAACATCAACTTTACGAACACCAAAGAAAACAGCATAGTTGGCACGAAGCTCTTCATGTTTGCGGTCGTTGTGATGCACGTTTTGTGAGCGAACAAATGCTGTTGCATCACTACCAATCGCAGTGTCGAAATGCACAAAAACGTTTCATATGCCGCAAATGCCCACTTAGATTTCGTTGGAAGCACAATCTGAAGATGCACTATAGAGAACATAGAAAAAATGTATGCGCTTGTGTTACTTACAATTCAATTTATTTTAATTCTATAAATATATCTATAACAGGTACAAACTCTTGAATGCGTAGAATGCGGTCGTAGCTACGAGGATAAAAAATCTTTTACGATACACATGCTTACTGTGCACACGGATGAGTCGAAGATGTTGCCTTGTCATTGGTGCAATCGGAAATTCTATCGACGTGACTATATGTTGAAACATCTAAAACGTCATGGGCTGAAAGAGGGTGACTTGCCACTAGCAAAGGCATTAATCGAAGCGACATCTAAACCAAATGGTGTAAAGCAAATTTACTGCAAAGTGTGTAATTTGCACTTCAATCGAATTTCGGAGCTTAGGGAACATTTGCTGATTGAATTAAAATTGGATATAAATCGACACGAACATTATGATTCATTGCGAAACTACTCTATTATGAATGAGTTGGGCTTCGAATTGCATGTTGATGATTCCGAGACAGATAATGAAGGCGGCACTAGTGCACAATCTCCCTATATATGTGAACTGTGTAAGGTGCAATGCAAACGCAAATTTGAATTATTTCAACATCAGCGCTCCATGCATCGTTTCGAAACTTTGCCATATTCTTGTGGAAAATGCATATTTAAATCTGTATCATTGGTAATTTAATAAGATTACTTTGGAAACAATATTGAATACACATTTGTGATTTTTTTTCCAGGATATTCTTGAGCACCACAAGCGTACACAATGTCTGAATATACAAAAACAGTTGTCATGCGAAAAGTGTAATTTTAAATTCATGTGGCCGGAAAATCTTTCACGACATCTGGATTTACAGCATCCCGGTGAAATGAAGATTAACACCATCGTGGATATAGCGCACTCAACGAATTCAGGCACCCTCACAACAACAGCAATAGATCCCGCACCAGCAATACTACCAACACCGTTGCAATGTCCTCATTGTGATCGCACCTACGTACAACAGTCTCGTCTTAATAACCACATACGCGATGTGCATATTGAAGGTGATCGTAAGAAGAAAGAAGCTGAACGTAAGTATCTTTGCTCGTTGTGTGGCAAAGAGTCACAATCCGCTGCCAATTTAGTCACTCATATGCGGAGGCACACTGGCGAAAAACCTTTCAAATGTGATATGTGCGAAATGGCTTTTCCTCGACACTCAGAGATGGTGCAGCATCGTCGAAAGCACACCGGAGAAAAGCCTTACCATTGCACAGTGTGTGGCAAGGACTTTGCGCGATCTGATAAATTAACCCGTCATATGTTGACGCACAGTGGCTTAAGGCCTCATAAATGTCACTTTTGCGATAAATGTTACAGGCAAGCAAAGGATCTCAAGTTACACCTTTTGCAACACACTGGTGAGTCGCCATTTGATTGCAATACTTGTGGTGAACGATTCATTCAAAGCGTCGCTCTGGAAAAGCACCGAATGATGAGAGGTCATTTCGATGATATGCAGTAAAAGTTAATTTAAAAGCGATTTTGCATATTTTAGTGTATAAATGTTTAAATCAAAGGATTGAAAACTTGGATTTATAAATGTATATGCTAGAAAATCCACACGCAGCTATTTATAGATTTAAAATAAAATTACGATTGAAAAAAATTTTTTGTAGTGTGTTATAAAATTGTGTTTTATTTTGTTAAAATAAATTAAAATTACATTTTTTAATTGCCATGTGTTTTTAAAACTTATGGAAATATGAAAACCATGCATATTTCCAACTAATTTGAAACTAATTATTTTATTAAATATTGAATCGACTCAAATATTTTTATTAATTGCCTGTTGGCAACTACTTCAAAATTCATTGGGCTGGCAACTCTCTTGTTGTGTATTTGTTTTGAAAAAATAAATTTTCATGAATCCGGTCGATTTTATGATTTAATTAATCTAGAATAAAACCAATCGCTTTATAAAATGTCAACAACTGTTGTCTGTAGAACGTGTTATACGACAAATTCAACAAAATTGTTCAAATTGGAATCGTGTACGAAAAAATATCCAGACAAGTTCTTAAAAGACCTGCTGGTTGAACTCACAAAAATTGAGGTAAGTGGACGAACAGATTAAACGGAAAGCTATTTTGAAAATATAAAAATCCACAGCTCAACAGCAAATATGATCATAAGTTGCCCCAGCATTTATGTAACATTTGCTTCCGAAAATTGGAAAATGCTTACGAGTTTGTTGATCAAGCGCGACAGGCGAATTTGAAGTTATTGGAGTACTTGAAATTAGAGTCTGATGTCAACCACAGCCTTAGCAAGGACTGCCTACAGGAGGCACCAATGGATGTTTGTACAGAACAGTTTCTAGAAGTAAAATTAGAAGAGAACGAGACTTCCTCAGATTTTGCAAATTCTTTATTAAAAGAAGATGTTCAAGACGAGAAGATAGACCAACAAGAAAGCAGCGTTGTTGATTGCTCATCAGATCCTTTAATTCCGGCCAGCAAGTCCACCAGTGAACTTGAATCTAAACATAAACAAATTGATTCTGAAGACAATTCGAGGTAAGAGTAAGCTCAAACAAAACTTACTTTAGACTTATACTAATAGCTATATGTTTCTCTAAAGCGATTTAGATGAATTACCATTGCAACAACGAAGGAACACGCTAAGACAAAGGAAAATAAAAAACAAATTGTTTAAATGTGATGAATGCGGTGAATCTTTTCGCTGGCTTCGTAATTTAAGTATGCATAAACGAAAGCACACATCCAAAACTGATTGGTATCCTTGCTCTCATTGTGAAAAAAAATTCTGGCGTAAAGATGGTCTGCAGTCTCACCTTAAAGTACACGGATTTGAGCAATCCAATCCGATAAAGTCAACAAGAACTCTGTCAGAACATAAACAAGCCAAGACAGTTGATGTTAATTTATGTAAACCGCACGGTTGCAAATTAATACAGTGCATGATTTGTCTCCAAAAATATGACAAAATCATTGATCTACGTAGTCACTTATATGAGCACCCAAACAATTTTGTTTTCATGGATCGTTCAGGGGAAACATTGCAAGAGATTGCCGATTCCTTTAATATAGATATTAAAGATGTTACCGAAGAACTTTTGGTCGCGCGTATACGTAAAGAATTGGACGCTGGTAATTTTGATAACTACTACTCCATAACTAATCAATCTGGCTATGAGTTGAGTTTGTCAAGTTCAGACACTGATAGTGAATTTGATATAGAAACTCGGGAACCCAAAGAGTCTAACACGCAAAGGAGTTACAATTGTGAACTTTGCAATGTTAAGTGTCGAAGAAAGTATCAAATTTTCGAACATCAAAGACTAAAGCATGATTGGCAGGAAGCCAATCATGTCTGCCGTCGGTGCGATGCTCGATTCGTAAGCCAACAAATGTTGGTACATCATTACAGGTCTCAGTGCAAAAATGCCAGAAAGCGTTTCATATGTGATAAATGTCCTCTACGCTTTCGATGGAAGCAAAACCTAAAAGCACATTATGTTGTTCATAGGAAGAAAGTAAGTTTTATTTTTGAATATATTTCGGTTGACAATTCCATTAAAGTGTACATTCACAGACGGAGATATTAGAATGTATGGAATGTAAGCGAAGCTACGAAGACAAAAAGTCTTATACAATTCACATGCTTTCGGCACATGCGGATGAGTCTAAAATACTGCCATGCCATTGGTGCAATCGAAAATTTTATCGTCGAGACTATATGTTGAAACATCTAAAACGCCACGGAATTAATGAAAGAGACCTGCCACTTGCTAAGATATTGATTGAAGCGACTTCCAAAGCTAACGGCCATAAGGATATTTATTGTAAAATTTGCAATTTACAATTCGATCGCATTTCAGAGTTGAAAGAGCATATGATCATGGATTTGAAGCTGGACTTAATACAATATCAAAACATTGATTCTCTGTGCAATTATTCGATTACAAACGAATCTGGATTTGAACTGCATATCGATGATTCTGACACAGACAATGAAGCCGATGGAAGTACGAAATCTCCGTATACATGTGAAATGTGCAAAGTTCAGTGTAAACGAAAGTTTGAAATGTTTCAACATCAGCACTCAATGCATCGCTTTGAGCAAATGCCATATTCTTGTGGAAAGTGTATATTTAAATGTGTATCAACGGTAACTTAATTTCATTTTATTTAAATCGGTAAATAGTAAAATAAATTATATTGTAGGATATACTTGAACATCACAAGCGCACACAATGTCTGAATACAGAGAAGCAATTGACATGCGAAAAATGTGGCTACAAATTTATGTGGCCGGAAAACCTTTCCCGGCATATGAATGTACAACATGGTGATTGTATTTCTACGGAACCCGCCGCAAACAGTGACATAGCTACCAAATCAAATATCACGACCCCAATTGCGAGTACAACATTAACGCCATTGCAATGTCCACATTGCGATCGAACTTATGTATTAAAATCCCGTCTTAGCAATCATATACGTGACGTACATGTTGAAGGTGATCGTAAGAAGAAGGAAGGCGATCGAAAATTCCTTTGTTCTTTGTGCGGCATTGAGTCGCAGTCAGCCTCAACGTTAGCTACTCATATGCGCAGGCATACCGGGGAAAGGCCTTTCAAGTGTGATATGTGCGAAATGGCTTTTCCATGTAACTCAGATATGCAGCTGCATCGTCGAAAGCACACAGGCGAGAAACCGTATCATTGTACTGTGTGTGGCAAGGACTTTGCACGCTCAGACAAGCTGAAACGACATATGTTAACGCACAGTGGACTGCGACCGTATAAATGCAATTTTTGTGATAAATGCTACCGACAATCAAAGGATTTAAAGTTACACCTCCTACAACACACCGGTGAGACACCATTCGAGTGTAATGCGTGCGGTGAACGTTTTATACAAAATTCGGCGCTTGAAAAACATCGAACAATGAGGGGGCATTTCGATAAAATCTAATCAAAAAATCGACATTTTATTTGTTTATTTATTACTAATTTAAAATATACATAAATAATTTGTATTAGTTTTAAAACTTTGGGATAATGAATTATAATAAGTCTTGACTTACTTCATGGCCAGGCGGATAGCCAAATATAAACTAGATACAATTAACAAAGCCAAGCCCAGTCGACGTAGGCCCACACGGTTGACTCCTTTAATTGAGCGCACCACATCGCCATTATATAAAAACACATTGCGACTCTCTTCGATAAATTGTGCGCGCATGTCATCATCAAAAGCACCGTACTGTTCATTCAGTATGGTGCGGAGTTTTGCTTTTAAAACAGAAATTTTATTTGGAAAATATGTAGCAGCACATCCTTCCGGACAAATGGTCACCTGGAGTGGCATCGGTCGTGATTCTAGGTCGCCATTTGCACCGTTATTGGGATCGTCAATTTCTTCAGTCTCCTCTTTCTTGCCGATCCAAAGTTTGCGAGCTATCATGCGTTTCTTCTGAAGCAACTGACCGCCAGACATGAGAGCCATGTACATTTGAAAGGCATATGCGAAAAGCAGTAATTCGTTTTTAGCATATACTTTCTCTAAATGAGCTAAATACTTTTTTACGCTTTCACGCGGCTCATAGGTCTGCTTCCAGTCGGCACCATAGAAGAAAGCGAAATCCTTTTCAAAAGCCGCTGTGCGATGCAACTCCTTTGGCAACAAACGTTCCGGCAAATGAGCCTCGAAAAATTTGTAAACCTCATAGAAAGCCAGTAGGCCGTCATACCAGACGGTATCATCAGACAGAGCTGAAATTATGATTAAATATTATACGGACTAATAGAATTTACCAAATCAAACACAGAACGCACCGAAAGCGAACTTAGCATTAACTAACACATCGCTTAATTTGTGCACATCCTTTGTGGCCTTGCGTAATTCCTTAGTGAACGTCATATCAGGCTCTTCAGGCGAGTCCTTATGTTCAGCACTGGCATCCGCTTTATTTTCTTCAGTCATTTTTTTAAATTTGTGTTTTTCTTTTCAATTATTGTAAACAAAGAATTTTCACCAATAAAGTTCAACGTTCAATAACTTTTGTTCTATTTTAATTGATATCTGCTGTAGGATGACAATTGAAATCTTAATCGTTGAATTATTATTTGAAACACAAATGCAATATTAAAACACAATTTTTTGCAGTGCAAGTAAAGTTAAGTAATGCGACGTAGTTGCAGTTTTACAAACAAAAAACTGTTGAAATTAAGAAAAATAGCGAAGGATTTTAAATCTATCATTGCCCTAAGCAAAAACGAGATGTGATGTAACATAAGATGCTTCAATTGTATGAGATTCGTTCTCGAACAATGACATTTAGGGTTGCCAAAATGCGACGAGTTTATTAGTATTATGAATGGAATGCAAATATTGCTTTACTTTTCGTTACTGTCTGATTTACTTTAAACGTAAGAGAAAACAATATCGCAGTAAATTGAACATAAATTGGTAATGGAACAATTTGTTGACAGCATTTCATGACTTTTCAACACGGGCCATCATAACAAGCTGACAAATCTGCAGCGACTTTTTTTTTTGGTTTGTTTATTGATAAACTTGGAATTATTTTAATTAAAATAAATTGTTTACAACATTTAACAGGTGAGATTGTGGTCAATAAACATATAAATTAACTCACAGTCGCTTCCATAAATACTAAAATTCGCATTGCATTATTTTTGTATACTCCTTAACTAGGGTTTGTTTCAAGTTAAAATTAAATATTTTCTTTATTTTTTTTTTGGCAAAAACACTGTCCTAACTAATACTTTCTGCATAACGCAAAATTTTAGAGACGGTCCTGAATATACACACTACATCATCACCACCAACCAGAACAACACAGCTTACTTGCTTCGACACTACATACTAAACTGGGTCTTTTGGTTTTATGTTTTATGTCTTATAAATAATTGTTATTTTTATGTATGATGGTTTAGTAACCTCGCAACGAATTCACTACTTTGTAGAGAGCTCTCTTAAGCTATTATTGTAACGGGCCTATATCACTGATTTCCACTTCCTGTCTGTTACACGCTTTTGTCTATTGTACATAAACCCACTGAACCTGAGCTTGGTTCTTTCCGGCACATCTTCCAATCCACCACAACTACATTTACATATCAGTATAAATATCAAACAGTGCTGAGCAAAAACAAAAAGAAAACCCAAAGCAATGTCGGATCTCTTTAACAATTTTGATAGTAACGGCCCAGTTGGTGACGAGACGTCACAGGACACATCCATGGCGTCACCATCACAGAGCAGTCCCTTGGCGAATCAAAACAACATTAATAGCGGCACCAATAGTACCACCGCACAGAATGGCAGCACATCGAATGCTAACGCAACCACTGCGGCCACTAGCAAAGCCAGCAGTGGTAGTAGCGGAGATAATCAACCCGTGTGTAACAAAAATTGTGCTATATTTTTACAAGTAGGCATTAATGCAAAATATATTTACAGCTTTTGACAAAACCACGCTTGCTGGAACTGGTCCGTGAGGTAGACACGAGTGCCCAACTGGATGAGGACGTTGAAGAGCTGCTGATGCAGATGGTCGACGACTTTGTTGATGATGCCGTAAAAACAACAAGTGCTTTTGCAAAGCATCGCAAGGCCAACAAAGTGGAGGTACGCGATGTGCAATTGCATTTGGAGCGCAAGTACAATATGTGGATCCCGGGCTTTGGCACCGATGAGCTGCGTCCATACAAACGCGCTGCCGTTACCGAGGCCCACAAACAGCGCCTGGCGCTTATTCGAAAGACTATCAAGAAATACTAGTTTGTAGCAAATAAATAATAATTATGTAAATTAGGTTTTTTTCATTGTGTCTTTAATCAAAACAAAAACTTTCTTTCTTGATTGTATTAATATACATTAAATTTATAATTCACCGCGCGGATCGATCTTAACCATTTCGACGTCGAATATCAGCACCGAATTTGGTGGTATTTTTGCTCCGGCTCCACTTTTGCCATAGCCCAGTTCAGGTGGTATGACCAGACGTCGTTTCTCACCGACACACATGCCAAGCAGACCTTGATCCCAGCCTTTGATCACTTGGTTTGTTCCAAGTGTGAATGAAAAAGGCGTATTGCGGCTGTAGCTGCTATCAAATTCACTGCCATCGGCTTGCAATGTGCCGCGATAGTGGACATGAATCATGTCGCCGCTTTTCGCCTTTTGTGTGCAGTTTTCAACTCGTTTTTTTATGCCGATTTTCACTTTGGGTGTTTCGGCTAAAACGCCCGCGCCACACAGTGTGGCAATTATTAAAAATATTGATAAATTCATTTTAGACTTTAGTTCTATTTGCCTTAGGTCTCCCTTTTGGAATTAGTTAACTTGCGACTTTATCTCGCTTTTATTCAAACCGAATGTTTAGTTTGCAGGGTTCCCATATGAAAAAAATAGAAAACAATTCTTAAAAAATAAGTCCATGTTCCAAAACTTAATTGGATGCAATAAAGAATTAATCTTTGGTTTTTGAAAATGGTTTAGAATGTTCTTATAGAACACATTTAACATTAATTATTAGCATAATATGAAAAAAGCGCATTACAAAAATGTGTATCTGGAAGCAACTCTGCGCATCAGGGTTGCCCTTTTTTTAGAAGTAAGAAATAGCTGTATATAGCTAATTCATAAGTAAAACTAGCTATTTTAAAAAGGCAAAATAGCTGAAAAAAGCTCACTTAAAATATTTTCAAATAATGAAAACGCGGAAAAGTGTAATCTCAGTGAAGTTTTGGAGTTTAAATATTATTTTTAGTGTGCAATTTATTTTTATTTGAAATCGACCTCCAATTGCAAAATGCCAGCGTTGCATGGCATCGAACTTTTAGAGTATAACGGTAACTACATATATTGCATATTAAATAATAAAAATATTTTGGTAATTTTTTCTTTATTTGAATTATATTTTTCATACATGTATGCATTTATAAATATAATGTTTAACTAAATATTACATGAGTACACATAACTTGCTAATAATTTAAAGCTCATAAAATACATATTTACAACAAAACGTCGAAACGAAGCATGTTTTTTTTTTTTTTTTAATTTAACAAAACAAAACAAAAAACAAAAGATAAGAAGAAAAAACTAATTACTCAATACAATATATCACAATAAAAAGGAATACATTTCAAAATTTGTTGATTTTTCTTAATTTTCTGCCAATAATTTTGATATTTAAAACATTTCTACACATAAAATACTTATTTGCAATGTATGTACGAGTATGTATGTATATAATATACTAGATAATGACTATGACTATATATGCATGTAGTATATAAGGACTTGCTATCGTAAAATACGTTACGAGAATATGCATTCCATTTGAAGAAGAAAAATAACTAAGTTCATCTACGCTTCGCTAGATAGATTTGTGATTTTGGTCGCATACATATTGGCGACTTTATAGATAAATTCGTATTGTTCCTTGGTCTGCACTGCGCTCGCACGACCGCGACGCACATAATAAACAATCTGTGGTATATCAACGGCCCGTTTTGGTGTCTCCAAATTACGTATGGCCATGTCGCAGGCGATTATTGTACCCGTGCGGCCCGTACCTGGGGAGCAGTGAATTGTTAGCGGTCTAGAATAGAAGAACAACGATAACAATTAACAAATAACGCACAACAAAGCAACAACGATACAAACAAAACAACGACAACAATAACAGCAACAACAAAATTCAAACACGATACCTACCCTTGATTACGCGCGGCTGCCTTAAGACGTTCCATAGCAATGTTACCATTAATTTCAACGCTACTGCTGCCCGGCTTCTTCTCGGAAACAACAGACGTTGTAGACCCATTGTTCTCAATGTCATTGCTACTTTCCATAGACTTTAGCGTAAGCGTTGAAGACTTTTCCTTTAGCTCATTAGCCTGTTCAATAGCATACGATTTAAGCGATGAACGCGCCTCCAGCAGCATAGCGATAATCGGTGCCTCTTCATTCGGCACGCCTGCTTCTGGCCACTTGTACCAATAGTGCGTCAGTTCACGGCTTGCATTATCAGTGATGTGCTTCAATAGGATCGTCGATATTGCGTACTTGTCTTTGATTTCGCGATTTTTTAGTGTCACTTGAAAATCGCCATAGGTTGTATGATTGTCCAATGTTACTGAGGGCGGTAAATATTCGGCACACTTTTCAATGCCATTCTCATTGAGATCCGTGGCCTGTATAATGACACGCGATTGTTGCTCCCAAATCATGCGCCAAAAATCGGCAACGGTTGTCTCTAATGGCGCCTGACAAGCTATGTAATAGTTTGGTGCATCCTTTGGTCCCTGGCAATTTAAATTAAAAAATGTATTTCATTAGTTAATTGACAATATAAGTTTATAATAATAAATGAAGTATTTTGCATCACTTGAATTTAATGAGAAATCGATAAAAAGTCTGTATAAATCATTAAATTTCTATAAAATGCAACAGATTAAACAAGTAGCAACAACAATAGCATGTAAATTTCAGCGGGAAAGTTTTATGCGCTCTACTGAAAGAAGAGCAAGATTACGCATTACTCAATATTGTGAGTTCCGCTTATCGCGCAATTTCTCGCTCATTACTTTTTTTTGATTACAGCAACCACAATCACAATTGTTATAAGCAAAAAAAAAAAAAAAACAAAGTCAACGACAAAAATGCTTAAATGATTCAGTAGCGATTTCGTTTTGTTTTTTGTTATTTTTTTCTGCTTTGTTTTGATTTTCTGTGCAAGTATTTACAAAAACTACGACTCTAAGATTATATACATATATTCATACATATGTATATTTGTATGAGGCTTGGCGCAAAACAATACAAAGATTGTGGATCAACAGAAAAATGTCTGATTTGAACCGTATAATTACGCATACGCCATGTTTATAATTGAATAAATACGAAATGGCTGAGTGCAGATGATCATGCTGCTCTGCTGTTGCTTAAGCTGTGCTACGAGCTGGAAAGTGAATTTCTTATATTATATGTATATTTTTAGCTGTTACTCACTCTGACATAATTGGCATTAATATATTCCGTCTTGTCGTCATCGTTCAGCTGCTGGAGCACAACACGCGTCTCAGGAAGCGGAATTACATTTGCGTATCTTGAAAAATCAAAAAACATTTTTGAAGGTTATGTGAAACGTTAGTGAAAATACATTGCTTCCGGCCACTCACCGATTCTTGTCCTCACAACCAGCGGGCACTTCATCAGCGCGCGCAATTATTTGCGGCACATCACGAAACTCCTCAAAGATGCTCGATTTGCGTTCGACAAATTTCATCAACTCATTGGCATTGAGCACATTATGACGCAGCGCAGGATCATCGAATGCTGCATTGCCATACGAACGCTTTGAAGCGCGCAAAGCGCTCTTACGCCGTACACTGCCCAGCACGGAAACATTGTCCAGACTGTAGGCATCGAGACTGACCGGCCGACAGCGTTGGCCATATGAGGTTTGTTTTTGACGTTTACGCATGAGATAGAGAAAAGCGACCAATAGTAATAATGCCACAACGCCGATCACACTCACGGTTATGGCAATGATGACATTGACATCGGTTTCATCGCCGCTGCCGTCGCTGGTTGACTTTGTCTGCAGATTATCAACATCCATTGGCATATGTGGCGGATTATAATGCATTGTTGGCTCAATGTTGATGCCACCAATGCCGCTCAATTGTATTGTAGCTGCTGTGGTGGTTGTGGTTGGTTCGGGATTTATATCTATGGCAGCAGCGTCGTTGGTTGTATTAATATTTAAATTTGGCAGCATTGTTGTTTCTATACTGCTTGTTGTTGTTGTTGTGATGACTTTATAGATATCCTCGACTTTGGTTGCAATACTCTTTGGCGTTATTGTTGTTGTTGTGGTGGTTGTTGTTGTTGTAGTCGTATCATCCAATAAGGATATTAAAGGCACTTCAGTCGTTGTTATATTTTGTTTAATTTCCGTTACATTTACATTTGCCATATTATTAATTGTAGTTGTTGTTGTCTCTGGTGTTGTTGTAATCTTTGCTTGAAACATCTCATTATCATCATCATCATAATCGTCTTTATTAAATGCTGAATTATCATCCACCTCTGTCAGCGTATTCGGTTGTGCCTCATCCAACTTATTTGGTTTATGCTCTGGCGTTGTTTCTTTAGGTATTGGCGTTGTTTTTATTGTTGTTATTGTATCTTCATTTGTAATATTCGTGAGTGTTTTTGTTGTTGCTATTGGCGTGTTTGGTTGTTGTTGTTGCTGCTGCTGCTGTTCTAATGTTTCACCAATATTATTTGTCTCTAATGAACTTTCATGCGTTTCATGCACTTTTTCTTTTGCGTCGTCGTCGTTGTTGTTGTTGTTGCTGTTTCTTTGCTCCTGTTGCTGATGCGGCTCACTGACCTTAACATCCGATATGCCATTGACGACAGGTGCTTCTGTAGTTGTTGTTGTCGTGCTTGTTGTAATAATTTCTATTTCAACCACCTGCGTCGGTGTTGACCCATTTGTATAAATGTCACTTGTCGCAAGGGTTGATGTTGCTACCGTTGGTGTTGTTGCTTCAACGTCTGACGTTTTCTCAGTAGTGCTTGTTGTTGTTGATGATGTTGTTATTGGTGCTCTTATAATTAACTCATTCGGTTCTACAGCTTGAGTTGACGACGCTGTCGTTTTGTTGGTCAATGTATTCGGTATACTTGTCGGTTTATTTGTATTGTCGCCGTCGTTGTCGTTTTTCAATGTCTCAAGCGCTTTGTCATCGTCATTTTTATTATTATTTTTTAAATTAGTTTTTTCGCCAGCTTCTAAATTCACTTCGTTACTTATTTGGTTAGTTTCCGTTGTCGTTGTTGTTGTTGTAATTGTTTCAATTATTGGCAATGTTCTTATTGTTGTTGTCGTTGTTGTATTTGATCCCCTCTCACCCACACTAACAAATTCGGCACTCGTTGCCGTAACCGTCGACGCTTGTACACTTGACGTGCTCTCTTCACCAGCTGTTCGCTGACTAACTGTTGTACTGGAAATTTGCTCATCATCAACCGCAACTAAAGTTTTTTCCGTAACAGCAACGACAGCTTTGCCGTCAGCGTCAACGACAGCGATTGCGTCGTTATTGACTTTGTGCTCTGCATTTGCAGTAATATTTTGGCGTACTTGTTTTACGAAAACGCCGCCGCCGCTGCCGTCGTCGCCGACGTCACTGACAGCAGTTTTTTCGCTTTCTTTTAATGCATTCGTTGCCGTTGTTGTGTGGGTGGCGTCGTTCAACGCACTTGTATTTTCTGTCTCAGCTGTTGCGGTTTCGCTTGCAGTTGGCGTCGCCGTCGGCATTGGCGTCGACGTTGGCGTCGGAACAGCTGTTTTCTGTTTATTGGAATTTGCTTCGGTTCGTTGCTCATTTTCCAATTGGTTTTGCTCTGCTGCTGTTTCATTGCTTCGAATCTGCTCTGTTGCTATCATTGGCGCTGTGTTGTTAATTGTTTCAGTGGTTGTTGTAGGTGTTGTTGTTGTTGTAGCGGTGATAACTGCAATGCTATCGCTCTTATCAGACAACGATAAGTCCACAATTCTGTTCGTTGTATTATTGTTATCTAACAATGTTATATGTTCCGTTGAGGTCGTTTTTATTGACTGATCTTGCATAAAGTCGTTCGGTGTTTTAGTTGTCGTGTCGTAGTTGTTGTTGCTCTTTGTATTAAGCTGTGTCGTTGTCATTTTATTGGATTCTGTGGCATCCAAAGTTGAATTGAGCAAAAATTCGGTGTGATTTTCAGTCTGATCATGTGGCTTGTCTTTCGATGAGCTCAGCTTTTCTAGTGGCTTCTTTTGTCGTTGCATTAGCTCAATCTCATTGCCCATCTCCATGGCCGGCGTGGTCGTTACAATTGTTGCACTGTTGCCCTCCGGCACTAATTTCATGCTCGCCAAAGTCCAAACTTCGACGCCGTTGGGCAAATTCATGTGCTGTGCATTTGTTGAATTGTCGCTTATAAACTTTGGTCGTTTCTCATGACGTATGGCGTCCGCCTGCTCTGCACTCTCCTTCGACTCGTGTGACTCATCTACAATGGCATTTTCATGTGAGCTTTTAGCAATATCTATTGTGTTGGTGGTGGGTTTGTCGCCATCAACGGCGCCCTCAATTTTTGTTGTCGACGACGTTGTCGTTGTCGTAGTAACAGGTGTGCCCAACGTTGACTCTACCTGCGTTCTTTCTTCTTCTTCGTCGTCTGAGTCTTTTTCGTCATCTTCTTCTTTGTTGTCGTTGGTTTTATTTGTTGTTGCAACGCCTGTTTGCTGCTCTTGCGATTGTTCCGTCATGGTCGACATAACAAATGCATGCAACATCATTGCAGAGCGCGTGCTCTCTTCAATTTGCTGCTGTTGCTGCTTTTGTGTTGTTGTTGTCATAGCACGCGCATAATCAGCAGAACGTGCAGTTGTTGTCGTCGCTGCTAAGTCATGTTTATGCTCATTATCACTTTTAATAGCATCAATTGTACCCGTTTGATTAATTGCCGCCATTTGCTCGACTGCATATAATATTGACTCTGTGGTCGTTTTCTCGCTATCCGCCATGCTCACTTCGGCCACTGTTGTTGTTGCCTGGAATACATCCAAGTCATCGTTAATACTTTGACTTGGCTCCGTGGTTGCCAACACTGTCGTTGCTGCCATTGTGTCGGGTTCCACACGATTTAACACCAGCTTGGCAACACTTTCCTTGCTTTTATCGTCCACTTTTTCTGCATCCTCTGACAAATTGTCGGCATTTGTGAATTTCACACTTTCACTCTTCAGCGCCGACAATTTTAACGGCGCATGCGTGGCTTCCGTTGTTGCATTGCTGCTTTTGTTGTTGCTAACAATGTCAGGGTCATCGTGGGTTTCTCTTTTCATAATGACACCCGCCTCGGACGTGCCCAGCCAAGACAATAACAACAACGAAAACAATAAAATATTCTTCACATATTTTCTTTGGCTTTGTTTTCGTTGTTGTTGTTGCATATTTTCTAAATTGTTCGCTCTTCTCATTCTCTTTTGTGCGCTTTTGCTTGTTTTTTTTTCTTTAATTAACGCCTCCTCCACCACGCCTTGTTTTGTATGCAAAAATTTCGTTTTTTTCTTTCTCAATTGACTCGATTTCCAATTGGAATTTCCTATACAGTTTGTTTGTATTTCGTTGCGTTTTAATTTCAATCGTTTTCAATTGCCTTGTTTCAATGTCATTTGTAATTATTTTTTACGACTCATTCATCATTTGTTCATAGTTTTTTGTTTGCCTAATTATTTTATTGCTTTTCGTATTAGTTGTGGCTGTTATTGTTGTTGTTGTTGTTGCAGTTGCCGTTGAACGTGTTTCTATTGCCTGCCGTTTTGTTGCTGTTTTCGCTGCCGATCGCATTCCATGCATCCATTTTCAGCAGTTTGACACAAGTGTATTTTACTAATTGTTGTTATTAGTAAATATATTAATATTTAAGCGAGTCTTACATTTCACCTGCGTGCCATTTTATAATTCAACATTTGCATGAAATTTGTAATGAAGGAAAATACTGTAACAAATAAAAGAAAAAATGTTAATTTAATTGTTGTTGAATGCAGAAAAGTCTACCTTATGTATAATCAAAATATACAACTATTATATGAAGGCTTCTTTAATGAAACTTTAATTCAAATTGCCAAAAAAAAGCCAAACAAATAAGCAAATCATTTAATATGAATATGCGCTATGTCAACACTTGTTGTTAGTAAACATAAGCACTTTGAAGGCAACAACGAACGTAATCAGTGAAATCGACGCCTGAGCATGTTTTCTACTCTACTCTATATATGATTAATTCTCATTGATTGTACTTTCACTATTACTATTACTGTAATGCATTTAATCTGAAAACAAATATTATTTGGAGCAAATAAATGAAGTCGATAAAAGTTCATTACACTTGCGCGCCAAAAATAACAACTTTTTGACGGAAAAGGAACTCCGATGAATGACACGAAAGCACATTGAATCGATTCAAATTCGACTTTGAGTTCATTCAACTGCTGCACATAGTTAGTGCATGTTTAAAACAAAAACAAATGAAGCAAAATTAAACTAAGTGCAGAATGTTGGTTCTTTCATAGCTAATGTAGAACGTTGTATGTATTTTGCCATGGTTATCATATTTTGTTATCTGTTGGTAATTTCATGTCAATGCATTATGTGTTTGTTTCCGTTTATTGCGGGTGTGCACACACTGGGGGAAAGGGGAGTTACAAGCCCAATGAAAAGGTGGCGGATGACCCCAAATGACGGAAGTAATGCACCTGAGGGTTGCTCGCATTTTAAGGTGTAAATGGGTTCAGTTGTTTTACGGGGTTGCTTTTTTGGTTTGTTTACTGTTTTGGGTGTTGCTCATTGCAAAGTGTTTTGCCAATAAGTTCTGATCAATATTAAATTTCACATACTCAAGTTTGGCTTTTTGGGGTTTCAAAATGGTATAAAACATGTTTGGTTTTTTTTTCGAAAGTTTTAATTGTAACAAAATCCCAAAAAAAGGTGATTTTCGTCTTCAGGTTTCACAACATGAACTTGAAGAATACTTTTTATAGATAAACGCAAAAAAAAAAAAAAATCACCGAAAAATCAAATTTCGTTGCTTCAAGCGTTGCTGACTAATTTGATTGCCTTAAGTAATTTATAAAACAAAACCTGATAAGATAAAAAAAACAAAATATGACTACAATTTCACAATTTTGAATGTCAAAGATTATTGCATAATCTTCTATACTGTTGAACAGTGTCGTGTAGAGCAAATTAGAGGGGACAACACTTATGAAAATGAATAGGGTATGTGTTATGTAAATGCAGATGCAGTTTGTGCATACATGATTTTAGACTGTAATGTGATGCTTTTGATATGCATTAATGAGCAAGCCCCTACTGTATTTACCGAAACACGGTCTAATTCGCAAATGCATGAAAGATTTTATTATATTAATCATATTTTGAATGAATATTTCATTAACACACAATATTCGGGGAATCTTAAAGAACTTTGAGGAAAAAGAGATCAAGAGAATTGCGATGAAATGCCCGTGTGCGCATGAAACACAGTTCTGACATATACCAAATTTTTTTCGTTATTTCAAAATTTCGCCTAATGGTTATGCTGCAGTTTTTTATAAACTGATCCCTTGAGCAATCAACTAACTGACACAAAGCTGGTAGCTACGAAATTTTCTTTGTATGGTCATGAGATTCCAAAATTATATGCTTCATGTCTTACTCATCTCCTGTGATTTTTAGCGTACTTCAACTTGCAGTGCAATCTTGTTAATTTGAGTTTTTCACACCGCAAAATTTGTGCGAGTCACCCACATTGACCTAGCCCAAGTGTCCGTTCAAGACATAGCGGAAATGAGCGTGTCAGCATTTCTCGATTTTTTAAGTTAGCTTCATCAACTTTACCACGTTACCGAGTATCAAAATTAAACAAAAAATCTACAATTATGAAAACAAAACAATATTTTTAAAAAATTTAAAAATTTTAGAATCTTCTGTGTGCAATAAACATTAATCAACGTGCAAACAATATCACAACATTCAAACTTTTTGTATTTTCATTGCAGAAAGCCTTATTCGAATGTCTCTAGTCCACTCGAAAGTCAATTACATTCAATCTCAGTTATTTGAATCTAGATTACTGCGATCACGTTGTAATTATCAACACTAACGCCAAACACGACTCCCGACTTTAACCCTATGTTTAACCCAAATAAGTGCCACGACTATGCGAAGGCCATGACGAACAACAAAAACGTGACGGAGATGCCCATTGAAGCAAACCATAGAATGGGAAACAAGTTATTTGATTGATACTTTCAAAGATACTTCAGATACAAAACAGACGATGAAAGCAATTGACTTCCGCTTAGAATCACCAGCAACAACAACAACAAGTGAGACCAAGAAGTCAAACTAACTTAAATACCTCTTTTGTTGAAAGAAAAAAAAAAACTCAAATGACGGACTTCTGAGTGAAGTTGAGTCGAGTGGTGAATGAGTCAGTGATGTTGGTATTGTTGTTGTTGCTGTGTAAACCAGTTTTCGCGGCCCAATAAAGCTGATCTCGTTGTTTGTTGTTGTTATTGTTGCATTCATTATTAGATTGAAGCGTGTTTCAGTTGAAATCGATTTGCAATTACGATTTCACTTGCATTCAAATCGAGAAACGAGCAAAGCAGACAGCTATGATCTTTTAAGATAATTTTGTGCTCTTGATTTATACAAAAAACGATAATAACGACAATGACAATGATGACGTCTATTTTTATATAATTTAATCATTTCTCATGCTTATTGTACATTACAGTTTTTGTTAGTGTTTTTCATTTTCTTTCCTCATTGTTCAGCAAATTAAATGTGTCAAGTTTCCAATCGAAGCTCAAACAAAATAATTACTTTGCCAACCGATAATTAATCATAATTATGTTAAAATCGTTGCCAAGTCTAACGATGATTCAGCTTATTCAAGTTTCCATCTGGTTTCATAAGAGTAATACACAAAAATCAGATCTTTTGTAGTTATATTAACTATTATAGAAATACTTAAGAAGACTCCACACAACAGAACAAATGTGGATAATTACTATTGAATGCTCTTTGGTTCGTTACGAAGCATTCATGGCATGACCTTCAATTTTTGTGCGTTTTTTTACAAGCTACTCCTATGTTACACAAGACTACACGGCACATGCGATAGTCTAGTATTCTGCATACGCAAAAATGATGGGCAAGGGCTAAACTATCTTATGTGTCATGTGACGCTGTGTAACATAGGAGTAGGCTCAGTAAAAGATTTGAGGCCATTGAAAAAATCACATTGATCGTTTCGAATACGTTTTAGATCTTCCCTTAAGACAAGCCTCACTGTAAAATGTATTTGTTTTATTAATCATGGATTAAGACCAGAAAAAAGAAACTTTAAACAATTACTTTGCACTAAATTAAATCACAATCTTAGCCTCAATAGCAAATTAAGCAAAGTGCGTTGTGTGCGTTTCTTTCGTTCGTTCAACGTTGCCATTCTTGAACAGTAAATTTTTGCTAATCGTTTGATAGAAGCAAAAACAAACAACCAGAACAGAATACAACAATAAATCTGTGTCTTTGACAGAGTAGAACTAAAACGCAAAGATTCTTATCGGCAAAAATAAAAAAATAAAATGACGCAAAGCTTTACATACTTACACACACACACACACACTCATTTGTTATTCTTATTTAGCACAAAAATCAGCCAAGTGTTACTTTATGATTATTATATTATTTTTATTATTGTGAATTTCTATCTTAGAGAGTTGAGCAATTTATTTGGTCTTTCAATTAACGGCATTTTTGTTATATCTTTCGTTGAACACGTCTTTTACTGTAATTTTGCTAACGGATCATGTCGAGATGCTTAATTCAAGTCAATATCAGCGACACTCGACCTTTCGATCGACACATGATGCCGAAACTTGTTTAACTCTTATGTTGTATAGCCTCCGCACATTACATACGGCATTTGTGTATTCAATTTTTGAGCATCATTTAAACAGATAAAATTATTGATTTCTTATCAAAATTCATAAATAAAATTAAAATCATGAGCAATTAATGAACAAATTAGAATGCTAGACTGCTGGGAGCGTTCCGCTAGGCAACATGTGTCAATCCGGAAGACAACTTATTCAAAATCAAAATCAGCTAAAAATTTAAAAGTCATATGACAAATAACATTGAATACAATTGAATTAAAAGTACTAAATATTTCACTTGTCCCATTTCCATTTGGAGCTGTGTTACTTTTATATAATGAACCAAACAAGCAACAACTTTTATTTATAATTTCATGCAAACTGAAACTTTCCCAGAATCATTAACTCATTAAAATTAACACATGCATAACTATTCGCGCCATTTAACACATTTTGCAGTAAATTTGCATTTGATGTGAAAATTTTATGGTTTTTTTTCTTACGATCATAATTATTAACCTCGCTTACGTAATGACATTTAAAATACGAAGTGAAAAACGTGCAAACATTCTAAAATAAAAGCTCAAAAGTCAAAAAAATTGCGCAGTGTAACGAATGCGCAATAAAATAAAGTTCAAAATGTTCATATTTAACATTTAAAACAAAAACCAAAAAATAAAAAAATATACGAATTTTATTTTGACCTTGTTGTGTTTTGTGGCGTTTAATGAACCAGGAAAAGTCAATCGATTTGTTTTGATTACATTATTGTTGTAATAATGACTTAATGTAAACAATTGTTAATTACATACAAGATCATGATGTTAAAGCATTTGACTGGAGTGAGTGTGATGAGAAAAACAAATTTTATAAAAACAATAAAAATACATATTTTATTTGGAATGTTTTATGCATTTAACTGTTGTTAACTGTTGTTAAATTTAATAAGGTGATGGCAACTCTTCCCATTTGGTGAGATTCCACTCATTTTCTCCCGTGAGATTTTGCTTAAAATTAAGAAATAATTAGTAAATTGTTAGACTAAAGAGATGGCGTAAAATTTTCAAACACAACACTTCTGCTTGGTAAGATTGGATGGCGTTCTGCTTGACCCAGATTGAATTTATCTCATGTAGCTTGTGTCTTCCCTAAGACAATGCCAATTTGACATGTCATATACAATAATTACTCAATATTGTCATGTCAAATAAACACATCTGACATCGCACAATGCAGTGAAGTGTTATGTTTTAATAAACTTTTGTTATATACAATATCTTTTAATACAAACAAACATAAGTAAACAATGTACTCATAATAAATTGTACAAACTTTTCCAACACTAACATTTTATTATGTGCAACAAAGACCTTCATGAAGGCGAATTAAAAGCGACGGCCAACAAAAATCAAACTTAAATGCCACAAATTTGTCAATTTTATTCAATAAAACCAAAATTGCTGACAAAAAAAAACAGCAACAACAACAATTGACGATAATAATGACCAAAAGCCTAACACAAAATGTCATTTGTCAAGCTAAGTTTTAAATGCAAACACACACACACACCACATACAGCATAAAGTACAACTCAGGTACAAAGGCACACACACACATGTGCACATGATCAAACACGTAACTCATTCGTACATTGGTCTTTGGTCTCGACAATAATTTCATAAAAAGACAACAAAACAAAAAATGACCCAAAAGTAACAACAATTGCGTTGCGAGAGTGGTTTTCATTTATTATGTCTATATGTCTCACTCACACACACTGTATAATTGTGAAATGAAAAATCATAAAGCGTGCATTGTGCCATGCAAGAGGATTGAGTTGTTTGTGGACTCACGAGGGGCTTTGTGGTAATGAAGTGCGGTGGGGACAATAAAATTCGATTTGTATGAGTGATTTTTTCATTTACTTTGCTTAAGTTTTGGTTTTGTTGGTATTATTGTCAACAGTTATACAACATTAAAATCATAGACTACCGGAGAGAGTAAGTGAATGAATGCATTTGTATCTTCATACTTTGTTCCGGTTAGTAATATCATTTGGTCATTAGGTGTCCTGAGCGTTCAATTAAAGTAATTGTTATTGACATTTGATTGCCTTAGATAATACATATGTATGTATGTCTAATGCATGGCAGGCAAATTGACGTCCTTAAATTGAAGTTGGCGTGGCTTAGTACAATATCAGTTATGATGGTCTATAAAAGATATGACTGTGTTATGTTTATTGTTGGTCAGTAACCTTTGGGGTTGTTGCACCATTATTCATCTGATAAAACAAAGGGTTGTTTGCAAATAAATACATATCTAGTTAGAATTCATAATACTGGTGACTAATCAACTATTGTTAGTAGAGTAAACAGATATTTTACGATTAATACAGCTTTATGCCTATGTTGCATAGCGACACACAGCACATACGCCAATTAAGCATTAAAGTTCAATGATACAACTCGTACTTGTATTACATAATAATATTTAAGAACATTGGAGTATACAGCGCTCAATTGCGATCAATTATGCGAGTAAAGGGTAAATCCCACATAAAGCATACAACTTTTTTCAATCAACCAAAAATCCCAACAAGTTACTAATGTAAACAACAAAAATGAACGTTAAAAACTCAGACATGATTTTGTGGCATACCAAAAAGTTTGACTTGTACAAAAAATTCCCCTCCGACCGCCAGCAAATTGAATCTCTTTGTAAACGCAATCACGAATACCAACTGAGGTAATACAACATCAACAACAACAACAATAATAAGAGCCCACAGACTGTTTGTTCAACTGTCTGTCTGTCTGTTGATTTGTCTGTCGTTTTGTCAGTCGGCTTGCTGTACACGTGAGCTCTGCTTAGTTTGTTTATAAAATTATATTTAAGCACGATCGAAAAAAAAACAATAACAACAAAAACTTTGGGTCTACAAAAACAACAAAAGCGGCCAAATAAACCAGTTGACGACTCAATGTGCAAATGTGTATAAAACAACACCACCAACAAAATAGTGATTCGTCTTTGAATGCACGAAACGATGGCATGAAATGAAACGAGGTTAATTTCCAGTGCATACACGATGTTGAGTTAACATTGCCAAATCAAAGAGGGAACGATGGCCAAGAGAGACGAACAATAATGCTATGCACAATGTGCCGAGAGCGTCGATCATTGCATGAGTCATCTTGTGACGTTGGGATTTGCGCATGCGCGACATGGCGCCATTTGGATTACGTGAAAAAAAAAACAGAAGCAGCAGAAAAAAAAAATAAACAAAAACAAATATTAAATAGAGGGACAACGACGTGAGACTTTTGACTTTTTATGTTAATTTATTTTGTGAGCGAAATGGCGTTAAATAAAAACAACAACAACAACAAACAATTACAATTGCATGCAATGCGAAAATGCAAAAAGAAACAAAAAATATTACACAGCACATATATAATTAATTATGAAGCCGTAGCGAAAAGCACGAAAATCCGTAAAGGTAAATGCTCCAATAATAGCAACAGTAGCAGCAACAGCAACAACAACAACAATAACAACAACAGTCATGGTTACTAAGATACAAAACTAAGCTGAGCTGAGCTGAGCTCTACACTAAGTCAAAGACATTCGTCAAAAGTCTGAAGCCGAAATACACTTTTACTTTTCACTTGATGTTGTTCATTGTTGTTGTTGTTGTTATTGTTGTCTACTAACCGAAACAAAGTTACAGATACTTTTCTTTACACAGTTCAAGAAACCATAGACAAGTTTCTACCAACTCAGTGGCAACAACAACAGCAACAACGACAGCAACGGCGACATGTTAATGCGATAATAGTTAAAGTCATGACGAGACGGGAAATGAAATGCAAAGTTGTTTGGCATTTTGAAAAATATCTCTGAAATATATGTATTTATTTTGTGGGCGTTAAATTTGTGATTTCTCCCTCAATTACCGGAAGATATCATTTTAAGTTTTAATCATTTGTGTCCGACCGAACGGTTAAATGATCTATGGTCAAATTTGTGTTTATATGTATACATATGTATTATATAAGATTTGTTAGAAAGTTACAGAGATACTTTCAAATACGTCAAATGTTTAACAAAGAGCCTCATTTAACAACAACACAAGCACTTGACTTTAAGCATGTAATTTAGACACTTCTATCTACAACAAGTCAATTGTTTTTGTTGTTGTTGTTGCTGTGGGAGAATTTCCCACGCATAATTATGACTTTTTTTTTTATTATTTATTATAATTCTCGACGTCAAAAAAATGACAAGCAAAGAAGAAGAAGAATCATAATAATTTGACACTTTTACCTTTTGTTGAGTTTCTCATCTGTTTACTTGCAAATAAGATAAACATTTAAGCTTTTTGTTAAATATTTTTTTAAAGTCATTTGTTGTTTTTTTTTTCGCGTCTCATCTTTTTTTCCCAGCTTTATGTGCTATTTTGTTTTAACTTTTTTTAATATTTGGTGAAATTGTGTTTTTTTTTTGTGTCTAATACGTCAGAGACAAAAATTAGTAGTAATTAAATAAATACTTGTCATTGGCAATTAATTTTTATTGCACTTTTCTATATACAGCTATTGACAGCTAATTGGAAACGACAGTAAGGTATGTGGTTTCCTTCATTTTTTTCAAAAAATTTCCTATAATCATATCCTCATATTCTTATAAAATACATGTAAGACCTCTAATCTAAAAGAAAAACCTTTGCAGGATTTAAAAAATATAAGTTAAGTATGTTTTATGAACGATTTTCTGGTCGAACCTCAAATTTGACCGAGACAACTAATTGGAAACGTGTCCGCTTTACCCTAAAATCTCAAAAATTTGTTAATATTTGGCAAAGCTTTGTTTGAGTGTTTAATGGTTTTTGATTGTTAAAACATTTTAACCCAAAATAGCTTTTATGAAATACCATAAAGAGTAGTGAAAAGCATAATTTGAACACTAGCTTTGAGAACGTCAATTGTTGAACTGTGAGGCATAAAAATGTCATGTCTTGAGATTGCAATCCGTCTAAAATGCTTTAAATGGTTGCTATTTGATTAAATATACGATAAATGAAAGCAAATCACTGAATAAAATGATCAACGAAAAAAAGAGAGCACATCAAACAATTGGTAACACAGGTAGTCATATTGTGAAAACGTCGTAAATTAATTCTTTAAGAAGTTTTGCAGCCGAATAGTGTTCAATAATGGATCATTATGTTGCAGAAGTATCCAAAACAAAAATTTTTGGCCTTTGGGGGATGCTGGACTCCATTGACGAATCAATAAATATGAAGCGATTCATGAAAATTAAGTAAAGAAATTGCCGGAAACAATTCTCTTAAACCCAAACCAATAGGACACTCAACAAATGGAAGAAAGATGTCTATAATGACAAAATAAAGATTAGCCACATTGGCCATGCTCGAAAAAATATTTTTGGTGAGCTAAAAGTGGTAGAGCTTTGTTTGCGTTATACATACCACATGTCGTCGAGAATAGCATTAGGAAAACTAACTTCTGAGAATGTCAATCTTCAAATGGAGTGGCTTCAATGCATTGCATCGGTGATTGATAGTTTATTGGGATACTTCTGCAATATAATGATCCATTATTGAACGCTATTCGGCTGCAAAACTTCTTAAAAAATTTATTTGCGTCGTTCACACAATATGACTACCTGTGTTACCAATTGTTTGATGTGCTCTCTTTTTTTCGTTGATCATTTTATTCAGTGATTTGCTTTCATTTATCGTATATTTAATCAAATAGCAACCATTTAAAGCATTTTAGACGGATTGCAATCTCAAGACATGACATTTTTATGCCTCACAGTTCAACAATTGACGTTCTCAAAGCTAGTGTTCAAATTCTGCTTCTCACTTCTCTTTATGGTATTTCATGAAAGCTATTTTGGGTTAAAATGTTTTAACAATCAAAAACCATTAAACACTCAAACAAAGCTTTGCCAAATATTAACAAATTTTTGAGATTTTAGGGTAAAGCGGACACGTTTCCAATTAGTTGTCTCGGTCAAATTTGAGGTTCGACCAGAAAATCGTTCATAAAACATACTTAACTTATATTTTTTAAATCCTGCAAAGGTTTTTCTTTTAGATTAGAGGTCTTACATGTATTTTATAAGAATATGAGGATATGATTATAGGAAATTTTTTGAAAAAAATGAAGGAAACCACATACCTTACTGTCGTTTCCAATTAGCTGTCAATAACTGTATGTATGTGAGTTCAAGGTCATTAATCGTTTAGCGCTTTTACGTTAAGTGAAATTGTCAATAAATGTTCGCAAAATTTCAAGGGAAAAAACGTTTGTCTTTTGTTTTTGTTATTGTAAATTTAAACTATAAGTTTTTTAAGTGGAAATTCCAAGCGATCCATAAAACTTCGCTAGTCAAGATACTCAGTAATCCGGATACTTAATAAACCGAAAAAAAACATTAGAAGTTCAAGTACTTCTTTCGCTATAAAGTGAAAGAAGTGAGCTAAAATTACAAACATTTAATTTTAAAAAATGTAAACCCTAAAAAATTAATTGAAATTTACTTTTTTAAAAACAATTTGCTTAAAAATATTTAAAATAAATTAATTGTCATTAAGGTAAACGTCCCAGTAATGGATCATGTCCTAGTTATGGATTAGTACATCTAATAATAACAATTTTCATAATCAAGTTCTTTATCCGAACAATTCGGTGATTTGGACATCGTCCAGTCTTTTATTGTTTTGATTTTCAAAGTGTTACTCAACTATTATGAGCTAACTTTGGAACAACAATCTATACATCATTATTTTCCCCTCTTCTCACTCATATATTGTTTTTCTTTTCAAGTATCTGGAATTATTTGCAAAACTTCAAACAGAAACAACAACTCACAATCTTAAAGGAATACAAAGTTCTCAAAAAGTATCTATAAGTATTTTTGTTTATAACAAAATCAACACCTTTCAACAACAACAACAACTGCAACTCACACACACACAAATGTGAAAAATCAAGTAACAAACTTGTCTATATTATTTCACTGCTCTTAATGCAACAACAATGCAACAAACAAACTCAATCTGAGGTTGAAGAGGTGTGTGCCTGCCTCTGTATACCATAAATGAGCACAAATTGCGTCAAATGAAATTACGACATAACAAAAGTGATTTAATTCAAATTGATTTACATGTGAGAAGAGGCCTTTTTAGTAGGCACAAGGCATAACGCAGATGCAGATAAACACACACACACACACACAGATACACAAACCCATACAGACCCAATTGAATGAACTCTGATTGAGTCTAATTGAATTAAAAAATGGCGCATGGGCGAAAAATCCCAAAAGCGCTTCTTCAATCATTTATGTCAATTTAGTGTCATTTAATCGAACGTATGTTATGTGCGTCGCCTATGCAACATAGGCGCATTTAATGTTTGGAAATGTATAACACAGCAATGCATTCTTATTGTCGTTGTTGTTGCTGTTGTTGTGCCCATTTGTCGCGGCCATGAGCTGAAACTGCAGGACTCCTCACACAACAACACATATTCAGCTCAAGGCTCACTTGAGCGCATTCAATTTTCAAAAGTAATTTCCATTTAACATTTTCATACAAAATGCATTTGTTTGTTTGCTTTTATTTTTTTTTTTTTGCATCTAAAATGCACTTTACTTTAATGCATGCGGTTTGTTTATTTACCTCTTGGGCCATGTTTTTTTTTTTTCTTTTTTCCTATTTTGTTTTTCGCTCTTTTTCACTGTTTGATTTCTGTTATAGATACTCTTTGCTATTTAAGAGGCACTGAAGTTTAGCATAGATACTTTTTTTCATAATGTCTGTGTGTGTGTGTGAGTGTGTGTGTGTTTGCCCATTTTTATTTATATTTCACATTTACTTTACCGCACACAGCAACACAAACAACGCGTAGAGAATATCAAATTGAATACAACAACAACAAAGTAGGCAAGTAGCATGCAACATAGTTTTATGCTCATGTGTTTTTTTTTTTTTAAATACCCTACACACATATGTATATAAAAAGTAGGCCACTTTGTAGTACAAATCAAACATGTGCTAATGTATAAATGATTACCATGAGTAAACATAAGAAATTTAAATGTATCTCGCACTTTTCTGCCTATTACTAGATCACTGTTTGTTGGTTTGCATTTGTAGTATAGCTTATGTAGCGCATAAAAATGTCTTTAGAACCGAAATTGATATTTCGCTTTTGTCAACTCATAGCAAATGACTTTGTGGCATTATAAACTACATATTTTTGTTGAATGCATTTGCCGCAGGTTAGTTGCACTTATGTGTATCTACAAAGTGCATACAATTCACCTTAAAAGACTTTGTTTTGCTAAATGGTTCACTTGTTGTTTAACAAAAGCCATAGATACATTTTACCATAGATACAACTAATACTAAAAGCAGCACTTACCAACAGCAAATGAGAATTAAAAAATAAATAAAATGTTTCACGTTTTTGCAAGTAAACATTTTCAAAAATGGAAATAATGTATCTTAATGTGTTGTATATATTTTTGTATCTGCGCTTCAACAAAATTACTATAAAGAATATGAAAAAATTACACGTGTAACAAAAACGTACTTGAGACGAAAAAGTAATTTTATGTTAACTTTCATTGCTATTCAAATGTATCTGACAATAATGAACTATTGCGAAACATGTGTGTATTTTTATGAAGCACAGAAATATGTGGTTTTTTCTTTTTACAACTTTTCTGATGAAATTTTTGAAGATTTTTCACAAAATTTAATGTGTTTTGCAATAAAGATACAAACTCTAATCAATTTCGCTCAAATTATTTTACAAAGAAATCATAAAAAATTAAAAGAAAAAGTTGTTTAATTTATTATTATTTTACGCTTGTTTGGAATTCCCCAACAGAAATATCTTCTAATAAAATAAATTAATTTATTTAAATATACAAAGAAATAACAATTTAATTTCTTTACTTAATGCAAAGCAATAAGAGAAGCATTTATTGTTATTAGAACTTGATTGTTGTTCAATGATAAAGCAATTTGCATGCAGACACAAAACAAATTAACATCAAACTGCGATGCGATATGCAATGTCGATGCTCAGATACTTTGAGTACGGTCAACTTCAAACCAGTTATTGTTTTGTTGAAACGTGTTCGACCATTTAAACAAAAACAACTTTCAATTTTTTAACAAATCTTTGTAATTGACAAAAAAGGCGTTCCCAAATGACTTCTTTTAAGGCTAAATGTGTACCGTTTATCTTTGGAGGTGTTTTGAATCGAGCATGGAAGGACTTTTAAGTAAACCAGACACAAGAAGTCTTTGCTGGTTTGAACTGAAACTTTCTAATTACAATTAAAAGGCCTATTTTAATACCGAACTTACAGCACATTCTCTTTATCAGGTTTAGCAGCAAAAAGTGAAGAACGTACTGATTTTTTACGGTAACTAGAAGCGAGTTGGGAAAGTTTAGCCATTGACTAAAAACACGAACAGCATTCTCGGGAAAGGAAGCAGGCATGCATTAGACCTTCAGGGTAAATTTTAAGCAAATACTAAAAAAAAAGTCCTACCGAACACCTTGAGAAGTGTTTCAATTTCTGGTGGTGAGTTGAAAAGCTTTTTCAAGTTGAGATACTTTCAAAATTCAATACTTTCAGGTTTCAAATAAAAAACAGATTCCATTTGTTTTAGTGAAAGGATATAATAGCGTTGAAATTAGCGCAAAATACAGTGAACAATGAACTTGAGATACATTTTGTTATACTTGTTACCGATCACTTGTTATAAGTGTGTATGCACAGTTGAATGATCTATGCGTATTTTGACAAATGAGTCAAATGCGTACATTGACTTAACCTTCATTATCAATCATGAACTTAAAAATAAAACAAATTTAATTAATTATTTGAGCATTGCTTTCTTCTTTGATTGCGTATGTCACTGACTTCAAGACTCGTTGTCGACGTCAATCATTTGCAATAACTGTTGTTGTTATTACTATTGTTGTTGTTGTTACTACTAAAGCAATAACCGAATTTGTTTCGCGTCCTCGAAAACTATTTGAATGCTTAACTGTTATTGACACCTAACACAGCAATAATGAATTGAAGCAACAACAACTACAACAACAACACAAATTATAGAAACCCACGCGCACTAATTTGGCGACAACTGTCATTGTTATTGTTTGTTTAAATTTGTACAGAAACAAGTGTTTTTCTACCTTTCCCCCTTCTATTTATATATCTGTATATATTTTTTTGCAAGTTCAAGTGCGAATGTTTGCCAATGTTGTTGTTGTTGCTGCTGCTGCTTCTTTATGTACGGCACACGACACTTAATTGAAATTGTATCAAACCGTATTTAGAAGCTATTGCAACAACAATACTCAAGTGTTACTAAGCACTTCAAATATGACTTAAGAATATCATGAAATTCTGCTATGTTACATACAAACACAAGCAACATACGTTAGTCTAACACTCGAACAGAAGAGTCAGCTGCAAATGCTGGACTAACGTATGTAGCGTGTAGCGCTATGTAACATAGACTTGTATTGGCAAATCTGTGTTGAAGTAAAAGCAAAGCCATCAAAAAACATGTTGAAATATTATAAGTTTTAAAAAATAAGTGTGACACATCTTTCTTTAGCATTAAACAGTAATTAAGGTCGCACAAACTTTTGCTTTTTAACAGCATAAATCTTGTTATTAGAATCTCAAGCAGATTAACATAAAACTTCAATCTCAAAGCCAAAAAAAAAAAAAATTTCTTCTTCTTAATAAGAAAAAAAAAAAAACAAAGAAATACAAAGAATTGCGCGCTTAATTGCAAAATCGCCATTAACCGCAAAAATATGAGAAGGTGAGGCAAAAATAAAAAAAAAAAGTCAGTTTTTACCTGCAAACCTCAAAAGCCAAACGACTCAAGCCAAAAGCGTTAAAAACCACAGACGCATTCAAATGGCAAAAAAGCCAAAGAGCTCTAACCAAGGCGCTCCGATAGGTCAGGTCTTTGGGCCATGCCGTTGCAAAAACAAAGCAAACTTCATTTACCATAAACTGCCGCCGACAATATGCATAAGTAGTTGGTTGAAAGCAAAGCGTATCGGTTGAGTAATCAAAGTTAAAAAAAAAAAAAAAAAAACAACAACAACACCTAACAAGACAAAAAGAATATGAAAATCATAAAAAACACAAGTACAAAAGCACAAAGGCAAAGTAAATAACAACAACAACAATAATAACGTGGAATAGGAAAATCATAGTAAAACAAGAATCGGTATAACGATTCATTCCACAAGTTAAAACAACTCACAGTTGAACGCTAATTGAATATAGATTTGTTGCATGGCCATTTGATATTTGCCAATTGGTGTATGTGTGTGTGTGTTGACTCTTATAAGCAACAATGCTCAATAACAATAAAGCATAAATCTTGAAACATTTTCAATCATATTTAAACTTCATGTAAGCAAGAGAGAGAGAGAACAATTTCAATCCTCCAACAAGTCATAAGAACAAAACGGCATAGAACAACAAAAACAACACAAAGAATGCGCCGCTGGCATGCCAAGAAGAAGTAGCCAAAGAAGACAAAGAAGGCAATAAGTAAAATGTTAGACTAGCGAGGCGAGGAACAAGGAGCAAGAATAAAGTCATGATCGAAAACTGATTGTTGTTGGTTTTGAGCATTCCAACCGAACGAAAACCGGTACGCAAACGTAATGCGGTGCGGCTTATGTTTGTATGTGTATGAGTGAGATGAATACAACATTAGATGGCGAATATGCTTTGCACAGTGAAATCCAACAAGTCGACTACTTTGTTTTTTTATTAAAATCGAATAATTTTCAAATGATATTAGTCAAATCTGTGTGTCCAAAAGACTTTATTTTAAATAAAGGGAAAGTCATATTTATGAAATAATCATATACATATTAACTAAGTATGTGTATTAGAAATTTCGCGCAAATAAAATACATTTCACTTTAGTACTGCAATGGTGAATGGTGACTTATGCAAAATTCCAAAAAATCTGACCAAGATAAAAAATAAATAATAACAAAAAATTAATAAACAATACACAAACATTTAGAAACCAGGAACGTTGAAAATTAATGCATTTTTTTGCCGTTTATTTCGTTTTTGTGGTTTGGCAGCCACAGTTGGACACCAGAGCAGCATACAAAAACACATACATACATATGTTTGTATGTATGAGTAATATCGTTGTGTGTATCAAAGCGAGATGACAACAGTGATAATGAAGAATAAACTTCAATGCATGAGTCACGTCTTTTCATACCTTCTTCTTACTCAATGGATTTAGTTTTATTTTTCATTCCTTTTTCTTTTTATTTTTTTGCCGTTAAAAGACGTGCTGTCAACAAAGCAGAATTTATGCGAAAATAACAAAGAAGCAAAAGAACGCATGCAATGGCAGTTACAACAAGTGGAAAAACACAAATAAAATAACAACAAATATTAAAAGCAACAACAACGTAGCCGCGCTTACGTTAACTGCATAGTAAATTATGAGTTAATGAATTTATGTACATTTTTATGTCTTCGCTTATTATTTTTCTTCTTTTTCTTCTTATTCTGCCACTTGTGCGATCGGTATAAAGATAATGACAAAAGTGCGTGCAGGTTACATAAATCTGTTTTGACTTCTACTCTTTTTTTTAAGATGTAAAAAAACAACACTATTCTACAAGTAAATGAAGCGGAAATCTACAAAATTGTTGAATTAAATTTCATTAAGGTTAAAGTTATTTAAGATTTCTTGTTAAAGATTTTTTTGTTTTTGCCAAACTTTATGTCGACTTTGCATTTTTATTTTGACAAAAGTAAAGTCATCAAAATGAAAAAAATAAAATGGTTACAAAATTGCGCAAAATTGTTGTTTATTTTTGTGGTGACTTAAAGTAAATACTTCAAGGCAATTTTGCAAATCTGATTTTGCCATACATATGTACATATTTCAGCTTTTCTCACATTAAGCACTACCAATGTTACTAAACACATTGTGCCATCTTATGTTCAATACATCATTGATACATCAGCAACTTTTTCAACTTAAATAAAACGGAAATTGCAACAAAAACGCTTAAATTTGCAAAACAAAATAAAAAGAAAAGAAATACAGATATTATTAAATAGTTTTGAAAAACTCCAATTAAACTTTATTGAAAAAAATGACAAAAACAAATTTTCTGCGACAAATTAAATTTGCGACATTCAACATTTCACATTGGCAACAATAAAAAAATAAAAAAAAGAAGTAAAAACAGTTTGTATTTCTAAATAAAGCGCATTAAAAATCAAATTATAACAGCGAAACAACAACAACAAAAATATAATAATGTCGGAAAAAAATGCCAGTGATGTTGAAAGTCGTTTTGCAAGTTTTGCGCGTTGTTGGCGACAACAACGGCAACGCCAAACAGCCAAACAACCTGGGCTGCCTAACCGGCTTCGGACTCAGTGAGTGCCTGGGTGAGTGAGTGAGACAGTGACACTTGACCAGTATATGTAATAGACGCATGTGGCAGCCTTTTCGATGCGCTATAACTAATTGAATGATGGAGAGTGTGACATGTATCGACGCGCCGACATTGAAAAGTGACAGTGTTGCATTTTGTTATGCCAAACATGGCAACAGCAACAATGTTAATTGCATTTAATGCAAAACGAAATTTTGAAATTAAACTTTTATAGGGCATTGTTAATTGTATTGAAGCCGAATTTGAGTTTAGAACTTTTAATGTCCCAAAAGAAAAAAAAAAATCGAAACTAGAATTTGTATAAATATGACAAGAACAAAAACCAAAAAAACAACAACGGCCAAAAAAGAACAATAACAACAATAAATACAGTTAAACAGACAAAAACTACCTGTGTTTTTTGTCACTGTGTACTTTTACTCAACAACAATAAATTTAAGCACAACTTACCCGTATCGAATTCAACGTGTAGAGTATTTTATTAACTCGCTCATGCAAAAAAAAAAACAAAAACAATCAACAAATTGAAACACAATTTAAGCACGCTTTTGTTAAAATACACTTTGCTATCAATTTTAAATATTATTTATTTTTTTTATTATTATTTTACAGCTTTGCTTTTTGCGCGTTTTTTCGCTTCCGCATTAAAGAACCAAACGAAAATTCGTTTTATCTTATTTTAATTCACAAATGTTGTAGAATCTCAAAACTGTATTCTTTACACTTCACTAATTCAATTTTAAATAAATTATTTACTCAATTATTCACTCGTTTTTTATTAAATTATGACGCTTTATTTAAACAATAATGATGTTTTTACGTTTTATTCGTTGTTATTGCGCGCGTTGCAAACTTGAAATCAAATCAAAAACACGTCCGAATCGCCAAAGCGCTAAACTCATATTAGAAACTCAATGGTTTTCAAAAATCACCGATAATATTTCAATATGTTTCATCCGCACAGAACGGAATAACGTCCGCCCCGTTGCGCGTTTCGAATTCGAATTCGCGATCTTGCATTGTTACGGATATTGAAACTCCTATGTTTTCGTTTTATTTCTTAGCAACATAAATCATATACATCTCATGAACACAGATTTTATGAAGAAACAATTTGATATTACTTGGAACAACATACTTAATTGTGTAATGGCTTATATTATTGCACACTTTAAGAAACACATAAAGCAATCTAATAAATGTGTACCGCAATTTCGTGAGCAATAACATTTATATTGATTTATCTTATGTTCGCATGAAATGCAGATCCATACAAGTAAAAACAATTTTAATAGTATTACAACCATTCGTTTCACGAGAGCAGGTGCCACAGAAAGAGAGTTGCCGGTCGTTGAACCAGTGCTGACACCTTATTGTTTTACTGAATAAATCAACAAAATCGCGTATCCGGAAATCAGTCTTTGTTCAAATATTTTTCCGTTTTCATTTGTTATAATATTTAAATAAAAATTGGTTGTATATAAAAACCTAAAATAAAGATATATGAATTGAAATTTGTTTTGGTTTTGAAAAATAATTGAGTTGGGCAATGCAAAAACCATAAAATTTTCATTTTCCATACAAAAAAACGATGTTATTTCAAGGTAAATGACTTTCATGAACTTAATTGTTTAGCTAAATATTTTGTTAGGATCTATTCCGCTTTCCTCTATTATTTAACAATTAGAAAAACACTAATTATTGGCGATATTTCTGCATGTTACTCATTTGTATGGTACAAAAACAAACTCGAAATAATATTCACTTTTTAATATCTACCGATATGTTCAATATGTGAGGGCGTTTAAATTATAAAAAAAAAATTAATTAATATGCAACTGAATTGGAGGGCGTCTCTTATCGCCTTGGTAACGCCTACAAATATAAATACCAGCATTCAATTTTTTTGAGTAAAAGTGAAATGTACACCCATTTTTGGTTGAATGTTGTTAAAATCAAATTTTTATTTAGTTACTTATTTCTCTTTACATGTTTTCTTAACGCATGAAAAATTAATGGCAAATGTGCTGCTAACGAAACAATAATCAAGTAATTAGTGAAAGTAAATGACTGACAGCATAATCGCCCCTTTCCCCATGGCGCGTCTACAAACATTTCGCATGTCTGACGATGCTTAGTTGCTGGCCAGCGATTTGCATGAAAGTGAAAACTTTTAATTGATAAACGCTTTATTGCCTAAAAACACAAAATTTACATATTGCAATATTCTGCATGAAATGAAATTAAGATGAACCAGGCGCTTAACTCAAAATATCATGTGCCCAATCGATGATTTGCATTTGCGGCTTGAAGCGCTTCAGTGGATCTGTAAAATAGCAAAAAAAAACATTAAGCAATTAAGATAACATGGAAACGAACTATCAAACACATTTGCGTCTGCACTGATGCCAATGTAGCTCTTCATAACATTAAAGTCTCTTTTGTTGCACTTTGCGACACTCAACTAATTAACGTTAGATAGTTACTTACTTATTAATGCGTAACGTTGTTCATTCTGCAACTGCGTATAGTCGATATTGGGACCGGTCAAATGCTGACTACTGTTGGCCGTCAACTCTGGTATCCAGATCTCGTCCAGCGCACCTTGTATCACTTTCAGCAATTGACTGTACTCGTGCTGCAACGGTGCAGCCAAAGCGTCGAGTTGTAACTCCAGTAGCGCTTTGCATGTGTCACGGATGTGTTGCTGCTGTTGCGCCACTTTCGTGACCAGATTGTGCAGCGCATCAATGAGCGCAATATCTTCAAAAGCATTGCCAGGCTTGAGACTCAGTAATTTGCGTTCGTGCTTGCGGCGATTTTTACTCGAGCGGAATGTTTTGCTGCATGAAATAAAATAAAAACAAATAGTTTAGAAACAGAAAGTGTTATTGACATGCGTGACGAATTAAAACATTCAAAGGCAAATACATACCCCGTGCCGCGCGAACTGCCAGTATAACGTGAGGAATGCATGCTGGTTGTGTCCGAAAGCAAATCGGCCTCTTCGACATCAACAACATCATCAGCGCCGCACTGCAAAGATTTTCGTTGGCGTATATTTAAGAGGCGCGATTTGTAGTCATTGAAAAGTTCCTTATCCGTAATGAGTGCACTTTCCAGCGCGTTGGCAAATGTAATTAAATCAGCGCGTATAAGCGTATCTGAAGCGAGAAAAAACTAAAGTGAAAGAAACATAACTATTGTCTTGCAAAAACACACATACCCAAGTAATCCTCATTCTTCTCGCACACACGCGCCTCGTATATGGCCTGCAGATAGTGTCTACCCTTGAGCAATGCCTGCATCGCTTGTTTGTAATCCTTGCCATATGTTTTCAATAACTCATAAGCCTCCTGATAACGTCCATGCTCTTGCAGTGGTCCAGCCAACGACAACGCTACACTTGCCACATCCTGTTGATCCTTCTGCGCCAATGTTAGCGCACGTTGCCAGTCCAGAACATGTTTAGCACTTAATAAGGCTTGCTGCAATTGACCACCACGTTCATACATGATGCTTGCATTCTCCAGTTTTGCATTAGCACGCAAATGATCCGCAAAGGCAATGCAGATTTGTTGATAAAATTCTGGCTGAGCCTGATAGCTGTGCAATGCCTGTCGATAAAGATTGTGTTTATTGATAAACACCAACGCTTCCGCATGTTGTTCAACGCCACATTGAGCAATGTGTAGTAACGCCTTCTCGTAGCGCTTAAGATGTTCATCAATCTTGAACATACGATAATTAATTTCGTATGATTTTAATTCATTAAGGAAGGGTAAAAATTCCTTGGGATCCTTTTGCGACTTCTGTGCGACAAAAAGCACAAGACCAAAGTCATAAGTACCCAATGCCACATTATACAATTCATTAACATCGACCAGATACAACAAATACTTGAGCATCTCCTCCGCTTTGTTGTTTCCTTCAGGTGTGGTGACGTCTTTTTGTTTCTGTTGCCAGATCAATAGCAAAGCTTGCTCCAGTTTGCCAACCTTAACATAAGCGGTAATGATTGGCAAACGAAAACGTTCGTCTCCGCTTGTGGTCATATGCTGGCACATTAACTCACAAAGATATTCGATTTTGTTAGCCGGATTGTAGCCCTCAGGATAGTTTTGTACACTGCCGTCATAGTTAGACGCATACATCGATTTTGTGTAGTCTTCATTTTGCAGATCACTCAAGAAGAGACACAACCAATTTGCGTTTGTAATTTGCTGCAGAAAGATGTCGATCGAAGCAGCAAATTGTGTCATATTGTGATCGCAAATAATGTTCAAATTGATGCGTTGCTTACGTAGCATATCGAGTGCAACATTATAATTTTTAGCCTGCAATAAACCGCCAACAATTTCTAATGCGAGCACACGTGGATTTATTGCCTCTAGATTGCCGCGCGGCATTTGTAGTATAGTGCGTGCATCATTGGAAATGGTGGTGATTAGTTTGCCGCCACGTTCAATCTTACGTTCAGCAACCAAACGTTTGTCCTTGAGCCTTAAAAAGTGTAAAGAATTCAATTTGGTAAAGGCCAAATAATTGCCGGCCATGCAAAACGATGTGACATCTTCGGCAATCATTTGATCGTTCACATAGAGGCACTGATTAGTGCGTAATGTGATCAGGCCATCAATACAATCCTCGGTCAGCGTATACCACTCAATATAATCGGCTGGTTGTGGCAATTTCACAAAGTTGCGTTCCAATTTCAACGTGTTGTCCAACTTCACAGAGATTTGATAAACATTCGCATCGTTGATGGTTTGTATATAGAACTCATCCAAAGCCGACGAACCAACCGTTAGCGCACTTACAGTGCCTTTAATGTTCATCGTACTCTGCACTTTATAGCAGGTGTCCACCTCATCCATGGTTAGGAGTAACAAACGCGTATTAAGCGCACTGCTATGCGTGGCCACAAGATATTCGCCATTGAAATAATGTATGTGACACAATTGACACTTACTAAGTTCCTCGTCTGACTGCAAACTTGTATGCCGTTCGAAATTGGTTGGCGCCTTCAGTGATGCAAAGAAGAATTGCAATTCACGGGCAGCCGTATATATGCATAACTGCAACTGATCCGAATCGTCGAGCAGAAAGGTACATGCATTTATGTAGCTCTCCAATTCCAATTCTTTGTTGCACATCGGTGGTGGTATCACGTTCTTGGCAAAATCAGTAATCAACAGCTTTTTGCCATCAATTACGGCCACAACACCACTTCGCGCATATCTATCAATACCAAAATGCCATCTGTAGACCAACAATTTGCCGCTGGACAGCAAAACATGCAAAGTTTTCTCCTCGCCCACGCGTGTATCCCATTGATGTACAACGATGGCATCCGTGTTTGGATAAACCAATACTTGTTTGAGATACCAATGGTAATTGCATATTGTGTAAAGATACAAACGTTGTATATCCGTTGTTTTGGTTTGCACAGACAGCACATCCGAGTCGTTGCTCCACTTGAGGCTGACAACATGTTCCTCAGCCAAATCAAAAGGCAGCACAATTTCACGATGGCGCAAACCATTCTTTTCGAAGAGTGCTATCGTTGATTTGTTTGGCAACAACTGCGGCACTGCAATCCATGTGCCGGAAGGCCGCCAAGCTATTGGCGGTTGGAGACCATTCACCTTTTCGGATGTAAATACATGTTTACCTTCTTTATCGAACACTTTGAACATACGTCCGATTGACTCCAGTACGAAGGACACCACAAAAAATGCGCCATCACCACGCCAATTCACTTCAATGTTCTGTTAAGACAGGAAATTTGATAAGATCAATTCAATTAATTGAAGTCATTTTACACACCTGTGGCAGCTCCTGAATATTGTCTGGTGCGCAAAACTCACTCTTTTGCTTAGCCGCTGTTTTGCCTTCGGTGCCATGAAACTGAGTTTCCTTTTTGCCCCAGCCAACATTGACGAACTGACCATCACCGTCGCATTCATTGATCAAAGCATGCTCGACCAGCACATCAAATGTGCACGTCATCACGACAACATTATGAGTTTTTGTTACAAACACAACCACTTCTTGATCTGGTGACCAGCTCATGCATTCAATACCAACATCACAGAATGTGCCCTCGTGTTCCGCTTGTGTTGCAGCATTAAACAGTATCACTTCACCACCGGCTGTGGCCACACACAGCTCGTTATCCAAGCTTATGTACTCCGCACCGACAATATCAGGCACTTCGGCAAAATCTATGGGTTTGTCATCGGCGCGACAAGTGAAAACTTTGCTTTCTGTGACAACGAAGTAAACTTCATCGTTGCGTGTAGTGCATTGAAAAGGCACAACATGTCGTACGTCCTGCACATTAAGAACTGCTTCCCTACAGTATTGCAGCTTGAGATTACGCATTATAACAAACAAATTAAATCAAGAAATCAAATTAACTAAATAATATTTCACAATTCGCGGACAATGCGTGCAAGTGGAAGAAGAAGACTTCAAAACAACGTGCAGCCGTCATTGCCGGACTTACATATTTATCAAAAGGTGCTGCCAGAGCAATTTGAATTTTTTCTTACCCTATTTGAACCACCGCGGAATTTTGAGGAGGCACCCACATTGACCTAGCCCAAGTGCCCGTGCTACTGTCCACTACCTATCAGTTTTCTCTACATATTTAATAAAATAGTAATTTTACATCAACATTAAATTCCGCATTTTGGGGCAAGAAGCAACAAGCGTAATAGAAAAGCCGTATGTGTTTATAAATATTGCTGCATACTTAAGACAAACTATCATATAAATAAAAAAATAATTCCGGCAGCTGCAGCAGAACTAGAATCACCTATTAATTTAAATCAATTAAATCTAATCAGAAACACAACAAGGCAACTAAACAAGTTGTTTTTGGATCTAGCGGTTGTTACACAGCAACAAGAAATCAGTGACTTTTGATAAGTGGCTGGCAGATACACTCGCACTGCTAAAGAATACTTTAGATTATATTCTATTTTTCTAGAGCAATAAAAAGAGTGTACACATCGATTAGTTGCAAAATGCTGCGCCGTTTAACTACATTCCAGTACAACAAAATGCGACAGTTTTCAGCGTTGGTGCAAAGCCAAGCGCTAATAGATGGCAACTGGATTAACTCCAGTAATAGCGCCACATTTGAAGTTAAGAATCCGGCCAACGGGCAGGTTATAGGTCGTGTGCCTAATATGACTGTCGACGATGCACAAATGGCAATCAACGCTGCAAAGCGAGCATTTGAGTCCAAGGAATGGCGTGAGCTGACTGCAAAGGACCGATCAACATTGTTAAAGGTAACAGATAATTTAATGAATTGAAATTGTCAACAAGCCTGTTATGTTTCATTTACACAGAGATGGCACAAGCTAATTGAGCAGCATACACAGGAAATTGCAGAAATTATGACCGCCGAATCAGGAAAACCCATAAACGAGTCGAAAGGCGAAGTTGCTTACGGCAACGCCTTCATTGAATGGTTCGCTGAAGAAGCACGCCGTATTTATGGCGAGATTATACCAAGTCCAGTACCAAATCGTGAGATTATCGTTATGAAACAACCTCTGGGTGTTGCTGCATTGATTACGCCATGGAATTTCCCACTTGCTATGATAACACGGAAAGCGGGAGCTGCACTGGCCGCTGGTTGTACCGTTGTCATTAAACCTGCTGAGGATACACCACTAACAGCTTTAGCTGTCGCTAAGTTAGCCGAAGATGCAGGTATACCGAAGGGTGTTATCAATGTTGTGACCACCAACAAAGCAGCTCCAATTGGTGATCTCTTTTGCAAAAGTCCCGATGTTCGTGGCATCTCTTTCACGGGTTCAACTGAAGTTGGCAAATTGCTTTATCGTAATTCAGCGGATGGCATTAAACGTCTCTCACTTGAACTGGGTGGCAATGCACCGTTCATAGTCTTTGATTCGGCTAATTTGGACAAGGCTGTTGAAGGTGCTATTGCTTCAAAGTTCCGCAATTGTGGCCAGACTTGTGTTTCCGCTAATCGTTTCTTTGTGCAAGAAGGCATCTATGATCGTTTTGTCACGGCTCTAAAAAATCGCGTAGAATCACTTAAGATTGGCGATGGTAAATCGGGAGATGTACAACTTGGTCCACTCATCAATGAGATGCAATTCAATAAAGTCAGTCGGTTTGTTGAGGATGCGCGCAGTAAAAATGCGAATATCGTCTCTGGTGGCAAGAGTGTAAGCGAACTAGGTGCACTCTTCTATGCGCCAACAATTGTCACTGATGTGTCGCCAGCCGCCAGTTTATACACTGAGGAAGTGTTTGGGCCGGTGGTATCTATTATTAAGTTCAAGGATGAGGAAGAAGCCCTACAAAAAGCAAACCAAACTCAGCGTGGTCTGGCCGGTTACTTCTTCAGCGACAACTTACAGCAGGTGTTCCGTGTTGCGAAACGCCTGGAAGTGGGCATGGTTGGTGTTAATGAAGGTCTCATATCAGCGGTTGAGGCACCTTTCGGAGGTGTAAAGGAATCGGGCATTGGACGCGAAGGTTCCCATCACGGTATTGACGAGTATGTTGACATTAAGTACATTTGCTTGGGTAATCTCAAGTACTATTGAAGCACCAAAGATTTCTTGTAGTTTCAAAAACACACATATTGCTTCACTCTGCAGTCTTCCATTATTTATGTAATTGTTGTTGTTGTTGCCATAACTAAAATTGCGCTTAGAATAAATTAATTGTGCACAAATGAAAACTGAAAATTATTAGTTTATGAAATTATTTAGAAAAATGATGAAAACAAAATTAAAATCTTTGCTGTCATATTCATCTTTTGCCATTAATCGAAATTTCCATTTGGTATTAAGTCAAGCATTCATTAATGGTGCATGGGTTGATGCAAAGGACGGCGCAACATTTACAATTAAGAATCCAGCAGATGGCGAAATCATAGGTTGCGTGCCCAATATGAATGTGGAGGACGTTAAGCTCGCCATCAGTGCAGCCAAAAATGCCTTTGAATCGCGGGAATGGCGTAATATGACTGGCAGGGAACGCGCAAATCTCTTAAAGGCAAATGACAATATTTCGACAATTTAGTCAAAACCAAAAATGACATTTGAATTTAATCCAACTAGAAATGGCACGAATTGATAGCACTTAATACACATGAGCTTGCCGAAATAATTACAGCCGAGTCAGGAAAGCCCATTAGCGAATCGCGTGGAGAGATTGCTTATGGAAATTCATTTGTCGAATGGTTTGCTGAAGAAGCACCACGCATTTATGGCGAATTAGTGCCAAGTTCTGTGCCTAATCGTGAAGTCTTCATCATGAAGCAACCACTCGGCGTTGTTGCGCTCATTACGCCATGGAATTTTCCAATGGCTTTGTTTACACGTAAAGCTGCTGCGGCTTTAGCGGCTGGTTGCACTTTAATACTAAAGCCGGCTGAAGACACACCACTAACAGCGCTTGCCGTGGCAAAGCTAGCTCAAGACGCCGGCTATCCCAATGGTGTTGTAAACGTCGTGACCTGTGACAAGTCGCAAGCAGTGAATATTGGTGACTATATTTGCAAGAGTCCTCATGTGCATGGCATCTCATTTACGGGCTCAACTGCTGTCGGAAAATTATTATATGCCAAATGCGCAGTTGGCCTTAAACGCGTCTCTCTTGAGCTCGGCGGCAATGCGCCTTTCATTGTCTTTGACTCGGCTAATTTGGAAAAAGCCATTGAAGGCGCTATGGTTTCGAAATTTCGCAACTGTGGCCAGACTTGTGTCTCGGCAAATCGGTTTTATGTGCAGGAAGGTATTTATGATTCTTTTCTGTCAGCCTTAAAGAAACATACAGAAAATCTGAAGATTGGCGTTGGCTCTTGTAAGGATACACAAATTGGACCACTCATTAATGAAATGCAGTTGAACAAGGTCGCCAGTCTGGTGAAAGATGCGCTTGACAATAATGGAAAATTGATAACTGGTGGCCAAGGTTTAGCTGAATTAGGTTCACTTTTCTATGCGCCAACAATTATTGCCGAAGTGAATACAAAAGCCAAACTCTATTGGGAGGAAGTATTTGGACCTGTCATCTCAATTATGAAGTTCAAAACTGAGGAAGAGGTGATCTTCAAAGCGAATCAGTCTCTCCGGGGTTTGGCATCGTATTTTTTTAGTCACGATATTCAACAGATTTTTCGTGTTGCTAAGCTTTTGGAGGTGGGCATGGTGGGTATCAATGTCGGATTGATTTCAACGGCAGAAGCACCCTTTGGGGGCGTAAAGGAATCTGGTATTGGACGTGAAGGTTCGCATTATGGCATTGATGAGTTTGTTGAAATTAAGTATATATGTTTGGGTGATATGAAATATTAAACAAATACTTTAAAATAAAGAAAAGTAAGCAAAACGAAAATCAAATTCGGTTCAGGGTACCCAACTCACAATAATATTGCGCTCGTTTGTTTTTATTTGTCAGCCCTGGGTGATTTGAGTAGGTGAGCGCACCTGTCGATTCGTAATGTGATTTAAAAACGTTTAAAAACTTAAACTGAAAATAAGTATTAACAATGAGCTTGAGTAATATAGACATAAGTAAGAAACTGGTGCCGGCAAATTACTTAAAACTGGCAAAAGCAGCACAAAAAGCCAAAGAAACTGCCGTGAAAGAGTTGCTTGAAAAGGTAAACAAATAAGTTTTTATCTTTACAATTGTTTATCATTGCATTTATCCTAAATTTCCAGCGCAAATTACCCGAAAATGGCTGGACCGATGAACAAATCGAGGCTTTGGTTCAACAGTTGTCCGCATTGGACAGCAACAATTTTGGTCACAATGTTGGACTTGGTGAACGTGAGGCACGACTTGCTTGCTGTGAGTTAAAATTAAATGAAAGTGTATAGAACGTTTAACATAAACATTTTCACTATTAGCGCTAGTGGCTCGTCGACATTATAACTTTGGTCATGGCATTGGCCGTTCAGGTGATCTTCTTGAGCCACAACCGAAAGCGGCCGGTTCCACATTGCTTTCAAATCTAACAAATGCCTTGCTACTTGAACTTATACAGGATATGGGCGTGCGCAGCTGTCGTGGCTGCTTTCTGGTGCCATTAGCGACTGGTATGACGCTTACGTTGTGTCTTCTAGCATTGCGTAAATTAAGACCAAAAGCAAAATATGTAATTTGGTCACGGATCGATCAAAAGTCATGTTTTAAGAGCATGACGGCCGCAGGTCTGACACCAATCATTGTAGACACACAAATGAATGATGAGGGGTCATTGTCAACGAATATAAATGCATTCACAACTGTAATCAAACAATTTTCGAATGAGGAAATACTTTGTCTCTATACGACGACTAGTTGCTTTGCTCCACGCAATTGTGATGACATCATTTGCATAGCAAAACTTGCAGCTGAATTTAAACTGCCACATTTAGTTAACAACGCCTACGGTTTGCAAAGCACTCTATTAACACATCAGCTTGAACAAGCACAGCGTCAGGGACGCGTAGACCTTTTTGTGCAAAGCACAGATAAAAATCTCATGGTACCTGTTGGTGGCGCTATTGTCGCTGGCTTTGATACCGCACTGCTGCAAACAGTTGCGACTACATACGCTGGACGTGCTTCATCATCGCAAACACTTGATGTATTCATGACGTTGTTATCACTTGGCAAGCAAGGCTATCAACAATTAGTACAAACACGCAAGGATAATTTTGAATATTTACGCGAAAGATTGCAACAATTTTCGAAAGAGCATGGTGAATGTGTGCCACAAACAAAGCAGAATCCAATTTCATTGGCATTGACTTTGAGCACATTAAGCCCCAATGGTTGTGGACGAAAACTAACAGAATTTGGTTCGATGTTGTACACACGTGGTGTATCCGGCGTGCGAGTTGTGTCGATTGGAGAAGAGAAAACTATCGATGGACATTTGTTTAAAAGTAATAACATAAGAAAAATCTACAATTTCATTTGGTTAATTTATCTTTTCCTTAACAACAGATTGGAGTACACATCACACGGAGTATGCAACTTCTTACCTCACAGTTGCGGCAGCACTTGGCATTACACGTGCTGAAATTGACACTTTCTTTAAGAAATTGACCGTCTGCTGGCAGGAATACAAACACAAAAAATTATAAAATGTATATATAACGTAATTTTAAAGAATATATATATAATACAATAACTTAATTAAAACAAAAAATGGCATTGTGCGTGTAATAACAAAAATGCAGTCTGGTACTTAAAATCTAAGCTAAATAATTCAACTAACTGTAACGAAAATAGAAAACAATTTAATTAATTTGATGGCAGATTTTCCTTATTCTGACTTGGCGCTTGTGCCTTCTGGTTGGGTGAGTTCATTTTGGCTGTTATCTATTTAAAAAAGCAATTATATATGATGATTTTCAAACTATTATTTACAATTGACACATACCTCGCGATTTCTACGCTCCAGCGTTTCATTAATGCGCACCTCCATCTTTGTGAGCGACATGTCGTATTCGTGTTTTATGCGATCATATTCGCGCAGCATATGCGCTTCCTTATCTTCGGCATAGCGTTTATAATTGGCCGCTGTACGTTTGGCTGACTTGTATTTCGCTTCCATGGCACGAACGGCTTCTTCGTGTGTCAGTCTTAATTCTTTTAATTTTGTGCGCCATTCTTGTTCCACATGGTCAATGCTCTTGCGTTGCTCCTCCCATTGTGCCATCACCGCTTTCATTGATTGACGTTCGGCCTCAATTTGTGTTTGTCGTTCTTGCAGCTCTTTGCTCAGTTCGACTATTCGTTCGTTCTTTGCATGCAACTCATCACGACATTTATGCAATATAACCTTCTGTTTTTGCATAATCTCCTTGCACTCAATGTCTTTCTTACCTAATATCTCCTCAATTTTCTCTCGTTCCGCCAGTATTGCTTGCTTAAGCAGCTCCACTTCATTCTGACGTTGTTGTAGATCATTACAGACATGTTGATACTCACGCTGCAAACATACACTTTTCTCTTCGGTTTGTTGCAACTTCAACTGGAAGCGTTTCAGTTCGGTGGCAAAAATTTGTGCCATTTCGTCGCGTATTCTTGCTTCGATTTTCTTTATATATGCCTGTGGCACTTCAGGCGATGAATTTAAGGGACTTGCGGTCGTTGTACTTTTATCGATTGTATTGACTTGTTTCTCAACCTTTGGCGACACATGACTGCTTTGCTCTGACATGCTGCTGTGCGCCTTAATGTACTCCTCAAAATGTATTGCTTTCTTCTTGAGCTCAGCTATAAGGTAGTCTTGCTTTTCGGCCAGTTTGAGTTTCTCATGCAGTTCGGCCAAGTGATCCTTTGCATGTTTTAGTTCAATATTCAATTCCTCAATTTCCTTTTTGTGATTTGTATTTAGGTTGTTCAGCTTAAGTGTTTCTATTTCGAACTAAAAAAAAATATAACATTGTTTTAGTGTTTATGCAATGAAATACATTTAAGTTAAACGCACCTTAGTGATTTCTGCCATGTGTTCAATGCACTTATTGCAATCGCCAGGATTCTCCCTTGCCTCCTTTGCCTGTTCAAGTTTTTCCTTTTCCAAGCGCTCACGTAGCGTCTTCAATTCACGTTCGTGACTTAGTTTTTCCGTTTCTAATATTTTCGACAACTCGGATGCCTTCAACTCTGCCAATTGCAGTGTGCGTTGCAAATACGATACTTTTTCACGCTGCTCACCGAGTTCCTTTTGATTATCCATGCCACGTAATTTTTCCAGTTCATATGATAGCAATTCCTTGTCGTTAGTTATACTTGTGTATAGCTTCTTTAGGCGATCGCATTCGCTTTGCGCATCCTTTAGTAGTATTTTGTGACGCTCCAGTTCCAGACGCACACCATCCTCCGTTGTGCGTGCACGTAGTTGTCTATTGTCGTGCATAATTTTCTCATAATTACGCTTCATGCTTTCACGCTCCTGTTTCAGCTCTTCTAGATCGACCTCAACATTTTTCAATTGCACATCGATTTTCCTACGCTCGTCGTCCTGACATTCGCGTGCTTGCGTCAATTCGTTGCATTGTTTTTGCAACAAATCACGCTCCTGCCGCAAATCCTCCAGCTCTTGTTTAAGAATCATTACTTTGCTATTGTCTAATGTTTTATTCTTTGTATCCGCTGCATCCAGTTCCTCTTCGAGCACTTTAATCCTGTTTTCAAGTCGTATTTTATCTTCCTTAAGCGTTGTAAGTTGCACCAATGATTTATTTTCTTCTTCACGCAGCGCACGTATTTGTTCATTTCGATCCTCTAACGTTTGTTGTAATTTTCGTACTTCATCACGTTTGCTCTTCACATTGGACAACGCACGGTATAATTCGTCTTTGATCTGTCCAATGCGATCTACCGTATTTAGTGGCGTACTGCCCACAACTTTGCCTTGCGTTTGACTCAAACGCCTTGGCGTATCATCCTGATTGCATTGATGCAGCACACTATCCATCAGATCCAATTCAGCCGTGGTACAACTCAGGCGTTCATTGAGTGTAGCAATGGTTTTTTCCATGCCGGCAATTTGCGTCTGATAGCTTGAGATGGCATTTTGCAAACGATGGCATTCACCCTCATAGTTTGGTTTGGCCAAGAGTTCGCTGCATTTCCGTTGTGCCTCGCCAAGCGCATTATTCAGTTCATTTATTTTAGTCGCCTTATCGACAAGCAAAGTTTCATGACTCGATTGCAAAGCATTATATCGTGCGCTAAGTGTCTCTACTTCTTGTGTCTTCTTGGCCAATTGATCCGCCAAATTGTTCATTTGTTGTTCCAAAAGGTCTATCTGTGCACGTTGCCGCTCTTCTAATTGTCTGATGCGCAGCTCCGCATTACGATCATCACGCTTTAAGAAGTCACGTTCCACCATATCATATTTCTGCTGTAGCTCTGATAGTAATGACTGTGCCGTTTCAAGCTTACCCGAGAGCGAACTATTCTCCGACTCTAATAATTTTCTTTCGTTACGCAGTTTTGATATCACGTTGTCCAGATTTGAACATTTCTCCTTGCTGTCCACCAACAGTTCATGTGTATTGTTCTTTTCGTTCAAAGCTCGTTCTAGTTCCGCTTCTGTAATAGACAAGCGCTTTTGCAGTTCGTCACATTTTTTATGCTCTTCAGTGGTCAATTGCTTTATATGTTCCAATTCATGCCCTCTGGACTCAACTATCATTTTAAGTTTATGTATTTCCATTTCACAACCGGCATGTACATTACCACTGTGTTGTTGTTGTTGATGTTGTTGCTGCTGGTGATGCTGATGGTGTTGAATGTTGTTAGTTTGGGTTGGAGGCGTTGGTAGTTGATGATAGATAGGATGATCATTTTGTGCAGGTAGCAAATCTGAACGAAAATTTGACGTAGAATCAATTGTGCTCTCATTGTCATCTAAATCATCGAAGGCGTTTTCCAATAGATCTCCTAGCTGGGTTATGAAGAGAGTGAGATTTGATAGACAAATTGTCAACAAATGCGGCTTACCTCCATTTGACGTCGTTTTTGATCCTCCAGCATTTCTTCCTCCTCTTGGCGCTCCAACGTTGTATTGACTTTAATGCTTTCAGCACCTTGAAATATGCTCACGCCCGGCGTATTCATTTTCGTTAGGTTTTGGTTTTTTTCTTTATAAACTTTAATTAAAAACCGTTTTTGTTTAAACTTTTGTTTAGCGCATGCGCTGTTTAGTCGCGTACTTTCAGCGCAGGAAACCGCTGATCCACCGCTTTTCACTTTCTGCTAACGCTTCACTTCGCTTTTCTCTAGTTTACCATGAAATCCATTTATTATTTATTCATTTATTATTATTTATTTATTTTAAATCAACGAATCGTTGCGAAATTAAAACAAAAGTTTTTGGCGGATGTTTGTTCGCCATCAACAGTGTTGCCAAATTAGCTAATTTCATGTCGTTTCTGATTATTTTTGAGAGTCGATTGCGATAAATGAATTGAATTCAGTTCTTTTTGACAAAAAATAACAACATTCTTTTTATTATAAATTACTTTTAAAGATAATTTTGAAATAGAAAACAGCAAGTGTCTTGTACAATGCTTTCTCAATATCAGCTTCTAGCTTTGGCTTCTCATGATGATCAGTATGATGATCAATATCTAACTCGGATGAAAAAATGAAACCTTCAACGGCCGTTTGCCAGCGTTACACCATTGTTCATGACGATTTATGGCACATTGTGCTGATCTAAACATCTTTATTTTTCAATATTCGATTAATGCAATTCTTGCAATCAAAATGTTGTTAAATTCATTTTTGTACAAATCAGCCACCTATGGGTGAATTTTTTTGTTTTTAACACATTGGCCATTTTTTGGGCAGTACAATAATTGCTATTTTCAATTGAACTGACTCATGGCACATGTGTTTCAAGCGAACATACGCCAGCTTATCTGCAGCTCATTGCTTGCTTCTGAAAATTTGGCAATACTGGTCTGTTGCGAAAATAACGAGTCGTTATAATTACCGAAGTTGAGTACTTATAACGAATTCTTTTGATTTTAGAGTTGTCTTTCTTTGGCGCCACAATCACTACAGTTTTGAACTGAATTATTTTGAATCCTCCGTTTTTAAAATAAATGCAGTATAAAAGGGAGCCCAGAAAAAATTATTAACCCTAATCTCACCATGATTGGCAATAGAAAAACGTTCGAAAAATTTCTTTAGCTTTTTTCAAATTTTTTCAAGTTTTTTTTTATTAATATTATACAGACTGTCCATTCATAAACGCACTTATATTGGGACATTTATCTAATTTCTCGGCATCTATTTGGAAAACCTTGGACAATCGTTTCCAACTCTGCGCATCGAAGTAGTAGAAGGTGCCACGCTCTTTTGTACCATTTTTTTCATATTGATTAATGCCAGGAATTCGAGTTATCCAAATTTTCTCCTCTATATGATACCGCCATTCGCGACTATGCCTATAAAACAAGTAAACGATATTTTTAATCAACGAAAAGAGAAACAAAAACTTATTCATTTTACTTACAATTCTGCTGCGGCCATTAATTGCATCATATCGCCGATATTCGTATAGAACAGAAAGAAGAGCAGATCCTCTTGCAGCTTTTTCAGTACCGGAGCGGTAAGTTTATCTCTTATCGCAAAGTTAATCAGATATTCGGGTGGCACGTTGTACTCAACGTCTTGTGCTCTGCAAATAACATGTTTATTTAATAACAGTTTAAACTCTAGTAATTACAATGATTATGTGACTTTAACTCACCTGCAGGGTTGTTCCGCAAACGGTCCAGCGAATGTTGGATGCAAGCTTTCTTGTGAATTCAGATTCAGACCGAGACCCGTTAAATCTGTGCCCAGGGCCAGCGTTACCAGGTTTGGATCGGATTCAGCCGCGCGTATAAACGTTAAGAGACCAACCATGCCAAATTGATTATTCACCATACTCGCTGGGATGTTTGTGACCTTGCCTAAAAATGTATAACACAATTGTTGAAATTTTTTGAATGCTTAATTGTAATCGATATGAAAACATACCGTCAGGCGATGTTTGGACGCCGGATTTAACAAGTTTATCATTGCTGGAATTATCATTCTGATGCTCGATACCACTACCACTGTTCATGCCAACACTGCCAATGCCGCTACCACTGCTTGAGCCAACACCGACTACACCGCTATTAACGCCAACAATGCCATGTGCAGCGCCCATCGCACCGCCGCCGCCCATACCAACACCACTCGTTACCGCACCGCTACCGCTGCTACCGACACCAACAACACTGCCACTTAGACCACTACCAACGGCACCAAGCCCACTACCGCTGCCCACAATCGAATTCATTGTTTTTTCCGTGCCATCCAGATTGTTTTCTGTAAGACCGCTGCTCGCCGAATTCGTTGTGCCGTCCGAATTTTGAGTGCCCGGTAACGCAGGAAAATCCTCATTGGACATCGTGAATTCCGATTGTTCCGACGTTGGCTGCTTCACCATGCCCACTATAATGCAATGGAAATTAAGAAGACAAGAGAAGAACCAAAGTGTACAAATTATTTACACAAATCAAAATATTCACACAACAAATAAACAAATACATATTAGCGGGACTTCAAATAATAAAATGCATAAACTAAACTACTAAACTAATGACATTTTTATCTTAAGCCACAACCAGTTTAATGGTTGGTACAATTTTCTTTTAAATTATGCTTTACAAATAGCATATGTTTTATGAACTTTAACACAACAACCAACACCTTTTTAAAACGCCGATCATTATGTTTGACGAAAAACTACAATCGAATATTTAAAATAATCGACGAATGTATGCTAAATTTGTTAAAGCCTTATAAGAACTATAACTAAATGTTACTAAATGTTTAAAACATAACGTACGTAAGCGCCACAAATAATAATATAAACAATAATCACATTTAACAAATAAAATAAAAGAAAATCAAAGAGGATTCTTCGTATGGAACTCACAAGAGGTAAAGAAATTACCATAAGGTTTGCTGCCCGGCGGCTGGAGCGGATTCGACTGAGGCAGTGATTGATCATTCTGGCCGCGTACATTCGTTAACGATGGAAATTCTGATGGATCAAGCAGTGCAGGCGTTGACGCATCACCACTGCCGAATACATTATGGAAACTATTTAAGGTACCACCACCACTGCCCGCGCCTCCGCCGCCCGTGCCATAACCGCCGCGACCCGTTTGCATAAAGTTGCCCATGTTCGACTAAAATAAAATGTATATTGTCATTAATATTTGTATTAATTAAACAAACTTCTTAAGCAATATTAAACCAAAAAAGAAAAACTTACCATAGGGCCACCGCCGAGTCCCGGCATAGTTCGTCGTTCCACAAACGGTCGCTGGCCAAAGAGGTTCGCATTACGATTGCCACTTGATAACGCAGGACCACCGACCGGCAGCTGAGCGTTGCGGTTAGGCGAGAGTTGAGGTTGTTGCGTTTGACCATAATTCGTCGCGCCTATAATGTTAACATTTAATTATGTTCAATTAAAAAATGTTAAAGAAAAATTATTAATTTCATATTGAGACATACCCGTTTGGAACATGCCTGACGTGGGTGTTACATGTCCGGATAACGAGCTACCACCGAATCCGCCTGTTGTTCGGCCGGTCAGTGAGGCGTTTGCTATGCTTCTCGGGGGTTGTTGAAAATTTAAATTCGCCATAATCTGTAACACAACAAGTGTGGTAGAAATCACATGTAAGTATTTGTTGTTCTATCGTCGTGATGTACGGTTTATGCTATAATATTAAGTGCAGACTCAAAGGTAACGCCAAAGAGCCAAGCAAACGAGAAGACAAACAAAATGTTGTAGCTGCGCTGTCGCAGCCAATTAGAGTGTCAAGCCATTTGATTACAAGCGATTATTATCGACCTATCGATCGATTACTATGCAGTTCATCTGATTCCTCTGGCCTCTAATTGAAGCGTGCCATTTTCAAATATTATTCACATTATTATCGTTACTTAAATAAACGTTTAGTTTTTGTTTTTTTCTATTTATCATATATTTTGCGTTCGTTAATAGTAAACAAATCAAACAAAAAGATAAGCTTTGCTCATTTTACACTCCGCATGCAATAATTTCAACATTGTTATGTTGATATCACTGTTTTGTTTTGTTTTTGTTGGCTGGGGCCATTCAGCAGTGTTGTACAACTTGCACATGTGCACGTTTTCATGTTGAAAAGAAGTTGGTGTTGCCTGTGGTCGCCTGTAATTGCAAGTGAACATAGGCCTGAATAGTACTTTCTGGATTGTTTGCCCTTCTCCCCTTTTTTAAAACACAAGTGCGGTATGTACAAATTTGGCTACATAGTTTCGTTTTCTGGGAAAGCACATAGCAAACTATCTGAGTGACCAAACTGGGGATATGAACAATAAACATTGTAATCGCCGCGCGCATCTCGCTAACTCCATTAATTAATTCTGGCATTATAAACAACATTTTTATGTCCGCCAGTATGCTATCAGTACCTGTGTGGTATGATTAGTTGTGATTAAACAAACCATAATAGACACTTCATATTATTAATACGCAAAAAAGGGAAATAATACAACAATCAAAGTGTCGTAAATTGTTTTTTCAAAAAGTTCTTATCAATCGTAAAAACGTAGCTGCTGTAAAGGTAAAGCTGAGGCGTCGATTTATATGTTGGACATTCAAGCGCTTTTGCGCGCAAAAATAGGCTGTCTTTATGTGCATATGTATGTCTGTATGAATACACAGATGCTTTTTGAATAGTATTGGCCATGATACGTAAATCTATGCGTATAAACAAAGCAAGCATGGTCTCCTTCTGTATTTATGTGAGTCATGAAAAAAACAAAACGACGTACTACACACACTTAATAACAACTGTAAACAACAACAACAAAATGAAGGGAATATTAATAAAAATAACAACAATGAATAACCAAGAATTTCTGCGTATTATTTATTTCTAAAAAATGATAACACACGAAGTAACTAACGAAACAACCAGAAATTGAAATCTCGTTGTTTTGCTTTTTTAATTAATTGTGTTAACAATTTTGTGTGTTTTACTAATTTGATACTTTTAGATAAGAAGAGTAATCCATGGTCTACGTCAGAAAGTTTACATCGAGAATAAATGTATTATGTTAAAAAAAAAAAAATTATCCAGAAGCGTTATTCAAAACACAAAATGTAAATCAAGTTAAACAATAAAATGGAGTATCTTTTATTTTAATAAATGCCTCTGCAGTCAGGGATGATTATAGACGCTATAAATACAAAACAACCAACCAATGCACTGACGAACAGGACAGAATTGTTTGTAAAAACAACAAACAAACTGAAGAGATAAAATTGCGTATCATCATATAACATGTTCAAAAAGAATACCAAATATAAACGGAAGATGAGTTGAAACAAAACATAATTGAGCTGAGTTAGCAGCAAAATCTGCAAAACAGAACAAAAGGAGCAAACAAACAATGGCCGACGCGGTTGGAAAGACGCCGTGAGTTATTTGAGAGCTGATGGCACAATTAACACCGCTGCGCCCTTTCCCAAACGAAACGGCTGCAACAACAATTTATGTATGTGTATTTTGATGACAGCGTTCGTTCGTTTCTTGTGTGTTTAATAACATCTCAAAAAATTAACGGTTTACTTTTTAATAATTTTACAAATTTATTTTTTGATTCCGTAAGCAAAAAAAGTGTTTAACAAAAATCTAAAACTTTACAACAAACAAAGCTCATCTCTGCACTCAATCACTTGTAATTTGATGGTGTTGTCGATTTTAATGGCATTTAAATTGGCGCAAAAAAATACCCCAAAAAAGGAAATACAGCATAAAAAGGAATGTGAGATAATATACAAGAAGCGAGAAGACAAAGAAGAAGCAGAAAAAAAGCAGCTGAGTTGTATCAAGTCACAGGCGCAGACACTGCAGGCTGCAGCTACTGCTGCTGCCGAGGAACGAAGGAAATTACTAGACCGAAAAGAAAAAAAATGTAAAAGGATACAAGTGCTGCGCATATATGTATATATACATACACTTTATGACTGCATATGTGTGTTTGTTTGTTGGTTGGTTGGTCTGCCTATGCTTAAGCAACCTGAGTTGTCGTCGTCTTCGTCGTTGATATTTTGTGTTGGTGTTGGCTATCAATTATGAGTCCCTGTCTGTCTGAATTTGTATTTTCGTTGTTGTTGTTGCTTTTGTAGTTGTTTTTTCCTGCCTTTTTTGTTTTGTTGTTTGTTGCAGAATGTGAGACTGATGTATGTCTGCCTATCTAGCTGAATACCTTTGTTTAGACTGAAAATATACACAGGTAGCAGCAGGCAGGCGCTGATATACTCTTACAGGTACAATTTGAGTTTAGCACGACTTTGTGATTCGTTAAGTGTTTAAGCCTCTGTCTGTGCTGCACTTGTCTTATACGTATATGATATACCACAAACACAGCCTGAGCTGCTTTTGTGTTGCAAGTCTCTCAATTGTTTTGTGTTGCTGGTTGTTTGTGTGTGGAAATACTTGTGCCCTATTCGAAAATGATCATAGTGTGATCTTTTGTATATTGTATTGTTTGTTTTATAGTTAATCGATTAGTGTGTATTATAAGAATTTGTAGCGCATTTATATTTATGCATATGCATACGAAATCCTATTGACAATAGTTTTTTTTTTTTTGAGACCGGCCGGCTTTCTCACAATCCAGTTCTGGCAAAACTGCTTTGTAGATTTATATACAAACATACGACACGTACAACCACAATTAGCAAGCAACCCCTTTGACTTTAATATTTAATGAATGCACATATTATAGACTACGAAACATATATACACATATAAACATAAAATAACTAGAAAATAAACAAAAGCTTTTGGAACAATGATCAGCAACAAACAATTGAAAGAACATACCTAAATTGTTCGCGATAGCTGCTAATGCTGCTGATGTTGTTGTTGTTAATATTGTTTTAGTTGTTACTGTTGCTGGTGTTGTATCCACTTCCTGCGTTAATGCTGCCACTTGCACTTGGCTCAAACGACTGCTACCAACATTCACTGAACTTGCAGTTCTCACCGCATTTAACATTCCAAAGCGGCGCGATTCCGGGCACACAAACAAGGCGGCCACTGCTGCTGCTACTGCTGTTCTCCTTGACGTCGTCGTTGGCGGCTAAATGCGTTTTAGTTTTGCCAGAAGCCCTAAACTTTTGACTTTGTTGAAATAGTTGCTACTGATGTTGTTGTTGTCGTCGTCGTCGTTGTTGTCAGCGTTGTTATGGACAGCGTGAGCTATCTTCGTCGTGTTGTTGGAATCCTAAATGAAGGGCAGTATACGTCGACGACGATGTGCGTGCAAACGTGCGTTTTTTTTTTTTTTGTTTTTTCTATTGTTGTTGTCAAATTGAAGGTTAAACAAAAGTAAGTAAGCGTGAGTTGAGCGTGTTTGGACACGCACGTTAAAAACTTTGCTGAGCCGCCGCGCTTAAATCGTGGAAAAATACTTGATGAAAAGAATGGCACAACGCGCGAAACGCTCGTTGCACAAGAACACCGCGTTTTTTCAGATATATGTAAATATATTTTAAATGTCTACACCCGCGCACATTTGGTTTACGTTCAGTGGGGGGAAATTGGACACAGCATACAGGATAAGCTAAACCAATTTGTTTGAGAGACAGTGTGTTTTTAATCGCACATATACACACCGTCGCTAAATAGAACAAATGCACAAACTTCAGTTTAGTACTTTTCCGTCGTTGTTACTGCTGTGGCTGCTACTGTTGTTGTTGTTTTCGTCCCTAAACTGTTTTATATACATATATACATGTGTATAAATGTTTGTTGTGCTGCGATGTGTTTTATGCTGGAAGAGTTCACTCGCTCGCTCACTCGTTTTTCGATTCCGATTCGGCTCCTTCTCGCACGATTCGCGTTTGAGTTTTTTTTCGTTTTTTTCTTTTTTTTGCCTGTGCAACCGTAGAAGCAGAGTCTGTGTTTGTTTCAGAGTCAGTTTCCTGGCCTCTACTTTTTTGCTTGCCGCCGTCGCCGCTTTTTGCTGGCCGTAGTCGTTGTCAAATGATGCTTTGCCGTTTTTAATGCACTAAACTTTTTCATAAAAATAAGCGCACTACACTTGCACTTTGGTACAAAAACGTTGGTTTCGGTAATATTAAGGATTTGATATTCAATTTTTCGTTTATAAGTAAATAATTGCTTTTGATATTGCGCTGCCTTTGATGGCTGCTTCTTCTTCTTTTGCGACTCTGTCGTCTTTGTTTTCTCAGTTCAATGAAATTTCACCCGAGCGAAAATGGCTAAATTCGCTGCGTGAGTTTGCGTATTATTCACGCGTTCTTTGATTAAACGCGCTCGTTTCTCACTATTTGCACGTTGCACAATTATGAAAAGATATTGAATTTATATTTATTTAGCGTTCAAATTGCTAAAAATCACATAAAAATGTTCCGCAAAAACTTTGTGGGCTCATATACGAACAGTCACGAATACAAACACAAAACGAAGCAGCGATTCCCTAATACAAAACGAACAAGAACAAAAATGGCCTAAAAATGACAACAAACAGATCAAAAATCTTAATGGCTGCAATATTAATTATTTTGATTTTTATAATTTGTATTAATTTGATTTACTGACATATTAATTCATTAGATTAAAAAAATATGTTCAAGTAAGAACAAGTTGAAATTAATATTAGAAAATGGTCACACTAAACTTGACGCTCAATGCTTGACTCTGGGTAATAGGGTTATTAAAGAAAAATTGGGGCTTTTTAGGTAAAAACTGCAAAAATCAAAGCTAATTAGATTGATAGATAATGCTTTAAGTAACCTTAAACAGACCATATATAAAAAAGTCTCTTAATCCATAATTAAAGGCTTGGCATTATTTGTTTTCTTTTTTGATTGATTACATTGGTATTTTTTATCGTATTCGCTTATTGCAATTTAGTTGCACTGCATTCCACGGTCCCGCTTTGAAAACGTATAGAAATTTGTTTAATTTACAATTGATAATTCCTAAAAATGAGCGCGAACAACTCTGAGGAGGATAGCGGTAAGAACACATTATTGAAAAAAGTATTAAGTATTTGATATCCAAATTTTTGTAGGTTCCGATTCTGGATCGAGTCGTAGTGGTAGTAGAAGTCGTAGTGTAACACCACAAGGCAGCGCGCCGGCGTAAGTTTTTAAAAATTAAACTACTTATCGGCAATATTAATAATAGGAAAATGTGAATTGTCCAATAGCTCACCAGCTGGTAGCAAAAAGTCAGGCAGCGATAGTGATCGTTCACGTTCTGGCACACCGAAAAGTCACAGTTCTCGTTCACACAGCGGTGGTTCGCGTTCATCTGGCAGTTCTCGATCAAGGTCTCGATCTGGGTCACGTTCTGGATCTGGCTCTCCACACAGCCATCGGTCTGGTTCAGCGCAGAGTCATAAGTCTGGGTCACGTTCACCGCAAACACAACGTTCTGGATCTGCGAATAGTAAAGCATCAAAAGCAGGCACTCCACATAGCCATCGTTCGGGTTCACCTCAGAGTAGAAAGTCAAGATCGAGGACGCGTTCAGGATCAGCAGCAACTCATCGGTCTGGCAGTACACAAAGTCATGGATCAAATCGGTCTGGTTCGCAACACAGCCAACGTCGTTCACCACGAAATGCCACGCCGAAAGAAAATGCCGAGAGTCGATCTCAATCACCCAATTTGCAAATCGACGATGAACGTGCTAATTCACGTAGTCGTTCCGGCAGTCGGTCCTCTCGTTCACGTTCGAAATCGGGATCTCGTTCAAAGTCTCGATCACGTTCAAAGTCAAATTCAAGATCACGATCTCGAACGGGGTCACCCCATTCCCGAAGATCTTCAAGCCGAAGTTCGGGTTCCGGTAGCGATGTGGGTGGAAAACGTGAACGCAAACGCAAAGCAGTATCATCAAGTGGCTCCGAGAGTGGCAACAAGAAGAATGATGAGGGAGGTGCATCGCCAAGCAAAGTAAAAAAATCTCGACTCATTGATTCCGAAAGTGACAATGATGAGGTGAGATTACTACACAATGTCTACTATTCGGATAGTAATTAATCTAGAAATTATATCATTTGTAGCCTCAAAAATCTCAAATTGCCGCAGAGGACATTTTCGGTGACGCTGATGACATAACCGACGATGAGGAGAAGAAATCCGAAGCTGGTTCAAGGAGTTCACAACGTTCACGCAGTCGAAGCGGCACCAAATCACCACATTCAAGGCGTTCGCGTTCACGATCGAACGACAGCGATCGTTTACGTGATACACAGTCATCAATGCCACCACCACGTGCGCCAGGAGAAGGCATAGATTCTATACCAGAGACACGTATTGATGTAGAGATACCTCGCATAACCGCAGATTTGGGCAAGGAATTTCACTTCATCAAACTGCCCAATTTCTTGTCTGTTGAGACGCATCCTTTTGATCCAGAAACATATGAAGATGAAATCGATGAAGAGGAAACCATGGACGAAGAGGGTCGTCAACGCATTAAGCTGAAAGTTAGTAACACAATTCGATTCCGGGAGTATATGAATAACAAAGGCGACATGGTAAAAGAATCGAACGCACGTTTGGTGCGCTGGTCTGACGGCAGCATGTCGATGCATCTAGGCACAGAAATCTTTGATGTCTATCGACAGCCCGTACACGGTGACCATAACCATCTGTTCATACGTCAGGGTACTGGTCTACAGGGTCAATCTGTCTTCCGCACGAAACTCACCTTCAGGCCACATTCTACCGAGTCGTTTACGCATAAAAAAATGACCATGTCTTTGGCTGATCGTTCACAAAAGACAAGTGGTATTAAAATTTTGACACAAGTGGGTAAAGATCCAACCACTGATCGACAATACCAGCTGAAAAAGGAAGAGGAAAAACTGCGTCAGGCGATGCGTAATCAACACAAGCCACAGCCAAAGAAAAAGAAGGCTGCTGGCGAAGCAATTGGCGGAGCTAACTCATCATATCATCAGGACGATGGCAGTGATGATGAAAATGCTATTTCCCTGAGTGCAATTAAGAACCGTTACAAAAAAGGAGGTCAACAAGCTGTCGGTGCGTCCGATCAGAAAGCTTCAACTATTTACTCGTCGGATGATGACGAAGGCTCTGATTTTGAGGGTCGACGCAGTAAGAAAACTGACAAGGCAAAAGCCTCAAAAGCACTTCGGGACTCGGATGATAGTGATTCGGACGCGGGGCATGACAGCCACAAGAGCGGAAGTGGTAGCGATGACGATGAAAACGACAAAGAAAGTAATAAAAGTGGCAGTCCTGGCAGTCGCACGGGAAGTGGAAGCGGTAGTGGCAGCGGCAGTGCCAGCGATAACGATGATGATGATTAACCACAAAATTGTGTACTGTTAACATAATATTTTGCTCGTATTTGGTATGGACTTCACAGGACCTAATAAACAAATTTTACTGAAGATTAAACTAATTTTGTCTTATTTTATGATTTAAAAAAATGGGATAGCTTTAGTCACGCAAAGGTCGAGATAAAAATTAAAGATTTAATAATCTCTTTTAAAGCCTGGAGGAGCATTTGTTTTCACTTTCACCATTTTAAGTACACATCACATAATTGAAAACACTTGTAATAATTAGGAAATTAGTTTTATCATTTTTGTTTTATTATCTTTTAAAAAATAACACCACCAAATCTTCAGCAGCATTAAATCTTCTCCTACACAACTAATTCACACATATCACGCTTCCTTGCATGTACGTCGTTGCCAGCACAATCAGAAACATAGAAAATTATGTTTGAATCTCGATAAAGATAACGACGTTATGCTTCGGAGAATGAGAGAAATGTTTAGAAGCGCAACTTCTGGAAGAACCACTTGTTCTTGCCCTCTTTGTAGGTGGTCTCGAATTTGACGCGTGTCTGGAAACGGTGAGTCTTCCGTTTGACGGGGTCTTTAAGATCCTTGGGCGACAGTTTCTCGAAGCTGATGTCGTGCGCGGTGTAGCGTGTGGGCATCAAGTGATTGTAGTTGAGTACCTTCAGGAAAGGCTTAACCTTGGACTTCTTCTTCAACTTGTTCTTGCCCATCTTCTTGGTGACCTTACGTGGATATCTGTCGATACCGGCAACCAGAGCGTGACCGAATGGTTTCTCCGGTGTGCCATCGTCGGAGGTTTTGACGATGATGGCCTTGCGGCCGGCGTAACGTCCGCTAAGGACAATTACGATCTTGCCTTGTTTCATAATCTTCCTCATCTTGATGGCTGTTGATGTTAGCATGCAAAGCAATCAATTGTGTATGTCGGTTGGCGCACAGATACATAAACGGGGAGAGAATACAAGAGAACAACAAACATTAGTTTACATTGCAATATTTCTTTGCACAAGATTTAATGGAAATAATCAAGTTTGCTTGTTTTATGCAGCACAGTTAAACTGCTTTGGCGTTCCCGCACAATTGTCATTTGTTTTGTTTGTAAAGGAACAAAGTTTTAGGTTCGCACAGACGTTTTGTGTTGCATTGGATTTCCAACGACTTTTTCATATGGACGTAACGTAGATAATTCCACAACGCACATTCCGATATATTGCATTCTCCATTTATATAGTTCTTTTCTTGCGATTTATAGCAAATTAACTTGATTTTTTCGATTAAAAACTGAAAATCTTCTTACACTACTTACAGGTCTTATGGCTGACCGGATATAGAGAAAGAGAAGAAGGTTGACATTTCGCACCTTGCTTTGACAGCAGCACAAAAAAGCGTGTTAGCACTGGTTGTGAATACACAAAATTATCCAACACTGACTTGGTAGTAGTGATGTGTGTTGGAAAAGTAATAAAATGTGGATGCCATTTGGAAACTAAGTCGAGTCGAACACTGATAACATTTCTGAGGAAAGTGTAATCAACTTTTGTGTTCGCCTGTTGAAAGCGAACATAGTGCAAGTTAGCATTTTTATTTACAATTACACATGTCTTCTTCTTCCCTTGATTTTTAAACGTGTCGTTTCGATATCGAACGTTACTTTTTTGGGAGGACTCGCAAACTTCCAAAATGGATCCGAAAATAATATTTATTCTACGGTAGACAATGAAATAAAGCCGAACTTTCTCAAATCAGAAGAAATTATTTTATTTTATGATAATAAAGTTTACTTTTCTGGTTTAATCTAAAACAAATGTTTTATTTAATTTTACTTACAATTAAATAAAAACGAATTAAACTCTATGAGTCGGCAAGACTCATGTAGGTTTATTTGGTTGCTTTAGGATTTTAAACGTTCCGCGTCGATTTACAATATAGCTAAGCGCTGCCGCAACAGTTGTAATCCCCGTCATGTACCAGAGACCGTGGAGTATTGGATGATCTATAGGAATAATGAATTGGTAACTTCATAATATTAAGAGGAAATGTCATTCATTACTCACCAATATATTGCCAAATGGGTGCTCCAAGGCTGATGCCAATAGTCGCAAGTTGCACACCCGTATTTACTTTGCTAATAAAAGTAGGTTCCAGCTGTGCCGTCACATGCGTTGCATCAAAGTAACGTGAAAAAGTTTTCTTGAAATTAAAAACAAATGTTTTTAAATTGGAACAAACTTTTTTCAACAACAATACTCACTGGCGGCGGTAGACTAATGTAACGTATAACAAAGCCAGCAGCCAAGAGGAAGACATCACGAAACAGTACAACACCAGTAAGCCACAAAGGCAACAGATCAGTGCAACATAAAGAAATAACAAGTGAGCCCATGAGTAGCTTGTCGGCCATTGGATCTAGAAATGAGCCAGCTTTGCTAGCTTGCGACGGCCAACGACGTGCTATTTGGCCATCTAACTGTTTTTAAAATTTGTTGATTATCAGTCTACATCTTTAGTATGCTTATATTTACCAAATCTGTAACTCCTGCAACGGCCAGCAGTGTCATGCCCATGCCAAAGTCGCCCTGCACTATCACATAGCCAATGTATGGCGACAGAATGGCTCGACTCATGGTCAACATGTTAGGTATAGTCATAATATTCTCTCTTTCGATTACCTCCTCCATTTTTTCACGCATTCGCTCTTGCACTTTGTGCTTGGCCTCGCGTATATCATCAACCAAAACATTTTTACGTTCCCGGAAGCTCTCTCGTTTCTTGTCGATTACGCCCTGCAACAGATCACGTCCTTGCAACGTTCGCATATGTAGCGAATGTTTCTTAGCGTCTGCGTACATGCGCAGCGTGGCTACATCCCAGTTGCGCCGCTGGTTGATGTCCATAAATGTGATACGTATGAAGCCAGTTGCGGCTGCATATCGGTTAAGGCAGTTCATAAAGCTAGTCGCGGCACCGCTACCCACGCTTGAGGTGAGTGTCTGCTCTGTGATACCATGGCTGAGTCCAGCACTCAGTTGGCGTTGCACTTGACGGAATATTGTCGCAGGTAACATTTTGGTGTTGTTGTTTTTGGAACGTTGATAGGGGTCGTCGACTCCGTTACTTTATCGGCAGTTGTTTTACACGGCGCAGCTTTGTGGTCCCGTGTTTTTGCGGGTCCTATACTGCAAAATTGATAATAATTACAATTTATAAATAAACACCGCATGGCCTTGATCGGTATTTGATTTTCAATTGACCCTTGGTGCTCTGCAACCTACCATTTGTTATGTATTTATGTTTTTGTCTTTAGTGCAACTTGTGCACAACCTAGAATGTCTTTAAATCAATAAATATAACCGAGAATTTTACGTTAAATTTTATGTAATTTTAAACAATATGGGTTCTTCTAAAATGTACAAATCATATGTTGTTTACATTAATTTTGACGACGTTCGCTGTTAGCAACAGAAAAGATAAGGATAAAATATGTGAAATAGTAAATTCAATTGCCGTATGTGTCGTCGCAATTTGAGGTGAACATAAAGCAAGGCATCTTCGTTTAATAAGCATTTGGTGTCTAATCAGGGATGGCAAATTGGCCAAAATGCAAACATTTTATTCCGAATTCTGTGCTCTCAGTGTTGTAAAATCACCAGTCAACGTAAATTTTGCGTTGTTTCAGGAGTGTTCGGCGTTTTCCCCTTGTTTTTATTAATTGGAAATATTTTTAGTGAGCTTTTTGTCAGCTATTTTGCCTTTTTATTTTAAAATTAGTTAGGAATTGGCTAAACACACCCATTTTTGCTTATGAAAACAATTGGCAGCACTGGGGCTAATGTCAAAATGCTACGAATCAACGAAACGAGTATTTGAGGTAGTCGAATTCTATTAGGGTTGTCGAATATTTTTAAAATATCGTATCGACGATATTCTCGGTTTTCAAAAAAATATTAAATGATATTTAATATATCGCTTTAAATATCGATATTATCGATATTTTTTTAAATTTTTCCCAAAAAAAGTAGTTCAGTGCTCCACAATAAAAAGAGATAGTCTATATTAATCAAACATAACAGTGTAATTCATAAGATTCTATTTTACATGAAATTAATAGATATGAGATTCAAATTTGAGATTCGAGTTTTATATTACCTCATTTACACGAGGGTTATTCACGCGGGGCGTCAGATGCTAAATTAACATATGTTGTCAGATGTAGTATGTAGACATAAGCATTCCTATAAAAACAGGACAGTTTTAGGGAATGTATGTTTACAAACAACACCTAATAACATACTCTAATAAGCTTCAGACGACGCGAGTGAAAAACACTCATCTAAATGAAGTACACTGGCTCACAGCTTATTTGAACCACTTCCATTTTTCAGTTTTGAGTGAATATAACTTCTGAACGAAGATAAAAATTAACAAAGTATAAAAGCAAGACATGTATATTGAAGTTTCAGCTTTAAAATAATGTATAAGTTTATTAATAAAAAGTAAGTTTTAAGAAAGTTATGGTCATAAAACCAAAAATAGTCCAAAAAAAAGGTCACAGCTTATTTGAACCAGCTACCGAAAAACTTAATTTAAAAGCGTTTTTATTATTAAGTTTTTCGGTAGCTGGTTCAAATAAGCTGTGACCTTTTTTTTGGACTATTTTTGGTTTTATGACCACAACTTTTTTTAAAATTATTATTTTCTAATAAACTTATACATCATTTTAAAGCTGAAACTTCAATATACAAGTCTTGCTTTTATACTTTGTTAATTTTTATCTTCGTTCAAAAGTTACATTCACTCAAAGTTGAAAAATGGAAGTGGTTCAAATAAGCTGTGAGCCAGTGTATATGTGTAATACTTACAAAGTATTTTTAGTGCCAATATTTGGCTTTTACAGATTTTAAAAATACGCGTTGCGTTATATGGATATCCGTCATTCTGCTGCGGGTGTCACAAACAACGCATTTTATAGCGGGAGCAAGTCGCTCTGAAGGTACTGAACTCCCAGGTGTAATTAGATACCTGAGAGCAAGTTTAGATAGTCCCGGCATAGCCGCCTTATGCGAATTCCAGAATGTTATGGGATCACTTTCCCATGATATTTGCGGCAAGCTAAGGTACAACTTTAGCTCATTGTGATCCGACTTGCGCATCGACCGGGATTTTAAAATTGACCTATTATGGGCTTCCATAAAGTCAACAGACGGGTCATCTACATTTTCGTGCGACGCCAAATTGGTTGTATTCCCACTTGTTTTGATTAATTTCATGCACAAATTACACTTCGATGTGCCGTTTCGTATGTCTTGATAATTTTTTTTTATTAATTTTAAGTCCATTTTGTCACACATGAAGTTTGCGCTTGCACCAACGATCAACGAGTGACCAACGCACGAATATCAGAAAATATCGAAAAAAAATATCGGGTATTCGATATTTGGGCAAAAAAAATATCACGATATAAATATATCGGTTTCCATTAAAAACATCGATATATTGATATTTCGATATAATATCAACAACCCTAAATTCTATTGAATCGTTTCGTGTAAAATATTTTCGTTTGACGCTTCGTTGTTGTACAGTCTGTGAAAATTATTTCGAATTTGGAAAGCCTAAGAACTATATTTGACTTGGAAATATCTGCAATCGCTTCAATAATTAACAATAAATATTATGCGTTTGTTTTAATTTCGACAAAGCGTAGATTTCGTGTGTTATATCATTGAACATTAATTATATTGTGCTGGGCACAGTCAACAGGAAAAGTTGTGAAATTGATAAAAAAAAACGCATCGAAAATCGGAACTAGAAGGAAAAAATAAATATAGAAAACTTATTTCGGTAAGTGTTCAAGAAATTTGGAATTAAAAAAATTCAAGAATATTATAATAGAATTATGCCTTAACCTCAATGCGTGTAGTTTGGATTGCACGCACGCTGCGCTGCTGCATTGGCGTTGACAGAGAAATGATTCATTTTTCTTTTTGTGTTAGATACTTTTTTTCTTCTTTTTGCTATTCAACTACTATTTTTAGATCATAATTCGTGACTTATCGCATTATGCTACGCCAGGTGTGCAATTGCAGCAATTGCCTGGAATGTCGCAGTAGAGATTTGCTTATTTCCCAGAATTTATTACGTGCCTTAATCCTGTCTGTTGCTTAAATAAGAGCAATAAAACGAAAAAAAAAATCCAGCATCTGCGCAAGGCTTAATTGCTACCTGGCGGTGGCGTTGCTACCTGAGCGTCTGATGCGACTTTACCCTTATACAACCTATATTTTTTCAATATAAATAATACAAATTTACCATTTCATTTCAGTTGCAAAATAAACCTCAACAACAGCGGAACAAAGATTCGTATAATTCATAAATTGTTGAATTCAAAAAACTAACAAAAGAGATAACTCTGCGAAACAAAACAAAAGGAAAAAAAAACATCAGTGAAAAAGTCAAGTCGATAAGAAAAGTGCTCAATCAAAGAAACTAAAACATGTCTTCAACTGGAATGTCGTTAAACGAGCGCTTCACTGTGCTGTCGAAACAAAAGCAACAGCAAAAACCAGTTACTGGCATGGCACCTGTACGCCGTGGACGTAGCCGTAGTCGTTCACGTCAAATTGTAAACGAACCGATGACTGGCCAAAGAGCATCCCAGGCCAACTTACGGCTGCTGAATGAGTTCAAAAAGAAGCACGCCGTGCAGCAAACTGCTCTAAAACTTAAACGTGTATGTGTCTTTGCTATGGATGAGCAATGAGTGTGTTATGGGTGACTTAACAAGTGGCAATTGAACTAGGCACAACACAAGTCGGTTTATAAAAACAAAAAACAAAAATTAAAGGCAGGACAGGAGTACTATTTAAAGTAGACGATCGCTGCCCTTAGCGGATGCAGTTGGACACCTGACACCGATACATTAATTTTCGTTAGCCAGGAGAGAACAATACGGATGTAAACATCTTCAAGGCTTTGCAGTTTGAGTCGTTGGAAAGATAGCTTCAATAATTTCAAGCTATAGTGCGATTTTCCACTAACTAAACACTAAACTACACATTTTTCTTAACTGGCGTACAGTATTGTACTAAGCAGAGGCTCAGCATTAATCAAAAGGGTTTTAAAAACGATTGGAGTTTTTTTTTGGTGGATATAACACGTTTGCCTTCACTTGGATTTCTGTCTACACTTTATTAGTGTTTGAAATGATTTTACGTTTCATTGGAGATTGCTTTGATGAAGTCACAAGTCGAAATTATGTTCCTACAAAAGTTGCCCGCTTTCTAATAACAAGCTCATAGAGATAATTATTTTGTTTGACCAGACACGCCCGAAATATCCACTTAACTCTCAGACACAACTCATGTGCGATGCAATGCTTGCGTGTACAACGTCTAATCGAAACATTATGAATCTTACAGAGAAGCTTGCGGACCGCAACAACTGGCGGTGCCAATAAACGCATTGGCGTTAAATCATTGCGCTTGGCGCCCAACGGTCGACCAATCAGGACAAACAGCCTGACCCGCATTGCAACGTAAGCACACTTTTTTACGAAATTTCTATAAACCAAAAACAAAAAAAAAAAAAATACTTTGTTGTATGCAAAACGGTCTAAAGCGCAAAAGTATCAGCAGCAGCTAAAATAGCTGAAACAGCGACTGTGTAATGCAAATGGAAATAAACGCGCTGAAGCTGATTGCATGAATGCACAACCGTAGTAGAAAGCAACTAAACTAAACCTAAAACCAAATCAAATAAAAACAAAACAAAAAAAAAATAAAATTATTTTGTAACTAGCGGCACTACAATATCAAACACATCTTCTCTTCTTCTTCGCATCAAACATATAAAAAACAAAAAAAAAAAAAAAAATAGCATGCGCGCCGATCTTGTTGCCAACCATCAACAAAGCGGCAGAAGAACCTTGCGTCGTACCAATTCAACGAACAATGTTGTGAAACGTCTTGGCGCGCGCCGGCCGACAGTTGGTGGTGCCGCAGAGCGTGTTGCCATGCGACAACATCGTGGCAGATCGGCACAACGCATTGGTGGCGGCGGCGGCACAGTACGGCAGCAATGGCCACAACAACAGCTCCAACAGCAACAATATCGCGGCCGTTCACGTAGTCGTTCACGTGGCCCGGCTGTCAATAATGGCGCACGCACACGTTCACAGAGCCGTGGACGCGCTGGCTCGCTGAATCGTGGTTTTGCACCTGGCCAAGCACGTGGACGCACACCAACACGTAATCGTGGACGCCAGTTGACACGTGAAAGGTCTGGTGGACGTGTCTCAGTCAAGGATCGACTGGGTGTGCGTCCTGGCGCGGCCCGCAATGTTAACGGTGCCGGTGGCGCTAGTCGCCGTGGCCGTCGTGCGGTAAGCAATGTTCGTGGCGTGACCAATGGTCGTATACAGAAACGTCGTGGCACAAATCCGAATGTTAATGTTGCACAGAAAACTGTTGGTGCTGCCGGACGCACAGGACGTGCTAGGGGAAGGTATGTTCATAATATACAATTTCTTTGAAAATATGCCAGACTAATTTGTTGTTTGTATCAATTTACAGATCTGTTGTGCGTAATGCTGTCGTTGCCGGTGCCACACGCCGTTCACGTTCACGTTCGCGTACACGCAAAGGTGTCGCTGGTGCATTAGGTGGTGCTGGACCTAGCGGTCGCCAGCAACAAGGGTCAGGTAACGTTTCTGGTCGTCGTGGTTCAGCTGGTGTGCGACGTGGGCGTAGTCTACAACGTCGTGGTAATGGTAATGGTGCTGCTGCAGGAGCAGCTGCCGTTGGCGGCGCACGTCGTGGTCGTCCGGGTCGTCCTGTATCCAACAAGAACAACAAAAACAACAATGGCAACAAAAATGGTAATAAGCCGAGAAACAATCAACAACAGCAACCAAGACAACAATCGCAAGAGCGTCGAGGACGTTCACGTAGTCGCGGTCGTGGTCGCAATGTCGGAGGTAAAACCGTTACAATATTGTACTAAAAGGCTGACAGGCAGGCAGGCCGTCGGTCAGCCAGCAAGACGTATATTGGTTTACTTGAATTCTGTTTAATATTCATATTTCTATCATTTGCGTTACTAATCTATTTTGTTTCCTTATTTCACATAACACACACGCACATGTACACGTACACACTTCATACACATTAGGCAAGAACGTCAGACCAGACATCAAGAAGGAAGATCTCGACACTGAATTGGACCAGTACATGGCCACAACCAAAACTGATATGGACTATTTGCTAAAATGAGCGAGACAATTACAAATGAATCATGAAAACCACCGCATTATGCAAAATAATTAAGTTATAATCGTTTTAATATAAGTGTCGAATTTTGTCCTCGACTTATCATAGTTTTTAAGAAACATTATTTTAGCTTTAAGAATGATGCTATTTTGAGCATTTTGTTTGCGAATGCATCACATGACACTCACTTTGTAAATATATTTTCAAACTATATTTAAAAACCATAAACTTAAATTAAAAAAAAAAATCAAAATATTTGTCTTTAATTTTTGTCTTCGTCATTGCTATGGAGAAAGCAGTCCCAAGTCACTCGTTATAGTTTCGCTTAGTTTAAATGATTTTCTGCCATTGAATCTCAGTTGTATTGCAAACCGCAAAGCATTTAACTTGACAATTTCCGAGCATAAATTCTCAGTTGTGATTTTATTTAATTTCCAATTTGATAAATTTGTAAAAGTTGTCCCTATGAACTGAACGAAGAATGAAACAGAATTGTTATTGTTTTTCTCGTTTTTGTGTTTCAACACCGGAAATTGTCATTTGTACATGTGTAGTGGTTACGCACACACGCATTCTATCGCTGTCTACACTAGACAAACCGGATATCCTCGGAGACAATGAATGTTTGTGTAAACGAAAGTCATCAATTTCAACGTAGCCAACTGCAACTCCACCGCAAGTCGACAAAACTGTCTGATTGCCGCCCTCGTGATTTGGGCGTGGTTTTAGTGTATTGTTTGTTTATGCTCGGTTTTCAATCTGCTGTCCTACCGTCAAAGTAGCAGCATAGATATTTCAAGATTAATTTGCTTTGCTTGCTTTTTTCTATTGTACTTTAACTCTTTTTCGCTTTAATGGCTATTTCAATGTGTGTTGTTGCTTATGTCTCATCTTCTGACTTGTTTCATTATCTTGATGTTACTTTTAAATTTTCATTAGAATCTAAGGAATGTTTTTTTTTTTTAATTTCTACGATTGATTGAAATGGTAAAGGCTAAAAGGCGCTGAAATAGATGACTGAATTCACCAGAGCTTCAATCAAAAAAATAAAAAGTAAGAAAAAGGAAAAAAAATAAGTTTATTAGTTTAAACAATTCATGCGTATTTGTAATAAAATATATATTCACATTAGCAAAATCAATAATTTGCAAAATCCGTATGTGCAATTTTTGAAATGCTGATAAGGAAGAAATAATTTCATGAAATTACTTTTTGGGGAGCAAAAGTTCAAACAAGTCTTTGTAGTTGATTATGGAAATCGTACGCTACATTAATTTTAATTTTAGAACACCCTACACAATAATTTTCATGTCTCAAAAAGGCTGAGTGCTGATAAATTAAGCATTTAGAACTGAGTTGGAATACGGCTTGAGTATTTGAAATTTACTTTATTATTCATATCGTATACTTTAAGTTCTGTTATGCCTATTAAAAATTTGTCTTACGAACTCTAATAGAGGTTTTTGGGCAAGCCAAAGCAACCTAAAGATCCGTTATTGAATAGTCTTAAGCTCAATAGTGTAGGGTATTGAATTACGTTTTTTCTTTCAAAAGTTCAAATGTTATGTTTTCAAATTCAAAATATATATTTGCATTAAGGCGATAAGACTTGACGTGAAGCTTGATTAAAATTTCGTATAAGAATTGCAGAAAAATTTTTTTACGAGTAGTCAAATTTCTAAATCGCTCTGAGTGACTTGATCGCGCATCAAGATGGAATTGTGCGCGAAATTTTTAATAATTGTTGTACTCTGTGTTATTGTGCAAGGATCCTCAAACCCATTGGAAAATTGTAGTGAAACTAAAAGAGAGAATTTAAATTTAAAAATTGAAATTTCCAAATTGAAATTAGAAATTGCATTATTAGAGAGCAAAAATTACAATCTAAGGTAAATATTTGATTGCTGTGAATTATTTGATAAAAAAAAAACAACCCATTTTTGCAGTGCGCGAATTGGGGAATTAACGGCGGTCCAAGTTAACAATGTATCAACAAAGTCAGAAGTTTAAAATAATCGAAACTTATCTCTTATATAAAATCATTTTCAGCTTTAATTCAACTGTAAATGAGTCGAAGAAAAGTATTGAAGAGCCAAAAATGCCTAAAAACTGCCAAGAAGCAGCGAAGGGCCAAGTTGGTGTGTTCAAAGTAGAAATACCACATTCCAACTTGGAGCCCTTCCCGGTGTATTGTGACTCGGATAATTGGATGGTTATACTTCGTCGTGTTGATGCATCTGTTGATTTTCAACGGGATTGGTCTAACTATCGAGATGGATTCGGTGACATTACTGGAAATTTCATAATGGGCTTAGAGAAGATGCATCAAGTCACTAAGTCGCAATGTCATGAGCTAAAGGTCGTTTTGGAAGATTTCGAAAATAATACGACATATGCTTTTTATGATAAATATAAAATTAGCAACGAAAATCATGGCTACTCTTTGAAAACTTTGGGCCATTATTCTGGCACTGCGGGTGATGCTTTGGATTATCACAAAGGCCTGAAATTTTCGACGATCGACCGAGACAATGATTTTCGGTTGAGTGGCAATTGTGCAGGAGATCTGAAAGGTGGTTGGTGGTTTAACAACTGTAGTCACAGGTGAGTTCATTTGACCTTAGTATGTATATACTATCTGAAGTATATTATTTTTCTTAATGACAGCAAACTAACTGGAATTTACTTAATGGGTGGCGTATCAGATAGCAAAGGCATTGAATGGTATGATTCAAGACGAGGTTATTATTCCTACAAGTATGCTGAAATGAAGATAAGGCCAACAACTTGTTAATGTTTCCAATTAAATTTTGATTTTATAAATTTATTATCTTCTGATAATTGTTTCATAAAATAAAGTTAATTAATTCAATCAAGAAATAATTAAAAAATATAATAATTACATAAACAATTTCTTTATTTTATACTTTGTTTCACATGAATAAATCTCAATGCACATTACAGATAATTGTGTTTAAACAAAAAATAAGCAAACTATATTAGTAAATAAATTAGTTCATCGAACGTTGTTGACACCAAAATACATGATAATTCTTTTCTTTATACTTAAATTTCCAGCTTTAAGAAACTTTAGATCGCGAAGGAATAAATGCGAAAAGATTAAACATATCCGAAAATAGAGTAATTTCTTGTATTTTATTTCTTTTCATTTTAATTTGTAGTAAGTAAGCGCTTTTTTTTAATGTCTGCGATTGATTGCAATTGCAGTTGGTTGGGCAGCAGCCGCGTTGATAAAAGCATTAATTTTTTTAAGACATTGTATTGTACAAGCGCATTGGCTCTGTCAGCAGCCTATTGTTTTCAGTGGAGAGATTGCTTCTTGATTTATGTGCTTTTAATTGCACTTCAGCTGCAATTGTGTGTACTTGATGTCGTACGTTGGGGAATGGCTTAAAGTGCAATACATACCTATGTACGTACCTTAAGTTATTTTTTTCGAATTGGGATTTATAAGAATAATCTCCAAAAGAAATCCAACTATCAAAATTATGCTTTGAGGATAATATAGTACAGTGGGTATAAGAGTTAAAGAAGAGGTTCCTTTATTGATGCTAAAAAAGAAAACTGATTTATCTTTCAAAAAATTTGAACCTGCATTTTTTAAAGTTTTTTTTCATTTTTACAATATATTTGGCGCAAAGTCTCTGGCGTCGTATATATTTTGTACTCGCTATACTCTCCCCAATTGCTTTTAACGCTTTTAACGAAATCGCATTAATATTCATTAATCACAATGTTCTAAACTACTTTCATGTTCGCACGTAATCGATTAGAGTGCACTTTGTTTACTCCACTAACACTAATCGTGCGCCGCCATGCAAACCAAAGCCAGTGAAGCCAACCTAACAACGATTCAACTTTAACTCCTTATACAAGAACAACAACGAAAAAAAGGGAAAGAAAACAACAACGAACTGAAACTATTTTGTCTAATTTGACTACTTCGAAAATGGCAGCTTACACAAAACTGAATAATTTAATGCCAGCCTGCCGGTTTTTCGTACCCTCATCAAATGCTGAAAGCGTCTAAGCTAGCGGCACCCTTAAGGTATGCTACAAAAAATACAAAATACAAATTAAAAGCGTCGTATGGCAAGGAAAAGGCAAAGAAATTTATTTGACGTCTTATGCCAACAACTTAACGCATCACAAGTAAGCAAGCATGTTGGCAACTCTTTGACAACCAGAGGACAGTCGGGCCTTGATTACATCTTAACTATTTTTACTTAGTTATTTAGCAAACGAATTAACGTTAAATGCTTTTTCGCTGTTGGCTGAGCAATTTGCTTTGCTCAAAAGCAAAATGATTCATTCATACACGTTGCGAACGTTTAAAAAAATGTTGCTCGTCATTCGTTTTGCTTTTTAGCTCAACTAACGCACAACTCTGACCGCAGCTATTTTATATGGCATAGATTAGAGTAAATTCGTTGTATTTTACGTGTTTAATGTTAACAACCTTAAGTTTAACTTTCGCCCACTAGCTAAGCGTTTAGCAGCTTAACATTTTGCGTTTAACTTTCAAGAAAATATTCTTCTTGTGTGCTTTTTTTTTTTTTTTTTTGCTACACCTGTAGTTAACCTTGCGGCACAACTACAACAACAACAATAGTTGATAAATTAGTGGCAATATAGAAGCAACAGCAGATTTCTTTAATGTTGGCCAACATGGCGTATACGCAACTAAGTCATTTGTAAATGTTACTGATTAACATTAATTTTGCATAAGCACAAAGTTGTTATAGCTTGCGTAGTGTGAGTCAAAAAGTAGACAGTTTAGTTTGCTGTGCGTATAAACAATTTAAATACCCGACCATATCATTATTACGTTGAAATTGTTCTTTAGGGACATTGTCAGAAAATAAACGAATAAATTTAACTTTGCCCTGTTGGCAGCCTTTTTGGCTTGTTTGGAAAATTTATTTTAATTAATTGCAAAATTATGCAAAAAACAAAAAAAAACCTGCGCTAATTGTTTAGAAATTGTTAATGTAGCAAACAGCTGACTTGCGCTTCAAGGTAAAGTTCGCTTGGCTTTTTTTTATAAACAATACGAATGTTTTCCGCTTGTTTTACTCTTGTTTCTTATTGTTTGCCTAATTACGAAGGAATAACGCAGGCCAGCTTACTACAATAAACGCTCTGTGTTGATTACCGATTAACTCGTTGCTTGTGTGCCTTTTTTTTTGTAATTGAGACTACAAGTGTGACTTACCCGCACTTGTTGAAGCGCTACAACACTTACACCTACTCTTTATATACTTACTTTCCTTATACAACTCTCTCTTTCTCTCTTTCTCTCTCTTGTACTACTGACGACCTCTGCTGCTTTCAGCATATTACGCTCCATAAGCTTTGATTTTAGCAATCGTAATTATTTGTTCGTTTACGCTTAACTAATACGCTTATAAGCTGACAGTCTGTCGACAATAAGAACAATACTAACAACAACAACGATTGACAGCTTGCAGAATCTTATTGGTTAATTGGTTTGCTGGTCTGCTACTTTGGTCCATGATTTGCTGCTAATTTTATTGCTGCATTATTGGTAAGTGATTGGTTTGATTGCTAAATGGTTTGCTTGTCAGCTTTCAAAGCAGCTTAAGTGTATTGGTAATTAGTATTTTGAACTATCAATGATTGAAAGCAAATCTGTTTCTAATTTCAACTTATTGCGGAAGACTCGATTGCTTACTAATAAAATTTGGTGAGTCAGCAACAAATAAATTACACTTTATATAATTAAAATATAAAAATACATTATGTTATAAATTAATGAGAATATACTGAATTTCTATGTAAACCTAAAGGTATTACTTTGAAATAATGCATGCAGCAAAACCTTTTATCAATTACATGTATCTAATACAAAGTTTTGGGCTTAATGACACGTACGCCATGAATTGCGAAAGCCGACAAGCGAAAGGAAAATAAAAAAGTAAATAACAAAGGCGGCAAAATTTTGCTTATGACATGTCAGTGTGACAAACAGTTAGTCAGACAGATACACAGACAACCGAACCAGAAGACAAGCCAAGTCAACCTGACTTTTTTTTTTTTTGTAAATCATTCAAAGGCATACAATGGGGTCTTAGCACTTATATGACAGCGTATGTGTGTGAGTGTGTGTTTGTGTGTGAATAACGCGCATGTTATTTCTTTGTCATATGTAATATGGCGAATTTCACACGCGGCTTTTATTTGCATCAACTTTGGCTTTGACACTTTTGTTCGCTCGTGTCTCATTTTTTTGGCCATTGTTTGTACTGTTGCTGTTGGCTGTCACCCTTTTTTTTGGGTGTTGTTAATTTTCGTGCGGTAGCAAAAATAACGGCAGGTGAATAACAGCTGCCGCCACCGCTGGCGTAGTCAATAGGCAAGGTGGCGTAAGCACAAGATAAAGAGCGACTCAACAAAATGAAATGTTATCGACTGAGCGTGTGTATGTGTGTGTGAAGGTGAGCTGAGGTGTGTTGTGTGTGTGTGTAACGATCGCTAATGGTTGTGCGTGACAGGGCTGCCATTGTACGTTGTGGTATGTGTTGGTAGGCGAGTGTGCCTAATGATGCAAAAATGTATTACATGTGTGTGTGTTGATGAAATTAAATGCCTATGTGGTTGTTGATGCCCTAAGTCAATGGTATATTTTTTTTATACAAATATATGTAATTATTATCTAAAAACTATACAGTATAGAAAATATAATCGTGTATAGAATCTATTCTAGAATTTATTTTTGTAGAGTATATAAGAGGAAAGCCAAAAATATTATAAGTTGATATCCGAAATATCCTTACATCGTTTATCCAAATATCCGGACACATTCGTCACGGCTCTAATCGTCGATTTATGATGGACCGAGACGTGTTACGACGTGTTCGTTCTTTATTTACATTGTCTGAACATTTTGTCTAAACAACGTATGTTTTTTTTTTTTTTTTTTTTTTTTTTTTTTTTTCGCTAAGGGGGAATCTTACATAAGACCCTTCCGTGCAGGAAGGAGTGTGGGATTCCTACCCACTAAACCTAACCTTCGCATCGAACTTTATTACGCCCCCCCACGGAACTGCCGCTAAGCATTACTTCGTAGAGGAGGTAATTGCCTTATTGGCCAACTCTTTCAACGGACACTGTCCTACGTGCTCTTTCTAATTGACGTAAAGTCACCAACACTGTCTTTGAAAATATACTGACAGCCTCCCACTTTTCTGAGCTCTCTAACATGTACCCCACTAAATTGCTTACGTTCGGACTCCCGCCCAACCTTTCGCTTAGCTCCCTTCGCTCTGTGGCGAATCTCGGACAGTCGAAGAAAACATGTCGTGCGTCTTCAGTCTCGTCATGTCCGCAGTTCGGGCAATTTGGCTCATCGTCGAGATGGAACCGGTGCAGGTACGAGCGAAAGCATCCGTGGCCACTGAAGAATTGAGTGAGATAAAAATTCATCTCGCCGTGTTTTCTCTCAATCCAGGGTTTGATGTTCGGGATCAGCTCGTGTGTCCACCTGCCCGTATGGACACTCTCCCACCTGGACTGCCAGAGACTTATACTTCTTTCTCTCGCTTCTTTTTGACGTCTAAACAACGTATGTGTAACCCATAATTTGCCTTTAAAAACGATTATCCGAATTTTGGATTAAATGGAATATTCCTGGTTTTCTTTGATCCGGATTATCGAGATTCTATTGTAATTACTAAAGATTAATTTTCATAGCGACAAAAAAATCATGTCTTTCAATAACTTTCACATGTTTTTGCTATAAGTAACTGAGTTAAGGTCTTTTTTATATCCTCTTAAGCGACATTTAAACGACTTGTTTTGCTGCAAAACATATGCAAATTCGCTTAGGCGCAAAGGCTTACCATGTGTTTGAAACTGAACACAACAAAAACAACAAACAATTTTCAATTTACAATGACTAACAGACAAAAAGAAGAAAATAAAACCGAAACCAAAACTAAAAGCACAAACACTTAAAGAATAAAATGGTGGAGAGTGTGGCAACACAAACGCCTCCCTGACCAAAAGCAATTCCATGAACTAAGTTCCAAGTTAAACAGAGTATGCCTCTCAGTCAACGACGTTGGCGTTGAAAGTTGTTTGCTTTTGTTTTTTCTTCTTTTTCTGTTTCTTCCACTTTCATGTTGCCAACGTTCAGCTTAATTGTTGTTTACATGCTGCAAGTGCAACGAAGTTGAAGCATGCCACAGTGCAAATAACGTAAAGCACTACGAACCACAAATTCTCGTGCTTTTGGTCTTTAATATTGTTCGTGTTGCTGTTGCCGTTGGTGTTGCTGAAGACGTCAACGTGGCGACAATTTGTCGCGCAATATCAAAGTGTTGAAAGTCTTCCGTTGTTGGCAGAGCAGGCAAAGCAACTTTAGCTTTGCTACTGACTCCTTAAGCTATGCAACATAATTTTTTTTTCCGCTTTTTTTTTCAATTAAAGTGTTAACTTTGAGTGTGCGATGCCATTAGCAGAAGTGTCAAAGAACGAGCTAACTAACAAAACGGAAGCATAGCACAAAGAAGCCTCAACAAGAAAAACAAAATATGTTAACTATTGCCATGGTAATTTCCAATTTACAGTATTCCAAGAATATTTGTTTTAAAAAAATAGAAAAAACGAAAACAAAAATAAAGTTTTCCAAACAAAAAATACAAATTGAGTAAAAACAAAAAAAGAAATGATATAAAACTTATTTAGCGCTTTTACGCCTCATTGTATGCTAACTAAGTGAAGTGGAAACTTTTTTGTAAAACGTGCCAAATTGGCATGTAAAGTTTTGCATAATAATTTGCGCATACAAAGGCAACGAAATTGCATTAAATATGCCGCTAATACAATTTTCCAATAGCTGTGCATACTTGAAGGCGCAAACGCAAATTGCATCCCATGCACGAATTTTAATCAAAACATGGCAAAGTACATACATAAAAATACAGTAGAGACGAAGGTAAATGTTGTTGTAAGTGTAATAATAAACAACGCGAGAAAGTGTCAGATAGCTGGAAATTTATATGTTTAGGTCTGAGTGTCGGTGAGTGAACATCCTAGAATAATCTCAAGAAGATTGTGTTGATTCTCCGATTCCCATTTTTTTTTTTAATTTCTCGTTTACTTTTGTGTTCTTCCTTGAGTAGGATTTGATAACAAAACACACTGTTAGTTAACATATTAACTAAATTTTAATTAAACAACAGAAAGCAGAAAAAGCTAAAAGGTTCGTTGGCACTTCTTTCTCCGTCAAAGACCTTCCAAACACCTTCCTCGGCAAACGAAGCAAGCTTGCTTAAGGCATTCAAAACGCTGCCATTCCTGTTTGAAAGGAATTTAGACAGGTAAGGTATGAGAAAGTACTGTGAATGGGAATGCTTTATGAAGCAGTGGAATTTCCTACTGGGTTATGCTGACAGAACTTTGAATGACATGAAGGGTATCAATTGTGCCCATCTGCTTGCAAACACAAGTTTTGCTCAAGTAACCAAAGTCGTTAAAAGAATCGAATAAGTTCAAAACACATATTTTGCTTTTGTAGAAGTTTTTATTTTTTTTTTAAGAATTTTTATTTGTTTTACCAAAAAGAAGAAAAACAAAAATAATAAAGTAAAATTAAATAATATTTCGACAGCTTTAAAAGCAAAACTGTTTACTGCACATTAGAGTAAAAATGTCGAGCAAGTTTTAATACTTGTTGGAAATGGAAAATTCGAGCTTTTTAAACATTTACAACTTGAATGCGTTATGCGCTAAGGTAACTAACAACAAACACAGCTAAGTACATCTAAATAGTATTTATATTACAAACATACATACATAATACATTATAATAATAATGCTTTGTTAGCTGATTTTCATGTCTTTGTGTTTTTTTTTATTATTACTATTATTTTTTTTGCTTTTGTTTTTCATTTTGTTGCCACTCAGCGAACAAACACAAAAAAGCATAAATAAATTTTCAAAAATTTATGTTTTCCTTTATGCATTTAATACTATAATTTTATGTTTATTTGGTTTGTTTCTATTTTTTGTATTTTTTTTTTTACATTTATTTGCTAAAATTTCAAAATGCTTTTAAGAACAAAAGCTCAGCTAAGCGCGAATGTTGACGCGGTCGCTTGTTTAAGTATTAAATATTAAGTACATGATGTTGATGATGCATACATTTCGTATTTTGTTATTGTTGTCTTAGGTACAATGACAGTTGTCACTTTAGGTTGTGTGCAGGTGTGTGTGTGTATGTGTGATATGACATGTGTTGCATTTGTTTTGTAGTTTATTTGTTTCTTTCTTTCTTCCTTGTGGATATATGTATTATGCAAGGTACAAGTTCAATTTTTTGTACACTTTCATAGCAGAAATTTACAAAAAAAAAAAAAAATACTAAAACTCTTGAGCGCTTTTGTAAATTATAAAATAGTTACAGTGATTCACCCTGTATGTCAGCTTAGTATGCTAAGTACATGAAACTATGTAAAATAGTTGATTATTTATCATTGTTACATATTTATTAATGTTTATATTATATATATATATATTTATTTTTTTCATTCATTTCTCTATGCCACCAAAAATTGGCTTCACATTGCCGCCATTTGTCTATCGCTGCAATTGATTGCCTCGCTTTCATCTTGTTTCTTTTAGCATTCATCATCGGTTATTGTGTAACTGCCACGAAAATCACTCAGTGGTGTCGCATTTTGCGTTGAGGGCGTCATTAGTGGCGCGCCTTGAAAGGATATTGCCAGCGGTAGTGCTGATGGCGCACAGAGACTCAAAGCGCTGCGTCCTTCGGTCACAGAGCGATAGCGTAACGGTCGACCGGAGCTGTGAATGGTGTAAGGGATAGAGAAAATATTATTTTAAAGTATTTAATAATTGTTTGTTAATTTTTAATAAATTTTATCGTACATTATATATATGTACATGTATTTTAATCTTAGTTATTATGAATAAGATTTCTGTCTTATAGTTTGAACTGGTCAAAATTGCAATTGTAACTTTCTTTTAGATGTTTCTATTCAATCTATTATTTTTCTTGAATATTTTTTATAGATATTATATTATTTACAACCGATTATTTTTTGTGTTTTTTATAATTCTATAAAGTAGAGGTTCTCCTCAAGCTCCACCAAAATTTTGAAATTTTTTTTTTTTAAACTTTAAAAAAATTTTTATGAAAACGGAAAAGCTAAGTTTGCATGGGAGTGAATTCGTCTATATTCAATGACTTTCTTGTCTTTGAAAATGTCCAACAACTAATTAAGATATCGTATAATTGTTTTTTTTAAGTATAATTGAGGCTAAACCATAAAGATGGTGATATTTGGTGTATGTTTTCGTAAAAAGAAAAAAGTGATGCTTATTGAGAACATTTCCTTCAAATTTCTAATTATAAGTTTACTGCTTTGAGCATTCAATTTTTAATCCTACATTTCTATAGAGCACACATTCATTTCGTTGCTTATGAGTTGCAGCAACAATAAAAAACGAACTTTATGTTCCTGTTCACACAGAAAAATCAATCATACGTCACGTTGCACTTTAACAAATAACCGTTCGTGCATTCAATACAATATGAAACTCTTTATTTTGTTTACAAAAACTAAAGAACAAAAAAGCAAAAAAATAAACAAAATGAAAAAATTCAATACTCAAACGAATGGTGTGCAAAAAAAAGTAAATATATCAAAAAACCACAAAACTATAAATTACAACTCGTAAAAAGTGGTAAGCTCTGTTTCACACACACACACACACACACACTGCTCTCACACACAGAACTTACCGCTCGCAATTGCATTTAAGCAGACGTATGAAGGCCGCACGAAAAGTCCGATTGAAAATTGTGTAAATGATTGGATTGATCGTTGATGAAACATAACCGAGCCAAAGGCATGTGTTGACGACATGTTCGGGCACCTCACATTCCGGACATGCGGCAAAGAATATATTCAATATGAAAAAAGGTGACCAGCATAGCACGAATGTGAAGAACACCAAACCGAGCACTTTGGTGGCCTTCTGTTCGGTGGCAACGGCATTCGCTGATAAATTGTTCCGTTTATTGCGATTGTTGAGGAAACTGCAAACAATAATAGTAATAACAACAACAACAATACAAATATGAAAATAATAACAACAATATACAACAACAAAAAGTGTAAAATGCATAAAAAGTTACCGCAATATTAAATTATGAATTTTTTAACAAAGTGAAATGAAATTTTTAATAAAATTGCATTCATTTTTTTTTTTCATTGAAAATTTGTTATCTGTTTTTGTGTTTTTTTTTTTTTTCATTTGCTTTCGAGCATGTTTATCAAATGCCAGCACTTCACTCAGTTTCACACAACTGAATTTGTTCTTTCATTTATATTTTCATTTTTTTCCCCCATTTTCATTTCCACTTACCGCAGGTTCAATGTCGGCGTTGCCACACGATTCAGTGCGAATTTGAATGGACGCAATTTGTGGCGTCTGGTCTCGCGGCTAATGGAATCTGGCGTTTGTGTTGCCTGTTCGCAGGTGCGCAGTAGATGATTGCTACCGCCGCCGCTGTTCATTTGACTCTGTACCGTTGCAATGCTAACAATGTTGCCAGGTGTTGTTGTTACTGTTGTTGCTGCTGCTGCTGCTGTTGTTGTTGCTGCTGGATTAATGCCGCTGGTGCCATTTGTTGCGTAACCAAGCTGCGGCTGTGAACTGCTAACGCGCACCGAGGCACGTCGATTTGGATGACTGCAGTTTGGGCATTAGAAAGAGAGAAAAAGTTATGCTTGCACGCAGAAATTACTTAGCTATGAGTATCTTACACACACATTCAACTTTCATGTATGCCTTACAGATTTATATCAGAGTTATCTTTTTTTTTTTGTGCCAGTTTTTCATTTTAGATTTTGCGCGGCATTTGGTTTTCGACACGGCGTAAGCTGCTTGTGCCATTTGCCGGAAATTGTCTTTTAATGTAATGAAAAAAAAGACGAGAACGAGCGTGTAAAGCGAAAACGTTTTTGAATTGGTTTCAATTTAATTGCCTTGGCAGTTGTGCGCTTTGAACTTGTAAGTGCTTTACGCATACTTAAATGTTGAAGTGAAAAAGACAATTTGAAATATTGCAACAAATGTGGTTTAAACAATTTATTAAATTAATATGCATATAATGCCATAGATTTCTTCAACAATAGTCTCATAATTTATGTATGGTATTTGTCCCTTTTTCGCATTTCAAAAGACAGAGAAAATCTGCGTGTAATTAATTTCAATTAAAGCGCTATTAAGAATTTAGTTTTGACATCATTTTGTGCTTTCAAATAAAACAAAGAACCACAAACATGCAACGTGGCGTATAAGCATTTTCTTATGTGCGCACATAAATCACTCATACGTCATGTTAGGCGATTTTGTTGTAACTAAGCAAAAAAATAATACAATACAAGGCAACATGTGCGCATCTTTCGCTTGCTTTTATTTTAGTGTTTCTGAGATGTGTCCTTAAAAAATAAACCAACACATTTTGCAGAATCATGCCAAGTAACGTGCGTGAGTGTTTCGCCCACTAAAGCTGAACAAAGTCGAAACATTACATTTGCGGTTATTGCTGTCAAATATGTAAGCTAACATTCTGCACTCTGCATACTTGACCAATGCATGCACAAAGCAACAGATACAAAGAATTGACTGCAATTCAAATATCAAGCCAAGTCAAGTTGCATGATATTGTAAGAGTGTTGTAGAGAGCAAACACATCATGGCTTAGAATACATAAAGTAAAATATTAGTGGCATATACTTTAGTTTGATAGCTTTGCGCATTCGTGTCTGGCATTTGAATTTGAGTATGTAAAGTAGCGCCATCTGTCGGTGACTTTTGGTAGCGTAAAAAGAAGTTTGAAAATTTTATTCATATTTATTTAATTTTTTTATTTTTATTTCATTGTGGCAGAAGCACAAGAAAAAGCCAATCGAATAAATGTCACGTTTATGCGCTTTGTCGAATTTTCATGTAAATAACTTTTGGCATAAATAAATGAATTTCTAAAGAATTTTTCGTTTCTTAACAAACAAAAAAAAAAAAAGAAAAAATTACTTTAATGGAAGTTCGTCAATCCCAAAGGTGTTTGCATTTCTTTCATGCTTCATGCATGCGCTTTCAAGTGAAAGACAAAACCAATAATAATAATAATAATAAAAAACTTTGCTGAACCAAGCAACAAACTTTGACCAAAATTATTAGTTTTCATTAGTTTGTGACTTGAATTTTTTTCTTTTCTTTTCTGCATTGCACAAACAAATAAGCCATGAAGTCTTTGTGGTGTTTACCAAAGTCATGTGGGTGTTTAAGTTTGGAACGTGCACGTGTTTTCTGCTCTTTGGCAAATTGAATAACTTTTCGCATGTGAATTAGTTAAAGCGCGAAAGTATTTGGGCTGCCAAAGTGCATTAGTCAACGGTGCCTTATTAATGAACATTGCAAGTGCTGAAACAGCTGACCATATTGACCCAATTGTGTGGGCAGGCGTAAATAAAGATGTCCTTGACCACAAGTGTCGTATTTTGTGGCACTTCAACGACTTATAATGCAAGCCTTGTTTGGCTGCGGTTACAAACCACAATGAAACAAAGAAAAGAACGAAGTAACATAAAATAAAAATCTTAGAAAAGCTGAAAAACAAATCTCAATTTGTTTTAATACTAAGCCAAGGCGATCATGCCGAGCCAAGCTGGCTGAGCTAAAGATGGCTCATCATGCCAAAAACAACTTTGCACTCTAAATTGTTCGAAATTATGCAAATTCATGCGAAAGTAGTCGACATAAGTCCTTTTGTCGTTATAACTGTCTGCTCGCCTGCTTTGTCTTTTTCACAGTGTGTGTGTCTGTGTATGAGTGTGTGTGTGTGCTCTTCTGTTTTGTGTGTAAAACAAATGTAATAAATTTAAAAGCTTGTATGCTCAAGAGATAATAAATGTCTTAAGGTATCAGTGCCGGCAACAGCGAAGGCGTTATAAGCTATACGCCCATAACTATGTAACATAAAATTATTGCACACGCGTTGCCAAATATGCGTCAAATATAATTTCAACAGCGCAAAAATATAAAAAAAATAACAATATTGATACACATGTATTTATGATTTATGGCATTGTTAAGGTTAATTGCGTTTGACGCATAAATATATCAAATTTTTTTTTGGCTTAAATGGCTTATTTTGAGAGATTAGATTTTTTTAAAAATTTTTTTAAAACGCATGTGTCACATGATTTACATATTTTGGGCATTTATAATATTTATCATAAAAGTAGAATTTAGCACAATGAAGTTGCGCATCATGAATGGAAGTCTTTAAACTGTAAAATTACGCTTATGTTACATGGTATAACACAGTACATGCGTCAGTCTAGCGTTTAAAATTCAACTAAGAAAGGAATTTCATTTGTAATCTTTATAATTCTAAACAGAACATTAAGTATTGTTATATGTGCATTTAAAACTGTATTAATTGCGGTCTGTAGTTGCGTATAATGAGTGCAAGCCGCTGAATGCAAATCTTATACGCATGACTGTAACTTCATCAGCATAAAATCAGCACAGAAATAAAAAAAAAAAAAATCGAAGGGAAAAAATTAAAAAACTGCAGCATTAAATAGAAGACAACAACGAATATTTATGAGCATTTTTAATTGCACGCAAACGCGAACAATGAGTTGCACTAACACAATTACACACAGACGCACATGTATACATATACACATACATTTTTGCGGGCATATTTAAATAAATTGTGTTAATTTATTAACATTTATTTTCCAAATGAGTAAATTGCTTTGAAAATTTAATTAAATTGTTATTAAGTTGGCGCCTTGAGTTATGCAATAATATTTTGCTAACTAAAGTATGCTTCTCATTAATGAGTCTTAATAATGCGCAGCAAACTAATTAGCAGCATTTGCTCTGTCTCAGTCTCAGTCACGCACACAATCACTCAACTATACACTTACCTATCCAGCAGATTAGGGTTGCCACCATGCTTGCGCCAGAAGCTATTTTGCTGCTGGTTATTCGAGGGTTGCGCACGCGTTAAACAACTCGATTTGTGTCGCATCGAAGACGATGACGAATGATGTCGCAATATGCCTTTGCCCGTTGAGCCACCAAACCGGAAACTATTGCGTCCACTTCCGCTGCCAAGACTACCGCCATCGCTGCCGCCGCCACTATTATTCTCATTAATATAGTTCACCGTTGAGAGCGTTATACTTTTGCTGCTCTTATTGCTGTGCGTACGCTGCCGTGTCTTATCATGGCAATCATTGTCGCGTTCATTGTTGTCTCTGCCATGGCCGCTGCCAATGCTGCCGGTATTGCAGCCTTTATGATTGAAATTGCGATTTGTGTCGCCAACGCAATATTTGTTGAAATTATTGCTTGAGAAACTGCTGTGCATTTGCAGCTGCTGTTGGCTGTGCTGCGGTCGTATTGTGAAGCGACCACCGAGGCTGTTAAATTGTTGGTAAAGATGGTAAGCAATAATTGCATAATAAAATTAACTATATTTTTTTTTAGTTAGTTTAGTTTGTCATTGAATAAAAAAAAATATATATATATGTCTACTCTTCTTGTATGCTTGTATAAAGGTTTTTCTTTTTTCAGTTTTTATCTTTTTCTATTTTTCAAATCATTGCATTTTGTCTCTGCTCAACAGCTTTGTTACTTACGTTGCCTTGCGCTGCATTCATGACATTTATGAATAATTTATCGTTATTGATTTCTTTGCTCGTTGTTAAAGCAAAGTCAAACCAACATGACTGTGACTGCGTTTGCTTTTGCGTTGGTTAACAGCAGTGGCAATGCTTGTGTTGCTGGCCATTCAAAGGTGCCAAGTTATGCCCTAAGGCACTAATGCAACTAATTGGAATTATTTGTGTGGAAATTGGAAAAAAGATTTTAAAGGAAATTGCATAAAATTGTCATTGCAAGAGCTTAGCTTGTGCTAAATGAACGAACGAACGAATTAAGCATTTGAATAAGCAATATGAGCCATAAAAAATCATATTTAAATCGATTGGACAGAAAGTTAATTAAAGTCTTTAAAAGTCTGCCAGCATCTCTCACTGAGTTTTTGTAAAATATTGTGTTTTTTGTTTGTTTTGTTCTGTCTGCAAATCTTTCCAGTTCGGTGACTTAATTGTGTTACATGTTTATACATATATATAATTTTTTTGATGACCTTGTCTAACATAATGCGTCAAAAACTCACCGTCTGAAAAGTTCACTTTCGGGATGCTCGGCGGCAAAACGTGCCTTTTTGCGCAACAAGGGTATCGTCAGAGCATACGTGGTGACCATCATCAGCATGGGTATGTAGAAGGCGACCAATGAGCCAAAGACAAAAAATGCACGATTGTTTATGACACAAACATTTGGCTTTGGCATTATGTTCTCTGTATTGACAAGACCTGCAATAAAGTAGAATTTTGTTAAAGACAACAATAACAAAAAAAAAAAAAAAAAAATGGTTATGATTTTCTTATATGTGAAAAACGCACCCAATACAGTAATGGAGCTGGAGACCATCATGGCCATTACCCAAACAATGGCGATTTTAATGCCGGCCAAACGTTTCGTCGAACGATGACGCGAACCAAGCGGATTTCTTATGCCCAAATAACGACCCAAACTTATGAAGCACATGTGCAAAATGCTCGACGAACAGGCCAAGACATCGCAGGTCACATAAATGTTGCACCACGTAAAGCCAAGTGGCCAATATCCTGTAACGGGAAATGGAAATGAAACTTTATTGTCAGCTTTTGTGCGCAGTTTGTGAGAAGCTAGTGTGTGTGTGTGTGTGTGTGTGTGTTGAGGCACTGATTGAGTGCGCAGATTAACATTTGCGGTGAGCTTATAAAGTAAGGTGGGTCTGAGTGATACTTTTGAAAATAGTTTTTTATGATTTGAAGAATTTAAGGGAAGAATTCAAAAGAAAGGTTTAAAGTTTACAACAAAAACGTAGCCTTACATAGTTTGTCAAGCACTTAAAACAATATACAGACTGATTGAATGCAAGTAAGCTTAATAAAAGCCAGGCACAATTGCATGCAAATCTGGGATAATTGAAAATGAAATGAAAAAAAAAAAAAAATAAAATGACATTGTTTATTGCGGCGATTGGCAATAAGCTGGACTGCAGGCCAACAACAACTGTGCCGCACACAACGAAAGACTTTTGCAGTAACGATGAACGGCGAGAAAAGCAAAAAAAAAAATACGAATGATAAAGTCAAATGGCGAACGGAAGTTAGCGTGCACTTCCGTTGGTAATGTGGCAGGAACTAAGTCCATAGTAACATCATGTAATGCCTTAACGGCGATTGTTATGCAAAGGAAGCTGAATAAAGGGGTTTGCAAAGGAAAGAATTTGAGGATTTGAGTTTGTAGCTTAAAAAAAAATATATATATAAAACAACTTTAAATAAGCACTTTACTTCACTTTACTTTGCTGTGTCCTTAATGGCGCAACAAACAAGTTCATTTATGTAACAAATAACTTGTTGTTTATTTAAAGTTTTAGCTAAAATACTTGTAATTTACACAAAGTTTTCGCTTGAATGCGCGCAATTTGTTACTTAACTTTCGACGTGTGTGTATACAGCATATGTTAACACTCACACACGCACACCGCCAAGACAATGCCGTGCTCGGCGTACAAAGTCATTTTTCGTTTACACTTTTGTGTTATCAAACGTGAAATCTGTTGAAGCTCATTTAAAATAAGGTTTGTACTTATTTTGCCCAACTTTCCATTTAGGTTAACTTTCTGGTCGGCACTTAAGCTTGACGTTTATTATCCAATGCTTATTTTAGCATACTTTTTGGCGTTTTGTTGCTGCTTGAGCCGTTAGCGTAGTAAACATTACAATATTACTAAAAGCCTCGAGTGTACTCGCATTCTTGCCAAACAATTATGCGCGCGGCAAAGTGAGTGTTTTTTTTCTATATTATTTTTTTCTCCATTTTTTTTTTTTTTGTGAGTGCTTGCGTGCTTTGTAAAGTGTAATTTTTAGTTTTACTCTTTTTTTGAAATCTCTTTGTTTTTTTTCTACTTTTTTCGCTTTTCTTTGTTCGCCTAGAAATTGTTTATTTTTTGGTTTAAAGTGCCATAAAAAAATATTTTGATTTCGCTGTGTTTTTTTTGTTTCAAATTTCTTTCAAGAGTAAGTTAATTTGTTTGAATTGAAATTTATGTTAAACATTTTTTTGTGTGCTAAATTTTGTTAATAACATTTATTTGCGGTTGCCTAAAAGTATGCTATGTTTTTTTTTTTATTGAGTTAATTATATTTGGCCAACAAAAATGGTATTTCTCAGCGTTTTAACACAATTTGTGCTTAGTTTAAGGCTTATATAAGATTCCTCACGTTGTTATAGCCAAACAGTCAACTGTAATTTGACATGAACATGTCTGAGTGTGTTCGCCTGTCAATTTCGGCTAACCTGTAAAAACATGAATACGCTGTGACATTTAACAAACTGCATTAAGCATTTTAACAACTTTCATGTTAAATGAACGTACATGTTTATATGTCAGAGACGTAATAAAATCACTTTGCCAGCAAGTAAAACTCAGAAAAACGAATTTAAAGAAGGCATAAAGTGGCATGAGTAATCAACAGTGAACGCATTAATGCAGCCAACATTGATGTGGGGTCAGCGTTGTGTTGACGAGTGTAAATCTACCAAACAGACTTGAGAGCCTGTTAACATTATATGGGTTTGCGTACGTATGTGTGTGTAATTGAAAGTGTTAGGTGTCAAACACAGTCGTACAGACGGTTAAACAAAAAAAAACGAAGCAAACAACAACAACAACAACAGCGATAATAAAAATAATTCCCAATGCTTATGTGTAAGCACACACATCGACACATATATGTATATGTATATGTATAAACACACGCACATATGTAAAATGCCACTTGAGTCAACTGTGCGTATGCGTAATAAATAAATTCTTGTGTAAATGACATGTAAGAAGGATCAGCCGCACTTGTGTGCGTGCCTTCGTGCGTGTTCTGTGTGAAATGTGTTTATATAAGTACACATTTGGGCACTCAATTAGCACTGGGAAACTCACACAAAATAAAATCGCATATAAACTATTTTCTCTATGTATATATGTGTGTGTGTGTTTGAGCGCAATTTGTACTCATTTATAGAAAATGGGCACTAAAAGCTGAATAATTGCGCCGCTGTTGATTTTCATCTGTAACGTTGCTGTCGAAAATTTGGGTTAAACATGTCACACACACACACACACACGCATATATACAAAAACAGTCATGTTAAGAGAGACCAAATGGTTATAAATATGCCAAGTCTGGTTTTATATATTTTTTTTTCCAAGGGATAGCATAAAATAAAAGTCAAGCTGTATAAAAGTCAACGTTGTGTCGTATTCGATAAAAAGCCATAGCGCATGACAAAGCTATTAAGACGCATTTAAATGTGTTTATCTCAAGCTCAACACTTATTCATATACAAATATACCATACAAGTAAGCATGTATGTATATATCTAGATACATATGTATGTGTGTTTATTCATATAGGTTGGTCTTTAAGTGCATGTCCTTGCGCGTTGTCACAGCTGTCAAGTTGGCTTAATTGTAGCACAAATACAACGCATACATTGAAATTTTCTTTATCTTCATAGGTGACTTGCTGCTTCATTCAGATTGGCTTCAACATGCCATATAAGAATTTATCACAAATGACATGACTTTAAGCTCATTGCTCATCTGTGCGTATTGCACAATGAATGCCAACGATGACTTTGACTCAACGACTTACAATGTTTTAATAATACGACAAAGAGTTAATAAAAATGTATTTTATTGCAGACATGCACGAGTTTTATTATTGTCAATGTATTGCATATGAAAGTTGTAGTCATCTGAAGATGAAGTGTAAAAGTATTAAAAAGTATTAAGAATGCTGAGGAAGCAAGCAATTAAAGTGAGTACATTGAATGAAAACGTATTTAATTTGTTGAACCTAAAAGATTCTGAAATATTTATTAATACATTGCTGAGTGATAATAAATAAACTGAGCAAAATATTTCGTTGTTTTATTTTAATCAAAAATTCTTTAATACTTTGCAATGATTGATTCAAATAAAAATATAAGCAGCGAACAATAATAATAAAATGAAAATCCGTGTGAAATTTATTTGCATCACTAAATATGAATGAGTTCACTGAAAGCAATGTTGGAAAAAATATTTTAGTGCAAATCAATTAAAATTATTAATGGTTAAAAATCAATCTTGACACTCAAATTGAATAACACGCAATGGAAATATTTACAAAAATATACGAAAAATTTTAAAATGTATTCTATATTTTGAACAAAAATATTTTATGCTATTTTTAATAAACGAAAAATTATTGAAAAAATATGTAAGAATAGCACAAATTCATAATTTGCAGATTGTTAAAAATATGATTTATTAAAAGTAGAATTACAACTGCAATGAAAAAAAAAAATAATATTAAAAAAATATGTTGAAGTATTATTTTAACGAAAAAATGAAATTTTCTCCATTTGCCGGAAACGCGAATGAAAGAAGAGAAAAGAATGTCAGCCAGCAATGTTTAGACAGCTGCAGTTGCAATATAAAATCACAAGAGAAAAATAACAAAAGTCAAAAAGAAGCCAACAAAAAAGTAATATTAATAAGACGGAAAAAGAAAATTTGGCTATGCCAAAGATAAAGTGCTCCGTTTTCAATCTTGTATATGTGAAAGATTAAAGAAATGAAGGGTTTTAAAAGTTGAAAAATACTCTCTTTTTAGGGTGGATTATATTTTCCATAAGTAGAATATTTCAGAAGTATCTCCGTATTTCTGATTATTTAGTTAAAGAAAATTTTGATATTTTTTGCAATTCATATCTTTCATGTGGAGAAATATTTCTGATTAATTATTTTAATATGTGGCCTAAAAAAATCCTAAAAAAGACCTCCTAAGATAATTTCACATATTATCGTCTTCAAAGTTTAAAACGTTTTAGTAATTTTTCAGATCTTCATATTTTTATTTCGAAATTTCAATGTTTTTAAGTTTTAGTTAGACAGACAGACATTTTTTGATGGACATATCATCTAATGTTGAAATGCCGTTTTTATAATGTGTAAGGAATTCAAAATAATAAAAAAAGTAAAAAAAACACACACACACACAGACTACACTACAAGCAGAGCAACTGCAAGTGAGCAAATAAATCGTAGCTGAAATGTTGGCATGCAGCACAAAAAGGAAGTCGGCAAGTCTTTTGCAGTGATTGAACAATGATTTTGCGTGGTTGGCTTCTCAAGTTAAACAACGATTTAAGTTCATAATCTTGATAACGATTTTGTTATTCAATCTTATTAAAAAATTGAAAATGTATTCATGTCTTTTGAGTTCAACCGAGAAAATGCTGTTCTGACTATTATTATCAGCCGATATCTACTAAGACTGGAGTCATTTTGCAAGTAGCTTATCAAACCACCCATGCATTTGCATAACCAAATGAGCATTGATTGGTTTATTCATAATATGGCAGCCATAATGTGCCCATTTTGATTATATTATGATTTTTCACACACGTTTTGTTTTTGTTGTTGGCTAATAAAACTGCAAAACACTTTGACAATAATAAGCCAAAAGTATTTCTACTAAAAGTCAAACATACACTTACCTAGAAATGCCGGTATTGCGCCCATGGGCATAACAAAAAGACTGACAAGCAAATCCGCAATGGCCAATGAGAATAGAAAATAGTTGGTAACATTTTGTAATTTTCGATCGAGCGCAACAGCCAAACAGACAAGTATGTTGCCCAAGCCGCCGGCAAAGATAAAAAATATCACAAACAGAAAAAGCCATTCATAGCCGCTGCTGCCGCTGCTGCTGGTGTCTGTGCGTTGGGCGCCAAAGTTCGCCAGCGTTGTTGATGTCGTTGCAATGCCCGGCATATTGTTCAAACTGTAGTTGGCCAACAAATCGAGCCCGTTGGCGGTTAAGTTTTTTGTTGCCATTGTTGTTGCATTTATGGCGAATGTTTCCCATGACCAAATGCCGCCATCATCGAGGTTGATGTGATAGTTTTCATTAATGTCAACCATGTCAGATAGCCAACTTGTGTTGTTGCTGTTGGTGTCATTAATAGTTGTTGCTGTTGGCGTGCTTATTGCTGCAATTAAGTCGCCAACATTTGCGCGCAGATAACACAAAAGCTCATCTAATACTGTGTCATTGTTGTTGTAGTAGTCGAAGCCATCAGTTGTGGCATTTTGATTGTGTCTCATCAGCATGTTGTTGTTGCCGTAAGGTGTTGTCATTCTGTCAACAATATCAACATCAATATCAACATCATTGAAAGCATCGTTGCCACAAAACAATATTGAATGTGCACAGGCATTTGCAGTTGTTGTTGCTGTTGTTGTTGGTGTTGTTGCTGCAGCCGCTTGTTGATTAAGGCTTAAACTAACGATATCACTGACGTTATCACTTAGACTACTAGTATGACTGCTGTTGCCGCTGTTGTTGTTGTTGTGGAGTTCTGTGATTGCCAATTGAAATTTTGCAATTGGTTGTTGTACATGTTGCAACAACACTTTCATGTGCATAAAGCAATCCTCCGTTGCATTTGTTTGTTGTTTGTGCATGTCTGTTGTTGTTGTTGCTGTTGCTGTCGTTGACATTTCATTGACATTGTCTGTATTTGTACATGCATAAAATGCTGTTTTTCTGAATCGATCGAATGTTTCGAGTATGCAATGGAATGTGTTGCTTTGCGTTGCCATTTCGTCAACATTGTTGTTGGTATTGTTGTTGCTGCTGCTGCTGCTGCTGTTGTTGTTGTTGGTGATGTTGTCATACGCTTCTGTCTCATGGGATTCACAACTAATAAACGGTTGCAATACATTGTGTTTTGTTGTTCGTGCCAAATTTGTGGCACAATTGTATGTTGATGCTGCTGCTGCTGTTGCTGTTGTTGTTGTAGTTGTTGTTGTTGTTGCAGCTGGTGTCGCTTGCTCGATTTGCGTTGCAATTGTTGTCGCAAACAGTTTATCCGTTGTGGTTGCTTGCATTGCTCTGCTTGTATGTTGGATTGTTGCTGTTGTTGTTGTTGGTCCATGACCAAATATGCTTTGCACATCCATTTCATTCTAAAGCTGTATTTCGCACTTCAAATACTTTCACTCCTCTGCCGCTGCTCCACACTACCGCAGGCGTTGTCGTCGTCGTCGTTGTTGTCGTTGTTGTTGTTTTCTAGTTTGTCGTTTAGTTCGAAAATATTTTGTTGAGTTTGAGATTTTTGTTTGCCTTTTTTGTGGCAAATTGAGTTGCTTATAACTGTGCACTTTCCTGCTCTGCTCTCCTGCACTTGCGCTATTCCTTTCGAACACTTTCGTCTGTTTGTTTATTACTTGAAAGTATTTTCATGTTAGTTTGTTGCAAACATGCACATGGATTTACATTGTAATTAATATCACATTTGATCTTCACTAAGCGGATTAGTTCTGGAAAATAAACAGAGAGAGATAGAGAGAGAGAGAAAACAAAGTTTCAAAATGAGCAAATATTTCGTAAAAGTAATTTGTAAAAGTTTTATGACATTCGTTTTTAAGAGCTTTTTGGCATTTATGTATGTGTGAGATTTCAGATTAGAGTTTTTTTTTTTTTCGTTTTTTTGTCAGTAATAAAACTTTGTAAATATTTGAATAAGTTGTCTCAGCATAATTTTAATCAATCATACGCCGAGTGTGCTGTGGGATTTTGTGCTGAGTGACTGTTGACTTTACGCTGCAAGCTTTGTGTGTGTTCTTGATTTTGAAATTTAATAAAGTTTTTAATACACAAAAGCTAATTATTTTCTTCAACTAATAAGCAATTAAAGTCATAAATAAAAGTAAGTAAGTAATACTTTGTTTTGTTGCATTAACTTTTACCAAAGTAAAGCCAAATTTTTGTTCAAAACTTTCATTAAACGTTACTTTGTTAAGCTTAAATGAAATTTTCCATTTTCCAGCTGAACTTTGGCACAAAGAATTTCTAACAGAAGCGTTTTAAAATGCTCAAATATTTTCCAACTCAATTTTGGTGCAATCAACCGCAACAAAGCATCAAACATGTGTGGCATGTTACTTTTTGCGCAACTTGTCAACTACGTGCAACACATGCAGTCAACTCACACACACACACACACAGACACACACGAATGCAGTAACATTCTTCGCAATGACATTTTTGCCAACTGATTTTTTGCATGCCCAAAATGTGAAAATTGTTCCGACATTCCAAGTCTGTCTTGCATCTTTCGCATGCGAATTGCTTTGTTGCTTTTTCAGTTCTGATTTTATGCGATTTTGTGGTACTTTTGGTTGCAGATTGTGACTATTTATATAGCTTATAAAGACATATATTCGATATGTTTTTGCTGAGCAAATCGCATATTTTCTAATGTTAAAAAAAAGTTGTTCAAATATTGACCTTTTTTATTTGTATTATTTTTTTTATTTTTAATTCAATAAAAAATATTGTTCGATTGTTTTTGTTGTTTTCAGCACGTCACGGTTTATTTGTAAATATTTGCATTGTTGTTGGAAAAAATTAATTGCAATATTTCCGTTAATATTGTTTAATCGTTGTTGGCACTTTGTTTGTTTAGCTAACTAAGTAAATATAATTAAAAAAAAAATATTGTAATATTTTCTGTTCACTTATTGCGCTCTGCTGATTAAAACAGTTGAAAGTCTATTTGTCTAATAGACTTGATGATTTAAAGCAATTTTTAATTTATTATTTCATGTTGCTAAGATTTCTACAGCAAAACAATCAAGTTGAAAGAAATAATAATCAAGGGTTAAGTAACTGCGACATTGCAACAATCTGCATGAATGACTTTTACTAATAAAAAGGCGATGGCCACGCCTCACGGAATTAACATATTCCTTAGAAATATAAACTTCCACACAAGTCTTGGTGAAGAATGATAAGGAAAGTTATTGTAATTCGGCATAGCAATGGTCTTGAAACTTTCAGCTCTTCAAACATATTCTCATATAAACATTTTTGTGAATAGATGGTTAGGTATGTCTTGATGATTAACTCGAGATCCACTGATATCATTCTTATATATCATAAATAATAAAGTCTTTCAAATAGCATTACATACATGTGTTATTCGCACATGCTTTTGATTGTAGGGCATACAAAAATCAATATGTTATCATATGAAATTTTATTGAGAAAACATTTGCCATCTGAAGACTGATGACTTTACATAAACGAGTTTTTTTTATTTTATTTTTATTGAAATGGAAAAATTTATCTTTTATTGAAACGATTCTGTTTCAGCAGAAATAAATATTTGACTTAAAACAAACAATTTTATACGAAAAGTCAATTTTCAAATATTTCGAATAAAATTGTTCAATGTTTGTATATAAAAATTATCAATGAAATAAGCCATGAATTTCAAGTAGAACAATTGAGTTTTTTTCTGTCTGAAGAAATATTGTAACTTTTTTTATGTTTTTTTGTTCCAAATAAGAAATGATTTCCGTTATCGAATATAAACATTTTGCATACGTAAGTAGAAAATGATTATAGAAATTGAAAAATTGCTGAATAAATGAATTGAATTAAATTTTAATAAATGAATTTACAAAATCAACACAATGTTAGTTGATTTTGTGTGCGTATAAATTTATAAATTTATTTGAACATAGCTTAACTTGATCTGAAACCATTATGAAAAATTTCCATACATGTGAAAATCATGCAAAAGCGTATTACCATATTTGTTTGTTTGTTGTTGTTTGTTGGTTTATTCGTTTGTTCGTTGCTATCATGTGTCGTCATGTGTCGGTGCATTTGATGTTATCTAACATTGATCTGGACACCAAAAATGGCACACGTAAACTTTTCATGTTGGCAAATGTATGCATCGCACAACTTCCTGTTTGCATGCATAATAACAGTCTGAATGAATGGCATAGAAAACAAAAATACCGAAAATGTGAATTGCAACAAAATTGAGCTGTAAAAATGAAATTTTGTACATGAATGCAAAATGTGTTTGGTTTATCAAGCAATTGCCATGAGGCATGTATTGTCATAATTTCATGTTTGCGGTGTCAAGTGAAAATTTTGAAAATGTTGTTGAAAATTTTGTATTACGAAAAACTGACATTTTTGTACACCTTATGTAAACTCAAATGTTTGTGTGTGTGTGTGTGTGGGTATACTCTTTGGTCTATTAATAATTAAATTAGCCGTGAGCTAAATGTAAAGGACTACCATACATGCAAACAGTAACAGTAAACAAGGCAAAGGTCAAAGTCGTTTTTCATGCTGCAGTGACGCCTACGTTGAGCTATTCAAATGAAATGATGACACAAGCATACGTAGAAAATGTGTACGCCACCCACGCATCGCATCGCAATTCAACTCGATTCCATTCAGTTGCATTTCACTAGTATTTTTCCTTGTTACAACAAAGTTGTGAACGTGTGTGTGTTTGTGTTGATTTCGCCTTTCAGCTGTCGAGTAAAAATAATTTTCTTTGATATGACATTTTGTTTGTGCGGCATCTTCAAGCGATGCCTCAACGTATTACGACAGCAGCTTTTTGTAAATGATGCTTTATGTATATTGTTTGCTGTTTCTGCTTCTTCTTCGTGTTTGCGCTTGTTTGCAAAAGTGGGAGGAATAATGCATTACACAAAGTGAAATTGATAATGTCAAAGGAGATTTCAACTTTTTCTCAATACGCAATACAAGCTTTATTATGCTCAAGACTGCACATCAAATTGTCATACTTAACAAAGGCATAAGAAAAAGCAAAAATAGTACAAACATTCTTGGAGAAAAAAAAAAAAAAAACACAGACTTTGATTTGAGTTCTTATCTGCACTAATGATATTCTTCTCTCAAATAGTCTTTGCAAAAGTTGCAAAACTTTTCTTGTTCAGCAAAAGAAAAGAAAAAAAAAAAGTAATACAAAAAGAGAAAATTGTCTTTGCACTAATTTAACGTACAAGTATCTGCTGAAAATGATGCGGCAAAGATGACAACGCCGAGGCAAAGCAAAATAAGTCGTCAGTCATAATGAGTTTGTTCGGAAGTCATCAACGTTGAGTAATTATTTTGTATGACAAAAGCAGCAGTAGCAACAACAACAACAACAGTAACCCACCGTTTTTCGGGTGTAGCACTTAACAGTGGCAGTGGGAGAATAGCACGTTTAGTTGAAATTAAGGCAACTTTAATGCTAAAAATAATTACAGCACGTCACTGTTGTAGATTTTTTTTTTCTGGCGAACGAATACAAGTTTTGTGCTTTGTCTATAAATATTTACTTTAAATTGTTCGTTGTTCTTTAGTTTCTTTTTTGCTAAAAATAAATGCAAACAACATAGAACAAAATGCAGAGTTCAACGCGACGTATAAGTAATATCATTATAGGTTGAAAGCACTCATAAAATTTAGAGGTTTTTGATTGAACTAACAAATGAAATGAATAAATAAATGTTCATATAAATTAATAACTCATTGAAGCGTTTTCGCACGCTCATTAAACGTATAATTTTGCTTTGTTGTTGTTGTTTTTTGTCTTTGTTTGCGCCTTGCAAGCGTACAAGTTGAATGAGTTCATTGCTTATTATAAACATATAAAAAAGCATCAGCATTGTACGCACATGTGAATCGAACGAAGCTTCATTTGGTGCATTAATTAACTTAATTGCCTTTTAATATGTTGAACAAAGTAATTTGTTTGCAACTTGCAATGCATTGCATGATGGCCGTCATAAATCAAAGCCACTTTGGCGCTTCAATTTTCGCAATTCGTTTCGTTGACATTAAAATTCAGCATGTGGCAACGAGAACAACCCGTGCCGACGAGCACGAGAAGATAATTCAACAGCGAAATATTTTGGACGAACGCCAACAAACAATGTCAGCAAACAAATGTGCAACATAAAAGAACAAAAATAATATGTTTGTATATGTAAATATGACAGTGTATTGTGTTTCATATGTCATCATCAAAAACATCGTGAAAACAGCGTAAAGGCGAGGTTTTTTTTTTTTGTTGATTTTTTGGTGAAAGTGAAAAATGTAATCAAGAAATAAAAAAAAAAAAGGTTCCTTTGCAAAATGGGATGACTGGCAGACAAAAAATCTTTAAAATTTTCCTATGCACAACTTTAACAACGTTGATGAAAATATATTTAAACCAGTCACAATTTGCAGTTGAATCAATTTTTCAAGACTTTTAGAGCACATTTTATTATCAGAATAAATTTCATTGCCATTATCAAATATACTAATTTGTACTCTTCTATACTAATAAATTGCAGAGCTATAAGCTTTTTCTATTTCTGCTATATGTGGGCATGTTCACGTCCATTTTTAATTCAATCAAGCCGGCTATGTGCACTACAAATCTGATGTTTCTATCTCAAAAGTCAATCGATTTTCATATAGATGGACAGCTATGGTAAATTAAATACTCTGCCGATACTGATCAAGAATAAATATACTTTATAGGGTCGGCCACTTTCTCTTTTGTACTTTTAATTGGATTTTGTTTCAGCAAACATAATATGTTGCAACCAAAAGAAAAGTTCATGAAATTTTATTATGCGAGAGTTCCTTGGCAGAATTTTCAGAGATAAGGAGTTAAATTTCATTTATACATCATAGAAAGTTATTATCATTGTCATGTTTTATAGATAAAAATTGTTTTCTTTGAGGCTGCTAGCGTTGTTTGATCTGACCAATTTTTTTAGTTTATGAGCATTTGTTTTCTTTGTTCATTTGATTGAAATTATATCTCGAATTACTGTAAACAAATATCAAAACTAACAAAAATATTTACCATGCATAATTTGCGTACCGACGCGGTAAGCGCAAATTAATGGCTGTCAAAAGCGGAAAGTCAAGCAAAAAAAAAAATATATATATATATATAAGTAAAAAGATATGAAAATTGCAGGCAAATGAGCGCGAAATTTATGTTGTATATTTAATTACAGACGCGAAACTAATTAACGCTAATTACAAATTGGCAGCACAGGAAGCAAAAATGACAATGGCGCAAAAAGCAATGAGGTTCAACGAAATTTAAAGGAACAGGAACAGGAAGGGCAGCCATTTTGATAAAAGGGCAGCAGCGCGCACAAAAATGACGAAAATATTGCAATCAACTCAAGACGAGTCGAGTGGAGACAAGTTGAGTTGACTCGAGTTGAATTGAGCTGAGTTGCGGCGTCTTAGGTCGCGTCTAGACGACGCAGTTGTGCGACAAATTGCTAAGCATGCGACATGCTGCGCTCTTGTTGTCTGTTGTCTGACATTTAGACATTAAGTTTGTGGAGTGCGGATTGCGCTGTGGCCAGTACGATATACTTTGAGCTTCGAGTGCTTGAACTGATGGCGACATCTCAAGTACGTGTACGTGTGCGCGCGAATGTTGCTCATCAATTATGCGCGTTGAGGGAACAATGGCGGGAATGAGCGGCCAACATGCCATTGAAATTTATGCGACGGAAGTAATGCAGAAGAAATGTTGTACGGCATTTGACAGCAAGTGTTGTGCAAAGTGGTGATGGCGAATCCAAGTAGAGTCATCAAGAAAGTGTTGACTGTAAAATGCTTGGGCTCATTGACAATAAAACGTTTTGACATTAAAACCACTTAACAAAAAAAAAAAAAGACTTTTTAAATAACATAAAATTGTGTTACAACTTCTGCTTCAGCAGCTTGCTATCTTCTTGTTATTGTTGTTGTTTTTTAGAATTTTTAAATCTCACCGCGTCCTCTTAATAAAGAGAAATGGCAAAAAAGTGTTTTGGTTATTTATTTTGCTTTGGTTTTAGTTCGGTTGTGTTCGCTTCAGTCTTCTGTTTGGCGTGCGCTAAATTCTATGTTTATACAATTTATAATCATGCTTTTTGGTATTTCGGTATTTAGGCCTTGTTACGCTGCCTATGTTTTGACTTCAGATTTGTTCTTATTTCGTGTGTGCGGATGTGTGCGTCAATAAATTTTCATGCTTTACGTGCTGCTATGTTATTTGTATCTTAAAGTGTTGCTTCAAAATCAAAAAGAAACAACAACAAACAATATTTTCATTGAAAAAAAATGTTCAGAAAAACAAGTGAATTAATAAAAAAGAAGTACGCCAAAAAAACATATATAAACTTTTCTTAAAAAGCAAACAACGCTCTTGACATAAGTTTAAGGCGCGTTGTGTGTGTTTATATAAATGTGTGTGTGTGTGTGCATGCTTTGCTATTGTTGCATGAAAGCATGAATTATTTAAAGACTGCACACGTTGTAATCGTTTAAATTTAGCGTTCCCTTTTTTGTTGTTACTTGTTTTTAATACCAAATGAAGCATGAATTAGACAAGCATGTGTGTGTGTGTGTGTGTGTATTTGCTTGTTATCGCATGGCACAGTTTGAACAAACAGCAATGACAAATTTCACACATAAAAGTTGCTAAAATTTCAACAAAAAATTTTAAATGTACAAAAATTTCTTCAATATTATAAAAATTTCATTAAATATTAAAGATTTCACACTTTTGATTGTTTAAAGCTTTTTGGTTATTATTTATGTAATTGCAGATTTTCGCTTTAGGCAATTGAAGACTCATTTTGGCATTGGGGTTGCTACTTAAATAAATATTACTCATACAACATGTTATCGTTTGTGGAAAAACATTGCAAATATTTCAAATATATTGCAATACTATCATGCAATAACTTGTGGCAACAAATGATTTTCATTCATTTTTATTGCATTTCTTTCAATGCAGTTGCCTCGACTTCATATTTGCACTCGTTGTTGTATAAGCAGCAAACCGCTTGGCAACATTTCACAACATTTCGTGCAAATTGCTTCACATATACACGCATATATAGTTGGTTTTTGGTGCACAGACTGTTTGCATTTTGCGAATTTATTGTCGGGCAGCATGCACACACATACATACAAGTACATCTATAAATATACAGGGTGTACTATAATAGTAATAAATATTTTTGTAAGATTTGCCAAAAATTAAATTATAGTTAAAGGAGTCTGGAATAAAAACAATAAATAAAAAAAACAAAAAATCAAGCATACATGCTCTTATGCTTCGGTTAGTCTATTTAGCAATGATATATTACTTCGGCTTTCAGTATATAGTATGAGCTCAAGGCTAACAAGGCAACTTATGGCACACCCTGTACGTGTGTGCACCACTGGCAGCTTCTTTGCAATTGTGGCTGATGGATTCAAAGCAATCGCGACATGATTTACTGACGCAGCGCAAAACGAAACGAGCAAAGAAATGCAGAAGACTTGAATTATGCATCAATGCATGCAGTAACATAAAAAAGAAAAAAGAAAAAAAACGAGACGTAAAATAAAAAAAAATAAGTTTTAAATAAAGAAAAAAAGTAAAGTGCAACAAAAAAAGAATGGCAGCAAAATTATTGCGAAAATAGTTCAAGGAGTTGCAACAGTTGTGGCAGCTGTAAAAAGAAATGCAATGTCACGTTTGTTTTTTTATTCTTTTCGTTGTTTTCATTTTTTTTTCTTTTTTACTATGAGTTTTTCATTTTTCAAGCCATGCCTCGTTTGATAATCTCATGTGGCAGGTAAGTTGCACAAGCTGTGCGCGCATGTGACATAAGCGACATATTAAAGTTGAGCATACGTCATGTTGCACTGCGAAAAATGTTTGTGGCTTGAACTTAACTTGTCTTACTTACAGCATGTTGCATGCTTACTAGAAATAATCACACACGCATAGAATGCTCTGTCATGATTTGTCAACTGTTGTTGCAAGCCTTGCATAGTTCTGTCATTTGTTAATTTATTTTTTTTATATTTATATGCCTGCGACATTTACACATGTATTGCATTGTGTTTTTTTTTCTACACTCATCTGCTGGTTATGTTGCATTCATGTATATGCATGTAAGCCCATGTCAATGCCTGACAGACATTTGAACACCATATAAGGTTTCGGACACGTGCTCGTTGTCAACTTGTCTCGCTCAGTGGCCGCACGGTCACTTGGACTCACCTGGCATGCCTGACTCACCTCAACACACCTCACCTCACCTCACTTCGCCTCACCGACGCTTAATTGTGCTGTCAATCATTTTGCATATTTGTCGAGCAAACAAAGCGAAACGAAACAAAATCTGAATAAGCAAATCAACACATCGTACGACGTGGCACATTTTGCCATACAAAATTTTTCAAACAAAATGCAAAAATAAATAAATTTTCTTTTCATTTTTCTTCTTTTTTTGCATCTTTTAAAAATAGCAACGAGAAAGTTTATATTTAAAAAAAATAATAAATACTAAATATATTTATTTGTATTATTTGTTATATTTATATTTGTCGTTGTTATTGTTTTTGTTGTTGTGCATTTCACTAACAAATTTGCGGTTACGTCTGTTTGTTGTTAGTACAATGTATGAATATTTTCATGTTACCTGCGACCGCAACATGCACAAAATCTGAATAGAAATTTTTCGAAATATAAAAATTCTGTTGACTGTAAACGCATCGCCATTCATTCAACTGCGTTTCGTATATGTAATTTAATATTTGCTCATAAATTTGATATTATTTCTGTTTAAGAAAACTAGAAAAAAAAAATGCCAGAAAAATGATACTTTTAGCTTGACTTGGCTGAGTTGTTTAGTACTCGCCGCTAAAATAAAGCGCAGATTGATATGTTCTTTTTTAATTTTCTCAGCTTTTAATGTTTAACTCTGCGAACAATTAATGTGAGTTTGTATTATATATTTTATTTTTTTTTTTTAAATTTGTGGTTAATTATGCAATCAATTATTAACACTGCAGCGGCCAACAATTGCGGTCTGTTGCCGTATTGAATTTCAAGCATATTCGCTGAGCTGAGACGCGTTTCGTTGACTATCTGAGCGCCACATGCAGGTTGCGTCGGTGCATGTCGTATTGAGGCATTCATGTGTTGAGGAAGTGGCTTTTGCATAAATATATCCGTAAACAAACAGTTTTGTTATATGATTGTCATATAGGGAACATATAATGGTTTTTATTTTTTATACTAACGCATAAAGTTTTTAAATAATTAACTATGGTTAAAAAATTAAATAAAAAAGGAAACATTTTTTCCACTGATCTTAAAAATCTTATGATTTTTCTCTAAAGAGGTCCTATTGCCACCTAAAACATATTAAATTTTTAAGACAATCGATTAAGCAGTTCCTGAGTAAAAATTATTTTTTTATCCAAATAATTTTTTTTGAAAACCAATTTTTTTCATTTTATGCCGAGAATCTGAAAATAGATTCGATGTAGAAAAGTGTATTTGTTTTGATTGCAAAGTGAGTAACGTTTTGTCTTATATATATATTCAAAAAGCATTACATTGTCAACGTGCCATCAGTCGAATATTCCATTTATTTTATTCAAAATTGTTTTACTGCAAAATTATTAAAATATCGTTGTTTTTCAAATATGGTAAAGACAATTTATAAACTTTGCCTAAGCAGTTTCTTTACGCTGAAACTGTCAAGATGAGAAGGCGCCAAAAAATTGTCAAAATTTGTTTGTAAACTTTTGCAGAACTTCACTTGCTAAATAATTTTTAAACTGACGTCAAAGTGTATAGAAAGTTACAGTTTCACTTGCCGCACAAAAGTTGAAATTTATTGTTCAATATTGTTTGTGCTAAGTTGAAAAGCCTTGTCGAAATTTAGTGTGCCTTCTTGCTTGGCAATGAAGTTTGTAAAATCGTGTTATTGAAAAAATTAAATAAAAAGAAGAAGTAAGTATATGTAAATTGTCTCATTTGAACTGAGTTTTCATATTGTTCATTCACGGTCGCTTGAAGGATTTTCTTTCGTTTCTTTGAAGTCGAAAGTCTTCGACAACTTTTAATGAACTTCGGCAACATATTTTGTTTCATGTGCTTATTACACAAATTAAAATTCATGCATGTAACTTGTGCTGTGCATAACTCATATCTCTAACATTTAAATTGAGTTAAGCAAAAACCTGTTTGAGGCATTTGACTGATTAGATTTGCTTTAAACTTCAAATTTGCAATGATTTTATGATAAATGCAAATTAAATAAATCAGAACAGCAAAAAACTTTTAATTTTTTCTTCTTATTGATTTTCAGCTGCCACATCAGCTAACAGGTCAAGTCAATCAAGCTATTAGCTTGGCTTAGTTATGCTTCAATAACGTGAAATATACAAATCGAAAAAAGTTGAAAAAACAGAGCACTAATTGGCATAAGTAGACATCAAACGTGAATTTAAATGAATTTTTCAGTTTGCGTTTTTTTCTTGTTTTGATTTGATTTGATTTTTTTCGAAATAGTTTTTCCATAACGGCTTAGTGTGTTTTCAAGAATTTATGCATGACCATTGCAATTCACGTTCGGTGCACACATAAAAATGCAAATCTTCAACAGCAACTGCAATAACAACAACATCAAATAATCAGAAGTTGTTCTTGCAGTCATGCATTGATATTTTCATTATTGTTAGTGATTTTTCATGTTCATCTCTTGTGGTTTTCATCTTTATTCGATGATTTTTTTTATTTCGTTTTTAATAATAATACAAAAAACAATAATTCAAAATTCTACGTTGTTTGTCATAGTTTGCATTAAAATGCATTTTGTTTGAGTTACGGCATTGATTATCAACGTTGAGCAAAGGTCACGATGTCAGTCGAAAGGTTGCCGGCATTTAAATAATTATTGATTTTTCAATAAACAAATGACTTTTTGCATAATTTTTTTTCATATAATAAGTTTTACTTTTTTTCATACGCTTAGTTTTTCTTTTTTTACTAAATAAAATAATTAATTAAATAAAATTATAGACATGTGCATGCTGCTGAGGCAATTAAGAGATAAGCAAACGTGCGCTAAGCTTCAATTATAATGAGTTGAGTTTCATCAAAGCACAAGTGTCAAAGCAAAAACGCAGCTTAGCTCAGCTTAGATCATTACTCATACGCACGGTGTACCTTCATTGCCGTTGGCAAAATGTGCGCAAACCTCAAACGTTTACAATCAGACTTAAGATTTATTAAACTCATTTATTTGGCGAGCATTTCGGCCTTTTTTTTGTAAGGTTTCACTTTCTGTTTTCTGCCTTAAATAACTCAACAAAATTATTTTGCTTTGATTTCGCTGTTTTCCACATTGTTTATTTTTGGTTACGATGAGTTGTGTTGAGTTCAGCAACACTTTTTATAAATATTTTGTTCTGTTTTTTGTTTTTGTCTTTATTTTACTTTATCTACGCTGACATTTTGATTGACTGACGGCGAGTTCAGCGCACGAATCAAACATGCTGCGTGCCAAAGTGAAGTGAATTTGTTTTATTTGTTCTGTTTTTGATTTCGAATTTGTTCTGATTTGTTTTCTATAAATGTTTCTTGCTGCACTTGTTGTTGTTGATTAACAGTTGGAGCAGCATAAGCTGAAAAAATCAAGTAAAGCGATTATTTAATATTTGAATTTTGTGTGTGTGTTTTTTTATATTTTTTATTTCCATTTGCTTGAACATTTCTTTATTTATCATTTTTATGGTATTTTTTTTCAACTACGTTAAATTTATTCATATTAATTTTTTGTTGCTTTTACACTTTTCCCTCTTTTCCAGCTTTGTTTTCAATTTGATTTATCTTTAATACTGATTTGATATTTGAGTTGTGGTATTTAAATGCGCTTTGTTTATGAATCAATAACAATTTAGTATTAATTAAATATGTACAAATGTCGACATTTATGTATGTTTAAAAAATGTTTGTTTGACATTTGCATAATTTGTCTAATTTTAAATTTTGCACATAAAAAATATTTTATATAATTCATGCTACTTTAAAAATGCATAACTTCTTTATTTGCTTCAATAACAAAAGTCAATAAAAAACAGAAAAGATTCACAGATGCCTACAAAAAAATAAAATATAGAAAAAATAATAATAATATGAACTGATGATAAAATCATCTCTGTTTGCGGCTTTGGGCAATTAGGGACGTAATAATTATTATTTTTATTTTTATTTAGTTAATTATATGGATTTTAAAATCTTTATTTATTTTTGTAAGCTCAAGTTAATCACTAAATGAAAATTTTTATTACATATAAAGTTTTAGTTCTGTTTCTGTTGTTGAAAGACTTATTTTTGTAATAAATTTTGTATTAAAATTGCCTTTTAGTTAATAATTAATTTTATAAGTAGCAATGAACTATTTTAAGAGAAAAAGTAAGCAGAAGAATAACTTTATTATAAAAACCAATCGGAAACAGGTATCATGGAAGACAGATCATTGATATGATGTCAGACAATCGCTGGAGAGAGATCATAGTGCATATGATGAAAATATATTTCCAGACCAATTTTTCATGAAGTGATATTTTATTTTTCAATTGTGTCTCATAAACAAAAGCTGATATAAAAAAATTTGTCATGTTTTCGGATTTGGGAATCAGCTCTGAAATTCACAGCATCAAAATGCATGAAGACTAATCTAATTATTGCTTTATGTTTTTGGTTTGTATCCTATGTTTATAGTGTATAAGCTTTTTGTAAATAAATAAATAATAATAAATAATTGCTTTTGTACAGGAGCTTAATGCTTTTACCAAACTAAAAAAATCTCATGGAACATTGTTTTAGCACATGGGATCTGTTTAACAACTTTTCTCATATATCATTCTCCCTTTTATTAATTTGTATTTCAAGACCTTAATTCATACAATATTATTATTACTCTTCTGTAAGCAGTGATAAGAAATTAATTAGATTGTGTTGCTGTCTCTTACAGTAATTTATAGAACACGACACACTTGCAAAATAATTACACACAAATCTGATGTCATCATGAAATTACAGTGAAAAGCACAAATAAGCACTTCACCAAAAAAAAAAAAAGAGGAAAACCCTCAAATAAGAACGAATAAAAACAATGAAAAAACGCGGGCTTGTAATAAATCTCTCGTTGACAGGATAAGACAGGAAATGGCAAGAGTGTTTCAAAGTTAGAGATGGAGAGATTGTGAGGCAGAATGCCGAGGGGAGAGTTACGTTGCAGGATAGTTGTTTTCTCTCTTGACAGTTACCTGACGACATTTTAGCACAAATCTATCCTTTTTTTTCGTTACTCATATAAATTTTGCAGCATTTTTTGCTACTTTTACGTTGATTTAAAAAAATATATATGAATCAACACACAGGCCCACACACACACACACGCGTCAACGCCTTCACTGGCACGCGAGTTCGCTTGATGAAAGCGAATGTTAAGCCTGGAAAAACTATTAAGGCGAATTTGGTTTCCGTTGTGTGTTGTTTTTGTAACTGCATGTGGGTCGCAATCATACCAAGTCAACAGTATGAGTGTGGATGTATGTATGTTAATTTACTTCTCTTACTCTCAGTGTCTGTGTGTGTGTGTGCACAATTGAAACAGTAAAATCTCATTAGTCGCTCAAGTTAACAAAACTAACAAAAGCTCTGTTAAATTTTCTTGAACTTTTTTGCTCTTCTTCTTCTTTTTGCCATTTCTCATGTGACAGGCAAATGAGTTTCCGACTCACTCAACTCTGCTGGCATTTCACTTGCCTAATTAAACAATTCTTTATTCATTATTTTTTTTTTGTTTTAAATTTCTCTCAAATGCAAATTTAAATTGAAATTTAAATGCGAATGCGAATTTTACACTTCTGTTAATTAGCCTTTTGCTTGACCTTTTCAGTTCAAATTTACGCACCTGTTTCGTTATTAATCCTCGTTAGGATCTATGCTGCTGCATGCCATTATTTTGCCGTGTTATTTTATTCCCTATTCCGTTCATCATTTCCGTTACGCATTAACGTTACTTCCGGGAAATGTTCGCTTGTCGCCTTTATTGGACAAAATTTACATTTAATTATATAAACGCGACTTTGGTATTAGACGTACGAATTATACGCCAGCCATGCCCCTTTGCCTTCACGCGTACTTTGATTTTTGGTTGCTTTGCTTGTAGCTAAATTTTCTTATTTTTGTGTTTTTGACTTTTGATTTTTTTCGCTTAAATTTCAACACGTCTTGAGTTGATTTTATTTATGCTTCACACTTTCTTCAGCTTTGCGCCTTTTTAATTAATTTGCAATTAGTTTTCTTTTATTGTTTTCTCTTTTTGTTGTTGTGTTGTTGTTTCTAGTAAGTAATTGAAATTTTTACGCTTTTTGCTATTAAAGTATTTTGAACACGTTTTTGTTGCACGAATGTTTATATATATTTTTATTCTTCCTTGTTTTTTGTTACTTATTCAAACTGACTACTGTCCAATTAATTGCATCGAAAGATTGATTACGTGAGAGTTGATTTATTGATAAAAAGTCATTAATTTTTGATTTTGCAAAGTTTATGGTTTACTTTGAAAAGTAAGTCTCCCTTATACATATGAGTCTCTGCTGCATAAAATATTAATCAATGAAATTTTGCATTATTGATTTGGAAAAACCTTTCAGAACATTGGAAATGCATTCTTGTTGTCACAAATCATTATTTATTTTTATCCTATACCGTTATAGACTATAGACTCAGCCCCGTTAATCTGGTAACTCTATTAGGCTTTTTTAATAAAACAACTTAATTAAATGACACTTTAAAAGGAATCAAACAGCGTGTCGTATTACAGACAGCTATTATTTTCCTAATAGCCAATAGGTTTTTAATAACTTTTTTTTGATCATGTTTAACTGCGTTGAACCTCAAAGTTACGTAAGGAATTACTATTATTAGCAACAGCGAGAACCTATTAATTTGTCTATAAATATAACTCTTAACCTATTTTTAATAGAGTTGACAGAATAGGGTCGTTAATTAGTCGAGAGCCAATTACAGTTTCCTCACGAATATAATGCAAATAATTTATTTTTGATAGCTAAGCCGTGATCGCATGTGGAATTTATTTTTACATAAGATTCGTTGAGGTTTCATTTAAAAAATACTCAATAAAAATGTTTTCTTGATGTTTATCTTATTAGTTCGTAAACTTCTTCTTTTTTTTCTAATTCTTTTTCAAAATAGCCCGACTTCAATATGTTTCTTGTGTATTTTTGGGTGTAATAATCCTGAAGACTTCTTTCAAATATAAATCACATGTGTAAAGCGTATCTGAGCAATGAAGGAAGGAAGGAAGGAAGTCGTTGAATAAAAATAAAGCGAACCAATAAAGCAACATGACTGCATTTCTTTTACTTTTCAACAATTTCACATTGAGAGATTTTTCGTTTGCCAGAATCCCTTGAATATGCAAATTTGTGTAAATTCGCGCATCAAGCAATTCTTTTTTACATCAAACCCTTTTTTTTATTACTTGACTGCTTGTCTTTTATTTCCATATAAGAAACTGTTGCGTGAAGCCGTGTTTTTTTTAATCTCGTGTCTTTTTATGCAGACAATTTTAAATCAAAAACATATTTACATATAAGACGACGTTCTTAAATCCTTACAAAGTTTCCTTGACTAACTTTTTGTTTTTGTTTTTAATTTTGTTTTTGTTTAACAGAGAAAATTTCGTTTGATGAATTTATTGTTTTATTTACACAGTTTTCATGGTCAATTCACTTGTGAGTTTGTTTTTGTGTTGCACAATTGAATTTTTTGCGGTAAAAGTTTTGCTATAAGCGTTGAAAATGCAGCTCATTAACCCTTTGTCGACACACTTCATAGCTTATTTTCACTTTGCTTGAATTTCTACATTTGATTTATTATTTTTGTTCTGTTGTTGTTTCTTCTTCTTCTTCTTCTTTTTGCCTTTTTTTTTATTTGCAAAATTGCTGTTTAAATGCGCTGACACAAAGTCGTATTTTTGTTATGTATTTTATATTTTAATTAAGTTTTTTATGAATTGTAAAATTTTGATTTTAAAATTTGATTGCATTTTTTTTTTTTAAATGTTTATTTTTAATAAGTTTGAAAAATAATTTGCTTTAATTTTTAAATATTTTAATTTTATATTTAAATTGTAAGCAAAACTGTTTTGTTTTTCATATTATTTTAAGTTATTATTTATTGTAAATTTTATTTTTTTAAATTTAAATTTTTTTACTTCGCACACTCAAACATTTCGTTTGCATTCACTTCATCAAAGTTGTTATTTTTAATTGTAAATAGCTCGTTTTACACTCGGCACTTCAAGAAAACCAAACACAACGCGACGATTTTCAAAACCGACTGACATTGCGAATTTTTCAAACTGGTCCATTGAGTCTGTAGCAACGCGACGTAACACAACGCAGCGCAGCGCATCATCATCATCATGCGAGACGAAGCCGAAGCACAGGTGGTGGCTAACGACGTTGCCGCTGCCGACGTCAATGGCAGCAGCATTCGGCAATAGTCAGGCAAACAGCAGCCTCAGCAGCGACAGCAGCATTCATTCATTCATTCAGTCGACGCACAGCTCAGCTGCTGTGTGAGCAGCGCAGCAATAGACATTTTCCGGTTAAGAGAGCAGTGAGCGCTACGCTCTTCTCATCTTCTTTGTGCTCTCAGCTGTGTTGTGTATTAAAATGGGAAATTTTTTGTGCCCATTTCTGTTTTGTTTTGGGAAATTGTTGCTGTTGTTGCGTGCACTTGAACTCGCCTATTGCCGACGTTGCTGTCACTTGCTCGGCATCTAGCGCCATGTGCTTGACATTACACCATGAGTGATGGGAGGGGTGGAGCATATTGTGAAATTGTGTGGGCGGGCACGGTGGTTTGCTTCATTGCCATTTAGCGGCACGTACTTTCTCTTTCTACGCGCTTTGTTTTTACTGCATTCGAATAAATATTTTTATATGTATTTTTGTTTTTTTTTTATTACAAGTAATGAATGAATTAAGTATTAATTGTGTTTTATATTATTTGAAATATTGAATTTTTTAAATTTATTTTTTTTTTGCGAGGGTATTAAAACTCATAGCATATTTTTATATATTTTAAAACGACGAAATTTTTGCTGCCAAACAAAAAGTAAAGAAAAGAAAAATGTACAAAAACGTGTTGCGCATATTAAGCATTTTATAATTTTATTTAATGTCGAACAGATTCGATGGTTTTTAGACGGTTTTTTTTCAGATTTTGTAAAAAAAACGCAGACATGCGGTTTGAGTAACTTGCGATAAACTCAATGTTGTTGTTGTTGTTGGAAGGACCGAAGCAATAAAGGACCAAACTTTATTTTGCTTAGCCAAATTCATTTTTAAGCCTATTTTAATATTTGTTGTGACTGAAATTTAAAATTTGTTGCAACAGATTATTTTGAAACGTGTTGTCAGATACATTTGTATCTCTTATATAGTGTTTTGCAATTGTTGTTAATATTTTGAGTGAAATAAAATAATAGTTTGTTGAAAAATTACATAATTTTATTTAAAATATTATACCCTATCGATCAGTCGAAGATCTATAAGCCCAACAAAGTTGCGACATGTCACACGCAATCAAGGTGCATAGAAACTTTCGACGCTCAGCTAAATAGCTCAGCAGAGTTGGCGGCAAATTAGGTAAAGTAATTTATGGCGTTGACGTTTATTTTTTTTGGATTTTTTTTTTCATCAGCTAACCAAATGATTTATGACCAAAAACATATACCGAAATAAGAAATCAAAGCTCACAAATTCGAAAACAAATACGACAGGGAACATAATCAAAATACGGAAAATATAAATCGAACCTTTTGCCAATAAATTCTCCTGTGGCCAACGCTGAAAATGCTTGATGCCTCATAAGCGCACGTCTGTGTGTGTGTGCGTGTGTGTGTGTTCGTGTTTACGTATCATTTATGCTTGTTTTGTGCGCGTCACTTTTACGTGCCTGAAATATATTTATTGTTATTTATATTGAATAAACAAGTTTATGGCTAAAGTTGAATGAATGAATGAGTGAGTGAGTTGACTTGACTCGCTTGAGTTTACTACGGTCACCAATATTGGTTGGCTTGCTTGAGTTTTTTTCCTGTGTCGCACAAATGGCGAATTGGCAAAATTTCGTTGATGTCAATTTTTGCACATAAAACTGAGCAAAAACAAAAAAACCTACTTTTAAAGTTCTTGCTTCGTGCATTGAACGTCATTTTGGTTTAAAAATTTGCTTGCTGAGGCACGCGTCACATTTATTTAAGCTTGAGTTATGTAGAAAAGTTGCTTTCAGCACGTACAAGCATTGAACGATATGAAAGTCTTATGTGTGTGTGTCTTAAAAACAAATAAACTAAGCAAGAGCATGAAAAAAAAACACACACACACATACATACATATACAGAATGCATGAAATGAAACCAAACAAGACAAGACAATACAAAATGGCAACAAAAATAACAACAACAACAACAACAACAACAACAACATTTAAGTACTTCCGTTTGTTGATATACGCAGCCGGAAGTTCCACAAGCGCTTAAAAGTATGCAGCAAAGTTATAAAAGTTTTGTTGTTCTTGTTTTTTTTTTATGTGTCATATAACTTCTCTCTTTTCTCTTAGTGCTTTTGTGTGCAAAGTTGAGTCAAAAATATACTGAACAGGTGCAAATGATGTTAAAGTTACTCTTTTTTTTTTTTTTTTTTGCTTTGACTTCATGTTCATCAATTGTGCGTGGCAATGATTAATTTACTTCTCTGCCTGCGACAACTTAATTAAAGTGTTTTTTTTTTGACTCAAATGTAGAACATTTCGCAATGCCTTCATTAAATTACGTTCGTTGGTTGCTTTGCTTTTGTAGCGCAATTAAAGTGCTTCGTTATAGTTGAACCAAAAATAGTTTAACACCACAAAAAGCAATTTAATGCGGTAAAGCGCAAGTTTATTTAATGTGTTTGTCTTCGTTGTCGTTGTTGGTCTTGGTTTTTAATACACAAACACGCACGCTTGAACGCCTCAAAAAGACAAACAGACATACAACTTGCCCTAACCTTAGCAATGCTCACAAACTTACTGAGTCAACGACGACAATGACTTGTCTAAATGTATCTATTTGTGGTTCTTTGCTGCTCACAAGCATACACACACACATGGGAGCGCCCTTAAGCCTTTTTATGCTCATTTGAAATGAAAATCAAATGAAAGACTAAAGTGAATGAGTTTCTAACAAACACACAAAGACATTTTTCTCAGTGTGCTTTGTTGGTTTGTGTGTTGGTTTGTTTACAGTTGCGTATTACATTTCATTATGAAATTTATATAATACAAAAATACAAAAAACAATAGCGAGTATACTCATTTGTTTGCTCACACAATTAAGTCGTTTTGACCGCAAGGCAACAATAAATTTATTTGCACAACAATTCAATGCCATTGTTGCTTCTTCTTTTTGCCTATTGCTATTGCCTCTAAGTGACAGCTGTTAAATTTTCTATGCCCTACCTCACTATTTTGTGCTTTAGTGAATTAAATTTCAGCAAAAATGAATTGTTGTCAATTTAATTAATGCAAATATTACGTATACGTCGCGCACAAAATACATGTAACTTTTATTTGGTTCACCTGCAAGTTTTTTTTTAATATTTTTTCTAAAAGTTTATTTAATAAACATAAACAAAGTTGTGCACAACAAATCTTATAAAAAGAAAAAAAAATGTAGCAAAGCAATGCAAAGAAAAGGAAAAACTTTTGCCATTTGCCTAACTTTGACGGAAACGGAAATCACAGTACAACAACAAAAATAGTCTTTGTGTGTATTTGTGTTTTTTATTATTATTTTTTAAAGTTTTCTCAAGTTGCAATTGCAAATAAAGAGATTAATTTTATAACTTTCCGTTGTGCAACAAAGAAGTTTGCCTTAAATATTGTATCGTTTGTGGCAATGGATTCATGTCTGCATTACGCATACGCTATGTTGCACAGGCGCGCCTAAGTAAATGTTTCAACAGCGACAATGAAACGTTTAAGCAAAGCAAAGAAGGCTTAACTGAAAATCTCGTTAAATTAATTAAAATCGCGTTTTTGTGGTTAAAGGCACTTTGTTGCCTTTACTGCTTTGTCTTTCTCATTTACCTTTTTTTTTTGTCACTTGGCGCCTGCCGAATAAAGCTTAACAAACCCACACATAAGACTCTTTTATGTGCCGCGGATTTCTTGGCTTCTTTTTGTCGTTGTTGTTGTTGTTGCTTCTGTTGTCATTGTTTTTTAAACGTTTGCCGCGTTATTTGCCGCAAGTACATTAAAAACAGCTGTTGTGCTGAGTGTTGCTCCTTTCGGTCTGCCTGTCTGTCTGTCTGACTGTCGTGATCGGCTTCAATGTTGGCATGCGTTGTCGGTTAGCGTGATTTGTTTTTAAGTGCGCGTTTAACGAATTTGTTGCGGTTGTTGTTGTTGTTGTTATTGTCGCTGTCTTGCCATTGGCAATCAAAAAAAAAAAAAGTAAAACATTAAAGACACGCACGACAGCAAAAGTCGTGCTAAATGTATAGCTGCATTAAAGTATCTCTACCGCTATATTGTATCTGTATCTTTGTATCACAAATAATCGTAAAAAATTATCACGAAAACTTTGTTAAAATGTAGACAAAATGTTGTTGTTGTGCTGTTTCGTGTCTTATTTTTATTATTTGTGTTTTTGCTACTCAAAAGTTGAAAAATAAAATGAAAAAAACAAGAAAGAATATTATGCATGTTTGTTACAAAACTGCCAACCCATTCAAACATAGCAGACTTTTATAATGGGCACGGCTGTAGGTCAATAAAAGTTTGGTCAAATATTGAAAGCATTCTTAATTACTTTAAAAGTTTTGTGGATAAACATTAAAAACCCCCAAAAAAGTAATTAAATTAGCGCATCAAAACACAAAAATGTATATTTGTTATATTCGGTTATGTTCTTGAGCATTGGCTTGCTACATAAGCCATTTTGATGAATTTTTAAATTATATTGACTCACGTCGTAATGCATATGCTTTTAACATAGGATCATTTAATATAAAAAAAATCTTGAGTTACTCTTGATTTTCATACTATGTCAGTTGAGGTTATATAAGTTTGAATGCTGCATTGAAATGTCATATATGTTGAGTTATCCAATGCCACCTAGGGGTAGTTGTTGTTGAGAAGAGCAGGAGAGTATTAATCATGGCGTCAATGGACTTTGTGCTATCTCGATTTTTTTCTGACGTATTGGATTTTGCAAAAGTGCCTGAAAACTTGAACAAAAAGACTTGAAGTTCGTTTTTTTTTTGGGTATCACTTCTGTGTTTGAGTATTGTGTTGTTGTGCTCTGATGGGCAACGAACTGAGCAAGCAATTTACACAAAAAGTGTAATATCGACATCGTTGTTTTTTTTTGCATCCTTTTTTCGGAATTGAACATTTTTGCCTTTTGTCATGTCGATATTCCTTTTTCGAATTGTAAAAATCGATGAGCTTAAAACCTTCCAAGCCCGAAAACATGCCAAGTCGTCTTCAATTAACACAGCAAATAAATCCAAATTGCTTTGACCACAACACCCGATGCCAAGCACTGAAATGCACTTTGTTAGCTAAATTAACTTGTTGTTTGTCAGATTTGCTGTTGTTATGGCTGTTGTTGGCATCATTGCGTACAGAAAAATGCATTATGAGCAGAAGCACAAGTTAAAATGTATGACGTAAGCGTAAGTCTTAAGGCATTATTCTCATAAAAGACTTGAGGCAGGTGATGATACCACACACACATACATATATATTCATACATACTTGAACATTTTATTAGCACTAAAAGTTATTTCTAAACGCTTATGTGACAAGCAAGTTCATTCATGAGCATTTTACATAAAAGTAAAAACTGTTGTGCAGCACTTTATTTTTATACCCTACACATACAGTGTGACAGGGAATATTAAGTTTATTTTAAAGCAAAAGTATGTACATATGTAACACATAGAAGGTAAGACCCCAAAAAGTACATACATACATATATATTTGATCAGGACGACAAAAGAAGTCGATTGAGCCATGTCTGTCCGTTTGTTTCATTCACCTATGATTCTCGGAAACTATAAGAGCTAGAGACTTTAAATTTGGTGGGTAGACTCGTGAGGTTTGGCAGCAGATAAGGTTTGAAAGGTTTAGTGCCACGGCCATTTCTTCCCACTCTTTGAAAAGGAAACATAAAAATCGGATGGCAATTTTTTACCGTATCATAATATTGCCTTAAATAGTAGTTTTCTTAAAATTGCTATATCTCCCAAATTATAAGATTTACAAACATGAAACTTCAGATGCAGGTACAGTAAATATATACTTTTAAATTACCACAAGATTCCTTTTCCTCTCACAGTTTCCTCTCAAATCAAACTACACATCCTGTACATCAATCTGTACATCAATTTTACATTTTTTTACCGATATTCTTTGTATCCTTCCATGTGTGTAGGGTAGACTATTTTAAGGTATATTCGACTCTGCCGCTCTTACTACTTTTTAAATAATTCATTATGTTTAAAGAACTAAAACATTCTCATGGGCACGCCATGGCATGAATGTCGCGTACAAAGTGCGCTTGGGCGATGCATAAGTATTCATAAGAGTGTGCATATAAAAGTAGTAGTCAACTGCCTGAGTGTGTAATAAGTGCAAGTGCACTAGCTAGAAAATTACTTGTGCTGCTCGACAGTTCATATATTTTCTCATAGACTGCTTGAACGGCTTGGGCTGCGGAAGACAGCATTGAAGGGTAGCATTGCCACTTGATGACGACTATGATGATGATGATGCTGATGATGATGCTGATGATGATGATTATGACATTCTTGATGCCACAACGCTATAAACAACCTCATCATCATCATTACCATGATTGTTGTTTTTGTTGTTATCATGAACTTGTCGTTTGCATGCACATAAGCATACGCTCAAAAGTATGCAACGTGTGCAAGCAAGGCACGCACGCTCTCAGTCTGTCTGACTTTCTGGTTGCCCTTCTTTTTTGCACACTCTTTTTTTTGTCTCTCAGCATTCTCCTTTGTTCTTTGCACTCTTTTCCTCTTAGTGTGCATACTGACTACTTGGCTGCTTTGTGTGTGTGTGTCTCGAGTGTTAATTTGTCGAGGTTTTAAATAAGTAAATAAGCAGACATGTTTGTCTGCGCGATTTACATAAATTATACTTTACTTACACACAGTGCACATTTATTATATTAAGTATTCGTTGTATTGTGTCAGTAACACATTATTTTATTTTCATTTACAATGCAGCAATTTTAAGTCTAAGTGAACATGTCGTATACGTAATATTTATGCGCTTTTAGCAGCAGTAAATGTTTTGAAATGAAAGTTAAGTTATTTGTTCATTTAAGTGTGCTTAGAATTACTCAAGGGTTAACGTAGTATAAAAAAAAATATATTTTTAATGATTTTTTTTCTTAATACAATATATTGAATGAAATATTTCTGATACAAGTGATGAATTTCTTCTAAAAGGCTTTTTTTCTTTGCACTGATCATCCTGAAATTTTGAAAGAATATAAATAAGGAAAATTTTGGCATTAAATAGCTTGTTTTGGATTTGTTTTGGTATAGTAGTTGCTCATACTAATTGAATACTAACTTTATTTGCTTTCAGCTTTGTGCGTGTGCCTTTACATCTTTAATAGTCAAAAAAGAATTTTTAACTCTCTTAATAACAGGTTCAAATCCAATTAGCCTCATGTTTAGTGTAAAATTGTAAGCAGAACATGACCAACATTGAGCAAGCAATGTTTGAATGCAATTATCTGAGCACGCATAAAGTGCGAACAATGGCCACGTAAAATGTTGCTGAAAAGCAATGCAATTATAGTTATGAGCGTACCACACACACACAGATAAAATAGACTCAATTAACTGCATCGTGAAAATGTTGTCGGCCTGAAGCACAAAACTTGTTCGGCTTACTTTGCCACAACACTTGTTGCCTTCGTCGTTGACTCATTTATGCATAAATCGACCTTTACTTTTAACTACTTCGGCTTTGCGGGCAATTTATTAACTGCGTAAGTATTTTAAGTTGGCTTTTAATGTGTGGCATTAACGCTGTGCAACAGCCGTGCCACGCATTTTAATTAGCCAACATTATTGTACGCCTTTTTTTTAATACGTCATGAAGTTTATTTTTAATGCGATTGTCCGAAAATTTTATTACTCTAAAAAGCCATTAAAGTCGTCTGTGCTAATGAAATCAATTTGTATATTTTATGTTGCCTGCGGTGATTTATTGGCGAACAAAACACTTTTGCGGCACTTTTTTTTTCTGGCTTAGAAGTTTACCGTAAATTCAGACATGCGAAAGTTCACTTAAAGCTTCATTCTGATTTTTGCACTAAACCAAACAACAGCAAGTGCGAAGTTTTTGTGAAAAAGAAGCCATTAATGCGTCTAATTTGCAAAACTAATTACATGTCTGCGTTTGGTCAAAGTGACTTTGTGTTTATGCAAATATGCACGACGGACAAACAACTTGAGAAGTTTCAGTTGAGCAAAGCCGTCGAAGTTTGAACTCATACCGGCAAAGCGCGCAGATATATCATCATTTAAACACGATCACAGCTACTTAAACAACGCATCGGTGTGTGTCTGTGTATTGTCACTGCTATCATTGCAATCGTTGCTCACAAGCAAACAAATCAAGCTCTTCTTCAACTTAGCTAATGTCGTTTTTATCTTTGCATTTATGTTAATCTCTTAATTTCCCTTGCGGAAATATCTGTGTGTGTTTGTCTCAACACATCTCATGCTCAACGGCGTTTAAAATGCCTCCCACTTCGACCTTCTGCGCTTCTTAGTCGCGTTATTTATTTGCCAGCTCACCTTTCTTGCTTTCCTTTTTCCTCTCTATTTTTTTTTTTTTTATTGATTTTAAGGTTTTTTGTGTCTTTATTTAAAAGCGGAGATTTTTCTCCTTCATTTATTCTTACTTTTCTGCCTATTGTATATTTTACTTTATTTTATTTTACATAATGTAAGCGTATGTGTGTGTGTGTGTGTCCGTTTTATTGGCATATTGTTTGGCAAGCAACTCGAATGAAGCCAATACAAGTGAATTATTTTAATTGCTTTTGTGCGCATCGCACATGGCGTATGAGTAATGCAGGCGCTTTTGCATCGTTTCGCATTTAAAATGTGTATTACGATATCGGATTTATTTGAAATTGTTTGCTATTGAAATGGAAATTTCCCGTTGCTCTGATAAGTAATTAAATTGTAACCGTGATGTGTTTGGCTGGCAGCGTTTAAATAAAACAAAAAAAAAAAAATAAAAAATAAATAAATAAAAAATTGGCTGCGTGAATTTCAATGAAATAGGCCAAGTGATTGTGCTTTGCTGGCACATTGAACTGAACATAAGTTTTTAATTTAACTTCATTGATGACGGAGTTGCCAAAGCGTGCAAGAGTGGGCAATATACAATGGATGTAGTACCAAACAAAAAAAAAAAAAAAGAAAAAACAAAATAAAAAAAATTTTTCAATTGCCAAATTCACCTAAAAACAAAGCCAATTTCGGCTTACAATATTTTTCTGTACGTTTTTGTTTTGTTTCATTTGAGAACAACGTCGAAAAAAAAAAAAATCAAATCAAATAAAAAAGAACAAATCTCAAACCCTTCTTTTGCCCACAGCAACTTCGCTCAGATAAATTCATTTATTACTGGTGGCAACTTTATTTTGCCATTCGCCATTCACCATTTGCCATTGGCAGCCAAATACATATTCATAGTTTTATGACGCACAATATGAGCGCGCAACAGAATATTGAGCGATATAAAAGTCTTGCTTTAATAAACCAACGTGCATAAAATGAACACAGACATGAACGCCGGCATACACAATTGTGTGTGAGTGTGTGTGTGTGTCCTTCTGTAAGGACACACTATTTTTTTTTATGTTTTATTTTTCATGTTGTTGTTGTCTCATTTTGTTTTGTTTTGTTTTTTTGTTTGTTTCCGTTTTTGACCTTGCACGTTTTCGTGCTACTTGAAATTCACACGCGTTAGCATTTTTTGTCTACAACACAAAAACAACCAATGAACAGCACTAAAACGGAAATTGCATGCCGGAAATTGTCATGCGACAAATAAAAATGGTATGACATAAAAATGGCGGAAACATATTATGTAAACAGAATTGAAATTAAGCTTGTTTGACTTTAGTTTTTTTTTTTATTATTTTAATTTAATTAAGAAAAAGAATTTAATTTTTTTTTTTAGTTTTGAAAAGTTCTGTAATTTGTTTTTGGCAAACTAATAATGTTGTTTTCTTTGCAGCAATCGAAAGGCGTTAATTGAGAAAGTTTAATGTTCGTATTTGTTTTGCTTTTCTGTGCTGTAGTTCAGCGCCTTCTGGTGAGCTGAGCTCATTGTCGCTTGCGGCAAGCTTTGTCTGAGAAGTTTTGTTTTATTTCGTCAAATAAAAAAAAAAAACTTTTGCCAGCCATCAATATCATAATTACTTGCTTGATAAGGCAACGACACGCTTCATTGACTTGTTATTTTAGCGCTCTTAGCACATTGAGTTATAAGCCTCATCCACAGGCCAAAGGTTAAAGCTTTGCGTTCTTGCTTTGAGCATTAAGACTTGTAATTGTCTTTGAAGAAAATTAAGGGACACAGGTTGAACGTTGTCTGGTCAACTTATTTTGCAAAGCAGCCAAACAATAAGAAGCCTACGAGTAAAAAAAAAAAACAAAATTTAATGAACAACGTGTCTGAATGAGTTATGTGCTCTGCAAGCAAAATTTTGCTTAAAGTCGCACTTTTATTTTGTAATACAAAAAATTTAACACAAAAGACCGGCATGTATTTTTATTTATATTGTTGTTATTGTTCTTGAGTTTATTCGTTTTTTTTTTTCTTTATAATAGTGAGTTGTGTCGTGTTGAAGCATTCAAGCTTGTTGCTGCCATGATTGCGTCAGCTTTCAACAAAGTTGTTGTTGATTTTCTACAACTTTGTAAGCAATTCGTAAAAGGACAAATTGCTGCCCGTTGCTCTTTCGTATTTGAGTTGCATTACGACCGGATGAACGAAGCTCACTTTTTGATCAGTTAGTTGAAGTAGCAACTTGACAGGCAGTCAGGCAAGGTTGACGACATTGAGTAAAGAACAGGTGTGTTTCTGCTTGTTCTATTCGTGTTTCAATTCAAAAATGTTGTCATTTACTTTGAGTGCCAAAATTTAAGCTGAATAAGCAACATGTTAGTTTAGTTTACTGTGCAACATTTTCAAAAACCTTGTTTTAGTTTTATTGCTAATTTGAGGCTGTACAATTGTCATAGGCAAAGCAATTATCCTTTGTAAATATAGGAATTTCTAAGCTTGAAGGTTGCTTAGTCATTGAGACTTGATTAGACTTTGTTTGTTTAATGTTAATTAAACTTGTGTGAGACAATGAGAACTGAAACTGTCGCCTGCTGCATGCTGATCATTGTAACATTGAAAAAAAAGTTCACGATATAATTCTTCGGATAATGAATTTCTCGTTTATGTTTCTGTTTACGCACTTCTTTATTTAATATTAGTTTGATGTCGCTTGGGATTATGTAAAGTTTTGACATTTTTGAAAACAAATATGTGGAAACTGATTTTTGAAAGTAAATTTCAGTAGGAAACTTCAGTTGACATTCAAAATGATTAATGAACGTTTGATTTTAGAGTAGAAAGTCATTTCATTATTTATTTTTTTTTTATTCCATAAAACTATTAACTGTTATGGAATTAACGGCCATCAGCTTTTGTTTATCTTTTAGCTAAAAAGAATATATTCCGAACACTTTTCATGAGCCATTTACCATTAAAATTTATTTGATTAAGCAAACAGAAAACCATTTTCAGTTATCATCTTTTCTCTTGTCATAATTGTGTACAAATAGTTGGATCAGCAAATGAATAAACAAAGTCTCACCTATCAGCCACATAAGAGCATCTTACTCAAACAAAAAGAGCTCAATTCGCACATGTGCAAAATGTGCAGATTCATGGACACAGCAACCCAATAAGGTATGTGCTGTTAGGACAAGTCAGCAAAAGCTGAAATTAACATGACTCTACAAAAACGGCAGACAGTCAGAGGCACATGAGTATAATGTGAAATTTTGTTCAGTTCGTGTTCACTTTCAATTTTGCTACTCTGACTGGCTGACGACCTTATTCATAAATCATTATTTGGTCTTGACAGCGACTTGCCAACTGTCTGCAAGGCACTGAGGACTTTCATGACTTTCATGTGTTTCACCTTGACGTATGAGTGATTTATGTCAATAGCTGTGTTTGCTTAATGCCTTGGACAAGGCTTCTTCAGGTTGAAGCATGTGAGCATACATGAGGCATACCCAACACCACATTTGTACGGCTCAATGAACAATCAGGCGTTAATCGCTTTAAAAACAAACAAAGGAAAAGAAATGATAATTCAAAGCATGAATTTGGTTTGAAGTTAATTTTTTGAGTGAAAGCGATTTCGTTTATAAGGTCCGTTAAACTAAGAGATTTAAAAGTGTTTGTAGTTTGATTTGCTTTAATCGGAAAGGAAAAAGAATAATCTAATCGGAAAACAATTATTCAGAGTCATTAAAAAAGATCCTATGACTTGATAGGGTTTAGAAGTAAGTCAAGTCATTGACAAATAACTTTATGAATATTGACTCAACAATCTCTCTTGCTGATTGCACGAACAAGCTTGTTTATAGATATTGCAGCAATGCAGCAGAAAGACAACGTTGCATTATTTCTTCAATAAACTTCATTTCAACAAATCAAACCAATCATGATTGACTCATGTCAATCCAGCATCATAAGGCGTTAATATGTCATGACATGAAGTGAATTGTTTCATGTGACTTTGGTTGAAATTGACATATTTGTTCGGCCACTGACGTCACATAATTTACAGTCTATGCTATTGATTCGTGAACTTTCATGTGATCGCCTTGGGCTTTATTTTAAATCAAATGTATGAAAAATATTTAATTTTGGTTTTAATTATATTTACACAAAACAAGTTAATTTCATATCATGCTGATACATGAGTATCGTTGCTTGGGTAACAAGCTGTGCTTGCAACTTTTGCCTGTGGCGCTTTGTCGTCAGTATTGTAAATACGTATGTGTTAAATAATTATATACACAATACAAACATGATCACATTACCATCATCAAATGAAATGCCTTACGCCTGTTGAGAGTTTCGAGGGGCCACACCACAGGACTGGCACGTCAACCCGCATAACATGTTGTTTTACGCCGCATGCCACAACTAATGAAGCAAAAATCGATGCAATGCGGCGTCGGTAAGCGTGCCACGCCAAATGCAATCATGTGGCAACAATTTCACAGCAACATTGTGGTTAAATGTTCATTTTAATTGAAAATGCATGGCGTATTGAAAATAAGAGCAAAGAAATTGTTGATGTTGCTGGTGGTGTCTTCATTGCCGGCCTATTGGACAACATGGCTTTTTGGTTTTGGTTTTGTTGTATTAAATATTAAAAGTTCAATTTTAAATTTAAAATAGTTTTTAAGCGTATGTCGCTTGAGTTCACACCACATGCCTAAAAACACACATACTCAGAAATACACAGAAGAGTAGAGATAAGCCAAAAAAAAAAAAAAAAAAATTACGGCGAGCTGATGAAAGTCGCATGCATTATTTGTTGTGCATGTCAATAATACACACACACACATACATATATACATGGCTATTTTAAATGCATACACATAGTCACACACACACAAATACACGCGCAGATGGATGTGAAAACTTTCCATATCATGCATGAGCTGTCGTTGACTTCCGCATCTTTTTTCAGTTTTCTTTTTTTCATCATTTATTATTTTTTTTTTTGGTGTGTCACAAAAACCACTTTCGTGTGTTTTTGGTTGGCACGCTTACCAACACTGTTTCGTCTAAGTATGTTTCATCACTCTCAACCCCCTGTAGTCATGTAGTTATGTGCCCCTCCCCTGTGCTGTGCTATATTGTATTTGTGCATATATGCAAACTTATTTAAGTTGCTGCTTTTGTTATTAGAGACAAAAAAGTCCTTGAATGCATTTTTGTCGTTTTCATTCAAATAAAGCTACACCACCTCCTTCCAGCCACGCAACACACACCACACAAATGTTGGCAGCAATTTTGTATTGCTTAGGCAGTTTTATTTGGTTTACATTTGCCGTATTCACACTCTTCATACTCAGCTCACTTGTTTGCGCATACATTTTCATTTTTTTTTTTGCAATCAACATACAATGCATCCCTTAAAAGTATGCAATGCATTGCAACATGATGCCGAATTAAGTGTTGGCTGTGTGTGTGTGTAAGTGTGTGTGTGTTGGCGTTGACGCTTTTGTTCAAATATCAAAATTCAAATATGCAAGTTTGCTGCTATTATTTTTTTTACCATTGCATACTTAGCGGCGTAGCGCAGCATGGTATTTTTAGTATAACTTTTTTTTTTGTATAAAAACTCAATTTTTATTTATTTTTTTTACAAAATTAGATTTAAGAAAAACTTTCTATAATTTATAGAGCAGTTTTGACTTTAATTTTCTGGCGCCCTAAAAATTAGACAGCAATTTTTCTATGCTTTGTATTTCTAAAAGAAAAAAATTCATTTTTGCTAAAGCTCATTCACATACACACACACACACTCACATACACTTATTCACATGTGCTCATATATCGTGAGAATTTGTACAAGGCGTCGATGACACGCGCTCAGCTTGTATAGTGCACGCCCTAAGAAGTATGCTACAACTTTTATGTGTTTGTGTGTGTTAACTAATAGCAAAACTTATATTTCCGGCTACTTGACCCTAATCATTATATAAAGAAGACATTTTGTGTACATTTGTGCCTTTAGAAACTAAAATAGGCAATAAAATGAGTGGTTGACTGAAAGGCGAAGTTGCTTGAAAAGGCAACATGGCATTGATGAGTTTACCAACGACACAATTACTAACACACTACACACACACACACACAAACAAACATGACACACAGAAATGATGATTGTACGACTTTAAGATAAACAGTCTTGAGCATTTTACGCTCGGTAGATTTTTTTCGCATACCACTGAACACTTTTCAGTCTGACACAGTCATGAAGCCTCTGTTGATGTCTTTATGCATGTAGACAACCACAAGTCGCATGGAATAGCACGGGCATGAGCATGTTGCTTGAATTTTGTTGTAATATTTGCGTGTGTATGTGCACACATGTGTGTAAAACTTGAACAAAGACAACCGTGTGCAGACATGCAGAACAAGTAAAGTAAATATTTGCATATGCAGGCGGGCAATGCAACTAGAATATTTTTTCAACATATTTTTTTCTCTTTTTTATTTTTTTCATTTCGTTGAATATAAAACATAAAAAAAACTTTACATTTCTATGCCATATACGCACTCAACGCACAATGACATGCAAAACTACCCGCATAAAGCAAACCAACGCACACTCACTCACTTACACACACATACACACACACACATGTATGTAGAGGTGGAAAGTTGACTTTTCAAGCTCATTAATCGTTCACTGTGATGCAGGTCAGACGCTGTATATGAAGGTCAACAGGACACTTGATTTGTATGCTAACCAATAGAAAAAGGTCTATCAGAATTTGAAAAAAAAATTAACCTTGTAAATAATATTTGATGAAGCATGTTGCATATCGGACCATAAAGATGAAAATAAGCAAAGCAAACATAATTTAATTGATGATGCGTTTTATATTATTGCGTGAAAAATTTTTGAACAACTTTTGACACAAATCTTTTAACTCATTTGATCATTTGATAACGTGATAAAACTTGTATTGAAATCAAGTCAGAAAGTGTGTCACCCTTTTGAAACCATAAAATGTCTCTGAATTATGAAAGTAAAACTTTTATATTCATTGAATAAAAACGAGCTTCAACTCAATAGAGCCCACATTTCAATAAGAAGAGCTCATTCAAAAATTTACAAGTTTTCATTAAATAATTCACTGGATTATTTTATTCACGTAATTTATTTTTAATGCTTTTGCATTTATTTTTTTTTAATTTCGCTAAAAATTTTTTATTTCAGCGCATAAACAACCGATTTTCTCACCTTTCTATGTTCATTGATTACTTTGAAGCCAATAAAACCACAATCGTTTTTCATTTATGTCATAACAAGTCAATAGTAAAATATAAAACATGCAGAAAATACTTAATATTCATAATGATGCCATTATTATTACGCGCATTGAGCACATTTGATGCTTAATTAAATGGTGTCAGCGTTGTGGCTTAAATTGCTTTGCTCATTTGCATGAAAATCACTTATTTGTCAAACAATTGAAAAATATTGAATATGTTAATTTGATAATGATGACTTCGTCAATTAATAGTCAATTATTGTTCGACATATGCAATTAACATTTATTCAATGTATTTTGCGTTTGTTATTTATTTATTGTATTATAAACATTCATTGATACATAAATTCCGCTGCGATGAGTTAATTATATCTTATTTAATTGCATTGATTGATTTATTTGAAACTTTTATCTAAGATTAGTGAGCTCTGAAATTATCAGTAGTTTGGAGAGCCTTTCAAATGCTCCGCATAAGGCATAAACGAATGCTCACATAGATCTTTTTGTCATGAAACCACTCTGACTAATGCGAATCAATGAAGCATTCATTTGAGTTCATTGCTTTTTAAAGCATATTTATGAACTTTTTTATGTACTTGTTTACAAAAACAAGAACTTTTCGTTTTATTTTCATTTCCTCGAAGCGTGTCTATTAGTTTGTTTTGATGAATATTCAAAAATTATGACTAAAAATGATATTTTCATTAACAAATTTTAGCAATAATAAATAAGAAGAAAGTTTTTGTTGGCTAAGTTTTCAGTATTGCTTTTAATAAATTTTATTAGAAATAAAAGAAAATATTCAACAGAATAACTTAAATTGAATTCGTATAAAAAAATAAATGATTTTCTCATATTTTTAAACTTGAAGTTATTCAAAAGCAATTTCGCTGTAATAGCACATATTGTCGCCGACTTCAAAGCCATTTTAAGCTATAATTTTCAGACGACTCAAACACACACACACGCATATTAATAATAATACGCAATAAAAACACGTGTTCGGTTTTGTCTGAAGTGAATTAGCATATGTAAGACTTTGTTTGCCATAATGCAAGACGCAAAAAGTTGCTTGCATAGCAAAGGACTAACATATTTTATAATTTAAAAAAAAAAAAAGAAATCGCAATTGAAAAGCTTAAAGGTAGAAAAAACAAACTCGACTCTACTGGTATTTGAGTATGTAATAAATCTCAACTTGACATGGCAAAAAGTAGAAAATATAAAAAACAATATACCTTTGAGGTATGTTAAAAAAGCCACTGGCATTTGTTTGTGTAAATGTGTGCTTTTGCAGTAATAAAAAAATAAAAGGAAATTACCTGAACCATGCACACGGTTTGCGCACAAGTACTTCTGTGCCTAACATAAATTCTGTTGGAAAATGTAAGCGTGTTTTAGTCATATATGCACGACAATTTTATATCCTGCACTGAGGCTTCATTTTGTCTTGCATTTGGTTTTCCAAGAAACGTTGTTGTGCAGGGACATTGAACGATGTAGACAGACAGAATAGAGATTGATTTCTATGCTGTTGCATTGATACAAATATGAGTTCTTGACACAAGCTTACAATGTCCTTGTCACACAGGGCTTCTTGAAAAGCGTAAATTGCGCTACAAGTGTTTCGTGTTATATCAAATATTTTCAAGGAATTTCACTAAAGACTGTGTAATTTGTGTTTCTTTTTTTGTCGCTGAAATTTACATTTTAAAGTAAATATTTTAGGAGAAATACATTTTTCAGCTGCTTTGTGTGCTTAAAGAATTACTTGTCTTTTAGATATTCTCAAATATTTGCAGCATTTTTGTTTCAATCAAAAATTGCTGTGTTTCAAAAAGTTGATAGAAAATAAAAGTTATATTAAAAAAAAAAATATTACGTATACGTGCAGTAAGCCTGCTCTTTATTCACTTGAATATCTTTTACTCTTGGCATGCTAAGTATTTTTAATACAAATAAAATTTTTCGCTCTTCGTTGTAGTAGTGAGAAAATATTGGGAAATCGCGTTGTTTTGGGAAATTTCAACTATGCGCGCGAACTTTGCTCTTCTTCTTCGTATTCTTCTACTTTGTCTTATGCTTAAGTTAGATTTTTTTTTTTTGGCAAATACATTTTTTTGGCATTCTCAAGATTTTCATTGAATAAAATGTCGCACAAGTGCTTTAATCAACTTTGTGAGCGTGTGAGTGTATGTGATTAAGTGCCTGCGGTAAGTGTGTATGTCTTAAGTATACTTTACGGGTTAGCCAAAGCATATGCTAAAAAATAGAGGCATAGACTTTGACTTCATAGACACAAAATGCCAAGTAAGCACTTTAAATGCCAAAGCACAGCATGACAACACGGGACGTCATGTATTTTGGCAATTGAATTTGCAATATGGACAGACAGACAGACAGACATACTGTAAGCTACAGACGCTGACACAGACAGACAGACACATTTCATGCATTGTTTCATTTATGAGTGTGTGTGTGTGCGTGTGTGATTGAGTCGAGTGTGCGTTCATTGACTTGAAAGACACATGTGAGTAGCTATGAACGTGCTATGAATTTCTGCATGCTGGCAAATCTGCTATGCTCTCAAGCTTGATATATATATTTTTTTTTTTTTTAGCTTAAAGTTGATTATATGGGCGTGGAAAAAGAGGACAAAAAAAAAGTGGAATACAATCAAAAACCATTGGCATTAGCAGACTGTTGTCTGTCGTCCTCTGGTGAATTGTGGTTGACGCCACAACAACAAGAGGCACGGCGCATTATTCACGCATTCGCGGTATTTTCAATGCCATTGAGACATCATTAAATGCTTACCTTTGCTTAAGCATTATCTTTAATGTCATTTACAATAATTTGCAGTGTTGCTTGCTTTGGCCCCAAACGAAGTCGCGGGCAATGAAATTGTTTCTGATTGTGATTGCGGCAACAAATAAATACACAAGCCAATGTGTGTGTGTATTAAATGTAACTGAGCACGTTGCCGATACAGTCACATGTACATATACCAACCAAGAAGCGAACAAACAAACAAACAAATAAACAGATGAAGATATTGTTGCCTTTTATATGTTATGATGTGTCTGTCTGTCTGTCTATTTGTCTGTCTTTTAGTTGGTACGTGTGTCTTGCGGCGCACGTGTATATTTACGCGCATGTGTGCGTGTGATTGTCTTTGTGTTCCTATATTGGGTATTAATTTAACGTGCAAATGGCATGCCACAAAAACCAACCTACCAACCAACAACAACAACCACAACAACAACCATAGAGATAAGCAATAATGCTGGCAGTAAAAGCAAAATAAAAAAAATATTTATATGAAGAGGAAGAAGAACTTCAGTCGACAACCAGCATCATTTTCACTCAACTGCCTCTGTTGCTCATCCCCCCCACCGCCGCCGCCGCCCACTCTGCTATCTTCAATGTAATTTTGTTTCGCTTCTACGCATCGATTACGCATGATTTGGGCAAATGAATAAGTATTTATTTTCAATTTATATATTTGTAATTTTATACATTTTATTTATTTGCTCATTGTGCCATTATCAATTTGATATTCTGTGCTTCTTCTATTGGTTGTCTCTTGTTACGCACAATCAGCGTATAAAAAAATCCAGGCTTGTTTGTCATCATGTTTCTTCTTTTTATTGCATTACATCATTTAATTCAATTAACAACGGGACAAATGTTAATTATTAATGTTAATCACTGTGATTAAAATATATATAAATAATCAATGCAGGCATTTTATTTTTGTTTTTAATTTGTTTGCGCATAGATTTAAAATTTGTAATTAATTGTATAAATGATCATCATCACTTTTAGCAAGCAATTTAAAAAAAATATATATTTGATATAATCACGAATAATAAAAAAAAGCTATTAACTTCCATTTTAATCATACAAATAAAACAACTGGAAACTCATTATTACTTTGAATGAATGTGTGAAGTTTTTTAATGCTCATGCATAATAAATTAAAAAAAAATCATTAAATTAATTATTAATTTATATTTGAGTAGCTCTGTCAATGAAAAGCAGAAAAAGTGCAAATTAAAATGGCCTTAATACAAAAGCCGAATAATTGAATCACTACCATTATTATCAACAACAATTAAAACATTTTTTTATTTCGCTGAAAATAAATATTAATAAAAAAATACTTAATGAAAAAAAATGTTTTGAGATAATTCAAGTAAATGTATGCGTCATTTTGATTGTGGGCTGACTTTGTTGCTTGTTGCTGACTGAACTTTTGTCGTTGTGTAGCTCATTATCTCATATCTGTATGTATATAAAATGTTATTGAGTTAAATTAAGTTGTTTTCAACTGCTTGTGTGTCTGACATTAATGCGCACACCCCAATTCCAATTCCAATTCCAACTCCATACTCCTTTGGCTTTGCAGAAATCTTTGTGTTGGTGTTGACGTAAGCTGACAAAGAAGGATTTGTTATTTGTTATGTTTTATCACATTTGTGTCACTTCATTTTGCCATGAGGCATTAACAATTCTGTTATAAAATTCGGTTAAACGTTGCCAATAATGTCGTCGTTATTATTATCTCGTTACATTTGCGCTCAAATGCCTTAATCGAGTTGACAAAAGCTTTTTTATGAAATTTGATTACATTTTGTGTTATTTCGTTTTAAATGCAAACAATAAAACATTATGCCACGTTCATTTTGCCTTTATTTCGCACTCGCAATTTAATTGAATAAATTGAAGGCTTTGTGCGCCATAAACATGCTCATATCAATTACATAATGAACCGCAGGTTATGAACATCAATGCGCCATCTAATTACTTTGACCGACTTAGTCAATTAGCGCACTTATGAAACACTTGAATGCAATAATTAATTAAAAAAGAATTTAGTTTATGTAATGCTTTCCAATAGTTGTTTGTTTATACAATTTAAAAGATTTTATGATTCAATGGGAAATTAAATCTAGAAGAAAATGTTTAATATTACAACAAATTTAAAGGAAATAAGTTGAAAACTGTAAGAAACTAATTTTATTTATTAAATAAAGCCAAGCCATACAATATTTTTATCATGATTGGACTTAGCGCGGTGCTCTGTTAACTTTGGCCTTGGCATTGCTTACGTCACTTTGGGTGAGTTCAATGCTCGGGTAAAATCAGACTGAAAAATAATAATCCGATAGAAATAGAGAGGGAGAGCGCAAGATCAGTAATGTTTGACGAAATATAGGCTGTTAGCGCATGTGTTGGATGAGGTCAGTTAGGCATGAGCTCATCGCAGATGTGAGTGCTTGTGAGCATTAATTTATATTGTTTCTGTCAGCGCAAAATGTAATAAAATATAATATTTGTATTAAACTTTAGTCAAGTGAATTTTTTTGATACTTTTATAGAGAGTTCTTCTTACAATGGGGCAGCATATCCAAAATTGTAAGTTCGCTTCTTCAAATGAATTAACGCTGAATGGCAAACTAACGAAAATTGCGTCAAAAAAGTATCTTTTCATAAGTTAAATAATATGGTATAATGGTTTTATATTTCTCCCTATGCTTTAAGCACGTTCTGGCAACTTTTGATTGCAAAAAGTGTTGCATAATGACACTTTATAAAGTGAAGCGCATAATGTTGATGTATGTCAATTAAAATTATGAAATTTAAAAGAGAATTTGAAAGCAAATGCTTTTGGTCAAAGTAAAGTGCGCATTTTAATGTCAAATGCACAAGGCGCTGATACAGTGACAACGACAGCGACAAATTTGTATCTTAGTTTCTTTTTTTTTTTAGTGAAGAAGAAGAAGAAGCAAAAAAACAATAGGGCGACTGACGTCTGAAAATGAATCGCGTACGTTGCTCATTATGCGTCACTGACAGTGACATTATTATTCATTGCCTCAGCCGAGATGGCACAGTGACTGCGGCGTCCTGAAAGAAAAGTGCAAAGAGATGAACAAGAAAGGCGAAACGTGCGTCTGTAATATTTTGTCCTTTTTGAACTTTAATTTCTTTGTCGTTGCTTTTTTTTTTCTTGAGTGTTTCATGCAAAAAAAAAATATAAAATAAAAGTGCTGATAAATGAAAAGTCGGTCAAACTTTTTGCCAGCAGCTGTTCTAAGGGTCCAACTTGTCGTATGCTAAACATTTGCGTCTCACTCACTTGCATGCTCTGGCCTGGCATGGCCAATTGTTTAACTGTAAATTAAATGTTATCTGCGTTAAAAATGTCACATGGAAACTTTTCAAGATAATTTATTTACTGCAACTAAAATTTGAAAACAAACTTGCGATTTGTTACTTTCAGTTTTGTACAGAATGCTGAAGTAGCTTGAATGTCAAACAAGCAACTTTGCTCATCTAGATCGTTACTGTCGACGGTATTATGACATTTTTGATAAAAAAATATTGTCCATAAGCTTCTCTGTTAGTTGAAAGTCAATGAAGCGGAACTGCAGGCAACGTCATTTTGTATACGACAAGGTAATTTCAAGCTATAAATAAGGGAAAAGTAATCAAGGAATAAAAAAAAACATTACAAGTTTACCAGACGAGAATATCTTTGCTGAAACCGTTAAGCTGCAAAATTTCAACATTGAATTGACAGCACATTTGAAACAACTTAAAGCGATTTATTTTGCTTAACTTGTTTGAAGCTCAAGAAACGCTTTAAAATAAAACAAAAAATAGAAGAAAAGGACATTAGCTCATAAAACAAATATTCATGCGCTTAGCACAAATTCATATGGGAGTGAAAGTAAGTCGGCGGCAGGTGAAGAAGCCACAAAAAAAAAAAAATCTTAACGGCGCCATAAATTTTACAACAATTACTGACCGAGCATACATTCATATCACATGCTATTACATAAATTATTTTTCATACTTTTTTATATATATGTATGTATGTACATACATGTGTAAGTGAGTATGCTTGTGCTTGAGTATGAATGAAATTTGTGCGATAAGCATTTTAGTGTTTTTATGGTAAGCGAAATGTGCGTTGGCCATGTTTATTATATATTTTGTATATGAGATTTTCCGTGACCAATATAATGCATCGAAGGGGAGGAAGAATATTCTATGTGTGTGTCACTAATCTATTTCTTAAACTATAATAAACTACATTTAAATTATGAGAATTACTGGTTTCTATATACTCTGTGTTTCACTCAAGCAAAAAAGCACTTGAAGTGTATGAAATATGTTTAAAGAAATAAAAACAACAATAAAACATGAAGATTTTATGGAAAGGAATTTGCAGTTTGCAATTATCCGTCTACCAGCTGCTACATAAGGAGCTTGTCATATAATTTACATAAGCGCTAAGCCAAAAATATGATGTGAAGAATGAGCTAGAAACCAGAAAAATGAGTAATGAATTTTCATATTTAACACGTTTGTTAACTATTGTATTAAATAAATAAATAAACGAAGAAAAACACAACGATCACATAACACAATTTCGTGTCCAATATTTCATAGTTTAATTGCATTTTTTAGCATTTTATTCCGTAACAAAATTTTGCAAAGTGTGTCAAAAATTTCTTGGCTATATAAAAATACAACGCTTAACAAAGAATTTTGTAATTTGTAGAGTAAATCAACTTAAAATATTTTTTTTCATTGAGGCGCAATAATAACTAAAATAGTTTTTTATCGTTAATCAAAAATAGTCAAAAAAGATTATGTATTGTGAGTTACCTTCAGATTAATATTGATATTCTTATGTATCTGCAAGCATCTCAATAGCAATTCTGATTTTAATTTATTGCTAGACCAATTATTTTGTGTGTAGTGCAAAGAAATGCAACGAAAGACACATGTCGTATGCGTAATCCAATTTAGACTGTCACTGAAGTCATGGAAGCATAAAATAATTAGAATAATATGTAAAAGGCAACAATATAATTTCGTGAAAAGCTTTGTAATTTCCGATTAACAGTTGAGAAAAAAGTCGAAAAAAAGTAGTTATTTTTTACAATTTCATTTATTCAATTTAATGTATTAGTTGACTAACTTTAACCGTTCTTTTTTGTTGGTTTTTTAGCGCACTCGTTATCATGCTTATTGTAGCCTTGGGCTTCACGTTTGAGTCTTCTTTTTGCTGGTACAGTTTCCAAAAGTCCCAACACGAGAAAAATTGCCAATGCCAAGGTAAACAGATTCATGGCTTTACTTTACGATTGCGGTTGATTTTTGTGAATGATGTTTTGTAAAGTATTTATAATAAGATTCCTTTACTTGTGCAATACATTACTTATGCAATATTTCATAGTTTAATTGTTTTTTCAAGCATTTTATTCTATAACCAAATATTGTAAACTGTGACGAAAATTATAAGTTATCAATACTTTGGTTTTGTTTGTGCAAGAAAAATAGTGATCGGTATGAAAGTACTTATTTATTCAATGTTCTGCCATATTCAAGCACGGATGGACGACAGACGGACATACTTTATTAGGCTTAACATGCCTCCTTCATTGCGTGGCATACAGCTGTTGAAGGAGATTTTGTGTTCGCAGAAAGAAACACAGTTTTATTTTAATACGCGTTTAGCTTAAAAAATATTAGAATATAAATGAAATGTGATATAAAAAAAATATATGACATGATCAATTTTGGTAGAAATTTGCGAAAAATGTTGTTCGGCAAAATGTTAAGAATGAATGAAAACGAGTTGTATTTAAAATGAAATTTTAAAGTTGAACTTAGTTTAGGAATAGATTTAAAAGGTGGAGGATCAAAGTTTCACTGATAATATTTCAATAAAAAATTTTAAATTATTTTTCACTTGATTGCTAAGAATAGCTTTATGAAATTTATTATTCATAAATATTTTTACAATTTAATTAACTCAATCAATATTATTAATTGTCTAGCATACGTTTAACTATGATAATGGTCTACTATCTTTTCCTCTTGGTATTCTGCACTCTGATGTTTCATTAATTTTGTGGTCTTCCTCTGCTTGTCTCTAGAAGTCCCAATATTAGAACAATCGCCAATGCTAAACTACGTAGATTCATAGTTTGACTTTTCGATTGTAGTTGGTTTTTGCTTTTTAAGTTTGAATAAAATTACTTTATTTGATGTCTTAACTTGTGCAATACGACAAACTTGACTAGCTTTTTATAGTTTTACATTCCAAAACATTTCGAATTTCATAGTTTAATTGAATTTTCAGCATCTTATTCCGTAACAGAATTCTGCAAAGTGTATCAAAAAATTTTGACAAATAATTAAAATAATTCATAATGTAACTCAACTTAAACTGTTTTGTTTCACTTGATACTATCACTTGAAACAATTAATAAAACAACTTGAATTGAATATTTGTGTTGATGTACGAATTTATGATACAAAACACAAAATTCATAAATCTGCGAACTTTATTAAATGCAACATTGCCAGAGGCAATTAAGCAAACCAATTCGGAGTATTTGGGAATATTTGTAAGCCAAATGCACTCAACAAAGCGCTTTAAGAGCTTATGACAAGTTGTATAGAATTACCACAATTGCAATGATAACCAAAATAGTTCAATTTATCATTTATCAAAAATGTTCACAAACAATTAAGTATCTACAATTATCTGTAAATGTAAACACAGACACCCTCAGATTCATATATGTTGATATATATGTATTTGTTAGTGGTTCAATAGCAAATTTGATTTACAATTTCCTGTTAAATAGATGAATATGCCAATTGTTTTGAATGCAATGCAAGGAAATGCCTTGAATGGCATGCACACACGTCGTATGCGTAATCAAATTTAGAGAGACAAGCAAGCACAGACGTGTTCTTGCAACTGTTATTGTGTATAATATAATGAATGTATTTTGCTTATTGAGTCGTTCGTTTCAATTTGTTTTCGTTGTTCTTGTTACTCAGCTCTTAGCTGAACTGTGCGGTTATACAACTTAGGTGGCATGTGTTTAAGCATTATGCTGATGATGCCATTGCTTTCAATGTTATTTATGAGTAAGCAAATGCAAATGTAATTAAAGGTTTGTTCACACCTTTACTGGAATGAATTTATTTCCAAGTGTGTTAGTTTAATTGTCATTGTTGGAAAGGAGAAGTTGAAAGCAAAGAACTGCAACTAATATGAACGAACATGAACATCGAGATCGCGATTACTTTGTTTACGAACAAATCTTGCTTGCTCACTTCATACATAGAGTTTTGTTATATGATTCGAACTGTATGTTCGCTTTGAGCAAATGATTAATCGATCGATACGAGTGTAATCGAAAATTTTGGATGCAGCGCTCTGGTTGAAAGATTTGCGTAATTTTCTTAATTTTAAATGTATTATTTGATTCATAAATCAGTTTAAATATAATTAATCATTCACTTACTTGATTAATTGACATTGCTTTGCCTCACGCCAACGACTTGATGATGATTTTATTTTTGTTTTTCTTCTAATCGTTCAATGAATTTTAATGTTGGTCTCAAGAACATCCATATTTCTTATTGATTAAAACTTTGCAGATCTTTTGTCGCCAGTTATGCGGTAATATTCTTCGATTCTTTGACAAATCGAAGGTTTTGACCAAAATTTTGTTTTCTCATTTGATTCTCACAATTTGATTGCTTAAAGGTCTTCTTCTGCATTTGTTACATCAAGAGCAGCATCAGCAATCGACAATGATGTCGGCGACGACGATGATAACAACAGTTAAGCGTACAATAAGTTGTCTTGCTTATTGATTTCTAACATTGAAATTTGTCCTTCACTTCCAATTTCGCTTTTGTCAATTTGCTTTGAAATCGAAACTTTTCTTTTCGGCAATGTATTTTACTTAAGAAAGTATGTTGGGGGTTGATGGGCGTGGCTTTGCGTGGCGTACAAGGTTGTGTATGCGCTGCCAAGAATACTTAATATGCTTTTCATAAAATTAAAATGCCAGAAATAATTCCGAAAGGAACTTTTCGACATCAACGGTGTAGTTGGCAATGCTTTTGATGTTGCCAATGAAGATGTTGTTCAGTTTAAGTTCATTTTTTTACACAAATTGACTGCTTTGTGTCATTTGTGTCTGTGTGTGTGTGTGTGTGTGCTGTGAAATATTGAGGTCAGAAATTACTTAAACGTTTTGTTGTTTTCAAGGCCATTGTTAAACAAAATAAACAATTGACTTTAAATAATAGCTTTGTCTTTTGCTTAGTTTTTTTGCTTGAAAAAATGTATTATAAATTGATCTCAAATCAGGTACAAGATGACATAAGCCATTATTATTATTATATATAAAATGTGCGATAAAAAACAAATCGTATTTTACCAAAATTTAAATTTTCTGCTCAGTAACTTGAACTGAAACAAAATTTCGTTGCTTCACGCTTCGTTATATTTATAATTAACTTTAAACAGTAGATATTTTTCTTTCATTTTGCATGTAACTTAAACAATAATATTTTATAACAAAATGTTAGTGAAATGTGTGAATAATTGTTATACAAAAAATCACTCATACGTTGTGTTGACCCAACAAAATGATTGCATATCAAAACTAAATGAACTGTCAGCAAAAGTGATTAACTAATTTTCGTCTAATGCAGACAGGAGACTCAACACTTGTTATAACACATTTTGTATTCATTTATTTTTATTTGCATTTAAGTGTTAATTAAGCATTTGCACGCAAAGTGACGTGAACTGTGCATAAGCATGGACATGAGTTATCATCTGTTTATACTTGTACACTCATGCTTTGCTTTGTGTGTTTTGAATGTGGTGATAAATTTCACACGCACACACAGACATACATACATGCATGAAAAGCTTACAACGTAAATTTTGCCGACAAAGACACTCACACTTGGATCAGTTGAGTTGAACAAATGAAGGCTTCACATATTGCAGCTGCTTTCAATATGCACACACATATAACTGACAGGTAATTTGTGTGTGGCACAAAAACACACACACACATGCACTGAGGCCACATTTCATTGCCATTTTAACATAAAATTTTCTTCCTCGAAAAATCGTTTTTTGTGTTTTTTTTTTGTTTGTGTTATTCTGTCTCCTGTTCATTGAGAACATTTTGAGCATGCTTTCATGCGCCAACATACACACGGCTGTGCATTGCTTTTGAACTTTTCAGTGGATTTTCGTGGAAAGCACCTTGACACAAACGACATTTGTTAAATGTGCTATGAATGCTTGTGTGCGCGTGTGTGTGTGTGTGTGTGTTTGGTAGGCCACCAAGTGTGTAAGATATTTATCGAGTTGTCATTGTGTGCTTATTTCAACGCAATGGATTTCAACTGTCAGTTCGTAAAAGAAGTCATTTGCAGTTAGTTATAGGCTCCTTTTAAATTGCCAAATGTTTATTTTATTGAACCACAAACATGAACACCGAATGTCTTCAACATTTACATTTCAATGTCATTTTGCCAAGCAATTCAACACTTCACAACATGTCAAGATTAAATTAATTACACAAGAAATGCATTTCTGTAGAAAAATTGCATTGCCTTTTGCGGCGTATCATTTCATTAATATTACGCATACGCACTGTCAACAACTTTTGCGTTGCAAGCAAGCAGTAAACTCAATTCACACGCTTGCTGGCTTCATTAAAGCCAAAAGTTTGTCTTTACAAAAAAAAAAAAAAAATATAAATAAAAATGAAAAAAAAAAAAAAATTAAAACGAAAAGTTGAGAAAATATAATAAAATTGCAGTAATTTCTCTGTGCATATTTGACTTACGACATACGCACGCACACACGCACGCACGCACGCAACAAGCACATTTTTCATGCTCAACTTTATTAAACGTATTATTGAAAATGCTCATGAAATATGAACTTTTGCCAGGACATGGCATGTGTTGACTGACGACCGACCGATGTTTGCTGTTTGCCACACTGCGGCACTCAAGTTGCGGTTAACAACGCCCAAACGTGTTGGCTGCCAAATAAAATTTCAAGCAAGTTGATTTTATTGGCTTTGTATATATGAGTTGAGTTAAGACAGTCGCGGATTTGACATTTTATCGAATCAACGCTTTGTGCTATTGACATGCTTAAACCGCTCCTGTTTCATTTGCTTACCGTTGCGTGTAAAAAGTCTTTGCTTTCATTGTTGCGGTCGTCGTAAGTGCAACAACAGATGTTGCTGACAACAGATAAAATGAATGAATATTAATGACGACAGCTGAGAAAATAAATCAAAAACGCAAACACAAACATGAAAATAATCAAAATTAAGTAAATCAAAACGAGTCGAAGGCAATATAAACTCTGTTGAAATTACCGTTTTGCTACTTCGCAGACCGAAAGCCGACAAAAGTCAAAGACAAGCTTGTACTTGTTCTAACAAAACAAAAGTTTATTTGAATTGCATGCAAAAATGTTGTTGATGCTTTAAATGTTAAATAAATAAGAATTTAATTATGCCTGAAAGTGTTTTAACGAAATGTTTACGCTTCCTACAACATAATTCAACTTTGTTAATTGCGCTTTGTCTGACTGTCTTTCTATCTAACTGTCTGTCTGTCTATGATTGTAAGCAGTGTTGTTGGCACGTGGCATATGACAGGCAGCGCCGAGGTGTGTCACGAATTTGTTGACAAATTAATGTTAACGTTTTATTGACAGCAAATCATTTGTATTGAAAGCAGTTTGAGTGAAAGGACACACAATTGACAGAGCAGAGAAATTAAGACATTTGTGTATCATCCACATTGATACGGGTTGGTGCGCGGATGTCAGGAAATCAGGCAAAAGCAAAGAAAAGCAGTAAAAGAGCATTCATGTCAAAGACTGTCAATCATTTATAATGTGCCGAGGATTTTTTCTTCATTTCAGCTTGAACATTAAAAAAAAAAAGGCCGACCCAAGAAGACATCATAAATAATCGCGAAAATTAAAGAGTCCTTAAAAATGCCATCTGTCTACAAAAAAACTTTTTTTTTCGAATGCATTGAAGGTAAAATCAAATATAATAAAATAAATGAAAAAAAAAAGTTTGTTTTACCGCAAATAATTTTGTTTTTTGTTGGTTTGCTTTTTAGTCTCTCGAGCTTACAATTTGCTGCCAATTCAATTTGTCTAATAGCACAGAAATCCGTTCCAAACATGAGAAATCACTTCACATATACTTTAAAAGTAATAAAAACAATCGAAAACAATGTGAAAATGTTCAAGTCATGCATATCGGAAACTCAAGTCTTCGCTTGATGTGAAGGTTGTTCAATGAGAGCCCCTGAATTTGGCTGTGTGCATCCTTGAGCAAATATTTTACGCTGTCGTGGGTAAAGCAGCGTGAAAAACAAACCTCAGCTGTAAGTAATGAAATTTGCGCAAAAATATTGAAAGCAATTGAATTTTGGCTTTCGGCCAATTTTTAATACAATTCGACAAATATAATTTGGAAAAAACAAATTAAGTTGTAATTGCTAAGGCATCTTAAACGATTGCTTTAAACAAGAATTTAAAATTGATTTATTTAAAAAGACAAAGTAAATATTTTAAATATATTGTATCGACTTTTGTTAGACGCATTACAGTGAGACATGAATCACTTTAATATTTATTAGGTTTTTATAGAATGAAACTAAAATTTAACCAAAAATTATTTGTAAATATTTAATTGTTTTCTTTTTTTTTTTTGATAAAAATGTAAAGGAATTATTCAAACAGATTTTAGGATATTTTTTAAGAGAGCATTTAAAATTGCAATTAATAAATTGTAAATTATAAAAATCATTAAAATTGTCTTTCTGACGCTTCAGCACGATGTTGGTCTTATCATCATTTGAGCCAATCTTAATGAAAAACAGTTATTCCAGGTTATACCTTTGCAATTTTTTGAGCTGCTTAAGTATAGACCAGTCAGATGGCTGTCATAAAATAAAAAGTTAAAAGTCATTATCTTTTTTAAATATGGCGAATTGAAACAAATACTCATATTAAACAGACCTGTCAAAACCAGATCCGTACCACCATCCACCAGTGTACTTAAATGCAAGGTTACTTTTGAAATCTAGATCATTATCTTTGTCGAGTGTGGAAAATTTTTTGCCTTTGTGGAATAATAAAGCGTCACCAGCAGAACCAGAATAATGACCCAAAGTTTTCAAAGCATATCCGTTGTTTTCGTCATCGATACCAAATTTGTTGTATGAGGCGTATTTTTTCTCATTAGAAAATTCTTCCACATCGATCTTCAGTTCATGGCATTGTGACTTGGTGATTTTATGTATCTTCTCCAAGCCCATTATAAAATTGCCTGTAAGATCCCCGAATCCTTCAATGTAGTCTGTCCAACCGCGTTGAAAGTCAACTTTTCCATCAACACGGCGAAGTATAACCATCCAATTATCTTTGTCGCAGTAGACGGGGAAGGAAGGTAAGTTTGAATTTGGTATTTTAATTGTGAAGACACCAACACGGCCGTCCGCTGCTTCTTTACAGGTTTGAGGCTGCTTAGGATTTTGAGCAGTTTTCAACTCACTCAAACAAGTATTTAATCTGAAAAATTATATTTTATAAAATAAGCAGCGATAATTTCAGTTGGCTTAACTTACGAGGTTGAGATGTTCTTTGCTTGGATCATCGCAGTTGTTAAATCTTCTTTTGCTGTTTTTAGCTCCTCCAAACATTTTTGGCTTTCGACTAAATTCTTTCTTCCTTCGAGAATTTTTTTTGACACATCATTGAAACTGCAAACAAACAGCATTTTTTCAATCATGCTGAAAATATGCACTTAGATTCGACTTACCCCTCAGTCACCATCTTCTGGTTTTCGGCAAATGCATTTCTCACAAATTCTTCAAATGGATCATTTTTCGTCTTGTTGAAGAGGAAGTACGCTGACAGAGGTGTCACCTCTTCTTGAATCTTTGTCAAGCTGAAAAATAATTGAATTAAGTCGAGTTAAAATATGACGTTATTTTACTATACTAACCTCTCCGAAATAACATAAATGTTGTCCGCAAAAACGGTGCAGTTTTCATTCTGAGCAGAGAATTTCTCGATTTGCTCACTGCAAAAAATTATTATTTTTGTAGCTCCAACTAACTCAATCAAATTGTATGTTTACCTTAAATTGTAATTTGCACTTTTTAATATAGAATTCTTTAATTCTAATTGTGAAATTTTCAATTGTAATTGTGAAATATTTATTTCTGATTCTGATTTTTCCACTTTTAATTTTGAATTTTCAATTTCATAGTCAATGTTAGCTTTTTTGATTTCACTACAATTATCCAACGCTGTGGTAGACGTTTGTGTAATAACACTGAGTATAACAATTATTAAAAACTTCGCGTACCATGACATTTTGATTTGCCTACAAGTGACTTTGACTGATGCAAAAAGTTAACTAAAGTTGCATAGTTTTTTTTGCGTTTCTTATAAAAAATGCACTTGAGCTTCAATCGACTCAAAACAGACACATTAACAAGTAAACAACTTTGAGACATGGTATTTGAGCTCAGCGACAACTGAATTACCTACTCACTTCAGTTAATCTTCAGCTAATCTTCGACTAATCAATTACCAATGTGAAATTAATGTCAACATTAAGGGTATTTAATATAATTTAGACACAGAAACAATTTATTTTAAAACGCCATATCTTTCAATAATCTTCTGGCCCAACGCGATGTACATTTATATATCGCTATAACATTTAATACAATTGTCTGAATTGATAAGTTATAAGTTATCTTCAAATTGTTTCTTATAGTGTCTTGAAGTATACTTTATTCATTTATGTTACAAACATCAGTACGCAATTGATATACCTTTGGTTACTCACTACTCATGTAACACACAAGCTTCGACGATTCATGAGCAGATAAGCTTGAATTCTGCTTATCAGCGTTTCGAAAATCACGTCATGTCGGGGATTTTTTTTATAAAAATATAAAAAATATATTTACTTAGATTTATTAATTTCGAACATGCTTTAATTTTGTCATGACTTTTGTAACACAGTGAATGAGACATGTCTGCTAATTTTGCATTGACACGAACAAACCAGCCGAAGGGATTGAAAATGTTGCAATACAAAAAACACCCAGAACCCATCTTGTTTGCTATTGTCTGCAACGCTTCAGATGATTTTCATACACTTAAATCTACATTCTGATCTGTTGCTGCTCAATGAGTGAATTAAGCTAAGCCAACCATATCAATTTAGTCGGCAGAAAAAGAAGAAAACAACAAACAGACAAAGTAATGCTTACATATGAAAAAAAAGTAAAAGAAACGAGCTCCTTGAAATTGGTCACAAATTTAGTTTTTTTTCTTCTTTTGATTAGACGAACTTCTTCTTTTTCGAGAACAATGCACAGCGATGTGATACAAAATTATTGCCGTCTGCCAACTTGACAAGCGAATCAATCGAATCAAATCGAAACGAATCGAATCGAATTAAATTGAATTCGATTGAATTGAATGCCATGCAAACCCAACAAATTGCATTAAAATCAAATTGAAGGCATTGAACTGTTTGCCAGAGCACGCCGATTGGCAAATTTACTTGTGAGCTGATTGACCGTTAAATGTCCGTCTGTCGCTCTATCAGTCAGTCTATATGGCAGTGTCGTTGCTCTCACACAAAATTTTACTCATTTTGACATGTAGTATTAAGTTAACAAGCTTGTTGCCACATGTTATCTGTAGTATGAATGATGGCCCGTCAGACAGGAAGCCATTCTCATATGCGTTTGTTAGTCAAACAATTGTATTAAATTCAGCACGTAATGATGTTATTGTGTGCGTGTATGTGTGTGTTTTTATGTGCTCTCATTGTCAGTGATATTTTGACTGCGTACTATTGTTGTTGCTGTTGTTTGCATTAGAAGAGATTAGCGAAAAATGTTCGTTGCTTTTATTGACTGTTTCTGGTAATGGGAAATTGTGCCAGGTATAAAATAATTGCCAATAAAGCGTTTTGTGTGCCAAATTCGTTGATTAGTCGGTAATACGACAAAGTACGTAATGAAGCACACAACATTCTGTGCTAATGGCAATTTTCGATTAGTTTGCATTTTGTACAAATTGCCATGTCAATTAGTTTGGTTGGCAGAGCACTGAAAGATGACTGTAATAATTTTAAGTGTGACTTTAAAAGCGACGTTCTTTTTTTGTCAGTTGAAAAAGTTAAATAATTTGTTTTTATTGTAAAAGTAATAACAATAAGAATAATTTATAAAAATCGCGCAAAATAATAGAAAAGAAAATAGCCATATATGTATGTATGTAAATGTAGTTTATCTTCCTGAACGAAATGATACTCGGCAATAAAATAAAAAACATTACACAAACATTCAGCCTTCAACTCAATAAAGATGGCAGTTGACCTTGATCAAATTATATTAATTTTTTTTTTAATATTTCTTTGTCTTTGACTATTTGTAATTTATAAAGTCAATTAAAGAACTTTGTTGCTTGATTTTAATTAAAAGATATACAAAATAACAGAATTTTAAAATATGTTTTTACGGAACATTTAAATGACTGATTGATTTATTTTTTGATTTACATTTTAAACATTATTTCTGTATCAAAATTTAGTTTACATAAGTGCTGGAGAAGTTAACATGTTGTCGGCCTTATCATCATTTTTGCATATTTGAATGAATAACAACCATCATGCCACTCAATGCCTTTGCAATCTCTCACACCGTCAAGTAAATATTGACCGGTTAGTTTGCTGTAATGAAGAAGTTAATAATAAATAAAAAATAATGGGAAACAATTTAAAACAAGTTTTAAAATTAAATAGAGAAGAAATCTTACCTGTCAGTGCAGTCACCAATACCATTGTACCACCAGCCACCAATGCGGTCTTTTGCACAATTTCCACTCCATTTATCATTATCATTGTCCATTGTAGTGAACTTCATGCCTTTGTGATCATTTAATTCGTCATCAGTATTTCCCGAATATTTTCCCAAAATATTCAAAGCGTAACCGTTACTCTCGTTATCGATTCCAAATTTATCATATAAAGCGTATGACTCTTGATTTTTAAAATCTTTTACAATGACTTTCATCTCATGACACTGTGACTTTGTGATTTGGTGCATCTTCTCTAAGCCCATGATAAAATTGCCTGTAAGATCCCCGAATCCCTCATTGTAGTCTGACCAACCGCGTTGAAAGTCAACTTTTCCATCAACACGGCGAAGTATAACCATCCAATTATCATTGTCGCAATAGACGGGGAAGGGAGGCAGGTTTGAATTTGCTATTTCAATTGTGAAGACACCAAAACGGCCATTCGCTGCTTCTTTACAGGTTTTAGGAAACTTAGGCTTTACAGTTTTCAACTCACTCAAACAAGTATTTAATCTGAAAAATTATATTTTATAAAATAAGCAGCGATAATTTCAGTTGGCTTAACTTACGATGTTGAGATGTTCTTGGCTTGGATCGTCGCAGTTGTTAAATCTTCTTTTGTCGTTTTTAACTCCGCCAAACATTTTTGGCTCTCGACTGAATTCGTTCTTCCTTCGAGAATTTTGTTTGTCATATCGTTGAAACTACAAATAAACAACATTTTTTCAATTATGCTGAAAATAACCGTTTATATTCGACTTACCCCTTAGTCATAGCCTTCTGGTTTTCGGCCAATGAATTTCTCACAAATTCTTCAAATGGATTATTGTTCGTCTTGTTGACGTGGAAATGCGCTGTCAGTGGTGTCAACTCTTCTTGAATATTTTTCAAACTTAAAATGGTTTTAATTTAGTTGATTTAAAATATGAATGTATTTCATTTTACTTACCTCTCCGAAACAACATTAATGGTGTCCGCAAAAACGGTGCAGTTTTCATTCTGAGCAGAGTTTTCTTCAATTTGCTTACTGCAAAATAATTTTTTTATTGTTGTCTTCTTTAAATAACTCACAGAAATCAAATGTTTACCTTAACTTGAAATTGGCACTTTTTAATAGAGAATTTTCCAATTCTAATTGTGAAATTTTCAATTCTAATTTTGAGGTTTCCACTTTTAATTTCGAATTTTCAATTCCGAAATCCAAGTTGGCTTGTTTTATTTCACTACAGTCTTCCAAAGCTTTGGTCGCCGTTTGAGCAACGACACTCAATAAAACAATTATTAAAAACTTCACGCACAAATTCATTTTGATTCGCCTTCAAGTGTCTCTGACCGATGGAAAATATCAACTAAAGCTTATGAGGTTTTTGCAGTTCTTTTATGAAATTTGCTCAAGCCGCGCTTATCAGCTTATACTTAATTGCCATTTTATATATTTGTTCTGTAAGTAGCAGTTTACATGCTCGACGTTTCTTTGTTTAATATTAATAAATGCATCATGCTCTTATCTAAAGAATGTTATAATATTTTATTTGTAATAAAAAAATAATTTCTTATTTTTAGATTCCAAACCGAAATTGAAGCACTTCGAATGAATTCAATTCAAGAACCGATGACTCCTCACTCAGACCTATATTTTTTATATGATATTCACAACCATGCTTATCTGCATCTTTATGCTAATGAACTTATTGAATAAAATTAACAAATGGAAAAAAATATTGTATAACTTTATTTTTATAGATTACTCTTAAACCAAGATAACATAAGCTCTTTTACAATATTTTTTTTTTTGGAACGTCAAACTTTTTATGAATCGAAATTATTGCAAAAACCTTAACTCGACAAAGCATAAAAAGAATATAAGTTGTCAAATTAATAACCCAAATACTATCTTTCAATACAATTTTTAACAAATGTTCATAACTTTATAATTTTATAAGTGCACTGAAATATGTTGAATTATTTTTACGTTTATTAACAATGTGCAATAAAAGCTGAAACACCTGCGTGCTTGAACTTGCTTGATATAAAATTTAATTAGTTTTTACACTTGCAACCGTTGCAGTCAAGACAATGTCATAAACAGACGAAAAATGGCACAGCAATGGCTGAAGGAAGCGGAAGTAACGCGCATAAAGACAAACGGCATGGCGGAGAGAGGACAAACCACGACGTCGACAAAGGTAGATGGAAGGGCATAAATTTGGTTTTCCTTTTTTTGTTTCAACTATGGGAATATTTTTTGGCGCGAAGAAAAATCCATACGCTTTGAAGTCTCATTTTTACGCTTTATAATTTTATGGAATTTAATAGATTTGTTTTTATATTTTTTACTTTTTTAAGTATTTTATGTAATTACGTCGTCGTTGTTGTACTCGTTGGGCCAAGTAAATATTTGCATTACCGCGCAAGAATTGGCTGTTTTTATTTTTTTCTTTTTGTTCGGAATTCTTTTTTATTGACTCAACAGCGGAAGCAGCGGATGAAGTGAGTGGGCGAGCGGCGGAAGCCTTTGAAATTTGCTGCCTACTTGAGGAAACAGTAAATCGACAGTAAATAAAAGTAATGTTTAAATATTAAAGAGTTGAAAACGCACACTGACAGTCGACATGCTTAAATATTTGGCCATAAACTTGTTAATTTGTTGGCAAGCAGCCGCAAGCGTGTAAAGAATGCTTGCTTGCTTGCTTTTGCTTTAGCCTTTACTTTTGCTTGAAACTTGTTTCCTGTCATGCGTACGTGCGAGCTTTCATGAGGGTGCGTGCGTGCGTGCGTGCGTGCGTGAGTTTACATGTCATGCAATTTTGTTAGCTGCGTAAAGTTTTACATAAAAATGCGCACAAAGTAAGAATTAAGATAAAAAGATGGTTTGAGGTTTTCTTGTTTGAATAAAAATGCTTTTAGTGCATTCTATGATGTTGCAATTTATAGCAAATTATTTGCGCAATTGTTGAGCACGCTACATGACATTTCGCGGCGTTACAGTTTTCAAGCAAGCTATGCCATTTTGTTGTTGCAATTTGGCGACTAAAACATTCACTTCATTTTCGATTCGCTTTCGATTTTGTGGCAAACTTTGCAGTTGTAGTAAATTATTGAAACGTGTGCGACGTGCACAAATTTCATTTTCGATTCATTGCTTTTGTGCTCTTTTTTTTACACAAGGAGAAGAACAGAGAAGAAGTGCTCTTGCTGGCATTAAAGCGATTACACATACGCCATGTTGTGCACAATTGATGCGACGTTCCCTTTGATTTTTTGACTGCTCATGCCAAAACACTTGTGTATACTCGTTCAATTAAAATGAATGGCAAAAATAGTAATAATAAAATAGCAGTAACGCAACTGCTTCACTTCAACAGCAAACAAATTAAATGGCCAACAACATTTGGGCAAATGAATTACGTGCCTTTATTAAAGCGAATTGTCGGTAAAGCATAAAAATTCCATTGTGTTGATTTTAATATGCGTTAATGGCATCATAAAAGAGTTGTAAATGTCCAAAAAAAAAAACAAAAAACTGCCCTTCGGACAATGACGGCCTTAAATTTAATCTCATAAATTAAATTGCGTATACGTCGCGTTGTAATTCGTTTTAGTTTTTTTTTCACTTACATACATTTTTAAAATTTATTTCAATGCGCTGGCATTTACATTAGAACAAGTACCAAAGCCGACGACTGAGCGGGAAATGCTAATGGATTTAAGAAATGAAAAAGAAAAAGTTTGACTAAAACAATGCATTTGTTTAATGGAAAACCCTTCTTCAAAAGTTGTATGCTTTGTTTGCAAAGCAAAAAAAAAGGCCTCTTTCAACAGACAGCAATAAAAAGCGAAATAAATGATTTATTTAAATGGAAAATTGTTGTTTTGTTTTGGACAGAAAGAAAGTGAAAGGTCAAGTTGATGAGTTGCATTAAATGAAAATGAATACAAAAAAATAATTATAATGAAAAGAGAAGTGAATAGTAGTTGTTTGAACAAAACATTCATTTGTTCCACAAGCATTGTTTGCTCTAATGCTCAGCTCAAACGTTATGCAACAATCTCTGCATTCTACTCAACTATTTTGCTGCTTTGACAAGCGAGCAACTTCTAAAGCTCTCAGTCAACCATATTTTTAATTGTTTTGCGCCTTTTTTTTGTCCTTCCTTTCCTGTTAATTATAATAGCTTTTTGACACATTTTAATTAGCATTTGAGTGCTTAGCTCAGTGCTTTTGAGCTTATATAATGAAATGGCAAAATATTTTCACTCGCCATTTGTGTTTGTTTGTCGTTTCTATGTCAACATTTGTTTTGTAAGCGAAAATGAGATATTTTCATTTAGGTTTTGTTGTTTTGTTTTGTGTTCAAACAAAAAAAAAAGAAAAAATTATATTACATTTACACAATGAAATAAAACAATGCCAAAATTTGGCAAAAGGTCTAATTATTGTTTTTATTATATTTCAAAATTACTAATTTAATTTAATAATTTGCACAAATTTTATAAAAAGGTTACTTTTTGTCATTATTGTGTTTTTGTTTTGCATTGTTTGCAATTTTTATATAGCTACGTAATTTTATTTGACAAATCACTTTTGTATGTAAGACAAAATTTTCATAATGAAACTTTCATTGGTACCTTTCAATTTCGCTTTTTTGCGAATTCCGTCAAGTACGGACGTGTTTTTTCTTGTGCTCCGGAAAATTAACTTAAAACCCATCAGTGCAGTGAAAGATCTAATAATAATTAGTGTATATCGCGAAAAGACGCTTAGTGCGATAATTCGCACAAATCTATCAACTAATTAATCAATTGATTAGCCACAATAAACAATAAAAAACAATTAAAACCAAATCTCTATTAATACAATGAGTAAAAAAGAAATCGAAACTCGCAGTGAACTGCAGCGTAAGCAAGACGAGCGTCGGCTCTCTTTGCAACGGAACAACGCGTATTTCACCTATAACGCCGCGTCAACCGAAAATACTACAGCTCTAGAGCGATCGAGGGCAATGACCAATGTAGCGCACGAACTATTGCACGTAGCGAGCGGGAGAGCGCGTTCTTGCTCTCCGTCGCTACCGTCTACGTCTCAAACGCCACAGAGCGCCGTGTCCGCTCATCAGCAGATATGTACTGGCCAGAGAGACCTGTGCCCATCTACGACGACTAGTACAACAATGTCACTAACTACCTCAACAGTAAGTACAACAACAACTTCAACGGTATCAACTGCCAGTCCAATTGCCAATTCAAATATAACTGGCGCAACATTACCTAAAGAAAACGCAAACAAAGAAACAAAAAGGCCGGCCGTACAGACTGGAATGGATCGCTATATTCGATTTAAAAGAAAGTTGAGCCCCCTAAACTCGAAGCCGAAAATTACCCGTGTTAGCTTCAGCCTACCACCAAGCGAAACGCCTGATAATACCAACAGGTTCAAAATTCTGGCAGATAACACTTCTGATCTGGCCCCCGAAACAGAAAGCGTTAAAAGAATGCCAAAGCCACCACCAATTTACATCCGTGAAAAAAGCTGCAACGCCTTAGTCAGCAAACTTATCGAGCTTATTGGAAAGGACAACTTTCATATAATCCCCCTTGTAAAGGGAAATATACATGAAACAAAGGTACAAACTAAGTCCGAAGATAACTACAGAGTACTGTCGAAGTACCTGAGCGACAACAAAAAGAACTTCTATACGTACCAGCTAAAAAGCAGCAAAGGCCTGCAAGTCGTACTAAAGGGCATAGAGCCTGAAGTCACTCCTGCGGAAGTAATCAACGCGTTACAAGAGAAAGGATTCAGTGCCAAAACTGTTTTCAACATCCAAAATAAGGATAGAAAGCCGCAACCACTCTTTAAGGTAGAACTTAATCCAGAAAGCAAGCCGCTAAAGAAAAACGAAGTGCACCCGATATACAAACTTCAATTTCTACTGCACCGCAGAATCACCGTAGAAGAACCGCACAAACGCAATGGTCCCGTACAATGTACGAATTGCCAAGAATATGGCCATACAAGGTCGTATTGTACTCTGCGCCCCGTGTGTGTAGCTTGTGGAGAGCTTCACGACATTACACACTGCCCAGCGAGCAAAGACGACGCCAGCACAAAAAAATGCGCCAACTGTGGTGGTAACCACACAGCTAACTATAAAGGTTGCCCAATATACAAGGAACTGAAAACACGAATCCACCAGCGAGTGACCACTACACGCTCTCAAAACGCACAGCCTACATTTACACCATCTAAATTAAACCCAGACGTTTTCTTTTCGACCGCAGCCAGATCTTCACTTGGCGGAATCTCAACCAAAAACGTGACATTTGCCAGTGCTCTAAAATCAGGACTGGTTCCCCCTACCCCAAACACGCCGAACCCACAACTAGCACATGCAGATTTAAACGCGACTCAACACCACCAAATGCCGGGGCAGCAACAAAACAACTTTGAAGCAATGTTATCAACCATGCAGCAAAGTCTAATGGAGTTTATGTCTTTTATGCGGACAACTATGCAGGATTTAATGCGTAACCAAAATCTACTGATACAAATGCTGATTTCACAACAGTCCAAATAAACCATGCCTTCCCTACGCATATCTACGTGGAATGCTAATGGCGTCTCACAGCACAAACTTGAGCTAGCTCAATTTCTACTTGACAAACACATTGACGTAATGCTACTCTCAGAAACACACCTCACAAACAAATATAATTTTAACATACGAGGCTACGTATTTTATGGAACAAACCATCCTGATGGTAAAGCACATGGGGGGACTGGTATTCTGATTAGAAACCGTCTCAAACACCACTGCCATAGAAGATTTGCAGAAAACTATCTACAGGCCACATCTATAAACATACAATTAGATAGTGGTAACCATCTAACACTAGCCGCCGTATACTGCCCACCTCGCTTCAATATATCTGAAACTGAGTTTATGCAGTTCTTTAACACACTCGGAGAACACTTCATAGCAGCAGGAGATTACAATGCCAAGCACACTCACTGGGGATCTCGTCTAGTGTCCCCAAAAGGAAAACAATTATACAATGCAATTATAAAAGCCAGCAATAAGCTCGACCATCTCTCTCCCGGCAGACCAACATACTGGCCGGCTGACCCCAATAAACTACCCGACCTAATTGACTTTGCAATAACAAAAAATATTCCCCGAACCCTGCTAAGCGCCGAAAGTCTTTCAGATCTCTCGTCTGATCACTCGCCTGTATTAATTAACCTACTTCGACATCCAAAAACCGTAGATCAACCAATTAGATTGACCTCGCATAAAACCAACTGGGTCAGTTACAAAAAATATTTTAGCTCACACATTGAGCTAGATCCTCCCCTAACCGTTGCAGCTGAGATCGACAGCTTCGTAAACAATCTAGAATCAGTCTTCGTTACCGCAGCTCGTATCTCAACACCTCAAACGGCGCAAGCTCCACGTAACCAAAAGAAGACGAATCTACAAATCGAGCAGCTCGTTATCGAAAAGCGACGCTTACGTCGAGAATGGCAATCAACCAGATCGCCATCTGCACGACATAGGCTTAAGAGCGCCGCACGCAACCTCTCTAAAGCGTTAAAGCAAGAAGAAGCATATACCCAACGCCGGTACATAGAACAACTATCCACATCCAGTACAAGAAACTCACTGTGGAGAGCTCACCCAACCCTAAGCTCACCGACAGAAACAGTGATGCCTATAAGAAACCCTGCAGGCGGCTGGGCCCGCAGCGACGAAGATAGAGCAAGAACATTTGCCGCCCACCTTGAAAATGTGTTTCAACCAAATCCTTGCACAAATGCGACTACACTACCAGCATTAACAAACGACGCCGAGCCTCAACGTGACCCAATCGAGTTTCGACCAAACGAAATCGCTAATATTATCAAAAAGGAACTGAACCCAAAAAAATCACCGGGCTGCGATTTAATAACCCCAAAAATGATTATTGAGCTCCCATATTGTGCTGTTTGCACTATCGCGAAGCTCTTCAATGCCATCACTAAACTTGGCTATTTTCCAGAAAGATGGAAAAAGTCTATCATCATAATGATACCAAAGCCAGGAAAAGACCACACGATTCCCTCGTCGTACAGACCTATAAGTTTATTATCGTGTCTATCAAAACTTTTCGAAAAATGCGTGCTAACTCGGATCAACTCATTCCTGAGAACACACAACAAAATCCCTTCACACCAGTTCGGCTTTCGTGAAAAACACGGAACTATTGAGCAGGTTAATCGCTTAACATCAGAAATACGAAGCGCGTTTGAAAATCGAGAATACTGCACAGCAATATTTTTGGATGTCTCACAAGCATTCGACAGAGTTTGGTTAGACGGTTTAATGCATAAAATTAAAACAATGCTTCCAAACAACACGCACAAGCTACTAAAGTCATACCTCTACGACAGGAAGTTTACAGTGAGATGTAACAGTGATATGTCCGACGACCACACCATTAGAGCTGGAGTTCCTCAAGGTAGCGTACTCGGTCCTACGTTATATGTCCTCTACACATCAGACATCCCAACAAGCAGACGTCTAACAACATCCACCTTTGCTGACGATACAGCTATTCTCAGCCGTTCCAGATGCCCTATGCAAGCAACAGCGCAGTTAGCTCTTCACCTGGTCGACATAGAAAAATGGCTAGCTGACTGGCGAATAAAAGTCAACGAACAAAAATGCAAACACGTTACGTTCACTCTAAACAGGCAAGATTGCCCACCGCTGATGTTAAACAACACTACGCTTCCGCAAACAAACGAAGTGACATACCTCGGAGTACATCTCGATAGAAGACTCACATGGCGCAGGCACATCGAGGCCAAGAGAACGCATTTAAAACTAAAAGCAAATAGCCTCCATTGGCTTATCAACGCTCGCTCTTCCCTTAGTCTTGACTACAAAGTCCTGCTCTACAATTCTGTTCTCAAACCTATCTGGACCTACGGCTCCCAGTTATGGGGAAACGCTAGCAGTAGCAACATTGAAATCATTCAGAGAACCCAGTCAAAGATATTGAGAACCATCACCGGGGCACCGTGGTATGTTCGAAACGAAAACATACAAAAAGATTTAAATATTCAACCAGTCAGAGATGTAATAGCAGAACTCAAGGAACAATACTACAGCAAGCTTTCTTCGCACCCTAACCATCTCGCCAGAAGATTAACAAGGTTGAGCAGCCAATCCCGTCTTCGTCGAAATGACCTTCCAACCCAGCGATAGACCCTAGGGCCCCGCAACCTATCTGCAGTTCAAAAGAACTGCTAGTTAATATATAGGCATAAGATCTGCAAACTTATTGTTAGTCTCATAAAGAGAAGATTCAATAAATAAAGCAAAGTTTTAATAAAAAAAAAAAAAAAAAAAAAACCTTTCAATTAATCACTGCCTTGGCCAGAAGAGGGCATTGACATTTGGCTAATTAATCAGTGTAGCTAAGCCAAAAGTGACCGAAATCTTCGAAGGAATTTAACTAAAAAAAAAAGTGCAAAAACAAAAACAAAAACCAAAGCATTGTGGTTAACTTAAAGCCACAAAAACAATAGCGTACAATAACCGAGCCAAGTAATTTAAAAGTTTTTCAATACAAACCGCAAGAACCAAAATTCAAAGTCGGTCAGTGAGTTGAAGAGCAGACTAAAGAGAGGAAGCAGCAGCAGCAGACGAAGAAAAACTTTTTAACAAAAAAAAAACGTGTTAAATTTTATGCAAGACGCAATAAAAAAAGGCCAGAAATGAGTTATGTGCTTTGCATGCAAAATTAATACAAGATAACTAACACACACATACACAAATATATGTATATATGTATATACACTTACTATATCTAAGAAGCATAAACAAAAGTCATGTCAAGTGCGGCGCAAAGTTTTTCTGCCAACAAAAGTTTATAGCGCTTGAACGAGAGTAGAGGCAAAAGATGAAGAACAAGCAGTAGAAGCACACAGCAGGAAGTGTAAATATGTTATCGGTCAGGTGTTGAAATATGCCACAACCCGAAAACGTTTGGCAAAAGTTGCTTCAATTGTTGTTCTTGCTTTAGTTTCAGTTTCAGTTGAGCCAACAAAACAATGCAAAGTAAAACAAAAACAAAGCTCAATGAAATTATGAAATTATTTTCAAACGTTTGTCACTTTTGGCAAAATTTAATTGAATTTGGCCGAAAAATTTTGTACGCAGCTGCGCTGTCAGACACGAGGACGCATGTCTTGACGTTTTGTTGAAACTAATTTTGGAAATTTATTATCATTATTTTTGCATACAGTAAAATGTGAGCGCAGCTGATGCCTCAAACATGATACAACACAGCCCGACTGACGTGTCTAAGTTCAGTGTAGGTCTAAAGTAACAAAAATTTAATAAGAAAAAACAAAAATATAACAAAATAAATTAATGCATTTTTTTTTTTGCTTTGGCTTACACCTTTAAGCAAGCACTTTCTTTTGCGATTTTTAATAGATTAGATTTCGTTTTTTTTTTTAGTGGTTTTTGTTTTTGCCTTTGGTTTGCTGACTTTGCGGTTTCGGTTCGACAGAACAAAAACAAAATAAATAAAAAAGGACAACTCAAATCAGTTGACCTTAAAGGATGCCAAACTTCAGGCCTTTTTTTGCGTTTGCATTTTATTGTATTTTTGTTTTTTTTTCGTTGCTTTTAATATTAGAAAAGGTGCTCAATAAAATTGTTGTGTCATGTGTGTAAGTGTGTGTGTGTGTTTGTAAAGGGTTAAAGGCGCCACAATAACATTTATTTAGCAAACTTAAACAGCATCCAACAACAATAACAACAACACCAACAATAAAAACAAAAAAGTAAACGATTTTGTGCACGCCATTAAAATGCGGAATTAATACGTCCCTAATGTTGTGTAAAAGTTCCTTGGCAGATTTTGTTGTTTTTGACTTTAAAACGATAAAAGATTTTTTTGTTGTTTGCTGAATGCAAATTTGAGATTTCATTTCGCAAATTGACTCAAGTATGAGCTGTATTTTTTTAACTAAGCAAAACTATTCAAATTTTGGCATTTTTTGTTATGAACAATTAAATTAAAATACATAAATTTATACATGCATAATAAAACAAATTTGTGTAAAATGTCCATGGAAGTATAAAATTTATTCCTTTTATTGTCAAAATTGCTGAACGTTTTTCAGTAGTGATCTATAAATCTTGTCAGAAAAGTTCAATCAATGATTTTTAAGGTCGCATGTTACCTTTGAAACACATAAAACGGTCTTCTATTCAAAGATAAATAAATATTGATCACTTTTAAGATTTATATGAAAAATTATCAAATTTGTATTCTATGTGATTGGCATTTTAAAATAATTAACGATCTCAAAAAGTTTCCCCCTAATCTTATGAAAATAAAAATTAATTGTGTAATTTACTAAAAATTCAAGCAAATCAAAATTTTAATTACAATTATTAATTCATTTTGTATTTGAAACGACTGAAATTTTAATATTTTTTTATGATATTTACAACTTGGTCATCGGATTAAGAAGATTATGGCAAATGTCATAATAAGTGTGGACAACATCCTTGAAGTTTACTTTTCTATAATTAAAGTTTGTTGTGGCTTTTCAAATGCTTTCATGGTAAAACTTGATGTAAAAGCTTTAAGCTTCTTGTACTCATGACTACGACAGCAAAACTGATTTGGAAATGAAAAGCTATGAACAACTTTTAGGACCAACAGAACTTTGTGACTTTGACATTCTCCTTTACTATTGAAAACTAACTCAGATATTTTTTTCAGGACAATTTGAGATAACAAATCGGAATTTATCAATATAAGTGTGTCTACTTATCTCTCTATTTGTTTACCAAATTGTCCAACAACACATTTTTCTGTGCATATGTTCATCCGTCAGTTCTTATGTCCGGACAAGTGCTTTATAAGCGACAGATGTGAGTTTCAGCACCAAGTCTTTTATAAGACAAATAAATTTATATTTAAATAGCTTTGTAGTCTCAACATTTCTTCTTCTTATACCACAAACAAACAAAAATTATCTTAAACGTCGCAACTTGGAATTATGAACATTAACGCCGCTTAAAAATTACGTTAAAAGTAACTGTAAAAAAAAGTTAAACCGCAAATAATTTAGCATAAAAACATTTTCTTTTTAGGCTTTGAAGTTTATGCCAACAACGAAAATCAAATTAACAAACATAATGAAAGTCACTGACAAAGTAGATTTTTAGCTTGACTGCTTCGGTCGAAGTGGGCGAACGGAAATGTGTGTGCGTGTGCGTGTGTGTGTGTGGGTGTGCGTGTAGGTTGATTGCATGTGTAAGCGTTAAAGTGGAGCTTTAATAGAGTGTTGAGGTGGCAAAGTTGGAAATGACTTTGGCAAATAACAAGAGAATTGAGAAGAAGCTTAGTAAGTAAAGAAAACCAGAAAGTGTGGTCGACGGTCTGTAGGCGGAGGAGGAGGAGGAGCAAATGTATCAGCACGTGTCGGCTAAGACACGTTTATCGAAAAGATGCTGAGGCATGTGACAGATATCAATATGTTGTTAATTAATTAAATTTTGTTATGTGAGATATTTCAGTCGAAATGTTCTTGAGCACCTTTTTGCATGTGGGGAACAATATTTAATTGAATGATTGAATTATACGAAACAAAAAAGGATCGGAATAAATTACCTGACGGTATATTTTGAACTAAATGTTTTACCTTTTCAACAATGTGCATATTGAAGTAATTGTGTTGCATACTTCTAGGCAGCTATAAATTCTAACAATATTGTTATTGTGACATATCATATGTATAGTGCCTAAATCACTCTTTTCAAGTTTTCTTGCAGTTCCCAATATATAAGTAGCAAGTAAACGATGAGTGCTGAAGAAGATAGAAGGTGCACTTGCAGGCTACAATCATTCAATCAGGAATGGCTTTCGAGGTAATGATGGCAAAAAGATGGTTTGATTAATGAAGAGTTTAGAGTTGGAAGTTTTAATCTAAAAGTAATATTCATTTAAATAAAATTTAACTTTAATACTAACATAAACTTTTCTTGCTTACAACAACAATACTTATTATACAATTAAAGTCTAAAATATATTCTAATTGAGATTCATTTGTATTATTTACTATAAGTAAGCTTAAGGCTCCCAGCTATAGCTTCTTTTTTCCTTTGCTTCTCCTTTTATTTTATTATATTAGAGAAGTTTGTAAATAAATAAATAAATAAATATTCTAATTGAAATATACATGGTCATTTACATAGTCTATGATAAGTAGCACACAAAAAGATTTATTCACTTCGCAAGCACTTGGAATTTTGAAATATTCTTGTGGTTATGTTGATATGTTTGCTTTACTAACGCGCTTAAAATCATTGTTTCTAAGCATTGCGCATTAAAAGCGCTTTGAAAAACAATCAATTACACAATAATCTTCGCAAGCAGACAAGTTCAAAGTGTACGACAAAATGATAACTTAAGCCAAATCAAACAACTTAAGCGACAACAAAAAAAAAAATAGGAATAGTAAAAAAGAAATCATTGCCACAACTAAAGCCAAATGAGAATGAAAACAAAAAAGTACATGAGCAAATGAGTAAAAGCCGCTAAAATAATAACAAAAATCAGCTGTTGACAACAAATGTGTTTGCCAAACAACAACAACAACAACAAAAATCACAGGCAATGAAGCAACGAACTCGCTCGGCAAAAAAACAACGCAGGAAATAACATACAAGCAAAGCAATGACACTAAAGCACACTAACACAAATACAATGAAAGGCAAAAAAGCTTTTCAAACACACACACACACACACACATACACACACGTGCAAAAGAACTCTAAAAGCTTTCGCCGTTATGTCGACGAAGCAAAGAAGAACTTCGCGTTTCACTTTCACTTGATTTCTGTTTCGAGCAATCAAACAGTTCCCGAGCAAATTTCAAAGCGTTTGGTTGTCCTAAGCGGAAGTCGCCATTTTGCTTTTGGTCGTTCGCGCGCGCATGCATCGCACGTTTGTGTCTGAGTGTTTGTATGTGTGTATATACATATGTATATGTATGTCAGTTTGTGTGCAGTATCACTGATTGCTTGCCAGCTTGCATGAGAGCAGTCAAACTATGCGTTTAATGTTAATGCACAGCAGCGGTAGTAAAGCAACAACGACAACCATAAGAACAATAATAAAAAAATTCGCGACGTCAACAGCATCAACAACAACAACAAAGAAACTTGAAGTTATTCAAACTCTTGTGCGCTTTAATTCTTCATTCATTTTCAAAATGTGTGCTAAATTTTAAAGTGCCGAAAAACAAAATTCGAAAACAATAAATTTTTTGAATGAAATACACTTGCTTCTGCTTAATAATAAATTATGACTTATTTGTTAGTGGCTTGTGCTTGTATGACGAGAACATAATTGAGCGTAAAACACAAATATTTCATGTGTAAATTTATCACGTTGCCGCAAATATTTTTTGCAAATTAATGAATATAGTTGCAAAATTTAATGTTGCATACTTGTGTGCGCGGCAACGATGCACGAAATGTGAGCTGCCTTGAAATTTGAATTTAACATGAACTTACAGCAAATATGCACAATTACGAACACGCGCGCAACTAAATAATAAACAAGTTACGCATACGCCATGTTGTGCGTCAAGTGACCTGGTTAACGCCAACAGACGTTAAGTTCAATTGCCATTGCTTTCTTCTGCTTCGCTCATTGCAATTTGTTTTGGTTTATTTTACTCTGTTCTGTTTTTTTGGAATGTCTGTTTGTTTTTTTTTTTTTGGGGAATTTTCAGTCAAGAATTTCTGAAGCAATTGACTGAGTTTTCTGCATGACTTTCAACTTTGCCAACAAGTGCGTTGTACGTGACAGCATTTCACATTTTTCTCTAGCATACTTTCGTGCGCACATTCAACACTATTCAAAGCGAAATGTTTAAAGTTGAAAATTTAATATAAACAAAAAAAATAAAATGTGTGCTTTAACTAATATACTCGTATACTTATTTAACGATGCTCTGCAAAAATAACATAAATATACCTAAAATACCAAAGCGTGTAAAAGAAGTAAAAAAAAATAACAAAACTCTTGTTCGTTAACACTTTGAAGCAATGTGAATTAATTAAGCATAGCAACGCTTAAATAGCTATTGAAGTTTTGCCAACGAGCGAAGATTTAACGTATAAGAAAGAAAAAAAATAAAAACTGAATCTAAGAAAAGGATTTCATTCTAAGACAGCAAAACAATACGAAAGTAAGACGCCAACTGAACGGCAATACAACAAAAGAATCGACGAGGCATTTCTTTGTACGTTTTTGGACACAAACGAGCAAAGCGGATTACTTTTGTGTGTGTTTGTTTCTTCTTCTTCCGCTATAGACCGCAGACGAGTGTCTCAACTATGAACGTACGTGTTGAAGCATAGATGCTTTGACAGAAACACACACACATGTATACGCTTCAAGTATTGGGTGAGTATGTTTAACTATTTTGTAAATATTAGCCACTTGTTCGACTCGTTACGCATACGCACTGTAGGCGTTCTCTTTGATTTAAGTTGTCAGTTGCGTTGCACTTTGCCTACAGAAAATGCTTTTGGGGCTTTGTGCTGATGAGTTTATTTGGCGTATGATTTGTGCGTAATTTGTTATGCTTCACTGATGCTTGATGGGCAGACTAACCAACCAAACGCCTGTTCAACCCACAGTCATTCAGTCTGTCTGTTTGTCTGTATCTTATGCTACTTATTAAATGCGATTTGGGTCATTTGTTAGCTGAAGGTCGTGCATTTGGCTATACAATTTGGCTGTGTCAAAGCTGCTGTTACATAAGGATTATGTGGTGAGGCAAATTTCGTATTCCTTTTCAAGCTTGGCGTACAAGATTAGACATGCTTAAGGCCTAACAAAGTGGATCAATTTCGATTATGGCATGTGCGTAATATTATTGGCACAAAGCTAAAACGCAAACTTTGAAGGAAACGCGCATAATTAAGGCGACAAATCGTTGAAATTATATGCTGCCAAAAAAATTCTTTATTTCACGGTTAAGTAAAAAGTTCGCAAAAATTTTTTTTAATTTAAATAAATGTTTTCATAAAAGAATAGCTAAAGCTTTTGTTGATTTCATATATTCCATATATTTCAACGTCTTTTATGAGCACTTTGCGTGTCAATAGACAATGAGAGAAAGATAGCGTAAAAAAACAATGCAGTAAATCACAAAAAATGCATAAAACGCAAGATTGGCATAAACTGCATAAATCAGATGACATTTTATGATGTGAATACGCCCCAAAAGCGATATAAAAATAAACGAATAAATTTGGAATCAAATGTGAAAATTTTCTCAATGAAAAAATTGCAAAAAGCAAAAGAAAAGACGCGCCCAGCAAAAGATGACACGATATGTATGAAATATGCAAAAGAAGTTGATACAAAGATTTGTTAGTCACTGCAGGATGCATGTCAAATATCACTTAACGAACAAGCGAATAGGAAGTTCATATGTTATGTAAAATGTTGGCCTCAAAATCAGTACAATGGAAAAGAAAAAACTTTCATTTTTGTCATTAAGAAGTAGAAAATGAAGCATTTTGTATATAGAAGGCCGTGGCCGTTGGCTTGAGTTCGTCGCCTGGCAAACTTCTCTGACATATATACAAAAGAACAAAAGATATGCGCAACTAAATCAGCTTAGTTGAGTTGACAGCAACAGTTTAGCTCATGTGCAATCAATTCTTTATGTGCGTTGCCTAATTCAATTGCCAGGCAACAAAGTTTGTTTGTGTCAGATTTGATTAGCATTTGTCAAAATAAGAAAAAAAAAAAAAAACAAAATGAAAGAAAAGAAAAGGAAAGAAAAATTTTGGAATGAGAGCAATTTATGTGCCGATATCTTCACATATGTATGTATGTATGTGTAGGTGTGTGTTTGAGTAATTTATAGCTTCGCTGCCGTTTCAAATTTTGCTAGCTATCAATGCTGTATGAGTATGAGCAAGCCATTGAGTGCGTTTGTCTGTGTTAACTTATTGATTTATTGTTCGATTGTTGAATTGCGATTTGCGCTTTAAACATTAATAAGCAATTTTGGCGCTTTCGTTGTGTCAGACGCCCACACATGCCGACGGCAAAGGCCGTATTTTTTTTTTGTTATTTTTCGTTTATTATATTTTGTTTGTTTGTTTCATCTGAATCGACAACATTACGCAGCAAGTTGCTTCTACTCGTTTGTTTGTCTGCTTGCATAACAAAAAAACTTTTTCATATTTGCCTTTGACTTTGGCCGAGCCTCAAGTTAAGAATTGTGCTACAAAACTTGTTAAACAACACTTTATGAACTTCGCTCGGCGTTTTTCTTTGTTCTTACTTTAAACAGAAGGCACAAATAAAAATAAGAAAACGAAGTAGAAGCAGAAGCAGCAGCAGAAGAGGGAGGAATGTTAGGAAAGCGTTAAGTTATAAAAGAAAAAAAAGAAAAGTTGCAAAAACAAATGTTTATGCTGCGTTGCTTTTTCGTGTTTTGTTGTCATTTTGACTTAAATTTTTCTTCGGCTTATTTTCTTGAGTTTTGCTGAAGCACTTGACTCGCCTCGACATGACTCGACTTGACTTGAGTTTGTTTAATGCAAGCCTTGTCTTTGAGTTTGGGTTTTGGTTTGTTACTCTCACTTGAGTTACTTTCACTTGTGTTTGCTTACGAGTCTTTTTGCTGAAATTTTGTTTCATTTTATATCAAATGAAAACAATTTGCAGTCTACAAACGAGCGTTAAAATCGAAGAAGTTATCGCTCTTTTAGGTGGCATCAAGGTGAATCTAAACGTTGCAAGTGAGGCATATAATTTGATTGAAATTAAAGTTATTGTTTTGAAAAAAAAAAAAAAAAATGGGAATTTTATTACTTTATGATGACATAAAAAAATTTTTATTATTTTATAAGCGGCTATAAGAAATGATACATGTTTGATTTGATACTTCAAAAAAGTATGGAAACATGTTATTTTTAATTTGTTGATTGACAAAAATTTTAGACAATCACTTTTATGTGTTGTTGTTATGTAATATTTATTGGGTAAAATAATTAAATTTTAATAAAATATTATCATTTTGCTGTTCTATGCTAATTAAAATACCTTAAGAGAAAATTCTTATCGTTCTTTCATTTTATATTTGAATAGAAAACAACAAGAAGCCATAGTTTTTTTTTATACCGTTTAAAAAAAATAAAAATCTATTTTCAAATAATTTAAAGTATTTATTTAAAAATATCAAACTCAAATTTCAAATTATTATTTATTTATTTTCCTTTATCATTTCAATAAGCTTAATGTCAGAAGTCGTTACAACAAGCTTCATTCCGATCCAAATGTTATCGCTGAATTCCACAAGGCTCATAAATATGTCCAAACCATTCACTAATCCTTTTATCAAGCGCTTTCACACCTAATCAATAATAATGTTCTTTCTAAACTTCTTTGGAATACTTTTTTTTTATTTAAGCGAAATTTTTGTTATTATAGAATTATGTATATTTATTAAAATGAAGTTCATATTTGCTAAACTTTCAATTTACTTTAATGAGTAACGAAACTTTAATGATAATTTTATTATTTTTTGTGTGTCGATATTGACTATGTGCATGATTAGGAAGTAACAGACATAATGTTTTTATTGCTTATGACTTTTGCTTAACAAAAGATGATAGCATAAATGTTATTGAATACAGATTACATTCATTTCATCTGTCATATGTTTTATTTATTGTTTATTGCTTATTGGCATGAAAGTATGCAAGAAAAAAGACCTGAACCTAGACTTCAGCCTGGCGACTACGACTATGTTACATTGATTTTGAAGGCACAACGAAAAGAAAACCGTTACATACCATAAACGTAAAGAAAACAAAAACAACAACAACAACAAGAGCAACAAAAAAGTTAGCAACTCGTTATACAAATCAACAATGCCACTTGAATGCTAATGAAAGGCTGCCCAACGCTTTCGGCCTTCTGTGTGTGTGAGCATGTCTACGACTTTGTCTGTCTGTCTGCCACGCTGCGCCCCTTTACAATAACTGCTGTCTCTTTCACGCAAATTGTACGTGCGTGCATTTATATTTAAATTTTATTTTCTTATATATTTTTTTTTGTACTTCAAGAAGTCAAGAGTGCTTTTGCAGCCATTTTGCTATTTGTCCATATACATTGTATTTTTCCCTCTTTCTTACTCGTTTTTTATCTCACTTACACTTATTTTTTTTTGGTTTTTTTTTTTTCTTTATTTTTTGTATGTTGCTTTAAAAATTATGTTAATTTATATGGTGTGTTTTCATTTAAAAATAAAATACAAATAAGAGCCCACAATAAGGCGAAGTAGAAGAGAAGAGAAACAACAACAATATCAGCAGTCAATGAAAAGTTGTTTTTAATTAATTCTTTGGCACTTTTGTAATCCTGTGTACTTTGTATGATTTAATTTTTTCGGCCAAAAGTATTTATTATTTATTTTTTCCTGTTGTTTGCCACTTTTAAAATGTTTTCTTGACTTGTAAAACAGAAAAAGAGAAGAAAAACAGTCAAGAATTTTTTTTAAAAATAAAACAATCAATAAAATTGTTAGTAAAATTTTCACTTAAATGTTTTGAAGACGAAGAAATAAATACAAAGCATTGACATAAGTTTCAAGGAACTTTATTGAAAAAATAAAGAAATTATATAATAAATGACAGGTAAACAACAGCACAACAACAAGGACATAAACACACACACACACTCAGCGTTTTGTTGAGCGCACAATTTAAGTTAATGTCGTATTAAGGTTTTCTAACGTTATTCAATTCAAAGCGCACATACAACAACAAAAGCATTTTAAAGACGCACGCGACTTTGTTGCTTTAATGCGTGCTTTTAAAAATAGCAACAGACAACAGAAATTACAGAGAATGAAGTAAGCTTGCGGAAGTCACAAAAAATAAATATCAAAACAAGCTTGTTTTCATTTCGGTTTCAACGAAGCGTTTACGTCCTACGCTATGTCATGTAAAATCAAGGAAACGAAGAAAGTTTTCAGAGTTAATTAATATTATTTATTTTTTTTGCAATTATTTTTATTGTCAAGACATTATTTTATAGCCCCTAAGGCTGATTAATGTTTTAAAAATAATTTCAGAAAAATATATACATATATATTTTTGATACAATATATAAAAAAAACTTGAATCAGTTTTACAGACTACAAAATATTGATTTAATAATTCCAAAAATTAACGCAAATTGAAAGAAATCATAAAATAATTAATCTGATTACTGGCAAATGAGAAGGTCCCTTGGCTGAACCTTTCTAAGTCGTCTTTGTAATGTTTAACGGGTCAAAGATATGGAAGGGAATTTTTATAAGAGCAAAGGTTGATCATTGTAGTGACTGCAGTGAAAATAGACTTCATCCAAAACAGTTGAAACAACAAAGTCGACATGTAGTGTCGAGCTACTTACGTGCAATGGAGCGACATCGATGATACTCAAAGTTCTGTTCAAATACAAATAAAATTTTAGTCGTTACTCTGAAAATTTAAAGAGAAATCGACTCGCGTACCTTTTTTTTTTTGTTAGTGCTATCGATACTCCCTTTATGTGCGCCAAAGTGTATTAAAACAAAAAAAGCAAACCAAAGTGCTTGCAGAGCTACAGCGAGGGGGAAAACGAGTGAAAGAGGGTGTGAGAGAGGTAGCGTGTGAGTGAGTGAGGGAACGAATGAGTGAAGGAGCGATTGAGTGAGTAAGAGATCGGAGATGAGAGGAAGCGAGCGTGTATTCGCACGGCTTGATAAATAAGTGTGCGTCTGTTGTCGTGCCTGACAGTCTGCGTATGTGTGTCAGCCGCTTGCGAATGCTACTTTCTACAACACACACACACACACACACACACATAGACCTTGTTATTTATAGCGCATGATTTAGGTTTGTGGTTTTGCACACACACTCACGCCACACACACATACACACTGAAACTCATAACTTCACTGCAAGTGTGTCAAGTATGTTGTCATTTTTTTTCTTTTATTTTTTTATTGCTAATTTTATTTTTTGTAACATATAATTTATGAAAGTTTTCTGTGTGTGCTTTTCTGCCAAATTAAAGAAAACAATATAATCGCAAAAAAATAATAAATAACATTTTCACACACACACAAACACACGGAGAACGATAACCGCATTTAAAATTCATTGCATAGTTTTAAGCGCATACACATTTATTATCGAAATGTCAACTTGACAAATACAAAAGTTGAATTTTTGTTTATATTTATATACAAAAAGCATTTAACTAAATTACATGTTCAATTCAACAGACAAAAGAGAAACAAATAAACAAGCATTAGCATATGACAAAAGTGGGCGTGGCTTGTGTGCACATGCAATGAAATTAAGTCAAGAATAAATTTGCTCAAATGATAAAAATGAAAACCAAACAATTTTACAAAGCATTGACTACATGAGCGTTGATTATGCTTAAGAACATTAATATAGAGAACAAGTAATCTTGCTGCTTCATCTGGCAAGCTCATTAATTGAAAAATGCTTAAGCAGTCAATTAAACAAGAGACATCTTCATGCTAGGCCAAGGCTTACGGTCAAGACTTTATGTCTTCAAAGCAAGTAAGCAAAATAAAGATGCCTGAAAAGTTATAATAAGCAGCATGAACTTGTGTCTCAAAGCTTGCAATTAACGTGTCATTAACGCGCCACGTCCATCAACACCTAAGCTTTTGCTAATTGTGATTTATTGACGCTTATAGGTAAACGAAAAGTAACAGCTTGTGTGTGTGTGTGTGTTGAAAGCACGTTGCACAAATGATTTGTGTGCAATTAAAGGTTTTTGTGTTAATTTGTCTCATTTTTCTATTAAACGCACAAAAAATAACAAAAACAAAAAAGAAAAAAGTAAGAAAAAGAATTTGAAAAGACAAAAGTCACGCGGCGTTGATGGCAACGATGACGACAATGACGACAATGGCCAACAGTCGGACATGATTAAATGCGTCTAATTAATGGCATTCAAGGCAAGCGTATAGAAGTACATGAGGCAAGATGGCGAATGTGAAAAGAGGCCAACGACGACGACGACGTGGACACATTATGGTCATAATTACACAACACACTTCGTTCTATTTTCCACAGTCATTTGAGACAATTACAAGTGAAACACACAGACATAAATAGAGGGAGAGTGAGGGCGGGATATTATATAAAGCACAGCAATGTTCATGTAATGCGCCAAAGGCATTGAACGAAGGCAAAGGCAAAATCTGCAAAGGCCACACTGACAAAGGCAACAAGCTAATCAAGTTAAAATGACATACACTGTAGAGCAAACGTAAGACAAACGTAGAGTCAGACGGACAGACAGGCGGGCAATTATATTATTATGAACGTAAAGGAAGAAATCACTTTTATTTGTTATTTTTTTTCGTAAATTTTTAATATCTTAATTATTTGTCGTCTTGACTTGAGAATTTTATAATTTGAAAATTTAAATGACAACAATTTGTAGCCATAAAAAAAAAAGAAAAGTACAAAAGAAAAGAAGAAGCACTTGTTTGCATGAGGCACACACAGAGACAATAATAAACAGTTTGTCAAGAAAGTGTTCTTCCAAAAATAAAAAAAATCACAAAAATTATTATCTTCCATAAAACACCGTTTTATTTTAATAGTTAATTTTTTTTAAATTTTCTATGATTCCTGAAATTGTAGAATAAATAAAATAAATAACCATTAAATACTATTTTAATAAATTAAAAACAAAAATCAACCAAAGAGTTCGTCCAAATGTTTTGAAGTGTCTGCTTTTTTCAATATTTATTTAATTTTTTGTCAAATGTAATATTCGTTGTCATATGAGATCAACAACTCGGCCAATTTCTCCTGAATGCGTGATATAAATATATAGAAGAATGTTTTATGAGTTATTAAATGAGCCCAAACATTTTCAATTGGCTTCAGTTCAGGGCTTTGAGCAAGTGTATCCATCATCATACTATAATAAGATCTTGTCCATAGTCTAAAGATTTTTGCCTTATGCTTTTGTGTATTTGTCTTGATCGAAATCCAATCATCGCACTTAAATAACCTAGAAAATAATATTTTATTTTGTAAAAATACTTTCTTGACATACTGTACATGTATGTACGAACACTGAGAGTTCAACAGGCACAAAATGAAATTTTAAATTTGTTATACTTCTGGTCTATGTTGTTGTTGTTGTTGTTGTGACAGTGACAAATTGCAAGCGCTCTTAAGCAAATACATGTTGTCGAAGTCACGGCAAGCCAAAGTCAAGACAAGTAAAGCTTAAAATGCCAAAAAGACATTTTAAATAAACGTGAGTTCTTTATGTCATACAAGTATGTGTGTGTGTGTGTGTTCATGTTGATGTATGTGCGAAAAAAGAAAATCTAAGTCAAAGCAATTTTGGACAAGTTTATGACTTGTAGTTGAAATTATATGTTGCATACTTATGAGCGCTTCCGACGGCGTCATCATCATCAACAACGTAATTTTCGTCTTCTGCTTTGCCAAACAACAACAACAACAACAACTGAAGTCATTATATGGCACGCCCATTTTGCACATTGCACGTCGTGTTAGTTATGCCGGTAATGTCGTTAATATCACATTGGCTTTTTGCTAATTTTGTATGCGTTGCACAAATTCAAGCTCATTATGGTACACGAAAATTGCGTTAAGCTCAATCAGACAGCAAACGTTGCTCGGTCGAGCATCGTTGGCCTGCTTGCCAGTGTGTGTGCGCCATTAATTATGCAACAAATAAGCCGCTGTCAATGTACTTAACACCCTTTGTCTGACAGCGGGCGACATGGCAAAGGCAATCTCGGACTAAGGCAGACTGGCAACGAAGCAAAGCCAAGCCAAGCCAGGTTGCTTATACGCCACGTTGACGTTGTGCTTTGCTTTGCTTACTTGCCGCCTTCGACTATCCTTATACTTGCTTGCTAATGTCCTTGCCATGCGGAACAGTACGTAAATCCAACCTTTCAATGTCAAACGGTGTTGTAATTGTGTCATCGCTGTTGTCGCTGCTGTTGTTGTTGTTGTTGTTGCTACTGCTGCTGCTCATGCTTTTGCTTTTGCTGTTGATGCAGTTTGTTAGCTTAAATAACATGCAACGACAACAACAACAAGAGCAACAAATTTTTGCTGTAACAACAATGAGCATCCTTGTTGCAACAGCAACAACAATAATAAACAACTGTCGCCACCGCCACCACCGACAACAACAACAACAACTACAACAACAACAATGAAGCACAACCAAGTGCGCCACAAATCTACGCAAATGAATTTACTTCTTCTTCTTCTTTATCCTTTCTTTTGCTTACACTTTAGGGTTTTTTTTTTTTTTTGTGCACCTATCCAACCCTTCTTACCACCCACCACGCATTTAACGTTATCCACTTTGCCAACAGTCTTGAGATTTTTTTTCTTGCATTTGTCTATTTTTATGTTGTTTCTTTTCGTTTTTTTTTTTTATATAATTTTTTTTTTGTAGATTCTTTTCTGCTTCGCCGTCTGCATTGCTTTGTTTATTACGTAATTGTTGGAAAATGGCGGCTGCTGCGTTTCCGTTCCTTATGCCTGCTTCATCATTTCGCTACTCGACTTACGTCTTACTCATGCTGTTGCCCCCCCTTTCGCTGCCTCTCGCGCATTTGGCAACTTCCTGTGTCGTTCCGAACCGTTTGTTTACCGTTACGGGAAATTAAATTGTTTTTTCTGTTTCCATTTTTGTTACTTTTACTGGTTGTTCTGCTGTGCTTCTTCTTTGTCGTTTGCTTTAGCAACAACAACATCGTTTTGGTTTATTTGTCCTTCGCTGCTTTGGATTTGTTGCTTTCGATTTTGATTTGAAGATTTCAGCTTTTAATTGACGCGAAATATTCATTTCAGCGCTAAGTAAATTTACCGCACCTTATGTGACGTCAGTCGCTACGTAGCTTCATGCTTGTGTTGATTTATTTTGCGTCAAACCGCTTTTATTTGCACTTCACTTCATTCGTCGTTCGAAATTTTGTTAAACAATTTAATTGGATTTTTGTGTGCTTATCGTAAATCAGTAATGAAAATGTTTAATTTTCGGTTTTTGTTTGCAAATTTTGCCGCTCAAATTAACCACCATATTTGAGCGATTTAAGACATTTCTTAAAAGTCTGTTGATATATAAAGGTGAAGCTTCTAAGATATTTCTTGAGGCTATATTCTGATCTAGAATTTCGAAAAAATTAAAGTTTTTCTTCAGACAAAAGAATTTTTTTTGGTATCCAAAATAAAATTTTACTTCAAATGTTATCATTTATCAAAATAGCATTTCCTTAAAATGCTTCAGACATTTGCTAAAATAGCGCAGAAGGTGTCTTTGCAAAAATATCTATTTTCAATACTTAAATATGCACACAGTAAAATTCTAAGATTCAAATAAACATGTATGTATGTTAAGAGAGAATACGATGCCTTTGAAAACCCAACTTAGACCATAACACTTTACTACAAGTGCGTTAAGATGCCACAAAATGCGACCAAAGCAATCGAGCGTGAAAATGACTAGCACAAGATAAGATACAAGTACGTTAAATTAAATAAACTTAGAACATTTAAAATAGTTGCCAAGCAAAGTAAACAATCGCACACACCGACACACATTCACACGCATATACAAACAGATAGGCAAACCTCAAGACCTCAACTTCAAAATTGTGTACGCAATTATGCTATTAATGCTGTGCATTCAAAGCAACATTTGCAGTCATTTCCGTGCAAATTATAAGTTGAACGGCAACTTTGCACACACACACACACACACACACACACACACAAACACACAGAGCATGAAAACTTTGTGCATATTTTAACACCTTCACGTTAGCAAATAAAACGACACAAACAAAAGTTGTAATAGAAAATGTGTTGTATGTTGGGCAGTGTGGTGGGACGGTGGGCGAAAGTGTTGACAGGAGGAAAAACACATATTGGATTTTCCAGGCCGGAAGCAACTAAAACGTGAAACACGCGAAAATTTGCGATTTCAATTTGAATGCAAATGAAGGTGTTATGCTGCGAGCGTCGACAAGCGGAAGTTCAACTTGTAAGTCTATGTGTGTGTGTGTGTGTGTGCGTGTATAAGTGTGCTGGCCAGCTTATAAATGAACACGGAAATAAATAAATGTAAAAGGTGACAAAAGGCACACCTGCCAAAGAGTGAAGCGCCTGAAAGGAAAATTCATTCCGACGCAACAAAATGGCGCACAACATTTCTATGTTGCGCTCTAAGCGGCTTATGTCACACAAAACAATTACGCACACACACACACACACTCACACATACATACGTGCAAACGACGAGAAGTGTGAATAAAAAAATAAACTAAGCAGAAAAAAAAAATCAAATAAACAGTTTTAAGTTGCCTCAGGCGCAGTTGAAGTACACGTGTATATATATGTGTGTGTGTGAGTGTGTGTGCGTGGCTTTGCTCATTTGTTTGCCTCGTTGCATGCAACATTTCATTGGCCATGTGTGGCAATAAAGTTTTGCAACAAGTTTCTGACCTCGCTTTCACAGTATTTAATTTACCACACACGCACACACACGCACACACGCACACAACGACATGCCAAACTGTTTGCATATGCACAGGCGCACTTAAATGGCTAACAGTTGTTGATTTGCATTCGGGCACAAATGTGTGTTTTGATTTGATTTTTGGTTGAAGTTTTTATTTTTACAGAATTTGTTTTCTTAAAATTAAATTCTTTAAACATTTGAGAAGCATAAGCGTGTTTAAGCTACTTGAATAGATTTTCATTGCAAGGCAAAATTTGTGTTTAGCAAATAAGTTGCAATTAACGAAATGAATTACAAGTACAATTGACTGACGTTACATAAATATCAGGCAATCAATATAAGTTATGCTTTTTTTTCATCTACAATTTGATAAAGCGTTGTTATTTATCAATGATGGATTACTGGACAATTCTGCTAAAGTCATTTGCAGAACGAAAGATAATTAAATTACATGCTTCCATAAATTTACATATGTAAGTTTATATTGATGCAAATTTGGAATTCCACAATCCAATGTTTCTATTCTTAAGTAAACTTAAATAATACAGACAAGCACATTACATAAAAGCGTTCAGCTATCAAGCTTAATAACGGCCATATAATAACTATCATATAGAGTGGTAAACCAACTCATTTCGCGTTTTGAGTTGCTTACTTAATCAATTGATTAATTGAAGTTGTGAAACTAATAATCAATTGTGTATTAACATTATTAATATGAAAAGACAATATTTACATAATATCAATATAAATTTTACCTATTTTTAAGTAATTTTAAAAATAAAAAAAATTTCTTTCAACTTCCTTATTATTTTTACAATTTAATCAAAACTATATTGACGTATGTGTATTGTGCTTGTCATGTAACATTGCCGTTCCAAGCAAAGAGAACCTTGGAATATGAAGAGTTAAATTCAAATTAAATTATGGCTTACGGATTCTTTTCATAAAAAGTACATATGTAAGTATAATTTCCATTAAATACATTTCTGCTCTCAAATGAATTGAAAAGCTTTGCGAGTCTCACAAGCAAATATGAAATGAAATGAAAGAAAACCTCTTTTTTTTGCACATTCATTGTTCATTGAAATGCTGGCAGAGTTTCCTCCATGATAAGCTTTGCACATAATAGCAAATGTGAAGGCACAATTATTAACACTTCAGATTAATTTTAGCCCGCATTAAACACACACACACAGACACCCGTACTCCATCGGCACACGGATACACGCACGCCTTCTCAGCCATTTATCAAAGACTTGCTGCCTCGTCACACGGCTTAGCTGCGCTTCACTAAGTCTATTATGCTTTTGATAAATGCTCACACATAAAACAAAAACAAAACATGAATCGAGTGAAATCATTGAGCTAAAATAAACAATACAATAAAATAAAAATATAAGCTTTGAAGTGCTTCAGTTGCTCTTCAACTAAGTAATTTGAGAGAGAGAGTTGGATAACAACACATACATATATAAAACAAAAGAAGGGTAAGGCAGCATTAAGTGGAACCGGAACCAATCGTGCAGACCACTTGATTGTCTCTCCGCACTTGGTCCATTCTGTTCGCCAAACTGTCTGTCTGTCTGTCTTTCTGTCTGCCTGCTTTCTCTTTTGTCATTGTGTGCGCTTTTATAAATGCCTATTTATTAGTTTTGCTCATTTTGGTTGTCCTTGCACACACACAAACAAACAAACAGAAGCAAAGCAAATTAAAATAAATTTTGCGCGGATTTTCTGCTCTTGAATGTTTTTCTATGCTTGTTGCCAAAACATTTCATTTGGCTTGCTTAGTTTTGTCTTATATATTTTGCCTTTATTTTTTTCGCTTTCGGCTTTTTTCCATGCTTCATGGTCATTCATTCATTCATTCACTCATTTTGAATTCTTCGCTTCGAGCATTCGTTGCGGCTTACTTACAAATAGTCGCAAATATTTCAAGCGCCAAATTTAATTATGCTTGAAAATTTGTGCGCAACCACGCCCCCTTGCCAACGCCCACTGCCCATTTATGGCTGGCATTTATTGCATTTCATTGCATAGCGCGCATTTACCACACTTTTTCCTTTCTTCCTTTAATGACTTTTAATGTTGGCCAACGTTAATAAAGCAAAAAAAAAAAAAAAACTTGCTTAAATGCGCAAAACCCTTTTTTTTATACTTTTATGTTCTTGATTATTTTTTTATGTTTTTGTTGCCTGCGTACGTCCTTTTTATTTTCGAACATTTGCGTCTATTAACGCACAACAAAGAATCCTTTTTTAATGCTCGCATTGACCTTGTTTTAGTTGAACTTGTGTCCCTTAACATTATTTTCGTGTGTGTGTCTTTTTTTCGACATTCAAACTAAGTCTTACATACAAGCATACATAAGGATACTCACACACACACATACACTCCCACAAACAGACACTCACACACACATACATATATATATATTTAAGGCCTTTCATCGCTTTTGTAGAATTCTGTCGCTTTCGCTTTTGCCTGACCTGGGATTTCATTCAAGTCTTTGCCTCTGTCTGCCTCTTTGTGTGTGAGTGCATGTGTGTGTGTTTGTGTGTGTGTGTGAACTTCGCTATGTATGTTTCCCAATTGGGTTAATTGAATTTCCAGTTGAGCAGAGTGCCGTCGCGTCACAACTTTGTCGCTGCGAATGTTCCTCCTCGTGTCTCGTTTCTGCTCTGATTGTTGTTCTTGTTGTTATTGCCGGCGACGTCGTCATCGAAGTCTTCCTGTACACTCGCTTCGAGTTGTTTTCAGTTCACATTGTCGATTTTGAACAATACATATTCGTTGTTGTTGCTGTTGGCACAACGGCTTTTATGTCAGCCGCTATTTTCGCCTTTCAATGCTCAATTTGTTACTTCGGCCATGTGGCCAGCAACTGTCAACTAATTTCATTTTCTTATTGCTTTTAGCACTTGATTTTTTGATGTTGGCTCATTTTGTCAAAAGCAGATTATATACTAACACACATACATAGAGATGCTCGCACCCGCCTCGTCGCTTGTAATTGTCAGACAAGTGCTTTGGCTGGGCGTGTCTCTTTGTGCTTGCGGTATGTTTTTGCTAAATGGTGTAATTTTGTTAACTTTTTGTATTTACACGCATATTTAACTAACTTTTTCGATGAGTGCCCAAAGCGTTTTGAATATATTTTGAAATATATTAATTAACAATGAGCGTGTGTCATTTTGCTAGCATGTTTTTGATAAATTATAGAAAAAAAGCAAAGAAATTATTTCACTGACATATGTGTCGTATACGTAATATTTTGATAAATTTAGTATTATTACTCATACGCCATGTTTACTCTACACGTGGCAAAACGAATTGTAGTCGAAAGTGTATTTTATTTTGACAGCAAGAAAATCATAAAAAAAAATTCATAAAGTTTTCAATGTTGGAGTTAAAGGAATATTTCTTTCTTGAGCTATGACAGTAAAGTCTATGAAAATCGTTCGTGTCTTTTATTTGTTTTTTTTTTTTTTTGTTTGTTGTTGATTATATTAAAAACATTACTCATCGTTGTGTACATTATTTGCTCAGGGAAAACTGCTTCAACGTCCGGCGTTGTTGGCAAACGTTTTTATTTCGCTTTTTTATTTACCAAGAAAAGCAATACATTTGAGCAGAGACAATTTTATTTTTTCTTTACTTATTTTTATATTCTCATTTATATTTGAAATATTTTTATTTTATAAGTTTATTGTTGACAAGTTGTGAGTATGCAAGTTGACTTAGTTGAGTCACAATTCATCGTTTTGAAAGTTGTGAAATTTTTTAAATTATAAGCAGTAAAAATAACAATTGCATTTAGTAATATGTATAAATTAAAACAAAAAAAAAACTACTTACACAAATGTTGCTTTAAGTAAATTAAGTATACGCAATGCTGAACTTGTGGCATGAAAAAGAAGGCGAAATCTTCAAACAATGAAGCTGAAATATGCGCAACTTTATGCTGATTTCTTGCAAAAAACTTTTACATTTGCCAAATAAACAAACAAAACGATAAACAAGTGCGTCTGATATTTTACACAACAGTCAAATGATACTCTGAGGAAAAGGAAGAACAAAAAAAAAAAAAACACATGCCAACTGAGATTCATACAAGTAATAGAAACGCATAAATCGCATTGCGCTGAAGCACATCTCGAACAATTAATTTAATTGCTTACCTCAGACGGAAAAAGTCGTAAATCATTTGCAGATTCATGCGCGGCGACAACAACTGAGCAACGATAAACGCATGTCTGCGTCTGAATGTCGACGTCGACAAAGATTAAAACTTATAAGCCAACCAAACCCAAGTAAAATGAAGAGAAGAGAAGAGCATAAAATGCTCAAAACAAATAATCATTGATTTTTTATTTTTATTTATTTTTATTTTATTTTTATAAAACGCTTAAATCTCATTAAGACAATGTCAGCCTAAGAGTATGCAGTAAATTTTTTGAGAGCATGCAGAGGAACAAAAAAAAACCGAAAAATTATTTAAATAATAAAAAGTAAAAATGAATAAAGCACAAAAATATGCAAATTTCATTTTACGTTGATTTTGGATGTCTTCTCTCCGCCTCTCCGCCTCTCTGACTCTTTGTCCCTCTCCTTCGTGCCTTTTTTTGGACTTACACATATACATACATACATATTTATATGTATATGGACATTTATGTATTTTATATTGTTTTTTATCTCACTCACACTGCTTTAAAATTTTATGCATAAGTTTGCCGCAAGTGTTTTTCATTAAAATTCGTTGCTTTTTCACTTTTCCGGCAACCAATACACACGCACACACACACTCAAGCACTCATTTAGCTCATTCAACTGTCGCCAACAATGCGTAAGCCGTGCAACACCTAATCCAGGTTCGCCATGCCACGCCTACCCATTCCATGCCACACTGTGCCGTGCCCAAACGCAAACACAAACACTTTCAAAGCATTAAAGCACAGATTTGCTTGCTCGTTGTTGTTTTTGCTGCTATTGTTGTTGTTGTTGTCAAAGCTTAAAAACCTGTCATGCCAACATAAACATTTTTAATGATAAAATTGCTTTCGCTCGCAACGTGGTTGGCTTCAATGACTGAGCAGCGCCGCAGGGACGCGTCCTGTCGGCGGTGCGAACGACGTCTGACAATTTTCATAAATTTTGCGCAAATAATGTGCAGGAATTGTTATCATTTGGATTTTGTGTGAAAAGTTTATTAAGCGACAATTTTTTTTTTGTTTTTTTTTGTTGTAAGAAGAGACAAAAAAAATCTACAGAAATAAACAAGAATTTCAATTAAATGTTTGAGAGAGACAAAAACAACTTGAAATGACATCAGAAATTAGGCATTTGCATGTTAAAAATAAGTCTGTGACACAAAAATTCTGGCATTTTAGACAGACGGACAGAGCGAAGTGAAAGGAAGAAAGAAAAAACAACTGAGAGAAGAAAAAAAAAACTCATTAGTCGCGTAGATTGATATCAAAGGGAACGAAAGTGGCAAGATTGATTAGAGAGAGGCAGCGGGAGAGGGCGAAAGAGGTAGGGTGAGTAGAAGCGTGCAAAAGATACATTTACAGGCATAACGCAACGCATGAAAGAAGTTGAGAGCTTTGCTGGCAACGATGATGAGCATGCTTCTATTGCCCTTGATGTGTAATACAACAATAAGAAGAAGAACAACAACACACACACACACATGTTATCCTTTGAGACACTTGTAACTAATTCTTGCACAAATGTGAAATGCTCAAACAACACACACACACATGTATACATACATTCATACACACCCACGCACACGTGCATGCATGAATCACGAACAAAAGAACACACAAAAAAAGAGACAAAAACTGAAAAATTCACGACAAGAATTCATGAAGCAAAAACAGAGAAACAGAGGAACGAAAAACGAACTGTTACAATACAAAAAAAGGGCAGAAAAGAGGAAGTGAGAGGAACGAGAAAAATTCGCGGTGACAAAAACGTAAAATATGTGGCGACGCAAAGCGCAAAAGTAGAAGAATTCCAACGCCAACAACAGCAGTGACAGAAACGACGACCAACAGCTGCGTTAGTCACAAAAAAATTGAAAAAAAGGAGAGTCAGAAAAACTGAGCAGAAATTTTGCAAAGAAATGTTGTAAAAGTGAAAAAAAATATATTTATCACAAGAGATTTTTCAAATAAAAATTGAAGGCAAAAACTTAACATAAACTCACTTAACAGTTATGCAAAGTGAGAATCACACACACACACACACACATATGCATGCTAAGATGAGTGAGAGAGAAAGAGAAAGAGAGAGAGAGAAGAAGTTGCCTTCGATAGCAAAGATTTAACAACTAAACAACTTCAAAAACCAAAAATCATCAAAAGAAAAAAAAGTAAACCAAAAACAAAATTAAGTTTGCCAGTCGAACAACGACCCGTGGGCCATGTTTGTGCACGATTTGTATAACAACAATATAGAAAAACACGCAAAACGAAAAATTTGGTTTTCCTTTCTTTTTTTTTTTACCCCCTCAAAGGCGTGGTTTTTTGGTTTGACTGTGCAACAAGAATAAAAACCAGAAGCAACTGCCTTGTCGAAAATTAAATACTCTTCACGCCCTTATTTTTTTTGTCACGCCCATTTTTTTTTTTTATTAGATGCTCATTTCGTTTTAATTACAATTTTCATTATTTTAACTCATTGGGTTTCAAAAATAGAGAAATTTTCGATTTTGGCTATCAATGGGCGGTGCCATGACCATTTTTTTTTATAAAAATAAACAGAACACATGTAGGTATAAAGTTTCAAGTCAATTGGTTAAGAAACAAAAAAGTTTCGTATACAGGGACTTAAATATTTTCATGAACCTTGTATGGGAGATACCTTTTCTAGGGGTTGGAACTTGGTATTTATTAAATTTATATGTGCTAAATAACTATCAAAATTATAATTAACCACTACTACAAGATTCTGCCCTATATGGTTAAAAAGAAAAAAGTTTTTCATAAAAAAAACAATTTCGGTGGAGATTTCGTATAAACAGACAGCTAGACGTATGTATATACAAATATATATATATTCAATTTTGGAGAAGTCTCCTTCGATCTGTTACTTACATCAGGATAAAGTTATAGAACTAAATATTCACTGCGTGAAGAGTATAAAAATGGGTTAAGCAGCTCAGCTTCAAAGCAAATCATGAAAAACCAAACAAGCTTGGAGCAAAAAATGAAAATTACAAAATATTTCAAATATTTGAAGCAACATTTTTGTATTTGTTTACCAAAAAAAAAAAAAAAAAGCGAGAAAAACTTTAAGCAATTAAGTTCAAAGCGCATTGCCAAGTTCATGATTTGTTGCCAAAAACGATGATTTCAATTGAAATGAGTTGGCAGACAACAAACACCACACAACACACATACAAACGCACATACATACATACAACACGGCTTAAGCGCACACAAAATTTATAAGTCTTCACGATAGTCGAAAGGAAATGAGAAATCGCGCGCGCAAAAAAAAAGGCTCAAATTAAAAGTGACTTCATGTGAAAATGTTGATAAACGTGAATGAATTCATTTTCTTGGCTTCGCGCAAACATTTTCCGTTGAGCAACTTTGATGAGTAACTTTTAGCACAGCATTGTGGCAAGTCGAGTGATGTATGAATGTGTGTGTTTGTGTGTTCGTGAGCAGGTATGCTGCCAACTGTGCCGACTTAAGATAATGTTTGCTTTTGAAAAGTTTTCCGTTTAACAGTTTTCGAAACGACGCAAGTCAAATATTAAAGGCAAAAGCAGAAAGAAGGTGAAAATTAATGAAGGTCGCAGTCGGAAAATTATGTGCTTTGCTTGTGGCTATAATCGATAGCAAATCGATAAATGATATTTATGAACAAAACTTAAATATAACGGAACAGAACTGCTAAAAAATATAATTCAAAGATTTTCATTTTTTTTATGAAAGTATATAAATTTTCTGCATTTCTTTTGGAGCGCTCACTCAAAACTAAATACAGGCAAGCAAAGCACATATAAACAAAAACACATACATGCATACATTGAGCTGAAAAGAAAGTAAGCCGCCAGAACAATTTACGTAAACGGATGTCAAGCTAACCAAAATCGTAATTGAGTTATTACTCTCAACAAAATAACCAACAACAAAACGTATAAAGAAAACAAACCAAACAAAAAACCATGTAACACACACACACACACACTCACACTACGCTGTGGCGTGTTGGCGTAACCGCCTATAGTCATTTTTATCAGCCTTTAGATATGCTACACACAATTTTTAGTTTGTTGTTGTGTTGCCCGTACGCGGCATGAGACGCGCACTCGCGCGTGTATCACGCCTCAGCAGGCACCGCATAACAGCATCTATGAAAGAGTTTCAATAGCGGCGTTTGTATGTGTGAGTGTGTGTGTGTGTGTATTTATGTGCGCTTCTGTTTGTAACAATATGTAAATAAGCGTAAGAACAAGTGGTTGGTTGGTTGGTTGGTTGTAAAGACAGCAGCAGCAGCACGCAAATGTATATCATGTCCTTCGGCAATGTGTACCTTAATAAGCAAGTCCTTAAGCAAGGACTAAAATAGTTATCAAAGCCACAGGCTTGCTTTCTTCTAACCATTTTGTCATACCATCGTCATATCTTACTCTATCTATCTCTCTCTCTCTCACTGCTCGTTGAAAGCTCCAACCCTTCCCAAACGATTTCTCATACAATCTTGGCATGCCCTTCGATTGCCGCCTGTCATTGTTGCTTAAGGCACATCATTTTTTATTAGGTTCTTGTTTCCTTGAAAGTTTTTAATATGTTTATATCTTATAGATTGTTTTGTATATAAATATGTATTTTTTTTTTGTTTATTTTCTTATTTTTGCTTACACAACATTTTAGCCTTACTTGCTGGTTTAACCGCACTCGCCCTTGACTATGCTGCTCTTTGTTACAACAACTTTTTTTTTTTTTTTGTTTATTTATTTATTTATTTTTTCTTCCTTTCAGCGTTTTTAGTATGTTTTACAAGTTAACCGCTTTCGTTGAAAGTAAACGCGTACATGAACATCCTTTATTGCCATACAAAGGGCAGGAGTGAAAGAACGAACGAAGAAAGGAAGGAAGGAATGAACGCATACAGTAAATGTCATAAAATTAAAAGCAATTTGGACTTTGTTGTTTGTGCGTTGGATTTTTATTGTATGTGTTAACATCCTTATTTGACTCACTGTATGCAAAGCATTTTGGAAGATATAATATAACTAAATTATGGTTATAACATATAAAAGCAATCAATATTAATCAATGAAGATTTGTTAATAAAAGTTATAATATTTTTAGTGTTCATATCTTTGCATGGTCTTCTGTACTTTTGTTGACTTACTTTCGATCTTCAATCTCAAACTTTTCTGAGAAGCTGACTGTCAACATCTTACTTAACTCCTTCGTAAGCTTCTGCCATTTTTAATGTTTATTCTTTTTTTTTTAAATCAAGAAGTATTTTTACTGCGATGTTAGTCCATCAAGCCTTGGTTTGTATTCATGAAAGATCCATTTATATTTATTTTACTGCCCAAACAAACAAAAGCAAAAGGTTATTTGTCAGACTTTGCTGCTTCGCCTTTCTTAAATTGTGGTCAATCATTATTTTCCGTACGCTGTTGAAGGGCAAACGAGGCCTCAGGGGCCAAAGAAAGCAGCTGCTGAGGTTATTATGTTATAAAAAAAAGTGTATTTTTAGTTTGCCATTAACTTGACTTTTATACAGATTTTAAAAATTAAGCAAACAAAAATCAAAAAAAAAAAAAAAAACATTTTTTACGATAATCGTTAAAAAATTTTCTTTAAAAAAGGCAACCAGAAAATTCATGAACACCGGCAATGGCAAATATTTTTATACCCTCCTTTTCATATCGTTAGACATTTATTTAACACTGTGCTTATGGGTGTGTTGAACTCTCTCACGACCTTTTCAAGTAACTGCTAGATTAGACCATCTGTAAACGATCGTGTTCTAAATTCGCTCATACAATTTTTCTTTCGCTTTACACATTTCTCAATATTAAATCATTCATCTTTTATCATTCATTTCTTGGCTTGGTAGTGTTCTAGATTCTTTTTTGAACACTTTGACACAACTTTTCAGATAAAAATAAAAATTAAAAAGTACAAGAAACAATGTCGTAACAATTTAATCTTCGTTGCCGTTCAAAATATATAGCATACTTTGCGGTCTCATTAGCATTTGCCTCAATTCTCAAAACAAACATGAAACCAAAAGCAACGTTCAATACACACCAAGTGTGTTGTGAGTATGAGAAATATTTAGAATTGGAAGGAAATGTTCGTATTGGCAATTTTCATTTATGTTGCCCATAAATTAATTAAATGAAAAATTTAAAATTTCTTTAAAAGTTCACCTTTGACATATACGTATGTATAGACACACGCACACATGAATAAGTAGCAGAATACAAACACGTTTGAACATCATTTTACGCTCGTTTAAGCATAGAGACACGCACACGAGCATAAATTGCCACTTTGAATGAAAGTGGCAGGAAGTGAGTGCGAAAGCAAAGTGGCAGCATGTGATGAACAATGATGAGAAGTGATGATGAATGGTGGGCGACAAAAAGCGTAAACAAAACACACACACACATGGCTAAATATAATACATACATGAAATGAAATGAAGCTTGCTACACTGCAAAAAAAAAAAAATAGGAACAAAGTGAATTTTGTTTATTTTTTATTTATTTGTATTTTTTTTCGCAATAAAAATGAATTGCCATAAAATTGATTGCGCCTAAATAAATATTTCTTTTATGCTCTTCTACTATTTCATGCGCGTCTTTTGTACATTCTTATTTTTTCACAGGAAACAAACACAGACAGACGCTCAGTCACTTGTATCAAATCGATTGTGCTATGCGCCTGAAACTATACAAGAAAAAAGTAGAAAATTGTTGAATTTTTATTTGTTGTTCAGACCATGAGGCATTGTATTACGTCAAAAATAAAGGCGTTCGTATCTTGAACCCTTTCAGCGCATTTATTTTGTTTACTTCCGCTTCGCATGACAGGCTGAGGCGCTCAGTTGCGTAAGGTTCGCTTGCTTACTAAAGGCCGCCATTGTTTGTCGTTATTTGAACGGTTTTGATAACTCAATTTAGTTTCATGCTTTGTTTTCTATCTGTCTGTCTGTTTGTATATCAAAGATTTTTTTGTTTCACGCATTATTTTTTTTTGTTTTGTATTTAGTTAAGTTTTATGCTTATGTTTGTTCTAATACTTTTTTGCCAACTTAGCAGCACATTTGCAAATGTTAATCTATGTCAAGGACAAGGACATACATATAAAAAATAAATAAAGAAGCATCATCACTTTTTGCTTTGGCAGCATCATGTTTTCTCATGCTTTCTCCTTGACTTGTCATTCAAAATGGGCGTGCATACTTCAGAAGTTGCCACAGCTAAAGCCTCGCACACACCCATATATACAAAGCTACGTGTTTTCTACTTGAATACCTGCGCCGCCAATTCGTGCATAAATTCTTCAATTCATCATGTATTGCCCTCCTAACGCACTCATTTCATTGCTGCTACGCAACGTTACGCAAACACAAAATATCACTTTGTGCTTTGTAGTTGGATAAATATTGTACTCAACTTGTAAGTCGCAAATGCCAAAAATTATTCACTTCGTAGGTCAAAGGTGTCTGCTCATACATATACATATGTATATAAGTATATGAACATACATATGCCAATCACTTTCTTGATAAATAACAAAGCAATGAACCAGGAAATGATTGATTGAGGCTGACATCGTCTTTTCGCCTTTCTACCAGCAAATGCCAACAAATAATCTCTTAGACTTATACGCAAATTGGCGTACAATGACTAAATGAAATTTTCACAAAAGTCGATAATGATAACGATATTGATAATGATGATAATGATGGAAATGATTATGTTTGTCTTTCATAATAAAAAAATTGTACAATTTTCATAAAAGTCAATAATGATGATAATGAAAATAATGATGTTAACAATAATGGTTATGATTGTGTTTGTCTGTCATAACTAAGTTAATATTGATGATATGTCGAAGGTGTTGTCAATGATGAAGGTGTTTATGTGAACTTTTGTTGTTATTTTGGTTGTTGAACACGTTTTGCCATTTGACATTATCAGGTGAGATGTGTGTATGTTAGTGTTGGCTTTGTATGTCACGCACGTCAACCATTTACATATACATTATGAAGTGCCAACTAATGATAAATTATCTGCACTTTGATTGATTGCTTTTGCGGAATTGGCGGGAAATCATAAAACAAAATGCTTTGTAATGTTTTTCTATATGGAAATGACAAATCAAAGCATTACACCTTTTTACATAATTTGATATAATTTTCACTTGACATTTTATGTGCTCAATATCGATGGAAAGTATTTTATCACAAAACCAGCGCTAGCCAAATATGCTTATCCGAAAAAAAAATTTAAAAATTTCAATAAAATTTATTGATTGGTCTAAAACAATGAAGGTTGAGAGCTTCAATATATAAAATTAAAGTACGAATAGACAAATTCTGATGGAAATTTTTGGTAAAATTTTTTTATACAGTTTTATAGCCACAACAATAACAACTTGTCAGTCTAACAACAAGTTAAATAGCAGTAAATAAAATATTCTTTACCTACCGCACTAAACAATTTCAACTTTGATTTAGTTTGCTCATGTTTTTGTTCTTATATTATTCTTACTGTTTCTTTGGCTCAACAAAGTCTTGCAAAAGTATGCGCACAACTGAGCAACAACAAAAACAACAAGAAGAACAACACAGCAACTTTCCAACAAGAAAACACTCAACTTCAACAAAAATATTTTCATACTGTTGTTTGCCAAATAAACAAAAAAGGGTGAGGGAGGTGGGGTAAAATAATATAATTTTTTATCGCTTTTTGTTGCTATTCAAATTGACTTTCATTAATATTTTTGTGCTTTGCTCTTTTCGCCCACAGCAATTTTCAAGCAATAACCGCAATAATGGCATATCTCAACTATAACTACAACAATAACAACAACAACAACAAAAACCACAAGAACAAAAAGTGCAACGAATGTCAAAACGAAGAGAACATTAATTGCAACAACAACAGTCAATGTGGCAGCATATCTGCCAAGCATGCAACAAAATGTAGCAAGAATGCAAATAACTCAAGTGGCATTTTAAATATTTGCCAAATGCAAAACAAAACCAATTAAAATTTATAAATAATAACACAATAAAAAAAAGTAAAAGAAAAATGCGAATTTGTTATTATTAAAATGTACTTATAAAAAAAAAAAAATCAGCAAAATATAAATGAAATTTTTCAAATTACACAAATTTTTTTGGGCAAACAAGAAACTAAATTTAATTATTAAAATTCGTAAGCAGTAAAAAAAATCAGCAAACTCAACAAAGTGTAAACGTCGGCAGTGCATTGCAATAAAGCAACTTACATAAATGAAGTTAACAATCAATCAAATTGTTAAATTATTTCTGCTGTGGACAGCTTTCTTCTTCTTGCCTAATTCCCATAAAACTGGACTTGGATTTGGACGCTGTGACGACGCTGTGACGACGACGACGACGACCTTGACCGCGACTGCAAAGCAAAGCGAAAAGCTTATCAATTCGCATAGCGATAACAGCAGCAAAGCGAAAGAAAAACAAACAATAACAACTACAACAACAATTCCCAATTATATTGCCACAACATTAACGAATCCAAATAATTCCGTTTCATGGTCTGCAACAACAGCAAAATTACTAACACAAACCAACAACAAATATTCAATAACAAAAAAGCACAGTAATCGTCGAAGTAATGTCAAAGCAACAACAACTACAACAACAACAACAACAACAACAAGTGATATACAAGCAAAGCGACAAGGGTTATCTGAGCGTCAACAAAACAAAAATCAGCAACAACAACAACAAGAACAACAACGACAAAAATTCAGCGCACGTTTTTCGACAGCAAAGCAATCGAAGCAACAAAAGCGCAGCCAACCACAGCAACAACAGCAACAACTAAAGGCATCGTCGTCGCAGTCGCAGTTTCAGTCGCCGTCAGCAACACCAACAGCATCAACATCAGCATCATCATCAGCAACATCATCGTCAACATCATCGTCAACATCATCGTCAGCATCATCAACGCAGCAACATTCGCAGCGTGTGGGCGTTTTAATACCTGCAAAGTTGCTTGACAAAATGCATGTGCAACAAGGCTTCCGCAACTTTGTTGATTTTTTTCAAGTGCATTTGGAAAATATTCACGTCGATTTTCTTCGCGATGATGATGGTAAGCTTTCCTTTTTACATACATTTATCATTATTTTTTTTTTTACAGTGTATAAATTACATTTATTATTGTCATAGTCATTTTTGTTGCTGTTGTTAGTGGCATGCCACTAACAGACATGTTTGAGTCCCTACTTATGGACTGTCATGTCTGCATTTTACGCAATTGACATGCATTTGCGCAAGCATATACCCTACACACACACACACGGAAACCCACACAGATACATGGCTACACATATAAGCCCCAAAAAAGTGCAACTGACATGCGTTGACGTTTACATTACTTTATTTTACCTTACGTTGACGTAAGCTGCATTACGTTGGCTTACGTGCAACCTCATTGCTTGCATGTGTGCATTTTTTTTTTTTTTTTGCTTCAATATACATTTTTTTTTTTATTTTTGGAATCTTGATGCTTATTTCCTTGTTTGTTATTGGTTTTTTTTTTTTTTGTTGTTGCTGCTGTGTCGGTGTTGTTAAGTTGTTTGGCATAAGCAAATCCGCTCATGACAATAAGCTTTGTTTGTTTGTCTGTTAACGATATTGAATTGTTATTTTCTTACGTTGTCTGGTTGAATTTGGTACTCTTCGTGATTGTTTGTTGGCATTTCTTTGCATGTTGTTGCATATTTAAGCTGCCAGTCAACAGCAACAGGTTTCATTTGACTTGATTTTAAAAAGATGATGAGCAGAGATTTATTTTTTATTATTGTTGTTGGCTTATAACAATGATGAGCTCATTTACAGCTATAAATTGTTTAATTAATGATAACTTAAATGACAAGCGAAGTAAGGAGATATGACAGACAATGATGACAATAAATTAATATAATATTAAGATTCACAGCTTCGGTCAAAAAATATTAGAGCTGATAATAACAACATGTGTTCAATTTTTTTTTTTTTTTTGAAGATCTTGTCAAATTGTTCAAAATATTACTGAATTTTGGCTGAAGATATTTTCAATACTTTATATGACTGGCCAGTTAAAAGTCATGTAAAATATGGCTAAATTTGTGTTGAAAAATATGCTGTCATAGTCCAAAGACTTTTCACTTTGGAATCAAATAATAAACATTCAAACAAAATTGAAAATTTTGGATAAGTGTTCAGTTTAAATATATTTTATTGGCTAAAACAGTCTCTAGATCTAAACACAATTAAGAATTCAATGTGTGACAATAAGAAAACAGTTGTCGTTTGCCAAAGAATTTGAGATATGTCATATCAAAAGACAAAAATTTTCATATTTTTTCAAACATGTAATATTTTATAGGTAGCGCTCCCATTTATTTATTACAGCTATATTAATATACATATCAATAATTACATGAGACATCTTGCAAGTTCGCAACGCTGAAGTCTTAAAGAGAAATGAAAAATTTCATTTTCAAAAGAAAAGCATACAATTCCTTAGCAAAAATTTCATTCAATACTTTAGTCCATAAATGACAGACTATCATATACAAAGTGCTTTGTCAACGAGCTTCCCAGGATTGCTCAACAACAAACACAAATCATAAACTTCAATCGACAAAGTGAACCTAAGAAAAGAATTTTGTTCTTCAGACTTTTATATCTTAGAACAATTTCAAGTTCAACTTACACAAAATTATATCAATTTCAAAGTATTTTTGCTGTTGTTTTTGTTTTTGTCTTTCACTTGTTTTTCGATGCTGTCAGTCCAATTGCCGCCAAACCCTTTGCACGTTTGTTTACTACTTTTGAACATGTTTTCACTTAACGTCACATAACTTAACAAAAACACTGTACGAGACATGCTGACTCTGCTCTTAATTTGCTACTTACGAAAAGTCCTTCAGTACTTCTTAAATGACTGTGACTGAGGGGTAGTAAAGAGGGTGTGGAGAGCATGAAAAATGTGTAGCAAATACAACTTTATGCCAAAATTTACAACTTTAATTACGCCGCCTTCAATTACAGTGACAAGAACTTTTTCCAGCTTCTTCTCTTCAGCGTATAGAACTTTTTCCCAGGCCGCTAGTTAATTTTCACGCTTGCAACTGACAACTTATAACTTTCGCGTTAAATTTCAACTTGCCACTTGTGCTGTGCCAATGCGACAAGCAAAAAGTTACAATCTCGCGATAAGATGACTTTGCCTTGGTTATATATTACATTAAAAGCGAACGAACGAACGGACGAAGAAGAAGAAATGACATTTTAGCTATTACGATTTTTAGAATGAAAGCTTTCGTTAGTGTATTTGTGTGTGTGTCCGTGTTGGACTTGCCACGTGATTCAATCGGTCCTTCGGTCGGCTCAGCTCAACTCAACTCTGCCGCATGTTGGTGTTTGTGGCTCTGCGCTGCGGAAGTATTTCATAATATTTGTATGTCACAACTACTATCAGCGCATGGTGTCCTTCACAGTTGCCTGCATCCTGCGCTTTAGCTTTGGCTTACTAGTCGATAAAATACAAATGCAAGTTGAAAAAGTAAACCAAAAAAAAAATAAAAAATTAAACTTTTTGTTAGTTACTTAGAATTTGACTTGTGCTGTCATCTTTGGCTGTCTGTTCGTCTGCTCGTCTGCTGAGTGCTTTTGCGCCCTCATTTATAATGCAATTACTTTTGACTTTCGCCACACAGACACCTCAGCACAGTTATGTATATTGCGCGCTTGGTCGCAACGAAAAGTTGCTCTTAATTAAAGGTCACGCAGGCGTATGCTTAATATTTATTTAATTGGCCTTCAAGCGTTGTAAATCTAAACCAGTTCACTTCTTTTTTTCACTCTTTTCTATGTTTCGCTTACACTTTAAGTGCTTTTACGCTTATTAGCGTTGAAAATGTATTTGCTAATTTTTTTTTTTTTTTTATTCCTCTACTCTTAACATTCGCCAACTAATTAGCTGGAAAACGTTTGAGTTGTGCATGAAAATTAGTATAGCATACCTGCAGGCGTCATTGCAAACATACAATGCGTTGAAAATGTATAAATTAGATCGTTTGGCTGAGACATTGAAATCGAGAAACTTTTACTTTATCGCAGACAAGTTTAAATGTTTTAGCAAATGAGTGTAAAGAAACGGAAAGCAAATAAAATGTTTAGCAAAAGACAAAGTTTATTATTTTTTCTCATTCATGTATTGAAATAAATCGTGATAAGAAAGTCTTTGTGTGTGCACAACTGAAACGAAATGTCGAAAAAACACTTTCTCGCAGTTTAATTTCGATTTTCGCAACTAATCGGCAAAGTTTTAGCAAACTTTGTTGTTGTTTTAAGTTCTTCTCTTACCTCGTTTATGCGACAGCTAAAGCGCTTTAACTCAATGCGCACTAACTAAAAACGCAGCGTTTATGCGAGAGCCTTAAAGCGCTTTAGCTTAATGCGCTTTAAGAGCTGTCATAATGAACAGCTGATCAAAACAAAACAAAACAGTGTTGCCATAAGAATACAACTGAATAATGTTTATTTTCAAGAATATCTTTATATGTAACAATGACATATATTGAATAAAATATGAATTGATAATCGCAATATTAGTTTTTAGAAATGTTTAAAAGTGTTTTTTCGCAATATAATAGAAAAACAGAGCTAAAAAAAAAATTTACAATTAAAAAAATTATATAAATTCATCAATATAGCATCACTGACCACTTGACACATTCGGTACCAGCTGATTTTTAATGCGCATTAACGAATGTCGCGTTTATGCGGTACTCTTAAAGCGGTTTAACTCTGTTAAGTCGCTTTTAAAAAGCGCTCTACGCTAAAGCGCATTAAGGCGTTTATGCATGCGTTTTTAGTTAGTGCGCATTGAGTTAAAGCGCTTTAAGGTTCTCGCATAAACGAGGTATATTTTATATTTATTTATTATGTCCTTTTTTTTTTGTCAGTTTTCCCCTTTTTTTGAGCTGCATGCATGCTTCGCACACACACACACATGTTGCTAAACTTTTTTTTTTTGTTTTTTTGGCGCCAAAAGTTTTCAAATTGCAACATTTCTGTGCGACAGCATTTCACTTTAAGCTGCTCAACAAACACACACACACACACTCATACATCACTCTGTTAGACATGTGCGGTTTTTTGCTAACAACAAAAAATAATACCGAAAGCAATCTGTCTTGATTGCATTGATTATAATTTATTTAAAACTAAACAATTTCGTTTTATTTTTTGTTTTCTCAACGAAAATCAAATTTTCCAACTAAAACTATTAAATTAACAAAGAACATTGAAGAAGCTTTCTAACACCTTTCAGTGTTGTTAAGTCATCTTTATCATGACAGACCTTTTGGCCACAATTTTCATTACTTTATAGTGGTGTGAAATACATATACACAAGCACATCCTTGGACCGCCTTAGCCACGTGCGCTGCCATTGTTGTTGTATTGTATAATAGAAGAAAATATAGAAATTGAATTTTCCAAGAATTTTCTTTTGCTACATGTTTTTTTTTCCTGTTTTCTTGTGTTGTTTATCTTTAACTTGAACAGATTTTATTTTCGTTGACTTTGTTTTATATTTTGTCTTTTCTTTGCACATATTGAATTCCCTTTATTTTATTTGTTTTCTTTTTTTTTTTTTTGTGGAAAATTTATTACATTGACCAAGAAACAAAAGTTATTGTATTGAATTTTATTTGGACCAACGACGAACTTCTTCAACAAATGCATTGAGACCATTTGTGTACGCACTCATGTCGAGTCATGGGACAACTGCAAAGTGCTGCTGTTGGTAACCCAAGACGAGTTGATGTTTGATGTGTATAAAGAAGTAGAACAAAAGCTCTGAATAAAGCGCACTTGATAAGAAAATTCACATGTGCGTATATGAATAAACGAAAGTGATTTGAGTCTATTTGCAAACGCATAAATTATTGTGCTTTTATGGCACATTGACTATCGAAGTTCAGTTGATATGTTTAGTTTGTATGAAAGACGATCTTTCTTGTTATTGTCGTTGGTCTGACAACACAAAGCAAAAACAAAGGAGTATAGAGTGAAGATATTGATTGTAGAAGGCAATAATTTTTCTTAGGAAGAAACCATGGCTTGCAACTGTTACAGTCACACACACAGAGAGTAACGAATGTCGCTCTTCTGTAGAGTTGAATGAGCCAATACACCAAAGGCTCCACTCACTAGCGCTTTAATCAATTCAGTCAATTGTTTTTACCCTCAGCGAGAATATTTTTCAACCTGTGCGCGGAATCAGCAAAATTATCTCAAAGCGAAAAGTGTAAAACTTGATGATCGTATAATTAAAATTCCTTACATTTTTAAAATTTCTTAGCCTTGTCAGCGTGCATGAAAAGAAATAATTTCAAGCGCTGAACAACATCATTTTTTCATCACTTTAATATACAAACTTGTTAAAATTATGACACACGCTTTAAATGCAAATTTATTTATTATAAATATTAAACACACACACACTTGACTTTAACAATAAACAACAACCTTATGAACATTTAATAACAAAGACTCATAAAATATTTAATATTCAACGCTTAATGTCAAAATTTAATTCATGTATGTTCAAAGCATAAGAAAACTGTTGTCCAAAAAAAAAACAACAACAACAACAACTCGAAGAAATAGACAAAAAACAAGAGCCAAAGGAAAGTAAATGATAATAAAAAGTCAAGAGTCAAAATGTATAACCCAAACTAAGCAGAAAATTTTATATGCGCACGCGGCAATATAAAAAATGATAATAAAATTTTAAATTATATACTCGTATAACAGACATTTAAAGGGCGAAATTTTTGTTGCTCTTTTCACTTTTCACATTTTCATATTTTGTTTTTTTTTTTTTATATATTTTCATCTTTTTTTGCTTACCTCTTTCAACAGATTTAAGTGGCTTCATTAAATTACTAGAGCAACCCAAATACACAACCATTGTAAGGACTTTAAATGCGGGTATTAATGTTGATGACGACGGCGACGACGATGATGATGATGATGACGTGGTGGACGACATTGGCAACAAAGGCAATAAGAAGCACAAAGAGGAGAAAGAAAGAAGTAATGACAATGTGCATGGCTATGTTGACCTTACTGAAGGAGTTTTAGTTGAAGCATCATCAGCAACAACAACAACAGCAACAAAGGAACAACAGAATAAAAAACAAAATGGCAAACTTGAACAATTCTCATCAACATCAACATCATCATCGTCATCATCATCATCATACGGAACAACGCACCAACGCCCATCGATAAGCGCCTCAACTTTTACCACAAAGCACAGCTCGATTGCCCACTGTCACCTGGCTGAGGAACTGACGCGCGATTATAACAAAAGCGTGCTACTTTGGCCATGTCCGTGCATGAAAGTGAGTATGTTTTTTAACCGCTCTTGTAGTATTTATTTTCAGTGTATTTCGTTACGTTTTACAGTAAACTGAATAATGTATATGCATGAAAGCTTATTAAACTTGAACGAAGTTAACTTTGTGGTTATTTTTAAATGCCTTATTAATGTTTCTGCTGTTGCTGCTTCTGATGATGATGATGATGATGATGCCCAGCAGTCATTAATTCTCAGCTGAAGAATGTTTGATCCAATGAAAAACAACATTTTCTTACTTACTATGAGACACGCCCACACATGAGTTGGGCGTTTTTGTAAATGTCATGTGCACAAACAGCAGGCAGGCGACAAAATTGAAACATTGTTATATGCTGGCTTAACAAGGAAATCATTTAAATGGCCACTACACTAGACTACAAAGACATCACACACGTATACTCAAGCCCGCTGAGCAGCGAGCGAAGCTTTTAATCAGTTTTGGCAAGCCAGCAAGACACTTCAACACAATTTGTCAAACTGTGACTTTACGTCTGTCAATTTCACTATACATTTCTCTCTCAATCTCTATCTTTCTCTTTCTTACCATCGCCTCTGAACAAGTGTATAAGCCTTTGGACACATTGGTGCAAATGTCATTGTGTATACACATGCATGTTCGAGTCTTGAAGAAATGTCATTCAAAAATTCAAAGTTTGTTAGTGTTTGCTTTGCTTTTGGCTTCGGTTTTGGCTTTGGCTGTGGCTTTGGCCTTGCCAAGTGCTTGACAGTTACATATCTCATGTTGTTAAAGCAAAATTGCCCTAAGCTATTTGTACGCAATTTTCTAAGCAGTTCATGCACAATGATGCTGATGCGAATGATGATGAAGATGATGAAAATGTGCAGTGGCAACTTTCTAAGCGGCAAATTGAATTCTTCCTTTCAAGAAGTCACACATATGCGTGTGTGTGTGAGTGGGTGTGCCTTGCAAGTTTGTTGAAAGTTTGCTTCAGGCGAATGACTTGTATAAAGTGTTAATTTATCAAGCGTTAAATTATCGCAAAATTGTGCAATAATAATTTGTGGCGTTATTTATCAGTAATTTGTTGTTGCGTTTTGCGTATTAGAATTGTCAGAAAGGCGCAGCTGTTGTTGCTATAAGATTAATTGATATGCTGTGCACTGAAGTGTCTGAGCTGTGAGCAATATAGCTAAAGGGGTTAGCAATGAGCCGTGACATTTTTGGAAATTAATTTGTATTTTGCGAAAATTATTTCTAATTTTATGCAAGATTGTCATAAATGAATTATTGCTGAATGACATTTACCTATTTGCGGTCGAAGAATCCTTCAACTTTTGCGTTCAATTAACTCTCACTACTAATTGTTTTCGACGATTAATAAACGCTATAAATTTTTACTTGTTTTGAAGCTTCTTCGGCTCATTGCTACGCCCATTTTTACGCCACCGCTCACGCATTTAAACTGCGGCATAGCCTGTCCAATAGAGCCACTGCACTTACTGGCAATTAGTCGAAAAAACCAGAATATTCTTAATAGAAACCGCACACTGCGTATACGCAATAAAACTAAACGACTCCATTTCGAGCAATTTACGCTAAGCAAAGCTAAAAATTTTTTAAATTTTTGCAAACTCTGCAGAAAATAGAGCATTTTTATACATATATAAAATACAAATACACACAATAATACAGCGAAGACGTACAAACACGAAAAAGCACAACTATATAAAGTTGTCGGTTGTAAAATTTTTCATTTTACTATAATATTATTTTTTTGCTTAGCAACGTAAAAAAAATAAAACCCATCATAATCATCATAATCATAATAACAACAACAACAAGCGAGCTGACAAACTAGTTGCGTGGCTGTCTCGCTTTGTCGTTTTTGGCTTGATTATGCCAGTCACTCAGTCAGACAGTCAGTCAGTCAGTCGTTGAGGGCACACAGCTGCTCTGACTGCTCTGACAAAAATATATAAATTGCAAAAATAAAGTAGAAACTAAACTTGTGAAACGACGCAAAAAAAAAATTTCACACACAACAGAAAAAAAAAAAACGAAAACAGCAAAAAGTATGGCAAATATGAGTGTCAAACAGCGAAAATGCGCGTATACCTAAAAGTATGCAAGAAGATACATGAGTATGTATGTATGCATGAAAAAAAGTATCTGCTTGTAAATACTGTTGAGAGCAGAATACGTAACCAAAACAAGGCTTCAGGTTCATGCACGACGTCATGCTCGGCTTGGCTTTGCTTTGTTTTTGATCTGCTTGGCACAGCTCTGATATCACTACAAGCACACGTACACACACACACACACTTACGTACACAACACACGTGCCGTTGGCGCATATAAAATAAAACTCAAAACTCAGAACAAATATGAAAAAGGAGAAAGGAAGAAATATATATATATACATGATACTGCCAACTGCTGTGACCGTTATTCATGCCCAAAATATATGACAATGGGAATTGTGGCTGCGCTAACGATGCTGATGAAGCCGAGTTCAGTGCAGCTCAGTTGAGTTGAGTTAAGTTGAGTTGAGTTGTGTTGAGCCATAACGTAAGCCCCAGCGACAAAACGACCGCAAACTGACGTTGTTGGCCAGAGGCGTGCATAGCACTCAATGAAGCTGAAGCTGAAGCTGAAGCTGAAGCGGCTGTTGAATGATGATGATGATGATGAGGTTGTAAATGTGGCACATTCTTCCGCAATGTTAAATTTTCAATTGTGCCAGCCTGACAGGCGCAACAGCGTCGATTTTTTTTCACCAAGCCACCTACAACGCCATGAAGTGCCGACTCTGCTTGACTGTGATTTAAATGCAACGTTTCATTGTGCATTAAAAAATATATGAAAATCAGAAATTACTGCACTTTAACAAGCTGTAATGGCGCATAACAACAACGACGCTGCCATTGATGATGATTATAATAGTAATGATTATGTTGATGTTGTTGCATGGCGTACTTATTTACTCTAACTGCCGCACACGACGAGCATTCATGCATATATGTTCGTGTGTATGTATTGTAATGCGTCTCTTTAGGCATTCACTTGTGTGCATGTGCGTGCGTGTGTGTGCGTGTGTGTGCACGCATTCATACGTAAATTGCATTGAATTTAATTCACAGCTGCGTCACAGCACAAATGTCTGTCGAAGCGCGGATTTGCATGGAAATTACATTTTTAAATCTTTAGCTTCTCATTCAAGCACGAAGTATTGTATGCTGACTCTATTTTTTATTCATCCAAACGCCGCCACTTTAAACATATACATTAATGCGCCCACACTTATTATGTTAAACTGCTTTTGGTTATATTTTTTTTTTTGTATTTTTCAATAATTAAATGTCGAACAAACAATTAAAGCTATAAGAAAATGTTTCATTAAAAAGACAACGAATAAGATACTTAAATGCTTCAATTGCAACAAACGATACTAAATCAGCGCACAAGACTGCAACAATGCAAAGTTGAAAACAAAGAAAATCTACCAAAAATAAAAACTATAAAAATTCATGCATTCGCATAAAACTCTAACCTCGGAGAGTACGCCAAGCGCAGCAGAAGCCAAGCGTTGCATTTGTGCCCAGTGACCGAGGTAAATGTAACTTTGTTGCGCATAAAAGTGTTCGTAATTGACAACATAAAAAAAGTGAAAGAGGAAGAGCAAAAGAAGAAGAAGTTAAAAACAGGTCGCAACTTGAGTAAAGCAAAAGGAGACTTGAGCGCAATAACATAAAATAAGGCAACAAAGTAACAGAGCGGCAATTAAGTGCGTTCTGTAAAATATTTATGCCTGCAGACGCTTTCAGATTTCAGCGAAGCAACTGATCCGCGCCACTTAACAGTTTTCTGCCAGTTCGAAGGTGTGAGTAAGAGAGAAGGAGTCAGAGCCGAAAGTTAAAGTCGAAGTAAATAGAAAATACGTTGGCGAGTTTTATATTTTTGTTTGTCAGTTCAAGTTTCAAAGAAATAAAACCAAAACAAAAATAAAAAATTAAATAAAATCAAGTGAAATTAAATAACAACAGAAATTCTGCCAGCGGCAGAGAGAGAAGTGAGATTTGAGTCGCTGATAAGTGCGAGAAGCATATGAGTCAAGTGTTTTATTTGTTATTGCTTATCTTTTTTTTTTTTTTTTGAGTCTTTTTTATACTCTTGAATGAGTAAATTAACTTTATCTTGAAGTTTGTAACCCGCAGCAGGTGATATATCCGATAAAAAATTCTGTATAGTATTCTTGATAAGCTTGACGAGATGAGTTGATAATACTTTATCCCTCTGTCAGTCAAAATGTTACCAAAATTATAGGGCTTTTAAAAATGGTTAGCACAGAAAATGTTCTTTATAAACAGAGACTGTCAATTTCATTGCTTTAGGAACGTTCTTCAGGCAATATAGAACCATCTTTTTTACCGTAGTAAAATTTCAGTATGCAAGATCTTTTAAAAGGAATCTTAAAATGATAAATTTTCAACCAAGGGCACATCAAATTATAAAATAGGCCGCTTTATCTTTTATGATTTATATGTATATATTTTTTATTTGCAAAAATGTCTGATATATATATTTGAACAAAACTTGTAAGAGTGTTAAAGTTTTGGCAATGCCGATAAAAAAGACATTTTACTTTCCGGATTTTTTTTTTTTTTTGTGTCTTTTGGGTTACTTTAATTCACTTTTGATATAATAGTAGAAATTTAAGCGTGCACACACGAACGCCTCAACAACAGCGGTTTAGCATCACGTAGCCAAACACACACACACACACACTACGACACTATGAGACACACAGCGCGTCTGCTTGTATACGTGTGGCGTTGCATTAGACAATTGGTAGTGTGGTAGCAAGAACAACAGCTGTTAAAAAAGCACAGTTAAGCACAACATGGCGTCGACGTTGATAATGACGCTGCCGATGCTGATGATGATGATGATGGCGCACAACGACATTGCATTGGCCGCAACAGTGGCAACAACAACGATACTCGCAACTTTGAAGCAACAAATGCTGTTGTAGTTGTTATTATTGTTGTTGTTGTTGCCCCAACTATCGCCATCATCAACAATTCGACAAAGTTTAAATTGACGCGTTTGTTGTGGTCGTCGCCTTTTTTGTTTGCGTTGTTGTTGTTGTTGTCGCTGCGGCTAAGCGACACTGAGCTGCATGACACTCGCATACACACTCACTCACACTCAAATACACACACACACACACACTCATACATGCAGAGAGGCGTTCGGTTTTTGTGTCATTCCACAAGCCATTTGAGCGATTGATTGTATCATTTGTTGCACAATTGCTGCTTTATGCTCACACACACACATACACACACACACACAAACATGACTTTTTGAGTTTATGATTTGATATTTTATATGTGCATTGTGCTTTCTTTTTTATTTGTTTTTCATATTTATTTGTATAGCTTCAAATTTTTGTATGCATAACAAATAACGGAAGGAAGTCATAAGAGCGCACGGATATGAGAAACCATTTTCTGGCTGCTTTTAGTAGCTGAAATGAAATTCCATTAAAATATATTATTTGTTGCGCTTATATCGTGAACAAAATATGGCTAAGAGGCTTTATATTGATTCAAAGAAGACAATACAGCAAATTAGCTACATGAAGTATGCAACAATATTTTTATTTATAAGCTGTGATAATTGATATTTATTTATGAAAGTTTTAAATCCAATTTGGCGCTATTTTGACATATTCATAACAAATATTTATGTTGGTTATGCAAAGCATAGAACACTCGAAAACAACGCATTGTTATTGTATGAAAATTTAACATAAAAAACCTATAAAAATAGCCTAAAAATCCAGAAAATCATTTATGCATTTGAATGGTATAAAATTTTTCCGCGCTTTTAAATGCATTTATTATTATTTATTGTGCTTGTTAAACGCGTTCATGTTGAGTGCTGTTGGCGTTCATGACGCTTTCAATGACCAAAACGAATTTACAATTTTGACAACTGCAAAAAATTTGTATTCAATGCGCCAAAAACTATCCAAAATGCTTTCAATATTTAATAGCATTAGAATGCAATGACAATTGCTTTTGAAATGTACGAAAATTGGCTTAAAACATTTAACTTGTTAAGTGTATTTTAAGCGCTTATGTGCCATAATATGCATGTGTATGTAAATATTACGTATACGTATTACGTATGAAATATTAAATTTTATTAACAATGAAATATTTCATAAATTTGTAACTTGTTATACTTTTGTGTTGATAATCTAATAATGCTTGCAAATCTGCTCGCACTCAAAATTGTCTAACATAATTAAAGCAACATGCAATTCAATCTCCATTCAAAAGGCATACTGACACACACACACACACACATACATACACATATGAAAGTGTAAAAAAGAAATAAGAGTAGAAGAAAAATTGTTGAGGAAATTGTGTTAGAGTAGAGAAAGTAAAAATTAAATTACGAACTGGCAAAGCAACGTGACACACACCCACACCGCACGCTATGTCTCGGACAACGCGACTGTGCTTGCAATGCTGTCAGCCATATAGAAAACTAGTATAGAAAAACAAAGTAAAAAAAAAAAAACTGATGATGGCAAATAGAGAAAACTCGTTCAGCTAAAATTCAATTTAACGCACTCTGCTATGCATAAATTGCAGCAAAAGGTCAACGAAGCGACAACCATGGCTTGAATATGCGCTGTACGCGGCAATTGCAGCAAAGTTGCCGTCTAGAAACATGTACAGGCTGGACAAACACGATGCGACCGAACGAACGAACGAACGAACGGATGAGAAAGCGTTAAAGCAAAGCCATGTGGGTAAATAACGATCAATCATGTTGGCTATAGCGAGCTGCAAAACTCGCAACAAACAGTAGTTGATGGCCTATGGGTATGCATTGTTGAAAAAAAATAGTAGGCGTTGAACAAACTGGACAGGGAGCTATTTTCGGCCTTGACGTAACTTATATACTCTTGCAAATATTTTCTAAAGTATTCTTCTTGGAACTTTTTATCGTTTTTCTAATAAAAATCTTCGAGTTTTCTAATTTTCTAAGAAATTAAGTTGGTATTTCTTAAATCAAATCGGTTTTTAAGGAAAAATCTCTTTTTTGACCAATCGTTCCTATGACAGCTATTGGCTATAGTGATCCGATCAATCGCCAAGGCAGTTTTTTGATAACTTTTAAACTCAGCAAGTAATTCATATTGAAACAGACAGACGGACATGAATCTATCAACTCGTGTTGATCAATAATATTCAGAGTTATCTCCTTCTCTGCATGGCAAACTTCATGACAAAGTTAATATACTCTTTTTGAAAGAGTATAAAAGAACAACAACAACAAAAAAATTGCATACTAAATCAATTGCGTTGCGAAGTGAAAGTCACTCAAGCTTGCCTACACGGTTGTCATTGTCAGCAGTGCGTCTGCATGAGACAACATCGACAGCGACAACGATGAGAAGGACGATGAGGTCGACGACAACGATTGCTGAGGCAATATGGTTGATGACGCGGTTGCTGCTGCTGATGATGTCGCTTCATGTTGCATCTTTCGCTTTATTTCATTTTGTTTGCCATCTTTTTTTTCACTACGTGTGTGTGTGTGTCTGTCTGTGTGCAATGAATGTTATTTCAATTTCAACTGACAACAGAATAGAAACACGTTATTGACACATCAAATGCCTGGGCGTGGTCTACAACGTGCAGTCAGCCTCCGTCTTTTGTATATTTTATCCTTCTCAGACAGACACACACATGTCTGAAACTGTAGTCAACTAAGCGACTGAGTGCATGAGCACTCGAGATTCAATTGTCTTTGTATTTGTGTTATTTATTACTTTAGTAAAACATTTATTTTATTCTATTTTATTGAATTTTTTATTTTTGTATTTTTTGTCAGCAATCGTTTATCGCTTTTCAATTTTTCATGCATCAGCATGTCTGCTACAGTTGGCCAATATTGCTCATACGCCCACTGACCACTTTGACTGCTGATGCTGAGCTTCAACTTCTATGTGTGTATCTATTGTCAGTTATATAACTGACTACTGACTGACAGCCAAAAGCAGAACGTCTGTCTGACTGTCTGCCGTTCTGAATGATGGCTCTGTCGCGTAACTAACTGAATGCTGACTGACTGACTGACTTGCTTGCATGTCTCTTCCTTTCACTCCCGGTCTTTGTCACCTTCTGCGTGAGTGTCTGACGACGTGTTTGTCTTTTGCATTTGAGTGATGTGTGCAGTATTGTATCGCATGCTCATTTTCATTACCATTGTTGTTGTTATTGCTGTTGTTGTCACTCACATTGCTTTCGTCAAAGCTGTCGCCAAAGATAAATGACATGACAGTTGTCGTGCATCAGCATCAGCAGCAGCAGCAACAGAACAACAATGCTCCATGCTCGGCATGAGTTGCGCTTTATGCATTATTTTTTTTGTTGTCCATATTGTTTTTGTTTTCACCTAAGCATGTTCAAGTTTTTCAACACACAATGCATTTTATTTTCCATTTTCTTTTGACTGCTACAACACATTTATCTTCATTTATTTGTTTACTTGTAAACGATTTTATTTGTTTTCCTTTCTTTATTTGTATTTTGTTTTTTGTTTTTTTATTGTTATTTTTATTGTTTCTTGTAACCTTTTTGCCCTTCTTACTTTTCGATCTTTGTAAATAATAAATTTGTGCTTTGTATTTCAGCTTCAATTGTTACTTTGCGTTTATTTTATTTGCTTATTGCTGAACAATTGAATTTGAAGACAATTGCAAATTATTGTTGTTTGCATAAGATTGTTGCTTATGAATGATTGCAAAATGCTCTGATTGAGCAATGTCAACAAAAAGAAAGTAGCGTGTTTATGCAGGTGTCTGCAGGTAGGAAGGAAATGAGTCAAGGCGCATGATAACCATACAAACAAAAATTATGTAAATAAGAAAGATTTTAAGAAAGCGTATAATTTTCCATTTGACTTGAAGGACTTGAAAATTGGTTATAAGACATTTAATCCGCAATGACTCACTTTATAAACGGCAATTAAAGCGACTAAAATCAAGATATGACAAGCAAAATGCAACGAAAGATTCTTATTTTTCTTTTGCTCAAAATACTACTTAATATGAATTTGTCAACATGCTCGAGCAATTTCGCTAAGCTTCAAGAAATAATAATAAAAATAAAAAAAAATAAATTACTTTCACTTTGCCACAAAAGTTTGCTGCCAACTCAATTGTGGCTCACTGAGTGAGTCACTCAGTCAGTCACACAAGCGCTGAGACCTTTGCGCTTGTTTCCAGGCAAAGGCTCCCATGTGGCATTGAACTCTGCATTTTATAACAATTCATGTTTTACTATCTGACATGCATGCACTTTGTTCAACAGTTTCAGTTCATTCGCTCAGTTTACGTCGCCGCTCGTGCCATCATTCATTGCACAAACAATTGCTTAGCTGAATTTTTTGCATGCAAAAAAATTCGTGATTTCGCGTATTTTGCCTTTGTTCTGACGTTTATGTGACTTCGCTGCAGTTTATGGCGCAAGTAGTTGAAAGCAACGGCTATGTGTACAACATGGTTTGTCTTGCTTGAAAGATTAAACTACCGGCGAGTTCATTGCACCAACTTAACAATTTTCATGTCCTTTGCACAGTTTTACTTTCACTTTTTCAGCATATTTCAGTGCTTGCCACACTTCAGTGCATTGTCCACTTGACTCAACTTCGTTCAGCATGCCAAATTATACAAATGGGAATACATGTCCACGCCGAACACTTGACTGCACAAACAGAAACGATGTGAGGAAAAAAATTTGTGCTTAAATTCTGGCACAAAAATATGTTGCGACATTTGCGCTTGTGGACCTTAAAATATCTCAAATCTCATGCTCGTGTTGACACATAAAAAATGCAAAACGCATATGGCATACGAAAAAGTACATACATTTAAAAATGTTTATTTAATGCTTTAATAAGAGCTTAAAAAATGGTATACAATTCTAGGAACGCAAAAACAAAGCTTTGTTAATATAAAATTTACGGCGAAAACAAAACATTTTCTCATTTTGTTTGCCAAGTTTTTGTTTAGTAATTTGTTTTTTTTTTTTGTATATTTTTAATGTAAAAAAAATATATATATATTTCATTGAAAAAAGCTTACATAAATGTATATTTAATGTGAATTTATGATGCGGCAATTGAAGTGTCATTTATGCACATTTAAATGTCATTAAATTTATGATGTATGACTTCGACGCTTTACTTTGCTTTGATTCTCACTTCATGGGCTCTACCATGCGCACTCATACTGAGTCCGACTGATTCACTGGCAACGTGCGTGCGTGCTCAGTTAAAGCTATCGTCGTACTACGTGACGTATGCGCAATGTCTATGAAATGTGCTACACATTGAACAGGTATCATTGCCATGCGAAACAGCTGACCAGTTGTGGTCATTTAAGCATTTCAGACGACATTACATTTACGACAGTTTTTGTTTTTTTTTCTTGTTAATGTAACATGACGTATACGCAATATACAATGTAGTGGTTAACAAAGTTGTCAATTTACTTACATACATTGACTTTTTGTACATAAGCTGACAACTTACATGTGTTCAATGTTCTGTTCTTCTAACCTACGAACAAAAACACAAAAGTCAACTTGTCAAGTGGATAACAAAGACAACTCAATGCTCTTCATAAGTAATTTTCTTGCTTTTGTTCCGTTTTTAATATGTGTATATGTATATGTGTGTAAGCAAGAACAACTTTTATGCATTCTATCATCGCTTTGGCAGTAATTGCTCATGCATATTTCAATGTTTTGACTTGTTCAACATCATCGATTTCAAATACGACAATAACAACTGCTTTGGCAAAAAAGGCACACTTGAACTTGTTACAGAATCAAATATGCCTGTCACATTGTCATTGTTGGCATACCAATGAAAATGAAATTGTTCTTAATTTGCGTGATACGCATACGTAAATCAATTCATGCACAAATCAATAACAAACATACACAAACACAAACAGAAGCACTCAGCAACGAACGAAAGCTAAAATATATGCACAACGTCATATTGATTGTATATTTGAATGTTTGAAACACTTGATTTACTACCACAATGACACATTGTCGTTAGTTACTTAGCTGCACAGATACAAAGTCAATATTTCGCGCAGCTGTGTGTCAATCAAATACTTTCCTGTAATCAACTTGTGCTCAAGACACGCGCAGGCTGAGCGATTGCCGTTGAGTCGGTGATAAATGCACGGCAATTAAATAAATGTATACCAGATATTTGGCAGCCTTGGCGGTACTTTATATGACAGCAACTTTGGTTAGTGAATTGCATTCGTTATTCTTTTTTTTTTTTTTGGTTTTTATTTCATTTTTAATTTGCTTTTAGTTACATTTATTTATAGTCACACAAATGCGAATGAGTCAGCAAAGCGAGCTCAGCAAATATTTTCATTGCGGTTGTACAATTTATGTGATCATGTATGCCAGCTTGTGTTAAATGCGGTTGTGGATTTCAACATGCCATGGCAGACTTTTACTGGTCGGCATTTGTATTTGGCATGTTTGCAGAAGTAACAAATTTTTAGGTAGGACAGGTAAATTGTGGGCTAGCCAAAAGAGAGCATTTCATTTATGAAGTAATTTAAAACAGCAAACGCTTAAAAGTATGCTATGCTGACTAAAATTTAATTTTGTTGAAGGTTAAATTATTACAGCATACTTTCAAGCGTTTGTTGAAAATTAGTTTCCGTAAAACAAGAATGAGAAAATTTAAATACAAAAATTATAAAAATCTTGTCATCACAAATATCTTCATCTTTTTCTGCCAATCTGATTTGATTATGCAAACCAATGATGCTATGCAATACATTTGATGCCGAAAGCGCTTTACTGAACACGCATTTTATTAAACCAACAAGACACCATATAATGTTTTGACCGTTTAAAAATATCCCTTTTTTTTCTTAATAACTGACATTTACGTCAACCCCCGCGAAAATGTCGAGATGAAAAGGAGAGCAACATTTTATAAAATTATAATGTCAAATCATAACAAATTCAATGATGCTTATTATTATACTTGGAAATGCAAACCTTTTTTTTGCATCTTCTCTACCAAAGATTTCGAGCACAAAGAGATCATAAAGTGCCACAGCAAGGAATGATAAGAAAACGAAAAAAAAAAAATTAAAAGCAAACAAAAAGAAGCTTACATTTCAACGTGGGCAACAAGCAAAGTACTAAGAACAAGTACTGTATTTGTACAAAAGCAAAAGACGCTCCTGAGCGTAAACACTTATGTATATTTCAATTATTCATAAAGTCAGAGCATAAACAAACAGGCGAACAAACAAGCAAACACGCACAATCACAATCACAAACACACACACACAGATACAGATACATATAAATACGTATACGTATACGTAGACATGGCAAGTCGCCAGTCAGACTAAAAGGACAAGACAGGATTCACATTCGCCTTTCACTTCACAACGTTGAATCTGACTGAGTAATTGGTCATTTCGTGTGCTTGCCTTTTAAGCTCGCTTTTCACTTTTTCGCGTTTATTCATACTTTTCTCTTGTTAGTATTTTCTCAGTATTTTTCTTTTTTCTTTTCTTATTTTTGGACAAATAAACAAGAAAGTTTGCGACTTCGTTAGTGGTTTAAATGTGTGGCTTTTTTCGCAAGAATATAAAATGAACCGAAATTATGCGAAAATAAAAGATAAATAATCCCTGAGGGAAGTTTTGCGTGCAAACTAAAGCAGAGCAGAACAAAACAGTTCAAAGCAACTGAAGTGTACGAAAACATTTATTGCGATTTTGATACGATTACACAACAAAGGCTTTTTGGTCATTGCTTGAGCAAATAAAAGATGAAAGAAATTTAAAATAGTTGCTTCAATTTAAACTTTCAAATACAGATTTTTTGTGTTACTTGAAGCTACGTTGATAAAACAGAATACAAATGATTGCATAAAACTGTTGGAAGTGTCTTTATGCCTTCTTTAAGCATAAATCCAACTTCATGCACATAGCAAAATACGGCAAATCGAACTGCCAATAACAGCTGCTGGCACTGCATTAATGGCCATTCTTATATAGCCATTATTATCAATAAGCAAAAGAAACTCAAGTGTGTAGAGTTAATTTACAGCCATTTAGCTCAAAATAAATGGCAACACTTGCTGACCAAACACCATCAGGCAGCTAAGAAACGCTCAATCAGGAAATAAAGGCGGCAACATAAACGGGAAATCAACATTTGATCAAAATAAAAAAAAAAAAAAGCATAATAATAAATAAATGAAGCCCCTTAAAGTAGGCAACCGAAATAGCAACAAAAATGGTCTTATGAGGAATATTGACTTTTTCTCATTTCTCTTGCCCTGCTCAGCGCTTTTATGTATTAGTTTTCTTTTTTTCTCAAGAATTCGAAACGTTGAATGTTAAGCCAAATCGTCTTGAATAAAGTACAAATGTATGCAAGAGCAAATCTACGCCAAGCACACTATGGCAACAGCTGCTAAGAGCGACCTTTCAAAGCGTTAATATGCTTGATTTTTTCTATTTTTCAACATAAACGTACACGTTTGTTTGTATGTCTGTCTGTCTGTCTGTCTGTCTAACGGTTGGTTGGCTCAGCATATTGATACTTGTCAATACATAACCCAACGGATTTTGGCAGATTGTTTGTTGCAAAAAATGTGTGTACACACAGCATGCTAAAATGCTTATACAAGCTAACATGTTCGACACTTTAAGCGCTCCTCAAAGACACATTCACACACACTCATCCATACGTAAAAGCTGACACACACACACACGTGCTGTTACTTTCATTTGTGTGCATAGAAATTTTCGACTTTCATTACAACATTTCGTTTTGCAAATTGAATTCGATTTCGTTGTGTTCAGAATATTTCACTTTGACTTTTATTTCAATTTTTTATTTTTTTTTTTTGTGTTTTGTTTTTATCCTTTCATTTTTCGTTGTTCTTTTGCATTTTCAACTTTTTCACTTTTGTTGGCAAATTGGATTTTAATGTGGCATACATTTTACTCCGTTTTCATGTGAGATTTTTATGCACATTTGTCAGACGTAATTTTATTTGTAAATGTACAGCAAAATGTATGTGTATGTGTGAGAGAACAAATGTTCAAGAGTATATATTATATAAAATCAATTTTCATAATGTTTACCAACTGATGTCAAACATTATATACTGCGATATGTTTCGGAAGAAAAAATCTTGTTTACGCAGCGAAGTCAAACGATTCTGCGATTTTTTTTTTTTTTTCTTTTTTTATTAATCAAACAGACAACAAACTCAACATTGATTCTCAGAAATGCCACAAGGTCAGTTCACTAGAAATGCCTCAATGAGAAATAATACTTTCATACAAATTAAGTATACGCTGTGTGGGCTAGCATTGAATGAAAGCAAGAGATTTTGAATTATAATATTTTCCACATAATTAACATTCGTTCATTTCAATTAATTTATTAATTATATTTTTTTTATTTTATTCGTTGTTTGTATATTTTCTTGGTAACAAATCAGTATTTCATTTTATAAACGATTTGACTTTAAAATATTATTTATACTGTCGAAGATATGTAAATTTATTTACGTAAAAGTGTAAAAATGTTGCCTAGAAGACGCTCGTCGGTTGCGCCTTTTGACTCTTTTAGTGAACAGATTTTTTTTTTTTTTTTTGCTTTGTAGCACACATTTGCTCACACACATGAATTATTAACATTTGAATAATTTTTTAGCAATGTTAGCTTTTGCGAAAGCATAAAAAGATTGCCTTACGTTGTCGGCAGACGGCAATCGGCAGTCGAATGTCGGAAGTCGCCAGTCTGCTGCTTCTTGTCCTTTTGTTTGCAGCTCGCTTGGCGGCAATGCGAATTCCCACACAATCTGCCATAAGATGGAAAATATTTTTATTTATTTTTTTCAACAAATAAACTTGTCAGAGGCAGGCAAATGTCAAATATTTGCTGAACTGTGATTAATGTTGATTTTTCTTTATGCCCTCTACGTTTTCGGCACATATTTTTTTGTTGTTTTTATTTATTTAATATTTTTTCCTAAATCCAACAGCTCACCTGTAAAAGCTGCTTTTATTTGTGTTGATTTGCTAACGGCTAAATTTTTATTATTATTTTTTTTTATCGGCTTATAAAATTTGTTTGCTTTTGCACATAAATAGCTGCGAGACAAGTCACTGATTTTATGCGTATTATTCATACTCGCATATAATTGAAATATTTTTTTTAAGCAATTTTATGCTTAATTATAAAAAAAATAAAGTTTTATGATAATTGTTTGGAATATTAAGTATTTATATAATAATATTATGAAGCAACTTTTTTTTAAATAAAAATGCATACTTTAGTACGCTACATATTTTAAATGCACTCATGTTGTTCCTGAGCAGCATATACTTATTTTGTAACTCTAACACTCAAAGTTTCGTATAAAGAAAGCAGTGATACAGCCCAAAGTCCCTGACCAGCGATGCTCGTTAAGGAAATGTCCACTTGAAGAGTCTGCTCATATCAACAAAACATTTTGTCATGCAATAAAGTAGAAAAAAAAACCACATCAACAACAATGCAAACTACAACAACATCCACAGCCCCTAAACAAGTTGCTCAAGTGTGTGCTTAGCTCGTAAATACTTTGAAGGCAGATGCTGGTCACGTTGTGTCAATAGATAAAAATGCACTTGCACGAAATTCTCAACAATTTGCACTTGCATTTAGGGAAACTTTTCACAAACAAGGGCATACACACACACGATCTCCTATTCTTTTGGTGTCTTATTCATTGAAATAGTTTGTCTAATTTTGCAAACAATGCAAAATGTTGTTGAAATATTTTCAAGCACGAAAAACTAGAGCGCTCATTAAAAGATACTTAGAGTGGTGAGATAAATGAAGAAGTAAAGAAGAAAAAAATTAACGCAGACATGACAAGTATTTAAATTGCAGTATTAACAAAATATTCGGCAGAAAATATAAAAAAAAATCAAAAATCTCAGAAAAATAACAAAGACTTTTCACATCTGCGCCGAGCAAACTTTTACGTAGCACGTACAATTTTCGGTCATTCACGCACAAAACTCCGTTTGAAATTCAATTTTGTAGAAAATTATATTTCAACAGAGTTGATTTTTTCAATTTAAGTGTATGTGTCTGAGGTAGAAACGAAAAGGAAACTGTTTTAAACACACACAGAGTAAAATTGTACGAGGTCGATGCTGATTATTTCCAACATGTGAGAAAACCGAAGGTAATCAAGCAAATAAATTCGAAGAACTGGAGCCTTAAACTGACAGAAGCCCAAAAAATGGATTAATGAATGTTGATTTCATATTTTAGGGTCGCTTAACCAGAAAAAAAACCCACTTTTTTTTTTAAAAATGGAAGATTGGAAGAAAATATTTGTCTAAGTGTACACATTTTTGTAAACCTTATCGAAAATCAAACAAACAGAAATGTTCAGCTCACAAATTTGTCACAGACAAACTGTTAATTTCGTCACCTCTTCATGAAAGCCTGTCAAACACTTCCGGTGTCAGAAATTACAACTTATAACTGTTTTTAATAATGATTTATTAATTATTTTTGAAATTTTATTTTCGACACAACAAAAGATTTCTTTCTGTGTAAAAGAATATTGTTCAAAATAAACCAACTGCGCAAATGCCTTAAACAACAAAAATAAAGGTTAAAAAAACTCTGCTTAAAAGGCTCAATGCCAGACAGACAGACAAAGATAAATACAAAAATCTTTAAGTACAACAACAAAATGAGAAGCGACAAAAAGCAAAAAAATAAAACCCAAAAAAAGAAAATAAAAATAAAATCAAATATTATCCGTACACTTTCCTTACGTAATCTGTCAATACATTTTGTGAAAGCTCACCAATTGCTGTTGTACTCGTTATTGTTGTTGTCATTTTTGTTGTTGCTGTTGATGTTGTTATTGTTATTGTACAACGAAGCAAAATGAAATCCCCTTTTACGCATGAGAACTTCTGTTAAGGCTTCATTTTGAGTTATTGATTGGTGTTGCCTCCATCTTAATACTGAGACTTTTTTCTCTCACTCTCACTCACACTTTCTCTCATTTTACTTTTTGTTAACGCGACTGTTGATGAAGGCAACAAAAAAAAAAAAAAGAAATGGGGAGAAAAAAAGAAAAACCGATTAGAAAACTTTTGCTAACATGTCAAACTGATTATTTGGTCTTTTGTGTATTTGTGTCGAATGACTTGGCAAGAAGAACAAAACTAAAACAGAGGAGAAAAGAGAAGAGAATTAAACAAACGCCAACGTCAAATGTCAGTTTGCATTTATTGTGTTTAATGCTTTGATTAAACTTGATTGAGTGCTGCCTCAATGAGTCTTATGTTGTCTGTCCTTGTGACGTGTGTAGTTCAATCTATTAGTAGACAAATGATAAGCGCCAAAAAGCACACATGTGTTAATAATCTGATGTATTAGTTAATTTATTAAATAACTTGTGCTAATGTTGTGGAGATTATTGGCTTTCGAGTTGATTTTTCCAAGCTTATTAACAGTTATTGACAACTGTCATTATTGATTGACATTAGTGGTGATATATGTATAAACGTAGATTTATTAAGCTTCATTTTGTTCATGGATTTTTTTTAACCTTTTTCTTTTTTTTGTTTTCTTATTTATTCTTGTAACTTATTGAATTCAGTGGCAAATGTGTAACGTAAATTTTTATTACCAAACTTGAATTTAATAGTCAAGGCAGACATTTTTTAACTGCAAAAACAAAAAAACAAACAAAACACAAAACAGTATTAAAAAAATATAATTTATTTACACTTGAAAATCGTTAAATGTAATGAAACTGAAAATCAAAATCATTAAAATAAAAAACAAAACTCAACAAAAAAAAAAGAAGAGAGAAATGTGCAAAATCACAAAATAAATAAAACAAACTGCAGATTGCTTTCGCACATACATACATTCACACTTACAATTTCAATTAATTTTTTTTTTTTCGTATTTTGGTTTTATCATTTTTATTTGTCCACTTTCGCTTTTACTTTTACTCAAACTGCCGCACATGCCGCGAAGCAATTCATGTCGCAACTACTGACGATTACTTTTCGTTTATCTCTTTTTTAGGAATCTAGCAATTTTCTACCATCATTCGAAGCAATTTCCTTTGCTGTGAAGAGTATCGCAACGAAGCTTAATTGGACGAAAGTTGACATTTTCGTTGGTGGTAAGTTTTCCAATGTTAAACACGAAAAGAATCACAAACAACGATATAATAACACACACATACCCCCACACACACACACGCACGATATATTCAACGAAAGAGAAAAAAAACTGCCTAAACTTGAGCAAAGTTTTTATTTATTTATTATTTTTTTTTCCTTCTACTTGATATCCGCTCTCCAATTGCCATCCTTACCAACTTTCTCTCTGTGTCGTCTATTACTGACTCAACGTAAACACTTGAGTGTGCCCTCAGCATATTTGCTTTATCGCCAACGCTTTGGCTCTTGCCGCATTTCTGACACTTTTACTTATATTCATTTTCGACTTTAATTTTTTGCCAATTTTTAACGCCTAAAATTATGTGCAAATAAAATATCCGCCAAACCATTCGACTTTTTAAACTTTATTTTATTTTTTTTTATTTTTCTTCTTCTATCTCCTTTTTCCGTTTTCTGGAATGTGGCGCACATTCTGCATTTAATATTCACAATTTCTCGTCGAGGTGCGATAATTGAATTGCTTTCTCGTTTAGCACAGCTTATTTGCTTCCTTGCCGCCTTGACGGCTCACGCCTCGTCCATTTTGTACAAGTCCTTGTTGATTTCGAGTTCTCTTATTTCAGTTTATCACGTTGTGTTTTGCTATTGCCGCGTTGTAAATTGAAAATAATTATACCAATAAACATGACAGCAGTTAACCAACAAGATCCACAGCGGCAACTGTGAAAAGTCATTTACACAACACGAATCTGTTCAATTTGAATTCGCACTGTGCTCGTTACACACACACACACACACACACAGCTTGTTTACTGACACTCAACGAGTGTCGTTCGCATGTCACAACTGATTTTTTTGTCCATTTCTCATTTATTGTGTAATTGAAGTTTTCATTTGATTGGAAATTGATCATTTCAAGTGGAAATTTGCAATTTTTTCTACTGAGTTCGATTTCGATTTACAAAAACAATTTTGTCAACTAATGTATTATTCAAATTGAAGTTTCAGTAGGAAAAACGAACAAAAATATGTTGATGGAAAAAAAGAAAACAAACAATTTTATAGTTGAATTAGGATAAAAGGAAAGCAATTAAAAGAAGACCAATTCATTTGAAAATGTAAATTGCCACAATACTTCTTTCAATATCAAAGCGCTTTGATAAATTTAACAATTTTGTATTCAAACTCAGCATGTTCGAAAACGAAAAGTTTTTTCTATGCAAATTGAAGGAATATTGTTCAAATGTAATGGAAAGCAACTCAAATGCTTTGAAAGCATTGTAAAGTTGACAATAAATATTGAAAATAATTGAAATTTTTAGCAAATATCAAAAGAGTATTTGAACAACATAACAAAGCATTTAATAGAGAGCTGAGAAAGTAAGTAAAACTTGGTAAGAGTTAGAAGCATAGAAGCTTTGAAGGTGCCTAAAAAGCTTTACAGAAGTCTGATGAATGTTTTAAATATAACATTAATACAACATTACTTTATTTTTATTTCTCTTGAAAGTCGGCTATGTTTTTTTTTTTTATGAAAAGAAATGCCAAAAACGTCATTAATAAGAAAAATCAGGAGGCACATCTTTTGTCAACACTATATTCCGAATATGACAGCTCAATAAGCCAATTCACTTGAAACACATGTCAATTTGTTGTTTAATCAACTGTGCGTGAGTGCAACAGACACGCACATAAAAATATACACACATATAGTATATCTCTTCGCAATGAAATGAAAATAATAAAATTGAAAAGCATGCTGAGCTGCGTCAGTCAAGCTTGGCGCAAACAAAACGTTCACGATAAATTTTTAACAACGTTTCTGCTGGCCTGGCATGAAGGACACCAGCTTGCCTCGCTGGCACATGGCCGTCTGTTTGACAATAATGCCAAAATGATATTGGCAGCAAACTGTTAATAAAACAAAACCAAACACACGCATTTTTTTTTTTTTATATATCGTAAATTACAACAGTGACAGCGGCAGCAACAATTTTAGCCTCATTATGCGTTACGGCAATGAAATTGTATTTTATTTCTTTTTATCTCGAACGCACACGAAACTCATGAATATGCATTAACCGTAACTTTTATATTTTATTCATATTTTTACTCCTGTCATTGGCAGTTATTAATTAATTTTTCACATTAGCTTCCAATTAAAAAATAAAATTTTTTGGTTTTTTTTTTGCCTTCATACGTAAATTCATTCATCTCCTTTTGTCATCTTAAGTCAAATTATTTACGGTCTTAATAAATTCACAATTGTTTCTTTTTAACTGTTTAATGCACAAAACCGCTCACATGTTTCCGCTGTGCTAATTATATGCTTTAAAATTCGTTCACAGTGCGTATGATTCATATTTGTTTATCAGCTTATTTGACATGTAAATGATTAACTCTTGACTTACTCAATTAAATTCCACCGTGGTAAATGAGATGTTAGTCATTAAAGATGGGAGAAAAAAAAAAAAGAACGAAAACAAATAAAAACAACAACAAAAACAACAGCTTATTTACAAAGTCACTACAAAATGTTTAATGAGTCAACATTTATTCTTGTTACAGTAAACAAGTTTGCTAAATATTATGTATACGCCATGCTACACAGTTGCTCAAAGGCGCACTTTCAGTCAGGCAGACACCAACGCAGACAGACAAGCACACACATACACACTCATGCTATTAATCATAATAACGCCGACTAATTGCATTGCGTATACGCATAGTGGTACTCAAACAATGTGCATGTCTCAACAGCTATGACTATTATATGCGTCTGAGCGTTGGCGTGTACATATACATACATAAGAGTATCTATAGAAACATGTCGCAAAGTGCGTCTTAATATGTACTCAATGCACATGTGTATGTATGTGTGTATCTGTGTGTGTTTATTTATCATTTATATGCTTGAGCATCTCAGCTATGCCTAAACATTCGCCTTATGTGTTGAACATAACATGATCATTATGATTAGAATTCTTTGCTATATAATAAACACAAACGCAACAATAACAACATTAACTGTTTATTTGTTGTTGTACTTAACACATGTGCCGCCCGAGTAAATATGCAATAATTAAGTAAACTTGGCAAATTTGCCGCTTGAGTGCATAACACTAATGATAAAAGTAATCAAAAACATCAACAACATTTTAATGGTAAATGTTAATGTGAAACAGTTTATGATATGTAGTAGTGTTAAAGACACACTAGCAAACTAAAAGCAATGACATGCGGACATGTTGACGTGTTGACATGAAATCAACACATTGAAATTATAAAAGTTAAAATTATATTGATATTTTAGACTCTTATAAAAACGTTTGAATATTTGTTAGTTGAGGAAAGCAAATAATGAATTTTGGTAAATATGTTTGTTGATTTATTTTACACACATAAGCAAACAATAAATTTTTTTTTTATGATTTTTAAAATTTTGAAAAAGCAAACTTATTTGTGTGTAGCATCTCCTACGTCAGTATAGTTTAAATGTCGCTTGATGCGTGCTCAGCGAACACTATTTTATGTACCAATGCCATTAGCTGCACTAAGCAAAGCAATTAAACTCAACAAATGCGTTAATCACACACAAGACACGACATTAAAGTGCCTTCTAATGCTAATCATGACATAATAAAACGAAAAAAAGACAAAAAGAACACACACACTTAAAAGTGAACTCCTTAATCATGTACAAACGATATATCAGACAAAATCATGCTACTATAAAGTAGTAAAAATGCTTTTTAGCTTTAATGATGGCCAATGGTAGCAACAACTATACGGCGGTGACGACTGTCAGTTAATTGTTAAACACTTGAGATTAATGTCACAGCTATAAGAGATAACATGCACGTACTTGACACATAAACATGTATCTTGCTATGCCTTGCCCACATGGCTGTATTAATAATAAACACATATCACACACACTCACACACACATACATGCAGTCAAACTAACACGCAATGACTGCGTTTATTGGCTATTTATAGCGGAAGACGTACGCCATCTTTCATAAAAGCGTACAAAGATGGTTGGAGTTTTGAAGATAGTAACTTGAAACAAACAAACGCACGTCGCCAATTTTATTGTTGCTTTGTTTTGCTTTACTCACTGCTACTTTGTACATGCCATGCCATGCCATAAAGTCATGAAAACATAAATCAACGGAAATACTTGTACAAGCGGACGCACGCACGCACGCAGAATGAATGCCCGTAAGATTGAATGCGTATAAGACAGACAGTGGGCACGGACCAAAGCCAATAGGCATATGAGGAACGGAAACGGATGTGTGCTTGGCAAGAAAACAAGTTGTACAACCGAAAGAAAACTTTATGTGCAAAATTGTTGTTGTTGTAATATATGTGCGAGGCGTCAAATGTCGGCCGAACATATCTCAATTGTGCTTAGTTTTGTATGCTGATAAAACATAAGCATTTGCAGCTTGTTAAAGCACTTCAAATGTGTGACGAGCCAGCAAAAAGTATTATAAAATATATATTTTCATAATAAAAAAAAAAAATCGAAAATTTCACTCACTTTCGCTCGAATCAATCGAGATACTTGTGCTTGTATCCCTCGGGCGTGTTGTTCGTTCAACATTCTCGATTGTTCATTCATAGATCGCGTGATTGTTTTGACTTTTGTCAGTTACTTGTGTACGTGTAGATTGTATATTTATTTTGCTTTGTGTTTGTGTGTGTTTGTGCATGAATACATATTTTGTTGTCTGTATAGATACAAGTATTATGCTTTTGACTTTAACTTGTCTGCGAATTTTATTAGCCATGGCATTATGATATCTCCAACTGCTCCGCTCTGTTTTTGCTTCCAACTGATGACGAAGTCGTCGACAACATCGTCGTCGTCATCATTGACGCTGGCATCGCTGATTGGCTCGTCCTTTGTTCAACGTGCTCTTGTACTTGTTAGTTATCTCTGTTGAGGTTAATAGAAGCATCGTCGATTTCTATTTATTGCATAGCATTTTTTTTTTTTTTATTTCTTTGTTTTTCTGTACATAAATTTGTCGCTCACACTAAGCATATTTTTTCTTAATTTTTCTCATTGTCGATATTTTTTTTCTTTTTTTCTTGTCTTGTCTTTTGTGATTTTATGTTACGTCAAAGGTCAAGAAACTTGTACACTTCGACGCCGTTCATGTTGTTTGTCGCTTTTAAATTATTTGCTTATTATGCGTACGGCAGTTGAGTAAAGCTGAAATAATGATTTCGTCATGGCATGTCAGAAATGTAGGCCGCATATTTTTTACTGTTTATTTGAAATTTCATTTTCATTTTTCTTTGTATGAGTTTTTTATTCCTTCCTTTTTCTCTTTTTCACAAAACAAGTTGTGTTAGCAACTTGATTTATTTGAATACTGCGTAGTTTTATCTCACTTAATGTAATGCGTCTCAACAAAGGCTAACAACTGACATCAAATTGCATTTGCTTTATAGAATGTTATGCCGTAAACGAGAAGCAGAAAAACGCACTGAGTGTTAATGCGGCAAGCCGTGAAACATGCGCTTGAATGGCTAATAAAAATGGCAGAGTTATAAACGAAACATTAAATCAACAAAAAGAGAAAGCACGAAAAAGAAAACGCCAAACAAAAACAAAAACACAACGAAACAAGCAAAATCAGAAGTGGCTAAGAGCGATGTTAACGCGCTTTAGCAGCTTTAATTTAATAATTCATGAAGTAAATCGTGCCGTTTATGTGTGCGAAGCTGAAACAAAAATAAAACGCTGCCAAACGAGTTAAACAACTTGAAGTTGAACGCAGGCAATAATGTTGAGTGCAGACGAAAGTACTTGACTTCGTAATACCCTTTATGCCTTCAACTATGTTTTGTTTTAAAAGCGCAGATAGAGAATCGAAGCTTCAAAAAAATTGTATACGTTTTATGTTTGGTAGCTTTGATGAGCTAAAATTCTATAGAATTTTATGGTATTCGGAAAATCTGAAAAATCTTAAATCTTATGGAAATAAAAAATTTCTTGAACTTAAGGAGCCAGAGAAATTCAAGAATTGTCTGATATTAAATGTTTAAAATTGTTACGTATTTCGCTTTTATGTATACTTTCTATTCACCTAATAGTTAGAATTATATATTACTGTCCTTCATTGAAAGTAATAAAGTAGAGTTTTATTTAAAGACCGGATATTCGAATACCCTTCACCAAGACATACAACTCAATCTGCTCAAGGTGAGGTCAATAGATATATCCTTTATCACTGTCTCCTCTATCACTGTGTTACAAGCTCCAGAACAAAATAAAAATGCTGCAAATAAACAAAAAGGAAATACTTACGGCGCCTGTTGCAAATTAAATGTGCCTGATTTGATGCTGAAAAGCCACAGGAGACGATGTGCTGTTGTTGTTGTTGTACTAATGTTGTTGCCTACACACAAAAAACTCTTGTAAAATTCAATTTTAACGCAAATAAACACATGAAAGAACAAAAATACTGCGCAGTTATGCCATGCGCGACAAATTAATGCAATTACGCGAGTAATTTTTCTGGTAAATTATAAACAAAATTAAATTATTTTCATATATTAAAGAATAACAAAAATGCAGAGATCTGCTCGTTTAATGAAAGCGAAAGCAAGAAATTTATATAAGTGAAGGACAACGAGAGAAAAACAACGAGCGCACACAACTTGTGGCATAAAATGTCTGCCATTAAGAATTATATATTTTTTATTGCATACTTCTCGGGTTAAAACTCATAAGTTGGTTTTATAAGTCTTAACTATTCACCTGCATGCGACATTGCACGCTTACAGGCTTTTCATTATCAAGGTCTGAACCCAACGGGCGTTCACACACACACACACATAAGCAACAAGCACATGCCTGAGTGATTTGATACGTTGTGCAACTTGTGTGCCTGCCTTCCTTGTCCGCTTTGCATCTCCACATTCATGCAAAAAGATTTTGAGTTATTTATGTGAATTTGCTGCCGTAAGGCATTTTTACTTTACAGTGTGTGTGTGTGTTTTTTTAAAATATTTTTTGGTTTATTATGAATGTCGTTGCGTTTAAGTTAATTAGTTGAAGCTGTGCACACGTTGCGCTAATTAACCGAAACTCAGTGCAGATTTACTTCACAGCAAGCATTTTTCAATTAAGCACATTATTTTTTAACTTTTTTTTTTTTTCATTTGTTTGTCGTTAAATGTTGCGGTCAACGTTTGTTGCTTTTAAATCACGACATCAGTTATGCAAACAAAATATTTACAGTTTGTTTTTAAACATGTGCGTATGTTTCATTGCTCACATAGCTGCCATAATATGAAAAATGCAGCAAGTTACTTTAACTCGCATTTAATATCGTTTGTCATTGCCGTTGCATGACACGTCTTTGCGAGCGTGCGCGAGAGTGTGTGTGTGCGTCTGGCATTTTTGAAAATGCAAATATTGGCAAACGTATTTTCTCAAGTGGAAAATTGTGCAATTACAGCGAGCGCACACCCAAGCAAACAAGCGACAGCCACAAATTTAGCGGCAACAGCAGCGACTTTGCCTTAAACTTTAAGCATTTCCAGCTTGCCAAGAATTGTTTTTGTGGCAACATATCCTTGAGCACGACAATATTTATATGTATATACATATATGCTTGTATGTGTGTGCGTGTGGCTTATGCTCATGTTCATGTGTAAAATGTAAGTTAATGTTGCATTTGAATGCTTTTCAAGATAAGCATGTTATTTGTGTAATTAATACTTGTTTTGCGCACAGAGAGCGTCGAAACTTTTGCCATTGGCATCAATTAAAGGCTTGTAAGCCAGCAAGAACAAGTGTGTATGTGTGTGTGTGCTTTAACAACTTAATATGAAGATATTATTTAAATTTTTTTAACATTTTTATTTTACATTTCTACTTGCCTTTGGAAAATATTTAAATAATATTTCAAAAATTTTCAAATTTTAGTTAGCAAGCAATTTGAGCAGTCAAAAGCCATTCTAGGAACGCACTCGTGCACGGCAAATAAAATTCATAGAACACAAAATATGAAAAAATACAAATTTTAAGTCAACAACAGAAAACATGAAAAAAGAAAATTATTTTCGGCTTTGTAGAAAACTTTACACACTTGTAAGCTTTGTTTGAAGTTAAAATAAGTTATAAATCTATTTTACAATCTTTTTTTTTTTTTCTTCTGCTTATAGAGGTATGAAATTTTGATGTTTTACTACATGCATACTCATAGTCCGAACGTTCCTGGTATGAACTATAGTTACGAGATCTTCATCAATCTCGCAAAACACCATCATAGGCCTCTAAGAATTCAAAATTCAAAATATTTGGACTCCATCTTCAAAAACATCATATTTTGCTACCAAAAACATCACATTTTCCGTTAGTTACAAAAGCAACTACATATTATAGTGGTCCCATCAAGTTAACACTGAGATACGATAAGGGAGAAGACTGAACTGAAGCATATAGTTGGTCATGGCGATATAAACTCATCTCGACGAATTGATCAAGAAACTATATTCTTTATGTGGTTGTATCTTGTTCCGTGCATTGCAAACTAAATGTTAAAATAAATATGGCACACTCTTGCAAGAGTATAAAAAAAGCATGTGAAAATTGTGTGGTCGAAAAATGAAGATGATGAAAAAATGTGAAATGCAATGAATACGCCAACACAATTTTGAATATTAGTTTCGCAAATCCACACACACACACACACACATACCTGAAATTGTATGTGTGTGCGTGTGCATATAGCTTACCTGCATGGAAATTGCATAATATTGCGCATACGCAATGTTAACCAACGCCGTTGTAACGCAAACTCTTACATGCCAAAACTTCACAAATTTCATTGCTTTTTTCGGTCTTTATTTGCGATCAATTTGTGTCTGAGCGCATGTTTTTCATTTCTTTCTTTTTTTTTTTTTTTTGTTTGTGTCAGATTTTTCTTTTGGTTTTTCGCTTCAACAAAAATGTTATGTAAAACAAAACCAAAACAAAAAAAATGCAAAAAAAAAAGAAAAATGTATGGAAAACTAAAGCAAACATATACCAAAAAACGCGAAATAACAACACAAACTCGCATGCGAAATTGAGGCACGTGGCATTTCATTTGGTATCGTTTGAATGGATTTACTTGCACAAATGTAATTTCCCCGCATTTCCATTTAAAATTTGTGCAGCATTTTTTTGGTTATCCTGTTGCGATGTTTTTTTTGCATCCAAAACATTTATTGTTGCTGCAAACATATGTAAATAACGTGCAAACGTTATGCTGACCCAAAAAAGTATGCAGTAGTTTTTTCTGAATGTTTTTCGCGATGACTCAGGAAAACAAAAACAACAACAACAAAAAAACTGATAAAGCATTTAAATTTAAATTCAAGCATTTTATTAATATTCAAAGCACGTCTTAAAAAAAAAATAAAAACAATGCACAAAGTAAACAGGAAATGAAATTATAAGCAGAAAAAAAAATAAATTGTATATAAAATAACATGTTGGGTTTATTTGTCGACCGCAATGATGAATTATGCATGCGAGTATTTGCCGAGTGTACTTGAATATGTGCATATGCATGTGTTTTTTTCTTTGCGCCCAACACGCAATACTTGTTTTTGCCGCTTATAAAGTTGAGAGTAAAAAAGGCGCGTGAAAAGTGCAATTGAAATACATTAAATGGCAAAGGGCAACAACAAGGCGTCAACTCTTTTACATGAAAAAAACACATGCGTACTCGTATGCAAAGACAAGGTGAACTTACATAGAAAAACAAGAAAAAAAAACAGAAAAAATATGTCTTAAGATATTAGAACCTTAGAATCGTTTTCAAGTTGAAACTCATAAAAAAGAATAATGTAACAATTAAGCGTGCTCGATTATGAAATAAATAATGACCTTAATTTAGTGCGCTTTATATGTCACAAAGATAAACTGAAGCCTGTATTGACAGACATGCTATAGTACACAAGCAGATTCATTCGTATAAACAGAATAATCCAAATTATCTCGAGATATTATGTGTCATTTTCTTTGATAGCGTTCAACTGGTAAGCAGTCTTCTTCTAAAAAATTCAAGTCAAAAAGAGTAAAGTTGGCTCTTTAAGCCAGACTAAAGATAATTGAGAACATAAAAACTATTGATTCTGCCAGCATGTTGGTAAAAAGATAGGATGTAGAAACTTTTACTATACAATTGGACTTTGACATCGATTATCTGGATTTTTGATTATACGGTGTACCCATGGTTTAAATTATTTCGGATAAACGGGTTTCTACTGTACTTCATACAGTCGCAAATGTTTTCTTTTTTCAACATCTAGTCAACTAAAGCAAAATAAATTAATTTCAAGAACAAAAACATGAAAAGATATTTGATGAGTTTTATATATCATATTTGTTAGAGAAAAATTTTATATACATATATTTATAACATTAATTCTCTTTTAAATAAAACAAATTGCATTGAAAATGAAAACTATAATTGAACTTAAATAAATTTAAAAGTTTACGCACATGCGCTCACACACGCACACAAATTAAGTCATAATTCACTTAATATGCCAGCACTTCCCCAACAGCAACAGCAACAACAATAACAACCATGACAACAACTCCTTCAATATGAATGGGCTTGTGTATGGGTTTATAGCCCATGCGCTGGTGGCAACAATACTTGAATAATATATATAGAGAGAGAAAGAGACAAAATGACAGACAAAATGACGGACGGACAGTCAGACAGACAGATGGCAAAAGCATAGCAACATTTCTCATACGTGGCTTGTGACACACACACACATATAAACTGTAACACACTCATACACTCACGCATGTGCACTGACATAGCATTGATAGCACAATGCTTGCAAGCGGCTTGTACGCCGCAAGATATGCTACATTTTATAGCGCAAGAGCGCACTAAACTTTTACATCACACACACACGCACACATGAAAGACTCTTTATGTGTGTGTTTGTGCATATCTTTTGTATGATTTTTTAATTTTTTTTTTTTTTATTTTATTTTAATTCTTCATGTATGTGTTTATGAAATAAGTAAAAATGAAAAATGCACGGAAATATGAATGCCGCGCTTAAAGAATGACCTCGAGCTTGAGGTTTAACAAATGTGTGTGTGTGCCTATAAAAACATAACTAAAGCTCTTATCAATGCCAAAACAGACCTTCAAAAACACATACACATACCCACACACATAGTCAAACGCTTAGCAACGCAACTCAAACAATTCAAGTTGTAAAAAGGAAATTTTGTTAAAATTGCGCACCTACTAATTAGACTTGTCTCTCCAACCGACTGCCGTACTCATTGCTAATTGGTAACCATGCTTTTTTGTCGCGTATATGCCAAAAGGAAGCGTCAGTAATGTGCACAAGTGTAGAGCGTGAGAAAGAGAGAAGGGCGAGTGTGAGAGAGCGACGAAGTGTCGCAGTGTCATAACGAAGTTAATTATTATACACCGTTTTTGTTTTTTTTTCTTTCGTTTTTCATTACTTGTCTTTGCCTTGCATTCGTACAGATTTTTACCATGGCCAATGCCTGCAGATATGCAATGCAAAAGTTTCAACATACTTTGTATAATTCATCAACTTACTTCTGTTCCACTTTCTTTATCTGCCCCTCATTCGTTGGCTCACTCTATCATTTCGTTTCACATTGCAGAAACTTTCAGTAATTACATTACCGTCTGAGTCGTTGTGCCTTGCCAGTGTATCTGACTGGTCTTATATAAAAAATTAAATTTCTCTGTATTTTATTTTGGTTTTTGTTTTTCTTTTTCTTTTATTTTTTTTTCTTTTTATTTTTCTTCCACTCTACATCGATTTCTATTCAATTTTAATACAATAACTTCATCACTGCGTTATGCATGCAACAGTCTACAATGAAATGCAATTAAAGTTGACATAACTTTCATTTATGTACGCTGCACTCTTCTAACACATTAACAATGTGCGAAAAAAAAACTTCGTTGGCTTGACTTTATCTTTGGCTTTAGTATCTCTGCCCATCTCTTCCTCTCTCTCTCCCTCTGTCTGTCTGCCAGTCGGTTAGTCAGTGTCAGTTGCTGTCTTTGTCTACTTAGACTGTCAATGCAAATCCAATTGGTTTGCGTTTGCCATAGCTTCAAGTTGTTATTGTACAGCATATTCAATCAGATAAACTGACAAAGCCAACTTCAGCAACGATTGCATGAGATAAGTTTTTTTTCTTTTTTTTTTTCTGTTGAACGTTGGGAAATTGCTTTGAATTAATTCAAAGTCGAAATAACATTTTAAGATTATCTTTTTCTTTATTTCTTTTATGAGAAAAACTAATGGTTTTTTTATAAAGAATTTGCATTTTCTTTCAGTTTAAAATTGGAATAAAAGTTGAATTAAAATTGTTCGTTGAAAATGCTTAAAACATTCGTTTAGTTGACAATTGACACTTTGTGTGGTGATAAGTCATTTCGAAAAAAGTATCTTTGCTACTTTTATGCATTTAAAAACGTGCTCTGGTTGATGTGCTATACAAAAATGTTTCTTCGGTGTTTTAAGCTTGAACTCAAGTTGAATAAGCACAATTTTCGCATACAAAATTCAAGAGAAAGAGAACAAAAATTTTAAGATTCGAGTTGGCAAACCACAAATTTCAACATAGTTCCAGACACACAAGCATGATTACAATGAACAGGTTGCGTTAGAGCGTATACGAATTTAATTGAACCAACAACAGCAACAATACTAAAATCAACACTGTCATACTTGTTGTCATTTCAGATGAAAATTGGGGTCTGCCATTGGCGATAGCAGCAAACTTGCATATACCATATCGCATTGAAATTGGTGAGACAATACGTGACTTGCATGCAGAGGATAAGCCCGGCAAAGGTATGTATAAATCTGTGTTTGTGTGTGTGTGTGTATGTCTGTGTATACATACATATATTAAGGCAAGGTCCAAACATTCAAACACATTTCCACACTATTAAACCCCAAACAGCAATTATCATCACAGCGCCGATGAACGATGACAGCACATTGCGTCTGTTGAACAATGCGACCAATAATGGTTGGCCGACAACGACGACAACGAGGACGACGACAACAACAACACATTTGCAGCACACGAAAATTTTACTCATCGATATTGTGGCAACATCATTGAATGCCGAAAATCGTTTTTACAAGTATTTGGCACGCATCAATGCCAGCTCGTCGCTCATGTCGAATCTGTTATTGCTGACGGTGCTAAGTGATAAGTATCGGCACTTTCTTAATGTCGCATTCGAGGATAATGACATCGATCGTGTACAAAACTTTCGTCAACAGCGACAAATACGAAAATCAGCAGCAAACAAAACAACAACAACAACAACGACAAAACAAATTGCTGAGCATACAAGTTGGCCAATGCATTTGGCAAACATTATGTTTGGTAATCGACACATAGACAATGAAGAACAACAACAAGAAGATGAATTCTGGCCAATGTTGCCATTGACGAACATTAATATGTTGACAGAGTTGCGTGCGTGCACAAAATTTCAAAATTACTCAAACGACGCAAATGAACTTTGCCATAATATTGAAATAATTGCGTTGGCATGTGCAAACAATCAAACGGGCAACAAAGCCAACGAACTGCAACAGTTGCTCGCACACATATGTCAGACAAAATCAAAATCAAAATCAAAATCAACAACAACAACACCAACAACAGCAACAACAGCAACAAAGTTATTGAAAAGTAATCAAAGTGTTGAAATGCACAGCAATAAAAAAAACTATACTGAAGCACAATTGCTACAAATCGAAAAGCTACGAAATTTCATTGATTTTTTCAATTTTTATGATTTTCTTATCGCAAATCTTGTTGGCATAGCGAAAAATGGCACAACAACAACGACGACACATGTGCCCAAGTATGATTTTATCGTTTTGGATGTTGTGGTGCGTGATAATCAACACATTGTCAACACTGACACTGATGATGCGACCGCAATTGCTTCCGGTAATGTAACCATAACTTCCGACAACAAAACGAACAACAACAACAATGGAAAAACACATTTACGTAGCAGCAACACTTTAAAATGGCGTCCGCTTTTAATACTTGAACAACATGAACTCAATTCGAATACTTATATCACGCACTCCATACAGCCGGGCTATGATGATTGGCTGGTGAACAGCGCAGTGCAGCTAACACATTGCGGCGCCATCTGTTGGACAATAGTCGCCATTTGCGTGGGCATATTGTTTATCATTGTGGCCGCTAGCGTGACCGCGGGCATTGCCATGAGGTAAGATTTTTGTTTCTTGGTTTATTTGTCTTCTACTTTACATTAAAAGATTTTTAATAAAATACTTTTTTTTTTTTTGTTTTTTGTTGTCTTTCATTTTGTAAAACTTTGAAATCAGCGAAGCTTTTGCATATTTTATTTATAACTTTAATTTCGTTATGGCCAACAAACAAAAAACAAAAAAATTAAATAAGAGATAGCAACAAAAACTTCTTGAATGCTGACGTAATACGTTGAAGAAGCATTTAGTTGCCACGTACTTATAAAATTCATTGGAACTTTTTTTCATTTGCCGCCCAAAACCCAAAACCAAAGCCAAAGCTGAAGCTCGTTTTTCCCGCATATTTGATTCGATTTTGGTTTTGTACATATTTGTATTTGCTTTTCAGCGTAATTAAGACCTCAACCACGCCGCGCACGTCACTTTGGTTAACTGTGTGCAAAACTTGGCTGACACGCCAAACAAATAATCAATTAGTAGGATTTTCATTGGTTTTTTTTTTTTGGTTGTTGGTAATTTTCGTCAGCTTGGCGACACCTTTCAATTTGATTACTCGTTAAAGCATCACTTTAAAATTTAATGTGCATAAATATTAATAGCTTAAACAAGAAGAACAAAAGCTCACGGTGAATTCTCACATTAATTGATCATACAATACTTAATTAAAATCATTATTTGCATTTTCATATTAATTTTGTATTATTATTTTAATGTTTTTAATTGAGATGAAAGCTTTAAATATACTTAAACTTTAAGCATTAAAAACCATGATCAACATTTTAAAGTTTGCTTGAGTGTAAAGCTCTCCATAAATATGAAATGTAATAATTTTTTAGCATAAAATGATTTTAAGATATACAAATCAATCTTAATTTAATAAGGACCTTGCTTAAACACATATACCCAAGCTTGTACATGACAGCTAGCTGAAGAACCAGAAAGTATTTCTTTTCAGGATAATATTTTTTAGTATTTAGGGGTTTTTCAAATTTTTTAGTTTTGTGAGCATGGCAGTCATTTTTGTAAAGAAGATATTTTTTTTTTTTTATAATCATAAAAACATATCGAAAAAAAATTATATTTACTATACGCTACCCAACTCCCTTATAAAGATTTCTTCAGAATTTTAGTTCAATTCGTTATATAAAATATTCTATTGAAAGAGAATTATTTTCGTATGATAATGTTGGTGTAATAAATTATAACTAAATAATTCTATTTCCAATTCTATTTTTTTAACGAAACTACTTTTAAATTCATTAAGAACAATAGCAAATGTAATGCAACTTATTAGCTTTCCATATAATAATAAGCCTCAAGTGAAATAAACTAATTAAAAATTCAAATAAACAAAATAATTAATATGAAATAAAATTTGAAATAATTGTACAACAACTAAGAGATGAAAATCGATTTTTGGTAACCGCATTTTCAAAATAAAACGAAAATTTATTGCAACCAAAATATGCAATACAAAGACCGCACACATGATAGCTATTAATACAAGCATTTAATTAATTACTGTTTTCATTGGATCAACTAGAACACATACACACACACATGCTCATTACATACGTACATACATATACGTTTATATAATTGTCTGATATCCGAATGAGAAAGCCACAGAACATGTCAAGTGCGGTTAAGCAGCAAATCATTAAGCGGTGTCATGTCAAACGCAGTTTCAGTTCATTAATTTTATGTTTGACATTAAAAAAAACACAAATTTTTATAAATTCAAACGTACACTGTGCAAAATAGAAGAAGAAACACATTTTTTTAATGAAATTATCTTATGTGAAGTGACAAATAAGACACGCGCAGTACGCACAAATTGCAATTCATGCAAGTTTAATTAACCAAACTGACGTCAACAAAAATAAACAAAACAAAACATAAAAACAAATAAAACATTAAAAACTTATTTGTGGTTAAGGGTGAAAATAAAACAACAACAACAATTTAGTAACGCTTTTGTTAATTATACGCGTCGCATATAAAAAAAAAATATACAAAAAAAAATGTTGATAAAAGAAAAAAAAATAATAAAAATTCAGTATGAAGGCAAGCAAGCAGATAAAGTGGAAACATGACATAAACCGCATGCAGGATAAAAATAAAAATGTTTTTTTTTTTTTTCACGTGTTGTGTCTGCATTGTAGAACGAAAAACCAAATGAAAAATAAAAACTGTGGCCAAAAAGATTATCCGTGTGCGCATAAAAACTATTAACAACAAAACCAACGGCAAAAACACGGACATGACCACGACCACAAACGCAAAAATGGGAGGAAACCAAAACAACTAAAAAATAAACATAAACAACAACACAAACACTAAAAATTTACAACACTTTCACATGGTCGGTAAATAATGACAATCACATGAACGTTGGCAACACAGTTAGGCCCCTCCATGAAATGGGTCAGTCGGAGTGGTTTATGGGGTAGAGCACTGACGAAGACACTTGATCTACATTGAAATATAAAAATCATACAAATTATTTGTTTTAAAGTCATCGCAGATACTTTTGTTAAGGACATTTCTATTATAAGAAAGTCTTTATACAGTAGAAACTCAATTATCCGGATCAATTAAAACCAGTGGTATTCCGTATAATCGAAAATCCGGATAATCGATTTTATAGACAAATTATATTGTAGAAATTCCAACACCATATATATGGACCAAGTTGGACAGATTTACAATTTTCATACTCTGAATTATCTGCAACAATTAAAGCAATTAGACTCATGAGTGAGTGATAGTCGAAGATCCGTATTATCGAGGTCCGGATAATCCAGTTTCTACTGTAAACAAAATCTAATTAATTTCAATTAAATATTTGCGTTTTTTTTTTTTAAATAAGCTCATTTATGTTGTACTTTAAAAAATTAATGCGTGCTGTTTTTTTTTTTTTTTTTGTCAGCTTTAGAAATAAATGCCATAAGAGTTTGTAAAGACGAGAAGCAGAAGTTACAACATGAAAAATTTTCAGTGCAGTCACGCAGCCGAGGACTGGCCGAATAGTTAGCAAGGCGTTTGAGTTGATAAAGTTTTCTGTTAGTCGCATCTGCATTGTCTGTTTATTCAGAGCCATTAATGCAAATAATATACTTAAATAGATGTTACTTACTTTTAGTTATATTATGTTGCTGTTGTTGTTGTTTTTAGTTACTAGTCATCATTGGCATGCCAACAGCTAACAAGTAACCAACAAACAACAACAAATGCTGAACTATGAGTAAATATAAAAGGGCCACCAACACTTTGTTGTTTTCTCTTCATGGTTTTTATGCGTTGCCGTAAAAGTTTTTGCGGTTTGCCTTTTTTATGTATGCAGCTGAAGTAGTTGTAAAAGTAGCAGTCGTAATAGGTTATTAAGCCAAGCTAAGTTAGATGAAGGTAAACTTGGCTAAAGCGTAACTAAGTTAGGAAGCCTCACACTTGCTGATCGTCTTGGTATTTCTCAAGCGGTTTAATTGCAGAAAGTTGACGTTTTCTTTTGCATTATACTTGCATAAGTTGCTAATTTTTTTTTTTTTAATTCAAATAAGCTAAAATACTCATGATTAATGTTAAAAACAATCTTTAAATACATAGAAATTATTTGCTGCGTAAACGTTTGTCAAAGGGACCAAACAAGATTGTGCTCTCAGCCAATGATTTCGTATTTCCCGTGGACTCGAGAAGGGTACGTAAAGTAAAACAAAAAAACATTAACTTAAATATAACATTTGTTAACTATCGGTCAGGTCGATGAAGGCATTGAGGCCATGCTGTGCTGTTGGCTGCAACAATTACAAGAATTTGGCGGTCCCGAAGTTGATAAGCCCGATCTGCTTAAGGGTTCCATTGGCTCCTTAAAGAATCTTGGCTTCGTCATACCCGGCAATAGCACAACAAATGCCGCGGCCGGCACACAAACAATAACAACAACGACAACAGCCGCAAATGGCAAAAGTATCTCAGCGTCGGGCAGCTTGGCACGTCATAATCCAGCGCTGCTCGACATGCGTGCACGTTACAATGGTGATTTGGTGCAACTCAAAGAGATACACATGAATGGCTCCAACGAATTGAAGGCAAAGGCCATGGACTTACTAATCATGGCGCACGGTTTGCGTCACGAAAATATCAATCCACTGATCGGTAGGTTGTCACTTATCCTTCTCTCTCAAAGCAATAACAAAGGCGTTTCATAAAAGGTTGGCTATCGGATCCGAATCGCACGGCAATGGTATTTGACTATTGTTCGCGTGGCTCGCTGCAGGATGTGCTCATCATGGATGAAATTAAGCTCGATTGGTCCTTCCGTCTCAGCTTACTTACCGATTTGGTGCGCGGCATGCGTTATCTGCACACATCCACGTTGCGTGTGCACGGCGCACTGACATCGCGTAATTGTGTTGTCGATGCACGTTGGGTGCTCAAAATCACCGACTACGGCCTGAATTCATTCTATGAGGCACAAGGTCTCACGCCCCAACCGCGCAGCGCAAAGGAGTTACTTTGGACAGCGCCCGAATTGTTGCGTGTCACGAAGCCGCATCATCATCATCATATACGTGTGCTGGGCACACAAATGGCCGATGTCTATTCATTTGGCATCATCATGCAGGAGGTGGTTGTGCGCGGTGAACCGTATTGTATGCTGTCACTGTCGCCGGATGAGATTATTGCAAAAATAAAGAAACCACCGCCGCTCATACGGCCATCGGTGTCGAAGGGCGCTGCGCCGCCGGAGGCGATTAACATAATGCGTCAGTGTTGGGCCGAACAGCCGGAGATGCGACCCGATTTTAATTCGTGAGTATTTTTAGTGAACGTTAAATGCATTTTATCGATTCTTATGCACACATTCAATGCGCTTCTTTTCATCGTGTGCATGTGTGTGTGTGTGTGTGTGTGTCATTTGCAGTGTTTACGAGCGCTTTAAAATGTTAAATCACGGTCGTAAAGTGAATTTTGTGGATACAATGTTTCAAATGCTTGAAAAGTATTCAAACAATCTGGAGGAATTGATACGTGAACGCACTGATCAATTGGACATTGAAAGAAAGAAGACTGAACAATTATTGAATCGCATGTTGCCAAGGTGCGTATACTTGATATTTTTTTCTATACTCTTACTAGGGATGTCAATTTTTGGAGATTTGCCAATCCCGGGATTTTCGGAATTGCAAACTGAAATCCCAGGATCCCGAGATTAGTCCTGGGACTAGTTAAGACGTAGTAGATAATTTATAAATTTTCGTTTTATTCCTTTTTATTATTAGAATAAAAAAATCTAAATCCCGAATATCCCGGGATTGGACAAGTTAAGTCTCAGGATTTTCGGGACTTCAAAAACACTGAAATCCAGGGATTTCGGAATCCTGGGATTGACAACCCTAACTCTTACACATTTTTCACCTATATATACATATATATAATTTCTTGCTTAACAGTTCCGTTGCTGAGAAGCTTAAAATGGGCCTTGCCGTCGATCCCGAAGAGTTCGCTGATGTGACTATATATTTCAGTGATATCGTTGGTTTTACAACGATTGCCGCACATTGCAGTCCCGTGCAGGTTGTCGATCTGTTGAACGATCTCTACACCATCTTCGATGCCACAATTAATGCATATAATGTCTATAAGGTTCGTGTTTATTTATATTCGTTTTATAATTATTTGATATATAATTGTTCTGCCGTCAGGTCGAAACAATTGGCGATGCTTATATGGTCGTTAGCGGCATACCCGTTAAGATACCCGATCATGCCGAGCAGATCGCTACGATGGCCTTGGATCTGCTGCATCAGAGCGGTCGTTTTAATGTTAAACATTTGCCGGGCGTGCCGCTTCAATTGCGCATTGGTCTGCATACAGGACCATGCTGTGCGGGCGTCGTAGGCCTGACAATGCCGCGTTATTGTCTCTTTGGTGACACTGTCAATACAGCGTCTCGTATGGAGTCAACTGGTATGGCAAACATATACCAATTGAAAGCCAACTTATTTGATGATAATTTTTTTTTTGTCATTTAGGCTCCTCTTGGCGCATACACATGTCGCAGGAGACACGTGATCGCTTGGAGGCACGCGGCGGCTACTCGATTGAACCGCGCGGCCTCATCGATATCAAGGGCAAAGGCATGATGAACACATTCTGGCTGTTGGGCAAGAAGGGTTTCGAAAAGCCGTTGCCAACGCCGCCACCCATCGGGTAAGTTGCTAAATTAATTGCTCTTTATTTATTACAAATTTTAACTCAATGCTATAATTATAATTAATGCACTCAAGTGAATCTCACGGGTAGGTTTCGATTACAGAAACTATTTCATTTTTGCTTCATTTATTTTCTTATAACAATTTTTAATATTTTTATGCTCATTTGCAGTCTCGATGAATCGCTCATACGCAACTCCATCACGCTGAAAGCACAAGCAAATAAATCACGCACGAGCACAAATCCATCATCGTCACAATCCTCTTCGCTTGCTGGCGAGTCCGTGGAAGTTAAAGTCGAAATTACGCCACCCACCAATGTGGAGGTCTGCTCCACAAATCTACCCAATTCGTATTCGCTCGACTCGAACTCAACGAACACGATCAGTCCGAATATGACACTTTGTCCAGAGTTTCCCACCAAAACGCCAAGCGCAAGTCCACAGCCACGTAAGATGTCTGAGCTGTCGCCGGACAATCTGCTTAATCCAAATACATTCAATCGTCTGCCCAGCTCTGCGGGTGGTTCCAGCTCCCGTCTGTATAAGAAAATTGAGGAAATGATGGATCTAAGCTCACCCTACAATCACTACAAGTGTCTTAGTCCCAGCGAGAGCAACCTAACGCAATTCTACGATGGCAAATATCTTTATAGCACATCGAGTGGCGGCGTTGTTGTTGGCGGCCCGGGTAACAACAGCGGCGGCGGTGGTTCCGGTGGCACAAGCGTACACGGCAGCACATCGAAATTCGATAGTAAGCCCGGCTCGAGTCGTTTGTTACGGCGTCAATTCAGTCTGGATCGTGATGATACACAAACCAAGCCCGAACAACATCATCAACAACATCATCAGAGCTCTTTACAGACCAGTTACACGCTAACAAACTCAACCAAATCATCAACGTTGGATATACCTGTACTGCACGATACCGCACGCAGTCCGAAGGGCACATTGACGCGTGCACACAAACAGAATTCTACCTCGATAACGCAGGATCTGGAAAAGATCGAAGAGATACCGCTCTCACCCGCTTCGTCGCAGCACCATAGCAGTCTCGACAGCAATCTCAATCGCAGTCCACCGTCGACGATCGATGCACAGTCACCGCCGTTGCCATCACTACGTGGTCAATTGGGCGCAACGACATCACCGCCCATGCTATCCGCACCAGCATCGCCGGCACCGTCGCGCACACTGAATGGCATCGGCTTCGGCACAATGGCGGCACCGGCAAACACTGAGAGTCCCACAATTACCGATGCCTCAACGGCAACCACCACCGCCTCCGTCAATTCGAATAATACGACGCCCGGCGAGGGCACCGAAACGATTAATGCACGCAAACCCGAGCTTACCCTGAATGTGGAGACACTACTCAGCAGATAGGGCACGATTTAAACCCCATGCGGGTTCCTCGCTGTAAACATTGTCGAAATTTACAGTTAAAAAAAAACAAAAACAAAAACAAAAAACTCAACTTTAAGTTGAGTCATTAAAGCTTTAGGCTTTAGTTCCCACACCTCTTCATTTGTTGGCGTTGATGGGAACTTTAGCAAATTTGCAGAAAGTAATGTTGTGGCAAATCTTTTTTGATTTATTTCTTGTGATGCTCTAATACAAAGACAAAAGCGTTTAAAGGCAAACAGTTAGTACCTCTGAAACTTGGTTCCGAAAGCATAGTACAACTTTAGTTCAAAGATGAGTTTACGCAAACGTTAGCATTAATTAGCCATATTAAAGTTATAGCATGACACTTGTTGTACATGGCTCAGTTAAGGATTTGATTAGCGAAATACACTTCTTGGAATGTCTTGAGTAGTTCAATGTGCCAAAGTGAGCATACACGAAAATATAAAATACACAAAATCACTTCAATAACTAATTATTTTTAAACTATTACCATAAATCAAAAATACATAAGTCTCGAACATTTCTTTATAAGATAAAAAAATTATCCAAAATTTAAAAATAGAAATCAAAACTTTTGTACTGACTTTGTATACTCTCTATCATCAAAATAGTTGTAATCGAACACATTCCGTTTGAACTCCAGCTGTGTTTCTTTTCATGTTTTCAAATTTACTCAAAGTTCCTTTGACGAAAAAAATATATAAATATACAAGTATGTATATGTTTACTTCGGTTCACCGAAGTTTTAAAACCCTTCACATGCAGTTTGCAAGAAAAAGATTGATTCTTTAAAAAATTTCAAAAAAATTGTCTGTCTGATTTTCACAAATGTCGTGGGATAAAATTTAGCAGGCGAAGTCCTCTAAAATCTCACCAAGAGAGGAATTAACTAACTATTTCAAAGACATGATAGAATAAGATAGGATAGAGGAACGATAAATTTTAAAAATAAATACATCAAAATGGGCGAGGAGTTCAAATTTAGAGAAATTACCTTACGTTATTTATTTAACCACAACAAAGCCCAAATTCTTGAGTTTCTAATAAACTCCATTGACTAGCCTTAATTATTAAATGTTTTATTGGCAACAAAATAAGTTTCTTCTGCTTCAAAACGTACTCACTGCATGTAGGGTACAAAAACTAGTTGATACATAAGTATTATGTGTATAGAATTATTGTGAATTTAGTTTTCTAAAGACAATCGTTACTATTTTTAAATACAAAAGATCATACCAATAAATATCTATGTACATCTAAATGTTAAAAGAAGAGAGCCAGAGGAAGGGAGGGGGTTCAATGAATGTATAGATAGAAAAGAAGACAGTTGTAATCCATGTTTCTTCAGCGAAAATTGAGTACAATAAAGAATTAAAATGGCAGCAATTATTCAAGAAATTTTTATGTTCTTTGAGTAGTGAGAAAACTTAATACAAAATTTAATAGAAACATATTTTTAAAAAAATGTTTATTTCTTCTTTCGATATTATTACAATGATCATTGGCTAATTTTCAATAATTTTTCCACTACAAACGAATATTCTTGACATTCATCATAATAATTTTTCAATTTGATCATTAAATTTTTAAAATTTTTTTACAATATCGTTCAACGTAACAACAAAAGATTGTTCTTCACTAAAATGAACATGTTCTGTACTTTATAACAAACGTTCTTTTTTGTTGTCTTTATTGTACTTCGAGAAACTAAACAGAAGAAAATTATCTTTTCAAACCATTTAAGAAAATAAATCTTTGCAAAAGTAAATTAATAATAGTTATTGTATAAATGTTAGTAAAGTAATAAAAATCAAAAATTTAAATTTACATTTTACAATTTTTAATAAATCCCCAAAAAGTAGTCTCACCATAAATACCATAAAAGGCGTAAATCTTCGTAAACCAGAAAAAAAACAAAGAAATGTCTAAACTGAACTACACCCAACTAAACAAACAAACTAAATTAAACTTTAGAATAGAATTCATTACTGTGACTCTGACGAATTAATTACTTAGTATAAAGTACAATTTGAATAAAGTTAATTATGATGTATTTAAATTATGTCAATGTGGTTTAATTGATTGTTCAAACAAGCGTGCGAATTATGTGTCAATTATTTATGGCAATGTATTTGTTGTTCTATTATTGCATTAGTCAAATCAGCATTTCATTAATTATATTATTATATTTTAATTCGATTATGTTTTTTTTCTTCGTTTTTTTGTTTTTTTTTTTTTTTTGCTGATAATAAAAACGTTTTATGTTAATTAAATAAGCTTTGGTTTGGCAAAAAGTCATTACTTCATTTTTATAAATTTTGCAAACATAAATATTTCTATTTTGTTGACGTTTATAACAAATGATTTTGTAAGCAAACAATAAAAATTCTCAAAAAAAAAAATAAAATCAAAATCAGCAAAACAAAAATACCATTAAATAAATAAATATTACACAATACTAAATTAAAATAAACATAAAGTGAAATAAATGATTATTTTTTATTAATGATTGTTTAAAGGGAATTACTTGAATGAAATTTGTAAACAATTTTCAAATCATCGGTCATTTAAAGCGTTTTCAGAATATCCTTAACAACAACGCTGCGAAACATTGTGGAGAGCGCACACTCATGCCGCCGCAACGTCAGTTGTCGCAAGCCCAGCAACAGTTGACCGAAACGCAGCCAATTTGATTGCTGTAGCGTATAGCGAGCCAATGAGATAAGCGCGCCATTGGCATATGTTTCCAGCAGCAGCGCTGACTCAGCGCACAAAGCAAGCTCTGTGAATTATGAACGCTTATCACATAAATGAATATACGATTATGTCAGCGCACTTACCACGCCGGCATAGTATCAACGTCTCGAGAAAATTCAATTCGAGCACATCGGCACGCAACTGTTGCGCTTCGACAATGCAACGCTTCAACTGTGCATCGCCACAGGCATCGATCATCGGGCTAATGTCCAGCGACCAGTGTGAGGCGCGCAGTATGAAACACTCACTCCAGACCACATGCAATATAGCCAGCTGATCGTTACGGGCGAGCGTGCGAAATTGTTCATTACACTTGGCCTGACGCAGACATGTGACAAGTATCTGAGCGAGTATCTGCAGGTGTAAGGCTTGTGTTGACGGCTGCTGATAGATGTGCTGATGTCGAAAACGTTTCACGATGCTGAAGTCACCACAATGTTCCATGTCCGTCACGACTGTTGGCCTAACATTGCTATCAGTCTGACTGCCGCCACCACGTTGCGTACGCGGTCCACGCTCTTCTTGTACAGCGGCCGTATTCATGCCTACGGCCAAGCAACGTTGAAAGCGACAATAGGCGCACCAATTCCGACGTGCCTTGTCCACAATGCAGTTGCCCTTGATTGCGATGCAGGCATAGTGTGTGCCCTTTCGAACGCTGCGCTTGAAGAAACAAGAGCAACCATCACAGCAGCAGACACCATAATGCTTGCCAGAGCTCTGATCGCCACAAACTCGGCACACTTGCTGTTGTTGTTGTTGAGTATTTACTGTGACGCAATTTGACGCTAAGCCGTAGACCGTTGCCATTTTCACATCCGTATTCATATTGGCCATCATGAAGACTGAGTAGTCAAACTCGTTAAATGTTCGCTTTTATAGCTTCATATCCTTGCCAACTGCCAGCGCTCTGAAGGATTCACATTTGATGTGCACAAATGATATGCAAATCAAAAGCACTTCAAACACAATACAACGTCGTTCACGACGAACGCTGTCATGATTTGTAACTTTTATTTGTTTAGCGATTTTCCGCGCAACGCAACGTAACGCAACGACTCTCAAATGTAACCACAAATTTGATTTGTTCGATCGGCACTTGCTGGGCGTGTCATGTCATTGGCGTGTTAACAATTTGTAAACAAATTATTATTAAAATGATGTTTTGTCGTCTTTGATTGGACTTCACGTCGGTCGCCGGACTTTGTACGCACACCTTTTTCACTGCTGACCATCATTATCGACGACGTCGTCATTGTCATTTGTGCGCTTTGACGGCTTGTTTAAATAACGCGGCCACTTAAGGGTTCCTTGGGCGTATGCACATGTGCGAGGATGAGGTGCGAGTGTATGTGTATGTGAGTGTCTAAAGCTATAATTGTTTTTTTCGACGGAAATGATACATCAAATTTCTAACTACTTATAAGAAATATTTATTTAATGTATTATTTAATTGGCATAAATTTAGTAGAATAAAATACTCGTTTAACTGTCTTATCTTGAGTTCAAATATAAAACAATTATTTAAAGCAACAAGCTAAAAAAAAACCATGGGACGATTATTATATAATTATATAAGTTAATGTTAATCAGCCATCAGGCTATAAAACATTATTTTGGGCAAGTAAGATTCACATTCCATTAACTAAAATTCATGCAAATTGAAATTGAGTTTATATTTTTAAATAAAAAAGTTCAAATTATATAGTATGTTTGTCATAAATTTTTAAAGTTATTTCTGTTTTGTGTCAAGACATGAAGAGCAACATGAGCAAAGAATCTCATAAAAATTGCAAAGTGAGAAATTCAATTGAATTTTTAAACTTTTCCGAATCTATCGCGATCGTGAATCAAAATGGAATTGGACATAAAATTTCAAATTCTTATTTTGGTTATTGTCTTTGTGCAAGTATGCTGTAAAACGTTGGAAGAACACAGGGAAATTAAACAAGCATGGGAAAAAGAAATTTTCCGATTTAAAAAAGAAATAAACGAGAGTGTGCAAAACAACAACCAGTCAGATGAAACTTTGGAAGTACAATATAATAAAACTGAACAAGAATTGAAATCAGAAATCGAGAAATTAAATGAAGAAGTTTTGCGCTTAAAAAAAGAAAACAATGAGACGGTCGAACATAACAATGCGTCACCCATGTATGAAGCCCGAATGGAAATAATAACGGTTTTAACAATCAATAAATTTTTTCAGGTTAAAGAATTTATTGAATCAGTTGAAGACTCTAGAAACGCAAAAGCCACCCAAAAACTGTAAAAAGGCGGCGAAGGGTGAAATAGGTGTATTTGTAATAAAAATACCAGATTCTAATTTGGCTCCTTTTGTCGTGTACTGCGACTCGGATAATTGGATGGTTATACTTCGTCGTGTTGATGGAACTGTTAATTTTCAACGCAAGTGGTCTGACTACAAAGACGGGTTTGGGGATCCTACAGGGAATTTCATAATGGGTTTGCAGAAAATACATAAAGTCACTAATGGGGATGCACATGAGTTAAAAATCGTCTTAGAAGATTTTAATAAAAATTCGACTTTCGCTTTGTATGATCGATTTGAAATCGATGACGAAAGCAATGGATTTGCTTTGAAAACTTTGGGCAAACATTCAGGCACCGTGCGTGATGCGCTAAGATATCACAAAGGAATGAAATTTACAACGATCGACAAAGATAATGATAAACGGAAGCATGGCAACTGTGCAAAAAAGCACAACGGTGGCTGGTGGTATAACAGCTGCACTGAATGGTAAGATTATTTGACAATTTCGTTTATTTTCTTTTTCTTTAATTCATATTTTTTTTTTTTTACAGCAAACTAACTGGTTATTATTTGATGAATGGGGTTTCAGATTATGATGGTATCATGTGGGATGATGGGAAGCGTCAATATTATTCATACAAATTTGCAGAAATGAAGATAAGGCCAATAATTACAAAAAATAGACCAAGCTTTGGACTACGTGGCCATGGACCTGCAAGCATCTCAATATTGTCATTAGTTATCACAATTATTTTTTAAAAATTAAAATAAATCTGGCAGCACTTCAAAATTGCTTAATATCGATAAGTCTCTAAAGACACGTCAAACTACAAAAAAACGTCAAACTTAAAAAAATCTTAAAAATAGCCAATGTTCCCGATGTTCACTCCTTCACAAAACAAATACCCTATTTACAAGAGGGCTTTTCGCGCGCGGTGACTCGAGTTTATTAAGGTATGTTGTTATGTGTTGTATGTAGACATGGGAATTTCTTAAAAATGTCCTGTTTTTATACGATTTCTTAAGTCTACGTACAACACCTGATATCAATTAATTTAGCAACAGACGCCGCGAAGAGGGGCAAAAAACGCCAAAAAAAACACATTTGGCATCACTGCTATATATCGCATGTTCGGGCACAACATTGACTGGCAGCTTACAAGCTGTTCCAACTCATGTCACTTCACATTTTAAGGGAACATACGTCACGTGACTGAGGTCACTGTAAAACATAACCGCTCGATTATTGCCCATTTTGGTCAATATTTTTAAGTCCCGTCTCTTTCTCACCTCTGCTAACAACATTTTGACCGAATGTTACCCACATGCGGCATAACAGCGCAGCTTGCTTGTTGTTTTTCAAAAAATTCCGAATAAATTCCGACTGAATCAAAATAAAAAGTCAGAAAAGTCATACGACATTTGTATAAATTTTTATATTAGCTTCGGCAAAATGTTGTCGCCTGAGGAAGATATAAAATATCAATTCAAGGCGAACACATGCTACCTGGTCGTGCCCCTGGGCGCCAAAGATGCCACAAAGTGTAAAGATAGCGACAGTAGCGTTCCCAGACGATGTGTCGAGAATATAAGAAATTGCGATGTATTTATTGATGATTACGATTTTTATATATACGCCGATGTCAAACTCTACAGGTGAGTCACACAATAACAGACACAACGATCGAAGTACAACGCACCCATCGCACATATTCTCTTTTTTTTCAAATCATCCTTACAGATTTCAGAGCAAACGCTGCTTCGACTTAAAAGATCTAAAAACTCTTTTAATCCAGTATGACTCCAAGGAGCGTAGCTACAAACTAAAATTACGCTGTCTGCCACCAGAGGCAGCGCATCCACCCAAGCCAAAGACATTGGTCAAATACATACAAATAGCACAATATGCTCGCGCGCCACCACTGGAGCCTGTCCAGAAGATGGATCTGTGGAAATTGAAACGCATAACGGACATCTGTCAACTGCAGCTTGACAATGCGGAGACATTGGTCAAGTTCGAAAGCAACTATTCATATGGCTTTGCACGTCGCTGCAGTGGCAAACTGCAAGAGGATGATGTAAGTTGTCGCAAATGGTTGTTTGAACAATGGTTAAGAATTATGTACTAAACGTTTGCAGTATGATAATCAAACTTTACGCGTTCCTGAGCCAAATCGCAAAAGCCCGTTGCAGCGCACAATTGATAGAATATTGGAAGAAATGAAACGTTTTTCGCGTGACATATACAAAATGAATTTTGTTGAGCTTCAAGTACCGGCGGGCCACGATAATCCGATCAAGTACAAAGCAAAGCTGAATGGTCAGTTTGGTTGTTTAATAGTTTGCATCAACATACTAACTAATTCCTTCTTATATAGATACCACACTAACAACACAACAGTCACAATTGCTGCACAATCTTACCTGTAAGCCGGAACACAAAACGCTACCGGATAACTTTGATCAGACCGAAGTGGACTGCGGTCTGATCAGCATACTGCTGGCCATATGCTATGACGTACGCTGCACCGGCAATGAACCAACGTGTGAAACTGGCTGGACACGCAGCATTCTCTCTGCCACATTGTGTTACTTTGAGCCATTCGACAATTACAAAGCCGTTGTGATTAGTTTTATGCGACGTGTGCTCACATTTCCGCTTTTTAGAAATTATGAGCTAGCCCGTATTTGTGTACAGGATGCCATCGATGCACTTAACTCGGGTCGCGCTTGGTTGCTAAAGCAACTGCTAATCACGCACGAATATTTTACGGATAGCGATCCGAGCCGTGATGTTTTCAATGTCTATTATATCGAGGACTATATACGTTATATCAGTAATCCAGCACACTGCACGAACGCGCATTTTACATTGTTAGCGCGTAACGTAAAGAATGTCATGCTCGATATATCGAAACGTCACTTGGACTTTAGTCTTAATGAAATTGAGTCTGAATTGCTGAAAGAGCTAATAAACGAAATGCATCTGGCTGAAGATACCGAAGACGAAGATGATATCGATGATGACGAGGATATAGATGATGATGAGGACGAGGACGATGATGTTGATGATTCGGCTGGTGATGATAGTGTTGTGGGTCACGTCAACGATACAACTGATTCGAATGATAGCAGTGTCAGCGTCAGTGGTTATAGTGTTGGCAGTGAGGTTGTGGTCACAGCAAGTGAAATTGATTATGATGATGATACAAGCTCTAGTAGCGAAACGGAGGGCAATAGCGTTATCGAACAGTGCAGCAGCGAGACGGGCACAAAGTAGTCAAATATACCGCGTTGGCATTTACATATGTATGTGATGGTGGTGATGGTTGTGTATGTGTGTGTAAAATGCGAGCAATGGTGATAGCAATGCCGATATCGTTGGCAGAGTCTACTGCCTCGGTCTGACTGTAATAAATACCAATTACTGGTACCAACTACAAACAATAATATAACAACAAACAACAACAACGCTTTGTCATACGTCAAACGGAGGCTAAACCGTGATTTCATTTCAATTGTTTCCTGTGTATATAAACAACTAATTTTGATGATTACTTAATTATTTTGTAATTAAAAATATAACTAATTATATATATTTTTTTCATTAGCATTTAAGCGCGAAATTATGAATTTTCTTGGTCTGATGAATTGTGTCTAATCTTTAAATAATAAAAATATTTTCAATTATGCGATTCAATTCAAAATAAACATAAATAATTAAATGAAGAATTGTTTAATACAGAATTGTATTGGTGCTGTTTCATACGTAGCCAAATGAAGAAATCATGGAAGGAAAACATACTAATTTCAAATAAATAAATGAAAAACATTTTCTTTTTTATTTTTTTAATAATATAATATTTAATATAATTTTTCATTTTATTTTTAATAAATTTTAAAACTGCAAAACTCGCTCTCGCATACATTTTAAAAGCTAATTAAATATTTTATTATGGACTTTTTCATGTATTTCTGTTTATTGTTTGCTCTCAAAAAAAAAAACTTGTAAGCTTTTGTTTAAAACTAACATTTTTTAAAGCTAGAATTTACAAAATAACTAAGCGCATAACTACTTTTAATAATGTTTTCTTTGCTTATTTTCATGGAATTTCAATTCAAAACGAAACGTTTGTAAAATAAATCGACTTTTGAGGTTTTGGATGCGACCTGAATTAGAAACGTTTCGAGCTGTGCGCGGCTTAGTTTCAAATTATATACAACACACAGAAAAAAGTCATTAGCAAATATAATGCATTTAGTTAATTAAAACTTAAAACTAATTTTTTGATCTGCTCTTTCTTCACTTCTTTTTTTATATAAATTTCGAATTCAGTTATAATCTTTAAGAAAAATGGCTACAATTTATTTTGTTTCTTCTGTTTTTCATTGTGTTAATTAACTGCACTGGTTTGACCAAATGGGCGTTTTGTTTTCTTTATTTATTTATTAATATTATTATTATTATATTTTTTTTATGTTGCACTGTCCTTTTTTTCAGCTTCTATGCATTTAATATTTACAAAAGACATTTAAGTTTTAGTTAAGCTAGACTGAACTAGGTCTGCAAGTCTGGTGTGAGTGTCATTGATAAGTCGTTGTTTGTTTGCTCCGTACTGCATCAGCGCACTGCACTAAACGCGCTACAGATCTAAAAATATGAGCATTTTTTATGTGAATGAACTTTTATTGTTTTAATTATGCAAAACTTACTCATAGTTTCCTGTTGAATTTCGACTTTATATGAGGGATTATCATAGGCCGCATCACTCTTGCGTGGTGGCGTAATCGAAGCGGTCTGATGTACACGCCTTCTGGTTATGATGAGGAGCAACACAATCGTTGACATAATCGCCAGTGCAGCAACAACCGAGACAACTACCAGCGGACCATAGTAGTCACCAACAGGTTGATCAATGCCAGCAGTCAGTAGTTTACCTGATGAGAAGATGCAAGCAATTTAGTAAATAAAGTGAAAGTCAAAGATTTGAAAATCCTAATTTGTTGATTTTTACCCAAATTTTTAAAACTTGTATAAATCCATTCGAATGCATGGAAAACTGCAGCAGTATTAAAAGTATTTTCTAAAGCATTGAAGCTCCGAAAATTAACTTACCAGTTTTGCCAGGTGTCGCTGGACCGCCAGGTTTGGTTACAAAGTTCACGACATTGCTCTTCTTGATGTTGCCATTGGTGAGATACATTTCCAGCCAGAGGCGATACTTGGTGCCGGGCTTAAGGTCCATAATCAAAGTGCCAGTGGTGCTGTCACGTTTAGCGACCTTGAACACACTCGAATCCTCTTTGCCGGCATCACTCTGATAGATTGCACGATAGATGTTCACATATTTGTCCTCCGGATATGGCACGCCACTCCATGACACCTCAACGCTTTGTGCCTTTACCTTTGTCACATTGACGGTAACATCGAATGCATAAACGTCAACCTTTGGCGCTGTGCGTACTTTGATCATATGACCAGCACGTAACTCAGCGCCATGACCCGGGAATGGTATATAGTAGAGACCAATCTCATAGCCAGTGTCGGCTTGTAAGTTCTCAATAGTATATGTTGTCAATGTACGATGCACAAGTGGCGTCGATGAATAAATCATGCCGGTAAGTTCTTTGTAACGCAATTGTACACCATCAACATACTCTAATTGTTCATCCGATAATTTCTTCCACGTAAGTTGCAACCATGTTGAATTCGTTTCGCTAACATTTAATTCCGGATCGTCGACATGTTTGAATACGTCCTGGAAGTCTGGTCGATAATCGGAGATCTGCGGCGGCGGCGTAATTTCACGTTCCGCTGGCATTTTAACCGTGTACACCGAACTGGTCGGCTGTGAGTTTACATCGCGCAATATAAGCGTTATTTTCACTTTGTACAATGAGTTTGGTTCCAAGCCGGGCAAATCGAATTCCATTTGTGAGGTGGCAATCAAATCCTCTGGCGGTGCGAAAATTTGTTGCTCCCAGTGTGCCGTATCATTATCGGGCCCATTTGTGTAGCGCAGCTCAACGCGACCATGTAAATTAACATAGACCTGCGGCACAGTGAAGACAATGCGTATTGTACGCGGATCGATGGCTTCGAGTGCGTGCACTTCAATATCGGCTTGCAAATTCTCAAAACCTGTTGACAAATGTACACGTATTAGTTTTGCATAAGTATGTGTAAGCTTAACATTATTTTAAAAAAAAAGTGTAATTAATTTCAGTTTAGTACGTTTTAAATGTGATTTTTAATGCTACAAGTTAAAAGCAATTGAAAGCGAGCCTAAAAATTCTTTTTTCAGTGTAGTACAATGTAATGGACATAAATGAATCATGAGTTTCTTTTTGTGTATGCATGTATGTATGTGTGTGTTGTGTATTGATTTCTGTGTTAACTGTTAGTTTGGCTGACCGAGTATAACACCTGTTGTTGTTAGTGTGTGAAAGGAAAAGGAAGACAGATAGAGAGGTAAAGTGAAAAAAGCGAGTATTTTTTTTATAATTGTTATTTTTTTTTTGTTTTTGTTTTGTTGCTGTCACTTTTGTAGTCTGTAGAAAAACACTAAAAAAGATGATGAATAAGTAGACAAAGTGTGTGTGTATTGTTGTTGTTTTTGTTGTTGTAACTAAGCTAAGTGTTCAACCTGCTTGCGAACCAGGCGGTTTCTGCTGTAGATTCTGATGAAGGCTATGCTCGGTAGCCTGTGCGGCAAGTCCTGGCCCTAGAATTGGCGGTCTACTACTGCTTGTCGAAGATGTCTGCTGCTGCTGCTGCTGTTGTTGCTGGAGTTGTTGTTGAAGTTGTTGTTGGTGTTGATGATGTTGTATTTGTGGTTGTCCACCCAAGCCGGGTATAATTGGATAACTCTCATAGCCAGCAATCGGTTGGCCATCAACAATTGCAATGCTATGTGGCGGCGGCGGTGGCGGCACACCCGTATGCACTATGGGCACATAGTGTGGATGTGTTAAGCCATGTTGTTGCTGATGCTGCTGCTGCTGCTGTACGCCGCTACCATTGAGCGCGCCTTGTCCAATAAATGGTCCCTGTGACACTGCATTGGGCTGCGGTTGCAAATGTTGCAATATATGTTCAATGCGTACGTTTGGCGGTAAATTCGGATTGCCACCAATCGCTTTATGCACACCACCAACACCATTGGCAATAAGACCCGGTGGACCAGCGCCAAGTATATTAAATAGATCGGATTGACTAGTTGGCGTTGGCGGTTTACCTTGTGGTATGCCATTCGGATTGATATCGTACGGCTCATAAGGATTATAGGGATCATAATGTTCTTTCTGAGTGTGAGCGGGATTAAAGAAACCATATGGACTTAAATGATGCGGATGCTGCTGTTGTTGCGGTTGTTGTTGCGATTGTTGTTGTTGCTGTGCAAGATTATGATTGTAGTCATATGGTGGTATATGTGCATTGCCGCCAACGCCAAGATGTATGGGTATGAAGCCGGGTACGGGCGGCGGTGCCAAGTCATCATCATGTTGTTCGTGTACATCGTATTTGACATCATTCTGTTGTGGCTTATGTAATGTTGGCTTCTTTGTGGGTTTCTCATGTTTTTCGGTTTTGTAATCGCCAAAAATGCCTGGCAGACTTTTTGGCGGTTTGCCATCGAGTGTTGGATAGAAGGCATTGTTGTTGTTGTTGTTGTGATTGTTATTGTTACTATTATTATTGTTGATTGGTTTCTTTTCATAATCGATAGGTTTGCTAGCTGGTAGAACATTATTGTTGTTGTTGTTGTTGGTTTGATGTATATTATTCGTCATCGTCGTTGTTGTTGTTGTTGTTGTAGTTGTGGTTGATGTCACTGTTATCATTTATTGAATTATTTACAAATGCATGAGTTGAGGCAATCAATTATTATTTTATTATAAAGTATATGATGCGATAAAGGTTTGTTTGTTGTTGTTTGTTTGTTTGTTTGATTGCAATTAAAAATAAAAAAAATATATATATATATATTTATAAATAAATTTTAATGCGTGTCAGTGCAAAATAAAAATAAAAAGAAATAATAATTATAATTATAATGTAGCAAAAAGTAAAATAAATTAAAAAAAAAAAAAAGTAGGTAGAAATAATGTCGTTTATGATATGAAGTACGATTTCGTTATGGCAAAAGTTGCCACATGCTCAAAGCACAGCGAATTGCTAGTAAAAGATACATGCTGAATTATGAAACGAACAATGAATGCGACATGCTTAATAAGAATTTGTTACATATTTATGGTCGAACAACGATAATTGAATTTTAAAAGATAACTAAAAACACTGCAAAGAACTTGTAGACAGACAAAATATACTCAAACTTTTTATCAAAACTCATATCAAATGCGATTTCATCGATTCCAAACAGTTAGAGGCTTAAAACAATGAATTACTAGCATGTAATCACTATAAAAGTACTTTATGTCATGATTGAAGGCAAGTCGACATAGACTTTGTATGTAATTGTTGTATGTTTAGACGTATTGCACTGTGACATAAAGTACATGAACAACAGGTAAGTAACAAGCATTTAATAAGAAAGAACTTTATGTCACAACTTCAAGCGAATCAACATAGCATTTGTATACAATTGTTGTATGTTTGTACGCATTGCACGGCGACATAAGATACTTCTATATTGAATGGTTCACTTTGTGTACATGATTCGTTGATTTGAGCTGCAGACCGTCTGGAAGCAATGAAATTGTTTGTGTGTGTATAATCTTCACTCGTTCTTTAAAACTTTGCTAATCCTTTGTGAGTTAAAAATAAAATTCTTGTCTAATTTGTTTTCCAAAATAAAAAAAAAATCACAAAATCAAAAAGCTTTGCCTTGCAAACCATAAAATAAGAAGACCCAAACATGAATGAATAGTTTAGAACCAATAATTTGCAGTATTTACCATGAGGTGGCGTGAATTCCGCGCTGGCATCATGCTCTGCCTTTGTATTATCATCCTCAACGCTATCGTTGTCGCCATCAGCGCCGCTGCCGCTCAGTTTGGGCGTCAATGGTGCGCAAGTCCAATGCTTGCAAGCACTGCACTCATCATCCGGTATGGGCATGAGACGCGCCTGTGCCGGATGGCAGGGTAAATCTGCTGGCGGCAATGCAAGCACCGGCGGACAGGCCGGACGGCATTCGACTTTGCCATGCTCGCAGTAACAATGCTGCTCGCAACCTGTTGTAACCGTTGTGATTAATGAATGTGCAATGAATGCATGTGTGTATGTTTGTGTGTGTGTGTGTGTGTGTGTTTGCATTACTTACCAGTTAGATTTGTTGGTATTGGCGCCCAATTATCAAACATTTCATTGCGATATATACACGTGCCATTGTCCACACAACGCATGCTCTCCGGACAACAATTCGGCGCTATTGGCTTAAAATCAGCCGGTTCCGGTTCCCAACGCAAACAATGCGGATTCAGTACATCCAAACCGAAATTCGATGGACACTCCAATTTCGCACAATGCACACCTTGTGCATTACAAATGCACAACTGTTCACAACCATCGCGGAACTGTTGACCCTCATGATAGAACACGCCCTTGAACTCACAGCTGCCGCTATCCGGCGTCTCGGCCGCAATTGTGCTCCCACCATCGCGTGCCTGTTCCTCCAGGCCGCCGTACAACGATTGCTGATCATCGCTGCCAATGCCCAGGCCGCTGCCGTTCAGTGTATTGTGTATGCTGCCCGTCTCCTGTTCATGATCATCGAATTTCACATCACAGAATTCCAATTGACAGCACACATCCTTCGGATCCTTGACATAGACGCACTTATCGATGCGCGTATGATTGCGTTCGGGACAACGTGGCCGGCAATTCATGGCGCCATCTTCGTCGCAGTGACAGATCTGCTCGCAACCGATTTCGAGACGCTCGCGGAATTTATATGTGCCGCCCATGTAATGACAATCGGTGCGTGGTTTGGGTGTGGAAGCTGTGGCATGTTGTTGTTGTTGTGTTGGGCGAAAGTAGGTGTGTGAATTTTTTTTTTTTGGTATGCATTGTGGTTGTGTTGCGTGGGTGTGTGAGTGTTGATTGATTGGTACAAGTGGCATTTTGTTTATATGAAATGAAGAGAACAAAAAACGAAAAAAGCTCATGTAAGCAAATGTGAAACACGCAAAATTTTGAATTTTGAATAGCAAACAAACAAAAAATTTTGTCAACCTTTTGCAACAAAAACAAAATAAGCAAACAAGAAGCAACACTATGAATATGATATGCAAAAAAAAAAAACAAATTTAGCAGCAACAAAGCAAAAATCTCTACAACATGATCGAACATTTGATTGACTGTTTGATTGATTGATTGATTGATTGATTGATGATGCTAATTGTCAAGTACGTCATATGTTCGCATACATAGTCTCGAAATTTGCCTACAGTTTACTAAATGACTCACCATTATCCGCAACAAGGCCATTGCTCAGCTCGGCCTCGGTCGCCTCAGTCGGCTCGCTGCTGTGCTGCGCCTGTTCGCACACCATTACGCGACAACATTCGGCATCGTCCGTTGCCGGCTCCTCGTGACATTGCGGATTGGCCATGCTGCGTTGGCTGCCGCGCGCATAGCTTTGACCTTTGCAGCGTGCCTCACAAATCCATTCGCCGCGATTACATGTACAATTCTCATCACAGCCGCGTGACATTGTCTCGCCCGTCTGTTGGCAAAAAGATAAACAATTTATTATAGTTTCAAAAAAAAAATAAATAAATAAAAATTTTATAAAGTTAACACAAATATTTATTAGTGCAGATACTTTTTAATATTATGCCCTCACACAACTTTGATTTCGTTTCGTGCACTAATCATGTGCAATTTGCCTTCATTGACAACAATTTGAACTTTATGTGCTAACAACTTTTACCACTCACACACAACTGAGCGCCGGCAATTGTCAAGAAAGTAGCGCATTGTGCCATTTATTAAATTTACTGCAAAATACTTCAAGTCGCTTGTTTTGTTTTTGTGTTTGTTTCTTTTCTTTTTTTTTGCTTCTAATTCGCTCATTTGCTCGCTGTGCTAGGCAAGCAATCACTGCTAAGTGTCGTGCTGTGCTCATTTGCAAGCGAAAAAGGTCAGCACATATTTCCTGTTATTTGCAAATACCAAATAGGGGTAACACAACACAACACAAGTCAAGTCAAGTCGACGGCAATCATATAAAATATGTAACTAATTCAATCAAACGTGTGGGGGCTTAGTCTTTAGACACAACAGGCCCATTGAAATGCCATTTAAATAATGCATAAAGAATATGAAACCACAACAACAACAATAATAATTAATACTTGCACATAAACATTTACAAGCAACTGACAACTCATGTGTGTCTATAAACGTCAAGTTTGTTGCTTAAGTCTTTTGTTTCTTGTTTACAGCACGTAAACGACTTTTAATGCTTTCAGCGGCATACAATAACAACACTCTGCCGTCTAATAATACCGACGCTTGACTAGTTAATTATAATTATACTAATTACTTGCGCCGGTAGTCTGAGAACCTTTGCGTTTGAGAACTTTAAGTCTTTAACCTTAAATAGAGCAGAGTTGAAACATTGGCGCGCCACAATAATCACTTTTTAATTACACTCATAGAGAACTTTCCCTCACAGACAGAAATTTTATTAGCTCATTAAAAAAAATAGCTAAGAAAAATGAATTATAAGCTTTATTAAAGCTCATTACTTTTGGCATTATTAGCGACAAGTGACAATTATAAAAAATAAAGTAAAAATACAAAGAAAGAAATGAAACAATGCAAAAATCACCCACGTCACTACTTGATTAGGTAAATGTGTAAAGAATAAGAACATGAGCTAAGAAAGGTTAAGAATTTTTTTACCTCCATTTGACTTGTTTTTAAACTGACAAGTTGTTGCTATAAAAATGTTTCCTTCAGATAAAAGTTTAACAAATTTTTAATGAATTTAACAGAAAAAATATTTTGACTTTTTGAATTTTAATTTTACATATTTAAATCCAATATAAAACTGCATGCCTCTCGCCTTATTGTCACTCTTCATAGACCATCAAACTTGAGTTTTCTTGAAATTGTGTACAATATTTAAATCAGCAATGTCAAGACAAATAGACAGACGGCTGGACATGGCTAAATCGACTTTTCTTTCGATACTGATCAAGTATATATACTTTATAGGATCTGCCATGCTTCCTCATAGGCGTTACATACATTTTCCGTGCGCACAAAACTGAAATACCATTGTACGTTATTTTATACAGGCTATAACAATATGATACTCTAAAATGAAGAAAGAAAAAAAAAAAAAAAAACTAAAATTTGTGCAAGCAGTTGCTTTAAAAAGTTGCCGCGATCACAAGCACAAAACGCATAATGCATTTTATTTTGACAGCGGCGTCTCTGTTGCCAAGCCACGCAACACATGAAGGCAAAAGCCAACAAACGTAAAAATAAGGCAAGAAAAAAATGTGGTCGTTGTTGACTGACGTGTTGCGTTTTTACGTAAAAATGCATTAAAATAAATATGGGCGAGTAAAAAAATACAGCACATTGCAACAGCAATGAAACTGATTGTGCGAAGGAGAAGAAGAATAATTTATATTTTTCAGTTTGCGTGAAACAAAAATCAACATCAATTTAGCAATTTTTACAAATTATTTGCCAAATTCAAATAAAATATTTTGACATTCCTTTGAAGCAAATCCATCGAGAGTTCAATTAAAAAAATAAGAAAAAATATTATAAAAAATAAAACAACTTGTACAGCAGCCAAGAATGTTGCGCATGTGGCATGCTACACGTGCTTGACTTGCAACATTTTTTCTAAATAAAAAAACCTAAGAAAAACGAAACAAAAACAACTCAACACACACACACACACAGACAACTCAAAAGTGAAAGCAAAAATTTATTTTATTGAAAAGTAAGAAACCAAAAAAAAAAAAAAAAAGACTCAAAAAGGCAATGACTTGCTTATGAACAACGCCTATTGAAAAAATGCAAAAATTTACACAAACAAAAATAAAAACAACAAAATCAATTTTCAAGTAATTAAAAAACGAAGCCAAACTTGGGTTGGTCAGTGGAGGAGCTCTGCCTCCCGATCCCGCATATCTGTTCAGACCATTTCGTGTCTGCCGCGCAGTCTTGCGTCTGCACGAGTGCAATGTATCATAAACACGTTTAAGTACATAGCACAATAACAAAAACAACAATTTTCAATAAGCGCAGGCAAGCAAAAAAATATGTTGGTCAATACGTGGCGGCACGACAGATTATATGAAATGGTTTTTAATTAGGCACAAAGCTAATGTTGGCGCACACATAAATGCACGTTCAGACCGTTTGACGGCAATGCAAAAATGTGCAAGAAATCGTAGCGAAACTTAATTCAAACTTTCAGCTTCAAAGCATTGAAAACTGAAAGTGAAACGCGTATCTTTCAAACAATTACAATTGAATATTCTAATTTTTAAGCGAATTCAAAGAAAAAATAATTCATTTTTTATATTTTAAATGCATTTAAAAAATAACACACTATGACAACTACAGTTGTAGATATATATGTATGTGTGTATGTAGATACAAGTTGTCACATGAGTTGCATTAAGCTGAATTCATGGAATTCATTTTTTTGTTTTTCACTTAAGGTGCGTTTGATTTAAGCGCAGGTATTTGCACAATTAGCACTTGAATGAGTTATATTTAGATGTAAATTGATCGTTGTTGATAGAATGAGGAAAACCGCAAGTTGAATTCAACCTTAGATCGGAACTAATATAACTGAGCTCAAATTATTCGGAATTCGGTATAAAAAATAAATATATGACGGCAGAAAAATGTTATATTGAATTATAGATAGACAGGTTGAAAGAGAAGAAAGAAAGGGGATAAATGAATAAAGCGAATTGAAGAAAGATGGTTTGAAAAGATGGGATAGCGTAAATGAGGCTTGGATATCATAGGACAAACATCATAAAATATATTTATATTGATGCAGATAGTTAGACAGGCAAATAGATGTATAGATCTGAATGAAGTAATATTGATTGAGTCAAGTTTGGTCATGCAGATATGAACCAAAACAAGTAAATACGAACAACGCCCGTCGGGCCATTAATATGAACTGCTTATCATGCTTTATGCAAATGGAAAAATTTCCAGACCTGTGCTCAAAATCTTTGTTACCTGTCTTTTTTGGGTTAAAAATATTTTTGCACCCAAACAATTTTTTGTTCATGTTGGTTTTCTTCTTTTCAAAATAATTTATGCGCAAAAAAAAGGGCTCGAAAAAAATGCAATGTGTTGACAAAAAAAAAACAAAACGAGCAAACAATTTTCAACTGCAGCTGCAGAGTCAAAATCGATTAAAAGCAACAACAGCAACAACAATAACTGAGCCAGTAACAAAATTGAACAAACCGAAAAAAAGAGAAGAAAAAAAAATAACTCAAGCCAAAAAAAAAATTACCGGTTTTGCTGTTGTTTATTTAGGTTTTTGTCGCTCATTCGCAAACATTATATAATAATACGTATGACATTCATAACGATCAAAATTTAATTTCGTAAAGCGACGTAAGTCATTCACACACACACACACACATACTAATGTAAACATTTATTGGCATACGTGTCTGGTTTGCTTAATGAAATCAACGGAAATGCAAACAGCAAAGGAGATATTTTGATGACAACTAGTGGGCGTTAGATACAATCAAATTAAGTGTATAAAAAGAGAGAGAGAGAGCGATATAGAAACAAAGACAGATAGACAGACACATAAACTTAATGTCTAAAAAATAACACGCATACGCACCTTATAACTTTTGCCTTCGGCTAAACATTCACGATGCATGGCATCCGCGGCCGTTACTTCAATAATTTTCGGCATTTCTGGCATTTCCTGTTCCATGGCTTTAGGTGTCGTTGTTGTGGTTGTTGTCATAGATTGTGATTCATTAATGTTTTCATGCTCCTCATCCATGCTTACATCGCTCAAATCAAAGAGTGCAACATGATTACGTTCTGTCGTTGTCATGGGCACACCATCAACTTCATCATGATCATGTGTATTATTCGACTTGTTAATAAGCTCGGACTCAGCTTCAATTGCCGAATTCGAGCGACCTTCGACAGCGCTGACAAGCATTACCTCCGGACATTCTATGCCATTGTTCGGAGAATTTATGCATGCTGTTGTTGTGGATGTTGTTGTTTCTGTTGTTGTTGTTGCGGTTTTTGCATCTAGCAAATTTTGCTCACTTGTTGTTTCATGATGTTGACCTTCAATGATGTTCACCACAGGCACAGCAGGCGTTGTCGTCGTCGTCGTCATCGTTGCCATGTTCTCCTCATTGTCGCTTTCATTTATATTCATGGCGCGTGCCCGTACTGCGTCAACAGCGACAGCGGCCGTTGGTGTTGTTGTTGTCATATCAGGCGCTGCCTCTGTTGTTGTTGTCGTCGTTGTCGTTGTTGATGAGTCTGCCAACAAGAATGGCACTGCAGTTGCTTTATTCTCAGCGCTTATAACAATCTTATCCTCAGCTACAAATGCTGATGGTGGCAATGTTGTTTGTGGCGCTTCTGTTGTTGTTGTTGTCGTTGTTGTTGTTGTCGAACTGCGTTCTGCTTCAATTGCATCCTCAGTGCTTGATAGCATTTGATAGTCTTCATGTTCGGCCAGACGATCATGATTCTCAGATAATATATGCACATGATAAGGATCTTCTTCATAGTGTTGACTCATTTGTACAAATTCATTTGACTTCAATTGTTGTTGTTGTTGTTCACTATCGCCGCTCTCCTCTGTCTCATGCAAAGACTCTTCGCTATTGCTTGCCGTTATCAATGTGGCCGGATGACGAAAATTATTCAAATCCTTGACAACATCTTCATTGTCATTACTAATCTGATTGATGAGCAACTCATGTTCGGTTGTTGTTGTTGTTATTGCAGATGCCTCCATTAGGCTATCGCTGTTATGCAACTCTTTGAGCGGTATTTGTTGTATATGCGTATTATTAACATGTTCTGTATGATTTTCCTTAATTTCGGCAAAATTTTCCGCATCCAAACGGGGCGTTGTTGTTGGCTCCGTTGTTGTAATTGGTTCAATGCTGGTCACAGGCAATGAGCCAACAACAAAAGTTGACTCCGATGATGTTGTCGTATCTGCAAAAAATATAAGAAGAAGAAACATTGGCAAATAAATAACAAATAAATAAATGTGTAAAGATCCGTTAAAAACAAATGAACCGTTAAGTAGTTTGAACAAGTATAAAGTATGACATTAGACACGTTTGACAATAAAGATTTATATCGCTTTGAGGGTAAATAAACTCAGAGCACATTAAATAAACTGATGACGCACGTTTGTATTTTTGCCTTAATACGCTTAAAATGAACAATTTTAGTGTCAAATAAAATACCGCAAAAATGCCAAAAAAAAAAAACGGAAATTTTTTAACGCTTATTTGAGAAAAGCGAAAAAAAAAACCTAATAAAAAATCATTATCACGCATGTTTCATGAACGTCAACACAAAATGCCAACAACAACAACAATAATAAAAATATAAAACGTTAGAAATAAGCAACCAAAATCAAAGTTCACAAAGCAATTCTCAGCATCAGTTCTTGAAAATCAGCAAAGAAATGCGCGAAAAAAACATTCATTAACTTCAACTTTGGCTTTGGCTTTGCCTTCTTCAACTTCTCTTCGCTTATGTGTGTTTATTGACTACAAAACGCTTGAATCATCATACATTCTTGGAACCGTGAACACATACCATGAACCATAACAACAACAACAACAACAACATTAACTAAAGTCTCACAAAAATCATGCTGCGAAACTGTTTATGCGTTTTACGCTCTTAGAAAATTTTACGCGCCAATTTGAAGGATTTTTTATTTTTTTATTATTCTTAAAGATGCCCAACACTTCTTCTCGTTTGTTATTAGTTGTTTGTTGTTTTTGGTATTTTTTCATATACATAATTACATTATATTCGGTCATAGTTGGGGGCAATCTCATGTCAGAAAATAAATGATGTGTTTTGCTGCCTTTTGCTTTTATGACTTGTTGTTATTGTTGCGGTTGTTGTTGTTTTGGTTGTTCTTGGTATTGTTGTTGTGGTTAAAGTTGTCGTTGGCAGCTATTATAAAATAAAGTACAGTGGGCTTGTTTAAGGTGCCAAGTTCTTCTAAGAAAAATATTTTTTTTTTTGTTGAGAATCATAATCGCTTTTTTTTTATTTAAATATTATTTAAATAAAAAAAAATAAGAAAAAACTTGTTATAAAAATTGTTAAAGAAAAATATCTGTTTTATTTTGATCATTTTTGATTTCTTTGATACTTAAATAAAAGAAAGGAAGTTCACATAAAATCGCAAAATGTCAATTTGGCCCAAAAACACACAAAATTTTTATTGTTTTCTTACAGTAAACGAACAAAAAAATTTTTGCTTTATATGCTTGATTACGACGATTTAAGAATATCAATTTCATTATAAGAAAGCAACCGCAAAACGGCGTTAAACATTAAAGTGTAAAAAATTATTCAAGTGTTGAGGTATCGATTTCGATTTCACGAAAATACCGGTTTTGTTTTTTGTGTGTGTTTTTTTTTTATATATAACCTTGAAATTTTGCAAAATAAATCAAATGAGTCATACGCACCACTGTGCAGAGCAACAGAGCTGAGCAAAACTGAGCAGAACACAGAACAGAAATGAAAACAGTCAAGCAAAAAAAAAAAGAAGAACGCCACAGGGCAACATTAACGTTGCACATCGCGAAGAAGCGTCAACTTTCCATGCAGCAACAACATAAACCGGCATATCACACACACACACAGGCACACTCACACAAGCAAACTTTGGCACGCACATAGAGGCGACAAGTCATTGCAACAATTGTCGTATCGTTTGCAACTAAACTGAAAAAAAAACAAAAAATAGTAACGTTGGCAAATCCACGACGTCTGCCAATGCCAATGAGCATAAAAAGCTCATGCGCGCCAAACGACAAGGAAGCAAAACACACACAGGCGCAGGCACAGCACAGCAGAGCACAAGTTAACCATAAGCGGCAAGAAACTGCATGTGGTGGCCAAAAGCCAAGAAAGAAATGCAAAAGTAGAAGAAGCACGAAAGAAAATATGAAATTGTTAAATAAATTCGCGGCTTAGGCAAAACAAAAAGTAAACAAGTAAGGGCGGTAAAGTCGAGTATAATTGACAATGGAATACCCTACACATATAATGGGATCACACCAAATATAAAAATAAATTGGATTAAAAAACATTGTCTACCTAAAAATTTATCAAAATTTCGAAAAAAAAATCTGTAAAAAGAAATTCATTTTAGAAAAAAATTCTGTTCTGTGGAATTTTAGTGGGTAATATTTAGAGGTGAGGGATTTTTTTAGTATAAATTGTTAAGGAGTATATTTACAGTGACTTAGAGTTGCCTATTTCATATAGTTTACGAGTTATTGTATTTTTATAAAAGGGTTATTTGAGCAAACTTAATCTGTTTAAGAATCTCATCCGAATTTCAAGGGTCTAGTTTCCGGCAACCATTGGTTCAGTGAGGACAGATAGACTGACAGAAAATTCTTTGGAGATCTGTGAATCATTGGTTCAGTGCGGACAGTCAGATGGACGAACGGGAGGACATATGTATTTCAAACGATTTCTCTTGTCATTCTGATCATTCCTAAGTAAACTTCATGGTGTTTTATTCCCTTCTGATCTGAAACAAACCCAAACAAATATACCCATGCTCAAAATGTGTGCAGAGTATAAAAAAAGTCGTGTTGGTTCGCCAGCCGAATGGTCGCACTCAACATGCTGCATGCGCCTTCAGGCAGACGCCAATTTAGCGTTAAGTGTGCAATGCTTTTTTTTCCACAACTTCTTCTGCACATTTCTTTGCATTTAAGTTTACTTCTATTTGTACGTGCATTTTTATGCTATATTTCAGTGTCACTTAGTTAGTGCAGTCAAAGCGTCAAGTTTGCTTCACAACGTTGCACACAACATCCTCTTATTCTCTTCTTATTTATTTATTCTTTCATTCTTTTGACTTTTTTTCAACTTTATGGCTCACCTGGGCTCTTGTTTTGCTTGCTTGCTTGCTTTTGAATTGCCAACAAATAGAAAAGTTAAAAAAAAGGTGCACAACTTAGGGTTACTGACATGAACCTTGAGTCGGTGCTGCATGGCTAATGTTGCCGCCTGTGGTCGACGTGCGTCTGTTGTATCCTCTTGCAATCGTATGTCATGTTGTATGCATGTATGTATGCCTCGTTGCGTTGCTTAGCGCTTTTGTGCATTATTTATACCGTTTTTTTGTTGTCTGCCTTTTAGTTTTTGCAGCGCAAAGCAAATTTGTCTTTTAGTGTCATTAATTTCAATTTCTTTCTTTTCATTGCAATCACTTATGCCTTATTCAATTTACAACAAACAGTTGGCGAATGTAATACGCATTTCGCTTGGTGGTCCAATGTGATTTGTTGTCATAACATTTGCAAGTTTTCACTGACTACCAATTACGCAATCACATGACAAGACAAAAGACTTAAGCAAAAAACTTCAATGATATTTTTTTGCTCTTTTGCTTAGAAAACAAGTTAATTATATTAACTATTAATAAAATTAATGATTTTTAACTTATAAATTAGTTAACTTTAGACTCTTCGTAGTATTTTTTGACGGCAGATAAAACTTGTATTATAAATATTTCATTTTTTTTCCAATTCTTGAAAGACTTGTGTTTTCTTTTGTTTTTTATTCAATAACGCTTTGTTTTAAAAATGTAAATTTACATAAAATTCTTTCAAGTTGTTTCTCAATTTTGAATAATAATATTTTTTTTGTTTGAAACTACAAAAGACTCAAACAAAAGAGGGCCTAAACAAAAGAATGTGCTAAAAAAAAATGTTCTTTTACTCTTTTATAAATTTTGCATATATTTGAAAAATCAACTATTCAAAATGCTAAATTGTTTTAAAATATATTATGCCAAAGGCTGAGAGTAAAATTTATTTAATCATTATCATTATCAACATTAACTGAAGACCAACTCAAGTAAACTTGATTGATTTACTTCAACAAAATGACAAATCGCTGTTGAGCGTAAATTGTTGTTGCCGTTCTTTACACAACTTTAGTGACAACGTCAAAAGAATGGATTTTCAACAATTCTTTGTTTTCTTTTGCATTTCTCATTTGTTATGCTTGTCATATTAAAAACATGGCAGATTCTTTAAAACCTTAAATACTTCACTTCACGCTCTGTGCAGACTTGAGTAACGCATTCGCCAACACTTATGGCATACAAAAACCGCACTCATATATCTATTGATGCAACACACCCACTTGTGGTTGCCCACAAGCCATTCCATTCAATTCAATTCACTTCAACTAAACTCATTTTGTGGCTTATGAATGCAAGGCACGTTTTGCGGCAAAACAAACAACGACATTTGCTGCATGTCATCAAAGCCCAAGCAAAGTGAACTGCAAGCGGATGTGTTCAACACTCATTGCAAGAAGAAGTACGTACTTAATACTTGACTCGCTTATTGAAGTTGTCTACGATTTGTTTATTTCAAGTTTTTTTTTCTATTTTAATATAATAATAAAAGAAGAAAAAAAAGATCTGCAACGGAAGTGCGTTGTTTAGCGCGCGCACTTCATGACTTGTTTTTTGTTGTTTGTGTTCAAGCATAATGACAATGTTAATGATAATTAATGTCATATAAGGCAAATGACAAACACACACACACATGTGAAGTGATTGAGTGTGTGAGTGAGTCAATCAGTTAGTCAGTCAGTCAGCAAGCACGCACGCACGCACTTCAAACTCATTTCGTTGGTCATTGTAACGGTCGCGTTATGTCGCTCAATGTGTTGTGCCATTTGAAAAATTTGGTCAAAAAGCGCAACAACAAAAAAACAACAAAATTTTATTTTTTTCAACATTTTATTTTTTTTCAATTTTGATGTTTTGTCAGCAAAAAAAAAAAAACATTTGTGTTTACATTTGCGTTGCTTTTTTTAATGCATGCTGATTTTTTTTATTTTTTGTTTTGTTTGTTCATTTGTCGATTTGATTTTACACAAACAAATTACGCAATTTTTCTTTTGATGATTTTCGTATTATTGTAATTAACAACGCAACTTAAAATATAATAAAATAATAAAAAAAAATTAGTCTTTGGCTTTTGTTATTTTAGCCATGCTGAGTTAAAGTGAAACTGCTTTTGCTGAATATGTTAATTATTGAATAATGCAATTTGTATGTTGATTTCACGTGTGTGTGTGAAAAGTGAATGTTTTCTTTTTTGGTGAAAATATGTATAATAATATTATTATTGTTGCTAATTTGGCAGCGCAAAACTTTAACAACTTAAAACCAGTAAGGGCGGTATAGTCGAGTATACTCGACAATATAATACCCTGCACACATGGTAGGCATTGCCACACCCTCAATCTACAAAAACATATTGATCTGACGTCGCCTATTCAAATAGTGTTCAAAATATCAAGAAAATCGGTCAAAAAATGTGGATTTTACAAAAAATTTAAGTTTGTAGGCCTCTGAGGGGTAGCCATTAAAGAGAGGGGAAATTTGTGGTATGCAGTTTTTAAGATGTATTATCACTGAGCTTGTATACAAAATTTCAGGTTCATACCTTTGTTAGTTTTGGAGATACAGCAAATTTAAGAAAAGAACTGGGGGAGGGGAAATGAAGAGGAGGGGGAAAAATTGTGGTATGCAGTTTTGTAGAGCTACTTATACTGAGTCTACATACCGACTTTCATTTTTCTATCTCTTTGAATGTTCGAGTTATAGCATTTTAAAAAAGTGGGTGGTGCTGGATGGGCGGGAAGGAGTGGGCGTGGCACAAAACCGTTCAAACTTGATCTGCTGCCGAGCATCACGAGTCTACCCACCAAATTTCAAGTCTCTAGCTATTATAGTTTCTGAGAACCATTGGTGAATACGGACGGACAGACGGACGGACGGACGGACGGACAGACGGACGGACATGGCTTAATCAATTTCTCTTGTCGTCCTGATCAAGAATATATATACTTTATAGGGTCCCCCTGCCCTCCTTCTGTGCGTTACATACATTTCGCTCAAACAAACACAATATACCCTGATACACAGTATGTGTACAGGGTATAATAACAACGCACAACACTTGAAAGAAACTTCACCATCGCAAAACCAATCAATTTTCAGCACAACAACAGAAAGAAATGTTTTGCTTTGCTCAGTAGAGTTGCGCGTTAAAATGCAACAGCAAACAAACGAAAAAAAAGTCATGAAAATCTTTCCACTAAAGCAATAAAAATACAATGCAAATGCCAACACATGTTCAGAAAAAAAAATTTTCCGTTAAAAAATGTACGGATTAACCTTTTTGAACTTGCAGCACGAAAGTTCACGCTTGTATTTGTACCTGTATGTATTTGTATATGAAATCAAGTGACGCGTGTATCTGCTTTCTTTGATAGACGGCGCATTTACAACAAACACGTTTAACAGGTAAAACAGAAGAGGCTTTTCCACTAGCATCTTGTTATTGTTGACTTGCCATAAGCAAACAATTTGTAGTTCATAAAAATTAAAGGTTTAAGTCATTTGAAAGAAATGTTTAAAAAACATATAAATTCGCAGATTTTGTACAATAGGATGTATTTTTTTTTCTTGCTTGTTATTGTTGTTGCCAAAAAAGATGACTGTCAAAGTTTTAGTTGTTTAGTCAATTGTAAGCGCATGAGTTTTATGTGAGTGCAAATCTGGCACAAAGTTGTTATTGCGTTTCAACAACCTTTCTATTAAAGTGAACGTACGATTTTATAGTAGTTTTTTTTTTTATGTTTTTGAACATAAGCCAAAGCCAATCAAATTGGCTAACAGTCAAAATCTTTTCTTTAACTTGTTTTTTTCTTTTTCTACTTTTTTGTATACATGTATTTGTGGTTGACCATGAAAATGCGTTGAGTGCTTGGCAAGATTTTGCATTGTTGTGTGAGTTTTTATTTATTTTATTTAGATTTGCAGTCGTTTATTTAAAGTATAACAAGTACCAATTTGACACTGAAGGTCGCTTAGTGCGTTTGTTTGTTTGTTTTTATGCATTTTTGCGCCAAAGCAAATAAATTTTAATAAACAAAAAATAAAATTATAGAAAAATATAATTATTTAAGTTGAAAAAATGTTTATATTTACTTTAAATATATATAAAAAATAAATATTATTACATTTATAAAAAAAAAAAAAAACAAAAACAAAAGACTTGAACGAAACGAACTTGTTTGATTATATAAACAAAGCTGTAGAAAAACTTATTTTTTCGCTTTTTAATAAAAAAAAACCGTATAATGTAATAGCAAGCAAATTAATGATACGCAATAAGTTTTTTATACATTAACAAATGAATGTATAAAAAGTTGTGGGAAGCAAAGTTACACTAATCAACACAAGTCTAGACGGCCAACGCAATGCAATTATATATTGGCATTTCTCGTTGCAGTTTTAATGCTGCTTAGCAGCGTCTCTAAGTAACGCCCCTGACACACATACTGCGCATATTTCTGTGTAGTTTCACTTGTACTTGCCTAAGAATGATGCCGACGACGACGACGACGACGACTTCTGAAGATATCAATGACCGCAAAAAGTGTTTTTCTTTCTTGTTTTTGTTTTTATTCTTTTATTATTATTGTTTATTTTTTTTTTTTTGCGTTTTTGTGTTAAGATATATAACTGGTTTACGATTAGTGTGACTGGCGTTGAAATAAAATTATTAAATTACAAGTTTTTAGTTTGTATTAAGTGCAGTGCTAACCTATATTGTGTGTGAGCATTGACAGCGGTGAAAGCTTATGTATGTATGTTTGTCAAATGTTACAACAAGTAAAAGAGAAAATATATGTATTATTTAAACACCTGACTTGCTCTCAAAAATTCCTTTTTATTCTTTTTTTCTTCATCTGCACTTCCTTCCTTTCTCTCGCTCGCACTCTGTCTTACACATCGCCATCATTTACACACTATCATGATCGCTACATCTTAGCATAACGCTCTTGCTCTTTCTATCTTTTTTTTCGACTTGAAGTACGTAGACAAAAAATGCTACTGTCGGCTGCGTCGCTCCAAAGGCAAATTTATGACCACATTCATTGATGGCAAACAAAGCAATAACGAATGCAAAGAAAAACCGACCATCAAATTGTGCCGGAAGGGTTTGTTTTGTGTTTTTTTTTTGTGTGTTTTTTGTTTATTGAAAAAAAAAAAATAAACAAAAAAAAAAGACGCTCGGAAGGTAAAAAGTATCAGCGGCAACTTTGTTGTTTTGTTTGTAAGTCATACATACAAATAAATATATGCAAAGGTAAATGAGAACGCAGCTTTGGGTTTACCCCTGCAACGAATTTGACACCAACACAGTTTTAAGACATGAAAATAAAGTCTTATTCTACACACAAAAAAAAAAGTATCAGTATAGACTGGATGTCCATTGTATTATATTTGATAATAAAAATATAAATCGCGTCTTTTGTTGAGTGAATTCTGTAGCACATTCAGATGAGTAAAGCCGGCTCGAGGCAAAAACCAATACAAAAGCTAGCAACAGTCAAATCTAACAACTGCTTCGTTGTTGCCAATCTTCTTCAGCGATCTTCAGCTGAACATAATATTTCGCATTCTGATAAAGAAAGAAATATTGCTTTGATATGTCGCCTTGACCTCAAGCCTTCTATACTCATCAATTTGATACAACAAGTATTAAATAAAAATGTATACGTTTAAGTTCTATATTGATTTCTTAAGAGCTTTCTTTATTGATTACTGGTATGGAATGCTTTTACCAGTTATAGATCAATACATCAAATAATAGTAATTTTCGTAATGGAGTGTCTTTTGACACTTTTATTTAAATTTGTAATTTTATTAAATTATTTTCAATTGCTTCAATAATTCAATGAGTATCCTCTTCACATTTTATTTGACAACTTCTTATCAATAATTATTCAACCGGTTTCATTGCAGAGATAAGTTGAATCATTGCAGGCATAAGAAGTCATGGTTAGAAAGATAATGTATATAATTGAACGTGGTGCTTTTATTTAATCTACTAATCCTCTCAACTATTTACCTTAAATATTTTTAAATTTCTTTTTTTTTTTAAATTAGAGAGTTGAGTCATCTCATCGTATTGTTGTCACATGTGCAGACAAATCGTCTTGCTAAATGGCGACAAAAATTTGACAAGTTTCAAGCACAAATGTCAATGAACAAAAGCTGTTCAAAACGTTGCTTGGCAATTAGTAACTTGTTTTTTTTTTCATTTAGTCACTTTTACAGTTTTGAGTAATTTTATGTTGTTGTTGTGTTTGTTGCTTTTGTTATTGGCACCTTGCAACAAGTAAAAGTTGGCATTTTTATATATATTTTGTTTAAACACTTAAACAGTGTTGAAGTATACAAGAAAATAAATAAAAAACAATTAACAATTTGTTCGTTGAGTGGTTTACGAGGGGGTGTGCGTATTGGTCTTAATGTATTGTTGTTGTTGTTAGCGAAAAGAGTGGCAAAAAAATGAACAGTTAAGCGACTTTTACTTATGGAGTTCAACATAACGGACAAATGCGCAAATGCTCAGCGCCAAAGGTTGTGAAATTGCTTGAAAAAAACAAAAAAAAAAAAAAGTTAAATTTTATCGTTGACTTTTTGCGGTTTTTCGCAAATCATGACGAGCAAAGTTTTTTTTTTAAGCTGCAAGCGTCTATGATACGATATGAAGACAAAATTAAGTGCCAATAATCGTGCATGAACTTTTCTATAAATCAACACTTTTTTTTCTCACTCTTGCCGCTTTTTATTTATTTGTCAAATATTTGCATATCCTTGAGCATAAATAAAAAAAAAATGTATGCATAATAAACAAAAGACTTAAGACACAAACTGGCATTCGTTGTCAACGTGTATTTTGCTTTAGTCGTAAAAAAAAAGTAAAAAAAAAGACAACTTCAAACAAGACTCACTTTTCATATACTCGTTCATATGAACGCTAAATTTAAATAAAACATTTTCAACAACGAAATTGATTTTGTCTTCTTTGTTTCGCTTCTTCGTCTGTTTTTTCTTCGTATTTATAAATGCGTGCGTATACACTATGTGCGTCTGACATTAAACTGTGAGAATCTTTTGAAACTCTTCTTTTTTTTTGTTTTTGTTCATTCTGTTTGTGTCTTTTTTGACTTGTTTCGCAGCCATAAATAATCACAAAACTCACATGAAAGCAACTCTTGTAAAATCAACAAAGTGTTTTGCTTCATTTAATTAATGCAACTGTCGAAATTGTTACGTCTTTGTTTAATTTTCAGGCGCTAAGATTGATTGCTATGTGAGGCAAACGGTAAAAGCATATTTTGCATACAAATAAACGTTAGAAGTGCTTTACTTATGAACAAGCCAAGACAAACAACACAAACTCAAGCAGTTTTTTTGAAAGGTCAAAATTACTCATGAATCATAAATAATACAAAGGAAAACAAAAACAACAAAAGAAGGAAATAACAATAACTGTTTACGCTTATACTTATATTAATGACAGGTTTGTTGTAAAAATATTTGCTCAAACTTTTTCGTATTCTGCAAAAAAAAAAATCGCCAAAAAAGAGAAGAAAAATTCAAATTTTTGGCTTGCACGTTGAACGTGCAATGCCGAAAATCAAAATGTAAATTAATGCGTTGTCTTGCAATCAACTTTAATATCACACAAAAATTAACAACAACAACAACAATGCTGTTGAATAAATGCCAATGAAGAAGAAGAGGAGACAAAACTCATTATTACAAAATGGAATTTTGTTTTAATAATAATATTTTTTTTCACTTCTTTTTTAATTTTTTTTTTTTTGGCAACGCCAAAGAAAGTCACAAAATAGCGTAATTGAGGTCATTACTGCGCACGATTGCCGCATGTTAATTTTGTTTATTGCTTTGCTTTCCTGCTTATTTTTTAATGTTTATCATTGAATTTACTTATATTGTCTTCGGCGAAAATTATATAATAAACCGCTTAGCAAATTTGAATTTATGACTAAAGGACTTTTATTTTATTCATACGCATTTCACCTTCACTCACTCATAAATTTATTTAATGCACAAGTCAAGGCCGCCCAGCAATTTAGACATCATAAAATCACAAATGTCAATTAGAAAAAATCTCATTTCGTATTCAAAATTGTAGCACATTTGTTGTTTGATTAATAACATAAACACTCCACTTTGCACAATCGCTTTTCAAGTACGAACATTTCGCTTTTCAAAACGTGCAAAATCACTTCGAAGACTTTGTGTTCTTTATATAAATTAACGCATAACCTGTTCTAGCCATGCTTGCAAAGCGTTTGCGTATGCGTAAAGGAGCTTGATTATGGCAGCAATAAATGTCGCTTGGCTTGTAACTTTGAACTTCTGTGGTCGCGCAAAACAAGTTTATTTGTATTGTTTTTTTTTCGCTTTTTTTGCACATTTTAATTACGTTTAATAACTAAGCATTTAAATTGCTAATAAAACTAGTTATTTTGCAGTGATAATCTTGGGTTTTATTAGTTACTGAAGTTAGTAGTAAATAAAGTTATTCATTAAGACCAAATAAGAATTCATAGAAAGCTAATCAAATAGTTAAAGATTTAGCTAAAAATTTTATAAAATGAATCCTGTTGGTGAATCCTAATATTTTACTTAAAAATTAATTTAAAAAAATGCGGTTGTTTCGGAAAATTCCAAAAATTTATAGATCCAAGACGGAAACTAAGCATCAAAACAAATCTACTACTTGGTAAGCAATTCACACCCTCTCCTGGAAATACGATATCCAGTTATTTAGAACATCGTGTACATTAATGATGGGATGGGATCGCAATATGTTGAAGTGATAATCTATCACTATATCCTCCAAATGGTGGAGTGTTTCTGTCGTGCCAGGATGCATTGCTGATTCTACAAAGCGCCTTGTTTTGGAGAACTGAAACTTTATTGCGGCTTGGGGCACTTGATAATTTTATATTGGACGCCATACTACATGATATTATGACTACTCTGAAGAGTTGCTTCACGCATGTTTTTGTCTGCACGACACATTTGCATAACTTTATTTGGCCTCTAATTAAATGTCAATGTAATTTGTCTATATCAATTTTTTTTCTGTTGTTTTTTTCTGTTTTGCTTTGACTTTGCAACCAACATCAAAAACCATCTTGACAAAAAAAAAAACAAATTAATTGCTTTTGACATTTGTGTGGGTGTGCGTAAAAATTTTGTTCGTTTCTCGATTTGTTAATGAAAGATTTATGTTTTGTTGTTAATATTTACTTCAAAGCTTGTATAATATAAAAAAAACTTTTGTAAGTTCAAGTGTTGGCTGCGATTCGTTGTGGTTGAGCAGTGAACCCACATGGAGTCATGGCAGTTGCTTAGTTGTGGATTCATTGCAGTTGGCGTAATTATACAATACGATAAATCAATGATTAATTTGTTTGAGCACAAAAACAAAAACAAAAACAATAAAAAATTAATTGAAATTCTCAAGTTTGTTGCTTAAGACTTCTGATTTTTTTTTTTCAAGCAAAATACCAATCGAATTTTGTGCGCATATTTTATGCATCACTAAGCATTTGTGGCTTATAACTCCACTTCAGCCAAGGCTAAGACATTCTTGTACTTTGATATGCCGCAACAACGCAAGTGAAACTGTGCTAAGAAAGTATTTTCAAACGAGTTCATGTAAGCACTTTTTTTTTTGTTTCTAAATTTCATAGTCGAAATTTGCCGAAAGTTCGTGGCTTAAGTCTTTTGTTTGCAAGACAAATCAAAAATGTGCTGGTGATTTACGCTCTTTTTTTAAGCAAAAAAACAAAAAATAAAGCAAAATAACAAAACAACAGAAAAGAAAGTAAAACACTTTGCGAAAAGTATTATTAAACTTAATAATTCTGTTTTTTTCCAGACTTTATGAATTTATTTATGCAAATAGAAAACAAATGTTTTTCTTTTTTCAAATGCTATTTTTTTTTTTTTTTTTTTGTTTTGTAAATGTAAAGAAAGTAAAATTGCATATAAACTTTCAACAATTTGATTTTGTTTAGTTTGTTGCTTAAGTCTTTTGTTTATTTATGTTAATTCATGCCACTTTAGATTATCTATTATGCATTGTCATTCGAGTATTTTGCGTGTGGTCTTCACGCTTTATATCTCAACTCACGACTCATCGAACAAGGCAACAATAATAAATATGCCACAACAACAACATTAAAAGCACAACATTTAAACATTAAACGTTTAATTACAAATTTGAAGCTGACATTTAACTTGGTTGTATTTACTTTTTTTTTTTTTATTTCTTGCCCCCAATTACTTTGAGCTAATTATTATCTAAGCGCTTTAAGCATAGCTACTAACCTAATTAATACACGTAATTGTAATTGAAAGCAGTCTAACAAGTTAAGAGTTCAACTTGTCAGGCAATGTAAATTATCAGCGTTCGTATCTGCTCTGAATGGAACATTTAAGCATACAAATTAATTCATTATAAAACCAATCAAATGCTTCATTAACGAAGCGCAATAATACAACTTTTTAAAGATCTTCGATAGCGTAGTTGTATAATGTTTTAAAAATATTTACCGTTAACATTTTTCTCAAAGAAAAAACTTCCTTTTTTTTTTCAACAACAATAATAATTATATAAATATAAATAAAATAGCGCAATTAAGTAATTTTTTTCGGCAGGAAATCAAGCACGAATATATATTATATCTTTATATCGATCAAGTCAAGCGTTGCATAAAGCAAAAGAAAGAAAACAAAGAATTTCTTTTCAATGAATAGTTATTAATATGAACGAAAATGATTTTCCAATTTTGTTACAGAAGTTGAAAAAAAAAATCTTAAAAAGTTCAAAGCCACGCAAGAAATGTTCTAATTAACGGACGAATGAAATTCTAATACGGACAGACAAATATAAACGGCGCCGATCGACGATCGTCTGACAAGTGTTGGCGTTGCCATGGCATGCCATGTAAGCTAAAAGCCAAAGAGCTGAGCTAACTGAGCTGAGCTGCGCTGAATGGTGTGCGAGTGCGAGTGGCCGACAAAAGTTGATTAAGGTGAATTTAAAGTGTTTGATTGAAAAGACTTTGAGGCAAAGCTTACAAAACTATAATTTTCATGCGGTCAAACTTTGATTTTACTCTTGTTCGGTCCCTCTGTTCTATAAATTTTATACATGTGTGTGTGTATATTTAACTTACCAGCAACAGCATCCAATTTGTTTAGCGCAGATTCCGTCGTCGACGTCGTCGTTGTTGTTGTTGTTGTTGGCGGTGGTGTGCCTAATAATTCCGACGTTGCTGTATCAGAAGTCGTTGAACTATCAGCGTCATTTGCGTTACGTTCTATGTCTATTGTTGCTGTTGTTGTTGTTGTTGTTGTTAGCTCTGCCGCAGTCGCGTCTGTTGAAATTGTTGTTAATGGCTCTGCTGTTGTTGTTGTTGTTGTTGTCGTTGAGCTATTCAACTGCGCATCGTTTGGTGTTGTTGTTGTTGTTTCGAAGGCAATTGTTGATGTTGTCGTTGTGATTGCATCGGCAACGGCTGCAGCAACGGCATCGGCATTTACATTGCCATCATCGCTCGCAGGCGCAGACGTGACATGCTCAATTTGAATGCCAAGCAAAAGTAATCCAAAAATGCTCGCAATAAGCAACATCGTTGTGGGTGAAGGTGTTTTTCTTCGTTTGTTTGCATGCATTTTTGCTTTTTTATATTTTATTTTATTTTTATGTAATATTATTTATATTTTACACGTTTTTTTTTAATAATTTCAACACTTTTTTTTAGTTTGCGCTAAAAGAAATAAATATAACAAATTAGCTAAACTTGTTGCACTTAAAATGTAAGCCAAATTGCGCGTTTATCATACATATTGTTTGACAGTCAGAGTTCTCTTTGCATTTACATTCATTCTTGGCTTATCTGATGTACAACTAATTGGCCTGCCATAAGTTAGTACGAGAATCTTTCATACGTATATGATTTGCATTTGCATGAGCACAGTAAGCTGTTTTTTTTTTTTTTATCTGACTTATTGATGTTTTTCCGTTGAAAAGAAAAAGCTATTATAATTGTAAATAAAAAGTATCTTTTAATTGGCTTTCATTTTAAAGCAATTCAACATTCTAACAAGCATGAAACTTGTAGTAATTTTCATACAAAGATGCTTCGAATGATTGGGTTTTTTTCACTCATTTTGCTTTGTTTCTAACAACATGTATTTACGCTGAGAGTTATTTCTTTTTTTTTTTGCATTTTTCTATAATAATTTGCTTATATAAGCAATTGAGAAAACGTGTTCCAATTGGCCAGAAGGTGATGGTAAAAATATTTTCTTTTACTCTTCTTTGCTTTGAACTTTAACCATGTCATTACATGGAAATTGCACTCATTGCTTCTTCTTGCTCGAAGCAAACAGACAACCACAAAATTCCCTTCACTTGTTGTCCAAATCCAAACCAAACCAAACTGAACTAAATCGAAATGAAAGACACCAAAAAGCGACTTAAATTTTATACGAAAATCAAAATAGTAACAAAAAAGCCAACAGCGAAAATATGTAACGAGATTATTATGTGAATAAAATACATATAGAAAAAATAATAAATAAACAGATACAGCAAATCACGGCAGAAATATTCGAACCGGTTCCGCAAAAATAAAGAAAAGAAAAAAACCTCTCATAAAAAAAAAAAAAAATCAAGCCAAGAAGTAATAAGCAAGAAAAAAAAAAAATAAATAAATTACAACAATAATGCCAACAACAAAAGCAAAAAGGAAAGAAAAAAATATTTAGCGTAATAGAGCATTGGCAGCGAGACAGACCGACAGACAGACAGACTTGTTGGCTTGGCTTGGCATTTCTGTCTTTGCGGTTGCATTTTTCGCCAAGAAGTTGGCCAAGTTGCAACAAAGCCAACGAAGAGAAAAAAAAAAAATCAAGTCGTCGAAACAATGCAAACGAAATGAATTATTTCAATGCAACAAAAATCGGTTTAATGTTTTTTTTTTTTTTGTATTTTGTAAATATTTTTGGCACTTGTTTTTTTTAATCAATGATGTCATTAAATGAAACTTTGTTGTTGTTTTTATTATTGTTTCTTTTGATTTTATTTCTTGTTTGCTGCTTTTGTGACATTTCACATTTCACTCTCACTCCTTTTTCGTTTAAACATGTATGTGTGTGTGTGTGTGAGAGAAACTTTTTATTTATTTATAATTTTTTTGTCTCCTTTTTATGACAAATTTCTTTTTGTAGAAAACTATTTAAGTCACTCGTTAATTAACACGTTCATTTGTTTAATTAATGATTTATGCAAATATTGATTTACACTCTTTTCTGAACGCAGCGTTTGCAAGCTGCCACTGCCACTTGTTGGCTGCTGCCTTTAATTGAAAACTTTTCTCAGTCTCAGTCACGTTTGGACGTTTTATTTTTGTTCCGAACTCGACGCCCGTCAACGCTGAAGCACGAACACCAACTGAGCGTTCAACGTTTTGAAAACGCCAACAAGTTATTCAAGCCAAGTCTTCACTCGACTGTGTTCAGGGCTTGTTGATGCATAGAGCGGAACCAGTTCCGGAATTAAAAACAGTTGAAGAGCGTTAAATGTTCGAATAAAAAATTGTTATTTGGATTAATATAATTTTTGCTAATTTAAAAGTTTTCTTTTCTTTGGATAAATCTTATTTTTCGTGATAAATTCGTGTTCATAATTTACTTGAAAAAATCTGAAAAATTTTAAAATTTTTATAAGAGAAACTTTTTTATTTTTTAATCAATAAACTTAATAACTCATACTCATCAAAAAATAAGCATGCAGTGCTCACTTATAGCCGAAATCAAGAATTTTCCTGTCTATAGAACCCAGTGATCTATAAAAATGAAGATTTATATATAAGATTAAGATTACTACAATGAGGATTGAGACAAAAATGGTGGAGATTTTTGTCTATTCGCTCAAAATTCAAATTGATTTCAATTATTAAAAACAAAAAACAAAAATAGATATTTTTTCAAAATTATTTCTGAACAACAAAAATCAAATAAAGTCAAATGAATTGCTCGCAGCCCTGGTTGTGATTTCGCTAGCGCCTTGATTGAGTTACGCTTACTCACCACTCACCACAGCTCGAGCAGTGCACACGTCTTCATCTTCTTCTTCTTCTGCGCTGGCCACGTCTCGATTTAGTCTTGTATTCTTTTTTATACGAATCACGCAACAGGCGGCGTGACTATTGCACGTGTGTGTGAAGCTCGCTCAACTGGTTTCTTGTCTGTGTGTGTGTGTGTATCTGTGTTCAGGCTTGAATGAGCGCAGGTGTTGTGTTGTTGTCGCGTCGCTAGAGCATCGCAACGCAGCGCAAAGATCGAACGCAAGAGAGAGAGAGAGACAGCGAGAGAGAGCGTGTCTTTTACAAATCTGTGGTGAATTGAAATCAGCTGAGCCGACTGAAGGCGACTGCATGTGTCTCTGATTGGACTTTTAGTTCATTTGTTTATACATGTGTGTAGGTGTTTGCAAAGCAACGCACGAGAGCACATACGCAACTGAGCTGTGTTTGAATTGTTTGTACCTTAGAATTGGTTCGGTTTTTATTTTCAAATTTTGCATCATTTCAACAAAAAACCAGTAAGGGAGCTATTTTCAGCTTTGCTGAAACTTATATACTCTTGCAAGCATTTTCTCAAGTGTTCTTATTGGAAAATATGTCTTATAGTTCTTCCAATAAGAATCATATACTTTTATAAAGATAAAGGGGCGTAGCCCCGCCCATTTTCAAATTTTTTTAACAAATACATTGCAATCAATGTACACTTTATTTTGCGATCTTATATTTCATCGGCTTACAGAGAAATCACATTTTTAAGTTTTTTTCTATATGGGCGGTGCCACGCCCTTATGTCCGATTTTAACGAAACTTTGGAATATGGTCAAGGATTCATAAAAACGCGTAACTGCAAAGTTTTATCTGTTTATATTTAAGAACAAAAAAGTTTTTCTAACAAAAACCGAATTTTTGACCGATTGTTCCTATGGGAGCTTTATCCTATATTTATCCGATCTCCACCAAATTTACTGTGTGTCTTAACTGACGTCCAAGATGTTCTTGTGCAAAAAATTGAGGCGATATCTTGAAAACCAAAGAGTTTATTGAGCAAAAACCTCATTTTTGACCGATCGTTCCTATGGCAGCTATATGCTATAGTTATTCGATCATGCTGGATTTTACATACAAACTGCCTGCAAGGAAAAGAAAATTTTCTGCGTTTAAATTTTTTCGATATCTTTAAAACTCTAGGGGGAGTTCGCATCGCAACAGACAGACAGACAGACAGACAGACAGACAGACGGACAGACGGACAGACGGACAGACGGACATGGCTATATGAACTCGTCTCGTCGAGCTGATCAAGAATATATATACTTTATATAGTCGGAAATGTCTCCTTCTCTGCGTTGCAAACTTCATGACAAAGTTAATATACTCTTGCAAGAGTATAAAAAAGAGCCAACAAGTCTTGTAAAATCCAACCAACTTGACAGCGCAGATGAACAAGTACTTTGAATGTATTTCAAATTTTGAATTTTGATTGCAAAGAAACCTTTTGAAGTCATGATGCAGCAGATTGTATCTATGAATCTGCACTTTGGCGCAGCGTCTTTCAACAATTCGACATCTTCACCTACTCAAACAACAACAACAACGACAACATACATCAGAGCCAATTATGTCAATAACATTTTGAATACCGCGCCTTTCATAGCATTTTAAGCCAAATAAAATTTGATTACCAAACTTGGCAATTCTGCTTACTTATAAAGACATCTCACATCAATCAAATATCAATAACAACAATATGCAAACTTATATACATACATACATGCCAATGCAAAAATCTCAAGTCACGCCCTTAACACAAACGCAAATTGAGCGCAAGAGTCACGAAAGAAATCTGGTTGGCGTGCATGTGAGGGCCGTCTTTTCGTCAAACTGTATCTGGGCGACTTCAACAACGCATTCACAGTCAATCTGTCATAAGCAATATGACTCAAGCAAGCAAAGAGACGAGACAACGACAACAACAAAAAAGATTGCTGCTGTTGAGTTGTGTCACATAACGCAAGCGCAGAGACGTCAAAGTCGCTTTTGTGTTGCGAAGGCAAAGAAATCAAACTGAACATAAAATGCAAAAAAGCAAAGCATTTGGCAAAAGAATAAAACAAACTAAACCAGTAAGGACGCTATCTTCAGCAAGGCTGAAGCTATAATACTTTTCACTTTGTGTCACTATAAAAAAAACTCAATGAATAGTTTTCATGCATCCCTAACAACATAACTGTAATGTTTCAAGTCAATTCGTTAAAAAACAAAAAATTTTTCCATACAACGGTTCAAGTTTTGCGATAAGTGGGCGTAGCCATGCCCACATTTGGTCAAAATAGTTTTTATTCCTCCCTAAGAACATAACTGTAAAGTTTCAAGTCAATTGGTTAAAAAACAAAAAAGTTTTCCATACAAAGGGTCAATTTTCGCTATAAGTAGGCGTGGCTACGCCCACTTTTGGTCAAAATAGTTTTCATTCCTCCCTAAGAACATAACTGTAAAGTTTCAAGTCAATTGGTTAAAAAACAAAAAAGTTTTCCATACAACGGGTCAATTTTCGCTATAAAAGGGCGTGACCACGCCTACTTTTGATCAAAATAGTTTTCATTCCTCCCTAAGAGCATAACTGCAAAGTTTCAAGTCAATTGGTTAAAAAACAAAAAAGTTTTCCATACAATGGGTCAATTTTCGCTATAAGTAGGCGTGGCTACGCCCACTTTTGGTTAAAATAGTATTCATTCCTCCCTAAGAACATAACTGTAAAGTTTCAAGTCAATTGGTTAAAAAACAAAAAAGTTTTCCATACAACGGGTCAATTTTCGCTATAAAAGGGCGTGACCACGCCTACTTTTGATCAAAATAGTTTTCATTCCTCCCTAAGAGCATAACTGCAAAGTTTCAAGTCAATTGGTTAAAAAACAAAAAAATTTTCCATACAACGGGTCAACTTTTGCTATAAGTAGGCGTGGCTACGCCCACTTTTGGTCAAAATAGTTTTCATTCCTCCCTAAGAGCATAACTGCAAAGTTTCAAGTCAATTGGTTAAAAAACAAAAAAGTTTTCCATACAACGGGTCAATTTTCGCTATAAAAGGGCGTGACCACGCCTACTTTTGATCAAAATAGTTTTCATTCCTCCCTAAGAGCATAACTGCAAAGTTTCAAGTCAATTGGTTAAAAAACAAAAAAGTTTTCCATACAACGGGTCAATTTTCGCTATAAGTAGGCGTGGCTACGCCCACTTTTGGTTAAAATAGTTTTCATTCCTCCCTAAGAACATAACTGTAAAGTTTCAAGTCAATTGGTTAAAAAACAAAAAAGTTTTCCATACAAAGGGTCAAGTTAAGCTATAAGTGGGCGTAGCCACGCCCACTTTTGATCAAAATAGTTTTCATTCCTCCCTAAGAGCATAACTGCAAAGTTTCAAGTCAATTGGTTAAGAAACAAAAAAGTTTTCCATACAACGGGTCAATTTTCGCTATAAGTGGGCGTGGCTACGCCTGGCTACGCCCACTTTTGGTCAAAATAGTTTTCATTCCTCCCTAAGAGCATAACTGCAAAGTTTCAAGTCAATTGGTTAAAAAACAAAAAAGTTTTCCATACAACGGGTCAATTTTCGCTATAAGTAGGCGTGGCTACGCCCACTTTTGGTTAAAATAGTTTTCATTCCTCCCTAAGAACATAACTGTAAAGTTTCAAGTCAATTGGTTAAAAAACAAAAAAGTTTTCCATACAAAGGGTCAAGTTAAGCTATAAGTGGGCGTGGCCACGCCCACTTTTGATCAAAATAGTTTTCATTCCTCCCTAAGAGCATAACTGCAAAGTTTCAAGTCAATTGGTTAAAAAACAAAAAAGTTTTCCATACAACGGGTAAATTTTCGCTATAAGTGGGCGTGGCTATGCGTGGTTACGCCCACATTTGGTCAAAATAGATTTCATTCCTCCCTAAGAACATAACTTTAAAATTTCAAGTCAATTGGTTAAGAAACAAAAAAGTTTTCCATACAACGACGTGAATATGGCTTCTCTTCCTCTTCTTCATTTTGTATGGGAGCTACCAGTTCCAGATGTCCAATCTCAATGAAACTTTCAGGCATGTAGTCGGACCATGTAAAACTACTATGTTTAAAATTTCAGCACTCTATTGTACAAAACAAAAAAGTTTTCCATACAACGATTCAAGTTTTGTTCACTTTTCTTCTTCTTTTCGTATGGGAGCTACCTGTTCCAATAATCCGATCATGCTGGTTCCGACGAATGATTCATCGTAATAAATTCTAAGACTCTGTGCAAAGTTTCAGCTCGATAGCTTCAAAACTGAGGGACTAGTTTGCATACATACAGACAGACAGACAGACAGACAGACAGACAGACAGACAGACAGACAGACAGACGGACAGACGGACAGACGGACAGACGGACATGGCTAAATCAACTCGTCTTGTCGTCCTGATCAAGAATATATATACTTTATATAGTCGGAAATTAATATTTCGATCTGTTACAAACTCCGTGACAAAGTTAATATACTATTTCACATAAGTGAAAAGTATAAAAAGAAATAAAATATAAAAATAAAGCAATCCGAAATTGCAATCGAGAGTGCTCGACTTTTATACACACTGTTTTTTTTACATATAGGTAACTCTTTTCTTCTTGAAATTGGGACCCCTCCCTTCCTCTTGTTGAGATTTTGATGAGTCCTCTCTCTTTCATTAAATTTCACGTGTGACTTAGCTTAAAATTTTGAAATATTTAATGAACCAAAAACATCATATGAAATTTAAACACCAACCTCTTGACGAGATTTTGACAAACCAAACCATACTCCCATACTATATTACAAGCGAGATTTAAGTTAAAAATATTTAAAAACTTATTAAATTAATGGACTGATATTTTGAAATAGGATTGTCAATGATCCCCCCTTCTCTTATTGATATTTTATAAAATTTTTCTGGACACAAACCTTATAAAGGATAATATAATAAGATAGTAAGATAGTTAAATCAATCAATCAAATCAAGATCTGATCTGAGGAATAAAAGGATTCGACGAAATTTTGATTCTGTCACCTATAATTGTCAAGATCGATGAGTTCGTTACATGATCGGACAGACACAATGACAAAATCGATTTCTCCATCAATGCTAATCCATAGAATATATACTTTATAGGGTCTGAAACGTCTGGATCCTCTTATATGCTTCGTACATACACACAAAACTAATATACCATAAATTGCAGGGTATAAAAATGAAACAAAATTCAGCGCATTGCGCTTTGCTGTTGCACAAACAACTCTTATTTTTTTTATCCATTTTATTTTTTGGTTTTACTGATTTGCCACTCTTCATGGCAGCGCATAGAACAATAAAAGGCCTATGCTTGTATCTGTAGCTATGTGTCTCTGTATGTGTGTGTGTGTGTGTGTGCGTGCAACTAGTTTTGAGCAGAATATTTTTTTTTGTTTTGTTTGCTTTTTCAATGCAACAATTCACAGCACGCGCAGCCACAATGCCGAGAACTGTGAGTCGCCGAAATGTGCTACGCTTTTAATTTTCAAACTTCAAAGTCAAATGCAACAACAACATGGCTTTTATGGCGTCTCCGGCTGCTGTACTGCGGCTACTGCGTGTTGCATGCAAAGCGTCGCACCGCACAATGCAAACTTAAGTGCAATGACTTCTTATATTGCACTCAGAATTGTAGCACAAACGAAAGACTTAAGCAACAAACTTGCAAAATTGGAATTTTTTATACTCTTGCAAGAGTATATTAACTTTGTCGTGAAGTTTGCAACGCAGAGAAGGAGACATCTCCGACTATATAAAGTATATATATTCTTGATCAGCACGACGAGACGAGTTCAAATAGCCATGTCCGTCTGTCCGTCTGTCTGTCTGTTTCAATGCGAACTCCTCCCAGAGTTTTGAAGTTAGCAAAAAAATTTAAGCGCAGAAAATTTTCTTTTCCTTGCAGGCAGTTTATATGTAGAAACCAGCTTGATCGGAATACTATAGCATATAGCTGCCATAGGAACGATCGGTCAAAAATGAGGTTTTTGCTCAATAAACTCTTTGATTTTAAAGCTATCGCCTCGATTTTTTGCATAAGAACATCTTGGACGTAAATAAAGACACACTGCAAAATTGGTGAAGATCGGATAAATATAGCATATAGCTCCCATAGGAACAATCGGTCAAAAATTCGGTTTTTGTTAGAAAAACATTTTTGTTTTCAACTATAAACAAATGAAACCTTGCAGTTACGCTTTTTTAAGAATCCTTGACCATATTACAAAGTTTCATAAGAATCGGACATAAGGGCGTGGCACCGCCCATATAGATAAAAACTTAAAAATGTGATTTATCTGTTAGCAGACGGGATAGAAAATCGTAAAATGAAGTGTAGAATGATTGCATTGTACTCTTGAAAACAAGTTAGAAAATGGGCGGCGCTATGCCCCTTTATCTTTATAAACTTATAAGATTCTTATAAGAAAAACTATAAAACGGATTTTCCAAATGCTTGCAAGAGTATATAAGTTTCAGCAAAGCTGAAAATAGCTCCCTTACTGGTTTTTTTTTATTGCTAGACATTTTGTTGCTTATTTCGCATAAAATTTATGTTAATTATAGAAATAAATCAACAAAATATATATATATACATAAGTATAAATGAAATTTAAAATTTATGTCTTGCTTGGCCGTTAGAACTTGATTCGTATGAATTTGATTCGCTGCAGTTGAGTCATTAATATTCAAAGAAGTGCGCACAAAGCCAAACCGGCAAAGCAATTTCGGCTTATCTCATGACATCATGCAAAGTCGTATTATGTATTTTTTTTAGCGCTATTAAAATGTTTCCATAAAAAAAAAAAATCCTTTGTTTAACGCATTAATTTTTCTGTTTTTTGTGCATGATTTGTGAAAGATATAATATCTTAAGTTGGACTTTTGGTATGCGTGGTGTTGTTTTCAGTTCAGTAATTACAATACAAAATATACCAACAATAATAATAACAACAACAACAAAAGCAACTGCATCTATTAACCGGTGTCGTTTCGTTGTCATTCAGACTTCTCTTTTTGTTTTTTTTTTTTTTGTTCAGCTTCACCACAAGCAGCTGCGCCGGCATATAACTTTTTGCGTCTCGCATATTTTATGTACATATTTATACATATATATATGTACATGTATTACTTATAAGTCAGACATGTTTCTTTAATGTACATATATGTATTTATATATATATATAAGTAAGTATTGGTTTTCAACTGCTTTACTTTTACTTTCATATGCAACTTGGCTTGGCCGCAACTTGTTCACTTGGGGAAGTGAGTGTGTGTTATGTCTTGTTTGTGCATTTGACGCCAAGTCAGGCCACAACAACAACAACAACAACAGCAGCAACAACAAATAAAGTAATTGTCAATCACTTTTTTTTTGTTGTTGTTAACTCTTTTGATTTCATTTCATTTGAAAAACTGTCAATTAAAGGCGAGCAAAAATATCAAATGTTTAACTTTTATTGAAAAATCACTGCCAATCGCGTCTGAGCAACAAAGCCGGAAATTCTATTATACTTGAAAACAAGATTTTTTTAAAGCTATTTTAATATTTATGCGCGACACACTTAAATAAACAATAAATAAAATTAATGCAAATTAAATATTTCAAATGTCAAAATCTTAAAAAAGAAGCTTTAAAAAACGGTCTAAAGTGTTATTCGTTTAATAAAAATAAGGAACCCGCATTAATCGATTAAGGAAGTACACTTTTAGAAAATTTGTCGTATTGTAAATAGAATAAAGATTTAAAAAAAAAACAAATTTAACACAAACTACATAATTACTTCCTTTGACATAAATGAAGAAAAAGATTGTCTTTATATTTAATTTTATAGTAAGCATCAACAACAACAACACTTGGCATGACTTTAAGTTAAAGATGCATTAATTTCGGTGTGCTAATTATGTACATTAAATTTTTACAGAGTGCCAAACAGTCGTCTCTAACGATCAACATATGTGTCTGCATCCGTCTCGCTTCTAAACGTCTTTAAAAATATGTACCCCTTACTTTGTCGCTTCTAAAAGTGCAAACAGGGCATGTGCTCCAAATTCGGTCTTGAATGAGGGAATTAAGAAGGCGTTTCAGAAAGATAACTTCTAAATCTTAATGAGTATAATAACGGTCATGTGTTCGTGTCTTGTGCTTTTTATGCAAACTTTTTTTAATCATTTTTTTTACAGTATATAAAACATAAACCAAATTAAGACCACACGAATTGAGAAAAAAAAAACTGATCAACAAAAGTGATGAAATAAAAGTGTGTTTAAAAAATATCTGAAGCATCACATTGTGACCTTGGCGAACGTCAAAAAAGTCAAATACAAAAATTACAACAACAACAAAAAAAAACATGGTTGCCATGCACTTTTCAAAACACAAAGCGACCTAAGCAAATAACAACTTCAAAGAGTTTTAATTTTGTTAAAAGCTTTCAAACGAATTGTTATACTTTAAATGATGTGCAACGCAGGCACGCACGCACACACACACACACACGCACGCACGCACGATATTTGCACAAGTCACAAACAATTAAGCTGAAAATTGATGAGCAAATTTTTGTTGTTGGTTTTAGTCAAAGGGCGCACTGAATGCGTTTACATGCCCGAGCGAACTTGGCCCAATAAATGGCGCGATTTGCCGCTTTGTTGCCGTTTTGTGTAATGTTTACTATTTATGGCTTAATTAATTGTGCAGCAATGCCAAAATATTTTAAATTTTTATGTTTTTTTAACGGTACTTCACTTTAAAGTTACCACAAAGAGTTGACCTTCTCAGTGCAACAATCAAAAAAAACAAAAAAAAAAGTGCAAGTGTCCAAAAAGCGATATGAAATTATTAAGCGTGCGAATGTATAAATTTTTGTGAAATTTTTCTTAAACATTTGCTTAACGAACTTGTGCCAATTTCTAATTTATTGTGAAATGACACATTTTATTGAAATGAACGCGTTCGTTGCTTAAGTCTTTTGTTTGCGCTTGCCGCGCTGCGGGGCTTATGAGTCAAAGCATAAATCTGACCGTTGATTTTATCAAATTTGTTTATAAATGTTTGGAAAAAAATGAAATTCTTGTCGACTTCTAATGCGCCACAAAAATTCAACAAGAAACATTAATTTTTTTTGGAAAAAAAAAACCAGTTGGAATGTTGACTCAAGGCAAACCGAAGAGACAAGAAACAAGCTGAGGTTTAATTGCTTACAATGGACAAAAAAAAGAAAACATGAACTGAAATTGTACAATATTGAACGGCTATTAATATGGCTATAACATTAAGCTATTATCCAAAGGCAGCAATGTGCCACTTAGTCGCTTTGCCATGCGCCAATTGACATTTAACCGAAGTGCGCGTGAACAGCAACAACAACAATGACACTGCGCCAAGAAACTAGAAACGTTGGCTTGAAGAATGCGCAACAGTGACGGATTCGTTTCAGCGAATTTTGATTTAAATAAAGAAAAATAAAAAACCAGTAAGGGAGCTATTTTCAGCTTTGCTGAAACTTATATACTCTTGCAAGCATTTTCTCAAGTATTCTTATTGGAAAATATGTTTTATAGTTTTTCCAATAAGAATCATATACTTTTATAAAGACATAGGGGCGTGCATATACATAGCAATCATTGTACACTTTATTTTGCGATCTTATATCTCGTCGGCTTACAGAGAAATCACATTTTTAACTTTTTCTCTATATGGGCGGTGCCACGCCCTTATGTCCGATTTGTACGAAATTTTAGAATATGGTCAAGGATGTATAAAAACGCGTAACTGCGTTTTATCCGTTTATATTTAAGAACAAAAAAGTTTTTCTAACAAAAACCGAATTTTTGACCGATTGTTCCTATGGGAGCTATATCCTATATTTATCCGATCTCCACCAATTTTGGAGCGTGTTTTAATTTACGTCCAAGATGTTCTTGTGCAAAAAATTGAGGCGATAGCTTTAAAAACAAGGCGTTTATTGAGCAAAAACCTCATTTTTGACCGATCGTTCCTATGGCAGCTATATGCTATAGTTATCCGATCATGCTGGATTTTACATACAAACTGCCTGCAATTATAAGAAAATTTTCTGCGTTTAAATTTTTTCGATATCGTTTAAACTGAGCCCACAGTTGGTATTGAAACAGACAGACAGACGGACAGACAGACGGACAGACGGACATGGCTATATGAACTCGTCTCGTCGTGCTGATCAAGAATATATATACTTTATATAGTCGGAGATGTCTCCTTCTCTGCGTTGCAAACTTCATGACAAAGTTAATATACTCTTGCAAGAGTATAATAACATTACCTATGTTACTTAGCATTACACAGCACATAAGATACTCTAACGCTAACACTTAATTTATGAATTTTATGTTAGCATGCCGCATGTGCTGCATATATAAATGCAACATAGCTCTAAGCCACAAAAACAAATGCCTTGAATCCGCGCCTGTTGCCACCGCGTGATTGTTTCTGTATTAGAAATTTCTGCTATTTAAGAATTCATACTTCTGCGTCAGCCCGGCAAATACCAAATGAAACAACAATAACAACAAAAACAAAGAGCAAAACTCGCTTGTCAAGTATTGCCGCGCTATACGACTTGAAGGCAGACCACTTTTATTTCTGAGCGCGTTCTTTCATGTTTTTTTTTCTTCGGCAATCGCTAAACACATTTGCCACTCTCCGTTGCCATTAAGAATATAGATTTGTTTAGCAATACGCATTTAGTGATTTACACGGCTTTGTTAATGAAATCACCGCGTCTAACAGACAGACAGCAAGTTCGTTGCTTAAGTCTTTCGTTTGAGTGTCACAGTTTCTACGCAAGTTGTCATTGAAGACCTTGACTTTCTTTCAGTTGCTTTTGTTTTAGTTTTATTATTTCTCTGCTTACTTGAATCTCTCTTGACATATAAAGAAGGCTGACAAAATGTATGTAATTAGGCAGTCATAAACGTAAAGCAAATGCAGCAACATTAGTGACTTGTAGTTGTTTTCTTATACCCTGCACAAAGAGTAGTTTGGTGAGTAGAAGGGGAGTGAGACCGCCAAGACATAATAAGTGGATCTAACCATGTTTGTTCGACCTTTCATCCATCTGCCATTCCATCCGCCCATGCAACTCTCCTCCCTATAAACTATAAGAGATACAAACCTGAAACTTCAAATGTTCAGGCTCTGTAAATATTCCTCTTAAAAACCGCATTCCCTGAAATACCCCTTCCCTATAATATTGCCACCAAAAAAGCCATCAATCTGAAATTTTTAACAAATTCGACATTTTTCGCCAATTTTATTAAAATTTTGAACAACATTGTTCGTTTTTTTAATTAAGGACGTGTGCAGAGTATAAAAGTGTCGAGTATAATCGACTAAGCCGCCCTTACTATTTTTTTTTTTATTATTTCATTTATTTGGTTGAACTTTCAATGAAATGGCAAAGCAAAACAACTTGTGTATGTAGAAAGTCAAAGTCAAATTGTGTCTGACAATGATCTTTGCATGTACAAAACGAAAAAAAAAATATTATTATTATATCTTTTTAGTCATACAAGTCTGATTCACATTTCCTCGTTTGGCAATTATTGCGCTGCGACGTCAGTGATGGCAAAAGTGTCGCGAAATTTCACTTTCCTCGTCTGAGTCAAGAAAAGTGCACATAAAAATAATACTATAAAAAATATCATTTAAAATTTGCTTCAAAGATTTGTTTATTTATTTAAATAACTGAAATTATTTATTTGATTTCTGTAAATAATGCAGATCAAACAAAACAGGAAAACTTTCGCATTTAAGATCGAAAAAAAAATTGTGAAAGAAATGCGATTTCATTCATTTGATTTGCTTGTCTTGTCCAAATTAGTACGACATCAAATGTCTCACTATGGCAACTTGACATGCAACAAAGTCGTCTCTTTGCTTTGCTTCAAGGCACAATTGAGGGGAGGCCAGAGACATTTGTTTGGCACAAAGAAAACAAAACAAAAAAAAACTGAGTGAGTGAAGTGTTTGGCGCATTATTTGTGTAATAAAATTTTTATATTAAAAGATTACAAAATTTGTTGCTTTTATTTCGTTATTTTTTTCTAAAAGTGACGCAATTATATAACAAACAAAAGTTCAAAATATTAATGAAATCATTTCAGATACAAATCAACTTCCGCAAGCGATAATTAGTGTACAAACCAACAAAATTACCCAATGACATTCTTGCATAGCATACAAAATCACACATGACGTATGTATATTTGAACTAATCATGTATAAAACCCGAAAATTAATACATGACTCACTTAAAGCAAAACAAATCGAACGTTCGCCAAGGCACTTGTTACTTTTGTGTAATCAAGCTCAACGTAGAAGTTTCGCTCAATGTCAAAAATGTGTGTGTAATGTGGGACGCGTTTACGTTGTGCCGCCAAGAAATTGACAAGAATTGACGATGTCAAATGAAAACTACTTAAAAGTTTCATGACGTTGGCTATAAAAACAAAAAAAAAACTGAAGGTCGTTTGTATCAAAAATATTTCGTTTGATTAAAAATGCAAGGCACACGCATATGAATCATATAAAAAAATGCCAATATGTTCGCCTGCAATTCGACAGCAAGGCTGTCTTGCAGTCGCGTCAATTTGTTTGCATATCTTTTTTATATGTGACAAAAATTTTTAAGACAACTTTAATATTTATTACATAAATCAAGTCAAGTTGCGACTTCCTGTGCAACTTTCGCTCTCAAAAGATTGTAGATTTGTTTTTATTTTATTTAATAACGAAAGCGCATGAAAGCGCCAAATTGTTTGCAATTTTCTGTAATTTAACATAATTATTATAGTTTTTTCTTCAATTAAAATATTGAATGAAAGACAAACACCAAAAAAAAAAAAAAAAATCATGTTATACAATAATTTGTTAAACATTTTGGCGGTCAGCAAACATGAAATGCTTAAGCTCAGAGTCACGGTCGGATCAACAACAACAACAAAACAATTTACAGAGTTGTTTCAATTTTGAGGTTACTTCAAATGTCATTTAGAAAAGAAAGATTTTGTTTGTTGTATCCTCTTTCGATTATAATTGACCGCCAAAATAATTTTTTTGTAAGCTCTTGAAGTGAATAGAAGAGTACTATAACTTTGTCATAAAGTTTGTAACACATAGAAAGCAGCTGTTGATGTAGCAATATCTGTCCGATGTTGGATCTTGAAAAATTTGAAGTCCTTGTAAGGAAAACTATTTGTTTGCTTACCAATTGAATTAAAATTTAAAAATTCTATTGCTTTTGAGATTAGAAAATTATTTTGATGTGAAAATGGACGTGTCACCGCCCTCTTACGAACAAAATCGGAACTCATGTATTGTATCTCAGCAACCAAATGAGGTAAAACGATGAGAATAAAGATAAAAAGAAATTAGAGGCAATCAAAAAATGGGCGTGGCACTTTAAGAGAGGCGTGAAAAGCAACCAATTTTTATATTATCATTTTTATTTTTAAACTTTTTTCTTTAACTTAAAAAAAATTAATTTTTAAATTTTTTTAGTTTTATTATTATTTTTTGTTTTTTTTTTTTTGTTATTACTTATTTAGACATTTTACGCTTCATTAAACTTCGTTACTGTTTTTTTTTTTTACATATTTTTTTCATCATTTTTATATTTAATTACTTCATTGAATAAAGAAATTTTTATGCTGCAACATTTTTGACAAACATTCAATTAATTGTTAACCCTTGGCGCACTTTTTCACTCACTCACTTCAACTTGAACAACAACAGCAACAGCAACAACAACAATAACAACAACGACAACGAAGACTTGAAGTCGAAAGTTGATTGACATTTATTCGTCACAGAGTTGCGTGCCGCAGTCGCAGTCGCGGTCTCTGTCGCCGCCGCAGCAGCCACGACTTAGAAATTTGTTGTAATTGTTGCTCTGAATTGTTGTTGTTGTTGTTGATGTTGTCTTTTTGATTTCTTTTGGTTTTTTGAGTGGATTTGTTTTTCTTATTACGAGTATTATATGAGCGTCGTTGCTCTTGTCTTTGTATCATCTCGTGTAAGTTGATACTTGAGAGGTTTTTGTTGTATTATTGTTTTTTTTATTTTTGCATTTATTATTGTATGTTTACTTGAAAGGGAAAGTTTTATTTTGACATTTTGCGGAAATGTGAAGAAATAATGACTTTTTTATATTAAAACAAATTTCAAATTTGAACACAAAAATCAAGGACATAAAATGCAAAACTGTGCAAATTATTTGGCACAAGACAATAATTACTTAACAACAATAAAGTTTATTAAAAAAAAAAAAGAGAACAAAACGTCAACGCAATTTAAATCAAACGCATCAAAAATTTAAAAAATTAAACAAAAATGGCGCTGACAAGCGGAAATGAGCTGTTAAAAAACACTTCCTTTATGCGATTCTTTTGTACAAATGAAACAAAGAGTACAATAATTAGACATAAAAACAATGCAAAGAGCACAAAAACCAAACTAAAGTTCTGCTTGAATGCCAAAATCGCCAAAAGCAACAAAATTTACATATAACTAAAAGTTGAAATAAAGCAAACTTGATGCATGCATTCAACAACTTTTATCACATTAAGGCGAGACGATAAAATATATGTGTTTACCATTTTAGACCGCAAAACAAAATAGAAAGAAAGAAAAACGAATATTTATTGGTAATCCTGCGTTGCAAAGACTTGTTTGCATCAAAAGCCACAACAAGTTTTGCCAACAATTCGCAGAAATCATCAACAGCGACTTTCCACATTTGCCAGTCATTTTCATTTGATTTTCACAGCTTCCTTAACATTTTCAAGGCGATAAACGCATTTTGCGTGCAGACCAAAAACCAGTCGCCAGAAGAAAAATCAAGTCGCTGTCATTTTGACGCTGAAAAGTGTCTGCGTATATATAATTGTTTTTTTTTTTTTTTTGTTTATAAACGTCTCAATAAAAATGCTTCCTGCAAATCATCTTATTGGATTTTCTTCTGCTTCTTCTTATTTACTTTACGTATACGTAATCATAATCGTGTTTCAAAGGCTTACACGCTTAACACTTCACCTTCACTTTTGGTTTTTATTTGAAAAAACATTTTTTTTTTTCCATATACACTCTCACTTTTATTGTTCTAGTTTCATGCTCATCATCATCATCATCATTATCATCGTTGTTGGCACATCAAAGTTGCACTTAAGTCGCCTTGATTGATTTGCCATTAAATCGATAATGTGCTTATTTAACGACATTTTTCTTTACTTTGTGGCCCTATTAATTATTTTTTCCCCCCTTTTATGCATCGTTGCACTTTCATTTTCTTTACGTTGACTGTTGTCCAAAATTTCATAATAAAATAAAATTCAAACTCGTTAGTTGTAATCCGATAAAAATAATTATAATCATCGTAACGTAAAAAAATATTTTAAATTTTAATTTGATTTTATGACCTCATTACATTTAATTATAACATCAATAATAAATATATTTATTTTTTTTTAAACATTTGTGAATTAGCACATTCAAAAGACACAAGCAATTTTAACGATATATTTTTCACTCAAACAATTCAGTTACGGAAAATTGACATTCAAACACAAGAAGGCGCAAGAAAAGACTATGAAACAAAAGAATTTAGAATGCATGAAATGCATGAAATGCATAAGCCTTAATTGCATACAATAATGAGTACGTCGCTTACGTAATTAAAAAAGACTAAAAACACTATTCATGAGCGCTTGTGCAAAAAATACGGTCAAGTAGCGTACATTGATTAATGTCCTTATGATTGTTGTTGGCCGCTAACATTAGACCCAATTTGATGCATGTTGATGCACCCTCTTTCTCACACTTACACTCATATGTGTGTCTTAATGCACAAGTTTTAAAGCAGCAGACAATAATTTGAATCAAATTGAGCGCTAAAACATTTCTGTGTTGCTTAAAACTGCTTAAAACAGTTTGGAATTTCCAACACAAATCGTAAATCGCAAAAGCGAAAATGGGCGCATGTCCCATATTGTTACTCAATTGTGCAGCCCTGTACAGAATATATGAACACTTTTTGCCAACACTAAAATCATATTAGTGTTGGTAGAAGTTGAGTAGCAATTTGAACATTACGTAAGTACTGACTACTCCAATGTGTCGTGCAATTGTACGGGCAGTTGGGCTAAGCAATATGGGATCTATAATAGCGACTGTTAGTTTAGCAGAAATAACAAATGTTAGGCGCATTGGACGGCGGCCGATTTAAACAGACTGCGAAACAATAAACGGCGCTCAAGTGCCGCATGTTCGCTTAACATTTTAGGTAGCATGAGGTGGTACACCTTCAATTAGGTTGAGAAACGCAAACGGGCCATTTGACACAAAAGTGTCGCCGACGTCGGCAGAGTGTCGGCAGAAGTGGAAGAACAAGAAAAATGAAACCGGGGTCGGAAAACCTCCCCGATTGGAGATGTGGCTAAAATCGCCAGCGGTGGTAGCGCCACATGCGCTTTGTCAATTGGGAAAAATGGCAGAAATAGAACAGTGACACAACAGTGACACAAAACTGACTCGAATCCTCTCTCGCTCTCAATTGAGCGAACATCATCTTTTGCTCTCAATCTGATTTCCAATGCGTTGTTTGCCTTATGTTTATATATAGAACCCCGTCACTTGAACCATGATACAATTACTAAAGGTAGTCTCGTCGGCTATCGAAACGTTCGGGTTTTGTTCGTGTGCGTGTTCGGCTGACGGCGGCCGATTTAAACAGACTGCGAAACAATAAACAAACCAGCTCCAGGCGCCAAATTTTGAGATTTATCCGTCGGATTTGTCCATTTAAACCGTAAAAATGATTGACGCAAATAATAGCAAAGGGACAACGCCAGCGACTATCGACATTGCACAGCGATTGGCCGAATTGAATCGTTGGCAAGAGCAACAGAAGCGTTTACTTGAAGAGCGCCAAAATCAACAACGCCAAAGATTGGGTCTCGAACAGCGTAACATGTATGAAATGTTGGGCCTCATGCAGGGTGACTTAACGCTGGGCGATGTCGACGTAGATGAATTGACCGAAGCTGAACAAACCAATGTGGGAGGACTGCTGAACGATAGTCAGAAATATGACGACCATGCAAAGGATTTACAAAATGACGAGGAAGAATTCACGGTAACCGAGCCAACTACTGTGATGAATACACATAGAAGCTCCGGTTATGGTTCGGAGTTGCCTCCACCCCCAAAAGGTGAGGTAGATTCCTCAAAACCTAAGCGAAAGTTTTTAAAACGCGGCGAAGGACTTAAACAACGCTTTAAAATTGATCCAGATGAGCTACGAATCACAAATTTGCCACGGTATAAGTTTGCTAATGCGCATCCAGAATTCAAGACACCAAAGCAAACAAGACGCGGTATACTCAAACAAAAATCAAAACCAAAACCTGACACTATAAAGCCAATGACAGAAGAACCCACAGGACAACCGCCACTGGATATGCATGAGAAACGTTTTCAGCACCTGTTGATTAGCTCGCGAACGATGTGCAACTCAACACCCGATCTTAAATCTTCCTGTGCATCTAGCACGAATGCCACCACATCGCCAAAAGTCCGTTTTGTTGAATTACCACAAGCAATCAAACAGCGGCCTCCAGAGCAGCATCTGCCAACAGAAGATGAGGGAAGTACAACGTCAACGACCGTTAGCACTATGCAAGGAGTCACCTGGGCTAGAGTGCTTGATACACAACAAATAAAGCCGGTACAAGTTCGCTTGACTACTGCGCATGTGGAGGACGATGAAAACATAAGTATTTTTGAGCTGCTGGAGCAAAAGGCCCAAGAGGGCAATATAGATATGAATTCCAGTTGCATACGTGCGTTTATGGCACGCAAACAACGACAAATAGCCGATGATTCTGATGTAATACCAGTCTCAGCACGATTCAAGGAAATTCACTTGGCACCCCAGGTACATGAAATCATTGATGACGACGATGAACATGAGTCGACCATGGTTAACGAACAAACCGACAGCAACTGTGATACGCCCATACAAGTGGGCAGAGCGCAAGTACATGTACGCTTCTCGGATTCAAATGATACACACGAATATACCGAAGAGACTACATCAGAGACATCGACGCTGCCAGCCGAAGATTCAGTTGACAATGCTGCACTTTTTCAGCAATTCAAGACGGCGCTCTTTCAAGCATTGGATCAGCGTAAGGCACAAGCCGAAGCCACGCAACAAAAACAAACCGAATCCGATGAGTTATCCGATCTGCTACAAGAAAAGGCGTATTTGGTTAAACAACGCCTGAGTGAATTGGAAGCTGAAATCGCTATGTTCAAGGAGAACAATACACAATTGTTGCGCATGAAACAGCAACACGAATTGGAGAAGGCGAATTATGCGCATGAGCACGGCGAGGCTATGGAACGCTTACACGATGAGAAGATACAATTCGAATTATACATGCACGACGAACGCATGAAATTGGACGAGGAGCGACGGAAATTCGAACAACAAATGCGCATGCAAAAATCAAATGCAAGTAGCAAAGAGAAAAAGGAGATAGCAACGCTCAAAGAGGAAGTGCAAGCGCTGCAAGCACAGCTAAAGCAAAAGGAACAGGCACATGTATCAGCGCAGGCGCGTCTGCGTGCACAATTGCGTACGTTGGAGAAGGATCAAAGACATTGTTTCGATCAGATTGAAGAGTTGAGCAAGGAGAACAAACGTTTGCAAATGGAGGCCATGAAAATCGGACGTGAGAACAACAATAAAATGTTACAAGAAATCAATCGAAATATTGCGCGTTTAGCGCCAAAAGTGGTAAGTGTGCCAAGTTTTAGCATTGCTTGCAGATTTATACAAATTGTTTTATTTTATTTACAGACAATGGAAACGGAGCAAGCACGTCGTACAAAATCTTTTGGCGGCTTGGAGTCGTCGGCGTGCAATCAGCACAAAACCAATAAGCCGGCGAGGCAAAGTCTGTACGGCATTGTTAGCGAGAACAACGATAAGAAGAACAAGCATAGCCGTAGTCGTAGTAAGACACGGCGCAAGCAGTTGGAACAATGTTTAACAAGCAGTTCCGAAACTGATGAACAAACAGATGATCATTATGATGAAAATGATGCAGAATTACTGACCGCCGAGCTTAAGACACCGCCTAAATCAGGTAATAAACACAAGCAGTCAGCATCGCCGCCGAAGCCAAAGCCTGCCACCAATACGGAAGCGATCAGTAATACTGTAAATGAAATGGCGAACAACACACAGAACAGCAGCACACAGGAATTTAAACGCGAAATTGTTAATCCGGATGGTAGCAAAGATATTTGGTATCCAAATGGCAATCTGAAAAAAATTTCCGCCGATGGCATGACTGTGCGCATGCTTTACTTTAACAAGGACATTAAGGAGACGGATATACGCGCAGGTACTGTTAAATATTACTATTCGGAAACTAATACTTGGCACACTACCTACTTGGATGGTCTGGAGATACTTGAATTTCCGAATGGCCAAATCGAGCATCGCCACAAGAATGGCATTGTTGAAATACATTTTCCCAATAACACAATAAAAATCGTTGATCCCAGCGATGAATTAAAGTTGGAGGAATGGCGCTATGCAGATGGCACAAAGCTTGTACAGATGCGAAATGGCGATAAAGTGCTCTCACTTCCGAATGGTCAAAAGGAAATACACACTAAGCTAAATAAGCGTCGTGAATATCCGGACGGTACAGTGAAACTTGTTTATCCTGATGGAAGTCAGGAGACACGTTACTCGAATGGTCGTGTACGTCTAAAGGACAAAGATGGCAAACTAATTATGGACACAGACATGGCAAAATATTAATTAAGAAACTTTTAAAAGTGTAATGTGTACTTAAGTGTTGTTTGTTGTTGTATGTGTAGGGCCAATAATTCAAAATTTTATGTTTAAACGAAACTTATGTTATTATTAGTATACTTAATTGTTATAAACTAAACTTATGATTCAGATTCATCCATTTCCTCATCATCTTGAACCTCTTCTTCTGCAATATTATACTGTTGCATAAAGAACTTGGTTGGTCGATTCATTAGCTCTGCGGCGTCGTTTAACATATTCTTCTTGCTGAACTCAATATCTGCTCGTGGTCCCCAACTGTATACGATTTTTGGTTCATCTTGCGTTGTCGAGTTCACTTTCTCTCGTTGTAAGTACAACTGCTTCACGAAAGTTTCCTCCAATAGTTTTTTTACATTACCGAAGTATGGATGCTCTCCGAAGTCAATTTTTAACGCTGCTAGATAAGTTTGCAACTGGGTCTCCGTAACGCTAGGCGTACGCATGAATATGTAACTTAACACAATCCAGAGAAGCGTTCGTTGCTTGCGTTGTCGCGGCGTCAGCTCAAATAATGATGCTGGCGCTGATGTGGCAGTGCATATGAAACGCTTGCCAGCGCCACGTGATACCTCGGGTATTTCACGGAATTCTATGCCATAGGTCTTCCTCAATTCATCCGTGACATTCGGTAAAATTGACTTCAAAGTTGACCGCTGATTGTCAGCGAAAGGCATCATATCAGTAATTTTTATGGGTAGGAAAGAGCATGAACGTTGCAGTAAATAGTTTATGAGTTCAACACTCTTTTGTTCCAGCTGACCCGATGTGATTTCTTGGGAACGGTTTTGTGAGCGGCTCATATTAACTAAGGTCCAAAAAGCTTCCAAATTACATGGAGCCCAAACAAAACACAGATGCGCGCGCGTTCCTAACAGGGTTGTCAAGACATGTACGACAAAATGTACTCAGTCGCTGAATGACTGTTTGTGGCAGACTATATGGACAGTAACTGTGCCAAATTAAATGTTTCATATTTATTTAGCTTACGTAACAACTTTATTATTCAAAAATACAATTTTAAGACCACACGTTATTTTCTTCACCTCCATCTTCGCCATCTTCTGGCGGATCGAAATCCCTTATTTTGATGTCCGCATCCTCTCCATATTGTATAATATTGTCTATTTGTAGCAATATATCCTGCAGACTCTCATCATCGTCGATATTCAGCGGCACAAAGCGCACCAAACTGCAAGAATATTGAAAAAATATATTTTCATTGGTATTATTATTAAATTTGAACATTCGACAACTCTACCTTAAAACACACTAAAAAACAACCAAAGTACAGCACACAAAAAAGCATCGTTCTCTTTTTTTCGTGACGCGAGTGCAAATTCCATATAAATTATATTGCGCACAAAATAATTTCAATATTTTACTTAAATTATATAATTTAATTAATGTTGTGAACACTAATAAGTGTTCTACTTGACGATTTGCATTTTATACAAACGATACACTAAATTACGCTACTACAAAATCCCAAGCCAACAATCTGGCAAATGCGATTTAAATACCTAATTTTCGCTTGTCCTAAAAAAATTGCCTAATTTCCACTTAAATTTTGAAAGTGCCGGCAACAGGATTGTACCAACAGTTAAATTGAACAACACCGGCCATGGATATAAACAACATCTACATGGTTCGCTCCGCCAAAGGCGTGGATATGCTATGCGTCGACGATTATCTTTACCACTATGACGGACGTGGACGAGGTAATACTTATCGCTGGCTCTGCAATCGCCGCAAAGACAAACATACGCCATGTCGTTCACGCATATCGACGGTGCTTGCCAATCCTCGTGATAAAACGGTACATATTGTGCAAGAGGTCGGTTCCGAGCACAGCCATCCGCGTTGCAGTGACCATGAGATCACAAAGGTATCGGAACGCAAGCGTCTTGCTAATTTACAGGGACAACCCTGCACTCTGGAATTAAGGCGCAAAAAACGTTCAGCTCCATTGCCGAAGTCGGTTCGAATGCAAGCCCGTAAAGGTATGCCACCATCCAAGATAGCCAGATTATCGGACTCTTCACAGACGGAAAGCCGAGAACCGACTATACTGAGTAGTCGTTTAGACTTTATGGTGAGCATTTGAAAAGCATTTTGTAAAAGTAAAAATGTCTTAATTCTATTAATTTACTCTCATCATATAGGATAGGGAGAGAGTTCATGTTTTACGTCGCCTGGACGGTCGCATTATGTGCTGTGTCGATGGTCAGCTTTACTATTTGGATGGCAGATCATCCAAAATGGACTTGTATCGATGGATTTGCGTGCGTAAACGGGATGTAAGCTGCACATCGATCATATACACCGAGCCCACTATTGAGGGTACACATCGTTTACGTCCAGTGGAGTCGGACGCGCACATTCATCCACACTATTCGCCAGGCAAATTGACGCACATGTTTGAGAAGCATAGCATCACCGTAGTAGATGATGAGCAAGTTGAAGAAATGCTAGATGAAACTGATATTGTTACTTTCGACACAAAGGCAGTAATGATGGACGTAAGCGGTAATACTGTCGAAGATGAAGAGGAATCAATTATAATCGAAGAGTATGGCGATGACTACGAAGTAATTGTGGATGAGGTTGAAAATCCAACCGAGGTAACTGTGCAATCTGTATCGAAAAAATGGCCACGCAATTATGATTTAGTCAATCATTATGTGCCACCACCGGGCTATGATGAGTTAACCGATACGGATATTTCAAAGTTCTCATTTCTGCCATCGGCAAAGGGTAAACAAGTGCTTTGTGTGAATCGTCAATTATATAATTATGATTCTCAAAGCAAAACGAACATGTTAATGTACTGGACGTGCGTAATGCGACATGCTAAAGGTGTCAACTGTCATGTGCGTGTCACAATGGATCCGACAGAGAATGGTCCCGTTATAACACGCATTACTGGGCAACATAATCACAAACCAAAATTAGACGAAATTGAGAAATGTTTAAAACGCCAAGAGGTTTTGTCAAGTGAATTCTATGATCCAGAAGGTGAAACCGAAAGTGATGGGGGAACAACCATTGAGAGTACAGCCGAATTCGATAATTCCAGTGAACATTTGCAACAACAATTGTCAACAAAAGAGTTAAGAAAAAGACCCACAAAAAAGGTTATTGGTGTCGATGGTATTAAATTAGAACCAGAAGAAGAAGAACTTATTTCAACAAAGGATAATAAAGACATTAAAGAAAAACCATCAATCATTGTGGAATATTTAAATGATGGATCAGCCAAAATAGAAATATTACCGGAAGCACTTAAAACTGAAAATTCTGCTTTAAAGGTTAAGACAATTTCACCAAAGCAACAAATAAAAGAGGAATCAGAAACATCAGCGAGAAAGGGTTCTCATCGTTTGCCGGAAACGACAACGACAACTAAATCAACAGACACAAACGTTGAATCTGACATGGATCTGACGAAAATCTGTAAACTTCGTTCAGCCAAAGGCAGCGAAATGCTTTGCGTTGATGGCTATATTTATCATGCCAAGAATAAGGGACTTATTTCTCGTTCATATTGGGTTTGCATCAAGGCACGTGATCCAGAATTAAACTGCAAAAGTCGACTTTCAACAGCTACACAAAAAGATGGCAGTATACGTGTATTGCGTGTTTATAATCGTCACACACATCCCATTAATGAGGATGACATCAAACGACGTTTATTCAATGAGATCAATAAAAAATGCAACAAGAAATTAAAATTCCGACCGTTGCACTTCATTGAGAAATCTCTAGAGCAAATTAATGCAGAATATGGTGACTTAGCTATTGAACGTCTTAAGGTATCGGACATTAGTCAAGATGTCGTTGTACATAAACCTACGCGTGTCAGCGGCGCACATTTGTCATCTTCTGATGAAATGCAAGACAATGATGCTCTACAGCAACAAGAAGATCATCAACAATACGAACAAGAAAGTGAATCAGGCGTAGAACAATCGATAATTGAAGATCAGCTTATCGAGGGCCATGAAATGGAGGAAGTGTACGACCCAACTGAAGCAATGATACACGAAGACGAGGATTCGATTATTGAGGAGGTCAGCGAAGTTGTCGAGTATGATGATATCGAGTGAGTAATTTTGAAAGTAATTATTTTGTCGGCTTCGACGCCACTGTCACACATTTGCAAACTATTTTATATAAAGTTGAAATCCAGTCAAACTACTCGTTGTGCTAAAAAAAAAAGCTTCATTTGAGCTTTTTAATTGCCTTAACAATCTAACAATATTTTTAAAACTTAAAACAAGTTTCCAAATTGTTCAACTCGTAGTTTAATTTTAACGTTCAACGCATTAAGAAGTCTTTGGACCTTTTTAAAACTGTCAGTTGAGGAGATTTTGTAACTAACACAATATTTTAAAGTTGAAAATTATAACAACAAAACACAAAATAGCTCAAGGCCGCTTTGTAAGAAAAACCACATTCGTTTTTTTTTTCAAGTGCATGCATCGTTTGAATATTTTATCGAAACCGGTTTCGACTTACGATTTAAGCTGTAAAATATGATTAAAATGGATTCAAAAATTGATCAATAAATTAAATACCGCCTATTTTCAGACCCATTTACAGCATGAAATTATACGCGGTTTCCGATGGACCACCATCCTTGGCGGTGCGTATGACTCTGCGTGCCCTAAACATTGAATATCAGTTAATCAATGTTGACTTTTGTGCATTGGAACATCGAACTGACGAATTTGCAAAAGTAAGTATTAAAATCGATCAGTGTTTGAACTCTATTAATGATGTTGTTTGTTTTCTCGAAAATTAGATGAATCCACAAAAGGAGATACCAGTGCTTGACGATGACGGCTTCTTTTTGTCGGAGAGTGTGGCTATTATGCAATATTTGTGCGATAAATACGCACCAAATTCGACGCTATATCCACACGAAGTTAACTTACGCGCCTTAATCAATCAACGTCTTTGCTTTAATATGGCCTTTTACTATGCGCCCATTTCTGCCCACAGCATGGCGCCCATATTCTTTGACTATGAACGCACACCAATGTCAGAGAAAAAAGTATTGAATGCCTTGGATGTTTTTGAAACTTATCTACAACGTACGGGTACCAAATACGCTGCAGGCAATGAATTAACCATTGCCGATTTTGGTTTGGTCGCGGCCACCATATGCCTGGAAGCTATTGAATTTGATTTGAGTGCCTACCCGCATATCACACAGTGGTACAACACATTCAAGGAAGAATATCCCTTCTTATGGGAGATTGCGAATACTGGCATGCAGGAAATTGCTGAATTCGAAAAGAATCCACCAGATCTATCGCACGTGGACCATCCATTCCATCCAACGCGCAAGTCAACAACATAAAACCTTTTTCGGTATCGATAGTTATATGATATAATTTTGTTTTTCAAGTTAAATATATTCATACAAATGTAATAAATATGCTAATCACTCAAAACCAGAAATCTTTCATTTAATAGATGTAAGTTTTTAGCAATTTAGACGAGAATAATAAAATAGAAAATGTGGTCTATGCTCATCAGTGATTTTGGTCTCCCATGTCAACACAATTATACATTTAAAAAAAAAAAAATTCAAAATAATGCTTGGCTTACCTGAAATCCTCAATAAGGCCACCGATAGCTTCAGTTAGCTTACGATGTTTCTTTCCAAAAGGCGCATTTCGTGTTGCGTCGCTCAGCAAGTTTCGTGCATCTGGCTCAAGATATATTTCAAGTTGTTTCTTCGCCTCATTGTTTAGCAAATCCAATTTTGTTAAAACATTTATATGTGGCGTCTCCAGATTGGCCATTACACTAAGCGCAGCCATTGTGCCTGATATAAATTTGGTGCCATCAACCATGAATTGCGAATCCAAACAAAAGACTGTGCATATTCGAAAATTCCACGATTCAAGCAATTCAATCAGCTTACGACCCATAGTCAGATGTGTAAACAATTCAATTTGGCCCGGCATATCGAATAGTATGTAGTCATCATCGGGTTCACCTTCCATCTCCTCATCCTCACCGCCGCATAGTTGTGTCTTTAACCATTCTTGATTTTCGATCAGAAATTCCAAACAAAAGATAAGACCACCATTTGGTCCATAATGTAGTTCCTCATCCTCCATGGCATCATCTAAATGTATAAGATCACGAATATCCGCCAAAGGATGATAGTCAAAGTGTTCGGCGGCCGGATCGAGATTGACAACCTCTATAACGCGTTTTGAGTCCTGTGCATGTCGCTGCATGAAACTGCAGTAAGTCGACTGTAGACAGCAGCCGTTTAATAAGATTGTTTACATGTTTATTTGGAGTTACTTACTTTGCCACAACCCGCGGGTCCAATGACTATTTGTGCATAACGCATTATCAAACCAATTATGTTTATATTAATAAACCCCTCAAAATTAAACAAACGTGCGCGGTTATAAAACTTCTTCGAGTAATGGCGCTGCCAACTTGCTTCTCATATCAACGGCACAACTCGAATAAAAGTTTGCAAAATGTTTTAGAGGAATTACAAAAATGTTTGGACCTTTAATTTTTGTATTGCCTCGACGTTTTACTTTGGATATTATATGTTTTTCTTTGGTAGCAACCCTAATGTTTGAAAATTTATAAATAAACTATCGTTGAAAACAAACCATTATCTTTAATAAAGACATTAATAGGCATTAAATTACATATAACTTATTTATCGGTTTCAAATTTGACAAAATTTTTTATTGGAACATCCAACAAGATTTAATATTAAACATTGGCCAAAAAACCCAGTAAAGCATAACCACAAAAATACTGATTTTAGTAACTGGTTGATAAAAGCTGAGATTATTTAGTGATAGTACATTTGTTTAAAATTTTAAATATTTTGGCCATACATCTTCATGTAACGTACGGCTCAAGAGTCACACCAGTAAATTAGCAACGCTTTGATTACTACTCGGTTCCGGCGATGATTCAAGAGTCTTCTCCTGAGAGTCTTCCATTGTACTTTCTTTATTTTATGATTTTTTATGTTGTAAAGTTGCACCTAGTTTTAACAACACTCAATATAAATATTTATTTAGTTTCGCAATTTCAGAAATACCACCAAATACGTTGCTGGTGATCATTTAAAAATTGCCGATTTTGCGTTAATTGACTCTACTCTGTGCCTGGAAGCTATTGATTACAATCTTTAACTTTATAAGCATATAACACAATGGTACAAAAAATATCAACAGGAGTTTCCAAAGCTATGGGAGATTGCAAACGGCGGCTTACAAGAGCTTAGCCATCTGGCTAAAAATCCATCAGATTTATCACATGTCGAGCATCCATTATATCCAACAAGAAAGGCATGATTGACACTGATCAATATGTAATAAATTGACTTCTGTAGAGAATAATACATCAAAATATACAAATTCGTTGAAAAAGTCAAAAATTATTGAAATTTGATTTCATTTATTTGGTTTTAAAAATATGCATGTAAATATTAATTATTAAGAAACATTGGTTTTCAAGTGTGTACCTTTGATTTACTAATTAATAAAGCACTTAAATTGTTAATGGCTAAGCAATTTTAAATTGAAAGAGAAAATGGAAATGTTTAAAACGGCTTATAAATAAAAGCAATTACATATATTATATAAATATATATATGTATATATGCACATATGCACATATATAAGTATGTATATATGTTTAAAACAAACAACAAATAAGCTAATTAAAATTGAAAAATTAATTGATCTAAAAATAAAATTTCTTAAAAACAAAAAACAATACATTCTTATCGACTAGAAATAATAAAAAAAAAAAATAAAAAAAAAAAACTGATTTCATAACTATGAAAATTTGGTTTTGGCGCTTAAAAAAATTGACAAATATCAAATATAGCGAATAGTTTGAGATATATGTAGAAAGTTTTGACTTTTATATGTGTAAAATAATTAAAATAGAACTGTAATTAATAGTTTTATATAATATATAAAGTTATCAACAGTTTTAGCTAATTGCACTCGCTTATTTGTATGGGCGGCAACCAGGTATAGAACAGTATATAAGCAGCACTTGAAACTACATTCGATGTATCCAATGGGGTAACAATCTGATCATCATATTTGAACCAACGGTTATAGTTGGTGCTCTTGCAAAAGGCTGTATAATGGCCGCTCTCCATAGAGCCATAATGATTTGAAACACCGTACAATTGATAAGTTTTGGGCGTTTCTGAACGTGATTCGGCTTTGGCAATGTAGGGCGTCATATCGAGATTCTCAAGTGGAAAACGGAGGTAGTCTTGTTTCTTTTTGTAAGAGTTGCCAGAACCATCCGTATCAGCATAAAAACTGTTGTATTGAAAAGATTAATGTAATAATTTCATTAAAAAGTAAAATATAAACATACCGCTTTAAATGAACCACCAAAACGGGTGGCAATTTTGATATATCCATTTTTTTAATGGCATCACGTTTCTGCTTACAACTCGGACAATTCCAACCGTGTATAAGTTCGCCACTAAAGTACATATCCATGCACTGTGACAGATAGCAGACACTTGAGCTCGAAGGCAGTTCTAAGCTGAGATTCGAAAAGCATTCGTACGTTGCGGACTCTTTGTGACACGATACACATTTAACGGTGCTTTTAATTTGCCCATAAAACAAATGCAATATGAGACTTTCTTTTGATTTAGTAAATTCCAGCCAGGCTTTTTCCGATGCACTAATGTTCTCACGCATACGCGGTACATGCAATGTCTGTAGATCTGAATGCAACCAATCCATGAGTATTGTAAGAAATTCGTGCGAGTCTTGTTGTTCGACACCACGAAAGATTTTCTGATATTGACCAATCGCATACTAAATAAAAAGAAAGTCAGAAATATAAATATAAATATGATATGCTAATAATAAATAAAGAATATTAAAAATACAAGAGTTATATTTTTGACAACGTACACGCAAATCCTTGCTCGCCACACATTTGTAGTTCCCGTTCCATAAAATTTTAATGAGTGCGGCTACCTCCTCCACTATGTGTCCTTTTGTTTTGTTGTTGCGGCTAATGTAGTCCTTGTATTTGTCCGTAATGCAGTATTCAGTGAGTTGCGGCGTATTGCTTAGGCACTGCAGTATGCTATTCATATAACAAGTGTTGCCCAAGTTTTTCAAGCCAGTGAGGCCACGACCCTGCAAGTCACAAAAAAAAATAAAAAAGATTTTGTTAATTTCACACAAAATACATTTGTGCAACTTGATAGCACATACACGTCTCAATGGAAATATGGAGCTATAAATGCTGTACGTAGGCTGAGGCAATTGAAACTTTACGCCCGTTACGCAAATCATAGCCTGCCGCAGTTTTATAGTCATTTAAATAATTTAAAATTGTACGCTTTTTCTTCAGCTTGACGAACATTCTTTGAGTATGGACAAGTCGCGACTGACCACGGAAATGCACAAGAAACGTGCAAGCGACATTCTTGTTGGCCTATGAGAAAATTCGAACCAATGAACACATGTGCTTTAGGTAATTGTGCGATGCCTATGTATGAACCGACCCGATTTAAAAGCGTCGCGGTGTTTTTAATGTAAGAGTGAAAAACGTGACCAGTTGATATATCGATTGGTTAGTGCAGAAGACAAACAAACAATCGATGCAATGTGTGATGAGTAAGTCAAACAATGGGTAAAATATAAAATAAATGAATAACAACGCGTCTGTCTAAATATAGCAGCAACCGGTGGTTGACTGTCCATATCGTGTGTCTGTACACTCACCACATTTGCACTGGGCACAGGTGAAAAGTCGCGTTGCTTGTGTGACGCCTGTTTGGCTGGCAGGTTGTAATTGATGTTATTCAAATTTTGAGGTTTCATTGCACGATTAAATTCTGGTTTCGATGCTGTTGGAGGTGCGATGATGTTCTCCTTATTTACATATTCGTCCTCATCGCTGTAGTAGTTATCGTTATCAATTCGCTGTTTTTGTTGTTCTTGCTTCTGCGATTCGCCATTCATCATTTGTTCATCGTTATCTGGCATTGTCGGCTGTGATTTCATTGCCGGCATCGGAGATGGTAAAGAATCTTCCGGTGTTGTTGCAGGCTTATAGTTACGCTTTGCTTCGCGAGCAATACTCAGCAATCGTTCGCGCTCTATACGTTCACGTTCATGCTGTGCATCGAGTATTTCACGCTCCAATATTTTTGTTTCGATCTGTTTAGTAACTTCTACTTCCTTGGGCGAAAGAGGCTGTCTATATGCTTCTTCTTGTTGTTGCTTAAAATGATTAAGCTCCTCTCTCAAGCGTTTGTTTTCGATTCTCTGTATGAGAATAATAGAAATTAGTTTAGTTTGTATGCGTTAAAATTATCAACTTACATAATCTTTGGCAGCATTTTCAAGCTGCATTATGTTGTATCGGAGCTCCTGTTCTACCACCGTGGTGTTTGTCGCACTATCCTTATTGGAATGCATCATCATTTGCCATTCTTTCGATGCATTCTCAAGCATTTCATCGTTCATTTCCGCCTTCTGCACTAACTCTGCATGCTCCTGCATTATTTCGCTAATAGGTTTACGATCCTCGTACGTGCGAAGCGCAGCTTTTTTACTCGCTCGATCAATGCTAGGTCGATTTACATTACGCGAACTGTTGAATTGCAGCGCACTCTTATCCGGCGACAGAGAGAAGTCACGATCTCGTAACTCGTCTTTCATGGTTATGTCATGTATGGAAGGATATTCGATGTCGTCAATTGTCTCAATGACGTTGTTATTCTGTTGAGGCGCTTGCACGATTGGATTGGTACAATACGTTGGATACATCATAATGAAATATGCGTAGCCGCCTTCAAGGATTTGAATAGGTGACCGATATGTTACATCGGGATCCCACTATTTGAAGAGTTGAAACACATTAACAATTTGAACAAAAATAAAAAAAAGGAAAACTTACGTTTTTTAATATATCAAGTAAAATAGCAATCGTTGTGTTAGCTGCCGGCTCTGCGTCTTTTGTAGTCCAATCCATTAGTACAACATGATCTTTAATTGCTCTAGCTGCCCACATGGCCTTATCAGCGCTGCTTAATCGTCCCTGCAGTTTGCCAGCAGACATGCTAAAAATTTATATATGCATAATAAATAATATTTTCCACAGAAAATTTCAACTCTCTCACATACCCTGCTGAAACCAGCTCTTCGGGCACATTGAATGACCAACCGTAGGTCAGGTGTGAATTTTCATAGTCACTGCGTGGCCGGCAGTCCATAATTAAAACATTTTTTTGGTTAGTGAGCTCGAATAGACGCTCACAACTAATCAAACCCATTCGACTAAAATCACTTTTTGAGGGTTTTATGCTTTTCTCTGGCTCACTTTTCGTATTTACAGATTGTTGTAATGTGGTAATGGACTTTGGTAATGAATTCTCCATTTTACTACTACTGTAGTTGATATAGCGATGACTAAGCGAGTCACTTAATCGCTCCAGCTTGTCCATAATGCGACGATTTGCCTCATTGTCGCCGAGCATTTGACGCACCACTAACTTTTGTTGTGCATACTCAGGTTTCTTATGTATGCATGAGAGCAAATTAAAATACTTCATATATGCAACGTAAGCCAACTCCTCGTCACCCTCCATGCGTTGTTCCTCAGCGGTTTGGTAGAGTCTTTTAGCGGTGTTCAGCAACCTTAAATTTAAAGAAAAAAGTTAGATTTGTTATATTGTTAATTACAGATCCACTGGTTTTGCCTACATTTTCAAACTGCGGTTTCTCACATCGGGTATAATGCAGTGTTTTTGTAAATCCTCGAGATTGTCACCAAGATGCAGTTGCTTCAGATGCGCCATATTGGTCTTGGCTTACCACCGGATTAACTTATAATAACAATTCTGATAATATTGGCGAGAATTTTCTGGTTAGGTCGTTGACTGCAGTTTTGTTGGCTTTTTATTACCTTACTGGTTTCAATCAAATAGATTATATTTGCGTGACTCGTGTTAGGCTAGAAAATGGTAAACTAATGGAATCCTAATCAGCACGTTTTAATTTGGTTGAAAATATAATTCACAACAAAATCACAAAAACACCAAAAATATTAATTTGTTCCTGACTATCATGGAAAATTGTGTGCATCGAAAAATATAAAATTTCGCTTTGCGTCTTGAACTTATGCTACTTTTTACGAAGTGCATCAATTTTGAAATGCAGCATTAATTCGTTTGTTTATTAATTTTTAATTGGAATTATTACAAATTTGTTTCGAACGCGTATCATCAAACTTTGAATCAAAAAAAAAAAATATTTAATATATTATTAACAAAAACAGATAACAGATTTTTTCGCAGCTTCAATTGGTTGAGAAACGCAAGCGAGCCATTTGACACAAAAGTGTCGGCAGAGTGTCGGCAGAAGTGGAAGAAGAAGCAGGAAAACCCTGGTGAAATATCGCAGGCGGCAGCACCGCACATACGCTTATTCAATACCCCTGTGCCGTGTCACGAAAAATGACACGAATCCTCTCTCGCTCTCAATTGAGAGGACATCATCTCTTGCTTGATAAAATGAAAATAAAATGAGAAGAGAGCGAAGAGAAGAGAAAGAGCCAAGTTTGCTCAAAAGTGTCAAAATTTGCTCAAAAGTGTCAAATTGGCGCAAAAGCGTCCACGACAAGAAGAAGAAGATTGACGGAAAATTGCCATGAAGTTGAGGAACAAAATACGTCGTAGTGCGACATATGCCAAGCCAATAATCAAAGTGAATGAATGAGATGACTCATATCCGTACTATTTCAAGCGAACATAACGCTTCGAACAAAGGCGAAAGACGCCATGCTTCTTCTTTAATTTTTGTGGACAGTTTTTTTACGACAGGTGTCGCTTTATTGCTAATACGGTATTCTGCGCCAAAATAAACGTTTTTTTTAAATCTGCTTTGTTCTATAAGGCATATATTTTAAAAATTTTTGAAAAGACAAGATTTTGACATAGCCATTAGATCTCTTCTAATGCAATTATTCATTATTTTAGTTAAACTTCATTTAATAAATATTTCAGTCAATTTTACTGTGCGTGGTTTGATCTTACGTTAAAGCCGATATGGCCAGTACAAACATTACTTACGCTGGTCGTGAAGTGGCAAGAGAATCATGTATTTGTTGTAGTTATCAACTTGTAAGAGATTTCTGCTACAAATTGCATTAATTTGTTGCTTTATGATGATTTACATTATACATTATATTTTTCTAAATACAAAAAGAAACTAATATAAATTATAAAGAAACAAAAACGATGGTTTTCTTTGTCAGTTTTGTTGTTTTGTTTGTTATCAAAATAATACTAAAAACTTGTATAAAAAAAAAGAAAGAATAAGTGAAAAAAATTATGAACAATAACCAACTCGCTTTTTTTCACGCGACTTTGTTCACCAAAGGCTTTCTTTCCTTTGAGTCCTTTGGCGTGCAAATGAATTTGTCCTTTTTGGTTTGTCATCGTTGTCGAGCAAAAAATAGTTTTTTGCCAAAGCGTCTGCATTGTTGGCATACCTTAAAATTTGCTATTAGACTGAAAGCATAAATTCAAACCTCACCTCTACCCAGACACAACAACACACCAACACTGCCGCAATGTGCTTTCAACAATGATGCAACAATTAATGTACAACATTTTTGAGTTTGTGATTTATGCATGGCAAAAATTTCTATTGCATTCGAATACATACATGGAGAGCTGAATTTGCCTTTGAATGAAAGCCTCGTTTCGTGCATAATTTATTGATAGAACAGCTCTTCATCATGCCATACATGAAAACTATAAATTTGCACGCTTAATAAGCGTTCAACTATTCACGGCCATTTTGTTGCACTTGATTTATGTGCAAAGTCACACATAACAATTGATAGACTCAAAATTTGTGTGCAAATTAATTTAAATTCCTTGCGAAGTATTTTCATGTTGCACAACACAAATCTTTCTACGCTTTTGTTTTATCAATTTTTGTGTTGAAAATCTCGGCTTACAAAAAAAATCTTCTCTTGCTACTTTATTGTCCTTTTCGTGCGCTTTTGTTGTCGTTGTGTCTCTTGGCTCTTTTGCGATTTTTCAATTTGCAATAAAATTGAAGATGTTGACATATAGGAGATTTTGTGTTGGTTGGAATTTTTCGTTTGTGTTGCAAGGATATGTTTGTACATATGTCAAAGTTCAATCTGTTGTTTGAGCCAACAGATTAGCTAATATTTGTTAGTCTTGATTTCGTAAATTCATGTGGCAAGTTTGTTCAAGCTATTTTCAAGGTGTGCCAATTGAAATAGTCAATCAGTTTGCTCAAGACGAACTTTAATCGATCAGTAAATAACATTAATGCATTTGTAAGTGTTTGAGTTATTTTTTGCAGTGTTCTTTTCAGATACATTTCATACTGACTTCATTTTTAATTTTCTGTTGAACTTCACACATACGTTATGATTTATTTTTTAATTAATCACGCTGGCGTTGTATGTTTTAGTTTGGTGTTTGTAAAATGTAGCCAAGCTTAGTTAAAACGTCGAGCCGTGCGTTGTTGCACGGTTGCACATGAATGAAAAAAGCGCATTTGTACATTTTAATTTGCGCAAAACTAACAAACAAATAAAACAAATTGCAACTGTCTTTTTTTTTTTAGCTTTTGCCACAACAATCAACAAGAAAGCCAACGAGCTGCAAAACGGTGCATGATGCGCAGACAAAAACGCATGAGACCATGAAGAAAAAACCAACTTCCCCAGCAGCTGTGAATGCAACTGAAAGTGCATGAAATTTATAATATTGAAAATATCAACAAAAAACAAAAAAAAAAAAAATAAAAATAAACAACAAACAAGTGTTTATCCAACACTATTTACATAATTAAGAGTTGCAAGCGAATTTATGAGTTGACCTCCCTGTCTCTTTCATGCACACGACAAACAATTGTTACTTGCAACTTTTTTTTTTTAGCATGACAAAAAAATAAAATTACAAAGTTTTAAGTGGAAAAAATAAAATAAAAAAAAAACTTAATTAAACATTTACACACACACTCGGTAAATGGCAATCAGCAAAAGTTGTTTTCGCCCGCATGAGATCATTTGGCTTTTGGCCAATAACTTGTAACTGAAAAAAATTTAGTTTGTAAAATTTAAGAAGACAACATGCTGAAATTTCGTTGTTGCGCCAATTAACTAATGTCCCAAACAAACAACAAGTCTAAGTTGAGGTCATTTTAGCAGCTCATGTTGCAGGCGGAATTCAAATAAATAATTTTTCAATAGTTTACAGAAATTAATAGCAAATATTGTTGTAATATTTTTGAATCAGCATAGTAAAGCCGTGTGATAATCACTCCATCTCTATTTGTTCCTATGAGTGAGGCTAGTCTGCATACAGATTGGTTTTTTTTTTATAGCAATAGTCATCGAGAGAACCCTGAGAGTTGCCGGTATTGTCTTCCTTTCCATTCTCATGATGACACAGTGTCAGACACAACCTCATTCTCAATTTCATTCCTACTCCTCTTCATCGTTACTTAGCATTTTCCTGCTTATCGTTTCACCCTCGTCGTCGATAGCGTATTTAAGCTCACAGTTCAAAAGTCGCTTGTTCTTTTGTTCATGCCACGCCCACTTAGGGCGGTTCAGCGATTTGTGCTTGCATGTACGGTCATCAGTTGGCATGATTTCTGTTTTTAATGTTCACACCGAGCGCATCACTGCTCTATTAGCTGAGCTGGTCGCGTCCTCAACAGACAACAACAGACAACCTCAAAACGTCCTGTGACTGATTTCAACTTCATTTCGATGGTTTTCTTTTTTTTTTATTTTCTATTGGCTTCTTCTCTGGCTCCGCGTTTTGTTACAATGTTCGTTTGGGTGTAATTTTTCACACGCAATTCAATGTGTCTAAGTTTATTCAGCTTGCATACATTTTATGATTGACAAATTCTCATTTGTTTGTTTGTTTGTTCATTCTGCTTTGTGCCACTGTATTTTGAACATTGCTCATCATATTTTATGCTTGCCAGGCGCAAACATTATCCTAACGTGCTCATTTAAGTGGAATCACTTAATGGTTTTATACGCTTATCATTATCATTCCGGCTCATGCCATTGTTAATGTCATTCATACAATGACAATGTTGGAAAATGTTCACCAAAAAAAAAACAAAAAACAAATAGCAAAAACAACACAGCGTAGATGGAGAATGTGCACGCTTTGTTTAACGACATTGTGTGCGACGTTGTGCGCTACAATTGTTAGAAGAAGTACTTCACAATCGTTGTTCTGTGGTAGTAAATTTCGGCATTGCATCAAAGATATTTCAAAATGAACTCAATTTCTTTGTTTAAATAATTATTTGGAAATCATTTAGGAAAGGACAAATTGCAAGTATTAAATTGATTGATATCCGAACTTCCCAGTGAGAACAATAGATCATTTTACTAGAAACATTTTAATATAATATGACACAAGTCAAAATAGAATGGATAAATGAGATCATAGGTCGTATTGGATTATAGGGAAAGTCAAAAGCTCTCACGGTATTTCAGTTTGCCGGTAAACAGCAAGCAAAATTGAGCGTATGCTCTCTTGTCTGGTTGCTGTTGTCAAGAAGATAATGCGGCCTATGTAAAGTCTCTTCAGACATCGATCCTCCCAATTATAGATCAAGAGCCTGGGTGTTTCTCGAACTATATCAAGTGCCATTGTCATTAACAAATGCTGCCTACTTGCTAAATCTCATGATCTCTTCTTTTAAAGCAAGGATTTGAAGGACCCAAGACTTTTGTTTAAGTTTATTCTTGTTTCACACATGCATGTATGCCTTGGATCGGAAGTATTGACTTCTTTTTTGTATGTTAACTTCAATAAGCTTCTTGGACATTTGTAGCGCAACAACTTTATAAACTTTCTTAATCTATTCAAGTTCTTGCATATATATTTTTTTTACAATTCCGTTTTGCTTTATCCATTTTTTATGTATTGTTTTATTTTTTTGCTAGTCATTGTTTTTACGCGTTAGCCGTGTAACGGAAAACAACGTCATCTAACATCCTAACGGTACGACAAACACCCACAAAAACATACCGTTATAAAGAAACAACAATAACAACAACAAAACGCACAATTTTCACACGTCGACCGACCGACCGACGCATTACCCACAGACAAGCCACAGAATGCGGCATGGGGCGTTGGGCGTGGCATTGATTGTTGTTGGCATTGTTGTTTAGTGCAAGTCGTCGACTGAGGCCGACATGTCCAACAAATAAGGAAGTAATATGTCGGCTGTACGCGAGCTATCAGTAACAGACGAGCTATTTTTTTTTTTTTATTATTTGACAGGACACTTTGCCAGTCCTTGCTTTGTTTTTCATGTGGCTTACCTTTTTGCATTGTCCTTTTTTTTCTTCGGTTGGCTTTGTTTAGTTGCTGTGATTTTTGCCTTTTGTTTGCACGCTTTTTGTGCCAAACGACGATGACGACAATTTTGCTGAAAATGTCAAAAACACTAAACGAAAGATTGATGATCGAACAGTTCGCATTATCAACTATAAGCCATTTTGATTACAGACAATGGCATGTCAATGATTTGTGCATATTTATTGATGGCTTGTCATGAATGAAACTCAGAAATGAAAGGAAAAAATATATATATATATATATTCAAGTATTTTATGCATTTTAAGGCCCTACAATACTTAAAGTCTTTAGTGAATTTAACAAACACGCAAATGTTCAACAACTAATTTCATTAAATTAAAGCTTAATGTGTGTGTGTGTGTGTGTGTGTGAGTTTGGCAACTTGTCGCTTGTCATCAACTCATCTTTGTCAAGGCTGACAAGTTGAAATGAAATGTTTCCTTTTTCTTTGAGTGAGAAAATAAGAAAAAAAAAAAATTGTTTTTTTTTTTTTTATGTCCTTTTTTTTTTGCTCATGTCGTGCAAACTAACTTAAGACTTTCATAGAGGACTTGCTTGTAGTGATTTCATTTTGTTGACTTGTTGGCAGTGACTGTAAATGCATCATCATGTTGTCAAAAACATTTTCTGACTTTTAACTTTTGTCATGTACGATACAGCAAAAGGAAGACAACACGTTGTATGATCAACATGCAAGTTGGGCGCGGCAAGACGTTGCCCAACTAAGTTCACTTAAGTGATTTTGTTATGTTGATGTGGCAGCGCTTTGTTGTTGTTTTTTTTTTCACTTTTGCGCTCATTAAGTATGTGAAAAGACACAAATTTTGTTGTACATTTTGAACACTTTTCGTGGTAACTGAAAAAAACACATTGAGTACTCAATATACGCAAATGAAACATTCATAATGAAATGTACAAATAATTTATTAATTCTAATTAATTTGCATAATGAAAAAAAAAATAAATAAAATTAATTGAGGTAGTTGACCATGCCCACACATTACTCATTTGTTTTATGTCGTTGTGTGCAACAAACTGTCAATATTTATTGCTGCCACAAAGTGAAGAACTAATTTGCACGAGAGCAAAGCCAACAAGGATAATAAATCTCGTAACAGGATTTAGCGGCCTAACAAAAATTAAATGCGATAAACCGACAAACAAAATGTGCTTACAAAAGTACAAAAACCCGCAGAAGAAGAAGAAGAAGTAGCACATTTTACACGTATCCTGTGTGAAGGCAAGGCGCAAATTTCATTGTCAGTTTAACACATTTGCTGAGCCATTTAGTCCTTAGACGCACACAGACATGTGACACAAGATTTGCAGTGTGTCTTGTCGACGATGTGCTGGGACTGGGCAGGAAGCTTAGAAAGGCGCTAAAAGGGCAAGAATGCTGTCGCGTCTTGTGCTGTGGTAATAAATGTTGGTTGCGGTTAAGGGTTAATAACAAATGAACAAAGTCGAAGTCAATTCGAGTAGCAAAATTGCAGTTGGTGTAGAGAAAGGAGGCGGAGGAAAAAAGAAAAGAAAGAAAATGAACACAAAAGAGTAAAAAAAAAGATTTCGTACTTAAAGAAAGTGTCATTTGATGTTTTCGGTAAGATTCTTGACTGTTTTGCGCTCTCTTTGCCAAAGCATGTCCTTTTGTCCTGTGCAAAAAAACAAAAAAAAAAAAAAAAATAGAAGAAAGTGTTGCTGCTAATGAAAAGCGCTTGAAATGTTCTTCTTGCCATTGTCTGCCGCACTTTGTCGCACTTTTTGTTGCAAGAAAATTTCTTTTGTTCGCACTTTTGTCTCTTTCTGGCGCACATGCCTTTGTCTATTGTTAGGGGTGTGTGTGTGTGTGTGTGTGTAATTTATCGATGACATATGCCTTATGTATGCTGTGCGCTGTAGGGCATAAGACATTCAATTGTTGCCGGCAGATTTCAATTAGCTCACTCACATAGCACAAATCAAACAATGCTCATATATCAGCTTCATTTTATTGCACATTTCCTTATAGCATCCTGTCTAACTTCCTTTCTGCGCACTTTCTTACTAAATTACACACATTCACACAAACACACAAAAGTTGTGTGACAAGTTTGGTATTCTTTTATTATTTAATTTTTTTTTTTTTTTCATCAAGTCTCATTAAGTTTGACGACAAAGCAACAAAGTAAATCGCATCCTGTGAACAACTTTCATGCCTTTCATCATCGTATTATTTGTCGCTCAGGCTTATTATCAGCGCATTTCCGCATCATTTAATAATTTTATCATTTACATTATTTTCACTTTCTAAGCACGGCCTGCGTGCGACTCACAAGCAACTCAAAACAAAAAGAAAAAAAGTTAAAAAAAAAAAAAAAAAATTATAATGATAAGAAGAAGCGACACATTTCTGACACTGTCGCACTTTTACACACTTAATATATAATTTATGTTCATGCTTCATAAATTTTGTTTGCCTTCTCAAATACTGAACTGTTCCGGATAGCAAATCTGCAACAAGAGCTTTCACGCTGAGCTATGAATTGGTTGGTTTTTTTATTTTCTACTTTATTTCAAATAAATTTTGTATTTAATTTCGCTTGTTTCTTAAATTGAAAATTCATTTTGTCATTTGGGCCTTCATGCAATCGACAAGCACTTTTGGCAAAGCGACAAAATTTAAAGAAAAAGTGGACGAAAAAAATGGAAAAAGAAGCGGCAGCACTGCATTGATAAAAAAAAAAAAAAATACACTCGGCGTTCAATGACAGTGGGCGAAAGATAATGAGCACATTGCATAACAACAATTGCAACAATAATAACAACAACGAAAACGCAAAAAAAAAAATAAATAATGAAAGACATTTGCAACAGCAACGGAAATCAACAAGGATGCGCTGAACAGAGTCGCGTTTTGCACACACTCAATACGAATGCAGGTCCTTGATTTGAAAAAAAGAGCAGCATAAAGGATAACTAAGCAGACAAAAGTGCATAGACTACACTGAAAATATCTACACATGAATTTTCCCAAAATTGTAATATGTTATCAAATGAATGTACGCGACAAGTAATCAATCGAATTAAAAAATTAATATCCTCAGTTATACAATGCAAAGTATGAGAGGAGTAAGATGCCATAAAGTATATATGGATGTAAATATGTCTAGGAAAGATCGACAAGAACGAATAAATAATCGATTGAGATAAATCCGACTATGTCTGTCTGTTTGTATTAACCAAAGGTTCTCGAAAACTATATGAGCTAAAAACTTCTAGTTATAAATATTATTTAAATTGTCGTGTAAAGTCATCTATACCGCCCTTACTATGTTTTTATGCAACTGATAAGCTTTCAATAAATCATATGTTGTTATGGTTTGTCTTTTTTTTTAGCCGGCAAGCGTCAATTTGTGGCGCATTGCATCATCATTTTTTTTTTAAATTCATATTTTTTGGTTCTTCCACAAATAATTTTGCATTCCAAGAAATTATTTTTTATTTATTTACCGAGAAAAAAGTTCTATTGATAAGAGCGTGATGTAATCATTAAAATTAAACAAAGAAACGAAGAACTTTCAAACCGCTGATTATGGCACGCATATTTGAAAAAAAATTCGAATGTTTGTAGAAATGCTGCTTATCGCCTTGAGCGAAAATCTTATAAGAACTGCAAAAAACTCATAAGCTTTAGTTGATTTTTTCCATCGGTCAGAGTCACTTGAAGGCGAATCAAAATGAATTTGTGCGTGAAGTTTTTATTAATTGTTTTACTAAGTGTCGTTACGCAAACGTCTACTAAAGCGTTGGAAGACTGTAGTGAAATAAAACAAGCTAATTTAGACTACGAAATTGAAAATTCAAAGTTGACGTTGAAAATTTCTCAATTACAATTGGAAAATTCTCTATTAAAAAGTGCCAATTTCAAGTTAAGGTAAACATAGAATTTAATTGAGTTAGTTGGAGGAGATAATGTTATAAAAAAGAATACTTTTTTTTCAGTAAGCAAATCGAAGAATTCTCTGCTCAGAATGAAAATTGTACCACTTTTGCGGACAACATTTATGTTGTTTCGGAGAGGTTAGTAAAGTGAAATTACTTAATATTTTAACATAATTTAGTTAAATGAATTTTTAGCTTGAGCAAGATTCAAGAAGAGTTGACACCTCTATCAGCGCACTTCCACTTCAACAAGACGAAAACCGACCAATTTGAAGAATTTGTGAGAAAAACTTTGGTCGATGGGTAAGTCGAATCTGTTTACATTTCTTCGGTATAAGTTAAAAAAATATTATATATTTGTAGCTTCAGAAATGTGACAAACAGATTTGATGTGCTTGAAGAAAGAAAGAATTCAGTCGAGAGCCAACAATGTTTGGCGGATTTAAAAACAGTAAAAGAAGATTTAACAACTGCGACGATCCAAGCGAAGAACATATCAACCTCGTAAGTTGAGCCAACAGAAATTATCCCTGCTTATTTTACAAAACATAATTTTTCAGATTAAATACTTGTTTGAGTGAGTTGAAAACTGCTCAAAAGCCTAAGTTGCCTAAAACCTGTAAAGAAGCAGCGGACGGCCGTGTTGGTGTCTTCACAATTGAAATACCAAATTCAAACCTCCCTCCCTTCCCCGTCTATTGCGACAAGGATAATTGGATGGTTATACTTCGCCGTGTTGATGGAAAAGTTGACTTTGAACGCGGATGGTCAGACTACAAGGTGGGATTTGGGGATCTTACAGGCAATTTTATCATGGGTTTGGAGAAGATGCACCAAATCACAAAGTCACAAGGCCATGAATTAAAGGTCATTGTAGAAGATTTTAAAAATAAAGTGGGTTACGCTTTATATGATCGATTTGGAATCGATGACGAAAGTAACGGTTACGCTTTGAATGTTTTGGGAAAATATTCGGGAAATACTGATGACGAATTAAATCATCACAGAGGCATGAAGTTCTCCACGATGGATAAGGATAATGATAAAAGGATGGATGGCAACTGTGCAAAATTGTACAGTGGTGGATGGTGGTACAATGGTATTGGTGACTGCTTTGACAGGTAAGATTTCTTCTCTATTTAATTTTAAAACTTGTTTTAAATTGTTTCCCATTATTTTTTATTTATTTATTATTTGCATTTCATAACAGCAAACTAACTGGTCAATATGTACTTAGAGATGTGCATAATTGCAAAGGCATTTTGTGGCATAATGGTTGTGATTCATTCAAATATGCCAAAATGATGATAAGGCCAACAACATGTTAACTTCTCCAGCTCTTTTGTAAACTAAATTTTGATACAAAAAATAATTTCAATAATTTTCAATTTCAAAATCACACAAAAAAATTTAAGTTCTGTAAAAAAAACTTTTTCAAACTCTGTTTATTTTTATATCTTTTAATTAAAATCAAGCAATAAATAAAAAAAAACCCAAATGATTTTATAATTGACTTTTTAAAATTTAAACAGACAAATTAAATTGATTTTTATTTCAGCAAGTAAAAGATTAAACATCCAGAAGAAAAATTTATGACATTTATTAGGAGAGGATTTCTTTACAGGACGGGTCTGTTTTTTGTTGACTTCTTTCATGAGCTGACTTTTTATGAACTTTGCGTTAATCTTTTTTTCAGCGGAATATTTCTCACATACTCTTGATGAGAAGAAGGGACATATGTACAATGTTCATATGTGTCTCTTTGTTGTTTTCTAGGCATTTTCAAAGGAAGATCATGTTGATCCTTAAATTGAACTAATTGAACCGAATAAAAAGTATCTAAATAGTCAATATACACATATATTGAAAAAGTACTAAAGTCATAACCAGAAACTATTATACATAAGTACAACAAGTCTACGAACTCAACATTTTTTCAGTGTATGCATCGCTGCTCATTTTCGCTACTAAATAACGCTGAACTGCATTTTGTATGTAAACATTTTGATATTTAGTGAGGTTTCTTTTCTGTTTTGTTGTTGTGTTTTTTTTCGCGCATAGAAGAAAAAAAGAAAGTAAATGTTTATATTTCGCCTCAAAGCAAAATTTTTTTTTTTTTCCTTTATTTTTTTGCGCTGTAAAAGATGAGAACATGAAGATGAGTGCAAAAAAGTGTGCAATGAGCAAAAAGCGAGGTTCATTTATAATTTTGTAGGCCTCTTTTTAAATGAGTCAAGAAGCATTCATTTGCTTGGCTGACAAACAGGAAAAAAAAAACAACAACAACAACAACAACAAAACTATGTAGAAAAATGTAAGTCGTGCCAAAAGTGTCACTAAATTAAAATGGCAGCGAATTTTTTTCTGTAAAAAAAGGATACAAAGAAAAGTATATCAAGCAAATGCAATACAAAAACGGAGTGAAAGAAAGAAATATTACAAAATTACACAAAATGTTTTATACTTAAATATCTTCAACATAAAAAAAAAATAAAACGAAAATATAAAAAAACAATTTTCTTTTAAGAAAAACAAACGGAGGCAAAACACTTTGTGTGATTGTTTTGCCGTTTTTCAAATTACTCACTGAGCAGAAAAAGGGAACACGACCACGACCAAGCCCACGCTGTCAACGCCACGCACATCATAACTCAAATGCATATCAATCTGTGACTGTCACATAATGTCGACGATTTTTTTACACGCACGATTTAATGCCAACTTGTAAGCCACGTAGCCACAGATGCGTATAGCAAACAATTCAAAATATGAACTAATTTTTTACACACACACACACACACACGTACACACACGCACACATAGAAAAGCATCGCAACGAATTTCATTTCATTCTATTTGCAAGTTAACGATTTGGAAATAAACTGACGACAAATTATTTGGCCATCATGCACAGAAGTTGCTGCTTGGAATATATTTGCTCAAGTGGCAAATATTTAAGGACATGCTTGCTCTCTCTCTCCCTTTCGCACTTTCTCCTCCTTTACATAAGCATAAGTCAAGCAAAGATTGAAAGTGAGCTGTTTAAGACATGCGAGTGAGCAAAACTCATGTTCAAAATTATTAAATTACTTCTAATTTATGTAAATAAATTATAATTTGTTTTATTTTGTAAAGTTTTTGATTGATTTTATTGAAATAAAGTTTAAGCAAAAGCGCAGAATTTAATACAAACCAAATAAATAAAACCTTCAAGTCGAAATGCCAAACAGGATATCATGACAATATGACTTTCCTCTTGACAATGCCAACTGAGCGCAAACAAAGTGAATTGCTTGCAAGTTGCAGTAAAATAATGTAAATGTTGATTATGATAGCAAAGTTTAATCACATTTAAGACTGATTCGCATAAGCAATAAAAATTTAATTTTATTGCATAAACTGAGACACAAACAGCTGAGTTCATTTTCAAAGCAAATCAAGTTTTTCACTTTTTTTTTATTAATTTTGACATTAGAAGAATTTCACTTCAGGAATAAAGAAAAGTTTTGAACAATTGAAAACTTATATAATCCACAAAACGACAAGTATAAGGGAAGTGCTTAAAAAAGACTTAATGAAGCAGCAAACAAAAAAAAAAATATTGCTACATAAATTCACACTAATTTACATACAATTAAATGAACATGCTCGTCGACAATAAAATAAGAAAAAGCCAAAAAAATAAATTTTACAAATAAAAGTTTAATTAAACGATAAGTGGAATTTTTCATGTGCTTTACTGTTGTATCATTTTATGCGAATAAAGTTGAGTTTGGCGCTCATCAAGAGCCGACAATGCATTTCACTCAAATGTTCATAAACAAATTCGTTTGGGGTAACGAAACACACAAAATTTCATTAAAAACAAAAAAGAAAACAAAAACAAAAAACAGTAGAGAGCTTAAGGGTGTGATGGCGGCGGCAGCGTCGACTTTGGCATGTTACTAAATGTCACATTAGTCAGGCGCAAAAATGTACGTAGAAACGTAATGAGAAAACGCATAAATGAAATGTCTGTAAGTGTGTGTGTGTGTGTGCGTGTGTGTGTTTGAACAGCAACTAGTGCAGAAGTTACTGAAATATATGGCATACTTTGATACCGTTGATATACGTAAACATTTAATGAACGTTTGAGCGTTGATAGATTCATTTGTCGCGCAACAAATTTTGACAACACTTCAACATGTTGAAAACATTTTACTTTAAAATTGTAGTTAACAAAAAAAAAAGTAGAAGAAAAAAATGCGCAAATAATTACACTCACTAATTGCTTGGCCGCAACACCTGCTGCTCAGTGCGAGACCGCAAAATTTTGCATAAATATGCCACAAATCATGATGCTCAGTTCGGTTTTTCATAGTGTCAACAAAAATGCCAACAAAATAAAAAAAAAATAACACAAAAATATTAAGCGAGAAGTATCTGCCAACCAAAAAAAAAATGGAAGGTATTAAAGAAATTTATATGCGGCGCCTGTGTGTATGCAACGAAAAATGCGCACCGAAGTGTTTGAATTCAAACCACAGAAGCGATACACACACACGCCTTTGGTCATCACAGTAATGAGTGGACACGTGCTTACATGTGTGTTTGTGTGTGTGTGTATTAAATCTCCTTTTTCCTTTTTCTTTGTTGTTTTTTCTGCCATTATTTGAACGAACATTTCTTTCAAAGTCTAGCCGTTGCATAAAAAATTCGTGTTAGCCATGTTGTATGCGCAATTTCTTTTTTTCCAGCTTCATTTTAACAAAAATATTTTTCCGTTGTTGCTTGAACGCATGCTGCATAATAATAATAATACTCATAGAAGGCCTATAAGCCACTAAATTTTCCAACTTCTTTTCTACGCTCGCCTGACCATTTATCCCCAACTCTATCGGTCTGTCTGCTCGTCTGAGAGTTCTTTCATGTTTGTCATTAACAAATGCTGCTTTGTCTGCCTGTGCTATACGAGTATGTGGCATGTAGTTCAGTCGATTGCAGCAGATTGTCTGAAATATGCTCGTTTGTCGTTTTCGCTACATTTGCGTTTGTAGGTGCAACATTCGCCTCGTCCATTTTGTCCAAATTGTTTGTTTCGCTTGTTTTGTTGCAAAAATACGAGACCACAACAACAGCAGCAGCAGCACAACTGCAGTGACATGCAACATTGGCAACAATATTGTAACTGTTTGTTGTTTGTGTCAAAAGTGAGACGCATCTTTTTCAAACAATACTGCAAAATTGCAACAAGAACGGCTTTGAAATCAAACTTCACTATAGCATTATTCTTCTTCTTGTCTGTTGGTAGGCAAAGAAACTGTGGGGAAATTTGGGTTGGGATGATCAGATTGCGAATGCAGATTGTTTTAAATTCTATAGAAAGTATAAATCCTTCAAAAATTTTACGATTTATGAAGAGTTTGAAAGAAGAAGAGTTCGAGTACTGAAAAAGCGAGAGCTTGAAGACCATTGGATAAAGTTAAGTTAAACAGATCAGAAATTTCCATGTAGAATTCGATTAATATAATATTAAATATCACTAAAAGAGATAATGAAACAGAATGTGAAAAAAAGTAGTGTGTTATATAGGTGAATATAGTTTGAGGTAGCGTTAGTCAAAGCGAGTGAGATAGAATTTAATAAAATTAGTATCATAACAAATGTGTGTGAGTGGCTTACATAATGAAAGTGACAGAGGTAAAAGTAAAAAGAGAGAGAGAGATTGAAATAGTGATTTATTTAGTAACTTATTCATTGTACAAACAAAACTAATTTCGACTAATTTTCAACAAAAATAATAATCTTAATTAAAAACTTGTGCGTTGTCAAACTTTTTAAGCCTTCTCACACAAATTTCGCACAAGCGAAGCAATTTTGTCAATGGAGGCAAATTGAATTAAGGACACACGTGAAAATTTTTAGAGGCAAAAGCGTTGAACAATGATTTTTATCGCATCATACACGCCACTTGGCATTTATTTTTATCTGTTTGCCATAAAGAGACGACGAATAAAAAAAAAAGTAGGCAAAAAACAAAAACATGAACGCTGCGGTGACCATTTTATAACGCTTGACCAACGAACACAAACACACACACACACACATACACATAGATTGCCCGCATTGAATTGCTGTGCTTCTTTCTCTCTCTCTCACACTCTTGATAACGATGAATGAGTACGATGTGAGCCATCGTTGTCATCGGCTTTGTCGACAGGTGTGCATGATTTATGAGATTTACATATGAGTACGCGCGTGCAACGCATGTTGGTCGCTGATGAAGCGATTGCAAATGTTGACAAGGACGTTGCAAGCTGACTTCGCTGTCAGACAGGACAACATGATGCACACACACACACACATATAAGTCGGTTTAACGATTAAAATAGCTTCGGGAGCATCACCTATGTTTCTACGCTTTTCAATGTGTTTGTGTGTGTGTGTTGATTTCCTTGCTAAAAATAAAAAAAAAATTTCTGTTCACTGATTGATGATATTACAACTTGTTCAACTCAGAGCGCCGAACTTGAGTCCACTCCATTTGTCCATTTTGTTGAGCAACTTAAAACGCCATCAATGTCGGCAACCAAAAACAAAAAAAAAAATGTTTGTCTTCGCTGTGCTTGAACTTATGACAGACGGACGAACGGACGGACGGACAGATAGACAGACAGACATAAAGTCTCATAAGCATATGGCTTTGACATGCATGTCTCTTCCTCCCGCTTTGTCTCTCTACATGACCGTTTGCCTGTCTATCAGTCTGTCTGTGTGTCCTGTGTGTTTGTGCCTTTGACATATGAATTTTAATGTCATGTATATAACTGTTGTTGTTTTTGTTGTTGTTTGTTGCTTGAGGCTGTCGCTATTTAACCTAAACTTCAGTTTAGTCGATTTGTGGACAATTTTCTCAAGTATGAATATTTGTATAAAGGTAGAGGAGACAAGAGACAAAACGAAAGTTAAAACAGGTTAAGTTATTGCATAATTTAAGGCGCTTTGTGGTGATGCTATGAAAATGAACAACATTGAGTACGCCTATGTTTCATAGTGCTACTTAACACATACGGCACATGGAACATAAACATGAATCTAATCGACATATTCTCAAGCCAGTCACAAAATAGTCACAAATACATTGTTTTATGATTCGTTGTGATCGACAGCGAGAAATAGCAATTCTCAGTTAGCACAAGGTTTCAATTTGTGACTAATTGAGACTAGCTGTGACGAGCTCTTAGTGATGAGAATCGCTAAAGCAACAAAGAGTCACAAATTGAGGCTCATAGCTAACTTTGACACTATAAGCCTTGTGACTCAGTGTGAGTGATGAGAGAATAAAGATCTTGTGTTTGTTTTATAGCATTATAGTTAATAAAATATAATTTTAAGCCACACAAATTTTATATTATTCAAATTCCAAAGACAAAGTAAAACGCACATGAATGAGACACTTTGGTTGCTATAAAGGTTGAGCGGAATAGTTTCAAAAATAGATTTTGTGCATAAATTTTCCATTAAAACTGTTGGCGTTGTTGTTGTTGTTGGCATTACAAAATATGCCACATAACTCACAAACAGTTGCCACTCAGCCAGAAGCCAAAAGCAGATAAACACATCAAAGACAGAAGAAGAAGCAGAAACAGAAGAAGAAGAAGAATGAATAACGCTGTGCGTCGCCATTTTGTAGGCAAATCGTGGGAAGGATATTTGTGTGTGAATGAAATTTTTATGTCATGATATGCAATGACTTGAATATGTTCCGACAGTTGTTGCCATTTTACTGGCTAATTGTTATGAACACTTCAGAAAAATACATACAACAATTCAGCTACGCACACACATTAATAAAAAAAGGACAGATTAAAAACAATTCTGCAGAAAAAAATATGAAATAAATTTACTCACAGATTTCAGCTAACAAAGCTTTTTGATTAATTGTTCTCGCCTGCCTTCCTCCTCCTGTTTGTGTGTGTGTGTGTGTGTGTCCTTGCTTATAATTAAACAGCACTTGTATATTATGGCAATTTAAGTGCACAGACTAGTCGTATAATAAAAACGTTCTAAATCAATTGAGTGCCTTTGGTTTGGCTCAAGTTCAGCCAATTAAATGCAGACATAAGTCGAGTTGAGTCGCATTGAATCCTCGACTCATTCAAGACGCGCAACTGATTTCTCATTGCTTAAACTAATTAGTTTTATGACCCAATTGTGTACAACACGAAGGACTTGACTATTTTTTTTTCCCCACTGTCGTTGAATTTCTGCTTTCATTTTTGGTATTTTTCTGCTCTTGACTTTATTTATGCGCACATTATAACAAGTCTATTAAGCCTTGTTGCCAATAAATTTACAAATGGCCTTTTTTACCTTTTCACTTTGCCGCCACGCCCGCGCCGTACTCAACACGCCCATGATCACAGCTCTCGGCAACTTGAAGTTTTTGCACTCTAATCGAAGTAGATTTTCTAATAAATTTATTGCAGTCGCAGAAGTTGACGCTGACGCTGACGTCGCAGCCGACGTATTCGTGTTGAACTTGCCGACATTCATATTTCTCTTCATATTCTTCTTCTTCGCAGGCATTATCTTTCATGGTTAACTATGCTTATTTGCCAATTTAAGGCATTTCATTGTCCAAGGTCCCCTCCCCCCGTACGCTCATGCCTTTGCTAACGCTTTGAACTCGCGCTCAACTTGTAAAGAAATTCGTGCGCGACGCTTTTGTAATATTTTTTCTTGGTCGTTTTTTGTTGTTGTTCTTCTTCCTTATACTATTGTTAGCAACAAAAAAAAAAAAAAAAAACGCCTTCTGGCAATATTCAGCGTCGAACATGTTTCTTTTGGTACAAGTTTTCTATACCTCTTCTTCTTCATCTTATGTCGCATGCAATGCTTTTTGTGTACGCATTTACTGTGTTTGCCATAACGGTAAATTGAAATTGTAACTTTTTTTCATTATATAATGAACTGAAATGTTAAATTTTTGTTTTATTATAATCATTAAAATTTTTTTTGTGAATTTGTGGTTTAAAGGTTTGATAAACAAATCGAAGATTTTTGTGAAACATATCAAAAAAAAATTTTGCTTATTTTTTTTAAACAATTAATTTTTAAGATTTAAAAAATTTATAAATATTTATAAATTGTTTAAAAATGAAATAATTCCCGCTAAGTTGTTATTTTGTATGCAACTAACGTGCCTGTCTTGTTCCGTCGTTTATCCACATCGCCTAACAACAACAAAAACCGGAAAAGTTCATACAATATGAACGTGAGAGGAGCGCGGCTATATACGTTTAAACAAATAATATTGCCAACTCGTTTCTTTTATCCGTTTGGCGTTTTTTGAGCGAATTCGCCTCATGTGAGCGTGAGAGCGTATGCGAGTATATGAATGAGAGAGCGGGAAAACGAGAGCACAAATGCAAAAGCAGAATGAAAACAAAAAAAAAATGGGAAAAAACAAATGTGCTTATTGGAATTACGGTGCAGTGAGGGTGGGTTGCAAGACATCTGACCAAGAGGGCGGGGGACGCAAAATTAGTACAGATAAAATAAGAAACAGCATCGCGCTTGAGCGATCAAAATCGACGTTTTTTTTTTCTTTTTTGGAAGCAACGAAAAATTGCAATAAAAAAATTATAGAATTTAAAACAATGTCAAGAAATTCAGACCCGGCTTCTGTTGTCACGCAATTTTAATGCTTCTTCTTCGGGTTTCCGTTGAATTTTATGGCATTTTGTTGTTGTTTTTGTAGCGCCAACTTTCAAAAACTCTGCTCCAGATTGCTATCATTGTTTTTGTGCGAATATGCGTGGGACAGACAACGCACAAGCGTACATGAACAAAGCGTTTTTACCCGTTTTTACGTGGTAATATTGCTCTAAGTTACGGTTACTCGCGGGAGACTTGTCACATTTCAATACTTTAAATCTTAAATTTGCTTTGCAGACGTATTATAAGTTTTAACATTGAATTGTGGAATATAGTTGTGTATTCAATCAGCAACCTAAGCTATTGCAATATTGTCAACAATCAGTGCTGCCACTTAGCCAATCTTAAAGCAACAGAGATCGAATATTAAAATGTTAAATATTTTACAAATGATGGTTAAAATGAAAATGTGATGGCACAAAATGACGCTGTTTATCAAGTGAGGCCGTTTCCTATTCATATTATTTATACATTCCATGCAAGCAGAGTTCAAGAAGGGACGGAATAGTTTGGGAAAAATAGATAAGGTGGCAGCACTAATAGCAAAGCGAACACAACCGTAATGTTTGATTCGAACCACTTCATGAAGATTGATTCGAACATTTATTAAAGCAACTTGTATGAACAAAATTGTCTGTCGGTGATATTTTGGTTTTAATATTAATTTGCCATATGTCTCAGTGATTATGATGAGATATGTGCGAGTACAGAACAATAAAAGACATTGTTGCGTCAAACGCGATAAAAATTTTGAATTGGGAAGTGAGAAATTGTGCTCATTTTGAAATTGTGGTTTTGAAATCTCTCGGACCGTTAACAAGTCAAGTCGTGTTCGCGCGTCCCGCAAAGTTTTTCCGATAAGAATTGCAATTTAGCAGCGAATAAGCCGTTCTTCGTGCAAGTAAATAGTTAAAACAAAAAGAAGAAGAAGATAAAAAGCAAGTGTACTGCACGTGCTTTTGCAAAGCAAACAACGTAAAGAAAAAGTAAAAATTAAAAAAAAAAAAACAACAATTCAGCATTGTTTTTGCATTGCCTTCAATGGTTTTTTTGTTGTTGTTTTTTGTTAATGTTTATTGAAATGCAAATTAAACGCTTCGTTGCAAGTGTTTTTAAGGCATTACTTTAAATAATATAAAAAAACAACAACAAAAAATATTTTACGATAAAAAATCATAATTTAATTAAGAACACGGGTGTTTGAAATTTCATGACGTGTTAAATTTTTGAATCATTAAAAAAAATACTTCGTGCAGTGTAAAAATTGGAAGAGATCTAAAAAATCTATAACAAAAAAAAAAAAAAAACCCAAATTGTGCTATCAAATCAAATGTCAAAACTAATCAGCTGTCAATGTTTTTTGTTTTATCAATTAATTGAAATATCAGACACAAAAAGCAACAACAACAACAATAATACAATTGGAACAAAATACCCTTGTCTAATACAATTTCAACAATTGAAAAGAACAAAAAAAAAAAAAAAAACAAAAACAAAAGATAAAATGAATAAAGTTAACTTTTTTACGATAGGAACATTTTCAATTAATAGATAAATTCTGAGATACTGCAAAGCGTTTCCATAGATAGTTCTTTAGACCATCATTGGAGGAGTGTTTTTAAACACAAAATTCAAATAAAACTTAAGATGATATTTGTTTTCAAAGATGTGAAATAAAAAACCATAAATAACCGCAAACGCACGTCGAAATTTAGCAATTTTCCGCAACTCCCCCGCGCGTCGGCAAACGTGACTTTGAGCAAATAAATAACTTTTGAAAGATACAAATAAATCAAACTCGACTTGAATAAAATTCAATTGCAATTCATGCTTTTGATGACGGCTTTATACAGAACTCTGGCTGGGAGAGGGGGTGCGAGCGTGTGGTCGTAGTAAATGAAATAATTATTGCAGCGCAAAAACAAAAACAAATAAACAAAAAACGCAAAGCAAAAAAGAAATCATACAAAACCCACGTTTTCTGCTTCTTCTTCTTTATTATAAACAAAAACTGAGCTTTGAAAAAGAACAAAGAACAATTTGGCAGCGAAGCAAAAACAAAAACAAAAACACGAAACAAATTCAAAAGCAAAAGCAAAGCAGCAAAGACAGCCGGAAGGGAAGAATCGATGCCGTCGCTCCCCTACACCTGACTTTACAGCAAGTGCTTTTGGTCTGGCTGGAATTTTTTTTTGTCATTTTTAATGACTGACTGACTCATGTTGCATTTGCAGCATGTTGCATTGCATTTGTTTTGTTTTACCGCTCCTTTTCCTTTTTCAATGACGTTATATATATACATATAAACACTTACATATATATACAGCTGCGAAAAATAAAATAGCACCACTACTTCACTAGCAATGTTTACAAAGGCGTCTTAATCATGTTTAAGGAACTTATGAAAACGTTTTTATTGCTACAAAAAAATTTGGTTTAGAAAAAATGCATACTATTATTTTAGCTCTTGTCCATATTCATTATTGAGGATTCAGCGGTTTTTCTGATCCTATTATTTTTTTCGCAACTGTATATATATATATTTTTTTGTTTTTTGCTCGCCACGCTTTATTTGTTTATGCCCCAAACCAGTCGCCATTTGCGGTAAATTCGCCGTCGTGTGGTGAGCGAGCATGTCGAAAGGATAAGAAATTGAATGCTCTCCGGATTTTGCTCATTCGCTCTCATAAATATTTCGCCGAAATTAAACTTTTCTTCAAGAGCTTGCACTTTGACTTGACGCATGCATAGTGGCATACGGCTAAACATAAGCCTGTCTAGCTCTGTCGTCACTGAACTTTGATACAAGTGCGTCACTTTTGGCGCAAGTGCGCCGCTTTTTTGTGTGACACAATTGCATTTAAGGCTTCGCTTCCTGTGGAAAATTTGCTTCGGCCACTTCGCCGCATCATTCGACAAAAGTTCCTTGCGCCAAACAGACGTTGTGTATAATTTTACGCGCGAGTTTCTACTTTGCTAATAAAAAGCTTTGCAAGGAATTTAAATCATAAAACCAGAGTCAAGCAACCTTGTTTCGTTGTTGTTGACGTCTTGAGAACAACCCAAAAGAGAAAAAAAAAAAAAATCAAAAAGGGCAAAAACAACAACTTAAAGAAGAAAGAAAAAAGAAAAAAGAACAAAAAAAAAAAAAAAAGTTGCAAATCCAGTCGTCATTAAAGACGCGGCGAATTCAGTGACGTCGTAGTTTTTTGCGTGTTTGCTTTTGTAGGCTGATTTTCGTGACTGCTTTTGTTTGACGGCCATAAAAAAATCAGCAGATTAAAACAGTTGCCAAATCGATTAAACATAAAACAAAAACGCGTTTTTCAATACTTCGTTAGAAGAAGAAACATAGTATTTAAATATTTCTTTACTTTTGCACGCTTAAAGTTGACAAAAAGTGTGTGTGATAAAAAAGAAAAAAAACGAAATATTTATAAATAAATTCGTTCAAGAACAGCAGCAACAGCAGAGAGGAAGTTAAAGTCAAGTGTTTTTAATTAAAGACGTTCGTTCGGTGACTGTTATCTCAACAAGTTGAAAAAAAAAGAAACAACAACAAAAACAAATCAAGCAAAACAAAACGGCGAGTTTTTAATTAAAAAAAAAAATTGTGGAAATTCAAAACTGTGTTTTTGTATGTCGTCAGAGCTGCGTGCATACAACAAAGAGTCGAGGAAACAACACACAAAGCGAATTGAATAACATGCACAAACACACTCGCACGGACGGACACTAATACAAACGCACTAAAAGCCGGTAAAGCAAAACGAACAACGGAAAACGGTAAAGTTTTTTTTTTTGTTTTTGTATCGCAGTGAGGCGAAGTGAAGCTTTGCTGCCATAGCGACGAAAGTAAAATCAAACAAACAACACACACACACACCCATACAAATACATAGTCAAGCAGACACACGTGTACGCAAAAACAAAAGTGCGAAAAAGCAAAGTAGAGAAGGCAAAAAAAAAAACAGCAAATAGAGCAAAAATACTTAAAATCAAATCAAATTATTTATTTGCAGAAGCAAAAACAAAAGCAGTGCTGAAGTGAAAAAAAAAAATTATATGAAATTAAAAAAAAAAAAAATTATGAAATAATTTGAAAATTAAATAAGAAAGAAAATTCTGAAAAATTACAGAAAAATTAACAAAACAAAAAAGTTATTAAAAATTAAATTACAACAAAAGAATTTCTGCATTCTGCAACCCAACGTGTTCATAAAAGGCTTTCAAAATTTTCTACACAAGCCAAAGCACGTCTTCGTCGAACCTCGTCGCCATTACCACCACCAACTCCAATCACCTACATCACCAACATCAACACCAACAACACCAACATCAGCAGCATCCACACCAACAGCCACAACAACTACATACACACAACCCAAACGCCACGCACATCTACGCCAGTAAAATGCTCTTCGAGAATCCGGCAGTGGCTGCCAAGCTACCGTTTCCGTACAATGTGCCGCCGCCTCTACAAGCCGCGGCCGCAGCCGCCGCAGCTGTGCCGAATCTAAGGTAAGTTTCAACGATTTCAAGTCTCCAGCGCCTTAGAGCCGCACAACTTGAAATACGTTTTGTGGTTGCACAACACCTCTTGTTGGTTTTCCTTCTCGTCATCGCTCAACCCAACATACCAAATGTCGTCACGAATTTATGAAAATTTTCGCACAAAATTATGTTATTTGCTTAAATGTTCTTTGCCTTTTATTTTTGTTGGCTTGTCTTACGCTGGGGCGGCCCTCCTTGCCTTAGGCTCTAAAACCAAACAAAAAAAGACAAGGCAAAAAAAATATATATATTATAACGTTTATGAGAGTCGCTCTCATAATTGGAGTCATTTGTTACACTTAAGTGTGTGCTGATTATGAAAGTCATAAATTTATTTTGTCCGTCGGACATTTGGTCAGGTTGTACTACGTTGTGCGACGGCAGCACTTGGATTTTTGTTAAAGACACTTTATTTTTGACAATTTTGTCAGTTAATGGACAACGTTTTTGTTTTTTTGTTTGTTACTTAACTGTGAACAATGGAACACTTTGCGTGTGTTTTTGTTGGATTACATATAGAAGATAATTCGTCTGAAGGTCATGACTTAAAATTTGTTAATGATATAACAGTGATTTGCTCAGGATTTATTACAATCATCATTATTAGTCTTAGTTATCAGATTTTCTTTAGTTTGGCGTTTATAATCTATACATAAATATACATAATTTACTATATCTCCCATTAATATAAACCTTCATTATAAAAAACTAAACAAAATCTGATCTTTTTCACAATCACATCATATCATATTGTTTATAAGTTCTTCGTTCTGTTTTGATAGATTTCATTTGCGGTTTCTGTCACTTGAAACTGATATCTGTAACAGTTGTTTTGCGTATAATCAGAAAATGTATTAGGTTTTATCCGACATAAAGAACAGTTGTTTTTTAAGAATCTCATTGTTGTGAAATCAGATTTGCAAATTGCAGTTTGTTTTCATATTTATATGAATTTTAAACAATTATTCTGTACTTGTGTCTCACATTTTAATAACATGTGTTTTGAGATGGTCAAAGTACATGAATTGTGTGAACTGTTTTAATTTCTTTAAGCTTTGTATTGTTGTATTTGCTTTGGTATAATAATTGTCAGATAAATTTTCTCTTTAAATTGCGGTATGTATCTGGATTTGATTATCGCAATGAAAGACAACTGTTAAACTATTATTTTGTATTATGGAAGAGTAGACCAAAAACCTCTAAATAAGATATTTGAAATTCTCACATTGAATTTATAGCAATCATGAAAGTTTTAGATAACTTTTTTTCCATTTAATATTAATCTATATGCATTAAAACATGCAATGTCTTTTACGTAATTGAAACCGTAGAACTAAAAATGCTTTGTGGTTTCTTATATCCCACATTCGTACACACACACATAAGCACATGCCTAAACATCTAACTCACTCATCTCAAAAAGACTTTAGACCAACTTTGACAATAATAAATCTCAAAGCATTATGAATAATTCACATAAAATTTCAATGTACGCAAAGTACAGAAGCACACATACACACACACACACACACACACACACACAAACACACACACACAAACACAAAGCAAAAGTTTATTTCAAATCCACACACGTACAACTTATAATCTTAATTACTACAAGTTCTTGAGACATTTTCTTTAACATGTTTGAATGTGGGAAAGGGTGAAGTGTGCGACAGAGAAGACAAGCATATTTTGTGTCATGCCGTCTTTTGGCACATACATACATACATATTTATTATTATTATTTTAGTTTGTTAGTTCTTTGAGATTTTCGGTTGTTGTTTTTTTTGTTTTTGTTGTTTTCCCTCTTGTGTTATGGCAAATTAGAAATTGTGTGAAATTAGTATCAGCAAGAGAGACTAGTGACGGTCTTGAATCTGTTGGCGATGAGTTTGATGATGACGAATTAGTTGTTTTTGTGGTTTTGTTTGTTAGCTGTTGTTGTTGCACAGGTTTTATCATGAGCATCGTTAGACGTCTTCGTTGACATTTTGTCAGATAAGTCATTAGCAGTTAGTTATGATGTAAGCCATACAGACCAAAGAGGTGAATGAAGAGTTTGCATTTTGTTCGATTGTCAACGTAAATAAATTAAATTAAAGTGAATTGGCTTTTGATCAAATCTTTAAGCTCAACTATTTTCTATTTGAAATTCCAATGTAAAAAAAAGAAGCAAAAACATTCTCATTTCGTAAGTTTTCACCTTGATGAAAGCAATTAATATGTTAAACACATATGTGTAAGTGTGCATTTAATTGAAAATGTTAAAGAAACAAAACAAAAAATAAAAAAATAGAAAAAATATATATAATCACTGACACAGTCAGAACGGCCTCAGACGGCTTGAGTTCAATTTTCCTGCCCATTTTCACACCTAAATTTGTATGATTGTGTCTGTATTGAAAGGCTTGGCATTTTTTGTTGTTTACTGTTTTTTTTTTTTTTTTTTTCAAGTGTGCGCCTGCACGTGCCTGCGTTTGTGGCATGCAAATCAAGTGACTGTGATTAATATGCACAGTGGAACAATTTGCCTAATATGTATGTACATATGCGACGCTGTAATGTGCATGATTAGCGCTTTCTGTTCATAGATACATTCATATGTAGTGTGTCTTTGGTTAAGGCTTGAGACACTAAGCTATTTTGCGGAAGTTCCAAGTGTGCATTGATTTGAATTTATGTAAACTCATTGTGTCATTGAGTGAGCGCATAAATTGTAACGAAAGTCGTGTTCAATTGTTCATGTCAGCAATTAATATTTTAATTGGCATGAGTAACATGATGATGATTGCGTAATTTTCTTCATAGAAAAACAGTACAGATCATTTTGTCTCTTTGATTATTATAGGGTGACACAATGCAAAAAATTGTAGGCATGAAAAAAATGGCACATGTATTTTTTTTATTAAAATCTATTTCAGTTACTAATAGATACAATTTGTGGTTGTATGTAAGTATGAAAGATAAAGAAACATAAAACGTGCGCTATCAAAAAATTAGCACACAAAACTTGTCTGATATTCAGAAATGAATTGAAATAAAAAAAAAAAAAATAAATGACAACAAAAAAAGAAGAGCAAACAATTTTGACTTATTTTTATGCCTTGTCGAATAGTCGAACATAGACAAAGTGTTGATTGGATTTAAGTTGACAGTAATAAATGACAACAAATGCGCGTTTCATTTATTTCTGCACTTAAATAACATTTTCTTTGGCTAACATAAAAATGAAAGCAAAATTTAAGGCACAAAATTTCACAATGAATTTGAAAGACAAAAAAAAAACAAAACAAAACAAAAAATTCTGTTCGCTTATCACGACAAAAACAGACGGAATGATGACAGAAAAAATATGCAAAACAAAAAAAAAAGTCTGATTGTTTTAGAAAAAGAAAAAAAAAACAAAAACAAACACAAACACAAAGTGTAAATTCTTTGTAATATGAGTAATGAAAAATTGCTTGTCAGCTACAAAAAACTGTGCTGATGAACAGCGAAATAGTAAAAGAGAGATAGAAAAAGGGAGAGATGGAGTAGGAAATCATATTGTTTTGCTTATGCTATGCAAATTTTTGAGATGCTTTTTTTTCTTTTCTTCTTTTTCACACATACACAGAGATACAAATACATTCATTCTTTGGGCTAATTGTGCATCATTTTTATTGAGCTAAGGCAGAAAAAGTTGAAGACGGCAAACCATTGCAACGTCATGGCACTAAATGCAAGTGTAATTAACTTAATTGTTGACTTAATTATTTGCTGCCAGTTGGTCGACATCGACATCGTTGGTTGGTTGGTTGGTACGTCGCACAATTGCTCTAAGAATTTTTTTTTTTCATTTTATCTTGTTTGACTTAATGCATTTCACTTGCTGCTTGCCAAAACAGATGTGCACTATGATGTATGTGTGTGTGTGATATCTCATTTTTAGTGTCTTCACTTAGCTAGCAAACTGAGAATAATTCTAAAAAGTGTTGCCCTTCGCCTTAAACTAAGAAACTGCGTTCATATGTTCGTGCGTGCGTGCGTGCGTGTTTGTCATGTGTTTTTTTGTTGCGTTAATTATTTGAAAAATTGTTGAAATTTCATGTGTAAGAAATATTTAAGAAAAACTCAAATAAATAAAAGAAATGAGGAAGGGGAAGAGATGGGGGCAAAAATACGTCTGTCAAAACTTTGACAGTCTGAAAAATGATTCTAAACACAGCAGGAAGAACATTTACTTTGGCTTTGTGCGATAAAAGATGAAAAATTTTTATTTTGTATATATTTTCTTTATGAAGGTTAACAAAAATGAGAACCAAAATACATGAATTTGATGTAATGACAGGTTTGTCAATAACTGAGCGAAGAAAATTGATTTTCAGCTTTTGTGGAATCACATGAGATACAAATGGTAAGGAATGCAGTTGTAGAATGAAGAATTTGTTGCCCAAAATTATCTATCAGATAAAGTATTTGAATATTTATTTTAATATTTTATTTCCATGACAATTTCAATAAACTTATACATAAAATAAAATTCACTCTTTGAAAAAAAAAATCATTATAGCATAATACTCAAAATTAATTACTTTCCCGCTCTAATCTAAGCGCACTTTGTGATAGCTTAATTTTTATAATCAATATTATGTATAATTTTGACAAATGCGGAAAGCACTGCAGAAAAAAATGCCATAAAAATTATTAAAATAAATAAATAAATCAAATGTTAATTAGCAACGTTTTGCGCATTTTAATTTGTAAAATATTTTCATTAATTGCATGGCGCCAACGTGATTTTGAATTTAGCTGTGATGAATTTGTGGCTTGATTCGTATTTCAAGTTCATAATCCATAAAAAATAATTAATTTTTGCTATAATTCGTCGTCGGCGTCGTCATCGTCATCGTGCTCTGTGCCATCCAATCGCTCAATAACATATCAGGTTGCATAATAAGTTGTGCTTTGCTCTGCTTTGCTTTGCTAAATAATCGCATGTAATTGAAATGAACATTGGCAGTGAGTGTACCAAAATATGACTCTGCCGCAATCGAAAGTCATAAATAATGATGATGCTTTACAAAAGACTCAAGTTGACCAAGTGCTATACTCTGATTTTTTTTTTCACTCATTTTTTTTTGCGGTCGAGTACTTCTTTGGCTGTGCATTTCATTACTAGTATTACTTTGCTCTTTGCTGCAGTTGAACTCATTTTTGACGTTTGTGTTTAGCGCAAAAAAAAAAAAAAAAAAAAAAAATTGGCAAAACGTTGCAGCATCAAGTATAAATGGAGGGCGGCAATTTTAATTTTTCATTGATGGTGTTTTTGCGCGATTGCTTTAGAAGGGAGACTATTTTTATTTATATTTGTTTTTTTTTTTTTATTTGTCTTGTCCGAAGTTTGTCTGCAAGTCGTTGAATTTGATTATATCCTGCTTGCTTCGGCCAAACTTGTTTCAAATTTGTTGCATTTTTTTTTTTTTTTGTTTTGAGCTTACAGCATTTTAAGTTTCTAATGCATTTTTCGTGTGCCAAATATTTGTATAATTTTTTTTCCCTTTTTTTTTCTGTCTTTCTGCGTCAATCTGAGTTTATGAACGCCTTGAGCAATTGCAATCTTTTAATTTATAATTTTTTTTTACAACGTTAGTCGCACTCACTTGCATTGCTTTTAACACAAGTTTGATTGCAGAACGCAAATAAATTTTATTCAACTGCTTTTCACATTGATTTAATGTGGCAACAAAAACAACAATTCATGCAAGTAATTGCAACAACCACGTGCCACAAACATACACACACATGTGTCGTCAACAGCTCACCACCAACTGAGTCGCTTTAAACTTGTATGTTGAAAGGGGAAGAAAAATAAAAAAAAAAAAAAAACAAATGTAGTTTAAAAGCTCACATTTCAAAATGCGAAAACTGCGTTTGTGTTCATTTATTTATTTCTTTTTGTTGTTTCTCTCGGTTTCTTTGCGCGTGTTTGGTATGAAAAAAAAAAAACAATATACAGAAACAAACAAAGAATTGTTGAAAACTTGCGCAATTTTATCAGCACAAACAAGCAGAATGTCGACTAATAAAACGCTTTACTCGAGTTCTATTTACACAGTTCACTGTCGTGGTTTGGTTTGCTTTAAAGCTGAGTTTATTTGTGGGAAGCTTGATTTTGTTTTTTTTTTTACAATATTTTTCTGTTTTTGTTTTTGTACAAAAATCTCCGTTGCTCAGTTTCTTTTAAAGCACCGAAAAAAAACAAAAATAACTTTTGTCGATTTAAGTTAGGTTTGCTTTAATACATTTTGCTAAAAGGATTTTGATTGCCATGTAAGAAGTTTTAATCGTAAGAATTTGCAATGACTTAAATACTTTAATTTTAAAATAAATACTGCGTTTGTTTAACCTTGAGTAAATGTATTAAGTTTTACTGAGAGTATTGTACAGATATTTTGCTTTGTGTGAGATTAAAAAAAAAAATCTCAACTGATAATATATTCGGATCGAGTCTCAAATAGTTTTCAGCCAGAAATCCAAAGAGTAGCCGATTTATAACAACCGAAACCAATCATTTAATTCTTTCATTATTCATGAGTACAACTTTCAATGCAATAATTTTCTTTAAAATAATTCCAAAAATCAGTTTTTCTAACATTTTATTTATTTTTTTCTATTTTATTTCTGAAAGAATTCCGCTTTGCATTTTTAAAAGTTCTCCATAAAAAAGAAACTTTGTTTGATTACCAAAGTTTCATTACGTTTACTATTATTTTTTTTTTGTTTGCTTTTCATTTTTCTCATTTTTTTCCCTCAAAGATTCTTTGTCTTAGCGCATGTAATAACATGCAATGTACACATAACGTTTCGTTAACCTTAAAATGTTGTTGTTGAACTTCCTTGCTCGCGCAATCCTTGAGCATAAATCATTTTTTATATTACGGAAAGTCAGAAAACAACAACAACAACAAAATAAATATAAATAATAATAAAAGAAACCTTTGCATTTATGAGTACAAGTCATAGAGAAAAAGACTTGCAGCACTTGAAGTGAATGAACGTGCATACACGACTGCGCAGCTCAAAAATGTTGTCAGTCACTGTTTATGCATGAGCATCGCTTGCACTTGTTGTTGTTGTTGTTGTTGTTTTTGTTGTTGTTGTTGTTTATGTTTTTTACCTTTTCACTTTTTTCCTTCTTTTTTTTCGTTAATATGCATTGTCGTCATCATCATCAACAACAACATTGTTGTTGTTTGTATGCTGAAGAAGACTTTTCATGATATTGGTTGTTGCGACAAGTTGAAAGTCTTTTTTTTTTTTTACGCTCTTTCTCTTAAAGTTTTCTTTTCCGTATTTTTTTGTTTTATTTATAAAAGTGATACACTGAGTTTTGCCAACTTGTATACATTTGTTGCTAAAAGTAAAATGTGTGGCAGGATGATGAAAACCGTATAAAGCAGCTATGCTGTATGCGTGTGTGTGTGAGTAACATTTCATGCTTGCAACTTGAAGTTGCATTAATGTATTTAAGCGAAATGTGTTGACTACAAGAATATGTGGCATGTGGCAATGCATAAAAATGCATAAAAAATACTTTCTGCTCACTTATGCCGCTCAACGTGAATGCGAATGTCGCTCAGTCAGTCACTGAGTCAGTTAAATAGTGAAGAGAATACTCAGGACAGTAAAATAGCAATGGTAAAACTGAAAAAAAACAAGAGAAATGTCGAGCGAAATATAAAAAATGTACTGAAAAATTAAAAGAAGTTAACAAAGCAAAGTAAAAGAACACTAAATGAGACAACAAATACTTTTGAAGTCAAGGAACTTTTAAGCACAATTTGTGCTTGTCATTCAAGCTGAGACAGGGTCGCAAAAAAAAGAAAAACAAGAGTTGCGAATGACAAAAAGAAAGAAGCAAACAAAAAAAAAACCTCTTCATTTTCATACCTTTTACGCGCGTCAATTAATGTAAAACATTTCTCTACACTGAGAGAAAAATCAAATTAAAAAAAAAAAAGTTAAAAATAAGTATCTAAACAGTTGCGAAGCTAATAAAGCGTTGAAAACGCCTTTTGTTATGGGCATCAAGCTAGAAATTATTATATTTCTTTTATTGCTGGAACCAGCAAAGTTTAGAAAGTGATGTATAAAAAGTGGTAAGCTCTACTAAAGAAAATGCCACCTTTATACGTATATGGGAACGTCCATAAATAACGTTAGAAAAAATGTAGGGGAAGAGGTCCAGACAAAATCTCACCAAATTTCATGAAATGTGAGAGAAATCACCAAAAATCTCGTGACCACTTTTTAATCGAATATTTTAATAATTGTTTCCAAATCATTATCAAAATTACTCGTGAGATGGAGAGAAAGGGTTCCTCAAAATCTTATCAAAACTCTCTAAGAAGGAGTGTGGGGTGTTGCTTGGGGGAGGGTCGTATATTTCAAGTAAAAAGCCTCACCTAATTTATAGCCATCCCCTTTAATTGAATGAAAAGAAATAAAAATCTCCATGTCATCTGTTTAGTTAATAAAATGCGTAATTTCAACCGTACGAAACCGGTCATACACCTTTAACCCAAAAAAAAAAAAATAAAAAAAAAAAAATTAAAAGATACAAGTAATTGCTGCGCATGGCTTCGTAATGTTATGGCCGCCGCCTATAACTTGGCTACTTTTTATGGTCAAGAAAGATTGCTACTTTTTTTTCGTTTTCTTTTTATTATTATTATTTTTGTGAGCAGATCTTGTCGCTTTTACTGCTATTTAGCTCTAGCTATGTACATAGTTTCTCAAAGCCGCACGGTTTAATTGACAACAAAAGCGAAGAATGAGTAAATTTATAATAGGGCGTAACAACAAGAATAACAAAAACAACAAGAGCAATTTTATAACTAAATTTTGCTCCTACACTTGCTGACGACGAAAACAACAAAGACGATGAAGTGTAAGATTCGTATAGTTTTTCATGAAATACTTAGTAGCAACAATAACAAAGCTTGGTAGCAATCATTTGTTGTAGTAGTGAAATACAACATAAAGTTGAGAGGTTAATGAACCAAAATATATATGTATGTAGTGTGCAATGGGCCAAGTTCCCGAGTCAGAGTCAAGCGCGAGCTACCGGCATTCAATCGGTTGTTTCACTCGTTTGCTGCTTACTCACTCGTTCATTTATTTGCTCAACGACTTTTGGGGTCTCTGACGCCTAACGCCTATGCGACGACTTCTGTGCGTTGCCACCCGCTTGCCAAGACACGCGTTTGTAATGATTTGATGGCATCGTTAGTTGCCGTTGTTGTTGATACTATTTGACTTGAGTTTTTTCTTTGCAACTTCTGCTCTGTGTTGTTGTTGTATTTGAAAGTTTTCTACTTTGTGTGGGTCGCGTCACAATTATACATATTACTTCAACTCGAAACTCGCAACAAACTGAGGGAGCTAACAGAGTGAACGAACGAACGAGCAAGTAAGTAAGTAATCGAATGAGTTTGTGAGGAAGGGAGTGTGTGAGTGAGTGAGTGAGTGAGTGTGCGACCGAGTGTGTGAGCTTGTAGCAATTGCAGCTGTTCGTTGATATACTTATATATATTTCATGATTTTTGTTTTGTATCGCAAAATCGTTTGGCTGAAAATTGTTGCTTTTTCGATTTTAATTGATTTTCAATTGAAAGCGGTTAAAAATATGTCGGTTTCAATTTACAACAACCCACTTTTTGCCCACTGCCAGCAACGAACACGATTTGATAGTTTCAATTCAATTAAATTTTCATTTTCATTTTTGTTCCTCTTCTACACAATAGTCATTGGTAATTTAATTAGTCAAGCCATAGTTAGGCAAACTGTTACAATACGATTTTATAATATATTATTTTTACCGTTACAAATTTTGTACAAGGTTTTTCGCACTTTCTTTATTATTTTTGCTTTTTTTGCATGACATTTGGGTTGCACCCCCAATCTATAAATTTCTATGTCGTTGAAGCATGAAGCGCCAAAACAAATACAAATTTGCATTAAAAAATGATTTTGATTAATTAACATGTGTTTTCAGTTTGCACAAATGAAGCAATGGTTAAGTCTTTAATATAAATTTTGTGTACGCTACACTGGTGTCAAGAGAGAGAGAGAGAGAGAGAGAGAGAGAGAGAGACAGAGAGTTTAGAAAGACCATTAGCTAACTATTTATTAAAAGGCTAGGGGTATAAATACGGTGCTTCTGGCCCGGAAATATATTTAAAGGTTATATACGGGATTTGTTGATATTTGCTTAAAAATAAATAAAATCCTGAATGTTTTGGATCGGCAATAAACCTAGTTTCATAACTGTACAATAAGAGAATGGTGGAAAAATTAAAAAAAAAAACATTTTTTTCAATGATTTCTAAAAGCTAATAAGTTCCTAACGGTCCTCAATACGTTTAAAATTTTAAGATCAAGCGATTAAGCCGATCTTGAGAAAATAATTATTTCTTCGATTTTTTCGATAACGAAATACTGAACTTTTTGGATCTTAGTATTTATCTTGACTAGAGCCTTTAAATAAAATCATGTCTGATTGTTGAAAAATAAACTTGTCTCAATATTGTCGGAGCTTAAATGTGTCGTCATATGGTTACATACATGTAGTGTGTGCCAATTCGACAATGTCTGATCAACGTTATGACAACAGTGTATGTTTTGTCTATTTTTAAAAACAAAACATGTTATTCAAACAAAATTGACAACAGCAAAAGTTTTTTTTGCACGCCAACAATTTTTCTGGGCCAAATTCGCAACGTTGTGGGTGCGAATATGAATCGAACTTATTACATATTGCAGAAAGAAATAACAAAATTAAAACTACATATACATATAAAAAAATAAAATAAAAAAGGAATTTCTAAAAAAGCATGAAAAAAAATTGCGAGCTTTCGAACATGTTTGCATTTAACATTTGTCTCGTCTAATTTTTTTTTTCTGTTGGTTTCATAGTTTTTTTATCCTTTTTGCGCAGCCTTTCAGCTAACATCATCTCATGTACTGTGGTGACAATGTCAGTCAGTCGTAAATTATTTTCCTTTATTTTTTCCACACATATTTTTTTAACCATTCATATACATATATGTATATAATATTTTTTCTAAAGAATTTAAAGCTCAATGCACAAATGCCGACTGTGAACATATCCGGTGTGCAGAACTGTCAGATATTCACTATTCATACATTCATGTTGAATTTCAGTTGAATATGAATAAAATTCTCTCTGTCAGTCTATCTGTCTGTCTTTCGGTCTGTCTGACTGTCTGTCTGTCTGTCTGAATGTGGCTCTGCACGCATAAAAAGTCACATTATAAATCAAGCGTAAAAAATGTGAAAATGCTTTGTGTTGTCCTAGTACTTTTCTGCATGTGGGAATAGTTTTTTTTTTTTTAATACTTGTGTGAATATAAAATGAATAAAAAAAATTCATGAAGACAAAAAATAAATGTTGATATTAAAAATCTGCATAAATGATTGTCTTTCTTTTTGGCAGCATGTATGAACATTTTAAAAGTTTTTAGAAATATATAAAAGTTGAAGTTTTAATTTAAGGAGTTAGAACCAGTCGGAGGGGCGAAAGAAACAAAAATAATATAATATAGTGCCTGATCGAAGTTTTTTTTAATGAAGAATGTTAATTTTGAATTTTCAGACAAAAAACAATAGTACATTTTTTATTTAAAATGGAAATTTTGAAAAAATGTAAATCCTTCGATTAAGCATTAGTTTAATATGTTTTAAAAAAGTTCTATAAGTGAGCGGTTTTTAAATCAATGTGGTCAACGACCTTAGAAACCTCGTTTTGAGAAAAACTCGTTTAAAGTTTTACATATCCACTCTCGAGCGTCAGAGAGCTCGTTGAATAACTTAAAATATATGTATGTATACTTTGGAAAATTGTAGTTTTAATTCCAACTGGTCCCAACCTCTTAATGATTTGAACGCTTATAATTATTTAAGAATGATAAAATTCATTTTGCTTTCAATTACGCAAAAACATCAAACAACGAATGATGAAAAAATAACAAGCAACAATACAAATGATAAATTACAAATTGTCTTATCCACGACACAATCACACACACACACGAAGGTACAGAAGTAGATACATTTACATTTCCGAATATCAGCAAACGTAATGAACGTAAATTGAATTAAGATACTCTTTTCAATGTTTGTAACAACAAGAACAACAACGAAATGCGCATTGCGATGTAAAACTTTTGTGACAAACAATTTCATTTAATTAATGTCAAGTCCAAAGCTAAATTATTATGTATTTTGCGCGCACCAGATACATTTTCTATAAAACGTGTAAAGTTGCTTTTGCCTGCCTGCCTCCCTCTCTGTTTGCTTGCTTGCCTGCCCACACATACACATGCACAAGCAGTGATATATAGTTACAGATATACACAAAGATACTTGTCACATTTTCAATATTTATGCGTATCTATTAGATGATATATTTTATATACATATAAGTTGAACGTTCGCGTCAATTGATGCCATCGCCGTTTGGCATAGTTGAGCTTTTGTTTTTGCTTTGCTACCATTTATAGAAAGGCGATCAGTTCTAACAGCGACACACAGTTATTTTTTTTTTATAAATGTTGTTGTTATTGGTTACGATTTGTTTTTTTTTTTTTTGTTTTGATTCGCAGAAAATTGCTTACGTCGTAGACAATTTGTCAGAAATCTTGCTTGCATTATGGTTTGTCTTATAGTATCTCAATATGAATATGTTATAAATTGAAGACAATGAAATCAATTGATTGCTCTCTGTTTTACCCACTTCTCTCCCACTTCTGTGATTGCCAGTAAATGGGATAAGAAGCTTAGACAATGCTTTTAGTGACGAAACAGTAGCTTTGTTGAATACCATATTTCTTATAATTCTTTTGATGTCAATTTCCCTCTTCAAAAGTTTTCCAACAATTTATTTTGTTTCGTATTTTTTTTTGTTATTTTTTTTATTTCTTGTTTTTTATAAGTACAACAAAACATTTAACAATTCTTTGACCCCGTTTTCAATGCGCTTACATGGCATTAATATGGATTGCGTTGTTGTTGTTGTTGCTGCTGCTGTTGTACAATAATTATAAATATGTATTGCATTGACGTATTTATAACAATTAAACAAAATTACGCTTTAAATATGACATTTTTTTCAGTGCAGTTGCGCTTTTGTATTTTGATGAAGACAGTATTGAAACGACTGGTTTCTTATGCATACATATATGCATGCACAGTAGAAACTCGATTATCCGGACCTCGATTATACGGAACTTCGATTATCCGAACTCTCATTCCTCATGAATTCCATAAGTGGATTATCCGGATTTCCGATTATAAGGAACTTCGATTATCCGAACTCATTCCTGATGAATTGCTTAAGTCGATTATCCGAATTTTCGATTATAAGTAATATCCCTTGTTTTAATTGATACGGATAATCGAGTTTCTACTGTATATTGAAAGTAGTTGTAACAAGTTGTTGTTTTTGTTGTAATTGTCGTTTCGTTGAGTGACATGATCTGTTGTAAATTTGCCGTCTGACAGACTCAAGTCGTGTAATTTAATCGATTGTTTATAATTTTCTAATAGCTTTATTGAGTAAATCGTGTTTAGTTTACATTACAGCAAGTGTTGCAAAATACATTAAAAACTATTTTGCTTAATGTGTTATTTTATTATGTGTTGCCGACTTTGAAGAATTCATTGTTGCAATTTTTTATAATAGAATCGTGCTCAAAGATGTTTGATTGATTGCCCACGCTGATGATTAGCACAACATGAATGAGATGCACTAAAAACATTCAAGAATTATTGCACAATTAGAAGAAATAATAATTTGCGTATATTTCACAACACCAACAACAACAGCAATAAAAAAAAAATTGACTTCTTGATTTGAATTTATTAACGAAACTAAAATTTCTTTCGTTTTTTTTTTCTCTCTTTGCATTAATGTGTGTCATAAATGTCAGTTTCGCTAGCCCACTAGCTACATAATGTATTTTAAAACAATTTTAGTTGTGTCATACACTATAAAGATGCAAAAGTGTTTCTTCGTGCCAAATTTTTAGTGATTTCCCTTTTGCCTCGCAACGTTTATTAAATACCTTTTGTGACTTTGCACCTACGCTTTTGTCTTCGTCTTCGTCTTTGTCTGTTGAAATATTTTACTAAATTGTAAGCATTAATTTTGACTATTTTTGGCACCAAAAAATAAATAACTCAAAACACGCACGCACGATATATAAATTTGTATTGAGTTTGTTTATATATTTTTTTTTTTTGCATTTTGCCAAATTGAATGCAATTCAATTTTGGTTATAGAACAAATTTATAGTTATGCAGACATGTATGCAATGTTGTACGTTTACATTGAAGTTCAATACACTCAAAAAATAACCACAAATAAAGTTCTTTCCGATAGCATTAGCATTTCCATTGGGAAAATTGACTTTGCTTGTTACTTGTCGGCCACAGAATGTCAGCCGCATGACAATAACAACAACAACTGTGGGCACAACTCACAACAAAAACCACAATAATAACAAGAATGACAACAGCACACACACACATGAGTATCGTCATGGAAAAGTATCGGCAAGAAAGAACATATTTTTCCATTTAATAGATAACGAAAATAGTTTTAAGTTGTTGGTTTCTTTTTTTTCATATTTTACTTTTTTGTTACTAATAAAATAACTCCAAATTACGTCGTTATTTCATTCATATTATTGTTGTTGTTTGCGCGAGCAGTTGTACTTGTTATTGTGGTTGTTTGTTGTTGTTGTTGTTGCAACAACTATTTTCCACAAATTGAGTATCTAAATAACCATAAAGTCAGTACGAAACATGCAATGCCAAAGCCATAGAAGTATTGACAATAAGTTAGAAAAGCAAAAAGAAAACTATAAAAAAAATGCCGAGAATATTTTGTTTTGTGTAAACATCGCTTTAGGAGTATGATGGCATAGAATAAACTGTATTTGCTACAATTATATTCAAGCATAACTATTAAAATATACATGACTGTACATGAATGAAGCCAGGCTTTCAAAGAAAGATAAATACTCTTAATATTCTTCATTGGCAATCAGATTTACTACAAATCGATTTGATTTCGTTAATGATCTGTGGCTGTAAACTGCAAAATTAGCAACAATTTGCAGATGCATGACACACACACACACTGAGTGACAGCAATGCAAAACGAAATCGAGCATAAAGACGTTAACACAAAAAACAAATGTAATTTTATCTAAATAAATACGTTTGTATAGATAAATATACTTTTGTATCTTATTTTTGCATGTCAGTAGAATATGTTTTCATAACGGCAAGCAAACGAACGAATGAATGAACGAACGAACGAACAGAATGGGCAAACGTGCGAGCGAGAAAATGCAACCACGAATGCAAAACCGTAAGCCAACGGCAAAGTTTTACCTTGCAAATGGGCTTTTTTTTTCGTTGTTGTACCACATGATGGGCATGTTAGTTTTCAGGGAGGAAAAGGGAGTGGTGTGCTGACAACGTTGACGCTTGCGGCATGCATTGCATGCGAACTTGTGACTACCTTTAGATATATTTGTGTATATATATTTACTACCATATTAAATGATATTTTGCCTGGCTCATTTATTCGTTCGTTTTTGCATACAATCGATCTAAATCGACAACAGTCATTCAATGAGTTACACACTCATGCACATGCAGTCAATTCAGGCACTCAACTCAGTCAAGTCATTCAGTCAATTATATCGTATCTCAAAATAAACATATATATTTTTTTTGTATTTTTTTTTTATGCAAATAGTTGACTTTCAAGTCGATTTGTGTTGAAGTTTTACTTCAATTGAAATTTGGTTCCATTTGGTATTTACTTCTCATACACAGTTGACTGTCAATGTCAGTACAGTAAGCTGACTGCTTATCTGTATTTAATTTAGGTTTATTTGGTTTTGTTCGTCTCTCAGCGAGCGTTATCGTCTTGTTTAATAATTTCGGGCCGCCTCCAACTCCAAACGCCGGATGCATAAATAAGTGACGCTCGGACAATGACATTTCGGTTTTGTTATTTGTTTTGTTTCTTTTTTTTTTTTTTTGTTATGTATTTCCGGCGCGCCAACATTGACAGTTTTTCATTTAGCAAGAAATAGTAGATATATATTTTTTTGTTTAATTTTTTTAATGACTTTTTCGGTTTTATGTAAATTTTCTTTTATATATGTATGTATGTTTAAAAAAAAAAAACAGCAGCATGTCTGACCGCATGACGCACAAGACCTTGGCACAAATGTCGACACACACACACAATTTAATTGAATCTCTGTTTGTGTTACAAATTTGCCAAAGTCTTTAATAAAATAGAGCAATTGATATTTGATTTTTAAAGCAGAAGCCATGAAGTTGTTTTGCAATAAATATTAATTTAAAATAAATTGACATAATATGCCTCTTGGGTTTTTGATTCAAATCGTTTAATATTTAATTTGTAAATTATTTATATACATTTTGATAGCAAATAAACTAAACAAAAAAATTTAAAAGTAATAATATTTATCTAGAATTAACATCTCAGGCCTATTTTTTTATTTGATTTAATTTTTGTTTGTTTTTATACTCTTATGCTTTGCTTATAAGTCAAGGTTCATTGCCGTAATTGTGTTCTTACGCACAGTTTTGATCTAATAAGATTATGTCATTTAGCTTAAAGAAAATCCTTAAGCTAAAAACGCAATTTAAAATATTACTCAACTTTAAAAATAATTCAAACAAGACAAAAAACGTTTAGCCAAATTGCGCCAAAAGGTATTAAAGACGATAGTCATCGCGTAGAGAAAATGTACTTGGCTGTCGCAATAAACTACTTCAGTAACGCCAAAGCGAAACTGGTTTTCTTTTTTGTTATTGTTCTTTGTTTTTTTTTGTTTTTCTATTCTAGTCTATTCGGTTTCCTTCAACTTTGTCTGGTTGCCTACTTTACTTTTGCCAAGCATTGTGAAACAATAGAATTCTTAGCTTTACTTGAAATACATGAGACTTGGGGCAATACGCCATTGTCTTTGTGGTTAGTTTTTTTTTTATCTTTCGGTCGTCGACAACTGAAAAATTGAAGCCAACAGATTTGGCATTAAGTAAAATAAAAAATAAATCGCTTTGAATTCAAATAGAAGCCAGCTGCGTAGTGGAAATAATTGAAAAGAAAAAAAAAAATCATGGGCAAAAAAATATATGTGGATTTGCATATTTCAAAGCGTGAAAATTGAATCAAGTTTTCGGCTTACCACAAGCAAAGTTGTGATTTATACATGAAAATTCATTTATTTTTTCGTTGATTTAAATTTTTTTTCTTCTTGTCGTTTTTTATTTTAATGCAATTTCGCAAATCAAAGTAATTAACTGTCAAAAATCTTTAATTGACTTACATCAAACATTTTGGCAAGCGCTTTAAACACATGCCTTACAATTTATCAGTTGTATTTCGCAAAATCAAACACAAGTCTGACGAAAGTGCTTAATAAGTTATGTTTTTTAAAATTTTTATTAAGTTAGGTACTCTTCGTGCAATCCCAATCGGATAACTTCGAGAAGGAAATTGAAGCGTTCCAAAATGCGTTCGTTCCGTAACAATAATCTATCTAATGATTCCGTGTTTCCTAAAATCTTACATGTTCGATTTCCTTTTATACAGGGATGAAGACTTCCCTTACAAGCGTAAGGTTTTTTTTTTTTTTTATTTAGAACAAACATGGTAAAAATTTGGATATAACAGTTCTTCTTATTATTTCAAATTATTTCTGTTGTACTTGTGTACATTCTCATCAACCAAATTTGCCCTTTTTGCTTTTGCATAGAGAGCTAAGAAATTTATAAATGTTTAATGTCAAATGATCAAAAAGTAACAGCAAAAAAAATGCAATTAGTTCGGCTCCAATTGGATAAAAGTGGAAATATTGTAAAATGCAATCAATTGATTGCAATTTTGTGATTTTGTATTTTTAATAAACGCTCACAAATGTATCTCTTGTGTACCAATCGTGTTCGTATGTATGTATGTATGTATGTATGTACTTTGCACACAGCGGAAGTGATAAATTATTATAAACAGTTGCCAATTTCAGTGACATAAATGTTTTCCGATTGGTGGCTTGATACGTTGCAATTCGATTGGATTGCATTGAATTGGAATGAAATTTTATTGGGTACGTTTCTTCCTTCTGTCGTTCATTCATTTCGGTCGTTTGTTCATTTGTCCGTTGGTCGATCAAAAACCAGGTCTCCTCATGCATATTTGAAACAACATTTTGCAATTTGCGTAAATTTATCAATACATTGCATTGGCACTGAGCTGACATTTACTCTATTTTCCTAATGGTATTTTTTAATTTTTAATTTAAATTTCTTTAGGTAAGTTTTTTTTTTCGCATCATTTTTATTAACACACATGCGTCAATCGTTCAATGTGCCATGCCCGGTTTCTGATGATTTATGAATATTGATTGACAGGCGCTGCTGTTTGACAGTGATTCATGTGGTTTTTAATAGCACTTCTTTGAGTTGAATTATGCATATGACAAATTAAAAAAAAAAAAAAAAACCACACACACACGCACACTTGAAAAGTGTTTGAACAATTTTATTTTTCAACAATTTTGTTGTATGAAACAGTTTTAGAACATTGCTTGTTTTAAGGACAAATTGCTGTTAGTTGTGTTTATCTTGTCTCTATGATAATTTATGATCTAAAAATCAGGAATTGACAGTTGGAAATTATGTTATTTGTTGGCAAACAAAAATAAAGGTATACTTAAAAGTGAAGCTATAAGTAATCTTGGGTTTATTGTTCAAATTTAGTAAGCCATCATCAAGTAAAGATTATAATTTATTCGAAATAACTTTTCTCTTATCAGCCTAAAACGTTAATGAACTGTAAAACGAAACATAAAATTATATTAGCGCTGACTAAGTGTGCTTTTCTTTTGCAAAGATATTTCAGCTTTAATCTAGCCAAAACATGCAACAAAGAAATGAAAATTACAAAGCCAATTGAGCGCATCAAGTGAACGAAGCAACAATTTTGAGCGCAATGTGAAAGAAAAACAATTTCACTTTCACATGTACATAATTGCAAATTAATTGGCTTGTTTGAAAATATGTAACTGTGCGATGTATTATGGCCAAAGCTATGACAACGGGTTGCAACTTCTTAACAAGGTTGTTTTTTTGTTTTTGTTTTCAAAGTGAGATTAGCAGCTTAAAGCAAACAACCTCTATGCAGCTGCAGCAAAAGTAAAAGAGCAACAAACAAAAAAAAAAAAAAAAAAGAAGAAGAAGAAAAAAGACAACAATGATGTTTTTTGTGTTGTGAGAAAGAAGCTGAAGGAAAAACCCGCAGTAAACGCAGAACCGGCTTCCGTTGCCCACTGCGGCTTTTGAGGTTTTCTTGTTTGCTCTGTGACAGCGCGTATCTTGTTGCATGTGCATGTGAGTCAGCGTTGCCAGATCTTTTTTTTACCAAGTCGGGATTTTGAAACTTTTTGTTCGAAAAAAGCGGGATTTTTTCGTCGAAAGCGGGACATAATCAAAAAACGTATATAATCAGAAGTTTTTAAATGTTAACTTTTTATTTGAATTTAAGATACGTTTATGTGACCGAAGAAAGCAAAAAAACCCATAGAAAATGTATTTTAATATTACATTTAATATGTCTGTGAACATTTAACTTCTTTTAAAGTCTCCTTTTTCTCTCTGAAGAACTCTTCACAGAATAACTGTAAATTAAACTGGAAGAGTAATTCTTCCTTATTTAATTTACAGAGCATTCTTTTGTGTCATCCGACCATTTTAGGTTAATCTGTGAAGAAACCTTTTTTAAAAGATTTTAAAATGGAAGACACTTCCAAAGGAAAATCAACGACTTTTGGTTTTTAGGCAGCAATGTCCTAAATAAAAAGCTCGGCTTTACTGCTAAGTTGGTTTTGAGAAAACCGCGTCCAAAATTTATGTTAAGTTTGACATAGATTATTGTCATGACTTCACTTTTCAGTCGCCTCGTCTATTTCTTCCTTTTCGAGACGAAAGTGCGCCACATTCAACAGTGGTTCACTGACACAATTGACATAGCAAGCGATAAGCGAGTGCAAACCCTTATGTGCTGTATATCGCAATGTAAAATGGGCGTACCTAATGTTCATTCATGATCACAATTACAAAAACTCAAAAGCAATTATTGACTTTTTATGATCATGTGGTTTCAATTGCCATTTTATTATCGAGCTATTTCCAAAAAGCGGGACTGAGCCTGTCCCGCGCGGGACATTTAATTTTGATTTAAAAATCGGGACGTCCCGCTAAAATCGGGACGTCTGGCAACGCTGATGTGAGTGTATATGTGGCAACCATGGTACACGATTGTGGCAACAGGCTGCTGCTGCTGCTACATTGCTGTAGTTGCAACAAGCAACAGGATCAGGTTTGCCTTGCTTTGGTTTTGTTAGTCGTTTCGTTGGTTGCTTTGTGTAGAATTTGTTGATTTTTTTTACGTTATTTGCGCTGTGAAAGTGAAAAAAACTCTTAAGGTGAAGATGGTTTTTTTTGGTGGTTTGTATTTTATTTGTGCTTGACAAAAGACTTAATTTGTTTTCCATCGTCAAGTTCAATTCACGCCATTTTAATTGTCTTAGCATTACCATTTCATTAACACAGTCATATAAAAATAAGTAAAAAGAAAAACAACAAAAAAGAAAGAAAATAAAAGTCAAAATAGAAACACGTGTTTCGACCATAAACAAGAAATTCGCCGACGGCCATCAAATTCAAACAGAACAATGACTAATGGGCGGAAGTGTGCTGTGTGAGCATTGGGCCATCGATACACTTTAAGCCATAAAAGAATATAAAATTTATATGGAATCAATGCAATTTTGAGCAAACTTGAATTTGCGAATATTTAAATAATTATTTTTTTTTTTGGTATGTAAATTTATTTGCCGAAATTTCAAAACTATGCAATAAATCATTGCCACTCAACAACAAAACTAAGTAAGCTATCAAGTAGCTCTTCGATACAAAACAATCTAGTAGTGCAGCTTTTGCAGCTGCAATTGTAGTTGTGCTTTGTCTCATTTTAGGTGATTTTGCTACGAGTGCAATACTTGTATCTTTTTGTTGTTGTTCATTTAGAAGGTGCTACCAACGATTATTTTTTTTTTTTTTATTGCGCTTGTCTGGGCGTTATACGTCAAGCTGCAGTTACACACATATGTACATATATATATACTTATTCACACACTTTCCGATACATGTAGATACACCCACCATTGTCGGTGTTACGTTGACTTGCAGTTGCTTATTTGTACCGTGGGTCGTTTGGTCGATCTGGTTGCCTGCCACTTGGTTGGTTTGCTTTGCTTTGCTTTTGCATCGATTGCGTTACAATTTCAGGTTTTGTTACTATTTTACTCGTTTTCAACTCAGCTCAAGTCGATGTAGTCTGTCTGTCTTTTCTGTGTGCGTGTTGATTTTTTTTTGCAGCTGATTTTTATCTTGAACGTTTGACTTGGCATAGCTTTGGCTTGAATCGGTCTCAGCTTTGGTCTGTTTTGCTTCGTTGCTGTCCGCTGTTGCCGCCGTTGTTTTTAATATTGTTGTTGTTGTTGTTGCTGTTGTTATTGTTGTTGCTAACCGGTTTTTCTTGCTACTCATTTCGTTTCGTTTTCATTTCGATTTACGAGCACAGAATTAAAACTGAACGAGATATAGACAAGAAAATATAAAACAAAAACAACAACAACAAGGTAGAAAAAAAAATAATAATAATAAAAAAACAAAAGTAAATCGGACTGTGTTGTTTGTGTATCTTTTGCTAGAACTTTAAGCTGGATTTGCTTTTGGCGTGTCTTAACTATTCTTAGTTGGACTTTTTTCCTTTAATTTCTTGAGACTTGCTAAACCACTTTTTTTTGCGATTTTTTTTATTACACTCATTTGCCTTTTTTTTTTGTATTGTATCTTAATTACGCATTCAAATTGTAACAGATTCCCAAAGTAGCGCAAAAAACATCTATTTACATATTTTTTATATATTTTTTGTATAACGTTATTTTTCAAATAAAAGGTTTATTTAAAGTTGTTAATCGCTTCACACAATTGTTGGCATGCTTGTTTTCTTTTTTTTTGTTTTTTAAATTTGTTATTTGTTTCTCTGTTGGTAATTTTTACTCATTTTGAGTTAATTCAATTTCGAGTCAATTTCGCTGCTAATCATGGCACATTAAAATTTAAAGCAATTTGTGTATTTTGTAAGCTAATTTGGCGCTTGACTTAAAAAAGTAAAAAGTGGTTTTCTTATTTGACATAAAGACTCTTATTAGCATTGAAATAAATTATACTAAGTAAGTCGCTTTCATTTCCTGACCACTTTTACTTGTCGTTGTTGTGCAATGTTTGACGACGTGCTGTCAACTTTGTCATGTGGGCGACGTCGATTTTGGTTTAACCGGAAATTGAATGGAATTTCGCAAAATAACAAACAAAAAAGAAAAAGAAAAAAATTCGAGACAAAGAAGATAATCTGATGTTGTTGTGAGTGATGATTGGACGATTTAAGCTATCGAATGTTATTTGTCATTCGAACAAGGCAGAAGCTTCAGAAATCTCAGAAATTTCCTTTTAAATTGAAACTCGTTTGGCTTCTTCTTTGATTTGGAGTCTTTTAGATTTGATAATACATAAATTTCCGAAATCTGATATTGTTGAAAGATTCGGTTGAACAATATTTCATTTTTTTTGAATGTTCGAAAAAAAAAATTTTTAATTCGAAGAACATTTTCAATTCGAATATTGTGTTTTTTTTTTTTATTTTTTATTTGATAGCAATTTTGTTTACTTATATATTGTTATGTACATAAATAGTATGTCCGAAATTTTTTTTTTTTTTTCGAAAAATATTTTCTATTTTCAAAATTGTGTATTTTTCTATTATTTCTTATCTAAAAGCATTTTAATTTATATAAATGTTTATATAATTTTTTGAATTTTACATTATTATTTTATATTCGTATTTATTGTCTATGCAAAAAAACCAACCTTAGCCAAGCCTTCTTAGCACAGTTTGTTAAATGTTAATCGCGCTATGTTTTGTTTAATTATAATTTTAATAATTTATGTTCATATATATTTTACAAATATGCATTTGTCCTTTGATGGCAACGCCCATGTGCCTCACACACGTACGCAACATGTTGTATATAACCTTCAAGTGCAATAGCAACAGCAACAATAATAATAACAACAACAGACAACATTGAATTAATTTATCATCAAACCTAATCCGCTCATAATACGCATGTTTTCGCATTGTTTTTGACATTTATACTTTTTGGTTGTCAAAAATGTTTTCGCATCATTTTTAGTTAATAACTAAATTTATTTTATTTTATTTCTAACAGCAAAAAAGGTCGTTTGTCTTGTTGTGTTGAGCTAAGCTGAGCTGAGCATACATTTGGCATGATGACGATGAGTTGAAATTTTATAGCACAACTTTTTAATAATAAAAATGTTAAAAAAACATTTTAACTTTTTTTTTTTTGGCTAACTTTTTCAGTAATTAGTTAAAGTTGCTTTATCGCTTTCAATCTAAAATTGTACGCTTTACGTCGCGTCTGAATGAATCTGTCCGACCATGCATGCAAACTCAATGCTCCAATGCTAAGCTTTGTTCTCTCTTGTGAGATGCTTAACCCGTGAACGACCTGATTTCGAAAACAAAAGTTTGAATCACAAGCGGTTAATTTTTTTGTTGTTTTTTTTGTTTTGCTTTATTTTTGGCAACAACAGTTAAAGGTATCCTGTGGCCATTGTTGCCTTGCGGCCATTTTGTGTAATTATAAGAAGTATCTTTACGTTGCTTTGGCCTCTACGGCAGTGACTCTCTTGGGATAACTCGTTGATTCAGTTGGATTTACATTGTAATTTGATGGCTTCTTATTTTTGTATTTTTTGTTGTTGTTATTAATGCTGCTTTTTCAGACTAAGTTTATTCTTTTGAGTTTTACATATTTAATTAAATTGTAATTGATTTTGTTATACGAAGGCGAAGAAGAACTTTGCTTGTTTTTTGGTTGACTCTTGTTTTTTTTTTCGTGCCTGTTTCTTTTAATTTAATGCTGACTGAGTTATTCAATGTGCTGCGGAATTTGTTGGCACAGATTTTGATTTTGTGCTTGTTCTTGTCTTTTTTTTTTCCTTTGCTCAGGTGTGCTTTTTATTTTTTTTTGCCATTGATTTGGCTTCGTACAAGACCTGCGCATATAATTGAGTTGAGTGTGCGAAGGCGCGGTTAAGTTGTTGTAATTGGTTCATGTAAATGATGCGTCGTTTGCTTATATAAATTACACTGAAAAAAAAAGAAAAGAAAGAAAAGAATGAAAACAAAAATATAAATCAAAGTTTTTAATAAAGAAATGGAAATTGCTTTGAAATATTAGATGGCTAAGAATCGTATTACTTTTAATATTTATTCAGGCATATATTACACAAGCTTTTGCCTTATTTTTCCAACTATATTTAAAACAATTTTTCGTAATCAAAGCGTAAAGCTGAAAGCTTTTTTTATATTTTTTTGTAAGCTAAAAGGTTAAGCTGTCTTCCAAGAACCTTTAGCGCGCAGACAACAACATAACTTGGCTCAAAATCACTTCAAAAGCAAAACGCGTTTTTCAAATACCAAAGCGAAGAGTAAAACCGATGTTTAAAAATAACTTTCGCATGCCTTTTTACCTTTTGATATTTTTTTTCATTTTTTTCATTTTTTGTTTGCGGCTGCGAGTCATGGAAAATATTAACACGCTGCCATGTAGGAAATGCACAGTGCTGCAGGCTTTTGTTGTTGTGCCAAAAACAAAAAGAAGCTAAAATGAAAAAAAAAAACAAAAAAAAAAAAAAAATAAAGAAAGGTGCAAAAATTGCGTGGGTGTGTCGGCATGAATAAGCAACTTTATGCCAAGTGGCGAGAAAAAGAAAAAAAATTTTAAAATTCTACCATTTTCATTTCATTTTCACGCGAAAAAAAATCGACGCCAAAGCTGCCGAAATCAATTTCATTCGACGCCACCTTAAAAACAAAAAAAAAAAAAAAAGTCGATGTCGATGTCAGAGTGTTGTGACCCCCCAAAAGGGTTGTTTGCTGCTCAGCAGCTTGCTTGCGTAATATCATCAACACGTTAGTTGATTTTAACGCTTGCCTTAGTTTTTTTTTTTGTATATATATATATTTTTTTTTTATTTTTTAAACCTTTTACTTTCAGTCAAGTCACGACTTGCGACTTTTCCACTCGATTCAATCGAGCTCTGCTCTGCTGCCGTGTTGCTTATTAATTATTAATGCGGCTTGATTATATTCAATTTTTATCTGCTGTTTTACGAATTTGTGCTTCAAATCCCTATTCAGGTGACAACAACAACAACAACAACATTTAGATGGAAAACATACTTTGTTGCTACAATTAATGTTTATAAATATTTGTGTGTTTGCTGTGTGGCAGAGTAATATGTATCTGTATCTGTAACAGCTTGCTATATAATTCAAATCAATTAACAGTTGCTTGTCTTTAACAGTTTTAGGCCAGTTTATCTATCATTCTGTTCATTTGGTCTTGGCTGTCATACTTAAGTGAAGCTACCATCACATCGCATATTCATCACCTTTGCTCTACACTGCTCAGCTCAGCTCAGCTTTGGTCTTATGCAAAGCAAATTCCATTGCGACCGCTTGCCTTGTCTGCCAGCCTATTTGACACTCTTGTGTTGTGTGTCTTCTTTTCAGAACTGTTCTGATCTAATCTGTGACCATGTTGGTATATATAACCAAAAATACTAATGTGCTTGCAAATGCGCTTGTGCTGCCAAATTGTCCATTTGTAAGCAGCAAACCATCTATCTTTTGGTCAATTTTCATTTGCATATTTTCACATTTGTGTATTTCAATTCGTGAGGTTTTGCAATTTCGGTTCGGCACTTAAGCCAACAGATTGGCCAATGGCCTGTAGCAGTCGCCCTACCAAAATCATTGATTGTGATGCATGATTGGCAGAAATGGCACAAAGAGTCGGCCAATGGCCAACATGTTGTATGAAATTTTCTCAATTTTTGTTAGTTACTTAAATTTTTATGCCGAAGTCATTCATTTATTAGCACTTTAGTTTTTTTTTTTTTTTTGAATAATACTTTAACTAAAATGTTTTATTTTTTTTATATCTTTTCAGGTAAGCAAATAACTTTTACTTTCAAAATAGTTTGTGATTATGATGTCGGCTTTGGTAAGTCAGTCAATATTTCGATTAAAGTTGAAAATTAAGCGGCGGCTCAACTTTTAAGTTATCATAAATATGAGTTATTAACGCCTTAATAGACGCTTGACTTTAACAAATATAAATATTTAATTTTATATTTATTTATATACAATTTTTTTTTCTTACGCTTCGCTTGAGCCACTGTGTTGGCCTTTCTGCCGCCCGACGTGCGTTACCTTCGTGTTGTTGTTAAATTTTAAGTTGTTGTCAAAGGCGAGGCAAGTCAACAAGCATCGTCATTAGCTCAACTCAGCTTAATAATGATTGTTTTTTTTTTGTTTTTGTTGGTTGTTGTTTTTATCTTGCTCATAGAAATCAAGTTGACGGCGCCGCAGCATCAGCAATCAATGATGATGACAGCAAGCAATGCGTAATTTTCAGCTCAGTTGGCAGCTCAAGTTTACACCTTAAAATTGCTATTTACCGTTGTTGTTGTCGTCGTCGGCTTTGTTGCTAGTGTATTTTCCATGGGCTGTCAACGTCTGTGTAAATATTTACTCAACAGCTCAACTCAGTTCAGTTCGTTTTGGTTCGTTTTGTTTTTGTTTTTGCTTTGTGCGTGGTAATTGCAACTCGACTTGACTTTGTCGTTGCCGTTGACGCCGCCGCCGTCTTCGCTCTGTAATCATGAGTGTGTGTGTGTGTGTGGCTTATTGCAAAAATACTTTCAGCGTTTTCAGCGCTTTAATTAAGCGTATTGTTTGACTTTGACTGGTTTTTCTTCTGCTTTGTATACACACACAAACACACACACATAACGAGATTCGCATTGTGCATCATCATAAGTGATCAATGTCTTTTGGTTTTTCTCACTAATGCATTAATGCATGTAATAAATACCTCGTTTATGCAACAGTCTTAAACCGCTTTAATTCAAAACGCATGCCTAAACGACTTAAAGCGCTTTAACGTAGAACGATTTTGAATTGCCTTGCTCATTATGTTCTGAAAAAAATATTGTCAAACATTTTTAAAACACTATTTTGGCGTTATGCATACGTATTTTATTTCATATAGGTGATTTTCACAAATTGACCTATACTTTTGAAAAAGCATCATTTAATTTTACTCATATGGCAACACAGCAAATTGATAAGAAGAAAACCCAAGGAAAGAAAAATATGTGATTGAGATGATGGCGATTGTTATGCTCATATCATTCATCGATTTCATCATCAATGAAATCAAAACAATTGAAAAGTTAACGCTAATAAGTTGTTCCTGACAGATCTCCAACCGTTTTGAATAAGACCGTTTTAAAATCGCTCGCCGAAAATCCTCATATAAACCGTTTTGTGTTAAAGCGCATAATCGCATAACTGAGGCGTGGGACTTGTCGTTAATAAATAAATAATTGCTTTGAATTGTGAAATCTGCAACATTGTTTATATTGCCGTCAAATCAGATTTTTCAATTAATTTGTTCACATTTTTTTTTTGTCACTTAATTGAAGTATTTGAAGAAACAAGTATCTAAGTGTTTTAAAAAAAAAATGTAATGCATTTTATTTGTTTAAAACTTAAAATGTTATTAAAAACTTAATTTTAATAAAGTGTGTTGCAGTTGGGTGCTCAAGTCAGCGTCAAGTGTGCAGCAACCAACACAACTTCAAACTGATTCCGATAGATTACTTTGTATATAATTCGTTCGCCTCGTTGTCTCTCTCTCTCACCCCATCCCACCGTCTTTCAAGCATCTGAGTAAGACACAATTTTGCTTTTAAACGCAACTAATATGCCCGCCACTTAAAGTAACTTGCGCTCTTTTTATGCACTTTACTTGGAGTATTTTTTTTTCTTTTTCTCATTTTGTTTGTTTTCAACGCCCACGACATGCAAACAACGCAAAGATGCAAAGACATCGAAACAAAAAAAAAATATATAAATATATTTAAACAAAAAGTTGAAAGTTTTTTTTTTTACGCGGAATTTGCCCTTCACGTTGGTGTTGTTGTTATTGTTGTTAGTATTTACATTCAATGGGTTTCATATTTAGTTGCTTTAAGTAGTTTTTAATGAGTTTTTATCTAGTTTTTTTTTGTAACTTTTAGTTTCATTGATTGTGCTCGCATGTTGACAAGTGTTGACAGCGTTTTTTTACCTGACGCAAAGGTCAAAGGGCACAAGGCCATGTGACAAGTTGAAAGAGTCTCAAAGGATTTCTATGCGCATTAAAACCATGTGTCATAATCACGGCGAAAGTAGACTACTAGAAGAAGAAAAAAAACAGCTATTTAAGCAGCAGTCACGTGGGAATTTTGCTTTTGGGCAAATATGCATAAACAATTCTCAATGTCATAAAAATCGACATGAACGACAAAAAAAAAAAAAGCGGGCAATAAAGGAAGAAGTAAGCACATAAAAGTAGTACAAAAACAACCACTAAAAATATATAAAAATATAAAGCAAAACAATAAACAAGCTATAAAATGCTTCATGCTACATATTAATGCTTACATACTGACGATGGTGCTGGGGGGGGCAGAGCAGAGGCGGAGGTCACCATATCAGCGACGTTAGAAGCCTTTACCTTTTTTTTTTTTGGGGGATTTTTCTTTCAGGTTGTCAGGTTGTTTAACTAAATGACGGAAAATGCCATGAGTAAATGGCGGAAAAGCGCATGAAAAAATATGAAAAGCGCACACGTAAAATATTTAATAATAATAACATGTTATGCGACGCTTGTGGCCGAAGCGGTTGCAGACCTTTTTTGCTTTTCTTTTGGTCCTTTTTAAACATTTTTTTTTATTTTTTATTTTTGATGAAGCCAACAGTTGACCTTCATCGTCCAAATGCTGCCTTTGTGTAACATTTATACGATTCGATTTTTATACTCTTCATTTCACTTTTCGTTTCGTTTCATTTCTTTACTTCACTTTTCTTTCCTTTTGATTCGTTTTCTAAGCTTACGTTTATTTGTTCGCACCAACAACGAAAATGTGTTTTTTTTTTTTTTTTTGTTAAGGTGTCAGACATGTGCCAAGGCAAGCTGAAAGTGTTAAATAAGTTTTTGCTTTACACTTTTTTCCATTTCTCACTGCTGTTTGTCTTTTGTGTTGCCTGCATTGATTGATTTTTCGTTTGAGTGCGCCTTGTGGTATGCAAAGATTTGTTTGCTTTGTTGTACGATCTGCTGTTTAGTCAGTCTATCTGTCGGTCTGTTTGTTTGTTTGTCCCAGCGGACGAGAAAGGATTTTTGTTGTTGTTGTTGTTAGTTTATCAAAGATTGTAAGTTATTGTGTTGGCTTTGTTAGTTGTCATTTAGTTTGTTTGTATTTTGGTCGGAAACTTGTAGGGTTTTTAATGAAAGTTTGTAAAGTTTTTTGTTTTTGTTTTTTTTTTTTTTTTATTGTATTATAAAAGTTGGGTTGTTCTTTAAGGCAAAGCAAAGAAAAAACAACTGTTGAGGAAAAAAAAAAAGGAAGAAAAATTTTATAATTCAAATTCTATAAATTTCTAAGCGACATGTGTGCGAATTAACTAAGATAAATATTAAACAACGCTTATAAGGCAACCGCAACTTGTTATGCGTTTAAAGCGTCTTAATTGCGGTAACAAAATATTTATTTAAGCACATCTACACGCCGTCAAAAGATACTCCCAAGTGGCTTGAATATGTGTATTTGTGTGTGAGAAATAAGTACAATACAAATACGCACAACTTCCCTAAAGAGATTATGATGCTAAGGTAAATCGTGAAAAGGAGAGGGCAACAGAGAGTGAGAGAGAGGAAGCGTGTGAGAGATAAAGAAAATGCCGCAAATCTTTAAGCCTCTCGAGAAAATGCCATGCACAGTATGTGTGTGTGTGTGTGTGTGTGAGTGTGCGTGTTGTAATGACAAACGGCAGCGCACATAACTTTTAATTATATACGCATACATAACGCTGCGCCTCAAAGCATGCCACAAAAATTTGTTTTACCTTGTAATATAAGCAACAACAACAACAAGAACAACAGCAATGACAAAGACGATCTCTTGCTTGCTTGGCGGCAAGTGTCTTTCTAAACAAAACAGTCAAAACAGTTGCAAAAATCTTCAGATAATTCAACTCAAGTGTTGAAAGCTAAAACTTTTTGCTACTTATTTTACTTAGTGTGTGTGTATACATCTGTATCTGTTTGCAGGTGAGTGTGTTTTTTTTTTTGCAAAATCCTATGCTTACAGCTCGAAAGCTCTAAGCATCTTAAATACTACATAATGCTCTCAAGGTGTATGACATACCAAAAACCAATATAGCAAAAGTGTTGTTTCAGAAATTTACCGTTGTTGATGTTGTTATTGTTGTTAGTTGTTCTTGGAACGTAACTGTATTGGCAAAAACGTAACGAAAATAAACGAACTCGAAGCGACTTAAGTAAGAATGAAGATTACGTCATCAGTATATTGTCAACAACCCCCAAAAAAACCTCAGACGGCACAACGGCGGCAATGTTATCGTCATTGTTGTTGTTGTTGTCATCATCATAGAGATTAAACAACTTTGAATAATAATAAAGAAATGTGAAAATCAAAAATGAAAATGAGGTAAAGTCACTATTGTCAATTTTATGTTTACAACAATGATAATGGCAAACAAAAATACAAAAAGAAATACAAATAACATTCGAGAGTAAAGAAAAACTTAAGGAAAACAACAGTTAATAAAGTTGTAGGGCAAAAGGAATGTTTGTGGCAAAATATTGAAATGTTGAAAAGACTACAACAATAATAATAAATATTTCAATGTTGATGCCAGTGTTGATGGCGTTGGTGAGGGTGACGCCAATAAGTCTGGACGACAATGCCAACGACGATGACAGCAACAGCGACAGTGACAACAACAAGGCAAAACGTTAAAGTTGTAGTTGACAAAAAGTCGAAAAAAAAAATCAAATAAACAAATGGCAAACGTAACACAAACTGATGTACCAAATACGTCGCTGGTACGCCCTGAAGTAGGCAATGCTAAGTGTGATAAGTTGGCAACAACCAACCGACCAATCAACCCCTCTGACGATTGTACGATTTGTTTGTGTGTGTATACCCAAAAGCAAATCACTCACACCAAACAAAAAATCTAGCAGGAATATAAAAAAATCAAACAGCACACATATACACCCGTGTTCGAAATAATAAGAACAAGAGATGTACAAACTAAATTCACACTAAAGTGTTGCTAAATGTTCAGTTAAATTTCATCTAGAGGAAGGGGGGGTTCAACGAATATCTCACATGAACTTTTTAGTCCATTAATTTTTTATATTTATTTTTTTCAAGATTTTAAGCAAAATTTCATGTGATATACAGAAGGAAGGGTTCGTCAAAATCTCACTAAATCTCACCAAGAATCTGAAGTGGGTCCAAATTTCAAGAAAACAACCTAACGTAGTTTATGGACGTCTCCAAAGATGAAAAGTTTAATGATAGCAAACTGTAAAGTTCCACTTGAGCTCTTAAATTTAATATCAAGTCATCCTCTCTTATGATATTTTACACACCGTCCTTTTTCCCTACTAAATTTAATAAAGTTGCTAGTACAACAGAAAAAGAACAACCAAAAATTCTGTCCTTGAGCATATTTGAAGCTTCACAGATGTATTATTAAATAATTAAATTGATATATTGTTATACATTTTGTTTTTAATAATATTATAAGACGAATTAAGTTTTCACATCTGTTGTTCTTATTATTTTGAACACGTCTGTACATATATACACAAACATACATGCGTAGTATCGCAATTTCGAAAAGTTTCTACCACGTGCTGTTCATCTCGTAAAATAGCATTTCGGAGCGTAGCGCAACAACAAACCAGACAACAACTACAACAACAATCAGACACGCAAAGTTTGCTTCCTTTGCTTTTTCTTATACATTTCATACACTTCTCTCTTTCAATTCCGTTGATGCTTTTCTTTATTTTCTTTTTTTTTTTTTCCTACTGACATTCCCCCTTTTTTCTTTTCTTGCTTTTTCACCCTCTTTCTTCTTCTTCTTATTCTTATGTCATTTTTGTATTTCGAACTAATTTTTTACGTTTAAAGCAGCTCGTAACAGTTGCCGCTTGGCATTTACGAGATTTACTACGTTTATGTTTTCATCTCTTTCGTTCCTTATATGCCGAAAAAATTCGGTGATTTTTGTTGTTGTATTTTTCTTTCGGATTTTTATGCCTTTAGCTTTTGCTTGTCGTATTGGAGTGGCATGTGACATATTTAAATAAAGTTTACTTCTCTTTTTTTTCGTTTCCTTATAAGAGTGCAGCGTCAAATAAATGTCGTCTGGTCTGACTTCGAGCAGGTTCATTGCCGTCGTTTTATTGCGCTCGTAAAATAGAGGAACGCGCATAAAAAAAGAAGAAGATATAGTGAAAATAACAGTAATTGGCGCATGCGAGTTATGTTGAAATTATGCCGAAAGTATGCATTGAAATTATTATTATTGATACAACAGTGGGAAAACCCGCGTGACCAAAATCCATAAATTTCGACAATTGTATTGACATTCAGCATTTGTAGGTTGATTAACTAACTTGTTGTTTGGAGATTTGATTTGTGTTAGACAGATTTGAATATGTTCTATAAGTATAATAAAATATCATGTTTTTATTGAACTCAGAAACATTTTTTATAAATAAATTCAAAACAGAGTTGAGTTGCTCAAAAAAGGTTAATGGAGAACAAAATCAGAATTAATAGAAAGTTCATTCGAAACAGTTTTTGAAAATTCAATTTCCATTATTTTTTCCGAGATTTTACTGTACTTGGTCACAATGCTAGTTTTGTGTGTAAACAGAAAGATTTCTGTGAGAAATCGCAATATAGATTTTATTTGACATTAACATGGTAAGATTTTCGCCAATAAAAATAAACTTCTGTTTACCTTTGTAATTTACTTAATACTTTTTTTCCTCTTTCCTTGATGAGTCTTATTTTGCTGCTACTTTTCCATTGATGACTCTTATTATCACTACTTAAGCTTTTATGGTGCACAAGTAGCAACATTTATCAACCGAAGTGACTCACTTTAAGTGCCAAATACAAACGAAGCAAACTTTATGACTGCATAAATTACAACAAAATCACCGAAAATAAACACACGCTACAGTTTGTTAAACATTTTATGTGACTCGACACGACTCGAGTTACCAAAGCAGCAAAGAATATAATATATTATAATGCGCATACAGTTCAATGCAATTTACAAAAAAAAATATATATATGTATATCTCAAACAAAACCGAAAAACTTCATTCTAAAAGCATGTAACGTATGCAGAACAGCACGTGCCTGCCTTGATGCAAAACAAACCCATTCAACATAAAAAAAAAGAAAATAATATGTGCACATTTCAATAAACATTTCAAATGATTGATTTTGAAATAAAAAGTAACAATATCCGTTTTTTTTTTTTTTGCTAAAAAAAATTGTAAGCATGGCCAGAAGAACATTGTGAATATATTTTATATAAATTTAATGGCGCATAAGAGAAATATCAAAATAAACGAGCCTTTTTAAAGCAAATTATTACTAATACGCCATGTGGTTGCATATCAACTCACGCATCTAGTACGGCTTGGAACGGAACAGAATGGTCTGACTTTGTGTGGTTGTCGATTGTTGTTGCTTGTTATTGTTGTTGTGTTCACCTTGGCTGTCAGTCAAGGTTTATCCTAACACATTGTACCTTTCATGCCTATGCCCGTTTCCTGTTTGTATGCTCAACCATTGATTGCGACGCTTTTACCCATTACTCAACTTCACCACACACACACTTTCACACTCACGCTGCTCTACTTGTTCGCCAACCATTTCGTGCGTGCGTGCGTGCGTGTCTTTTTCTTCCGTTGCGTTTTAGTTTCCTTACATAAAGTGATATTGCTTTAGTATATCTCACTTGCTCGTACATTCATTCATTGGTTGGAGCATGTTTTCCTATGTGCTGTGCATTCAAATTTTATGCGTGCCTTTTTGCGTGCGTGCTTTTATTTCTCTCTGTGTGTAGGTGTGTCTGTGTGATCAATTCTAACGACGTTTAATTGTATACTCATCGTATATATGTTATATTTGAGTGTATTGCAGTTGTACGTGTTTGTTTGCTTGGCTGTGTTCATGTGTATTTTAAACATTTTTCAGGCAGAAAGGACACGTTTACCTTGCCTATTTGATGAGTGTCGGTAATTTAGTATTTTTGCTTCGTTGTTTGTTGTTTTTTTTGTGACAACTTTGACATGAAATTGCAATTTGATAGGCGCATTTGAAAGGTCTAAAAATGACAATAAGGTTTAAGGTTTCTTTTTTTGGAATTTGTCATTTTTTTTTGTATTTAAAAGATATGCTTTCAAAACATAATTAGATTAGTTACGGCCTTGTATAATAAAACGCATAAAAATGTGTTTGTATTAATTTATCAGAGTCTAAGCAAATTTTACGCTTTTTGTGTGAAAAAGTTGTTTGCAAACATAAATCAAATTAGTATTAAAAATTAATAATTTTTTTAATGATAGTTTGTAGAACTTTTTCAACGCTTGTTTGTTTGCAGAAAGAAAAAAAATAATATAAATATTTTCATTCAAGTGCGAAACTGTCGCAAGAGCAAAGCGATATTTTTTGTCGGCATTTTTTACATTATTTAAATTTTAAATAACATTTTTTTCTCTCTTATTCTTTTTTTTTTGTCGTTTTCTTCGTTTCCAATAAACTTGTTTAAAATTCCAAAGTTGATTTTTGATTTTTGTTTTTCTTTTTTGTTGTTGTTTTACTTTGACTTTAATGTTAACATTTTTTGCTTGATTGATTTTGTTGTTAGTCGCTTTTGGCTCTTGTTTCGTTTGAACTTTGATTGATTGTTGTTATGTTATGTGATTTCAAGTTCAAGTGCTTAAATCTGACATGATTTTTATTATTTTTTTTTTAACTTTATCGATAGACAGACAAACGGATTTAAATATACGCACACACGTGCATAATGAATTGTTGTTCTACTTTTAATGTGCACAAAATTAATTTTATTTGATTTCAAATAAAAACAAAAAAAAAAGTCTTTATAATTAATTGACAGTTTTAATTTTTTTTTTGTTTTGTTTGTGTTCTTTTATTTAATTGTCTCGCGCTTTTGGGTGTTTTGTTATGTTAATGAGATAGTTTGGTTTTTTTTTTTTTGTGTTTTACTATTCTAAGTGTTATTTAGTTACTTCATTATAACGACGGGAAGTTTGTCTTTTCATCGTTGATTGATAAGGTTTTCAAGTGTGTGTGAACTATTTAAATAAGACAATTTTTTATTTGTTTTTCTTGAAAAAAAAAAAATACTATTAAATTTTGAATATTTATTTATTTTTTGCGGCAACTTTGAGCAACTTAATTTTTGAAGTTGCCATGTTGTATGAATGAATGCTATGACAAGTAAAGCCATTAGGTAAACTTCAAGCTCTGTTTGAAACTGCAATTAATAAACAATCTACGCTTTGACTTGATGTGCTGATATGCTGTCCAGCTGCAAAACATATTTCAACGTCAAAATAGAAAAAAATACAAAAAAATCATACATTGCGAAATAGATACTTTTGATGTGTGTTTTTGATACTTTGACATTTTCGTATGAAAAAAAAAAATTGTTAAAAAAGAAATCATTTTTTTTTTGAAACACTTCAACTATGTTAGCGCTTGAATTGACTTGTTGAAGGCGGTCTTAAATGCCTGAATAATTTTTTTTTATGTGTTAGTTTTTCAAGTCGTTTTATTACTACTTATGTATATTTATGCAAGCCAACGAGAGCAATGCGAATTTGCTAACGTGTGCAAATATTTTACACTTTAAAAACAATAGCAATCCAGAGACACCTTCGCTTTCATTCAGATAGACAAAAAATTAAATCACAGATGCAAAAATAATTTGGCTTAAAATCACAATTTATAATGTGGCGTGGCGCGTTGTGACTTTGCTTGGCTTGGCTTGGCTTGAGTTGGCATCGTCTGTGGTATTTTATGCGATACACATAACTCTATCTATTTATACTCAACCGGGGAATTTGTTCGACGCTTTATTTATGCCGTTATCTGCACACAATTATACTCGAATGTGTATTTTTCCACGCTACGCTTGAAATTTACAACAGACAAAAGTTTTTTTGGTGATATTTTTCCACTATTTTTGTTAGTTTTTTTCTTCTTCTTTAATTTTCTTTGTTGTTGTTGCTTTTGTCTGTAATTCAAGTAGAAAGTAACTCAGTTTCAGACACGAAAATTGTCGCTGACTTTGTCAATGTTGTTTTTGTTGTTGCATATACAATACAAGTCCAAGTCTTTTCTCAAAATTGCAGTCAAAAGAGCTTTGCTTTTTTCTAATCTATGCCGCTATGTTGTATCTATCAACTGTTTGAGTCAGCATTAAATTTCACTTTTGTTTATTTTTGTTTTTACTTTTATATGGAAAAAAAACTGAATTTATTTAATTTACTTATTTAAGCTGCAATTACATGTGATTTTTTGTTTTGTAGTTGATTTTTTTTTTTTTATTACATTTCAAAGTTATTTTATATGCCGTATTGTTTTTTTTAATAAGCTCTTAGTAGCTTAAATTAAATTAAATAAAAAATTGCTTTACTTGCTTATTTGAATTTGAATATTTAATGACATTTCTCTGTTATGCAAGCCTCATTTCACTAATGAAACACATTTGAGCAAACATTAACTGAAATTAAAATTGCTTATCAACTATCAACTATGCGCATTAAATATTCGCAATGAAGCTTAATTGAATATGCGATAATTGATAGTGACAGCGACAGTGATGGCGAAAATATGCCAACGGAATTTGGCCAATTGGCGGCATAACTGCATTAAGTCATATTACTAATTAAATATGTTGAACTGTTTTTTTTTTTTTTTTTTGTTTTGTTTATTTTGTAAATGTTAATGACAATTATTATCAGAAAACAAAAAGAATATAATTGATATGACAAATGTGCGCATAACTATAAATTAAATATTGCGTGGTCATATTCTATAAATTTTTAATTGTTTATAATGTTATAAATCTGTAAAAATCAAAGCATTAAATATTCGTCATTAATTTTATGTGCTCTTCAATTGTTTATTCGACGCTTTTACTACTGTTAACAAACTCAAGTAAATCTCAGAGCAAAAGTTAAACCCGCTATCATTATAGGTTGCTGGTTGGTTAGCTGCGGGAGTGGAAGGTATGTATTACTAAATACAACTTTGACAATAATCAATGTCAGACCGCAATGAATTTAACCGCCATAAAGATAATGAGTGACAGCTGCTTGTCAAGTCATAAATCCACTCAGGCGCACGAGAAAAAAAAAAAACAAAAACAAAAATCAAATGAACTTAAATATAGAGTGGCACAAGTAGCATGAAGTAATCCACTGGTCGAGCGACTAAAAAGGCGTTTGAATGTTTTTCTGTGAGTGTGAGTGAGTAAGGGAGAGAGAGAGAGAGAGAGAGAGAACGCATGAGTAAGTGTCGAGCACTTTGAAGGCGTCAATTGTCGTCGCCTTCGTTTGCGCTTAAAAATTTGAAGTAAATAATTATTATTTTGGGCATGTTGATGATCATGATAATGATTATAATAATTATAAAGTTAAGCATGGCTTTTGAACATTTATTGTTAGTTGTTATTGTTGGCGCTCACGCACGCACGCTGGCACGGACGCACTCAATTTGTGCTTGCTGTCAAATTAGTTGTCAAATTTTTAAATTGTGTACTTTAAATCATGAATGCTTAATTTTTTTTGGTTTTTGAATTCAATTTTTTGTTTGTTGGTGCTAAAGTTGGTAACATTATATGTATTTATAGACCATGCGTTACATGTCATTTGTAGTTCGACCGACCGCCTGCTAATGTTCTAATTACGTGGGCGCGTGGCACTTGTACGCATATCGGAAAGCGCAATCTTATATAATATTTATGACTCGCGTAGTGAATATCTATTTTACTCGTATTTTGTTTTCTATTATGTTTGCTTGTTTTCTTTTTGGACATTTTGATTTGATTAAGGCAACGTGTTATGCATGTCTGAGCAAGTCTGATTACTCATTGAACTTTATAGGCAGACGACATGCGTGACATGACAATTTGAAAATTATTTGAATTTTTTTTTTTTATATTTTAACATTTTATTGATTTTTTTTGATAACAATTAAAGCGTTTATTGCAACAAAGATATTTCAAATCAAACCAAATTTTGTATCAATAAAGTCTCGCTTAAGGTTATATTATACAAGCATAAAATCATGAACTTCTTTTCGATTAAACATTTTTTAAATTGCATTATTTTTCCACTCATTAGTTTGTCTTCATCTGAGTTAATCTTTGAATGTCATCGCATGATTTTTTTGACTTTAAATACAAAAAAAAAATAAATGAGTTAATTTTCTGTGCTACTAAAACAATCAAAGCAATTATTGTAAACATTCAACTTAAGATATAATTTTTTTCAAAGCAAGGTTAAAATTATACAAAATTGTCTTCCAATCATTGTCAAATCGTAACGCAAAACCATAAAATGTCAAAAATTGTTATAAAATGCATTAAATTGATTTTTAATTTTTTTTTGACACTACTGTTGTCTTCACACAAATAAAGTTATTTCAAATCAACAAATTAACGCAAAAAAAAAAAAAAAAAAATCCACTAAGCAAACAACGTCATAAAAATTGCTAATCAAAATCGCGTTTATGAGTTGCTTCATTAGGCAACTATTTAAATGCTTAATTTTGAATATTTTTATTAAATTGAAAGGCATTTTTGCGTTTTGCTTTTATTTCTTTTTTACTCTTTTTTTCGCCAAATTTAATAATTAAATGTTAAAATATTTTAATAGTTCTAAAAGCTTGTTTACGAAGTTAATGTGAAAATGGTTTACTTTAACTGCCCACTGCACTTAAACTGGTTTTTTATTGCACAGATACTTGCCACGCCTTCTGTCTGTGACAGTAAAACAAGTTATTGTCGTCAAGATTAATGAGGTCTCGTTTTTGACATATTAATTGAATTTATATATTTAACACATGCGAAATTAATGCAAACCAGCACATACAGATACATTTGCCAGCCCACTATAGACTGCAGTTTTACCTGTGCATTTACTTCTATGGCCAATAAAATTTATTGCTTGCTTGTATTATATATAAACAATTTTTATCTAGTTCAAAAATATTCGATAGAAAACAAAAGTCTAATCAGTTTTTTGTTTGTATATTAGGAAATAAGCAATAAAAACAACAACAAAAATAGTGACAATTTAAAACAAAAAAAAAAAAAAAAAACAATCTTTAATTAAGCGCTTTGATTTTTATAATGGTTTTTATATGCTTTAATTACCTTAACTAATTTTATAATACAAAATGTTTTCGAAGCGAATATTTATTGATTTTTATTCTCTCTCTCTTTTATTGCAGGTAAGACAACAAAACACAAACAAAAGCATTGTGGAATTCAAACTAATTTTCAAATGAAAGTGCTTTGTTTAAATATTGTGTGATATCATAATAAAAAATTAAGTAGAAAAAAAAAAAAACTGCGCTGAGATTCCAATCCTGAAAAAAGTCGCAAGGTAAGCGAGTTTTTGCTGCTTTGATTCGTTGGCAAAAACGATGCGATTTGATTTGTTTTATGTGTTATGCTACGTAATACTTCATGCATATTCATATATCAAATCATCTACGTTGCTTTTACTTCTCGTTTCTGATGAGTCTTTGATTAAAAGCTTTCAAATTGTGGGAGTATTTTGTGTTATGAATTGAGTTGAGATAGAAATATTTAATACAAGATTTTTTTTTGTACGTTTCTCTTTAAAAAATTAGTATGTTTAACAAAAAAAAAAAGAATTGCAACGAATAATTTGCGTTTTTGATAATTAATTTGATTTTTTAATAAAAAAAATGCTGTAAAAATTTAAGTAAAATTCGTAAAAATGTAAAAATTGGAACAAAAATTAAAACTATTTAATGTTTTAACTATATTTTAAATAAATTGACTGAAGAAAGAACGATTCGGAGAAATCAACATGTTGTTGGCCTTATCATCATTTTTGCGTATTTCATGGGTTCGCATCCACGCCACTGAAACCACTCTATGCCTCTGCAACTATATTCTGTTATGTATTCACCAGTAAGTTTGCTGTAAAAAAAAAAATGATAAATAATAGTTTAAAAATAATCTAACCAAATTTGGAAAAATCGTACCTATAATTGCAATTTTTGTGCCACCATGCACCTTTATCAGTTTCTGCACAGTTACGGTGACTTTCATCATTGTCTCTGTCGTACGTGGTGAATTTTGCGCCTTTGTGATATTCTAAGGAATCGCCAGCATTGCCAGTATATTTTCCCAAAGTTGTCAAAGCATATGCGTGGCTTTCGTCATCAATTCCAAATTGATCATATGAAGCGTATGCCGAAAGTTTTTGAAAATTTTCCAATTCAACTTTTAATTCATGGCATTGTAACTTGGTGATTTGGTGTAACTTTTCTAGTCCCATGATGAAATTTCCAGTAATGTCGCCAAAGCCCTCACGGAAGGCAGCCCAATTGCGCTCGAAACCAACAGTTGCATCAACACGGCGAAGTATAACCATCCAATTATCCGAGTCGCAGTATACGTGGAAGGGAGCCAAACTAGAACCGGGTATTTCTATTAGAAATACTCCCGTTTGGCCCCTTGCTGCTTCGGCACAGGTTTTGGGTAGTTTCGTTTGGTTTGAGACAATTTCTTTAGTTTTAAGTTCATTTACAAATGAGGTTAAACTGAAAAGTTTTATGTTTTAAATCAAGTTTGTAAATTTTCTATTTAGGCAATTTACGTGGTTGTCATGTTGTGCGCTTGAACGGTTGCAGTTGTTAAATTTTCCTTTGCTGTTTTCAGTTCGTTTAAAAGTATTTGGTTTTCCTTTGTAATCGTGTTGTCGTGTTCTTTGACATAGCTTTTCAACTCATCCATAAATAAGTTTAATCTTAATGGGTATAGCATGGTTTTAAGTTGGTTGTAAATATGTATGTACACATTCAACTCACCTATCTGACATGACTTTCTCGTTCGCAGCAAATTTTTTTGTCAGCATATCTTGAACTGGTTCGGAAATAGTTGCGTTTGTCTTAAATTTGTGGTTGAAGTGCATCGATAAGGGCTTTAAATCCTCTTGGATTTGATCCAAACTAGAATATGAGCGTTTGTTTTTTAATATATTTGGAAACCATGTTAAACTCGCTTACCTTGTTGACACCATGTCAATATTGTCTGCCAGAGCAGTACAGTTTTCTCTTTCGATTGTCAATTTTTCAATTTTTTGTCTACAAGTAAAAACGATTATTTTTTTTTTTTATTTTGAGTGAAAATATTTAGTCTGTCATAAAGTATTTACGTTAAATTCAAAATTTCTCCTTTTAAACGAAAATTTTCATTTCTCAAGTCTGCGTTTTCAATTCCTAATTTAATATACTCTTGTTCGATTTTTATGTATTCTTCGATAGGTTTTGATGAGACTTGTACAACAACACTGATTAGGAAGATTAACGAAAACTTCAAACACAATTCCATTTTTGACCGAGTACTTGCAAATCGTGTGCCTTCGAGCGAATTAAAATTTAAACTGAAGCTTTGTTTTAAATTTCGAATTTTTATAAGAATTTTTACTCAAGCTGCTCTTATCGTCATTCCGGTAAACAAAAGAATTTTTTATTTTTTATTTTTATTCTGAATACAACAAAATCGGTTTTGTTGGTTTGTGCACAATTGAATCAAATTCTGTATAAAAATAAATTTATACATATAAACGGTTACTGAAGATTATGCCTAGCAACACAGTTCCATCATCACTTCAAACCGTGATTCAGTCAATAAAATTGTTGTTGGGCTTCCGATGTCTCAGAAGTCGTTCTATTGGAAAAGTTTTTTATCAGCTATTCATTCCATATTTATTCAAGAAAATAAATTATATACTGCTGGTTGCGGTCAACCACTTTCATTTTCATGACATAGTCTGAAAATATGTGTTTTTGCGATTAAAATTTATTCGTACTTATTTCACAGTTTAAGGATCCAGCATTAGTACATAAGGTTTAAATTATATTTTTAATTGTTATTTAATTTTTTGTTATGATCAATTTGATAATGTCTTATGCATTTATAAGTTCAAAATAATTTAATTTAAATGACTTGTCTTTATGTATGATTGTTGGAAGACCATTTAACATTTATGTAGTTATGTAGTCGATTAAAATATAGTTTCACGCTTCTATATTAAATTGAGAATTGTAAAAATCGGTTTCTACAAGCTCACATTGACAGCTGTTTTCGCTTTGTATACGCCAGCATATCAAACTGTTGCTTTTATATAGTTTTGACAGCAACAAGTCAAGTTGGCATACTTCAAATGCTCAAATCTTGTATAAAAATCTGCGTAGGTTGTGAGCTTTTATGTAAGCAGCGAAAAAAAAATAACAACTCAAATAACATTTTTTGACATTTTGAAAAGTTGCCGCGTTTGTCGATCTTTTCTACCGAAATAGAGCACGTTTTGTTTTTTTTTTTTTTCTTCTTTGTTAATTTCGATTTGGTTAAGCGGCTTACATTTTTTCTTTTTTTTGTATTTTCTATTATGATTTAGATATTTTTAATCAAAGTATATTTGCCTGTTAAAGTTAAAGGTTAATACATAAAAGTTCGATCGAAAGAGAAACAAATTTGCGAAAAGTAAGGAATAAAAAAAAGATATTGACAAACGATTTAAGATGAAATAGGTTTGATCAAATTGCTGTGTTAATGTAAGCAATGAAGTTTGAAACAATTGCTTTATGACAGACACTTGTTCTTTGAAATAAACTCAAGCACTTCATTACTTTAAAAGTAACTTATGAAAATCAAAAAAACTGTGGAAAAAAATGTGTGTTTTAAAACTTAGCTGTGTACATAAATGTATACATATATTCATGTTGTTTCATTAGTCTTTCATTTGAGACATTCTCATGTCATATGAATAACATGTGCGGCACTTTTATTAAAGAAAAACATTATTAATGAAACTCCACTTGAGCGGCAGACAACTCCACAGCATTTGTGTAAAGTTTTCTTTTTTTTTTGTATATCATTGCATATGCAGAGCGCCGTGCCATGACAGGCACGATGTGACACACCCCTTTTGTCTGTGTTCGTGTCGGCTACTGAGGCCAATGTGTATGCACAAGTGATGCATGCAACATATGCTTGACTGAAACTGCTGTTGGTGGCTGGCGTCAGCTGCACTTGAAATGTACATAATGCTTTCAAAGTGAAGAACACAAATATCAGAAAAAAAAACACCAAGAAACAGATAAAAATTTATTTGCTCTATAGTGACCAAAAGCAACAACAAAATTACAACCGCAAAGTTTAATTGAAGCGTAAAAAAAAAAAAAAATGAATAAATAAAACTGAAAAAAGAAAGCTAATGAAAGCGAAACTGTCGATTTTATTTGTTGCCATGTCGTATTCTTTTTGTTGGCAATCACGGAAGTTGAGGTCGCAAATAAAGATGCGCAAATAGATGCGAATAAGTCTTATTAATCTCAATCGAAGTTTACTTTTAAAAGAACTGTCGATGTGTTTGTGCAGCAAGTCTTTTTTGCTTTTAAATATTTGTTGTATTCAGGAGTGATTTCCTTTGCCACTTCGCTTCAAGTATGTATCAATGTGCGTCGCTTATCTATAATATAATAATTCTGTATGAATGCAGGCTTTTGTATTGAAGTGTATCGTGAATTGTGATAAATGGCACGCATACACACACATAATGTTTATATACACAGATGTGCGCTTAGGCATTTATCAACTCAACTGGCATGCGTGATTGCACGCTGATTTGAACGTTTTAATTATTAATTTTATGTTGTTATTGAAGAAAGACTTTACACATTGACGTAATATTTATAAAATGCGGAAACACTTTTTTGAATACTTCAATTAGCGCAATTTTTTTTCTATATATTTTCACTTCACAAGAGCGGCAAAGAAAATGTTCCATTACTGGCTCGAAATCGAACTTTAGAATCACAACTTTTTTTTTTCCAAAATAAAACGAAATATTGTTGAGTTTTTAAATCTCGGTTGCATAAACCTTATAAGACCGCTTAACCAATTTCACCAAGCCACACATGGCTGTTGAAATTCACGCGTTTTGATAAATGCCTCTCAAGAGGCGTGTCGGACTAACCCAACTATAATGTGTGTGAGTGTGAGTGTGTGGCTTGGCAACAACAAAGAATGAGTATAACTATAATGTTGTTGCTGATAATGTTGGTGACGATGATGACGATGATCTGGACAGCATGAGCCTCAGCCTGAGGCGATGCCAAAAGCATGCCCCGAGCATTACAAGCTGTGCTCTACTTCACAGCACGAAAAAAGTTGTGGATTACATGACTGTGTAGACGACAAGGACAACGACAACACTGATGACGTTGACGTTCAGTACAATACAAAAGAGAGTTGAGCCAAAAAAAAAACTAAAGGACAATGATAAATCTGCTGAATGTTCAAACAACAACTCGCCAACGCTAAGCTCAACATAGCCTTGGCTTAGAGCCCTGTTGCATGCGTGGGAATATGACTGAGTGAGATGGCAAAAAAAAAAAAAAATTGTTTTTGTTAGGATTGTGTGGTATTGCATAAACAGCACTCACAACTACGGATATAAACATATACCCCCCTTAAGGGTTAACATACACTCACTTTTTGTTTTTTTTTTTTTGGTTAAATTCTGTCATTTTTTTCGATATTGCATTGCACAAGTCGGCCAGTTGGCCATTGGCTTTTGTAAGCTAATTGTGTGCACTGAAAAAAAATTTGTTTAATATTTGTTTTTTTCCTTGCGTATTTGATCAATGCTGTCGCTTGTACGCATATGCGACTTTTATTAATTATTCATGCATGAATGAGCATATCAGATAAATGAGAAAAGAATGTTTTCTCTAGCAATTCTTCACAATTTAACAAATTAGCATGCCATGTTGCGTGTTTTTCATATTTTTGGAAAGATTTTTCACTCATTGAGTACAAAAAAAAAAAGAAATAAAATATAAAAAAAATGAGCGACAACTTTGCTGCGATTTATTTAAGTTGTCATTAGTTGACTTCTCGCACTATTTTGCTTGTTTACTTAAACAGTTTTGATCCATGCCGATGGCATATACTCATATCAACTCACACACACACACACACACACTTCGATTCGGTTAACCATGAAAATTGATTGCCGGCAACAGCTGAACGTGTTTTCATTTTCGATATACTATTTACTACTCGACTTGTATCAACAACTAAATGTGAGCTTTTTATTTTTTATGCTCGTACACAATTTTTTTTTATCTGATTTTTTTTTTTTATTTTTATATTGCCGGAAGCAAAATGTTATATATTTTTATGATATTATTTTTTTTTCGTGTTGCTCTTGTTTGAGTTTATTTTTTAAGAGAGAAGTACCAAGCAACGCAAAAAAAATTAAATAATACAAAAAATATATGTATATATAAATGACAATTTAGCAGTTTTTAAAATCAAAATAATATTTATTTTATTTTGTCAAACAAAAAAATAAAAAAACAAGACAAAGATATAAAAAAATAATACTTGTATATTCATCTGACTTCGCGTGCATTAAGTTGTCTCAGCGATGCGTCTATGTGTGTTTGATGTGCTTGCATGCGTGTGTGAGTCTGTCTGTCTGTCTTTCTATGCTAAGACAACAAACAATTTAATGATGTATGGCATACGTGAAGAAAATTAGTTCATTGTTGTCCGAAACCTGTCAAATGTCAAGACATTTAACGCAGTGGGAGAGTGTGAGATTAGACGTTTCTAAGTGTTTAATGCGTGCAAGCAACAGACGTCAGTATCATGTTAGAAATTTCTATGAAAATGGAAGGGAAGCAAAAATTAAACACGGAATTTCATGTATGTTGATAGTATGGCGAATGATTTAAACTATTGATAACAAAAAGTGCTGAGTTTATATTACCCCATGACAAAAAACAAAAAAAACATTAGAACAACGTTTGAATTCTGCATTGAATGTTCACTATTCATAGAAAATAAACTTAAGAAGAGCAAAAAAAGAAAACAACAGTTCATGCCTGCTTCGACTCCTCCGCTTCAAAACTATCAACATCAATAGCTTAATAGATCTATGAACATATGAGGTAAGCTTACATGTATACGTAGAATTTGACCTCATTCCTTTTAGCGTCTAAAGCGAGCAATACATTGCGGTGTGAAGCCATTGAAAAGGCAACCTTTTGCACTTGGTTCTTATACATATACATATATGGTACACTTACAGCACACAACTTATTTCGCATTTAGTATGTGCTTAGATACACCAACGCCATTGATAGACATTTACTATTCACACGTACAGCTAATATTGTTGGCTAGTAAGGTGAGCAAGCAAGAGCACAAGAACAACGAACGAACACTTGAAACACTAATCCTGTTTCTTCATTTAAGTAATTAAGCAGATTATGGTACCATGTTGTACAGTGTTCTGTGTGTGTGTGTGTGCGCAATAGTTTATAATAGATAAAATATGAAAGTAATCATAAAGCTTAGTTTGTGCTCTGGCATATTGCAAAACTTTGAACAGCTTATATGGCATGCCATGGAGAGTCCATGTATGAATGAATGAATGAATGGATAATTGGCTAATGTGCAATAAATTCACTTATAGTAACATTACACATTTGAAACTTAACAGATTTGCACTTTGGCAGCTGCATGGTTTTCACATTGCCAACGAAATGCTGTCAGCTGCATGCTAGTGCAAGTAATATCCGTATCTTTGTCTATGCCTGTGTCAGTATCTATGAATGCCAATCAAGTCATTTACTTGTTTATTTGCTCTAGATAATTTTTTCATTAATACAAGTTTCAAAGCAACTTTCGTCTTTCTACATGTTGTGTGTGTGTGTGTGTGAACTCTTATCAAAGCATCATTTTGCACGCATCATGCCTGTGGTGAGTCAATAACAACAACGCGGTCAATTAAGCTGCAATTCAAACTAAAGTCAGCTAGCATAAAATATCAATGCCTGCGGCATCAGTATTGCGCTTAGAGTTAGATACTTGTACATATTGTGTCTATAAGATACATTTATTGTTTATTTGGCTTGCCAACACTTTTGACAGCAACAACAATAACACACTCTGACACGCACATATAGACGATGTTGACGCATTTACTTTTGTTTTGTATATGCACAGCTTTTATTTTTATTTCGATGTCGTTGTGCCACCGCAAGTCACTCATTATGCTCGCCTTTGTTATGCTATTGACATTCATTGCACGTTTTTAGATTCTTTGTGGTATTTGTTGTTTTTGTTTTTGCTGTTGCTGTTGCTATTGTTGTGTTGTGGTTTTTGTAGAGTTTCGTTATTGGCTTATGCCATTAAGAGTACCATTGTAACCAGTCTTGTCATTTATTGTGGTAAAATTAATGCAATTTTTTTTTTTGTTTTCTTGTTGTATTTAGTCAGTTAAGTAATTAGAGTTGAGTGTATGTGTGATTACTACAAATCATACAAAAAAAAAAATAGTATGAATTATGAATGTCATTTGCATATTCTATTCAAGCTAACGAACTATGTATCAGCTTCTTTTCATGCTGAACTAATCAAAGATTTTTATGAACAAAAAACTACTTTCAGTTTGAAAACATGTTAAAAGATCACAATCGTATTGTGATAAAACTAATAACTAAGATTTTTATTTCACTTTCACTTTCATGCATGCAATTTTTCAACAATTGAATAAAGTCTTTCTGTTTTCGAAGCATTTTTTCATTCTGCAACTGTGATGTCAACTGCGCTGTGGCAAGCCACCAATGAAAAATAGGAAAAAAATAACAAACATAAATGAAAGCAAATGTTTTCTAAAGATTATGTTTTTCGCACAAGCAGCAAATCGAAACGTTTTCACTTCAATATACATTTTTCGCAATATTTTCATGGAATTTTATTAAATATTTTTCTCTTTTCAATTCACTTGTGTATGAGTGAATGAATGCAAAATCCGTAGTTATGAAAAAATGTCTGCAAACCAGTTTTTGTCGCACAACGAGACAGCCAACTGTGTGTGTGTATGTGGCAAGTAAGCTCAGAGAAACAGGTGAAAATTTTAGTATGATTTTTTTTTTTTTGTTTCTTCAATGCAATTTTATCACTTAAATGCAGTTTAAACAATTTGATTTACAGAAATGCGAGACTAAAAAAAAAACAAATCAAACTAAAACATGTTCAAATGAAATCATTTTTGATAAATTGTGTGAAAAATGTTGTGAACAAAAGCTTTTTGACAATTGTGTCATTTGGACATTATTTATGCTTTTGTTGTATTGAGTCATTGATTTCTGTTGCCGCCATTCAAGCGTTATTAGCTTGTTGATGATGATGATACATTGCGTTATAATCGAAAATTATTATATGCTAATCCGTTGCTAATGTCTTTTGTTAGGCAAATTAGATTGGGCTGCTGACGATGCGTGTGGAAATCAACAACTTGTTTAGAAATAGAATTCGTATTAGTTTTGTTGAATTTTAATTTTTTCTATACTTTTTTTTTATTTTTATTGTATCAAAGTCAATGACTATTTTTTAGTTTGCTCTGTTAACAAGATACACGCACACACACAGTCATGCTGGCTATGGCTAAACTACACATGTTCACACATGAGACGCGAAAGCAAGTCAAAACAAAAAGAGGCGAAAATAAATTGGAAAATTATGTAAATTTATAAAAAATAAAATAAAAGAAAAAATAATACGAGTTATTTTTTAAGTTGAGCGAACAAACGAGCTTCAAACTGTTGATAGAAATCGAAAGCGTCTAAAAATCTGACGATTTTTTAAATGAATAATTAAAACAAAGGCGAGTAAAAAAAAAAATCAAAAACAAAAACAATTTAATAACCGTCAATTTCATGATCAAAATCAAATTACTTCGTTTTTGTCTTTCTCTTTGCCTTTGAGTTGCTTTTTTTTTTGCTACTATTAACCCAATTAGTCGAAGTATCGGAAAATAATTTAGACCAACGCGCGTATATTTTCAACATGCATGCACACTTGAATGGAACTCGCCGACGAGAAGAAGGTGAACTGCGCTGCGCTTTGCGTGTTTGTATTAGGTTTTTTTTTCTTTTATTAATTTTTGTTTTTTTGCATGAAATTTTAATAAATTAATTTTGATTTTGATTATGACAGGTGCTTGTTATATTTTCACATTTTGGGATTATTTCGCTTTTTCTGTTTTTGTTTTATTTTATGCCGAGTCTTTGTCATTTAGTTTGATGACTTTTGACAATTGGCATTTATTTGGTGTTGGTTTTTACACGCACTTTTCTTTTTTTTCGGTTTCATTAATAAATTGAAAGCTTATGCAATAAATGTCATATTTTGAATTGGGTAAAATTTTTGTTTATTTTACACATGTATTTATTTTTTTTTTGTTTAAGTATTTATTGATGTGAGTGACTGTGATTGAAAGTGTTGTTGTTGATTTCTATAATATTTTTTTCTTGTTGCTGTGGCTTAGCCTTGTTTAATGGAAAGGAAATAAATAGATAAATATTACGTTTCAATCAATAAAATATCTAAATTTTTTAAACATATTGTTTACAATAAATACTTAATTTTTGATAATGATTTGATGGCTTTGGAGACTGACTGGTTTCTTAATGTCCGGACTTTTGACAGTCAGTGATTTTCTTTATTAGTAATGAACTTCTAGTGATAAAAATATTTGTTCAAGTAATAAGTTAAGATTCTTATACCACAATCAATAATTTTGCATATTAGATATAAATATTTGACAAAACTACATCGGTTTAGCTTTAAGTATACTGAAAGTAACACTTGCTTAATACTTAAGCTGTTGTAACAACGCTTACCAACGACCGATTCTCTTTGAGTTCTTATATTACTTCAATTCAAACAATTTTTCATCGAAAAACATTTCGGCTTTCAAACTGTTTTTAACGCATTTATGTCATAAATCGAACACATATGTTGCATTCCATTCCACCAACATGGAGGGCTGTTAATACATCATTATTAACATAAGAGCATAACATATGAACACATAATGTTGATGCATTATTGATGAAGCTGACGGCGGACAGCGATGATGATGATGATGTATGCTTTTGCTGCATGTATTCATGCTGCGTGCACCCAAAAGATCAACAGACATCGCAGACTGACTGACAGACAGACTGACTTGAATTATGCACAGTCAATGCAAACATTTTTCAACCAAAGCGTATTTGGTCAAGAAAAATCTGTCAAAATGTATTGCATAATATTGATGTAGCCGTTGTTGTTGTTGTTGTTGTTGCTCGTGTTGCTGTTGGTGGTACGATGTTGGTTACGACTTTGGTTGTTTTCCGTTTTTGGGCGGAAAATGCGCAACAGTTGTGAATCAATGTATGAGCGTGTGTGTGTGTGTGTGTGTGTGTGTGTGTGTGTGTGTGAATATTTGCAGATATTTTCCGCTACTTGGATGCTGCCGCAACGAGTTTTTATGCCAACGCGTTTCTTGGTGATTGCAGCAACTTAACATGTCGATTTGTTTCTTTGTTGTTTTTTTTGCTACTGGCATCTTAGCCTCTTCGCAAAACAAAAAAAAAAAAAACAAAAAATTAAGAAATAAAAACAAACGGCAAATCGTTTTTAGACTTTTAAGGAAATAACATTGTAAAGAGCTGACAGCAAACCAAGTAAGAGCAAAAGACAAAAAGAAAAAAAAAAGAAAAAAAATGACGGCACATATGCAATACGTACAAAAATAAGCTGTCAATGTTGTCTGTCTGTCTGTTGGTATGTTGTAGGAAATGGCAGCATGCCGCAATCATATTTATTACGCATGCACAATGCACAATGGGCAATAAAAAAAAAATCAGCAACATAAGTCAAGAAATGAATATAAATAAAAAAAAAAAAAAATGACGTGCGTAAATGTTTTCAGTTTTTCTTTTCATTTGCACGACTTTGCTATGATTTTTCACATGAGTTTTTCCAATAGCGAAATTGGCGGACAACAAGTCGTATGCGCGATGCAAAACAATGAAATGTATATGTATTAATATGTATAGTGTGAATATTCATGTCGTGTTTGCGGCAATGAAATTTCTGTTTCATTCGTTACTTTGGCTTTGTTTTGCCACAAATGAAAAAATAAAAAATCAACCAAAATATTCCAATTATTGGCTTCAAAGAAAGTCAGTAGCTGAACAATGAATGAGAAAGAAAAATAAATAAATAAATAAATGGGAAAAACAAATAATGTTAGTAAAAATAGTTTGGCAACGACGAAACAAAAGGTTTGCTTTCAGTTTTCACTTAGCAAACAAACAAAGCAAATCAAAGCAAAGCAATGATTGTACGTATGTGAGAGGAACTAATGCATTTTTTCACTTGTGCATAGCATTTACACACAGATACACAACACACACATACACAGGCAATGATAGCTCAAGTCCCGCTCAGTTTCATTATTATTATTTGAAGCATACAAAAGCATTTCTTTGCTTTCATTCGTCGCAAATGTACAACACGATATAATAGGCAAATATATTTTTCTTTTGTTGTTATTTTTTGCTGTTTGTTGTATATCACAAATGCAATTCTTTTTTTAAGCTTTTGTTGTTTGACAATATTTTATATAAGTTTGCTTTTATATTTTTGCAAAATATGTTAAAATAAATGCATTTGTTTCGGAAACGTTTATGTTTGAAAAAAGTAAAAATAAAAAGAAAAAAAAAATGACAGAGAATGTTGTTGAGTACGTGTTTGTGCGCCATAAAATATGCTTTGGAATTTCACAACGTATTGTATTGTATTTTATGTAAATGTGCGTGTGTGTGTGTGTGTGTGTGTTTTGGCTTTTAAGCGCTTGCTTGGTGCTTAACTTGAAGTATTTAATGGTTTGCTTGAATGATTCCAAGGATATTTTCGTAATCTTCAACATACTTGATGATTTTTCTTATATGTGTTATATATGTAAAGAAAAACTTGTGAATGCGTGATTAAGTACATTGTGCATAGATCGGCTTATGGCATAACTTCCAAATAGAATTGTGTAAGAATAGTTTGCGTTTCAGTTACTAATGCATAGCTCAAGTTAAAATTATTGCAGAAGCTTTGTAATGAGAAACCTTAAAACCCCTTCATTGATAAGAGTATTTTATATATTTTTTTATCATAATTGAAAATTGTTAAACAGAATATGTTTTATGTTCGATGCACAATCAACAACTCAATTTCCCCAAAATGAAAATATATTTCAACACCATTTCATTGCCACAATTGTTTTCCTTAACGGTTTCCACTCAATATCCGCGTCAATATTTTGCAGAGCCTCAAACAATTTTACCAAAAAAAAAAAAGAAGTACAACAAATAAAATAAATGAAACCCAAAACGCTGCGAACTGAAAACTAAAATCCGAAATGGCAATTTTTTACGCACGACTACAATGTGAAAGGACAGGAACATGGTTGGACGGACGGCCAGGCTTTGGGATCTGCACGAATGAACGAACGAACGGAAGTCATTTATTCTGCTTCAACAATGAAAATGGCATAACAATTATTTGCAAAGCGCTTTTTTTCTGTGTTGTTTTTTTTTTTTAAATATTTTTCTCCTCTTTTAACTAAAAAATATTTCATTATGTTTACTCATTCTGTCGAATGTTGAATGACAGTTTGTCGTTGCCGCAAACGAGTTGGCGTTTGTTTTTTTTTAATGTTTTTTAACTCAAAGCTACAAAATACATAAATGCAAGAAAGCATGCAACATTTTTCTTTTAATAGTTATTCAATTTATGTAAGGCATGAGCAGAATAGTCCTCATAGTCGTCGTCGTCCTCGTCGACGTTGTTGCATTATTACTGTAAAAACATTTGCTTTGGAGTACATGAATTTTTTCTTGCTGCATTCTGTATTTTTTTTTTTTGGTATTTTTTTAAATACTTCCGCTGAATACGCTCAGCATTATGAAATGAAAAATTGTTCTTTGAATTTTTTTTTTGCTTGTAGTTTGCCGTTTGGTTTTTGGTTTTCTTTCTAATATTCTTTTTTGTTAGATACATTTTGTTTGGCATTTTGCTCATGCCATTTGTCGTTTCCTGGCATTTTCAGTGCGCTCTCAACGTTCGCTACATTCTCATTCAGTACTTGAAATAATTACAGTCATAGTCTTTGTCATTAATTATAGTATTTTTAATATTTTAAAAGTTATTATCCTCGCTTGTACTCATTTCATTCATTTCGTTTCGGTTCGTTTCGGCACGGTTCGTTGCTGTTGTTGAAATATGAGCACGGTAAATTGCTGCCAGAACGCCGAATAGGCCTTTCGTTCGAAATATGTAATTCTACTTGCAAGTCCTTCGCCAATGTGGTTTGTGTGTGTGTTTATTTGTTGTCTATTGACGTTGCTACTGTCGTCGACGTCGTCGTCGTTGTTGTACTAAAAGTAGTTATGGCATTAAAATTGTATATTTGTTTAAGAATATCAATTTGTATAATGGATTTCTGCATTGTTGAGTAGTCTTATTTTTATTTACTTGGCGTGGCGTGGCATGGTGACTCTGACTCTATGCGCGACTCGGTTTCATTTGACTTCGTTGACTGACGGAGGCGTATACTTTACTTACAACCAAGCATTGTTGGTTTTGTTAATGCAAAATTCATAATGTTTAGTTATGTGGGTCACAAAAGGGCGTTGCTTGTGTGAAGCTTTAAATATTTAAAGATTTTGCTATTTAGGTTCGCTTTGGTTAATTATTATAAAATTTTAAGTTTTCATCGTTTTAAATGAAATCAATCTTCTGTCTTGAATCGAATTTCATTATACTTTAATTTCATTCTTATTGCTATTTTATGACTTTGAGGAAGACAATCGAATATTGAATATAAAGAAAACAATTTCTTAGCTCTACTAACTATTTTAGATAATTACAAGGCTAATTTTAATCTTCCTTACATACAGCAAATAAGAGAAATTACAGATTTCATTTTCAAAGGCTTGCCGAATTTGTGTACTTTTAATCGCTTCTGATCAGTTTTGAGAGACGATCAGGACAATTTTTTTCAAAATGAAGGTTCTGTGCTTGACCATTGGAGCTTTCGTTTATCGGAATGCATTTTCTATGAAAAAAATATAATAAATTTGCATTGTCCGGGTATAAGAGATGTTCTTTATGGAAGATTTTAATGTGGTTATTATTTTTTCAGTAAGAAATTTCATTGCAGCGCACAAAATAAATCTTAATAATTAAATACAAAAATCGATTGACCTAAATACAGAAAAAAACAATTGCCAAAAGGTGAAAACACCTACAACCTTTGCCGGTGTTCGTTCATTAAACTCAAACACACACATTGCATGATGATTAACTTCCACATTAAAGTTGAATGACTCACAAAGCGAAATTCCCAAAAAATAAGCCAAAAAAAAAAAAAAGCAACAAATTATTTCGTATTTCTTATGTGTTATAATTTATTTAAACAAAAGGAATTCGCGGATAAAGTATTGTTTTTTTTTTTTTTGTTAGCTTTGCAATACAAAAGTATCAACTGTCAACTTTTTATCGAGACGCGATTGCGGCTGAGAAATCGATGCCGTTGCGTCGCTTCAATGAAAGCGTTGCTTCAATTCATTTTTGTTTTTGTTTGCATCATAAATAAATAAAACTTCAAAATAATACAAAGTCATTGTTGTTGTTGTTGTTGTTTTGTTTTGTGTTTTGCTAAACAGAATTTATGAAATGAACGCGTCGTTGAACTCAACTTAACGTCGTTGAAAATAAAAACGTCATTGATTCGAAGCACAAAAAGTGCTATGAACTTCATTATGATTATTATTTTTATTTGTATTTTTTTATCTTTTGTTCTTTTTTGTTTTTTGTTTTCAAAAGAAGAAATTTTTATATTTTGAGCATTTTTTTTTTTTGGGTATATTTTCTGCAGTTAACGAAGCTTTTTAATGTGTGTCACGTAAAATTTTTGAATTTATATTTATTTAATTTTTTGTAATATATATATATATTTTTTTTTTGTTTTATAAATAAGGTTAACCTTGTCGCTAAGCACAAATAAAAGCGATTGATTCATACAGAGTGTTGTTATATGTTGTTGTTGTTATTTATCGTCTCAAGTGTTGTGCGCGTTCATCATAATTTTTGACAGAGGTCGTTCGACCAAAAAAAATTAAAAAAGAAAAAATATTAATAATAACAAAAAACGTGTTATTAAATGCAAGTAATGCAAATTTTGTTTGTTGTTATTAACATTTTTTTATTATTATTATTTTTTTTTGTTATTATTACTTCTTAGCTTAAATTGAGTAGATTTTGTTGTTGTTATTGTTATTGCTTAGCGTGAGAAGCGCGTTTATACAAACAGCTGTGAACCTAAAACACAGCAGATGACAACGAATTAGATTTGTTTCACAGAAGCAAGAAAGTTTGTAAGAAAACTCGCAGCTGACATCGAAATAAAACGAATTCTTATTAAGCCTTAAGCCTTTCATAAAGTATTTTCGCTTGCTGCTTGTAAAATAAGAAAAATAAATAAAACACTTAACTGCAAACAACAAAGTGGCAGATACGCCTTAATAATGTTACTAGAAAATATATAAAAATAATAATAATAAAAAATGTTGCTACTCTTCACATTAAATGTGACTCAGCCACACAACCGCAAGCAGTGAGCTGAGCGAGTGTCCGACTTAATGACACTTTTATGAAGCGACCAATTTTTTTATGATCCTTTAAAAGTGAATACTTGAAATTCCAAAGACGTCAACCAAACTCAGTTCGGTGCCTGCCAGCACATGCCAAACGAAGCGTAGGGGAAATGAAACCACCCACAGTTGACCTCTAAGGCAGGCAGCAATAAAGCAAAAGAAAGTGTTGAAAAAAAAAGAAAGAGAAACAAGTTGCGGAAAAGGACATGCAACATGAAACATGAATAGAGACTAGCGAAAGAAAAAGAAAAAAAAAAAAAAAAGAAAACCATAAATTGTTGCTAACGATAAGAATGACGAGCGTGGCTGATGAAGACAATGCCAATGCTTTAGTTTAAAACTGAAGATGTTCTGTCATAGGGTTGTTGAAAAGAGATAGCGCAAGCTTGATGGCAAGGCATGAGAAAAGTGAATAAGAATAAGTATATAGTAGCTTTAAGATGCGCAGCACGTTTTCAATTTGAAACACATTTGGTTCGTTTAACAACGCAACTGTAACGACAAAAAAATTGTTGCGCACTTGCTGTATCGTTGTTGCTGTTGTTTTTATACCACACGACAAATTGTCTTTCAAAAAATGCGAAACCCTTTGGCACATTTTTGTTTGCACACATTCACTTCGATGACACATACATAAATAAATAAAATAAAATGGTGGTGGAAAAAATACAAAAACAAAAAAAAAAATGACGTTTCTGGAATATCGCACAATATCTTCATTTTTATTACACACAATTAAAGCGTATAAAATTTGTCATTAAAGACAATTAAGACGCTTAAGTAACTACTTAAAATTTTTACGTTTATTGATTTTGTAATGGTAGAAAAACGGTACTTTTTAAGATACATTTTTGTTTGCCTTTTTGTTTTTTTTTGGCATTCCAATTAAGTTGTATTCAAATTAAGTTATTGATTTTGTAATGGTAGAAAAACGGTACTTTTTAAGATACATTTTTGTTTGCCTTTTTGTTTTTTTTTGGCATTCAAATTAAGTTGTAAGAAGCGATTGTTGCACTGAGCTCAGCTGACATGCTATAAGAATTGGGGAAAATATTAAAAAAAAAAACGGACCGACAAATGTTGAGAAATATATATTGTATTTTTTTTTTTTTTTTTAATTGTTTATTCAATGTATAACGATCAGCATACACGGAAACTTACAGCTAGTTACTTATATAATAATAATGTACCGATGCCCACGGGACTACCGCAAGGTTTTACTTCGTGGGAAAGGGTACCGACGTTTTAGCCGGCGTCTCTTCTTCGCATCCTTTCTATGCCCCTCAAAATTGACATTGCCTCCGCGGCAAAATCGCTAACTGCCTGCCATTTTCTCTTGCTTTCAAGCATGTGGCTGACCAAGTTTCCTACTGTTGGGAGCTCACCCAGTGCGTGTGTTAGCTGAATTCTCTGCGGCTCGAATCTGCTACAGGTGAACAGAATGTGCCTAGCGTCCTCTTCATGTTGATCGTGGCAAGCAGTGCACCATGGTTCGTTTTCATGTTTGAAACGATGTAGGTACTGCCTAAAGCATCCGTGGTTGCTTAGGATCTGCGTCAGGTGGAAATTCGTCTCCCCGTGTCTTCTGTCCAGCCATTGGCGAATGGATGGGATAAGCTCATGGGTCCATCTACCCTTGGTTGCATTGTCCCAGCGACTTTGCCACTGCCTGACTGACTGCGCTCTTGCGTTGCTTCGGGAAGCTTGTCTCGATGCTGGATTCTGTGGGCTGTCGTTGTACACCGACGCTTCTTCTGATACTAGGAGGTCAATTGGGATTAGTCCCGCGATGACCAGCGCTGCATCCTCTGATATCGTTCGGAATGCGCTGATCACTTTTACAGCGCCTAGACGGTAAGTGCTCTCGTATGGTTGTCTGTAGCTTTGTGTATTCATAGCTCTTGCCCAGATGGCTGCGCCGTACAGCATGACTGCCTTTGTTGCGTTGAGTAGTAACAGTCTTCGCCCTTGTTTGGGGCCGCGACCATTCGCCATGATCCTTGCTAGCGCCCTGCATGAGTTTGCTGCCTTTCTGTTCGCCTCTTGTAGGTGCTCTTTGAAGCACAAGCGTGTGTCGATGGTTATCCCTAGGTAGACTATAGACCTTTTGGATGTGATGACCGTGCTGCCGACTGTGATTGTCGCCTCTTCTACGATTTTGCGACTGCTTATAAGAACCGCCTCAGTTTTGTGTTCAGCTAGGGACAGTTCCATAGACCTGAGCCAATTGATGACCGTATTTATGGCTTCGTTGCATTTTTGCTCCACTTCGTCCTTGTGCTTAGCTACAGTGACTAGGGCGATGTCATCTGCGAACCCTATGATGTTGACACTGGTGGGCAGCTGCAGTCTCAGTATTCCATCATACATGATGTTCCACAAGGAGGGGCCCAGCACCGATCCTTGTGGTACACCACCGGTCACCATCACCTGTTTGCCACCCTTATCAGTGTTGTATAGGAGTTTCCGTTGAACGAAGTAGCTTTCGATCATGCCGATTAAATAGTTGGATATGCCAAGTCTGTTAATCGCTTCTAGAATCCTAGTCCAGTTCGCAGAGTTGAAAGCGTTTTTTATGTCTAGGGTGACGGCTAAACAATATTTTTTATCTCCGCCTTTCCATCGAGTGCCGCTTATAGCAGCTTGCGCCAACCTCGTCAGTTCAGCTACAGCATCGAGAGTAGATCGCTGTTTCCGGAATCCGAATTGCATAACCGAAATTCCGCCCGCATTATTCACCTCTGCATCCAGTCTGTCGCATATGATTCTCTCCAGTATCTTTCCGGCTGAGTCCAGGAGACAAATGGGTCTATATGCGGAAGGGTCCTCCGGAGGTTTTCCTGATTTTGGGATCAGGACCAGGTGCTGTTTCTTCCAGGCTGAAGGAAAGACCCCCTCCTGCAGACAGTGATTGAACGCTCTTGTAAAAGCATCCGTCTGGAGAGCGATGGCCAGTTTGAGCGCCTTGTTAGGAATTGCATCCGGGCCAGGGGATTTCCTATCATTTAATCGGCTTGCTGCTTCTATGACCTCAGAGGGGGAGACAGGGTAGTACCCTTGATTTACATCTTCATTTGGGTTTTTGTAGCTGTGGGTTGGTGGACTCTGTTGAGGAAACAGGGTGGTGACCACGTTGTGCATCATTTCGGGGCTCATCGGTCTTGAAGTTCCACCGCGTTTGAGCTTTTTGGTGACAATCCTGAAAGCTTTACCCCACGGGTCTTTGTCTGCTTCGTCGCAAAGTTTCAGAAAACATTGTTTCTTACTTGCTGATATGGCTTTTTTTAATCTGCTTCTTTGCCAGTTGTACATCTCTCGGAGCTCGATGCTGATGCCTCTGTTTCGTGCCCTCTGGAGGAGTCTTCGGGAGTGTACACAGTCTCTCCTGATTTTTGCAATTTCGTCGGTCCACCAGTAAACTGCTCCTCTATGTCGGCTATGATTTCTGCTGGTCTGCATGCTTGCTTCACAGGCCGTTCTGACGGCGGACATCAGGTTGTCTGCAGATTCTTCGGCGCTAGGTCCTAATATTGTTGGAGGACGGAATGCTGCTTCGAATGCCCGCCCGTTCAGGGTTCCTGCTCTGAATCGTGACCGACTGCTTGTAGATATTGTTCTTGGTTGGGACTCTTGTATATTAAATACGATGGCCATATGGTCACTCCCCGTGCAGTGTTCACTGAGCCTCCAGGATGTTTTGCTGCAAAGCGAGGAGCTGACAAAGGTGAGGTCTATAATTGAACCTATGCTCCCTCTCCAGTAGGTAAACTCCGTCCCTGTGTTCATCAAAACGACGTCGAGACTTGCTAGCGCCCCTAGGAGCGCGTATCCTTTAGCACTAGTGTACCGACAGCCCCATTCGACTGCCCAGGCATTAAAGTCGCCGCCAATGATGACTGGGTGGCGTCCACGTGCGTCGTCTACCAGGTCCTCCAGTATACGGCTATATTCGGGTAAAAGTAGACTTGGTGGTAGATAGCAGCTGTATACCCAAACTCCTTCAATTAACGTTCTACTGAACCCGTCTGATGCGTGCTGGTTTTCGAGACGCACCGGGGATAAACCACACGCGTATATTGCCGCCTTACGCTTTGTGTCTGTACACCAGAGTTCTGTGGGGCCGGTCTTGTAAATTTCGCTTAAGATTGCAACATCTATGTGAAGCTCTTCCACTGTTTGTTGCAGCAGGTCTTGAGCCACTCTGCAGTGGTTTAAATTAAGCTGGATGTACTTGATGTTGGCCAGTTTGTACGCTCCTTATTGCGGCCAGCGGGCATCTTCGGCTACCTGCTTGATGGTCAATTTTCGGTGAGCCCTTCTGCTTGCAGAGGAAGCATGTGGGGTTGTTTTTGCACTCCTTTGCTTTATGGCCTTCTTCTCCGCATTTCAGGCACCACTTAGACCTATCCAGAGCGCTTTTGCACGCACTTGATACGTGCCCGTATTCCAGGCAGCGGTAGCACCTAGTTCTATTCTGGCACTCTCTGGGTTTGCAGCGCGTCCAGCCAATTGTTACCTTTCCGGCCTCTATAAGTCGTCGTGCTGATATAGTAGGGAGACTTATAATAGCCGTTTGGGTACCTGCATACGCTGGACGGATGGTCTTGATTGCTGAGTCTTCTGCTACTATGTCCAGTTGGACTTCAAGTGCTTTCAGGATGTCCTCTCTGGTTGTTATGTCGTCCAGGTCGCGAAGTTCTATGCGTACTTCTTGCGTAAGCGCTCTCACTCTTATCTCACTGCCCAGCGCTTTGCCTACCTCATTCTTTAGCGACTCCAGGTTTTCCTTTGCCGCACCGTTCAGTTCTAGAAGAACCTCGCCTTTGATCGTCTTGCGTATGCGACTTACGTTTTCGCTGACGTTTACAAGATGTGCTTCTCGTGTGACAGTTCTTACGATGTCACTGTACTTATGGGTGTTGTTGCATTCTATTATTAGTGCGTCCGGTCTCCTTCTAATTGTCTTCTTTCTCTGCTTTTTTGCTGGTTGTAGCCAGGGTGATTCTACCTTCTTCTCGCTTGGTTGGCTGGGCCTTTTCTCTATCCCTACATTATGGATAGTGGGAGTCTCTGCTTCTTGGTTTTTGGGTGAACCGTTTTTCCTCTTTTTCGGTGGGGTATTTCGCTGCAGTCGCGCGTCTTCCCTCAGCCTTTTTGGCGTATCATCTGATGTTTTATTTGGCGGATTAACAACCTCTTCGCGACCCTTTACCCGCTTATCATCGTGTGTCTTGGGTACTTCTACTAGTTGTTTGTTGCCATTCTGCATGACGAGTATTCGGTGAACTTCTTTCAATCTCAGGAACTTGTTCTTAATCTGGACTGTGATGTGCCTATTCTTCTTCTCATACTCGATCAGGTAGCTTGCGATTTCCCCCAACTCTGTTAATTCTTTGGGCAAGTCGTTGCTAGCCTCCACTACTCTCTGCGTTTGGCTCGATTGGGGCTGAGGAGCCGCTTTCGTCGCGTTGGATGGGGTAGCATCTGCCACCATCTCCATTGTCTGCTCGATCTGAGTGCCTGTTGGTCCGGGACCTCTGTTGGTTGGTGAACGGGCTGGTGTATTTATCGCTACACCTTTCTCTTTCGTCTTGGCGTCTAAATTCGTTCCCAGATTTAACATCGGCGAGCTCCTGGGTGGCGTTCTTTGGAGCTTGGAGCTTCTTAGAAATACGCTCTTTTCTTTATCATCGTTATTTTTTGTTGTTGTTGTTTTGTTCATTGTGGTTAATGGGTCCCAACTCATGGTCGTTGTTGCATGCCGTAGAGTGTAGTCACCTATGCGATCCCATGGGTCCCTTTCCGCGGAGTGAGGTCCATGCGAGGGTTGACTCCGCTCCTTATGGGATACGAAGTACAGAGCCGGATCAGTGTTGGTCAGGGAGGTTCATCTGAGCCTACACGGCCAACTTAATGGCGACAGCATGCAAGCGTTCCTAGAGGCCTGCCAGGGTTTTAACGGGACGGGGGCGGATACAGCATTAACCCAGCAGCCGTTTCGTCAAGATATCACTCCGGATTATTAAGGTACTGGAATGCTGGATCCGTCAGCCCAACGCTGTAAGTTCAAAATCGTGCGTCCAGTATACCATACGTAACACTTTACTGGGCTCCATGTTACGGGGGAAGTGGTGGTTTTAAGTGGTTTTATTCTCGGTGTCTTTTCACTCCTTTATGTGCACGAGGGAGGACCCACGAAGGCCTGAGGATTTACTCGGCTGGGTGAGGGATATACCGCCCTAACTCGGTCGCCAGAGCCTTTTTTTTTTGGGTACACCGTCCAACGGCAAAGGTTGGCTCAGCCGGGTCCGTGGCTTTTAGTACTCTTTTTCAACTCGGCACTGAAGCTCCTCTGGTATTATATGCAGGTGCAAATGCGAGAACATATACATAACAACGTGAGTATGTGAGTTTGTGTGCATGTGTTTATGCGTTGGCGTTCGTATGTGCATATTTGCATGAGTGGGTAAGAGTCGTTATGCGTGCATGTGTATGTGGGTCTATATGTGTATTTGTATGTATGTTTTCGTATGTAAGTACTTGTACTGGTATGTAATGTGAGTCTATGTAGAGCATGCTTACGAAAATTATTTGGGTTTATTCAAATATCCAAAGCGCTACAGTCGTGTCTGATCTTAGAAAACTACGTATATTTGCCTTCCCTTGGGCAAGTTGAGTAGTTTCCCTCAGTATTTGTGCGTGCGTGTGTAAGTTTGTGTATGTATATGTGTGTTTATATGGGTGTGAAAGTGTGTTTGTATGGGTGTGTGTGTGTTTTGTCAGTACGTGCGTGAGTGTGAGCGTGTATTATGTGTGTGTATGTGTGTGTGTTTTTGTGTGTGTGTGTATTTGTGTGTGTATTTGTGTGTATATTTGTGTGTGTTTATCTGTGTGTTTATGTGTGTACCTGTGTATGTTAACTGTTTTATTGTGTGTGAGTGTAGGTGTATTTAATTGGTGTCTGTGTGTTGTATGTCTGCGTTTCTGTTTACTATGTGTTGTTGTTTGTACGTGCATGTGCACTTGCAATATTTATTATTTTGTTCGATATATTATTTTGCTGGTATATCGATATATCGATTTCTTTGCTGCTTTTGTCGTGTAAATTAGGCTTTTTTGCAAATTCACCACACCACATTGTTCGTGATAGCCCATCACTAGACGATCAGCTGCTATGCGATCAGCTGTTGTCTCGCTTACACTTTGAGTGAATTTTAATTAAAAATTGGCGCGACTGGGTGATTTTTGCCAACAACAATTTTACTTGATACTCAGCATCGCGAAAAAAATTTTCTACGCCATCCGACGATCCGCGCCTCCACCTCTGCCAAGCTGATCGAACTCGTCGCTGCGGCAGGTGAGCCATTATCAGCATTCGCCCGTACCAATTTTACCACCGCGTTTATTTACTTTTTCAGCCAAAAAGCCGGAGCCACTGCGCGTTCAAACCTTCACTCTTAACACCACTTCTGACAATATATATTGTATGGGTGTGTGTGTGTGTGTGTGCCTTCTTGTCCTTTGGCTTGTTGCTAATTGTCACGCGATTAAAGCATTTTATTGTTGGTCGAAAGTCGAGTTTGGAGTTCGACTGGCAAGGTCCTTTTGCAGGCATTCAACAACGTTTGTTTTTTGTTCTTTTTTTTTTGGCATGTTCATATACATGTTCACGTATGTGTGTGTCGCGCGATGCTTCAATTATATGTCAACAACTTTATTACGTGTCAACGATGTGTATTTGGCTTGTTTGTTCACTCATTGTACGCATCTGTAGAGATATTCCCAGCAGTTTTTTTAATGCTTCAAACACCGGTGTTTTTGTACCTACAAGTAAGCACAGAAGCGCTTACAAAGCCTTACGATTGTATTTGCTATTTCAAGAGGCTTGGCCGCTTTTACAACCTCAAATCCCCCTACAAACTCGCTGCCAAAAGAAGCAGTCAGGCATCGTATTTGTTGTAACGCAAAAACGTCGACGTCGAAGCCAACGTTTTTTTGCGCTGCTCGCACTGTTGACGCTCTGCTTTTGTTTTGTGTTTGCAATTTTACTTTTGCTTTTGTTTTGCTAAGAAACTAGAGGTCTCGGGTTCGATCCCTGGCCGGGGCGATATAAAAATGTTTATTTGTATTTTTTGTTTTATAAAATATGTCGAATGAAAATAAATATAAACAAATGATTTAAACAAGAAAAAAAAAATTAAAAATTATATTGAATTTGAATCAAGTATTTTTGTTCAATGCTTTTTTTTTTTTTACGTATTTTTTGTTCTTTACATATTTTATTTAATTGTTTTTCCTATAGAATTTGATTATATTTTTAATTATTTAGACAGAGATTAATACTTTAACTTACTTAAATACTTGAAGATCTGTAAAATACGCGAAGTATTTTTCGTTGCCCTTACTGAGCCTCGAACCCAGGCTCTTCGGTTTGTAAGCCGCGGCTCTACCCGTTGAGCCACAAAGACTTGTAAATTCAACACGCTAAATTATGAGTAAATCAATTTGAACAAAACAGCAAAATTTCGTCCGTCGGCGAAACAGTGCGTTTGCCTGTTTCTTTTCCTTTTGTGTTTACAATTATGCCCGCCTACCCCTTCATCAACAAAATGTTCTGCTTGTGCGTAAACTCACCCTCCCGCACACACTTCATCATCATGTTCAACTTTCGTTTGTCTCTGCCAACGTCGTCAGCTACCTTCCCCGCTAACCCTTCATCCACAACAAACACACACGACGCAGTTTTTTCGCGGCGTGTTCGACGTCGACGTCAACTGTGCTTACAAATCTAATGTAGCCTATTGAGAAATAAAAGGCATGTCTACTCGACGCAAATTGTACTACAAAAACATGTCTTTATTTCGTATGTGATCTGAAAAAAAACTGCTGGGTTTTCACTCATTGTTGAAGTTGAAACGTTCGAAAGTCACAGTCACACTCATAGCCACTCACAGATACATATGTAAGTACATACATACATGTGGTTCACGGCTCAGAGCGTTCACAGTGGCTTAGCTCAGCGCAGCACAGCACGTTGTCTGGCTATAAAACATGTTGTCACCTTTTTGTCATGACAATTATGGGTGTTTTCGCTTTATTTATTTCATATGCACTGCGATGTCTTGTTGTTGTTGTTGTGTTGTGTTGCGACTACCTTTTTAAGTTGTTTGTTTCGTGTTAATGTCATTTAATGCCTTTGACAATTTTCTGCCACACAAAGTGTATGTGTTGCAGCCATAAACGACAACGCACTTTCGAAAATATTAACTTGTTTTGATTGTTGTCTCGTCGTTAGTTTAATGCGATTTCGATTGCTTGCAACGTCATGTAAACTATTGAAAGTGAAATTAAGAATAAGTAAAATATGAAGTCAAGAAATCAACAATCTTAGAAATGTAATTTTAACTATATGAGAAAAGTATTAATACTTATTCAAAATTTGCTACTATATAAAAGAAAATAAACTAGAACTTCAATATTACAAACGTTCCAGAAGTTCGGACAAGTTGAAAAAATACAATAAACCGAATAATTTGATAATCCGAATAAGCGATAATTCGGACGTTCCAATAGTTCAGACAATAATATCAAGAGTCAAAAAGACAATTCAACAATTTTTTTTTTAGTTTTTAAAAAATGTTTTTTTTTTTTTTTTTAATATTAAAGTATGTAAAACATTAATCAGCCATGAGGCTATGAAACATTTTTGTGAAAATTTAAGAAAGTGACAGATTAATTAAAAAAAATGTTAAGAATTCTTTTTGAACATTATTTGTCTAAAAATAATTAAAATAAGTTATTTTAAGGAAAAATTCAATATTCAATTATTATTATTCATTTTACCGAATATCTACTGTATTAATATTTGATACGTTGTTGCTTAGTTGTTTGTTTTTTTAATATTTCACTGCAACTTGGCCAACTACTGACAGAGTTAAGGAAAATTTAAAATATAAAATTGTTGTTTTTTATTTTTTATTATTTTTAAACTTCAAAACAAAGTTTGTAAAATTGTTTTTTTAAATTAAAAATATGACACGCCCTAAAAGCGATAGTTCAGATGCGTTGAAATGCGCGTTTACATCATGTTTATGGCACTAAAGACTCGCCTGGCGCCTTGATGAGATGAGAGTGTCGTAAACACATAAAACCAAAAGATTTTAAAGTGTTAAAAACGCAATTAAAGTTGCCATTCGAAATAAAAGAAAGAAAGGCAAAAAAAAAAAAAAATTACAAGCTTGAATGTTATTTATAACATCCAAAATACATAACTAGGTCGCACTTGACTGCAGGAAAAAAAGAGGCGAAAAAAAAATATGCGAAGTTCGCTGCTTGCTTTATGTAGTAAATTTTAACCTTGACTACTTGTGAAACGCTTAAAATGAAATATAAACTTTATTTTTTTGCCAGCACTTAAATGCCTTTGCGCAATTTCCGCAATCGCTCAGCGTTGTTGACGGCAAAATGCAAGTGATGGCAAGAATTGGAGTAGAAAAAAGTAAAGGGCTTAACAACAACAACCACTACAACAACAACAAAAACAAAAAGAACAACTTGAACCTGGAAACCTGTTAACGTACAATATATGATGTGAAAAAGAACACGCATAGAAAAAAAGAAAAAAAAAAACATTAAAACAAAAATAAAAAAAATTATAAAAAAATCATAAAAAGGAAGTTTAACCGCAGTCAAGCGAGGAAAGAGCAAAAGCGTGATAGACTGACAGAGAAAGAGCAAAGGGAACCAAACGCGTAGTCAGGCAAGCGTGCGAAGTTAAAACACATACACACACATGTACGCACGCATACATTAACCAAGAGCACAGGCTCCAAGCAAGAAATGCTTGAACACTTCGTGAACGTATATTCGCACACTCAGAGACACACACACACACATACACAGACATGTAGAAATGCATAAGTTCACTTTTGAGTTCAAGGTGAACTTGGTTGTTCTGCCCGCCACTCATGTTCAAAATGCTCCAACATCGTCGTCACTCGTATATTTCTGCCATCTTTTTGACTCGATTATGTGACTTGAAATGTTTGTCTGACTGTCTGTTCGTTGTTCGGTCGTTATATCTCTTTTTTTTATGCTCATTCGTTCTCTGTTTCTTCTGTTGTACTCTTTCACAACGCCGTCTTTTACTAACTGTCTGTGCGGCTTCCTTTAACTTTTTCTTATATTTACTTCCATTGCGGTTGGGTCGACTGCCTCTGCCTCTGCTTCTCTGTCGCTGCTCATTTGCTCTCTTTCGCTTGAGCGAATTTTTTAGTACTTTGCTGCTTGAATGCTTCAGTTAGCCTATAGCATAATTACATGTAAATGTTCTTAAAGTAATCCAAAAAAAAAAAAAAGAGAAAAATTAAACCTTTAAAAAAAAAGATACTTTAAAAAGTATCTCATCTCATGTTCGTCTACAATTACAGACAATGACTGCCACTTACTTTACTCATTGACAGTCGCAGTTCATTGACTTGCAGCTGTCACGTTGCTGTGACAGTTATGCGCTTTGTTTCTAACTCAGTCTCAGTCTCAGCCACAGATACACTTTTCTAGTTCAAGTACTGTCGGCCACTTTATGGCAAACTAATCAAAAAATGAATGAGAAATGAAAAAAAAAAAAAAAAATTACTCATATTTATGTCTGTCTTTTCGTGTTGATTTTCAATTTCATTATGTGTTTTTCTTTTGCATATACATTCATCGACAACTACTCTTGCTTCTATACATACATTTCTAGATACTTTTTTGGTTTTCTATTGTTTTTGTTTTTTTTTTCTTCTTCACTACTGTAATGAAATTTAAACATTTCGCTTTGTGCTGCATTTGCGCTCAGTCATTGTTAGTTTGTGCGGTTTCATTGGCCGGCTAGCTGGCGTGCTTCGTTGTTATTCTAGTGCTTAAAATAACTCGGCATGAGATTAATTTAAAATGGTGCGATGACGGCTCAACTTGATGAGCAACGAAAAATCCTCAATCGAACATTTTGTGCTTAGGTCATTCATTTTGTATGAAAATTATGTCTTTTTTGGTATTCGGCACAATTTGCTTTGTTCTTTTGTAGAAAACTTTGTAAAGCAAAGCTCAACTTTCGCTGTGCGTCTTTGTTTACTGCTTGGAAATTATGCAAAGTCTTTTAGGAAGCTTTCAAAAATAAATTATGTTACAAACGCTTTAAATTTTATTTCGAATGAACGCGAAATAAATAAACAAAAATAAAGAAAACTGTTTTCATGGTCCAAATTTGTTATAATTTTAAAGAGAAGAATACATATCAGTATTGTAATGCAGTGAAAATAAACATTATTGCTCGTTTTAAATTACAGAAATATAGAGCAAACTTTGCCAACGCAATCGACAGTTAAGCGAAAATTGAACTGAAATAATAAAAACGGCGTAGAGATTTCGTGCTCATTAAGGTATTAATTGTTCCCAAAATGCTGCTTCAGCGAAATTTGTGCCATTTTCAGATTGGATTTTATCCGTAATTAATGCATAGCCCGCCGGATAAGGTTTTGTGGTTGAGATACGACTGTGAAAACAGAGGTTTAAGGTCAATTTGAATAAATATTTTGTTTGGTGAAATAAAAGTGTATAAAATGAGAAAAATATAAATAGAACTACTCACCCATTTTTCACGAACTCATACATAAAATTCACATAAAGCTGTACAACGGCAGCATCCTTGGTTGTGTGCTTGATGATTGGCTGCGATTCGATGCGGAAAAGATACGCCAAATCGTCCATGTGATCGGTGCGGGCTGAAGTTGGGCGTTGATATAAGTATAAACCATATGAAAAAAATAAAATAATGCACCAACCTTTGCCCCAACTTGCTTTGTATTCTAAGTTGGAATGCTCGCCGACGTAATCAAATTGGTAGCTGTAGACAGACGTGTGAGGTGCCAAGAGTCGCGCCATACGCTCAAATCCAAAACGTATCAAAGCATCCGAGAAGAGATCGCAGACACGACTGAAATTTGTATGACCCGCTGAGCTGTTCGCGAGATAATGACGCTTCAAAGCTGCGGTTATAGTCGACGCATGCGGTTGCGTTGCGTACATGAAAATCTTTGGTGCCAACTGCTCAAACTCGTCATAGAAACGTGTTTCCAAACTATTATTTGCTATTATCTCAGCCACTGAAGTGCAAAATTCACCATGTGTAAAGCCGAAAAGCACAGGAAGTTTATGAAAACGTTCAGCTTTGAGTGATTCAATGTAGGGTTCGGTGAGAAATCGATTTGTCTGCTTAAAATTCCGTTCCACTTGTGGTAACCACAGATACATTGGATTATCTTTGCCAAATTCAAACATGCCACGCAATGTGGCAGCAATTTGTGTGCCACTAAACCGATTAAGGCACGCTAGCAACTCGTCATCTGTTGGCGTCTCGTTCAATGTACAATTCAGTAGCTTTGCTTGTCGGATGGCCAAGTATCGTGAGTTATTCTGCATGTAAGTCGCTTGTGGCAACATTGAACCACTCATGACGATGGCTTTGTGAAAAAGTCCCACAGACATTTCGCTTACCAAATGTTGTGTTATGCTCAAACCGCCAGCGCTGTAACCCATCAGTGTAACGTCTGCTGAATTGCCGCCGAAGCTGCCAATGTGTTGCCTCACCCATTGCAGCGCCAATACTTGATCCTTGAAGCCGGCATTGCCGCTTATATCAGCATTTTCAAGTTGCAAGAAACCCAAAGTGCCGAGACGATAATTGAAAGTGACAAGCACAATTGGTTTGGTGAGCAAATAAATGGGATCCAATAAGCTACTGAGGCCAGAACCAACATAAAGGCCGCCAGGGTGTATGAAAACTGTTACCGGCAGCGGCGTGTTTGGTGTGAGCTATTTAAATAGTGAACTAGTTATAGAAAAGTATTTAATGTAATTCATTTGTGTATAATACGCACGTTGCTACTATAGACATTGAGATTGAGACAGTCTTCAGATGCATTTGTTGCATAGATCGATGGACAATCGTGACCATCATAACGCGCATCAATAACGTCAGGCCAATCGTCAAGTGGTTCAGGTCGCTGCAAACAAGTGAAAGTAACTTATTTGAAGAGCACTTTAACCTCTCATTCTGTACTCACTTTAAACCTTCGTTCGGCCACTGGCGACTTCGCATAGGGTATGCCACGAAAGGCGAAGTACTCATCGCCCAGCCAATTGCTACGGCTTAAGCCCAACACTTTTCGTCCAAGTAGCTCAACATGAATATGTTCACTGTCGTTAGGTTTACATTCATTTTTTTTAAAGATCATAAACAATAAGATTAAATTAAATAATTTGAATGATTTTTTAAACAACATCTTCAGACGAAAATGTCTTCGAATTCTTTACAAGTCAAAATTTGAGCGAAGACTAAAAACATAAATAAAACTCAAGCATGTGCCTAGACGACCTCAAGTGATTAAGTCTCATTTGATAAGCACTCAATCGTTGAAGCAAGCACAAATTTTACAACAAAAATAAAAATAATCTCATAAAAAAGAAACGATTTGTTATACGCTCAATTATCGCTATTCGTTTTGCTTTCCATTCTTTTATTGAAGCCTTAAATAAATGAATCATAAAAATGGTGCTGATTAATTAAAATCTTAAACTTGAATTATTTTTTATTGATGTTCTTTTTTAATAAGGCATCAATTATCAATTAAATGACGTCAGTTTAATTATTGTATTTTAACTTAATAGAAATCATCATTGTTTATATAACATTCTACTCTTCAGTTTTGAAAATTGTCACCTATCCGAAGTCAGATAAAGTGCAAAATTATATTGGTAGCATATAAAATGACGTGAAGAATATTCCATTGTGTATTCTGTATGGGATCATCAATTGATTAATTTGTTTCTTCTCCAAATAACTTTTAATAATTAAAATCATCGATTGTAAGTTCCGGCCAGCTTAAAATGACTTTATTTTTTATTTCTAATGAATTCAATGAATGCAATCAATATATAAATACAAATAAATTAGCCTTAATATGTTTGCTCTTTCACTTTGTGATTAATTATTTATTAGAGCTTCATGGTGAGTTCATATTCTGACGAATCAAAGTGTGTGATTTCTCTATTGCTGCCAAAGACGGAAAAAAAAAATGATGATGAATTAAGTTTGAAATTAACATAAATTAGAATCAGATCTGAAGCCACCAGCATAATGTGTGTTTAAATTAATCTGATTGCAGATTGAAAAACTAGCACAAAAAATTAAGTGTAAAAAAAAAAAACCCAAAAAAATCGAATACGATTTTATTATGAAAATTTAAATTACTGAAATTTGGAGCAAACTCTGCCACGTCGAAGCCATCACAGTTTTGAGCGTGTCGAAGCCCAACAATGAAAGCCGCGTAGTGGTTTTGTGCCCATTAAGATATTAATTGTTCCCAAAATGCTGCATCGGCAAAATTTGTGCCATTTATAAATTGGATTTTATCCGTAATTGAAACATAGCCAGACGGATAAGGTTTTGAGGCTGTGATACGACTGTGAAAAACAGAGTTTGTGGTGAGTTTGCATTAACACTTTGTTCGGCGAATTTTAATTTAATAAAACAGATAAAAATATAAACAAAGCTACTCACGCATTTTGCACGAAATCATAAATGAAATTCACATAAAGCTGCATAACAGCAGCGTCCTTGGTTGTGTGTGTGAAGATTGGCTGCGATGCGATGCGGAAAAGATACGCCAAATCGTCCATGTGCACAGCGCGAACTGAAGTTGCACAAGCATGCGGGCATCATTTAGTATTTAAAACATATTTAAGCACAAACCTTTTCCCCAATCTGATTTGTATTCTAAGTTGGAATGCTCGCCGACGTAATCAAATTGGTAGCTGTAGACGGACGTGTGAGGTGCCAAGAGTCGCGCCATACGCTCAAATCCAAAACGTATCAAAGCATCCGAGAAGAGATCGCAGACACGACTGAAATTCGTATGACCCGCTGAGCTGTTCGCGAGATAATGACGCTTCAAAGCTGCGGTTATAGTCGACGCATGCGGTTGCGTTGCGTACATGAAAATCTTTGGTGCCAACTGCTCAAACTCGTCATAGAAACGTGTTTCCAAATTATTATTAGCTATAATATCGGCTAATGTAGAACAAAATTCACCATTTGTATTACCAAAAAGCACAGGAACTTTATGGAAACGCTTGGCCTTGAGTGATTCAAATAACGGTTCAGTTAGAAAGCAAGTCGACTTTCTACAGTCACGTTCGACCTGTGGGAACCACACATCTCTGCCAAATTCAAACATGCCACGCAATGTGGCAGCAATTTGTGTGCCACTAAACCGATTAAGGCACGCTAGCAACTCGTCATCTGTTGGATTTAAGTTCAAAGTACAATTGAGTAACTTGGCTTGCCGCAATGCCAAAACACGTGGATCATTATCTACATAGCTTGCTTGTGGCAACGCTGTGCCACTCATGGCGATGGCCTTGTGAAAAAGTCCCACAGACATTTCGCTCACCAAATGTTGTGTTATGCTCAAACCGCCAGCGCTGTAACCCATCAGTGTAACATCTGCTGAATTGCCGCCGAAGTTGCCAATGTGTTGCCTCACCCATTGGAGCGCCAATACTTGATCTTTGAAGCCGGCATTGCCGCTTATATCAGCATTTTCAAGTTGCAAGAAACCCAAAGTGCCGAGACGATAATTGAAAGTGACAAGCACAATTGGTTTGGTGAGCAAATAAATAGGATCTAAGAAACTACTTAGACCGGATCTTTTATAAAGACCACCTGGGTGTATAAATACTATAACGGGCAGTAGTGCGGTGGGTGTGAGCTATGCAAATGTATTTAAGCTTATATTAGTAGAACAGAGTTTGGCTTACTCACATTGCTACTATAAACATTAAGATTGAGACAGTCTTCAGAGGCATTTGTTGCATAGATCGATGGACAATCGTGACCATCATAGCGTGCATCAATTACGTCAGGCCAATTGTCAAGTGGTTCGGGACGCTGAAAACATTTCACTTGTAACTTATTTGAAGAACATTTTAATCTCTTTGTCCGTACTCACCTTAAATCTTCGCTCAGCCACTGGCGACTTCGCGTAACGAATGCCACGAAACGCGTAATACTCATCACCCAACCAATTCCTACGACTCAAGCCCAACACTTTTCGGCCAAGTAGCTGAACATGAACTTGTTCACTATTGTTACACTTGGCTTCATTTCCTTCAAAGTGCATAAACAATAAGAGTAAATTCAACAACTTCATTGCAGTTTTTAATAACTTCATCGTGTGTCAGTTTCTGCATTAACTTTCCATGTTGAAGCTTAAACGTGAACTGTGCTGACAACTCAAGCGTTCAATTGAGCATATGCAATGAACATAAGTATTAAAAGCTCACGCTTCTTTTGATAAGCATTTACTCGTAAATCAATCAAGTACAAAAACAAATAATTAACAATAGCAATACAATAGTCAAAAAATGAAAATAAAAAAATAAACAAAAATAAAATTCAGTAAAGTAAACACAAACGATTTGTTACACGCTCAATTGGCTCTTTTCGATTCGATTCGATTCAATTCGCTTTGCTCTGCTCTGCTCTACTTTACTGAATGCTGCTCAGTCTGCGCCACTGTGCTCCTGCTCCAGAACATCATCGCTTCATCTTCTTCAAACAACGTCGTTTACGTCTTGTCGGCTGTTGATTTTTCACTTCAAGAATTTTATTCTCACACATTTGTGTAATTAAATTTCAATTAAACTTTCAACGCTTATAGCTTATACTGACTGAGCGTTTGTGGCGCATAACTTTGTGTGTGTTTGTGTTGGTTTTTGCGTGCGGTGTGTGTGTTGAGAAATCAACGCCAGCAACAACAAAGTTAATAACATTAATTAAATGTTTTCAAACTCATAATGACTTTAGTGTGTGACAGGCTGTTAAGTGTGTATTCGTATGTGTGCCAAATTGTATTGAATTATTAGTAAAACATATACCTAAAAATTTTGCTTAGCCACAAAATGCTTGTCCATCTATAGTATAAGTGAAAATTTAATTATAAAAATGCATTTTCAGCCACAAAGCTTTGACATAAGTCCAGTAAGAGAGAATGATTGATAAAGATACATAGATATGTATATTCGTTAGTAACTTTCATTGATGAAGCATTTACTTCTAATTGATTGTGCAAAAATATATAAAAATAAATTTGTACAGAAAAACTTCTGAATGGTTTAATCTTTTTATTGCCGTCATAAGTATAAAATGATTTATACAAGTGTGTACGCAATTTATTTATGACTTCACAACAAATTCGCACACAGCAAATATTTACTAAATTTTAACACGTTTTGTTTATACAATTTGACATTTAAATGCGTTGCTCGTGAATTGAGCAGAAAATGAAAATATAATTAATAAAACACCAAAAGAAAAAATGAAAATATTTTCTAAACAATTTTGAGTTGGAAAACAATTTTTATTTTATTTTTTTTTTCGTTTCTAGGTTGCGAATGTATGCAACTTTGTTTCCGCGAATATTTTCACGCACAAAAAATATATATTAATAAATAAAAATAAACAAGCATAACTGAATGACAGTCGTATAAATTTGAAGGCAATAAAGCACAAATAAAATAGTATTTATTTAAACTATGATGGCTTAAAGCGACATTTATTTTGTGGCTTTTATTTATTAAAGCTTTAAGTTATTGAAATCATAAAATTATTGCACTGTCAGAGAATCCATTAAGATTTCAATCAAACTTAATCAAAACTACAATTCATTCATCAAACTTGTGAGTAAGACTCATTTTCGTTTTAGTTATGAAATAATTTCTTCTCTTCATTTTATGCTTTCTCGAACCCAAAAAAAAAAAAGAAAAAAAAAGTTCAACTTGGCTTTTGTGCAATCATGAAAAGCAATTTCATGTTCAGACTGCTCACTTGCGTGGCCGGCATATTTTCTAGCTGCCATAAACATGCGCGCACAAGACACACACATACAACGACCTCGCCTACATACACACATACTCGCCATTTCATATCCTACTTAAGTTATACGTTTTTGTATGATGTTTGTTTGTTTATTGTACAATAAAGTATTATATTTACAGTAACAGAAATAAGGGTCTACGAATATGTATGTGAAGTTGTCGAAATTTATAAAAGCACAACCCCTTCAACACCTACAAAAAACACTAACACAAATACACACACACACACACACACATGTTAGATACTCCTTTTATTCCCTACGCTAACCAAAATCCATGCTTCATGCCTTGCCTCATATACATTATTATTGTTATATTTTTTTTTTGTAGCTTCTTTTCGCTCTTGTGTTAAGCAATTCCTACAACAAAAACAACACTAACAAAACAAAATGAGCTGGCAGCTCTAAACGGCTTCTCGTACTGCTTCAACGTTACTTCCGGTCTTGTCTTGCAATTTTATGCAATGCCAAAAAGTTGGAAAAAAATCAAGAAAATAAAAAAAGATACGATTGAAACTATTTTCGTATTTGTAAGATTTTAGCTTTGGATAAAGTTGGCTTTTGGCATAAAGTAGACAAAACACAACGAAGCACGAAAAATGCGAGAAAAAGAGGAGGACTAACGAAAAAAAAGAAGGAAAATCTGATAGCGCTGAGCTTGATAAGACCAATTCCAATTTCTATTACGATTTCGATTATTTGCTCATGTGCAATTCTCCACTGACACTGAATTGTGTGTGCTTGTGAGTCTCTCACTGTGTGTGTTTGTGTGTGTGTATTGTGAATCGATATACATATATATTTTTTGTATTGTTATACGAAAAAAGTAGCTTTGCTTGACATTTTACTCATTAATTTTGCTTATTATTAACTAAAGGCATTACCGTTGTTATAATCATGATATTTTACAGCAAATTTTAATGATATTTTTCACATGCTTGCATTTTTTTTGCTTTTCCTTTGTCGTTGGAGGTTTTTCCGTGTTAAATTCATTGTTCGCAGTCGGCGGTTGTCAGCACGTTCACAACTGCTGCTGCTGTGCCAAACATTTTCATATGAAAATTATTTAAAATTACGTATGCAATATGAGTTTATTTCAGTTTATAACGTAATAAGTGAAATGAAATACTCGAAGTCGTCTGTGGCAATGATTTACTTGCCAATGTGTGTGTATGTGTGTACAAAATGGTTTAAGTCGCATTGAGCTGAGCTGAGTTGCTTGCTTGCTTGCTTACTCTGCCACAAAGAAAGGATTGCAATTGTACACATTAAAAGCTTCACTTTAAAATGTAAATATAGCATGAGTTGTATGAGTTGAATTCTCTGTGTGTTTGCCTCTTGATTGGTTGACAATTTAATGTACAGTTTTACTATTTGTACGTTTTTGTTTGCTTGCGCTACGATTTCTCCAACAGACAACAAAACAATATACCATAATAACCAAGACTTGTCAAGGTGAACCACAACAGTGCAGCAACAAAGAAACGAAAAACAAAAGAAACAAAAAAAAAAAACAAGTCGGCTATGAAATTGCAACCAGCGAACTTGTAAAGAACAGCAATTAAAATGCAGTTTGCCATTGCAAATAATAACAATAATTAAAGTGACGCCCGACTGTGAGTTGGCCTGCAAAGAGGCATGATGCGCTTATGCATCATCATCATCAACTGTCAGCAGCAGCAGTAGCAACAACAACAAGAATAACAACATTTCGGCAATAAGCGCATAAAACTTGTGTTGTGTTGTGTATACTCAAGGCAAAGAATTATAATTATGATCACTTGCATTTGACTTTGCTGAAGGCACTTTAAGCACTTTACTTCTATATATAAAAATATCTACAATTATGTATGTGCAAAATATATATAATAAGTGTTTAAAAGTGTTGATTGACAAACAGCCGCAAGCAAATAAAATCCAAGTGCTGCTAATAGAATTATTACCGCTTTAGTATCAATTATTAATAAACATTTGTATCTTTTGCTGCAAATTGTTTTATGACTTAGGATAACGAAAGTCTTTAACTTTTTCATACCCTGGACATTCAATGTATCAAGATATCTTACGCATAAAAGGAAATTTGAATAGTAGATTCATTAGGTTCGGGAGCGGATGAATTTGAATGGTTTTGAGTCAGGTCCACTCCCTCCCGTCTAATCAACAACGCTTGCTTTTTCAAAAAGTTCAAAAGCAATAAAAATCAGTTGGTAGACTCAGTAAGCACTACCTTCCAAAATCATGTACCCCCTTTAATAGAGGTTTTCTGAAAATTGTTGTAGCTACTAAAGTATAAAAGATACGGACCTGACTTTTCTTATGCAGGTTCAATAAATATACCACCTTAAAACTGTAAACCACAAAGTACCTCCTTTCCTGGCAATGTTTCCCCTAAAAGATCTTCAAACTTAAATTTTTCATAAATTAAAATTTTTTTTTTGCCGATTTTGCTGATATTTCAAATAATATTGAAATGGGTAATAATATATATATGTTTATATAAGGCTTGACTTGATTTTTATGAAGAAATATTATCTATATATTTATCGCTCAGCTAAATGTATCAAATTCACACAATATAAAAATCTGAAGGCGCTTTAAATGAGATTAAGATAAGTTAATTCGTTTAAATCTAATTATGTTTGTTTTAATTAATGGCAAATTGTTTTTAATGCACTTAAATTAATCGCTCTTTCTCTCTCTTTTTCTTTTCATTGCAGGTAAGCGTTTAAAACAAAAAAAAAAAAATAATAATTATACAATTTATGCATAATTGGCAACTCTGGTGTTTGTTACTACTGCGTACCGTACGTACTGACATGCATATATATTATCGTATATAAACATTAATTAAGGCATATATAATATATCTACATACACATGGCACACGCATAAAACACAGACATACATACATACATACAAATAACAGCGCTCATTAAAATGAGCGCCAAATTTACGCATTACGTAGTTGAATAACTTAAAGCAAAAATATATAATAAAATATATGTACTTATAACCGAATAACTCACTGTAGTAAAGCATTACATATGCTATATAAATACTTGTACTTGTACTTTTTTTTTTTGTAACCTGCTAGAAGCCTCAAGCCCAACTCTCAAACCAACCTGAGCCTGCCCAACATTCGGCTGCTTGCATAGCCCTGCACGCAATTCCACAAAAAAAAAAAAAAAAAACAGTAACCAAATTTGTATTTAACTAAAAGAGAAAACAAGGAATTTTTTTTAAGTGAAAACCGCATTGATATTAAAATGAAAATTATATTAATTAAATTAACAGATTATACGCAAATTTCGAAGAAGTTGCCATACAAAAAAAAAAAAAAAACAACATGCCATATGTGTAATTTTTTTTTTGATTATCTTTAACCGCAAATCATGGAGTCTGCTTGCATTGCAATATATTTACTTGTACAATATCATTTATGAAAATTATGTAACAACAGCAACAAACATTTTATATATTTTGTTGACAGGAAATTGAAAAACAAACAAACTAAACACAGATACACATACACAAACATAAAATGCCGTTGTTGTTTGACAATTTGCCAAGAAAAAAAAAAAAAAACGAAACGTAACAAAACAAAAATAAAATTATATCCGCATTTGTACAGATCGAACATTTCAGATATGCCCGCCGCATGACGATCGCAAATGTTGATATGCATTTTCAATTAAATTTTATAATTTTACGGGAAATTAAAATGTTTTTCTTTTTTTCGTACTCATTTTAATGAATTAATACATACATACATACATATATTTGATAGCTGCTTCAGCGCATTCAAAACACATTTGGCAACGACTTTTCCAATGCCACAAAAAAAGTTCTTAATTAGAATTTTTTCTTTTATTTTGTTTCTTTATTTGTTTGTGCTGACGTGTTAGTTTATTTTGCCACGCCCACTAAGAAGCAGTCGGCCAAACAGGTGCTAAAACAACATCATCATCATTGAAGCTCAGGATGCTTGATTAAATTCGTGCCAGTTACCGATATTGCACATGGCAAATTACTCACGAAGCAAAACCAAAACGACGCCACCACCACGGCGACGAGAATCAAGCGTAAAAAAGTAGAGTAAAGTCAAGTCAAGTAAAGTCAAGTTAAGAACGAATCAAATCGAAGCAATGCAAAGCAACGTCAGGCCATCTTAATTACTCCCTTAGGGTTTTCCGTTTCGTGGCGCTCATTAGCTTTGTTTTGATGTTCATTTGCCTTGCCAGGTTTCGTTTCAGTTTCTGTTTCTCTTTCTGTTTCATCCTTTTCTTTGATTGTTTTGTTTACGTCGAATTGAAAAGCGCAGAAAAGTAGCGCATTTAGCAAGCAAAGTCTATCGTCAGTTTGCGCAAAATGTTGAGAAGCCGAAGCCTTGACGAGTCGACGAATTCACTTTCACGCGTCACTCGCTGACAGATTTTTTTTACCACTAATTTTCTATAATAAAAATAGCTTTTGCACTTTTTATACGCTACGCAGTAAATATTATTAGCTTATTGCATAATACATAAAGTTTGTCATGTATCAAAAGGAGGTTTTGAAGATCAATGATGCGCAAAGGACATCGAAAAATTTATTAGTTTTTGTCTGTTTTTGTATGTAAGCAAATAAGTTCTATATGCAGCTCGAATATTAGATTCGGCAGTGATCGAAAATTATAATTTATGGATTGAGCAACATTTAAAGTTTTCTTATGAAAATATTCTATAATTCTTCATTACAACTTATGTTGAGAGCAGTGTGTCAAATCTACTTCGAATGATAAAAAGTATACAATTTTCAGCATGGCCGAAGTGTAATTCTTTTTCCGTTTCCGTAATTGTCAGTCCGTGTCAAAATGGCGTAAATGTCATCAGGTAATCATTTCTATTTGAACTTTGTTTTGTAGTCACTTTTAACAACTGTTGAAATAGTTGAGCTCTGCAAAAATAATTTTCGTAACTAATTAGGTCATTATTTAAATGGCAAACTAAATTTTGTGTTAAGTTTGAGTTTGAATTTTTGTTTATACAACATTAAGATTGAGGCATAAACGCTTGATTAGTAAAAGGATTATTTAAAAGCACTAACAAATCATTTAAATCAGCACAGAAAACGTTTGTTTTGTTAAGCAAACTTGCATACTTTCAGGCGAGTCAGTCGATTTGTTTTGTTTGATTATTGAACAATAATACTTTATAATGCATGTTTCAAAAGACAAAAACATACACTAACAAATAAACAAGTTAAATTGATATATTTTTTCAGGTAATCACATTAACGTAATTTATGTTTATTTTTTGTTTTAAATTTACATAAAACAAGTTTAAATATGCTGTGGTTATTTCAAACATACAAAATATTTTATTACTCATACGCAACGTAGTCAATGCAAGAGGAAAATTTATACTCGTTCGGCAGATGCTCCAAAAACGTGTGTAGAAGTGCTACAAAAAAAAAAGTACACAATTAAAACAAGTTAAACAACAATTTATTAAATGTAATTGCTTTGCTACACAAATAATAATTTAAAATTGAAATGAAAACATTTATTCATTACAAACAATTCAGTTTTGCGGTTAAATTACTCACTTGCGTCTGTGACATCAGCCTCCTCGTGCCCCTCCGCCGCCTTACCCTGTCTGTCATATTGCCTAACTCCGCTTATTTGCACATACAAACATTTAAATGAAGAACTCCCAAAAATTTATGAAAAACATAAACTAATTTATTTAAAATATAATCATGCTAAATTATTTTAATTATCGTTGTTGTTGTTACTGCTGCTGCTGCTGCTTTTTGGCTGTTGTTCACCCACTTCTCCATTGCTCTTAACCCTTATCATTATAAATATTCGTACTTGTAAATGTTGGTCTCATAATTACTGTTCATGTTCTTGTTGATGTTGTTGTTATTGTTATTGTTGTGTTGTGTTGTCTAAACTTTTGTTAATAAAAATAACCAGAAAATGTAAAATGTATTTTAGTTGAATGGCAGCACTATTTTTTACTTATGTACTTCTTGAATTTTAGGATTGAAAAATAACAAGAAATTACAACAAAACATTTTAATGTAAATAAAATGAAATTAAATTGTTCAATTAATATGACAAAAAAATATAGAAAAATTATGATAATAAATCTCGCCCTCTCTCTCTTACACTCTCTGTGGTCCTGTAGTGCGCTACCTGTATTTACAAACATTTGTAGTTGTATAGCAGCAGAATAAAATATATAATTATATAATTTAAACAAAATTTTATACATTTCATGTCATAAATTATTAATAAATTAATGGTTTGGTGTTCTTTACAAGATATGTGTTTTTTTTTTTTTTGTATTTAACATTTTCATATTTTAGTTATACAAACAAGAAAAACATTTATTATTTAATTAATTGATTATTTGAACAATTTCATTTAATTATTTTAGTAATGTAAAATAATGTCATAACATTTGTCGCTGTTATTGTTGTTGTTGTTATTATTATTGATGGTATCAGTTATGTAGCGCTAAATTGGGTTTCATTGGTTGTGTGTGAAAAGATGAAAATTATTGTAGAAGAAAATTGGTCTGAAACTGCATATCTGATACGGTAAACGGTTTGTACGTTATTAACTTCATATTTACACAAGAAAAAATTAAAAATAAAATATAATGGAGACGCGATTATTTGTGAAATCAGTAAGCCTAAAATATATTTTTAGTCAAAAATCAGACAACAATTGAGAAATTTTGGCTTCTCTGATGAATATGAGAACTCAATAAAAATTTTATGTAAATATTCAATGACAATTATGCTAATAAAACAGTTTGTATTGATAATATTATTAAAAATTTAAAGAAAAGAGATCGATAATCAATTTTTGATAATAAAAATTATCGCTTCAACATATGTCAACTTAATTCCAATAATTTGAGTGCGAAAAGCAATAGATGTCTAAGACTATTCTCTTAATCACAAAAAAAGTAATTTGGAAAACAGAAATAAAATCTTTGCATACTGAAATTCTTTACTTCATGCATATTTACATTAGATTATAAATACACATTTTCAATTCAAAATGAATATCAAAAAAAAAGTATTTCAGTGAAATACAAACTTTCAATTATTTTGAAATTTTTCTTTTCCATTTTTTGTTCTCTGATTTCACAACAATTGCGTCAAAGAATAATTTTTGTGTTTTTTTTTTTTTTTTGTTGTCGAGAAAATATTTCAAAACATACACGAACTAAAAATATTTTGTAAATACTTGATATCTATTAAATGTTTAAATGTTGAACTCTCTCATAAAAATTGTTACAAATAACATTGCATTAAAAAAGAAAATAAATGAATACATAAAAAATAAATGAAATATGTAAAAATGCAATAAATATTTTTATTGCATTGAAATAAATATTTTTGTTATGAAGTGAAAACAAAAGAACAAATTTTTCTAGTGGCGACATTTTCTTTTCTGGTTTTTATTATTACAGGTTTCAGACACCAATAAAAGCGTTTGCCTGCCTCACAGCAACAAGGTAAGCTGCTTAAAAGCTAAAATAGTTTCTTTTTTTCTTCTTCCTACTCCTTTTATACTACATATTTTCTCATAGTTTATAAAAAATATTTTTTTTTTAGCTCTTTTCCTTTTGTTTTTTCTTTACAATAACAAAATAAACAAATAAATAAAAGTTGTAAACTGTTTAAAGAAGAATTGACCAACATTTTTGTTACTTGTAGTTGTCTAAAATTTAAGAAAATAACAAGAAAAAGAAGTCAAACAAAAATGGATGAACATTTTTCAAATAGATTGGCTTATATATACAAGTAAAATGCTTGCAAAAGCGAAGTGTGATATTTGTAAAATAAAAAAAAAACTTTTGGCTATAAATTGCAGTTGAGGTAGTTAACCTTTGTAAATGTCAAGCTTGGACATTAAAATACTTGTGTGGAAATGTAACTGCAAATGAAACAAATACACGTGAAACACGCGAAAATGTATTACCTTAAACACATTTCTTTTAGTACAACGTGAATACTTTGCCTTCAAATTGCTCATACGTCATGTGGCTTAGCGTGACGTGATGACGTATGAAGCGTATAAGAAAAAACTTGACCAGAACTATTAAAAGTGCTAAATATGCTTAAAGTGTAATAAAGTAACTGTGTGTGAGTGTGTGTGTATTGGTGTGTCTTGTATCAGCATTGAGCGCTCATATACTTATGGCCACATTAAATTATTAGTTATTGTTGTTTTAATTGTCGTTGTTGCTGTTGCTATTTGTTGTGTTTGGTTCGTTCGTTGGTTTGTCCTTCTTCGTTTTTCATCTGCCAAGCGTAGTTATATAATAATTTTATTGTTATTGTTATTAGATTGTTTCACAATTTGTTTAAATCATAAACACGTTAAGCTTTTAGAACTATGCAATTATAACTCATTAATTACGAACAGACACGCATACATACAAAATGTCATTAGCAGTAACGCCATTGTATCTGTTTGTGTGTGTGTATGACTGTGTGTGTATAATATTCATTTAATTTGTGTTAAGATTTATTATACAGCATTAAATTTAATTGAAATAATTCAAAGTCAATTGTTGCTTGTCGAAATTTGTTCATGTATGAATGTCAGAGTGCTTTTGCCAACTATCATATGCCATTTCAGACGAATTACAACTTAAAGTACCAAATTGTTGTTGGTGCAATTTGCAGCCACATTATTGATATACATTTCAGTTTAGTTGGCGCAGCAATTTCATAGAAATATTGTTTGTACATACATGTGTGTAATTCGATGACGCTCTGAATTGAATTTCTTAAGCCGTACTAAGTCCGTCTGTCTTGTATTAGACATGTTTCTAAGAAGCAGTGACCGTATGAGTAGACAGACTTTGAAAGTGCAAATACATTTGCTTGATTAAAACGCACTTTGTTCATATTGTGTACAAAGTCAGACAAGCAAACTATTTGCATCTCTCTTGACTTGAATTTTGAGTTATCAAAAGCTTCACTGCACTTCACTGTCAAGTGACGCTGAATGTGATTAATTGAAATGTGTTGTTGCTCACACACATTCAATTGTTGGCTAACAAAGACAATAATGCAATAAAGAGCATAAACATGTTCGATTTGACAGCTTATTGACTGAGACTTTAGCTTAATTTGATTGAGTCATGGATGAATCTTTATGAATTTTTAAATTTAAATATTTTCAATATTTTAACTTATAAAAAAATCGTTGATTTATTGCTGTAAAGCATTAATCAAATGACAAATAAATGCAAAATATTTTTTTATAGAAAACCAAAATTGAAACCAATTTATTTATTATTATTATTTTTTTTTTGGTAAAATAATTAATTGTAAACATTTTCAGGCAATGAAAACTAAATTAAAATAAACACAAAGTTGCATATGGCAAAGCACACACACACATACAATTATATGCAAACAAGTACATATAAGGGCACTAATGACATGCATAGAAACCACTAAAATGCACAACAAACGCGCGCTCAGAATCGAACAGCATATTTTTGGCTAATAACATGTAATTATAGACAATTTTATTCTAATTTATAATGACGCTGAATTTGTAAATGTATATATGTATGTATATATATTGTATAAAAATAGACAACAGTTGTTGTTGTTTTTTTAATCCACCAACATGCAATGACATTATTGTGAACAACAGTTAACTTTGCCAAAGCGAGTCACACTGACTGACAACTTCTTTATCATAGAAATAATTGTTTTTTGTGTTGTGTTGTGTCATGCGATTAAATTGCAAAATTATCGCATGCGATACAATTTTAGTTTGCCGCACACACGTGAGCGTTTGCAAGTTTAACAAATGAGCTGTTAGAATACGGTAGAAACATTATTTAAACGCTAAAAAAAAATGTTAAACCTTCTCGGTAAAAGAAAATTATATGTATTTTAAAACAAACAAAAAACACGTTGCACGAGAAGTGTTAAAATACATTATCCACAAAGTTGGCGTCAAACATGCCATGAGCGTTAATTAAAAAGAGAAAAAAATTAAAATAATATTTTAAAGAAAATGTTGTTGTTTGACTAAAAGCAAAACAAATTAAATGTTAAAACGTTTTCTACATAAAGAACGCTAATTTTTCGTTGTTGTTGTTGTTGTTGTTGTTGTTTGCAACGATTTGTGCGAAATACAGATGTTGCAGCTGTTTACGCTAATAAATATCCGAAAAGTAGACTACACAATTTTAGTTGCAATTGTTGTTGTGTTGGCAACTTGAAAATGTTAGTGCATGAAAAAGTGCGAAAGAGCGGAAAAGTGTGAAAGAGTGAGTGAGCGAAAATGAAAAGCGCGTTAAACACTCATGTTCGTTCATGCTTTTAAGGCTGTTGTGTATTTTTGAGTGCCGTTGCTATGTTTGCACCTGGCGCTCAATATGTGTGCTACAGTGGTTGCCAAAAAAAAAAAACGTCTAAAAAAAGACAAAACAATTCCTTCTACATGAGTCAACCACGATTGACACAATTTGCTGCGCTTTTCTTGTAACTGTCGTTTTGTTGTTGCTGCTGCCATTCGCTGTCGCTTGTTGCTGCTGCTGCCGCTGCTGCTGCTGCCGCTGCTGCTGCTGCTGTTGTTCATTGTGTTGTATTGCGGCTATTGTTGAGGTTAAAGCAATTGTCTCGCTTTCTGCCATATTGGTTGACATTTTTTTGGCACACATTTTGAATCCCCACCACTGTGCCATTGAGCATTTTCAACTGGCTGGCTGGCCGTTTGTATTAGTATGTGTGTGAGCACTTCTATCTACCTTTCGTTTATACAACGCGCATAAATTTTTATTGTTTCTTTTTTTTTCGTTTCTTTGCGCTCTCGAATTGGTTTTTGTCTTCGTTTATTTTTGTGGCCGCATGCCATTTTATATCCTCCAACGCAACGCAACGCATCGCATCAGATTGTAACCAAACCGGAAACGTATTGTTTCGGTAGAGCGAAACATTTTTAACAACTTCCTGTTGCCCGCTTTAATTACCAATTGTCTCTTTTTATACCCTGTACACACACTGTGTATCAGGGTATATTAAGTTTGTTTGAGACGGTTTGTATGTAACGCATAGAAGGAGGGGAGGGGGACCCTATAAAGTATATATATTCTTGATCAGGATGACAAGACGAATTGATATAGCCCTGTCTGTCCGTCCGTCCGTCCGTCCGTCCGTCCGTCCGTCCTCACCAATGGTTCTCGAAAACTATAAGAGGTAGAGACTTGAAATTTGGTGGATAGACTCGTGAGGTCAAACGCTAGATCAAGTTTGAAGGATTTTTTGCCACGCCCACTCCTTCCCGCCCATCGAGCACCACCCATTTTTTCAAAAGGCTGTAGCTCGAAAACCTGATGAGTTAGAAACCTGAAAATGAGTATGTAGACTCAGTATGTATTGCTCTACAAAACTGCATACCATATTTTTCCCCCTCCCCTTCGTTTCCCCTCAAAAAGTTGTTTTCTGAAAATTGCTGTATCTCCTAAACTATAATAGATACAATGCTGAAATTTTGTATGCAAACTCAGTAAACATACCTTTTTAAAACTGCATACCACAAACTTTCATTTTTAACGCTGTGTGACAACACAAAGACAAACAAGTTGAAATTTGGCATAAATTGCGCTTTGAACACTGCTTTATCCTATTTGTACCAAAAACCGTACTTAACACTGCGAAAACTATTAAAGCTAGAGACTTGAAATTTGGAAGATAGACTCGTGTGGTCGAACACTAGATCAAGTTTAAAGGAATTTTTGCCACGCCCATTCCTTCCCGCCCATCGAGCACAACAAAAGGTCATTTTTTCTTAAAATTGCTGTATATCCTAAAGTATAAAGAATACAATGCTGAAAATTTGTATGCAAACTCAGATAACATACCTTTTTAAAACTGCATACAAAAAACTACCACTTTCCCCGCAAAGACCAACACACTAAAATTTTGCAGCAATGCTTTGTAACAAAATCCGTACTAAAGCGTCATCTAATGGCAACATTGCACTGTGAGCCCTGCCTCACTATTAGCAAATACTCAAACCATATCGTGGTACACTGCTTTTGCTGTCGGCGAATGTTTAACGTGTTATCAACATAGGTGTGTGTACAGGGTATTATATAGTTGAGAATACTCAACTATACCGCCCTTACTGGTTTTTTTTTTTTTTTTGGTATTGTATTAAATTTTCTTGCCCTGCAAGTTGTTTACGTTGTTGTTTTTATGTTACGACATGTTGTTTGTAAAGCATTGGCATAGACAAAGACCAACAAGCTGCGTCACATAAACACTTTGTGTAAGAATGCTCTGCAAGCTAACAGAAGACTTGAGTATATAAGATTGTTTTCGCACGAATTGAACTTCATGTGTAGCGCACAAAAAAATCGTAAAAGCCAAATATTTTTTTTTTGTTTTGTGTCTGCTGATTGCACAATTTTTTTCAGTCTGATTTTTTTCACTATTTTTATCTGCACGACATTCGTTTAGTCCGATCCGATTTTCTTTTTTTTTTTTCTTTTTTGTACGTCAAGGATTCTGCAAAGCAGTTCAATGGAATTTTTTCCATTTTTTTGTGCGTTGTGGGAGTGCATGTGACATGCCGATTGTGCTGAGCACATTACTCGTTTTGTAACGGAAAAAGGTCAACGTTGATTGTCAAGTTGCATGTACACGATTGACATAACACTTGATTGACAAAAGTGCCATGCCAAAGAGAACGAAACGAAAAATGCTCTTAAAGCAAATAATTTCATTTCACTTGAAAAATGTCGAACAATTCTGAAAAGTAATAAACTCATTAATTTGCCGCTACGTTGCACTTTAACTAACATAATTATCATAGTTTTATAGCTAAGCATTCATTAGCTTAATCAAGCCAATGCAAGTCAACCATGTTGGCCGTGGCTTAAATGCCTTTAAGTAAACACTTTTAAGTAACTTGTTTAAAAAAAATGAAATAAAAAAATCTTTAGTCAAGGGCTGACGGTAGTATAAGGTGGAGGGAATCTGCCAGGGGCCAAACGCTTTTTTAAATGGTCAAAACTTTGTGCAAACTTGCGCCGTTGCAGAAAGTTTTCAACGAAAAGTTTGTAAACGCGCATCGACCATGGCAAATAAATCGAGTTAGCATGATAAATTTTCGCGCATTATGCAAATATTTGTTGTTGGCGTGGCAATGATTTCAAGCGCTTCTGCTTTGCCCGCAACGTTTACTAATAAATCAGTTTAATAGTTCATTTTTGCAATTTCCTGTTTATTGATCGCCAGACATGACTTAACTAGTGTTGCTGTTGTTGTTGTTGTTGTTTTTATGCATTTTCAATTGACTTATCGTTGTACACAAATTTTGTGATTATGCAACATACATGTTGCATCTCTTTCTGGCACATACAAACTCTGGTTTTGTATACGTTTGTCAAATGACAATATTTGTTTGTGCGCGCCTACAAAATCAATTTTCTCACTGGCCAAAAGTGTTACTCATTTACACGTTTTAATTTTAAAATCGCCGTGCATTGTAACCAAAAAAGAGAAACACAAAAAAAAAAATAAAGTCGACCACAAAATGAATAAATCATGCAACACATTTGAGGAACCCCCCTAACGACAACACAGACACAGACAAGAGGTGCCAATGCCGTTGTCAATGTTCGGCCACGGGCAGTGGCGTACACGCCCAAAGATAATTAATTTTTGTGCTGTTTTGTGTTGCATGAACTTTGGCCAACGCTGCGTATGCGTAATATGCAAGTTTACTTGTATCGTGTTGCATAATTTTTGGCACATCGTATATCATTACGTCAGTTTGACGAGTAAATCGCAGCATGTCGTTTGTAATTTGAATAATTTGCAAATTGGTCGATGGCGATGACGGCAACAGACAGTGTTGTTGTTGTTAAGATAAGTTTGTAGAGAAAGCCCGTTTAATTTCAAAACTTATGAGTAATAGGAAGTCAGTCGTGTTGCTAAAGTATATAGCTGTCATAGGAATAATCGGTCTATTAGAAAGAAACAGATAGATAGGATAGAGAAAAGTTGAACTATTAAAATAAATCAACAATTAATATTTTTCCATTACTCACTTTACCATCATTTTATTACCTATACCTGAAATACAATTTAAAGTCTAAAAGTTTTCAAATTTCATTTAACAATAAGGTAAATAAATTTCCGAAAAATTATATTTATTGTATTTGATTTTATTGATTTTTTATTCAGTTAAGTAATGCTCATTTTGCTTTCTGTAATTAAAGAAAATTGTTTTTAATTTTTTACAATAATAAACACATAATCAGCATTATGATTATTTATATAAAAATTTAAGTTTTTCGCATCGGCGATTAACAACATCGTTCAGTAATTTTCTAACTGTGTTCAAGACAAAATGCATTTAATGCAAAATGAAGAAAACTCATTTAAATATTGAGTTTTCTATTTATGAATAAACGCAAAAATGAACATTACTTGACAATCAAAAACCGCAAACCACATGACAAGGTCAAAGCCAAGCCAAGCCAGCAATGCAAAGCATTAGCAAGCAACCGCGCACCGCCGGCGGTCGATGATTTGAAATGATTACAAATGCCAAACGGTGAACGTGATGCGATACAATAAGCGTTCCAACAAAATGCATTAAGTGCAGTCAATTAGATTGTGCAAAGCGATGAGTATATATCGAATAGTTGCAATAAACGTTATAGCAAACGTACGTTGTACGCTCGTTGCAGCTACGAATACGTAATGCCTCACATAGTTGAGATGATATGCGTTGTTGTGTTTGTTGTGATAATGATACTAAGTAGGCTGGCATAAAGGCGCGGAAGCAATGAATACAATTTTATAAAATTGTGTTTAATATGCGAAACGTGACGTACGCAACGTATGGACACATGACAGAGAGATAGATAGAGAGAGAGAGAGCGATAAGAAGTGCGAGGAATGTATTTGAGTGCTCGCAATAATGATAATGTTAATGCTGATGAACGGCATGCGTCATGTATGCTGATGATGATTTGAATTTGTTGTGTTGAATTGTTTTGCGTTGCTTTGAGTGCTGAGCTGAATTTACTTGGCTTGGCATGACCCTCGGGTTTAGCAAATTGCTCTCAGCTACTCTATGTATGTGCAAATTGGCATGAAGGGAAGACACTCTTGGTCTGCTACATTGCTATTCTTCTGCTTCTTTTGATTATTATGATAAATGCATAAAATATTTCGATAATGATGAGGCTCATTAAACTATTGTAGCGCACGAGTGGACCTCATCAGTTGTGCCAACAAACATATTGAAATACTTGTTGAGCGAGCGCTTATATTTTTTACTTGTTACTTTTGCATTATAAATTTGTATCTTTTGCAATTGGTTTGTCTTTTTTATGCAAATTAAAAAAATAAAATAAAGCTAACAAGAAACAATGAAAATCTTTTAAAATTTATGCGTCATTTGAAACTTTGAATATTTGCATAGACAAATGAAAGAATGACAGAAATAACCGCAATGTAAACTCACTGACTGACATGGCGTTCAATTGATATAAGTTGGCTTTAGTATCAGATCTAAAGGTAAGCAGCAAATAACAATAACAACAACACTTCAAGTTGTTCGCTCTAAGCTCTTTTAATTTTTTATTTTCTTGTTTTTTTTCAACAAATTTTTTGTTGTTTGCTGCGTGGACTTTTCTGTTCATGTTTCATTGTAGCTGACAGTGCCAGCAGCAGCATCAGCATCAGTAGCATCAGTTAAGCGCCAAGGTGAAAGATATTCTATTAAACTTTTTGCCATCGCGTACACCTTCATACACCAAGCAAGCAGGCAAGCAAGCTCTTCAATGGTCTAATAGCAATCTGGATTTATGTTACACAAATGGCGCACTCAATTCAAATGCTCCTTGTGCTCGGCTGCTGTTGTTCATGCTACGCTTGCTGCTGCTGCTGCCGACACTCCGACACTCTTGTTGATGCTGCTGCTTTTGTTGCTGCCACTAGCGCATTAAAGCACTCAGCTTCCGATTGGGGAAGATTGAGTTCGTGGGATATACATTGAAATTTAGCTTGGCTTTTATTTATTGTTGTTGTTGTAATTGTTAGTCCTGTCTGTCCAACTTGACTGCGCTTAGCTTCATTTCGCTGGCACTCAGAGACGAGCAACGCGGGCTTAAAATAAATATTTAGTGAATAATAATTAGAAATTCAAACTGCAATTAAAGAAGGCTTCACTTTTATTGCTTTTGTTGCTTTTTTTCCCACCACTTTGTAGAAAAAAAAAAGAAGTAGAAAACAAGCTAGCACTAATTTATTCATGAGTAGCATACTTGTAGGCGTTATGAATTATAAAATAGTTGCTTTTTATTTTTTTCTAACTGTGCAATTCGAGCTGACCTGTTAGAAATATTAATGGCAGTGTAAATGTTAGCTATTCTCTCTATAGCGTACCAGCAGCGCCTGAAAGAAGACCACAATTAATGCAAATTGATTTAAATGTTGCAGATTTGGCATTAAATTTCTATAATTTAAGTTGGCTTTTAGTTTTAAGGTACTGAGAGTTATTTTTTGTTGATTGAATTAGCGTTTTGCATAGTAAGAGAAGTAATGCTTTACAAGCAACGATAAGTTCAAAATGTTTTAGTATATTCAATCAAAATCACTGAGTTCAACATTAATATATATGTATAGACTTTGCCAAAAGTTCGTCTTTGACTAATTAATTAATGAATCTTCTACTCGCAATAAGTTGGAAAAACTTTTAACGACAAGCCAACAAAGTGCACTTGATTAAAGTGTGTTACTTTTAGTCAGAAATGTATAGACATACATAGAATATAGAGATGTATGTATTTGTAAATTGTAACAAAGAAGATTCTTCTTAATTTACTTTTCTTCTTCTTGGTTTTGTAAATTATGCCAAAATGAATGAAATGAAGACTTCTTTGTAATTAGTTTCTCTTCTGACATTCTCACATAGTTCATGAGTAGCTAATTTCCGCGCTCAACTGCAATGAAAACTTGGCACTAAAAAGGCACATAAAATACTTGAACACGTACTCGACTAATTTGAGTGGCACACTTAAATTTGAATTTCAACTAATTACAAAAAAAAGAAGGAAAAAAAAACCTTGAAAAAGTGCGCGTAAATGTCTTGCACGGCAGAAAATTTTTGCACTTCAGTTTGTTTAGGCTTGAGTGTACGTGTGTGTGTGTGTGTGTGTGTGTGTGCAACACTACAACTACATTGCGCGACAAATACTCTTCAAGTCTTGTCTGCACGCCTGGCAGCTTTGGCCGCACGGCATAATAATTTTCAAACTAAAAAAAAAAAAAAAACGAAAAAATAAACAAAAACGGAAATGTTATGAAGCCGACAAACTACGACAATAAAAAACAGTGTATTCCTACACACACACACATACACAGACAACAACTGTTTTGTGCAAACACTTACATATTTGCGACAACAACAAAATGTTGTTGCCACATTGTTGCTGTTGACGACATTGGCGCTCAGCAACAGCCAACAGGCCGACAATATGGCTTTTGTTTGCTGACAGACGACAGAGGATGGCAAAAAGTCGCGCTTTCGATGGCTTATGCTAGTTTGTATTGCATATTTTGAGGCTGATAGTAATGGCATGCAGCTATTTAAACTGCAAACCAAAAGCAAAAACAAAATAAGCAACGAAAAAATGATTAAAATGCGCCAAACACGCCAAAAACATGTGTTCAAAGTGTGCGCCCTTCGCAGTCGCCCTCCTTGTTTGCTTGTATTGGGACAGAATAGTTGGTAAAGGGTTAATAAAACCATTGCTAAGTCTAAAGAGCACAAAAAAAAAATACAGGAAACATTACGAACTACTTGATGCCGCCCCAAAGTCGTTGAACTGTTACGAAACAAAAAAAAAAAAAATAAATAAATTTTCATACTTTGAGGAAAATGTACGTTTATTGCGATTTTGCGCGTTTTACATTGCCTACTTTAAGGCATTAAACAGTTATTGCACACTCGTATGAACTGAGTAAACAAAGCTTGGAATTTAGTAGCGATTGATTTAGTGTTTGAAATGGCCAAACGGCGACGACTTCATCATCATTATCATCATTGCAGCCAACATCAGCGTCATCGTTAAACTCAAGTCCAATGCTGGCAAATCGTAAATTTATCTCGTCTATGACTGTGTCGGATTTCGCCTACAACTGCAGCCGCAGTTGTACAACAACAACAACAGCAGTTGTTGTATGCGTGTTGCAGAATAGAGTCATATAAGGACAACTACAAAAGACGAAGTTGAGGCGAAGCGACATTTTGCATTCACTGCTCTATCTAACAGACAAACATGCCCTTCAGTAAATTTGTGTCTACAAAGTTTTTTTTTTCTGACATGCTGTTGGGAAATCTGCATAAAATTGAAAGTGGCAGTCGTCGGATAAAAAGCACAAAATTGGAAAAATGTAGGAATGAAAGAAAAAACCGTTCTATGAGCATAGACTTGAAGTTTATGCCATACTCAAAAGCAGACACATGGCCAGGACGTTGAAAAAAATTCGAACATAAAATTTTCATTACGCAAAAGCTGTCAAAAAAGTCTCATTTTTAGACTACTATGGATTTTTTTTTATATATATTTTATTTTGTCTTTTTTCTTATTTCTTTTTTGTGTTCTTTAACGAAAAAATTCACAAGAGAGTCAAACAAAATTTCTGCGTTTCGATTTATTTTCTTGCATAAAAGAAATTTATGTATCTTAAAATAGACACATTTGTTTATGGCTTATCGTACTTGAAAGTCGACGCACATGCACAATAACAAATAAGATACACTTCACTCTCTTATTCGATCTGATGTTGTCTTGACTTGAAGAAGTATGTACGTCTTTGAGTAAAAAGTCATAAAATTCAATTTCAATAAAAAGTAGGGAGAGTTTATTGCCAAAAAGCATACTATTTTTTTTTATGTTCCTCTTAAAAAAAGAAAAACCGCCAAAATGTATGCTATGCTTCTTGCTGTCAACAATGCGGTTATTTGTTTGTCACATATTTCACATTGCTACGTCAGCAAAAAGTTCCTATGGCAACTTTAACATGCTTAGTCTATTCGACAAAGCTACTTATAGACAAAGCGCTCAAAAGTATGCTTTAATCTAAGCTAAAGCAGAAGAGACAGCAAACGAAAAGAGGTTAGAGCGCTGAAGGCAAATTATGTTGTTTGACGTTGACTTTTTGTTGAAAAAAAAAAAACGTTAAAAGAAAAGCTTTTATTTTCATTTTCTTTTTTTTTTTTATAAAATGTTTATGAAAAATATGTGTCGTAGTTTTGCATAGCAAATTGACAACATGTTTGCAGTCCTTTTGCACCCGTTCGTTGGGTTACACATGCTTTTGCTTTTAAGAAAAAAGAGATTACCCTTCGAGTATACCAACAACTATTAATAAGAGCTCAAACATAAACATTCATAAGCACTCACACATACAGCCACACACTCGCACACACTCGCACACACACACACACACATATGTACGTAAACGCATACATCTAAGCAAACACAAGCCAAGCTGCTTAGTGACTTGATAGTATTCAAGTGCGTGTAGCATACTTTTATGCGAGCTTAATAACAAGCCTATACAAATCCAAAAAAAAAAAAAACTTACACTCGGCAATGTTTTGTTTTTCCTATTGTTTGCTCAGCTTTTAGCATATATGTATGTATGCATATATATAAAAGTCATCGTGAAATCATTTGTTTTATATAAACTTAAAAGTATGCAACAACTTAACTAATTAGCTGTGTATCAAATTACAAGCACGCACAAGTCACCCATACTTAGTAGCTTTTAATGACAACTTCAAAACACTTAAATGCATTTTTGTTTTGCCAATCTCAACAATATCAAAATTCTGTTCAGAACAGACACGTACTTTCAGGCGCATTGCTAGTAACTCGATGCTATTTAGTGCGACTCAGTGCTCATTTCAAGCTCACATTACAATGTCAATAGAGAAAAAAATAGGCGTTGGCCACAGCTTGGCATAGCCTAAGCTTCCGTTTCTAGCTATTTGAACACATACTCATATGTCTATGTCTATATTAAGGCGTTACAGAGACGAAGAGTCTCTGTTGGTGTCGTTGTTGGTTATACTTGAATGACATGTTTGATAAATTATTTGATTAATGGTTCACTTTGTGCTTGCAATACACAAGTAACATTGAAGTGCTCATGTGTTGTGTAGTATTTGTAGTGGGCGTATGAGTAGCATTATTTTAGGCACCCAATCTGATTGTATTTTAATGACTTTAATGCGTCTCTTGTGCACAACTTTGTGCGTGGAATTACAAGGTTTATCGTTGAGTTTATTATTAAATCGCTTATTGAATTTAAATTGATTTATTGCTAACATAAGGAGAAATTGATTTTGTATTTTTATGCTGCTTAAAATTATGCTAAGAAAATTTTGTGTTACTGTCACAAAGCTCGAATAATTGCATATGTTATGCCTGTCAAGTTGTCTGTATGATATAATATAACAAAAGTATGACAAAAACCGAAACTGTTTTCTTTCTTATAATTTTATTCATCAACATTTTGACAAGCAAATGTGGTTTTCATTACTTAAACGCTTGCGGCAATTATCCTTCAACAGTCACATATGCACCAAAGTGGCGGAGAAAAAAGCAGCGTAGCAAAAATATGCTACATAAATCAAAGTTGTTCATTCGCAGCCTTTTTGGTGCATATTTTTGGGTGTTGACTCATTAAAAACGATTCAGTTTTCCCCCGATTTTTGTTCGTTCGTCGTCAATATGCTGTCCATCAACATCAGCAAAGATATTCACAGCCATGTCTTGTTTATTTTTTTACTCGTCTGCTTCAATGAAGCATGTCTGCTAGCCTAACACATCATAAATCTTACAAAAAAGTACCCTTAAGCGTTTTTCGCAGTCCACATGCCTGTCTGTCTGTCTGTTTTCAGTGCCCCTCCTGCTACACCGCAAAAAGCAAAAAAAAAAAAAAAAAACTTGAAAGTGGAAAAAAAAGAATGGAGAAAAAATGAGTGAAAATTCTTTTAAAAGATTTTTAATTACAAAAGCCTTCAAACATAAGCACACTCACACTATCGTAGCCACAGTGGCGTTAATGCTGTGTTGAGCGCGCACAGAAATATGCAACACTATTTTGCCCCTCATCATATTTACTACGCGCGCTTGTTCGTTGCTTCGTTTTTTTCCTGACTACTTCAGTTTATATACATACTTTCTTCCTGTTGCTGTTGCCACTGCTCCTCGCCCTTGTGACTGCAACAGTTTTTTTATTATTATTTATATTTTTTTGTTTTTATTTTTTGCCTTCTCATGCACATTATGGGTGAGAGTTTTTTTTTCATGCTGACTCTTGTTTGAAAAATTTGCTTGAGGCTCGCGTCTGTGCCTCGTTTTTTATTTCGCACTGCTTGGCAGTCAGCATGCTAGCCTGACTGTGCCTTTCTGTCTACCGCCTCGCCTCGCCTCTTTAGCCGACGTCCATCATACAGACGAGAACTCATTTGTCTTGTGCGCTTTTAATGAGTGGTTGTTGTTATTGCTGTTGTTCGTGTTTGCGTTGAGCGCGAAAAAAAAGAAAGAAAAAAAAATTTTAAACAAGCAAGAAAAATTGTTGCCACGAAATCAAAACTCTTCAACTCGGACGTGCCGCCAAGTTTTGTGCCTATTTGATTTGTGCCTTCATATTTGCGCAAGTCGCGTCTCATTTGTCTTGCGACACGATGCCACGCCTTGCATTCTGTGATGTGCTGTGCTGTATTGTTGCCTGAGTCGAGCTTTGCTATGCTCTTTTGGGCATTTTTAATGTTTGCTTTGAGCATTTCATTTAATATTTCTGCTTAAGTCGCCTCAGGTTCAGGCTGCCGTCGTTGTTGTTGTTTGGCCTTTGCCAAACAAGTGATTCAATTTTATACACTGCTGATGCATCATCATCATTATCATCATCATAGACGTCATCAATATCATGAAATATCAGCAATAAAAATTGTTTGCAAAAATAAAGGAAATAAAAAAAGAACAACGCTGCAAGTAAAACTCAATTATTATTGTTGTTTTTTTTTTTTACTTTTATTTTTATATCAATTTATGCACTTTTGCTCTTTATCAGACATGCTGCTTGTTTTTATTTTTTTTTTTTTTGCTCGTCTTTTCTCGACTCGGCTGAGTGAGTGTCGATGGCGTTGATGTTGCTAATGCCTGGCAGTGTTGCCAACAACTTCGTTTAGTTTTTAATACCGCTTTTATGCAGTTATTATTGTCATCAACATGAACATCGCGCTCGTAGTCATCAACAGCGGCAATGCTATCATCATCATCAGCACTTTGAGCTCAAACCCCATCTCTCTAACAAACAAAAACAACAGCAAGCAAGCAACAACAGCAGCAAACATGAAGTACACTGTAAAGTGCAGTGAAAAAAAAATCATTTTTTTTTTAGTTTTTCGTTGTTTGTCGTCGCAACGCATTTGTAGAAAATTTCATTTGCAGTTTGCATTGAAAAGTGTTTGTAATCTGCACAAAAGCTGTTTTAATAGACTTTCATAGCACTTTTTTCATCTTCCCTTTTTTTATATATTTTTGTTTTGTTGTATTTTTCTTGAAGCGTAATACTTTTTACGACATTTTCGCAAAGTTTTTTTTTTATTATTATTTCAGTCAGTCTACTTTACTTTAGTTGCATTTACTCATTAATGTTAACATTTAATGAAAGCGTACATATTTAAATTGTCTCTTCTAATTCTATTTTCAGGTATGTACATTTGTTTGTATTAATTATCCAAATTACTTTAGAAGCATTTTAATGGTAAGTCGCATTTAAATAAATTTTAAAACTTGCGTCGGACACAAGAAATACGAGTGGAGATTAAGTGATTTAAAGCTACAAACAAAAAACTGTTGAAACAAATGAATAGTTGCATGCATAAATTATTTGACTTGGTAAACAAACGAAAAACTTCTACCATTCAGAACTACAGAGCATGTCCTTCTTTATTACCCGCATTGACCACGCATATATAAAACAATATACAGTAAAAACTTCTCTAAGCTGACACTCAGAGTTACTTTTGTTTTTAAAATGACCAAAGGAAAAACTCTTTCCTTCTTTTGTTCCATATTTTCTCTGCGAAAGTTCTTTAACAACTGTAGACAATGACTTCCTAAAGGAATTTTTTATTACCTACTATGCTGAAACTGGTAAAATAAAGCCTCACATAAAGAACATCAATATTTTTCGCAGCCCAAGAGAACTTTGAATCTGCTGTAGGTGTCACTTTTCTTTCATCTCTATTCACATGTCATTGAAGGACATCACATGTATAACTAAAAACAAACATTATTTGCGCGATTACAATAAATTATCTCATTAATAAAATTCAAATCTCTTTTTTGCTATTTGAATGCATAATGAAATGTCATTGAGTGCCATATAATCGACAATGGCATGATAAATGAATATTTTATCGATGATTTAATTTACACACATGACTTGCAGTGACAGTTTAAATGCAACAGCAACAACATGTTAAAACAATTATCAATAATTTATTTAACGCTTGGTAAAAAATAATTGCTTAATTTTTTTTTCTCATTTTTTTTTTTTTTTTTAAATAATAAAATGTCACAAACCCACAAAGTTGCATACCTGAACGATGTCAACCGCATACAGACGCATAGGTAACTCTATACATACACACACACACACACATTGGCATTGCAATGCAAACTCATGTTTTACGCTTTAAGCAAATAAATGTAAAAGGCTTATGTAAATTTTTTTACTACTGTGCGTTCGTTCGCAATCAGCTTACTTTATTCTTGCATGCAGATAAAGACAAACACAGACTGACTGTGGGAGGATGGGAAAGAAAGAGAGAGAGAGTATGTATGTGTGTTTATGTATATAACTTTGGTCGATTAAATGCATGGTCCACTCGCATATATTGTGTCAGGTCACATTGTTTGCTTTTGACTGAGCTGAACTCAACTCAACATTCAAGCACACAGAAAGCCTTAAATTTCGACAAATATGTAGGCGGTGAGGGTTGGAGTAAGAGTCTGTCAGTGTATGTGTTAAAAGTTGTCCAAAGCAGTTTTTGCATCTATTTGCTTGTGTGTGTGATTGCCTCCATGTGCAAGCAACTTCATATATGAGAATATGTGAACAATTGCGGTTACCATTAGTTTTTCTGCGCTTTAGCAACTTTTATGAAATTCAAATTTATTCTTCGTTCAGCCAATGCTTTTACGCACAGAAGAAACCTACAATGTGACAGAGAGAGAGACAGAGAGAGTGGGAGAGAAAAAAAATAAAGAGAGAAATCATGGTAGCAAAAATTTTATTGCTGTTTGTGTAATAAATTATTTTCTACACTGTTGTGCAAACATGTTTACTTCAGAGCAATGCAGACTAACCGACCACCAGACACAACACTACCAACAACAACAACGACAACAACAACGAACGACAATGACAACAACACGAACGAATTGTGGCATGTAGTAAAATATTTATAGATTTTAAAGTGTTGCATTTGTTATAAATTTGCAAACAATTTGCAATTCTCGCTGTGCAATCGTGCGTATGAGTAATGTATTTTTATATATTTCTTATTTATATATTATAAACGTTGACTGTGCAAGCTTTACTTTACTTATTCAGATTTATTTTCTTTTTTTTTCTGCAAAAAATAATTTTTGTTTGCAAAGTTTGCATATTTGAAGGCAGAGATTTTTTTTGGCATGATTTTCTTAAGCAAAACATAGCATACTTTTGTGCTTCAAATTTTTTGATTCAATTTAAAGAAACTAACCAATTTTTGTTTCCTTGATTTTCTGGTTTAATACATTTTAATAACAACTTGTTGCCTTTCAAACTACAACTTCAAAGGATAAAGTTTTTTCAACTTTTCATATCAAGTGAGGCGTCTTACTCAAACTCGAATTAAAGAAGTGAAAGCACAAAACTATGCTTTAAATCTTTTTTTTTCTAACATTTTGACCCAAAATTTGATTGATTGAAAGGCGTTAGGCTTCTTCAATGTACAAGTCTTTAAATAAGAAAAATTTACTTTAATCTTCGACACAAATCTTAAGCAATACGCTTACTTTATCGACACCATTTCATATATTAAAGCGCTGCCAGTATACCAGCGCCTATTATTAGCCTATAAACTCTCGCATGTTTTGCTTAATAGCAGAACGGTTTGCTTATATTGAAATTTCGTTGGTATTTTAACAAACAAAAGCAATAAATTCATTATAATTGGGAACCGCCTGTGGCTAACAAAGTCTTTTGTCGTAATCATCAACGTCTTCGTTTTCATCGTAAAGCCAACAGTAGGCAGGCACAACATGGCGTATGAGCAATTTTCAATTTGCTTAGCTTTATTAAAATCAACAATACGCCACTTAATCACATTTAGGTATATATATATGTGTATATGTATGTGTATATTAAGTTGAATAGGCCTACAAATATGTATTGAATGAGACAAGCTTTAATTAGATTGCATTGCCGCTGTACGCCAAACAACAAAGGCAACGATAACATTGTTGAGATGAAAATAAAGAAAAACAAACAACTGCAATCATTTTGCAGGTTTGTTTGTAATCTCATGGCGCATGTTTATCGCTGTTGCATATCTTAAGGCGTTTTATATATTTTTTTCTGTAACGTTGAACTGCAAATTAATACGAAGGAGAGTGAAAAAGCAAAGAAATAAAATTCAAACGTGTAAAATCGCACGCACACACACACAGGAGACATGCACTCATACTGCTGGCAGCCATGAAGTATACTTTACAATTGTGTTATCAAACTTGTGCCAATAAAAACAAAAGAAAACACACACACACACACAACTTTTGCTGTGTGTTGCTTTTTCGTTATCGATGCTTACGCTGACACGCTCTTTGGCTCACCCTTATGGCTCGATCCTAATTATTGCTTTGCACATTGTTGACTGTTTTGTTAACGCCTTAAATTTTATAGCATACTTGAAGGCACTTCAATTAATGTGTGTGCCTGCCTTCCTGCCTGCCTTGTGTGTGTTTTTATACTTTGCTTGCATGAAGTTTTGGCGTATATTACGTATACGCCGCGTGTACAAAATTTTTCGTATTTTAGCTGACTCCATGCGTCCGTCCATCCGTCCGTCTAGCTGCCAATGGCATTTCTAAGTTTTGTTGAAAAGTTTACACAATTTTTCGTGCACAATATCGTTGCCCTTGGCTCTCGGCTCTATGTTTGTTGCCTAATTTATTTGGTATTTTGCTGGCAATTGGCACGTAAAGGGTTAATTGTTTGTGCATTAAACTCAAGACACACACACACACACTGACAAGAATGCTTCGTATGCGCTTATGCCTATATACATTTCGAACTTTTATATAGCATATTGATTTCACATAAATTGCAGAAGGCAACACAAAGCGTCAAAAAACAAAATCAGAGGGCAAAAAAATTCATGTGTCGACGGCCATCAATGTATAAGTTGCCTTGCCTTGACGTCCTCAGTAAACATCTTAGAGTTTTGGCTTGGATTTTCGAATATTGTTTGCGTCTTCTGTTTGTTGTTGTTTTCTTATCCTGACATTCGTTAACACTTTGGCCTTTTACTTGGTGCCATGTTGGTGCTAAAATGCTTTGCGGCTAATATATGTTAAAACATTGGCTTTTTTCCACTTTTTGTGTGTAAATTTCGTACCGGGCACAAACAAAATTGCCAGCAGACAACAAACAAATTTTTACTTGCTATGTGTATGTGTGTGTGTGTGTGTGTGTTTATTGGTGTGTCTCTTGGTGTTCGTGGCAAACACTTAAATTTAACCTTTTGCATGTAAATAACCAAAAAGCTTCGTCTGATAGTTGATGTATGTAATTTTGAGGAATTTGTTAAAGTTGTGCAAAATTCGGCAAAATGTAAAACTTTTTTCGTCTCGTTTTAATTTTTGATTAGCTCATAAAATTTCCTAAAGTTGTTTGCTATTTGCCGTTGTTGTTGTTGTTGCTTTTTGTGTTTATGTGTGTGTGAAATTTATACGAGTTTTTGATGGCAAAATTGCAAATGCAATTAGTTTTTTTTCGCCAGAACGCTTCATTGCTCGCATTTATATACATACATATAAACTTATATGAATATTTTAAAATGTTGTAACATTTTTATGGTTTCTATGCAAATAAATGTTTTATGCAATTTACAAATTTTGCTATATATTTTGTATAAATTTGTTTCCTTCATATTTTTTTTTTTTTTGTAGAAAACTTAACAAATTGTTGTTCAAATTGTTTAATGCTAATATGACCAGCAAAAAATTATGGTATTGATGCCTCAGAGCACACACTTTTCAAATTTCAAAACACCAAAAATTCAACACAATTATTACAGTTCTTATTTTTATTTTTATTTATTGTTTGCTGTTTTGTGTATTTAAACGACACCCGTTCATTAAAGCAAATGTATTCATCGTTCATCATTTTTTAAAACATTTCTCATCATTACAAAATTACATGAAAAATAGCGCAGCAAGCCTCAGTCGCAGTTGTCGTGCCTTTGGCGCTCTTTTTGTTGTATGTAATTTAATTTAATAAACGCTTGTTTACAAAAATCATGCATTGCCAAACAAAAAGGACGAGGCAAGAGAAGCAGCGGCGTGCCGACAAAAGCGCAAACGAAATTATAATAAATAAAATGAGAAGCCGTCGGTAAGCAGAAGCAAAGGCAAGCCAAAAATTCAGTAAAAGTCAGAGTTCATATCAAAGCGAGGTTCGTTGATTGTTTATTTTGAAATGTGCCAAAAATATTTGTCTTTTTGCTTTTGCTTTTTATACATTTTTGTGTGTTTTACTTCGCTTATTTTGTTGCTTTTGTGTTATTAAAAAATATATATACAGCGAACGTTGCCTGTTGCCGCCTTTGAGGCGCACGAGTGATGACATTTGGCAGACGTCTTCAAAGTCTTACTGAGCTCATTTCTTTTTAGAGGATATGATTGTGGTTGTTGTTGGCTTAAAGAAGCACATGGATTATGATTATAATTCAAGTTTTTTTTTTTTATAAAATTTAAATTTGATTGAAATATAAAGAGAATCAAGTGAGAACCCTTTTTTGTGGAGGAAGAAATTCTAAGCCTTATTCAAAACGTTTCTTATGAAGAGCGTTACTCAAGCATCTTCTTTATTTACTTTCAAGAACACTTGAGTAAAATGTTGTTGTACTAAAAAGCTTTACCTTGTCTACCTTGGCTTACTTCACATCTTAAAGCCGAAAAAAAGCGCTTCAAAAATATATTGTTAAAATATATCATTAAATATTTGTACATTTGTTACATAAATATAAAATATTTTTACAATCAAAGGACATCAAAACAATTTTAAATATAGAAATCTTTGACTTTGACTTTGTCTGTAGGAAATGCAAAGATATTACAAGAACATTACAATAAAATGTCACAAAAAAAGTCAAATAAAAAATAATACAAAAATATTTTTCTTTATGTAAATGTATGTTTTAGCTTTGACTGTGATATTTTACACTTAAAAATACTTTACATTATTTGGATATTTCTTTTTATTTGTGTTTTTCTTGTGCCGCGCTCGTATAATGAAACTCATGAAAAATGCCAAAATGAAATGAAATAAAATGAAATGAACTGAAAGTAATTAAATTTGTACTTGGTTTGTTTTATGTTTGACTTTATTTGCTGTGCACCTTGACATGACATCATTTGCCTTTGACTTTGCTTAATTTGCCTTATTTATTTTATGAAATTTTTCGTTAATGGATTTTGTGAAACAAACACATGGCGTATAAGCAATATTAAAATTTGTTTAAGTTTATGTCATGAAAAAATATAAAAAAAGGAAAAGACAAATAATTTCAACAAATTTTACACTTAAAAAAATGAAAATTTAAACTTATAATTTTGGAAATGCACAAAATTTAAAATCACTCATACGCACCATTGCACCTAAACAGACCAACAATAGCTACTCATTGCCACAGCATTCAATTGTTCAATAAAACAGCAATCAAACGTTTCTATAAGAGAAAAAATAATACTAAAACTAAATTGAATAAAAACTTTACGCTCAAAAACATTTTCAATAAATTTTGTTACAATACGAAGGTAATCGATGACGATGACGACTGAAGGCAAAGGCAGAATGTCATGTGCGTGTTTAGTTGTTTTTATACACAGGCAGGTGTGGTGTATGTAGGTGAGTGGGTGCACACTATTACAAGGCAACAAATGTCAAACACTTGCAACAATATAAACTCAATTTTACCAACACCAACAACAACAAAGCCATAGAGAGAAAAATGTGTATTGTTTGCTGCTTGTACCCGCATTGCATAGAAAAAATAATAAAATAAAATAAAACTAAAACTAAAATAGTAAAACAACTTTTTCGCAACAATTAAACAGAATCTGTTGCCATAAATTTTAGTTTTGCTCTTTGCTCTTGTTTTCCGTTTTGTTTCGTTACGTTTCGTTTTTGCGCCAAAGGCGGACAACATTTGCACCTGACTGACGTACTCGTGCTCAGGGGCGTGCGTGTAAGCGTGTGGGTGGAGCATAAACTTTTTCTGACTCAATTATCCTTGAGCGCTGTGACTTTATTGGCTTCCTTGCCAATGGTTGTTGTTGTTGTTGTACTTTGTTGCACTTGTGTTACATGACAGCGTGCCAGCTCACAGATAATGGCAGAAAGGCGAGCTTATCCAACGTCAAATGACCGGTCTGAGCTTCTGTCTGTCTGTCTGTCTGTCGGTCTTGGCATGTTTGATACACAGTTTGTCTTTTGCGGCTATTTTTTATTGAATTTATAATTTAAATTGTTTAATAAATCTCATGAGCTTCTGATAGAAGCAATAAAGTCGAGACTATTGAACGGTAAAATTGACAGCTGACGGCAAGTATGTGCATGTACGTGTGTAATAACGGTATCGATGTCAACGGCAACTAAAATACAAAAGATAAAAATGCTTCATTGAATTTAAAATAAAAAAAAGGTATTACATAAATTAATTAAATTAGTTGCGTCATGTGTCCGTTATACTGGACGCTTCCACGCTCCTCCTCATGCTTTCTCTGCTGCATTAAAAATCGTCATAATGAAAATTGCATAAAGCGTAAAACCTTGACTTCAATCAAAATGTGTCTGTGGTTGTTTTTATTTTCTGCTTTTAAGTAAAAAAAAAAAGCAATTCTTATATGAAGAACCACAAAAGTAAAAGCAAAGCAAAACATTTATTTTTAAAAACTTTTCAAATGTCATAACAAACAAACAAAATGAAAAAAAAAAAAAAATGTTAAAACGCCAACAACCCCCAAAGTCACAACTATACACCCTCTGCCAACATTGCACACCCTTAAAATTATTTTTTTGTGTTGTTGTTTTTTTTTTTTTTGCCAAGTTTCTACTTCTTCTGCTGTGACTCTGTTCGACAAACACGTAATCGAATAATCCAATTTGTTTGCACAAAATGTATGTCTTTTTTTTTGTTGTTGTAAGGTTTCTTGCTGTCGCACCAGCAGCAGCAACCATCAACCACCACCTCAACCATCAACGTCATTGCCACCAAGAGCACAGGCCCCATTTTACAACTGGCACAGCGTCGATGATGACGACAACGACAACGACGACGACGACGACAAAGTTGACTACACATTTTTTTTTTTTTTCATATTTTTTTAGTGTTTGCCAACACTGTCGACTGAGACTTTGCTTCCTTCACACCTGCATTGGCTAATTGCATGAACGTTCGACATGGCCTGCTCTTTTTTTTTTTTTTTTGTATTTTTTGCTTGCCATTGCACATTGCATAAAATTGAAAAATGAATTAAGTTGTAGAATATGAACATGGTCATGAAATTGGCAACAGAAAAATTTATGTAATTGCAGGTGTTATTGTATTTGTAAGACAGTTAAAATTGCTATTCAAAGCTTTTGCCATTAAATCATACAAAATCAACTAAATCGGTTGTAAAATTTCAATGTAAAATGGCAGACAGATTCATGACATTTGCCATTTTGCAGAATTCCTGACTCACTAATTGATATTGCATTCTTTGTTGGTTAACCAGATGATTGTTTTATTTTTCAGAGAAAGCAGAAAGTACACGAGTCATGGCAACGACAAAAGAAAACATTGTGAGATGAATAAAATTGAGTAAAAGTGAATGCTCACAGTTGGCAAATATTTTTGTCTTGTTAAATTTTTTCAACGAAAACAAAAAAAAGGATATTGATGAAAGGAAATGTTAAAAATACACAATCAATGTAAAATTCACATAACTGTGAATATTGTGTGTATTTATATTTCTATTAGATTTTAAAGCTTTGAGTTATTAACAACTCGTGACAAAATAATCAATCGATACTTTACTTCAAAAACCTTTGACCAAAGACTTTGTGTGCGTTTGAGTGTGTGAAGATAACTTGCAAATTCCATTTGAGGTATACTTTTCAATGCCTTTGGCAAAGCAGAATTTGTTATTTGCAAATGATTTTCCATTTAGAGTTAAATGTTTAGAAAAATCGAACGCCCACAGCGTTGCACAATTCAAAGTGTCATTATTGCACCCACAACAGGCACAGCAACAACAATGATCAAACAAACCAGCACATTGTCTCAAAAGATGCACAAACACATGCTGAGTTTGCGGTCTAATTGCTCGGTGCTGTGCTGTGTCTTTTTGCAACTTGTTTTTGACATCAGGTGCCAACGCTTGTTGTACGTTGCAGGTCAGAAAACATACTCTTTTTTAGTGCATGTTGCTTGAAATTGTTTGTACACTTTTTTGGGTTTAATGTGTGACCACCAGCAAGCGAGACAGAATGAGTGATTGCCTTTGACTCTACAAATTCCAACCAACTTTGATGTTTATCACTTTTCTTCTCGGTTGACATATTTGCTTACTTTTGTTTCTTTTTGATTTTTCGTACAAGTGTTGATGAAATTTGTATACTTTTGTTCATTTAAGACTAAACGATTTTCACTTAACACAGCCACAGGCATCGGATTATCTATTAAGCACAGTTTAAGCAACTCAAAAAGAAACAAAAAAACACACACAACAAAAAAAAATGAAAAGAATTAAAATCTCAACAAGTTTCGCATTCATGCATATCAAAGAACAATTTGTTAAGTAGCTTTTTATGCAAGCGAATGACATGGCGAGGCAAAAAGTTTTCAACGAAAAAGTGATGCAAATGTGTGGGTGCAATGCAGGAGCGAGGGGGGGTGCTGAGTGAGCAGTCAGCCAAAGCTACTGTTTTAAGCCAGTTTGATATGTTTTTTTCGGCTCTGAGTTGTCTGCCTTGCCTTGCCTTGCCACACCGTGCTTTTGTTTGTTTGCCTTGGCTGGCTGACTGGCTGGCTGACTGGCAAGCTGGCTGGCTGGCAGTTCATGAGCAATCGTAAAAGAAACTTGCCAAGTAGCTTAAACCGCACTCGAAAATCTGAGTAGAAGAACAAGTAAAACAGCAAGGAGCAAGTATGAAATAACAATGACAAGAACTTTTGAACGCCAACTCATGCACACATACACACATAGAGTCATGTATGTTGGCAGACACAGACATGCGCGCACTTGTACAGAAAAACTTATGCAAAGCCACTCGAAGGAAGACTTTTTGCAACCCTTTTTTGTTTTATTTATATATTTTTTTGTTTTGTACTTTTGTTGTTTTTGTTTTCTTTTTTTTGCATTTACCTTGTTCGCGTTCTTGTTGTCGAATTAGAAGACATTGTCTTACCTGTTTAACCCGTACGACTGCCACTTTTGCATCAACTCAAGTGTTGTTGTCTCGCTGTTGCCGCTGATCCTTCTTCTTCTTTTTTTTTTGCTTATACTGTTCATTGCATGGCTTTTTGTTGCACATTTCAATGGCTTCATTTGCTGCTGCTGTTGTTGTTGTTGTTCTTGTTGTTGTCTGTATTCAGCGCAACGAGAACCCGAATAGGCCTCATGCATAACACTTTGTGCCACGCTCGCACTCATGCTGTGTATGTGTGTGTGTGTATTTCTGCTCATCACAAAGAAAAGCAAATATATATAACAGTGAGCAAGCAACAAAAAAGATAAATAAAGGAAAAAAAAAAGAAAAAAACAAAAACGTATGCAAAGAAATAAATTCGTCGCAGTCTTTCCGTTGTTGCACTTCATTTCTCACGTTGAGTTGTTCACTTCAACATGTCCGCACAATTTCCGGTTAAGCGGCAATAATTTCGTTTATTTAACACATTCACAGTCGTTGCGCGTCTTGTTTTTGTTGTACATTTTTGTATTGTGTTTTATATTGTCTTGTGTGTGTTTTTTTTTTTTTTTTTGTTTGTCATCGTTATTTATAACTGTGAATTTTTCGGTACATGCAAATAATAAAATTTATTTATTTATGATTTTTACGTTTTTGTTTTATTTTTCTCAATGCCTTTTGTTATGCAATAAATAAAAAAGAAAAACAAGAAAAAAGAAATACATTTTGAAAAACAATTTTGTTGTGAAAACGTGAAATTTAAAGTGTCATGAATTATTTGGATGCAATGTTATGGTAAGTTTAAGTCAATTGTTTAAAGCAAAAGCCCTAAAAGTATGCTACAAGTGTATATGGCTGCCAAGCGAACAAGCAACTTTTAAGTGTTGTAAAACTTTGTGACGACCCGCAGGCAAATATCAACGCATAAAATTTTTGCAGTAACTTCATTAAGTATAATTTATATGCATTTTTCTAGCATTGTTGTTGTTGTTGTTGTTTTTTTACGGCACTTTTGTGGCTAAAATTTATACAAATTAAAGGCAATACAAACAATGAACACTTAAAGCAAAGTAAAGTTTCTAAAGGTCATTTGCATAAAACTGGTCCTTGTTGTTGTTGTTGTATAAATTTTGGCGCAAAGAGCACTAAAAAACTAATCTAGAACTCATTAAAAGTCTTATGGTTGTTTCAAATTTAAGTATAAATAAAATTAAAAAAAAAATTTAAAATTACAAACGCGATAATAAAACAAATCTATATTATGCCATTGCATACCTGCAGGCGTATAACAAAATTTACATAATTCACATAAATAGCATAAATAACATTGAAATGCGAACACTTTTCATACGCAAAAAGTTGCCGAAATGTTCTGCGCTTGCCAAATAAATTACCCGCAGCCAATCGATGCAGTCAAGACATTGCCTACTTTACGGTTGCTTACCTGGCCAAAACAGGCAGAAATCGCGTTAAAGAAACAGAAGTAAATCAAGTTGGGTAAATATTTGCGCACATGAAATGTTCATGCCTATTTGCCAAATTGCGCAACGCGTTTGTTAAATCAAGCGTTCAAATTAAATTAGTGCTGCATACTTTTTGGCTGCTTTGGAACTGCGAAGCAAAATAAATACACATGTGTATGTGTGCCACTAATGTTGAATTTTGTGGCATCAAATCTCACTTTAATGTCTTAAAACTTATATGTTGCACATTCGAAATGATGTCATTAAGTTTGCCACTAGTGCTGACGCATAGTATGCTACAATTTGAGGCTATTTAAAATGTAACATGCGCGTTGTGTTCGGGCAAGAAAAATATTAGTATAAACGTTAAAATCTACAAAATTTCGTTGTTGTCGCACATCAACGCATACATTGACACACTCACGAGCTAAAATACTGCTAATGCCGCCATTTTTAATTTATGCACTACGCCTACAAGCATGCAACATGCAATATTCATAGGCAACTTTAGTGAAGCGCTGCTCTAAGCTGCGCTATGCTGATGTGTTCTGCTGTGCTGTGCTCTGCTCTAGTGTGCTCTGCTCTGCTGTGTCGTGTGTTCGCGGGCTGTGCAAATGTTGCACATGTGAGGCAAATCGCTGAAACTAGAATAAAAGAGATACTTATTTAGGTCTCTGTAGCAAAAAAGCGCTCCTTGTGTGTCCGCTACACACGTCCTCCCCCCCAGCCATGCCCGCCATTTAGACTTGGCATTACCACTTTTAATTTCCGCCGGGAGTCGCGACTGACTAACTCACAGGCTGAGTGAATGAGTGAGTAAGTGAAACAGAGTGAATGTGAAGCAAATGAAGAAAACCACTGAGCCAAACGCGCATGAAAATTACAAGCTCGCTCGTAAATTCTGGCTTTAAACCGTCTGTTGTGCATGTATAGGTGTAGCTGTGTGTTTGTGTCATTTTTAATGTGACTTGTCTGTTTGTGAGAGGGCGAAATGGGGTCGAACGATGACGCGCCGTACACTCGTTCGTTCACTTACTGCAAGAGTTGCTGGCTGCTCTTGTCAAAATGACTTTCATTATTTCAAGGAATTATTTTTTTCTTTTTTTTTTTTGAAGCATAAAATTATGAAAGAAAAGTAATTATGGCAAGGAAAACTAACAAAACAAACAAAAAACGTATTTTTAATATACATTTTTTTTTTATATTATATATTATATTTCATATAAACTGTATATGCAAGGCGAAAATGTATGTAAAAGACAAAAGAAGGCATGACTTAAAATATATATAACGGTCAATACATGTTTATCTGTTTATCCGTCTGCATGAACATCTCAACTGAAGCTTCCTTCCCCACAAAAAATAATCTGCATTGTTGAAATATTGAAATACAATTGTTGTCTAGATTGTGAGCCGGCGCCACGCCCATTTTGTACATAGCAAAATCTAAATATTATATCTCTGAGACCACATAAGGTAGTAGAAGAAAGAGTTGCGGTCTATTTTAGCAATCTTGATTCCGTAAAATTTGCCTTAGACTGTTCAATCGCCTTCATCAAATATATTCGAAATGTAAGAACAAATATATGAAAATGCGTCGAAAACAGCAAAGAGGCGTTGCATATGTCGATGCACATACGTCACCTACAGTCAGACAACAACAAAATTGTTAACAATTCGCCACAAATTATCCGTTCGACATTGTTTAACGCAAAGTGCAACAGAAGCCATCCATGAAATAATGCATGCATTTGAACGTAAGTAAAAAAAACCGTCAATTTATAGCATTTTGGCTTTGACATTGAATTGCTTAATGCATTTTACACTGTTTGTAGCAAAATGTGTCCAATTGTGTTTGTGTTGAAGCCAAATTAATTTGTAGACTGTTCAAAAGCAAGTAAAGGTTAAATGTTGCGCCTACACGACAATCAATCAATGCCTGCGAAGTTCAACAGTTCAAAGCACAAACAAAGAAGGCACTTGATGACTGTGGGCGTATCATTAAAGTTTCCTTGAAGCTGTTTAGATAAATATGCTTTAATCAGTTTTAATGCTTTGCATAGAATAGAATAGATATACAGAGAGAGTACAATATTTTTCAAATCATATTTTAATATTTTAATGAGGAAATTGAAACCTGATGAAATCAACATGTTGTTGGCCTTATTATCATTTTTGCGTATTTGAATGAATAACAATGACTTCGTGGACCACCCCATTGGATACCGTTGCAATCATCTACACCGCCTGGCAAGTAGACAGCAGTTAGTTTGCTATCAATAAAAAATAGAAGAATCAAATAATAAATTATTTCGATTGAATGCAAAATAAATTCACCTGGGAGCACAGTTCTTATACCACCAGGCAGCTTTATACTGTACTGCACAGTTGAAACCCATGCCGTCATTATCCCGGTCGATCGTAGTAAACCGTTGGCCTGCGCTATAAGTGAACGAATCACCCGCAGTTCCACTATAATTGCCCAACGTTTTTATAGCGTAACCATTACTCTCGTTATCGATTTCAAATTGGGCATATAAGGCATGTGTCGATATGTTGTCAAAATCTTGCAAAATGACCTTCAGCTCATGGCATTGTGCCTTGGTGATTTGATGTATCTTCTCCAAACCCATAATAAAATTGCCTGAAAGGTCACCGAATCCCTCTTTGTACTCAGCCCAGTTACGATGGAAATCAACTGTGCCATCGACACGACGAAGTATTACCATCCAATTATCCGAATCGCAATAAACAGGGAATTTGGAATTTGATATTTCAATTTCAAATATTCCAGTTTGATATTTTGCTACATCTGCACAACTTTTGATCAACTCAGGTTTAACTGCAGTCTTCGAATCATTTAAACAAGTATTTGAACTAAACAAATATATCTTTAAATAAGATAAATTAATTTCGATTTGAACAACTTACATGGCAGTCACATTATTCGCAGCCGTAAAACCTTCTCTGACAGTTCTCAATTCAGCCAAAATCTGTTGATTTTCGTTTGTAATCAAATTGACTTGTTCTTTGACATAACTTTTTATATCAATCAAGTACGAATTTACTCTAAAATGTATAAAATCTTGTTGCAATTTGGCAGTAATGTATAAGACTGTCAGCTCACCTATCTGACATGGCTTGAAGATGTTCTACATTACTTGTTTTGTTCAATTTAAATTTTTGATTGAAGTGCGTGAATAAGGGTTTGAACTCTTGTTGAATGTTACCTAAACTGCAATAAGTATTGAGTGATTGAGTTAAGTGTTTAAAAAATATTGATTAAAGCACATTACCTTGTTGATATTGAATCAACATTATCTGCAAAAGCGGTGCAATTCTCCTTGTCAATCAATAGCTTTGCATTTTGTTGGCTGCATTAAAAATCAAGTATTTTTTATTTATCTTTTTTTTCGAAATATTTAGAAAATCTAATGACTCACCTTAGCTTGTAATTTTCACCTTTGAGACGAAAAATTTCCAAACGCAATTCCGCATTTTCAGTTCCCAACTTGATATTTTCCTCTCTGACATTGCCGCATTCTTCGGTGGGTGTTGTTGTTGTTGCCTGTGCAACAATACTGAGTAGAATAATTGTCAAAAATTTTAAACACACTTTCATTTTTTTAACGAAAACTTGGCCGATCAAGTGACAGTGAGCAAATTTAATATCAAACTAAAGTCGATCGTTTGCTTTTGCTTCTTATATAAGCTTTTTTCACTCAAAAATACTTACTCAATCACTCTCTTGAAAAAAATTCTGAAAAACAAAAGTTTATACATATGAACATTCAATACCCTACACTGTTGTATCAAGGGCGTCTAATATACATACTTATTTATTTGATATTTCAGCAATTGGAAGTAGTTATTGTACTCTATAGATTTTTGGCTCCTCATATTTTTATTGGCAACACTTATTATATTGACTTCATTTCAACAAATATTTTTGACCAGAAATAAGTAAGTGTTACTTTCAACATATAGTAACCAATATAGCTTAAAATATTATTTGCTTTTGTATTTCATTAAAATCATTAACATGTGCATTTCAATTCTGGAGAATTTTTTTTAAGCCGATATAAATAATTTCAGTCAATTCATTAACAGGTCACGTTATTTACATACATATGTATAAATAAATTTGCCTACTAAATGCGTGAAATATCTCTTTCTTTTAAATATTGTAGCACAAGAGACAATTTGGCAAAGAGAGTTGAAAAGTGGCAGCGTAGAGCGGTTAGAGTAAACACACATCGATTAATTAATTCAAAACAGTGTCAAATGCATCATTTGGTATAATTAGAGCTTCGAGCTTTAAGGTGGTTCTTAATGTAGAGAGTGGGCGCTCATCAGTTTATTAGAACACTATTCTTTTTATTTTTCTTATTTAAAATTTAGTGCTATTTCTTAGTTGTTATTTCTTATGGCATTTATTATGATATTCTGCAAAATAATTTGACAGACGCAACCTAGCACTAAACACATTTCTTTAATTTTAATATTATTGAAAATTTATTATTATTTCTTAACATGGTTTTTCAAAAAATAAAACAATCAATGAAAGCATTAAAAGTTTTTACTTTTTGCGTGGATGTGTCTTGAAGGAAAAGTCAAGTAAAATTCAAAAATCAATTAGTTTCTTAAATGGAAACTCATGTTTATTACATTTATTGGAAAAATTTGTACAAGAAATTTTTTGAATGCTTAAATAATATTATTTTTTGGTATCCCCAAAGAAACCTACAAAGTTTACGTCTCATTAGGGAATTTTATTTTTGCGTTGCAAGTTGAAAGTTTAAAAAGTTTTTATTGCCAAAAAGAAAATTCGTAAGAAACAAAAATATTTTTGTTATATGTTTTTTTGAAGCTTTAAAGTTGTTAATTCAGTGCAGTTACTTTTTATTTGTGCTCTGTTACTTTGTCTTTTGTTGTTGTTGTTGTTGTTGTTGTTGCTGCTGTTGCTGCTGCTTTTCTTTCACTACTTTTGCCACTGATGGCATTTTTTCGCTACTGAAAAAGTGCATTTTACACATGGCAGCATTTTTTAATTTCCATTGCAGCTTTCAATGCAATGCACACGCACACACACAAACACACAGGCTTACTCATACACACAAACACAAACAAACGCACAAAAGCATACAAAGCATGTAAGTAAAAAAATGAAAAAAAAAAAACAAAATGGGGGAGTGAAAGAATGCCACACACACACACAGTTGCGCGCTAGTTTACTAATTAGAAATAAAAATGCAGCGCTCTTACACATTTGCTCATTACATTTATGCTTTCGTTTCTATTTTTCTGGCTTCTGTTTTTCATTTTTATTTCGTTCTTTTTTTTTTTTTGTATTTGTTGGCATTTTTCTTCATTTTTATTTCACATAAGTACAACGATAGTTGGATTGAGTTGAGTTGACGGCACTCATAGTTGCTTTTCACGCCTCTACACAACCTCTTCCGCATCTTCAACGTTGCATTGCATACGGCGCATTGGCATTTGTCTGAAAGTAATAAACGCCATGACGCACCGTCAAGTCCAACAGCGTCGCTGTCTGCACATGCGTCAAATCACCGCCCATGCTTAGCTGACGTTCGATACGGTGCGGGCAACGTTTCTGACGCGTCAACTGTTGCCAATCTTCAGGCGCACAACCTTGTGCCATAAACTTGCCACCTCGCTTTTTCATCATCAAACTCTCGGCAAACAATTGAAAGGCACGCCAATGACTGCACTCATTCCAGAAGCAACCCGGCTGCGAACTGCCCCAATTCGCATAGAAATCGACATGACCCAACGGCCGATCGAAGCCATAACTGCCGACGCTCGTATGCAAGACCTCAACGTACGCGGCATCGCTGCGTGCCAGACGTTCCGCCTCGCCGGCATAGCGAAAGAAGGGCAAAGCCGGATCGAGCGCGCGTATGACACGCAAGCGTCCGGTCTGCACATGTTTGCCCGCAATGCCGGCTATGTGCGCGCCCATGCTGAAGCCGATCAGCTGCAGATCCTCAAAACGCATGCCCGCCTCAATATGCAGGAAATCAATGAATTTCGCCAGCACTTTGCCCACCGGCTTGACGCGATAGCTGGCCGTTATATAATCGGCCAAGGCGCCACGCCCCCAGTCGACCGTAATGATGTTGTAGTCACCGGTGTGCAATTGTTGCAAGTAAGCGGGCACTAAAGCGGCATACATGTTCGCATTGGCGCTGCCCAGCCAGCCGTGTATGAGTATTCTGACCGGTAAAAAAGAAGCAAAGACAAATGAATATGACGATCCTTTTTCCTTTTTTTTTTTCAACTTCAAGCAACATTGAGCAACGTTTGTTGCATGCATGCATGCATCGAAAACAAGTTGCATTAAAGCAAGAAAATGTCTAAAAAATCGTGCTGCCTGCCGCCCGCATTGCATATAAGCAATCACTCACCTCGTTGGCTTAAAGGGATTGAAGCGTGTCTGTCGCAGCCTTATTGCATCATAGAGTTGCAACATTTCCACTTGCAGTTCAGCTTTATCTGTTTTGCCAGGCATGTTGTTGTTGTTATTGTTGTTGTGACCAGCATTGAAACCAAATGCGGCATTCAAAGTATCGCCGACAATGTTATACAACGAACGTTGTTGTTCATCAAGCTCACGCCCACGACGACGTCGTTGCTGTTGTTGTTGTTGCTGTTGCCGCCTGCGTTTGATGCCTACGCTCGACATCGCCATCATTCCGGCATTGCGCTTCAGCTTGTTTGCTGTTAAATTGGTATGCAATTGAAAATATGTATGTCGTTCGGCATTAAACAGTAAATTATAATCCTGCAGTCGCAGCAATTGCTCATCACCGACTGCTGATGCCGCTGAGGTTGGCTGCTGCTGCTGCTGTTGTGTAACCACAACGTCAACGCCTTTCAGTGTGCCAGTTGGATTGAGGCTGTTGTTGTTGCCAAATTGTCGATGAGGCTGACCAAATCTATGTCTTTGTATTAGTGGCATACTTTGACTCATTAAAGTGCTGCTGCTGCTGCTGGTGGTTTGTGGCATCTCCAATGACGACATGTTGCTGTTGCGCTCTGCAAAACTTTCCACTTCATTTGACACTTTTACTTGCAGCAAAGGCTTTGGCTTTGGCTTTGTTTCAGACAACACATCATTTTCATTTTGCTTTTTGCCAACATTTCGGTTGCCAATAATGATGGCATCAAGTTGATTATAGTTTGCATTGTCATCATTGTAATTATTATTATTATCATTATTATTATTGTGTCTAAATGTTTGTGTTGTTTCTGTCAAATTGACTTGCTCAAATTGTAGTTTTGCTGCAGGATGTGCCACATATGAATGCAGTGCTATAATAAACATAATTATTTTTATTTGTAACATTTTCCATTGCCAAGTGAAAGTTTGTGCAATCAATAATAATCACCTGCACTTGTTATTAAAATATAAATAATGCTTTGCGGCATTTTTTGTCAAAAAAAAATGAAAATGAAAAATTTTATTAAATTTCTGTTCTGTATTTATAACTTATTCAACGCAACGTTTTGGCACAAACTGATGTTCAAGTTGCTCATACTGGCAGCCAAAAATGTATATATATATGCGTAAAAGTTGATTTCAAAGAAACGAAAAATTACATGGTTGCCTTCGTTAACGCTCATGTTAGCACTTCTCGCAACTCGCAAGTTTATACAACTTTTTCTCTGTGCTTGTATGTCTGAGTGTGTGCAAATAAAAGAGATCTCTTCGAAGTACCAAAAAAAAAAAAGAAGAAAAAAAAATATACGGAAAAAGAGTTCTTAAAATGTCAGACAAAAGTTCTGAAGCCTTCACTTGTTGACTGACTTGACTGCCTGAAAGTTTTGAGTAACCAAAAAAAAATACGAAAAAAAAAAAATTATTATACACCGTTAATAATGACAAATTACAAGAACTTTGCAAGCTGTGCAAATTTAAACTTGAAAAAATTATTATTATTTTAGCTTCAAATAAACTTTGAGCAAATTAAACATGAAATCTGAAAACTAACTTTTCCTTGACTTAACAAATAATAATTTTTTACGTATTTTTATAAATATTTGTAACATTTCCGGCATTTTTCATTGCCTCACTGACAGCTTTGTTGAATTTACTTACACATATTTTCGCGCTGTGTATTTAAGCGCTTTTGGTTCAATGTCTCATCAAATCTCACACTAATTAGTATGCAACAACACTCAAAAAATAAATAAAAAAAACTTATGTTTATTTCTTGTTTACATATCGGTACACATTTTTCATGTTTAACAAATAATTTAACAAGAATCTCATTATTGGCTGCTAATCGCTTGAATCAACAGAGTATTTATTTTTTATGAAACTTTTTAACTCAACTGCTTCTTATCTTCGTAATGACTTGTCTGCTCACTACTTGCCTCTTTCTTACACGGTGTTCCCTTGTTTTTTGCTTTATCGCGAGCGTTCTCAGTTTTATAAATACTTTTTTTTTGTATTATTTGTTTTTGTTGGTGTAGGTCAGTAATGTAGGAAGTAACAAGTGTTGTTTTAATAGCAAACTATCTTTAATGAATGAAAATAAAAACACATTTTTAAATGTTTATTTTTAAATGAATGAATGAGTTTTTTTTTATGTTAGCACAGTAAAGCTTCGATTGTTCAAACAATTGGAAATGTTTTCAACTTTTTTTAACTAAATATACATGTTCCAAAAAGTCTTAATTATTTAATACTTTTGGGTTGAAAATAGGGGGTGAGAATATCTTTGTTCTACCCACAGAACGCTTGGACATGATCGCTTTACATAGGTGACATTTTTGCATTATACGCAGAGTTTCTGTAACATTTTCTGTTATACGAATGTATGACTGTTAAGCAGCTGTTGTGGGCTGTTGATAAACATGATTTTAACGTGTTCCTCTTCGCTGTTACAACTGTTTTCAAATTACTGGAACGTCCGGATTGTCATCTGTCCAGATTTTCGAAGCCCTTCAGTTTGTGTAAACAAAAAATATTGAACTAAAATGCCTTCTCGCTCACTCAACAGAAAACCAATAAATATTTATAAGCATTTATATGAAAATTGCATCAAAGCAAAAAACTCATAAAATTAACCTTTTTTCAATTTTTCTTTCATTACAGGTAAGTCAACATACTTAAGAACAACCTGAACGATGCAGGAAATCCTTTAAGCAAATATGCGTTTATGCGGTAAGGCGGCAACCCTATTAACTTTTTACAGCCGAGCGTAAACAGCGCGTGCATTTTCACATAGTGATGCTGAATTTTAACGGTAAAACAAATAAGTATTAAAAAAAAAATCGCAACTTAAAAAATCCTTCGAAATCAACGGTAAAAATCAACATGATGAAAAAAAATATATATATAAGAAAAGTTTGCGTACGCGCGTGTAAAACGTGATGAGAACAAAAGCGAGTGACGCGTTACTTGGCCGCTGCCGTTGCCGCCATCTTAACGACACATACAACTTCCGGTTGGCAAACATGACACGGCACGCTGGCAGGCAACGGCAACAGGAAAAGCAGCAACAAAATTCAAGTGCATACGCAAACACTTGAGGCGCACAATTTTTCGATTTTCTGCAATGATAATACATTTTTTTTTCTTCTTCCCTGCTTCCCTTTTTTGTATTTTTTTTTTTTTTTTTATTAAATGTTGATTGAAAAGCGAATGAGGCAAAGATAAAAAACGAAGTACGGCGGAAACACATGATTGAAATACAAGAGCGAAACATTTTAATTTTATTTGCAAGCTTAACAAAAAATGTTGCTACATGCAACGGCAACAACAACACGTATAAAAAGACGCGTGTTTGTTTGTTGGATTGCCAGCACAGAGCACGACCTATGAGACATAGGATGATGACGCAGCAATTGTTCTAAGGATACAATACGATAAGCCTTTGCAGCAGAGACAAGATAAGACAAAAAAAAAATCAAAATAAAGGAACAATGTCATTGTCGTTGTTGTTGTTTTTGTTGTACTGCGCAGCAGTTCAATGAACAAGTTTTTTTTTTTTTTTGCGTGTGCTGCCTTTATTGTTATTGCACTCAGACAGGATTTTGAAAAATATGATATCGATTAAAAATTTCGTTGACAATGCCAACAAGTTCAGTTTTTCTTTTTTTTTGTCATCTCAGTTCATTTCGTGCTGTGCTCGAAGTTAAGTTGAGTTGAATTACCGTACATTTTGTACATACTTTCATGCATACACACATACATATACATATGACTCGCTCAGCTGCAATCTCAAAAGCACTCAAGTGACTTTTATTGCATGGCTGTTGTGCTGTGCCTGTGCCATTGCCTTTGCCTGCGACTTATTTGCCCGCAAAATGCTTGAGCAGCTTCTGGTGTCAGCATTTACTTCAAGTGGCTATAAGTAAGCAACAGCAGCGGCAAGCGACACTCAGGCCTGACTGGTTTGGTGGCCGGCAATGCTGAAATGGTTGCTGATTTTGTGCTTTGACTGTTGGTTGGTTGTTGATGTTGTTGTCGTTACTGTCTGGCATATATCCTGCAAAATAAGCAAGCAAATATACCACCACCACCATCAATACCAACAACAAACAACACAAGTTACAAAAACAATATCCGCTTTTGTGCGTTTTATGCTCATATAAGCATATTTCTTGCCAGCATATTTCAACGCAATGACATTGCCTGCCGGAATGGCACTTCAACTTAATTCTACAACACACCACTATGAAGCAGTAGCTGTAAAAACGACAAAAACAACAACAATGCCAACAGTACAGTCATAATAATAAGCATGTTAAAATGATGACTCAGCATTCAAGTGTATTATAAAATACTTTATGCACTTTTATTACAATTTCATTAAATTTTAACAGCCCCGAAACTGTAAGCTGTCTTGCTGCTGTTAACATTATATTAACGCGCTCTGCTGTTGTTACTTTACATTACAGCATCCATTAACATTTACTTTACATTAACTGACATTCTTGCAGCGCCATCTAGCGTATTTGAATAGCACAAAATTGTTATTGCGTGCTTGCTGTTCCGTTTGACTTCAGGCAAAGGACATAAAGAGCTTTCATGGCTTTTTAAGCTACAGAAAAGCTTAAGGCTTAGCAAAGTTGTCGTCCTGTTAAGTTTTGAACTTTTAAACAATAAAGCTTTCTACTCCTGAGCTTTTTGGTGCATGTCCTGAAGTTCTTCATTGCAGCAGACTTCAAAAGTAAGCTTTAGGATAGTGATGTGAAGTGAAATATAATTTTTTTTCATGAACAGCCACAATTTGTACTACTATAGTTTCTTAAATATTGCTCTTTCTCATCCCAACAATGAAAATATGCCAAAAATCAATCCAAATTTTTTTTCATTTATTTTAAAATTCAGTTAGTACAACTTTTAATCGATTAATCTTTATCTTTTGCTTCAAGTATTTAATAACTTTTGTTCAATTCTTGATTGCGTTGAACCTTTTCCTTTTAACTTGGGAAGTTTCTTAACTGTTAACAAAATTGCTTTGGGCCTTTTTAAAGCAATTTGCAAAAGCAAGAAACTTATATGCAAAGGACTTAATGTATGCCCATTACAATTTCACTTGCCTAAGTGACATGTTACTAAATCTCATTAAGTTGTCGCAACAACAACATGCCACTCATAAAGTTTCAATTACACGCACACACTTGCCTCTGTCAACGTGAGTTTACTTGTTGTTTTAATTTATTTTTATTTTATTTTTAGACCAAAAAGGTCTATCGTTGCTCGTAATTGCCAATATCAATGACTTGCTAACTTGTCGTCAGAAACAATTTGCTGTGAATAGGCAAAGGCTTTTGGACTAAATGTGTGTGCGTTCATAAATATATAATGAACTTTAGCCTTTTTTGCAGTCAATAGAGCTTAAGCACTTTTACATACATACATACATATAAGCGCGCACACAGACACACAGAGAGACACACACAAACACTTGTCTTTATGAACTCAAGATACTTTGTATGAGTGGCTAAGCATAGAGCTGAAAAGGACATGCAGGCAATTCATATGTGCCGCAAAACACTTTAAAGAAGAGGAAGAAGAAGGCCGTTGGAACACAAGCAGGTGAAAGTGAAGGCGTTGATGAGACTGAGACTGAAAAAATGACGAAACTTTTGAAAGCACTTAAGGCCACTGAGAGACTGCGACACAGACTTAACTGTCAAAAGGACTTTCACACTCATGCCATAACACACACACACACTCACACAGACACACATACGCACTAAGCGTCAATTGACAAACATTTCCGTTTCCGTCTCACCTTCATGTGCATGCATACATATACATAGGCTTCTTTGTTTGCTCATTCAGCGTTGTGTGGCACTTACACATGTATCTATGTATGTGTGTGTGTGTGTGTGCCACTTGAGTGAGTGTGTGTGAGCAGCTTAAAGTGCTTAAAATGCTTTTTAACCCATTACAAAATGCCTTTGACATACAATGTGTGTATGTGTGTGTGTGTGTGGCACTTTTAATTTCGCGTTAACGCGCATTTCCTTTCGTTGCCTATTTTGCTTCTGTTAACTTATATACTTTTTCCCCCCTTTTATTTATTTATTTGCTTTTTGGCCTTCTTTCTTACTTACTAAATTACTTAGTTGGTTTTCCTTCAATCTTCCTTTGATCCAACTGATCTGATCAGCTTTCTGTCATTCAATATTACTTCTCGTTTAAATTTTACTGAAATTTCTTAATGTAATTGAAACCCTTCTTGATATTTAAATAGCGCTAAAGACGCTTCCATCATGTGCTAACGGTATTTGTTATCTATTTTCATTGCACAGAGACCCTTTGCCATGGGATTTCCTGTTCGCCGCACTGAGCTCGCATTTCTTTTCATTTTATGTGTTGTCTTTGAAATTTGAGTTATATTTTTTTTTCCTTTTTTTTCTTGTATTTTTCTTTTATATTTTGTATTGTTGGCAGGACACACCTTTTCATTAACAAATTACAAGGCAATCAAGTTACAATGACAGCGCGATTAGCTTTCTCTCGTTTACAATCTCACTCTCTCTTTCTTTCTCACACGTCAAGCTGTCCGTCTCAAGTGGCTTTTAATATGTTTAGCAAACATTCGTACGTCCTTCATGTGTTTTTATGTATATATACATATATATATATTTTTTTTATACTTTCCGACACATTTACATTTTGTCGTTGTGGTTGCTGTTGTTGTTGTTGTTGCTGCGCTGCACGCCCACATTATTGTAACGCCCGCTTTTGTGGTTTAAACTCAGTCTTCTCGGTCGACGCTCTGACAACTCTTTTGTCCGTTTTTAATGCTGTCATTTGGCTCGACTCAACTCGGCTTTCGTATCCTTTGCCATTGCATGTCATTTCCGTTTGGCTTCGTTCTGGTTTCGGTTTTAGTTGTTGCTGTTGTTGTTGTTGTTGCTACACACTCGTCGGCATCATTGTGTATCCACTTAAGTCACTTCCTGTCTATGTGTATGCGCTTTTGTTTCGTCATCGTTGCTATCCTTCTCAACCTCTCACTCTCTGTCCTAAGCATTGGCCTTCAAAGCGTCAACGTTAACGTCGACATTCGCATTATCGTTGTTGTCATTGTCGCTGTCGCTGTCAGCGTCGCTGCCATCGTTGATTTTATGCATTTTGTTTTTTTTTAGTAGTTGTGCTTAATAAGCTCACAAACCGACAATTTGTGTATGTGTTTATTACACTCGAACTTTACTCATGTACTTGAGCCGTGCGAGGGGCACGACACACGTGACTGATCGACCAACCGCACGCCCAACCATTATGCCACACCCCTCTCCTACGCATTCTACTTGCAACTTCCTCTGCTGCTGCTTCCTCAACAGTTCACGAGCCATTTACGTCATTTTTTATGTGCTTTTTCCTTCTTCTATCCTTTTTTTTAATATTTTTTCAAAATGCGTTTTTCAAAGACGCATTATTATTATTATTGTTGTTGTTATTACAACATTTTTGGGTCAACGTTTTTTTATTCCTTTCTCTTTCTCTCATGGTCTTGAACGGATTTCATGTTTTATGTAATTAGACTAAAAGGGTTTGCAGCATAAATTAGCTTAGTAGCAAAATTTACTTAAATCGTTGATTAGAGAGTCTTGATATGTCGAAATAGGTGAGAGGGCGTTTTCTTTGATTCATTAACCTTTCGTTCGCTCATTACTTAAAGTCTTATCTTAATTTTCTTTTTCCTTGATTTTAAAAACTTATTATTTGGTATAACGGTGGAGTGAACTTATTACTATTATGGTCTGTGCATGTTCCCAAGGGATAAGAACGCCGGCAGCGAATCAATTCTTATCAAAATATGTTTCTAAATCAGCACAATTTTTTTAAATTTAAGATAGCTTCGACTAATTGTATGTTTTGTTTCTGTTCTTCAAAAATTTGGCTTATGTTTCTTACCTTAAGTGCTTATACAATATTATAAAAGACATTCATATGAAAATACACAATTGAAATTAGGGTAAATGTGATTAGATTGTTAATAGTTCAAAAGACATTGGGTTTTCTTTGGCATCCTTTCGATATTTCTGATAAAGCGTCTTTAGAATTCGGCATTTACTTCTGTAAATCTGAAGCAAAATATTCTTTCAAAGCATTTCTTAAAGCTGTCATTATCAGTGATAACATTTCCTCTTCGGTAATTTTTTTTTTTGCTGAAAGTAAAATCGAAAATCTTAAATTTTATTATTCAATTTCTTCAATATTTTAAATATTTTTGTTAATTTGCTTTCATTTGTGTATATCCAAAACGTTATTGTTGAACAAAACGCCACCTCAAGCATAATTAAGCAGAGTTGCATTTATCAATATCAAAACTGCCGCTTAATCAATTCTGAAGTAGAACTCGAAAGAACTTTGAGCGAAAAGCCAAAGCATAAATCAGAGAGAAAAAATGAAAATGTTTAAAGAAAAATACATAAAACTCATCAATTAAAATCGATGCATAAATCAGCAATAATAATAACAACAACACGGCACAGCTCAGAGCAGCTCAGCTGCAAAAGAAGGCGTTTGAAAGTAAGGAAAAAAGAAGAAATGAATACATAACGCCTGCAGTGCACTATAATGCAACAACAACGACAACATCAGCAGCATTATTATTATTATTATCAACAGCAGCAACAACAACAACAACAACAATAATAACAGCGGGGCATTTTCATTTTGGTAGCACAGTTTGTGATGAACAATGGCAAATTCATGTTCTCAAGAATGAAAACATTTTTGCATTTAATGTTAATGCTTGATGATGACGATGATGACGATGATAATGATGATGCTTCTTCTTCTCATATATACTGCTTTGTTGCAACAAGAGGGGTGCATATTGAGCTAGGAAGGCAGCAGCCAGCCACCCTTAATTTCAAACGGATGCTCTGACGAAGGCTGATGACATTCAAAGCGAGAATATTTTTCAGCTGTTTCAATTTTATTCACTCACAGATTTTCAATACAAATCCGCAAAAATCCATACTATGCAAAGAAATGAGGGGGAGGAAATTTCGCTTTGATGAGTAGAGTATTTGCCGAAAAAAATACCAACAACAACAACAATAACAATAACTAAAAGATGTAAGAGGGCGCATCAGCAGCAGCAGCAGAAGAAGAAGAAGCAGCCACAGCAGCCGCTTGATGCTTGTCCAACCAGGGGTGGGTTTCTTTTCGGCTATGCAAAAACAACAACAACAACAGCAGCCGAAAAGGAGACGAATTTTTTCTGCTGCTTTTGTGTTTTTTTTTTTGTTTTTTTGCTTACTTCGTTGTTGTTGTTTTTGGGATACACAGCGTTGAGCTTAGTTGCCGAAAGATGTGTGTAAAGGCCTAGGAACGTTTTGGCAATGCAACATTTTTGTATGTGTGTGTGAAGCAGGCATTGTATGTTGGTAAGTGTTTGTGCGGTGGTGTGTGTATGTGTGTGTGTGTGTATTTGTGGGTGCCACTAGCAAATGCCTAAATGGCTGACAATGCTGCTGCTGATGCTGCTCTGAAGATAATAATGATGTTGTTTCATATTAAAAGGGAGTGGCACTCAAATAATTTGGCAAACAAAAAAAAAGCTTCAAACAATTAAATAAGATTTTTTCTCAATTTTTATATTATATATGAAATTAATTATGCTTTTTTTCTATTTTATTAACACAAATTTTGTTAATAAAATTGCCGAAACAAAAAAATTCCAAGCCAACAGAAGACAACAGTTAGCGCTGTGGAACGAATTGAATTATTGTGAAACACATGACAATTTAAGGGGCAAAAGCTTCCATGCAAATGAAAAGCTTCCAATGTTGCTGTTGTTGTTGTTGTTGCTGTTGGTGCCGTTACACTTTAAACGCGCTTTTAGCACATATTATTACACGTTTTGTCATTGTTGTTGTTGCTGCTGGTGCTGCTGCTGCTTTGTTGCTAATACAAAGAATTAGTCAAGTCATTAAGACAACAGCAAAACTTGTTGAAAAGCAAAGCGAAAATGATATGAAAGCACCCTCGCACACGCCAACAACAACGCCACCGCCACCACCACCTTCAACACAATGTAACGGGTACGGCACAACCCTTAACGGGGTTTTTATTTCCTAAGGGTTGTCATGCGCTGTTTATTGATTTTCTGGCACGCAATTTTAATTATATATTATTAAGAAAGATAAATCGTACATTTAGACGTACAAATGAGTGAAAATTTAAGTTTTTTTCCGCTTCAAATTCGATAGTTTCATACTTTGGCTTTTGTTTCATTGCCAAAATGTTTCATTTACGGTATACGAGTTCATTCTTGTCGTGTTTTTTTTTTTCTGTTTTCTGTCTTGTGCTTGTTCGTGCATGCACGCATAAAAGCACAGTATTGCTATCTCTGTCGCGCAACACAATTGATGCTGCTGCTGATTTGCAGCATCCTGCTTATCCCTTTTCTACCACATATACATGCATAAGCAGATATGTATGTATTTGTGTATGTATGTGTGTGTGTGTGTATGCGACAACTTGGTGCGGCGACTGCTGCTGCTGCCACTGCCAGTGGTGCTGCTGCTGCTTTGAATTAAAAATGGAAAATTGATTTTTCCTGCTTGGCTGTGTATGTGTTTGTATATGCGTGTATGCGTGTAGCGCCGACTTTGAGCTGCTTTTATACGCTTTGCCGTATACCGGAAATTTTTCGTTACACATTTTCCCACTTTGGTGGTTAAGTGTGCTTTTTTTTTATATACTTAATCATTACTATCTTTCAATTTTCATATTATTTCTTTTCAATTCATATCCTTTTAAGTATTTGTATTTAATTGTTTATGATATTTTCGCTTGCGTTGTTTCTTTGTGCGACAAACAATGTTAATGTCCCGGCTCAGCAGTAGTTTTCAAATACGAAATTAACAGTACTGCTGTGACAGGACAATATCACTGGCAATCGCTTTCGTTTTGTTTGCGTGCGTTATTAAAATGTAGCAAACAACTCATAATATTTCACTTGTACAACACAATTTGTTTAATGAACCGTTTTTAGTTGTTTTATTTCATATAATTAATAGAATTTAGTTCCGGTTGACAATGCGTCCGCCATTTGCAAGAAATTGCACGTACGAAATCCCAAAGTTGACTGAAAGGCAACGCACGAACGTTGCCGTCGATGTTCGCTTCGGTCGCTTTGTTAGCTGGTCGGTTGGTTCGCTCGTTCGTTCGTTCGTTGATCGGTCGGTCGGTCGGTGAGTGAGGGTTGCGAACTAACAACGTTGGTTTGCCAAAATACACTCATATTCCAATATCGTACAGTGCGACGCAGCACCAGCAGCGGCACAGACAGCGACGACAGCACACGACAAAACAACAAAAAGAAAGCAACAGAAAAGAAGGCACGAAGCAGCAAAGGGCACATGCCGAGAGCGCATGAGAGAGTAATTTACGAACGATGCTTGCTTGCGCTATGTTCGTGGCGGCACTTTGAGTGATGATGCAAAGCAGTGCCGAAACGAAACGAACCGAGCTGAGCTGAGACGAGACGAGCCTTCGACAAAATGTGTTAGTTTTGTTGTTGTTGTTGCTGGTGGTGGTGTTGGTGGTGGCGTTGCTGGCGGCTTCAGGGTTGCAAAAACAAAAGAGTTCGTTTGCGCTCAGCGCATTTTCCAGCTGCACTCACGCTCTCTTTCTCTCTCTCTCTCTCTCTGCTCTGCTCAGTGCTCAGATGCTTTGCAGTTAAGTCCTTTATTGATGGCGTTGTCCTGCTTTAAATATTTTATTAACAGATTTTTCGCTGTGTATCTGTTGATAATAAAATCCCAAATGGGGGTGGCACACATACACACACACACACTCAATCGCTCTCTTTCTCTCCTATTTATGCTCATGCTCAGTCATTTCCAGCAGACTCAATATAATTCGCATATATTCGTATTTCCAACTAAAATTTATTATTACTCACATTTTCCATGACATTCGCTGCCAGCTAGCCAGCCAGCCACCCTTTTTGCTTCTGCTCCTATGCGTGGTTTGGCTTGGCTACTGGGTGGGCGATGGTGGTGGTGGTGGTGGTAGTTGTGGTGACGACAGTGGCGATGGCATTTGGTGGTGGTTGTTAGTTGAAATTTTTGCAAGTGTCTTTTGTTTTTGTATTTTGTATTTTTTTTTTTGTTTTTGTTCAAAACTAAAATCAAATGTGCAAACAATAATGTGAAATATCCTGCAGCATTTAAAGTACATATAACTATATTTGTTAGCTATCACACACACCCGTCTTGTGTTGTTGCCCCAGCACCTCACCCCCACACGCATTGCCAAACGTTGACAGTTATTATTGTTGGTGTTGTCGTCGTCGTTCTGGTCGTCCTGTGGCGTCATTACTTGTGCACTTTGTATCTTGCTCACTAAATCTCAACTCATATATCGCTCATGCACTCTCACTCACTCACTCACTCAGACTCACCCTCTCTTTTTCTGATTGGGTATGTTGCAACATTTCTCTGTGGCATTTTACTCAATGAAAAATTGCTTGATTTAGACGCACCCGGCATATATCATTTTTTTTTTTTTTTCTCTTAGCCCTTTGCTCTTTTCAAAACGCTTCGCTTGCATTTTTGGTGGTTTCTTGTTTTATAATTTTTTTTTTTTTTTTGTTCATACTCATTTGCATTGCATTCAATTGTCCTTCCTTTTTTCCAAAGGCGGTTTGGGTTTGAAAGCACTTTCATTGAGTTTTTAGTCCTGCAAATCAATGCAATTTGTGTTGTTTCACTTTGTTTATAATTGCTTCTAATTAATTGGTTTGTTTTATGCTCAATTTGCAAATAATTACATTAAAAAGGATTCACTTTGATGTTTTCATTTGCAAATTGGTTGTGTTTTGAGCTTTTCATTGTTCTAGACTTTGATGTAATTCTTTAATAATTTTAACTTTCGAACTTTTGGCATTTCTAACTCATAATTGAAACAGAAGAAAGGTTTTCAGCAGGAAGTACGCTTATATTACAAAGCTACACATGTCACATAGATTAATTTAACATTTGCAATTGTTGTTTTAGTATGAATGCTAAATTTACCTATGTGTCGTCGGTGCGCCTGGTAACATAGGAGTATTTAATGCTCGAATTCAGCTAGAAAACCTACTAAGCCAACAGTCCTGTCTTTGTATCTTGATGATCGATATTATCGACGATCCCATAACCAAAATAAATGTTTCTCCATGATATACAGCTATGGTCGAAAAATAGTATCGCTCGTGAAAAAGATCAGTTGACGTATCACAAAGTTTGACTTAAGGATCCATCTGTATGCAAAAATTTTATAGGTAGTACAGTAATTTTGTTATATGTATGTAGTACAGTTAGCCAAGTTTCGACAGCTAACACTTCAAATCTATTGGAATAACTTACATCATCTCCAGATATCAACAGAGCTAGAAATTCGTTATTTAACATTAAGAAAAACAATTGTTCTTTGCCAATCAATTGGAAATTTAACAATCCTTGAGAGCATTTTGTTTGATAAAAATTAAAATAAATCTTACGTAAGCAATATTTGTCTATTTATGAGAATAGTTCAGTTTTGAAAGCTTTCCGTAATGGGAGCTTTCACTGTGTATGAGGTGTTTTTCTTCTGATCTCTTTATTTGATATATGACTAAGCATTCTTTTATTAAAAAAATCATGAACAGTATTTTTCTAAATTCAAAGTAATTTTCTTGACTTTCTTACAAAATGAAATTGAAAAAGTTTATAACACAAAACTTTTGCACAATTCATTTCAATTAAAATCCCCAAAAAAAAATATAAAAAAAAACTACTTCCTTTCAATGCTTTTCACACAATTTTGAAGCCAAAAAAAGAATCGTAAAAGTTCATAAATCTCTCACTTTTGGTTCGATGATGAACTCATTCGCAGCCACAAAAGGCAACAAACATAAAACAGTTTTAACCTTAAACTGTGCCGAAGTCAGCACTTTGATGTTGCACGCTTCAAAAGCGAAATTGAATACAATTTCATATGCTGTCAATAGCAAAAATGGCGCCACACACACACACACGGCTATGAATGGAAACAAATAACAAATAAGAAATGAGAAACTTTTTACGCCAACAGCATGATGATTATTAAGAAATTGTTGTTGATAATGATGATGATGTTAAATTTCGCAACTTTTGCAACATATGTATGTGTGTGTGTGTGTGTATTAGTGCAAACATGATGAGGTCCTGTTGATGCGCATGAATGAATGAAGCAAGGATATGAGCACGTAAAATGCCAAAAGCATTTTATGTTTCGCTTGGACGAAGCATAAAGTAACATGAGCAAACATATGTACATGCATATGTGTGTATATGCATGCGTGTGTGTGTGTGTGAAGTGCGTTTCCGGATGGCATATTGCAACGGAAATTCAATTTTCGTACTTGGCTACACTTAACTCACTTTCGGGTTTTCATTGTGCCGCCATCTATGCATCTGGTTGTACAGTAGAACCTCAATTATCCAGAATTGTTGGGACCGGAAGCATTCTGGTACAATTTTGTGTTAGTTTTTTAAATGTTATGTATTTTATTTTCTATAAAAGTTTGGAAATTATGTAATGTTCTTTGTTTCTGCATTTTTGATTTTATATTTTGGTTGAAAAGCTTTTCTTGCATTCGGTAAAGTTGTATTTTAGCTTGTTCTGTAATACCGGAACAGCCAGTGTTCTCCAGGAAGTCCAGTAATGCACTGGCTACATCTATTGATAGAGATTTTCAGAATATTTAAATTATCTTCATTAGATTGTTCAGATCGAAACAAAAAAGAGATCTCGGTAATGGAGACAAGCGAAAAACTTGAATTCGATATTTATTTCCGGGATAATTGAGGTCCTCCTGTATTTATGTGTGCGTGTGTGTGAAGAGCAACATTTGCTGAGTTTCAAATTCAACGATTCATGCATTAATATACAAATTTTTAAGCAATTTTGCATTTTCTGTAAACATAAGCAATTTTTTGTAACAAAACGCATTTATATATATATATATATGTACGTGCGTGTGTGTGTGACACAGCAGGGCAGAAGGCTATTTGATTGCTTAACATTTCACTGATGATGATTGGCTTTGGCTTTGACGATGAGGATGACACGTGGTCGTTCGTTCATCGTTAATTTGACGTAATTAAATTTTTGGTCATAAATATTTGTTGTTGTTGTTGTTATTGCCTTTGGTCATAAATATCGTTGCGCATATTCTGTCCGCTTGATAGCCATTAATCCAATTATTATTGACGACAACAAAACTGATGTCATCCAACAACAACAACAACAGTAACAACAAATTTTACAAGCTTCGCCAATGCGTTGATGGACAATAAATAAAATTGTTCATTTGTCAAATGAATGATGGCCGAACATATTTTCTTTTTTTTATATATTTTGTGGGTCACTAAGCTAAGCCATAGCAATGCATGAGAACAACAATAACAACAGAAATAAAAAGCTCAAGTTACACAGACATTTCGTTACACTACAAACACAATTTTTATTTGTTTTTTTTCCACCTTCTTCTTCGTCCTTTTTTCGAATATTTTGCTTTCGCTGAACTTAGTTCATTAACCTCAAGACAAAACGCGCCTACGCCTAAAAGCATACCACACATTCACACGCAAACCAAAAACGCCTAAAAGTATGCTCACAAAAACAGTTTTGTCAACTTTGAAAACGACAAAAAAAGAAGGCAAATGAAGGAAAAAAAGCAGCTTGATTGAATTATTTTGCAATTTAATTAAATAGCTCACGGCTAAAATGTCCGTCCGTCCATCCGTCCGTCCGTCTCGTTCTGTGCCTTGTTTCGCTCTCATTGTACTGATAACTTGACTTACCCTCACTCCCTCTATGATGTTACCCCTCACGATTACTTACGCAAAATCAATAGCGCAACGCATATGCCAACAACAACAATAACAACAACAATTACAATAACAACAACATCGCCTTGTTTTAGTGTAAACGATTTGTCGGTTTTTCTTCTACTTTTCTTCTTCTTTTCTTGTTCTTTTCCTTTTTTTTCCCATCTTCATTGCCAAATTTCCTTCATTTCTTTGCTCATCAAGCATATCCGCCTTTGCGCTATGCCATTTAACATGATTTTCCCACAATTTATCAACAAAATCAAACAAATTTCCTTCTTGTGTTGTTTTATTGTTGTTTTTGTTGTATTTCTCCATGCAATCACAAAAAAAAACACCCAAAAAATATCCCTTTTGTACACTTTTGCCAAACTGCGCAATCGTAATGGAAGCGCGCTTAAGCAGAAGCAGAAGAAGAAGAAGACACAGCAGCAAAAGAAGAGAAACGGAAACAGGAAAAAAAACTATAGCATAACACTTGGGCGCATGCAACGTCATGTTAACATCATAATCATCATCGTCATCATCATGTTGCTTGTGTTCTGTGTTGTTGTTGTTGTTATTGTTACTACAACAATAGTTTGTTTGTTGTAGCAACAAACTAATGAAAATATTTGCTTTAAATTAAACTTTCATTTATGTATTTTCACGTCTGCGCAGGTGTGCCTGTGTGTGTGTGTGTGTGTGTGTGTTGGCCAATGCCAATGTAACAGCAACAACAACAAAAGCAACAACTATCTAGCGTCTGCCTGCATGACTTGACTCTCTGTCTGTCTGTCTGTCTGCCTGACTGTCTTGCTTACATAGCTGTCTGTCTGTCTGTCTGTCTGCCTGTGGCATGAATTTTTGTTGCATGCAACTAGGCGCCAGCACTTGTGCGTTTGTTGGCATGACAACCTAAAAATAAATGCAATTATATATACAACAGAACAACAACAACAACGACAGCGACAGCAACAGCAACACTAACGATGACAACCGTCATTTGTGCATTGCATTGCATGTGTGTGCGTGTGTGTGTGTATGTGTGTGTTTGGCTTTTTCGTTGTATCATTTGATGTTAACATTTTGTGTGCCAATGCCAAAACGATTCTTCGTCGACGTCGTCATCATCATCATCGTCATCATTATCAACATCATTGTGGCTCTGCGCTGACAACGACAACAACTACAAGAACAACTATCACAGTGGCGCGTTCAATGTACGCATTTCTTTTATGAAATGTTTTTTTTTATTTACTTATTTTTATTTTTTTATTTATTTGTTTTTTTTTCATGTTGTAAACTTGTGTCAAGAACAGCGTTTTTTTTTTTGTTGGGTCTTCTGTTTGTTTTAAGTTCAATGTCGATTTTTTTTTTAAAGATTTGATTGAATATATGTACGTAAATTAAGCCCACTTTTAGTTACATGACAACCTAACTCAACTCTCAGTGTCGATCGTGTTGCCTTCACCAAATATAACTTATTTGGTTACTTAATAAAAATGTCCAAAATTCAAATTTGAAAAAAAAGAACATTTAATTCCAAAAAAAGTCCCCCACAATTGACATTACCCCAGAGTACATGCAATCCAACATAACTCAAGCATCGAACGAACGAATGAACGATCAATTACCAATCAATCAAGTTTGTCACTTTTGTCATTTCCTTTCCTGTGTGTTTCGCTCACGAACAATGGAAACGTGTAAGGAATACAACAACAACAACAGCGACAATCGACAGCGACAAATAAAAAGAGCCAAGATTCAAATTACACAACACACACATACATACGTACACACACACTTGCATACTTCTTGTCCACTTGAGCGCTGCACTTGAAACATGCTGATTACGGAACAAGGACAGACAGAAGAGGCACGGCGCAACGAAGACGCACAAAAGCAATTCAAGAAGTGCGCTCCGATAACAAACGTACGAAAACAAAACAACAAAAAAAGAGACAACAAAAATAACACGCCAGGCGAGTCATGTTGGTGCCAGCAGCTTTATTTTTTTATCATTCTTTTAAGCACTTGTTTTTTGTTTTTTTATGTTCATGTTATAACAGAAGCTTCTTATGGACAAAACTTATTGAAACAAACTCGAATCATGCCAGAAGCCCACGGCAAAATACGCGAACTTCCACGATGTTCAAGACCAAAGTGCAATCGAAAGAAATCTCTTCTACGAGCTTGCAAAAGTTTCGCCTTTTCGGATTTGTCATCAAACACTTTTAATAGAAGAAAGAGAGAAAAAAAATATCCTTCAAATTTAAGTCATTTTCATTTTTAAACATATTTTGGAAATATGTAATATTAAATTTAGTTTTTACTATTTTTTCTACAATCTTGCTTTGAGTGCAAGTCAATAAATTCGTACTCTACGCGATCGCAAGATTTCTTTTCTCTATGCCTCTTTCGCTCACACACAATCATTAACGGATGCAGCATTCATTTCGCTCTAACAGCTAACAACAAACGTCAGAAGGAGCAAAGTGAATGTTGCGCGCACTGCCGACATTTTTAATCTCGGCTTTGCTATCGCTTTCTGTAATTTTGTTTTTGATACAGCGGAACATTTTTCATTGAAATTTAATTTATTTTCATATCATAATTTTTCATACAAACAATTGAGTAATTAAATGTTAATTTGTTCACTGTAAACCTCAAAATTTTTACTTCTTTTTACCTTCTTGTTTTGGGCCAATGACATTGCCCTGCTGAGCCTCGATTAGTGCCGGTGGTACTTCATACTTCTGATTGTATACACGAAACTGTTTTGAAAATAAAATCCTAAATGAGATTTCTCAAAAGTTCGTATTCGAACTCACCTTTCGTATGGGCGCCGGATAACCCTGGCGGGTCTCAATCACTTCGCAAGCGGGCGGGTTTTTGGTGAATCTAAATAAAGAAGGTCAATCAAGTTGTCATATGAATTTGGTTGATTTCTGCATAACTTACTGCACGTCGTCACGTGTGAGCGCATTACGAATGGTGTAGAGAACTTCGGTTGTGAAGCCGACCAATGTGATGACTATGATTGGTATGACCTAAAAAGAGGGAAAAGAGCATTTCATTATCACTAGAACAGCAAACACACAAGAAGTTATTTGAACCTTTATTTAATTTCTGTCAAGTACTTGAAACTAAACACTCAAAACTGATGGTGTAAATAAACCATAAATAATAATTTAAGAAAACAATGAACGCTCAATGCAGCAATAAAAATTTCAAGTGCATTTTAGAAAAAAAATTTAAAATTAACTGACATAGAAATTTAAATTCATGAAGTGCTGAATGTGGCAAACAATTTCCATAAGACATGGGATCCATGCAGGTTGATTTAATTAAGAGCCGCATTTTATTTACAGTTTGAGAGTCAGTGTAAGAGTTCGCCATGACCGCTTTTCGGCAAATATTTGGTCATGAGCTTAACAGCTAACATTAGCAGCATTTGTAAAGCGTCCAATAGTCTCATGTGTCGGGCGTTTAAGGTACACATAAGACAAATGATATTGTACTGAAGAAAACAGTAGTGTGCGAGTGAGATAAATAGACAGAGGAGAGTTTTTTTTAGGTGGTTATTTAAATGAAATTTTAGTAAGTTTTGTTTTCGATTCGTTTACGCACACGCACACCGTTTTCAAAACTCCTTGCGCACGGAATTCGCATTTTTTTCATTTTCAAACCGTTAGTCAAGCAATAAAGACGTGAAAATTTTTTCGTTCGTAACGCGTTGTAAATTGAAACAAAGATAAATAAAACAAATAAAATTCGCGTAACTAAAACAAAATCGTGTGCATGTTAAATAAACATTTAATAATACAAAAAAAAATTGTTATTGCATTTGCATGAATTTGACAGACAGTTTCGCGCAGACTTGTTTGGCAATTGAAAATAAACGTGTAAATCGCTGAGTCGCTCATAGCAACCCATAGTCAGGTCAACCTGGCGCCAATGTGCGTTGTCGCTATTGAGACAAAATAAACTAAAAGACAAAGAAATAATAAAAAAAAAAATAATTGTAATAATCCTTAAAAAAAAAAACGAGTTTCACCTTACAAGTCGTTGTCCTCATACCGCTTGTGCGTCGTTTAATTTAAACGCTATAAAACCTAATAATAGAAACGTCAAAATTCAGTTAAAACAGGAAGAAATGCACGCGCTCAACGAAGGCGCAACCATGTTACAGCATCATGCTGCCGCCTTACCACCGCCGCCGCCGACAGTCGTCCTGGCGGCACGCATTAAACAAGAACAAGAAAGTGCAGCCACTAATTTCTTCTATTCTCCGCACAGCAATCCAATTGATAATGCCGCGGCCGCCGCCGCAGCTGCTGCCGCTGCCGCAGGACTCATGGATCACAATCGTGATCTGCACAATGCGCTTGTCGCTTCCATTGCCAACAGTAATGTGGCAGCGGTGAATGGCACATTGACCACCGCCGTGCTCAAGAGCGCTCAACACAGCCAACAGCAACAACAACAACAGCAGGCACAGCAACAGCAACAAACTGCTGCTGTACAGCAACAACAACAACAGAGCCAACAAAATTTAGGCGTTATATCAGCTGGCGGTGCCAGCAATGGCTTGACCAATGGTGGTGTTGTTGGTCAACAACAGAATAACAACAATAACACACAGCAGACACAGAACGGTGGCGGCGGCGTCGGCGCTGTTGCCAATGGCGCAGCCGCTGGCGTTACACAACAGCAACAACAACAGTCACAGGCCCAACAGGCCGCATTGGCTTTGCTCAATGGTGGCGCCACACAGAGCGGTCAGAACGGTGCCGGCTCCATGGTGCCCATCAAGAAGAGCAATTCAGGTCGTTCGACACCGAATAACAGTATCAATGGCAGCGCTGGCACAGATCCTGCACCTGGCAAACTATTTGTCGGCGGTCTCAGTTGGCAGACATCGTCGGAGAAGCTCAAGGAATACTTTAATATGTTTGGCACTGTGACAGATGTGCTCATTATGAAGGATCCGGTCACACAGGTAAGCAAAAAGTAGTCTTTGGTAGCATTTGAGCGCGTTCTTTTTGTTGTATTATTACTACACTATTCTACTATTATTACTACTATTACTACTACTACAAATACTACCACCACCAGAGCGCAGTTTCTTTTTTCAGTTTTGTTTTTCTATTTTTTTTCGATCTTTTTATTCCTTTGCGCTGTTCAGCTCGAAAGGTCGCTGGGTCAGTCAGACTCTGACGGTTGTTTGATCAATTGGCTTGGCTGGCAGGCTGGCTGAGTTGATTGTATGTCTATTTGGTTTGTCTTAACCAAAACGTCAATGTGATATTAAGTGATGATTTTAAATACCATCTTCTCGCTCATACGCACGCACGCATGCTCGTTTACTGCTTCCACTCAGCGTCGCTTAAGCAGCCGGTGTCTGTTTCCGTCCTTATCGCTTCTACACAAAGTTTGTTTGTGTTTTTCTTTCGTTTACGTTTTGTGTTTCAACTTCGTGTTTACAGCTAAACGCGCAGCTCAGGCTCAGACAACAACAAACATTCGAATTTGTTCTGGTAATTATTGCCACTCTCTCGCACTCTCCTTTACTGTCGCTTGCAGCTGCTGACCAACAACCAAAAGCAAATCAGTCGAAAGGCGAGCAAAAATGCTCTCCATATTATTTACTTTAAGCTCTTTTTGCAGTTTTTGTTTATTACGCTCATTCCTGTTTGCCTGTCTGTCCGGCTATCTGTACATGTCTGGTTTTAAAGACGGATTTACTTTACTTTCCTTTACCAACATTTTGGTTTAGAGTTACAACAATGTTGTCTCTGTAGGTCTAAAAATTCTGGCATAATGTACAACCATTGTCTCATATACGAGACATGCAGCTGCGGTAGACAATAACTGCGAAATACGCTACACTTAAATGTTCAAACACTTACGACGGCATTGGAGACATTTAACAAAAAAAAAAAGGGAAAGGGAGAATAAAGATCATTTGGCCATGGCTAGCATAATGTTTAAAATGTAAGCAATGAACAAGAGTTATCAAAAAAAAAAAATGTGGTTTATTTCCGACTTGTTTTTAATTACATTATGCGCATGTGCAAGGACACAAAGGAAACGCGCGCTACATGCACAAAAAATAGCAGCTGCCACTGAAGAGTATATGTACATACACACATACAGCAGCACTGAAAGAGGGGCAAATATGAACAGGATATTTATTATAAAACGAACAGACGCGAACGAATTGAACGACAAACGGTGCACAGCTGTTAAATGTGTCTGGAATTTGGCACAGGACAAAAACCAACCGAAATGCGCTCGCGCATGAATTGTTCACGAACAGAAGGGATAACTATTCATGAAGGGAACTTTATGTGTGTGTGTGTGTATCTGTGTATGAGCGAACGTGTCTTTTGCCGAATTGCGCAATTAATATTGAGCAGGATACATGAGTAAACAAAGCGATCGTGATAGAACAGATTGTGTGAGTGAGACGCAGAAGGAGGGTGGGTAAAAATAAGATAACGCATTTAAAAATTTTGCCCCTTGTTAAATGTTTTTTTTTATATTGTTTATTTTTGCGCTGCGCAAATATCCTGAAACCTAACGGTTTCGCCTGAGCGTCCTTTTTCGCTTCTTATTCTTCGTACATAATTTTTTTTTTGTTTTTTGTTCAAGAAACCGAACAAATTCTTTTGTCCTGACAATTCTTTTGTCTACGACGTTGCCAGCAAAGCAAACCTGAGTGGAAGAAGTTGAGCAATTTTATGTGATTATAATTTTTTTGTTATTGTTGTTTGAAAGAAACCGGTTTCTTGAAAGTTTCTCTTGCTTTTCTTTGTCTTCACACAATGAATAAAGGATATGTATTTTTTTTTCCTTTTTTGTTTTATTGCATTATTTTTTTCTTTCGATACTAGTTAACTCTATCAAGTCCAGCTAGTTTTAAGTGCAGGTTTGACGCTAACATCTGCTGTTGCCCCTCTAGCCTTAAATTGATATGTTTATATGCAAAAAAAAATAAAAAAAAACCAACAAAACAAAAAAAAGATATTGTTAAATATGAAAAAAGGATAATTCTAAAGCAAGGAATTCGACTGCAGCTGCGCACATGGATGACTTAGGCGCGCATGCCTTTCAAAGCAATTTTGGCAGCTGTCATTTTGACGTCGTTGACCCTATAAACGATCAGATCAACGAACTGACACACAGAGGGCGCTCGCTCTTTGAGGAACACGATCGAATTGATGATGTTGATGTTGATGAAAATCGAAGATGATCGATTAACACACCGATTAGGTACTGAAAAACAAACCAAAAATCAAACACGTTTTTAAATAATTGTAAAACACATGTAAAATTAGCGTAAAATTACGAAAGAAAATCTAAAAAAAAAAAAATATTATATTTTTTGTATATGGTAAAAGTTTGACAAAATCTTTTAACTCTTTTTGGCAAATTTGTTTCTCATAGATGCATATTATTTACATATATATAAATATTAAAAACAAAAACTACAACAACAATATCGCATATATTACCCAGAAGTATTTTCCATATAATCAGTTAAATATTTGTGTAACTGTAATGAAAAAAAAAAAAAAAAAAAACAAAAGAATTATGAATAATTTGCGTTGAAAGAATACTTAAGAAAATCAACCAAAGCATTTCTCACCAAAAGTCGAAGCTGATTTAACCTTAATTAATTATTATATATACTTGATTCTAATCCTCCTTCACACACACACACACACACACACACACCACTAAAGCTGCCTAACGCAATAGTTGATATGTAGACGTCTTCTTCTTCTTATTTACATTTGTATACATATTTTAGAGAAGTACTCACAAAACTTAAAGATAAAATAAAAAAATAAAAAAACAAAGTTCAGAACAATGTTGATTGTTTTCCATATTGGAAATGAAATTTTGAAACCAAAAATTTAGCAACCTTAAAAAAGCGTCCATTTAAAATAGTTCAGCATTTTATACATACATATTTTAATGATAGATCGATTTACGCTTTTAATTTTTTATGTGTTTACTTAACAAAATTTTTTTTAGTTTGCTTTTTAGTTAAAATTGTATCGATTTTATTTTTGTAAACCGTTTTTATTTAAAGTAAATTTAATTTTTTGCAAAACACGTGTAGATTTTTTCACTTGTTTTTAATAGTTAAGTTCGGCTTTATTTGAAGAAAACTTTATTAACTTTAAAGATGAGAAATGCACAGATGCCAAAAATGTATTTAAAAGCCAAACATTTTAATAATTGAAGATCGATACCAACTTACTTAGCGTGCAACTAGAAACAGAGAGTATCTTTTAGAGTAGAAAGCATTTTCATCATTTAATACCAAAGTGTCCAAAATCCCAAAAGAATAAACTAATCAAAGCCTGTTTATATTAAATGCTTCGATTAGAGCTTAAAATTATAGCGTAAGAATTGTTGTAATCATAGAAGCTGTAAGCAATTATTTCCGACTGTGTTAAATCAATTGAACCAACCAAATGTGAGTGTGCTTTCCACTCTATCTCTATTTTATACTCTTGGCTAGAACCTCTAAAGTAAATTAAATTGTTGTTTTTTTTTATTTATTTGTGTATATTTATTTTATTAGGAAAACTATACATTTATTTATAGTCGAATCCTAAAGGTTGAAAGAGATAGCATTATTTGTAAACGAATCCAAATAAACCAAACATTGCTGATGTCATCTAATTAGGAGCTTTCGTTAGCTCATACTGTCTTAGGGCATTAATGTGCCTAGAACAACCTTATAAATGAATACAATTTGTTTTAAAATAACAGAAAAAATGTAACATTTTGTTGTTGTATTTCCTTAAACAAACATTCCTACGATCGAGTTACAATAGTTGCTCATCTCATAGAAGAATAGCTTCCTTTATAAACAATAACGAAATTATATATTATATAATAATAATAAAAAATCTCGCATACATTGAGCATGTATAATAAAATTAAAAAGAAAAACTATTAGTATTTAAAAATTTTAATGTTTTGGGAATTGTTTTGAATTCTGATTGCGTTCTAATATGTAATAATTAAATAACAACAAACAAATAAACAAACGTAATGATGATGAAAGATACATATATGTATATGTGTCGATATTTTCTCGCTACATGAAATTAGCTTTAAGAACATTAAGTTCAATGTAACTATTTTCTTAAAACCTTCTTCTCTCTCTGTATGGCAAATTAGATAGTTTTAAGTTTAAATTAATTAATGTAAAGTAACAAAAAACAAACAGAAAAAAAATGTATTATGTAAATTAGCTAACTTATATTTATATATATAAAAATACACACTCAATCACTTAAAAGCCGTCAAAATAGGATACTAAAAAAAAAAAAGTGTTGCCGAGCATAAAAAAAAAACATACTTTAGTGCCTAAGTGATAATTTAATGAAAACTAAAATTGTGTAAATCTGTAAAATGTATTTGAATTATGTTGTTTCTGTTTTTTTTTTTTCTTTGTTATTTTGTACTGGACTAGTGCGTTGTGAAGATACTTTTCTTAGTGATATTTTAAAGCCCACCACACACAAATAAAAATACGACACCGTTACACGCATACACATACACTCATGCGCAGTTGAACTAAACTGAGTTTGCTGTTGTTGTTTTTATTGTTTGTTTGTTATTGACCAATTTTTTTGTGTACTTAAAATGAAACATTAAGAAACACTTGCAAAAAAAAAATCCAAAAAATATCAAAAAAGAACCGTTGAATTTTGTACTCTTGTAATTGTGTAAATATGTATGGTAATTGCGCCTTAGCAGGATTCGTTTTACTCAATTCTACACTAATCTCTATTCTATTCTACTCAACTCTCGATTGTACCGAAACATATTTGCAAAAAAAAAAAAAAATACTACAAATTGAAATAATATACGCTGATTTTTATATACATTTAAATACTTTAGCAGCTGATATACATACATATATAAATATATACATGCATATATTTCTTAAAAGTATTTAACTTGACTTTCTTACTTGAAACACGTAATGAAGCAAAATTTTAGCAAACAAAAACCAAAAAAAAAAAAAAATTTTTCTAACTTTAATTTCGTTTTCTAACTTTTGTGTTTAATTGAAGACAATTTTTTTTTGTCCATTTTCGTTTCGTTTTTACTTTTATATTTCGTTTGAATAACCTTAATAAAAAGCAGTTGCTGTAATAATTTGTCATGTAACTAAAAATATAAAAAAAAATGGAAACAAAAACAAAATAACAGTAAAAACGCATACTTAGACCCAAAAGCAAAATAATAATGTTGAAGTGCGTCTCTTAGCGGCAGAGGGCGTGCAATGCAAGTGCAGCTTGTTTATGTTGATAGTGAAGAAGAAGAGTGACGTGAAAATCACACGTCGTCGCTCGCTGCCTGCTGTGCTTACATTGTGCGCTTCATTTTTAGGCATTTTGTGTTTGAAACTCTTAGCGCAGCAATTGATTCTATTTCTATATTAAAACATACATATATATAAATATGAGATTTGTAAACGATAATTGTTGAAATATACTCATAATTATTATTGTTTTTTTTTTTTTTTATTTATAATTTTCCGTTGAACTTTTGCTAACTTTTTTGTAGGTTTAGTTGCAGTTTCTTTTCTTGAAATTACACACTAGCATATGTATTGAATAACAACTTGGCTTGCCTATATCATGAAATGTTATTAATTTAGCTTTATTTCACTCTATTTTTCCTGCTCCAATGTGCAATCGTTCGTTTGTTCGTTTGCATTCACAATTATAGCGCAGTCGGGGCTTTGGTTTCATCACATTCCAAGAACCCTGCACAGTGGACAAAGTTCTACAAGTGCCCATACATACGCTCGATGGCAAGAAAATTGATCCGAAACATGCCACACCGAAGAATCGTCCACGTCAGGCCAATAAGACAAAGAAGATCTTTGTTGGCGGCGTGTCACAGGATACATCCGCCGATGAGGTCAAAGCGTATTTTAGTCAATTTGGCGCTGTCGAAGAGACGGTCATGCTGATGGATCAACAGACGAAACGCCATCGCGGCTTTGGTTTTGTTACATTCGAGAATGAGGATGTTGTCGATCGTGTTTGTGAGATACATTTTCATACAATCAAAAGCAAGAAGGTCGAATGCAAGAAGGCACAACCCAAAGAAGCCGTCACACCGGCCGCACAGTTGCTGCAAAAGCGCATCATGCTCGGCACATTGGGCATGCCAATGCCGACAGCGCCCGGTCAGTTGATCGGTGCACGAACCGCTACCGGTGTCACAGCGATAAATCCATTGCATGCCGCTATGTTACAATCGCCGCAACTATTGCAGGCGCCCGGCGCAGCTGCTGCGGCACAACAGGCGGCACTCATCTCACAGAACCCCTTCCAAGTACAAAATGCAGCCGCCGCTGCTGCCGCCGTGGCCGCTAATCCGAATGGTTTCGGCAAACTGCTGACGACATATCCACAGACAACACTGCACAGTGTCAGGTGAGTGAGACTGCTAAAAATGGACACGTTGATGTATTCATAGTAACACTTATTTCATTTTCTATACACCATTGCAGATATGCGCCCTATCCCATACCCGCATCGGCTGCCGCTGCCAATGCTGCGCTCGTGCAGGCACAGGCCCAAAGCCAACAGCAACAACATTCGGCTAATGCCGCTGCCGCTGCTCAGCATCAACAACAACAACATCAACATCATACTGCCGCCGCCGCTGCAGTCGCCAATAATGCTGCTAACCAGGCGCATGCCTTGGCCGCCAACACAGCTGCCAATGCTGCCCATCCCTTGGCTGCCGCCGCTGCTCAACAGGCAGCACTTGTCGCTGGCAATCAACTGAACGCTGCCAATGCTGCCGCTGCGGCTGCTGCCGGTAATGCGGCCGCCGCTGCTGGCTATCCCAACTATGCCTTGGCCAATGTGGACATGTCGAGTTTCCAGGGCGTCGATTGGAGTTCCATGTATGGCATGGGCATGTATGTTTAAGCGGGCAACACACCTGCCCCGCACCGCACCGCCCTGCCCTGCTCACTGCTCTGGCCACTCAGCAATGACATTGTTTTAGTTGCACACCCAAGCCGGCGGCAGAGGCAGCAAAGTGGAGTCGAGTCGTGTCTAAGGTACGCCGGTAAATGGTGAAAAAAGAAACACCCAATTACACATACATACATACACACACTTACACTCACACATGAATGAATGCTAGGTTCTAGTACGGCTTAACAACTAATTTATAAATTTAATTTAAACTTAATTAACATTAACGAGCGAACATATAAAAAAACCACAACAACAAAAACAAAAAACATAGCATTTAATTAAATTTAGTTGATTTGAATTGATATGAAAAAAAAACGATTTTTTGACGGAACACAGCAAAGTGACCCGAAAGAATTATACACTGAAAGATAAAAGAAAAAACCCGAAGAAGATAAAAAAAGAAGCAAGCATTGTTTAGGCTTACAAATGAAGATATTAGTATTATAACAAAAATATATATATATATAAATAACAAAAAAAAAAATTAATAATAAAAAAAACTACGCGAGCATAAATAATTACCAGAAGAAGAAGAAGTTTAGCAATGAAAAGCAATAAAAAATACATTTCATAATAAAAAACAAAGAAAAAAAAAACACATTTTAAATCAAAGAAAAATTACAATAAAACATTGAAATTAAAAAATTAAAATTATAAAAATTTAACATTAATAATAATAAAACAAAAAACATGTTAAATATAAAAAAATTATATATATTTTTAAACCCAAGAGAAAAAAATCTAAAAACCACCGATTGTGATTGCGTTTAAATTAGCAGTTTATAATTTAAAAAATAACTGAACGGAATTAAAAAAATTCAAAAAAAAAAAAACGAAAAAAAATCATTAATTATTAAACAAAATTAATACATAAATTTATGTTATGAAAAACAAAAAAAAAAAAACAAAAAGGCAACGCCGCAAAAATGCGTAGAAGAAGATGATGATGAATTAAACAGTTGCGTGAAAGGTTTTTTGAATTAGTTTAAAGCTAAAGCAGAAGAAGCAAACTAATTCAAACACATTTCAAACTTGCAGTATTAAAACTAAATAAAAAAAATAAAAAAAAGCCAACACTTGGCAGTGAGGCACACATTGCTCAATGAATGATAGAACAAACAAAAAAGATTAAATAGCGAAGAGAGCGTGAAGAAATATATACAAACAAAAAAACATGTAAGCATAGTGAAGGACAACGAATAGCAGAGTGTAACAGATAGAGAGAGAGAGAGAGAGGAGTAGCAAACAGTCGCAGTGACTAACACATCATTTAGAAACGAATTTGTCGTTATTAATTAATAAATTAATTAATTTGTTTCGTTTACATAATAATTGAGTTGTTAATAACTAATTTACTACGACCAACAGCAACACCAAATGCTACCAACAACAAACACTAATCGAAAACTCACTCACACTTTGACTTACTCCCACACACACAACACACTCACAGTCACACACATACATACATACATACGTTGCGCCTCTTCTACCTTGCTAAAATATAATTTGATTTGAATTAATTTTGATGTGAATCCAATGTACTTTGTTGTACTTAAAAACAAAAAACAATTATAATAAATTGTAATGAATTTCGAATTTGTTTCTATTCTTAGTATTAGTTTTAGTTCATTTTATGTTTTGTAGTTTCGTAAACAAAAAAAAACCTTAACATTTTTATTCTTACTAATTAGTTATTTAAAAGCTCATTAAGTACATAATTTTCTTGTTTTTAAAATCATTTTTTTCCCCCCTTTTTTATATAAAATTCAAATGCTCAATATGTTTTTGTTCAGGTCATCATTTTGATATTTTTACATTTTTAAAAATTCTTGTTCGAAAAAAAATCAATACAAAATTCAACTTTGAAAGTATGCAAATCCGAGTTCGAATGAAAAATTAATACAGTTTCGCTTTCTTCGAAAAAAAAAAAATGCAATTTCGAATGAAGTATTCATTTTGTAAAAAATAAATTGTATTAATTAATTCATTGATTGAAAGTATTTGTATTCCTAGCAACAAATTCTTGCCCAAATTGCACCAACATTTTGTTTCAGTTTATTTTTCTATTCAATATTTCTTTACTAAAAACCTCTACCTTGAATCATCACACTTGTATAATTGTTTTTTCCTCTCTTTCTATTTTTTAAATATACATTCAAATTAATTATTATTTTTTTAATGTATTTGTTTTTCGTAGTTTCATTAATTTTGTTAGTTTTTAGCTACTTACTTAGTAATTGAGGTGATTAATTTAGTTTCTTAGCAATTTAGATACACATGCCTACACATACTTTTACACAAAAAAAATAAATACAATAAACAAAAATAGTTTTTAAAAACAAAACATTTTTGCATGTTAGTTTAATTTAGATTTTTTCATTTTTTTTTTTTTTTAATGTAAATACATAAACTTGAATAATAAAAAAATATGCGAAAAATTGCTATTGAAGTAAGCAAAATGTGTTTGTGTTTTTATTATTTTACGTATTTCTTTATTATTATTTTTTTTTTAGAATGTATTGATTTTTTCTATTCATTTTATTTTTTTTGTTTTAATATTTTTTGTTGATTTTTTTTTTTTTACAATAGTTGATGAATATGATTTTTTGTATTAAACACTTGTATTTTAAATATTCTTTGTAGTAAAGAGAGAGAAAAAAAAACATTTTTGTGTAGTAAATAATTGTTGACTTCATTGTGGTGAGTATTATTTACAGGACATTTGCGCCTTAAGGACACACAACTCATTGCTCAAATGCGCATCTCAAATGTTTACAACAACAATATAAATATTATTTTTGTGTATATTAATCCAATTCAATTGTTTAACTCTTATTTGTGCTTTCAGTAGTTAAGCAATTTAGAAATTTGTTAATTTGCATATAAACATTCATGAATTCTTACAAAAACAGAAAAAAAGTGAAAAAATAATAATTTTAAATATAACTGCCAAAAATTTATTTATTTATTTGGTCAACTGAATATTTATACAACAAAACATCATCTGCTACAAAACCAAAGAGCCTAATAGTAGACTTTTTTTTACAATTAATTATTTATGCAATTATTTTCATCTGATTTTCGAGAACATTCCATAAGCTAATAGACAAAAAAAAAAAAAACAAAAATTGTTTGTGCCATTTTTGTATCTATAAAAATTTTTGATTATTTTGTATTGCAGAACGATCTCAAAAATGTTTTTTATTATTATTATTATAATTATTATTATTTATTTTGATATTATTTTGTCATTGATTTAAAACGTTTTATTAGAGATAATAAATAAAATGTATGCTTAATTGAAATCTTGTTTAATTTTATTTTATGCTAAAAAAAAATGCAAGAAGTCTTAAAGCCATAAATACATATATATTTAAAAATAGTAACAAAAGTAATAACCAAAAAAAAAAAACCAAAAATTAGTTTAATTTGGCATTGTCGCAAGCGTTATTCAAATGAATTTTCAACTTACTTGAATTGATGTTCATTCGAGTTGCGCTTTAAGTATCAAAGTTTCCATTCGCATTACAAGTTTTACCAACAAGACACTCAAGGCTCAACGCTCGTTTCACGCTTATCGCTGCACAATAATTGAGTTGATAACTCGCAATCGGATAAGCCCAAACAGCGCCAAAAGTGATATGTTTTCAACAAATTCCAATTAGTTTGTACATTTAAAAAAAAATATTACAAAAATACTTATTTAAACAATTTTAGTGCGAAATGTTTTTTGACCATTTTAGTAGTTTGATTTGTACAATATTTGAAAATAGAACAAAAAAAAAAAAAAAAAAAAACAATATAAATTCAAACCAAATACAAACCGCATAAACTTCTTAGTATGTAATCGTATATCCAATCATAATAATATTCTACTTTTGTGTTTGTGTAGCAAGTTTGATAAAAAATAATAAGTAAAAAACACTTTATTCATTTCGTTTGCCTTTAAATAATATCAAATAGTTTTTCAAATAATTACCAAACAATACATTTGTAAAATACGTAATTGCAGTTTTCTTTATTTTTTTTTTTTTATACCTTGAAATTCTTTTTGAAAAGTTCTGAGCATGATCTGATCTCATGTGTAGTTCATTACTTAGTTCAAAGTGCATAACAGCAAGTGACGTCATTCATATTCAAACATAATGAGAATTTAAGTTTCTAATTGATTTACTCTGACGCACTGATAAAAAAATACTAAGGGTACTTACAGCAGTTTTGTTGCTTTCTTTATTAGTTGGTAAGGCAATAACCCCAAAATTATGCAACGAATAGATTCATTTAGCAACTCATGATGAGAAATCAAAAGTAAAGAGTTCATGGCTTTAAACTTTAAAGATCTAAATCCTAAAGTGATGGGACTCGGTTGATCTTAGACGTACATCGCAAGTGTCGCATCTCTTGTAGGAAAACCTCAAAACAAAATACCAGAAATTTGGCAAAACAAAATTAAATGTGATAATTTTTTGGTCCTTGGTTAGACTTTTTCTTTTCAGATATTTCCTTTTTTCATAAACTTTTCTTGATACATTTCGTTACGTCATAATTTATGTATATATACGCGAATAATTACTGAATATCTCACCAAAAGATCTCTGAAACTATTGGACTATTGGATTGAGTTGAAATTCCGCATAGTGACGACTTTCGTTTTATAGACGTTAGTATAATATGTGGAATATATAGTAATTCCCCTAAAACGAATGTCGAGAGAGAAAAGTAGTCTTATAACAATTTGAACATTTTTCGACGAATTGAGTAAAATAGTATTTTTGAGAGTTGTCCAAGTTTCGAATAAATAGTTTCAAATAAGCATTTTTTGAAAGTACTTCTAGCTCTTGCGGTTAATAAGTAACAAGTCTGCTGTAAACAACCCATTTCTTATTAGAAAAATAATTTTAGATTTTAATATTTAAATAACTTTATGTTTCATTTCGATTTCATAAAATACTTTAAATTTTGTTGAATTCCTTAACGATAAAGCGACAGATTTGATGTAAGCCCTGCAAACTAACCAAACCGATCAATCCTTCAATAGGGCATGTAAGCCGAACTGTTCAAAATCTTTTTAGGAAACTCAAACTAAAAACAGTTTGACTTTTGCAAAAGTTTTGTCAGCAACAAAAACTAAGAAACTTTATAAAAATAAAGTAAAAGCATTAAATTTTATTGTATGACAATAAGAAAAACTGTGTTTCAGCATTCAAGTCAGTATTCGATAAAACGAATCAAGATACAAAAAAAAAAATATATAAATAATTAAAAAATATATATTAATGAAAATTTTGAAATTTAAAAACTTTAAATTCGAATAGAAGTCAAGCGAAGCAATATTTAAAAAAAAACAAAGTTGATAATAGATTTAAAAACTTATAAACAATTTTAGATATTTATATACAGTTATATATACTTATATATATTTAGCAGGACGTGATATACATACATATATACATACATACTTGTACGATTAGAGTTACAGAAATTACTAAGAAGAAAAGGATGAAAAATTGAACTAAAATTAGTCAAAAAAACATTTCAAAAGCTCAATTTTCATATACATAATCGTATACCAAAACATACCAACAACATACATATTTATATACATAGAATTGAATTAAGGTACAAACGCATATCACTTTAAAAAAAATTGAGAAAATGAAGAACAAATAAAATTAAATTTCAAGTTGGGCGATTTCTTCGTGTAAAAAAAAAATATTGAAAAAAAGAAGAAAAAAGGGAGCGACGAACGTGTCGTCGTCTCGATAAACGATAAATCGCCTTCTCTAAAACAGTGTTGTGTAAAACTTGTTGACGTGGCTTAGTTGTTTTTAGGGAATATAAAAAAAATGCGTCAAAAATCAAAGTAGTAAACAATTTTGAAAAAAAAAATGAACATTTTTATAACTCTCTATCAAAAACGAGGAAACTTTGAGACTTTAGTACAGACAACGATTATTTACCAAAAAGAAAATAAAACAAAATTTAATTAACAAAAAACATACAATTTGCAGTTAATGAAAATTAAATGACATATATACATTTATTGCGTATTATGACTTATTTTTTTGAATGAGGACCAAAACTTCTTGCATAGAATTTAGTATTTTTGCGTATTGAATTTTCAACGATACTTAAAAAGGAAAGTTGATTTAAAAACGAAAGGAATAATGCAATAGACATGAAATAAATAACTAATTAAAAATTCTTAAAAGCTTTCAACAAAAAGATTTCACAAAAATAATTTTTTTAAATTATCACATTAGTAAAAATTTTGATTTCTTTTCTGAAAATTGTTACTTTTATTTATATCAGTTTAAAGTTCACAAACAAATTCCAAACTTATCCAAAGAAGTACTTCAAATTTTGCTAGTCAATTACCAAATAATTACATCTTAAAAAAATAAACTAAAAAAAAAAAAAAAAACTAATAAAAGTCTTTTTAACAACTTCAGACTGTCTTCAAAGTTGTTTGAATAATAACTACACTGAAAAAAAAACAAACGACAACGCTATAACTCATACAATAAACTCAAAAGCAATTCTTTTCTTGGAAAAAAAAATCGAAAAAAATATTAACTTTTAAGCGTAACTTTAAGTGACAGCGACAAAATAAGTTCAACAGCGAACATAATAAATATTAATTACAACAATAAAAAAAACTTGCTATTTATTTATTAATTGCTAAACAAAATAATATTTAATGAAAAACAAAATTTATATATGAAAAATGTGTTACTCAAGCAAAATGCTATTTATGCTCGTTTCAAATGCTTAACAATAATAAATAAAAAATAAAAAAAAATCAAATAAAATCTTGTATGAAAATAAAGTATTTATTGCTAATTTTAAGTGTTGAACATAAATTAAAAAACAAAGAAAGAAAATTATCTTGGGTGAACAAACATAAAAAGCAAATGCAGAGACAGCAAGGAAAGATAGAAAGAGACATAGTGACGAAAAGAGAAAGTAAACAGCAACTTTGATCGATAAAAATTTAAAAATACTCAATTTAATAAAATAAAAAAATAAATATTGTGAGTTCTCGTAACATATCAATTAATATGAAAACAAAATTTTTAAGAAAAAAAAAAAGAAATAAAGTGTGGTAAAAAAAAACATACATTGAATGAAATATGCGATCGTTCGATGTTAACATCAAGTTCAATTTTAACAACAACAACGTCAAACAGATCAAGTATTTTTATATATAGGCAACACATACACACATAAACAAAGATACACACACACACGTGTATGCGACGAGGTGAGTAAATATTTTTAAATTTAAAAATTATATTTAAAATAATACAAAAATAAAATAAAACGAAAATATTTTAAGAATAAATGACAACAACTTTTATAGATACTCGTCTTCCAGAAACTAAGTAAAGTAAAATTCATTACTTCAAAACGAAAAGAAGAAAAAAGTAAAGAAAAACTCAACTTTCCTAAGTATTTACTTAAAAGAAATTTGAACATTTCCTTAAAAGTACAATTCGATCTTATTTTTGTATAAAAAAAAGTTTTTTGTATGACTATGTTGGTATTTAAAAAGAGTTGGCAGCTCTTCCGCTTTACATTTTTGTTAAAATAGTTTCTGTTTTAGAACCCGTTTAGAACACATTTGACCCTAATAGCATAGAATTTGGTACTCATGATTATTTTTAGTTTTTTTGGTTCGGGATAAAATAAGAATTATTTTTCGGCAGCTTCATAATCTGACCAGAGTTGTTTTGCATTCTTAGTGTTTTTAAAACTTTAGGAAGAAAGTTATACAAATGTTCTAACACATTCAAAACTCGCTTAGCGGATTTGTTCACTGGGTGATTTCTTACCACGGCATATCGATTTGTTAACATTAAATATTGTTTTAATTTAAAATAAACATTAATTTTGTCCCGGGAAAATTTCAAATTATTTTCATTAATCATTTTTAAGGAACAATTTCACTTTTTTAAAAGAAATTTGGTTGTATAAATTACTAAGTTCAAATTTATACATGAATTTTTGATTTTTTAAAATAACTCATGAGTATCAAACACTTTAAACTTCTTGTAGTCAATTCAATTCATTACTTCCCTCAACACTTGAAATTATCGAGAAAAAACCCTGAACATCTTTGACTCTAAACTAATTCACACATATTAGCAAAATCATCAGTACAATTTATGCAACGAGGAATTTGTATTTAAAAAAAAAAAAAATAATGAAAACAAAAACCCAAAAATTAAATTTGTTAACTCCAAAATGATTTTTTGAAATTGTCTTAAAAAAAATATGTTAAAAAAAGAAAACAAAAAAATGTATTGTAAATGAAAACTATTTAAATCAACTTGGATGTTTTAATGAAGATAATTAGCTGAAAACTCGTTATAAAAGAGTTGCTGTACTGTGTCTGTGTATTCTTTCTCTTAGTTTAGATTTGTTGTTTCATACAAGAATGCTTCTTCTTCTGTTAAACAATTGTATTTAGTATCGAAAGTCTGTAATACCAATACCGACGATATTTTCTAAGCAAGTGCATTATATATAACAAAAATAAATACAAAAAAAATTATATATATAATTCACGATATACTCGTAGAATGAAGTGAATAACAATTTGAGAACTTTTAGCCTTAAGACATCGACATAGGAAGCTCATTTTGAATTACATATACATATATATGTATTTATATATATAAAAAATAAAAACATGTTGGAAAAGAAATATGAAAAAAAAAAAATTATTCAAGCAAATGTTCAAGTAAAATTGCTTTGTGTAAGAAAAAGACAAAAACAAATAAAATATATACATGCATATATGTAATGAAGAGAAATTTTTAGTGTGTAATCATTTGTGAGCAACAACGTACTATATACACGTACTTATACATATATATGTATGTAAATTTATTGTAAAGAATTTGCAACCAATATATGAAAATGGTTATTTATTTAGCGTATTTACTACAATTCACATATATACACACACCCCTAGTTATACATATATATATAAATATATAAGACAAGAAACCCTTTCTACATATGTATGCATACATACATACATATACATAGTTATACATATATACTCTTATATCCTGAATTGAAACTGTATTTACTCTTAGCTAAAAAACGAAAACTGAAATGAAAAATCTTTCAGCAGTTTTCCTCTTTTGGATTGAAAATTTGATTATTTATTATATATACAAAACTATAATTGATGAAAATCGTAATAAAAAAAGAAATAAAATAAAAATGGAAAAAAAATGCGAATTTTTGTGAAAATAAATGCAGCAATTTTTTTGGGCAAAATCGAACAATTTGTGCGTTTATTGTGTAAAATGTTGAAAACTCATACAGCAAATGTAAAAAATAAATATAACAACAACAAATATTTTCAATATATTTGCGTAAATTGTAGTTTTTGCACGCATTAGTGTTGTAAAGCTCACCAAAGTAACAGAAAAAAAAACAAATTCTCTAAAAAAATATGACATGAGTTTTTTGTAATTTAAGTATGTAAAATGTAAGTAAATTGTTAGCAACAACATAAATACATTTATACATAAATAATGCATAACCAAATATTTCTAACTGTATTCGTAAAATTAGTTAATAGCGTTGAATTAGAAACCACCGTCGTCATGTTAGACTTTGTAACTGTAATTGTAACTGTAATGATGAACAACTCAGAGCATACAAGTTTTAATTTATTTTTATACATTTTATTTTTCTTTTATTTTTAATGCTGTAGACATGATTTAATAATGTAATTTATATTTAGTTTATTTTTTGTTCTTAATCACCAATAAATTTTTTTAAGCTTCGCACAGCAGCTAGCGCCCTAAAAGTGTGCAATGATTTTTTTAACTATTGACAACAATTTCAAGCAATTCAAATTAACATTTTGTTTAAGGCAAAAGCAAATTTCTTTCAAATTGTTCGTAAATTCCTATAAAACAAATTAAAAAATATTATCTTAGTATCTTTTTTTTTTTGCTTTAATTATGTATTAGAATACTCGTTTTAAAGCTTTTCATTCGAATTTTTGCCATAATTGCTTTGTAGTAGTTTTGAGATAAGCATTCATAATTTTTTTTTTGCTTACATAAGTTCATTTTTATTAAAGCTACAATGTAAATACAAGTTTTATTTAAAAAAAAGTATTTTTACGTTTAATTTGTTAATTAATTTTATTCGTTTTCAACTATGCAAACACATTTTTTTTAGCCACATTTAAATTGAATATAAAACAACTAAAATAATCCTCATGCATGAAATAAAACAGGAAAATAAAATAATTGATACTTGAAAAAACATTAAATGAAAAAAATATTTATAAATATATATAAATATATTCGAATAACAATAAAAACGAAGCATTATTGCCTTTTTCTTCCTTAATGAAAATTAAAAATTCTATTAAACTCGGAAGAAAACAATTGAGATGAAATCATTCGAAAGAAATTGGTGGACAATACGCGTTGAACATTGAATGGAAAACATTATTAATTAAAGAAAAACAGAGAAAATATAAAACAATAGCTAACAAAAAGCAATATTAAACTTTGATACAAAGACGGCAACTGGCGACAGAAAGTCAGCGAGAAGTCGCCAAAAGTACTTGGCAAATTTTAAAGTAAGAAAAGTTTTACTTTTTGAATAAAGATTAACAAGAATAAAACAAGAAATTAACATTAGTTTTAAGTGCATAATAAAAAACAGTTAACCTTATGCGTGAAAACAAAAGATTAAAAAAAAAAGAACCAATCTTCAAAAAAAAATAAATAAATAAAAGTATCGACTATCAAGTATCGATATTTACACATGTATCGTATTATGTAGTTTTGTAGTGCAGTACACGATGAAAAAAAATATATAATAATAAAATAATAATAATAAATTAAATAATTAAATACAGTTTGTAGTTTGTGTTGCAAATGTTTGAGAAAAATTATTATATATTTAAAAGTTCTATGCAAATATGTATTTAAGATATAAAACAAGTAATAATGCTGATCGATAATGATGCAAATTGTTGCCTAAATGAACAACTAAAAAAGACATTAATTATTAATTTCAAAAAATGCTGTTTCTGATGTTTGTAATATTGTAGCTTCTTATGCAAATGTGTTGAACAACAACAACAAAATAATAATAATAATATTTATCATAAATAATAGTAAAACACACAGATACACATATACACTTGCATCACACACAAACACACACTCACACACACATACAGCGACAAACATTTTTTGACGAATCGTAAATTGTGTAAAGTTAAAAAGTAAATTGAGTAATTTGTAAAATGTATTTGTATGAGTAAATAATTTTTGCTTATAAAATATCGGTTAGCAGAACTCATCATTTTTCTATACATAAACATATATATATACATAATAACAACAACAACAACATGGACAACAAGAAATGAAGTAATTATATATATTATATATTATTATCACAATAAATGTTTCACATAAAAATAAAGTAGTTTCGAGTAAACGCATTTTTATCTTAAAAATAGTCAAGTAGTTGATTTGTTCGTTTCTCAGTATACTTCAATTACATATATCATTTTAACAATATTTTTTTTTTTATTTTGCATACTAAAAAAAACAAAAACAAAAAAAAAACACTTTAATTGTTCCGAACATAGAAATTTTATAACATTTCTTTTGATTAACACATACGAAATTCTTCAATATTTCTTTTTTTTCCTTTAGTCAACACTTTTGCGTATTTTGTTTATTTAAAATATTTTAAATAATAGTTGCTCAAGTCATGAGTATTTGATCGTGTAGCATACAAGCACGTATTGAACAAATGCGTAGACACAAAATATATCGCATTAGTAAATCAAAAACCAAAATGATTATTCAACAATATGTTAGTTAACAAAAACAGTAAAAATATTCGTTTCCTTTTCTTTTTTCAACACTAGAAAAACTTAAAACAAAAAAACATAAAAATTAATACCAACACTTTTTTTTATAGAGCTTAAATGTAATTTTTTCTTGCATACTTTTTGGCAGGTGGAAAAAAAATTGGCGGTGATTTGTAAGTATTTGCTACAAAGTCGCTGGTTATTGATGGCTAAATTACAGAAATTATAATAGCTTGACAAGTCACTATTGTTTGCGCCTTAAGATATGCATTACTATTTGGCTTTTGAACAGAGAACTTATTGAAAGAAGTAATTTCTATCAATTATTCAGAAAATATTATAGCCAAACGAGCTGAGTTGTCTTTGCATTTTACAACTTGTTTGGCTTTGATATTTTAGAACAATTTCGTGACTTTTAAGGTTGTCTTTACAAACAAGTTAAAAAAATGGCATAATAGTTATGAGAAAGAAGAACTTCTTTGAACTCACCCCCCAATGATGCGTTATTGCTTTCTTCGAAAAGACCACGCCCTCAAAGAATGGTACAACAGGCTCTGAAAATGAAGCAAAAACCTGTTGAGTGACAAGAGCACATCACTTGGCCAAATATATAAAGTTATCAAACTCACGCGCCGATTTCCAAACATCATGAAATTTACGTTGAAATCGTTTATTTGTCGAAAACTATTGGAAGAATAAAATGTGTATGCCTTAAGCGATCATGAAATGAGTTGGCATCGCTTACCATTGACGGAGTTGTGCATAGAGGCTTGATTTTGGACACACGTGTCATTGCGCGATAAGCCATCTTGAATTAGAATTTGAATAACTTCTGCCACAACTATTTTCACAAGAATAACAAAATGATTTTTACACTGAAAATTTTGTTACCAACTTTTATGTTTTTTTACAGTTTTTTTTATTTGTTTGTAATTTTGTAGATTAATTGAACGCCAAAATGAAATAAATATATATGTAATTTGTCATTTGTTAGAGTTTTTGTGTTTGTTACTTTGTTTTTTTCTTTATTTTTTTTATTAGAAAAAGGATATTTTTTTTATATTCCATTTTTTTTTTGCTCTTTATTTGTGCTCTTTTTAGAAATACAGTTGCTCTTCGTACAAAGCTTTTAGGTGCTTTGGCACAGTGACCCAATTCGGCGGCTCATATTGCAAAGTCCTCGAACGACGACACAAACACAACTCATTGATGTGCTGATAAGCTGTGTCATCGTCTGTTCGCCTTAGACGACTGCTGTTGCCTCAGGGTCCTTTGCTGCTGAGCGCTTGAAGCTTTTACAACCTGTTTGCATTCAATGCGCTTTACATTGGCAGCGCCCAGCGACATTTCATGCGCTTTGCTTTGTCCTCGGGCATGGTTTCGTCATCAAATGTCGCTGCAGCGCATTTGGTGGCCTTAGACAAGGTTACTTTGGCGCTTTGTTGCTTCAATGCGAAAAGTTGTCGTGCGTACACAAGCAAATTGTAAAATAAATGTTGAACAAGAAACAAATCTCAAGGTCAATAGGTCAAAGTCAACAATGCGCTATTGCACTGAGAATTGAGGTGTTATTTTTAGCAGCTATGAAACGCTTTGTTGCTTGACGTCTTCAACGATTCGCCAATAACATAAAAAAAGGAAATTATTAAATTTTCGCTGATTGGAGTGACATACATTTTAAAAGCGCTTGAACTATTGTCGTTTCATGACCCGAAGAAACGCTTTGGGCCGTGAAGAGTGGCTGAGCATTGTGAGAAAGCTTTCAGGCAACATAAGGCATAAATAGAAAGATGCTCAAGCACACGTTGCTCAACCATACACACACACTCACAGTCTGAAGAAGCGCTCTACAAGGAACACGGTCGTCTGCGTCTGGCGCCATGACATAAAATACAACAATAACCACAACAAAAACAACACGATTTTCAAGCCCGATGAAAACAAATCATTTGCAGCCAAAACCATGCAATACACATACATACTAATTAAGGTATAATTAGTTTATTTCAAACGACGCCTGTGCGTATGCAACAGTTTTTAGCTACAGCCGCAAAATAAAAGACAACACTGCATCGAAAACAATCTCGTTGTTGTTGCTGTAAGCAGAGTAAAATTTAATTATGTTGCACATGCTTTGCCTAGCAGAAATACCATGCAACATTTACAGCAGCGAACAAAATAATAGGAGTGGGCTTCATAGGGCCAAAAGCTCCCATTTTATGAACAAGCAACGGATCTAATTCATACAGTCTTCTTTTTTCTTTAATCGACCGTTTTTTTTTTCCTAAAATACAAGTTTGTGGCCCAATGAAGCTCACTCCTATTATTTTGTACGCAACTGTACATACACGTGTCCCTAGCTTAACTAAAAGTGACCCTGACGGCGATGATTTCATGGTGGGTGTACTGCAACTGACCGATTCCGGCAAAGCGCAGCAAATATTTTTCAACCGCAACTAAAATTAGAATTTCACTTTCGCATGAAGAACTAAATTATTACATTTGAGAAGTTGGAAAAAAAAAACAACTGAAATCTACTCAGGCATTTGATAATAACGGTCGTCAACGGCAATGGCAATGACAACGGCAGCGCTTGCAGCACGCCCGGATACGGTCGAGCGTAAGCGTATGAAATTTGCTGGCAAGGACACTTGCAACGCGTGATGAGATGACGCTTCAGCGTGCCATAATGAATTACAGCTCGCAAACGAGTTACGCGCTGACAGTAAAAATGAACCGAACTTGATAATTAAGTGTTTCGTGCATGATTCGATGATCACTTACGTGTTTGACTGCGTTTGTACAGTTTAATGAAGCGCTTACAAGAAACAAAAAAGAAAAAAAGAAATACAATCAAGGTAACCACGAATTGAAGTAAAATAGAAGCAATAAAAAAAAACGTTGCATCTTTCAGGCGCACGCTGAGAAATACGTTGCACGACACCGTTAATGTTTTTAATCTTGGTGAAAAAGCTTAGTGCGCGTGCACTGTCAAAGCCAACTGCTCGTATACATAATGAATTCCATGAAAGGCCAAGCTTGTTTTCCAGCGAATTCATCTATTTATAATTCCAACGAAAAGTAATATTGAAACATTTTTCAGTTGTTTATGCGCTGCTCGCTTGTGTTTTTATTTGTATGTTTTCAACAGTTTAAATTTATTAAAAAATAAATTAAAAAATTCCTTACACAATGTTCCTTCTTGATTTTATTTTTTTATAGACAGACATATATGAGTTTAGTTATATATAAATATGTATATTGTGTTATCTTTTTCCGGCGCTGCTTTTGTATTGTTGATCGAAAACTTTACCTTTCACATGAACTCAAAATTTCTTACAGTATATTTAGCTTATTTTCAAAATAGTACATCCATCAAAAAACCACATCCATTGATACATTAAGCTTGATCTTCAGAACATACGCTTCGATGGCGGTTCAACGCAAAACACGTCGTTTACCTCGGCAACGAGCAAATCTCACACGACGTTAGCTCAGCACGATTGATGAAAGTGCAATGATTGCAAGTCCAGGTAATGTCCATGTCCATGCCGCCAGCACCGCCGGCCGCCGAAGCGCCCAAAGCTGCGCCTGTGGCGCTGAGCGTTGACGCTGAGCCTAAGCCGGCAGCGCCGCCGCCCGCATTGGACGGATAACTTGTGGTGCCGCTAAAGAGATTGAAAATATATGAATTATTTAACGTAATAAGAAACAAACAAACATTGCGTATACGCACCCACTGCCGCTGGAGCTCGCCTGTATAAGCGATTCAAGTAGCTTCCATACCTCCTCCTTCTTAAAGTCATTGGCCTGATTTTGATTCTTTGTACGCACCGCCTCGAAGAGTGCCTCCATGTGCTGACGCAGCGGCAGCATGTCCATCTTGTACAGATACACCAACAAATGAAAATCGGATATAGCCTCGAGGAACTCATCTGGCTGCCAGCGCGAGAGATACGTGCTCAGCGCATTGAAATCCTGCAGATGACCATCGAGATAGCGATTCTCAACGGGGAATGGTTGACGTTTGTCGTACTGTGTGAATGTGTATTGCGGCTGAAGCGGCGTCGACGCCGGCAAATCGACCAGCAAATATTCAACGGGCAAAGGACGTGCAAGACGCTGGACTTCATTGCCATATTGATCTTTCTCCTGAAAATATCAAATCATCAAATGAATAAAAACAATAAAATTTTGAATAAAAAAAAATTACAACAAAATTTTTCGTTTTTGTACTCTTAATTGATTTTCAAATGAATCATGAAGTCAATGAGGCACAAAAAGCAAAGCAAAGCAAAGTAAGTAAGCCTGAAAGGATCATATGCTGTCAGCTTATCGTTTGACAAATCATTGCACACACACACACACACACAAACAACAACAACAAGCAATCACAACCAATCAATGTCATTTGACGTCTGTTCTGATGCGTTTTGTTCATTGGCCATTAAATGACTGAAACGAAACTGTTCGACCTTGACAAAGCCTGCTACGACCTTACTAATATACCACGGCCAGCGCCCACTGATGTTGTTGCTGTTGCTACCGCTCCTGCTGAACCTTGCTGACTGTAGTGTGTGCCATAAATCTTAGCAAATATAAAAGAACTGCTTACGCTGTACATAAATTATTAGAAAGGCAAGAAAGAAAGAAAGAAAGAAAAGAAAAAAAAAAATCAAATCAAAAATAAAACAAATCATCTTCAAATTGCTGGCAAAGTTCTGCTGTGCCTTCGTGTCGTATACGCAATGTTTGTTTACATTGAAAAATTAATAATAAAATTCTTGTGCTAGTGAAATCTTTTCGTAATCAAGTTAAATTTTATTGAATTTCAATGGAAAAGCACATCTACAAAGCAAATTCCATGTTGCGCTTCCGTTGACTTTTCCTATTTCCTGTTTTATAGCAAAAATCAATTTAAAACCCAAGATTTACGTTGACAACACAAAACAGTTTCTATGCAAAGACAATGCACACGCACACACACACACACACACACACTCACACGCAACTGCATGCAAATTCTTGCCTGTGCAGGTGTATGCTTCATGCATTACTCATACGCATCGTTGGCTAATCGACAGACTGCTGCATGTGGATAAGATTGTCTTTGTCATGTGTTGTTCTGTTCTTCAATAAGCTTAGGCTTATAGTACAATAAAGCCAATCAATTTCATTACACTATGAAAATATTCGAAAATTGTAAGGTGAATTTTGTGTAAGGGAAAGGACTTATTACTTTCTAAAAAGTACAACCAAAGCAATGAAAGGAGTCAAAGTTCGTCGTTTTTGCTTTTGTGCTCTTATGATACTTTGAACGCTGCCAGAGTTACCAACATTGTTGTTGTGCTGACTTTCCACATGCCAGCTTGTCAAGAGTGTAACTATTTTTTTCTACTTCTATTTTTTTTTTGTTTATTGTTTTTGCAAATGTTTGCGTGCTCATTAAAAAGTTTTATCAATTTGACATTCAACATGTTGGTTTGTTAGTTCGCCTATTGTATGACAACGCTGCTTATTGTTGCCTACTTTGCGGCATGCCAATTTAATTAAACTTTTTAGTTAATGTACTGTTGCTGACAGCACAAATAATCAATAAACGCGTAAGCATTTTCTCTTCATTTTTAATTAGCATATTCGTGGAATTCATTGTAATGAAAAATACAAAAAAACAAAAAAAAATGGCAGAAGTAAAATTTAAAAATGTATTAAAAAAAAACAAAATAAAATGCTAAGAGCTCAGCAAACAACTTGTTTAGTTATTTATTTGGCGCCTTTGCACATCCTCACTCACACACGAATTTTACAGACACCGACACGAACGAAGAATATTCGTCAAATCAATTATTAATAAGTTGTTGAGATTTGTACAAAAGCGGCAGCAAGAAAAAACAACAAAAAAATTAAGCAATCAAGCCACTGCTCGCAATCTTTGTAATGCTCAAAATGTTCAATATCAATCAGTGAGCTTTTAAACAATGAAAAAAAAAAATACAAATACAAAGCGAAATATGTTTAAGCTTGTGCAGCAGCTTGTTGTCATTGGATTGAAAAACTTAAAATATGCACAAGAACATTAAATATTTAAAGAGACAGACACACTCACACAATCGACGGCAGACAATCGAATCAGCAAATGGCGTACAACAGTTAAACAACCAAGTGAACAAAAACAACAATAAATGTGCGTAAAATCAGATTTAAGCTTTAAATCAAATATAAAAAAAAAAAAGATTTTATTGTTGTTGTGTTTCGGTCAACTTTGATTGACAACGGCGGCAAAATGAATGACCAAAGAAAGGACAGCATGACAAAACAACAACATTGCGGCTGGAAAAAAGAAGCCACCACAAAATAACACACAACTCAAATAAAATAAAATAAAATAGAGCCGAAAAGTATGCAACACACAAGCGCAAATCAAAAGTAAACGAATTCCTGAATTGCGGAAAGCAAGCAAGCGAGCATGCGAATCGATTCGAAGGCAAACGCTTGATTAAGTTTCTGTACAAATAAAGGATAATTGCTTAAATACGAAAATAAATACAAATACAATTAGTAAAAGTTTCTTTGAGCGCAGAAATTTCGCTCCTCTTCACTTTTCTGTTCTCTTCTCTTCTGTTGAAGTTTGTGTTAGTTTGAAATTATGTAGAAAAAAAATAAAAAACAAAATTAATACAAGAGAAAAGTGTAAGGACAGTTCTTTAAGCCGCCCAAATTTCATGGAAAAAGCTATTTTATGAATTTTTCCATAGCAATATCTTTCCATTAATCAGATGCTCTAAGAACCGAACGCAGACACTGTATTTCAAACTATTTTGTTGAAAAAATCTCTCATAAACGAACAAAATTAAAAAAAAAAACTTAAAATTTTCGCCAATAGAGAGCGCGATATCAATTCAGTACAAACTAAGTAAGTACTGTGATTTTATAAACATTAAAGCACAAATTAAAAATTATTAATGTGCTTGATAAAAAAAATTTTTTTCCCCCCAATGGACATTGCCCATAACCGAATAAAAACAGTGCGAGTGTGAGTGTGCGATTATGAGGAATTTCACTGTATACACATTTACTCACTCACACACACATAATGTTAATACAATTACTTAGAGCGTCGCTTTTATTTATTTTTTTTTCTCTTTCCTTTTATGCTTCCTGTTTATTGAAAATCAAATCAAACAAACTGTTGAGTGTCAAACGGATGGCGTTGTCTTCGATAAATATGTATGTGTGTGCTTACATGACACTGTCTATGTTTGCATGCATGTATTTGTGTTTGAAATCGTGCATAAATAATCTTAAATAATAAAAGAAAGCTCGGAAGAAATACAAAAAAGCAGCTATATTGAAAAAAATATATAAAAGACAACTCATTGTCGATTGACTGAAAGTAATACACAAGAGGCAAACATACACAAATACAGTTAGTGAGGTAGGCAGGCTACTTCAGTTTATCATCTCTTTGCACACACACACACACAGACCTCTTCGCTGCTTTTGTACAACACATTCGCATCCGTGTGTGTGTCTCTGTCTGTCTGTGTGCTTGGCAATAGGATTGTAGCGGCTTACGCGCTTCGTTTGCTTTTCTACTAGCCATGAATAAGGTCAATAAAAAAAAGTTGTCGTTGTCGATTTTGCTATCGCACAGCATGCAAGCAAAGACTTTTGTGTTGTCGCCTCGTCGGCTCAGAGTGTATGAAGCATGTGTTTAGCAAAGCACGATTTGCATTCAAACTGACATTGGCATCTTGTATTTTTGTTAATATTTTATGGCACTCTAACAGTAAAACAAACAACAACAAGCAAACCACAACGGGCGGTAAAACGGCTTAAGTTCGCTAAAATTGTGTGGCGTGAATTGACAAAGCGTATAAGCGTTTTTTTTCTTCTTTTTGTTGGCCAAAGTTGAGCGAATTTTGTTAAGCATTTTGTGTCTTATATCGTAAAAAAGAACTGATATTATGGCCAAATTGTTGAACCACCTTGGCTAGCGGCAAACAGTGAATGCTTTTCAGTGAAAAAAAGTATAATAATACATAAAAATAAGAAAATCGTAATTGTTTATAATACGAGTAGCAAAGTTAACCGTAATAAAAAATATAAAATCTACTTGAAGACTTTAGCAAGCGGCAGTGCAACTGCGAAGAGTCAAGCAGCAAGTTGAGCCCCTCAATGCCTGCGTCAAAAATGACCAAGCAACCCCTGAGCCACAACAGTTGATGCTTTGATTGCTGTTTTGCATAGGTGGCATGATGATTGGTTTAACACGTTTGAATGCACCAATTTGGCTTACCTCGGCAATCGTCTACACGTGAACAATACAAAACCTATGCCTATGCAAAACAAGAAACAACCAAATTGATACAAAGGTCTGTTTCAAGTTAAGATAAGGACAACGTTGCATTGTTTTTTTTTCCTTACAAAATCTAAGCTACTTATGTACCATGCATATGCACAGAAAAATTGAAACACCAGCAGGACTTCACTTTGATCAACGTCAATCAAAAACAACAACACATATAAGCCTTAAGTACAAAGACAAAAGTCTGCCTTTGCTGTTGGTAGCAACAATGCAAAAAAAAAAAAAAAAAAAAAAAAAGCAGGACAGGATACACCTAAATGAAGAAGCAACTAAACAGGATGTGGACAATGGGCAATGGCAAATGTATAAACAATAAAAATTAAGTTATTGAAGCGGATGCGATGTGATGCAATTTTTAATGCAATTTTCAAAGAACTCGCATAGACACACACATATGCAAACTTAATCAAACACACAAACACACGCAACCATTGCTAAGGGTATAAAGATGCATAAAGGTGCGCTCGCACATCTTTAAAAAACGTTAACAAAGTTAACTTTGGCATTGCACACATATGCATGCAAAGCAACACAAAGCAAAAACAAAACGTTGCTTTTTTTATATAAAGAGGATACGATAAAAAACACAGCGTTGACATTGACTCTGAAAAAGCAACAATGACACACACCCACACACAGCCACAGACACTCATGCCCAACACAAGTGCATGCAGCCAAAAGGCCTTGCCATTGTGCGGGCCATAAACGCACGCATAGAACAGCAAGAGCGAGCACAGAACGACGTGTGTTCTCTCGTTTTCCCACCCTCGCACTCTTTGCAATAAACACAACATTGCAAAACGAAAGCTTTCGTTCTCTCTCTGGCTTTGACTCTTTCGGTGTCATTTGCTCAGCGCGCCTTTTACTTTCGTACAGAGGGAGCGACGATTTTACTCTCCCGTGTCTCTTTTAGTGACACGACTCTGCAGTATTGATTAAGCGTATGTCGCGCTGCATCCACTGTCGATTATTTCTGTTTTTCCAATCCTAAATAATTCCAAACCGGGGTTTTAATGCTTCTTCTTTCACTTCTGCCGACACTTTTGTGTCAATTTGGCCCGTTTGCGTTTCACGCACAAAATCATCTAACTTATTCATCCAATAAAATTCGCTAATCAAAATTCGCCTGCTTTACTAACGGAACGTCGAACTGCGCGAACGTGCACGTGTAAAACTAACGGAACTTAACGCGCTGTGAATTTAATACCAAATTTCAGTTTACCTTTAGCTTTTCTGTATTAGTTAAGTTTCAACTTGATGTGTTTGTTTTGTTGAAGTATTTTTTTCTCACTTTTAATTAAAAAAAAAAAAAATCGAACAAAAAAAATTGTGATTTAATGCAAACAGTTCATGATGTTAATAATGTGATTAAATTTACAATAACAATAACAACAACAACAGAGACATTTGACATGTTGTAATTGGTCATTCGTATGTGCAATGTAAACTTGCGAGTTATGATTCTTTGGTCGTGGAATCGTCGTCGACGTGCACGACTAGAAGCAGAAGCAGCTGCTGCCGCAAAAGCAGCAAAAAGCGCCGCAGTCGCAGAGGCAGCACGTACAGCAGCATTGGCCGCGGCCACAGCGCGTGCAGCGAAATCGGCAGCAGCAACGGCAACAGCAATTGCCGCCACACAAGCGCACACAGGCATAGTTAATGCTCCGAGCATCACAGCACAGCGGACACAACAACAACAGCAGCAGCAGTCGCACAACAACAATTATGAAAACAATGCTGTCAGCCCAGCAAATGACAAAATATTAAGAAATGAGATGCTTTGTAAACGTTTGTATTAATAATAAAGTAAAATTAAGACAGACACGGCAAGAATATTAGCCCCAAAAGCAACAAAACTCTAACATATGCCAATAAAAAAAAAGAAAATCAATTTGTTGAAAAAGGAAAGCCAACAAAAAAAAAAAAAAACGTTAAGAAAACAACATCAATAAAATTTAAATGCGCGCGTGTGAAAAATTTAACAAACACAAAAATCATAATAATAATAATAACCGCAAAATCGCCGAGACGTGAAAATTTTCTAATTTCATTTAATTTTCTTTTTTTTATTTTGTTGTTGTTGTTTTTATTGTTTACAATAACGAAAAAAAAAAAAGATAATCACAAGTTCCTAAATGTTGCGCGCAACATGTTGCCAAACACTTGAACTGTTGCGCTTTGTAGGCGAAGGAAAGTGACTAAGCAAAAAGTTCGACAGTCGTTCGACAACCCAACGATTTTTGTTAAATGATGACGACGAAAGTAAAACCACCTGAGCAAACATAAATTAACGGCAAATTATAAGTATTACAACAAAATAATAATAAAAAAAAAACAATAATAAAATAAACAACAACATTTAATGGCATTCGAACTACAACAAAAACAACGCTGAAGTTTTAAGAACATTTTTGTTTAACTTCTTTTTTTTTTTGTTGCTGTGATAAAACTTCTTCTAGAATTTTTACATTTTACGGTATGCAAAAAATATTTATTGCTCTCTCAGTAATTATATAATTTAAGATTACTAATTTAAAAAAAAAAAACTATTCCTTTATTTATTAATATTTTCATTTTTATAAATAAAAAGTATGTAATTATATTTTGTAAAGAATTTCTTGGCGTATTTCTAAACTGATGTTTCTATTTGGTTTTGTCGACTTTATAGCACATAGGAAAATGTACCGTTGCATGCCGATTATTCGGATCTTGATTATCCGAACATAAAGTTATTCGGACGCATTAATCTAATCTCTTATATTGTCGAAGCGAAAATGAGTACTATTGTCTTACAAAACAAAATGAAGTTGAGAAAGTATAAGTAATGCTGAATCTGGCAGTAAGTTGGCGATAATATATGATGTAGGAAATTCTACGATATAATTTGACTTTTATATACTTTTATTGGTTTTTTTTTTTGTCAAGACTTTTTTCAATTTAAGTTTTGCTATTAAATGTCAAGAAATTCAAACAAATGATCGAGTCTCTCAGCAACCGTGTAAGCAATCAAATGATCGCTGCAGGACGTTGAAGTGATTGGAAACTTGTCAAACAACAAAAACATCCTTTATTATTGTCAGCAAATAAGATTTCTACGTATTAAAGTAATATCGTTGAAACATTACATTTATCGATGGCCAAACGAATACAAAAGAAACAGAAGGCAAACAAATACAAATACGATATTTTTTTCTCATTAAATCAAAATGACTGTGCATGTGTTTGTGTCCTCTTTTCATTGTTTATTCCGCTCTTTTTTTCTGTTGTTGTTATTTTATAAAATGCGTTAAAAGCAAGCTTAGCTGTTGCACACGCACACGCACACACACTCACATGACTGCCCAGCAGAGGAGAAGTGGGCGTTCGAGCAAACAAGCAAACAAGCACACAAAGTACTGTAAAAAAAAGTTGCTAAAAGGCTAAAAAGCAATAAATGCATGCATGAAAAACAACATGTATGCAAAAAAAAAAAAAAAACGAATGAATAAAATTGCAGTACGAATACAACCAAACAAACATTAATAATGTTGTATGTTGTACAAGGGCGGAGCAATGCTCAACTCAAAGGATGCTGCAGAAACCAAGCGTGTGTTGGCAGCTTTTTCACTGTTTTAGTGAAGTTAATTAAAAATGTATATTACAAACCAAAAAAAACAGAATCTGCGAGCGTCACAAAATACACTAATGAAAATCAAGGCTGAGGAAAAAACAAAATTCTGCGCAACTTTGTTCAAGCAAAAAAGGTTTCTTGAAAGTCCGCTTTGAGCCGCCGACATTTCCAATAACTTTTCATAGCTACTTTTGGTTGCATTAAACTTGATTAAATGCAAAACAAATTCTTTTTTGTGTCATAATGTAAAGACAAATTGAATTTATTGTTTAGCCACAAAGTTAAAGTGGCCAAAAAACAAAACCAAAAAGGCCATAATTGAATCAACTCAAGTCCATTAAAGTATTAAAGCTAAAACGCAAAGATTTGCAAGTGGAAACCATAGTTTTAGTTAATAATAGAAAATTGCAATGAAAACTTTATCCTTGACTTTACCAAGAGAATTCGCTGTGTATTCTTCAAAAATTTGGAATTCTTTAATCAAATATTCGAATATTATAGTGCAGCAACAAAAACAACAACAACAAATAACAATAGCAGTAAGAATGTATAGCGTAAAGAACAAATGCTAAGTAAAAATACCAACGTAACTTTTGAGCGCAAAATACTTAAAGGCAGCAATGAACACTTCTCTAGCAAGCAAGCTCAGCACAGCAGCATAGATACATTTTTGTTTCATAAATAATAAAAGAAAAAAAAAAGAAGATATTTGCGTTAGTGAAAAAGCAAAGCAAGCATATAAAGATGACCGTGAGTTGAGTTGATAGCTGAAAGAAAGGCGTAGCAAATATTTCAAGGTCGCTGGGAACATGTTAGTTACATAGTCTAAAATGTAAAAATCGTAAGCTTGAAGAAAAAAGGTAAATGAATATGTATTTAAATAACGCTCATTTGTCTGCAATGAAATATGGCGGTAAATTAAACGAAGCTCAACTTAAATTGAGTTGTGCAAAGTGGAAATTTATCATGCAGTGAAAGCAGCCATCGAATGTAGCTGGCTTTAGTTTTGTATTTTGTTTATATTATTGTAGATTTTGTTAATGAAAAATTTAGTTTCATATTTCAATTTCGTAATGCTCTTGCATGTGAATGTGTAACTTCTTCTCATTACCTCAATGTGTTTGGGGGGTAAGGCAGGAATGAGGGAGTCACTCATCTGTCTGCTGTCATGCAATGTGTCACACAACGAATTCAATCTGTTATTGTTGCAATTAGCTACACAAATCACATGCTAATCTATAATTATAATTTTATTTTTTCAGCATTTTTATTGTTGTCAGTGTTGCTATTTAAGCATTTATTAGTTGGGCGGAAAAAAAAAACATTAAACTAAAATAAAGGCAAGAAAAGTGACTTAGTTTGAATAATAGACATTTAAATAAACATTTAATAAACAACTTTGAGATAAAACATCTTTTTTGCAAATGAAGATCAGAAGCCAACAGATTTTTGTCACAATTTATGCCATAAATGTTCATATTATCGCTAATGATCTAATTACCAATTGCTATCAGCCACCTTACACAGCAAACTTCTCGTCTGCGTCTGCCACACTCTTCACAAACACAAGAGAAAAGCAAACAACTTTGACAGTTATGACAGTCGTTTTTGTAAGCGCAAATATTTAAGATAAAACATTTCTTGTTTTTTAACAAGCAACAACAAAAAAGCCAAACAATTCAGCTTATTTAACGCGCATTAAATATGCAACACACACAATTAGCAGCAAACAAGCACATGTGTAAGCGAGTAAGGACATATAAAGCGGGGGTTTGGTTAAAATTCGAAAGAAAACATGCAAATAAAAGCAAAAATAAATAATTCAGAAAGAAATACCAAAAGCGTTTTCAACATTAAACAATTCGCGTGGGTAAAGTCTTTAAAGCGGCTTGACTTTTGCAAATTGTGTGGGCGAAAGTATTTAACAAAAGAACGAAGTTAAACCACAAACAAAATGACTTTAATGCCAATGCCAAATGAAAGTAAAAATAATAATAATAAAATAGAAACGCACAAGCTAATGAGGACATTCTGCTCTACAAGCAAAGCGAATAAATAAAAGGCAAGAAAGAAGAGTAACAAAAAAAAATGCAAATCGAAAATAATAAAATAATTTTTAAGCTCATTGATAAGAGGAAAGAAAAAAAATATTTCGCTCTTTTAATTGCCTTGGGTTAATTTTACAAGTCACTAATTATTTTCTGCATTTAGAAAGAAAAAAAATATTTCGCTCTTTTAATTGCCTTGGGTTAATTTTACAAGTCACTAATTATTTTCTGCATTTATTTTTTTTTAACTTTTTTTTTTAATTTTATTTTTAAAGCCAAATTGAACATCGACGAGACTTCTAATTAAAATGCTGGCAGACATTTGAGCCTCACTAATTAAATTTCGCACATTTAAAACGCTTTAAAATGCTATGCACGCATTTTCACTTCCGTCAGTGACACGCACACACACACACACACACTCACATACAAATAAGCACACGCACGCACAAAACAAACAGTGGATATATATCTACTTATATAGAGATACAATTGGGCGTAATAATGCGAGCGCATTTGACTAATTAATGAAGCAGCGCTGTGGCTAATGACTGAACGCGTCAAGAACGGCCGACGCTTAAGTGAGGGAGAGCAGCGGGCAGATATTGTACACTTGGCGCTAAGAGCTTTGCTATTTTCGACAATATTTAAGCGCACAACATGACAACAATAACACAAAAAAAAAAAAAAAAACACGACCACTCAAACAAACATTATTACGCATACGCCGGGTATAGCCGTAACAAACCGAAAAGTATGCAACAGACAACCCACAAAAAACTACTTTAGAAACAAACACAAAATTGCGCACGTCATTGGCCAAAAACATTGACAGTTGAACACAAAATGATTAGCATACTTTTAGGCACGTCGACAACAACATAATTTAATGAAACTCTAAAGTATGCATACAACGGAAACGAAACCAAATGTTGATTGATAAGTCGGCGTGTTTTGTCAATGCCAACTTTTTGTGGTTTTAAGTTATTAACAAAAAACCCAAAAATATACTTTGTGAAAGACAAGAGCAGTGAGTGAAAAATATGCAAATCAAGCGCTTTTAATGATGTGCTAATCAAAGTAAATTTGTTGGATAAGCTAAGACTAAAAGCAAAACTTTGCTAAAGCGCATTTTGTTGCTATTAAAAGCAACGAAACTTCGACTTTGACAATAAATCAAATGCTCCAGGCACGTAGCTACTTTTCGTTATTAGCGTGCCGCCACCGCCGCCGCTTCTCTATTATTAATTGCCTCAGGTTCAATATAAATTATCTGTATGAGCTTTAAATTTTTGTCAACGCTACAAAATGTAGCATACTTTTTCGCTTTCAGCTCATTAAAGAGTATTTAAGTAGAATTTTGTATAAGCAAAAACTAAAAATAAAACTGAATCAAATTATATAAGTGCGCAAATATAAAAACGCATAAATTGCGAGCAATATTCGCTAAGCGAACTGTCATTAAATATAGTTTTGCACTGATGGCTCGTTTTCATTGGAATAATAATCAATATGGGCACAAGATAACTTTGCTTAGTAAAAGTTAAGAAGCACTCAATGCCATTGGCAAAATCAGTAGTACAAATATAAAAGTACTAGAAAAACACCGAAACGACTATTGGTCTGACTGACTGTCCCACTGACCGACGCATGAAGCTCACGGTCGTAAGTGACCACAAATGGTTGTTGATTCGTCCTTGTAGTTTTGGCCAACTGGCACGACGCACTCGTTAGGTAAATATGTGCTCAAGAAGTCCGGCAATCGAAGCATGTACAACATGAATTCGATGCTTGTAACATGCCAAAGAGGCAACAGGCGGGCAGGCGTCATAAACTGACTTTTATGAAACGTACTTAAACATGCTCAATGAAATTCATGGCACGTTTCTTGAGTCCATTCTGTGAACTATGAAAAATGCTTGCTATGAGTTTCTACATTAGTTGGTATTTTGATTTTGTTTTTTTTTTTTTTGGTGGTTTTAGATGCTTTAAAGGTGTGTAAGTTAATAGAACAAAGAGAGACAAAAGAATACTGAAGCTCAAGACAGAAATATTCTATTTTCGGTTACAAATTGCTAAGTGAATGCTGATCGAAAAGTCTGTAGAAATAATTGTACATTTGCAAAAGCAGTCAACAATGAAGGGAACTTTCATTTATGCAATAAATTTTCATAGCCTAACTATGGGCGCACACAAACAACACAAAAAGGTTGACAAAAGGAGGAAAACAATAAGAAATTAAAATGCCGACAATAATACAGAGACGAAGAAGATGGAAAAAAAAATAATAATGGCATAAAATGCCAACGCGCATAAATATCGATTTAAGCTGCTTAAAATTGATGACAGCATTTCTTGGCATCATTTAAGCAAAAGGCAAATAAAAATGAAAGGCGGCAAATAATGTAATTTTATTATCGCAACAAGGTTTTCCCAAGTGGCTCAGCACACAAAAATCGATGCTGGCAATTTTCGCATTTCTCTGGAAAAATTATTTTTTTGTTGTATGCAAAAATGTTGAAGTATTAATTTTAATGCTTAATGGAATTTAAATTGTGGCGTGATTTTTTTTAATAACATTTTTGTTAAACAAACTCGCATTAAGCTTCTATGAACGCAAGAGGCAGCAAAGGCTTCTTATGTTAATTATCAACATCGCAGGCACACACACACATAAGTAGTTGGCTTTAGCAGCTTTGGCAAAACTTCACCGAAAGCTAAACAAAATGATATTCCACCATTGAATAACATCAGCACATTTTAATGACTTCAACAGCTTGACACAAAACTCATACACGCACACACATACACACACACACACGGGGCCTGCTTAAAGCAAGTTATTAATAATGCAAAGAAAGTTGAAAGCTAGAAAAGTTATGAGTTTGAGTTGAGCAAGTTTACTCGTTTAAATGAAGCCAACCAACCACGAAGTGTTAAAAGTGTTACATTAATCCTATCAAGCTCGTTGCTCCTTGTTCGCTGCTCGTTGATGATGGTAACGCTTGAGGCATGTCGCGTGTTACATAAACTATGAAATTCACACAAGCGAAAAATCATGCTGTATCTGTGTGTGTGTGTGTGTGTATTTAGGTGTCTGACATCTAAAGCTTCACGTGAATTGTCAAAATGTAGCAAGGTGTTGTTTTACTGAAGCTTAGCACATTTTCAAGTGTAATATAACGAAAAAAAAAAAAAAAACAGAAAATGAAAATGAAAAAATAAACAATTAAGTAATTTTCATATTGAAATGTTGTCAAGTCATTAAAAATGTCGTCAATACATTTTCATGAAAATAAATTCAAAGAAAATAAATTCGAAAATTCTTTGTAATTTCAGCAATTAATAGCAACGCAGCCATTAAATTAAGAAGAGTCTTAAATTTTTTTAGTATATAATTAATTTTGTTTGTGCGCTTTTGTTCATTACTATTAGATTAGCAGGACGGAGATGCCAATAATGAGAACAGCAGCGCGCTTATTGACACTTAAGATAGAACAATAACAAATGAAGAAGCACAAAACTTTAAAGGTTTTTTAACGATAGATATCTGTATGCTGGCAAATCTATTAAAAAACTGTTAAGAGTGTTTTAAATAGCTTCTTTATAAAAGAAAATTAAATAGGATTCTTATCGCAGCCCCGTTACTTTCCAATGTTATTGATGCTTTTTGTTACGTTGAGGAAATTGAAATTAAAAATAATAGCAAATTAACATGAGCAGCTATTAAAAAGCTATCTGTTAATAGAAGCCAAAAACAGCTGTTCTAAATATGACACGCTGTTTAAATTCTATTTAAATGCTATTTAATAGAATATTCCTATTAATAGTTGCCAGATTAGGGAGATTAAAGTCATCACTTAATCACATCATCATTATTCCTATATTTATTATTAAAAATTAACTATGGCTGTTAAAATAGCGTCAAGCCAATGTTTGCTGTTTTAATTACATTTAAAGCGACCAAAACTTGTTACTTGACAACTTGGTTTGCAACATTAACTAACATTTTGAAATTGTTTGCTTTGCTTTAGCGTCGAAAATTGTGCTTTATATTGCACGACATTGACAGCGTCGATGATGATGACGTTGACAACGATAAAAGCAACAAGAATAGCTACGAGTATAGAATATTTCAGACTTGCATTTACTTTATGTACCGATTTCATATTATTTTTTGTTTTCTTTTTTCGTTTTTGTGGCATTTTCTTTTACTACTCTGCTTGCTGTTACTAACGATGCTCGGCTTGGGGCTTGACTTGGCTTGGTTGCCTAACTAGACTGACCTTGACCTTAGCGCAATTGCACACACACACACACGTACACAAACCATTACTCGAGTGACTTACCACATGCACAACGTACTTGTACTTAACACAAATGCATAAACCTCAACGATGCAACGACAAACATTGTGTGTGTGTGTGTGTGTTTGTCTGTGAATCTACATACATATATAAAAGTCGCACTTGTCTAAAAATTACTTGCGAGTTTGTTTGCTATAAAAAGCCACAACGGCATTAACACAAAACCGGCATGTCTTTTGCAAAATGGTCACGCAACAAAAAAAAAAAACAAAAAATGCAAACATGTAAAGCGTAAATGGAACATGCAAAAAGTTGATATAGAATAAATTTAAATAATTAAAAAGTTAATAGCAAAAACTCGTAAGCAACAAAGCTTGATTTCAAACTGGACTCTTGGCCTTATTAAAAACTTTTTTTATAAAAGAAATTTATTAAAAAATCACACCAAACAACACATCAATTTAACAGCTTATGAATAAGTAAGGAAAGTCGCTAAAAAACCAGAAAAAAAGAAAAAAACAAAGTCAGCAACAATTTGCAAAACACAAAGTCGACAAAATGTGCATAAATGAAAAAAATTAAAGCATACAAAAAGGCGCAGCGTGCGCAAACAAAAAGGTAAACCAACCGAAATGGGCATAAATTGTTCATGCACTTGACACAAAAGATACAACAACAAAAACTGAGTTCCAAAGTCAAAAAGGGTAAGCTGAGAAAAAAAAAAAACATAAATGATGAAAAGCACGCAAAGAATTGAGCATTCAAAGTCAATCAATTGCGTGGCACGCCAAGCAAAATAATGGAACAATGAATATTCAAGACTTTAAGCGGCTAAATACATATATAAGCTTCAGGAAATAAATATTTATTATAATTTTCGCACAATTGTTAAGGCAGTCAAGTCAAGCCAGTGAGTCAGTCAGTCAGTCAGTCACTCCATCGGCAAGTAAGCACATAAATTCTGAGTACGTCGTCAACATTGCTGTTTCTGTTTCTGCGTTGGGTAGAGAAAGGTGTCACGAACCAAGCAGTAGCACTAAGTAGTACTTAGGCGCCGCATCAAGAAGCGCACAGCTTGAACGCAATGAAGTGAAAATTATTAGCGCGATTATGTCTCGCACTCAGAAAAGAACACGTTCACACACACACACACACAATTGTGTATTTAATACAATATATTGTTGTATCGCAGCTCGTGTGCGGCCTTTCTTGCCACTGATTCCTCTCCTTCCACTCAACACAGCCAGCCAGCAAAAGCATGCTAAATATTGTTTGACAATAAAATATGTATGAGTCTAGCTAGAATTGAAGCGAACACACACACACAATAACAAGAAAGTAACGTTCTTGTTAGAGTTGTGCAAATGTTGCCAACAACGCAAAACGTTTCAATTTCATGCAAACAACAATCGACATTAAAAGATACATTTAGCTGAACTGAGCAGATTTTCATGTTGATTTTGAGATTGTTGATTGCCAGTAGAGGCAAAGAAATTGTATACATATTTTATTTTTATTGCTATAAAATTTAATATATTATTTTGCTTTAAAGAATTCAATACATCATGAAAGCAAGCAAGCAAGAAAGTAAGTAAGTTATTTGCCCAACGTGCATTTTAGGCAAAAGTTTGAATAAACTAACGCTCGAACACACTTTAGTTAGAAGGTAGCAAAAGCAAGCGAACAACAACAACAGCAACAACTAACTTTTCAGGCCATTTGCATTTGGCCAACAGCAACAACGACACGACACGACACAGCACAGCACAGGCAAACGGTGTAAGAATAGGCGTGAAATATTTTGCGGACCAACATTTGCTGTGTGAGACTTGGGCTCAGCTCAGGCTCAGCGAACCACAAATTTATCGCAAATATTTGCGCACTGCTCAAGGAGAAGAAGAAGAAGAAGCAATGGTAGAAGAGGCAGTAGAAGTAGTGGAAGAAGCGGCAATAGAAGCCGATAAACAGTTCAAGTTGAAGGCAACAACAAAACTAGTCATGAAAGTAAAATGATTAAGAAATTGAATTAATTTAGTCTCATTGTAAATTTAACTTTTAAAGAGTTATAAAAATTCAACGCTCATTTAAGATGTCTCAACAATTTTTCGCCCATATTGCAAACACTTCTGAATCGCTCCTGTTTCTTTTCAGTGGCTGACTACGTGTGCCATATTGTTTGTTTGTTTTGAGTGTGTTTTTTTTTAGAACTTTTATTTTATATATATACATATATTAATAAAGCCATATTTTTGGCGTAATTTATATGAGACGCGACCTCGCACAAAAATAATAAAAAAAAAAAAACAAGAACATGCTATAACAAAATTTCACAAATGTAGTCAAGAAAAACCTTGAAACATTTACTTTCTTTTTTTTTTTGGTTTTTTTGTTCGTTTACGGAAGTGAAAGTAATATGCGTAAAATAGCAAATTTTTGTCTCATGTTGAAGACAATATCATTTTCAATAATATATGTAAAACAATGTCTTTAAGTGGAAAATAATATTGCATAAAAAACGACACAAATGAAATGAAAAGAAAAAAGGAAGACAAAAGCAAATAAACGCATATAAATTACGCAAATAAACATGGTGCGCTGACGTGGCGAAAAGATTTTGTCACTTGCGTTGCACAACAACAACAACGACAACAAGTGACATTGAACCTTATAGTAGCAAGACAAAAATAAACAACACAACAATTTACATGGAAACAAAATTTATTGTTAACTTTGCTTAGGCTTCCAATGACAATGTGCAATTTGGGATAGCAAAGCAAAGCAAATAAAAAAATAACAAAAAATAATAGCAAAAAAAAAAAAAAAATAAAGAAAAAAACAAAGGAAATAAAATAGAATGGAAGCAAGAGAAAAATTGTAAACCATATAGCAGCAGGTGTCAGTCGAAAGGCACCTAAACACACACACACACACACACACACACACACACACGCAGATACAAACATATAACAAGCACTTGAGTCATCTAATGACATTCTTTAGACACATGGCGGCTTTCTTCAGTGTCGCTACAAGAGCCTCTTGACTATGAGCACAGTCAGTGGGTGTGTCAGGCGTGCACTAAACGAGCACGCATGAGAATGACACATTTGTCTCTTAATAAATCTTGAAAAAAATACAACAAAATACAACAAAACATACAAAAAGAAAAGCAAACAAATGCGTTGCTTCTTTTCTGACATACAACAAAAATCAACAAATTTAAGATTGCTGCGCAAAAGTAGGCAACAAAAAAAATTACATTTCTCGTTTTGTGAAATTGTAAATTTCCGGCTGGGCGAGCTGTCGTTCTGTCTGGCCTCTTGTGAACCCTTTTGACAGTTAAAAATTATAGCAAGTTCACTGAGCACAACACAAAAGGCAGAAACGTAAGAGCGCTTAAATGTCGGCAACAATTATTTACAAACAAAACAAATTGAATAAGGCATAACCATCAATATGCATTTATGTCAATGCGCGTAGCAAAAAAAAAAATTAGAAAAAAAATTTAATACATAATAATAAAACAAAATAAGAGACAAAATGACAGCTTGAAAAATTAATTTGCATAATTTAAAGCGCGCACATGGCGTATGCAAAATGTCAAACAAATTTTGTGTATCATTTTATTATTATTAATTATTTTTATTTTGTTTTCTGTTTTGTGCCATTTTGCTGAAAAAAAAACAGCCGCAATGTGTACCCAACGCCTTGTTAGCATTGAAAGTCAAGTGTGAAACTAAAGAAATTTTACGACAACTAATGGAATCAAGAAAAGTCATTAACACGCAAAGTTTTGCGATTGTGCGGCTTGCGGATTGAGGATTGTGGGCTGCGGCCAACTTATGCCAAAGTCAACACATTCCATTCTATTCATGGCAGTTGTAAAGAAGGGTTTGACTTGACTTGATTTTGACACGCAAAGTGACACAAAAGCAAAAAATAAATAGTAAAAAAAAAAAAAAATAATAAGGAAAAGTATAACAAATGGAAACCGAAATGGCAACAACAACAACAACAGTAAAAAAAATCAAGGTCAAAGTCAACAAAGGAAATGAAATGAAAAAAGGGTTAATTTTTTTTTGTAATTCTAATTTTTCGTTTTGTATTTTTTTATTTTTTCCCCTTTTCGTTGTTTAGCTAATTTTTAATATAGACCAACGCTAATTAGCTTTAATTACAAAAAAAAAACACACACACACACACAAAAAAGAAGTGCGCCAAACTTGATTATTTCATATAATTTCATTGCTTTTGTAGCATACTTTCGTGCGCAAGTGTTTACTTTTTGCTTGAATTGTAGAGCGTACATAAAATAAACAACAACAAGAATCATAATTTCATTTATAATAACGCAATAAAGCGTAATGTATGCTTTTAGGCGTTGACACTTTATCGACCTTTTTGCCCAAAAAATCATAACGCAACCAATCGATTGTGTTTGTAAATCATTTTGTTATACAAACAAAAACAAAAAATCTAACAAAATACTACTGAAGTAAAACGAGAATTTAGTACAAAATGTAATTATAGCAACTTTTAAATACACAAAGGGACAGAAAACCTTTTTAGGGTATTTTTTGTAATACAATTCGAAGCTATTTCACTTATGCACAAACACAAAACGTAAATAAAACAGTGAAAAAATTCAATTCACAATAGAATAAATCGATTGAGAACTTATTTTATTTTATTCTATATAAGCCGAACAAACGAAGTGAGCATTTTTGCTATAAAGCATTGAATAAATGAATGAATGAACAAGTACTATAAAAATAAGGAATAAATGCAAAACAAAACAGAAATAAACGAGTAACGACGACGACGACGAAGACAACAACGAGAAACATCAATAAATGCAAATGTGCTAAACAGACAAAATAAGGTCAAGTTGTTGTAGTGGCGTTGAAGTGTAAATGGCCGAACGAGTAAGCATGCAAAACACCAAGAGCCAAATCAACAAACAGATAGACAGACGGACGGACTGAGAAAAGACACTGAAAACAGTAAAGGACAAAAGTGCGACGACAACAATCAGTCAGTCAGGCAGTTAGTCAGTCGATGAAAGTGTTCTGGAAGTGTTTCGGACGGCATGAAATGACAAACCTTAACTCAACTCAACTGAGCTAAACTAACGACAAACATGACAAATGATGCATGGAATTGGAGCGTAAAGTATTTGGGTTAATTGACAGCAAAATGTGTTGACAAGTTACGCTTGAAGCAATACATTTGCTGGCAAGGTCAGCAACAGCATCAACCATCAGACCAAAAGAACTCAACGTAGTTCAATTAATAAAAATCACTGCAACATCAATAAAAATCGTGATATTTTTTTTTTTTCTGCTACATTAATAAGCACTTAACATGCACATTTACTCGCTGCTAATCAAGTTAAAAAATGCACGGCACTCACACACACACACACACACGCAAGCACTCTACGAACTTACCAGTAAATGGAAAAGGTTTTCATTTGCAAAATGTATCAATAACAAATATTCGTTTCGATTGCATCGAGGCCACTTACCTGTAAAAGAAGAGGAAATGCAATTATTAATAAATCATTGAATAACTTTGCAAAATAAATAAATAAATCAAATCATATAAAATGTACAAATTATATTGTGAAGTTGTTTAAGTTAAAAGCCAAAAGTAAATACATTTTTGCAAAATAAGTAACATTTAATTACAAAAAAGCAAAGTCAAATGTTACATAAAAATAATACAGACTGTTGAACATGCTATAAGAATTTGCCAACAGCATGGAAATAAATGTCTTCCGTTCTGCAAACTTGACGCTTGTTTGCGCGTATTGATGACACAAATCTCTTAACACTTTATTAAAATTTTATGAAGATGTTCAACGCTTGAGTGACAACAGTCGACGCTGTAGTTAAACGAATATGTATAGACGTTGAATGTACTTTTCAGTAGCATAAGATGAATGATTTGAAGTCCTTATAATCAATCTTAAATTTTAGAAGCCTTTAGCACCTTTATTTATCTTTAGACATAAACAAATCTATAAATAATACAAACGCAAAGCAAGTTTAAATATAAATTACATATTTATGTTTAAGACAAAATATTGTGGACAAGAAAAAAAGGGAAAAAGGTACTAAAACTGTTCAAAGTTTTTTAAACGTTTTGACACATTTATTTCTTTGGCGCTAAAAACTGTCGCTCAAGTTAGCAAGTAAGCAATATTCTTGTTTTCTTTCTAATGCCACAAAGCACGCAATGCAGGAGCAGCTGACAATGACGGAAACCGTAAACAAAAGTCAAAGGTCAAACAAAAAGAAAAAGAAAGAAATAATAATATTTCAGTAGCTTGTATAATAAACACGCTGCAAGCTAAACAACAACAACAAAAAAATAACAAAAACAAACACAAAGCTGTGAAGAGAGCTTCACGCACGCACAAAGGCAGGCAAGCAACGTACCGGAAGTGACAGGCAGCCATGTTGTCAGCGCCACAAGGCACCTTTTATTGGACCGGTGCCTTCCGGCTTTGACCGACCGACCGACTGACACACAGACTAAGTGACTGTCGTTTGACTGAGTGAGCGTGAGCCGTCATCGGCTTAAACGGCTTAATCCAACTGATTTTATGTTGGTCTTTGTTGGCCTCGGGCTTTGCACTTGGGCTTTTTTTATGTGCAACTTGATGTTAGTTGCTTTGTGTCAGCATTTTTGCTGTTTCTGATGCTATTTTACCTTTTTCGTTTTGATTTGTTTTCTTTTTTTTCTTTCTTACATTTTAAAACATTTTTTGCAATACAATTTTTACATTATGTTGATGGCCATGCCCAATTGTCTGTCAATTGCCACAACAGGATTTCATTTTATTTGCCGTTGATTTTATGTGTGTCGATATTTTGAAGGCTCACGCAGACTTTATGACAGAAAATGTATACTTTTCATTTTATATTTTTTATTACGTGCATCTTTACGATAATCAGTTTGGCTTTGTGTGCGATTTATTGACTATTGATCGATTTGGGTAACGAAAAAAAAAAAAAACAACTAAATTTAGCTTGTTGCTATGACAGAGATAAAGTCAACGAAAAATAGCTTCAAAAGAAATAATTTTGTGCGAAAAAATTGAAGACAACAATTTTGCTTTAAGACAACTTTCAACGCTTTCAAGCAAAATCAATTTATTGGCCTCAATGACGCACTAATTTGAAGCAATCAGGCGACAACAACCACAAAAATCTCAGTAATTTTGCTTTCACTTCAAAGGCTCAATATGTATGTAGGCCAGGCCAGACCAGCTGGTTTGCACATTTTCGGCCAAGTTAGAAAATTAAGTTACAAATTAAAATCAAATTGTTCAAGCGTGCAAACTTGTGCTAATGGCCAAAGAAGCCAAACAACAAATTGAAACTGTCATCAGTTGTTGTTGCAAGCAAACAAATTCCTTACTTAATTGCTATTTAATTACGCTTAAGTTTCAACTTGATTTAACCATTGAAAATACAAACACAAATGAATGACATTTCCTTTTACACTCTCTCTGTCTTTGTCACACACAGATGGACTTAAATATGCCACACGAATTGGACGAGTTAATCAATTGTAGCTACTGTTTTCGGGCATTCAATGAGTCGGACGCCGTGCCAAAGCTGCTCAATTGTCGGCATTACTTCTGCCTCAAATGTGTCAATTCATTGCTGCACGAGGGCGGCGAGGAGATCTACTGTCTGCACTGCTGGAAGCCCACGGAGCTACCCGAGCCGGGCCGCATTGACAGTTTGCCGAATCACAATTCAATTATATTTCTGCGTCGTAATCTGCATGGCCTACATGTAAATGCTGCCGCTGCTGCTGCTGCCATTGCTGTTAACGACGAAGCGCCAACAACAAGTGCACGTGCACGCGCAAATGGCGGCGCCAACAGCATGGCATTGTATGAGCGACAACGTTCAACATCGATCACTTCGAATGTCTCATTGGGCGCGCTCAGTGGCCATAGCAGCGCTCAGCTGCAGGTCAACGTGCCGGAAGTTGGCGTCAGCAATGAACTGGCCACAATGAATGGCGGCAACAATTTGTGCAGCAATTTTCAAGCGCTCTTGTTAAGCATTGGCGGTGGCGTGGAAGCCAGCACCAACAATAATCAATTCAACATTGGCAATTTGAATTTTGGCGAACGACCACAACGCAATGAGAACTGCATGACGCACGCCATGCCGAATTCGTTGTGGTGCAGCAATTGTAGGCAGGTGCTCTGCCGTGCCTGTGCCACGACGGATGAACATCGCACGCATACGGTAAAAAATGCCGCTGAGGCCAGAGATGAGCTGCACAATGACATACTCAATGCGCTGCATGACATGCAACGTACACTGAACGAGGTGCAGCACATGGCCTGCCGACAGCGTGACTTTCTGCTCAAGATACTCGAATGTGCGACCGTATTGAAGCGTCAGATTGAGTCCGAATTGGTCAGCAATGTAACAACGCTGGAGATTGCCGACATACGTGAGCGTCTGGCCAAGACACGCGCCTGTCTCGACATGCTCGACCAGCAGACACCGTTGGAGGCGCATCGCTTGCACATGATGATCGTGCGTGAGCAGGAGCGCTTGCATGGCAGATATCACGATATGTTTTTGCGCATACAACTTGATGATCTGGTGCGTAATTGTAATTATGTCGTTGATTTTGAGGACATAAAACGTCTGTTGTTGCACATGCACGAGCATTTTGTGACCAACAATGGCATGTGCGACGTTGGCGGTGCAATTGCCGCGCCGCCACAAAATCCAGTACAACAAAATCACGTTTTATTGTTAACTAATTATTGCATTACACAATTGTGCGCGCAACAAACTATAATGTTAAAGCAACAACTTTGCCAACCAACAACGCCATTTATCACCAATGACTTGCTCAGCGCAATGATCTCAAATGCCAAAGCCAATCTGAATGGCGCTAATAATGGCGGCGCTAGCGTGAATTTCATGCATGCCACATATGCTCAAGCCTTGCAACAGCATGCAACAAATACAAATGGCAGCAATCAAGCATCGCCAGGCGCTGTCGGCACAACGCAACAGGCACAACAGCAACGACAACAACTACAACAGCAGCCACCGCCGCCGCCACCGCAGCAACAACAACAACAACAGCAACAAGTACCACGCAGAACTTATGCCGATATTGCCAATTCGATGCCATCAACATCAGCTGCTGCTGCAGCAGTACAACAACAACAACAGCTCGTGTTCTCGCAACAGCAACAACAACAACTGTCTGGCAGCAATAGCGACAACAACAGCGGCAGCAACAGCAGCAATGCAAGCGGCTATGGCGAATTGGCGCCCATTGGCACGCCACCTGGCGGCTGCAGCGGTAGTGTTAATAATAATCATCATGTGATTACAACACGCAATGTTGCTGCTCAACTTTTTAGCAAAAGTGATTTTACAAGTTTGGATTTAAGTTTGCTTTCCTTTCAGCAGCTCAACACACACATAAATAATAACAATATCAACAACAACAACAACAACAATATGGCCAATATTCAGCAACAATTACAACAGCAACAAATGTCAGAGCCACAACAACCAATACAACAACAACAGCAGCATGCACAGCAACAACCACAACAACATCATCCGCTACAACAACAACAACAACAGCAGCAGCAGCAACATTCACGCCAACGTCAACATCAACAACAACAACAACAACGTCAACAGCAACATCACAATCAACAACAACAACATCATCATCATCATCATCAGCAGCACAATCATCATCATCATCAACAACATCAACAGCAAAAATACAGATGTGAACAAGCAAAATCACAACAACAACATCGTCAACAAATCAAATCACAAAAACATCAAGGCTCCACACCACCCGTCGGCTTGCGACTCAATCCCAGCCAACACTTGTATCCCATGTACTTCTTCAACGTTGAAATCAACGGCCAAGGTGCCGGCACTTTCGTCATCGAGATCCTCAATGACATTGCACCGAAGATGTGCAAAAATTTCCATGCTTTGGCCACACATGAGCTCGGCTATGGCTACAAGGGCTGCCAGATCTTTCAGTGTTGGGAGAAAGAGAGCATTATCACGGGCGATTTTGAGCTTAATAATGGTCGTGGCGGTCGTGCTGTCTATGAGGCCGGCCATTTTATACCGGACGAGACAAAGATAATGGCCGTGCGCGGTTGTGTTGGCATGCGACGCACCCAGAAACGTCACGACAACATGGGTTCGGTGGGCTCACAATTTCGCATTATATTGCGTGAAATGCGTGGCTTTACCGGCGTTTTTGGTCGCATCGTTGAAGGCATTGATTTGATTGAAAGGATTGCCCAAATGGGCGACAGTACAGGCAAGCCGCTAAGCAACATGTTTATTACCAATTGTGGCAAGTATGTCTTGAACTAAGTTCATGATTCCTTTACTATTTTTTTTTAATTTTTTGTTTTCCGAATGTTTAAAAAAAAGACAAGTTCAGTATAAATTTCACAAGGTTCTCGTTCTTGTTGATATTCTCAACACTTGCATATTCTTCAAATTGGTTTCTATCGAAGACTAATCAAACATTCACAAGAACAAAATAAAATAGCTTAAGTCTTCTAACTCTAAAATGACAAGATTAACAACAAATTAAATTTTGTAACTTCAATAGCCTCAACAACTAAGTAACAAAATCTAAAATCTAACGGGAACAAGAAAATATAAAACTTTTTATGTGAAAAATCAAACATTGAAAGCTTCAAATTTAGCTCAACTTGAAAACCATAGATGAATATTGAGTTTTGTTTAACAAAAACACAACAAAAAAAGACAGTTTATAAATTAAAAACAAAAAATACAATTTTAAATAATATGAAGTATAAAAAAAAAACACGAAAATAAAAACAAACTAGGGAAAAACTGCTCATGGAGTAGTAAACGAAATACAACAACTTTTTTGAAATTTTTCATAAAAGACAAAAACGATTTTTGGAGCATGAATTTTTAGCAAAGTATTAGTAAAAAAAAAACAAACAAACAATATATCTTTGAAATCAATCAAACTTCAATAAAACACAAACAAAAAGATAAGAAAAAAAAATTATATGTAGTTGCATTTGAAAAAAATTTACTCTGATTCAATGTCCAAAGTTGACAGTATTAAATTAAGTAAAAACAAGTTAATATTCAAACATAAAGAAAACAATTATGTAAAGCGCTACATATGTACCTGTCATTGAGACAACATATTGATAATATAATAAAGATTTAAAAAATTAAGCAAGGCGCTTTCGAAATTGTCATTTGAAAACAAAACGAAGATAAAAATGCAAAGGCAACTTTTCGCATACTTCAAATTAGTTTAAGCGATTTTCGAAAGTGGCCAAAAATTTAAGTCAATAAAATTTAAGAAAACTGGAATAAAAAAAAAAAAAAACAAAACACAAACATAAAATATATGTCAATGTTGAAAATAACAAAAATTATTCTAACAATTTTAATTTAGCACAAAAAAAAACGATTTTGAACAATTCAAGAAGTAAAAAACCCGATTTATTTTAATTCTCTGCAAAGTTGCAAATTACAACTTGAGTAGCTCCAAATTAGGAGTCTCATTTTGTATTATTCGATGAGTCAAGTAAATATTATTTCTCCTTTGACAAAAAAAAAAAAAATGATATTACAACATATCGAAGATTATAATTTGGAGATGATAAATTATACTTTCTTTAACTGAGAAAAAAAACTTAAAAATATGATAAGCATGAATTACTTTTAAGAATATTTAAATTGCCAAAAAAAGAAAAACAATACAAAAAAATGCTTTAAGTGTTGTTTATGCATGCATAAAAAAAAATTAATAATTATAAAAAAAACTTTATTGTATTGGAAACTTGAATACGAAACTGAAGACAAAGAATTTTGAAAACATCATATAAAATATTCTATATTGTTTGCTAAACAGCAATAAAAAAAATATAAACGATATAAAAACAATAAGTGATCAAGTAAATTTGAAAGTAAGTTGACAAAATTTAACGAATGCAAAAATTTAATTAAACAAAACATAAAACAATAAAATCAAAGCCGTTCCATGATTTTATAAAAAAAAAAAAACGAACTACAATTACGTGTTTAAATATACACAAAGAGTTCTTACAAAAGATATATTAAGGAACAAAAAAAAAATGGAAATTTAAAACGAAAAATTTAAATGAAAACAATAAATAAAAATCGTATATTTTTGAAGAAACACTTTGTAGTGACAAAGCACATGAAGAGCATCTATAAAATCAGAAAGCTGGAGATAACCGATAAAGGACAAAAAAAGGCGCAAAAGTTGGTTAATGAATATTTGAAAAGGAAAAAAGTGTCTTGACTAGCGTGAAAAATATTAAAACAAAAGATTTTTGAGTGGAAATTGAACGATTGGAAAATAAATTTATATTTTTGTATGAAAATTGAATTGAATTGTGTGCTTATACGATATGATACGAAAAGATAATGAAAGCTTCTTAAAGCAATGAAAAAATAATAAAGAAAACCAAAAATTATTGTGAGATCAAACACACAAACAAAACCAAATAAAACAGTTGATGTTTTAGATTTAAGATAAACACAAATTAAATAATTTTCAAATGTTGAACTTAAGTGAATTACATAATTGGTGTCTATTCATAGCGTATAAATGATAACATTTTATTGAAGTTAAATTTAAAATTTTAAGTTTAATAAACTTTTATTTTTTTTATTTGATTTTCGTTGATTGACGAACTTCTTCGACTCGAACTCGGTAACGTAGACATAATTATATATATAAAAAAAACTATGCTCGAAATGCAAAATTTAATCACGTTTAGTAGTAAAATTTAGAACGGACTTTATTCGGTAATTTCTTTGCGTAATTGAAATTAAGAAATTTATCTATTTACTATAAATTATAATCAATGACATGGCATAGTGGAACACAAGACTTTCGTAAATATATACATTAACATATTTAAATTTAGTTGACTCGACGACGAAAACAAAACGAAAAAAAAAAAAACAAAATACATACAGACGTGTTCGAAATAATAAGAACAACAGGCGTTTGAAGTTAATTCGTTATAAAAAGTTGTCAAAAACTTTTTTTTTTATTATTTCAATTTATTCACCTTTTAATACACATATTGAGCTTTAAATATGCCCAAGGACATAATTTTTCAATATTCCTATTTCGTATTTTGAGCAACTTTCTTGCATTAAGTCGAAAATCAGGTGTTCGAAATAATAAGAACAAAGTTAAAAAACAATCGATAGTTATGTTATACACACGGAAAATGGACATATTGGTCCTTAAATTTAATATGAAGTTGTTCTACCTTCGTTATTTAACACTTCGACACATCTGGACCTCATAGATACTATTAGGGCTCAGCATAATGAAAGTGGGATAATCTCCCATTGATTTTTTCCCTATATGCCACATTTCATCAGCATTTTTTGATCTAGCATGTCTTACTCCTTTCTTAACATCAATCTAAAGGTGTCCTATTGGGTTCAGGTCAAGTGATTGTGCCGGCCACTCCAGCAAATCAATTTTTCGAGATCGAAAACACTACTTAATTTTTTCGATGTGTGCTTGGAATCGTTATATTGCTGATAAATCAACCCTAATGGCATTTGCTCTTCAGCGTAAGGTTACATGACAGCTTCCATAAGGATTTCAACGTAATAGTTGCCATCCATGAAACCTACGAGCCTAGCTATAGGCCTAAAACAATTCCATAAAAAACGTCCCCATATCATAAGACTTAGACTTCCGCGTTTAATGGTCATTGTTGAGTACTTAGCATTATATTCTTGCTTATGAGGACGTCTTACATAGTGTCCATCTCTTCCGGTATCAAATTGAACAAGTTTTGTTTTGCTTGACCATAATATAGTGCGCCAAACGTTGTCAGGTTCGTTTTGAAATTTTTTGGCAAACTCAATCCTATGTTTTATATGCACAGGATTTAATTGAGTCCAACTGGATGCTAACTATTACGTTGAAACCCTTATGGAAGCTGTCATGTAACCTTACGCTGAAGAGCAAATGCCATTAGGGTTGATTTATCAGCAATATAACGATTCCAAGCACACATCGAAAAAATTAAGTAGTGTTTTCGATCTCGAAAAATTGATTTGCTGGAGTGGCCGGCACAATCACTTGACCTGAACCCAATAGGACACCTTTAGATTGATGTTAAGAAAGGAGTAAGACATGCTAGATCAAAAAATGCTGATGAAATGTGGCATATAGGGAAAAAATCAATGGGAGATTATCCCACTTTCATTATGCTGAGCCCTAATAGTATCTATGAGGTCCAGATGTGTCGAAGTGTTAAATAACGAAGGTAGAACAACTTCATATTAAATTTAAGGACCAATATGTCCATTTTCCGTGTGTATAACATAACTATCGATTGTTTTTTAACTTTGTTCTTATTATTTCGAACACCTGATTTTCGACTTAATGCAACAAAGTTGCTCAAAATACGAAATAGGAATATTGAAAAATTATGTCCTTCGGCATACTTAAAGCTTAATATGTGTATTAAAAGGTGAATAAATTGAAATAATAAAAAAAAAAGTTTTTGACAACTTTTTATAACGAATAAACTTTAAACGCCTGTTGTTCTTATTATTTCGAACACGTCTGTACATAAATGTATATTAATATATACTTTAAAATTTATAATCTAAAACTCAAACGGCGGCTTAGTTTAATTAGGGACACGACTTTAACGGTAGGCAAGGCGTGAGCAAAGCAAAATAGCCTAAATCAAAATTATTTGATTTAATTTTCAATTTGCCATTTGCGCGCATTTAAATGGCAATTTCTATAAATACTGTGCAATCGATTAAATAAATTAAGAAATGTTCACAATATCAGAGAAACAAAACAAACGAAACAAAAAAATACGAAAGGCGTTATCAACTGCCATGTCCTTTAAAACATCAACGAATAAAACACAAAATCAAACAAATTTGCTTTGTTTTGCGTGCAAGTTGGCATCTTGAAATCAGTAATGAAAATTTAATATTAAATTTAGTTAGAAATATTTTAGAAAACATAAATATTGAAAGAGACCGAAATTCTGCATAAAACAATAGAAATAATTTCAAATTTCTAAAGACAAGCTCAAGGCATATCTCTTACTTAACTTCATTTGTAATTTTCTCATTAGAACGAAATTTACAAAATCATATTATTAATGAAATTCCAACCAATACAACAATAAAACCCACCAATAGCAAACAAGTTTTAGGCACTGTAATTGAATTCCGGCAATTTGTTTATTTAAAAACTTTATATTTAAGGAATGACTCGTTCGATGACTCTTAAAAGGCTTGTGATGTGTTTGATAAACGATGGCGATGGCAATGGACTGTTGACAAAAGACCTAAATTTTTTTGCGCTTCTCTTCAACGTTTTGGTTTTCGAATCAGTTTTAAGCTCAAACACTTTTTTATAATATTAACACAAAAATAACCAAAAACAAAAAAAAATCGCAAAGAAAAAATTGCTTTAAATGTTTTCTATATGTATTACAAATACTTCAAGCAAATTGTTAGCAAAAAAAAAAAAAAACAAAAACTAAGAAAAAGCTAAAAAAGACAATTTAAAATAGATAAGAAAAGTTATTTGTGGATTTGAAAGCAACAATTGAAATATTTGTGGACAATCCCAGAGCGCAGATGATTTGGTACAAAGCAGCTAATGAAAGGTGACAATGAATTGTTGAAAACGAGCTTTTTCCTAAAAATTAAATACTTGTTTCAAAATGGTCACAAACAAGTTGAACAAAGATGATGTCAATGAGTCGCAACACTTGAAGGCATTCAGTTGAGATCAAATTATTATACACACCCAAACAAAGTGGAAAAATGGCGACCTTAGAATAGAATAGTTAAATGTATAAGAATTGATGGAAAACATTTCCATTATTATGACTACCTATTCTCAAAGTCAAAGTTAATGGTTAAGCAAACAAATATGAATTTATGGAAACAAACATCGTAGGCAAATGAAACAGTCTTAAAAAAAAAGAAATCATTTAAATTAAACATTTCCATTTTTAAAAATTTTGTGTAAGCCAAGAAATTATCACAAAATATTAAAAACAAGAAAAATCCAACTTTAAAACACACTCAAAGAAATAAACTAAAATAGAGAAACAAAACAAGAAATTATAAAAACAAACAAAAACCAGTAAGGGCGGTATAGTTGAGTATTCTCAACTATATAATACCCTGTACACACACTCATGTTGATAACACGTTAAACATTCGCCGACAGCAAAAGCAGTGTACCACGCTATGGTTTGTGTATTTGCTAATAGTGAGGCAGGGCTCACAGTGCAATGTTGCCATTAGATGGCGCTTTAGTACGGGTTTTGTTACAAAGCATTGCTGCAAAATTTTAGTGTGTTGGTCTTTGCGGGGAAAGTGGTAGTTTGTTGTATGCAGTTTTAAAAAGGTATGTTATCTGAGTTTGCATACAAAATTTCAGCATTGTATTCTTTATACTTTAGGAGATACAGCAATTTTAAGAAAAAAATGACCTTTTGTTGTGCTTGATGGGCGGGAAGGAATGGGCGTGGCGAAAATTCCTTCAAACTTGATTCAGTGTTCGACCACACGAGACTATCTTCCAAATTTCAAGTCTCTAGCTTTAATAGTTTTCGCAGTGTTAAGTACGGTTTTTGTTACAAGTAGGATAAAGCAGTGTTCAAAGCGCAATTTATGCCAAATTTCAACTTGTTTGTCTTTGCGTTGTCACACAGCGTTAAAAATGAAAGTTTGTGGTATGCAGTTTTAAAAAGGTATGTTTACTGAGTTTGCATACAAAATTTCAGCATTGTATCTATTATAGTTTAGGAGATACAGCAATTTTAAGAAAACAACTTTTTGAGGGGAAACGAAGGGAAGGGGGAAAAAATGTGGTATGCAGTTTTGTAGAGCTATACATACTGAGTCTACATACTCATTTTCATGTTTCTAACTCATCAGGTTTTCGAGCTACAGCCTTTTGAAAAAATGGGTGGTGCTCGATGGGCGGGAAGGAGTGGGCGTGGCAAAAAATCCTTCAAACTTGATCTAGCGTTTGACCTCACGAGTCTATCCACCAAATTTCAAGTCTCTAGCTCTTATAGTTTTCGAGAACCATTGGTGAGGACGGACGGACGGACGGACGGACGGACGGACGGACGGACGGACAGACAGGGCTATATCAATTCGTCTTGTCATCCTGATCAAGAATATATATACTTTATAGGGTCCCCCTCCCCTCCTTCTATGCGTTACATACAAACCGTCTCAAACAAACTTAATATACCCTGATACACAGTGTGTGTACAGGGTATAAATATATACAAGAGTAAATACTTAATTGACTTGATGTACGTAAGTAAATGTATTTGTTGATGTATATTCAATAAAATGGCAAAACCAACAAAAAAATGTATTTTAATATTAAAATGGACTTACCTTATAGAAAACATCGGGAACATATTGTTTGTCTGTCGACTCGCGGACATAGCCCAACTCCGGCGCATCCTTGGTTGGTATTAGGCAATCATCACGCACTAATGCCATGCACTGAGCTGAGACTGCATAGCCTTCCATATGCACTTGCTTCGTCTTATCGCCGGTTACGCAAATCGTAACAAATTTTGAACCAAATACACCATTGGATGCATATTTGCATGGATTTGGATGACGATTCTGCAATTCACCGGCCATGATGCATTCCTGCGCGGTGAGGAAATGTGTCTCAATGCCACGCAATTGCTTTACAGTGCCAGCACTGGCATCCTCAGTAATGAGATCAGTAAAAATCCAACCAATCTGTAAATAATAATAACAATAACATATTACAAAACCATTCTTGGTTTAATAATTATAAAATCGACTTGTACCTTTTTTAAGCCTAAAGCATTTGCCACGGCTTCGACATCATCAGCGCCCTCGTCAACAAGCAGTTTAATTGAATCTCTTGTCGATTCTTGTGGCGGTTCATAGATTGCGGCAACCGTGGCGCGTATGCCCAATGGCACATCGGTGTGCAGCTCATATTTGCCATATAGATAGCCCATACGCTGATGACCTGTGGTACGCCAATAGTTTAAAAAGCGTTCGACGATAGTTGTATTCTCAAACATGACATTATCGACATGACGATAGATCTGACGATTGAGCGTTATCGCCGACGGTTGACATTTTGAACAGATGCCCTTTGGCCATGGTGGATGCTCACGACAACCGGGCTTGATGCGACAATTTATGTCATCGAAGACAAAGTATTTGCCCTGATCCATGCCAGATGTTTGCTTTCGTATATATGCGTGAAAGGATAAATGTTTGATTTTCTGTTCGCGCAAATATGACTCATCGTATGGCTCCAATGCCGAGCAATGGACACATCGACCATTGGCATTATGATGACAGCTATCGTTTGATGAAAAATAAAATAATTACAAACAATTCGTTTCACCGAAAATGCTACTCTTACAGTTTACTGTCTCGTTCGCGTTTAATTGAACCATCCGCCTTGACTAACTGCTGATCGACATCGTCTTCGATAACATTCAATGATGGTCGAAAATTAATGGTATCATTCGTGCTAGCGGGCTTTGCTTGGAAGTTGTCAATCACTGTGGTGCTAGTGCGCTACAGACGGACAAGAAGAAATTATCTTATTATGAATGATCATTTCATTTCTATAATGATGAAATAGTTACCCTTGATGATGTGCCTGCCATTTGCTTCAAGTAAAGCATGTCGCCATGTTTCAGTTGACTTCCAATGCGCTGTGACGGACTTGCATGTAGCTATAAAAAACATAATGAACCCTTTAGGGTCATGCTTACTTGAGGACTCATTTACATGCTTACCTCTGTCACAAAACTGCGTTCTGTGAAGAGACCAAAGCCATCTGTTTTCAACGTATTCTGTACGGTTTCATAGAGCTGTTTGAGATTAGCCTTTGGCGAGATTTCGATGCGCTTAATGCCCTCGGGTGATTGAATACGTATAAGCTGGAAATACACATTGATTTAATAGACAACTTTCAAACACCTCTGATTATAATTATTTAAATAAATTTTTTTTATTTAAGTTTTTCCTATTACCGACTGTTTACATAACAAAAGCAAACGATGACGACAATATGCATAAACGAAATTGCGCTTTTTATACATAAAACTTTCAAGTGCTATTGCTGCTGCCATCTTGAGATATTTAGTTTGTTGACGATCTTATTGATATTAACGCGATGTCCTGCGTACTTTATTTTTGTAGCTGTTTAGCTACTTACAGGCCTAGAAGGCGCAACACTATGTTTTATTTGTTGTTATCATGCATGCGCGCACTAAACTGAGTTACGGATGCGAAAAATTGGTTGCATTGTGCAATTTGTGTTGTCACCTAATGTCTCTCATTTGTGGTTGTTTTTTGGCAAAGTGCGCAATTAATACACATCTCGTTGTCATTGGAAGGAACGAAGCATTTTTTGTGGCGTTGATGCCAAATGAGAGTGATCATAGAATTGGCATTTGTTATAATAGCATCGTCATCGCTCTGAGACATGTACAATAATTCAGTACTGACGTATGTATGTATATATTCGATGATTAAGATTATAATAAAAAAAAATAATAATTCTGTGTTTAAAAATTAAATTAAGTTATTATTTTCAATTGAGCTCTCTCCTTTGCAATACAAATTTGTATAATGCGAACAATAATTTTTTTTATCTTTTTTTGTTCAAAGCTGCCGCAAGCGCAGCGATCAAATTCTACAAGTCATTGCACTCGACAACAGCTGCCGGTGCAGACTATTTAGTCTATTATCCTATGTAAGTGATCAAATGAGTTGTTTATCATCGAAAACCTTTCGAATTTTTAAGATACAATAAAGTTTGCTGTTTTAAAGTTACTAATTGTACATAACAGTAAGATAAAAAAAAATAACACACACAAAAACGCAAACAACACGACATGTTTTGCCGGTGTACTCTGACATTTGGTTACCGCGTTCGGACCATTGTTTATGTATCAAATAATCAGTTTACAGATTAGCACATTTTAAAATTATTCCAAGAAGATAGTTTGCTTTAAATTTGACAATACTTACAATTTTCTCGCCGGTTTGCGACATTATTAAACAAATTTGACGGCGGCGAACAGCTGTTTCTTACTATGTCAGTGTTGTCAACCGTGGAACATTCGAAAATTTGTCATTTCACAATGGCTGAACCAGGAATGCCACTTCTTCGCAAAAACTATCGACAAAAGCAAATACATATAATTTAAGAAAAGAACCGAAATCCCGACCGTATAAAGTTTAACGTCCAAAGACAAATGCATGGGCTGTACTTTCAAGAGTTTCATAGCACTTATTTATTAAAATGACTTCATTGAACTGACTTAAGACACTCGCCCTTTCAAGCGAACATATGCCAAACCTAAGTCTATTCTGCAACGCAGAGTTGCACCGCCACTTGGTCATCAGTTCGATGAAATGAATCGTTCCAGTACCAAAGAGGATAAAATAGAAAGAGTGGAAAACAGAGTGGGAACATTTACATCGATTGATGTGGACAGAAAATGATTAGTAGCCAAAGAGGATAAAATAGAAAGAGTGGAAAACAGAGTGGGAACATTTACATCGATTGATGTGGACAGAAAATGATTAGTAGCCAAGTAATTGGAACTTAAGAGTGAGCGAGAAAAAAGATGAGACAACTATATGAAACGCTCTGATTGTTGCAAGATCAGAAGGAGACAGCATATAAATATTAAAAAAAAATAACAATTATATATTTTGTAAAATTTCCTTCTTATAATGTCAATATAATTTTAATAAAATTGATATTTCAAATTATTTGAAGAAAAAAATTAATTTTGTTCAGAAATGGTCAATATAACCAAACAAAACGCGCATAATAACATTAGTAGCCTTAACATTTTTGTTTTATTTTTTTTGAATATTTATATGCTGTCTCCTTCGGATCTTGCAACAATCAGAGCGTTTCATATAGTTATTTCTTTTTCTTTTTTCTTTTTTTTTTTAATTGTAACACCATCTTGAATTTATGAATGAACAACAAATTAAGCACATGCGCTTAAAAATTTTACTAAATCGCTGATGTATGTTTCTATCAATGTTATATCAATATCGGGTTATTGAATACATATAAATAGCCCAACATTTATTCAACTGAACTACTCATTATTTATTTTATTTAACCCTATGGTGCTAGTAATGTCTTACTTCTTAAGACTTATGCAAGTTTCTTCATTATATCACAATTTCAAATTATCTGTGCCCGGGTGCCTTGAAAATTTATTTGAAATTAAATTAGTGCAAATTAATTTTGCATAACCCAATTAATTGTTCGATTATTGTTCACATAAAGTGTCAAATTCGATTGGCTTCATTGACTTTAACAAATATTGCATGTAAAAATTCTGAATTTGGGTTAATGGTGTAATAATATTTTAAATAGCGCAAGGTTATGAACATAATTTATTAAATAAACGCGTATTCGACTTCAATTACTTCTGTTGTTGATGTATTTTGCACTAAGCGTTTTGGCCTTAATAAGGGACAGACGTTCTGTCACATCCTTACCGCGCAATCCTTTGCCATTTGGCCTTTGTCCTTCCGCACTTGGCACTCAATTGACATTCTCAGAAGACCCAAGGTCAAAAATGATAGAAAACCGCCTTCCGCATAACTGTTTTTGTTGTATTTATGATGCGCTTTTTTGCTACTGTTGTTGTCATGTTCGTGTCTGTGTTTAATGATTGCTCATGTCTGCCAGTTCGTTTGTATTTGTATGTGTGTGTATGTGACACTGCTATGCCCTTGATTAAATAATTGATAAATGTCCCAGCGAAATGTCTCAAACATGCAAGTCGGTTTTCATATTTTTTTAACATACTTTTGCCAACATCAACAAATAAACAAAAACAATATGGGGAGATAAAAAGTTGCATTTTAAATTGACTCAAAATCGAGTTAGAAAGCTTCAAAAGAAGTCAATTACTTAAGCAAATTACTTTGCAACACATTTTGTCACATTTTCAAAGCAGACCTTTGGCTAAATTTTCGCAATATTGGTCTACATGAATTCCAACAATAAACAAGTCTTTTGATAGCGCACACATACAATACTTACATCCACTTATGTGCACATTCAGCTCAGCTTTGCTTCGAAATGCATTCAAATTGCTGAGGTCGCATCAATTGCGCTTGAAAAAGTTCTTATTTGCTCTTCTACTCATCTCTTTTTCTCATTAAAAAAAAAACTATTCTTGGAAAAGAAAGAAGTAATAAAACAAATTGTAAAAGCTGGGCAATTTTAAATGGAAATGTAATAAAATTTACAAAGCTCAAAAGAATATACATTTTTTGTTCGGTTTTTGATAAGATTTTGCTGGAAGTCAGATGAATCTATCGATTTTGTGCATGTCAACGAGTGACGAAAATTTATTTTGAACCTAGAGTTTTATAAATAAGGTAAATATATTTAATATTAAATTAACATTTTTTTATTTTTATTTTATTTGGAATTTTTTGTAAATTAAATTTAAAAAAAAAACTTGGCCTTTAAATGAATTTTTGTCATTTATTGCTCAGTAAAATTACTCTGTTCTTCAATATATACAAGCTAAAATACTTTTCACACCTTTTAGATTCATATTCATTCAAAGTCGCCATTTCATTCATGTCTTTATTCATGTATATCTATTATACTTGTATTTCTTAGCTGCTCACTTAATGTGTCAACATCATCAATGCTCATGCCATCTTCAAATGTGCCTAAATTAGGTCAGTGATTAACTTGCTTAGTGCTTTAAATTGTCGCATGTCAGGCCATGAACTAGTTTCAAAATTCCAAATAAGACATTAGTCATCCAAGGAAACAAAAGAAAGAATAAAAAAAAAAACATAAATAAATAAGAACAATTTAATAAATAATCAAGCCAAAAACAAGAATGAAGTAAGCAAAACTCATAAAGTAAATAAGCAGCTCACGTGAACTGAACCTGAGGCATAAAGTCAGCAGTAATAACAAGCTTAGCACACAAAAGACAAATACTTACACACACACACACACGCACACGCACACACAAATAACCGCAAACAATCATGCCGAAATATACACTCAATAAATACGTTTAATTTATGTCAGGAGCAGCCGCAGCAGCAGCAACAACAACAACAATGAGCAGATCGAGCACAGAAGAAGCAAGCGGCAAGAACGAAATATTGCAGGACAATAAAGATAACAACAAAGAATAACGTCAACAGCGACAATGACAACGGCAGTAACGGCAGTCGAGACGAGACGAGTCGAGTCGCTGTTGCTGATAGTAATAGTTATTAAAGAAGTCAACATTGCGGCGCAGGCGCGAAAATACCAACAACAACAACAACGACAACATGCAACATGCCAACAATGATGCCACAACAACAATTCACATAAAGATGCTGTACCACACACACACACACACACCCACGCACTAACACCAGCACATGCGAGCAGCTGTTGTCGAATTTTCGAACTTCGAAAAGTTATGATTTTTATCAACAGTATCACGCTGCATACTTTGCGGCAGATAAACGTATTTCGCGCCAGCATTCGCTTCAGTCTCACTTTGTTGCACGTTGCGTGTGGTTGTCTTATCTCTGTCGCGCGCTCTCTCTCTCTCTCTCTCTCACTCATTCTCTCACGTCGTGTTTTGTCCGTGCGTGCGTTGTTTTGCTGTTGTATTTGGCATTTCGTGCAGACATTTTGCACTTTAGTCGAATGCGTCTTCAGTTGCAAAACGCTCGCGTCGCATTGCAAATATCATTTACCGTTTCCGACTCGTCGCGTGCGGTTCGTTTTTTTGACAATGTTTCCGTTTCCGTTGTAGTCTTGCCATTTTGAAAGTCATTTATTGTGCAATAAAGTAAGAAAGAATTTATTATTATTATTTACTCTTTGTGTGCTTAAAGTGAACTTGAAAAAAAAAATTTACTTTTTAGAGATTTTAAAATAAAAAGCCCAAAAATGAAAAATTTTTAACAAAGAAATGTAGAAAAAAATTCGCTTTCGTTTTTTGCATACCAATAATGTTTATTTTTTAATATTACGCATACGCGCTGTTGAATCTAAAGCTGAATTTGAGTTTATTTTGAGTTATTTTAATGAAAAAAAAAAAATATCCTGAAAAAACACATGAATAAAGTCTTCTTTGGTACACATAATTATAAATTATGTTGCATTAACTTTTCATAACGGAAGTTAAGAACTTTTCAAATAACACAAAGCCTGACTTGCTTAGGCAAAGCATAACTTATTGTTTTCTATATTTTTGCCAAAATATTTTTAACTCATTCACGGATATTTCGAGATATATTACGCATACAACGCGTTGAACTTACTAAAGTCGAAACGGCGAAGAAAAAACTTTTGGAAGAAAATTTAACGCCTTCATGCATTTTTCTGTCGGCAAATGTGCTATCAAGCATACAATTTTAACAATAGGCATTTTTACGGAGTGTTAATTTTGTTAAAATATTTGTTGCTTGTCTAATTAAAATTAAAAAAAACCGCCAAAAATGTCAGCGCTCATTTAAATTCATTACAAGTTCATCAAAACATGAGCTGCCGGCATAAAAAGGCTCATGATTGCCACACACGCACACAGTCTTACTTCTATGACACAACTTTCTCTGCTGCTCAGTAAGCAAGTCAAGTGCGTTAAGTGACGAAAAGACGGTTCAGCGATTTTCTAAGACAATTTAATTGACAACAATTTGATTCAAGTTGCAGCAATGTGCTTTAAGCGCAACTCGCTTTGCCGGATTGTGTGAAAAAGAAAATATAGATGAGCCGTGCCGGAAGTCAATAAAAAAAAAAATACAAAAAAAAGAAGCAAGTAAATGAGGCAACTGAAATCAAGAACGTACGGTTTGCATTTTATTTTATTTTATTATATTTTCTCCTTTTTTTATACAACATTACAACGCCGATTAATTTCACGTCACGCCTGTGAAATTATGCGTGCCGCATTCTTCATGCCACATGCCACACGCACGCATAATTCAGCGTCGCGTACATAATGTAATAAAAGAAAAACAAAAAAAAAAAATGTGTACAATTTTTGCTTCTTCTGTTTTTTTTTTCGCATAATTTTATTTATTTATTTTTTTTCATTTGGCAAGAACAACTGAAACGAAGCGGCAAATATAACTTTGGCTTATAATAAAACGCAACGAAATTATTTCAAAATCTCAGCGTAAGCAACAAAAATGAAATAATAAAAAAAAAGCGAAACAAAATGTACAAAATAAAACTGTGAAAGCGCGCCAAGCAAAGATAAAAAAGAAACAAAAATTAAATAAAAGAAATAAAAAAAAAATCGGATTTGTGCAGAAAAAAACGAATCGTAAATAAGACAAAAACGCTTCAAAGCCAAAGAAGCCGCACAAAGTTCCAGCAGACACACTCGGCAAACACTTGGCACGCACACACTCACACACACAGAGATACAGAGAAGCATTAAATGTTTAATATTTAAGCAAATAAGTGTAGAAAAAGACGAGAAAACGCTTCAACAGGCGTTTGTGGCATACTTTCGGGCGCTACCGCTTGCCGCGCTCACAGACGTGCCAACGACAGGTGCGCCTGCCGCTCCTGCTGCCTTTGCTAAATCAATGTGAGTATTAAATGAAATGAAACAACAAAAACAAAAACAAAACAATATCAAAGTACGCATCAATTTTTATTACTATTTTCTTGTCCAAATAAGATCTTTTAAATATTTCTTTGTACAACGCTCGCTCGCAAGCATTTCATTGTTTCTATTTAACAATCCCATCGATTCAATTTTATATCCCGCTTTCATTTCCTTGCCACTAGCAAAGTCTTGAAGGTAATGCGCCGAATGGTCGTTCAAACGTTTTGTGGCCCATCTTTGTCTAATAAACATTATCAAAGAGTATGACATTAAAATCACCACTTGGGATTTCTTACTTCCGTTAAGAGATAATCGAAAAATGTCTTAAGAATCTATTTTATTTTTTTCTTTTCCTCTATTTTTCGTTGCGCGGCTTTTTTCTGTTGAAAATGAAAAATTTCATGCGGTAATTTGTCTGCCAAGCGTTGGCAACGCTTCATCAATGGCCTGAGGTCCCAAGGGGTCTTGTGCGAGTTGTAACTGTGCGTGAAGTGGCTTAACTCGTCTTAGTTGTGCGTGTTGTGATTGATTTTTGTGAATTAAGGCTTTGAATTAAATAAAGTTGATACAAAGTCAAGCGATTTGCCAAAATGAAGTTGATTTAAGTAAATAAATTGAAAAGTATTCTCGTAGCTCATGCCTTATTATCCTTTGTGAGTCAAATGTTTTATATACTTGTTGAAATGATTTTTTAAGACGATTTGAAATAAGATTTTTATTAAATTCTTTAGATTTCGAGTAATTCTTGCTGTGAGTTGAATTTTGTGTGAGTTTTCATTTCTGTTCTTGACATCTTTGTTGTTGGCGTAGTTGCGACATCAAATACAAAAGATTAACCACTATTTTGGGAACAATAAAATATTCAAAATTACCTCAAATTGTTTTGCTTAAATTTCTTACCTTACAAACTTAACAATGACTGTCGGTCAACGTAATTGCTTTGTTGAACGATTGGTGCCAAAATTATAAAATAAAAGGAACATTTAAAGAAAGCATTTGCGCTGCTTTTCTCATCTATCAATCTTTACTACACTTTTTTTCATATGATGGATTTGATTCAATTTTATACTTAGCGCTTTCTGCCTTAATCCTTTTTCAATGCACTTTAAGGCTAAAGGCTCAAATGTCTGTCCATCAATTGTTGCGCAGCATGAACATAAAATAACAGCTCATGTCGAACGAAAAAAAAAAATAGTTTTATTTGTCATAAAAAGTTTGGTATACAAATAAAATAAATAAAGAAAAAAAGGGCGTGAATTTAATGTGATACCAAATGAGTGAAGTCTTGAAGACAGCTAATATATTGCGCACACACACGCATACACACATGCAGGAAATAAAGGCAACAAGAGCCATGTTTCTGATGCCGCGTGAAAATCATTTATTGGTTTCGGTTATCCACGCAACAAATAAAAGGCACACAGCCCGAAATTTATGCAAATGAGCGGCTGAAAAAACAAGCAACTCGTTATTTTTTGCGTTTAACCGACATGTGAAAAAAGGGGCAAGCATACAAACAGGCAAATAAGCCTGTGTTTTATTGGCCGGCGGCGTGTGCAAAGTATAACATGGCTAAGACAAAGCAAAGCGCCGCAAAAACGAAAGCCAAACTGAAGGCATGCTGAAAGTTTTGGTTTTGGTTTATTTATTTTAGAGTTTCGTCCTTTTTTATTTATACATACAAAATATATATATATGTATATTCTTTGTCTTCATTTCTGTTTCGTTTGATTTGTTTTTTTTTTTTTTGTGTCTGCAAATGAAAGTTTCATGCAAGATTCGTTCAACATGTTCGTCACATTTTCTACGCGCATTTTAAGATTTATAGAAAACTAAGGTTTGCCGTCGCTTTTGCACATGATTGTTTTTTTTTTGGTATTTTCTAAATAAAGTAAATAATATGCTTTCAATTTAAGAACGCCCCAATCCAAAATTACACTAAAGAAAAGCAATTTCTCAACACTTGTCAAAGCAGAGCGAAGAAAAAGAAATGTTTTTGAGTGGCAGGAAACAGGCGCAAATGTCAGGTGAAAAGCTGCAACGAATAACAAAACATTTCAATAAGTGAAAAAGTGAAATATGTCAATGCTTGTCAACAATGAACGACAGAGCGAGCGAGTGAGTGAGTAGTGAGTGAGCCAGCATGTCTTCAAAGGCACCTGTTGCACGATATTGAAAATGTGTGGCATACAAACAGGCGCCAAGCACAGTATAACTTTGCATCTGTGGGTGCCTATGTGTGTGTGTGTGTGTGTGTGTGTACTTTTGATGGCTTACAATAAACAACAACAACAATAACAAAGATTATATAAAAAATCAAATTTGATTTCATTTATTTAAAAGAAAATTGAATCTCTTTCTACTTACTTAGTATGAAATCTGAGAGCTAAGCTCCAAATTGCTTGGCTGCTCGTATTTGACAGTGTGTTTGTTGTTATTGCACAGACAAAGCAATTCACTCAGCATATAATATTTCGTTTATTGACTTGATAATAAAATAAATACACATATTTTTATATAAAGAAAGACACAAATACAAATAAATACAATGAAATTCCATATTACGAATAGTTCCTAAAACCAGACAGTACCAATAGGGTATTGTATATGCATTATTAAATATTCATACATTCATAGAAAATATTATAAAAATATTATATATAAAATATTATATTATAAATAAACGGAAACTTCTCAACTCTTGAATGCAATTTGACTATAATTTTTGTAGCTGCTCGCAATGCAGATGCAGATGATTGTCCGATTATAAGCAATGCACTGTATATATGTATATAAGTATATTAGTGCAAATTATATATACCAATTTTAGATTCTTATCAAGCGCATTACTCATATGCTTTGCATATTTTTAGCGCACTTGATACACAAACAAAGGCATACACACACACACATATACATTGGCAAACTGATAAGCATACAGAGATAATTAAGACTAATCAGACGCTGTGACTGTTGGTTCGTTTGGTGTTGTTGTTGGGCGAACGCTGTCGATGTTTCAATCGGTCACGTTCAATTGAGCAGGTCGGCAACTCATTCATCGTCTAACTGCAATAATTGCGTTTAATCTCATTCAATAACAACAGTGGTAGTCAAAGATGGAGGTGACGTCAGCATTTAGTAAAACAAAAAAAAAAAAAACAACAAAAACAATGCCCGAAAAAATGAATAGAAACGCGTGGCAAATTAAGCACGCGCACAGGATTTGTTCACGCTTTCGTGCGCTCCCCAAGAACAAAGTCAAGCATTTTTTTTATTGGATTTTTTTTTTTTGCTTGTTTGTTGTTGGCTATCATTTGTTTGCTTAATCGTTTGTTGTTGCTCGTTGTATGTTGTTGTTATTGTTGTAATCATTAGTGATAAGAATTATTACGTTGCGCTGTGATTATCATCAATTATTGACACTTGATTAAAGTTTTCGAGTGTTGCGTTAATAAGTCGCGGCTTGTCTATTTATCATAATAAAAATATTGTTTTTGTTTGCGTTTTAGCTTTGCTTTTTTATCTCTTGCCTATATTTACATAGAGATAAAAAAATACAGAACGCACAAAACTATGCTATATAAAAATGCCGACTTCGGTGCAAAGGTGCGTATGCTTAATTTATTATTTAGCAACAATTAACAATGACGTCAAGCATCGAAAAATCGTTTTTTTTTTTTTTTTTTTTTTTTTTTTTTAGAGCAAACGACTAAAAGTATGCTACACTTTTTTTACCTTATTACGCAAAAGTTGCCCTCAAGCAAAGAATATTTTATAATCAAAACAAAACAATTTGTGAAATTTTAATTATTTATTTTAACAACAACAACAGTAAACAATTACCAAGTTGTGGTTTTATATTAATTAATCACAAACAACAAACAACGCTCGTTAGTTAAAAGCAAAAACCATGAAAACTTAACAAATCACATTTGATATAAGCACACGACTGAAGACACAAGAGAATCAAAAAATTACAAAGACAGACATACATATAAAGAGCAAATACTTACTTACTTACATAACACATGACATTAAAATTGTTTGTCATACAACAACAACAACATCAAGCATTTGTTATACGACCTCTAAAGCAATTTTCATGTCAGCAACTCCCATGACGCTTTCCACTTACGGTTGCGGCAATTTCATAGAATATGTTACTTTCAAGTCTTTAGTCATAAATTTATCATTTCTTTTCAGCTTTTTTTTTTTTATTTTTATTTTTTTTCATTTACAAAACACTTTTACTCAAATAACACAACACATTAGCATATTTAATGGCAGACATGCGTCAAACATAACCTAAAAATCAAGTACCTCAACAGAAATTGCTTACGCAATGTAAAATGTACGCTTAATAATTTAGATGCTAAGTACAAAGTTAAATGCGGCAACATTAATCATATGCACGTGCCAATAACATGCGAAATTGCCGCGCGTACAAACAATACAAATACAACTTTTGCTATAACTAAAACATGATCGCTATACGACAAAGAAAATCACATAAAAGCAAACCAAAGCAAAGCAAAGTAAAGCAAAAACCAAACGCAATTATGAAACTTACCACAAATATTTTTTGTTTGTCTCAAATGGCCTCAGACTCAGCAACAAAACAAGAAATATGAAACAAGCAGCAAGAGCAACAGCAACAGCAAACGCTATAAGCAAATTGAATGTTAAATCTCCCAAAAGCATGTCCCAATAATCTATTTTTAAAGCCCAGCGGCGTGAGGCTCAAGCAACGAGCGTGGGCGACATTAACATTGGCCTGGAGGTCGCTTGAGACAACCACTAACAGACATCAGACACAGCCGTTGCGCCCGTTGCTGTTGTCGTGTGTATGACGCAGCGCTTCGCAGTATGCTATGATATTTTTACTTGCTCGTTTGCCTTGTTTTCCTAACGTTTCTTCGTTTGTTCGTATTTACATAAACTAAATAAAAATACGCGCGCTCAACAATAGACTTGCCTAGGCCTGATTGGCCGTCTGTCGGCTAGTCAGCTGGTATGCCGTCATGCTGCGGTTCAGTTGCCTTAGGAGATACAACACTAGCGGCTAGAGACCTAATTTGCATATTTATGTAAATAATGATCATGCTACTAATATTTGTATTAGTGTATGTGTGTGTGTGTGTGTTCAATGCCGAAAAGAAGCTCACAGCTGGACATGTGAATGTGCGTTATTGTTATGATTGTTGTTGTGCTTATTGTTGTCAGTCGGCCGCTGAGTCTGTGCCTTTGTATCAACTTGTTTGCTTCTGTTGATTTTTGTTTCTTTTTGTTTGTCGATTTCTATGAATACAATAACACTTAATTCGATATGCGTGTATGTGTGTGTGCATATGCCTTTGCCAGCTTCCTTGATAATCGCCGCAATCACAGCACAACACAATTTTCGCTCTCAATTCATAGACGGCCATTCAGGCATTTCTTAAGTAAGCATTCAACTTAAATAGCATTGAAAAAAGAGAAGAGTTTTTCGGCGTTTCAATGCTTGGCTTGTCTGTGCTGCGTTGTGCGATAAACTCTGAATTATTAAATATACATAAATCACTTGCAGACAGCGCAGCACAAATACAATCATACGACAATATGCCCTTCTATGTTTGTACGTGCATGCCCATTTATGTGCGTGTGTGTGTGTGTGTGTGCGAGTGTGCGTGTAAATGGCTTTTGGCTCATCTTTATTTACTGTTTGCTGTCATTCAAGTAAAGCAGAGTTGACAAGTTGTTAGCATTAAAAATTTACTCTGATTTTTTTATCATTTTTAAAGCTTTAATTTTTTTTTTTCGAATGTTTCGAAATTTTTCATTTTGACGCTTTATTATATTTGAGAATGAGAATATTATGATGTGCCAGACTATGTCCATTTTAGTCTTAGCAGGGTTAATGAGTTTTGTAGCACATTTGGCAACTTGTAGGTGACTCAAAGAGACATCAGATATTTTTGTTATGACTTCATATAAAAATGTCAGCTTAAGACAAATGTTTTAATAAAATTACAAATCAAAAAACATAAAAACAAAAATCAAACTGAAATAAGTCGCATTTTTTAATCAATCAAGTTATGTTTTATTCATGTTTTCGACATATTTGTCAACTCACTGAGCGTTCAGATTTAAAATTACATGCATTCTTCTCACACAATTTCACAACTAATTTACTTAATGAATATACAAGTCGAATAATTTCTTTGATTTGTACAAATCAGTAGAAAATTCTTAAAATTTATTGTTCTCTGTCTTTTTCTCTGTTTTCTTTTTTTATTTTTTTTGTGAGGCAAACTCAAACAGAGACATAAATATTAACAGAATTTCTGCGAGGCATTTTACATTATGTCAACTGCATCAAATTGGAATATAATGTATGTATAAATATAAATTTATGTATTTTTCAAGTGTACAAAATAAAATAAAATAATAAAAAAGAGGAAAACATGCCGCAGACAACTTAAAAAACACGAAAAGAGTAGATTGAAAATCAAATAGCGTGAAAATAACTTCAGGCAATGTCACACACACACACACACATTTGTACAAGGATATACATACATGTACACACTTAAGTGCATAAGTATTATAAATAAACGACAAATACATATGCAAAACAGTTCAGCGCATCATTTGCCTACGTGTTTTGCTCAGACATGTGTGTGTGTGTGTGTGTTTGTGTGATGCTTGAAAACAATTTTCAACAACATTTTTGACATTTTAAGTGCTCACACAAATACAAGCGCACATACACACACACACAGAATCATGTCGAAAGGGTGCCATAGACAACTACCTTCATTTTGGCGTTAAGCCAAGCGACAGCAAATAAGTATAGCATACTTTTGCGCACATGCCTAAGCATCAACAGGCAACAGCCCTGACGAATCCGAAAGTGACTGCCTGGCGAACCCTTTCAATCTAACCTTCGCCTGAGCTGCGCAATTTTTTCTCACTTCCGTTTTTTTATTATATTTTATTTTTTCCATTCTCATTTTTATTTCATTTATTTTTTCATTTTTATTTGCTCATTTTTAATATGGGGCACCGTTTTAGTCCCCCCCCCCCTAATATTTGACAATTGCGTTGCGGTTGCGCGCCACTCCACCGTTTGTTGTTATCTTTGTTATGTGTATGCAAGTGAAATATGAATTTTCGGTTTAAGGAAGCGGAAATAAGCAGAAAAATCGAAAATCAATTGCTGCGCGTTATTGAAAGAAGCGAACACAAAAATGACAATGACGGAAGTTGTACAAAAACAAAACAAAAAAGAAGAAAAACGACAGAATTTTGAAAGGTATTAATGAAGGCGTCGCTCGGCTGGCAAAGAATCTACAGGAAATGAGAACAAGTGTGGTAGACAGAGCAAAGTATCTTTATGGCACAGTCACAACACATACGCCATTTTGTAAGTTTTCTTTTTCTTTGTTTTGTTTTCGAACTTTTGCGCACACTTGTGGCTTTGGTCATGTCATGCCGTGTCACGCCATCGATGTATCTTTTTTTTCGATGCTTCAGCAACAAACAATATGTCTGAAGTTCAACATCATTTCATTACCATTTAATAATTTATTTGCACTTTTTTTTCTTGTTTCGCACTTTTAAATTAATTTGCAGCTTGAGAACTCTTAATGTATGTAATAATTGTTCGAGTTGTGCAACTTACTTAGCAAAGATGAAAGAGCTGAGCTAATTAAATCTAATCCCCTCTCATTACGTTACGTGTTGGTTAAGACAAGCACGCTAAGCTCTTATATAAATGCTATTGTAGCTCAAGGCAACTTCACTCGACTTAAGCCGATTTCATGTATTGCTATGCGCCAACAATCGACTGCCTTCTGCATGCTGGCAGCTCATTTGAGTAACAAAGTTCAAAGCGTCTTGATGTGTGCGACCACAAAGACAGTTAAAGTTGTATTTATGCATGCGTGTGTGTGAGTGTGTGTGTTTCTAAAAGTCATACCCAAATCTTACGGCCCCTTCATGTTTTATGCTTCAGCCTTAAGTCATTGCTACTGTTTTGATAGTCTGTCAACCGTTGTCATGAATGTGGGTCAGCCACAGCAGCCGCCATCATCGTCGCTTTATTTTGCTTCAAAAATGGGTTTACTTATGTCATATTGTTAGCATTTGCTTTGAGGCGTTTGACGTTCTTTCGGGCATTGGCACACAATGCCGCCGCATCATGTTGGTCAATATAAATAACTAAGCTGTTGAAATGAGCTCCTTTGTTGGTTTGTTTGTTGACTTTAGACAAGTCACAAAAATTCACTCAGCTTGTTAACTGCTCATGGAATTTGCTCTTTGTAACTCCGTTATTTAATTATGTTTGTTATCTGGTGCGCTATAAAAGTGAAGCAGCTTACATTGATGTGACCTAATTTTTTTGTTTTGATTTTTTTTTATATGCCAAATGATTTTGCATTATCTCATTGCAATTGTACAAGACATAAATCATATTGTTAGAAAGCATGGCAAATCAAAGCATTCCCCTTGTCAATGACGCAGCCATCAGGTTTCTGGTTCATTAAGTTGCCAACATTGTGAAAGCACTTAGATCTCAGAACTTTTGCGACCCTTCGGCAAATCAAATCAAAGTGAAACTTCAAAATGTCTCGAATCAAATAAATAAAGAGGGCTGCTGCGGACGCTGTACAATATCCGACAAACGCAATTATAATAACTTTTTATTATTTGCTGTGATTTCTTCTTGCGTACGAAACGACACTTGAACAAGTTGAGCAAACATTATATTGAAATACTTTGATGGCACAAATGTTTGACAAGTGCAATGAGTTGCAGCAACATCATGTCAATTATGTCAAATAGTTTGTTGTTGCCCGAAGAAAACTTTTGTCCTGACAGAACAGAGCAGAGCAGACCAGACCAGACAAGACTAACGAAACGGAAAAATTGCGTCCACTTACGCATATTTTGAAATGATAAGTTTTTTGTTTTGTGTTTTATGCTTGCTGTAGATAAACTTCAACGTGTGACATTGATAGCACAAAGGCTTATGGGATATTGAGCTGCTTATTTGCATGTTGAGGCTCGGCTGATTTAACATGCCAGTCACACACACACGGCCGACTTCATTTCACTAAAGAGAGGTGAGCACGAAACAATAATTGTGTCAAAAAAAGAATAAACGACAAAATAAAAGATAAAATAAGTTGGCAACGCACAAATTTGCCCAAAAGTATGCTACACTTGACTTGCTTTTAACTTGGCCAACATGTCTGCCTAGACCGGCATTTCATTGTGTGCGATTTTGGGGCTAAAGCGAACCGAACTCCTTTGCAACCTTTCACACGAACTGTCAAACTTGATTTTTATTTACAATTCCAACGGCGCGCAAGAAAAAAAGAGAGGAAAACCAAAATGAAAAGCTTTGAAAAAAGCAAAGAAAAAATCAGCTTTTGTATAAATTCTTTTGTGGCTTTTATTTTTCGATTGTACGACTTAAATGTTTGTTGTGCGCATTATTTTCACGTCTCTCTTTAACTTCTTCAGAGCCCATACAGACATTTTTCGACTTTCTCATACTTATTTCATTTGCAACAAAAAGTCTAACGAAAAATTATTAATGCTTTGGTCGCGATTGTTCGTGATTTCTGCACGAATTTTGATTGCTCACTCAACGTTTCTTTGCTAAGCTTCGTGCACACGAAATGGTCAACTAAGTCAAAGTTATGATTTTCTTGCTTTTAATTAAATGGAATCATCATCATCATCATGCACAGCTTTGTGCGAAATTGGAGTCGAACAATTACCGTGCAAATATCAGCTGGCCGGGTCGAAATGGCTACCATGAAATATCAAAAAGCCATTAACAATTTAAGCCAACAATTTGACTTAGCTGAGCGAGAGATTTTTCGGTGGTTTGAGATTTTCCTATCTGTTCGTTGCGCATTAAATTTATGAAATTCATTTCGTTTGTTAAACTTGTGGCTGAGCGTTGCGGCATTTGCGTTGAGCAGCAATTAAAATGTGAAATTAAAAGCGAAAAATATCTGTAATGGAATTTACGCGATGCCATGCAATTTGCCCTTTGACGCTATAATTTAATGTAATGTAATTTAATAAGTATAAAGCGAAAGAGTCAAATGTACCACGCAAAAATGTATAAATTTCGCCAAAAAAATATTCTGGAATAAGCAGAGAGAAACACGTGTAGTTTGTTGAAAGGAAATTGAGCTAGCGCACAAAAGTATGCAGCAATGTTTATAATCGAAAGACTAATGAGCGTGAGCGGTAGTAACGCGTAACGTAGTTGTATGTGTGGGTGTGTGTGAGTGAGTGTGTGGATGTGTTTGCTGTGACCTTCAGCATAACGAGGAGTTTTTTTTTTTTTACTTAACAATGTTAAGTGTACAAATTCGCTTTGACTTGATTTAAATTTCAATATGTCGGACCTTGGAACTTGGCTGGTCGCCATTTTCTGCTTTTATCACGCTTTCTTCAGCTTAATGTGCTTGGACCTAACACATTTTTTTTATCACATTACTTCACTTCCCCTAAATTCTGCTTTAGAAGCATGAAAAATTGAGTCTTAGCAAAAAGTTTACACTTTTAAAATTTTTGTCTTTATTTTTTCGCATTTTGGCACTTTGTTAAAGGATAATCAAAGCCCCTTCCGGTCTTAATATTTTTTTTTTTTTTTTGGAAGTTGAGCGCTTTTTTACTAATTTCATTCTTGGTTTTTTTGTTTTGCAACTTTTTCTAAGCTTTAATCTTTATTATTCATTTGTCTTTTGCAATGCCAACAAATATTTAAATTCATTTGCATACTTTCGGTCGCCCAATATTCTTGTACTTATTAAGAAAGCTCGAAAAGTTTAAATTTCCCAATTGTGCCGCGTCGGCGTCAAGTCGAAAAACACAATTTAGTTAAGTGCGTTTCGCTTTGACCGCAACTTTTCATCAAACTTACATCTTCATTTATTACAACGACGCAAGAAACTCGACAAATTGTTTTTGTTTTCGAATTTAGCAACAAATACTCAAGCACACAGCCACAAACACAGACAGATACATTGAGAATTTAGAATTTATTAGCAACATTTTAGTTTAGTCAACAGAAAAGTTTAATCAACTGAACAGTTGCCGACTTTTAGGCGCAGCATGTTTGTGGTAAATTTATACATGCATTTTCATTATATTTTTTGGTTTGTTATTTGTGTCATTTAACGCTTTCAGACAAGACCGCACAATGCATGCATATTGTTGAATAAAACCACAAATGAAAAAGCAGAATGAATAAAATGAAATTGCTCATTTATGTTGAACAAAGCTGAGCAATGCTAACAAGTCGACACATATGAACATGTAAAAATAGGCGCGATTATGGTTTCATATACACAACCACACACACGCACACGCACACAGCCTAACACATCAATAGATAGAAGCAACGAAGCCACAAATCACTAAAAGTACGCACACGACAGCTGCGTCTGCATATTAGACAAAGTGCCACAGCCAGAAAGTATGCAACGCATAAATAAACAATACAAATAGTTATAAATAAGTTTATTTTATTTTCGTCTGCTGTCAGCGTACCATGTCAAGATTAAAAACAAAAAAAAAAAATCAACAACAACAAAATATCTCTAACAGAAAGTACGACGACCACAACAGCTGCTGATGAAGTAGTAAATTTTCTGCTTGTCTCGGACATTTACGCCTCCGTCTCTCATCAAACATACCCACACCTTAGCCGACACCGCGCCCCTTTCACCGCCTCTCTGTCTAGCATACCATAACGACGCCTTGCCATGTGCTCGCTCATCCGTTTTACTGTCAACGGTGATTATTTTGCATTAAGGTCGTAAACTTAAGCGTTTTATATATGCTCAAAGTTTAACCTCACAAAAAACCAACGAGCCACGAGTAAACGCTTCGCTCTGCATTGACCTTAAACAAATATTTGCTTACAAACAGTCAACGCATCAAAAAAAAAAAAAGCTTAAAAAGGAAATTGTTACCCAAAACACTCGGAACAAAAAATTGTTTTAAATCAAGTTAAGCTGCTTAAAATGCCCACTGTGTTGTCTTAGGATCCTGCAGACGGTAACTCAGTTGTGCCTTTAAAAACATTTTAAAGCGTATTTGCTGCTCTACTTAAACACTTTTGCACACCTTAGCCAAAAATACACGTTGGCTTATTTACCTTGAGTATGTAAGTGACTTTTATTTCAAGCATTTTTTCCTTTAGTTTCAAGCTTTCAATTAACTTTCTTAATGAACATTTTTTCAACAATCCTTTCCTTCATTCTTCAAAGCAAAGACTTTAAATTTTGTACCATTAGTCATGTTAAGCTACTGAAAGGCCTCATCATATTTAAAAAAGAATTTACCTTTGGAAACCTTTTTTTTTACGTTTCTTTCGAATTTTAAAATCTGTTGTTCTTTACAATTTTATTATTCTCTTTCTTTATCTTTATCTTTTCTTTTCAATCAAATATGAGAGTGTCTTACCATACTTTTATTTGAGATTTTTTAGACGCCAATTAATATCTCCAGTGGTAAGTTTGATATTCTTTATGTTGTTCAAAGTTTTCTGAAAAATTTCTCCCAAAAAAAAAAAAATTGTTAATCAACTTTCTCACAGAAAAGAAATTTACAAAAATTTACAAAAATAATCTTAATCATAAAACTCTGTATAAAATATTTAATTTAACGTTACAACACTTGAGACTGCCAAGTCTCAAAATAAATACAGGGTCCCTTGTATATGTAAGTCAAGATGTACTACTGTTATAGTCGAATATAGTCAACAGAATCTTGTGCAATGAAACTTTTGTATAGAGATCATTAAATTTTTTATTGTAAGAGAGTCAAAATGCTTTGTAATTGAAGTTTTTGCCCATGTTTCCCTGCTTTGTTTTCGTTTTTTTACCTTTATCCTTACAATAACATGAATATCTATGTAGATATAAAACATCATACCCCAAGGTATACATTTCTCTTTTAAAAACGTGTGCCGAGTAACCGAGCCTTGTTGATTTGGCCAACATAAGCACAAATTTGAAAGCAGATAACATAGTCGCCCATTATAAAACGAGTACCTTTGATGGCAATCTTGAGCAGAGCAAATTAAAAGTCCTTAACAAACATCACTTTCATGCATGACACACGTGTCAATTTAAATGTGACACGTGCAACAATCTGCCTGCCTCCCTGTCTTCTTTTTTGCCATGACAATTGAAATTAATTTGAATTTGAATTTGCACAAAAGAGATTGTAACCGAAAACCCAACAATGATCATAATAAATTTGTATCTCACTTGATGCTTTAATAAGCCACACATACACACACACATGTGGAAGCAAATAACAAACAAATCAGCATTTGTCAGCGAAACCTTTTGACAACGTTGCCCATTGTCTTGCTTTACGACAGTTGACTGTCAACGCGAATGCCGCAAAAACGGCACATAAAATTATTACGCACGAATAAAATCATGAATAAGAGCATAAAAAATGCGACACAACATTTAAGCAAACATTTGCACACATAAACAAATCAAAAAAAAAAAAAAAAGAAGCAAAATTGCAAAATGAAGATAAAAATAATATAAGCAAAGACAAAAACCAAAACCAAAGCAAACAAAACGCACTAAAATAAAAGGCTAATGTTGATAACATATGCGCAAATGTCCCGAACCGACAGCTTAAGCATTAAAAGGCTTTGCCGTTGCTCTGTTGCTTATTAAAAAACCAACATGAGCTGAAAAAAAAAAAAACAAAAATTATATAAAATACAATAATATTTATGGCATTTATTTTAATGCCACTTGTCAACGCAAAACCAGAAGTGCAGAAGCAACGCATGTGAAATGAAATGAAAAGAAATAGACAACAACAACAGCAGCCACAGCCACAATGCTGACAAAAGACGAACAAATGAGTAAAGTAAGAAGAAGAAGCATCAGCAAATGCGACAGCTATATAAATTCTCATACACATAAACCTACTTAGCATTATCTGCCTTTTTTACAACATAAACTGTCAGTATAATGAATGAAATGAAATGAGCGCGAGCGTGTGCCTTCTGCATTACGCATACGCAGTGTTGGCGCGCAGCAACCAAGCAATGAGTCAAGAGACAAAAAAAAAAGATAAAAAAGAGAAAAACGAGCGCGTGTTTTTGTATGAGTGCATATATGAGCATGTGTGTATGTGTGTGTGTGTGTGTGTGCAGACACTGCTCATTGCTTGTTATACTTAATTTGTCATAAAAATAAAGTGCACATTTAGGCGTCGTTGTCGTTGTCGTTGTCGTTCTTGTTGTCGCTTGGCAGCAACAGCGAACAAAGTTGAAACGGCTTCAAAGTGTAAGAAGCCAACAACAAAAATGAGGAGAAGAAGAAGCAGAAGCCGAAGCAGTCACAGAAGATGAAGATCGACAATGTCGCTGACAGCATCAACGCTTGAAGCTTTTATGTCGCACCGTTATTAACTGCAGGTATTCTATTACACGCACACAGACAAACACACACTCAGTTGCTCACACAGTAGCACAGCAACATGTGCGTGCATGTGTGTGTGCGCATGATTATTTTTCTTTTTTTGTTTTTTAGTGAGTTTTATTTGATTTTATTACTAGTGACTTTGCTGGCGCGCACTTATGTGTCATAAAAAGTCTAATATGCTTAACATACATAAATAGTTCACACACACACACACACATACACGCAGACACATCACATGAGTTTATATTTCAAACTAAATGGCTAACAAAATCTGCTTATGTCGTGTCAGTTTTTATGACATTTATACGTTTATTTGCTACTAGTTATACTCACACACACACATACTCACACTTCCGGTTGGGCGCGCAACAAAACTTTATTTAATCTTGACGCTTAATGTTTCTTATTGTTGGAATTTTAAAGTTTTGTTAGTTGTTAGTTTTCAATGCATGCTTAATTATTGATAAAAAGACAGAAAAAACAAAAAAAAAAAAATAAGTTGAGGCAGTCATGTCATTGTCATTGTTAGACATATTTGCTCGAACGCGTCATGGCTTAATTAGCCCATAAGAAAAGCTAATTAAAATTTTTTTCACACAACACAACAAAAAATAAAAAACATTGCATAGCTTGGCATACATTAACTCATATTATTGTAATAAGACAAGAGCGTTGGAAACGATGACAGACACGTCGAGCAGCGTTGACAGCCTTGGCGAGGAGCAAGTTGCTTTTAATACAACGGCACCTTTAAGCGACTTCCCACACATACATACAAACATATTAACATTAATGCCTTTAAAGGGACCCAAGTGGATGCTGTATGCGTTAAGCGTCACGCATTAGCACATGTCAGCTAGAAGTATTAAAACTCACACGCGAACACAAACTCACACACACATACATGTATACAAATATGTGTTAATGATAAATATTTTAAGTGCCTAAGCATTTGCTTAACTTTTCGTTGAAAATAATTTATGCGTGAGTTAGCGTTGAGCATCGAAAGCGGAATATTTATTTATGTGTAACAACAAATATATAAATTACAAGAAAGGGAGCTTTTTTTCGGCTTTGACGAATCTTATATACTCTTGCATTTTCGCAAGAAAATCTTTCTTAAAGTTTTTACTACAAAAAACATATAAGTTTGTAAAGATGAAAGGGAGAAGCCACGTCCCTTTTTCAATTACGTCTGCTTATAGAGAAATCTCATTTTCTAGACTCTTACTTATGCACGATCCTATGATACTTTGATATATAGTCAGGCCTTAAAAAAAATACTAATTGTAAAATTTCGTCTTTTTATATTCAAGAACAAAAAAATGTTTCTCACTATAACCTTATTTTTGATCGAGCTATATTCTATAGAACAATGCCTGGACACTTCTGTAAACTTCATGTTAAAGTCAATATATTATTTTTGATTGAGATTATAAAAAATTCGTAAAATCACAACAACAAAATGCAAAAGAAATTATGAATTGAATTTATAAATCGTATAAGGATTAAAATTATTAGTAGATTAATGCTCAAAGCAACTTTGTTTGATTGTTGCTCTTCATTAGTGAGTATCTCCCTTTTTCATTTTCTCGAACATGAACGATGCTCAACGCTATAGCTTTCTGCATGTCAAAGCCACACACACACACACACAAACACAATGCGTGTTAATTTCGACTTAGTCGAACTGCCTTCAATGACAATGCATGGCGAAGTTGGTGTGAGAGATCTATTTTCATTAGGCGACAAATGAACGGCAGTAAGAAGAGGAGAAAAACTTTGAGCTGATCTGGTGTGAATTGCCGCACATAGTAAATGTATGCCTATTGGCAATAAAAGCCAAACACGTGAGACACATGCATATGAGCTTTAAAGCATTTTAATGGACTTGCAAGGCAACGACAACATGAGCAACAACAAACAACGACAACGACAACAGACTAAGTCATCTAGTCAAAGTCTTTTATCATAATGCCAGCAGACACGCTTCACCGTGCATGTATGCATGTGTATGAGCATGTGTGTGTGTGTGTGTGTGTGTGGGAGTATGAGTTTTGTAGACAAAAGTGCGGCGTGTAACGCTTGGGAAAAAGTGAAGTAAATGATAAGTAGGAAGCTGAAGCACGCATTACATGTGCCATAAATTTTGCTTTTGTTTTTGTATTAAATTAGCGTTGAAATGAGAAACAACAAAGTTCTGCCGCCGAAGCAACTTTCATGCGTGCCGAATGGAATTTTGTTGGCTTGAATAAAACTGAGGACTTTATTATATAATTTAATCACAACGACAAAAATTCAATAGCTTAACATTATTTGAAGAATTTCAAGCGCACATTATTTACATAATATTGCAACAAAAAAAAATAAAAAAGCTTACTAAAAATTACAATAAAGATATCAATAAAATGTGCTGAAAAATTGCACGTCTAAAATTTCCTATTTTACAAACGCAAACTATTTAAAGTTTGATCTCTGTTGTTAACTTGGCTATTAGTGACTGCCGAACTCATGGCGTATACTTAACACACATATTACGTATACGCAGCGTTGTCGCACGAAATTTTTGTCGAAAATGCGACAAAATAATGAGTTTGAAATTGAAATTCCCGCCTTTGTTGCTTTTCTCGGCTCATGCTCTGCAGTAAAGTCAATGCTTTTTGTATTTTGTTTTAATTTTGAAGCGAAAACTTTTACTTTCGGCGGAGAACTTTTAATGATTTTCTTTTGCTAAGACATAAACTTAATTATTTTATGTATAAATTACGCGTTCAAATTAAAGTCGGGCAACAAAAATTGTACAAAAACAACAAAAAGTTGCTTATTTAAGTTTGCTGAGTAACTTTAATCGTACCGGCAATCAAACTCAAGCCAACAACAGCAACAAATGCACGGTTTAAGCTTTGGCTACTTGGCGTCTTAATTTCCGCAAAACTTACTTGACATCAAGTAATGCCAAATTTGAGCTTAAATGTTGCAAAGCAATCTTATCAATGCGTCGGGCTGGCAAAAAGTTACCAATGTGTTGACAATATAAGCCAAGTAGGCTTGCCACAGTCTCAGGCGTCCATGCAATATGGGAAATTTTGCTACTATTTGTGGCAAAAATTAATGATCCGATTTTTTTTTTTTCAAATAAGTTAACCATAATTTTCATTATCGCAGTTCATATTCATATTTCTGATATACAAAAATACACGATTTTTGATTTTACTTTTTTATCAAAACAATTCTCACGCCTAAGTGGCGCCATCTACATACAATTTCAAGTGGATTGTTTGGTTTGAAGATCGATTACTGGAGAGGTATCCTTTTTGATGAAATTTCTGGTATGCTACATTAATTATCGATGTATTTACAACTTGTTAACTTAGTAATAAGACTCCATTAAAAAACAACTTAAAAAAAATATAGATTTTGCCAGAAAAAATAGGGAAATTTCCCATTGTGCGGTGTGCGTTCATGCTGTTAAAATATTTTACTTTCATTTCCGTTGCTCATTAGCCAAATGGTCGGAAGCAAGTAAGCAGCCAAGCAGGCATAGAATCGAGGGAAAATAAGACAAACAAAATAAACAAAACAACAGCAACAAAAACAACATTAGTGCAAATTGTGTTTGGCGCCAAGTTGTCTAAGATATTGATTGGCGTCATGCCTTGACGCGTATTTGTTGGCATTTTGTTTTTGTACATACAAAGGTCATGCTGGCTGGTGGCGTAACAGGTGTGTTATCACACCAAATAAATGTCAACCGGAAATGGCGACAAGTATGTATCAGCGCAGCAGTCGTGACTTTGCCTCTTCTTTGCCATCAAGTGAATTTGTCGCCATTTGTCGTCTGCCGTTTGGCTTAAGCTTCGTGTGCGTGCTGATTTTGTCATGTGATTTAATTAAAAGCGCAAATTTATGCAAATCAACACGTGTAAGTAATCTGCTTTTGTGAAATATGATATGGCCAACATGTGTAAACATTATTAGTTGTCATTGTGTGAGTAACACAGAAAATGCCAATTGACGAGACAACAAAAACAAACTTAAGAAGCCGAAGAAGCTTCATTAAGCAGTCAACAAAAATGTATATTTTGAAATCAAGCAAGGCAAAAATTTGAATGTAACCAAAAACAAAAAATGGCGACCCGAATTAAAATCCGAAACTTGTGTCAAGCTGCAACAATAAAGAAGGCTCAGAAAAAAAGGCAAAAAATCAAAAAGACAAATCAGAAAGGTTTCTTTCTTCTTTGTTTCTCTGCTTGCATCCTCCTTACTCCTCTTCTTTATCACTGCTACTCAGCCTTACACTTATTTAGGCCCACAATGTACTAAAAATAATAAGCACTTCTGCTTCCTTGCACATTTCTGCGGCTTTGCTTTTGACGCTATGCGACAACAACAACGGCACTTTCATCAGCAACGTTGTCGTCAAGGAAAACGGAAGTGCGTTCAAGAACAAGCAACCGACTTCCGCACAAGGACAACAACAACCGTACTAGTTATGCCTGCAATGAAAAATGGCCAAATTAGTGAAGAAGAGCATCATGAATTTTCATTAAAAATTTAATGCGGCACAAAGGCAAATGGAAAACCTCAACGCTGCCGAAAATAAGCACTGACAGCACTGAGAAAATAAGTGTTGGCAATTTACTAAAGTCTTACACGTAGCATATTAGACGGGAGAGAAGCTATTAACATGATTCGTGAATGAAAAATGTGCACAACTTTATCAACTTTGCTGTTCAATTGCCAAACAAAGTTGAGTACATTTGCCAAAACCCAAAAATTTTCTTGCAGTGCACTTGAATGCGGCAACGTTGACCTTCATTTTTTGCATATTTATTATTAAATTTAAAGCGTTGCTTTGTATGAGCATGTGGCCTTAAAACGCGTATACGCAAAGTTGGCAGCTGTGCCAAATTAAAGGCAGCAATGATGGTCTCAGCAACTGCCTGACTGTCTGCAAGTAACTGCCTTCAGCTGCCACTACTTGACAGGCAAAAAAAAAAGTAAATTCAAATGACAAAACACTTGAGCGAGCGTGAAAATGCGCAGGCATGCTGGCAGCCATAGACGACGTAGGCATTTTATGAATAATTGAATTATTGTTGGGCATAAATTTTACACTGATTTTCTAAATTCAAATAATAATGCCGAAAATTATGACAAATTTGTAAGACAAATTTTGCAGCAAATTCTTGATTGCTTGTGGCGAACGTTGTGTCCTTGTTGTTGTCTCCGCTGATGCTTCAGCGCAGGTACGTGATTTGTTTTATGTGTCGTTGACTTGAACTTAACTTTTTGCACATCACGGTCGTGCCTAATCACTCAAACTCGGCACGATTGCCAATCAAAGCAAGCAGGCGTTAATCAGCTTAAAGCAAATCAATCAATTGTTTTCTTTCTTTTTTTTTTGACAAAAAATATCTTTTACAAACTTTTATTAATGCGTCTAAACGCTGGCCAAACAATGCTTAACGAAAGTTTGTGATTGTGGGCAAAAAGTTGCAACTATGGCGGAAGTTAATCTTTTGTAAGCTCACGTAAAACGACAAACAAAGCATGGCCACAAACGTCAAAGTAAAAAACGAAAAAAAAAACAATCAAAATCAACCAAAAACTTTAACACAAAAGTAGCAGAATTAGCCGCAGCAGCAGCAGCAACAGCATGAAGGAGCTTGAAAGTTGTGCGAAAGTTATCAAGTTAAGTTAAGCTGTCAAGCAGCTGAGTATGTGAGTTTCTTTTTGTCTAATTTTACGCGCATTAAAGTTCAGAAATTCTTTTGAAAACTAACTTGTATTAAATTTCACTGCAGCGCACAGAAGTATGCAACACTATTTTTTTATATAAAGTTTTTTTTTTTTTTTTTTTATCTTTATTATTCTTAAGATATACGAGGTTATTAGTGTTCCTCTTTATACTCTTATTATCTGTTAATTCAGCCCAAAAGGGCGCGCCGGCTAGCTGATAGTCTAGCTTTATCATATAAAGTTTGCTCTTAAATGTTGTTAGCGAAATCTTTATCATTTTTAACTTCTCAATTAAGTAGACTTAAGAAGGTTTTGCACTTTTGATTGCACATCAATCATGTGTCATTAAAAGCGCTTCACGGCAAAGTGTCAACAGCACAATTAAATACACGCTTGGCAATGATGTTGATGATAATGATGATGATGATGATGCGCTAGCAATAACAAGTGCACAATAAACATTTGCACACAGTTCAAGGAACTCTCATAGTCTGGCTAAAAGTACAATTGCCTCGCGCACAATTGACATCTGACCCACGTCGCTGTAACCACCATGCCACACATGCATCCAAACAACGTTAGCAGCAACAAAAACAATTGTCTACACAACAGTTGTTCGCATTCGCGTTGAAAATAATTTCAAGTGCCTTCTTTGCCACCCATGATGCTTTTTTGTTTTAAGTGCCTATCAAATGCTATCGGGGTGCCTTTGAGTTGGTTATCCTACTTAGCGGACGTCGACAGCACTTTGCCACATTAAAGTTTGTGTTGTTGTTGTAGAATTTGTTTAAGCGTTTTGCTTTAATTGACGCTGCGACGACGTTTCTTATTTATTGTTCTTATTTTAAGCATTATTTGTGTGTGTGTGTGTGTGTATCTGTGTGCCACAAGCCCCTGTTTTTTGTGTTAAAGTAAAACAACTTTTAAGCATTTTATTTTGTGGTTTGTTAGCAAAAAGTCAACAACACAAAAAGAGATAACAAAGAATCTTTATTTGTTTTTGTTTTGTACTTCCGTAATTAATTTCAATTGTTTGGTTAACCTTTTTTAAAAGCCGATTAGGCTAGTTTAGTATGAGAAAACTTTTTTGAACTTTGAGTTTGCTGGTTTGCATTTTGTTGACCAACACAAAAAGACAGCGCATCACCCAAGGTCATCAAGGTCGAACTCAGCGCGCCTCATACATGTGTACTTACTTAAACCATACCTCGGTTACTTAGCAGCAATTAGGCCAAGCACTGAACACAGCTATTTCTGCTGCAGCTGATGCTTGTGGCATGATGAGTTGTTGACCAACAAAAAGTTACGCTCATTGCAAAAACTGATAAAAATGTTTGCAGACAAGCGCAGACTTGACATCTCACTTGCTTACAACAAAAGGCGTCACACTCGTTGCCATTACTCATGCCACAAAAAAACTAGAAGAAATAAATCTCTATTTCGCTGTCACCAACAGACTCGACAAGTTTATCAACGAAAAAAAGAGAAGAGAAAAGAAAAGTCCAAAACCAAAAGTGACAAGTTTAACAAGACCGCTTGGCAAAAACCACAAGCTCTAACCGAAAAACTCAGTGCAGCATTTGCTGACCGCAAATGATTCTACGAAATTTAGCCAAATCTGTTTGCGATAATTTGTTACAAAATACTATGAAAATTATAAACAAAAAAAAACTAAATAAAATTTAAACGAAGTAAAAGTTTCTCTTGTCGATCAGCAAATAGGACAACTTGTGCATTTTAATTAAATTCAATTTATAAGATTTTTTATTTGGCAGAAAGAGAGTTTTATAAAATGGAACTCTTGCAACTTTCTTTCTTTAACATTTATAATTATACAAACTGATTTCATAGTTCGCCATAAAGTGTAATAAAGAATATCAAATTATTTCAAAGATTTCCGCCAGCAAAGAGAAGTGTTAATTTTCTTACCAAGTCGTCTTTTTAAACTTTCATGAGAATTTTTTTCTTCTAAGGTGCATTCAACAAAAAAAAATGCTTGGTAAAGTAATTTTACTCTACGCTTTGCACAATTCTCATTAAGTTCGACTTTGCTCATTTAATATTTATTTATTTTTTTGTTTCGTTCATCATTAATAAGCCAATTAAGTTTTCTTTGGCAAATAATTGCGAAGAGCATAAAATTCTATCTGAAGGACAAATACAATTAAAATGCCAGCGCATGCATGACTACGCAAAAAAGTATGCTACACTAAATTTACACACATTTGCTGATAAAAAACAACGTAAAACTAAAGACAAATGGAAATGAAATTGTTTGAGCGGAAGTTCGTAATTTTTATTGTTAAATAAATCCAATTGAATTTTAATTAAAAACGAATTTATTTTTTGCAATTCCAATTAAATATTTTAACTCAGCAAAAAAGCTGGAGTCGACAACGAATATACTTATATTGACATAATGATAAATCAATTCAATTTAAAAATTGAAATGTTTAAAAATTAAAAAGCTGTCAACATGTCAAAAGCAAATACACTCGGGACAAAATGCCGAAACTCAAACAAAATTCACTTAACACACAAAATGAATGCTACAGAAATACTTTTGCCAACAATAATTCCAGACACAAAAAGTAAATATAAAAAAATGAAAATGAAAGCCACAAAAATACGAAAAAATATTGAACTAAAAATGGTAACAAAAAAATGTAATAATAATAATCACAAAGGAATTTAAGCGTTGAGTAAACTAAAGCGTGCAAACTGAACTATTGACATTGAACGACCTTTACGAAATTATAGAATCAATAATTAAATAGATGTTGGCAAAGTACGCGCAAAAATGTGAAAAACATTAATAACACAAAAAAAAAAATAAGAATAGAAAACAAAATTCGTCTCACAATAATGAAAAAAGTGAAAATGATATTGAGGTCGATTGGAAACTTTTCGATACCCTACAATAGTGCAATTAGTTAAATGGCACATAAAAAATGAGCAATTTAAAAACAAATTTTAATTTATAAACAAATTTTAGATCTTTAATAAAAATACTTTATTCATATGCTTTGTTCTCTAATTGAGCGCAATTCACTAAAGCAGAACAATTGGCAATACTGTGTATGGCCTTCACCTTAAAAACGGTTCAGAAGTATACCGTTAGGTAAGCCAAGTGAAAACAAAACCTACAACAACAACTATTGCCAACGTAAATAAAACGAGAAAGCGTGTTTTGTGTATCGTGAGCAAGTTGTCGTTCAAATTGCACTGGGAATACCTCAACGTGTAAAAGTTAGAAGCGTTGAGTAAGGAAGAGAAAAGAAGAATGAGGTTGAGAAGAAAAGTAAGAAAACTGGTCACGAGCAAATGTTGTGCAAAATTGCGTGTTAAACGGCAGAAAAGTCAAAATTCTTATGCTTAAATGACAAAAAGTCACACAAATAAACGTAAAAATTAAGACAAACACTTTGTCTTTGACACACACTCACAAACAGGCACACAAAGACGACAGGCACGACAAGTCTGTTAGTACTTGAGAGCGTATTTAATGAAGACATCGTCTCATAAAATTCAAGCTTTGGCTTGGTGGCGTGTCCTCATGCACTTTTGTAAAATTAATTAAGGTCACAATTATTGTTAATTCAGTTAAACGCTGCGTGAGCGCATTTCATTCATAATTTCTTATTTTTATTGTACTTTCTGTTGTTGTCACTGTTTTGAGGGTAGCAACACTCAGAAGTCACAGTGAAAAGACCCAAAGACGCCAAGCGTTAAAGTCACTTTAATATGCTTTGTTAGCATTCGTCAGTCAATGTAACACAGTGAGCATTTAATGTCACTTTGAACAATGAAAGAGTGGCTGACAGTCTATAAACTCATGGAAAGAGTGTTATTATCAAAAACACCCTTCAAATGATTATGATGTTGATGCTTGGCGGCAAAAGCGATTTTCGATTTGATATGCTTGAATGGAATAAATTAAGACCACTAAAAATTAAACAAAACGTATAGAAACTGTTCTATAACTTACTGCTTTAGAATATGGACAGCTTAACATTAAAAAGTCCTATGTTTCATACTTCCACATGTAACATGCGTTAGACTAGCGTTGAAATTGAACTCATCGTGGCTCTGTGTAAGTCAATATAAATGCCGCTATGGCAAAGACTAGCTGTGACTTTAACTGATCGACTGATTTTTCCTTTTTTTATTTTTCTTAAAACAAAATGCATAAATTTTGTTTTTAAGTTTTTTTGTAAGTTTTTTATTGTTTTAGATGTTTTTTTTTTTTGTAGACTTCATACAAATATATATTAACATATATATATTTATAAATTTTTTTTTTTGTCAGACATTTCCACATTTATAAATGAAATATTGCACAAACATCATATTTGAGTTAATTGAAAAAGACACATTAATGTTGCACAAAATTTCATTTCATTTTCATTTACGATTTTCATATCATGTCAAATATAGTATTTTGATAAACTATATATACAAAAAAGGAACAATTTTTTGTGTGTGTTGATGTTGGTTTTTCATCTTTTACTAAATTAGACACTATAAATGTAAATCGATAATTTTTCATACACATTGCAGCACTTAAAAATTATATGAATAAATTTTATATAAAAAAATAAAAAAGAAGAAGACTTAAAAATTGTATTATAAATATTTTTTATCATTTTTTATCTTTTGTCGTGATGTTTCATACTACGGGCAGGAAAATAAAATGATAGCACTTTTATTTTGGCAATTTACATAACTATTTGATGTTCTATAGTTAAGAAAAAATTCTAACGTTTTTTTTTTGTTGGACAGTTTTTGTTGTAGTCGCTAATTTTAGGTCGAAAGTTGTTTTGGGGCCCCCACCCATGCATTCGTTGTTGTATTATTGTTGTTGTTGTTTTTTCGTTGTTTTATTTTGATTCGTTCGTTTACAAAATGGTGCGATGAGCTGTGAAATGAAAATTTCATACATTAATAATTATGACAGAAAATAATCTTTAACAAAATTTACACAAAATAAACATTGGACAATTGCAACAATGTACGCATGATTTTCTGATGCAATTGTATACGATATTCTTTTTGTTCTTGTATTTATATTTTACCAATCAAATGGGAATGTGTTACATACTACGGGGGAAACGTACAACTCTACGTGAATATACTAATATGTTGAGAAACAATTGCAATTTCTACGTGTAGTTACAGGCATGCTTGTCAAATTTTACACAAATTTCTACATGCTACTACTTAATTTACAGTTCTTACCAATTTTGTTTCTTGATTTTACATGTTAAGCATTTTTTTGCTCTTGTAAATGATGTAAAACTAATGATTAATCTATGTCAAAATAGATACGTTGTTATTAAATGTTTTTTTTTTTTTAAATTATTTTTTTGCGTTTAGTTTTTGACTTGTTCGATTTTGTTTTTAGATTAACTCCTCTTCTTCAGCTGCGTTGGGTTAAACGTAAAAAAAATAAACAAAAATGATGATAAATAACGAAAGTTAATTAATATTTAAACTATTTTGGAACTTTTTTTTTTTTGGAGATTTTAAAGCGCATCATTATTGGTGTAATTTCTGTCGTAAGATATGATAAGTGATGGGCATCATTATTACTTCGAAAACAATATGTTCGAATGGCTAAGTTCACAATTGAATTCGAATTTAAAAAATTATTTATTCGAATATATTCAATTTCATTCGAACTTTTAACAACTTAAATTAATCCAATTTACTATATTAATAACATAAATATTTTTCGAACATTTAATATTTCCCATAAAATTTTTTATTCGAACATAAAAATTATTTTTCGAATTTATATATTTCAGTAAAATAATTGATTCATTTAAGAACAGTAAGAATTTTAATTCAAATTAAAAATTTCCGGTAATGTGGAAAATTGAAATATTGAATAAAATTTCTTATTCGAACCTTAGAATTTTCAAGCGAAAATCAAATTTTACATTGAGAAGAAATATTTACAAATTGAGCCCAAAACGTTCACATTTGTGTTTGTCTCGTATGTGTGGATGGATTGATATGTATTAAGGCATCTTTATTTACATATTTAAATAGATTTGTTTTTGTTTTTGTAAGCTGAAATCAGACGTTGCTTGCCTTGTCTTATGTACAATATACTCGTATCACAATGTGTGCCAGGAATTTTCAATTTAATAAAGGGTTTATTTGAGTGTGAGAATAGAGATAATCAAAGAAATAACTTACGTGTCAATGGCCTGGCTGGGTGTCTCGACCACAAATAACGATTCTTCACCGGCGACAAGAATGAATCACGTGCGAGTGGGCTCGAGGCTCTGGGCACCGAGGTAGCGCGGAAGGGGATCAAATCATCGACATCCCACCAGAAAGGATCACGTACAATAGACGAGACTGGCAAGAGGGGTGATGGGTTCAACAGATCCCTGAAGCGATTCCTTGGATGGAAGATTGGAAGTCCTTTTTGTTGGTATTGATGGTGTTGTAGTCAAGTGTGTCGGTGTTGTGTATAAGCGCCAATTTCGAATTGTCGTTTGTTTGGTTGAGTTGGTGGGTTGGTGGGTTGGCGAATTGTGCGTGTGCGTGTGTAGGGTATTTTTATTTAATTAGATATTTTTGTTTAGACAAAGAATTTTTTTTTTTACGAATTTTTAAACTAAAAAAAAATAATTAAACGAAAAAACAAGAAAGAGAATATTTAACGCTTTAAACATTTGATATTTTCCATGCGTTTTGCGTATTTCAATGTGGAAAAAATACCAAGTGTGGGTGGCGCAACATAGGGTGTAGTTTGGACGACCAACGGTGTCATTTGGGTGTGGAGTTTTCGACACGGAAAAGAAGGAAACGGAAAAGCTTGAAACGAGAATTTCATTTTTGTTTGTTTGCCAATTGAAGATTTCTCGTTTCAAAAGCATAAAAGGAAAGTTTTTTTTTCGCAAGCAGCAAAAAGAGGAAGCAAAGAATTTTTTCATAAAGTCTTTCAATTAGTCACTGGGCGTCGTAAAGTCATTGAAACATTGAAATAGATTTCGGTTTCTTTTTTTTTTTTTTACTTTTGACTAACTGATGCTGTTGGCTTGTCGCGTATAACATTTCGCTTAGAAGGTTTTGAAGCCAATGTTACCTATGTTTGTGAGGCTGTGGCACAACATCAATTTTGAAAAGGCAAACTAAATTATTTACGTCTAAACATTTAAAGGTAACCAACACAAATTTAGCGTAAATTAGATGAAAAAAAAAGGAATTTTCATTTTACCATCAGCATCATAGGCGACTTCAGTGGGACGTGGTCCCCAACGACCAGCTTTGACGGGAGTGGGACTGGGCGAGCCGGCACGCTCAAAACCGCTTGGTCTCGCGGCCTGAGCGGCTGGTGCGGCCAGTTCAGCCTCGGGCGACTTACTTTCAAAGAGTTCATCCAACGGTTCCAACGAGCTGGCACGGAACAACGGCCTCGTGAATGGCGCCAAACTGGTGGCACGATCGAACACGGATGGGCCGCGTGGCACGCTGCCTTCGCGATTCCAGTAGCTTGGTGGTGGCACATAGGGCTCACTGCCGGCACGGGTGTAGCGGCTTGGACGCACTGGCGAAGCCGAACGGCGTGCTGCAATTAAAAGTCGTACAACAAGAGAAGGAGACACGAACAAGAATACACAAATTAGCAAGTCAATTTAACTCAGCATTAAATACGTTGGCAACTCTGTGCCTATTTTGCTAACGGCTCAGGTGTACGTTCGAACGTCTCTCTAATTGTATTTGCATACTTTGTGGCGTGTTTAGAGTTTAATAGCGTTTTTTCTTACAGTTTTTGTGTGTGTGTATTTTCTTTATGGAAAAAATTCTACAAAATTCTAATAAAAAAAAATAAATTTTTATTTTTGGTAACAAACAATTCAAGAAACTCTTCTTTGAATAAATTTTAAATTAAAGCATTTATTCGAAATTCAAACAAAATGGCATACAATTTAAATGGCGCATCGCTCATAATACAAGTCAACTTTCTAAGAATTCACTTGTAACTCAAGGCTACCTTAAAAAATGCTGTTCTTGATGTTGGTGACGCTTGAATAAAATTATGACCTACTTTAGGAGCTTGTCAAACTGTCACAGTTTGGTTGATGGTTTTGCGCTCTTTTAACTTGTTTTTTTTTATGAATGTTTAAGCATTTAGCTTCATTTTTGCATAACACAAAAAAGCAAATCTATGTTTTGTTCCAGAGGAATGGAGTAAAGAGAAAGAAGATGTATTAACACGAATGCGTGCCAGGTGACTGAAAAGGGAACACTTGAATAAGCTTTTAAAGCAAAATATGTATGCATATTTTTCCCAACAACCGAAGGTCGTTTAAACTTTATTTGTCGACTAAGCTGACATGTTTTTTAATACTAAATAAAATCATAGCAAATGCAAACGTCAAACAGCACACAAAGCACTAAACAAGCCACCGGTAAAGCAACTGCGATGTCTTCTATATATTTTTTTTTTTGACCGGCACAATTACTTACCAACCCAAAATCAAAAAATATTTCATACTCAAACGCACAAAAAATATAAACCTGCGAAGTCTGTTTTACGTCTCGGTAAATTAACTAATTTCGACACTTTACAAAAACATAGAATACATAGAATGTGCATAAAATAACAAATACTGTGGGCACGTTACAAAAAAAAAATGAATAAAAGAAATTGGAAATTTTTATGGTATTTTCAATAACAAATGTGAAAATTCAATAGTTTTGCTGCACCGATTTGAATACTTTAAACATTTATAAAGGAAAACATCGAATTTACAAAAATTTTTGACAATTATTTAAGTATATGAAATACATTTGTGGTTCAAATAAGTTTTCTTAATATTTCGTTAAATATTTCATTATCTTTGTTAATTTTTAGTCATTTTATAGTTTGGGCAAGTATTTACAGGCGCCGCACAGTGTACAATTATGAATTTCTATGTTTTTAGTAATGAGGGAATATTTTCATATTGAAAATAAATACATAGAAAGAGAGTCACAACTTTGGGGTAAACAAACGAAACGATTATAACAAAAATTAAATACAGAAAAAATGAAAATTATAAATTAATAAAAACATAAATGACAAAATAGAAATGATAAACAAACAAAAAGCAAAAAAAAAAAAATAAAAATTAATAGTACATATAGTTATATAAAAAATCAACCCGATCAATGTTTAACGCAATGAAAGGCTTTCAAAAGTCAAGATGAAAGAGAAACACTTTTGGTTTAAATATTTGAAATTGTTTATTAAAAAAATTTGTTTTGTTGTTGTTGTGGATTTGTTGTTACTTAAGAAGGGAGTTGCGCAAAAAGTATTGCCGCTACTAAGTACTAAAAAAAAGTACAGCAAATTTTTTTAGTATTTGAAATTTTACACCTTTTTTTAAAGAGGCGCCAAAAAATGAAATGTTGGCGTAATGTATGCGATTCTTTACATCATTTTTTAATATTTTTTAATAGAAAAATTTTGGTTTTCTTCGCCAAATGTTCGATGATTTGAATTTTTTGTATTATACAGTTTACTTCGGTTTTTACAGCTGTTAAAATTATTAAGAGATTAGATTAAGTAGTAAAGATGACAACGATGATGATGAAGTTTTGATGAATTAAATCAATTCTTTTTTTCAGCAATGATTAAAAAGACGTTAATGTTTTTCTTTTGGTTGTTGTTTTTTATGTTTTTTTTTTTTTTTTTTGGTTTTTTTATTTAATGAATGAGTGTTCATTATAGTTTATGTTCTATAAAGTCTAAATTAAAATATAAGTTTATTTGTTTGTTTATTTTTAATGATTTTCTTTTGTTTAACTCTTTTTTAAAAATTAAGTAAAGCATTTTATCGTACAATGAAACATTTAACGAATTCTTCTCTGCTGTTGTCAGATTTTGTTTTGTTTGTTGTTGGTATTTTTTTTAAAGAATTTATTCTTGTTTGTTTTTACAGACAAATATAATAATTTTAACTAGAATAGCATACAATTATATAAATTACGATTTTTAACAATTTGTTTACTAGAAGCTAAGCAAAACAAGAGCATTAAAAACTCTCCAGAGTAATTTTCAAATTACTTTAAAACTTTATGTTTTTTTTTTTTTTTGCGTAAGCTCAGCGCTTCAGACCTTAATCGCTGTGGGATATATAAATTGTGCAAACAGTGAGAAAAATTATGCATGAATTTGTCTGCAAAATTGTTTTTTTTTTTTTTTGAATTTGAAAAAATTCTTCTTTTATATATTTTCTATTTAGTTTGTATGTGTGTTTTTTTTCGGATAATTGCTATTTTTCTGGATTGGTTTTTAGAGTGTAATAGTGCTGATGTTCGTGCTTACAATTTTGTAATTATAATTAATAAATATCAAAATCGTTGATTCGTTAAAATGAAAATTTTACTTTTGATGTTCGAATTTTACATGTCGTTGTTGTTGTTATTTTTTTATGTATTTTTTAATTTATCGAGTTTTTTTTTTTTGGTTTTTTTTTGTAGATTTTTTGTTGTATTTTGTCTTACACAAAAGTTTACAATTCCTTACCCTTGTTGAGCTCTTGGAGCAGCTTGTCCTCTGGCTCGTATTCCAAAGGTACAAGAGCGTTGGGTGCTAATGGCTTGTCCTTCAAGTAGAGGCCATAACGAGATGGGTATCTAAGGGAGCGACAACGAAATGTGAGATGTTAATTGATTTTAATGAAATGTTAATTAAAATGAAATTGAACAGTTTCGATACTATGAAGGTCTACAATCTTTTGCTAACTAAAAAAATGTGTGATTAAGCAAATGCTTACCTGCGTTCAATTTCTTGCATACGCTTCAAATGATCATTCCAGGCCTTCTCTGCATCGTAGTTGGCTGGAACTGTAAAAACATTTCAACAACATTAGATTTTTTCAAAATGACAAAATATATGCAACACAAAAACAACAAAAAGCAAACGAAAAGGACACAATAAAACATACAAAAATGATTCAATAGAATTTTGAATTTATATTGCTTACATTGTTTGGAAAGAAAAAGGCGTTGGTTACTTTAGCACAAGCTCGGCTCACATATCGTATGAGCAATATTAATATTCAAAGCATTTTGTGTACATACGTTTAAGATAATGCAAGCAGTGCAAAGTGGCATTAAATATATTTTAAAATAAATAATAAGAAGAAGAGAAATTGTCATTTAATAGCAGTTTGAAAATTAAGCTTAGATAGAAAAAAAAATGTCATGACTTGATGACAGGCTCTTAAATGAATATGGCAGCATGAGTTAAATGCATGAGTTTCACTACCGACTGTTGTGGACAAAAAAATGTGCACGCACATGATCAAAACAAACCGGGGAGGCGTGGGGCAGGACGATGGTTATTAACCTATTTATATAATTATATACCTTTTAATTAGTTTACTTGAGCTGAGTGCAGAATGGTGCCGCATTCTTCAACAAACACACACACACACACAAAGAAAAAAAATTTTAACAAACTGCGAAACATTTTTAAATACTCAAGTTTTATTCACTTAACGAAGAAGACAAATAAAAAATATAAAAAACAAAAATGAGAACAACTAACATACAGAATATATTATAGAACAACAGCAAAAATATACTAAAATAAACAAGTGCGCCATTTTGATTACGAAAATATTTGGCAACCCTTGTTTGTTGAGCAACCCTAAACATTGCCTGTAAGCTGCATACACGGCACGTTGTTTATTAAATCATCAACATAGAATTTATAACATTTATTTACGTTATAATTTTTATTTACGATGACATGTTTTTTTTTTATTTTATTTTTTATGTATATTCTGAAAGAGTTATGAAAAAAGAGAGAGAGAAAAAAAATTGGTTAGTCTCAAACACTGAAATCACGTTCACATAATAATGTGGCAGACCAATTACGGGGCGCGAGGAATTTGTAGGTCTCTAGGTCTATGTATGTGTCTGTGTTTGGAAGAAGGTGGCATAGCTGTAGGCGTATATGTTTTGTATTGGCAGTGAATGAAGATACTTCTTCATTTTATTGAGACATGTATAAAAATTCTTCATATGATTGGTCAACAAATGTGTCATGTTTTAAATTTTAAAAAATTTCTGAAACTCGAAAAAAAAGTCGTTCACAAGAGTTGTGCAAGTAATGAACAAAGTTCACCACAAGACCTAACGCACTGCCCATAAGCACAGTACGATAAAAGCGATCTTTTTATAGCACCAAAGTCAATATAGCAAAGTGCAAAAAATAGATTGTATTTATATACATATATTAAATTAACTACAAGACATAAATACGCACAACAATATAGAATGCGTTAACTTTTCTACATAGTTATTTGATCCCAAACCGAAAAATAGCAAACAAAAGTTTTTGCTTATTTTTTCATGCTTTTTGGTTTTTTTTTTTTTTTGTATAAAATTCATTAAACAAATAAAAGCGCTGCCAATAAGCTACCAAAAGCACAGAATACAGAATTATAAAAATAAATTTTTTTAAAAATTTTCACAAAAGCACAAAGCAAAAAAAAAATCAAAGAAAATTCAACGCGAAAAAAAAGTATCTCTTTAATTCAAAATCTCGAATGTGTTGCTTGAATATTTAGCTTTTGCTTTCCTGTATTTTTGTTCAATTTTTATGTTTTTTTTGCCAAGCAAAATAAGCCCGCATTGACGTAATTTCAGCGCTTTTCGATTTATTTATAAAATTATGAAATCATTGGCAGAAGCCAGAAGGCAACAAAAGGCGACGCGCACTTTTCAAGGTGCCACTGAGATACAAATACAAATACTACCGAAATATTAACGTAATGAAATTGTTGTTGTTGTTGATTTTTATTTATGCATGATTGAAATGCATTTCTGAGCAATGAACGAATGATTGAGTGCCTGATGACTCAATGATCGCAAAGAAAGTGAACAAAAAAAAAAAAAAATTAACAAATAAATAAATAAAAGAAAATGATAACTTAAATATAGAATTATTATTTGTACAAAAGCAGCTGCAATTAAGATTTGGTTATTGATAAAAAAAAAAGGCATTTGAAAATTTGCTTGTGTCGTCTTTTGGTTAGAGAATTTGCCTGAACTATTGTAAAAACAAATTGTACAAACAGCACTTACTTGTTCTGCTGTAATGATGATCATAGATGGCACGTGGCGAGTAACCGTAAGTGTCACGGCTCACGGGCAAGTATCTGTAGCCATGAGATTGCACACGCTCATTGGCAGTGGCGGGCTCATCATAGATGCTCCTGTATGTGGAGGGCGAGTCCAAGTATGAGCTATATGGGCGCGATACTCTGGGTGTCTCATGAGCACGGATATCCTCGGAGCCTGCAAATTAATACAAAATAAATAAATTAATTAAAAGGAAAACATAGTTTTCACAAAAATCATACATTCGATTTGACAATAATAAAGCGAAAATGAAAAAAAGAAAATGTATACGCATAAATACTTTAATATTTTGTACGATTTCTGCACTTCATTAGTTTTGTGCTATTTTAGCTATTTGGCATTTTGCCAATCATTTCAAACAAAACGATTTTCTTCATTCTTCATTTCTTTCAGTTTTTATTAGAATTTTTTCAATCTTGTTGTTGAATTCTTTTTTTTTTTTCTGTTTTTCTTGTTCTTGTGTGCTTTGCGCATGTTCACATTGTTCAAATTGCTTCTCGCCATGAAAATATTTTAAGACAAACGTTTATAGCACAGCTTTTCTCATCACATACAACAACATGAACATGTTGAGGAAATTTTACTTCGGTTGACACCTGCCAAAATGTTTTCACTATTTATGATTATGTTGAGTGGCTGTGCACGAGAAACAAGCTGAGCAACTGTTACTCAATAGCTTCCTTCTCTTGCTCTGCTCTATCACTCTTTCTCGTTTAGGTATGCTACATAGGTACAGTAATTAAAAAAGGAATGTTAAATAAGTTTGTTTTTTTGGTTTTTTGAATTAAAATCCAAAAAGGAACTTTGGTTACTATAAGATTGTTCAAAATTTCATGTTTAGTCTTAATTAATCACAAGCAATGATCTCTTCAGACCATATAAAACTCTTTTAAAAATTTATATTCCTTCTTTTCTATGAAAACAAATATCTTTATTTTTGAATTGTTAAACCAACATAGTATTTTAATCACTTCATTTTTATCTGAGACTTTTTAGTTCAAAATACAAAACCAAAGTCTTTTGCCTTTTCCTTATACGATATCATATTTTAATAATCTTTCTATTTATCATTTTACTTACCCTTCAGAGATCTGATGTAGGATTGCCAGAATTTCGCCTTCTTGCTGGGGCTTTCATTACGACCAATCATTTCCAAGTGGTTCTTGAACATTTTGATCGTTTGGTTTGTGTGTGTGTTGGCTTAAGATGTAGTTAAAACAAGCAAATAATCGTTGAACTCGTTCGCTGTAAACGGAAAATAATTTTTTGTCTTATTTTCAGATCAAATTCTTTTTTTTATTTCTTTGCTTTGCTTTCCAGCTTATCGAATGCTTAACAGACAAGTTGTATCTAAATAGTTTATTTGTAGAAAAGATTTGAGTTTTCGATGTGACAAACGCACGTTTGCTAAAATGTCATGCACAAGCGGATCGCGCGACTTGTTTAACGCAGCGCCACAACAAATGACGGCCAAAAAAATTTATATATTTTATTTCGATTAAGTGAGTTTCTTTTTATTTTTCTTCTTTTTTTTGCTTGTTCTAAAGTGCGTGTGTATTTCGAAAATAAACAGATAAAGTGTGCCACTTTTTATATATTCTTTTGGTTTTCTTTTTTTATGTTTTTAACCGAGACAAGAGTAGAACAGAGAATTGATGTAAATTTGTGTGAAAAATAAAATAGAAACAGTCGTTTGCTTCTTTACGAAATAAACAAATTTTCGGCACGACAAGATCAATCACTAAAAATACAGTTTATTTGTTTAAAAAAATTTCACACTTTTCAAAAACGCCACAAAGCATCAGTAGTACGTGCACGTTGCATACGCAGATAAGGTGACGTTTGTGGTTGGGTGAGGTGAGATGATGACATGAGGACTGTCTGTTGGTTCAGTGTAGATCAGCACAGATCACTCAAAAAAAAGTATGAAACTGGCAAACGGTCAGCATATATAGACATGCATGTGTGTGTTTCTATCTGTGTGTATGTATGTGAATGTGTATCTCAAAGATACATAGATACACAGCTACGCAAACGAAAATCGCAACGCGGCGTCAAAAGTATCTACAGCTAAATTTCGCGTTATTTTTAAATGTCCTTGGGTTGTATTCGTTTCTCTTTCCCAACGTCAGATTCTTTTGCTGCGGCTCGGTTGATTTATGATTTTCCATATTTAGGTGAGTTGTTTTCGATTATTTTTATAATATCATCTTTTTTTTGTGTTTTTTTTTTCTTTAATAGATTTAAATTTTTAATTTATGTATATTATTCATCGAATGTCTTTAAGAATCATTTTGAATTTGAGAAATTTTTCAAAATTATGCCTTCAACGTATCAAATGTCAGCGCATAATCATATCGCTTATATAATCAAATGTCAGTGCCATATTCATAACAAAATATTTTTTTTTTTTTTTATAAATTTCATTCATTCCAGACTGATTTCAAAACACTTTTTCAAAAACAAATTATTTTAGTAACATTTTTTTTTTTTTGTTATTAACTTCACTTTTATTGATTGACGCTTAAACCTTATGCAGTTAGTTTGCACAATCATTAAAATTGCTGATTATATTTTCTTATTTATATATATATATTTTTTTTTTGTTTGAATTCTTTATAAAAATTCCATTTGATTTTAAGATTTTTGTTTCTTACAATTTATTTATTCCTAAAAAATAGCGATCTATCCTCAACGAAGAATTTTTTCAAACTGCCAACAATTGAAATTTTGCCTCACCAATTTCATTCGTTTCGATCGAAATTCCTTTGTCGCGTAGGTAGCGCGCATATGTATGCGTGTATTCATGCAAATATGTATTTGTGAGTATCGGAAAAGCTCTTTGGCACTCAAGATCATATATTACACAAACACACTTACATAGTTCAGTAAGTTTATGTGAGTTTGCGGTTTTGAAGAAAGCTTTTTTCCCCACGAATATTCAATTTGTATTCTTTGTTTTTATGTATTCGCATATGAAAATCAGCTCCCACACATTTCACTAAAAACGGTGACGGAAATTTTCTTCTTACTTTTATTTTTATTTACTATTTCTATATATGAGAATTTATGTATATATTTTTGTTATTCAAATTCAAATTGTTCCCTTTTTTTGTTATTGTATTTTTGTGAGATAATTAGCTTATTTGAATGTTTACTTCCACAGGAAATTTGTTGTTGTATTTTTATTGTATTTTTGGTTATTTCTTGTAGGTTTTTGGTATTGTTGTTGTTTTGTTTTGCATCATAATTCATTGAGAAATACGTCAATGGTGTTCTTGTTTGTTTCAGTGAACTCTACCATACCTATAAGTAAGCAACATACACAAAATCGCTGTATACGAGTACTCAGTTTTGATTTGAGATTGAAATTACTTGACTTAAATATACGAAATATACTCTTAGCTAATGCGATCTTCATGCAAACAAAGCAATCACTTAAGCTTAGCATAAATTCATTTAAGATACTTTTTTTTAAGATGCATTCAAAAAGACTTTGTTCATTTTGCTAAAACGTAATAATTGAAAAATTACTATTGGCACAACACCATTAGAATCGATTTGAAGCGTGCCAGAAAGTAAGAGTCTTCAAATAGTTTGGCGCACTTTTGAAAAGTTTTCATTTTCGATTTCGTTTTTTATTTACGTTGATTGGCCAAACAATAAAAAAGAACATGTTGCCAGGTATTTCACAATTGTATTTTGGGTCACTTTCACTAATTTGAAATGCCAAAAACGCCACAAAGCCAACGAAACAAAAACAAAAGCCAAAGAAGCACAAAAACAAAATTCAAATCGATTAAGCTAAAAACAAAATGAAGCGCAAACAAAGCATTGCACTCTCAAAGTCAAGTTCAAGTTAAACAAAGAGAAAATTTCGCTGATGTAAACGAAGGGAAACATTTGCGTTGAATTAAATATAAACAAGCACTTCAAGATTTCGATAAATGCATTACCAAATTTGTTTATAACAACTGCAATTGCATCATGGCCCGAAACGTCAGCAAGCGAAAATCATGCGGGTGGGTAACACGTGTGCTTATTTAATAAACTGACTTTGAAAATATCAGCCAACTATCAACAAAATGACAGCCAAAAGACAGCAGTGAGCCAGGCAAATGTTTGAGGTCAAAGAATGTATAGAATGTTAAAGATAAAAGCTATAAAATTTGATACGATCACATGGCGTCGGTTGCGCTATAAATATGTATACAAAACATGTGCGTTACTTGAGAATGCGTCCTTCAGTCTAACACCCGTTCATTGTACGACCTTCGAGCGTTCATGTAAAATATAAATCACCATAGAAGACAATTTTTAAGGTTTTCTTATTATTAAATACTAAATAAGTTGTTCGAAGGACAAGAAAACTTGGAAAGTCACTTGAATTATAATTTTATCTGATTTCAGGAAATCTTTAACAATTGCTTGCACCTTTGTTTATTTTCAATGTTCTTGTAAGGAATTTAGCTTAGTTGCTCTAGAATGTTTACAACAAGTTAGACGTATCAAAACACATTAGCATACCACATGCCGTGCTCAATGTGTAAACAAATTTGCATATTTACTAGTACTAGTAGAAAATTATTCTATGTTATTCAAGAAAATTTGTCGGTATTTTATTAAAATAATAGCATGAAGCATTTGACCTTTATGTAAGAGATTCCAAAAGATTTCAAAATGCCTTTAAGTGAAGAAACGAGTAAACGAAAATAGTGCTGAAGTAGTTTAATATTACAGATACTTTTATAGAAGTAGTTTAAATATCTTTAATGCGGATTTCGTTTCATGATATTATCACTCAGTTTTGTTACATTATTTGTACTTCCTTAGAAGTGAAAGTGATTTGCTGATGGAACTTGAGCATCCTGACTTCAAAAAGTTGGTGGACATACAGACATGACTAGATCGACTTCTCTTTTGATGATGACTTCATTGGATCCGATGTGCCTTCTACTTCATGTTCTATCCATTATTACAAATCAAATATATCCTGTTTGCGTTCTTGATTGCCAAATTTTTTATTGTTTGATGTTAAATTTTAATTGTTTAATTACATTATTAAAAAATTCCCCTTTTTTGTTGCATTAATGACCAAAAAATACATGCTCTAAAAATTTTTTAAATATATACAAATGAAAAATAAAAAAATTAACTTTTAGATATGAAACGCAATTAAACAATATTACAGACACTTGATTATTAAGGTCAATGATAAAGACTTGAAAAATTAATTCAATTGAATGCAATTGCCGTGATTTATACACACACACACATACACTTACACGATGAATCACAAATGTAAAATTGTAGGCAGAAATGAGTATTTCTGAATTTTATCAAAATCAAATCAATGTCATCGAAAGTATGAATTTTTGCACACTTTTTTGTCACTGCACTTGGGATTGTATAAATATTTATATGAAATGAAATTGTACAAAATAAATATAATATTTTATTTATGTATTATTTTGATTTGTTGCAATTTTCAAAATTAATTTTGAATGTCAAACGAAAATAAAAGCACAAACAATGTCAGACTGACGCGTACATGAGCAACAACTAAATCAAATCAATCTGCAGTGAACTCAACTGAACTGAATGAATCTGTTTGAAGAATCTGCAAATCGTTCTTAAGTATAAAACGATGTTTGTTGATCAGCGCGAACATAACAAATTTGAGTCACTGAGACAAAAATAAGGCATTAATTGGCAGAATAACAAAAGACCAAAAACAAAAAACCATTGTTCATAATTCTTAAACAGAAAAATGTTTCATTTTGAGCGATATTTACTTATGAAAAATAAAAATGAATAAATCGAGCAGAAAGCTTTGCGCGCTTATTTACTCTTATCACATAACAACTTATGTATTTAACCTTAACATACAGCAACAACAAAAACAACAACATGCACACCAACACCTTCAGTTAAAAATAAAAATATCAAATAAATAGTTTCTTTTTCTTATTTTCATTTTTGTGTCTTCTTATATTTTTTTTTTTTTATGTTATATACGAAATCAACCACACGCAGATACATTTTTATCTTTAAAGCATGTCTAGTTCGCGATTTTGTTCGTTCTTTGGAACAACAAATGTATTTGATTGTTTATAAGCAGCATGCAAGAAATCAACGCTATATAATTGTACACAACAGTGTTGTTATTTGTTGTTGTATCTGATGGCTGGTGTATCTTTTCATGCGTGTTGAGCGAACGCCTGAAGCTTTCTTTGTACGGTAGCTGTAGCCTTCACACCAATCCTACGCATATGAACTTGAAAATTAATTGTATGAACATCATTATTACATACATACATATGAGTATGTACTTATATACATATACTCTTTTGCTTGTATGTACAATGAACATTATGCATTACAAATACAGAACAGTAAAGCTTATATTATACTGCATGTATGTGTGTGTGTGTTTTTTTTTTCTTCTTTATCGCATCGAAAACTGTTCCATAATTAATTTTTAATTAAATTTTGTTTGTGTATTTTCTGTGAATATGAAATTTTCGAAATATTTGTCAGTTGATGTTTTCGAGCTCATAAATATTTGAGTAAAATAAAGAAAGCAACAAAAATTTTGATTCATTGTACGTCAAAGTCATTACTCGTTTGAAGTTATTTGAAAAAATTTGGATGTTTTTTTGCTGAAGTGTTAATCATGCTTTAGCAGTATTTGAAGTGGCAAACTGTAGTTGTATCTAAGCATGTATTGAAAGTTAAACTTTCATCGAATGAAGTGCATAACAAATTGAATTTGATGTTGAGCCAAACATTGTGTTCGGCTCAGCTGTTAATTTCAACAATTGACCTTCAGTAAAACTTTATTGACAAATGCTCAAAAGTATATAACACTTTAAGCGACAAAGATTATCGTACCACACAAAATGCAAACGTCATTTAGAAGCATTTAGCAATTTGCCTTGTATTGCGATAAATTGGCGTTCATGTGCAGAAACAAAGCTTCTGCACAAAAATGCACAAAATGCATGCCAAGCAACAAACAAGCTGAACAAAACAATTCAAACTTTTGATTGATGCACAAACCAAATGAAAAGAAAGAAACATAAAACATGTGCCATAAAATCATGCATAAAGTCAAGTTAATGTCGATTTGCAATACTTTTTTTGCAAAAAAAAAAAAATACAACAAAAAAAGTATATTCATTATTTTAATGGCTTACGGCTCATGCAATTTGAGCAGAATTTTAAGGGCAAATATTTCAATTACTTTGCAGCTTCCTTCCTTTCGTTCGCACATGAGATCACCGCTGACGTCACATGCGCAAAAGTTTACATCCTGTTTATCGAATTCGATCTTATAAACAACGTAGAAATATTTTCCTAAATTTTCTTTTTCATTTTTTCGATTTTTTGCATTTTCCATTCATAAAGCAAACGAAGACGTAATTTCTGAAAATTGTTATGTCTGTGTTCGTGTTGATTTTCTAAGATTTTTTATGGACATTTGAAAACTTTTTTTTTTGTTAAGTTGATTTGGTTTGAACAACTGTTCTTGTCAAAGCAAATCGTTGGAAATGTCGCCGAAATTGAAAGTATAACAAATAATTGCTGTTTATTTTTATACTCTTGCAAGAGTATATTAACTTTGTCGTGAAGTTTGCAACGCAGAGAAGGAGACATCTCCGACTATATAAAGTATATATATTCTTGATCAGCACGACGAGACGAGTTCATATAGCCATGTCCGTCTGTCCGTCTGTCCGTCTGTCTGTCTGTCTGTCTGTCTGTTGCGATGCGAACTCCTCCTAGAGTTTTAAAGATATCAAAAAAATTTAAACGCAGAAAATTTTCTTTTCCTTGCACGCAGTTTGTATGTAAAACCCAGCATGATCGGATAACTATAGCATATAGCTGCCATAGGAACGATCGGTCAAAAATGAGGTTTTTGCTCAATAAACTCTTTGGTTTTCAAGCTATCGTCTCAATTTTTTGCACGAGAACATCTTGGACGTAAACTAAGGCACACTGCAAAATTGGTGAAGATCGGATAAGTATAGCATATAGGTCCCATAGGAACAATCGGTCAAAAATTCGGTTTTTGTTAGAAAAACTTTTTTGTTCTTGAATATAAGCGGATAAAACTTTGCAGTTTTTATGAATCCTTGACCATATTCCAAAGTTTCGTCAAAATCGGACTTGAGGGCGTGGCACCGCCCATATAGCGAAAAACTCAAAAACGTGATTTCTCTGTAAGCCGATGAGATATAATATCACAAAATAAAATGTACAATGATTGCATTATACTTGTTTAAAAAATTAGAAAATGGGCGGGGTTACGCCCCTTTATCTTTATAAAAGTATATGATTCTAATTGGAAAAACTATAAGACATATTTTCCAATAGGAACACTTGAGAAAATGCTTGCAAGAGTATATAAGTTTCAGCAAAGCTGAAAATAGCTCCCTTACTGGTTTTTATAATTATTTATTTTATTTTTTTTATTGTAGGCGTTCTTTTCTTTTTTTTTTTTTTTTGCTCACTGAAAGCATCACAGTATTGTTCGGTCAAAAAAAAAGAAATAATAACAAAAAATATTCTTCATAGTTCATTAAACAATCTGTCGTCGTTTTGTGTCGCGATACTTTTATAGTATCTTAGCTGTATCTGAAGTCGCATGCATATATCATTAAGATTTATCTGCCACAACGCAATTTTCAGCTTGTTTGGTTCAACACTTTTATTATATTTAAGCTTATATCTGCTTTGGCAACACCAGTGGCTCGCTTTGCAAGCCAAATGTACCGAAATGTCTTTTTATTATATGTTGGTACATATACCTAAATTTTGTATCTTATTTTATTGCGTTTTGATGCCCTGACGTCAAATATATAAATTTTTCTGTCAGTTTGTTTGTTTTTAATTCAATTTAAAGAACACTTTGTGTCTTTGCATTAAAAATATTACTTTGTATTATTGAATAAATTATGCATTAAGTATTAAAAAGGAAACAACAATTCAAGGCATGAATTCAGATGGATTTTGTCACTCAAATAACTAAAACATAAATTAATTTATTTACTTCATTGACAAATGCTTTACTTTATTGATTATGCCATTAAAGAGAAAGAGAGAGGGAGAGAGAGAGTGAAATCCATGATCAGGCAGAAATAAATTATACAGTATACAGAAGTGTTAAAGTTGAAATGGAATCATCAACTTCAATAAACATTCTATTGAAAAGTCATTGATTCAAAGACCATTTCACTCTCTCTCAACAACACATTCTTCAGTCCTGCTGACTAAGCAAAGAAATGTGAAGAGCACATTGAAGTTTTGAGGTCATCAAGATATGTGAATTGATATTGAATTCTTGGTTTTCCATTTGCAAAGTATAAAAGAAATTCAAGAAGATAATCTCCAATTTCTTTAGCAAATAAACTCAAATAAAAATCTATAAATATGATTTTAATAAATTGCCAACTTATTTAATTTAAACTCCAAAGTAAGTAAGTATTATAAAATGCAATAAAAAATAAAATGAAAGAAAACGCAGCAATAAAAATGCGAATGCAATGAAGTAAAACGCGCCATCAGCAAATGCAAATAAAGTGCTCAGAAGAAAATAACGCATATTGAGATATTTTTTACATTATGATTTATATTTTTTTTTCTTTTTTTTTTTTACAAAACATTATATGTTTGGTCGCAGCAAAGTTAAATTTACGAGATCACGAAATGCTTAATTTATGACTTATTCGTTGGTTTCAAAATGACTGTTTTCGGTGGCTTTTCGGCCGAGTGTGTGTGTGTGTGTGATTGTGTTTTTATCAAAGCCAAAAGGCCAACCAAAAAAAAAAAAAAAAACACCGAACAAGCACACAGAATTTCGATTTTTTGTTTAAAATGCGATATTTTGTCAATGTCGTTGCCCATAAAGCATAAAACGGGAAATAAATGTATTTCCGTTAAGTAAGAATAATGGAATTTTAAAAGTGAGTTTTATGTATTTTTTTTGTATTCCCCCCTTTATTTTATTTGCTTTTGTTGTTGTGTATATTCATTTGTTGCCGACGGGCTTGCGTTGTTTTGGTTTGCACTTGTTGCCTTCCATTTTGGGCTTGAAAATATAAATTCTGTCAAATTGTGTGTCACAAGCACACACACACATACACACAAATCGGGAATATTTCGAATGTGCTCTAATATAAGAGCAAATAAAAAAAACAAAAACAAAAATGAAGCTTAATGCAATAAGTTGCGAACAGCAGCTGCTCAATTGTCAGGCTTGATTCAATTTAACTCATTTGTGTGACATATTTTGCGGTTTATTTTCTACAAGAAAACTAAACTAAAAACTAATATAAAAAACTAATATAAACCAGTAAGGACGCTATAGTCGAGTATACTCGACAATATAATACCCTGCACACATGGTAGGCGGTATCACACCCTCAATCTACAAAAACATATTGATCTGACGTCGCATATTCAAATAGTGTTCAAAATATCAAGAAAATCGGTCAAAAAATATGGATTTTACGAAAAATTGAAGTTTGTTGACCTCTGAGGGGTAGTCAACAAAAAGAGGGGAAATTTGTGGTATGCAGTTTTTAAGATGCATTATCACTGAGTTTGTACACAAAATTTCAGGTTCATACCTTTGTTAATTTTGGAGATATAGCAATTAACAGAAAATAACAGGGGGAGGGGAAATGAAATAGAGGGGGGGATTTTGTGGTATGCAGTTTTGTAGAGCCACTCATACTGAGTCTACATACCGACTTTCATGTTTCTATCTCTTTGGATGTTTGAGTTATAGCGATTTAAAAAAGTGGGTGGGGCTGGATGGGCAGGAAGGAGTGGGCGTGGCACAAAAAAAAAATAAACTTGATCTGCTGCCAAGCATCACGAGTCTACCCTCCAAATTTCAAGTCTCTAGCTCTTACAGTTTCCGAGATCCATTGGTGAATACAGACGGACAGACGGACGGACGGACGGACGGACAGACGGACAGACGGACGGACATGGCTTAATCAATTTCTCTTGTCATCCTGATCAAGAATATATATACTTTATGGGGTCCCCCTCACTTCCTTCTGTGCGTTACATACATTTCGTTCAAACAAACTTAATATACCCTGACACACTGTATGTGCAGGGTATAAAAACAATTGCAATTGCATTGGATTGACACTAATTTTAATGCGATTACAATTGGCGTCGTTGGCATGGCGAACGTAACATTTGCAGTCCTTGGCGCTGAGATTTCCCTACAATCTATGCTGATTTACGATGCGTAATAGCTTCGTGCTTGCGTAAATGTTTTGCTAAAAATAAAAATCAAACTGCGCACATCCTTCTAACAGCAAACACACATACATATATAATTTCAAATAGCTTGAATAGCATTGCAAGATGGCAATTACTTGCATTGAGGAAAATGTTTGCATGCATCGGAAGTGTAACTCAATTGGCGTCTGGCAACGGTTTTATCAAAGGCTTAACACACACAGACACGTGCACACACACACAGGAGCGGTTCAGTTGAAGTGCCTTAATTGGGCGTCCCATGCAAAAAAAAAAAGAAAATCACGTCAATGATGTTCTAGAGTCTCTTCAACTAATCAAGTTTCTCTACTGGCAATAATATCTTCCTACCATGCTTTAGAAGACAAATCCTCAATCATGCAACCCTTTTCACACGCTCTGCATGACTTTGAGTGTGTGAAATCTTGCATGAAACGCACACGTGCTTAAAGAAAATCGCAATTGCATTGTTTTTGTTGCAAAGATATTACTTATTATGCGCTGTTGCTGTTCAATGTGCAACAACAACAACAACAACTACGAAACAAATTGCAGCACTTTGTTATGCAAGAGCAAGAAATCCTGCAGATGAATAGCCAACAATCTGTTCAAAAGCTTTACTTGAATGCAATTTAATTAGCGTTGATTTTAAGTTGTTTTTGCGCATAATAACTAAGAAGCTGTCAAGAGAATTGTCCTTGTAGTATAATGCCAGCATAAAAAGCAAGAATTCACACGAAAACGTAAATTGCACTTGAACTCTTACACAATGAAACTAACTAACTAAGCCGCAAGCACATATGCAAGTAGATAGAGATAAATGTATGACTATAAATAAATAAGTCTTATCACAAATAAGTAAGTAAGTAAGTGCTGAAATTGTGCTCTGAAATGTTTGCTATAATTTATGTGCCGCGTTTGGCTTTCGTCGACAATGTTGTCGCGACTTATACAATAATTGGCAATGAAACAATAATAATCGGCTTAAATATTATACATATGCATGTACTCGGGACTCAGTGTGACTAAGTAGTATGTAATAGCATGCAAAATAAGACGTAGATTTAATATTTTTATTTTGTTTTCTGAAATTATTAACGTAAAAGTTAAAAAAAAAATACTGTCAGCAACATGAAAACAATGTTGTCTGTGTTTGACAAACGGGCGTATACTTGATATTGTGCTGCCGATGAAAAATACAATTATTTATATTGAAGTTGAACAAATGCGATTTTTTTTAAAGAAAATTATTTATATTTATTGAAAATAGAAGAACATGCGACTAAAAGATTGCTGTCTGAAACAGCTGTCTTTAAATTGATTTGAGTTTTTTTGAGATTCTCGCATTTTACTGGAAAAACTTAACTTAGCATAGCACAAATATATTAGTGCACCTTCCTTACAAGCAAACCAAGAAAAGCATCTATGAGTATAAGCAATTTTCCGAAAGCAAATGAGCTGTGAAAAATGTTCTTATGTTTCTTGGTAGTCATTGAGCGTCAAATTAGCAACAATTTTCCAAATAAATTGCTTTAATATTTCGACAAATGTGTGTATAGGTAGATGTCTTTATGTGTGTGTGTGTATCTTTTGACACACCTGCTTTGGTTAGCGCTTTTCCAATATCAGAAGTCACAGCATTGACACATTTTCTGAATCACAGGCAAATCATATTTACTTTATCAAAGTGTTGACAAATTAATGAAAGCGAACTGTATGTTATTGATACAATACAGTGGGCAAGCAAATTGATGGTCTTCAGCAACACACAAAACACAATAAGTTGCACTTTAAATCAATCTAGCATTATATATTTTAGAACATTATTCATTACTAACATTTAATTACTAAACATGTATTAGACAACTTTTGACATTTGTACTCAAGGCGCCACTGTGCCTACTTCAGATACAACGACAATTTCAACGCAAATTCAAGTGAAAATCCAATATTCATAGGGTTCGAAATTTAATAATTAATTCGTTTCAATTAGTAGCCAAACATATCTGAAACAAAACGGTGCAAACTTTCACATCAATCAAAACTTTTCAAAAATCTTACTTTATTTTAATTTAAGAGTATATTTGTTTCAAAAAACCAAATACCACTTTTTTTTTGTTTAATTTAAGAACAAAACAAGAAAAATGCGCAACAGTTGAAAAAAAAAAAACAATAAAATAAATGTTCGAGCAACATTTTTTATTTCTATGCTACTCAATAATTGCGTAATGATGTCAAGGTCTGCAAATATATGAGAAATACACTTACAGTTGCCCAAGTAGCCCAATATGTGCTGTGCTTATGCAAAGAAACTTATGCTGTATAGTAACAAAGTATCTACAGCGAAATAATAAATTTCTTTTATTTGCAAACTGAAAACGAGTGTGCGCCACCAAGTGGTATACGTAATATGAAATATAACATTAAGTATACAACAAGTTGTGCCATTTATTAGAGCTAATGAAATCAAAGGACAAATTGTCATACTTATTGATAGCCGTCATCGCTCATATTCGTGTATAATGTACACTAATTAAATCAAATATAATTAACTGAGAAAATAACAAAATACAACTTTGCTTTTGTCACAGTATGCATCGTAATGTTTCAAACGGAAACCAATTAATAAAAGCCACAACGCTTTATATTGGCCAGAAGTGAAGTAAAAGTAGCACAACAACAACAGCAACGACAACAACAATTAAGATATAAGTAGCGTACAAAGGAACTAGAGCAAAATGTATGGCTTGTTGTTGGAAAATCTATCGGAATATATTAAGTCCGTGTATGGTGAGGACAAATGGGAGGATATACGACGACAGGCGGGCATTGATGCGCCATCATTTAGCGTGCATCAAGTGTATCCAGAGAATTTGCTACAGAAGCTTGCCAAGAAGGCGCAACAGGTAAGCAAAAGCAACAGCAACAACATTGAACTAGCTGAGTTGTTGATGGCATCAATCAAGATTAACATGAAAATCTTATTAACGCACAAAAAAAGCAAAACAAATACTCATACATATGCAAATATGTTGATTTCTTGTTATCCTTACGAACGACCCAGGTGCTTGGCGTGTCGGAGCGTGAATTCATGGACCAAATGGGCGTCTACTTTGTCGGCTTTGTCGGCCAATACGGTTATGATCGTGTGCTGTCCGTATTGGGTCGACATATGCGTGATTTTCTCAATGGTCTCGACAATCTGCATGAATATTTGAAATTCTCCTATCCACGTATGCGTGCGCCAAGTTTCATCTGCGAGAATGAGACCAAACAAGGTCTAACGCTGCACTATCGTTCGAAGCGTCGTGGTTTCGTTTACTATACCATGGGACAGATACGTGAGGTGGCACGCTACTTCTACCACAAAGAGATGCACATTGAGTTGGTGCGCGAGGAGATACTTTTCGATACGGTGCATGTAACCTTTCAGTTGACATTCGATAATCGCGCCTTCACGCTCGCCTCGCTGGCAATGACACGCGAGGAGAAACATCTGCCCATCAGTGCACATGTGCTGTTCGAGATATTTCCATTTTGCATCGTATTCGGGTGAGTTGCGTTCCTCCGTTGCGATGGCATTGCATCTACATATTGATTTCTTTAACAGCGCCGATATGATTGTACGCAGCATTGGCAATTCACTGATGGTCATATTACCGGAGCTGTTGGGCAAGAAGATAACCGCATGGTTCGACTTGGTGCGACCGTTGATTGCATTTAAATTTCAAACGGTACATTGCACTTGTTCAATTTATTTGCTTTTAAATACATAAATTCATTTGCTGTTAATTAGATTTTAAATCGCACCAACAATATATTCGAGCTGGTCACAGTCGATCCGGTATCGGAGCGCATGGATGCGCAAAAAGATGATATGCTGCTGCACGATGATGGCAGTGAGCCGGAAAAATCGTTGCGTTTAAAGGGTAAGCAACATAATTGGCCATGTAACTTTGTTATTATAATTGAAGTTATACAAACGAAAGGTCAAATGGTTTACATGGATAATTGGCGCATGATTATGTTTCTGGGCACGCCGGTTATGCCCGACTTGACGTCGCTTATAACGACCGGCTTATATATCAACGATTTGTCCATGCATGACTTCAGCAGGTAAATGTCAATATTGGCTAAGTGTAGCATAAGCATTGAACTTGTGCTTTCTTTAGAGATCTTATGTTGGCGGGCACACAGCAATCAGTCGAGCTTAAACTTGCCTTGGATCAGGAGCAACAAAAGTCCAAAAAACTGGAGGAGTCAATGCGTAAATTGGATGAGGAAATGCGTCGCACAGATGAGTTGCTCTATCAGATGATACCCAAACAGGTGGCAGATCGTCTGCGTCGCGGCGAGAATCCCATTGACACTTGTGAGGTAATTTTTTCATACATATTTGGCTTGATTTCATATTACAAAGTTCTTCTTCTTCGAACTAGATGTTCGATAGCGTCTCTATACTCTTTTCCGATATTGTTACATTCACGGAGATTTGCAGTCGCATAACGCCCATGGAGGTGGTCTCAATGCTGAATGCCATGTACTCCATATTCGATACATTAACCGAACGTAATTCGGTCTATAAGGTCGAGACAATTGGTGATGCTTATATGGTCGTTTCGGGTGCGCCGGAAAAGGATACAAATCATGCGGAAAAAGTCTGTGATATGGCATTGGATATGATCGATGCTATAACCGATCTTAAGGATCCATCGACTGGGCAGCATTTGAGAATGCGTAAGCATAGATTGAGTCTTGATAGAATATATATTTGAAATAAACTTCTCTAAAGGTGTCGGCGTGCACTCGGGCGCTGTGGTCGCCGGCATTGTTGGCCTAAAGATGCCACGTTATTGTCTCTTCGGCGATACGGTGAATACCGCCTCACGCATGGAGTCAACGAGCTCGGCTATGAAAGTGCATATCTCACAGTCGACCAAAGAATTGATTGGCCCCATATACAAGCTAGAAGAACGCGGTGAAATCGACGTCAAGGGCAAAGGCACCATGAAGACATATTGGCTGGAGGAGCGTGAAAATCGTTTGCCCCTGCAATTGACCATGACCATATTACATCCGATGTCATCGCTAGGCGAGCGTCGTTTGCCAAAGGCTATAATGCCAGCGCCCAGTGCCCCGCCACCGGAACGCGCTGTCACCAATGCGCCAGCCAGCCAAGTCCCAGAGCCAGCAAGTGCACAGGCCACCGGCAACGTAGCAGCAAATGCGCAGCAGGCTGGCACAACAGCGGCCGCAGCAACGGATGATCGCACTGGGCGCATTTACTCGCCGGTCACATTCAAAGATGTCGCACGGCGCAGCATTGCCAACTCACCGGTACGTGGCAGCACCAGCGGCAGCAGCACTTGCATCGGTGGTGCAAGCATTAGTGGCATTAGTGGCGGCAGCGGTTTTGGCAGTGCTGCCGGCAGCGCTGATATAAAACGTCGCGAGTCACGTTCAAATTCCACTGGCCATGTCTTCATGCGCACGCCGAGCGATATCTTTGGTTCGCTCATACTTGATACGGAGGAATTCTTGGAGGATTTGCAAATGTCACGTAACTCCATTACGAGTAATAACAACAATTCCGTGCAATCGCCATGTCCATTCAGTCCGGGTCCGCCGTTTCGCATTGGCAGCGCGCCAACCAAGCCGCGTCCCAGCAATCCCGATTCATTTACACCCGAAGAATTGGCCGCAATGGATCAGATGACACCGCCGTCGACCGCACCGCCACGTGAATCTTCCACGAGCAGCAGCAATTTGAGGCCCTCATCGTCGAATGCCTCACTGAACAAAGCCAAAACCAAGTAAGTACGAAATGAAATTCGAACACAAGTCCTGAGCTCTTTATAGCTGCTACACAAACCAATCAATTGATTTCCTACTCTAATTAGAAAAATCACATTCTCAACTAGAAGCTCAGTCGAAGCGCGACCAACGCCAACGCCGCCGCCGCCGTCGCTACCGAGAGCAGCGACGCCACCAACACAGCCGGCTGTCAAAGAGGCGTCGACCGCAAAAGCGACAACACCAAAGACATCAACCCAAACGCAACAACAACAACAACAACAAATGACACCGAAGCACACAATGGCAGCGGGCGCAATTGCCGTGATCGCCGGTGCACATGCTACCCATAATCCACCACCGACAACAGCCGCATCGTATAATGTCGCTGCCAACACAAGTCGTCCAACGTCAAAGGACTCCGTATCGTTGCATTCACCGCCACCGGTGCGCACACAGTCAGCACCGTTGATGTCGAAGGCAGCGCGTAAAGCGTTCCTAGCAGCAAAACAGACTAAAGCCATGGAGAAACTGGACAAAATGATTGAGGAAGTGCATGAGGTGGAGTCGAGAGGCACAAAAGCTGCTAGCTTGCGGCTTGCAGTATTTGGACATGATGGCGTTGGAGGTATCGATGGTAATGATGCAACGGTCAGCGGTAGTCTTGATGCGGCCGGCGGTTGTCCGCTTATGTCGCTGCCACCACCACCGCCGCTACCGGGTCGTACACACATGTCCAATTCCATGTCAGATACAAGTATTTGTAATCATGGACACAGTCATAATACCGCAATGCATCACAACAGCTGTCATCACGCCATACATGACGCCAAACTCAGTCAGAGCCAAAGCTTTTCACATGCCCGCAATACCGGACCGATAACACATCAATGCTGCAGCGGTTTCGGTCACTCCAATGGACGGCACTCTCACCGCATGCACTCCAATGCCTGTCACATACTGTAAGCCAATGGAGCAATGGGTTCAACTATACACGACGGCATATCGAAACATATTTAATTCATTGGCTTTATTTGCTTTTGTTTTTTTTTCGTTTATCGTTTTTAGAATTGTACGTCGAAAAGCATATCATTCGTGATTGGTTGATCATAACCCGACAAGGCTCTTTGTGTAGCATTAATAATCAAAACTCTAGCAATTATTAGTTTATACTTTTAGCAAGTAATAAATCGTTGAGTCTCAAATACAAAATAGCATAGAAAGGCTTAGATTAGTAGCGTTAACAATTGAAGAAAGCTTTAGAACGATCAAATGTTTAACAAACAAACAAACAAACCAACAAAGGAACGAATTGAGTCAATGAAGAGTACCAAATTTAAGGCCGCTTAACTCTGTCTTTAACTAATTAAATGTGTTAACTATTATATATATATATATATATAAAAAACATATATTTATGTATGTATGTATGTGTGTGCGTATTTTAGATTAGCTCAATAAATATTTCAAAACTTTAAGTGTAATACCTCTCAAAATGACAATACATTTGAAAATATTTGATAATATGTAAGCCTACACAAAGCACTCATTAAACCACCTGAAATATCGTATTTAAAAATACATAAATAAAAAATATATTAATTAAATGTGCTTTCAACCTACAACAACAAAATGTATACTGTATATGTATGTGTATTTGTAATAATTATAATTATATAACGTTGTGCTTCAATCGATCTGAACGAATTTAACTTATTAAAGATTATAAGATGATCGAGCAAGTAAAATTCGCTTGAAGCACGCTTCATATATTTGAATGTAGTTAATGGCAGTTTAAAAGCTTAAATAATTTATTTTTATATACAATAAAAACAATTCGTTTACAGCGAGCGCGAATAAAAAAGCGTATTAACAAAATTATTTAAAGTCGCTGAACAAATTTAATTTTAGCATTTTGAAAATTAATCAAATTTATACATAAAACAATATTAAAATTTATGCTAAGCAAAGCTATTCTAAATGTTATATTTTAAGTTGAAAACTTTGATGTACAAAGAAAAACAGCAACAAAACAAAAAAAATTTAAATAAAATATAAATTGAATTTATTTAGCGTATATGTAAATGCACCGTTATCTACAGTAAGCAGCGCTTTCTTGTTAAATGAGGCGTGCAATGTTAACAAAATAAAATCAAACTGGAAAAATATGTATAAATAATAAAATATATTTTTATTCTAACTATACAAACACACACAAAAAGCACATTTGTGCATATATGTATAACGAAACTGTATATAGAATTTTGTACTAACACAAAGGAGATCGCGCGTTGCATTATTATCACAAAAGTGCAAAAACATAAAATTACATTTAACACTTTGAAGGCTTTTAAAAACTAAGTGACTAGCTGAGTTTTTGAATTTGAACAGGTTTTATGTTAGGTGGGTGTTATTGTGGGTAGGTGCTCCTCCGCCTTCTTAGGTTTGCTCAATCAGCGCAGGCGATGTTAACGGCTCATCGTTAGAGTATATCAGCGTACCGTCAAGCGTCTCAATCGTCTGTATCAAGGTTTTACAGTAGAAACAAACTTTTGAGTTCATCATGTGTTGCAATATGCAATCGCTGCACGATTGATGTTTGCATGGCGTAAATACGGCAGTGATCGGTTTGGCGCAACATATGGGACAGAGCGAATCCTCTGATGGCAGTGTTATATCGGAGAGAAGAGACTGCTTAACGCGTAGATTCTCAATGAGACAGCAAACCTCATTTATTTCTTCCTTGGAAACATGAGTGGGAACTATTTAAAGAAAATTAACAAATAATTTAATTAAATTTCTACTGTTATACCCATAAAAAAAAAAAAAAAAAATACTCACAATCACTCAATGCAAACTTTATTATTGGCGGATCGGCACGTATGCGCTTGGAGGTATTTGGCATGGGCACACGCACATCATTTGTCAGTGGATCGATATGTGGTCGTGTCGATGGGTCAAAATTTCCACGTGGTATTTCTTTTTGTTCCTGCACCGGCGTGCGTATCTCACCGAGCGCAAACTCAAGCGTAGCAAACTGAAAACTCGGATCTGTGAGAAAGGCACGCGAAATGCGTGTCACCTTCTGTGGCAGCTTTTCATTATCAATTTCTGAGCGCATGAGCGCCAAAAGTATGCCCAAGGCTGCGGTGACTATCGGAAAATGTGTGACGGCATTTAAGTCAGCAGAACACATATCGACAACAAATTGAAAGCAACCCGGCGGCACTGTGACCCGTGATAGCACCTGGCTAATCAATTGGCAAATACGATTTAATAAAAGATCACTATTTGGTCGTGAGGCATCCGTTACCACCTCCGGCGCAACTGTGAGTATCAATTCGAGACAACGCATAAGCGAAACGGTGAGTTCGAAGCACATTGAGCATATTTTCAATTGTTTGGGCTCAAATATTGTATTCTCTTGACGTTGTGCAGTATTTTGTATCTGTATAAAAAAATTATTAGGTTATTAATTCATAACATGTAATAAAAGAAAATTGTACCTCTTGCAATAGTAAAATGAACTCCGAGAAAGCCCAATTCAATTGGCTCAATACGGAATTTAAGAAAGTCGTTGCGTATGGCTCGTCCTCGAGTAGCTTTGCACCAATCAAACGTTGAAAATGCGTCGAAGGATTCGCTGGTGCAATGTTATGCAATAAACCGGTGTGTGTTTCATTTCGAGCACGACTGCGGCAGACGCCCTGCTGTATCGGAAACGTGCCACCCTGCCATACACTCGGCTGACGTGCGTCCTTGTATGCAAAGCCTTCACCCAGCCAAAAGCGCAAAAGTAACCAATTACTTTGACCCCAAGCACGATTCTCATAAGGACGCAAAAGTGCCCGTACAAGCGCAATTTGGCTACAATTTAATAATTGAAAAGATGTTCTAACTTAAACAAAATAAGTAAGACTTACCATTTCTTTGAGGAACGTTCTAATGCACGAACACCCGGTTTATGACAGGTTAATGTACCTAAAGCTTGCAGCAATGAATCCTTGCAAGAAGCCAAGACAATACGTTGATCAGCTGAATGAGTGCCGAGAAACTCAGAAGCTGAATTAATGCAACACTCGGCATCTAAGTGGGCGTTCAAATTTATTATAAAAAAACGATTAATAACACACACTCACTTACCGGTTATTTCGAATTGTGCGCGCAAGTCATGATGACTAAAATCCATTACCGTATCCAACAGTATTGGTATCGTATTAACATATACTTCAGGTACAAATGCAAAAAGCGGTCCCATCTGTGATGCGTTACTCAACGAACGTATCATTTTCTCCAACAGCCAAATAAGCGCACAACGTCTATGATGGCTCATTGCAATTGCACGCAGCCAAACTTGCTTACGCGACATTTGTATGGATCGTTGCTGCAGACAGAGTGCAAGATTTATCTAATTTTATATAATGTACAAAATTTATACGAAAGCACACATACCGCAAATACATTCTGTCGCTGACTGAATTTCGATCTCAAATCGGCCACAACAAGCGTGTGATTCTCATTCATGCAAACATTCGCATGCTGTTCCAAAGCTAGCAATTTACGTTCAATGTCTTCTCGATAGAATTTTGTCTCTTTAAGTACATCATTTAATGCCGCGATTTCATCACGGACTGATGCAATTTTCACAATATATTTGTGACCCGCTGAATAATAAAATATAATACAAAGATCAAGCAATTCACAAAGACTTGTGTACATATCGACATTTCCGGGTGATATATCTGTATTAGGCATCAGACGTGGATTCAAGAAATGCGTAAAGGTCGCATTAGTTCTGCAAACAAGTAATATTAGTAAATTACAATACTTGTCAACGAACAAGACAGACGCTCACCCCTGTGGATGACCAACAACAGCAACACTATTGATATTCTCGCCTAGCAAGTACATAGTAGTATCTAAAATTAATGCGATAAAATCTATTTATTACAAAATATTACGCTATACGAACCAACTTCATTAACTCGCATTACAGCACGTTCATCATCAAGTATTTGTTGTGTACGCGTCGTTCCCAAACGTTGGTCTATATCCTGACGATGTACTTTACGCAAATGTGATAGAACGCCGCCAACTCTATCGAAATGATGATAATCTAATGTACCATCAAAGAAGTACTCTGCATTGATTTCTACATTTTTGCCACTTTGCTCCTTCTTAAAGAGTTCCCGTGTCACATCGACCAATAAACAAACAAATGCTAAAGCTACAGGTGAGTCCAGTGGATGTTGTATGCTTGATTGCATGAAGAAAAATGCATGAAACGGCTGAAGGAATTATGAAAATCATGTTAGTAAAAAATAATACAATATTTTAATGTGGAGACATACACGTTGCTCCATACTCAAATCAATGACATAACGACGCATTCTAGCGAGAAACATCTTTCGGCTAGATGGTGACTCCGCGCTGCCATCGGTATTGTTCATTAGAGTTTTGATTAGGTCCTTTTGTGCCTCGTAAAGCGGCTCAGCTGCTTTACGTAGTTTGTCAACAACACCCATGTACTTCTCCTTGGGACCATCAATACCTGTACAATAAATTTAAGATTACTGTAAATTATAAAAAAAAAATATTTCCTAGTAGAATATATTTACCCTCTGTCCAGGCCAAATAATCGGGTAGTATTTCCTCCATGATATAAAACTCCGGCGGATGTATATACATAAAAAATGCAATGCTAAAATGATATTTCAGTAACATTTATATATTTGTTTTATGACTATATATACATACCAATGCTTCTTAAACAGCTTACTGTCCAACAAATGCTTCCGCGTCTGCTCGTGTTGGCACAGACAATTTAATAACAATATCGCTTTTCTATGGCGCTCGTAATCCAGACCTTGTATCGTGTGTGTAAACGTTGTAAGCAAGACATTGACCGTTTTCTTCAAGACGAATTTAACTTCATCGCCTTCCATATAGTTCCAAAATATCGATAGTAATGCATTTAACAGAACTTGTAAATTTTGCTTCTCGGCATTTAAGGTCGTTAATTGTGTTATATGACTTATCAGAACCTCTTCAATTACATATATATCAAAAATCTCATTTGTAAGCTTTTCGATGAGAAAAGTTGCAAATATACAATAGACTGACTTTTTAGTAGATACTCGAACTTCTTCTTCTTTGTTTTTGTCATTTTGTGTCTTGTACTGTGCAAATACCGCTGCCAGATTTGTAAGATAGCCCATTAGTAGTTCAGCACGTTTTATTTTGAGTATCGGTTTCGCCATAAGCGGTTGATAGCCATCAACAGGATAAACAAAGGGCCTATTTCCGAAATTTGCCATTACGCCTTGTGTGTAACCAAGAGAAATTGCTGCAAAGAAAGTAATCCCAGGTCCTTTTTCCAAACTATTGAACGCAACGCCCATGGAGCGCCCATTGCGAAAGTATTCAATTGTCTCGCGTTCTATGTCAAGCGTGATACCAATTATATCGCCAATTTGCCACTTGTCACCGTACCTTAGAGGTAAATCAAAAATAATAATATAAAAAAAATATTTACAAGCTTTGCGGCACTCACTTTTTGGTGGCAATATGCCAAATTTGTTGTTTACTGCCATCGTAGCCATAGCTATTCTTAGTGTCACCAACGCCGGTATTGTCATTAAAGCTGCACTGATTGGAGCACCAACCCATTTGCATAACTCCCTTGGTGTGCAGGTGGACCTGAAAGCACATTCAACCTCATAATTTTCACACTTTTTTTTTTGTAAACCGTCATAAGAATTTGTTCTCAATGTCATTGACCGTTTCAACACCAATACCATACCACCTATAATACGCTTGATTACCTCATACATCCAACGACCCCCATACACACAACAATTGACGCGCACTGTATTGAAACTGCCCTGCGAACGCACACACAGCCTGTCCGATGATGTGCGCACCGTGGTCGTGTAATCAATATCAAAGATTGACAGCTCCGGACCTATGCGCATCTCGGTCTCCATAAATATACGACGTATATCTTCATTACATTCAGTCTGAATGTGTTGGAATTTATCCTCCAGCCAATTTTTTACAATCACCATTTGTCTGTTAATGTTTTAAGATAAGTTAAATTAAATAAGACACTAGAAAATTGCATATCATATTGTCATACTTAGAGACAGTCATATTTTCCACTTTTGGAGGCAATTGTGGTGGCTTAGTACTGCAATTCGCACCATCGAGATCATCACTCAAATCGGATTCTTGTTCGATGTTTTCGAAGATGTCCTCATTGAATACTTTTACAAATAATTTTGAAATCGACATTTTGATGGCTCAACTAAAATAAATTTAATTCGTAACTTTTTAAAACTGTCGAGTTTTTGTACTTTCGCCATAAAAACAATTTTATTTCGCCGCCACTCTAGCGACCTACTCAGGTCCTTACGTACTGAGTTTTTTTTTTTTTAATGGCAAATGTCATTTGTCAGACAGGGCACAGGGTTGACAGTAGATAGTGAGCGCGGCAAATAGAAATGTTTTCCTTTGCATACTTCTACTGGCAACGCGCTTGCCACTTGCATGTGTGGAATAGCTCCAAGATGAAAACCAAATTTATCATTTGTTGTTTATTTCTCGGAGTGCGTTTTAAACTCAAGCGGTTGGAACAACAATGTCACTTGTGAACAGAAAAGGACACACAATGTAAGCGAAAAATAGTACATTCTAATTGAAGCTTAAAATTATTAAACAAATTTAATGCACATCTTTTTTGAACTTAACCGTTTAATAATTTTTTTTATTTCAGGAATAATAATATAAAAAAAACCAAGGACAACAACTGGAGTTGCCCAATTTTAAAAAGTAGTAAAACCCAGAAATAATTACAGTATTCTCTCTTATGACGCAGTTAATTACTAGCTACAAAAGTTCGCATTGGTTATATATGTTGCTATTGATATAAAAAACTAATTTATAATTTTAATTAAACCACAGAAACCCTTAAAACGTTAAAGAAAATTCACATAATCAAAATACCACGATAAACGAGAGATTACTGTAATTAGTTTGGTTATTTTCTGAACGGTCACTTTAAAAATAAAGAAGAAGAGTTGTTGACGTTTCCATTTTCAATATTCGAAATCAAATTAATCAAAAAATAAAGAAATGGGCAACGACTGGGACGAAATAAAACGTTTGGCTGCGGATTTCCAGAAGGCGCAACTTACCTCAACCCTTCAGAAGTAAATAACTCAACGTTCATCCAAATTTTTAATACCAGGGCAAGTTTCATTAGCAATAACTTTCATCCACTTGCAGACTTTCGGAACGTAATTGCGTTGAAATCGTTTCTTTACTACTAGAAAAGAAACTACTTGAAGTGGTATTTACGAATGATGGCAAGGAGTACATAACGCCAGATCACTTAGAGCGTGAAATTCAGGATGAACTTTATGTAAACGGTGGTCGTGTCAATTTGGTGGAGGTCAGCAAAACATTGAATGTTGACCTTTCACGCGTTACGGATATAGGCGAACGTATTGCATCCGAAAATGACCACATTCACTTTATGTTAGGGCAACTTATCGATGAAGATTATATTACACACATTGCGCAAGAAATTAATGAGAAACTTGCACAACGTGGTGAAGTCTCAATTTCAGATTTAACGTCACAATTCGATTTGCCATCGGACTTCCTTCAACATAATGTCGTTGAAAAGCACTTGGGCAAACTCATACGTGGCCGACAAGATCCAGCAAATCCACGCATATTCTTTACGCAAGCTTACATTCAACGCTGTAAAGCGAAAATACGTGGTGCCTTGGCTGCTATTACGCGTCCAACAAATGTTGCAACTATATTGCAACAAATTAATGTACAGGAAAAGATATTTCACTCACTGTTGGATGAAATTGCGCCACCTGGCCAAGTCACTTCAAAACTGGCAAATGCTCAATACATACCGCATATTTATGCTAGAACACAAGCTGATTGGGTTAACTCCTTCTATAAGCAGAATGGTTTTCTTGAATACGAGGCAATCAATAAACTAGGAATTTCTGATGCAAAACAATATATACGAAAACAATTTCCAAACGAGGAGTTCATGTTCCTCAAACGTGTGGCACTGGGAGCCCGCATTATCGACTTGACTGTTGTGACGGCATTAAATGAATGCAGTGCGACCAAACAGTATCTCGATTTGACAACCATATTACCATCAAACTTGTCCGATGAAGATATTGAGGAAGTTTTTAATGCAATAATGGCGCAGAAAAACAGCACGCCAAGCAATTTCGTTCTTTTGGAAAGCATAGTCTTCTCACAACCCTACCTCACTGAGCTTATTAAGCCCTGTCACGAATTGGCGCACGCCCTTGCAAAATCAGCCGTTGATAATGGGGTCTACCAAAGCTATATCGTAGAAAAGCAGCTGGCTAGTAAAGTAGCAACTTCCTTCGAACAAGAGGATGATGGTAAAGTAGACAAGCGTGATGAGCGCCGTAAAAAAGCATCCTCTGGCAAAGCGGGAGGTGGAGCTCAAGGCCGTGAAACGAAGACCAAGTCAACAAAAAAACATCAACGCGGTGGTCGTGGTGCAGCAGCTCATTTTGATAGTGATGACGAGGAGGAACATAATCCACGCGGCGGTGGTGGCAGCAATCAACGTAAGGTTGTCAAATTATTAGAACTGATCAAACTGGCGGATATTGTTAAAATTATACAAAAGCCGCTGGAAGAGGAAGGCCTAGAACATTTAGCAAAATCAATTGCAACGCTTTATTTGAAGTATGTCGTTTTCTACTTTACATTAATTAAAATTATATTAAATTTACTATCACCTATTTAGTCAACTCAATCAGATTGCGCTTGCTAAGGCTCAAGAACTATTTGAAGCTACGCCACAGACCAATAGACGTCAAACGCACGCTAGCATACAAGAGAAACTCAACACGTTGTTAGTTGACATACGTCTTTATGAAAAGGGTTTGAAGGCAAGTATTTAAGAATTAAACAAAAAAACCCACTGTATGCTTAAAGGAATCTTCTACCTTAGCTTTTCAACGCCGATGTGCAGACTCAACTAATCAAATATCTGCTCAAATCACTTGGCAATGACATTTGTAATGAGCTTCTCACATACGTTGCGGCCGAATGTAATCTAACGCTCAAGTCCAACAATCTAAATGTGGACCAACGCATTAAAGTGGCTCAAGAGTGTGGTAAGTTGGCAAGATGAAAAATGAATAAGGAAACGTTTTTATTAAAACGATTTGTACTTGCAGACGCTGTGTACAAATCGGCCCTGATAGAGCAGAATAAAATGCTTAATGGAACTATCGACGACTTTGTCTTAGCCACTGAAACTGTACTAAAAACTTGTAGCATGATTATAAAGAAAGTGGACAAGAAAAAGGATCGCCAGCTGATTATTCAACATAAGGAAAAGTTGCAAGCACAATTAGAGGAAACAACGGATCCGGCCTTAGTACTACATTTGGCTGTCTTGATTCTGTTCACCACCATAAATGGTTGCATTTTACACGCTTCCGGCAAATTTGTATCGCAAATACTGAGCTACATTCGAGTGTCGTTAAACGATGAGCAAAGTACAATATTGCTGCATTACCATGGTATGTTGTGTTATATTTTTGGGTAAGAAAATGTCTCATTTAATCATTTCTTTTAGACCTGGTGCTTAAAAGGCTGCAATCTGAGTCAGGCAGTGCCGTGGCTATAGAAGCTGACGAACAGTTGCATGAAAAAATGTCGGAAGTGAAAAGCCTCGCGATTAACTATGAAAAGCCGGGTACGGTCAAGGCTGATTGATCTGTCGTTCACAATGTTTACCTGTTTGCCATTTCTATTAAACTAAATTTGTTTTTGATAAATAAGAAACAGTTTTGTATAATGCATTTCCAAAGTGGAAGACATCTTTGTGCAATTGGTTATAATAAAATTTAGTTATTCCGTTTTTTATATGCTTTATAACATGTTTTTCCCTCAATAGTCCTAACATATTAAAAGTGTAGCTTATTTTAAATGTTATGTTAAATTTATAGTTATAAACTTAAAATCTCAAGTGTATATACAAACACTAATCAAATTGCATTTCACATAGTCTATTGATCCGATCAAAGGTCTACTAATGAGCATGTTTGATTCATACAATTGTTTACAAACTATGAAGTCTTTGTAGTATTTGCTTCGCTTTGTCGCATGATTGCCTGTTTTAGCGTAAAAGTAAATAATTGTTAGAAAAATATCGGAAGGTTAAAATAAAAATTTACTCACATAAATAACGGATTGGTCGCATCACAGTTTTCCAATGTTTGCCGTATATAATTGATAAGCAACTCCAAATTCTTGAGCGTCTCAGAATTTGGCTGCAGCCATACTGTGGGTAATGTATTTACAATAACGTATGCCTTGCTAATCGCATCGTTAGCCGTGCACACCTACGATAAAATATGATTAAATGTTAGTTATTATCCTATAATTTTAAAATGATTAAAAAACTTACGCGCATTGCCAACAACAAATAGCGATTTAATAATGCGCCGATGGCTAACTCACGTAACGGTTTATCGGCGACAATGCCCTGCCAGCTAAGAAAGTTACGAAACAGTTTCAAACCGCTACAAAATTGACGTTGAAAAAAACTTGTTTTCGCTTCTTGGACTCTGCAATTTGAAATATTAACAATGAGATTTTGTAAATGTTAAACGATTCTTTAGTACTTACTGTTTTGGAAAAATTGGTATGAAAACATCATTTTCGAGCGCCAAGCGCATACGCTCCAGTATGACCTCAAACAATTGCTTTAATTGCTTATTTGTACTCTTCAGTGGATAATCGCGTCCAAGCCGATTGACAAAACCAATTAATCGCAATGTTTGAGTTGTTGAAAGTGGATCCCAACACTGTTTAACAATCTCTGTGAGTTTTGGTAATACAATGCGCTCAATTAGCGTGGGCACCAAGTTTACATCGGGATCGGATTTTAATTGTTCGCATGTCTCTTGCTCCTGGCAGGCATATAGCATACAAGCACCATACCAATTCATATTTTCTATATCTTTATACTCTTCAAGTAATGGTGACCAATGCAGCATTTCCATGCGTACTAAAGGACCTAAAATCTTTGGCAAACAGATACTAACAAAAGCATCCTTATAGGACTCAAAATCAGTGCTACGCCATGCAAAAAATTTCATCAATATTAAATCTACACGATGAAATTCATCAACCACATCGTTAAAAATGACTGCCGCTTCCTCTTCGATTTGTGCTAATGAATAGAAAACTTTGTAAGCATTTTCATTATCATTACCGTAATTCATTAATTTACCTAAATTTTGTTGAAATAGTTCTTGGTATTGATCCGCTGTTTCATCATCGCTCGACATGCCATCCAAATGTGTGCTCTGAAGCTCATTACGTTCTCTTTCGCAGCGGCGACGAGTACGTCGTCCTTCACGTTCAGCTGCACGACGTATCTGTTCTTCGGTCTCTGGCGTGCGTCGTGCAGAGCCGGGCTCTATTGGAGCATTTCAAATGTAAATGAATAAATGTTTAAAAAAACCAACAACGTTCTACTTACTTGACGCCTCCGCCATTTCTTTAGCTTGATCGCGCACATCTTGTCGACGACGCTCAACTAGAAAGTTTTGATGCTTCGTGTATAATTGAAGAAAATGTTTTTCCACATCGTTAATCAGAGGTGCCTTAAAAAAAGAAATTCAGTTTTAAATATATTTATATATATATATATATATATATATATTTTTTTTTTTCAATTTATGATATAAATCCTTACCTTTTCACTTAAACAATCAACTAAATCGTTTACAAAGCACTTGACTTCCTGATAGAATCGGTATTTTGCAGCGGCTGTCGGTGCCTTCTGCTGACAATCGAGTTCCTCCAATTTCAGTGTCTTCAACTCGGTTGCTATGCGCGCCATATCCGTCGCATGTTTGTCGTTGAGCTCCTTTATACTCGTTATTCTCGATTTAAGTGCATCTCTTATCTCATTCGGTGTTCTTAGTGCTGCTGGCTTTGCCTTATCCTTTTTGGTCACTTTATTAACTGCTGCCAGCATTTGTTGAGGTTTCTCCATGGCGTTTTTCGCATAAGCCTGTTCCAAAAGTGAGGACGTTGATTGTGACTGCGGCTCATATTCCAATGCATTTGCATGCGGTCTAATCATAAATCGTGACAACACAGTCTCATGTTGGGCATTCACTAGCTGCGCTCCGGTAACACCTTTACGTATCTGCTGATTCTCCCACTCATTAGTCTCGTGATCGGAATCCTCTTCGGATACTAAACAAACGTGAAAAAGTATGTATAACAATAAGTTTAAGAATAGTTTTATGTAAAAATATTTGCGACAATGAAAACGCAAACCAGATGCTGGAGACTTTTGCAAATAATCTACATACAATCATTCTCTACAGCATAGAACTGTTCGCGTCTCTCCTCGCGTTCCTTGCGTCCAGTAATATCATTCATGTCCATGCGTTCTTCATCATCCGATTGATCACCCTCAATGTCTTCACGCGGTAAACGGCTACTGAGTTTTGGTTGCTCTTTCGGCTCTTCAACGGGTATATAATCACCTAAAGTGAAACAGTTAGTTAAAACGAAAATTATATAAATAGAAAATCTTTACCTTGTTCACGCGCACGTTGACGTCGCTTGCGCGCAGCATGTATCATTGCTGCATCCGGTATAGAACCATTCTCTAACATCTGTTTTAAATGCTCCGGCTTGGAAAAACGATGTCGTCCATTGCGTTCGTCTTTACGCTTTGCTTGGCTTTCATCTTCATCGGACATGTCATCGCGCCCGGCACAAAGTGCAGCACGTCCATTTAAAATGACATTAGGCGTTTCAGATTTTTTGACCACAAGCTGTTGAAATGAAGTCGTTTAAATATATTAGTAACTTATATATATAATTTTTTTTTTTTAATATGGGCGATAAAGTGCAAATGAGACAATGTTGTTTAAAAAATTATAAACGTGCAAAATTCATCTATAACTATTTCGGCATTCCATAACACAACATTGCTGTTCATATTCTTTGCAGAAATTTAACTTAACAACTTCTTTCCCAACAAGAATCAGTTTGAACTTGGCACGACTGTATTCTGGATGACCAAATAACCCATACGGGCTCTCGCCAAGCTCAAACTAAAATCTTTTCAACTTTTAAAAAGCAAATAGCTTTTTAAGTTTTGGTGTTTTCTTTAATTGTGTATTTTGTTTTTTTTTACGTGAAAATTGTAAGAAAATTGAATAATAATAACCTTACCACAAAGTCGTCTGTGCGTATTTCAGTTTGGATATTATCACTTTTTTTACTTTTACACTGATCAGCGGTTGCTGCATCTATTGCACCCGACTCTGTTGAACCTAACTGTGCACTACCAATGGTTGAAGCACTAAGTACATAACCGCTACCATTTTCTATAGCTTCGGCGCGTTCCTCTCGTTTCTTTTTCCGTCGCTCCTTGTCCATCATGCGCATCACCTTCTTACTGTGCGATGATTTACGCACTTGAAATACCTCACCATCATCCTCTGTAAAAAATATAAAGCCATTAATCAAATATCAATGCGACAATTGCTAAGACTTACCTTCATCTGCAAAGCTAAGCAACGCTTTGGTTTTCTCCTTTTTAGAGTCAACACCATCCGATTTGTTGGCACCGCCACCAGCCAACCCGGCTCCGTTTTCAAACTCATCCTCGTCATCGGCGTTGCTGGAGAACACGCGTCGCTGTATTTTCTTCGGCTTTCGGAATAGTGACATTGACTTTTGATTTGTCTAGGACCAGGATCAATAAAAATCTAGTTGTACCATAAAATTCGACAAAACGTACTAATAATTGCTTTTTCTGTAGTGATGGTTAATATAAATTTAGAGATCAAAGAATACTTCTCTTCTTAATAATTCCGATACTTTCTGTGCAATCGATTTTTCTGATGTATTTTTTTTCATAGCTTAAACACATTAGTCCCAAAGAGTATTCTACACATAAAGTGGATAACGAACTCTTTGGGTGCTTAATATGAATGATTATTTTAATGGTGAAACATAATAAATATACTCTTACATATAATACTGTAATGATAAAAATATCGCAGGTATCGAATGTATTATCGTCTCATCGCTACTCGACCCAACGAGTTGGGTTTCTCTGCACCATCGCTTAGTTTGGGGTGTTGACGACATTTAACGGATTAAAAAGCAAAAATTAAGAATTTTCGTAAAGTGCAATGGGTCTCAAAGGTTGTGAAGTGATATTGGACAATCCCTGGAACACATACTATGCTGGTCAAACCGTCAATGGTCAAGCGAAGCTAACTTTTGATTCAGCAAAGAAAGTTCGTGGTGAGTTAAGCTGTTTGAATTTACATATTTTGTTAAGATGATTCAAACAAATAATAGATATTGTTGTTAAATATAATTAAGAAAAAATGTAATGCCAGTGTCATCGGATTAGTCATAAAAGGTGTTACTGCAACTGTAGTAATATATAATCCGGTCAGACGCGCGTCATGCCCTCTTCTGTCGCTCCCTCTTATGCTTACAGTAGCCAGCTGGTTCTATTTTTTCTAGTTGTTCGCAGCCTGTTCACCCCACCTCACGTGCCTCATAGCACGAAAGAAGCATTGGAATTTCGAGTTTGTTGTTGTTGTTGTTGCCACTGCGAAGTCTTAAAAGCCGGTCCGGTTTCTGATGGCATGCAGCAGCGGACGCCCTTGTGGGTGTTTTGGGCGACTTATAACGCGGTTATTGAACTTCTGCGCCTTTTCTTCCTGTGTTAGTGCAACGAAAGTGCGTGCATGCCGATTCTATGTTATGTGGGTGGAGATTTTCCATCTATTTATAACGCCTTGTCTTTAGTATTCTTGCCAAGTGGGGCGGAGGCCACTTGATGTGGAATATTTATTCAATTAGCGTACATGGGGACCATTTAGAGCATAAAATCTGAATTAATTAAAATTAAAATGCTTTATTGTTGTAATAAGTTGAGTTGTTGCTATTACTACTTCTGCTGTTTATGATGATGACGATGATGATGTCATTTGTCAGCGTTGAGCAGAGACAGCATCGATTTTATTTATAGCAACGTCACCGGCACGACTACTAAGCAGTAGGGAACGGTATCTATAGTAACAACAGATATTTGCGCAGTTTTATTAATATTAAAACGTTTTATTTTTCAAAATTTAAATACAAAAACACTTTTTTTATATACAAATACTTGCTAGGCATTATTATACGTTTTCTGGGAGAAGCTAATACTGAATGGTCTGAGACACGAAGCGTTACCACTAGCGAAGGCAAGAACGAGGATGAGACTACAACATTTAAAGGACACGAGGAGTACTTTAAAATACAGTATTACCTCTTAGGTGGCAAAAACAGTAAGAAACCAAATAATAAATAATACCCTTGCATATTAACTAAATCAATGTTCCTTACCAGGTGCCGAAACTGAGCTGCCAGCCGGCACACATACCTATCCCTTCACTTGCGCACTGCCGCCAACGTTGCCATCTTCATTTGAGGGTGAATTTGGACATGTACGTTACACGATCAAGGTCACCCTCGATCGACCATGGAAATTCGATCAAGATATGAAAATGGCATTTACAGTTATAGCGCCAGTTGATCTGAATATAAATCCACGCGTTAAGGAGCCATTTAAACTATCACTTGAGAAGAGTTTCTGTTGTTTCTGTTGCCGTTCGGGTCCATTGTCGGTGGTAACGGCCATACCCGTAACTGGCTACGTTTCTGGTCAGACAATACCTATAACATGCGAATGTGACAATGCCAGCAATGTGGGCATTACAAGCGTTAAATTTGTACTACGTAAGAAGGTCACTTTCCTGACAACACAACCACGATCCGAGAAGCGTGATTCAAAGGTAACCATTGCTGAGCTGAGCATTGGCCCCGTTGCCGGTGGCGAATCGCGTACTTTCTCACAGCAGCTGGAGATACCCGCATTGCCGCCAACAAATTTACTTAATTGCGGCGTAATTACATTAGACTATGACTTACATGTCGAATGCGATGTGAGCGGCCCGCATCGTAATCTATCGGGAAATATACCAATTACTTTGGGCACTATTCCATTGTCATCGTTCAAGCCACCGGCACCGTATACTGATGTACCGGCACAGGTGCCACCGCAAGCGCTATCGGAGGATCCATCGCTAGCACCGACACAACCGGTGAGCCCAGCAACTCCACCGGGTGGCCAGGCAGGCGGTGCGCTTGGCTGGAACGTTGCTGACAGCGCTGGTGCTCAGCTGTATCCTAATATACGTAAGTAAAATTAGATTGTAATGAATATTCATTGTGTTTGGTAATTGCTAATATGTATTTTATATTTAGCACCACCACAATTTGTTGAAACTCAATTCAAAGCGCCACGCATCACTGATGTAGACGATTCGGAGCACACGCAAGTCATCGGCGATGGCAATTTTGCGCCACGTTATCCAACCTTTCAATTCAATGCAAGCGCACCGCAAATGAATCATTAAATAAAACGAAAACAACACAATTAAAATGACTAAAAGTTTTGTGTTTTATCACAAAGCTATACTTGATCGCACAAAAAAAGAATAAGATAAGAAAAAACAACAATCAACTCAGACACAAATGTGAGCGCAGCTAAATTTTGAATCTTTTAGTTTTTCGCATTTAAAAAAGCTTACCGTCCGCTTGGAAGCTGTGAAAATATTTTGCTTTTCCGATTTTAAAAAGAATCTTAGACAATTTTGTATCTTATGCTATATGATTACATTTGTTTCAATTATTTTTGATTTTGATAATCTTATTTTCATAATTTTCTCTCAACAATCTTTAGTTGTTATGTAAGAAGAAATTCTTTAAAAAAAAATACGAGTGCCTAAAAATTTAAGCAAAACTTGAAGTTTAAGCATAAAATTATGCAAAGTACTCAAAATGAATTTATAAGATATTTTTGTATAAAAAAAAAACGTAAAGAACAAATAAGTGAATCTTAAAACAATATTGCTTCCTTCTCAAATATAAAAAAAAAAAAAAATACATAAATACTCTGTAACTACTCAGAATCATTATAAATAAAAAATTACTCGGTGCAATTCAAAGGAGAAATAGTGACCAAAAATGTATTTAATTTGATAATTTTAACATTCTGTATCTTCAAAAGGCTCGGGATTATTTTTATCGCGTTCCTGCACATGTATTATAACTTTTAAGGTGCCACACTCTTGTTTGTGGGCAGTCTCAAATGCTTTTTGTGTATCTTTCAACATGAAATGATTCGTGACCAAGGTCTTAAGTGCCAGCTTACCTGACTTCGCTAATGAGAGAGCTGTTGGATATCTGCGGATTTTCATAAGTATTAATATTAAATTTGTCACATACAATCGAAGCTTTAACAACGGTGCACTTACTCATTACGGTAACGAAAAACACCGACAATATCAACTTCTCGCGCAATACCATCTATAAGGGACAAGGGTACCACTTCACCGGACATGCCAACCAAACAACAAATACCGCCGGTACGTGTAACATGCATCGCTAGCTGAGCAGTTTCAACCGCACCGCAACAATCAATTGTGCGATCCGGCATGCCGCCCATACGATTGATAATGCACTCGGCGATTTTTGCGATAGGTTGACCCTTTTCAACGGCCAGTATTTCCGTGGCACCCAAGTCTTTGGCCACCTCCAAACGTTCTTTGTTCACATCCGTAATCATAATTTTGTCTACGCTTAAGGATTGCGCCACCATCATTGTGGCCAGACCAATTGGACCGGAACCCAGAATAAGTAAACTCATACCCAAATTCACCATAGCACGACGGCATGCAGCGACACCGACAGTGAGTGGCTCAAGCAATGCACCCTCTTCCATGGTCAGTGAATTCGGCAATTTATAACAAAAATCTGCGGGATGCCTAAAGTACTGGCATAGATTGCCATCGACCGGCGGTGTTGCACAGAAACGCATCTTTGGACAAAGATTATAATTGCCTTCTTTGCAGTAACTGCACATGCGACACGGCACGCCCGGTTCAATTGCAACACGATCGCCTTTTTTCAGATTTTTAACACATTTGCCCACATGTGCAATAACTCCTGACGCTTCATGACCAATCACCATCGGCTCCTTGAGCTCAATTGGCCCAATGCGACCGTCCTTCCAAAAGTGCACATCCGAACCGCAAATGCCGACCGAATCAATAGCAATGATTACTTCTGAAAATTTTTACAAAACTAAAAAAATTACATTTCATTGAATTTCTCTTATAGAATACATGCCTCCGACACCAACTTTTGGTAAAGGACGTTCTTCCTGTAATGAATTTCAAAGAAAATTTTTTTTATCTATTGATATGAACAAGCTATCCTTACTATTCTTACCAAGACTAGCTCATTCTTTTTTTTAAGTACAGCCGATAGATTCTGTTTTTTATCCCCATCCTGTTTCTTTTCCCCGTCCTTTTTATTTTCCCCATCCTTTTTTTTCTCCGATTCTTTATTCTTATCCGAGCAACTGACAAACCTTCTATTAAAATCGTTTACCGTTGCGCAAAGATGTTTTTTTGTATGTTGAAGTTTATGCAATGAACGTATGTGCAGGCGCTTTAACATAACTGAATTTTTGATGGGAGGTTGATAATCCGCCCGCGTTCTATTCCGATGCCCGACTGAATTTTGAGATTTAGTGAATTTCACTAAATTAGTTTTCTGTGTATTTCATCTCCTATTGAACTGAAATTTAAAACTTAATTTTGACAATTTTGGAATTTCAACGTAGTCGAAATTTAAACAAAGAGTCGAATCATCTATGTTTGAATCTAACGCAAAACCTTAGTAAGAATAATCCTTCACGCAGTCCATATGTACATACATGATGCGCATTGTAAACCTCATTAAAATATATAAGATTTAGAGCAGCGGTCGGATAAAAAATTATGAAACAAAGTTACACTTCACAGTCTCATAAATATACAATACAATCATATCGATGATAACATCGTAAAATAATAGAAGTGATCCCTTGATCAAACAACAAATGCAAACAAACAATTATAAAATTGAAACTTTATTAACAAAAATCGGCCTATTATTGTTGTAATTTTTATAAATAAGTAACATTAATCCCATCACTCCATTCGGATCATCGAAATCATTTTTATTTATTATTGCTTTGATCGTTTATTTGATTTGGCGACTGTGCTTTCATCTGAAAATAGGTAATACTAATAAGCGCTTTAAAAGACCATTGACAAATTCATAAAAAACAATATGTATATACATATATAAATAGATAGTGAATAAAATAAATACTCATTAAAGAAATATGTTAATTATAAGACCCCTCGCGCAAAAATTAATCGTTGAATGTTGATATACGAAAGCTTATCAAGCACGTGATCCGTTAATCTATTCCATTTGGTACATAATCTTGTATAGATACTTAAAAAATAATTTTCGAAATTTCCATTACACTTGTTGATGAGATTTAAGAACTAATATGGCGCTTTTAACAAATAACCTCAGAGTGACATTCCCAACGACCGTTGAGATTTTACACACGGTCCCACACTAACTGGCCGCAGATAACACAGAGCAACGATTCTGATAATCAAGCCATTAAGTTCGGAGCATGTCAACGGAATGGCATGTGTTATCAACTAAAACAGCATCCCCCGCTACTTACCATTAAAGTCTTCTTGAGCCCAACAAAGAAACCAGAACTGTCCGAAAACTGATTTGTCTTGCAATCGGAGGACTCTTCTTCACGCTTCTCTGGTGCCCTACATTCGGAGCCGCCGAGTATTTCAATATCATCTTCTGGCATATTCTTCACTTTGGGTATACAAGTCGAATGGCCGAGTATCTTAATGTCACCACTCTCATCATTCTCTGCGCATTGCTTCTCCTCACTTTCAAGCGTGGGACAATCATTATTGACACCGGTCGCACATTTCGAACTGCCCGAAACCTGTTTGCTGTCATGGTCTTCTAATAGCTTCTCTCTTGGTATACATGTATGTCCATCCTGTATTACGGAATCAGACGACTGAACCAAGTGCTGTTCCGGGATAGCCGTTGCCGATATGCTACGTGCCGAGCTCTGTGGCTTGACATTTGTTGAGCTGCTGCCAACTTTTCGTGACTGTGGGGACTGCACGTTTGGTGTGCTGCCCATGGCACCACTGGCAACAGTTTTTGTTGCCGAATGTGCTGTCGACGATATCGCTGTAGTTCGAACACTTCTAGTGACTTCATCACTATCAGTTCCTTCGTTTGTCACCGGCATTGTGTCGTGTAACGTTTCCGACTGATCGCTTGAAACTTCGAACTTAGACTTAGGATATTTAACACCCAAGCCTCTTTCATTCATATCAAGCATTAAGACTTTCGCTCGATTGTTTGTGGCTGTGGTTATGTTTTGTATGAGATCTTCGACATTGTTCGCTTGACTACCATCAATGATATTGATCCAGAACGAAGGCAACTTAGTTTTTTGTCCATTATTAGTATTATTTACGATTGTTATACAGAACTGTTCGTTGTCATTAAGACTGCTCATGTTATCCACTGATTTCGTAGGTATTTTCATTTGAGCCTCCTTTGACGATTTCACAACAAGTTTTGGCGGCTCTTGTTCTTCTTTCGCCTCCTTAGACGATTTCACAACGAGTTTTGGTGGCTCTTGTTCATTTTGTTTATCCACTGTATCTTGAGAGTTATTATCTTTTGAGTTGACTCTAGTTTTATTGACTAGCCATTTTAGGCGATTTTTAAAAATGTTTTCGCTGGCTGGTAGGCGGAAGGTCGATCGATCTGTGACAGTTTCTTTCTCGGAATTATTAGATTGGCTGTTTCCGGAAAAGCGTATCGGTATTGTGAGTCGACTTCGGTTTGTTGGAAACGTATGTTTTTCACAAGATTGACCACACAGTTTGGTTTGTGGCAAGATGAGGCGACACATGTGGGAGAGCATCAATGCACGGTAGCAAGAACCAGACGTTGGTGTTAGTTTACAGAGAGTAATAATGTACATTTTTAGTTAACTGTTTGGGCTATTGAGGCCGATTTGCTTATTTTGTCGATTTACCAAAAATTTATACCATGAATTACAGGAATTTAGTTGGAACAGAAAAATAAATCTGAATTACAAATTTTAAGTGAAATAGTCTTTGTTTGTTTTTATAATTTCTATATTTAGAATTCCATGTTGCCTATAATTAGAAAATTTTATATTTTTTGTGGGATAGTTTAAAATTTGACCTTGTTATTTTTGTCGCGCGGCTGTACGTGTATCATAACTTTTATAGCGCCACCCAAACTTTTACGTGAGGTCTCAAATGCATTTGCTGTCTCTGTGATATCGAAGTGATGTGTGACCAATCGTTTGACATTCACCTTGCCCGAGGCGACAAGCGCCAAAGCACTAGGATAGCTAAAATAAAGGATAATGAGTATAAACATTTTGCTGACAGACAGTGATCTTGAATTTGTTATTTACTCATTGCAGTAACGGAAAACGCCACGTATATCAACTTCGCGTACCAATGCATTAGTCAGCGGCAATTTAGATTCCGGGGATCCCAAGCCAACAACGACAACAACACCACCAGCACGTGTAGCCTACAGCAAGTTATATGAAGAAGAACAAAAGGATAGCTCAATTATTAATAAGCAAAAAGAAAAACAAAAGGTTAGTGATAACTTACAAAAATAGCCGAACGTGTTGTGCTCTCCATGCCGCAGCAATCAATTGTCTTATCAGCATAAGCACCAAAAATGCCCTTCACACGCTCAGCGATCACTTCGGGTGTGTCTTCGCGTTTCAACTGCAATGTATGCGTTGCGCCCAGTTCCTTGGCAACGTCCAAACGTTGTTGCACCAAATCTGTGATTATAATCTCTGCAGCGCCCAACGATTGTGCGACTAAAAGCGTGACAAGACCAATAGGACCGGCGCCCAAAATTAAAACCTTTGAGCCAAGCTCAACGCCAGCACGTTTGCATGCATGTACGCCCACAGAGAGCGGCTCAAGTAGTGCACCTTCTTCCATGCTCACATGGTCGGGCAATTTGAAACAGAAATCAGCCGCATGTTTGTAGTAACGTGTCAGATTGCCATCATACGGTGGTGTGGCACAGAAGATCATTTCACTGCAGAGATTATATTTGCCAATCTTACAGTCTTCACAAATGCGACAGGGTACGCCCGGCTCGATGGCGACACGATCGCCGACAACGAGATTTTTAACATTCTTGCCCACTTTGGCTACAACGCCGGCAGCTTCGTGTCCAATAACCATTGGTTTTGTAACAACGAAATCACCAATGCGACCATGTGCCAGATAGTGTACATCTGAACCACAAATGCCGACACAATCCATGGCAAGCAGTACCTCATGATCGGCAATCTCTGGTATCGGACGTTGTTCCTACACGTAGGACGAACAAAAACACATTAGTCAACTAAGAAATTTTTAATTAAAGTAACAACTTTTGCACTTACCAAACGCATATCCTCGACGCCATATAAAACTGCTGTTAGATTGTCCTTGGCCATTTTATATTCCCGATTGTTTTATTTTATTAATTCAAATAATTTACGCAACAGATTTGTTCTTTTCGCGTTAACCACAAAGCTGCGACTAATTTTACTCGCAGCTCTCCTATCAACGTAAACTATTTGACAAGTGCACACGCTTCTCAAGCGCTGCGAGCAGATCATTTTTTTTTTTTTTGTGTTGATTTTTCTAGCGCCGTGTATACATAAATAATACGACAATAAACACCAAATTGATCTAGAGTCGCCGGCAGCAACGCGTTGAGTTATGTATATACAACTGTAGTGTAATATACTAACTCACGGTAGCGTAATCGAATCTATACGATTTGTGCCTCAAAGCAATACGGTAAACTCACTTGTCACGATTCGCTCATAGCATATTTTTTCAGTTATATGTATGTAGGTACATACAGACATGCATTCATACGTATACGTACACGTGCTGAAACAAGCCCCCTTCGACACTTTCGTGTTTACTTTTTCCCACATTTTCCTTTATCTGTATATGTATGTATTTCCACTTGTCTATTCCATTGACATTGGCTTTTGTGTTATTATAAAAATGTAATTTTTTTATGTGTACATTATTAAGTGCCGGACTGATAAGAATTAATTGTGCAATTTGGTGATTATAGACCAATTGAGGTGTGAATGTGTTTATTTATTATTGTTTAAAATAAATGAGTGCAAAAATAAACATTTTAATTTGAAAATCAACAAAAACACTTGACGGTAGCTGTACAGATTATTTTAGTTAAATGCTTTGTTTGACACATTGTCAGCCCACAATTAGCACTTGCAACTCCCATGAACACATTATATTAATTAAAGCCGTCATACAAAATAATAGAGCTTTTATTGATTTTTTATTATTTATATAATTTTTTATTCTTTTGGCTTCTCTCAACTTATTTGCGTACTTGTTATGTGCTTAGTTAAACAATTAAACAATTTCTTTTACGCATTTGTCAAAACACAAATAATGAATAATATTTTTTGTTTAAATCTTCTCTTGTTCTTATTGTTATTGAAGCTATGTATGTATATAGATATATATTTTTGATTAGGAATAAAAGTTTTGAGTACGTATTTTGACGTTTTTAAAAAGTTGTTTGTAAAACTGTTATCTTTTTCTTTTTTTTTTTTAAATTGGCAAAAAGGTTGGTTTTTAAATGCAATTTCTATTAACGTTAAATGCTGCAAGTTGTGGCGAATATCGTTTGATGATACTTTTTCTAATAAATTTCTGTTTTTTTTTTTTAAATTATACTATTTCAAAAAAAGTGTTATTCAAAATTTGCCACTTGATCGCTTGAACAGTTTGTATTTTATTAAATAAATGCCATTTAGCCTAAATTCTACTTATAATTCTACAAAAACGCACAAATGCTAACGCATCGTGTCATAAATACATACATTAATGCCTTTAAAACTTCTTATTACGATACTAATAATAGTATTCCGTCTTTTATAAGTATGTCTGTACTTTTTATACGCTAAAGAATTAAAATTTAAAACAAAAAATTATAATAATTAATTTTCTGCTGTATTAATATATATATATAATATAAACTTTGTTTCTGTACGCGTTTACAAAAGGAACAAATACGTTTGGCAAAAGGAAACTTAGAGTGTTGAACTTTGGTTTATTCAAATGCGTTTATCACACGTCATGGTCAAAACGAAACCGTCAAACATCGTGCACGATACGACGATTCTTTTAATAAATTTTTAGTTTTTGATTTAATTTTTTTTTTTTTTTTGTATTAAATTTAAGAAACTAAATAGATTTCATTATCACCGATTGCTGATTTTTAAAGTGAATTGAAGTTAATTTTAGATAACGCAACTTACTTATAGCGACATCTCCTCCGTGGAGGTGTTAATGTGTAAACGTTGTGGATCTTGTGGCGGCAAGCAGATGTCGGTCAATATAACCACCTCGTATGGACTGCAGTCAGGTAAGTGCAAAAAAGCGCATAGCCAACCATAAAAACCTTTCTCGATATCAGAGATATCATTTATCCAACTAGAATACTGCAAACTAAGCTGTTTGAAGCCCGCATAAAGCGCCAGGCCTAATGTGCAGAGTATGATAACTAATGGATAGGCGAGCACAAGTATGGGCGACATAAAAATCCTATGCAGATATGATTTTTCCTCATTAAAGTAGTTGAACATATTGTACCAGGTCAGTGTGCCAATGTAGAATGAATAAATGCCCGAAATTAGCGTCACAAATGGCAGACAGATGAGCGAGAGCACAAAGATATGTAAACCGGTGTTGCAGCTGCAAGTGCAGCACAAGTTCCGGCTTTTCTGTGTCTCCTTGGCCACGGCAAGCGCGTTGAGCTGTTCAAGTTCCTCACGACTAATATTGATTTGCAAATCGATATTTTGGCCTTTCTTGCGACCACGTTTTATTGTGCCTATGCATTAAACATTAATGTTAAAAAAAACAATGGTGTTGCACTAAGTGGCCAGAATGGAGTTGACTTACCCGTCATTGTTAAATAATTGCTGCTACCACCCATGGATTTACGCGTATTATAACGCTCCAGACTGTGTTCATGTGTATTCAGTACACTTGTTTCACCCGATTCCAAGTCCTCATAGTTTGGCGCCACTTCCGGTGATGTGCGTTGATTTTGCTGGTTATGTTGCTGCTGCTGGTGCTGGTGCGACTGCTGGTGATGACGTACATGCGGTAGATCGGCCGTACGTATATTGACGCGTTTCTTTGACGACGAACGATTGCTAAGGCAATCATGTGACTTGCTTAATTTTGCATCCAGACTGCTCTCCGAATAGCTGCTGGGTGTCACCGTGCTGCTCTCGTGCCGATTTGATGATTTCGTACACTGTGAGACACTTTCAAAATTTTGCAGCTCATTGTGCTCATAAAGATTTGTGGCCGAACGTGTCGACTTGTTGCTGCGTTGTGTGGAACTGGCCGAGTGTACATCACCACTACCGCCGCCAATACCATTACCGGGTACAAGTTCACCAGCCGAATTTACGCCTGGTATTTGTGGCAATGGTTGTTTATTTTTTATAATCAATTTTGTTTTCAGTAATTCTTCTTCGAGTCCGGGATTTGAGGGTGATAACTTTTGTCGGTTTTGCTAACACAAATCAAAAAAAACACAAATAATCATTGCTACTTAGTTACATATGCAACTAATAACTCACCTGCACGTTCACAATATGGTCGACATAGTTTTGCTTTTTTGTTTCCTGTTTTGTTTGGCGCTTACGCGGCGGTATGAAAACTGGGCGTTCCTTAGATGAGCTCGTCGTTGATCCCGCTTCCGCGTTCACACCATTCTTGCTGACCATTGTGGTGCAGTATTTTTAACTTATTTTACTAAAATTTCTTTACTTTACATAATGGCCATTGTATTCGAATGATATCTAAATTGTTTGCCAGTACTTTATGGCATCAAAAACGCCCCAAAAATGCAAATGTCTGCTGCAACACACAGGAAACGCAGCAGACTGTTTTTCTTTTCTGTTTTTCGTCTATTTCTCTCACACAAGCGGCTGAGAGCAATTGCGCTCTAATTTATTGATTTTTTCGCCTGGCTTGCATGTCCTTGTGCCTTTTGGCGTTCATTGGCGTTTTCGCATGATGTCGTTTGGCTTGTTTGTTGTTTTTGTGCCATGTGCCAAATTGACATGTCCTGTTTGCTGTATTACGCATGCTCATTGTATTTGTTTTGCTCTTGGTTTTTATCGAGTGTCGCGTGAATGCGAAGATGTCCAAAAAAGACACATGAATTTTAACTCCATACATGGTCACTCTTGCATTTTCTACTTGTAGTTTTTGTGATTTGTGTGATACAATGTTACTTGTATTCGTTATCATTTCATTTCAACTTTCATAAATTATAATCAGTTAGAGAATTAAACAACATGAGTTAAAATAAAGAACATTTTAAGTTTTATTTGATTACTAAGAGTATTAATATAAACAAGGTTAATTGTTGTATGTATATTGATACAGAGTAAAGCTTAATTCTATTAAGCTTTGGTTATTGTCTACAAAACAGCACCACAATTAACTTTCCTTAAATATTTTTGTTGGTGGTTTATATTTAATTTCCTTACCATCCATTTCTACATGGCTACATATATCTACTAAGTTTCTTAGCTCTCCTTCATTCAGATAGTTTAATATTTTTTCAGTACAGATGTATGGTAATTCAGGCATCTTGTGAAAGGCAATACGGAAGATGTTAGTGCTTTGTTCAATTAACTTTTTTCTCACCAAACCTTTTTCGAATTGACTTTTTATCATGCTAGAGTATATTGGAAATTATGTTAAATATTCATCTGCTGTAAGAATCTGAACTACATTTACATTTCTCATACATATTGCCAATGAGTTTGGGGTTTTTGTTAGGATGTTGTAATACGAAATATTTGAATTACTTATTGTCTCACTTCTCATGCAAGCTAATTCTATTTCACATTCATGCTGATAATTCTTTAAATCAGCACTGCTACTCATTAAAAGTATATTATTTTCATGCACATATAAACTTTCAGTTTTCATCTTAATTATATGGCGTTGAAGTAATTTAATAACAGCCTTTAACCTCATTGTAAAACGTTCATATATACCTATATAATCTTTGACATCATGATCATCCTCAGATTTAAATTCAGAAGAACCTTCACTATCTGAGCTATCTAATTCATTTAATCTATCCGTTGCGCACTCAATAGGTGTTTTATTATTTTTATTTACAATATTTAAATCAGAACCATGCTCCACAAGAATTTCAGCAGCTTTTATACGTCCTTTTAGAGAAGCAATGTGAAGTGCTGTGTCATCTCTATCATTTCTAGAGTCAATATCGGCACCAAATTTCAACAAAATCTCAATAATTTTGTTGTAATCTCTTTTAGCAGCCAAGTGTAATGACGATCGACCATTGTTCATTTTCGAATCCACTTGGGCACCGTGTTCCAGCAATAATTTTACAATTTCATTGCATTTCCATCGAGTTGCATAGTGCAATGCAGTACATCCCTTCATATCTTTAGCGTTTACATCAAATCCTCTATTCAAAATTAATTTGGTAATTTTTTTATATTCAAAATAAATAGAAATCTGAAGAGGTGTCCAGCCATTATTTGAAGAACAGTGAACATTTGCATTATGTTCCAAAAGAATATCAACTAATTCTGTATCTGCCTCTTCAACAGCCATGTGAAGTGCTGTTTCACCATACTTGTCTTGGGCATCTATATTAACACCTTTACTTAAAAGTAATTTTACAATTGCTGATATATTGCTGGTATTCTCGTATTTTCGATATCTTAAACTATTTTTAGAACAAAGATGTAATGCTGAAATTCCATTCCGATCACAAGCATTTATATCGACATTCCATTCCAAAAGTGTGTTAACGATTTCAATGCTTTCATTTTTAATAGCTTCATGCAATAGTATGTAATTGTCCGTTACTTTAGCCCCGCCATTTAAAAGTAGCTTGGTCATTATCAAATCATCTTTATCAACAGCATAATCTAGTACTGTTTTATCATTATTATCACGCTTATCAACTTGAGCACCACGTTGTAGAAGCAGACTTACAATTTTGTGTTTTCCTAATTTGGTAGCACAATGAAGTGGAGTTAAGCCATTATATGTACTAGCAACATTTATATCAGCGCCTTTACTCAAAAACAATTCAACGACATCAAAATTGCCTTCTTCAGAAGCAATATGTAGTGGCGTTTTTCCTTCTTCCAATGCAAATGAATCTATGCAAGCACCGTGGTTTAAAAGAAGTTCAATAATACGTGTGTTATATTTGCGTGCACCAATATGAAGAAGGGTCAAGTCAGTAGAGGTTTTAGCATTTACATCGGCGCCATATCTCAATAGCAAAAGGAACATTTCTTCATTGTCGTTTTCAACAGCAATTCGTAGTAATGTGATTTCATCTCCAAATAATAAAATCTTAATATCGTTAACATAGATACAATTTTTTAAAACTTTCTCAACCATTACCAAATCTCCATTCTGAACAGCATGAAGTAATAAAATATAGTCACGTATATTTTCCGAGTTAGCAACAAAGGCATGGTCCACTTCCGCTTCTTCCTTCATATCAGCGAACTATATGAATCATGCGTGAATGCGTATGATTGACGAAATAAGCAGTTCATATAAAAAATGTAAATATAAAACTGAGATGTGCATTATGAGTTAACTTACTTGTTGTAGTTTGAATTTTACAATAATAACACTTAAACGTCGACTTAACCGTATCACCGAGCTAATAAATCCCGGATTTATGTAGGTATGTTTTAAAATTTTAAACGCTGTTCGATAGAGTTGCCAACTCTACTGTCGATAGTGGTCGAGCGGTATGTTGCTGTGGTTTATGTCCCAATAATATCAATATTTTAAATTATTGGTAATGCCTCTTTTTTGTGGGCAATTTAATAAATTCAGTAGTGGCCCAAACAATTTAACACCAATAAATTATAAAAAATATATATACATATCCAGAAGTGCTTACAGAAAAATGAAACTATTCACCTCGTTGTTTAGTTCGCATTTTATAGAAATAATTTCAAGTTTTTTTTTTTTTTTTTTGTAAATCACAGTATTTCTTTGTAGAAGATATTCTAATTAATCTGAGTCCTCTTCTTCCTCTTGTCTGTCCTTTAGTACCATATCCAGCAAGATTTCCTGTTGGTTTACTTTAAACTCACTCTCACTGTACGGAACTATTGTAGTATCTTGGTTGGTGGCCATGCCAGTTGTTACTGTGATTGGTCTAGTCGTTAGTGCCGAATCTATCACACTTGACTTTAATTGCAGTTCCTCAACCTGAGAACACAATTCTTTACATTAATATATAATGTAATGTGATGTTTATTCAATTATGGTACTTTGAGCATATTGCTGCATTCTTGCAGTTTGGGCAATAACTGTTCAATTTGCCGTTCGATTTTGACGAGCGCTTGTTGTTGTTTTTGCAATTGTTGATTGGACAGATCTTCCATATTTTAACAATCGGCGTCCCAATCAATGAATTAAAACTTATATATGTATGTAGATTGAAGAATGCGATTTATTTAAACTGTTTGTTTATTTTATTTGTTTTTTTTTTTGAGCACGTGTTGCCAATTACTTTGAAGTAATTGTGGCGTAAAAAATAACGTGTGTATAAATTTGTTACAAACAAATAGCAATTTAGGTATGGTATAGATCACAAAAAATAATTTTAATAAGCATAATACATTAGAAAATTACATGTAAAATGTATTTTCGCTAAAAATAAGGAGATTGACGCGTATTGCAACTCTAACGTTTATGGGTTAAAATACATCCCTGGTACCTTTCATCCACTGTCAAATTACAGTTCATTGGGTATGGTTTTTTTGACAGTTCGCTGAACGTGATTGGACCTCTTTCCGCTTTGACTATTGAAGATGGCAGTCGGTAAAAATAAGGGACTCTCCAAAGGAGGCAAAAAAGGTGGCAAAAAGAAGGTGATCGATCCCTTCTCACGCAAGGACTGGTACGATGTCAAGGCACCCAACATGTTCCAGACCCGCCAAATTGGCAAGACATTGGTTAACCGTACTCAGGGACAGAGAATCGCCTCTGATTATCTGAAGGGTCGCGTCTTCGAAGTCTCGCTTGCTGATCTGCAAAAAGACATCGATCCAGAGCGTTCTTTCCGTAAATTCCGTTTGATCGCTGAGGATGTGCAAGACCGCAATGTGCTGTGCAACTTCCACGGCATGGACTTGACCACCGACAAATACAGGTAAGTGTGTGTTTATACGACAATGTGCATTTATGGAATTTTGATTTGAATGCTAATGTTATACCATTCTTTTAGGTCCATGGTTAAGAAATGGCAAACTCTTATTGAAGCCATTGTTGAGGCTAAGACCGTCGATGGTTACTTGCTTCGTGTTTTCTGCATTGGATTCACCTCCAAGGATCAACAATCGCAACGTAAGACTTGCTATGCTCAACACTCGCAAGTGCGCAAGATCCGTGCCCGCATGACTGAAATCATCTCGAGCGAAGTCAGCGGTGCCGACCTTAAGCAGTTGGTCAACAAATTGGCTTTGGACTCAATTGCCAAGGATATTGAGAAGACCTGCCAACGTATTTACCCATTGCACGACGTCTACATTCGCAAGGTGAAGGTGCTGAAGAAGCCACGTTTCGATATTTCCAAACTTTTGGAATTGCACGGTGATGGTGGTGGCAAGAGCACCGATGCCGTCGTCTCGGCCGAGGGCGCCGTTGTTGACAGACCAGAAGGTTATGAGCCACCAGTACAGGAAGCTGTCTAAAGTGTGTCAGATGTATGAATTGTCAGTCTTGGCGGTTTAGTTTAAGTAATAAAACAATAAAAACACTTTTGTTACTAAATAAAGTACGAAGAAATAAAAACTTTGAACTTCCGCCAGAGATCCTTTAGAATTGAGATTTTTCGGGGCTTAGTTGTAGATCAATGGGAAGGTAAAACAAGTAGAATGACAAGTTTTAGTTAAAATATATTGCAATTTGTTTTACCAAATATTAATTGAAAGAATTTTGGTCTCTTGTAATTAAAAGGGGCAGTTTTGTTTACATAGAAGATTACATATTAGTTTTGTGCATTCATTTTCGGAACACATCTCATTGTTTTTTATTTTTTTTGTTTTATTTTCATTTTTAATATTTAATTAAACACCTCAATTTAAATGTGCTAAAATTCATACCTAATGACCTGGGCTTTTTCAAATAATATCGAATTGATCGTTATTAGTCATCTTCATCATCATCATCATGGCAGTCGGTACAGGAAAGTGTCTATATTATATTTGCTGTATATCAATTGTTGGTTCTTGTACTATTTTATAATTGAAAGAATTTTGTGGCCTCGCAATCTCCAAAGAAAGTTAGAAAGTTTAGTTTCAAAAATGAAAACATACATTTTTGTAATGGGATTGTATAATATATATATTATGTTATTGGCATTAGTAAACATACAAACATAGCGTAATTTAAAACACAATGTTAATTTAGCTAAAATAACTAAAAATTTAAAGTTGCTAATTTTGTTTTGTGGAAAATTAGAAACATAAATGAAAAACTTATAAATAACTACGATTACATACGAGCTGAATAGTTAAGAATGGACAAACAAAACAGAGAATGACAATTGTAGAAAGATGAAGTGTTTAAGTGACTAAAGCTCGTTTGTGTATTACATTAGCGCTTGTTGGCCTAAGTTAAGTTCAACACCGGCATGCTCGCGTCGTTTTTTATTCTTTGGCGCTTCATTATCATCGTCGTCGTCACCGTCATCGTCACTGGATTCTGATGATGATGCGGAGCCAGAGTCACCACTTTCGCCGCTTCCGGAATCACTGCTATCGCTGTCAGAGTCATCGTCACTGCTCGACGAGTCCGAATCGGAACTGTCACTTGCTGAGCCCGAGTCATTCGATGATTCGCTGGAGGAATCAGATGACGAGTCCGAACTATCTTCGCTCGAACTACTGGAAGTGGAGCTGCTACGATTGCGTTTGTGTCGTTTGTTTTTTTTCGATTTCAGTGTATTTTTATCGTTGTTATTGGCAGTTGAGGCTGCTGCTGTTGCCGCTGCGGAAGCTGCTTCTGCAGTTTTCTCAGCGACATGTTTTTTCAGATGAGTTGTGCGCGAACTGCGATGCACATATTTACGCTTCTGTTTGCACTCATACGACCAATGACCAATCTCGAGGCACTTCTGGCAACGCACGCCATTTGGGAAAGCAGCGGCAAGTTTTGCATTACGCTTTTTTAGCGATAACTTCCGCGCCGCCAAACCGACCAGCGCCATTATGTATATTTGTCGTAAACGCTTGTTGGAAACAATTTTGCCGGCTATTTTCTACAATTCCGCTTGTTGAAAAGTAAGAAAACCTCTTCTTTGTAACAAGTTGACAGCCTCTTTCAATAACATTAAATGTTAGCAGTCCTGATTGCAGTGCTGCCAATATTGCAAAACGGCTGAAAATGGAAAATAGCTGAAAAAAAGCTTACTAACAATTATGCCAGCTAAATAAGCAGAATTAACGCAGCCTGGTGATTTGACAACATTGGATCGAGAATTCTAAGGGCCGATTGCTTAATTTTTAATGACTTATGCATACGATTATTTCAAGAACACATAAGCGGAGCCAGCACTTTCTGACTGACCTTCTCTTCTTTTTGAAAATATTGCGCAAAACACCACAACACCGCCGTTTCGATCAACATTACATGTGCGGCGTTCTTTACACTTTATTGATTCCTTGATTTATTGGCATTACTGTGACTGTGCACATGTTTCGGTTTAACTTTCAATTGGACGAGGAGGACAAGATTGCCTCCAATACATTTGAGCCTTCAGAACCCACTGACACTCATGAAGAATCGAATAGGCAACAAGTGTCGCAACCAACAACTTGGCTAGATGCCGTCGAAGTCGAATTAAATGACAACATTTTGGAAACGCTCGATTACTATAGCTTGCAAGCTAAAGAGATAAAGTATGGAGACACCACAATACGACATATTGTCTCTGGCACTATGCTAGAAGACATAAAGACGGATGACGAAAATGCACCTGCTGGTATACATGTGTCTGAAAATAAACACTCCGATCTGCTGCCCGGCGTATATGAAGGTATTTCCTAGTATTCACTCAAATCTAAAATACCTCAGATTGAACTAATTGATTTATAGGTGGCGCTAAAATTTGGGAGTGTACAGACGATCTGCTTGACTACATGGCCAACAACTTTGCCGATAGCTATTGGGAGTCAAAACACGTACTGGATTTAGGTTGCGGCTCTGGTTTATTAGGTATCTATGCACAAAAGCATGACGCCACTGTGCACTACCAGGATTATGTACGTTTATATATATGAAGAAGAATTACTAAATCTAAACCATTATAAATTGTAGAACTGTGATGTTTTGGAAAAAATCACAATGCCTAATGTACTCATGAACATGTCAAGCGTTAAAACAGAGAATGATAACGACTCATTAGATGATTCGCGCCATGCCTTTGAACGGACTCAGCGTTTAGCGAAGTTCTATGCTGGCGATTGGGCCAAATTTGCCACGTTAACAGAACCGTCTGAGCCATTCGATGTTATACTCACATCCGAGACAATTTACAATCCGGCAAATCAAATCAAATTGCTTGATACATGCGCCAAGCGTTTGAAGCGTGATGGTCACGTCTTAGTGGCTGCAAAAACACACTACTTTGGCGTCGGTGGCGGCACGCGTCAATTTGAGGCACAGATTCTTACGCATGGCGTTTTTAAATCTTCAAAGCTTTGGTCTGGCGGCGCAGTGGGCGGTATTGAACGAGAAATACTTGAGTTAAAGTTTTTATAACATCCAACAACAAAATTGTTAATAAAATTAAGTATAAACAAAGTGTACGTTATTTTTTTGTAATAGTTTTTTTTGTTGTTTTTTTGTATTTAGTTGCTTTTTGGTTTTTTATACCTTTTTATAATATACAATTTTATCGAGTGGTGTTTTTTGTGTATGGCTTACATAATTATTTAATTATTCATAATAATTTTCATGTCCATAATGTATGTATGTATATAAAAAAAGTATGTTTGCATTTAGCAAATGTGAAATAGAAATTTCTCAACTGCTTAAAATTTTCATATTTTTGTTTATGTTTTTGTTTTATTATTACAATTAAGCATAACAGTTTTAGCGCTTTTTTTGGCGCTTGTATTTTATTTTCTCTTTTTTGTTTTTTTTTTTTTTGCAAATAAGTTTTTGTTTATAGTTTGCGTTTTGTTTTATACATAAATATTACTAATGTTCATAATAATTATTAATAATAAGCACATTTTTTTACAGAAGCCGTTAATTATTTTAAACAATTTCTACTTAATTTACAGAAAATTTAAGATTTTGATAACTTTTTCTTTAACAATTTTTGTTTCATTTTGTTTGTTTGTTTTTTTCTTTTCTTTTGTTTTGTCGCATGAGAAAAATATTTTATAAATAAAATGTTTAGTTAATAATTAAATAGTTTAACATTGCTAATAATAAACAGTTAAAACTTTAGTTTGTTGTTGGTATTTGTTGTTTTTTGTTTTTGTTTTTGTAAAATATATAATTAATTAATATAATTCTCACTTAACGCTCTAATCATTATCTTCATCATCATAATCATCAATCAACTCAACATCATCTGCATTATCATTAACATCATCTCATGGAGGAAAACTAATTAATTAATAATTTATAAAATAGTTTAAAGATTTGTGTTTTTTTTTCTTTCTTTTTTTTATTTAATTAATTAAAATGTTACTTTTGTTTTACTATTCACTAACAAGCGCCATTTCTCGCGCAGAGGGTGTCGCCAGTGTCTGACCGAGCGCCGAAGCTGCTGAAACTGCGCTGCTGAGACCCTCATCAGTGTCTGTTGTTGTTGTCTGCTGTTGCTTCAAATCATCACATTTTAGACTGCCACTAAACACATCATCGCGATCAACATCATCATCGTCATCATCATCATCAGCCTCCTCTTCTTGGGCTTCAGCGGCAAAGGACACTTCGGCTTGACTATTGTTGCTATCACCGTTTATAGTTTTTTCCAACGTTGTTCTTGTTGTTGTTGTCGTCGCAGTCGTTCTAACACAACCATCAACATTTTGCTCATCTTGATTATTATTCACTTTATCTTCACTGGCGGACTTATTATTATCACTATCACTATTATCGATGCCCAATGATGTCATTGCCGTTACCATGGCCACAGCCGCTGGTTCCTCTTCTGGTATATCTTCAATTAAACTTCGACTACCCGAACCGGATGCAGCGCTTTTGTTCTCTTCCTCTTCATCGGATGTTTTGCGCAATAATATCGGATCGGATGCACGCAATGAACTTTCCGAGCCACCAACACCTTCACCACTTGGTCGTAATACCAAATATAGTAGAATATCGGATAACGAAATGATGCCAATCACTTTCTGATGCTCATCGGTGACAACGAGTCGATGCACTTCGGCACGCACAATACGCTCCATGATCGTAAAGAGCGACTCATCGAGATTGCATTTTTGTACGCCCTCGAACCATTCGTTGCGATGCTCGTTCGCTTTGCGCAGCGAGACATCGAGATCGTTGTAGGTTTTTTCGGCGGCCAGATTCTATAAAAAATTAATTGTAAATCTTTTAATATATTTTTTCGATAAGAAATCATCAATGTTTACTTACAATAACATCGAACTTTGCATAGATATCGACCAAACGTCCCTCATTGTCGACCAATGGCAGCGCCGAGACACGTCGCTCAACGAACTTTTTGAGTGCCGTTATAATGCTTGTCGTCTCATCGGCGGTCTCAATGTTGTTATATGTGCCAATACGTAATTCGCGCAGACTCTTTTGCATGTAAGCGGGCTTTGGTAATTCGTTAATCTGCAAAGAATGTATAAGAGCAAATCATCAAGTCAGTCATCCTTTATAAGGTTACATCATTACTGGTATGTGTGTGGTTAGTGATTGAAATGAAATTTACTTACATATAGAAACAGGAACCTTAGTATGCGTTTGTGTGTTAATATGTAGAGCACATTGCCGGTCGCGGGATCAATAACGGGCAAACGATGTATGCGATTGTGTATGAGAATTTTTATGGCATCATAGAGCGAAGCATCCGGACCAATGCTTACCAAAGGCATAACCTCTTTGTGCAGCACGCCTTAAAGTGTATAAATTATATTAAAAATATATTATAATTATTATATTATGTGTAACGCACTTCGCCATGTATCCAATTTGTGCTCCTCCAATTGTTCCATTGACGAATTTGGTGATTTATAATACATTTGAAGAATCTTTATGAAATCCGTTATGGTCAACATGCCGACAAACTGTTGCTTCTGTGAGTCCCACAAGGGCGCCGCACGTACACCATTATAGACAAGTGCATAGAAGGCCTTCTTCACAAGCAATTGTGTATCGAAAACGACCAATTTGGCGGATAATGGTATTAGATCATAGCACTTGTGAAAACGAAAGAATTTCACAAAGATTTGCGAGTCATCCTCTTCTGAAATGGACAAAAATAAAAATAAAAATAATATTAAAAATTATTCAAAATATAATAAAATTTAAAAATAATTTTCAATGTTATTTATATGTATGTATGTATGTCCAACTTTATAGGCCAACCTGTTTTAAGTAATTGTGCCAATAGTTTCTTCCACGCCTCCGAGACTTGCTCGAATTCTTTTATGCTCTCGAGCGGATAGTAATTGGGCGCCCAAACGGAGAGTTCACCGGCGCCGAGCACTGCCAAGCGACCGGCATAGTTCGAATAAAAGTGCAATTGTAACATCCGTGTGTATGTTCGGTTATAGTTGGGTCAACTAATCACCTACACCGGTGTTTGATTTTGTTTTTTTGTTTGTTTATTGTTCTTCTGCTTGTTGTTTATCGTTAATTGTCTTATGCCACAGTGCAACGACAATGTCGACGGCGGCTTTCAATAAGTTTTGCAGCATTACCGGCTCACAATTTGTCGAATGAAATTTTAAACACTTTTAATTTGAGTTTCTTCTTGATTAATTAAATTTCAGCATTAAAATGTTTTGCAAAAGTCTCTGTATTAAAACTTGTGTCTTGTATTGTATTTTTTTTTTTTTTTTGCTGTCTCTCGTTTCAAAACTTTCTGTTCTGTTTGATTTTGTTAATCAAACTATCAAGAATAAAATGTTTAAACAGTTGGCACAACAAAATCTTGCGCTGTCATGTCTGCGCAACAACAACAATAACAAATATATAATAAAACAAAAAAAAAAAAAAAACCAAAAATAACATAAACAAAAAAGATGCGCACAAAATTAATGAATGCCGCATTGCATTTTTATAAAATATTTTCACAATTTTCCTACAAAAGAAAAACAAAATAAAACAAAAGCTGAAAATTTATCATGCATGCTATATTTTTTTTTATTGATGCTATAAAAATATAGCATGCAATATATTGTTTGGCTTTATTCCGCATATTTTTATTGTTTACATAAAAAATATCACTTGCTATATTTTTTGTGCGCGTTGCAACTTTTTTCACTCATGACATAATTTTTTATTTTTTTTTGTTTTTTTGCTATCATAATTTTAATTAAAATGAATCTGACAATTGGTAAATGATGCACAAATTAATTAAAAACGTTGGTAATTAAAAATAATTAAATGCAAATTATAACAACTTTTTGCGTGAAAATTCAACGTGAATATTAAAATTACCGGAAAAATTATCTTATAAATGAAATGCGTTGAAATGACTTTAGCAAATATATAATATAATATAAACGGTGTTATCTATATTTTGATTTGTTGTTGTAATTTACATTGCTTTTCAAGTGTTTCAAAGGCTGTCTTTGCATTATTTATTTGAAGAACTTATCTATTCTATCTGCAGTTGCTCACAGATACATATAAGTACAAGTGTATTTGAGTAACAAATCAGACTTGGCGTCTTTAACGACGCGGCAACTGGCAAAAGATTTATAGAGATGACAAAAGAACGAAGAAAATAACAAAAATGAGCAGAAAAGAAGACAAGCGACGATTGCAGATTATAGAACAAATGAGACAGCTAAAGATTCACTTTAACTCACAGACACACAGATTTGTATATCCAAATTGCTTGCTATTTGGTTGATTGTTGAGCACCACCATCATCATCATTGGTCGGGTTTGCCACTGAGGTTGCTCAGCGTTGGCGGCTGATGTCTTGCTGAATTGTACAAATAGTTTGTGTGCCAAGAAATTAATTAACCGCACGCCAGATGCTTTCAAGCGCATTTGTGCGGTACAACAACAACAACAACAACTAAATAACAAATGCACATAGAAATGCAAATGTTCACGAAAAAGAAACAAAAACACTTCACAGTTTGAAATAAATATACGTAATTTTGCATTCAGATAAGATGCATGAATCTTTTTTATTCATTTTTATTTACTCGCTTAATGAGGTGGGCAGGTACTGGCGCCCTACTGAGGACATATCGGGTACAAATGATTTGATGAATTTTGTACAAAAGTATCGTGTGTGATACTTTGCCTTTGCTTTATTTCAATGAAAATAAATTTTTATAAAAATAGAGAATTATTAAATGAAGTTATAGTTCGAAGTCAAAAGCTGTCAGTCTCAAATACAACATGATAAGCAATTAATTAAAACATTTTATGTAATAGTACTTTATGTCACAGACTAATGCTACTGCACATGCAGCAATTGCACATATGTAAGTTTTATGTTTACTGAAGTTGCACTAACACATAGAGTACTTTTATATTAAATACTTTTATTATTCGTTTATCGTTTTGTGGTCCTTCTTCCTGACTTCCTAACTTTCGGAAACAAGGCTTCATTGGTGAACGTGTTTTCTAACTTATCATCTATTTTATATTCTTTGCTTGATTCATGAATTCTGCAGTAAAAATGTCTCAAAATACTTATCAAAAGTGTTTCCTAAGACTTCTTTGAAAAATATTAATATATTATAAATAGTAGCGAATTTTTCTTATATTATGAAATTCATCATATGTACATATATGTCATGAATCACATTCGAGCGCACACACACACACATGCATGCATTTGTCGGAGCGCGCCAAGCGATGACAAGCTCTGTTTAGCTTTGTGGCTTAGGTAAGGTTATGGTCAAGACAAACTGGTTTCAGCAGTTGGCAACAGAATCTTATTGGAATTCCCTACTCAGAGATCATATCATCATTTTGAGCTGATTGCTTTTGTTTTGTTTTTTGTGAAATTTTTGTTTTGATTGATGCTAAAAAGTTTTTCATGTGTTTCGATTCTATAAATAGAATATTAACAACAAAACGCTCAATTGAACTGAGCTCCGTTCAATTGCTTGATTCCAGAAAACTATTATTTGTCATTTAAAAAATGTTTATGTATATACAAGTAGCATCTTTTTATTTCACTGCGACAATTTGACTTTTGAAAAATTTATAAAATGTAAATAAATTAATCAAAGAATAACAAATATGTACTTGGAAATACAGATGTGATAATTTGCTTAAAGAAAAGTATGCGATATGAAAGAGTGGAAATATGAAAATATAAAAAAACAAAAAAAAAAAATAACATGTTACTATTTTTTAGAGATAAGTAATAATTATTTTCCTTTCTCTTTTTAAGCTTTTACTGTTTCAATTCTAATAATTATTTTTTTCTTTGTAGCAAAAAATTTAAGGGAAAATTGTCGACTATAAATTATGTGAGATAAATAAACGGGGAGAGGGTGTTGCTTAAATCTCACCAAGGGAAGGAGGGAAAGTGTGTTGGTTTGGTTCTTGAAAATCGTTTGTCAGCTTTTTAGGACAGTTAGTGATCTCAACAAGGCGAGGAGAGAGAGAAGGCTACTAAATTTAAAGAGTACAAAAAAATCTCATGTAATTTATGGACGTCCTCCTATGCTATTAAACTATTTTCGAAGCCGAATGAAATAAATTAAATACGAAAAAAACAAACAATAGAAAGTCAACAATTATTGACAAATTTTAGATTTTTTTTTTGCAAATTTAAAATTTTACATTTCCACACGAGTAACTTTTCCAACAAAAAACCGTTTATAAACAATATTGGTTTTTTTTTTTTTGGTTATTTTACTAATTTCACATTTGTTGTTGTGGGCACTTTTTTGTCTTATTGAATTCTATTTTTTTTTGTTTGTTTTTTATTTCTGTTTCGCATATTTAACGACAAAGGCGACGCTGCCAAAATGACGCCCACAATTGAAATGTGGCCGAGGCCAAATTGAAGCGCAGACAAATAATTTCTTTTCTTTTTTTTGTAGTTTAAAGAACAAATGAAAATGGTTCAATTAACTAAAATAATATTGAAAAGTGAGTCTTTTTTGTTGCGGCATTTGCACAGAAAATTTTGAAATTTGAAATAGTTTTTGAGAAACAATTAAAAATTCAAGTTGTTTAATTAAAATTATTTGTTGTGATTTCACTTGCAATCACACACACACACACACGAGCAGCGCGAAAATGCGAAAAACAAATCAGCGAAGGTTTCTTTTCTATTTATTTATTTATTTTTTTTTTTTCAATTAATTTGCTTTGATTTTGCAATTGAAGCCGAAACACAAAACAAGAACAATTTAAAGATGGCGGTGGGGCGGCGCTGCAGCAGCGAAAAGTAGAAGCCAAAAATCGTTGTCGGCGACGCTGACTGCGACTGCGACGGCGCCTGGCGACAATAAAATGCGCGAATTTTTCAACAATGATTAATTTGTTTTAAATTTAAATCAATTGTAAAGTATTTTTACACAAATGGTAATTTTTATTTATTTAATTTATCATGCACACACGCGTTATATTTATTTAATTTTTTCTACATTTTTATTACAATTGAAATTTGACATAATTTTTTGTTTACTTTATTTATTTGTATTTCAAGATGATGTGTGAAAGAAACAACAACGTAAAGAAAGAAAGCAAAAAAAAAATAAAAGAACACAACACGAAAATAAACACAAATCGTTCTAAACGTCTTGAAATTTTATCATAAACTGAATTCACGTATTTGAGATGTGAGGAAAATTTATTTGTTGAAAGATTTAGCAAAAGGAAAATGGCAATTTTCTCGGCGTTTGTGTCTCTACGGGTCTCAATGTGAGTAAGTGTGTGTGTATGTATGTGTGTGAAAGTAAAGAAAAACATCAACAACAAATGAAAATACAAATAAAAAAAAACTGATGAATAAAAAACAACAACAAATTTGAATGATGAGAACAAATATACTTATTTCAAATAATCTCACGTAAAAATCTATTTGAAAAAGAGTCAATATTAAAAAAAAAAAAAAAAATGTTTAGTTTGTAGTCGTTTTATAATGTTTTCTACATGGTAACTAAAGATAGAAAATGAAAAGATGGTCAATGAACTGAAAAAAATAGTAAGGGAGCTTCCAAACATTGTCCCAATTATTTTTCTTGGCAAACCTTTCATAAAGTTTTTTTAATAAGCAAAGTATATATAATTTATAATCTTCTATTTGGATATCCCAAATTAAGAACTCAAAATAGATTTGAGATAAAAAATGCCTGAAGAATTTCTTCGTTTTAAGATCAACTGCTTCCAAAAAGTCACATTCCCCACCCACATTGCCTTGTCCGCTACACAAAGACTATGAGAAATCGTTGTTTTGTATTTGTTTTATTTTTTAAATCCAAAACACTGAGATTTCAATCTGCATTTGATTATGTGCGAAACGAGACTCATTGGCAGCAATGCTTGTTTTGCCACCTGAAGAGCAAAGCGAAGCGAATGAGCAAATTTTATAATCAAAATCGAATTCGAATTGAATTTAATTACATGCTGTGAACTTTTAGCGCTAATTACTCACGACAATTCAAAGTGGAATTGAAGAGTAAAAGAAATAAACAGAAAAAAAAAAATTATCATAAGCTTTTGACGCATGAAAAAAATAGAAAGAATAAGGAAACAAGAACAACAAACTATGCAAAGGGAGGTGTGTACCAAAGTCGATGACGTCAAAGCGACTGTCGCTGTCAACAATTTCAATATTTTAGTTTGAGAAAAAAAAAAAATGATTATGAAGTCCAGCAAAGAAGTGTGCAAATTCAATGTCGCCACAAATGTATCTTTCTGATGTTCCAATACGTGTATCTTATTTTGCGCGTTTTGCTTCATTTTTTTTTTTCTTTTTAATGTTAATAATTTTTTTATTTGTTAATCAAAACACCCACACATGCCGCCGATTTTTATAATCCTTTAAATTATTTGCTCTCAGATAAAAAATATATTTATTGTATAAAATATTTCATATTAAATTAGAGAGCTTTGCGAATTTTCCCGTTTTTTACGTTTTACTTTTGTTTTTCACAAAAAAATTTGTTGACTAAGAAAAGAAAGGAAAAAAAAATATTGTTGCTTCTTCTTGTGATTTCACAGACGTGTGCCCAAAGTGACTGTCGAATGATTCAGTCTGTTAATTTATTAAAATGAGCATTAAAAATGAGTTTTTCTTTTTAAAATATATTTTTGAAATTATTATTATTTTTTTTGCCATTTATTTTCGCCTTTGGTTGGACATAATACGCGCTAATGTATGTTTTCATATTTTTCATGTATAAAAATAAATAGAAACAATATTTTTGTGTTACTTACCAAAGTCAGATAGATTAACTTTCTCGAGGAACGGATCGGCGACGGGCAACTGCAAAAGAAAAATAAATTAAGCGTTAACATATGAGCACAAATGTAAAATAAATAATATTTCTATATATATAAATAATTCTTTCTTCTTGAGGCACATGAAAATAGATGTTAAATACATTGAACAATTTTGAATTTATTTAAAAACTTTTTCAATCTTTGTTGGACGCGATATTCTGGAAAATCTATTAAGAAATTTAAGACAATATTAAGCATAACATTATCTTAAATGGCAAGTTATTAACAATTGAAGAAAATTTGTATTTAAGTAATGAAAAAGAAACTCTTTAGCTCATCTAAAGCATTCTTTCCTAATATTTTTCTTCTGTTTGATTGTTTTTGTCTTACAGGAAAAGGCAAACCAAATGTAACATACTGTTAACATGAACTTTACAGTCCGTTATCTCAATTTCATCATAAGATATTGTGTACTAAAATATAGAAAATCTTTATATCAATTTAACGATTATCTAAAAAGCTTTTATCTTCGACGTTCATAAATTATGTGTGATTTCTTCTTGAAATGTTTACATCTCCAGCTTTTGTTGAGATTTACTCAACACAAAATATCAAAACATTTAAATTTTTCAACAAGAAATTATGATATTCCAAACTAACTTCAACTCTAAAAAGAAACTTCAAATGGAGAACATTAAATACGATGTTAAGTATACAAAATTCAAAGATTTTTTTTTTTTTTTTTTGTAGAAAGTTGTTCACCCACGTAAAATAAACAAAATATTGTTGGACAAGAAAAAACAAATGTTGCTGTTTCTTGTTGTTATGCTCGAATACTAAAGACTTTTTAGCACTTTTATGTGAAACTGAACTTTTTAAAAAGGTGTAAATTATATTGAAAATTTGCGTATCGTTAAGGAAGATGGCCAATCCAAACAGTTGTTTCAAGTATTTATGACATAAGCACAAGAAATGCACATGACAGTTTTGAAGGTTTCTTCCAACGAAAAATTCTACGTCAAGATTTGTCTATGCGTGAGCTGATGTGACGACAAACACGCACGCCAAACACGCTCGCCAACCATGGCCTGTCTTGGGACACCCTTAAAGCATTTACGCTATGCGCTCAAATCTTGTTACGCTCTTCTTGGCATTTATAAAGACTCTTTATTAAAGAGGTACGTTCGAGTCAAAATATGCCAACAAAGGTGCGCAAAGTACCCAATTAAATGTTCTAGTAAATACGATTTTATAGTACGTCATATCATATCGATTGTTTACTTTAAGTTACACTTTGATTAGAATTATTAATCTCATTGCAATAAAATAAAATTAATAATAATTTGAGTGCAAAGTGTTGTGCTAAGAATTTTTCCAAACGTTTTGTATTGAAATATATGTAAGTATGTGTGTGTGTGTGTGTGTGTATGAATGCGTAAGCGCAATGAAATAATAGAAAACAATTTACATAAAAAAAAAAACAACAATGAGATAAAAATATTCTAACGCGTCATTATGTCTTATGTTTATAACTGCGCCGACCGAACGAACGACTGACTGACAGACTGATTGCATTATTATGGTTAAGCGAAACAAGTTGGACGGAAAAAAAAAATATATTATGTATAAACATATAAGTAAACGCCACACGAGTCAACAATTTATCTAAATAAATAAAAACAAAAATGTAAGCGTGTTTGTACAATAAAAACAAATGAAAATAAAAGCGACAACAACAACAAAACCTTAACCAAAACGGCGACACTTGTCGACATTTTGAAATTGACGCGCCTTATTTGCACGACATTCGTTCGCATTCGCATTCGCATTCACATTCGCGCTCTAATTTCCAATTGGAACTTACGCTCGTTTTCCTTCTGGGGAACAATGGATGCGGCAACGTTGTATGTTGTTGCTTCAGCAGCTGCAGTTCCTCGACGCTATAATCACTGCGTCGACGCATAAGCAAACATTGATGCACGGTCGGTGAACGTGTGCGCGGTGAGGTGCGAGCGCTGTTGCTGCTTTTATTGCTGTTGTTGCTGCTGCTGCTGCTGGTGCTGCTGCTGCCGCGATCGTAGACAAGCGATTGCAGAGGCGCAGAAGAGGCTGGCGCGCTCTCTCGTCGCTGTGGCTGTTGTTGAGGCTGCTTCTGCTGTTTCTGCTGCTGCTGTTGATGATGTGAATGACCTACTGTAAGCTTTTGGTAGCGTGTCGCGCCGAGACTATTGCCAAAACTATTGAGCAAATTTCTTGCATGATTTTTACTGCGCGACAATTTCGTCGGCATTGATGATTGGTTAAGATTATGTTGATGATTATATTGTTTTTTTTGTTTTAGCTGTTGCTGTTGTAGCAGTTGTTGTTGTATTTGCTGCTGCTGCTGCTGTTGCTGTTGTTGTAACTTGATATTATTGTCTCGTCGGCTTACGTGATGTTGCGAATGTCGTTGGCCATCGACAACATCATGCAATTTACGACTATTCAAAAGTTGATAATTCGCAATCGCTTTCGCATCGCCACCAACTAATGCGGGCAAATGATGGATTTTCTTTTTACGATATAACGGTGAATTACTTAGCGAACGTGATTTACGTGTTGCATGCAAACGCGATGAGGTATGATTTGCACTATTAGCAATATCATTATCACCATGATGATGATCATCATCATCATTGGAGGAGTCGTCGTCTTCATCTTTATTTGGCAAATTGGGATCAAAGCGCACGGTCAACTTCTGATTAAGTCGGATTTCCGGTGGCACACGCGGCGGTTTCCCACTGCCCGCGGTCGTTGCGTGCGCAGGCAGCACTGAGATGCGCGGCGCGCTTGATTCGAATACGGAATAACGTCGATACATGGCAATGATGTTTTTTTTTTCTTTTTTAACAAAAGAATGGACAACGACTTAAGGCAAATGCGTCGCAGTTAATTTTATTCTTTTTCTTGTTGAATTTTGTAAGAAATCAGTCGAGCGCAATATATAAAAGAAGCGCAAGTAAATATTGCAAAAAATTTTGTATTCACTGTTGTATTTTTTTTTTTTTTTTTCATTCGTTTGGTTCTTTTTATTGTTGTTGTCTTTCTCACTAAAAGCCACGCAGCGTCAAAAAACGCACGTCTGCACGCCACACTGTTTAAACCGAAACTCAGAGAGAGTATTAAATTAATATTTATTTTAATACTCTTTGCCGAAACTGGTTACCGTTTTTTTCCAACTTACTCTCTTACACTCTCACTCTCTCACAGTTTGCTTATTAAATGAATGCACAATGAGCGTAATTTTGTGCTTGCTTGGGTGTGTTTATGTGTGTGTGTGTGTGGAAGAGCGCAAATGCGCGCAGCTGATCGTGTAAATGCGCGAAAATGAGCATATAAAATGCGCCTATATAAACAATTGCCTGGGTTACTATAAAAAAAAAAATAACAAAAATCGGAAAAACTGCTTTAACATCAACACTTATTCAACAAGTACTTAAAATAAGGTACAGTGTTAACATAATAAATGTGTCATTGACATACTCATGTGTCTACAAAAAATTAATTTCTATCATTTCGAGTGTTCACTGTAGCATCAACTAGAATAGATTCTTGTTGCGACCTCAATTCGAGTGCACTTAATGTGAAGAAGCGCAGCGCTCTCTTTTACGCCGCCGTCGTACCAACCAAGGCTAATAAGAATGTGCCTAACAAGAAAGCTCACAATGACTCAACAATGTGATAAAATGAAATAACAACAACAAAATATTTTATGTGTGTTATTTCATTTTTTTCGAAAAAATAAAATCAACCAAGTACATTTTTGTAGTACTTACATATATTTTTATTTTTTATTTTTTTGCATATTTTCAACAACGCCGTCCAAGGCAAACGAAGAAAAACAAAAAAAGTAAAGAAGTAAAAAGAAAGATAATGATAAAAACCAAGGAGAGAGCGCGCGCGTGAGAGAGAGTGCGGCAAACTGAAGCAGAGTGTGTTAATGAAGCGCAAGAGACAGGGAGAGAGAGAGAGAGAGCGCACATTTATGATCGCATGGCGTCAAACGTTAAATTGAATAAGAACCCCCTCCCCCCATTTGTAGGTGGCGTGTTGTTGGGGTGTGTGCACTAAAAAGAGTGAGCGAGTGAGAGAAAAGGTTTTCATCACCAACAATGTTGTCGTCATTTTTGTCAATGCTGTTGCTGTTGTTGTTGTCGACAGCGGCGTCGGTTTGCTAGCGACTTCATTAGCCATAAAAACTAATATGCGAAATTTGTTTTTGGTTTTATGAAATTTATGTGTGCGTGTGTGTGAGTGTGTGTGTTTTTTTTAATTAATCATTGTTATAACACAACGCTAATGAGCGAATGTGTTAAGCATCGATTTTAGCGGTAAAAATAATATTTAGTATGTACTAAAAGCACACAAAGTAAGTGCGTGGGTTTGCTTTCACCACACATATGTACATATGTGATATATGACGTTTCAAAGAAATATAATAGTACAAATAAACAAAGTAGTATAAAAAACAACAACAAGAAACACCAAATTCAATTTCAAAACAAATTGCTTGTAATGCTGACAACAAACAAAACCTGTTCTATTATATTATAAGTACTCTTTTATTATACTCGTTACTCGTTGTGTAGCTTCAATGAACTGCTCAATGAGTTTGACATAGACAGACAGTAATCGCCGCTTTTTGCTACTGTTCCCCCTCTTTCTACTTTTTTTCTTTTCTCTCTTTCACACATTCACTTCAATTGTTGCGGTGCGTCATAAACAACAAACGTCAATTGGATTTTCACAATAGGTTTCCTCGATTACGACATTGAAAAGTAGGGATTTTATAACTAATATTGATAACAAAAAAAAAAAAAAAAAAAAAAATTTGCTCGTAACAGCAAAAAAAAAGAAATATTGATGAACAGTTACCTACATTTTGATAGATGGTCATGAAGAAAACTTGCTATTTTTATGATTTATAACAATGCTCTGAAAATGTTTGATACGCAAAAATAAAAAACCAATGATTGATGATTCACTAATAAAATTCACAAAATTTTCTGCTTGTCTCCTTCTTCTTATTAACATCGAATTGTGCCATTATTTATTCAAAGCAAAGCAAAAACGCTAAAGGTGCTTCTTTTTTAAGCAAAAAAAAAAATCAAAAATGCATTCTTAAATCTGTAAAACCACTGCTAGCTCTGAAATTAAGAATTTTGGATTGAACTGATTCACGACACTTGCCATTTCAAGCGAACTTAAGCCATTCTAATTCTATATTTACTCTCCTGGCACATGATCATTTCCCCGAGCACATGGCCGTTTTTTTGAACAAAAATGTTAAATTTTCCGAATATCCTCAAAAGCATGCTACACTTAAATTAACGGGCCACATGTCACACTCAATTTCAAGCAAACATAAGCCAAATGACTTCCAAATTTTTAATTAACAGCGCTGCTATCCCCCTGTTAGCCCCCTGTTGGGATGCCGGTCTCTCTTTTTCTCTCTTTTGCCCTGTTAAAAATTACTCTCGCAGTTTTAAAGAATTCGCTTCGAACTCATGACCAATCGCAATAATAATGTCAACAAATTAACATGAAGAGGGCGAAATTGTTGGCTTAATGCAAAATCAAATGCAAAAGATTACAGTACTGCAAAGGTTCGCATTCGATCAATAAAAATAAAAGAAATATGGTTTTTATTTTTTTTTTAATAATAAGCATTTTTTGTTAAGATGCAATTTGTGAACAAGCCTATAACGACGGATGTTAAAATCCTATTCTAACCGAAAATAGCCAATTTTCTTCGTGAGTTGGCTGAACATATGATAGGTAGGTTCGTAAACGTTCTAAAAATGTTCCTTTGACAAATATAAATTAGAACATATCAAACTTTTACTAATCCCTTTTAAGCCCTTTATTAATAACGAAAACAGCAACTCTGAAGCGCTTCAAAACGGAAATAAACTTTACTTTTTCAGCAGCTTCATACAAGTTTAAAGATTTACAAGCGATTTTGTTCTTTAAGCTGATTTGGCTGAACAAATAATTTAATGGAATTTGTTGTCAGATGTAAACAAGTTGTTTAAATTTTGAATTTCATGTTTGAGCGTATGAGAGCGTGAGCGTTCATGACCTTCACAACGAACATTTACAGTCTCAGCTCATTCATTCGATGAATTTGTGGGGGTAAAAAAAAGTATGTAATCTAATTGAATTGTGTGGTGAATTAAACATGACCTTGCCTCCACAACTATACATGAATGTATCTTATGTCATTTTATTACATTGAACTTGAAGCTGTTCATATCAAATAACAAAGACATGACATCTAGATGGAAGAGTAGCAAGAAAATGATTGGGTTTTACTGTAGTGTAACTGTTCGCTTGAACTGAGTTTGGTTTTGAATCAAATTACAAATGAAACCTCCAAAGGCAAAGTCATTGCCAAGGCAGACTTTGAAACAAAGAATTTTCTAATGGAAAATTCCTACTATAATTCACTACACTTATAAAATAAATGATTCCGAAGCATTCAAAGTGTTGACTTACCCCTCTTGAATCTCTGAATAGTATAGCAGCATGATGTGGATCAAGTGTGCCATCGCCACGCAGACTGCGACCGGCAGCGCCAACTGAAGCGCGACGTTTCTCCAAGTCCGCAGAGGCGCGACGCATATGAGCACCTAAACAATGAAAGCATAAAATATTATATTAATAAATTGATTAATAAATAAAACTTATGAGTAGAAAAATGGTTAGAAAGCTTAGCTTAGACTACAGCAAGTACCGAATGTGTATTCATTGGCATACCCCACAAACCCAACCAACAACAAGTTACCTTCTTTGACAATACGATCGTAAATCTTATAGGTAGCGCCACAATCATCGAGTATACGATTGCGTCGACTTAATGTGTTCACATCCAAACTCTTTGAACGTGAACGGAAATTCTCTTGGGGATCATTTTGTGGCGATGTGCAAACACTGCCGCCGCTGCCATTCGAGTCATGATGCTTGCGCGGCCAAACGTGCATTTTCTTGCCGAATGTTTTCAACAATTCCTGTATCGAATGATGATGATTATTGTGATGGTGGTGATGGTGATGATGATGTTCCTTGGATTTTCTATGCTCCTTTGGTGATTTGCTGATCTCATCTTCGTTAATGCTTAAACTTTTTGCAAAACTTGAATTATCGAAACGATGACGCAGCATATAATTTGCACTGCCTGCGCCGCTCTCCACCGACTGCCGTGAGCCGGCATAATCATCGAGTGAATTGTGTGCGGCAGTTACACGATGAAAAATCGATGAAATGCTTGGACGTTCGCTGCTGCGTTGCGTTGAGGCGCCCGTGTGCGTGAAATACTGATGATCGGTCTGAGACTCGTATATATCATCGAGATCATGTGGAAAGTATCCGGCCTGCAATGGCATTGGCATGGGCGGCGGTGAGCCGAAATAATCGGCACGATTGCCACGCATGCTCTGCAAGATAAAAACAAAAACAAATTAAATAATGTTAGAATAATTAAAATTTTCTTATTTACTTACGCTATAAACCGCCGGACTGTGAGATCTGTCATAGAAGCTACGCTTCGAGGAGAGCGTACGCTTTAGGCTGCTGCTCGTGCCCGCCAAATGTGTCGGCGAGTTGCGATAATGATTCTGCAGCGATTTATTTGCATCAGGCACTGCCTGTGGCTGCGATGAATGCACCAATTTGTCAATGACTTTGTCTATTTTATAATAATTAATGGGAAATCAATTAGTTTTATATTTCAAGAAACATTTCAAGCGATAAATCACTTACCCTGCGACCAATTTGGTGATTTGGAGTTTGTCGATGAGCCCGAACTTGAGCCCGAGTCAACGCTGGAAAGCCGTGTACCATTCGAATTCTGTGATTCGATGCTGCTGTAGGCATAGACACTACGTCCATATGACGTATGAGTGCTATGTGCGCTGCCAAGACTTGTGCCGCTGGCATTAATGCTGCCGTGCTGCCAACTGTCGGTGCTCAATTGCTTCTCGACAGCATGTTGCCGGTAAAGATGAGTAATGCCATGCATTGTTCTCGTTGTTGTTGTTCAATGGTTTTTAACACTTTTAACTTTTATGTTTTAAACACTTGGCTTTTATTTTTTTCCAGTGTAGATTCACTTTTATTATTTTTTTTTTGTTTTTCTAAGTAGTTCTCTTTTGCGAGTCTTATATTTGCTTTTATAAAGTCACATAATCGCAGTAACACTAATAATTATTTCCAAACCTATTTAATTCATAATTAATTTCATTTATATTGTTTAATATTAATTTTTAATAATTTCGTCACATATAACACTTCATAGCAAACGCACATAGTTTCATTTCATTCTTTCATCTACTTATACACAAATACGTGAGTATATGCGCTCTCTTCTTTTTGTGCATAACGTTCAGTCGCCCACTCTTCGCCCACACACTGCAAACAGATCACACACGTGTTGCGCTCAATGAAGCTTTGTTCTTTGTCTTGTTCTTACATGCCGCTCTTTGCACTCTGTTGGCATGTCAGCCAAGATGAGCCAATAAAGCGCAAAGAGCGCATTGTATTCAACACACACATGTATAAAGAGTGCGTCAAGAAGTGCAACACAAAGAGTGTCGTACGCTTTGACTCTATTTAACAGAATGATCTTCGTTGTTGTCGTTGTTATTGCTCTTGACTTAAGTTGAACGCACTCAAAGTAAGTCAAAGTTGCAATGTTTTTAACATAAAAAAAACAAAAAAAGTTGATTTTGTTTTTCAATATTATATTACATTTATTTATTAGTTTTTGTATGTATGTATTTTTGTTGCATTTATTAGCTTAATTGTTTTTCAACAACTAATATAGTATTTTTCTATTTTTTTTCTTACTTTTTTGTAAACGTTGACGTTTGAAGGTGAAGAGCATGAAAATTATGTGCGGTAGAACGTATTTTGATTTATTATAGACGTCTGGCAAAAACAAATTACATGATGAGATGAGTAATAAAAGAAAAAAGAGAATGAGAGATCATTGAGTGGGCGGTAGGAAAAAAAAAAAGGCAGACGTGTAGAGCAAAAAGTATGCGTGTGCACTTGTGTATGCCTGTGTGTATGTGCGTGTGAGTACGTTGGCTGCACTTGAGCATAAGAGTTCAGCAGCCACATAGACCGAAAACCGGCAATAGAAAAGAGTGAGAGAACATTGAAAGTATTGAATTTTCGTGCTCTTCTATAATCATTTACCTATTTTCTATGCTTTTCTCGCTTATGTGCTTATTAATTTACATAAGTATATACATACATATGTACGAAAGAATTCGTTCGTCGGCAATGTGAAGGCAGTCAACTGACATCTTCATTGCGGTGAATTGTTAGCCGTGTGCTTTAAATAAACCGTATTTAATTGATTTTTACTCTTGTTGTTTACAAAGTATTCTGTGTTTATCAGCTAATCTTGTTCACCTATTGAATCGTTTGGTCTTGTCTACGTGCGATTTTCACGTTCTTTCTTCACATAATAAGGCATATTTTTTCTTTTAAATTTCTTTGCTATTGTAAGCCTGCGCTGTGTTATCTTTATGGAAATGCCAGAATGACATAAAAGCATACAGAAATTACTTAATTCTTTACTAAAAAAAAATAGTATTTAATTTAAATATTGCTTATCAGAATAAGCACAAACAAAAAAAAAAAAAAAAGAGAATTAAAAAATGATAACCAAACAGGAAAAATAACTTTTTACAGCTATGAAAGCTATTTTTACAACATTTTTTCCAAAGCAGAATTGTTTTCTGATAGCAAAGCGTCGACGGCTGCTGTCATGAGTGCAGCCCAGCAATTAAAGAGGCGAGAATAAATAATGGAGGCAAAAAACAAATACAAATACAAACAAACAACATCTGTTGTTATCAGCACAAGACGAAGAAAAAAAATTAAATGTTTTTCTTTTTTATTTAATTATATTATCAACATGAGGCAATGAAACAATAACAACAAAATTAACTCAACAATATTTCAAAACGTTTAAACTCATACCGCATTTAACGACCTATGCCAATATGCTAGACAAACCGCAAGTAGGGTGCGCACATCCAAGCACGCAAAGTAAATAGTTGACTGAAGGCAAAATAATGATAAGAAGAAGCATACGCACGCACACACACACGCATACGTGCTCTATTGGTTGAACGAAGTGTGACAGAGTCAGTAGAATAAAAAAAAAAAAAAAGAATAACATTAAAGAAGAAGCATAACAGTGAATGGCATTTCCATACATTTGTTCTTGGGCAATAACAATAATAATATTGATTAAGAATTCTTCGTTTAATTATAAAATGAATCATATTTTAATTAATTTAATAAAAGTCAAGTGAATAAAAAGAAGACAACAACAAAACGCATTGCATGGACGCCGTTTGTAAGAAACAAAGCGTGACACACAAGACAAAGCGAACGAGTGAGTGAGTGAGTGAGTGAGCGTGTATCAAAAGAAAGTACAAATAAAAAGATGAAAATTGCGCAATAAAAATCATCAATCAAGGCAAATTTATTTAATGCTGTTTTTTTGTTTTTTTTGCTCGCCAGCAATGAATGAAGAAGATGAACGCAAGCGAGTTCAATTGAGGTTAAGCTGAATGATTTTCTTCTGCTGCCTTTTCAACATTTTTTATTTTATTTCATTACACCCACAACAGAAAACTGCGCACGCAAAAATTTACACTTTTTGTTTCTTTGCTACAACTTTTACTACATTTTATTTTTATTTACACTTTTTTTTTTTGTTTGGTGTTTACCGCTGCACGCGAAATAATTCACACTTGTTGTAAATGGCAACGAAAAACACGTCTGTCTTCGTAGAACTGTAAACGCAAAATGTGAGAAAAACGCAAAACATAAAACGAAGAATGATAAGAAAGGCAAATAGTGAGAGACATTTTGTTGCACGTGCTGCTGCTACTCTTCTTGCACACTCGCTCTCTTTCTCACTAACTTGCTTGCACAATGTTACACGAAAATGTAAGTGCGTAGAATAGAACAGTCCAAACAAATGTAATTATGTCTATGTTAAGGCAGCGTTAATGTTATGAGATTGTTGGTAGGGGAAGAGGTAACAAGTGCAGCATTTTAAAAGTGAAAGTTTATAGAGGCGCGATTGAGACAAACGCCGATGTTTAGCAGAAAGGATGCTGCACAACTGTTACTTACAGCTGTACAGCAGACAGAAAGAGAGTATGAGTAACAGAGTAGATTGCATGAAGCTGCACGTTTTTCACGTGCGCTTGCAGTCTGTTAACGATGAAAATTACAGAGACACGAGCATGTTAACGAACATGACAGAAAGTGGGCAAAGACGTTTACAGCGACAGACGTCTCATATAAAAGAATGTGTTTGGTTGTGTGTGTGTGTAAAGCAATTTGTATTTGACTTTGCGTGTAGAAATTGAATAATTTTCTATCATTAATTAAATAAATTACAGAATACTAAGCTATTAAACAATAGTCGCACGTACTCAGCCTTGACATGCGCTCTGCGTAAATGTGCTACGTCCGTCTGTGTGTGTGTGTGTGAGTGTGTGTAAATTAGAAAGGCTCGGGGGAAATTTGTTTAATATGTGGGAAAAACCCCAAAGAAATGGACATACATGAAGAAAAACAAAGAACAGCAAACACAAAAAACGCCAAAAGCGGCAATAAAAACTGAGACGCGCCATTAAGTATGCAGCATTATAACTTTTTAAACACACAAGCAAACAAGCGCGACGTAATCTGAAATTAAATTACAAAGCACACACACAAAATGACAACTTAGATTGTAAAATGGCATAAGTAAATATTTGTTGTATTTTTGGCCATTTAAGAATTTCCAGACGACTGCTAAAAGTATGCAACGAAGCGAACTGTAACCCAAGCCAACGATTTTTGGGTGTCGTAAGGCGACGCCATCTTCACACATTTGCTTAGACGCATGCGCATGTTAAAAGTGAAAGTCATGTCATACCAATACATATATACAATCGTATATGTAGAAGACTTTTAGGGGTGATGAACGCGCTAACGATTGCAAACAGCACGTAATCTATAAGCTCAACACATACATATGTAAAAATAGCACGTAGCAAGCATTTAAATTGCCAAAAAGTATGCTACGCCATTTGGCACCATGTTGTGGTAGTCTACTTTTAGGCAAAGTTAATTCATATGTATACAAAAGAAAAAAACGTTGCTAATATAATAAGACTCTATTCTTAACTGCGCAATTTAGGTCAAATACGTCGCGTGCGATAAAAATTCTTATCAAAAGAGCAATAATAAAATAAGTATAAAAATAACTAAATGAAATCAAGTCAAATAAAAATCGCAAACATAATCAGCGCAAGAAATAAAGGTTTCTTCGATTGATATGCTTATCAGCATGAGCGAGGACAAGCCTGGCAGACCCCCATCAGACAAGCGACTTGACTGACTGCTGCGACAACACCCAACTTATCTTATCAGCATGAATTACACTACAAAATATCATGGGGCAAATATTTAAATGCTTCTACGTTTTAAAACCTTGTTGAGGTGTTAAATTTCAAGTGTTTTTTTTTAACAAAAAAAAAAAGTATTATTCCTTAACTTTATTTGATTTGCTGATAAAACAAACTAAATTTAAATTTATAACAATACTTTTTTTTTTTTTTAATCTCTGTGTAAATAATGCTGGCTTCTTCTTCTTTTTTTTGTAATAACAAAAAACGTAAAAACAAATTCCACGTATGATTAATTTTATTATTGTTGATCTAAGCGCTTTTCGCAAACGTTAACTAAAATTGGTTTTTTCGTCGGTCATATGATATTATTCACAACCGTTTTTCCTGCTGACCAAGTCAGTCAACATTTACCAAAAACATGATTTGCATGGCGTGCACAGGTAATGTTCATTTTTGTTGTTGTTGTTTTGTTTTCCATTTTACGGTTTTGTATGTCAGCTGATTTTTTGAATGGCTCGTCTTTATTTATTGTAAATGCGCATAAGTTTGTGTTTTTTTTGATTTTTGTTTGGTCATGAAAGCTCAGTTTGCACGAAAAATATTTGCTGAGTTGGCAAGCAAGAAAGTAACTTTAAACCAGCGAAATTTTTAAGTATTCTATTGACATGCTTACAACGTGATTAGGTTATGCTAAACTTATGAAAAATATATACAAAAAAAAAAAAAAATAAATAAATAAATTAAAAACTACTAAAAACTTTTGCTTGAGCAAATTTACTACAAGTAACTTGCATTAATTTAAATAAAAAATGCTTAAAAACACATGAATTGCTCAAATAATTGATTCAAACGCAAGCCTGAAAGCATGCTACAACTTTTTGTACTGCATTATTCAGTGCGCACTCACTTTGGCGGTCTGCCTATTGGTAAAAAACTTGTAGTTTCTTGCATGTAGTCTAAAATTAGACTCACTTACACAAATATGACCGTTACACACACATTCTACGTCTCCTTCACATTTAGTTTGCAACAGCAAGCGGTGCAATAACCTCTGACCTAGTTTCGGTTGAAGAAAATGGAGAAAAGAGAGAGAGCAGAAAGAAATAGAAAAATGCTGCGTTTGCAGTATACTTTTAGGCGACATTTGTGTCGTGGCCGTTGTTGTTGTAAGTCAAATAATAAACGACCTTGTACGCAAACTTTGAACTTTAAAGTTTATTTACTTTTTTGCCATGTAACAAATTTAGTTTGGCATACATTTTGGCGTTGAAACGTGTATAATTTATAGCATCATAGTAAAGTACGATACAATTTCCCGCATGTCCTTCAATTAAACGCACAATCAAGTGGCATCTGTTATATGCACAAAGTGCGAATATTTAATAGACTTTCTGCATTTTGTATCCGTGTGTGTGTGTGTGTGTGTGTGTGTGTGGCTTGAGTGGACTTCAATGCCGTTCAGTGTTGCTTAATGCACATTTGCATAAAAGTGTTTTGCATACTTGAACGCATTACAAGCAATTATGCTAACAACAAATTAATGACTAACAATTTTTTTTTCTATCTTTTTTTTTGTTGTGTGTAATTGAAAATGACAAGTTTGTCAAATGGGAAAAAATGCAAATATCTCACGCTCATTAAAAGCAACAAGATGACAAGCGGCAAAGCAAGCGACAAAAAAAAAAATTAATGAAAGAAAGAAAATTTGAAAAAAAAAAAACAAAAGCAAAGAAATACGCGTGGGCGTCATTTCCGCATCGTTAAAATTGTGCAATTAAGCAAATAAATTTTAACAAAAATGCAAAATTTTACCGGAAGTTTTCTGTTCTTATTTTTACTTTTTTTTTTTTTTGCTAAAAAAAAGTGGTCATTTTGATTATTTGTTGTTGCTTTTTGCAGTTGTATAGAATAGAACAATTTCTTTGTCGTACTTATTTTAATTTTAATGCGGTAAAAGTCGGCAAATGACTAAATAACAATTAAAAGTACAAAAACAACAACAACATTTGTACATACCTTGAAAAATAAATAAAGCGCAAAAATAAAGCAACAAGAACAAACAACGACAGATAGATAGAAAAACGTTCCGTCTGTCGGTAAGACAGTCGAACGCATTTTGCAACCGACCTTGACTCTTGTGAACATGTTTCATGTCATGCGTTCTTGTTCTTGTTGTTGTTCTTATTGTTTTTCTTTTTTGTTGTTGTTTTTGTTTATTGTTGTTATTTTTGTGCTACAATTTTCAACATTGATTCATTTATATTAAATTACTTGGCACTTTTTGTTAGATTCTAATGAATTTTAAAGTTGTTGAGTGCTCGACAAACAAACTTGTTAAATTAAGAAATGTTTTTTTAAATGATTTTAAACAATTAATTAACTAATTAATTATTTTAAAAAGAAATGTTTAAGTAACTTTCAATATATTTGTATTAAATTGTAATTTTATACGTAGGAGAATTTTTTCGCTCAAAACTGCATTACCGACGTACATGTGCCTTGAGCACTGTCTTATTATAATTGACATTTACATTACATCCCAATTCAGGCAACTCTATTAGGCACTGTTAAAAGTAACATTCCATTAATGCCTGTTAATAAGACTTTAACAGCGTGTTAGAAACGTTTGCAGTTTCTAGAAATTAATTTGCATTTGCTTCTGCATTAATTAATTTATAAAATTTTTCCAATTTTCACCTGTTTAACTGTTTGTAGTGCACATACAAATTAAATGAATGTTATGTCAAGTCAAAGTTTGCAAAAAAAAAACCCAGGTATTCATTGTTTAATGATTAGAAATGATAAATGTTACTAAGTGCAGAACCTTTAACAACTATTTGCATATCAAATGTAAGACAAACAAAACAAGCAATAAATGATAAATTTAAATGCAAAAAAATAGTAAACAAAAATTGCCGTAACACGTGTCGTAGCTAATAACAAAAGCACGTTTAAATGACACATCGTCAATGTACATACAAGCCCAACTCAATCAACGCAAGTGACTTTTTGATTTAATTCAGTTTGAAAGAAAACAACAACAAGAATTTAAAAAAAAAAACCTGCTTCTTTCACTTCCTGCAATTGACAATAGTATTGTTATTTATTTTGCCTCCCATTGCGGCTTTGTGCATTTTGCATTTAGCATTTCTAATTCGCTTTTGAGAACAAATTGCCAACTGCAGTCACTTGTTTGTCATTGGTAGCTAAGCTAAGCTAAGACTAGCTGCGTTGAGGGAGAAAAACAAAAACACAACAACTAAAACAAACACAAAAACCTTTTGACACCTGAGTTAATAATTTGACTGCCTTGTTTTCATTTCTGGTTCTTAAAGTCATTTACATAACCTGTTGCCATTACACAAACACACACACACATGTGCATACGCATCGACTCACTGCACTAAACCGCTTGTGTTGCAAAAGTGTAAACAACACAAATTCTAAAAATAATCTCACATAAATACTAATTTAGTTTTCTCTCTCTCACTCTTAAGCGCGCAAAGTGCACAGCCAAGTGGTTCCGTGTGGCCACCTCAGCAGCAGAGCCAGCCACAGCGACAGAAGCAAAGACAGGGACAGAGGCAATAACAGCAGCGACGACGTTGACGTCGCTTTAAAGAAGGAGGCACGACTTTAGCTTAGAGCAGATCACTTGACTGACAACTGAGGTGTTTTTTGTTATTGTAATGCTCGCTATTAATGAGCACTTGTTGTTGTTGCTCTCGTTGAACTTTAACTCGTGTTATATTTGAACATATATCTATATATAATATACAATAGTTTTGTTATTTTGCACATTGTCAACACTTGAAACAAAATGACGCTTTACTGCGCTATTTTTCATGCATAAATCATTCAACTGAACACGTCATTTCACGTTCATTTATTTCATAAGATTCTGAAACACACACAAACAGATATCTTTTTCGACAAGTTGTTGATTTTATTTTTATTTCTGTTTTGTATAAATAATATGTTCAATTCGTTACGGTACTTTTATATGAAACATTATAAGAAAATATTCTATAAAATTTTTTTATATTTTTTTTTTTAATTAAAATTTCATAAGATTTGTGTTTATTTGAAGGTCTTCATGACAAGACTGGAACTAATTAGGCATTTGCCTATGAATTCTACGAAAAATGTTAGAAGATGCAAAGTTTTTAGTTGTATTTTAAAAATAACTATTAAAATTATCGAAAATATGAAGAAATAAAATATTTCAAAATTTATTTATATTTTTGTCATATTGGAATTCGAAGTTTTACATTCAAAGTTTACTAAACTATTGAAGTCACTATAAAATCAAATACTTTTTATCAAATGAAATCGACTTAATCTATTGGCTGAGCACTTTGCCACGCGCGCTTGAAAAATCAACAACAAAAACAACAACAAAATCAAATGAACAATCAACTTTTCATTCCTTTGTGTCGTTTGGACACATGATGATGACAACAACAGATAAGAAGTTTGAGTTGTACGGGACAGACGTTGAATCACTTTTAAGCCATTTTGTGTATCTCGTTTAACGCAGCTTGACAACGCTGTCAGAATTCTGAAAATGTCCTTGAGTGTGGCTAAGCATTTCTTTAGTAAAACAAAACAAACAAACAAACTGAAGAATGTAAAAAAATGAACAAAACTAAATACGGCGAGATGATATCAAGTATACCAAGAAAATAGCTTAAAGTGTCATGTGTGCTCTTGAGAAAAACAAAAAATTATCCAAGCGTATAAATTTACAATAAAATTTCAAGCTTAGCTATTTGAACGACGACTGACTGCGAATGACAAATCAATATTGAGTGCGGCCCCCCTCAGTGGGTGTTGGCGAAGACGTCACAGGTTTTCGTTGTGCGTTTCTGCGCCTAAAAATATGCTATAACATTTACATATACTCGTACACAGCACACACAGACGACCAGGGCCGTTGCTGTGGCTGTCTTTAGGCATTGACGTCAGTGCGTGTATTATATTGGCTAATAAATAACTTTTTCGGTACGAGGTTAGCCTGAAGAGCAGCAAGACCAAAATGTAAGCAAAGCAAAGCAAAAAGAAAAGAAACGTTAATGACTCTTCTAAGTAGCTAAAGTATTGCGCACGTTTTTTACATTGCAAGCCGTCGGTGTCGTCGGCCATTTCGTTTCGTCGCCTCAAGGCATCATTAACTGATTGATTGTCAGTCATTGCACTTGTATAACCCACGATTGATAACAATTTTGCGTTCTTAAGCGTAAGCGTGTGCAGATTTGATTAAACATTACGAGTTGATTACTTTTTTGAACGTTAAAGCAAATATGCGTTCAACGTGGCGTATGAAAATATATCTTAGCATCTTTGTAAGCTGAAAATCTAACATCAGCCTTATGTTTATATAAAGTTATATACAAATAAATGTATATACATATGTGCATGTTTGCCTATTGTAATTATGGTTGATTGCGCTTTCAGCTTGGCGCTAATCACAAACGTTGAAAACACTTTACGAATGATAAATCATTTTGTTTCGACATTTCGATGCACAACTCAGGCGCGTGAAAATCATTTATTATTTTATTTATATATGTGTGTGTGTATATTTGTTGATTTACGTAAGTAAGACATTTCTTGGGATAAACTTTTATTGACATTATCAACATTAACAAATTAAAAAGTAAAATCGTTTGTAAATTGAGTGCCTTCAGAAATTGTCATGAACTTGACTTGGAATTTTGACCCGAAACGAATTTTTCTGTTGATTGTGAAAAGTTTTAAAAGTTTTATTGATGAAAAGAATAAAGTTTAAACAAGAGTTTGTTGAAATGGGTTGGGTCATTTTTTGAAGAACCTCTTCAGAAATATTTTATTAAATTTCACTGAAAGTTCAAAGCCAAAATTCTTCTTCTTGATCTTCATCAACTTCAAAAGAGCATGGAACAATTACACAACCTTAGTAACCTTCATGTTAATGCATACTTAATCTTTGCTCCAACTCCTGTCTAAGTTTAAATCTCATATAAATCAAAACAACAACAAAGTGTTGCCAGGCCAACAGACATTACTTTATGAAATCCTCTCTGCTTACTCTCACTTTTCATTGCTTAGAGCATACAAATCTGGTATCAATCCAAAGCTCTTCACTTACTTAATGAAATTCATTGCTGTTTTTTTGCTATGCTTGCTAGAGGATTTAATGAATATGCAATTCCAGTTGTGTCATCACTTCGGGTGTATAAATAAAACTTTTTGTTTAGCGAACAAACGTGACAGATTTCAAATCTCTTTCAATTACTCGTTTGGCTTACTAAGTGCGGTAGAAACTAAGCTGCTAACTTCAAATTAAACGTTGATTTTTCCACTCTGAATACTTGAAAAGCCATTAAAATTAAATGTTTTAATTGATACACGAGCATTAAACAAGCCCCTTCAACAGAACTGCCAACTTAAAAGACTTTTCATTCACAGTTTCTCGCCTGAAGTGCTCTTAAGCGCTATACACAACATTAGGCAAACTAGCGCCAACAATTCGTTGTTGTCGTGAACGTTGAAAGGAAAACATCGCAAGTTGGCAGCCGTGCCTTCTATCAATTGTTTATTGTTTCTATGGTAAGTGCGCAAAAAAAAAAAAAAAAGAATGATTTAACAACTAACTTCAATTTTTTTTCGGTGTGAATTAATTAATTTGTTTTTCGCGTTGTCGTTTGTTCAGTTTAGTTTGCTTCCACTTTGGCATACAAACAAAATAAACAAATAAAGCAAACATTTTTATTATCAGCAACAACAACAACACCAACAATGACGACGACTCTTCGCGCTGACTACTAATGAAAGGCACTGCATTAATTTGTGCTATCTTTACTATACTTTTGCACTTACAATAATTCGAATAACAACAATCACTACAAATAAGAAAAGCAACAACAATCTCAGAGGCAGTAAAAGAGAATAAAAACAACAAATAATAATAACTAACAAAGCAGCTCGTTAAGCATGCATATATGCATGTACATACATATATATGTATATGAAATAAGATGAAGAAGAAGAGCACAAACGACATGTGAACTATTTATTGCATTGTAGAATTCTTATCCGCTCTTTTCCACACATATTTGTTTACAATAATTTTCACTATGAAATCGTACACTTACTTATATAATACAATAATCTTTAGATGAGTTTTGCAATATTCAAAGCCGCAGGAAAACATTTTGCGGGGGCGGGTTCAAGTACGTATGAAATGGAAATTGTTTACTTTGGCCAAGCTGGCGTAATCAGAATCAATGGCGACTTGATATTGGCCAAGCAAAGATAGAGCAAGAAAGGGTGTGGGTGTTAAGTTCTGAACTCATATAGTTTGTAATTATAACTGATGTAAAAAATTAAATGATAAATGATGATCTTATTTTAATCATACCAAATTTGCATTGGTAATCAGAACTAAATATATGTATAAAGTAGGCAATTTACATTTATGAGGCTTCATTAACAACAAACAAGTTTAAGCTTGTAAAAACTAGTATCTAGTTGATTCTGACTGTTTATCTCTGAGTCATGACAAAGCCTACCGTAAATTAAAGATAAAACGACAGCAGAATCGTTGTTCGAATTATAATTTAGTATATATTCGAATCAAAAAAGTTTTGTTCGAATAATAAAAAGTATGTTCGAATAAAAAAAAAAAAAAAATAAAAGTGTTCGAATGAAATATGTGTTCTAAACACAAGAAAAAAATGTTTATCTGTAAAAAATTTAAATCGCTAAGAACATTGATAAAAAATATTTGATTATATAAATAAAATTTTCTTTTATTTTAAAGAATAAAGTAAATATTATTTAAATAAAAAAAAATTTAATCTTTACTAAATCTTGTTCGAAATTTTTTTTTTTTGTTTAAAAACTTATTAAAATTATTTTTCTAATTTTCTCTATGCGTGTAGAGGTCTCAAAATGAATGCAGATCTGGCTTTTTCTAAAGTTATATGTTTTTTACATTCTGTTTTTTTTTTTTAAGAATTCATGTTGTACAACTTGTTTGTGACTTTACGTATTTGCACTCTTATCGCAATGAGCACTGAGATATTAAACAGAAAACGAAATGCAAATATTTACTTTTTTGCTGTTGTTGCTGTTGTTGTTTTCTTATTTATACACACTTGTATGTACCAATAACGTAGCCGATATATGTGCTCGTTTCTCTTGAGTTAATTAATACAAAGTGTCGTCGTGAGCAAACATAAATGTGGGTGTGCACAAATCAGCAACACAAATGAAAACAAAAATACGAAAGAAGCAAAAAATACTTATATATAGAAATAACTAAGAAAAAAACAAAATCAGCGAAATGAAAACAAAAAAAAAAGTCAAGTTCGTGTTTAATTCACAAAATTATTGTAACAAAAGAATGAACGTCAAAGAATTGCGTTGAAAGGCACGTTTTATGTGCTTGAGTGAAAAATAACAAAGAAAATAAAATAAAATTCTAAATGGAAAAATAATAATGTTAAAAAAATAATCATTTAGACCGACACATTAAAGGCGTTTGAGGATAAATTTGCCTTTGAAAAAAATAAGAAAATATGCGTCGTTTGTTATTAGTTGTGCCACGCCTACGCATAGTAACATAGTCACACACACACACACAAACATCAAAAAAGAAAACTAAAACAACACAAAATATCCTTCTCAACTTTAATTAAACCGCAGGCAATTCCCAACGTTCCTTTGCTCAGCATTGTCGCTTGTCACGCGCAGCATTTTTCATCGTTTCTTTTCTTTCTGACAACTTTCCGCTTTTGTTTTTTTTTTTGTTTTGTTTTGCCTTGTCATATTTCAGGATTACGCACACAAGCGTGGACATAACAACGAGATAAACAGTTCAAGGACGTCAAGTTTGCCAACTGACAACAGCAAAGACAACAACCACAAAAATGTTGAAGCAGACTTCAGCTTTGTTGCTTGTTTTGAGCGTGAGTCAGACGCATGTGTCCACGCTTGTCGTCTGTTTGTTGGCAAAAACAAAGTCATCTCACCTCTAATGACACAATTAACGCGTTTACTAATTGGAAAAAAATATATAAGTATATCAACAAAAAAAAAATCAAAACAAAATCGACAACGTTGCAAATTTCAAAAGATCTTCAATACTGATAAAAGTAAATAAATAAATAATAAAGAAAAAAAAAAAAGTATTCGCATTTGTTAAATAAACAAAAACCAGTTTGAAATTATTTTCTGTTCAATTATTTCAAGTTCACTTTTTTGTTTTTCGTTTTGCGATAAGCGATTTGAAGCATTCTTTCGTGAGAAACTTGAAACTTGTACTTAAAAAAAAAATATTTCATGCAATAAAGTTGAAAGTGCAAAGAAATAAGTTTAAATAAACACAATAAACATTTACAACAAGTCACAATTAAAATAAGCAGTCATGTCGATCGTAGTACATATATTAGACATGAAAAAAAACCAAGTCTCAATTATAATTGTAGTGAAAAATTAATTGGCGATTAACGACGTTCCTCGACTTGACCTAATTCACACATAAATGTTTGCTCGTTGACTTTTATTTTTTGTTTTTTCATTACGATTAGAATTGAAAGCACAACTACAACAACAACACTAATAATAATAATAATGATGACGACTCAAGTTAACAGATATTCTCTGAATATAATTCAATGCATTGCAATGTAATTAAGTGTTGACCTTTGGGCGTAAAGAAATTACAGATACAAGTAGAAAAAAAAAAAAAAATAAGAAACAACCTTAGGCCGAACAATTTCAACCTCAGCCTAAATTTGATAAAAACAAGACACAACTTTCAAAAATAGAAAAATAGAAAGGTTCATTGAACTAAAATTCAAAAAGCCAACAAACAAATGCACAAACAACATAACAAAAAATAAAAATCAAATCAAAGAAGGTCATTTCAAAGCCGCACAACTTAACAATCGAGTTGGTGAGTCAGCATTGAAGCCCATGGCTGTTCAAACAAACAACGATTTCTTTTTGGGATTTCGATTTTCGTTGGTTGGTTTGTTTGTTTGTTTTTCGGCCTTCCAACTCGAAAGTAACTTTTAACTTTATTATTTAATGATTACCGGTCTCATTAGCCAAAAAAAAAAATGTCAAAAAAAGATCAATAAATAAAAATAAACTAATATTAAACACGATAGAAAGTTTCTATCAAACATAGCATTCTCGATCACTGTCCTTTGACAACAATCAAACAAAAAGGGTTTAGTGAAGGAAATGGCTGTGTAAATACTTTTACAGGAGCTTAGATTCAATATACAATATAAAATCAACTTATTGAAGAATAAAAATTTAAACGTTTTCCCTAAAATAAATCTGAATTTCTAATTAAATTAGTAGCAGTGAAAACAGTAGAATGACGCACATACGCATCGAAAATTCAATGCTTATTAAGTAAAAATATAATTTGTCACACCTTCTTAATGCTTTACACGCCCGCTTTCCTTTGGGTAATAAGTATTATTGAAAATAATGCATATAAAAATTTAATCATTTGTTGTAATTATTAACAATTAACGAGACAAAGCAAACACGATAAATGCATGTATATATTTTTAGTGTACAAAAACACTTATTTGCATATTTCATTTAAATGCACAATAATAAAAATTGTTTACAAAATGCCAACCAATTTTTTTTTTGTTCTTTGAAGAATTTACAAGGCACAAAATAAAAAAGGAGCAAAGCAAATACTTGTAAATAAATGAACAAATAAAATAAAAACTTATTTTCGTCGAGCAAAATTAGCAATGAAAACAGAAGAGTGCAACAAAGCAACACTAAAATAGAATAGTCTTCTATTTTATTATAAAAAGTGATCTAATAGAAATTCAATAGTTAATGAATAGCAACAAGAAAGAGTTTTTCTTTAATGAAATCAACTTCAAAACAAAGAAAAACGCTCACCTGACAAAGTCAAATTAACGATACTTTGGCAAGTGAGTTCATAAAATTTATCCATAAGCCAAAAAAGAAGGGAGATACCAAAAACAGCATTAAATTACATGCGACAGCTTGGCCTGCGGACATGAAAGCCAATATCATCAAGTGGCATCATAACATGTTATTACAAAAACAAAATAAAAAAAATAAGAAAAACAAAAAAGAATGCGCTTCATAAACAAATCGCACAAAGTTCTGAGTGAGCGTGTTTCGGCTTGTTACAAAAGCCATGTATCTAGATACATTATATTAGCGTGATGTGTGAAAGTTTTGACAAACACACAAAAAAGAACAACAAATAAGCGAAACGAAAAACAACAAGAATTTTGTGTGTGCCAAAGAAGCACGAACCTACACCAACCAACCAAATTTGACGCAAATAATAATAAAAGAGGGGAAGAATAAAAAAATAAATAAAAATAAAAACAACAACAAAAACACAAAAAAAAATTTTATCTGCAAAGTGTGCTTGTGCTGGCAAACGATTATGTATCTGCGTCGCAAAGCAAAACAGCTTCCGACTGTATGACGAACTGACAACGTTACTTCACCGTTGCCCTCCCCCTAGCCGCTGCCTACGTGCCATTTGATTGTCTGTCTGTCTGCCGGTCGATTGGTGTGCCTGCCTGCCTGTCCGGAGAGTCAAAAGTGAAACTTGGGCAAAACAGTTGAGAATTTTGTGCTGCGCAATTTCTTGTATGTATCTAAATACATATTTTCTTTTTTTTGGTTGTATTTTTTTTTTTTTTTGCTTTCGTTTAAAGGAAGTAACAACAATGATGGCGGCACCGGCGTCGTCCGTGCCTTATTTGCCGGCAATCACAAATATTATTCTACATTTTCCATATTTTGAATGCAAAAATCAAAATTTATCTTTTTGTTTTCTTTGATTTTGGCAGAAAAAAAAAATATGCTATGAAAATTACTTAAATAACTAAATTGATACAATTTTGTAATAAATTTGTGTTGTTAGAGGAAATTGTTGTTGTTGCTGTTGTTGTTCTTTTGCATATTTAACAGTTGATTTGTTTTATTTATTTATTTTATTCTAATTGGCTATGTTTTTATTCCATTTTGTGTTTTTCTTTTCTTTTCTTGTTGTTTATAAATGTTTACTTTATCTTGTTTACGCTTGAAAAGAAAGAGTGCAAAAACATAACAATTTGTTTTTTTTTTTTTTTTCTTTATTATTACATCACAATTGAAAGTATCAAAAAGCGCACATGGCCGTCAACGACTGCGTTGGCTTTTAGTTTAGATTAATCTGTGAGCAACACTGACCTAACATACGTGAAATTCATGTGCACTGTTTAAGATAACTCATATAATCATTTCATATAAACAAGCAAAGAATCTTTTCTTACGTTTATTTAATGCAGCATGCTTAAAAGAGTGAAAAAGAAGGTGTTAATTTGAAAATCTTTCATAATTTTGTTTATCATTGCCTCAAACATCATCATCATCATGTTGTTTCAATACAATTTCCAAAAGCACGTCGATGATAATGAAGTTGCTAAGATCTTTTGTGTTTGATTGTTTGCTAAACCAATTAAAGTTACATTCGATGTCATCTAACATGCTTAATTGTAGCTGTGATTGTCAGCAAAGGTCGCAATGGCAATGAAATTGTCGGAAATGCTTAGCAACTTAAGAACAAAGATACGTATGACAATTCGCTTGTACAATGACGCTTTTTTTGTACCTTTTGCAAAAGTATAAACATTTAAAGATAAAATTGTTTATGTGAAATACAAATTTTAATCGAAATTTAATTCTTATCTTCATTTATTATTATTTTTTTTTAATTCGCACACATTTACTTATCAGAATAAAGTGTTAAACGATAATATAAAATAATTATAATAATAAAAAAAAAAAAACAATTAGTTTACCATCAATTGCGGCAAACACTCAACTTTTTTTTTTTTTTTAATTTCACAAATCGCGTCAAGAAAAAGTATGAGTCGCACATTGATAATTAATGATTGTATTTTAATATTTCAATATTCAAATTAAAGAAAAACAAACAAAATTCATATAACAAAAGCAACAACAAAACATCAACACTTGTCGATTGAGTTGATACGATTAGCTGTTAAAGACAAGTGGCAGTCGACGGGCGTTGTATCTTCGAGATATTTCTACCAATTCGATGCGTTTTAATTTCTATAAGATTTGATGATTCAAAAATATGCTGTAGAAAATCAAATAAACTTGAAATTTCAGTGCCAACGACATTTTTATGCACTGTAAAAAATAATTTAAACAAATCAAGTTTATTGGAATATTAAAATTTATAATTTTGGCAGTTATTTTATCATTTTAACTTTGTTTTATGTTTGTTTTTATGATAACAAGCAATATCAACTAATAAGCATATAGACTTATTGTGTAGGGTATACAAATGAAGTTTGCGTCACACAAAAACGCAAAATTATTTCGCTCAGTCATAAATCAAAATATAATTTTTTCACTTCTTTTTTTTTTTTTTTGGTTTTGTTTTTGTTTCTTGCTGATTTTTTAATTAGTTGACGCTTATAAAAATTCAAATAAAATAAACACGAATTTGTTTAAAAACTTGCATGACAACAACAACAACAAAAATAACAAATAAAATAGTAATCAACCGGCAAATAAAATTTTGTTTAAATTCGAATACTTTAAATCGAATAAATTTTCTACTTTTCATTTTAGAATTTTCGCTTTCATTTGAAGATTATTTGGAAAATCTACGAAGTAGACTCGACTTTGCAACAAAAATACATACATAACAACAACGATTAAATGTTTATATTTTTAGTTAAATAAAATGTTTAAATTTATTAATGATATATTGTCCACGCTCTGACACAAAAAGAGAATCACGTGGCGCGACGTCAACTTTATTTTCTTTTACGCTTTTCACTTACGTAATTTTTCTTTGCTTTTCTTTGTGGATTATACTTTTTTTTTTTGATTATTTGTTGGATGTTTTTATAAGACTTTTTAGGAAATCTTCTTCTTTAATATTTTATGCTTTTAATAATTATTTTCTTTTAGAAATTTCTGAATTTTTATACCAAAAACTTTTGTTTTAACGTACGCAGCAAAACACTTTGATGAATAAACATAACTTTTAACTGTTTTATCAGTTTTTATACTAACGAAAAAATGCCCAAACAGAAACAGAAAGAAACTTGTTCGTGCATTAATTAATTATATATGTATTAACGAATGGATTTGTTGGTTTGTTATTTTTCGGGTTTCGAACTGCCAAACTTGATTTTTCTTTGTTTATTTTTTTATAAACAAATTCTTTTTTTTATTATCAGTTATTTTGTTTAAAATTATTAGTTTTTGATTTTTTGGAATTTTTTTTGTTTTTCAATTTTTTAAAGAAGTTATGATGACTCAAGCACGTGTTTTTTTTAAAATGTTTTTAACAAATTAGTTCTTAGATTTTAAAACGTTATTTTATTTAATTAATACTTTTCAGTAAAATTTAAAAATTGTTTACAATTTTTGTAAATTTATTTATCATTTCTTTCTTCCAATTGACACTTTGTAAATTTATTTGCGTTCAATTCAATTCAATTAATTTAAAATTAATTTAATTAATGTTTCACATTTAAACAAAAGTTGCATTTAAAATTCACTCAGTGTGTGAACAACTTGCGCTGCCGGCGGTTAATGTTGAACTGTACGGTGTACATAGCAGAAATCAACGAACAAGTTAGCATGGGGAAAAGCCGTGTGGGCTTGTCATACATATATAGCGACGACGACAAACGCGAACAACGACGACGCAACCGGCATTTAAAATATCGTATAACAACAACAGCAACAACAACCACAGCTCAAAGTAGATAATAAAATGTTTTTGTACAAAGAAGAAATGTAGCAGAGCCAAATGAAGCAAGACACGAAAACAAAAATGATAATAAAAAATAGCAAAGAGCGAGCAACAAAAATTCTTTAACAGCAACAAGAACTGTAAAGTGTTTTACAGTGTGCTGGTTACAGTAACAATAACAGTGTAGCGGAACAGAGTATTTTAACAGATGTCAAATAACAGATTGCAGTAAAAATAAACACGTTTTACTAATAAATTTGTTTTAAGCATTTAGTCAAACTGATTATTTTTATGAACCACGTGGTATTCATTAAAATGAACAGCAATAAAAATACGGAGGAACGACAAATCACACAGTTGACAGCAGTACACGCAAGTTAACAGCGTCGTCGATTTAGTACTTAAGTAGTGTAGCCTTTTGAGATAAGTTTCCATTTTATGTCTAATTGACACTTAAAAAAGCAGTTTTCTTTTCCGGATTGCAATACTAACAAATGCAACGCAGTGTTTGAAAATAAGATGAAAAGTTAACGCCGGAAAGGGAATTTTGCGACACACTTAACTGTATGTCAGCTGAAACCAAATTTATTATATGTGTGTGTGTTGTTCAAAAGTTCATGTGCAACATTAAAACAAAAACCAACGCATTCTGTTGTTTATGGCACTGTTAAAGTTGTTTTCTTTTATGTTACTCATTCGTGCTCTTTTACACTCACTTTGTGAAGGACGTTGTAACATAAAAAGCATGCATTTTGTTTTTGTTGTGTCAGAAAAAAAGGGGTGTTTCAGATGTAGGGCAGTAGTGTGAGTGAAAAAAGAAATGTGTGAATGAGCACGAGAGCAAATGACTGAACATAGATGGAAGAGCATAGATTCTGCGCAGCAAATCTTAAAAAAATAAAATTGCTGAAAAAAAAAAACAAATTATAAACAAATTATCGCAAGTAAACAGAATAATAAACATACAAAGGTACATGTTCCCGCGCTCTTCACTTTAATATCTTAACCTTCGAGCATAAATTAATCATTTATAAGGGAAAATTTTATTACTGTTTTTGTATTTTACAAAGAATAATACACAAACATGAAGAAGAAGAAGTATTACAACACACATTCAGAAAAAAAAAACAAAACAAAAATATTAGAAGAGCAGCAGCAGCCCAGCCGGTGTTGTTTACGCTCTCATTGTAAATGTGCTTGTGTGCCGCTGAGCACGTAGGCAATTCCAAAACAACGCATTTTGTTGTTGTCATCGCTATGGTCGCTTTTCTTTTGGTAGGTCTCAATTCTATAATATGTTTTGAACTAATTCTACTGATTCGATTAATATTTTTTTTTGGCGTCTTCCTATTATCAATAATAATATTACTCTCTCACTCATTCATAGCACACCACACTTTGCTCACTCATTCGTTTGTTTGTTGGTGTGATGCTCTACTTTACTATGCTATGCGCTGCGCTCACTCTCGGCTCTCCTCACTTTGCGTTTTACGTTATTTAACAACGCACATAGTACACATTTAAAAAAAAAAAAGAAAACCCGTTTTTTTTTGTTGTTTTTATATTTTCGTCTTAGTGAATGAGTCGCTCGCGACCGAGTCACACCCACACTAGAGCAATTGCCGCTAGATGGCACTAAAAATGCTCAAGAGGCCGAACTGACGGACAGACATATTGTCAGACCGACGTAGACTGCCTTGAGTATCAATGTCAGTGATTTTCTTTGTACCCTACAACGCTGACAGTCCGAAATAATAATTTCTTAGCTTTGATTAGATATGTATTTCTTAGACCAAATGCAAAAAGCTGTTGTCACACGAATTTATTACAATCGTTTAAATCACAGTTCACGGTCGCAAAGTGTCGGATAACGGAGCTATTGATAACATGCCTGTTTTATTTATTGATTACTACAAAATTTACAATAAAAAAAATTGATAAATTATAATTTATGAAATTCATATAAAAAAAATTGATTTTGTAAGAAATTTATTATCCCATTTTATATTTTGCGTAGGGTATTCGAACAATTCATTGTAATTAAACAAAATCATTAAATTAAAATTGTTTTCGTGCATTTTTTATACCCTGTACCTTATGGTACAGGGGTATATTAGTTTTGTGCACGTCGACAATGTATGTAACACCTTAAAGGAGACATCTCCGACTATACAAAGTATATATATTCTTGATCAGTATCGAAAGAGAAGTCGATTTAGCCATGTCCGTCTGTCCGTCTGTCTGTATGAACGCGTCGATCTCGGAAACTATAATAGATAGGACCAAAAGCTCTTCGCAGTTCGATTTTGTGATTCATTACGCAGATCAAGTTTATTTTGGCTTCCCCCTTTTTGAGTTAGTTTAGGGGTGAGGGGCAAATAACTGAAGATACCTCGGGTAAAATAGTACAAAAGTCGTATTTTCTGCGTTGTCTTTTGTGATAGGAACACCAAATTTGGTGTGTATATAGCTGACTCAAACCTTAAGAAAAAAAAAAAAAAAAAAAATGGGCGTGACCACGCCCCTATATAGTAAAAATTTCAAACTTTCATATCTCAAGAACCATACAACCTACAAGAATGAAACTTTGCATGTATGCTTTTGGGGTGGAGTATAGTAAGATTCAAATATAAAATGGGCGTAACCACGCCCACATATAGCCAAAATAGAAAACCGTTATATCTCTGTAACGAATTGGTCTAGAAGAGCAAAAATTAGTATGTATGATATTGAATGGAAAGGAAATCTGTTTCGATTAAAAAGTGGGCGGGGCAACGCCCTACAACAGACGTTACTAATTGAAGGTACAGGGTATGTCGAAGTCGAGTACTGTCGACTCCAATCCTTACTGGTTTTTTTTTGTTTTTGTTATTTATTTTGTAATATATAAGTACATGTACTCATATACTAATGATATTTGCTTACTTTACAATTTTGCACGTTTTGCGTGGGTTATTTGTGTAAATAAGCAAAAATAAAAACGGAATTGCATTAATGTTGTTGTTGTTGCTATTTGTCTCGTGTTGTTTTGTTGGCAAAGTCAAACGAGTTGAGCCGAGAAGCATGTCAAATGCACAGACATGAAACATATAATGCGAATAAGTCAAAGCCAATAAAAATAAGAGACAATAGAGGAAAAAAAAAGAAAGAAAAGATATAAGAAATGCTTTTTTGATTTGTGGTAAACAAAATAATAAATAAGTCTTGAAAGTAGTTGTGATCATGAAATGAATAATCAGCTATAATTGATTTGAATCAATGCATTGTTGTTTTTCAAACAAATTGATTTGAAAATATTATAACAAATCGAAATCGAAGACAATTTAAATCTACGAATGACTCAGTTAAGAAATTACGTCATGATTCGCGCGCTACACTTGATAACAACAAGAATAAGAAGAAGCGGCAGCAATAACGAACGGCCAACAACAAAACAAGAACGCATAAAAAGCCGCTTAAATTGCAAAAACAAAACAAAACAAAACACTAAAAGTAATGAAAAGGGTTGGCAGCTTTCATGCACGCCAGGTGATGATGCATATTGTTGTTATTTTTGTTGGTTTCATCATTGTTCTCTCTGTTGCGCTTGCTAACTAACTCTTCTTCTTCAACTTGTGTGCCCTACTGCTCTTGCTTGACATTGAAACTGGTTGCAATGTGCAGCCATATTACATACACAAACATATGTACATAAAAACGAACAAGGAAACATAAAAAAAGCGAAATATAATAACAATGCACAAACAACAATAAAAAAGGAGAGTGCATTAAAAAATTGCCATAAAAACAAAAAGCATTTAAAGTTGTCGTGCACATTTTCAAGGTCACATAAAGGGTAAGACGCAAAAGGAACAAATCATTGAGCGTTAACAGTTTGTTAACAGAGCTCGTCGACTGTTAGCAGCCACATACAGTTGTTATGTCAAAGGAGCAGTAGCTTCACAGTAAATTTGTATTTATTAGAATTTTTCTTTAATTATTAAAATAACAAAATAAATTGTAATAGAGTCGTAACGGTAAACAAGCTGCGTAATTGTTTCTCTTGTTAAGAAATTACAGTTTACCACAGATACATACATATTTGCATAATATTTTAATTAACTTAGAAAAGCTGTTGTTGTTGCCTTTCGATGGTGAGCTGAGCTGAGAACGGACAACTTGTTGTCATAAATAAATGTTTTCCAATAGTTTCTTTGGTCTTTCTTTGTTGTACGAACTACAATAATTAAGTGCAATCATAAAACAACTAATAGCAGCGGAATTCTTGGGAAAGATGACATCTGTGTAAATTTGAAATAATAACTCGGCAGAGATAAATGACTTTCGCTTTGAAGGAACTACTTAAGTGTAAAAAATCAATATTATTTCAATATTTCATTGGCAGTTGAAAAGAAAAAAGTAATAATGCTTGTATAAACTCGCAAAAATATAACATGTCATAAACTTGCAGTGCTCAGATGTAACACTGTAATAAAATACATTTGGAAATGGTCATTTCCTCTATGACTCTTCTACATTAAGATCATTTAATGAATTGGCATGATTTTAGTTACTGGGGCGCCAAGATTTGAGGCCATTTTTATGTTAATTGGCCAAAAATAAACACTTTTTAGAGAATAAAAAAAATTTATATCTTGCACCGTTTACGAGATATCGGACGTTGCGTTGAATAGCATACAAAACAAGGCAAAAACAAAACAAATATTGAGAACAAAACGTTACTCATTTACACTACAAGTTCTGCCACCTGTCAGTGGCGCCCTTTAGTCAGGCAGCATAAGTGCGAGAGAGATGCCGCGAGCTTGTCATGACAATACAAGACAACAACGACAACAACAGTGACATTGTTGACGATCGCATGAAGTTCTCAAGTTCTCTCGCGCTCTTTTCAAAGTCAAGGTTGAAGTGCGTAGCTTTTTTTTTCTGTGTTCCAAACTCATTAAATTCTGTTTGTTTATTTTATGAGTATTTTTTACGTTATTTGTTGTTCATGTTTTATGTATTTTACTTTGAATTTGTTATTTAAACAATTTTTGAATGTTTCCATGTTGAGTGGCATGTTTTTTTTTTTTCAATAATACAAATACACTGTAATAACAATATGAGCAAATTTTGCAATGAAAAAATTAAAAAGTAAAATCCTCAAAGTTATTTCGGTACTTGCTGTAGTTTTTTTTTAATTAATATGAATTTGATAATAATATTAATTTTACTCTACTCACTTTGCACGGCCAACTGTTGTTGATGCGCTGCGGCGCGCTGCAATACAATAAAAGAAAATTACTTATTAATTTGTAAATAAATGAATTATACAATAATCATTTAATCAATTAAAAATACACTTAAATTAAAAAAGCAATTAAGATTTAGTTTAGTGGATTAACCTACATTCATATTCAACATCATATTGCGCAAACCGCTGTTTTGCAAGGATTGCACATCGAGCGATTGACTGCGACCGCGTTGTGCTTTTGGCGGACCCGCTGTCGAGGAGGATGAAGAGGAACTTGTTTGAGAGTGTGTGTGTCGGTAGATCCAACGTTTAACCGCAGACATTTTGAGTTCTCTTTTTTGTTATTATTACTATTATTGTATTGTATTTCTTTTTCGTTTTGGAATTTAAATAATATCACATGCACAGTAGTTTAAATTTCATGAAGTCAATTCTTCTTAAGTTAACTTTTCTTAAAATATCACAGAACACATTTGACAAAAATGTTTCGACAATTCTTGTCTCTTACGCAAAGTCTATTCGTCATACTGATTAAAAAATCCTTTAATTCAATCTAAGATTTACAAAATAAAAGGCTAGTTATTAAATTTGACTGAAGTATGCATTGCATTGCATGGTCACGTGCAGCAACACACGCCTGAACGCATACACTTCAGTTTCAATTTAGTTTTTACGATGCGCACAAAAGCATGCAACGTAAATTGTTATTGCTTATTCGCTGGAATAACTTGCCGCCACTAGAAACCGATAGGTGGCGCGTTTGTAATTGAAAATTCTTTCTCAACATCTTTTTTTATATTAACAATTTAATGATAACGTTGCTTTTTTTTCGTTTTGCAATAGCAGTTTTATTAATTAACTGTTTCTTGTGTTTTTTTTCTCTTCATTAGTAAATTCTTAGAAAATGAAAACAACAAAAAATTGTATTCTAGAACCATTGGAATTTTATAGTTTGCACAATTGTTTAGATTTGTTTACTTGACATTTCACCAAGAATTTTAAATTTCAATTTTATTTCTTTATTTGTATATTTGTGCAACTAATGCCAACCCAACTTCAGGCATGACAAGACTTAAAAAATTACAAAAAATAAAAATAATAAAATTGCGATGAAAAAAGTTCTATAAAAATGAGAAATTATGTAAATCTCGTGCTCATTTTAATTGCTTAAAATTTTTTTTTCTCTTTTTTATTGGTCCAGCTTATATTTCGGACATAATGTTATAAAGACTTAATGAGATAAACGCTTCAAAGTCATGCATTTTTCATGAGATTGCTTATTCTTTCTCTCGCTCACTTCTGTTTCTCCGCCTACATTTGCAGCTACTTTTGTACTTCCTGGCAAACGCAAAGCATTAGGCAAACAAAGTTGATAGAGATAATAAAATTGATGTTGGCAATAATACAAACAGAATGAAATGGGCGAAAAAAAATATATTAAAAAAAATTTGGAAATAAGAAAAACTGAGGCGATAAGCAAACAAGCTTTGGCCGTGACAATCGGCCAGCGAAAAATATAAAAACAAATATTTAAAAAGTAGAATAAGTATAATACTTATAAAAACTCATAAAAAAATTACATACATGCTAAGGCTAAAAAAAAGTAAACAGAAGAAAAGACAAATTCTCTGACGACAAAAGCCGCACATCAAATCTTGCGCTGACAAACAAATTAATCCTTGACCCGAAGCTTTAATTGAGCGAATTTATGATGAATGAGTGAATGAATGACTGACTGAATGAGTGTGTGAGTGAATGAATGGGCGCGAATGCTTAAATGCTTTGTTTTGTAGCCAACGAGCGCGTTGCCATTGATGATCTTTTGACTGTTTTGTATTCACTTAAAAATAAAATATTAAGTTATTCTGGTAAAGTGCTCAAAAAAAGCTAATCAACTTCTATGTTTTTATCACCTTTGCTGAAGATTCCCAACTGTCGCCTACCACACATGTAACCTCATTGGACTCGACTTGAACACAATCTTGTACACTACATGTGTGGCCAATAATTATTATTCTAATCGATAACGGTATGAGAAAGTCAAGTGATAAGACAGACAAGGTTGAGCCTTCTGCACAATTCAATAAGAATTGTATTTCAAATGCGCTTAAGAGCAATAAACCAATGACAAATGAAAGCATAATAAAAGAGAAACAAGTGAGGGTGGTTGAGTATATACGACAGTATGATACCCTGTACACATCAAAGCTAAAAAAAAAAATTATTTATAACAAAAAAATATTCAATTTATAAGAAATTTCCTTTCAATAGTCTTTAAGGGGTAAAAATTAAAGGAGGGGCATATTTTATAGATTAGATTATACAGACATAAAGTAAGACTGACAATTTCAGCTGTCAATGTGACAGTCGACCCAGCAGTGAGCAAGTGAGGGGCTGAGGAGAACACATGAAGAACGCTGCAGGCAATTTTTTTTTTTTTTGCCTTTGAAGAAGTTTGAAAGCTTTCAATCTTTGATAACTGTCAATGTTCTTCAAAGTTTTATTAAAAAATTTTTTATTAAAAACATTCAAATTCAAATTTGGCGCCTTCTGTTATTATAATTTCAAAAGCAAAGCAAGAGAGATTCGACTTTGCAACGTTAATTGTTGTAACAAATTGGCTTACAAAGTCATTGCAACTGTCAATTAATGCTAATTACTTTCGCGCATTCAACTAATGAGCTTTGTTGTTTTTGTTGTTGTTTTTTGCAGCTGCAAACACACTACGTTGCTCTACGTTAGATGCGAAAATTTTGCGCAAATATTCAATGAAAAAAAAAGTATACAAAAATGTAACAAACAAAAGAAAAAAAAAAAAAACTTCTATATTTTACAAATTACAACAAAAAGTATAAAAAAAATGAATTTAAATAAACAAATAAGTAAATAAAAATGTTGGCTGACACAATAACAACAAACACGTCTAATAACAATAATAAGTTTAAAAATAGTAAGACGGCGAAAAATAAATTCATTTTTATTGCATTCAAGTGGAAAATTTATGACAAACGTGTTCGTACTTAACTCGACGACAAATTCGCAATTGACGAAACGAAATTAAGGAAAACAATTGCCTTAAATATTTAAATTTTCAACTGAGATTTAAGCAAAATAATGTGCATAAATAAATAAGAATTAAATAAAATATTTGAAACGTGTTCACATTCAAAGAAAGCGCGAAAGCTAAAGTTGTACAATACAAAACACTTTATGACGTTTTCAATAAATCAGTTTAGATAAGCGACAAATGCAAAAGAAAAAAACAAACAAACAACAACTTAAAATTCTGCATCATCATTTGAAAGACTAAACAAAGGCACGAAATAAGTGCGAAAGAGACAAACGTTCGGCGTTTAGCGCGTGCAGAGTTATTGAGCTAATGAAAAAAAGGCATACAAGGAGGAGTGAGGACGGGTCAAACTAATTAAATTGTCTTTAGAAATAATTAAAATAAATTTTTTTATAAAGTTTAAAGAAAGTTTCAGTAATGAATACTATGGATTTTTCTATTGCATATACCTAGAAAATATTTTCTTTTAAACTATCTCGAGAACTTCTTGGTAAGTCTTCTAAAAAAATTTAATGATTGATATTTATATCAAAAAAGATGAAATGTGTCAAAACACACCCTGTATTTTTTCAATTTTCCTTCAAGACGAGAAAATTAAAACATTAAATTAATATTTAAAAGTGTGCATTTGAAGTCAAGTATAATTTCAAAGGCTATAAGATAATCAAGACAAAGCCTATTGTATAAGAAATTATATTACGTATACGTCATGTAAAATTTTCGTTTTATTTTTTTTCGTTGCTTGTCGATTTCGTTATCTTTTGATGTCGATCCAACCATATATATATGCCACACTTTTGGTTAATAAAGTACGTTTTTTATTATAAAGAACGCTTCAAAAAATGCCAATGAAATATTATAAAATTACGTATACGCACAGACGGCGCACACTTTTAACATATACAATATATGATTGTTGTTTTTTTGTTTTTATTTATAATATAAAAAAAAAACTTGGGCTTGTCTTGCTTTTATACAATTTTAATTGCAATCAAAATGATAAAAGATTCGCGCTTATTTGGCGAATTCTATGCAATAATTGCAAAGTGTCAAACATTTGCAATTATGTGCGACGCACTTCAAAAGTTGTTTTCACAAAAAAAAAAAAAAAAATAACGTACAAATAAATACTATAAATAATAAAAATGATCAATCGATCGATCAACAAGCGCGACGAACGCATTTGGCAGACAAACGAGCGCCAAACCAACTAAGCGACAAAGCGCGCGAGCAAAGTGGTTGACCTCACAAATCTGTGAAACTAAACAAATCAAATAATAACAAAAACGACAAACTGCAAACAAATAAATAAATAAATATAAACATGTATAAACAAAAAAATAAAGAAATAACTTTTATGCTGCACGTTGAGACAAAGGAGGCGTCAACGCTCGGACATATAACTTGCAACAGACAACTTTAAATGATAAATTGCTTTTGTCTCTTTTGACACTGTGCACGCTTCAGTGTGTAATATGATTTTGACATAAAGTTTGTAACACGTTAAAGAAATGAGAAAACAACGAATACTTTTTCTTTCACCAATCTCAGAACCCAATAGATGATCATTACTAACTCTATTCGACTATATGTCTGTCTGACTGAGCTTGGTTTTAAATCTTATATTCTGTATTATTCAAGAGATTTCTCAACTATAATCTTAACTCTGGGAATGTTAGCTCCCATACAATATGAAGTGAAAGAACATTAAATTAAAATTTTTATAGAGAAAAACTTTATATAGTAATGTACACTAGATGAGCACGCTCTATATACATTGGAATCATACTAATCGTCCAATGCGAAAGTTTCTTTATTCATGCCGAAGTCCTAAACTATTCTACAGTTTATTTTATCTAATCGTCAGTTGGATTGGTCGCTTTCGCTGTTTTCTCACGACACTTTTAGGGAGTTCCGTGATAAGACCATCGGGGAACGATCTTGCTCTATGTCTTAGCGTTATAAAACCTTCCTTTTTCTTTATATATTTCTATACATTTTACGGTCTAAATTTGATTTGGTAAATTTCCATGTTCATTCTTTAAATAAAACTTTCTTTTTTCCAGATTTGCAGAGGTCTGCAAATTGTCTGGCAGCATGTTCGAGTTAAGATATTTCTTTTTTCAATTTGATTAAACAATTCTTTGTTTCTCATAACTTATTCAATTATTTGTTTCAGTGTAAAATTAAGATTTATTGCGTTTGATCAACTGAATTTAGAGAAAGTCATTAAAAAAAAAAAGTTGTGCACTGAAAAATTTACTTCCGTTATCAACAAATAAAGCAAAATCAAATGCGAACGAACGGCCAACGCTGGAAAATTGTATCTCATTAAGAATCATGTGTAATAAATAAATAATTAAATAAATAAATAGTGAGAAAAATAAACTAACAAATGTCGATAGTTTTTATCTATTGAAAACTTTAATTGAACTTTAGTTTGATTTGCTTGTTCGGTTTTTTCTTTTGCTTTAAACAAATTTTATCTTATCATGCAATTTAAATTGGATTTATTAGTCAATTTTTTTCCATTATTGTTTGTTGTTTTTGGGTTTTTTTTTTCTGTCTGTACATTAATCTTTGATAAAAAAAGGCAAAAATTAACTTTCTGTTCTTTGTTTTATTTTAAATATTTTTCAAGTTGAAAGTCGACGTCGCCAAGTATAAATTTGAGCACATGATTTCGAGTGTTGACTACTTAAATGCAGTAAAGAATCACTTGAATAATTTAGCTTGACATGTGTCTATGACGAAAACGTGAATGTGTGAGAGAGAGAATGAGTGAATAACAAACAACGATAAAGAAAAAGACAATTTGTATATGTGAAAGTCACTTTTAGTCAAATTTAACAACAACAAAAAATTAAAAAAGAAAAAAAGAAATATGAAAACAAATTTGTAGCAAAAATAACAAATCTGAGCAACTGAAAATAAAACAAAAAAAACGCCTTAAAAAATACAAATTATGTACTCAGACATTTAACAAATTAGTAGTTTGCTAAAAAGCTCAAAAACTTAGTACGTCAAAGAAGACAACAACAACAAAAACCAAAGCAAAATGTATCTAGATATTTTGTCATTAATTTTTGTCGTTTGTCGTTTTGTAAAATTAAAGAAATCTCTCATTTCCATTTCTTGTGCTTTTTTTTTTTTTTTAATTGAATTCATTTAAAAAAATTAATTTTTAACTGTTTGTTTTTAGCCGACGACAACGACGACAACAACACCAACAACAACGTTGTCGTCAATGAACTTGAAAATTAACTCAGCGCACAAAATTTTTCTGCTATCTTTGAATAACAAAATATATATGTAAATGTGTATATTTAATAATGAAAAAGAGAGAAAATACAGAACAGAAAATATATTTGCCGACTGCAAACAAGTGTTTCAAAATTAACTCAGCATTTATGTAAGAATTACGTAGTATTATTTATTGATCGCTTGAGAAGATTTCTTTTTTGAAATTTTCACGAATTTTTACAAATTTTGTACATTTTCATTTCCCGCTTTGCTTTCCGGCGTTCAACGATGACGACCTTGCACAATATGGAAGAACAAAAACAAAGAATTTTCAGTTGCAATGCTTTTTTTCTATTAAATATTATGTAAAATATTTAAGATTTTGCTCAGCTGTCAGCTAATCATAATTGAGTGCGTTTCTAATTATGTTTTAAGTGCTTACGATCAATTACAGTTATTTTAAATATCAATATTATAGATATTTTTATTATATATTCTTCTCTTTCTGATTTATTTGCCAGTTGAAAATTTCATGGTAAAAGAAAATATGTATTTTACTTAATAAAAATCAATTTTAATTTTGATAATAAAACAAGCAAAATTTCTTAACCAGCTAAAATTAGAAAGCGTTAAAATTTTTATACAGTTTTCCATTAAGCAACGTTTTAGCTTTAAGTCGAGCATGACTAGACTTTTCGAGCAATCAAAGATTGAAGAAAATTATTTTTCGAAACATTATAAAGTTGGCGTTTTGAGCAAAACTCTTTTTGAGATTTGAAAATTTTAATAATTTTTTTTTTATTATTTTTTATTTGTTTTATTTAAAGTTCTTTGCACTTTTGTTTTGGCACCACACATGTTTTTTTTTTTTTACTTTTTTTTCATGTTTTGCTAACAACTTTTTTGCGTTACACTTTTTTTGTTTTTGTTTTTTTTTTTTATGCAAATAATCTTAATTGCTTATATTGATTTTGATTACATTTTATTACATTTTTTTTAATGAATTTTTTACATCATATTTTCTTTTTTTATGTATCTTTTGTTGTTTGTGATGCTGTCACAAGCACAAAACTTTGATCGACGCGTTTTGACCAACAATATAAGCGAAAAAAAAATAAAATCAAAACAAAACCGTTCTTTTCGACCGTTTTTGGGCTTTCGTAGTTTTGTTTTGTTGTTTGAAAAATTGTGGCCAAGCAGCGCACGCGTCTGTCTAATTGGATATGCAATTGAAAACACAACACAACTGAGCGCACAGAACCTCGTCAAAGCCAAAGCCAAAGGTGACGAGCACTGAGAGCGAAGAACGCGTTCAGCGGCGACGTGTTCGTTGCTTCAACTGCTTGAGATTTTTCCGCAAAAAAACAAAAAAAAAAAAAAGAACAAAAAACAGAAGGAAAAAAAGAAAACAAAAACAATACCAAAAACAATTAAATAGATTTATTAAAAATGAGCAAAAGGCACAAAAGCGAAGAGAATAAAAATGGCTCACTGCTTTCTAGCGTCGAACTTTGGCTGCAGTAGGCAAAGCCAATAAGACTTGCCGTCAACTATGATAAACACAAAAACAAAAACACAATTATTTTCAAAAACAAAGAGCGAGCGAGAGAGAAAGTCACAGCAAAGAGCGCAAGCGACATGCGTTTGCACTTGTTGTGTTTGTATTTGCACAGCTGCCGATCACCTGTTTTCGTATGCCTTCGCTCTCTTGTCTTACTCGCACTTGATCGTTCGATGTGCTTGTTTGTTTGAGTGTGTGTGTGTGTGTTTGTGTACCAAGTGATAATAAACGGAAATTATGGCAAATAGGAAGTTTATATAAAGGATTAGATAATATGCATAAACTATTGCTTATCATGGCATGAGAGCGCGAAAATATAAACAAAAAATAAAAACAAATATTGTGTCAAATCATGAAAACGTTCTCGACATCGATAAGCAATAAATTGCACACGTTTTCTTATCAGTTACTCATGGTCAAGACTAAATTCTGACTGTAGTGCTGTTCATTTCTATATTTATCAACATACATATAAGTGAAATTGGCAATTTAAAAACACTTTATTAATTGGTGACGCCTTTGTTGTGTTGACTTATATATTGACCATGTGGCTTAGATTGTTCTTTAATGAGTTTATTATAGCACCGAAAAAAAAAAACCAACATCCATAAAAACAAGTCTCATTTTTCTATGGAATAAATACAACTCATAGCCCGGTTAATGGTCTTAGACAGTATGACACCTTGGGAAATTGTATGGATTTTTCAATTGAGAATTTGGTTAATTGTGTCAACGTATTATTCATTATTTAATTGTTTCCTTTAAATGCTTATTAACAGAATCAAAGAAGCAACAATTTTTAGCTAGCATGATTTGTAAAAAACTGTTATACTACGAACAGATTATTATCATTCAAATATTGAAAGCTCATAAGTTTCCAAGCATTACCACAATATGTTACTAATAATTTGAAGAATTGACATTTTTACACTTCTTTTATTTTAATTTATTAATTTTTTTTAACCGCAAAACCATTTCTGTTATATTGCTTTTATAAAATTCCGTTTAACGAAATTTTGACGTTGAAATGACGCAAGTGCAAGCCGATTATCATCACTCATGCGGTACTTTTTTGCTTCGCGTACTAAAAGCTTTTTTTCAAAAGTTCACCATGATTTGTAAGTCGAAATATTAGCAACTAAATACACCTTAGTCTGAACAACAACCAAAGTGTGTTGAATAAAGAAACGTATTAAAAAAACTTACCGCTTTGCGCTTATCCGCCTCAGACGCTGCAGAATTTGAACGATGCCGAAACAGATCCATCACTTTGGTCATTGGGGAGCGTGACGCGTCCGCGCGACGCACTGCAGTCACTGTGTGATAATACTGCGAACGATATAATAAACATCAATCAATTAATACTAATGTGCAATATAAAAAACGTGTAAAATACAAATAATAGTAATGCGGCGGACATTGGGGAACTTCTGCATGCAGAATTCTCCAGATTTGATTTGACGAAGATCTTGAGAGGAACAGAATTGAACATTTTGTTCAAAAAAAAGAGTGGTTTTGAAATGCACTACCAAAGTGTTGGCAGCAGCCTTACAGAGTAATAACAGTGTGGTAACAATGTTGTTAAAATCGAAAATGGAAATCACTTGGCGTATGTTCGCTTAAAAATGTTAAGTGCCATGAGTCGATACATCGCAAATCTTTAGTTTCGGATAAACTGGCATGTGTTCGGTTGAAATGGTATGTGCCTGTGACAGACGAACCTTAAGCATAGATACAGTTATAGTTTGGCGTATGTTCGCTTAAAATGCCGAGTGACGTGAGTCAGTTCGAAAATTCTTAATTTCGGAGCTTGCAGAGGTTTTATAGATTTAGAAAATTGTGATTTTTTAGTTGTTCAAGTAATCCATAAAATAACAATAAAAAAGGGACTCACCTGCGCATCGCTGCCTTGATGCGGATGTGCCGAGCCATCTTTGTACTTGTTCTTTGCCGAGACCGTGCCATCGGCATTGGTTATCGTCACCGCTGGATGCTGTCGTTGCTGATGATGATGGTGACTGCCGCCGCCGATCAAACCTGAATTTTGCATTGCCACTTTCATGGAATTCATAAGGCCACCACCACCACCGCTGCCAACAGTCGCGCCAGCACTATTGCGTCCGTCCGCATGGCGATCACCCGATACGGAATACGTGCTGCTCGTGGCGCTGCTATCCGCCGACGACGGATCGAGCAAATGTTTATCCACCACCGCCTTCTGACGCTTAGCATCGCTTTTGGCGCGCGGTCGAAATACATCGAATATGGTCGGTCGGCGATTCGGCGACGCGATACCATGCACGGTCGACTGATTAAGCACGGGTGAATCTTCGCCGCTGCGTCGGCGCTCAAGTGAACCGGAACGTGAACTGCCGCCCGCAACTCGTTCCGTACTGCGTGAGATCTTCTCCGTATGTCGATTAAGCTTCTCCAATTTGGCAGCTTCACGTTCAATGCGTCGCGCCGTTTCTCGTTCAATTTTGCGTGCCTCCTTTTCCAGACGTGATTTCTCCTTCTCTTGCCGTCTGTAAATAAAAAGAAAAAGAGAAATTTTTACTTGACAAATCATCATAAATCATTTGCTGTCATATCAACACTTACTTGGCTTCTTTCTCCATCTTTTTGGAGGCCTTCTTCGCTGCTTTGGCATTTGGTTCCGCCGGCGCACTGGATGGCCTCGAGCCGGGCATACGACCAGCATCTTGTTCCTGAAAGCGTACATGTCTTTTTTGAGTATTTGGCGCTTTTTGCATACTTTTTATAACAAATAAAACAAAAAAAATTATTCTCTTCTCGCTTTTCTCTGCTTTTTTTAATAGCGCCACTCTTGCTTTGCGTAGGTGGACTTTGATAAAGGACCGTCGCCGTGCACTTTCGCTTTCATACTGAACAAAAAAAAAAACGCTAAACAATTTTTCCAGCGTTCACAATAAAAATAAACAATACCAACAACACATTGCTTACTTACACGCCACAAGTGGTCAATAGGATAACAATTATTTTTTGTTGCTATTTGCCACCAGTATTGCCACAATTATGCCGAATTGTCTACAAACAGTGTCTAAAGCGCGACGACGCTGCCACTGACATCAATGACAGCAACGCACGCATAGCGTTGACTCGTTTTCGCAAGTGTCCTCTACGTAACGGCCAACGGTTTATCAATTAATTGGCTCAACGTGCTTGTCGCGGTGTGCGGCCCGCTGCCACTGCCTCAGCCACGGCCAGCGTCATGTCGTTTCTAACGCAATTCTGGTTTTCTTCTCCATTTTCCTCTTAATCAAATTTAATCAATTAATTTATGATTGCGCAAAATTACACACGGGTGGGGCAAAAAGTGTTTGACGCTTGTGCAATAATGACGTCACAACTGCAATTGAGTTGTGCGAAAAGCAAAAAATAGATCGAGGAATATATTTATATTGTGGCAGTGTTGGACAACGTTCCACTTTTTACTCAGTGTTTATTTTAAAGAACAAGTGCAAAATTTACTAAATGAAAAGAAACGTTAATCAACACTGTTGGAGAAGTTTGCGAAGAAACATGTCTGCGCAATTTTGTTATATCAACCAACTTTATTAAAATGTTTTCACATTTTCCCACACTATTGCGCTTAGACAATCCTTATTAACTAACTTATTCAACCAAAAATTAATTGGCAATCATAAATATACGTTCAACCAAAAATTGTTTCTTGATTTGAACACACCTTAATTTCATAAAATTTGCTTTCATCAAAAAAGAAAAAAAAAAAAAAAAACAAATCTCACATAACATAAATTCCACACCCAAAAATCGCACATAAAAATATTTCACGCTGCAGCAACAAATCCATTTACGTCATTCTTTGGCAAAAACCAAAAAAAGAAAAAAATCGCAATCTTTTCACTCGCAGAAAAGCAAAGCTCATTGATATTTGCTGGCTTCAAGTTTCGCATTCAACAGGTTTCCACGATGAGCGAATGAGATGAAAAGAAAACGAACAACAACAAATCTGCCGAGTCACGTGCTCTGAGGGCAAAGCAGACATTTTGTACCGATTAATATGCTGCATGTATTAATATAATTCGTTGTATTGTTAAGTCAACAACAAAGTACACATAACAAAAGTGAGTTAATGACATTAACCAAAGCCAAAACAATAACAAAGCAAGTAAATTCAGTCAATGTAGGTTAAAATATGCTGCTGCTGTGCTCATTTTGGCACTGTTCATAGATAAAAACGATTTTGATTTTTTTTTTCTTTTATTTTTCACATTTGGCTATGTCTAATCATTGACTCATTTTGGCGCTCAAAGATTGACTAAAGTATCGACAGTCAATCAAACTGGATTTAGCCGGTTTACTTTGCAATTTGATTAAATTTTTGTTTTTGTCTCATTTTGCTCTACCAACTTTTGCACGTTTTCACTTTTGCTTGCATTAATTATTGTTGTTTTGCCATTCACACAAAATCAGCTGTTGGTCGTTTTTTTATTTCGTTGTACATAATATGTTAATGTTAGGCTTTTCACACCTTCAATTTATGTTTTGACGCTGAAGAAATTAGTAAAAAAAAAAAGATTTTTCCAAAAAAAAATAAACAGAATATAAAAATGAGGAGCGTTGAGTTTGTTTATCTTTATTGACGCAATTTGTGTGTTGCAGACAACATTTGAGAATGTTATACAAAAACACGCGCGATTGAATAATATGCGAATGCGATCATCATCATTTGAAATCAGCAAAGAATTGCTGTTTTGAACTGCTTTCGTATTGAAGATTGTTTATGAAGTTTTGCTAGTTTTTTAACATGCAAAAATATTACGTAAGTCTTAAAAAATGAATATATAAATTTATACTCGTGAAATTCTACTTTATTGCCAAGGAACACCTTTCCAATTCGGCGAATAAAAAGTTCTGGAAATCTTAACGGTTTTGAAAATGTTCAAATCAAACGTTTAAGCAAGTAATATAACCTCTAATCCTACCCCAGCTCAGAAGAAACAACGAATTTTTCTTGAAATATCATTTAAAGCTCTCTTTTGTTAAGCAATTATAAGCCTGTTGTATCTTTTGTACTGTCTCGACGCTTAGACATGACATTGTATCTTTGTATCGCTTTAAAAAGTTCGTAAAAACAAATTGCAAAAAAAAAAACAAAAACCGCAGACATTTATGCCCTCCAGGCGTCTGCCATTAATGGCAATATTGTTGAGACATTTAAACAATTATTGACAGACACTTTGATATCTAAAAATAACACTTAACAACAACAGCAGTGGCGTAACAATAGGGTGGCAGGGCTGGCAAAATGCCACGGGCCCCGACCCAAGAGGGCCCCGGCCAAAGAGGCCGCGAGCTCAAAATTATTTTTTTACATTGTACCTGAGTATTTTATTTTATTTGAAAAGTATATTTTTATAAGTTCTGCTTAAAATCCAAGGTGAGACAACAAAATACCATAATACAATTTCAAGTTAAATGTTAAGCATTTCAACCAACCTAAACAAAAAGATGTTGATTAATTTTTAGAGATGTACACGTTACCCGTGACGAGCAATGAAAATTTGTCTAGAAGAATTGGAAAGGTATCGAAATGAATTTCAAAATTTAGAAATGGAAGCAAATAGTGTAGCAGAAAAATGGTCCATCACCCCTGAATTACTCATCAGAGGAAGGAAAACGCCATTTTGATGAGCTTTGCGAAGATGAGCGTCTCCAAGATCCGGAAAGATCGTTCAAAGTGAACATATTTTATCGATTATTGGACATCATTATAAATCAACTGAAATTGCGTTTCCTTCTAATGATTGAAATTGTTTCAAATTTCAGTGTTTTGCAGCATTCTATTTTAAAAGGTTTGAATGACACTGATCTATTAAAAAAAGCTCTAGAATTTGTTGAGATATATAAAAAAGACATATCTGAATCATTTTCCAGAGAAATTTTCAGTTTTCGATCCACTTTCAGAGACGAAATAGAAAAATCTTCGTATATTAGAGACCTTGCTGATTTATTAATAATAAAAAATCATTTTATGTCCTGCAGCTTTCCTGAAGTATGCACTGCATTAATGTTATTTCTTACAATTCGTGTGACTACAGCGAGTGCTGAACGGTCATTTTCAAAACTAAAATTGATAAAAACCTAATTAAGAAACTCTATGAGACAAGACAGGTTATGTAACTTGGCTATTCTGTCTGATGTTATAGACACTTTTGCGGAACAGAAAGCTCGAAAAAAAGATTTTTCTTAATAATGTTTAATAATATTTATTTTAATAAAAATCTTATTGAAATTAAATTGTTATTATTATTTCAATGTAAATGCATGCAGGTTTCTTCACGATGTTGTTTCTTCACCGAAAAGCTAACGAATAGATCATGAATGCATTGAGATATTATGTTTTATGGATGAATGTGAAGTTTCCAATATGCATTGGGCTAGCGTGGGGACTACAGACCATTCCCTCTTGCCTAAGAGAGAAGGTCTATGGCCATTAGTGGGACATATACAACGTGTAATTGAGTACGCTGCAAATTTCGAAGTTTATTAAAATCAAACTGAGTACAATGTGACGATTTTTACTGATAAGGCCCCATGAAAAGAATTTGCCACGGGCCCCAAATGGTAAAGTTACGCCACTGAACAACAGCGAAATTAGAAAGTACATAATAATAGATAAAAACCCGCAAAAAGCAGAAGAAGCAAAAACAATAATAAAAAACAAATTATTTTTAAAGTTGGCAAAACAAGCGAAGACGAAAGAAGTGATGAGTCGACTCATAAAAAAAGGCAAAGTTTACTCAAGTCATATCAGACGTACAACAACAAGAAGGAAAAGAAAATAAAGGCAAGTATCTAATAGCAACAATTTGAGGTGAATGCGTTTGGTTGATTAGCATAATTATTTTGTGGCTTCTTCTGACGTCAACAATTAATAGCGCGCGAATTGTTTAAATAAATTTAAAAGAAATAGAAAATAATAAAAATAAATAAATTTGTTTATGCAGTCGAATGTGCACAATTAAGGTTAAGACACGTACTGAACGAGCGTTAGCAGCAAATTTTAAATGTCAACATTGTAATATTTTGAAAAACAATCTGTTAAATGCTTTGTAAGTAATTTGTTGTGGTTGATGTCATTTGTGCATTTGTTCTACACATGTGTCAATTGTTAATAATATATTAATTATTTTATCATTACACCAGAAGCGATGGAAACATGAAAATCGGTTTGTAGACTCAGAAAGTATGGTCCTACAAAATTGCATATCAAACATTTTGGCTCTCGCCATCATTTACCCACAAAAAGTAGTTTTCTTAACATTTGTATATCTCCTAAACTGTAAAAATTATGAACCTGAAATGTTGTATTCAGGCTCAATAAATATCCATCTTCAAAACTGCATACAACAAAATACTCCTCACCCACATAGTTGCCCCTCAAAGACCAACAAACTATAATTTTTGATAAATTCATAATTTTTTTTACCGATTTTCCTGAAATTTTGATCAATACATAAATGGGCAATTCCAAATATACATTTCTTTAGATTTCGGGTGTGGCATCGTCTGTACAGGGTATTATATAGTCGAGTTTACAGTTATTCAGCCATCCCAAGTCAACTGTTTAGAGCTGCATTACCAATTTTCGTTTCTTCGATAAGCTGTTTTATCAAGCGACATAAAGAAACCTGCTTTACGCACCATATCTAATGTTAGCACAGCATTACCAACATTTCCAATAAAGAAATTAATTTGCATCTCCTGAGATTTGTTATAGAACATACGCCTGAGGCATGACAAAGAAACATGCTTCCTCTTCTCGGTTTAAGAAATAAAGTACACATCAAATCACCCAACCAACTTACATCATCCGATGTTGCTGCCGTGGTGCGGCCACTGGTCGGTGTGCTATCTTCATGTTGCAGGAGCGGCGCCGAGGGTGGTTTCGTGACAATCGCCTTCATAACGCTCGCCGCCGATGTCGTTGTTTTCTTTGACTCTGTCGCTGACGATGGCGACGGCGACGATGCACTTGGTGGCGCCCCAATCGTTGCACGTCTAATCCAAACATCGTCAAGCTCACGTGGCAATTGCGCGCTTGCGGGACGCAATATTGTGCCACCGATGGCAGCTGCAGCAGCACCATCAGCACTGTTAATACCATCATTACTACTACTATTAATATCACAATTCGAACTTTGGTCGTTGGCGCTATTCAATGATAGAATACTCTGCGCCGGCGTGCGTATCTCAACGAGTGATGTGTCAAAGAATTGCTTGGCGAAATGCGGCGCTACGGAGGGCGCACGATTGCTCCCATAACGCTGTGAGAACAAGCCCTGCACGGAGGAATAACCGCCGAAACTTGATGGGAAACTAATCGTTTGCGCATTCGCGGTGGCGCGCAAATGTTGCAACTGTTTGGCTTCGCTGCGCAATTCGGGTTCTTCGAGCGCTTTGGTCACCTTGAATTTGCCACGTACGATGAAGGGTGGTTCCGAGTGCGGTGTGTGCGGCGTTTGTGCGCGTGGCACATTGGGCGTTACAGCAGCGGCGGCGGCAGCAATCGGCGTCGAAGACGGCGGCGTTGCAAAGTCTGTGGAATGCTTTGCAATAATTGGCGTTGCACATGTTGTTGTTGTTGGCTCAATTGTTGGCGCTGATGGCGACAACAACAACAACGGTGATGTTGCTGCTGGCTCCACCGCTTGCACGGTCTTTGTTGGACTCACGATGTGTTGAGCCGCTTGGCTTTGTGTCACTGGCGCAGTGCTCGACTGCAGGAGCTTCTTCAGCGATGGCGGTAATATGGTTGCCGGTATTGGTGGCGGCGGCGGCGGTGGTGGCGGCACAGCATTGTTCTCCTCATAGATACGTGTATTTCTCAGTTCGATCTTATGCATGAACTGTTGACGCAAACGTTCCAAATCCTTGAACTTCTCCTTCGAAGCTGCATCCTGCGGCGTTGGCGGTCGTGGCGGTGGCGGCACCGATTTACCTTCTGACTTCTTTAGCTGCGGTGCTGCTGTGCTATCAGCGTTGCTCTGCTGCAACGTCTTATCATTCTCATCCTCATCGTCTTCCTCTTTACATTGCGAGAGGCGTCGTCGTTCGGTGAAGGGTACCAAATAGGGGCGCGTGTGATAGACATCATAGCGTCCATCGCTGCCACGATAGTGCGGCGACAAATCTAACATTGTGAGGCCATCACGTTTGCCATCGTCATCGCCATCCTCCTCATCGTCGCTGCTGCTGCCGCTGCTCTGCAAATCGAATGAATTCGTGCGTGGCAACGCTTGCAACATGGCAGGCTCAATGTGTCGCGTATAACGCAAACCCTCATGCGTCAGGCTGGTCACCGATGCGCCATCATCATCGTCGCCATCATTCTTACTCTCTGTATCCGATTCATAGCCATCGAGTATGGCCTGCTCCAAATCGTCCATCGATGCCTCGAAGGCATTTTCAAAGCTGTCATCGCCAAAGAGTCCAACATGTTGTAGACACGTGTTGGCGACGTCGGCGGCGCTGGTGGTGTTGTTAGTGTTGTTGTTGGGCGTAACAACATTAAGGCGACTGCTGCTGCTGCTGCTCATGGCTAACTCCTGCTCCTGTACGCTATCCGAGGAGCGTGAATTGTCGCTGTTACTTCCACTGCTGCCGCTGCCGCTGCCGCTGCCACCGCTCTGCTCTGAATATTTCTCTTTGTTGTCTTGTTTCTCCTCGTGCGCTGTCATCGATGTATTTGAGACGCTCGCGGACATAACGGTTTTCTTATGATGACTTGTGCTGACAACATTCTCATCAATATATTCACAGTTTGTGGCCATTTGTCGTTCAACTTTGAGACTCGTTTGTATTTATTTAATTTTTTTTTTTCGATTTTTTACTTATTATTTTATTTGGTAATTTGCTGTTAGCTTCTTTTAAAAATACTTGCACTTAAAAGCGTTTAAAAATTTATGGTTTTTTTTTTTTTTGTAAATCGTTAGGATTTTCTTTTGTACGACATTGATTTGCTTTTTTTTTATAAGCGTTTTGGCACACGTCACATTTATCTGTAATAGAATTGCACATTTATTAATCATTTGCGGCGCTACGAAGCGTTTACCCATTTTGTGTTGATATGCACGAGACAATTTATGCTCAAACTCACATTTATTTAAACTTTACAAGTTATTCAAATTCAATTGCTGTATGTGCTGTGTCGTCACATTGTAACATAGGCCCTAGTTTGTGGACTTTTCTACGCAACGCATTTAAGCGTTTTATAATTTTGCTTCTCAAAAGTAAATAAAGTAAATTACGAAAAGCCAAAACAGTAAAATCAGTCAATCAATTCAAACAGACAACGTTGCTCGCCCACTCACTCATCAACAGATGTTTTACACAACAAGAACAACATGCCACAAAATGACGTTGAGTGATGGCAAAATGCTTCGACATAATTGAACACAGACACAAAAAAATACACAAAAAATACCAACAAAGAAACAAAAAAAAAATGTGTATTAACTAACAACAAATTGTGCCTTATTTTCATGCGAATGCGTCTCAGAGTATATCACGAGGTGAAGGTCAGCAAACAGTCATACAATTTGAATGAAAGAAAAAATAAAACACCATAGAAGAAAAATCTAAATACAAATGGCGCGCGCAATGAAAATGCTGATGATGAGAATGATAATGATGATGATTACGATTACGATAACGCCGTTGTTAGCAATAATGACGATCAGACGATAATGACGGTGATGATGAGTTGTTTTCGGCTTGTTCATGCAGCGTGAATTTCACAAGAATAAAGAAAAATTGTACTTTGAGCTTGTGAACTGTGAGCACGTATAACAAAGCTAATACAATTAGAAGTATATACAGACATATATGTATTTAAGTTATTGTATAAACAAAAGATACGCGTTGAGACAAACAAATAAGTAATGAATGCGAACATATGCGCAGAAGAGCACAGTATGAATTACAACTGAGACCTTCACAAAAACAAAAACAAAAGCAAATAAACAATAATCAATCACAGACGTCATGCGATCGTATAGAAAAATAAAAAAATAACAATAAAATAATATGAAAAAGAAAAAGAAGACCAACTAAGCCAACGTCATGGCTGAAAATCGTCTGATGACCATCACAGGCACCAAATCGGTTTATGGTCACGAGACGTCGAAGCAAAAGCAATGCACGCAAAACCCAACGAGTGAAAAACTCACGCATTTTTATGAAATGACAGCGACAAGCGAAAAACTTCTACGAAAACTTAAGTGCATTTGCAAAAATAATAAAAAAAAAAAATTGTATAATTACAGACAATTATCTGTAGCTAATTACTAGCAATTAAAGCTATCAATTACAGTCAAGCCGAGCTGACTTCGGTTGATTTGAGCTTCAGAAAAATACATAGCTTCAACAGCTAGACAGCTGGTGGTGCCGTGGCTGGCACACTTTGTGGTCTGCTATGACTCGTTTGAATAAAGTAGACTAAACTAAACCTAACTAAGAGAGACATTGTAACCGCAATAATCAGAAATCAATGCACATATTGAGTATATTGCAGATTCACAGATGTTCATATTTGGTTCAGTAAACAATAATTGTGTTTGAATCTTTCAAGTAGACGGGAGTTATAAAATATGACACTCAGAATTCATGATACGTGAGAAACTTGATCACACAGCAAGACTTCGATGTGCCCATATTGCAGAACGCAACAGATTTATATCTCTCTCAACCAATCCTCTCGTCTTATTCCGAACCAGTTAAAATATTCAATGAGGGCTGAAAAAGATTCTCCCGAACGATGTTCTCTCTCTCCATTAAGTTAATTTAATTTTTCTATATGATAATTCATCAACTTTTGTAATTAATTTAGTTTTTTAAGCCAATGTTATTTTTGTAGGAAATAAACAGTAAAAAAATTATCTCATAGCTGCATAAAAGTATGCTGCATTATTTTATAAACATAACCTTGAGATTCTGCATCTTTTCATCTTGTTACCGACCGATTGAACCGATTTAATTTAATTTAACCTTTGACACAAAAAAAAACTTTATAGTTCCGCACTATCTTGTTCACATTTTGAATATCGTTCAGTGTCATTAGCAATATTAACGATATGCCATTAAAATTACACTATAATGTCGAATTCCGGAAATTTACTCAATTAATTCTTTATTCATTTGTTTTTGTAAAGTACCAAAGTGTGAAAATATGAACTCATCGCTTTAAAAATACACTAAACTGGCATTTATGCGTAAAACTTAATCATCGCAGATGTTGAAATCGAACCAAACAACAAAAACAAAAACGAATTGTTCGCACTTGCTCAGTAATGAGTGTCATAAATCCCTGACTGACTGACTGGCTGAATGACTGACTGAATGAGCAAGCGAGTAAGTGAATGAGCTAATGAATATGACTCAGCTTAGCTTAGCTCAGTTCAGTCAGTCAGTCAGTAAGACAATCTGCCAAGTCAATCTGTCAGTCAGTCAAGTCAGTGCAGTCGCTTTAAGCGTTTTGTGCAAGTTGCTATTAACCAACATTTTTCTCAGATACGTAAATTACATGCTGCACTTAAGTTGAAATAAAACTGATCGTGCTTTTCCAACAGATCTGATCTGATGCTTGTGTCTCGTTGGCGGCTTTTGTGGTTTTACAATTGATTTCACTGTTGCCAAGTAAAAGTTAATATCATGTTGTTTTCTGTTGGCATTTAATGATTGATATTAATTATACAAATTAAATATTGCAACATTATTACATTTTTTTTTAGCTATTGATTGCATGTTGCGGCTATTAATTTATGCGGTATTCGCTGCTAGACAATATGGCGACATGTGAGCCGATGCCGTCGGTAAAACGCTATCAGCAAAGTTGAACACAAATGTGTTTATTTAGTTTTCAGTTATTAGATTCGCTTTTTATTATGTCTTATATAACGCAGCACAGGAAATAGACTGATAACATAATTTTGATTAGTTTATCAATTAAATAAACAATTTGGATTTCTTCGTAAAATGTCTTATGCAATTTTACACAAAACTTTGGTTAATCCCCCTATTCTAGCAAGTCTCCCCTATTCGTACAACTCTATTAATCACTGTTAAAATCTTTTAAATATCTGTAAATATGTTTTAACAGTGTGTCACATACAGGACAGCTGCTTTCCTGATTATGTTAAACTGCTGCTACTTAGCATTCCATATTACATCGTTGCAAGTAATCGTAATTCCGTATGTTACGTTGAGGTACGATGAAATTGGAATACTTGTAGTATTTCAAGTTCATATTTAATTTAAGTAATTTTCAGAACAAAGTTTTTCTTTCACACTCAACTGACCTCATAGCAATTCGTTATTCGTGTCCACGAATTTAATTGAATGCGCCCACACTCAATACAATCAAGCAATGACAATCAATCAATCAATGCAACTTTGTTCGACTTGAGTTAGTCAAGTGTGTGTGGTGACACAGAATTGCATAATCTTGTGTGCTGATTGACAAAACATTAAATAATATATAACATTTTATTTATACAATGCTTACGAAATATTTTATTGTATTTTTCCACACACACACACACACGTGCACAATTAGTTTGTGTTTGCGTTATGACACTTGAGCAACGCCGACTCGGACTCGCTGCACTTGAGTTATTTTATGACTTGCTGCGGCTACAGTAACGCCCTCTATGAAGGCTTGTAATGCAATGCAAAACAAACGAACATTTAAGAACACAAACAATTTTAAATAAAAATTAAAAATAATAAAAAAAATACTTGACGATTTTACTGCGATAAATGCAAATTTTTTTTTTCTTAATTATTGCAAATTCAGCAACAAGTTAAAAAAAAAATGTTCAGTTGATATTTATTACGTGACTTGTTAAATTAAAAATTGCATTCAAATTATACAAAAACAAAAAGTTCTCAATTTTTTCATATGCAAATGCTTGAATTTAGTTTGAATTAATTTGAACAATTGTAAAAAATTGATATTAATCACTTGACAAACAAAAAAAAAAAAAAAGCTTACATCCATATTAGTATCTCGAGTGCAATAATTTATATTGAATATTGTTTTGTTTGCATTTGCACTTTCATTTGTAACATTTATTTATTTATTTATTTTAATTACAATACACAATACGCTAACAAAGGCAAGCGAGATGTGAGCATTTTGTCGTTTTTACAAATTAAATAGGCAAACATATTCAATCATTGATTGCACGAGCAAGGCAACAAAATTCGTTACTTTTTTTCTTTTACTGTAATTTCTTATCGCGCTCATTGAAAGATATGTCAAAGAGAGAGAGAGAGAAAGAAAGACAAATATTGTACAATTACTCATGCACTTAAAGCTTAAAAAAGGAACCTTTTTTTTTTGGGCAATTGTAACAACAAACATACTGTAATATATTAAAGATAAAAAAAAAAAAACCAAAAATGACTAAACAAGTTTGACGTTCATAAAAAATTATATTATTGTTGTATAAAAGTATTTTTATTGAATGCACAAGACTTTACTCAAATAAACTTGAAAGATTTCTTATTATCTGTTTAATAAAACAAAAAAAAAGAAGATTTCAAAATGTAAATAAGAACGTAACTCATATCAACAATGAGAATAAAAAGTTCTGTTCAAATTCTATAGAAAATCAAGCCACAACAAGTGTTTTTTTATTCAGATATATAACAATAAGAATGCCTGCAAGTATGACATAAGAACAATTGCTTTCTTGCGAAAGCTGATAAAGGCAATTTCTGAGTCAGTGGAAGCAAAAGAAAATCTGACCTTGAACTGGATTACATTTATACGACAAGACAAGGTTTTAAAAATGTTTTCATCAAAGTTTCATAAAGTTTCTACAGTTTCTTTATTAAAAAATTGGTTAGCTTTATGCAATTGGATGATTCCTTCACCACTCTCTACTCTCTTGAATAAATTCTCGCATATCTCAGTCATGTTTTTTTTATCAATTTCAACATTTATCACAACGCTCGCGCCAAATAAGGTAAAAATTAATTAAAAATTTAATTAAACGTGTTATTTTTTTAAATTTTATTACTTTATTACAGAACCTTACTCAACACAAACACAAGTTTGACACAAAACATGTTCCAATGACCTCAAATGCCAAATTTCCATAATCAAATGTCTCTTTGCCAACTTATTTATACATGTGTATGTACAACATACAGACATATACATAAATCAATTAATTAATGTAAATTACTTGCTGTCAAACTTGACTAAAATGACACGTAACCAAAGCATCGATAACTCATTTTCGGTGATAACTGACAAAAACAAAACAGCAACAAACAACTGTATTGCATGTAGTATTTTTTTAATACATTTTTTTTGCAGTTTTTAAGGTCGAAAAGCAAGTTTAGTTGTTGGCAAAAATTACAAACGCAGCAACAATTTTCATTTACAACATTTTCCACATAACTGAACACGAGCTCAGAGAGTAAAAAAATAAATAAATAAATAAAAATTATTAAATGAAAAAAATAAATAAAAGAAACCGTTAAAAAAACTACTTGTCATTATATCACATTAACTGCTATCAGCGAATGGCGGCAAACGCCCGCCGCCCCCAGTAGAAACATTAAACCGAACGTCATTTGCAATGCCAGCATAAAAAAAAAGAAGAAGAATTAAAAACCATATAGAAATCGAAACCGATTCATTTAATGAAACGAACAGCAATCAAACAAAACACGTGACGTCTCTCAATTGACACAGAAAGCAGAAAAAATAAGTGGAAAAAATGTTAAAAAAAAAAAAAAATATGGCAATAAGTAAAAAAAAATTTATTTAAAATGCAAAACCGCTTGGCAACACACGACTGCGCTTCGCTTTGGCATTTTGTTGCTTTTTTTCAAAGTATTATATACAATATAACAATACAAGTCCATGAGTACATACATACATACAGCTGCGGTCAAAAAAATAGTAGTTGATGTGTTATACTCATTGTTTTCACCTAATGTCTTTGATGTGCTTTAAAATTGTGTCTGAGCATAACCTTATTAATACTTTATAAGGTTGCTCGGTCAAAATTCCTGTGGAAAAAATCTATCAACGAATCTGTTATCATGATGGCCTTGGTTTCGCTTATAACAAAGCTTGATTAAGTTTGAAAATGCATTTGGGGGCCAAAATCATGTAGGAAATCATGCAATTATTTTAGTAAGCATATAAACTGACTTGTGTCTTCTAATTGAACAAAGCGAAGGAGACCCGAATGTTCCGAAAGAATTTTTTTTATTATTATTTGTATTATTTTAAACATGTAAAATTTAATTCAAGCGCTAATATATTTTTTAACTGCAGCTGTATATATCTACATACATTTTTATATACATAAAACACACACAGTTCTGTTAGGTAATTGTTAAAGATTGCAAAACGCAAATCAGTACTTCAAAAATGTAAAAAAAACGTGCAAAAAAAAGTTTATTGCTTTAGAAAAACAAAACAAGTTTTGAAATACAAACAAAAATGCTGCTTTAAATTATTATATGAATGTTACTCATTTGTATAATAACGAAAAAAAAAAAAACATGTGTGAGTGATCGAAAAGCACAAAAACAAATTAAGAATTTTGTGTATGAAATTGTATAAATTAAAACCAATTTGAGTATTTGTTTAAATCAGCAATAAAAATAAATCATATTCGATAAAAGAAAAGAAAGAAAGGAAGCCAACAAATGCGAACAAAATTTGCCACAAACGGCGATGTCGGCGCTTCTTTCAATTAACAAAATTCAATTCTTTTCATATTTATTCTTGTCTTCATTTTATTATTGTTGCATCTTTTTTGCTGGCAACAAAATTTTTAACATTGATTTGTTAATTTAAAATTTTTAGCACGTTCAGCATGAAATGCCTTTGACGCTTTAAACACGTTTCACGCTTTTCATATTCACACCGATGACTTGTAATGGAAATGTCGTAAGTATTCGAGCTTGAAAAAACTGTCATTTTGTGATTCTGACAAGGAGTTGCAAAAAATTGCTTTTAATTAGTCAGTTGTAAAATCTAACAAGTCAGATTTAAGTCAGCTTTGCTAAATATTATTCACCTAACAGAAGCGCTCTCCAATGTCTGTCTTAATCAGGCCTACCAAATATCTGCTGATAGCTCACATAATCATCATAGCGTGTTAAAATAATTAGATTGCTTTTTTATACATATATAAGATTGCTTTTAATCTCGGCAGTGTCATATGTGTGTCAAACAATTGAAAATTTAAGTCAGTAATCTCTCTAATACATATAAGATTCATAATGAAACAGATTTTGTTTGACAATCTGACAAAAATAATGAAATCATAAAAAACCCATGTAGGATTTTCAAAAGAAATTCTTGGTATATATGTACATATGTGCCTTAATAGGGGGATTCCATACGAGAGATGGCGCTTTTCTTTCGTTCTCTCAATGTTCCAAGCAAATTTCAAGCCAGAAAACAAATTTCAGCCGCCACTGTCTGCGCTATTCTGTGAATTTATTAGTTTTTGATATAAATTTCGTCAGAAAAACAAGCTGAGTAATCCAGTGATAATCTGCCAGCACAATCGAAAAGACAACATCATTCACATTCGTCACATTTTACTTATGTCTCTAACCCTCATCTATCACACCGCTTAGCAACCTTGCAGACAAACTATAGGAACTTTTCAATTCTACTTGTTATTAATTTATACTTGAATATAAACAATAAGCAAACACAAATTTGAGCCAATTTCATATGTCCTTCTAACATTTTAAATCATTGACATTTCTATACCATATATACATAAATACATACATCATGCTATTGCTATTGATCAAAGGCTTTTTCCTTTGACTCATCCTTCAATTGTAACACTTTGACACAAGACAATGTCAAGTCTTTCTCAACGTCTCCTACAGAAATTTACTTAATACAATTACAAGAGATAATTGTAAGTGGAAATGCAGCAGGTGCGAATTATTATTAAACTTTCATTTTACATATGTATGAACAAATGTACAAATGGCACGAATGACGGAATGAAAGTATAGAAACAAATGCAAGACGCGTACAAAGTCCTTAGTTTAGATCACGTTTCGCATCGACTCTCACTGCCAGCGAAGTGCGTGCGTGAGACGAACTTTAGTGAGGCGTAACGGCGCCGAGTGCGGGGAGTATCAATGTTCGGTTACATGCGTCGATAGCAAATGTACTGACACCCCACCAATAATTGTGGGCTGAAACATGGGCCGGGGGTTAAATGACATTCGAAACAAAAATATCAGAATAAAATAACAATTGCAAATTGCAAATTGAATCCATAAATTGTTGTTGTTAATCATTTTTGTTCTCAGATATATATTTTCTTCTGACTTTGACCAACCGACTTCCCCCTACCAACGTGCATACAATTTACAATATGCGTTCTATAGATTTTCATTGCATTTTTATTAGTTGTGTTTTTGTTTTTGTTGTTGTTGTTGTTGTCTATACCATTTTTTTTCGCCAAAGTTCGCACGTCAATTCCACATACACCCCATTTGCAATTACTTCACTCGACTCGAGACGACTCAACTTGACTTGACTTGACTTGGAAATTAATGTCGTGGCGAGGTTTAGTATATTCTAGGAATTCGAACGTAACAGTTGTAAACGATACAAAGTGTTAAGATATATGCATATTATATATACATAGTATTATATAATAAGTATATAGAACAATAATTAATATTAATTATTATAATATAAAGACGCCTTAAAGTATGCAAGTGAATCGTCAAAAGCTATTAATTGGCTCCGTCAGCGGTTTGCTCTTTGCCATCATTTTCGGCTGGGTTGCGTTTCCCAAAATGTTAAAATTTATGATCAAAAAGGTGCCAAGACAAAGAAAAAAAAATTAAAAATTGATATTGAATTTTTAATTTTTTCTTAATTATAATTTTTAAAGCAAGTCACACTCAAGCCCGGCACGGATATACGTGATCTTTGGTCGCAGACGCCTTTTCCACTGCATTTCTATATTTATGTTTTCAATATAACAAATCCCGAGGAGGTTATGCAAGGCGGCAAACCAACTGTGCAGGAAGTTGGACCCTTCGTTTTTGAGTGAGTTTTTGATACAATTTTAAAAGTTATCTGTATGATTTATGGAAATGTTGTTGTCATTATATGGTAACAAAGTGAATGGAAGGACAAATATGATTTAGTGGATAATGTCGATGAGGATACGGTGTCGTTTAACATGCGTAATACTTTCATATTTAATCAAAAAGCGTCTGCACACTTGACGGGCGAGGAGATTATTACTTTGCCACATCCCTTGTTGCAGGTGAGTTGTGAAAAATTATTTTTTTATATAAAAAAAAAGACTAAACATGAACTGTGATGAAAAACTGTTGCGATAAAAAAGGAATAATGACGCGACATTCGTCAGTTTAACTAGTAATAAGCGCTCGAAATGTAATTTTTTTTATTGCCTACAAATTAGAGATATTTTGACAACTATAAAGAAAAAAAAACCGACGATAAATTAAGTTATCAAAGTCGACAAAATAATTAAGCGACCGTAAAAAAAAAAATCAACGATACACACCACAAAAAAAAAAAAAAAAATAATAAAAAAAAAATAAATAAAATAACAATGTCTGCGGCCACCCTCAGTGCAGTTAATAGATTTATTAGTAGCGACGAAATGCAACGAATGAATGAGAGTCTTTATGAATTGCAAATGAAGAAGAGGCAATTAGCCTCACATAATAATTTGCATATTTGTGAGAACAATACAACACACACATATGTACATAAGATACAATAATATTTCAAAAAAATTTAGCCCATCGCAATAACGGTACAACGTGAACGCGCCGCCATGATGGAACTTGTCGCCAAAGCGTTGCCACTTGTTTTTCCCAATGCGAAAGCACTAATAACCGCTAAATTCATGGATATATTCTTTCGTGGCATTGATGTCGATTGCTCATCGGAGGAATTTGCCGCAAAAGCGCTCTGCACGGTCTTCTATACGGGCGAGGTGAAGCAAGCGAAACAAGTGAACGGCACACATTTTCTCTTCTCATTCCTAGGTCAGGTAAATATATCTCAAACGTCATTTAAATAAGTTTATAACTAATCAAAATGATGGTTAGGCCAATCACTCGGATGCGGGTCGTTTTTCGGTATGTCGTGGCGTCAAGAATAGCAAAAAATTGGGCATGGTTGTGCGCTTCGGCGATGAACCCGAAATGGATGTGTGGCACGGTGATGAATGCAATAAATTTGTGGGCACGGATTCGACCATTTTTGCGCCTGGCATGAAAAAAGAGGACGGCCTGTGGGCATTTACGCCCGATTTGTGTCGTTCGTTGGGCGCCTTCTATCAGCGCAAGTCCTCATATCATGGCATGCCCTCAATGCGTTACTCGCTTGATTTGGGCGATTTAAAGGCAGACGAACGACTACATTGTTTCTGCGATGATCCCGACGATCCAGAATCGTGTCCACCCAAGGGCACTATGAATTTGGCGCCATGCGTAGGTGGTCCACTCTACGCATCAATGCCGCATTTCTACAATGCCGATCCGAAGTTAGTTGAAGCAGTCAATGGCTTACATCCGAATGAGAAAGATCATGCCGTCTATATAGACTTTGAATTGGTAACTTGATATATGTATTAGCAATAATAAATATTATCAATATGACGAAAAATCTTCACAGATGTCTGGCACGCCTTTTCAGGCCGCAAAACGTTTACAATTCAATTTAGATGTCGAACCGGTCGAAGCAATTGAGCCCATGCGTAATATGCGCAAACTAATAATGCCCATTTTCTGGGTCGAAGAGGGCGTGGCATTAAATAAAACATTTACAAACATGCTAAAATATACGCTGTTTCTGTAAGTTTAATAACTACAAAAGAAAAATTCAAAGAATTCCAATAACTTTTTCTTCTTCATTATTTTAGTGGCCTTAAATTCAATTCGGGCCTACGTTGGTCTATCATTACAATCGCTTTAGTTGGTCTCATGTCATCTGGATATTTATACTATCAGAAAACTGCTAGCATAGACATAACAGTGCCGCCAAAGATAATCAAAGAATCAAATAAGGTCGAAGCGCTTGAGCCAACGAAACCGCCACCAATACAAGCCGATCTTTCGAATAAGAAAGTTGATAATAGTGAACGTTTTTAATTATTGCATTTGTTTATATATTATTATATAAATAAGGCGAAGCAAAAGTATCGAAACAACATGTTAGTGAATGTGACTGCACTTGTAGATTGTTAATAAATTTAAACAGCACACATACAGGCAGACCTAGAACAACAGAACTGTCGAACAAAACTTTGGTTAGACAACGACTTTGCTTATATGCTTGAACATGATTTAATTTAAAGAACTTCAACAATTGTGCATTAAAGCGTAGCAAATAATCATTTAAATCTTTAAACGTATCACCTGACTACACCAATCAACCTTTATTGACGCACGAAACACGCTTCGACAACACACAGATACGTTAAGCAACTGACAAGCAAAGCAACTCAATAAAGGCCAACATTGTTGCCATTGAAACGTGTTTAATGTATGATTACTTTAATAGATTACTCTGTCAGAAAAGAGTTAAGTTCATTTTTATGCAAACTGACTTAAATGATTATCTGTCTCTCTGTCCGTTCATCTGTCTAACTATTTGTTTGTTGTTTGTTTGTTTGTATGAATGACTGCACTTAATCATCACATTAATGATAAAGTTGTTGTTGTTGATGAATTGAAAACTTAAAATTCAAACAAAATGTTCAAGAGCTAAACAGAAACACAAATACAACGTGTGTTAAATGAAGATGCAATTGTCAACAACAATGTCAACAATATGAACAATCGCATCTACAGTAGTGAAATATTGTATAAACCTAAGTGTAGAGAAAAAAGCCAAAGCGTTGCTGAAGAAGAGAGGAATAGAAATGGTATGCTGCAATTAGAAAAAATGTACTTTGAAACTATGCAATTTGATAAGTGGCAATGAATGGCAGCCAGATGAATGATGTCTGATTGATGCTGTCTTTGCTTGATTGATTGACCTGATTGTTGTACAACTATTATGCAGAATTGTAAAACATTTAAAATATACATATATGTGTTAATCATTATAGCAGCAGAAAACATAAATATTCCTATGCTAATTAAATAAATACGACGCTCAGTTTTTATTTAGTTAGATTTGTGTAATTGTTTTATTGTCTTAATATTTTTTTTTATTTCTTTGGAACGGAAAATGCCATTGTCCTCAAATTTCAAGTGTGGCCACTTGAAGCAGCTTGAAAGCTATACGAGGGTCGTTTAATAAGTTTAAATACAAGTGGCGTTGTTATGACAGTCGATCTTATCATCGTCAATTGACAAAGAACACAATGCTAATCTTCAGTCTAAGTTATATCAATATTTTATGTTCAGTAAAAAATATGAGTCGATGGATAGATGGATTATTGGAGTGTTCAGTTATCGGAGTTTACCAAATGACTGTATTTTATATACATATTTAAATATTTAATGCATTTACCAGAAAAAAAAACACAATTTGGCGAAATGTCGATAAGCAGGTTCTGCACCATAAAAATTTCTTAGAAAGCGCAAAGTTTGTTGAGCTTAAACGTGTAGGGTACACCGTTATCGTTGGTTAACGGCCTATAAGCAAGTTTTTATTTAAATGGAATTATGTTTCTGTTCCGATAATAAGTTTAGCGGAAACAGCTTGGGAAAAAATTCTTATAAGAACGAAAACAAAATCTTCAGCTTCAGTTGAATTTTTGAAACGCTCCGAGTGGCTTCTATAATGAAATCGCGTGCAAAGTTTTTAATAGTGATTTTTCTCTGTGCCATTGTGCAAGTGTCCTCCAATACTTTGAAAGTTTGCAAAGAATGTGAAAAAAAGATTTTGCAATTGGAACTCGATATTACGAAACTAAGATTAGAAATTTCTCACTTGAGAAACGAAAATTTTAATTTAAGGTAAATATTTTGTGATTATTATTTTGTTATTAAAAAAAAAAATACATATATTAAATTACAGAGAAGAAAATGAGGAAAAAAACAGCATTGAACATAAATCTGGAGAAACTCAGGAATATTCGGACGAACATATTGCGGAAGATGTCATAAAAGATGAATCTGAAGAAACTCAGGATTATTCGGACGATCCGTTTACCGAAAGTGAAGTTAAGCCTATGTTGCTCAAAAACTGTAGTGAAGCGAGCGAAGAAGGGGAATATCGTATCAAAATTCCGGGCACCAACTTCGCTCCTTTCTCCGTTTATTGCGACTCTGATAATTGGATGGTTATACTTCGTCGTGTTGATACAAGTTTTGTTAATTTTGACCGCGATTGGGCTTCATACAGAAAGGGCTTCGGAAATATAACTCAGAATTTTATCCTAGGCTTGGAAAAGATTCATCAAATCACTAATTCACAATGCCATGAGTTAAAAGTCATTGTGAAAGATTTTGAATATGACACGAGATACGATTATTATGATCAATTTGCAATCGACGACGAAAGCAACGCATTCGCATTGAAATTGGGTGAACATTCTGGCAGTGGTTATGATCCTTTAAAATTCCACAGAGGTATGAAATTCACCACCAAAGACAGAGACAATGATAAATCGAAATCCAACACTGCAGCTGACTATAGAAGTGGATGGTGGCACAATTATGGTCCACACAGGTAAGATGATTTCTGTTTTTCTTTATTATTCATCATTCATAATTACAATTGCTTTTTGTAACAGCCAACTTACTGGAACGAACAAAGCGAATGATGTAATAAATTGCGAAGGCATTCTTTGGTATGATGATAAGCGTTTGTGTCATCAATACAATTACGCAGTAATGAAAATCAAACCAAAGCAATGTTAATTTATTCTAATTTCAATTTCTTCAGAAAAATTGATATCATAATTTGTATAACTTTTATAATTTTTGTTTTTTTAATTTTTAACCGCAATACTTTGTAAATTACATAAATTTCTATATTTAAAAAAATAAATAAAATAAAAATGTGTATAACATCGACTGTTTCGATAAAAAATTGAAGGAGATACGATCGCATCTTTTGGCTAAGAATATTGGGTAACTTATGAATCAGCCCTCGTATGTATTTATCTGCAACAAGCGAGAAAAAAGGAGAGAGAGAGAAGAAAGCACAATTGAATTGCGCTCACAATGAAAAATAAGAGTGTTTCTTGTCATTGTCGTTGTTGTTGGTTGTTGGCTGTTGGCAGTTGAAATGCTGACGCCATCATTGGAAAAAAATTGTTTCCTCAATTACAATTACGACGAGCATTTTGTTGCGGCGACTACGAAGACTGCTATTGTTATTGTTTTTTTTTTTTATTTAAGTTTTTGTTGACGTTTTCTGGTTCGTTCGACGCTGACAATTGTTAATTTTGCGCTTTTGTTCGAGTCGCAGAGTCAACAATAACAACAACAACAAAAACGAAGCGAGAAAATTGCGCTTGACAACAGTTTTGCATTTGCACTTTAGTAAGTTAAGCTCAAATGTCGCTTTCGCTTAAGTAATGAGAAAAAAATAAATAAATAAAAATGTACTTCATATACAAATTTGATATTTAAGTAAATTTTCAGACACACTAAAATTTTCTGTGTTTCAAGAAACAATTCAGCTCCTATGTTGCATTGGGCCACACTATACATAAGACAATTTGCTGTGCATACTTCGTATAATGTCTGTACGCTAAATAGTATTATGTGCTGTGCAACCCTAAGCAACTTAGGCGTAATTAATGTTACCATAGATAGAATATGAAGAGCTAAAATAGCAACTTGTGTCAAGAGCGATTACGCATTTGAGATGCTCGCATTTGTCATCAGTTACAGCAAGTTTTCTATCTTCTCTGCTCTTGCCCTTTCAATTATTTTCTTTTTATTTTCATTTTCAAAGTAAGATACACCTGAATCACATGTTTCTGTTGAACTTGTTTTTCCAGGAAATATAAGTAATTTGTCTTTGTTCATGACTTATCATCGCCAATTAAGCAAACTAATTAGATTCGAACATTGTTGCACATGAAAAACAACAACAATATTTTTTTTTCCAAATAAATTACAAGTTATTAATAAGAACAAACATCGAAAATTCGCAGGTGTGACAAAAAAGACGAACAATTTTGCGCTTTGGCGACATTTGAGTTGAAAAATTGCCAAAAGTCAAATTCATATGATTTTTCACAAAAAAAATTAATATAGAAAAATCAAGAAATATGAAAATTATTAAAATATTCGTGAATGATTTTATTTACAAAAAAAATTGCAATTAAATTCTTAAAATTTGAATAATTCTTTTGTAAATGTTGCGTTGACAGAGTGCAACATGTTAGAGCCATCAGATAATCTAATTTGTTGTTAATCAGCTATTTAACAGTTGTCGTTAATGCTGTTGTTGTTGTTGTTGCTGTTTATGAAATTATTGAAATAATTTTTGTTGCTATTTTAAGTTAAACGAAATTATTCCGCATTATTCTACACTTATTTATTTATACTTATTTGCAAGTGTGTAATAGAAAAGCAAACAAAAATAAATTAGTAACTGTTGTATAGTTGAGTATGTTCGACAAAAAAATACCCTACACTCAGCCATGATGTAGATATGATTTGCCCATTTCGTATATTGTTTAAAATTTTAATCAAAATTTTAATTTATTAAATACTTCAGTTAGACAGACTCTGAGGGGTAACAATAAGGGGAATGGGGTACCACTAAGGCGTACAAGGTTTGAGGTTCGCATCTTTTATAGTTAATGAGATATAGCACTTTTAAAAAAAGGGTTATTTGGGGGTGGAGCAATAGGGCTGTATTCATCAGGTGTACCATTCAATTTTTAAGGTTTTATAGTTACTACTGAGAGTAGGAAGTACTCGGCGTGGCATAAATCCTTTCAAACTTTATTTAATAGCGTAATACACCCCTTCCCCTCTGCATTTGATTTGAAAGAAACTTAATATACTTAATAACACTGACAAAGTCACTGTGCAGAGTTTGAAGAGATCCAAATAGGACGGAGATGGGAATGGGTGTTGTGGAAACAGAGTAAGAAATTTGCACATGCATGAAATTTTTTTGTTTTTCTCAACGTTGTTGTTGAAAGTACTTTACTTTGTATTTTTTTTTTTATTTTAACAAAATTATATTGTTTTATATATTGTATATAATATTTGATAATTATCTTGAATAAACGCGCGTTTGCCGTTATCTTTATTTGCTAAGGCTTAACTGAGCTTTCAACTGTTAACTGATTTTCTTTATTTGATTTACTTGAACAACACAAGTCAAGTTGAGTCGAGTCATTGTCGTCTGCGCCTTTCTTAATCTCATAACTTGTATGACTTTCAAATGGACTTATTGTAAATTAAAATAATAATTTTTTTTTAGACATTTTGGCACCAGCGGTACAAGCAAACAGATACAAACAAATATTTGCTAGTCTATCTTTGACAAGAAAAAAGATTTTTTTTAGGTTGTTCTTTTGTCTGAAATATTTGACAAATTTTAATTAGTTACCACAACTGTTAAGCTGTGAAGCTTTTAAATTTTCAACAAAACTGCAAATCATAATATTATATAGAATTCATATACGTTTAAAACAACAAAAACATCATAGTTCCGATTTCGAGGGTTCATTTGGAAGCTTGAAATCTGCTCTCATTTCTTCCATAATTACTTCTCAAACCATATTCTTAGAGAGGTGAGGTTGTGGCGCAAAACTATTTTCATTTTTATAAATATTTTTTCGGTTGACAGTTCTGCACTCATTTATTTCTCAACCAGAACATGATTTGAGAGCAAAATTTCCGTTGGGTTGATAAGAGAAATCTGTGCTCCGTTTCATGTTTCGGTACACATGTTCTCAAGTTCCGCGCTGTTTGTTTTGCACCCTTCAATAAAATTTATTTATTTTTTAAGCCAAAGGAATATTTGTTTAAGTTAAAACACACACTCAAAATCGCAAATCTTTTCTAGAACACTTTTAGCAATATAATTGTTATGAGTTAATTTCAATAATTAACTTTTAATACATATTAAACAATATTAAAACTTAAAATTAAACCAAGTCGTTAAACAAGAATACAAGTTCAACACGCGCCATTAAAGCTTACGTGAAATCAAGTTGAACTTATCATAATAAATTATATGCAAACAAATTCATTACTTATTTCAATTGATTTTAATTGGGTTTTTTTTTTTTTTGTACTTACAAATCTAAAAATAAATTAAAAACAAAATGAAAAAGCAAAAAGCAGAAAAAAAATCACACCAAAGAAATGCAAACAAGCTTAAGTATTGATAACAAATTGCAAATACAGCTCTGGCAAGTTGAACAAGTGCAAATAGAAACTTCTATTAATTAATGAATCACTTTGAATGTGTTGACTGTAATTACAGAGCTTAAACTATTTGCAAATTAAGTAAAATTATTTTTAGAATCTCATAAAGAACAGAAATAATATAAATAAATAAAACAAAAGACAGCCGCGTTGAAATGTTGAAGTCATCAAGTTTGCTTTTTCCAACAGACAACGAAAAATAATTATTTATATTTTGAAATAATTTTTGGTGATTCATGTTAGAACGCATGGCAATTGTTTACACAACAAACCCGAATGACAAGACAGTAAGTTTTACATTAAAAAGAAAGACAAAAAATACAAAAAAAAAAAAAAAAAATGATAAATATTCAAAGAAATTTGTTCGTTTGAAGTACGTTTTGTAAGACATTTGAATGTAATCTGTTTAAAGTCCAATGAATGTAAGGTCTTTGACCAAATTTTACAAATTACAATTTTTAAAGTGTTCATTGATTAAAAGTTATTTCAGAGAATTAAATTCTCACTTTTATTACAAACGCTCAAAGTATACAAATTTTTTAAAAACTTCACCGAAAACCTTTCGAATTCAACCTTGAACTCAAAGCGTACAAAATGTAAAACTTTCGAAGTTATTTCAATGTCAAATGAAACAATTAAAATTCGTTTGTTTCAATTTCAATTATTTGCAGTACCGTTTTGTATATTATAACGTTTTCATCATTAGGTACGCCTATGTTGCTTACACTCACGTTACACATACGGCAATTCAGCGTTTTGACTTATTGACGAAGCTGGCACTGCTGTGAGACGTGCTGTGTAACGCTATGTAACATAAGAGCATCTAATGTTGAATTTTTGTGACCAAATTTGTATTGCATCTCGATTGTATCTCTTTGCGTTCATACAATTTCAATACTTTAATAAACATTCAATAGTATCATGTGCCTAATTGAAATTTCTCGAAATTACAAAAGTCAACTTACAAGTCGCTTACAATAAAGTCATCAAACAATCACGATTTACATACACACATATGTATATATATACATATATGTATGTAAATATGCATAAACTATTAAATAATTTTATTTTCAGTTCGTTTATTTTGATATAAATCGATTTGAGTTCTGCTGTCATTTTTCGCTGCTGACAATTTCAATTGAAACGGCATGACTTCGTTTAGCGATAAATTTTCTCAATTCAATTCGTCGCAATTACTTTGCATACACACGTACACAGATACACACACTCACACACAGGCAGAAACTTGCTATCAAACATATGAGCACAAAAAAACACACACAAGTAGAACAAAAAATTAAGAGCGTAAGAAACAAACAAAAAAAAAAATCGTTTCCTTCAATTGTTGCTCGTTTTATTTTATGTATTGTTGTTGGACAACAAAGAACAACGTCTGCATTTAATTTAAATCAAATTTTCTTCAATGGTTTTGTTGTATAAACAAATTAGTTGTCCCTCAACTGACAAGACAACGGGGAAAAAAATGTTTCCATATTTTTTTTTAAATATTTGTATTTTTTTATATAATTTCTTTATCGTTTTTGTTGTTACTTTTCATTTATTTAATTAAATTTACTCGAGTCACGGAATTTTTAGTTTTTATGATGAAACTATAAAAAATATATTAACTATTATTAATAACTTATATGAAAATCGCGGGCTGAGAAATTATTTTTTGTTTTTAATTAGTTAACTACAGACCTTAGAAATATTAATCTGCCTTGTGGGCTTTAAAATATTGATGTGGCAGCTATTAATAGCGTTATTGATCATTCAGGTAAGCAATAATTGTTAATAAAATTAAAAAAATATTAACAAATAGATAGATAGTTAAATTAACTGATGGAAAATATAATTGGTAAATCGTTTAGATGAAAACTTTTGTATCTTCTACGTAATTGTTCACTGAATAGAGCAGTTGAATGGAATCCGAATCTATTATTGTATCTGAAGTGTCAAGGTTAAAGCCCAAATGTTTTACAACTGTGAACTGTGGGATCATCGAGCTACCAAGTGTTTTACTCGGCGTAGTATCTCTCCTGAGAGTAATTGTGACTTACATGAGTTCACCTTTAAAACCGTGCTCATATACATATTTGAAGCTCTAACGCAGCTATGGCAACTAGTAGTAATTTGTTTTTGTTCAGTTTTGTGAAAAAAAAACACAAACAAAATAAAAACTTCAAGTGCCAAAAATTTGTTATTAACAAAATCAATTATTTTCGCAATGACTTTTGTCTTATCAAAGTTGGTCATTATTATCATTATCAGCAGCCCCAGTTCCATTATGTTTTTTTTTTGTTTGTTTTTTTCTTTTACTTCCATTGATTAGCTTGTACAGACGGAATGAATTCGCAATACAATAACAAAAACAAATTTGATTGGCATTTTTTAAGTTGCTGTCAAGTGCAAAAGTCTCAAAAGGTGTTTTTTTTTTTTATTTGGGTTAAAGTTTGTTTGCCAAGGGGGAAAGTCTTGTGATTGTTTTGGTTCGAATGCGTGGAAATAAGTTTTCATAGATAACATTATAACGGAAAAAAGTAATAAAAACAAATTTTTAGAAAACAATAAAAATACGATTTTTGAGTCATTTCAAAGTGTCTGTTCTCAAATTAAAAAAAAAAAATACAACAAAAAATTGCTCATCAAAAGGAAAATCAAAACATTTCGAATAAAAAAAAAATTATGATAATATTACCAATAATTTTTTATAGATTAAACATTCTGCTGTAGACTTTGTACACATTAAATGCCAAAAATAGATTCTTCTGCCAAAGTCTGAGTGAGAAGAGCGATCAGAATTGTTTAAACAAAATTTCGCTCTTTAAATGATTGCGCATATTTTAATAAAAAAAAGTCCGCGATAAGGTTTGTAGATTAACAGATTTGGTTGTTTTGCAAAAACACCTATCGACCCTTTCTCTTGTGTAACCGCTGTCGTCGGCAGATGTTTATTCAATACCCTACTTAAGAGCGTAAAATTAATAAAAGACTTTGGAAAGTAAGACGAAAAACCCAAAACGTGATCAAGAATTAATTAGTGAAACATTCGTATAAATAATAAAGAAATCTTAAATAATAAAATAAATGTAACTCTATATATAATTTTATTTTTTCCGGCAACATTCTTGATTCTTTTGAGATCCATGTATCATGATAGCTAATGTAATGACTGCAATATGCCAGAAAAATTCGCTATAGCGCGCTGATTAAAGACAAAAACAAAACGCCAAATGTTTTATATTAAACAATCTTTGTTATTATTATTACGCTTTCTTTTTTTTTTTAGTACACGAATAAAAAACAGGAAAATGATTGCAAAATTTATATAAAAAAAATAATAATAATAATAACAAAAACTGACAAAAACTGGCGAACGTAGAGGTCAATTAGCGTCATTTCGATGGAAATGATGAAAAAAAAAACCAACAACAATAATAGTAACAACAAATAATATAAAAAAATATAATTTGCAAACAATATAGAACTTTTCAATCGGTAGACATATGTATGTATATGACAGTGGATCAGCAAACCATATTCATTATATTGCTTGCTCAATCGAAACGCAAAATAATCAGCATAGACGTCGAACTCAGTCGAAACGCAAACGTTGCCGTGCACGGAGCAACGTGATTAAACGTGATCTTGTCATAAACATTTAAAAAAAAAAAAAACACATACAAAAATGTCAACTTTGTGTGTAAAAGTTTTGGTAATTTACGTGTTCCTACAAACGATTGTCGACGCGACAAGCGACGATGAAGTTCTCCAGAACGAGCAACGGCATGAGGACTATGTCCAGGAAGATGAACATGTACAGCAATTGGTGAACATCAACACGCTGACAGAACACTGCACGGAGAATCGCTGTAGCGGCTTTAATTTCGACGATCCCGACAAGATTGCCTTCTTCGATCTGCGTACGGAGGTGCGTATAGCGCCTGATGGCGAAACCTATGACATTGGACCGTCAAACGCAAAGACGAACAGCGATACGCTGATCTTTGTGAACTCAACATTTGTCAATTTTCCATTGCATTTGTTTTACGCACTCGAATTGAGTGAATTGGACATGCGTAATTGCAGCGTGGAGCATGTTAGCTGGGAGGCCTTTCTAATGGCCAATAAATTGGTTATTTTATTGCTGGCCGATAATAAGATTAAACGCATTGAAGATTTGACATTCAACTATGCGAGTGAGTTGCAGTATTTGTTCATGAGTCGTAATCGTTTGCACAGCCTGAATGCGAACAGTTTCAATGGTTTGCACAAGTTAAGACACTTGGATTTGAGCGAGAATCGTTTACGTGAATTGCCCGTTGGTGTTTTCGATGAACTGAGCGCATTGCAGGAACTTAATCTGGCGGAGAATCGTTTGCGTGTCATTGATAATGAATTATTTGTGCGGAATGCAATGTTGATGACCGTAACATTGCACACGAATCGTTTACGTGTATTGGGCGAGAACGCATTCCGTCAGCAAACGAAACTCATTGCGATCGATGTATCGCACAATCATGAACTTCAATCGGTCGTTTTGAATATTGCGAGCGTACGTTTCCTATTGGCCGCCAACTGTTCACTGGCCCGTGTCAATGTATACGGTTCGGTGATGAATGTCGATTTGCGTGATAATCACATTATGGAATTATACTTCACGGCACCCGAAAGACTTGTGACGCTTGTATTGCGCAACAATGCGCTCATACAGATTGCATCACTATCGCGTGCAACAAAACTCAACTATCTCGATTTGGCCGATAATCCGGATCTCGGTAATTTGCCAAATCCATGGCAGGCCGATGCGCTAGAACGTTTGGATCTCAGCAATACAAGTTTGAAGACGCTGCCAATTGCTTCATTGGCCACTTTGCCAAAGTTACGCAATTTGAATGTTTCGAATAATCAATTGCAGGACATAAATCCCATGAATTTTAAATATCTTGAAAAATTGACACATTTCTATATACAAGCGAACCCTTGGAATTGTTATAGTCTGAATACGTTTATGGATCTGCTAATCAAACCGCATGGCATCTCTTATACAATCGATAATTTTGATATCGAATTTCCGGGTGAATATGTCAATGGCATTGCGTGCATGTATCGCATTGAGTCTGCTGATGATGATGCTGAGAGCTTTGAAAATCAATTGCCCAACAACAACAATAATAATAATAATAACAACAACAACAATATCAACATCATTTCAAAAAATAGTAAAGCAAGAATTTTTACAACAACCAACGCATTTGCCCCAGCTGAGTTGAAAAGGCTGGGCATGGATTCCGACGTGAATGAAGTTGCTGAATTGCGGCGTGAATTCAAAGCAATTATTGGCATTTATGATCAGAAATTTGATCGTGTCTATGCGCAATTAAATGAACTAAATGCAAAAATGTCAGCAATTGAGGCCATGAACAGCTCATTATGGCAGCAAATCACCATAACTGTCTAAATTAGAGTGACAGAAGCAGCAGTCATATACAAATTGTACACCAAAAAAATAAAATAAAAAAAAAATTTCACAAAAATTTTGTAGATTGATTTTAAACTGTATTAAAAAAAAATTGTGTTGTAAAAAACTCTTTTTTATTTATTTATTTACACACCGCTTTCATTTTAATTTCACTCAGAGCGCTAAGTCAAAAAACATGCAATTCAATGTAAAAGTGTCGTATGTTATGGTATAAGACAAGCTTACTAAGTGCAATTGTACTTTTAATGCGCTCTCAAAAAGGGCCAATCAGCACAACAAATGTTTAAAGCAGAGCTTTTTTTCTAATTGTTTGTTTTTAATCTTATCTCTTTTGTTTATTTCTTTTCTAAATGAATGAACAAATAAAATTAATTTCAGCACTAAAAACTTTAATAGTTTCAAGGAAATGATCAACGTTTAAAATTTAGGCCTATGCAACAACAACAACAACAATAACAATAACAACAGCAACAACAATGACAAATACAACTCTCAAATAAATTCCTCATCACAAAGTTGTTTATATGTCGAAATATTGTAATATTTACAAAAATCGAAGTTTATTTTCGAGTGAAAACAAATACATTTCAGACAAGCAAAGCAAACTTGTGTAAATACGCTGGACAGTATGTACAGCTGTGGTCAAAAAAATAGTGTTGGTGACAATTCAAAATTGTACTGAATGATGATCCTATAAATACTTTATACGACTTCTTAGACGAAATTCGAGTGGAGAGCATCAGTCGACGAGTATGTAATAAAGTTTATTGAATTAAGAATGCCCTGTAGATGCATTTATAGAAGAAAACTAGAAAGTAGAAGGTCATACTGTTATATTCCAGCAAGCATAGCAACTAATTTGGCCTTCTAAAGGACACCCCAAAAGGTGGTTTGTAACCAACAGCCAAAATCTGTAGGAATGACCGAATGATCTCAACGCAGACAACAGTTATCCCATGCAAATTATTTCCAAATAATCGTTTAAAGTTATTATTATTGTGACCACAACTGTATGTGTATAGAAAACGAGCGATCGGCGGACAGTGTCCGAGGTGGGCAAACACAAACAATTAGGCGAAAGATCAGTTGACCCAAAAGTGAGTCGAAATGTGTGTAAACATGGCACGAGTTCAATAAACTGCAAAAAAAAACATCTGATTTTTGTAGCCAAACAGAAAACACAAATTTTTGTAAAATTTTGCGTTTAAAAATATTTCAATTTATTTCGAAAAAGTTCTTCTTAATTATATTGTCAAAATTTACGTTGCATTGGCAAAGTAATAAACCAACGAAATCGAAAATATTATTTATGTCGAAATTCGAAATTCTCAAAAGACACGCGATGAGACAAGTGAAAAGATAGGGTAGAGAAGAGGTGAGCAAATGTTCAACACGTGTTGGCAGAAATGTCGAAAAATTGGAAAAAAAATTTTTTTGTAAAATAAAAATTTATTTATAAACAAAATGACTTGTAACGATAAATCAAAAAAATAAAAAATTATAAAAACCTCAACACGTTTGCGTTTCAGGTCACTATTTAGGTACTAATAAAAAAATATATATAATAAATAAAAAAAAAAAAAATGCGTCTCGAAACAAAAATGAAGGTAAAATTACAAAATAGAGAACAATGTTTGGTATCTCTTTCACACTTATAGATTTTTAATATATAATATGTTCCACGCTTTAAATTTTCAAAACAGAATTTGCATTTTCTCATCATTCGATTTTATTGGTTTGTTGTTGTTTATTTTACAATTGAATATTACTAATAACAAAACCACGCAAACAATTTGTGCTGAACAGCAATATTAATTTGTAAATAAACTTTGATTTTTTTATTTTTATTTTTAATTATGCATTATTTAAAATTATTAAACAAGTTGCGGTGTGGAAGCGTTGTGCAAAATTTTATTTTCACAAATTTTGCAAAACATGTGATTAAAAGTTATTTATTTGTTTATTCAAAGTAGTAGTAGCAGAACTGTTTTGTTGCATTAATTAAAGAGTATACACGTTTCTGTTGAAAATAACTTTGTATGAACTTTGTTTAATGACAGCATTTATCTAAATTATATTGTCAACAATTCTGGTTTTCTGGCCAAAAAAAAAAACTATAAATTATCACTTAGAGAATCGTGAAAGTCGTACCTAAGACACAATTTATGGCAATTAGAATAGAACAAGTTTGTCAAATAATATTTTTTTTTAAATTACAAAATTTCTTCGAGTCGAAATTGTCACTGATAATTTGATCTCAAAGGAACTAACAAAAATAAAAATATATAACTGGTTTAAACATAAGATAACGGCTTTAAAGTGTTGGGAGATTTGAGTAAAGTCTATTATACTTAGGGAATGTTCATAAATTACGTAAGATAGAATTAGGGTAAGGGGTCCAACCAAATATCACCAAGGGGAAGAGGAATTAACCAATTGTTAGTCCATTAATTTACTATTTTTTTCAAAATTTTAATCAAAATGTCATATACGATAGAATCTGCGGATGCTTGACAATAAGTAAATTAAACAAATATTCCCTGTTAACGGAACTAAGCAAAAAAAAAAATTTCCACTATGAAAAATAAAAACAATGAAACAAACTTTGTACGTAAGAATCAACTAACAAAACACGTTTGATAATTTTTGAGCACGTACAATGCGTCTGATTAAAGATAATTTAAAAACAATAATTTGAAAAAAACAGAAATAAACAAACAACATAACAAGTCAAGTTAAGTACAAAAAAAGTTACATTTATTTTTTTCAAACGTCTCATAAAAACAACGCAACAATTCATGTTTATAAAAGAGTTCCCCCTTTGAAGACCAATTAAAGGTCACTGAACGACGCACAACAGCAATGGAAAATTATTGAGGGACAATTATTGTCATCATATCAACACAAAAATGGGTTAACTTTTTATTAAACAAAATAAATAAATAATCAAAAAAAAGAAGACAAAAAGTAAACTAACCTTTTTACGTAAATTGGTACAGGCACTTTGATATTTGTTAGTTTTGTTATTTAATTTGGTTTATTTGTTTGTTGTTCTCACTTTTTTAAGCAATCAATTTTCACTTGTTTTTATATAATTTTTTATTTATATTTTGTTGTTATTTATTAATTATATTTGGTTAAATGATTTCGTTTTCATAGTACTTGAAAAATATAAAAAACCAAAATTTATTAAAGATTAAGTGTAAAACAAAATTATTGCGCTTTGTTTTTTTTTTATAGATGAGTGTGAAAAAAAAACAAAAAAAAAAACGAAGCACACACACGGAGAAAAAATGATTAGATTAAGTCATAGTCTTAGGCACTCATTAATAATTGTTGTTACAATTGCGCTTATCACACTTTTCAACACTAAATAAATCATAAGCCGCAAACGAAAACTTATCGCACGACATAACAAAAACAATCGATTAATATGCAGGCGCGCAAATGTCTATAAAGACCATTGCATATTAAAGGTCTCAAGTACGTTTGACATGTGCATACACATACACATACACATGCGGGTTGCCACTGTGAGGGCGGCGACAGCCAACATAATTTTAAGCACGCGACACATGAACTCAAAAGAGAGACATTTGAGAAAGAAACGAAAACAACGGAAAACTACACACGAAATGAGCGACGCGCGCACAAATTGTTTTTTTTATTAATTATTAAGCACAGTGCGTGTGTGTGTGTGCCAGTGTCAATGGCGTTTAATTGACAAGCAAATGCATCGTTTGAAGTTGGTGGCAAGAACTTGTTCCATGTTACATGAAACATGCATTTTTGAAAGCAGAGAGAAGAGTACGTAAAACTATGCCTGACCAAGAGGCTAAGCAAAATCGAAGTTGTTCAAAGTCTAAATAAGACTTTTTAAAAGAATTTTCATTAGTTATTTATTGAAAAGCTGGCATTTGTATGCGGAAGGAAACAATTAAATGCCCCCCCAACACACACACATATACTATATAACGCCCTATAAATGTCGATCATTCTTTTGATTGTCATTTTATCTGTGACATTTCATTAAAAATTATAATGGTCAGCCAGAAACAGTTTCGCGCTTTTGAATTATTTATTAAACAAAATACAAAAAAAAATCGAATCAACGACAAATAACAACGTAAAAATTGTATACAATAACAATAAAAACAACAACTGGAAATGTATGCGAACGCGTTCAATGGACGGCAGCACAAATGGAAAATTTCCATTAGGTTTTTTGTTTTTGCAGCGGTGCGCAACGTTTGGCTTATGCCTTCTATGTGTGCCCTCTCTATCTGTTTCAAGTAAAGAGTAATTTATTATGTGTGAGTGTGCTGGAAGCTGAGCGTTGTTAATCTAATGTCGATGCTAAATATTAATTCAAACACACACACACACACACACACACACGCAACAGATCTACAGAAAAAAGCGCAACACGCAGCTGATCAGCTGTTCTTTTTTTTTTTTCTTTCTCTTTTTTCGATTTTAGTACTTCTTTTTTACGTTTCCTTTTTTTTGGTTGGGAGGGGGGCACACACACATACATTTGGTAGATTTTTGAGCTGCGCGCGCTTTTTTTGCTTCTTCTTTTGCTTTTCATATACTTTGTACTTTGCGTTTGGTTATTTCATGCGAGTATTTTATGGTTTTATCAGTTGTAGTGGCATTGGCATTATTCACATAACATATTTTTGTTTTTTATTACTATTATTACAATTCTGTTTTTGTGCAGCTGCGCTTGACAATTATTTCTGTTGCTTCATTTAATATTAAACATTTATTTATTTTCTTATTATTTTTTGTTGAGCACGTCATGAGCGTCTCCAACAACACAATTAAAAGCTTTGTTCACAGCTTATCATACACAATTTGCTTATTTTTTAGACTTATGTATAATTTTTTTATTCTGCGCTTTGCGTTTGAAGGGCAAAAAAGCACAACTGTCAAAGATTTCTACTTCACACATTTTGCTGCTTACATTATTTTTTCTTTTATCGCAATTAATACGCTTGCTTTTTTTTTTTTTTTTTGCTTTTTATCTTTCACCTATCACAACAACAACGCAACAAGTTGCGTACACGTCGAAAGAAACATGCAACGCACAATTTTTTCACCCTCTTTTTACACTTTGTTGCCAATTTATTTGATATTTATTTATTTTTTTTGCGAAATAACGCAACACAAAAATGTGACACACGCACTCACGGACAACACGCTTAGCGGTACGCGTCAAAAAATGCACCTTCAAAATTTTGCAACAATTTGGAAAAAACATACAATGTTTAGACAAAACAAAAAGCGAAAGCGTACGAAAAAGACAAGAAACAATCGAAACGAACGAAATAATAATTCCGTGCTCACGCCGCAAAGTTTTAAACATAAATCGTTTCTATCTCAATCATACACAAACCAACAACACAAACCACTGTATACTATATGGGAACAATGGAAACAAACTCAAAACAAAGTTTTAATATGAAATTCTGTTATGTTTGTATCTTTTCTTATTGCAACATAAAGCAAAATGGCGTTTGACCGTGCTTTGTTTATCAACGACGTGGAATGTAATGCAATTTGGAACATGGTCCGCAAATTAACTTATGTTCAAGCTAACAGTTAACAAAGTTAAGTCACTTAAATTTTTAATTCCATTTGTTTTCCTTATTGTTCCACGCATACCGCTTGTTCGCGCAAGCTGGAGATTTTTAATGTTAAAGTAGTGTATGTATTTTAATGTAACTGTAGACATAAGAGAGTTAATATTGCAATATAAATATACATATTAGCGATGAACAATGTTCAACAACAGAACATCGAATATCACATTGCTATCGGTTATTTAGTTATTTCCGTATAAAAAATGCGAATGTTTCAATACAATTCCGCCACGCATAATATAATTCAATATTTTTGAGACACAATGTATCGGAATGAAGCTTTGACGATCGAAGTGATACCGATAGCATGACTATTGTCGCGACGGACACAAAGCTTGTTGCTATGTAACCATTAAAAAAGTTGCGCGCGCAATTTAAATTTAAAAAAACCTATGTGATAAAAAAAGTATAAATATACAAAGTTTTGTTAACTTTGCTTTTGTTTACAATATGCTAATTGAAGTTTGGCACATGCAAACAAACATAATTGCAATAATTTGTATTTAAAAGCTCACAAAAAGTCGACAAAATCTCTATTTTTAATTGCATAGAATAGTGAAATTTATACAATTAAGACACTCCAATTAGAAGCATTTTAACATGCCAATTAAGTCTCCAATTAAAAGAGATTACAGTCATCAACAACTGTCGCAAAGTCATAAATATGCGACAACTAATTTACAGCAGAATAAAAATCAATAAAACAACAAGAAAGAAGATGCCAACAGGAAAGGGAAATCATTCCCCCCTTTTGACACCGCCAAGGAAAGTGCATGACGACTTATTTGCATATTTGCGCAGACTGAAATAGCGTCGTGACAGAGAAAAGGATAATAAACATAAAGCAAAACAGAGAAACTCATTAAAGCCCTCTGACACATTGACTTACCTGCTCAATGTCAAAGTCCCATTCCGGCGACGGTGAACGTTGATTACGACCACCCGCCATTGGCGCCGGCGGCGGCGTGCTCTGTGCCGGTGAGCCATGCGGCTCCTCAGGTATGACAGCAAAGCGACCGCGTTGCAATATCGGCGAAATGGCGCCATAATTAGCTGCAAAGTGTGAATTAATTTAATTTGTTTTTTTTTTCCACTATTGTGTCGGTCATACTGCCTGCAAACGCTTAAGCGCCCCACCACCCCTTTAACACAAGTGATTTATGTACTTACATGTCGGCATGAGACGAAAACGTCCGAGCGTCGTCTCTGGCGGTCCCTGTGGCGTTGATGTGATGCGAAAACGACCGCGACGTGCAGCGGCAACCTCCTCATAGCTGCCCCCGTTGGCACCTGCGTTACTGCTACTGTGCATGTTTTGTTTTTGTTATTTCTGTTTTGTGTGTTTTGTTATTTTTATTGTTTTTGTTTTTGTCCAACGTGTATTTTACAAAGCTCTGCCGTGAAACTGAAAATATTCCAAAAGAAATTGTATTGTACATTAACGTGTCGTATACGTAATGCGCAAATTTTGTAGTTTTTGTTCAAACATCAACATGCAAACTTCATTTTGCTCGCTTCTCACTTTGCTACTTTAGTTGTTGTTTTGTTTTTTTGTTTTTGGTTTTAACAATAGACATGAAAATCGATGCCGCGAATGCCAAAAGTCAAAAAGCACATTATAACTTCTTTTCTTTTCCCTTTTTTTTTTGTTTGGTTGTTTGCTCATGTCGTGTTTGATGCATAAAAGATGACGTACTATTTCCCCATTGTAGTTGCGCCAAAGTGTTGTATGTATGTATGTACATTAGTGCAACATGTGCCAAAAACGTGCTTTGTTTTTTTTTTTTTAAGTATTTTTTGGTAAGTTTTTATAGCTTGTTTTCGAAGTAAGGCCATAAATAGAAGCGTGCAAAAGCAAAAACCAAGAAAGAGGTGAAAATTGCGCAAAGTCTCAAACAGTTTGAAAGTTACGAGGTCGAAATGTGTTGAATAATGAGCCAAAAATGAAGTCAACATTACAACAGTAACAATTCGATACCCTACACACCCAAAAAAACTAAAAAATATTAAACTAAGAAATATCGTTGATAAGACAGAGCTTAGACAGTATATAAAGCAGTGCTTTAGTTATACGAATTATGATAAAGCAGTGGCAATACGGTAATTTATGAAAAATTCAAGTCTGTTGGACTTTTAGAGCTGTTGACGTGGTGAGGAAGGAGGTATATTGTGGCATGCCGTTTCAAACAGGTATTTTTACTGAGCCTGTGTAAAATTTTTGTGGGAGGACATTTTATAGAGTTCAGATTACTGAGCCTTCCATTAAAATTTCATATTTCTATCATATTTCTGAATCTTTACGGTTGGGCGGAAAGAACTGGACGCATGATCCCAGAAGTCTAACTTTGGAATTTCAAGTCTCCAGCACTAATGAATCCAAGAATCATTATATACATATATACAGTGGATCCATAGTATAATGATGAATCTAAGAACTGCAGAGCAGCTTTAAGCATAATTCTGGGTTTCCCTTATAATTTAAGTCAGCTAAATATAAATCTTCAACTTTTATTTAGTTCTTTTGCTGAAATTTTGTTAATTGCTAATAAATTTAACAACATTAATGTCTGACAACAGTATTTTTGGACACTCAAGAGCTCAAGCAACTACGAAATAGTTTATTAACGCTCAAGAAGCCAAAAAGAAATGTGCAAAGTGCATATTCATTTGTCGACAACAGTCTCTATAAAGACTTGAATCGCTCACGGCATTAATGATGTCGTTTGTATAGTGAAACATCATGAAATATGTATGAATGGTTTGGAACGTTCACTTCGTGTACTTATTTCATGCCCTCACTCACCACAGTATTTGAACGCAGCGCACACGCCCACTTACGCCCACTTTGTATCGTATATATTGTGCGCACTTTGAACACGTGTAATTTGTTCTTGTTTTTTTGTTAATTTTAGTTTATTAAATAACACAAAACTCAAACTATTTGCTTAGTGACGCACAACAAAAACAAAAGGAACAAAATACACAAAAATTCGGCAAAATTTACGAAAAACAAAAACATTTTTCGGCGCCGCAATTCAAATAGCGGCGAAAGAGTGAGAGAGAGAGCGAGCGAGGGAGAGATACATACAACCGGCGATGTGATAACGGAAGACGAGCGGCAAAACGCGTCGTATGCGTAATGCAGCAATAAAAATTTGCATTAATCTTGCGCTACTTGGCGCACAAATTCATATGTATGTATGTAATCCAAGCAATTTAATTTATTTTATTAACGCTTCGCTTTATTTATTATTATTTGTTTGAATTTGTTTTTGTATTTTTTATTGTGCATCAATCAAAAAGTTTGCATAACACGCACACACACACGCTAAGAAGCGCAACGTATAACGGTAATCGGAAGTTTGCCAAAAATTTAAAAAAATTTAAAAAACAACACAAAATACAAAAGAATGTTTTGCTGCTTTCAAAAAGTTATTCAATTAATTTATTGATTTTTTTATTTGCTACTATTTCACACTTTGGCGTATTTCTTCTTTTTTTTTTAATTTTGTTTGTTTTTATTTTCTTATTTTTTTTTTTTTGTCACATTAATTAACACAGCAAAAAGATAATAGCAAAAACATATTTTTAGTCAAAAACAAAAAAAATATGTAAGAAAGATCAAGTGAGCTAAACGCGATTTGAGTTCGAACAGCGTTGAAATCTGATTGGAATTTGCTTGCATGCTTTATGCAATCTGCAGCGAACGAACGAACGAACGAATGAAGAAAGGAACCAACGAGCGCGTGAGTGAGTGAGTGAGCGAACTAACGAAATGTGACAGCGCAGCGTTGAGCACACGAATTTTAACTGCATTCAAAAGAAAAATGAAACAAAAACAAAAACTACAATGCAAAACAACAACAACAACACAAGAAGAATCAACAACAATAACAACCAAAAAGAAATGCATACAAAACGTACGAAAACCAAAACATAAAAGCGCATAAAAAAAAGCAAAAACAAGAACAACAACAAACACAACAAATAAAATTGCAATATGCATGCACAGAGCGTAAGAGAGCGACAACAACAACAACAACAATGGAGAGCCGTAAAGCAATGGGGTTCATTTACTTTTATATGTTTTGTTTTTCTTTTGTTTAAACAACAAAACTAAATTACAACAAAAAGGCATTAAAAGAGGGCAAGTGAGTGAGTGAGTGAGTGTGTAAAAAAGAAAGAAAGAGCTTGATGAGCCAGCTGCACTTGCTATGCAGTCAAGCGCTGTGTGTGTATGTGTGTGTGTTGAGTGAGCCACCGCCGAAAGAGCGAACATGTGTCAGAGAGAGAGTACGAGTTTGAGCATAAACAGACAGTGCGCGTTTGTGCATACATTGCGCGCACACACACACACACAAACACAGCCATATGCATGCATAAACAAGGAAAATGAGAACGCGTAATTGCAACTTTGTTCAATTATTCTGCATATTGTGTTGTATGCAATTTACATTTGTGCACAATAGCGCAGCGTTTTTTATATTTTTTTGTTTTCCTTTTTTTTGTATTTGTTTTATTTATTCATTTATTTATAGAAAGAAATGCAAAGACGACGTCAGCGGCAATGAAACACAACAATGTAAAACTTAAAGAAAGTGAATGAGCTAAAAAAGTGCTTTTGGCTTATTGCAGTGATTTTTTAAATTTGTTTTTTTGAATGTAATAATAATTAATATGATTATTATGTAAAATAAAATAAAAAATTAATTAACTTCTTCATTAAGTTACTAAGGGCATTTAAGACTTTGTTGAAAGGGACAGCAACTGCCGCAAAGTATGCAATACACACACACACACTTTATAACAAACTAAAAACAACAACAACAACGTGACGTATACGCGTTATAATCTTCTAGATTATTTTGTAGATATAATATTAATTTACACACATTTGACAACTAACTAATTAATGAAAACCCAAAAGCAAACGAATCACGTGCATGTTCAATAAAGAAATCTAAATGTAAAAGAAAGAGACAGAGGGAGAGAGAGAGAGAGTGAACGTAAATGCGGTGACATAAAAGTGCATTTTACACGACAGCAAATGTATAATTTTCAAAGAAGCTTTCCACTTTTGCTATTGCTGTTGTAGTTGTTGTAGTTAAGCGCTTTACTTGTTTAAACCAACAGCAAAATAAATGATTGCATGTTGCAATGACATTTAAGTCGCTTCGTTGCTTGTTGAGTAAACATTTTACAAAGATGAATTTCACAAATGTTTGCGCGTTGTTGAATAAGTCTTTGGCCAAGCATGACTCATGCCTGACAACAGAAAGTGAAAGAGAGCGTGCGAGAGAGGGGAGGGAGAGAGAAAAATTCTATGCAGACCGCATGGCATTTTCATGTGAATTGTGAATAATTAGTCATTATTTACATGTTGAAGAACAAACGATGACAATTATAATGTTTTTTTTTTTTTGTGTATTGCTTAGACATATTTTTTGTCAATTTTTTTAATTGCAATAACGATTAAAAAAAATCAACAACAATTAAATCGTCGCTCAGATCTTCATATAGAATTTGCGCATTCTACGCTTTCATTTTAATCTTGCTATGTATTTTCATACACTATTAATGTATGTGTAGGGTATTTTATTTAAAAGGAGACCGACAATAACAACAACAATTGTTATTCGATTCATGAGCTGTGAAAATGCGTCAATTAATATTTATTAAAATTAATCAAGCAAAGACATGCGAAAAGAAAAAAGAAAACAAAAGCAAAACAACATGAAATAACAAAAATTAACTTTCATAAAGCAAGACGAACACAAAAAACAATATACACTTAAAAATAAAACCAAAAAAAAAAACAATTTCATTAATGGCAAAAAGACAGACGAAAAAATATATATATATTTATGACTTATTGATTTTTGTGCTTTCGACGCACGAAATAATTTTTCAAATTTTCGCTTTGAAAAAAAAAAAAACAAGAAAATAAATTGTTTTTGTTGTTGTCAAGTTCTCTTTACTTTTTTTTCAAGTCATTTTATTTTTAGCGCAAAGACATTTCGTCTGACGGGGAATTTTTCTTTAAACATTTTCTTCAAGTTCTCTTTGACTTTGCTTTGGTTTTTTTTTTCTTCTTCCACTTCTTCTTTCAATTTTTGTGGGCGCACGTCCAAACATGTGACCGATGATGACATCATTTAACAAGGAGATGATGAACAGTGATAAGGAAGTCGTCAACAGATGAACATAAAGTGATGTGCGGAGAGAGAAGCGAGGAAAAGGAATCACAGTTGTATAATTTAAACAGAAATGCTTACGAATTCATGCTGATTGACCTTGGCGAAAATAAATAAATTGATTGACTAACTGATTGTCTGTCTGCCTGTATTTTTGACTGACTCTCATTGATTGATCACTCATTGAATATTATTTGTTCTATGAAGAAAGTGTTGAGGTGCGTGAAACAATTGCGATACGAATATGAAATAATGGACTTGGATAGTTGAATACGAAGTTCATAGTTATAGAAGCAACAAAAGTTTATAACAATCAACAATTTATTAAAGTCATACATATTAGATAATAGAAATAATGGAAAAAAATAGATTTTCAATGAAGATTCGACATGTACAATAAAAGACGCAATTAGAAAATGCAAACGCTTACATATAAGTAAATAGACAAATAGATGGACAGATAAATACATATATGAAAAGAAAAAAAGATAGATAGCTAGTTAGATGGTTAGATAGATTTATAAAAGTTGATGTGTAAAAATTGTACATGGAAATTTCTTTATACAATACAATCTCGATGGTCCAGACAATTAGTGTTTCGATAATATCGGAAATATCTTCATATAATGTCGGAAATATAAAGTTACAGACTACATTGGAAAGTTGTTATCCGAATTATCAAGAGTCCGAACTATCGAGATTATACTTTAATGAAGAATTTCGAAGATCCGAGCACTTGATAATCCGAACGTTCCAGTAATTTGGACACTAATATAAGATTTCTTCTTTCGATAAAAGGTTAATAAAATAAAGATAGAAATAAAAAAAAAATTGCTGATTTTAAAAACTAAAAGATTATATGTAATTTGCTTAAAAAAATAAATTAACAATCACCAATGATTCGAACTCAGTCCGGTCTTTCATAATTTCTAAGTGCTACTATATAATATTATCTTATAGATAATTTTTAATAAACTTCTAAAATTACTCATAAAAGAACTAAATCGTTTCTTGAGAAATTTGGTTTTATTTTTCACCTCTGATCAATAAAATCACTCAAAACAAACATAAATGTCAATTCTCATGAAATTTGCAGCGTTTAATTAAAATTTTCCACAAATTCGGTTTTTCTTTTTGAAAAAGAAAAATCTTCGCTCGTTTAAAACAAACGACGTATTTCAATACGTCATACTGCAAAAGTTTAAATAAATAAAAACAAAAATTGGCACACATTCATATAAAACAAAAGCACACACACACACACAGAGAGAAGCAGAGTCATAAGCGATTATTGGTGTCCGAAGAGACAAGTTCGGCGACTGTCAGAGACAACAACAACAATTGAGGGCAACCAACAGAGCAGCATATTCTTATCAACTTTGCACATTTTGTTGTTGTTGTTTTTTTTTTTTGTATTATTCAATAAGCTCAGTGCGAATTACAAATGACATGTTCATGTCCATGTTCTATATAAAATATATGTACATATTTGAATGTGAGGACGACTTTATTGTTTTTATTATAATATGAATAGCACAATGGCTGTTGTTGTTGTTGTTGTTTATAGTGATAACAAAAATTTAGTCAGACGTCAGAATTTGTCGTAGCGTATCTCTATCTTAATTCATGTATTATAAAAGACTCAAACGCGTTGAATCATAAATCACAAACAAATGTTTATTATATTTTCTTTTTTTTTTTGTTTTTTTAATATTCTGATAAAGTAGAAGCGCGTATGGGAAGCAAGAGAAAATACGAACTAGGGACAAGAAGAAGGACAGACAAGAGAGACAGCGTAAAAATTGATTTAAATAAGTTAAACATAAAACAAGAACGCCTTATTTTTTATATAACAAGAGACAAATTTAAAAAATATAAAAAAAAATGAAATGGCTTCGTTATGCGTAATTTTTTTTTTTTTTAATAAGCAAAATAACGGAAATGGCGCGAGAGTCTTGTAGAAAAAAGAAGAAGAAGAAGAAGAGCGTAGTTGACCAAAGGGCGGCAGCCAACAACAACAATATGGTTCCAGAAGATGTACAATGTAGGAGCAACAAGAAGAAGAAGAAGTACGAGTCAGGCGAGGCAAAACGCCGGCAACAAAAAGAAGAAGAAGAAAAACCAAAATCATAAAGAAAAACATAAAAAGCAAGAATGCTGTAAATGGCGGCAACAACAGCAACAACAACAATAAATGGATGTCAACCACCGTCGCGTTGCCGTATTACAAGAGAGTGTGAAAGCGAAAGAACGTGTAACGCAGAGAGACAGAGAGAAAGACACAGGGAGAATATTTACTCATTTTTCGTTGCGGGGGGAGTGTGGCTTGTATTGCACTGATTATGCGCTTAAAACAATAAAAAAAAAATAAAGAAATATTTGTTTTCGCGATGATAATTGCAATCTGTATTAACTTTCGCTTAAAAATTACTAAAAAAAAAAACATCACATAAAAATCTTGTTTTGTAACAAATTACGACACAATGTGAAATGCTGCAGCATTGTTTGTTGCAAATATTTCCAATTAGTATTATAATAACGAAATCACAACACTACAACAATAACAGTAACTTATTTAAAGAGCCCAAAAGCAAAAACAAACCTTTTCTGTTTTATTTTTTTGTATTTGTCTGCGGTTGGCAACAACTTTTTAAGGAATTTGTATTTTTTGCCACCTTTGTTTAAATTTTATAACTTTTCAATACGAATTTTTTACAAGATTATTTTTAAGTGCACTTTTTTTGGGGCATTTTTGTCGATTTTTTTTTTTTTTTTATTGTCCAGCTTTAAAGCGAACGCTTGAATTTTATGACCCGCACACACACTTTTTAAGAACTACCGTTGCCCCACGAACTCATAACTTTTTTTTTTATAACGGCAACTTTTTCATCAACATTGATTTGAATTTTTCACTTTGAATTTTATGCACTCGTTTGTTTTGTATTTAGCAATTTTTTTCTATGTCAGCAATAATATTAACGCGATTATACAGCTGGTGTTTTAGCCGCGCCATAATAAGCGTTCGATTTGTTGAAAAAAACTGAATGAAAATAAGAAAACGTACAGCGAGCGAGCATACAAAAATAATCCTTGACGACTGACAACGACCGAGACCGAAATTCTTTGCTTTATTTTCACATATACGGCGCGAAAAACAACAAATACAGCAACAACAACAGCAACCGATTGAGAACGTGAACTGCTGTTTTTGCAAATTCGTATTTGTTGTTGTCGTGTTGTACACTTTTTTGTCGTTTTTTTTCAGCGCATGCGCAGGTGCAAGACGAGGGCTGCAAATGCTACAAAGAACAGGTGACAGCGTAAGAGACTGCCAACTTGTTAATTGAAATTGAGAAAAAACGTTAAATATTTTTTAGTTTTTATTTAAATAATATGTGACAAATAATTAGTTGTGTTTCGTGATATTGGTATTGAAGAATATAATATCGGTGAAATGTGAGTAAGTTGTGTTTAGTGAATTCTTTTTTATATGATAATATGGCTTTTTATAATGATTTTATTCATTTATAGATTATTACAATTATTTCTCGATCAATTTAAGCTGATATTGAATGAATTAAAAATTCACCATAAATGCAATTATGTAATGTGCAACAGTGATGCACTTGCAAACAGTTTGCATACGTGCATAATTTTATCAAATTCTCTTAATTAAATAAAAAGCATTATTTAAGTTTTCCTGTTACTATTTACTTTATAAATTAGACCTAATAAAATCATTTACTTTTGTAAAAATTCAAATAAAATGGAGTGTTTTCACATGTACAAATATACAATAGTATGTCAAAGTAGTTGTAAAATATATGAAGGACTTGGCAGACTTTATGAAAAACTACGCACATTAAACTAAATCGACTAAGGAAACTGAATCCTATGATGTCAGTTTCTTTTTCTCTTCCGCTGGTACCTTCTCTTTAGCCTCGGGTGCTTTCTTTGCGCTCGGTGGTGTCTTTTTGCCATATACCATATCGGCAAAGAGCGCAACAAAGACAAGTACGGCACCGAACCATTGACGTGCAATCAACACATTGCCGAATAGCAAAACTGAGCATAGCACTGTGAAGAATTTTCGAGTCGTAGTAACAACAGAACAAGCCAGTGGTCCGAAATTGGCGACCATCAGAAAGATAAAAAGTTGGCCCATTGCGCCGCAGAGTGATAACATGGCTAAATGCGACCACAGTTCGGGATGACGCGCGGCAAAATGCACAAATTCTTTTCCTTCGCCTAGAAAGAAAAACAATAATATTATTCGAATGCATCTAGTAATTATGCTTGACTAATCATTACCTGATACAATCATTGCAAATCCAAGCATCAAAGTGCTCCAGAAGTTCATCGCTAACATCATTTGTTGGCCACTTGGTGCCGATGAAGCACGCATACGTTCTTGCACAGCACCCAGCACACCATCCATCGAGAGACTCAGGAACAAAAGCAGTTCACCTAGACCCGTTGTTTCCGATGGTAAATTCGACACTTTGCTCTCTTTATACATGAACAGTATCACGCCAACAACAATGGTCAGCACACATGCGTAACGTATCCAACTGTACGTTTTACGACCAATCAAAACTCCCAGAATCATAACCGGTATTGGTTTAGCCGACTTGCCAACTACTTGTGTTGGATAGGGCACCCAGCGAAGTGCCATATTGGAAGACACCATCGCTAGTAGGTAGGTGAGAGCACTAATAGCATAGTAGCCAGTGTGCGTGGTATCAGGTTTCTGTGGCTTCACAACCAACATACCTTAAATGATAATACCATTGTTGTAGCTCCAAGATTATTGTAAAAGTACACTGTACTCACCTTTCGCGAAAATAAAGTTGCACAAACACTGTACCCACACCAGCGCCAACGCATAGGTGTAACGCTCTCCAACTGTGCCGTCTTCCTGGGTTTTTTCGCCATACCGACCTCGTGTTATCTTCTCCTGAACGATTCCATAAAGAAAATAGCAAAAGAATATGCCAATGGCATAAATAACAAATCTACTTTGTTCCGGTACCGCCATTCTTGATTAATATTGTTCTACGCGTTTTTTACTCTTTTAACTTAAGCTTTTTGTTTACACTGTTTAATATACTTAATTCTTATTCATTATTTAAAGTAATAAGTTAATAGTTTATTTAATTTAAATTAACAATAATAATTTAAATTGTTTAAATAATTGCCAAAATCCGAAAAGATTTCAAAAACCGTCGCGTACACGTCAGTAGTTTTTTTGCGAACCGAGTTAATTACGCGTTTCTATTGTGACTCTATTATGAAACGATGTTGCAGTTTTGGTTTAGCGTATATCCCTTTGATTCGTTGGGGATTTAAGTCAATTTTCGGAACACGGTATTCGTCTTCTTCTTTCACTTTTGCTGTCTTCTTCTTTCGTTTTTCCGACACTTTTGCGTCATTTGACACTTTTTGTTGCAATGTCAGCTGTTTTCTGCAACGTTGCTGCCGAGCTTATGTTATTAAAACGTCCTAAAAATAGTTATCTGAAAAAACGAGCAAACTTGGGAGCCCCACCCATATTGACATAGTCCAACTGCCCGTACAACACGATGGCACATTCAACCAGTCAATACTTACTAAATTTTTTCTTCGAGTTGACGCAACTGCTCCACTTTGGCGCACAAATGCCTCTTTCACTAACGCCGTGTCGACGGGCTGATGAAACGGCTGGCGTACTAAATATAACGATTTTTTTAAATAAACGATTTGATTCACAAAGATGTGTTGAATTACGTAAAATACACACATGTTCATATTGAACGTCTAATATTATTGTCCTTTTTTTCTACTCAAACCCTTATAATTATCACACACCACTTTGACCACAAGCAGCTGCATATATTTTTATCAGATCTTCAAAATTAAAGCTAATCAAATGCTTAACCTCAAACACAAACAACATTTACATATGAAGAAATTGATTTATCAATCAGAACTAAAATCATATTGTACAAAAACTGTCCCCTTTGCCTAAGTCTAATTGCTGATAAACATCAAAATTGAGCAACGAAATATGTTCATAAAAGGCGATCAACTGAAGCGTCAAAGCCACGTTGGGCAACCGTTGTGAAGAGGGAAGTAGAAGAAATAGTTAATGATTTTTTGAGCACGCTTACTAATGCAGTTTCAAAATCGCCGACAAACTAAAAGAAGCAAAGTTTATAAATGATCTAACTGTGCATTTATGAAGACCGGAAATAATTTTCTAGTCTTCTAGTGCAAGGGTCAATTTATTTTCTACCCTCATTGAATCCTCTCGCACTTTTTCAAGCTGCTCAGTAACGCCGAACTTTATGACGAATGCCTGTCATTATTATATATACTATTTTTTATTAACTGAGGGTGGGTGGCAAATCCAGGTGTTCAATAAATTTGTACAATGTCGATAAGAATATAATATAGAAATAAATATTGTTGTTTGTAACGTGCATTGTACTAAACTGCAAATGTGTTTTTTAACCCCTCGTTGACATTTGAGGTTTGGGTTGAATGTGCAACAATTATAGCATCGCACCTGTTTTGGGTTAAAAAAAGGGACAAAAGAAGAAAAGAACACTTTGGTTACAGTTTCATATATTAATTTAATACGCAAAAAACTTAAACTAAACTAAAAACTATGCATAAACATTTAAATAGCGAACTTAAAGTAATTAAATACCACAGAACATGTTTTCTTTAAATTATGATTTTTGGTTTTTTTTTTCATTTTGCGGATTGAGCTTTTCTAAATTAAAACATTTTGTTGTTCTTTTTTTTTGCATTGCAAGGTGTGACTAGTAGCATAGAACATAGTTCAATATGAATTTAAATCTTTCACTCTCACATTTGACTAGCATAAGGATTCCTTCTTAACAATTCCAGATTTTTTATCCAGTGTTTTATCTTTAGACTTAATTTAGTCCTATAGTCCACTTGGCGCAAAAAGATCATTAGCAACACTGTCGGCCGCTGAGTTGCCGCCATTAAAATTTTCATTGGCGGCAACATTTTCAAACTGTTGTTGCTGCTGTTGTTGAACGACATGCTGTTGTTGATTGTGTGTAGGTGCTCGTGGATCTTCTGGTGTCCAAGTACGTGCATATAGTTTGCTGCCAGGATAACGATCACCTTTACGATACCAGGAAAGTGAGTGTGCGCAACCGCCTGCTAAAGGGGGGAAAAGCAAGCAGAACAAAGAAGAGGTTGGTACAAACATGTTTATTGAGTGTTTATTAAATGTTTGTTGTACTAAAATCAAATGCCAAAATCAACAAGCAACGCCCATGCAATTAAATCCTTTCGGCAACTTGTGAAAAATCCAAGTGCAGAAAAAAGGCAATCATAGCAATATTACAAACCCATTAGTGGCCAGCGTCAGCAAACAGTACCGCCTTGAATTCACCCTGACGCCTCACAGACGCTCTCCTTCTGCCTGCTACCTATACGGGTGTTATTGCAGCTGCATGCTGTGCATGATACAACACAACGCGTTGCTTTGCCATCCATAAACCTTCATCAGGTTTGTTATTATTTGCACAACAAACAAACTCGCCCTTCCGTTTCCCCTTCTCTGCTTTGTAAAGCACATCATTGCCTTTTGGCACATTTCGTATTGTGTCCTTTTTCAAATCCAATCAGAATCGTACTATATTTTTTTATCCGTTTTATCCATGGACAACTTTGACAACCCCTCAAACCACACATTCTTGCCGCACTTGTTCGTAATTTGTTCAAATTCAAGTGTTTCATGCGGGTGTCTGTCAGTCTGTCTGTCTGGCCACAAATATGGCTGCCAAGCAGCTTCACAGGCGTATTTGAAGAGCGTTGGTCGGGACAAGGGTATGAGGCAATGCTACTTAATTCCTCGCCAGCATCAACATCAGCAACATCATCATTTTCTTGTTGCAAGTTGGTGTGAAAATTTGCAAGGCGTGCGCTTAATGTTTGCCCAACCGAAAGTATAACGGGTAAGCTTTCTGTAACTGTTACTGTTACTGCCCATCCACCCACTTACTGAACGCCCACTGGGTGCTGCTCCCATTGGTTGTTAGCTATCTGTCTGGCTGTCGTGTTCTGAATTTGTTTTTTTCTTTTTTCTTTATATTTGCGATTTGTATCTTTCTCGGTTTATTTTTAATGCTTTTGAAGCATGAAAACGCTTTTTTCCTTCATTGGAGCGAGCGTAACGCTTAGCTCCTTTTGGCCTTCGTGAGTTGTCAGTCTATAGCATGAAACTCTTGTCATTGTTGTTGTTACTGTTGTTATTGCCGGCCATCTGCTAAAGTGTAACGAATTTCTCACGCTATGATTACGTCGATTTCTGTTGCTTATTTTTGTTTTTGTTGTTGTGTATTGTTTTCCATTTAAGTTTTATCGATGTAATTCTTGTTGAATTTATCTTTTGCTTTATCGCTGCATTAATTGTTGTGTTCATGTATTTAAAACAGTAAATTTTCTTCTCTAATTGTTTATACATAAAAAAAAGTACCCGAACACTCAAAGTTTCTATTCAAAGCCCAACAGACCAATAATTTAACTATATATTATTTAAAGTAGATTCGAAAATAATTTTTGTTTTGACAAAACTTAAAAAAAAAAATGTAAAAAAAAACTTGAAACTTTAAAATGAGGTACCAGATAACCCTTTTCCGCCACTGTTGCCTGCATAAAGGGTAAGTGCAGCTCCCTTGCAGCCCATAGAGTCACCCAAGGCAAAAAAATTCATTGCATGCAATGTCATACCATTTGAATAGAGAAATTATTAACCAAAAAACCGTAACTAAACCTATTTTTATTAGCTGAATATAAAGTGCTTGCGCTTCGCAATGGCGTACAAAACGCAAAGCGTGCATTGAATAAATGAGCCTAAAATATCGTTGGCAGACCTTGATCGATCGTTGGAAAAACAAAAAAAAAAAACAACAATACAATTGCAAAGCACATTTGCCGCGGTCTGAGAGGAAAGTGTGAAAATTTTAATTAGTCACAGACAGCCGTGTAGCACATCATCATCGGCATAGTCAGTCAGGAACCGCAATGCGAGGGGAAACCGCTGAATTCGAATATGGAGTGCACCAACAACCCTCAATTTGTGGCCAGCAAACGAAGCTGTGTTGAAGATGATGTTGATTGAATACGATAGACACGCAATGATGTTATTTTTTCTATAAAATTCGTATGGAATTTAAATATGAAACTAAACGGTTTGTGAATTATTCTATTAATCGGAGGTGACTGACATAATTTTGCCCAGGACAAAAACTATTGAAACGCAATGAGATCCTTACAGCTCATTGAATACTTTTTGGTAACAAAATTACAAAGCATTGTGGGCGTTGCATACAATATGATTGATGAATTGAATTTGAAGCAATCTAGTTTAGATAGTTTTCAATTTTATTTTACTTACTGCGATCTTTTAGTATAATCTTCTTTGGCGGTTCCTTTTGATAGTTGCGCTGTAGACTTAGGCCAGGTTCATTGCCATTTTTATCCTTTTTGACCATTTCACTGAGAAATGTTATATAGCTGATGGCCAATTTCAGTGTATCGACTTTGCTTAAACGCTTCTCATAGGGCAACGTTGGTATATGCGAACGCAGACCCTCGAAGGCTTCATTAATGCTCTGCATGCGTCGACGTTCACGCAAATTTGCGGCCTGACGTTGTTGCGCCATCTGTGAGGCGCATTTCAAACGACGTGGCTTATGCGTGCGTCTACAAATGCACAGAGGAGAATATATTTTAATTACCAGAACACAAAATAGTTTTCATATTACTTACGTCTTTTCATTATTCTCCTGATCGCTATTGAAGCCACTACTATAGGCGTCGTCATCATCATCTTCCGAACTATTCTCATCGGCGAAAAAGAACTCGGAACTCGAAGTGGAACCGTTTGTCGCCTGCGAGCCTTCGAAAAAGTGACGCGCCATTGTCGCTTCAAGATCGAAATTGTCCATGGAAAACATTTTGTCAGTTATATCGCTGAGCGCACTGCCAACGTCCTGAGCAAATACGCTGTCGTGTTCCCGTTTAGTTGTAATCTTTGCTAACTTACACGCTAAGTGGCGTTCAATTATCGGATTGTTCCTTTGGTCTTAACATTGCCTGTGCACTTGACTTTAAGCACGCCCTTTCAACGGCTCCAGTCGCCTGCCGACGCTTCCGGCGTGTGTCGTGCACGTGCACTCACTTATTTGTGCAAACAAAGGGACAAGTGTATCTTCTATGTGCGTTTGACTTTTCGTATCAATATTTGTTGCTATTTTTATGGATAATATTAATGATTTGTTATCAGTTTAGTTTATCATTGATTTATATCACAAATTGTTTGTTTGTTTGTTTGTTTTTTTTTGTTTTTTTTTGGATTGTTGTTTTAATAATAAACATGTTTAACATACTCAGTTGGCGATAAGTTGTTAAACATTTTTACTGACTTTATCATTACTAACTATAGTATCGTATGTTGTTTGGAAAAGCTTATTCAATGCCAGCATGGCAGGTGATACTTATTTCAGTAAGGCTTTGGTTGTAATGCAAAATATAAATCGTTAATCCTTTTATGTAATCTTCCTGCATTCAAATTTTAAACTCAGTAATTTCCAATTTGGTATTCAGCAAGTCAAACTAATAAAATATCTGTCATTGAGTTATAATCTATAATCGATTTCGGTTTAAAATGTATGGTATTTGGTTGTTAGTTTCTTGAAAAGCTGAGACGCCTCATAGATGACTCATTTGTCAAAACATACAATATTATATTGGGTTAAGATTTTTTTTTTTTTTTTTTTTTTTTTTTTATATAAAAACTTTATTAATTTTTCACACATAGAACAATAATCAGCCTACTTAAAGCTATAAATTGTTAAACATCAACATTACAATGAGAAAGATTAGACAAAAAACAAAAGATGACTATGTCGAATATACAGAATAACATTAAACATTATGGACAGACTTAAATTGACCGTTTCTTTAATTCGCACGGATAGATCCTTTTTAATCGCTTTCTTGGTCTGTGAGCAGCTAGTGTCCTGGCAAGAAAATTGGGGTGAACTGCTAACCTATCACAGTACCTACTGCTGTGTTTGTTTATTTGGTCTCCGACAAAGTGAATATTAAGATCTCTGTGTAGAGACTTGTTGCGGATGTACCAGGGGGCACCAGTCAGTAATCTCAATGTTTTATTGGGTTAAGATTTCACAAGTTTTTTGAGGAACTTGTTTGATTTAACGTTCTTTTTAGTCGACAAAGTGGTCCGAACACTAGGTGTGACGAGGTTTTTTTAACAGATAACAGAATTTGCAAAATCTTTTTTAACAATCAATTTTTGATTGAATTTCAGGAACTTCTATTCTTAAAAATGGAATGTTAAGATTTTGTTACGTTACTAAATTTCCCTAACAAGTTCTTTAGTCCTTCAAATTTCAAATTTGTCAAATTTGTCTTCAACCAAGCAAAAACACTCTGATTGATTTATATTATTTATTAATCCTTGTGTAGTTTAAGTTGGCCAAGACAATTCGTAATATTTTTCGATCTAAAATTTAATTCATGTGCTTATTTTGAAGTTTACCTGCTGAATTAATGCCGTCGCTCTTAATTTTTATACACAGAATTTTTTTTAATGCACTTCACTAATTTATTTGCATAAATCATTTGAATTTGCTTAAACACTTCAACAATTTCTTATTGCTTTTTTAACTTACAAATCAATTATTGCACACTGAAAAAGCGCATTTTAATCCACAAAACGTGCGCACAATTACCGTTAACAGTCACGACTGCACTTTAATTGCCAAAATAGAAACCGTTGGCAAATGACAGAACACTGAAGACCGTAAAATAACGCGTGAATATTACCGTACACGCATACGATCGACAAACGAATGCGACAAATGCACAAAAATTGGCATTCAATACAGAGCCTGATAAGGATATTCCAACAAACAATAGCAACAGCAACAACAACAGTAATAAAAAGGGGGTTGGTACCGGATAAACTTGTCGGCAACGGCAAACATGTATGGCGGCAATACTTCAAAGCCTTGTTCTACCACAGAGGCGGAGCTTGCAGCGACCAATGAGCGTGCGGCATGTGCTTTTCAACATTGGGTTTTGTAATAAGGGAAAAGGTGTTTTTGAGCTTATTATGTTGCGCTGGACTGTTGGGTAGAATAATGTGGAGGTGATAAAGTTCGATAAATGGCTTGATGTGTAGGAACAATGTTTCAGGATTTCACTTGGTTTGCTATTAGTTACATTGGAGTGCATTTTCAAGGTGGAAATCTTTACTTGAATTAACGAATTTTCTATGCAAATATTCGAACTCGATACGCTAATAGACTTGTCTTTAGTTTCAAAATAAACCCGCACACACTCAACGCACCAACTCTTAATTAAACCATCAAAAATATCAACAAATTACACCATCCCTTCTTTGACACTCAATACATGTAAGTTTTGCTCGAACCTTGGTAACCAACCACGGCAAGTGTGGAAAAAAAAAGAACTAAAACTAATTTGTTTATACAGCTGCAAAAGAACAGCAAAAACAAAAGCAACAGACAGCAGAGGACATGAAAAAACGGAAGACAATTTGTTTATCATTGGTCTCCTTCACAATTTGGGGTCGTTGCTTGTAACTTGCATGATGATGTTCCAAAAAAAACACACACACAATAAAAAAAAAAAATAAAGAAAACAAAACAATCAAAATATGCTTTCGGAAATACTTATTGAATAAGCAAATAAAATAGAAAACAGTCAATGAGGTTGGAAGGAAGGATGGATGCGGCAACGCTCACACCAACCCTGGCAGACGGCATGCATGTTGTGACACCCTTGTCTTTGTCGACAGTCGCATTTGTTAATGTTTAAAGCGTTTTCGTTGTACTTGCAAATATTTGCATTTAGTTTTAGTCGCCTTTTTTGCTCTTTAATGCTAAAAAATTATGCTGGTTACCAAATTTTCGGTTTTTAGAGGTGCAACAATTCATTAATTAGGATTAGAGACAAAGTGCAGGAACAAAAGTGTTGGCATTGGACGGACAGAAAAGGATTATGTAGCGTTAGTTTAAAGCAGAAAAGAATTAGTAAAATAATTAACATTTCTCAAAAATTAATTGTTGATAATTTATGTTAATTGCTATTTTATGTTCTATAAAAGCCTGGGAAGTTTTTCTTAAAAAAAAATGTATTCTATATAATTAAAAACATTTCTAAACAAACGAAGTTAAAAATTTACCTGTCAAACTAATAAAATTTGTTAGAAAATTGTGTCCCCAGCAAGTCTAGAATGCCAATATAGCACACATTGCACTGTTAGAACACACAAAGTACAAATTACGTACACGTCATAAAACACAATCAAGCATAACCGCCTCTTTGTTGTGAGCCCACTTCGGTCATTGAAAAGTATCTGCGACCGTACGCAAGGATCTGTGCATTTTAACGATATCATTACACGCAATTGCGTTGATGTCAGCAAAGGGGTGCACACTCCCGCTTTCTATTGCTCATGGCTCTGGCCATTGTCCCAACGCAAAATTAGTTTTCCAAATTGAATCAATATAAAAAAAAGCAACGAAATCTAAAATAAATTCAAGTACATCAGATCAGAAATCACATAGTCTCTGACTGCTTGTCACACTCTTCTTTGCCAAAGCATAGTTTGACGAACGAAAGGACGTGCGTGATGGCAGGGCGGGAACCTTTTTCGATGTGTTGACATTGCGTATTAAAAAAGGAAATCCTCTTCAATGCATGCCTCAACGCAGCCGAGCACATTTGGCACTTGGACTCGTTCGGATTTGTTCAGAGTGCAGAGAGATCTTTTTTTAATCTTATTTAAAATTTTTTTTGAGTTTAACGAAGACGAGATTAAAAAGAGTGCTTTGTATTGAAATATATATTGTAATTGAAAAAAAAAAAACCATAGCATAATTGAAAAGGGTTTCATAGGCGGTTAGATCGGTTTTTGAGGTTTGATAAAAGAAACGACAAATTAAAAAATGTAACGAATTGACTTTAATATATAACCACTTATAAAATTATTAACAATATAGAAATTTCTAGCACAGTGTTTGTTGAAAACAAACTAATATATAATAAATTCACTTCGTTTACAATCTGAGACCCGCATAGACGGACCATTCGTGTATCGGATCGATACGTGACGCATACGTTGCGCCCTCGTACGAAAACTCCTTGTTGGATATGCGATTCAATGATTGGAAGCCCAATTTTTCACCCAATTTTTGTGTATACAAAGTCGTGAAGACGGCTGTGGCGGCTTTAGGTCGCATATCGCGTACATTTGGCGATATGCTTTGCAGCTCTGCTTCGGTCAAAGTGCCGTGACACATACGACGTAAAAATTCCAAAGAATGTGCCGTGACCAGTGTGGCCAAGCCACGTCTAGCGAAATTGTGATCGGACACTATAAACTCCAGATCGACGCAACAATCAATTTGCCACTCCTTATAGATGTCATAGGTGGTCTCCATGCAATGCAGATATTCGCCAATATTGATCATTTCCGGTGAGCTGAAGGTCTTACAGAGACGATCCAATGTAATGCCTTCCGCGGGTTTCTAAAAATGGTCAATAGCAAAATGTTTTCAGTTTTCCCTTGTTCGGATACATACATTTTAATTAACATAAACAATTACTTACGACAATTGTGTTCGCACAAATGGCAACGATTTTATGCGTGGCACGTTGTTTCACCGCAAAAGATATACCCTCGTCCATTACGTAACGCAATAAACTTTTGAGTTCGCTTATCGCCTTTGGCGAACTCAATAGATTCGTTGCTATGCAGACATTCTCAAAGTGTATAAAGTTTCTATAGAAGAGCTGTAAGTATAACAAATTAAAAATGCATTTGTCAATCAATAAACTTCACTTGTCTTGTCGTCTCCAAGTTCAAAAACATAATGCAAAATGTCGTTTGGCTCGTAAATTTATAATTTAAAGTCTTGTGTGAGTGCACAATGCAGTAAAAATATGAAATAATTTACTATTTTGTCATTACATGTCTCACAAATCAATCATAATTTTGAAAATTAAATTTGCAATTTTATTATTTTTTTGTACATCTTTATTTGTTTATTTACTCTCAATATTCGTCAAAAAAATTCTCACAGACATTTGTATACAATACAAATATCGATCAACCGTTAAACAAATATTGAAGTTCGTTTATATCAATGTTCAAATATCTTGGACTGCTCAGGACGAGGATTCGATTGAAACATCCAGACCGTCCATATTAACCAATGGTGGTAGAAGAGCTAAAAACTTGAAATTCGCAGGACGAATGTATTGAATTGGATTTTTACCATACCTACTTGTACCGATCCGCTCAATTTAAAAGGCCTAACATTCTGGCCTCTCCCCTCCATTTTCCTTCAAACAAACCCTTTCTAAAATGTATATATCTAATAAACTACAAGACATAGGAACATTTTAAAATTTAAATTTTTTAATTTCTCCTTGATTTGCTGAAATTCTCTTTTAATTGAAGTTTTAATGCTCAATAAACAATTATCGCTTCAAATGATCATTACATTCTTAATGACAATATTCGAAATAAGCAAATCATTTTGAACAGATACTCACCTCCTCCGCCTCATCATAGAGATCCTCTGTGATGCGCACAATTTCAAATTCATCTATAAAATGATATCAAATTTGTTTTTTTTATTTTTATTTTTTTAATTTTATAAGTTTTATTTTAATACAGAAACAAAACAATACCATCACAGATAATTTTTGATGACGTCGCCATTTCGTTACAAATGTTTATATTTATTCAATACAAAAAACGAAACAGAAATTGAAAATAAGAACTTTAACAAAAATGCGTAGCAACAACAAATTTTGAAACGCGCGCACAGTTGGCAAATTTCGCGACCGCACACTCGAAAGGCAGAAATTTAACTGAGAACTTTATGAATGAGCAAAATAAATAAAAACAAACAAATGGTTAATGATAAAGAAATGAAAAAAAAAAAAAAAAACTAACTAAACAAAAGTAATAATTCTAATGGAGCAATTCGTCGACACGTACAGGAGAACAATAATCGACAACTAAATATAGTTTTCGACTTCTCGCACATGATGAGGAAGAAGCGTCGCGGTGGTCGTTGAGTCGCATCTATGGGCAAATTGAGATTTACGAACGTCTTGAACTCTCAATTGATAAATTGTTGTAAAATGTGCGTTTAAATGATGAAAAATGATACAATGTCGTTGCAGCCGATCTATTTCAAATTTCAATTTTATTTGTTATTTTTGTTTTAGTTTTGAACAAAATTTACATGTACTTTTTTTGTTTTTCTTTTTTATACAGTGGCGTTGACCTTCGTTCGTAGTTGCGGCCGGCGGTAGTATGTCTGTCCGATTGTCTGTCTGTGTGTGTAGAAGTGCGTCACTTTCTACGGTGACAACTTATTAAATGCGCGAAATATGAATTTGTTACGATTTTGTGGTTAATTTGTTTCAATTAAGTAACGAAAAATATAAAAAAAAGCGACATTAAGAATTTTACGCTCTGTGGTCATGCCGCCTCTGCTGCCGATACATATCGGTGAACAACAAAAGCACGTGCGCAAGTAATCAAGCTATGAAATGTTCGACACGAACTGATAACAAGTGTTTGTTTGTATTAGCGATAAATAGTTTGTGTATTTTTATTAAATTATAGCACCTGTCAAAAAAACAAAAAATAGCTTTAACTACATTTTTTGTTTAAAGAGATATTTGTATTTAAATGCTATTATTTATTTTGTTTGTGCATGTATTAAATGATTTGTTTGCTCCTCTTTGAATAAGCATGATTATTGCGCTAATCTTTATTATTAATACTATTGCTCTATTCGAGATGTAACGCCTGCCAACAAACATTTTGCCCAACTGTGCGCACAGTGAAAATTTTCAATATGCGCACAACTGTTCACTGTGATAAGTATTTGCTATTTGTGCTGTCATACTCAACAAGCGTCGGTGGTGTAAAGGCTAGCATAGTTGCCTTCCAAGCAGTTGATCCGGGTTCGATTCCCGGCCGACGCAAGTAAATTTTTTCCATTTGTTATTTTTTTTTTTTTTAAAGCACCTGTTTAATTTTTATTTATTTTTACATAAACTATATTGCACGCATTTAAATGTTTATATACACCCTAGAAAATAAATCAAAACACAAATGCAACATGCTCACAGAATTTGTGTAGTTCACCGATACGTTCATTGAATTGTTTGCCATTATAGTTGAAGGAAGTATAGGGCACCGTATTCAGCACCTTAAAGCCGACCTTCTTGCCCAACTTCTGTGAAAAACATGATGTCCAAAGCGCCGTAACTGCTTTGGGTCGTAGTTCCCGTAAATTCTCTGCGATATCAGCCAAACCAACACCGCGCCCAAATTCCCGCGTCAATTCAATGGTATACTTGGCCAATTCAGCGCCTAAGCCTTTACGCTCGTAGCTGGGTAATGTTGCTAAGAACATCAGTTCGCAATAACAATTCATATTGAATTTTGCACAAACATCGATTTGTTCGTCAACCTCAATCATAAAGTCCATGAGGCGAAGCGCTTGTGGTGATTTAGTTTGTTCATTGCGAAAATCGAGAAAAAAGTTTTCTTCCCCATTGGTCTGTAATAGAAACAGAAAAGGAAAGCGTGTTTTTAATAGCATTAAATCATATTTATAATTTTTTAACTAACCTGTATTTTATTAAAGGCCACGGAAACAATACGACCGCTTGGCACATGCTTGACCACTAACGAAACGCCATCTTGTGCCGTTATTCGACACAGTTCACGCAACTCCTGACGTGCTTGAATGTTTTCTGGTAAATTAATTTCGCATGCAATGCAAACAGATTCATTTAGAAAAAATGAATCGTCAAGCACCTGTTAGAGGAAAAAAAAGAAAAAATAAGCAAAATATAAAAACAGACGAAAAAAGTAAAGTGCGTCGGCCGGGAATCGAACCCGGATCAACTGCTTGGAAGGCAACTATGCTAGCCTTTACACCACCGACGCAATGTTGAATAGGTGCGACTTAAAAGCGTTTATAAACGTCTTCATGCCATTTGTTCTCTTTTTTTCATTTTTCTGAAAAACTAATGAAAAGTGAAAGGGTAAATATTTTTAATCTGTAATGCATTTTTCCGGCATGCAAAATGTTTTATGTCAGTTAAATGAAATAAAAAAAAAATATATCTGCCAACTATTTTACTCACATCAAGAGCTTCCTCGAGTTCCGTTGCAACCAAACTGCGCACCTCAAATTCGCCTTTATATGAAGAAAGTGTGTAAATTAATAACAAACTTCATATAATTAAATAAATAAGCGCTTTCTTTTCTAAACATGCCTTCATTCAAAGTCGTCCAAAGTTTGCTATTACACGGTTTCATGTTTTCTGCTTTTAGTTTGTTTTCCCCTCTCCTTACTTACGACACAATGAACGTTTTGAGCTTATCGTTGCCATAAAAACAAGGCAACAAGTGTCTTCGATCGTATCAAATAAGCAATAAGCAACTGCAGCTGAGCGCTTGCTGTATTTATAGTTTGAAAATTTTACGGTAATCAGTAAATACGTTGATCGGCAACCAGCGATTAGATTATTTATGTCGTGTGTGTAGGTGCGCGATTGTAGCATGTCTCGTGTCACAAATTGTACTAATTATTGTTATTAGGTGTTGCATGATTACACAATTTTAAATTAATAACAATCAATTTAAATAATATAACCCTTTTAAACGCGCGAAATTGAAAACAAACCAAATAACAGTGTTGCAAATGCGAATGTTTTTGAACAGCAGGTAGCTGGCAAATTTAACTGATTTCGATTGATTCACCGAATGTTGGCCTACATTCGATGCAGGCATGTATCCTGGCATTATGTCCTTTCTGCTTCTTCCACTCCAGAGCGCGACACTTAAGCGCCACTATGCCACATCTTAGATTCATTTGTGTTTCATTACTTACAAATGGTGAAACAAGTCACATCCCCAGCAAATACACCGCGACATACGCCAAGCCAATACTGTTAATAACTTTAGCGGCTAAATTAGCACGTTACGAGTTGGCCGTGAAAACCGTCAATTCTTTTTTACAAAATTTCGAGTGTTGATTTTTTATAAGCCGAAACGCAAGGGCACATATAAAATTATATATATATATTTTTTGTTATTTGAAATTATAAAAACAATAAGGCAAATACAGCGAAGCGAACAAGTAAATCAATTCAATCAGAATCACCATGACAGCCGCTATAAACTATAAACAAAATCATTGGTAGTCATATTGGTGGCTGTTTTTGTACAAACAACGAGTGCATCTAATTTCGAAAGGAACGTCAAAAAACGAAACGCTTGAATAATAACCATTGCTAGTCATATCGAAATGTTTCTCATGGATCGAATCCTGCCCTTGATATTTAGCTACATACGACCATTCATCAAATGGTTTTTGCACATATTCACACGTCTTTGTGAGCTGCAACGGATATGTTATGGCGCGCGAGCTGGTGCAAGTCGCACACGCCAGGTGGAACGGTCATTGTGCCTGTCCAAGCAGCCGGATATTGTTAATCTGGTGCGTGAGCTGGACGAGAATGTAGAGTTTGCTAACGAATTGGAACTAGTGCAGTTCGCACAACGAGCAAATGCGGTAGTTTCACGAGCCAAACGAATCAAATCCAGTGTTCATCCGGATTTCAGCAGACTGTTTGGCAATTGTGTTATGACCATTTGGGGCTATAAACGGCTAATGCACAATGTGGAAGCTTTGCGTGCCGAGGCCTACGATGCGGATAACGCATCGCATGAGACCAAATTGCTGGAGTTATGGCAACTACTAATGCCCGATGCTCCGCTGGAGGGACGCATTACAAAGCAATGGCAAGAAATTGGTTTTCAAGTAGGCGCAGCTAATAAACTTAGTTAATTGTTGTAATTATCTAAATATGTCTTAACACAGGGTGATGATCCGAAGACCGATTTTCGAGGCATGGGTCTACTTGGCTTAGAGGATTTGCTCTTCTTTGCACGTGAATACAATGATGCTGCAAAACACGTATTGCTCCACTCAATGCATCCCACCTATGGTTATACCTTTGCCATTGTCGGCATTAATCTTACCGCTATGGCCTACCGCTTGGTGAAAACGGGGGTCGCAAGCACGCACTTCTACAATCTTGCCCAGCAGCAGAAGAAGTATAGCACATTGGCGGACTTTCACAAGTTCTATTGCTATTTGTTTTTCGAATTTGATCGTTATTGGTTGGAGTCAGAGCCTTCTAACATTATGGATTTCCGTGAAATCTTTCAGTCATTCGAAATCTCAATTATGGAGGCTTTGCACAACGACCAAACCATGTTTGTGACGAAACTCGCCATTGACAATGTTTAGCGTGGAGGACTTAATAAATAATCTCTAGTGTTTTTATATTGAAGCATTAATATTTTTATGTGACTTAATGCACTACTAACACAAAGTATAAATTTTTAAAACAATAAATACGCTTGTATTTTAAACATTTTACTCGATTATTGTTTCATTTGTTGCTTTTTGACCATCTTTGTTGGTTTAGTGAATAATTAAACTAATATAATTTTTTTTTAAATGCAAAATTATGCGTTCATTTATTGAGAGCTATATATTATATTATATATCATGTATATGTAAATACTTTTGGATGCTAGTATATAAAGTGTAAATGTACGAAAAATTAGATTCGATTCACGTTTTTAAAAATGCAGCAAAATCATTTCGAATATTAATCAAATAAATATGATAATTGTGACAAATGATTCACAAAAGAATAAAAAATTAAATTAATTATACACAAAAGGAATGTTACATACATTAATACAATGTTAACTTTAAAGACAATCATGTCGAAATAAGTCTTTTTTACGAGAAAGCAAAATACTACATAAAAAAATATCACGTCATTGAACTTAAGAGTTAAACAAATAAAGTCGATTGTTACAAAAATAAAATTACTCGAAGGCTTTTCGATTAAGTGAGGAAAGCTGCTTTATAATCGCATAGCTATATGTCATGGTCGTTTAACGTTAACCTTTCTTGCAAGCTAAAAAATATAATCGTTTTGTTGTAGTAAATGGGTTGAGGTTGCCTTATTATCAATTATTCCAACCTAGCGATAGAACTTGACCTCAGCTTCGACGCAGTCCTTCAACAACTCATCCAATTCCTCATCAGCAGCCGGATGCTCCGCTAGATAAGCGTTCAGTTCCTCTACACAGGATACCTCCAACGCTTTGAGATCGTCTAGAGCAGCCGGTTTACGTTGTGCGTGCAACTTGTGTAATAAAGTTATTTCAGAGTCATCGGGCACTTTGGTTAATGGTGAAATCTTCGGTTGTGGCGCAAAAACAAATGGCTTAAAGACCGACTCACTGGCATTGGGCGTGGCAGTAAACCAATGACATGAAATGCCGTCCGGGCTCAACACCGAAACCGTTGCGGAACGTGATGTGGCAGCATTTGCGGCTGCACGAAGAGTTTCGAACATTGAAGCCTGCGTGTAACTGGCATCACCAGCAGGCGTTGGACCGCACCAATCACCAGTACTAGCCTCAGCATCAAAGGCAGCCGCAAAATTGTTTGATGCATCCACACCATCACTGGATTTATCGATTGTCGTAGTTACGGCTAAGCCACCACTGGGCACACGTTGATAACTCTCCTTAAGCTGTTGCGCGGCCCATACTTTGCCAGCGCAACTAATGAGCCACGCCTCCGCGGCATCACAAGCTACTAGATTAAGCTTAGCAGTGTCGATATTGTGAGCGGTGACTAATGCCCCAATACGCGTTACAGCTGCCTGAGCACTTGTGGCTACCGCGAGTGTTAAGCTAGAAGTACACATCGAATATAAGCATTTTAAAAAGACAATTGAAAGAGTTATGCTCATACCGGACAATGTCTGTGCTCAAAAGCGTGCCACTACCAGCCTCGCCTTCACCGTCATTCCATGAAATAGCAACTGTCACATTACGTTCGTTCGCCCCGAAATCGCCACCCCAGACACCAGGTTTGGGTTTCTGCAATATAACACGTAGAGGTTCTGCATCGTCGCCAGAATTCACAGAGGCGCCACCATCACTCTTAAATAAAATTTAATTTATTTCACCATATAATTAAATCTGCTAAAGAATGACGTTATTCTAAGTACCTCTCCCAACACTTCGCTTGCTTCATAGAAGATCACCTCCTGTGCCACACCCAATGCAGATTCGTCTTGTGCATTTCGTCCAACAATCAAACTGCCGCCAGCACAGTTCTCCGGCAAGACGACGAAAATATCACCGGTTGAGGACATATTTCTCAAGATGCTTTTTTCTTCTCGTTTTGTGCAAAGTTAGCCACGAACAATTGATTTTTCTGCAGCTGTTTTAAGCAACTTACTGAGTCGGCAATTGTTAGTTTGTGTTTTATCGTACGTTATGTGTATTATTGTATCTTTGGATTATCTACACTTTTATTGCACTTTTCACCATGTACGTAATTCTTTTATAACAATTACACAAGGCGTGGATTTCTGCATAAAACTCAGTCTTCTTTTTGCAATTTTTCAAAAAAGTAAATGGCACCAGTGTAACCAAACTTCGTAAAGTGAAAAATACCAAAGGTGTTTAAGTCAGTTAAGTTCAAGACATATCAACAGATTCCCGCATTACTATTTAAATAAGCGGTAATAAAAACAAATAACAAAATTGTTCTTAGAAAAATTAACCTCTTTTACAACAAACAAATAATCTTCAAGTAATGCATTATGATTTGAATCACCCTGTACTACTCATTTATTAAAGGGATTTTTTAATATCTACCAAACATTTGGCAAATTAGTGTGTTTTTCCAATCTACAATTCGACTACGTTGTTGACGCTTTCGGAAAATCGGTTAGAAAGTTGGAAAAAGGGCACAAATACGAAGAAAGCGATTGCTAAAACAAAGTTGAACAAACAATGCAACGTATACAGTAAAAGTGCAAATTGTGTAAATAACCGAAAGCCCGATAAATCGCATACAAAACTGACCGCTTCTTGAAGTGTCGCTTGCCTGATGAGGTTTTTTTCATCTCCTTTGGCACCAATACCAATAAGAATAATACACGCTCGAATGGTGTAAACGGTGCAACAACAACGCAGTTACAAGGTGCGCGCATACACATGCAGCAAACAAGTGAAGAGAGCGAGAGATAACAGACCGCGAGTAATCTCTCTCCCTCTCTATGTAATTTTTGTTATTTCTTTTGCTTCTACATGCGCCGCTCTTCTTCATTCTCTCTGCTTACTTTTCTTACTCGGTTACTTTTAGTGCGTGATTCTTTGCGGCAAAGTTTCGTCTTCTCGTGCTTCCAGCGTTTTTCATTCTTATTAGAAAATCATTTAAAAAAGGTTTTACTTTCAATAAATTTGTGCAATAATATATTGAAAAGCCAACAAACGAATCGTGCACTTATCTAAACGCGTTCAAAGTAAGCGCTCCAAATATCATTATAACTTTTTTTTTTTGTGTGTCATTTGCAATAAAAAAAAAATCAATAATTTGCATGTATTTCTTAAAGACGGACAAACAATACGAATACGAAATTCCAATTAAATTTAAACAAATAATTTCACAAAGTTATGCAAAGAATTTTTAATGTAATCAAACAAGTTTTGAAGTGAAGTTTGTTAAAGTGATTTTTATTATTGGTTGCCCCATCGCCATTTACGGCGCCCCGCAAAGTTACCGCCGCGCCCAACACCAACACCATCGGCAGCAATAACAACAACAACAACAAAGAATGGTGTCTTTATACGATACGTCTTATTCGTCTTCGCGTTGCTTGACCACTTTGGGTGACCGCGCGTTTTTTCATTTTTTTGTTGTATTATTTTCTTTTTATTTCTCTCATGTTGTGTGTTTATTTTAATACTCATTTTGAAACTAGTTTCTTGTCAGCAGCTGCGCGCTTTTCTTAATAAAAATCAAATTCTTAAAGCATTTTTCTTAAATCGGTACGCAAAATGCCGAAAACAAAAAATCAATAATTTAACTTGCAAGTGTAGAGAAAAGTTTTTTTGTTCATTGAAGTAAACGTTTGAATGAATGTCTGATAAAGAAGGCAGTCGGCTTGTATGAGTTGAGAAACCACCCTCTTAATCAGTTCAGCCCCAATGCATCAAAAACTCCCTCAATTCTTCGGCAACAGAAATTATTTGCTCCACAAGAGTGATTTTTCATTCTTATTAGAAAAAATCTGTAATTATGGCAGACGAACGTGCGGTGTCTTGTCGGCCTCGTTTCATTTTTCGTACCCATGTGTGTGTGTGTGTGTTTGTTTATATGAAAATGATTGTGTTGTTTCACAACAACAACAGCAGCAGCATATAGAAGAGGAGAAAAAATGTGAATGCAGTCGAGTTCATTAAAAGTATTTTCATTTTCCGCGCCCAGATTCCAGTTGGCAACACAAGTATTCACAGATGCTGTGCGCTTCTGCTGACCCAATAACGTTTACAGTTACTGTTACGACCAGATATTTCTGTTTTTGGTTGGTTTGTTGTAAGGGGGGTGCAAAATATGTAAGTGACACGCACACACACATTTCATACATGTTCGCCACTCATCTCAGTGGATGTAAACTCAGTAAATGGTTTTTCGGTCCCGCATATTTTGTGCCATTTACTTTGTTCCTTTAACATAAAGGTGTTTACTTACAGAGTGTTCGTATATGTATAATGAATAAATAAAAAAAGTGAATTCCATTTAATTGTTGAGACAAAACAAGTTTTGAAAGTGTTGAAATTCATAATTTAATAAGTTTTTAATTGCAACATTTTTTTTATGTTGAAATAAAAAATAAGAAACCATTCTTATAACTATTTTAACCATTAATCATGTCGACTCAAGTTCTTAGTTTTTTGTTCGACTTCATACTGTTGCAGAATGTTATTTTGTTTAAAAAAAATCCATTTAACAGTTAAAAAGAAAAACGTTAACCATTTTGACCGCGTGATGTCACAAATGTCTAAGTAAAATGCTTGTTTCTCTCTATCATATTCACGCACGCAATGACGTCGCGTATTTTGTATAAACATATATACATACATACAAACATACATGTTTCGTGTGCGTACGTGTGCATGCGTGCATCCCAATCAGAAAACAAAAACAAAAATGTGCTGCTCTTGTTGTTTTTGTCACCATTTATTTTTGGTTTTCTTATTTTGACGCTCATGCTTACTTGTACTCTCTGAGCGCATTACCGACTCAACTCGACTCGACTCCTCTTCTTCAACATTTTGTTTTGGTTTAAATTTGTTTGCTAAGTTCATTGAACCGTTAGCTATCAATTTTTTTTATTTATTCTTAACTTGATTTATAAAATCTCTTCAAAAAATCGAATCATGCATCAAATTGTTTATAAAAGTTATTTATTTAAATGACTATTAGGTGACGGGCGGCATACTATAAAATCATAAAATTTATAAATATGTACATACATAAAAAAAGTATTGAAAATATCGCAAAATTTCAAATTGTTTTAAAATGTTAAGGAATAAAAAAAAAAAAAACAATAACAACAACCAAATTACCTTGACATTGAGTTGTGAGAGCGCGTGCTATGCCACATACTATCTCGCTCTTACACACAGTGGGGAATGAATGTATGTGAGTCAAGAGGAATTTTGCTCTCATGCGCGTCTCGTCAAAGTGCGAAGTGTAAATAAATTGAGTAATATTTATTAAATAATAAAAAAAAAGAAAGAAAACATGAACACATGTTGGTGTCCCCCAATTTATTGTTGTTTTTATTGCGGTATATGAAATAGCTGTTGTTTTTTAGTTTAATAAATGACATTGTATTAATACCCACGCGAGCGGCAAATCAGCTGTTTTGGGAAATTTTGTGTAAATATAAGGGAGGATCAAAAGTATTATTTTTTTTTTAATAATCATACAAAATGTTAACATTTATTTATTGTTTTTTGCAGTTGTTAATGTTTAGCCGTGTTAATGCTTACAATCACCTGAATCAATTAACAACAATCTGGATATCTTCGTCGCTGACACCATTGCTACGACGAAGATTAGCAAAATTGCAACAATTCCTTTTCGGCAAACCGGTTTCAAAATTAAAAAATTCAAGCTGGACGACATGAAGGAAATGGTTGGTGGTTGCTGTGTGTGCTCAGACGAGCGGGGTTGGCCTGAAAACCCGCTCGTCTATTGTGATGGCCAGAATTGTACTGTGGCCGTGCATCAGGCATGTTACGGCATTGTGACCGTACCCACGGGCAACTGGTATTGCCGAAAATGTGAGATACAGGAACGGTCGACACGTGTTCGCTGTGAATTGTGTCCATCGCGTGATGGTGCACTCAAGAAGACGGACAACAATGGTTGGGCGCATGTTGTGTGCGCGTTGTACATACCCGAAGTGCGTTTTGGCAATGTGACGACAATGGAGCCGATCATATTGCATATGATACCGCAAGAGCGTTATACGAAAAGTAAGCACATACATATCTCAATAATAAATTCATGTCACAAGTATTAACGATATATAATTCTCATGCACAGCTTGTTACATATGTCTCGAAATTGGAAAACCGAATCGTGCCAATGTCGGTGCTTGCATGCAGTGCAATAAATCAAATTGCAAGCAACAATTTCATGTCACATGCGCGCAAAGTTTAGGTTTACTTTGCGAGGAGGCCGGCAATTATTTGGATAATGTTAAATATTGCGGTTACTGTCAGCATCATTATAGCAAATTGGTTTGTAATACGAAATTATTTGAATTTGAATTATGATCTATATAACCAAAACATAATTTTTTTTGTAGAAGAAAGGCGGTAACGTGAAGACAATACCACCATATAAGCCTATTACCCATGACACTTCCTCCGATTCGTGTTCATCACCTGAGAAAGAAATTGATTCCACCATGAATGCCACATCGTCAGCGACATCGGCAACTAGTATTAAAATCACCACAAATCCCTCATCGTCGTCCGGCGTCTCATCATCAAAGCAACGCAAATCATCGGCTGCAACAAAATCATCAAATTCATCCTCATCGTCATCTTCCGCAAGCACAAATATCGGACCAATTGCATCAAGCACGTCAACAGCATCGAATCATGGTGGCTCTGGTAGCAGTAGTCTACTTGGTCACGTTTCAAGTGCTGGCACTGGCGGCTCGTCGAATAATACGCTTAGCGGTGGCAACAGCAGTACGAACAATAGTGGCAATGCCGGGAATAATAGTGCAAATAATGTCAACTCGTTAGTTGGCAGCAGTGGCAATAATAATCAAGGCATCAGTGCTGGCCCGGCCACTATTGGTGCCGCGACCTCATCAACAACTTCGTCATCAGCATCATCATCGTTAACATCGAATACAAAATCATCGTCAACGAGTAGTTCAAGTAGTTATAAGGATAAAGATAAACATAGCAAATCTTTCAACAAACTGTCTAGTTCAAGTAAGGACAAAGATAAGGATGGCAGTTCTTCGTCATCGTCGTTTTCCTCATCATCGCGTGAAAAGTCATCAAAATCATCGAAAAACAAAGATCTTAGTAATCTGGCCAGTTCGACAACATCATCAAACTCAACGGGTATTGGTACGGTATCTTCGATATCATCAAGTACTGCAGCATTAAATGCATCAGCGGCCGCTGCGCTTGCTGCCGCAAATGAGCATAGTAATCATGCGCATTTGGCGCAAAATCTAACGACTAGTTCAAGTAATCAAAGCAATAGTTTAAGCGCTAACAGCTTAACTAAAACGCGTGACTTAAGCGGCAGTGGCGGCATATCATCGACCACCACTTCATCGCTTATTGGCAGTGCCGCAAATGCCAGTCATTTTAGTCAGGATTTACACAACACCAATAGTAATTTATCCAGCGGCGTTTACGGACCACACAATGCACTTGGTGGCGGCATGGATATAACATCCTCATCTGGCAACAACAGCACAACGGGCGCTACAAATCTGACAACGAGCAAAAGTAGTTCGGGTAGTGGTAGCAGCAGTACAGTAGCTAAAAAGCGCAAAACCGAATCAAAGTCATCAATATCGTCAATCGATGATAATAGGTAAGCGCCATTAGGCTATAACATAGCTTCTATTTTACTAACTTACATAAATGATCTCTATTTTAGTTCATTTCGCGATATTATTAAGGATGTTAGCGTTACATTGACCGATTTTGAAAAGGAAATTGAAAAAAGTTCTAAGCGGGTAAGTGCAGCTTCTTTTTTTCCTCATATATACAAGTTAATTAAGTATCGACAAAAATACCTTAAGTGAAATCTTTCAAAACCTATAAAAAATATTTATATATTTTATAACAGAACACTAAATTATATAAGTTAAATATGCGAAACCATTTAGTCATCGTTCCATTTTAGCAAATATTTTGTGGGTATTTTCAAGGTGCCCACAGAATAATTTAATTTCAATCATAAATTATTGTTCAAATTACTTCATAAAGAATTTATGATTTGTTTTCGTACATTATATTCACATTAAAAATAATTGCCAATAATGTGATTAACTGAGAGAATATTTTTAAAATGAATGAGTAATCAACATGCAGAAACATGATTTATGCTCAGAAAAAGTGCCGTTAAATGTTTGAGTGAAAGCTTTCAAGGCACTTTGCAAAGTTGCATTTTTGAGTGAAGGAACTTAGAAAAAAAATCTTATAGTTTGTAAGAATGAAAAAAGACGATGGCACAAAACAATGCCATCTCTTTTCGGTGTTCTCGCTATTGAGTTTGCTCAGCGTGCTTTGAACATGCGTACTTGTCGCAATCTACGGGATATCATATTTTTTTTATAAAATTAATGCAACGGCCAGCGTTCAAAGAGAGTGAAAATTATGATGAAAGTGCAATACAGTGCGGTTGAAAATAAATTCTAATTATAAAAACATAAAAATGCAATAACAAAAATAAGAATTTTCAATAAATGAAAAACAAAAAATGAACGCAGGTGTTTCAAATGAGCGTGTAATTTTTTTGGATCTGTATGAGGGTCTATCATGTCTGTGATCAGTCGGTTTTTGATTAATGAGACATGACAGGTCACATACATTTTAAAGAAACTATAAATCTGCAAAAGTTACCCAATCTTATTAAATCTTTTTGAATTCTACTGAGTGTGTGGGCCCCAAAAAAATATGTTTGGTTTTATCTGTTGACAAAAAAAGCGACAATCGAAATTTGTCAAGTCATTTTTGTAATAATTAAACAAAGACATATTTAAATTATATTGTTTGTTGTCAAAATATATTCGTGCTGTTCTGGAATGTTTTTCATCTTCAGTATTAATTTTATTTTTCGTTTTCGTAAACAGAGTGTATAAAATATATAAAAATCTACTATTAGAATATAGTCATCCCTATCTAGTCTAATGAGTCTTTCGTTTGAAGAAAATCTTTGATTTGCTTGTGTGCCGTGTGCAGCAGGCAAAGCTCGAGCGTTCGATCGACCTCTTCAAGAGCGGTTGAACAGTTGCTACGAATCAGTCGAAAATCGTTGTTAATCGAAGAAAAGTAACTTAGCGAATTATTACGAACGAATTAAGTAAGCAAAAAATCTGCAAACCAAAAAAAAAAAATTATATTTCTGCAAATGTGCTTTGCTTTTATGCAAACTTAAAAAAAACCAAAAAATAAATAAGAAAAACTATAAAGTAAATTATTGTTAATAAAAGATTATACCAAGAAAACATTCATTCATAAATAAGAAGGGAAAAAAACATATGTGTGTGCTCAATACAAGCGAAATTTGTGCGAATTTTGAATATAAACATTTTTAAAATTTTGTGAAAATTAAAAAAAAAAGAAAAAATTTGCAATAATTTGTATTTTTTGTTTATATTAATTTTAACAAACAAGTGGAAAGTGAAATTTTCTTTGATTATAAATTCAAGCGAAAAGGAATTTCGCTGACGCCACTAAACTATTTTCGAACTTTTATTTTTCGAGCAACAATTACAACAACAAAGCCCACCAAAAAAAAAAAAACAACAACAACAAGAAACATAAATATTCCAAAGTATTTCTTAGTTTCAGTATTTTTTTAAAGCTTTTACAGCTGTGCATATCGTTCAACATTTCTCTACAATAGACTTTGCGCATCTAAATTGTTGTTGAAACGGTGAAAATTTGTTTTTCACACATTTTCCCACATATAAAATGTTAAATGTGTGTATTTTTTCGTTGAAAAACAAATATATTTTTTTGTGGTAATATTTCCATCCCACTCTTAGCGTGGCGGCGCATCGTATCACAGATAAAGTTCTTACGACGTCGACGACAACGACAACGTTGCTGTTGTTGCTATTGCCGTTGCCGTTGACGTCGTCGTGTGCCGTGTGCACTCCCAGTTATATAGAGATCAGTTTGCTTTGAGCATCTTTCCAGTTCAGTTCGGGCTTTAGTTGTTGTCTGTCGTGATACACACACACACACAAACACACACCATTTCATATTTAGCTATAACATATAACAACTGTTAGGATACGTTCATATTTCGGGTTCGTATTAAGCATATAGCATAGTTTTGTTTTCAATTTCTCAACAACTACATATAGATCAGCTATAGACCGATACGATCCGGTTATAATATTACAGTGAGTCAGTTTTTTTTTTTTTTCTTTTTCATTATGATTCAGAATACTTTTGAGTCAGTTGAGTTGCTGCGTGTATATTTTCATACACCTGAGTTATTTTTATTTATTTTTCTATACCTCTAAGAAATATACAAACGCGAAAATATTTTATCTTGTTGTTTGTTCATTGCAAGTTTTTCTTGTTTTTCATTTGTGGTTTTCATTATTTTTTTTCCACCGTTTTCTTTTATTTTTCGCTAATATGTATATTTGTTCATACATGTTTGCGAACTGACTAGATTTGCTTTCCTGAAAAGTTGATTTATGTGTCGTCTGTCGTCTATCATTCAACATATATGTATGTATAAAGATTTGAGTATTGAGTCGACAACGATATAATTTTGTTGAGTAACTTGTTGTTGTGGACATGATGGTGAAGATGATGATGATTTTTATGTGTTTTTTTTTTATACATACATGTATATATAAATATATACGATTTTGGTTGATATTTTTATTCCTGCGTAAAAAGAGAACTCAACTGAAATAAAACGACAGAGAAAGAGAGAGCGTGCACAAAATTTCTTAAAATAAAATTTGACACAGTTTACGAAGTTGGAGTAATATTTGAAACTGTTAGAATGCATACAAAAATGCAAAACCGGAAAGAAACTATAGACATTTTTAATATAGATCATTTTTACAGCAAACCGCAAGTGGTTTGTCTTGTAATTTTTTTGCAAAATCCGCTTTGGAAATTGTATACATTTAAGGATCAAGCCAAAAACCGGTTTTGGCTAAATTTTCCGTTTTGAGCTTTATTAGCCGTGAGATATTAAACGCTGGGGAAAAATATTGAATTTCATGGAAAAAATGCTTGCAATAATTGACTGCATATTTGAAATTTAGATATTAAATGAATTTAGAGTGAAAATAAAAATACACCAAGGCAAATCAGAAGCAAATTATTAAAGATTCAAATAACGATAATTTCTATAGATCCATATATAATTACCATTAGTAATGGTAGACATTTGGTAACAGTTTAAAATCGCTGACTCACTGTATAAACAAACTGATCTTTGTTATTGTGGCTAAAAACAATGCTTTGCTGCCTGCTTGCTTGCTTGTCCTCCTTTTGTCTTGTTGAAATCTTGTACCAAGTGCCATGTTTTGTTTGTCCAATTTACAGATAATTTATAGAATATATATATAAAAATAGAATAAACAAAATGCCTTTCCAACCGATTGAGGCCCCGAAATGTCCGAGTTGCGGAAAAAGCGTTTATGCCGCCGAAGAGCGTTTGGCTGGCGGCTATGTCTACCACAAGAACTGCTTCAAGTGTGGCATGTGCAACAAAATGTTGGATTCAACAAATAGCGCAGAACACGAAAAGGAATTGTACTGCAAGACCTGCCATGGACGTAAATACGGACCCAAGGGTTACGGTTTCGGCACCGGCGCTGGCACACTTTCAATGGATAACGGTTCGCAATTCTTGCGCGGCAATGAGTCCGATGTACGCAACGGTGCACGCCTAGAACCCCGCGCCATTGCCAAGGCACCGGAAGGTGAAGGCTGCCCACGTTGTGGCGGCTATGTGTACGCTGCTGAGCAGCAATTGGCGCGTGGACGCGCCTGGCACAAAGAGTGCTTCAAGTGTGGCAATTGCACGAAGAGTTTGGATTCCATTCTATGCTGTGAGGGACCCGATAAGAACATTTACTGCAAGGGTTGCTACGCCAAGAAATTCGGACCGAAAGGTTATGGTTATGGTCAGGGCGGCGGTGCATTGCAATCGGATTGCTATGCTCATGATGATGGTGCACCGCAATTCCGTGCGGCCATCGATGTCGACAAGATTCAGGCACGCCCCGGTGAGGGTTGTCCACGTTGTGGCGGTGTTGTCTTCGCAGCCGAACAGAAGTTATCAAAGGGTCGTGAATGGCACAAGAAATGTTTCAAGTGCAAGGATTGTAACAAGACTTTGGATTCGATCATCGCCTGTGACGGTCCCGATAAGGATGTCTACTGTAAGACTTGCTATGGCAAAAAATGGGGTCCACATGGCTATGGCTTCGCTTGCGGTTCTGGTTTCCTACAAACTGATGGTCTGACCGAGGATCAAATCTCGTCGTCACGTCCATTCCAAAATCCGGATACGACATCGATTAAGGCACGTGAGGGTGAGGGTTGTCCACGTTGCGGTGGCGCTGTCTTCGCTGCCGAACAGCAGTTGTCAAAGGGTAAAGTATGGCACAAGAAATGCTACACCTGTGGCACCTGTAAACGTCCCCTGGATTCGATGTTGGCTTGTGACGGACCCGATGGTAATATTCATTGCCGTGCCTGCTATGGCAAGAACTTCGGACCCAAGGGCTTCGGCTATGGTCACTCACCCACTTTGGTATCGACAAATGGCGAATCGACAATTCAATATCCCGACGGTCGTCCCTTCAACGGTGCCAAGACATCAGGCGGTTGCCCACGTTGCGGTTTCGCAGTCTTCGCTGCCGAACAGATGATCAGCAAGACACGAATTTGGCACAAACGTTGCTTCTACTGCTCAGATTGCCGTAAATCACTCGATTCAACGAATCTAAATGATGGTCCCGATGGTGATATCTATTGCAAAGCTTGCTATGGTCGCAACTTTGGAACCAAGGGTGTTGGCTACGGTCTCGGCGCTGGTGCGTTGACAACGTTCTAAAGTAAAGCTTAGAAATCGTTCCGAATTTTCGTTATATTCTATTCTTTGCTATTTCCAACGATTAATATGACAACGAAATCAAAATCAAAACAAAAAATCAAAAATCAAAAAAAAAAAAAAACAACAATCTTTTGAAACTTCTTTTTTAGGTTATGTGTGTATAAGCTTATAATGATCATAATGAAAACATGTTTCAACATGAACGAAGAAAAAAGAGAAATTAACGAAAAAAAAAAAAACCAAAACCAAAAGATTTAAGTTAAAAAAGTGAAGTGTCAAGTGCAAAAAAATAATAAAAAGTTAAACGAACAATAATTATTTTATTGAACTGAACGCAGGATTTTCTATTCAGAAATCGCACAAAAACGAAGAAAATTTTATAGTTTCTAGTAGGCGTTTTAGGCGCGCTTAGCGTTGCCAGCTCGATCAGAAGTCTTAGATAAACTTTAAATAAAAAAAAAATTATAAGAAACAACTTTAAAATGTGTGTACACAATGCATGTTTTGTTGTTGTACAATTTAACATAATGTATAAAAATACAATACATACATATATGTTTTATGTCCGCCATATATTATATATTTGATTATTATTATGTATTATTTTTTCGCTAACACTTTGTTTTCTAAAAAAAAAAAAAATAAGAAAAAAAGGAAAGGAAAATTTTCTATAACGAATTAAAAGAACTACATGAAAATGAATAAAACCCCTATATATATAAATATATGTATGAAGATGATGTATGCTCCAATATATGTTTAAACAAATTTTTTATATAATTAGATAGAATTTACGTTTTCGCTATATACAAGATACAAAACCAAAAAAAAAAAAAAAAAAACACGATATTTTATGATGTACTTACGAAATAATAACATTTTAATTAAACTGAATGATTATAATAATAAAAACTACAACAACAAATCGGCATATATATCGAAAAACGTATATATGCCGAAGTGGGTTCCATGAAAAACAAAAACCAAATAAAATTGTATCTTTATTTTTTCTTTTTCATCTGCAATAATATCGTATGTGTAGAATAATTAGTTTTTACATACCTGTGCCTTGTGCACACTCATTGCGTTGTTGTTGTTATTGTGCTTGCATAGTTTTATTTATATTTATATATACGCCACTTAAAAGTATTAACGAAATAATTTCTCAACACTTGTGGGAAAAATGAGATACATTGGCAGGTACGATACGCACGCCTAGTACATTACGTAGCGACGTGACGTGGCGTAGCCTGGCGGTGGCAGTGTCGGCACACGTTGGCCGAGGCAGTTGGCGGAGGCAGACTGGCGGCATGTACAATGTTTAAATGTTCCATAACCGTATCGAAATGAAATTTTCTAAATATAAATATGATGCCCGCCTATACATGTATTTACATACATACATACATACATACTTAATATAAAGCACGAAAGCTATAGAATTGTATTGAAACTGTGCGGGGCCTTAGATACAAGCGCAAACTGACCGACCACCCGACCGGGATAGTGACAACGGGGGCTCCTAGAAAGTTCATGTATGTTTGTATGTATTTGTGTCGGAAAATATTTCGTATTTTTGCGGAGAAAGTAAAATTTCAAAATTTAAAAGAGATCGATCGTTTTGTTGTTGCAATAAAAATAAAGCTTTAAGATTTACTCAAAAATAATGAAAAAAGCTTTGAGTTTTTAAGGTGTGTTGTAGAGAAAAAAAATTCACTCAAATTGGTTGCATTTTCTGTACGAAAGAGTAGACTGATTGATCTTTTGGGCGAAATAGCGATAGAGAGTAATAAAAATGTGTGAGTGAGACAACGGATGGCAGAAGGAATGCTGCGAAAATAGCTGCATTTTAATTAAGGTATTTGTTAAAATGAAATATTTCGGAAATTTATTACAATTTCGGCATTAAAATAAATTCTAAAAATATTTAGACAAGATTGAGATTTTTTTTTTCACTGTAAAATGCTATTAATCTTAACACCATTTCGACGTATGTTTATGAGAAACTTGATATTAACATAGGCTGCATTGACATTTTAAAAGTGCATACTCTATAGGAGCGTGTCCTAAAGTGACTGGTGTATATTTTTTTACTACTTGATGAGGTTATCATTGGACTTGGCACGTGGTTGGATAGAATAAAAGGCGCTTATTATAGTATTTAAATATTAATACTCATGTTACATATGGTCACATGTTGCATACGGCAGTGTGGCCTTAATTAAACTAAACTGACTTATGTATATGATGTTTGGCCTTAAGTATAATGTTGTTCTTGTAATTGTTTGACTATAATTTTTATACAAAAGCTGTTTTTATACAACTTATTGCAACTATGAGTCAAATGATTATATTTTTTTCGCCAACGCCGTGACGTGTTTTAGAACACGGCAACTTCTGGCATTTCTCATCGTTTCTGTTAATCATCAAACAAGCGTTTTTGTTTAATTTTGAACTTTTTTTTTTTTTCATTTTATTATTATTATTTATTTTATTTTCTTTTTCTTTTTTGTTTTTGTTATTTTTGTATTTGTTATTGCAATGACGTTGACCACGAAAATGTTTCAATCTGATTTTTCTCGCGCCACAAACAATATTTCATCACTCAGTCGTGTATGTGTGCTATATGAATATAATATATTTTTTTTTTATTTTTTGCACAGGTGAATTATGCAAAATATTTCACTGAAAAATGAGCAAAATATTGAAAATTATATTTAGACCTTCGAGTCAGGCGCTAATTTTAGCAAATACAATTTTCAATATCTCAAAAAAAAAACTATTAAAATAGTGTTTTCAAGAATTTCTGTTTGTGTATGACACATCATTTTAAGAATACAAAATAATCATACAGACAAGCATGCAACCTCATCATCATCATGATCATGTTATTGCCATAAGCGAAACCACTCTTGTTCCCATTTGAAATGTTCGACATTTGATGGTGGTTGTTGCTGTTGGTTCGATATAGGAAAACGCTTTTGATGGATACATTATTTTTTGTTTAATTGCTATTTAGTTTGATTATAAATTTCGATGTTTCGGTTTTATTAGTACATGTGTTTTTTCTTTTGCTATGAACATGCGTAGGTGTTCATCATAATTTTCGTTAAGATTTGTGGCGTTATATTAAACAAGTAAAAATTGTATATGTACAAACATGAAAATTGGAATATATCAAAGATTGTTTTGTTTCTGAAAAGATTAACGAGTTATAAAAGAGTTTTATGGCTGTCTTGTTAAGCTTTTATATGTTAGAAATGAAGGTGAAATAGGTCATCTTTGTTGTTAAGTAATCGAAATTACATTAAAGATAAATATATTATTTTCTATGTATCTTTATATTTGTTATAAGCACACCTTTATTGTGATTTCATTATTGATTTTCCATTAGCACAAAGGCAATTATTTGCAGCAAATAACAAAAGTCATACATGTACTGATATGATAAGCGGCAATGTATGTAAAATGTCGCCGTCTTGCAACAGGCAGACACATATTGTATGCTTAAGTTGTGTTGGCAACTCTCATTGATATTGTAGTCTACAGCAATTTGCTGTAACGTTGAATGTTTGTCAAACGGTGGCGGCTACAAACAACAGCAACAATAACAAATGTCATTGTCCTTTTAATGTTTGACGTTGACAATGGTGCTCCGTGCGCCGTGACACGTCGCTTCGGCCGTCGCATGCCTTGCAAAACCATTAAGGGCAACAACAAGGGCAGCCAAAAACAACAACTGACGTTTACCTTTTGTTGTTGTATATTATTTACACATTCATGCTGAATTTGCAAAAATAGAAGCACAAAAATCGAATCAAAACCAAAGAAAACACAAAAACATTGTTGCATCACAGCGCACCAAAGTGCAAGCAACACTGAAGGGTGGCGACCAGGGTGACCAGACTAATGTATAGTTGCTGTTACCGGTGGTGTTGTGCATGCTGTTGACACACCCTGTGACAATTGTTGCGCTGCTGGTCTATTTTAGTTGAATCATTTCAATTGATATTTTTTTTTTCTTGATTTTTTTTTATTTTATTACACTCACTTTGGAAATGTTGTTGGCTGTCAAATGTGTGTCTGTGTTTGAACGTTTATGATTTATGAGCTATTATTGTCAAAATTCGTTACGAAGAATATTATTTGTTAATCATAATTATTTTTTTTATGACATTTAAAATTTTTTTTTATTACTTTTCAACACAAATTAGAAACACTTTTGCGTTGACCGAACATAAAAACCTTTGTTACTGTATTTGCAAGATATTTTTCACTTTAATTAATTTTGGTTTTCCTACCAAGACAAGACGTACGACGGCGACGGACACAACCTTTTTGTTTTCATGTCATATTTTGCCTTCTCACACCTTTAAGTAGCGTCAACCTTTTTGCTGTTGCTGTTGTCGTCGTCTTGTTCTACCGTTTTGTTGTTGGCCGCGTGTGTCTTTGCCAGACACGTGTCTTTGTTGCCTATTTTTGCATTTTATTGCCCTAAGTCAAGCGTACATTTTGTGCATAATTGAAAATCTTTGTTGGCTTTTGACCTGACGCCATGACTGTTGAATCTAGTCACACGTTCACATCGTCATCGTCGTTAGAGTCATCCCTAATACGATACTTTTCTTACTTTTGTGCATTTGTCCTTTTGCAAATATTTTGTTGTGGACATTTTGAATTTCTGTTTCATCTTTTTATTTATTTATTTTTTGATTTGGTTTTTGTTTGCAAAGTTTGTCGTTATGCATTTTGCATGTAACTGCTTTTAAAAGTGTTTATTTAGCATACTTCTGTTTGACAAACACAAACAAAAAGCATTGCACAACAACAAATATTAAACTTACTTTTGTTTATTTGGTCAGAAAGGATTATTAAAGCACTTGAACTTCTTCACACGGTTGGCTTTGCATAAGAAAATTGTTGCTGCTGCTGCTTCTTCTTCTTGTTAATTATATTTGCCGTTTTGATTACCTATATTTATGTCTCTGTCGCTTTGTCTGTCTGTGTGTCTGTGTGTGAGTTAATTGTTTATGCTTAATTATACGCGTTGCACTTGGCGACGCCATTCAATGCTCAAACGCTCTGTGCTCGAGACACAAACAGACGTCAACAACGTTGCCAACGCCCCCTCCTTCTCCTTCTCCTCCTTTATGCAACGCCGTTGCTATCGCCTGTCTGTTGCACGTAGCTCTAAAGTTACCTTCATCAAAATGCCGACAAGCAAAGAAGAATTGTATATTTTAATTGAATTTCTTTACTATAACAACGACGACGTGTCGCTTTGTGTCTTTATTCAATTTATTTGCACGTGTGCATGTGAGATTTTAAACATGAGTATAAGAAATAAAGCGCCCAACACCTTCCCCCATTCAACGTAAATGGTAAAAAAATACATAAAATGTTATTATTATTTTATTATGGAACTTGAGAATCTATGCTATATTTAAAATAGTTCAGTCGAAATTATCGTAAATCAGTAGTAAAGATTTTAATTTCTATAAATTCAAAAATAAATAAGTGCCAAATTTTTAAACTTTCATAAAATATTAGCAATTTTTTTGGCCTTTCTCATTGTTATTTATTTATTTATTATTATATGTTATTGTTGTTGTTATTATTTTTCCCTCTTTAACATTATTCAATGCTTCTGCATACAGAGAAACTGTTATTTTTTATTGGTAAAAGACTCACGTCGCTTTCATTATTCTACGCTCCCGCCCCTCAGCCGCCTTGTGCAAGCAACGGTAACAATCGCCGCCAATACAGCAGCGAAACAAACAACACAATCATTACATGAGAAGTTCGCTTCTTCTTCCGCCTTTTCTTTGGCCTTTCATAGCAATCTTGAAAAAGAACTGTGTTTGTTGTTGTTGTCGACAACTTCTTTGACTACCTGTGCGCGTCTCTTGTAAATGCCACTTAAATGTTTTTTTCGGCTATAAATTTTGCTACTAAAACAAGAATATTTCCCAAAAAAGAATTTAGAATTTATTTATTTGCATATAATTTTTTTCTTTCTTTTTTTTTTTGCTGAATTCTGCTATGGGTAATTGCAATGTCTGCTGCCTGCCTACCTCTCCGTCCGCCTTTCAACACATTCGTTCACCTTTGTGTGTAATAATATTTGCCTGTCAACTTTCATGTTCCTTTTCCTTGCCTGCCGTTGGTTGTAGTATGTATTACTCTTGTTGTTGTTGTTTCCGTACAATTCAATTATCTTAGATTTTCCTGTTTTGTCTACCATGCATATTCTTGCATAGACTCTCTGTATACACATTTCTTTATCTAAGTTTATGGCCAATAATCATAACCCGCCAGAGTAGCGCAGGAAGCGAGCCAAGGCACGCAGGAAGCTCAAGTCTACAAAATTTAACCATAAACGTTTGACAGCAACAGCAGTGACAGTGTGCTATATGTGTGTGTGTGTGTGTGTGTGTGTTGGGTGGTGGGGGTGATTTGTATGCTGGCTGCTGTGTAATCAAGCGTTCGTTCTACCAACCCGATACTTCACAACTTCTTCTTCTTCTTATTGCATAAACTGCACGAAGCGCACGTACTCTTTGCTGAGCACAATGCTCTCATATTTTGTACGTGTTTGACTATGAGAGAGCACGCACAGCTCTCTTTTGTTTGGCATTACGCTCGCATGCTCATTTCATGTTGTGGGAACAGTTTTGCAATCAACTGTGCATGAGTGTGTGTGTGTGTGGGAAGAGTTACATATCAATTTTGCAGCTGATCTTGTCGTGTATTGTCACCACACAGCAATTATACAATTTTTTTTATCATTAACCCATTTCAGTATTTAATCAAGTCTATAAAAAAAAAACCCGAAATTGAAACCAAACCACACATTTCCTGTGCTCGATTTAGTAACATAAATACTTATATGAAAAAATCAACAATAATCAAAATAACAACAATAAAAAAAAAAAAAAAACCAACAAACAAGTTCTTTCTTTATGGCTTTTTACACATACACACACGTATGCAAACGACGGACTCATGTGTTCCATTCTTTTATACAATTTTTTGTTGTTGTCTTTTTTAATAATAAGTGTCTTATTTGTTTTTTGTACGCTGCGTCACAAGTTTGTTGTCGTAGTTCTCTGTTTGCGTTTGTCTCTTTTCTACATACACACATACACACATGCATGCACAGATACTCATGTGTCCAGATCCCCAACAAAAGCAGCAGCGCGCTAACGACACTGTCAGAGGCCGCTGACTCCAACCAACAACAACATGCACACACACATACATACAAACAATACTAACGACAAACAGACAGACGGACAGTGGCAACGACAAAAACGTCTACGACTGTCTGTCAATGGCTTCCTGGTATTGTAGACTCGCTCTTGCTGCTGCTGCTGTTGTTGTTGGTGTAATCTACTGCTTTGATAATATTTGTTACACAATTTCAACACACACACGGGCTTGCATTTGGTGCGCATAAGTTGCGCTCCACAATTTCGCTCGCTCTCTCAGTTTCACTTTTATGCACTTTTCTGTAAATGTTTTTGTTTTTTTTTCTTTTTGTAGTTGGGAAAACTTTTTTGGTCTCCCCCCATGTAAGTTCTTCGGAAAGTTTTTATTTTGTTGGGTTTTTTTTTTTGTTAAAAGTTGTCGACTTTGTGTCATTATAGCTTAATTTATTATTAAAATCCATGAGTAGGCAATTCGCTACACATGAAAGCACACACACACGCACACTTACTTTTCTCCTGCTCTTTGTATAATAATTAATTCTTACATAATACATGCAACGTCATAAACTTTTGTATTCTTGATCGTGTTTTTTTTTTACCGGTTTCTGTTGGATATTTTACTTAGTCGATCTGTTCTTCTTCTTCTTCTTGTGTCTTACTGTGCTTTTCCACCCATTAACTGTGCGCTCGTCGCACTGTGGTTTGCTGATAAATCATTTTGCAGTGCATTCATTCAATGAAAATACATTTATTTACGTAATAAAAAAAATTAAAAGGAAATAAATAAATTTTAACTACCATTAAATTAGCAATAATTACTATTAATTGGCATTGAAGACTAAAAAATAATACAAGTTTTTTTAAGCTTTTCCTTTGCTAAACTTTTTGGTTTTCCATTTTTAACGAATTCATGCCACTGTATGGAATATACAGGGCATGCATGCTTTTCCCCACACTCGCTCAACATGCACACCACGAAAACATAATACACCACATTCGCGTCTCTTACACTTCGTCATTTTTATGCTCATCAATACACCTCCACCCAAAACTGTACGCGTGTGCTTTTATTTCTTTTTCTAGCTAGTGTGTGCATATGTATAGATGCGTGTGTGTGTGTGTATTTTGTTTATAAAACACCGTGTTCTTGCTTACGTGCATGGCCAACAGTACAACAATAACAACAACCACAAAAACAATGTCGACGTCAAAAAAAAAACAAAAAATATTACCCCAAAAGCAGCAAAAGAACCGAACCGAACGAACATAACCGGCCGACAATGTTGCGCTCTCATGCTGTGCTCACCACCACCGCACGTTCGTTCTCTCATCTCAACAACAGTGCCTACGTGATGCCAGCGCTTGTATATGTGTATGTGTGTGTGTGTTGTTAATTCGCTACCGCATACAAGTAAGCAAGCAAGCAGCATATTGCAGTGTGAGCAGTGCTGCTGCTGTTGCTGCTGCTGCTGAAGTACAAACGCGGAGCAGGCCATGTCGGGCCAGGCCAGGCCTTCTAAACAAATCGCATAGCCATGTTGAGTTTATTACAAAAACAAACTTCGTAGCGAGCGCACAATGCAGTTTAAACTTCTTTCGCTTTGTCGTTTATCGTCGTCGTCAGTTGCGTTGTCGTTGTCATCGTCGTCGTCGCGTTCATTGCCGTCATTGTTGTTGTCGTTGTTCTTCTTTTGTTAACGTTAACTTTACGTTTTTGAAGAGTGTATGTGCTTAAGAAAAACCGGCTAACTCTTTTTTTTCGTCTTTCATATTTTTACCACGTTCGTTGCGACTTTTGTTTTGTGTTGCCAGCGTTTTAATTTTATTTTTTTTTTTATGTTTTGTATTTAATAATGCTTGGCTACTTGGCCATTAAAGACTGATTTTTTGTGTGTAATTGAAACGAAAAGCAAAAAGAGTGGAAATAAGCTGCGCCTATTTATGTTGACACGACTGTGATTTGTGTATGTCGTGCTGATATTACAGTGTTGACGAAAATATGTGATAACCGTGTAAAATATTTGTAAAGCAGCGAGGAGAAGAAGAACACATGTGTTAATAACTATAAAAAGCAGAAAATAAATCAACAACAATAAAAAAAGTGTACAATAACAAATTTCAAAAGAAGGAAACAAAATATAATAAAGCGCAACAACAACAACGCTAACAATTGCAACAAAATAAAAAGCATACATTACGCATTGTACTCGCAACATTGATTTAATTGTGCGAGAGTAAAAATGATAAAGTGAAAGAGCGAGAGAGAGTGAGAGAACCGAACTGAACTAAAATCGCGTGTTATTCACCTCAGACAGCGCCGCGCACAGAACATTTCGATTTGTGGTCGGCACCGCACACCACACCTCACAGAGATTGGATTTTTTTTTCCTGCTTCTTCTTTCGCCTTTTCGTGTGGTGAGCTTTGAATTCAGTGCGTGTGTGTTTTTATTTGGTGGAAGAAGCATTTTGTGTGTGTAAGAAAAACATTTAAGAAAAATAAAATAAAAGCAAAGAAAAAAATAATATAAATAAAAAAAAAAAATATACAATACATATATAAAATGTGTGCGTGCGTGCCCAAAGGCAAGCGCGAAGCACCGAAAGGTGTGTTGAAGTGAAGTCAAAGCGCAGACAAATACGTCTAAAAGAAGCAATAGAAGACAAGAAGAAAAAAAAAACAGCACTAATTGTAGTGTAAAAGAAAGCAAGAAAGAGTGAAAAACAAGCAGAAAAAATAATAATAATAATTCTGTGAAGCACACAAAAGATAACAAACGAAATACTTTTAAAAAAAGCGCCAAAAAAAAGGTGGAAAAAACTCTTCAGCAGCTTTTTGAAGAAAAAAAAAAAAAAACAAAAAAAAATGATGATGATGGATACAATTGAAGCCACTGGTGTACAACCGATGGATGTGACACCAGCGGTCGCCACCACGGCTTGCAGTCGTCAAACTGTTGTTGATTTTACGGCCACCGTTGTGAACATGGCCAGCACAGCCGAAGGCGATGCACATCATCATCATCAACATATGGCGGAGCACATGTCGGCTGAATATGTTAGTAGCAAAGAACATCGCAAAAATAAGAAAAAGAAACGTGAAAAACGTGAAAAGGATAAAGAGCATAAACATCATAGACATCGTGATCGTGAGCATCGTGAACGTGATCGTGAACATCATCGTGAGCATCGTGAACGTGAACATCATCATCATCATAGATCACGTGAACGTGAACATCGTGAGCGAGATCATCATCATCATAGTCAACACTCGACATCGGCATCATCATCACCATCCTCGGCATCGACAACGCCATCGGCAACTATTGAATATATCGGTGGCTCTGCATCGGCCTCACCATCCTATACATGCACCACAACGGCAACGACGAGTATTATCGGTGGCGTTGGCATCGGTGGTGCTGGCGGTGGTGGTGGTGGTGGTGGCGCTGCCAGTGGCGGCACAGCTGGCGGTGTGGTGGCTGCCGCAGCAATGGCAACGGCAACTTCATATCCGCACAATTTAAAAATACGTTTCCTGCTTTCCGGGGTAATGCGTCAAATGTATTTTTTCAATTAACTAACTACATATAAGCATAATCAAAAACATTCTTTCTTTCATTTTGCCCCTCTTTCATTGCCCTTCTAAGCCCACACAGATGCATATGCTTTGCTTTGCGCCAATTAATGACTGCAGCCTCTGACGATGCATTAAAGCATCTATCTGTATGCTGTCATGACACAAAACTATTTTTACCTTTTGAGAAATAAATTTTCTTTTGCTTACAACAAACATTCATCTCTCTATCGAATATTCCCGCGCAAAATCTTACGTTACTGAAAGCAATATTATTCAGTCAGCTTCCATTACCGAAAATACGCTTATAAGGGTTGACACTGATTCGATTTTTGCTACGGCAGACTTTATCCAACTTGTGTTTAATCGTTTGCAGCTGCATTTAAAATTGTTATTGCTGTTGTTGTTGTACGTTTTGTTTTTGCTTTTTTTCATTTGTGTGTGTGTTGATTTTTTTTTTTTTCTTCCACAAGTCGTTGACATTTTACTTTTGTTGTTGAGTTTAGTTGCATGTTGTTGTTTGCCTTTACCTCAGCCCACCGCCGCCCCTTTTTTTCTGTGCGCTTTGTTGGAAGTTTCCAGTTTTTGTTTAAGTTTATTTTTGTCGCCTGACAAAGTTTCGTGCAACATGAGTTTATTTGACTAACTTATTTATTAAAATAATGAGAGTTTAATTTTATAATCTAAAAATTATCAACAAAAAAAGTCATAAAAATGTCTTTAAAATTTGCACGAGATAAGACATTTGTCTGTCTGTCAAAGTTTCTTTTGTATTAGGTCTATAAATTTTTAATTAAATTAAAAACTCAGCTGTCTGCACTTGACATTATTAGCAACAAATATAATCAATTCTGCGGTTCGACACGGATGTCATTCCATAGATTGTTGGAGACCTTAGATCAATGAGCATAGAGTAGAAAACAGACTCTTTAATGGACTGACTCAATTTTGTGCAATTTTTGCTTGAAAATTCAGGAGAACAATAAACAGAATCCAAAGAGGAATCCGATTAAAATTATCCATCTCACTTTCATCAATAATTAAATCAAAACAGAGCAACAACCAAAGAGAAATATTGAAAACTACAACAAGTTCGGCTGTAAAAGTCGTTAGCGACCAATTACAACAAAAATAATTAAAGTCTCCCTCGAGAATTTTCTAATCTATGTGTCTATTGGTCATTATGTAAGTTGGGCCATTGGTTTGATCAAGAAGAAATTGCAGCCTTGCCAATGGAACTTCAATTGGTATTAATATATATGTTAGGGCGTTAATTTTATTCAATCCTTCTCATCAAGAGATTGAGTCATCCCAGACAGGTGCGCTTATAGATCGAACACAACGAACGAATGAGCAACAAGACCAACATAGAACATTGCCACCTGTTTCTATAATTATCTTGCCTCTTTTTCACTGCAACAAAATGCAACATTTTTATAAAGGATACGTGCGTCTTAAATGAATCCCTGATCCTTTTGTTCTTTAAACTACATACTGCATACATTAATTATAAATAATTGAATGCTTTTAACACACAATAATGTTTTAAGTAGAGCCCGCATATTTGACTTGTCTGACAGACAGACTGAATATGATCCCCAAAGACAGAACAAGACAATTTAAATCTTCCTGCTTTCTTACATACATGATGCATGCCTACGTAAGGATAAATAAGCCACCTGCTTTGCAGGCTGACAATCGATCGAACCTTGTAAGCGCACACAAAGCATTTCAACTTCTCTGCTTAGTTACGTGTATAATTCTCTATAATGTTGAACCATCAGTTAAAAAGATCTTGTAAAATACATTAAAGAAACAAAGAGAAGGGGAAGAAAAAAAACCAGAGCAACGCAAGACAATAAGGACATATGGAAGGCTGCAAGGACTCACTTGTAGGACAGCTGTGCCTGTGTTTTTTTTCCACTATTTTTTTTTGCTTTTTTCGTTTTCTTGCCATCTCTTTTGCTCCCTCGTTGCGTCTCAGCTGTAACTGGAATGTTCTTGCGATCATTCATTTATTTTTTTTTCTTATTCTTTTCTTTATCCTGGCACATTGTTGGTTGTCCTGGTTGTGTGTGTGTGTGTGTTTTCAGCTCTAGGCGGCACTTGGTTCATTCACTTGAGGTTCGCACATTTGCGCCTAGTTTGTGTTCAATATAAACGACAGCTGCAGCATGTGTTGTTGTTGCATGCTTCTTTTTGCCACGTACTTTATTTCCTTCTTATCCTCTGTGTATCCTTAACTACTACTTTACAATGCTACCGCTGCTGTTGACGATGATCGGCTACAGCAGCTGTACGATTTGCTGAAGTTTCAAATGTATCTTGTACAACAGAAGTTTTACTCTAATTGATTTCTTTTGTTTAACTTCTTAAAGTTTGCAAAATAAAGTTGTACATTCTCGTTTTGAGGGTTAATCAAGGGCTAAGTTTTATTGCTATTACTTAGTAAGCAAACTTTTTTTTTAGTTTAATTTCTTTTGGAAATCTGATATTCAATTTTTGTGTTGAGTTGTCTGCTTTTGTTTTTTTGTTCCTCCTTTTGTGTTCTTGTATTTCATGCACAACCCTTTTGTATCGCCAATTCAGCTGTCCTTGTTTTGGCAAAAAAAAAAATTATAAACAAGCAAAAAAAATCGCCCCTTTTATAGTTTTTATAGTCCAACACAACGTTGACGATTTTTATTGAATTTAAATAAAATAATGAAAAAATAAAATATTTATGTGATGTCAGGACATGGCACACAAATGTTGTCTGTCTGTCAGTCACTAAAAAAAAAACACCAACAAAACCAACATAGTAAGGATTATAAAAAAGGGGTTGTCGTTTTTGTTCTTGTTCTTGTTGTTGTTGTTTGTTCCGGTGCATACGCTAGCAACAGGATACGACAATAATCATAGAACGCTCTCACTCACTCTCTCTCTTTCTCGCTCTTCTTTTTGCCAAATTATGCTGTATTGTTTGAACTGCCGCTCCTTCTCTCTCCTCCTTTCTCTCTCTCTGTTACATTTTTTGTCTGATTGCGTATGTTCTTTTTTGTTGTTATTGTATATTATTAGCGTTACTTGCTTGCAAAACATCTGTACACAATTGGTTATAGATACATTATGGCTGCTTTAGAACATATCCTGTCGATTAAGTCGTTCTTCACTTGAAATTACATATATATTTTGTTGTCAACGTTATTGTTGTTGTTGTTGCTGTCATAAACATGGCCAAGTTGTCAAGGTTTTCGTTTCCTTGAGTTATTATTGAAGTTCTTAGAATTGTCGTGACGAAAGACACAAATCTAATCATGCATGAAGGTGTTTGTGTCTTTCTCATTTTTATGCCATGTAATTTGACACTTTGAGGGTTCAACTTGTTGTTGTTTTGGGTGTGCACATTTTCTCATGATAAGATCATTTAAGACAGAAAGATCTGACCTTGCTGATATTGAAATAACAGTTGTTAGTACAAGAAAAAGGGTTGCCAAAGTACTAAAATATTAAAATAGAAATTTCCAACCCTTTTTAGACAAAACTACAGCCAAATTATACGCCTGGCAGTCGATTAAAAATGCAAAATATTATACGTAATAATTACACAGACCAATCGACCACCACATGTGCTCGCAATTATCTGACAAAATGTTTTCCAACATATTCGCACAGGAGGCGTAATGCAATTGCATGTATGTAAGTATGTGTGTATGTATGCATTTGATGTCGATGATTGACACCCTGTTGGTTTCGAACACAAAATTACACAGTGTACACAAACAAACAACAATAATGCTTGCAGTAATATGTACCCATGGTTTGCATATAAACTGTTTTGTTGGCTACGTGCAAAACCACAAGGAAAATAAAAAGCACAAACAACAACACACAAACAAATAAACAAGACAAGACAAAATGTAGCAACAAAAATTCTAAAGACAACAAAAACCAACAAAAAAAAAAAAGCTACAACACATTTGTTGCGAATGAACTCTGGCTCTGGCAAGTGCTGTCACATTCGTGCACGTTCGTTCGGTGGCTCTCGCTCTCGCACTTTTTCTCTGCCTCTCAGTCGACAACTGCCGTTTGTTTGCTAGCAACTAATGTTGCTACACATTGCGTAGCAGCACAGCGGGTGTCTTTTTGTTGTTGATATTAAATGTTGTTGCATTTTAAATTTGCTGTTTCATATAATTGTTTTTGTAGCTTTCCGTTGGTGCGTGCAATTTGCTTCTTTTTTTTTTTCTTTTAGGCAGGATTTTTTTCGTTTGGATACATGCACAGATACAGTTAAATGCAATGCAGCACGCAAACGCATTTGTTGCTTGCATGCATTCTATGTGTATGAGTGTGTGAGAGAATATGTTGCAACATTTGGTGGCCACATTCTTTTGACTTGACTCACGAGACAATTATTATTGACAGCCGTCGCTGGAGGATTGACGTAGTATATTTATATGTGCCTGTGCCTGTGTGTGTGTGTGTGTGTGTGTGTGTGTTTGAGGCAGTGTGAGAGCAGACAAGTGGGACCATTTTGATGCAACATAATTAACTCATGCTGTGTAGCAACAAACCGCTTTCCAATGATTCTCTACCACCTTTATAAGCCTTATTGTTGTCTTATTGTTGTTGTTGTTGCTGTTGCTGCTGTGCTTGATTTGACTGACAGTTGTTTTTACATATTGACAGCTAATCTTGCACTCCACCTTGTCTGTATGTATGTCTCTCTATTGCCTTTACTCTTTTTCATTATAAAACACGCACGTACACACACACACATACATACAATACTCTCTACACATTATTTGTGTCTTCTTCTTGCCACTTGCACTGATTTCTGTTGTTGTTGTTATGGTGCTCACTGCACTTCCTCAACGCGCGCTGCACTTGTTTCAGCTATCGTGGTGAATTCATGTTATGTTGAATTCATTATTCTACGCTCTCATATGCGCGCTCATATGTTGAGTTTTTGTTGTTATTTTTTTATAATGTGTGTGTATATACAAGTAATTTTTTTTTTTTTTGCTCATTTAACTTAATTCATTGTAATTCTTAAGATATTTTTTTTTTGTTTTTTTATTTTTCTACACTATGCTGTAACAACATACACATGTTGTTGTGCGAGCGGAAATGAATACATAATTTTTAATGGCACAATAACAGTGAAAAAAGAAGTAGAAGAAGAAGAGGAAAAAAAAGCCACAAATGTTTAGCAACAATGTTGAGACACCGGAAATTGTATATGTAGTTTTATTGTAATTGATCTTATCTTATAACTTAAACTAAATGACTTAAAAATGTTAATATATTCTTTTTTTTTCCTTTTACAGCAACGCACTGAGCTCAGTCCGCCCACGCATCAAAGCTCTGCCACCGCTGAGGTGAATAATTCACACAATTTAAGTAACAACAACAACAACAACAGTAGCAGCGGCGGCGGCGGCGGCGTTCTTAATACAAGTATAGCATCAGCAACAACAACTACCTCATCCTCAACCAGTGCCACATCATCATCCTCATCATCATCATCGTCAGGCTACAGTAGTAGCGCCAAATCGCACAAAGATACATCGTCATCAACAGCAGCAGCAGCATCATTGTCATTGTCAGCAACAAGTAATTCTAGTAAAACAACAACGACATTAACATTAAGTGGCAGCAGTAGTAACAACAACAATAACAACAACACAAAGGATGTACAAAACACGAGCAGCAGCAGCAATACAAGCGGCACAACAGCGCCAAGTCTTTATGTATCTGTGCCGCTTTCAACGGCTAATGTACCTGGCATTAATCTGCCAACCGCAAGTGGTAAGTTACATAATATTTAATATCAAATGCGGCAGCTTTACATATATTTTTGCCTTTATCCACATTAGAACATCATGCGCCGACAACGCAGACCACACGCGGCTCTGCTATGGCCACAAGTCAGCAACAACAACAGACAAATGTTATGCCCAACGCAGCCACAACAACAACAGCAACCGCTGCAACTACCTCCTCTGGCCTTGGTCTTGGCCTTGGCATCGGTGTCGGCGTTAATGTATCACAATCGAATGCCATCAATCACATTGAACGTCAATCACCGCGCATACAAGCTGCGGCCGCCGCTGCCTCCTCGTCCGGCATACACTTGACCGATGCTGGCTATGCGGCAATTACAGGGCTATCGAATAATACCAATGCTGCTGGTGTACCCTCATCGTCGTCGTCGTCATCGGTCATACATCAGAGTGGCAAATCATCGCCGGCTGTGGGACTTGTGAATGCCGGCGCGAATTTGATGGCAACGACAACGGAAAGCGGCAACCTGAAGATCAGCTATGAGAAGCAAACGACGCGTGTCTCACAGCTGCAAGAGCAAGAGTCAACAACAACACGACGTAGTCGGTAAGTCAGAACTTCTGCTTCCGATCAATAACTAATAAAAGACACACATTTATGTTGACCTAATCTAAACTAACAAATAAATCATAGTAACAACTTTTAGTTTATTCAATTATTGTATTATAATTTCACTTTATGTTGTTGTTGTTATTGTTATCGTTGTTGTTGTGCAGCTAAACACAATTTTTTAGGTTTAATTATTTAATTCTGTTTAAATTTAAGTTGTTGCTCTTGCTGTTGTATAAAGTTATTAATTTTCTTTTTCTATCAGTTGAAAAAACAAAAAAAAAATATTGTATAATAAATTTAATATTTTATTTATGTTCTTAAAAAAATTATAATTGCTTATAAAATACACAGACACACACACACACAACACATCATTAAAAATGTTGGTGTACCTAACCTCACATTATGCTTAAAGCAATACTTAAAGGCACAGAAAAATATTATATTATCAAACCAATATTCTTCTTCTTCTCTTGCTTCAATCTCGAATGAATAATAAAATTTAAAAATCAAAACAAAATTTACAAAAAAAAAAAAAATTCAACACAAACAAATTCACCACGATTTGTAGTTCACGCTCTGGTGAAAGTAGCAATGCAGCACAAGCTCACCACCATCATCATCAGCATAGTCACCACAGTAGCAGCGGCAGCAGCAACAGCAGCAGTAGTCATCATCATACATCAACGTCATCATCATCATCGTCAACGTCAACGTCTGCAACAATGGCAGTGCATCAGCAACAACCGCCGCAACATCATCATCAAACACTGCAACAACAACAACAACCATTGAGTAAAACAACATCACGTTCGGGCAAAAAACGAGGCGCAGCTCTGAGTAAAAATACTGAGATGACGACAGAGAAATTAAGCAAAAATGTTACAACAACACAACAACAACACCATCAACAGCAACATTATCGCAGCGAATTGTCATCGACACCAACACCGCCACCATCGGCAGCAGCAGCAACTGCAACAGCAACAACAACAAATGCACCGTCACCGCTTACATTGCCACCACCAACAGCAGCAGCAGCAACAACAACAACAACGAATACACAAACGCCGCCTACGCATCGTGCCACGCCCTCACCATTACCGGTTGTTATGTTACAATCATTGTCGTCTTCTTCTTCACTCTCATCATCGTCAATATCATCGATTGATTCACCACCGGCAACAACACGGCTTAAGAACAACAATAGCAACAACAATAGCAATGCAACAACAACAAACACAAATGATTTGATTAATACAACACCACCGACAACAACAAACGCCGCCACGTATGCACCAACAAATTTAGCTACCTCAACTATGCACTTTTCCAATAGCAATAGCAACAACAACAACAGCAACAGCAATAACACGACAAATAATAAGCAAAATAATAACAATATAACGCTAAGTAGCAACAACAGCAACAACAATAACAATAATAGCAACATTAGTATTAATAATAGTAGCACTAATATTAGTATCACTAATCATAGTAGCAATAGCAGCAGCAACATTGATGCGCCGCAAAACTTTAGCAACATGTTGCCAAGCGTTAGCAACAATGTTAGTAACAGCATCAGTGTTGTTAGTAGCAATAATAACAAACCATTGAATAAGAAAATGTTGCGTGCACAACAAACACTCTATCAGCAACAACAACAACAACAGCAGCAGCAGCAACAGCAGCTTAATGTTGCCAACATTAATAATAGTAATAATAGTAATAATGCTATAACAACTTCAACTAGCACAACAACAATAACTAACCCTTATTTAACGCATAATATTACTAATGCATTGCAACAACAACAACATAATGATTTGGAAATTTTGCAACAATTAACTAATATTGCAACAACAAATGCTTCTTCCATAAACAACAACAACATAACTTCTGCTGCTGCAACAACAACAACGTCATCATCTTCATCATTATTATCATCAACATCATCGCCAACGAAATCTAAACCGATCGCATCAACAACAACAACACAAATATCAACACCACCAACAACCAACAGGACACCAGATAATGGCAACATTTATGCTCCAACAAGTCTCTCGCTTGCCAACAACATGCTTGGCAACATACCAGCCAGTACAACAGTTAGCAGCAACATAAGCTCATCAAGCATCAGCGGCAGCGGCATTGGACTTAAATTCACCTATGAGGCACAAGCGGGTGCTGTGAGCCAACAACAGTCAACAGTGCCAACATCATCATCTCTGTTAACGAATGATGTAACCATGTTGCCGGTCACGGCCATAAAAGATTCACCGCCAAGTTCACCCGGCTCTGAGATGAGTGTCACAACGATTGCGGCGGCCAATGTAAGTGCTGCGGTCAATGCGGCAACAACAATTGTTGCGCAACCAACGACGCAAACAACAACAACTGCAGCAGCAGCCGCAACAACAACAGTAGCACGTAAACGTGGACGCAAAGCGAAGGATGCAACCGCAGCTGCTGCAGCAGCGGCAGCACTTGTTGCAGCGACCACCAATGTGCTGACAAATACAACAACAAATCAAAATGATCTCAAAGATGTACGCATCTTACAAAATGGTGGCAGTCTAAGCAGTACGCCAACGCCGCCCGCAACGATACCAACAACAACAACAATTGGTGGTGCGGCGGCATTAATACCAACAACAGCAACAACGACGACAACAGCAGCAGGCGTCGGCAACGCTGTTATTGGGCATACCGCAGCGCATATGTTAGGCAATCAATTGAATCCAAGCAGCAGCGCAGCACAAAAATTATCCGAACATTTGCATATGGAAGTGCAGGATCATTCGATATTTACGCCGGAATCGTTGTCATCACAGTACACGGGCGTGCCATTCCCCGGAAAATTGGTAAGTTCGCCAAATACTTTAACAGGGTTGACAAAATTAAACGAAAAGATCTGTTATCTGTCTCTGTTATGTTAAGTAACATTTTTCGTCTTTTTCTGTTCTGTTCCGCACATTCTGGAAGCGCTTAACAGAGTGCTGCCACATCCTTTCGTTGAATTTGGCCAACCCTGTATATTTCAAAACAATTGCAAATATGCAAACTAAAAATAACTGGATGATTATGAGCGCATTATCAGCACACTGTGCAGTGCTGCTAAGCTTTTTTTATTATTATAAAGCTTTGCCTGCCTGACACATGTTGCGCGATAGCCGCAGGAACAAACATACATACATACACATGTGTGTGCGCTTAGTTCTGTGCTTTGTGCTTAAAAATCATTTGTAAGAAATTCAAATGTGTTAAATATTATTTTTTTAATACTAAACTTCTCTCTTACCATGCAGCGCAACAGCACAAACGCGAACAACAACAACAATAATAATAACACGAACAGCGGCACAACAACAACGCCGGCGATAACCAGCGGCGCTAATACGCTTACATCGATGTTTTCCGGCGGCATTAATGGCAATATGCCTGTACTACAAAGTCTTGAGCAATTGCTTGAGCGTCAGTGGGAACAAGGCTCACAATTCTTAATGGAACAAGCACAACATTTTGACAGTGAGTCTTTGAATGAAGCACTTAAACAAAACAGCAATAAATTAATATATATATTTTTTTCTTCAATTTGAACAGTTGCCGCATTACTTTCCTGCCTGCATCAATTGCAATCGGAGAATTTACGCTTGGAGGAACATTTAAAGTCATTGATAGCGCGACGTGATCATTTGCTGGCGGTGAATGCACGTCTACAGATACCGCTCAATACGCCGACAACAAAAACCGAGCCGCACGGTAAGTAGCAGTGAAGTTGTAGTTGGCGACGAAATGCAGTGAAGAAGACAAAAACAAAAAACCAAATCAAATACAAAAAAAAATATATATATATACATATATTTTTTATGCATGTAAAAAAAACAACGGTAGCTTTGTGTTGTTGTTTAGCCGGATCACGATAAACACAAGCAAAGCAAAAAAAAAAACAAAACCACTGTTTTCGTCAAATCTGCGCTGCTCTGCTCTGCCTTCATCTGAGTCAGTCAAACAGTCAGTCAGTCAATCAGTCAGTCATACGTACAGTTCGACTTTAAAGTTTAAACACACTTACTTAAACCGTTATGTGCTTTTGTCGTCTCACAAGCGTGCGCTCACTCTCTTCTCTCTCTTGCGTGTGCGTTGCTCTCTATTTTATGTCTCACTCTAACTAATTACATACAACAACATCAATCAAAATGGCATTTCTTAACAAACTTTTTATTAATTAAAAAAAAATTAAAAATACAAAAAAAACAGAAATTTAATAAATAATTTAAGTTAATTTTTGTTAGCACTAATATATTTAAGTTCTCTTTGGACATGTACATACACAAAAAATACACAGAGAAAAAAAAATTTTCCAAATTAAGAATTAATTTCAACAAAATTATAAACTTTATTTTTGGCAATCTTTTTATGTAAAATTTTCACACCTATTTTATGCTTAAACCAATTTGGTATGCATGCTCATTGGCATACACACCCACACACACCATACACACCAACAACACACACTCAAACACGTACACACAAAGGCAATTGGTTAAGTTTCTTTAAATATATTAAATTATGTAATTATTAGCGTTGCATTTTTTACATTTAAAAATTTAATTTTAGTCTTAATATTTCTTTAATTTTATTTGTTTAAAAAATGAATAAAATAAAACACAAAAATTAAAAAAATAACAACAAATTCAAAATTATTTTTTTTTGTTTTTAGACATTTAACACATACACAAAAACACACACACACTTGGCAAATTTTTAATCGAAATTCAACACAATCTTTAATTGGTGATTTTCTTGTTCCTTTACACTCAACTACAAGACACTTGTATTTTTTCTACACAACTTTACAATAAACAAATCGTTCTCATTTGTATCTATCAAATTGGCATTGTGGCTTTTTATTTTAATATCTGTAAATACATAAATATATCTTTGTTGTTCAATATTTATATCCACATAAATCTGTGTGTGCATATTTTTCATTTATCAGTTTGGATATTGTTTATTTTTCTAAATCTTGATTCCGTCGAATAATGATTAAAATAAGAATTTATACAAATTTTTTTGATTGACGACGATCAGTCAAATGCAACTCTAATCAGGCACTGTTAACAGGATTTTAATGTTAATAAAAATAACATGTTAATTACATTTTAACAACTTGTCGCATTCTGAATAGCTGTTTTTCTCATTTAGGAAACAGTTTTTCAAAAGCTGCTTTTTATCGACTTTTATTATTAATAAAAATATTTTAGACAAAGAAGGTGTTAGCTGATTGCTGAGTTGCCGGAACAATTAATTTGCGATTTTTTGATCCCGGCAACAAAAAAAAAACAAACAAATGTAGAATTGGTTAGTTGATTATTCCTCCATACCTTTAAGTTTTTTTTTTGGCGGAAATTTGTAGGCAACCAAATTCCTGGGCCGCTATCTGAGTTGATTTTGAAGCCATACAAACATGCTCAAATCATGATCATCATCTTCAGCAGCATAATAGATAGATAGAAGAAGAAGAAATTTAACATTTAGACTTCCCAAAACTAATGCTTACAGCCGCGGGTGTCACCACGGCTTCCGCATCTTCTGTCCTTTATACAACAACAGCATCATCAGCAACGACAGTCGCAGCAGCGGTTTCATTGGCCAATGCCGCAACGACAGCCATGTCGGCCATCACGACAACAACAACAAATAACAACAATAGATTGTCCAACAGCAGCGGCGGCGGTGGCGGTGCCAGTAGCGGTGGCAATAGCTCTGCAAGCGACTACCGTGTCGGCACGCCCAATTCGCTGACGCCCGTTTCATTGAGTGGCGCGGCCGCAATCGTTGCAAGCGGCGGTCCAACCCCGTCGACAACAACAAGTGTTGTTACCACAAACAACACGTCGCTGGGCTTGAGGTAAGTTTTTGTTTTTAATCACAAGCACTTGTCTTGTCTTGTTTTTTAATTTTTTATTTATTGTTCTTTGATTGTTTTTTTTTTCCTAACCTTTCCCACACCAGGCACGTCTCATCCGCTCATGCGTACAACACCGTCTCCACTGGTGCCGGTGTCGGTGTCGGTGCCGGAACCGGCGCCAATGCTTCAATAACAACCACTGCTAATAGCAGCAGTTTGGCGTCCTCCACGGCAGGTGCAACTGGTGTTGCCACCGCAAATGCACTACAAACCATTAATATTAATAGTAATGTCAATCACAGCACTATGAATCCCACACAATTATCATCATCAGCAGGCGGCGGCAGCAGCGGCGGTGCCAGCATCGGTAACCGCTTAAATCAACAACAACAACAACAGCAACAACAATACATGCAACAAGTGCATATGCCACATGGGCATATTTCAGTGCCCGGCATGATGACACATCAGCAGCAACAGCAACAACAACATCAGCAGCAGCAGCAGCAACATGCTGTTTCCGCCGCTGCTGAATTGTTATCGGTTCGTCCGCTTGGTGGTACGTCAGCAACGTCGGCTTCGACATTGAGCGCTGGCATGGGACGTGTTGCAGCGAGTGGAGGAGGTGGGTCAGCAATAGCGGCAATTGCGGCAGCAACACTTTCAGCAACTGCAGCAGCCGCCGCAGCGGCAACAACAACAACATTTGGCGGCATTGGCATTGGTAGTAGTATTAGTGTTGGTGGTAGTGGTGGTGGTGGTGGTGGTTGTATCGGTAGCAGTATCAGTAGCAGTAGTAACAGCAACAGCAGCATTGTTGGTGTTGGTGAAGATGTTGTACTCGGTGGCGGCACTGGCATGTTGCATACGACGCCCGCTGTCGCGTATGCGCTTTACAACGCAGCCACGTCCCATCATCATCTTCATCATCAACAGCATCAGCCGCAGCAACAACAATCGCAGCAGCAGCCGCAGTCGCATCAACATCAGGCACCGCCGCAGCAGACGCATCAACATCAGCAGGTAGTTGTTGGTGTGTGATTGATGTGTGGCGTGTACCTTGTTACTTTCATGTCTAATTGTTTATTTTTTGTTTTTATTTGTTTGCACTTATACATTTTTATTGGCTGTGTTGTGTTTTATGTACATACATATGTAATCATGCTCGTTCATGTCCATCATCAACATCAGCTCGCTCAAATCATCACATACTCTCTCTATCTCTCTCTGTCTCTCTTACCACAGTTACACCTCATCATAATGCGCCAAATTGTTGTGTTGTTTTGTATAGCTTTATGGAAACTTTTATATCATTATCGAATTAAACTAATTTGAGAATTTTTCTCCATTTTTTTTTCGATTTCGTACAGTCTCAACTAAGACGCGACGATAACCTCGCCAAAACTAGCTGAAAGTCATATCGCCTGGAGTCGGCCATGCAACAGCAACAGAGAAAAGCGGTAACAACATCAACCGGCGGAGTGGCATCAGCAGCAACAACAGCAAAACGTACGCGAACCAGAAACAACAGCAATATGAGACAACAAATGCACCAACAACAACAACCACAAAATCCAATAGCAACATCAATAACAATTACACCAACAAAACAAAAAACCTTTACAACTTTTAAATTCAATAATTCAGTAATAGACGGCAGAGTAACAGAATCCACAACAGCAAATGTTAATTTTCAGCAAAGAAGCAGAAAACAGGAACAACAGGTGTTAGATCTTGTTGACAGCGACGATGTCAATTATGAAGACGATGTAAGCATACTTAGCATTATACATACACCAATACAACATTTAACAATATTTATTTTTCTAGTATACAAGTAGTTCATCAACTTTTTCATCGTCCTCACATCAGCATTCACTCGATTACGAGGCCGAAGATGAATATGAGGATAAAAAGAAAACCTACGAAAATAAAAGTTTGATACATGTGCAGAATTTCCTCAAATGTTTCGACGGCCCAATAAAAAAACCAGCAGCAACAAGAAATGTCACAGCGGTGACAACAACAACGTCATTACAAACAAGCAGTGCATTAACAACAGTGAGCTACATAAATAGCGCATTAACAGCAGCATCAGCGGCAGAAGCTGAACTTATAAATAGCCTGACAACATTTAAAAGCGGCCTAAACGCGTCTAATTACGTTAGCAGTGACGTAACGTCTAACAGTTGCATAAATACCGTGTTACCGTTTACAAGCTCTAATAGCAGTTTACCATCGTGTATAAGCTATGTAAGCAGCACCTCCGCATTGGATGATGTTAACAGCGTTACATCGCTTAATACCAATAGCAACATAACACCTGTTAACAGCATCAACGTAACGGATTTAACAGACAACCAAAATTCAATAGCAACAAAATTTAAATCCACCAACACTAGCTTGGAACTGCGTAATTTTCGTTCCAATTATAAAAATACACCCAGCACAACAACAATAACCGCAACATCAACCTCAACTACAAGCACTACGTCAAAATTACAAAAATTTCAAATATCTACCAAATTTCTACGTAAACCACGTACTAAATTGAAGATGCTGCCAACTGTCGGCCAGCGCCATGATGAATTACCAACATCTTTGCAGCTAGAACAAACAGAGCAAGAAAAGGAGGAACAACAAATGATGGCTGGTTTGGCGCCGCAGCTTTTTACTGATGATTCCAACGCCAAATTTAAAGACTTTTCAATAGATTCTTTACTAAATAAGTAGAGTTTTGTTTATTTTAGTTTAGCATCATTTATTTTATACGACTTTGTTTACATTATTTAATGTTCTCATGACAGTTTTACAAATTAGCAATGATTATTGCATAATGTAATGAAATGAAATTGAAATTTGGGATATCGAAAAATTAGTTATGAGAATGTTATAATGTTATTTATAAAAAGCAAACATTCGCTCCCCTTTGTTAATCTGATAACCAAACTTGTTCCTTATCATATTTGTGTACACCAATAGCCAATACGTATTTATTTTGTAGGTCCTTTAGTGCAGATCAATCGCCTTTTGTCGTCTATTCATAAACAACGTATTAAAATAATGATTAAGGAAAAAGTAATTAAGTTTAGTAAAGCGTATATTGAAATGTAATAGTTATAATTAATACAAGTTAATACATGTAAATATTATAACAGTAAAAAGAAATCACATACTGTATTTTTTTTCTTGGCTTAGGTCGGTTTGCTTACATTTTTAAGGCCGTGAACAGCTACTTTGCCAAAGCGATACCTGAGACTGTGCCCCAGACGAACAATTGTATTTTTCGAACGCTCATCAATGCCCGCAACCAAAAGCTGACCTTTGCCCTGCTCTTTGAGTGACAAAACTCGCCAATTGGCCACATTGAGCCCTTCATTTTGTGCATCGATCAATGTTAAAAGTTGTGTTTGATCACTGCCCAAACTTCGTGGCAAAAAAACATTTATCACATATGGTGGCGGTATATCGTCACCCCTACGAGTAGTTAATGACTTTTCTTGCCACTTCATCAGCTGCGGTACCGTCATCGACAGCCAATCAGCTGTGCTTTCATTTGCGCAGTCAATGACTATCATGCTTTCTTTAAAGTGAACAGCATCGAACATAATCTTGTGACTCCAACCCTTTGCTACCTCCATGAGAATGTCCTCTTGTAATTCTGTTAACTCATCATGTGATAGTACATCGTTTGGATGATTCGCTGGCAGAACTGCAACCCTTTTTGTTAGTTTACTATCTGAGTTGACTAAAAACGCTGTATTAAGTTCATCACGTAGAGAGGGTTCTTTTTCAACAACATCGATTGGATAAGAATTGGCTTCATTTCTGTCACTTTTCTCAGTACTTGTGTCAGGCCTCGGGAGCTTGCGTCTTTCTTCAACTTTTGCCCTCGCTTCGTCAGGGGTCAATCCCGATTTTAGATACCGCAAATACCATTTAACTCCGGCACCACTAAGCCCCACTCTGTTGGGATCATTAGGGCCGCCTGGTTTCTCATTCACTGGAATTGGCTTTGAATCTGAACAACGAGACTGCGATTTTTCTCTAGGAAGCGAAAAGTGTTCGGTTGCTGGCGAAAGACGACGCCTTTTTGAAGAGTGTCGATCTGCTTCTCGAGAGTTCCGACCTTTACTTATGCTGCTAGATGCAGCAATCCTTCGACGTTCATCAACTTTTGCCCTGGCAATGTCGGGATCTAAGCCTGATTGTAAGTAACGTAAATACCACTTGACACCAGCACCACTCAATCCTCGTCTGTTGAGATCATCCAAACCGCCAGGTTCTCCAAGACCAGGAAGCTTTACAAACTTCGAACGAGGTGTTAAACCATCTTTATTTTTGGAGGATCGGCCTGAATGAGCTGAATAACGCTGAACTTCTGGTGAACATCGCCTTGGTGACATTGAAACGCGACCACCATTTGGAGAATAGCGATGTGTATCTCGAGAATATCTTTCTGTAAATGGGGAATGACATCTTGCTCCTGGCGACTCATGTCCTACATCTGAAAACCGTCGTCTTTCTACTGAAGCGTAACGTTCAGTTGCAGGATAGTGACGTTGCGCCAGTGGAGAAAATCGATCAATACCTGCAAAAGACCTATCTACGTCCGGATAGTGGCGTTCTGCGCCTGGCGAGTTTCGATCCACATTTGATAAGTAGCGATCTTCGCTTGGAAAGCGACGATGATTGTCTGGTGAGTAACGATTTCTATCCGGAGAGCATCGACCTCCGTAGCGTTCTACGTCTTCAACTGGGGGTCCACGATTTTCACCAGTGAAGTAACGGTTTTCAATCGACCGATTTCGATTGTAGTCCATTGAAAACCGTTGTCCGTTGTCTGAAGGACCACAATTTTCACCAGCGAAGTAACGGTTTTCTATCGAACGATTTCGATTGTCGTCCATTGAAAACCGTTGTCCATTTTCTGGTGAGCCACGATTTTCACCAGCAAAGTAACGGTTATCTCTTGACCGATCGCGTCCGTCATCGAAGTCAAAACTTTGTCCCAGTGAAGGTAAAATATTCCCTTCAGAACGGTAGGAAGATGGCTCGTCAGGAAAATCCGAATTATGTTGCGTCGGATACTGAAACGATACCTGTTGCTGTAACTGATACTGAAATGGTACTTGCTGCTGTGACTGCTGCTGGTAAGGAATTTGTTGCTGTTGTTGTTGCTGTGGGGTGCTTGGCCAACCTTGATTGCGGTTGTAATCGGCTTGCTGATGATAATTTTGCTGTTGTCCTTGCCAACAATTCGAAAACTGAAATGAATGCGAAATCTGCATTAGAGGCATCGGTTCTTGTCGTTGTTGTGGCTCATTATTCATGAGATTGTGTTGCCTTTGCTGGGCTTGTAGCCATTGTTGCTGCAAATAACTGTCCAACTGCTGTGGCTGTTGCAGTGAATTTGAGTTATTGTTTCCAACACTATCGAAATGATTTTGTTCCTGAATAACACGTGAAGGGTTATTCCTTCTGGCTTGCATTTGAGAAACGCCAGGTCGAATATCATCCAAATGTCGTTCATCGTAATGACTAGCGACTTGTGTTGCGGTCACGTCCCGCTTGTTATTATTAAAAGATTGTTTTTGTTTTGTTTTGCTCATTTTGTTCCCACGAGTGGCGGAGAATTGAAGTCCATCTGCACAGAGATCCGCTGTATGCAGATAAGGCCACACTTACACCCCGAGGCGGCCTGGTATCGGGGAGGCACCGTTCAAATACAGCCTAGTTGGGATCACCCCCGGCTGCAAACTAGCCAATAAGCACGGTCCGCTTAACACCTTGGCTTAGGGGTAGAAGCAATGTCAATGCTTTGGTTTAGATCCGCAGTGTTTTGCATATTGAGCAGTGTCACCTCGAGCAGGATGTGGCTCTGCACCACGCACTGGCGGTCTTGATTTGGCAGAAGCTATTTGCACGCTCATGAATTGAAACAAGAGTCTGCAAGGAGTTGCGCTATACCAAACCCTGCACACAATGTGCTTGACACCTTGACGCTTTTCCTGAAGCGGCGCTGTTCATTAGAAAGAAGTTTGCAAGGTCTGTGCAACTTAACTAAATTTTAAAACTCTTAGAAAAATAAATTAGTTGTAAATTAAAATATAAATTCAAATTAATCTCTAATCTATTTCAGCTTCTATTTGCGATTGTAAATTTGTCGAAACAAAACTAATTTTAAAATTGCAAGTCTTTTAAATTTCGTGAACACATTGAAACGGTAGTTTTCTTGTTCCTTAGGATTATTAGGCTTGACGATTGCCAGCGAGTATTTCTCTTATTTTCAGCAACATCTCACGCTTTATATCATCTGGCACCATTGAGCGAGCCTATAAATTCAAATTAATTTGATGCAAACACTTATAAACTCATGCAAACTCCATTAAAATGTACCTGCGGTGTCACTTCGGCAATCAATTCCTCGACGTTTGTATTGGAAACGCCGCGCTCTTTCATCATTTGCCGACACATTAGGCGCACATCCTCACGCCAACCACACTCGGTGAGACGATTACAAAGCAAATCCTTCAATCTAACACGCAATTTACAGACGCCATTTTATTCAATTTATTTGCAATATCTTACTTGGCACGATCGCCGGTTAAAATTGTGTACTGGTCCACCGCCTGAGCATCAGTGCCCATGTCCTTGCTGTCAGCCATTTTTTATCTAATAATTGAGTAGACGAAACTGTAACCTACTAATTCTTTAACTATATGAATCCACAACTTTACTAAGCTGTCTTGAAAATTGTACTGGCTTTCCCAAAAGTTTTTTAAAAATGAATTTATTTGATTGCCAATTGACTGTGCTGCCACCTTTACGCTTTTCGAAACAGAACTGTCCTTTTTGAAAATATAAAACGCAAGTGACGGCACTGGCTGTGGAAAAAAAATGTTCCAGGGCTGGTTTATTGAAAAATATAAGTTTTCCCAATTCCTGGTCATTCCTTCGTGCAAACTAGCACGGCACACTGGGACGCAGAGCTGTTTTTCATTTCGAACGAAACACTGAATTGAGTTGAATTGAGCACAAAGAAAAAAAACAAATATTGATTTTTATTATGTTTATTTGCATTAAACAAATTAAATCTATGAATTAATATAGATTAAATAAATCTTGAACTATTTATATGTTATAACTATTTTATCTTTACATGCCAAATTGTGGGAAGAAACCACGAAAAAGTCTTAAATTCTACCAATCATCTTTTTCGTACATTGAAATTTGAAATTTTTTTAACTGTCTTCTGATTTTTCAAAACACCTTTCATACATTAATGCTATTTTAGTGCTTCAATGACCTAAAACAAGTGTGTTTACTAAAAAGAATGCACACAATTTGTCAGCCATTTTGTGCACAGTTTCACACTTCAGCGCACAACTGGCATTAACTATTTTGGTCATTATACCATAACGATCATTCATCGGCTCCGTTATTTGAATTTGTGCACATTGCTTAAGATGAATCTTTTAGTGAATCAGAGATTCGCCATTTCAATTGTCCGCCAAACACCGTACAAGCCCACACCGGCTTCACATCAAGCTGCCAAATAAAGCCACGATTTAGTGAGTGATGCTTTACACCCCGTCCTGCCCTAACCCAAAAGTCGTTGGTAAACAGGTTAACTTCGTACATTTTTGTAGCTTTGACTTTTACGGTCTGACGGCATCAATTCTGAGCTCGGTTCATACTGTAGGCGGTGCGATCGCATGTTGTCATTGCTTTATTTACTTCATTCAGTTTTTTCTCTATGTACGCTTTTATAGTAAATTTATTTAATCACAGCATTGTGTGAGCCCAATCAACATGATGGCAGATGTTTCTTTTCTTCACCGCTATCATAGTTTTCTTGAGCAGGTGGCTTTGATTGTTAAGCGGAAAGTTATCATAGCTGTGAAAATTGTTTCTTAGCTTTTAAGCCAGACGAAAATGTCCGGTTTTGTAGTATTTGAAGCAATTTTATATGCATAAGAAGAAATCTACTATTTTTGCTCAACAATCATGATGACGTCGACAAGATGACTGTGTGTGTGTTAGATTCAATGCACACACAGATTTACATACTTCAGATTTGCTTTCACAATGCTGGCATTGATTTTTAGCTAGTAAAACACCTGCAGGAGGTAAAAATATGAAAGAAACGGCATATTCTTACAATTTCCTACAAATTTGACTTAAAAATATAGCATTTTTCCAAGTATTTTCGCCCTTAATTATGGAAATAGAAAACATCTGCCAAAAAAGCAACAAAACTCGAATAAACTGCCTGCCAAGCAACAAAAACAACAAACTCCTACCCTTATAATCCGTCGCTATGTACTTCCGCAGAAAGGTTTCTAATTTAGGCCCATAAAACGACACTATTGTCATCTCTTTTCGTTCAAGGAGACGCAAAGGCAAACAGCAAACACGACCACACACATCATACTGCCGCCACAAGCAACTATGAAGTCATCAATGTGAAGCGGCGTTGGCCTTAACGACGCATTCAATTTTCAACATAACCAAAAAAAATAAATTATGACTCACAGTTTTTCTTTATGCGCATCAAATCAATAATTTTCTTCCCTTTTATACACTTGTAGGCGCAGTGAAAATGCATCTAAATTTACTAACGCATATACACACACACACACACACTCACATACAGCCATTTGCTGCACTCAAGCATTGAAATCTGTGGGGCATTGGGGAACGAAGTGCAGCGTTCTTTTACGCTGGAAATAGAGCAAAAAAGAAAGCAATGCAATTATTTTTAGTTGGGTCCTCTTTCACTCGCAATCTCCGAGAAGTTCAATGAACTTCTTCGTGTATCCAACACAGCGATAAGCCCGACGCAACTGTACGTGGAAAGTAGTGAAAAGATCATTTCCCACCCGAACCATAGTAAATACAAAAGATTTGTGTAATTTCCTTGTTTTATCGTTCAATGCAATACGAAAATCGATTTATTTTGAGATTTTTCTCGCTTATCAAATCAAACAGTTGAAATACGTTCAAACAATACTTTTTTTTTTCTTTTATGCTCATCTTGGGGGGCGCATGGATTTTGTATTTTTTTTTTTAAACAATAAAACTAAGCAAAAAAAAAACTTGAGAATTTTCTTTTCGTTTTGATGTGAGATGATTCGTGATCGTCTCAACAGCTCAACGGTGTTGGAGCGATTCAACAAAGAGTATCTGTTTAATACTCTTCGGCACCCTCGCCCTCACCATCGCCGGAGTCCATGCCAACTTCCTCGTAATCCTTCTCGAGAGCAGCCAAATCCTCACGAGCTTCGGAGAATTCACCTTCCTCCATACCCTCACCGACGTACCAGTGCACGAAAGCACGCTTGGCGTACATCAGATCGAACTTGTGATCCAAACGAGCCCAAGCCTCGGCGATAGCCGTGGTGTTGGACAACATGCAGACGGCGCGCTGCACCTTAGCCAAATCGCCGCCAGGCACCACAGTGGGTGGCTGGTAGTTGATGCCGACCTTGAAACCGGTAGGACACCAATCGACGAACTGAATCGTACGCTTGGTCTTGATGGTTGCAATGGCGGCGTTGACATCCTTGGGCACAACATCGCCACGGTACAACATACAACAGGCCATGTATTTGCCATGACGAGGATCGCACTTGACCATCTGGTTGGCTGGCTCGAAGCAGGCGTTGGTGATTTCAGCCACCGACAACTGTTCGTGGTAGGCCTTCTCGGCGGAAATGACTGGCGCATAGGTGACCAATGGGAAATGGATACGTGGGTAGGGCACCAAATTGGTCTGGAATTCAGTCAAATCAACGTTCAAGGCACCATCGAAACGCAACGAAGCTGTGATCGAGGAAACAATCTGGCCGATCAAACGATTCAAGTTGGTGTAAGTGGGACGTTCAATGTCCAAGTTACGACGGCAGATATCGTAGATAGCCTCGTTGTCGACCATGAATGCGCAGTCAGAGTGTTCCAATGTGGTATGTGTGGTCAAAATGGAGTTGTAGGGCTCAACGACAGCGGTCGAGACCTGGGGTGCTGGGTAAATGGCGAACTCAAGCTTGGACTTCTTGCCGTAGTCCACGGAGAGACGCTCCATCAACAGCGATGTGAAACCGGAACCGGTACCACCACCGAACGAGTGGAAGATAAGGAAACCTTGAAGACCTGTGCACTGGTCAGCCAATTTGCGGATACGGTCGAGGACCAAATCGACGATTTCCTTGCCAATCGTGTAGTGACCGCGAGCGTAGTTGTTGGCGGCATCTTCCTTACCGGTGATCAATTGCTCAGGGTGGAACAACTGACGGTATGTACCGGTACGTACCTCATCGACGACAGTTGGTTCCAGATCGACGAAAACAGCACGTGGCACATGCTTGCCAGCGCCGGTCTCACTGAAGAAGGTGTTGAACGAATCATCACCACCACCGACAGTCTTATCAGAGGGCATCTGGCCATCAGGCTGGATACCATGCTCCAAGCAGTACAACTCCCAGCAGGCGTTACCAATCTGGACACCAGCTTGGCCGACATGGATGGAGATACATTCACGCTGTTAAAAGAAAAATTTCATTTTCGTTAGTAAAATGATCTAGAAAATTGTATACGCAAGAAAAAAAAAAAAAGTAATAGAGAAAACGTGACGCGGCATGGCGTGGCTTTGTTCAAGCGAAAAATCAATGACGCAGGGTGCGGTCACTTATATGAATACATGTATGTTAGAGCAGGACAACCGAATAACGCATAGTTACCGGCCGCGATACTTGTGAAAATTTGCAAGAAAATTAAAATTTTTCTTTTAGGAATGTGAAAAACAATCGCAAGTATTAAAGAAATTACCACAAGCAATTTCTACCAAAAACAAAAAACTTAATTTAATTTACGGCGATTTTCAATAATTTTCATAAATGACGTCATCAACACAGAGAAAAATTTGCTAACGCATGAAAATTTTTCTTGCCGCAGAAGACGCTATGAAAACATTTCCTTCCTAGTTTTTGTCCCCATATTTGTGCAATATTTTCTTTTAAAATCTAATTTAGATTATATTTAAAGACTTTTCACTCACCATTTTGTACTTTTTTTTTTTTTTAATTAGACCACAAAGTAATTATTTAAGCTTTAAAGCGTACACGTTCGACGTAGCCAGTTATGGGGCTTTAACGAAACGAGTGACGAATTCTGAAAATTTTCGCTGAAAGTAGCTCTATTTATATGCTCTGTCAGGCGACGCCTACTTATCTGTCTGTGATTGGTAGGCTGACTTATGTTTAATTGCCAATCTGTTATGCATAAGGCAAGCCTTCACTGACAAGGTTAAGTGAGACATTGATGCCACTCTTCATCAATGAATTAAGCTGCAACGAAAGCAATGCTGCGAAATCAGCGGGTATTCTAGCTATTTTTAAGAACATTCTCAGCGTTCTATCCTTTCTTATTATTTCACATTGGATATATTTTCATTTGTAATTTAGCATTTTTACTTACTATCCCGCTAAAAACATATTTTACGGTCTAAAAAATTGGCACCACTGACCAGAAGAGAGTGTGAAGGTTTCTTTGTTTATTTTTGTTGTGTATTTTGATTGTTTATCGTTTCTTTTACTTCTTTTTCATTTTAACATTTTGCTATGCAATGTTTAAATATGTTTTTTGATTGAATACGATATTCATGCTTCATATGTTTTTATTTTTAATTTTCATGGCGCCATTTTCAGTTGAGCTAAATTTTAAAGGCTTTTTTAGTACATTTCCATTAATATAATTTGTCTGTGTTTGTGCGGTCACTCTGAGTCAGTTCTTGGACGCAAAGCGGCAGTTGAAAAAGAAAATGGCAAAAGCAATTTTTTGTGAAATTTATATTAAAATCGCTGCCAAAATGTCGCATTTAGTGTCGGTCATAATGCGAAGTGTTATAAGCTTAAATTTAAACATATTAAGTGTTGATATCGGTTTTCATAAGACATAAGAATTAGTTTAATAAAATATCTGATTTTCGCGGTTTAAGCCAGACCCCAGTACCGTTACTCTTGTTGAATTTTTTGAGGAATTCAAATGATACATAAATAATCTGCACTTTCTGAAGACAATGTTCGAGATCTGCCCCCACCTGGGTTTCATACTTTCTTACTGTGCTGGTAGAAAAACCAACTGGTAAAAATTAAGGTAACAAAAAGCTAATTAAATTTATAATACAAAATTTGTAGTATAAATACATTATACACATAAATGATTTAGGCTTGAATAGGGATTTATTCTTTTGAATCGACATCTATAAAGTACTCATATATTATTTTATGTTAATAAATAAATGAAATGAGAAAATAATTTTCGCTTCAGCTTATTATATGCTGCATGAATTTGTAGTGATTATTATATTATATATATAGCTAGTGGTGATAGTCAAGTTCGAGTGCATTAAAAATGTGGACAGAATGAATATGGGGCTAATTTACAAATTCAAACTGCTCCACAGCAAAAATGTTGACAAGTATTAACTCAATGTTAAGTCAATATGACAATAATATAATACATATATAAAAGTTTTGTTCTATATTTTATTTTCCCATTTACGAACATCATGTTCATGCTGCGTTTCGTTGACTTTACGACCAAAAAATGTCGAGAACCACAATTGTGGTCATGAGTTCGGTGCAATGAAACGACGGCTTTTTTTGGGTGGTCTTTACCTTTTTTCTTGCAAGCTCATGCCCATTTTGAGTCAAAATAGCCATGAGCTTGCGATCACACTTAATTTAGAAACAAACCAGCCGTGACATAAACCGACGATTGATGTCATAGGCTCAGAGTATTATTATAGGAACTGATAAAAAACTTTCCATAAAAATCGAAAATGGAAATAAAGAGCCTTGTGTTCTTCTGAATTTAAGGATGCCATGAGTCGGTCATGGTTGCCAACTTAGAGGTTTTCTCCCCATATTTAGGGGCATTTTGAGTTGAATGGGTTTCACCAATTCGGAAAACTGCGTCAATGATGTGTTATTAGCGTGTTAGCAGTTCGCTAACAGTGTAATTCAAGAATGTTAAATATAAGTTTGGCGTATGTTCGCTTTACATAATAGTGTTGCATAAGTCACTTCAATAGTAAATACGTAATTTCGGATCTAACAGAGGTTTTACAGATGTTGAAAAATTGTATAAAAAGGGCGATGTAAAATGTTAACATGGTTGCCAACTTGGGGGTTTCCCCCCTAAATTTAGGGGGTTTTTGAGTTGAATGGGTTTTTTTTGGGGGTGCTATGTTTTTAGGGGTATTTTTAGGTTTTTTTTTTAAACTTTGTTATTATTATAATAAAGGTGTTCACGACCAACTCAGTAACGAGGCATTACTTAATTGACGGTAAGGCGATTTTTTTTTAATAAAATCGCAAAGAACATCTAGTAACGTTGCAAAGTTCATTTGAGAGCAACAGAATTTTAACAGGGCTAAAGAGTGGAATTGTGAGATCTTGTTGATTTTCAGTGCTGTAAGAGGGGGCTAACAACGCTGTTAAACCGATAATGAAAATCAAGTGCCGCATGTTCGCTTGAAATTTTAGGTAGCATAAGGTAGTTCACCTTCAATTAGGTTGAGAAACGCAAACGGGCCATTTGACACAAGAGTGTCGCCGACGTCGGCAAGAACAAGAAAAATGAAACCGGGGTCGGAAAACCTCCCCGATTGGAGATGTGGCTAAAATCGCCAGTGGTGGAAGCGCAACATGTGCTTTGTCAATCGAGAAATATGGCAGAAATAATACAGTGACACAACAGTGACACAAAAATGACTCGAATCCTCTCTCGCTCTCAATTGAGCGAACATCATCTCTTGCTCTCAATCTGATTTCCAACGCGTTGTTTGCCTTATGTTTTTATATAGAACCCCGTCACTTGAACCATAATACAATTACTAAAGGTAGTCTCATCGGCTATCGAAACGTTGGGGTGTTGTTCGTGTGCGTGTTCGTTTTTTGATGAAAAAGGTTTTTTAACCATTTTTTTTATTTCAATTTTTGTCGTTTGTTTGACTGGTCGTGTGTCGTTCCGTGGGTCCCGCAGATAGTTCGCTCAGCGTAAATTTTTTTCAATTGTTTAGACGTATCCAATTTAGAAAAATTAAATAATTCAGATACTGATTTTCTAGAAATTGTATGGTTTTTAGTGGTTTTTGATTTGTGTTTAGGGGGATACAGTGTTTAAAGTTGGTAACACTGAGTGTTAAATCGCAGTCGAGTCGAGTTGCTGCGGAGGAGTGATGACGTGTCTGGGTCTGGTCCCTGCTGATGTTGTTGTTATATATATATGTTGTTGTTGTTAAATATATATTGTTGTTGTTATATATGTTGTTGTTGTTGTTATATATGTTGTTGTTGTTGTTATATATGTTGTTGTTGTTCTTGTTGCTTATGTTGTTGTTGTTGCTTATGTTGTTGTTGTTGTTGCTTATGTTGTTGTTGTTGTTGCTTATGTTGTTGTTGTTGTTGCTTATGTTGTTGCTTATGTTGTTGTTGTTGTTGCTTATGTTGTTGTTGTTGTTGCTTATGTTGTTGTTGTTGTTGCTTATGTTGTTGTTGTTGCTTATGTTGTTGTTGTTGCTTTTGTTGTTGTTGTTACTTATGTTGTTGTTGTTTATGTTGTTGTTGTTTATGTTGTTCTTGTTGCTTATGTTGTTGTTGTTGCTTATGTGTTTGTTGTTTTTATGTTGTTGTTGTTTTTATGTTGTTGTTGTTTTTATGTTGTTGTTGTTTTATGTTGTTGTTGGTTTTATGTTGTTGTTGTTTTTATGTTGTTGTTGTTTTTATGTTGTTGTTGGTTTTATGTTGTTGTTGTTTTTATGTTGTTGTTGCGGTGAAAATGTTAAATTTAAAAAATTTAAACGACTCGCAAGCGCCGGGCTGTTGCAGCATGTGGCGACGTTTGTTGTTTATATGCATTTTTAAATTATTTTACAAAGGTGTATTTTCAATTCTATCAAAGCAAATAAATTCATGTTATCATACAGACATTTTTGTACTGAATTGCTTGATGCGCCAAGCGTGCTTGCGTTACATAAGCTGAAAAGATTTTGGGTTGGACATGTGTTGGAAGCAAACATGTTGCGGCCAACAGACTCGAAATCGAACTGATTGCGACAAAAAAATGTTCGAACGAACATCATGCAAATTCGACATACAACTAATCCATGTTTAGACAAATGATGCGCTAACATGAGACAGTTTAATATTCAAAAAGTATAATTTGGTTGCGGTTCGGACGCGTCAAATTGGCACAAAAGTGTCAACAGAAGTCGAAGAAGAAGCACTGAAACCCCTGTTTTGAATTACCGTAGATCGAAAAAACGGGAAAATTCGCCATCGGTTGCAGCGCTACATACTCTTAATCAATACTCTCACGATGCAGAGTTGTCAAATCACCGTTTAGCATAAATGCAAACAATGTCTTAAGTATTTTTATGGTTTTTTATTTGGAAATATTTTTAGTGAGCTTCTTTCCAGCTCTTCTGTCTGTTGCAATATTATTTATTTAGGCAGATTTTGGGGGTTTTCGGTCGGAGTTTAGGGAGAACAATTTTTGAAAGTGGGTAGCACTGGTTCGTTGGCTCATTAATCTTGTATATTAAACCGATAATGGAAATCAAGTGCCGCATGTTCGCTTGAAATTTTAGGTAACATGAGGTGGTACACCTTCAATTAGTTGAGAAACGCAAACGGGCCATTTGACACAAAAGTGTCGGCCAACGTCGGCAGAAGTGAAATATCGCAGGCGGCTGCACCGCACATACGCTTATTCAATACCCCTGTGCCGTGTCACGAAAAATCAGAGGAATCCTCTCTCGCTCTCAATTGAGCGAACATTATCTCTCGCTCTCAATCTGATTTTCACCGCGTTGTTTGACTTATGTTTTCATATAGAACCCCGTCACTTGAACGATTATGAGAGTGAGTGAGTGTGTGAGTATCTGTGTGTGAAGAACTGGCAAAGTAACTGACGCTCCGTGGCTCCCACTGATAGTTTGTTTTCTACGTAAAAATCTCACGACGCAGAGCGTAAATTCTGCATTGTTTTACGTATTTTTTCGTGTTTTTGGTTAGCGTTTAGGGGGAAACGTTTTTGAAAGTTGGTAACACTGCTCATTTAATCTTCGTATTTTTGTCAGAACGGACGGACGTATGTAAAACGCGGACGGTGCGTTTAAACAACTTGCTGTGACGACGCGTGGATAAAAATTGTCAGTAGTAGTGTATATGTGTGTGTGTGTGTGCGCGCAAAAATAAGAATAATAACAGAAAGAAACAAATTTAAAGAAAACAAAGAAGAAGAAAACAAAAGCAACAACAACAACCGAAATTCAAGAGAAATTCCAATTACTATACCAGCAAGTACGTGCGTGCGTGCGGGCGGGTGTGCGTACATGCGTGCGTGCGTGCGTGAGTAAGTGAGTGAGTGCACACAACCAAAATAAGTGAAAGAAAGAAAGAAAGAAAGAAAAAAAATGAAAATAAATAAATAAAGAAAGAATAAAGGTGAGAGAAGAAGAGTAGCAGGAGTGAAAATCAAGGCGCAGCTTGTTTTGAATTTGCGGCGCAAAAGAAAATCATAACAACAACAACAACATCGGCGACAGTACCGAAAAGCATAAAGCGCAAAAAGCAAAATTAACGTGAAATTTTTTAGTGAAAAGATTGTAATCGATACCAAAATTGCCAATATAATTTTATGCAAAATAGCAAAAAAAAAATAAATAAATAAATAAATAATTGCAAAGGAAAAAAAATTGAAGGCGCAATGTAAATTTAAATGCGTTTACACATATATTTGTATATATACATATATGTATCATATATAAAAAGATCTGTTGTCGTGTATGTGTGAGTGCGCGTGTGTTGTTTGTGCGTTTGAACAAGAAAAAAAAAAAAACAAAAAATAATTCGCATAATAAAGGAAATAATAAAAAATACTCGAAAAATTACTACGCAGCAGCAATTTATGCGAAGTTGTTCCATATCTATCATATCTTTTTTTGTTGCTTTTAGCCTGCCTGCCTTTTTTTGTTGTATTTTGTGAATGAGCGGCACAGCACGACGACGACGGCGACTACGACGCGATTGTATATATATATATATGTATGTGTGTGAGTGTGTGTAAAGAAAGAGAGCATTAAAAGTGGCTAAAAAGAAGAAGAAGTAGACATAAAGAGCGCATAAGCCAGTGACCGAGCGCCGGTAGTGAATGGTAACGCTAGCAGAGCAGTAGCGCTGTCACCGGCCAGCGGCATAACAAACAAAAAAAAAAAAACAAAAACAACAAATTTTTAGCCACAAATTTGTTGCAATAACAACAGACAGAGTCTCGCTCTCTCCACTATTGGCAATTCTATTTAATCTCTTTGAGTGAATCGTTGCTTAATACAAAAAAAAAGAAAAAACAAACGGCAACAACACAGCATACAATTCGTGCGGTATTCAAAAAGAAAGAGAGTGAGAGTAAATTGTGTGTTATGCGTGCGTGTGCTTGTGTATGCATGTGTGAGTGAGTGAGTGAGTTTTGTGCGCGCGGCTTTTTGATTTTTCATTTCATTTGTGTAGCAAAGTAAATCAAATCATAGAGATTACAAAGAAAAGCAAAGAAAAGAAATCAAATAAAAAAAACAAATAAATGCGTAAAATAGTTTTCATTGTGTAAACATAAAGAAAAAGTTCAGAAATAAATATATTAATTAACTACAAGACGCCATATTTTAAAAGCAGCCGGAATCTAAGACAACAAAAACACAAACAAAATGCGACAAAATTCTCGAAAGAGCGCAAAGTAAGTAAATAAAAAAAAAAAAAAAGACAAACACACACACTTAAAAATGCCGCACTTTGATTGTGTTAGTGCGTTGTTATTATTCAATATTTTATTATGTATTTTTAAAAAATTGTTCAACAAAAAAAAACCAACAAACCAGCAAAAACAAGTATTAATCATGCTATATTTTTGACGCAACTCTGATTGGAATGCTACAAAGTAGGCAAACGCAAAGCAAAGACAACAAAAACAAAAATAGAATAGAATAAAAAAGCAAAAAAATAGAAAGAAATGTCGACAAAGTGAGTTGAGTTGAGAAAAACAAATTTAAAAAAAAAATAGCAACAAAGTTTGTGTAATTTATTTATTTTTAAAACTGTGCGTTCTTTTTTTTATTATTTCTTATTTTTTTTTTTTTTTTTTTTGTTAATGGTTTTGGGTGTATTTTTTGTTTTTGTTTTAATAGTTTTTTTTTCTTATACTTATAATGTATAAATATTAAAAAAAAACAAAACTGTGAAGAGTTTTGTGTCTAAAAAAGAAACCGGAAATTGTTGTGGGCATCATACATGATCACTTGAAACATTTGTGGGTGCGGGAGTCGTGGGTGGCGGCGCTGATTGTTCCTTTTTTAAATGTTCTAATTTTAAATTGCGCAAAATTTTTTTTGCCGTTTTCAATTTGATCGTTTTATTTTTAAAGCATTGCTATTTTTAAATATTCGTTTGGTTATATGTAAATGGCTTATTTATTAATACAATATTTTTTTTTTTTTTATAAATTTAGTTTTGTTTTGGGTTTTTCCAAAATTTTATAAAAATAAAAATTAAAATTATGCTTTTTTTTATAATAAGAAATTATATGGAAAATGTTGCTCAGTGTTGTTGGCTACAAAATATTATTGTAAGAACAATAAAATTAATGGAAATAATTACAAACTTTTTCTTATCCAACGTTTATATAGATCATTCTTTTTGTAATGTTATTTACATAAAATAAACAATTTTTTAACAGATTTGTTTATTTGAATTCTTTAGTTAAAAAAGAAAATATAAATATAATGTATTTTTAGGTTTTTTAAATTATAATTTTCCATTTCGTAATTAAAATGTCGTCACATGTTTTTACAAACAATAAAAAAATTTTTTTTATACTTTTTTTTATAATTTGAATCAATTTTATTTTCTTTTTGCTTTGATTTTGTTTTTATCACATTTAAATTTTACATAAAAATCAAAAGGAAAAAAAATATTCTCAGTTATTAAATCGTTTCGAATGATTGGTCTCTGTCCAAGAATTTTCAAGGTTTATGTTATGTTATGCTCATCCTTTTTTTTTTGTTTTTTTGTTATTTATGAGTACAGTGAAAGCACTCAGAGACGGACATACAGAGTGTGTTGTTATTATACATTTTGTATGAAAAAATTGTAGTAAAAAAAAACTTACGTTAATAATATTTACATATGTAGTTAGGGCACGGTTACGGTTATAGGAGCTGTCCGACTGTGCCAGCTTTTACTGTATTTGATGATGATTTGGTTTTTTTTCTGATCTGCTCATGTTATTTTTGTCTTTAGTTTTTTTTAGTTGCTTCTTGTCTTGTGACTAAAATAACATAAATAAAAAAATGTAACAAAAAGTTTTCTTAGTTTGCGTATTTAAATATGACATATTTTCTAAACTAAGCAATAAAAAATAATAATAATAATCATAATAATAATAGCGTCAATAAAAAAAATAAATAAATAAGAGTGAAACAAACTAATTAGTGCAAAACGATATCCGCAAATGCCTTTGTTATTATTATTGCTGTTGTTGTTGTTGGCAAAGGCAAGCAGGCAGGCGGTGTTAGCAGCGGCGTCGGCGTTTGACGTTGGTCAAAGCAACAGAAACGAAAACAAAAACAAAAAAACGACAAAGCAAGCAAAGCAAAGCCAAGCGCAACAACAACAATAATAATAACAAAACAACCATGGCAAAGTCAAAGCAACGGCAAAGGCAGAAGAAGAAGCAGGTGTCATTGACCTTTTTTGCGGCTATTTTGCTTTAACGGCAAATTCTTTTGCAGTGTTTATTTTCGTTAAGTTCTTTTTTATATTTTAAAATTGCTTCTTTTTTTTTTTTTTTTGGTTTTAAATTTGATTTTTCATTTTTTATTTTTTTTTTTGTAACTTCTATATACAAGGGCTTCAATTGTTTTTGTATGCGTGTGTGTGTGCGTTTGCTGCGTGTGTTCCACTACTTGGCCTTGAACTTAACTTGCTTATTCCTTCGCAACTAATAATGTTTGTGAGTTCTTTCACATGCGTCACGATCTAAAACTAAATGAAATATAATAATAATAAACAAAATGCGTGATATAGAAGAAGAGCATGTTGTCCGTCCAACGTGAACGTTCTTATAAACATGTCTATGTATGTGTGAGTATATCAATTACGCAATTCGCTGACAATTTATTATCGCATAAGCTTTAAAAAGTGAAAGAATAATAAAAAAAAAAATACAAAAAAAAAATGAAAACAAAAAATATTTCAATAGAAAAAAAATGGTTCTTCTTCATTTCATTATTACGTTTTATACGCTAACACATTATGTATAATCATGCGCTTGGTGCTAGTTTGTAGTCGTTATTTGTTATTTTTTTCTTTTTTATTTGAACCTTAGACTTGTACGTTCACTCAGTTGCTCTTGTCACGCTGCCCTGCCTAGCGGCCTACCCGTCGTCACCCCTGACGCTTCATTGTCATTGTTGTACTCTGCTGATAAGAATAAAATTTATATGATTTTAGTTTACTTCTGCCGATGCCGCTTGCTTGCCTTACTCAATAATGATGATGATCATCATCATCAACAGAGTGTGATTCACTTGTAAAATAATATAATAACACACAACTGATTTATCATTATTATTGCTGCTGGTGCTGCTGTTTTTGTTGTTGTTAGTTTTCATTTCATTTCATGCCTTTTCTCACTGTTTTCACTTGTTTCTTTCGCATGAAAGACACTGCGTTGACTTGTGATGCGACAGCGGCAGCGGCAGCAAGAACAACAACAACAGCAGCAGCAGCAACAACCTTAACGAGAGCAACGCAGTGCAGAGAAGAGAGAGAATGTTAAAGCAAAAGCAGCAAGCATGTGCTGAGCGAATGATAAGCGCCTGTTTTGTTTTTGTTTTTATTTTTTTTTTGTTTTTATTTATTCATTTATTTGCCACGACGTTTGCCTCTTATGACTTGGCGGCCGCTCAGCGTGCGTACATACATAAATGTGTGTTTGTGTGTGTGTGTGTGTGTATGTATGTGTATGTGTATGTTTGTATGACCGCCGAATAAAATTTGGGATAGGGCATTGTCTATAAAATTGAAGTTATACATGATTAGAACATTGGAATTTCTGGAAACTCCAGCCTAGAAGAGTTTTGAACCCTTTCGCCGCCCATGCTTAAGTGTGGGTGTGTGCGTTAATAGTTTTATAATATTCCAAACACACACTCACACACTCACTTAGTTTTATAGTTAATTTAAATGTTTATGACTTTGTGATATCTTCACGCCCTTAAAAGCAATGTGACTGACTGATTTCATAATTGTAACATTTTTTTGTTCATACAAAATACAAGATAGATACAAATTGACGTAAGGTGTGCTTAACTAATCATTGTCGTCAATATCAAAGTCATAATAGTTATAGTTTTTGCTTTTTGGTCTTTATTTGTATTAATATTCTTGATTTTTCGATATCGACGTAGTTTTTTTTGTATTTTGTTGTTTTTGTTTTTGCTTTGCCTGCGTCATAAAAAAACTTTCGAATTGAATTGAATAAAAACTCTAAAATAGATTCCAGAATTGAAATGATCCGAAATGAGATCATCAGCAGGCAGGCCTATTTAAATGAAGTAAGAAGTGAAGAACAAAAAGATACAACAACAACAACAACTCATTAATGTTCACAACACGGCGTCTGTTAAACAAAAAAAAAAAATTAGCTTTGTTGTAAGCTTTGTAATAAAACTTTAACAATTATGTACATTTTCTTCTTCTTCTTCTTGCTTCTACTTGTTTCTTGTTGACTTTTAACACCTTTGAATGACTCGCAATGAGATGCAAACTGTTTTTATTACTTCACACAAAAATAACTTGTTTATTATTGCTTCAAAGTATTTATTTATGTATATAATTATTGTTGTTGTTGTTGGGGGGCTAATCAAAAGAGGCATGCACGCGCTTCCATTGAAAATAACGGTACAGCAATTTTACATGCATTGCCATGCCATGCCATGCCGGGCATTCCAATCATTTTGATCATTAGTTATTTCTGCGGGCACTTGTCTCTCTCTGTGTGTGTGTGTGTATAAGCTGACGCGACAACTAACGCACTATGTTTAAGACAACAAGAACAACAACAACAAATGATTGACATATTAATCGTAATCTATTAGTTTTTATTTATTTAAGTATGTGTATTTTTCACCTGTTTTTGCCATATTTGTCTAAAGTTTCTTATGGTTACACAAACACACTCACACACACATACATCAATAAAGAATGATAGATTTATAGAAAGAGTAGTTAGTCAAAGCATTTAACTATTTTAATTGCATTTGTTTGAATAATTATTGTTTAATGAGACAATAGGCAGGAAAAGGGTTAAAGGCAGTAAAACTTTGTTAATTCCCGACTTTTCTACTAATTCGGACATTACATATACAATATAATCTCAAAGGTTCAACATCTTCATAGCTCGGATAACGTGGTATTTCGGACACCGGGTTTCTTTAGATTGTAAACTCTGTAAGTCGATATCTTAGATATTGTTCGAAAATATTTCACATCTTGGTCAAACATTTACTGAGATTGTACTATATTGATGGTTCAGATTACTGGAACGTTCGGTTTATCAAAGTCCTACTGTAAGTTTAGCTTAGTTTCATGCAATGAGTTCAAATGACATGCAAACAAAAACAACTTGTACGATATGTGTAGATGATCTAAAGGCAATATTGTTATTGTAATGTTTATTGTTTTTGTTTGTTATTATTTCCGTTGTCGTTGTCGATGTTGTTGTGGTTTGTTGTTGTTGCTTTTCTTTTTTTTTTTTGCATATTAAAATTGTTTTTGATTTTGTGCTCGCTTATTAATAAAAGTCTATAAATTTTGTACTTCCCCGCAACAGTTCTACCGCTGCCGTCACGCGTTTACATTACGCCGACATACCACATAACTAATACAGAGCCACAGAGCTTTCCCCGCCAGCCTCTTGACAATTCATATTGTCTGAGCGCCAAATGTCGTCACATGCCGCATGAGTGTGTATTGTATGTACAAACATATGTATATGTACATATATATAAATTTATATATATATATATGTATAAATATAAAGATATGTACGTATCTGTCTGTCTGTCTATAGTTTTTTGTATGTGTTTTGTTGTTTTTGACACTTTTGATATTTTTTTTTCGTCATTCTCTTTTGTGCCTTTATTTGTTTTTCTTGTTTTTAATGATTCTGTCTTGCATTCATATTCGTTTATATTATTTTTCTTGTTGTCGTCGTTGTTGTTATTACTGCTCTTGTTGTTGTTGCTGTCGCTGTTCTTTACGTATTTAAAAACAAAAAAAGAAACAAGAACAAAAACAACGAAATCTTGATTAACATAAGAGGGTTACGTGTAGCGGGGTGAGGGGGGACACATATACAGACACTCACTAACGCATGCAAGCGAGCGAGCGAGCGAATGTACGAAACGTATGACGAATAGGAACGAAATGAAACGAAGTGAGCCGATCTGAAACGATCTGAGAGAAAACAAAAACAAAATTAAACCGAGGCCGATACAACGATTGAATGTTGGCGCTTTTGGCTTGTTTCTAGTTGTTGTTGTTGTTAATTTTTTTTGTTTTTGTGCTATGCCCCCAAGTTGTTTTTGTTGATTCAGACAGACTCATACACACACACACACACGCACAGACATATGCAATCGCTTGCAGTTGCAAATCATTGCCGCTTATATCGTCGCTCTCCCTCTTTCAGTCTATGCACGATACACACGTGGTTGCATTTTTATGGTCATCATTGTTGTTGTTGTTATTATTGTTGTTATTGTCTGTCTGTCTTCTGCTTTTGCTACCTTTCATTTGTTTGTGTAGTGAACTGAACTGGTTAGTGGATAGACGGCAAGTTTGACTATGTGTCTGCGTGTGTGTGTGTGTGTGAGTGGAAGGGCGCCTGTGGAATGTGGCGCTTTTCGAAATGCAGCATTTCTATTTTTAGACATTGAACAACATGGCATGAATGATGATGAATAGTTGCTCTCATGATTATGCTTACTCGCTGGCACACTGTTGTTGTTTTTAACTTATTCGTTCGCTTACTCGGTTGTTCGTTTGTTGTTTTTGGCATGACAGCGACAGAGGTAGCGGCAGAATTGATGTAATGCACTGAGTGAAGCTTTGCTATTGTTGTTGTTGTTGTTGATGATGTTGATCTTTCGTCTTTCCTGTTTAAACGCGCATTAAGCGTGAGAAAGTCTGCGCGTGCTTTTGCTTTTAAGCTTTTGTTTGTTTTGTTTTTTTTTTTTTCTTTGTTTGCTTCATTTATCATTTATTTATAGTTTTATATATAAACTATGTTTAAAAAAAAAAAAGTCTTGAGTCAGCAAAATATTTAATCAAATAAAAGTTGCCACCATATGGTCTTGAAAACTTACTCAACTAAAATTTCAAGGCTTTGCTTGCTTTCTTTCTCACTTCAGCACACATTAAAATTTACATTAAACAAAGATTTTTTTTAGCCAAATGCATAATGCATAAAAATTAAGTGAAGAAATAATAAAAAATAAATTATTTTTAAACACGCTCAGCAGACATGGCACGACATTGAAATAACATGCTGTTGTGAGGGAGAATCAAATAAATGAAATAAAAAAAAAAAACTGTTGAAAATTTATTAATTAAGACTTACATTAAAATGAGCACAGCAAAGATAAACAAAGTGTAAGCGAAAATAATACAAAAAAAAATATCATAAAAGAAAGAAATGTACATTAATTACATTAAACTGCGTGTGCACACCCACACATGCTCATCTACACACACACACACACACGCAAGTGTTGCACGCAACAACAATAACAACAGATGGGCGTTGCGTTGCGGGGGTGTGAATTGTGACAAAAGTATGGAGAAGCATAAATGCGAAATTTTCTAAAAATATCCTAACAAAGTTATAATTGTTGTTGTAATGCAACAAAAGATATAAGTATAATAATAATTATTATATGATAATTGGTACAACAAATACAAACCAAAGAAGAATCACAAATAGAAAAAGAAGAGCGTCTAAACGCAAAATTTACGACCGACGATGTACAGTTAAAATAAAATCATTGTATTACAACAACAACAAAAACAACAACAATGAGAGTAACAAGAAGAAGACGAAGAAGAAGCAAGATGATGACGACGAGACAGAAATAAAGAAGCAACAGTAGAAACAACAACAACGTCAGTAGCGACGGCGGGCAAAGTCTGGGAATTTCCACGAAACACTTGAAATAACTTTCCGCGCGACGCGTTCAACAGACAGACAGCCCGACGGACAGACAGATTGAGAAAGCAGTGGCAGTAATAACAAAAACAACAACAAAAACGTAGCCAAGAAAATAAAATATAAAAACAAAAAAGGAGTAAAAAGCGCCGTGACGTGCGTGCGTGAGTGTAACTTTATGTATGTATATATGTACCCTAAAGGAAATTGAACTGCTTCTAAAAGAAGGCTTTGGGAATAAACTCAGTCATCGGCAACTGCTTACCAACTCGCTTCTACACACCTTCAAAACATCAGTTGCACCTTCCCCTTCCGCTGCCAAAAATGCTGAAGGGAATGTGTTGTAAGTTCGTTATTAAAATAGCTGATTTTTAGAAGAGTTTGGTTGTAATCAACCAGGGCAGAATTCATATGCCTTGATGATGTATTAGTCAGTGCTTCCATGCTTGTTGCCAAAACCCCTTCAAAGGTAAACGATTCACATTAAGCATTAAAACAAAGTATTCTGGAATGCCGTTTCACTTAAGTATTCCCATGTTTCCTTATGGGTTATACATATATACATATATTTGTATGTAGTACATTGTGTGTGTAAGTGCGGAGACGTGTTGCGGATACACAATATTTGTTGTTGTTATTGTGTACCGGCTTTTTCCATTTCAATGAAGACAAACTCAAGACAACAACGAAACAACAACAACAATTCACTTCACATCGCTTTCAACTATTCAAGCAGTGCAGTTTTTTTTTTTTTTTGGTTTATGTCATGGAGTGGTTAAGAAGGAGGCAGGCGGTCTACATGTAGTCTGATGATGGTATATCGGGCGTGCTGTGTTGTTGTTATTATTATTGCTTTCGACGATTGTTGTTGCTTTAGCAGTTAAAAAAAAAATATAATAATAATGTACAGACATGCAACAACATTCTAGAAGACATGTTCAAGAAGACAGAAAATAATAATAAAAAAACAAAAGTTTTAAACAACATGAAATAAATCAAGATCTTAAATGTCGAAGAATAAATATAACAATATTGAAATGGGCAGTTAATGAAGATAACTGAAATAATAATAATCATAAATAATAATTTATTTGAGTTTAGCAATAAAAGAAACTCTATTTTCATAAATTTTTCATCTTTATTCATTATTACAAAGTCTCTCATTCAGTTGTAAATTCTCTACGATACAACATTTCTATAATATTTACTACACAACAACAATAACAACAATTCATAGCAATACTACCACTCGAAGTTATCTATGAGCTGTACTACTATTTGACTTGTATGGCGTACTCTTTTACACATTTGCGCTCTTTTTTTATTTCCTTTTTGTTTTTTTTTTTTTCATTACAACATCAACTTTTACAATATTTACGACGCAAAACTTGTAGTCGTAATAAAGAAAAAAAAAAAGCAAAAACAAAAATATGCGCAAATGAAAACAACCCCAAAAAAAGTAGCAACAAAAACAACAACAACGCACAATACTTTCTGAACTAAACTGCTGCAACTGCCGGCAAAACAAGACCGACAACAACAATGAAACTACAACAAATTTCAAATAGTCACTCACTCGCGCGCGCTCTCACTCTCTTCTTACTGCTTGCGTTTGTTCATCTGTCGTGTGTGTGAGTGCGTGTGTCTGCAAGCGCATTACAGTTACAGCATTTGCACTATTTTTGGAGCCGCTGCTGTACCTCGCCACAACGTCAACGTCAACACAAACAACAATAACGTAACGTAAAATAACGTAACGTAACGTAATGACACGACGGTCGCCTTTGTTGTTCGGTTTGATGATGCGTCGCTGTTGCTTTTGCTGTCGGCGTCGGCATCGGTTTCGGTGTCGCAGTCGTCGTCGTCATCGTCGTCATCGTCGTCGTCGACGTTAGTGTATATTCATTCATAATCGTGTGTTTTTGTTTTTACGCTATGCACTTTTCGCCGCTTCCGTTTTATTTTGTTGTGTTTTATTAATTTGTTTTTTTTTTTTTGTTTTCTCTTTTGTTTTGTTGTTTTTCGTACATTTTTGTGACTTGCTTTTTGTGCCTCAATTTCGGTTATGCCTTGCATTGCGTAGAATGTTCTTTCTGTTTTGTTGTTGTTGTGCTATGGGTGTTTCCGCCCTTATCGTTATAAAGATGATGATGTTGATGCGACATAGGACCAGCGAGAGAGAGCGAGAGCGCTAGTGCGCCTAAAAAGTTGCCGAGCGAGAGAGAGAGAGAAAGAGGGCGAGAGTTATTGTGTATGTGTGTTTTGCCGGTGCTCAAAAAATCGTAAATAAAAAAATGTATACATACATGCACATATTGGTTGTTGTTATTGTTGTTGTTAAAATCGGCATTCATTCTTCTTTTACGGTAATTTTTGCGTTATCGCGCGTTTTTTTTTTTTGCCTTTTGTTATTGTTACTGTTGCCTGCGGCGTCGACGTCGTTGTTGTTATTATTATTGTTGTTGTTGTTGTTATTGTTGTCGTCTTCTGCACTGTCAACAAGAAAGCAGCGCTGCGTTTACGTTGTTTTTGCCTCTTTACTCTTTCGTCTCCCCATCAAGCACCTTGCACACGCGTGCTATGCCGTCTGCCATCAACGAGAATATTTGTTGCTGTTTGAGTACGTCAACATTTCGCTGCGTTTTGTTCTGCTTGACTGTGCGGCGCTTCTCCTCACCGTGCCTCCTTATAGTTTTTGTATTTTTGTTGTCTTTTTTTTTTTGTAAATATTCCTGCAATTGTATTATGCATGTTTTTATACGCATTACTCTTTTATCAGTCTATCCTTAATGCGCCGCGCACGCTCTCAAATACGAAGCACCAACAAGCACATACACAATGACACTCATGCATATGTACAGAGAGAGATAGAGACAGAGTCACTCACTCACTCACTCATTCAGTCAGTCACTTGTGTGCTCTTTTCGTTGCTCGTTCTGTTTTGTTATTAGATGCCACTTTGTTTTCATCATCATTCGTCGTTGTTTGCTATGTTTTGCTTTTGCTCATTCACTCTCTTTTGCCCCCTCCCTCTCTCTCGCTCTATCGTGCTCTGCTTCTTCAGTATACAGTTCAGTTGGCATTCACGCGCATTCTGTTTCATGTCATTTTTCGGGGTCAACGTCATCTCGAGGGTTGCTTCGACTTTGGTTGTTGGATGATGCGCTTCTGCTGTTTGTTCTTTCTCTTCCTCTTACTCTGGCTCAACGCAGTCGTAGTACTTAGTTGTTGTTGTTATCGTCGTCGTCGTTGTTGTTGTCGTTGTCGCCCACCAAAGAAGTCGACGTCTTCTCAGTTTCTTTTGCAGTTGCATTTCATACTCTCGTCTCATCTTTGACTTTGCGTAGTAAATTTTGTTGTTTTCTTTTTTGATGTCTGAACTTTTTTCTTGTTTTTGTTTTGGTTTTATGCTCTTTTTTTTTACTTTGCTATTGTTTTTTTCGCAGTCTATTGCCAGCTGCCAGCTGCACAGCATTTTGCACTCAAAGTTAGTCGTTGAGTACAACAACTAAAGGGAAAAAAAGAATCATAATTTTTTAATAATTAAGCGCTAAAATAGTTGCCATTGCCATATTTTTTTTTGTTCATGCATGCTGACTTAATACTTTTTCATTAAAACACAAACGGGAATATTTTTATTTGTTTTTTTTTGTATTTGTGCTTTTATTTTTTTTGCTTGGCGCATTTTTTTGTTTTGCGTTTGTGGCCATGTGCACATTTCGTTTGACTGTTGTTGTTGTTGTTGTCTTTGCGTTTGCCTTTGCTGATGTTTGCTTTGCCATGCCGTGCCAAATTCAATACATTGCAATTGTTGTTGTTGTGGTTCTTATTATTGTTATTGTTGTTATGCCGCGAAGGGCGTTTGCGGCATGCGATCGGTAGATGGCGCGCGGCACGCGACTTTTATGCTTGGCTGTGTTTTTGTCTGGTAGATTTTTGTTTTGTTTTGTTTTCTGTTGTGTTTTTTTTTCCCCTTTTTTTTGCATTTTATTTTATAGGCGTGGTTTTTTCTGCACTTGTGTGTTTTGGTGCTGTGCTATTTTTTGTGTATTTGTTGTTTTTGTTTTTGTTGTTTTTTTATTACATATTTTCGTGCTCGAAATCGCAAAGTGGGCAATTTTATTCTGAGGTGTACTAAAGTTGGCACTTAAAGTTTCAGGTGTGTTTTTTTTTTGTTGTTGTTTTTTTCTTTTGCGTTTTTGTTTTGGTAGTTTTATTTTGTTATTGTTGTTGTTGTTGTTTTGGCGGTACGTCGATGGCGTTGACCCTTGACTTCACTGGCGCGTTAATTGAATACATTTTGTTTTGTTGGCCGTCACTAATGAGGTCGCTGCGCCGCCGACTCACTTCACCTCACCACGCCTTGTCGGCAACTCGAGTGAGTGCAATTTTTAATTGGTTGAAGTTGCAGGTGCAAACACATTTGTTGTTGGTTGTAAAAAAACCGTATTTGAACATTTTGCCACAAATGAATTTAGCTTGTTGCCATTTTTAGAGTAATTGTTCAAAACAAAACCCAAATTTTTCATTGAATTGCAATAAAACAGATAACTGTTTTTGTTTTTTAAATTATTTTTATGAGTGTTTTTCGCCGGTTTATTAATTGAAATTTTTTAACAAAATAAAAATTTATTAGAAAAATAAAAATGAATAAAAATAAAACTAATCTAAAACTCTTCTTATTTATTTGCAGGCATGTGTGACAATTTGAATGTACAACCATAAAACACAACGAATGAAAAACGAAAAAAAAACAACAACAAAAACACAAATGATAACCTAAACAAATAATAATGCTAACCAAAGTTGTAAAAATACTTAAAGAGTGTGAATTTGAGACAACAGAATGAGTAAGACGTGATAAAGAGCATGTGTGTGTGACTGTCTGTCTGTGTGTGTTAAAGTGCAACAGCAATAACAACAAGAACAAGAAAACAAAAATAATATTTGTGTGACAAAAGCATCAGCGCGGCAGCATTAAAAATAACAAAAACAACATAAAGCAAAACAACGATTATACGAGAGTATAAGAAGTCGCGTCGCGTCGCATCGAGTTGAGACAAGACGAGACGAGACAACTTGACTTGAATCGAATTGGGTCCGCACGAATATAACGTGTTGTGTTGCATTGAATTGCGTTGAGTGAGTCTCAGTTTGTCTTGCCGGCAAGTGTGAAAGAAAAGTAATGCTATAAGAAGAAGCAGAAGGAAACGAGTTCACGATTTGTGTTGTTTGTTGTATTGTATTGTGTCGAGACGAGTCGCGTCGCGTAGTATTGTATTGAACCCGAGTCCGAGCCCGAGCCCTCGTACGTTTGCCACTGTGCCGAACGTTTCAGTTCGCTCATTCGCGCGCGCTCTCTTTCGTAGGTTGTGTGTATGTATGTGTGCCTGTGTTCTTCCTTGCAATACAATTGTCGTCTGCTGCTTTTGTTGCATTTTGTTTTTGACTTTGCTTTTGTTTTGTGTTTGCTTTGGTTTTCTTATAGTTTTTTTTTTCTTTTTTTTTATTTACTACTGTTTAAGTGTTCAATTGACACTTTTTTATGGCTGCTGCGGTGGCTTTTCAACCAACTACCTTGGCTGCCTACACTACACTTCAATAACGATAAATTGTTTTTTGTTTTTGCTTTAGATTTAAATCGGGGCGCCGAGCAAAGCAAAGGAAACAAATAAAATAAAAATAAGATAAAGAAAAAATATAAAAAGATTTACAACAGAGACGCCAACAACAACATGAAATTTAGTGCATGTGATTAAAGAAAAGAAGGGCGCTGAAATTAAAAAAAAAAATAAAAACAAGCTAAAAACAACAACCTAACTAAATTGGACGTAAACTTTTCAATAAGTTTCCTTTTAATAATGTTTTTAAAATATTGAAATAAATACCAATAAAAAAAAAAAAAACAACCAACAAAAGTGAAACTAAAAGAAAAGCGCAATTAAGTGTAATCTTCAAAGATTATGGAAATTCTTCAATAAGAATAAAAGGTATGTTTATGTTTATTATAAATACGTACAGCTATTGACAACTAATTGAAAACGAAAGTATTACATGGGCTTTTCTTTTTTCAATAAATTACCTAAAATTAGGCGCGGGGTGTCCAGCAAAATCTTACCAAAAAGCAGAAAGAAAGAAATTCTGGAGACGTTCAACGAGAAATAATGGTACAATATGATGTTGTCGAATTATACAAAAGTATTATTCAAAGTTATTTAGATGAGACAGGAGTTCATTGACGAAACACTAACAAGAAGACATTCATGAATTTTACCAAAATGTAATAATACCCTCGTTTCTAATTGGTTGTCAGCGACTGTATTCACATAAATGTGTGTGTCTGTATGTATATAATATAGAATTGTGTATATTTTTGGTATTCCAAAGATATCAAGAACTTATGTATGTACATACATACCTACGTTCATCGTTTGGGGTCTTTGGTGGCAGTTGTCTGTCTCCTCTCTGTCAGCTACTTCTCCCCTGTTTACATACACGCATATATCGTCAGACTTTGGTAATTTATTTGAGTTGATGTCTTAATTCTTTGACATACAAAAATTTATAATATGTATGACTAAAAATTTCCGCTTTTTCCACATTGCACAACAACAAAAACAACAATATTTTTCTTTCATTTCGTTGTCGTTGACTGTCGTCTCGCTTCAACGGAAATCGGAAAATTCCGGTGAAAAAATAATGTGTAACAAATGGCGCTTATATAGCGGCTCATGACGATCTGACAATATAACAAAAAAAAGCAACAACTACGTTGACAACAACTGCAGCAATAAGTATAAAATGAGAACGTGCACATATGCAGACACAAATGGACTTGCAGACAGACAGACAGACAGACGGACAGTTGAGTCAAACCAACAAACAAACAGACAGACAGACAGTCATACAGTTGAAAGCATTACATTACATGCATTTCAGCCAAAGTCAGACCCAGACCCGAACAGACGAACAGACCAAACCAGACCAGACCAGACCGAAGTCAGTCACTCACTCATTGTCTGGGCATTTCTTTATTTCATTTAAGTTGGTTTTGTTTTATTTTATTTTTTTTTTTTGCTTTTTCTTTCTTTATTTCCATGGCGTTCTAATTTTTTTTACTTTGGGGTCGTTTTTTTTTTTTTAAATTTTTTTTGTTTTTCGTTTTTGATTTCCAACACAAAGTATATGTGTACACCCTACATGTGAAAAGCGTCACATTTCACGTTTGAGTTGTTGTTGTAAAATCTGTTTTGTCAACAATTTTTTTTAAACATATTTGAATATGAAAAAGTTAACATAGTAGAGCTTTGATAATACGGACACTCGACAAACCGAACGTTCTAGTAATTTGATTACTAATATTTGTTGTATTATAACTTATTTTAATATAAAGTTAAAAAAGTTGATGGAAATTTAAAATAATTTAGTTTTTGATGAAAATTCGTTTTTTTTTTAGTAATACTTTTAAAATTTAAAGCAAAAATGAAAAATATAATAAGGGAACTTGCAGAAATAATGAAAATCTCAACAAAAACAGGGAAGTGGTGCTTTGAAAATATCGAATTAAAGAGGCTATAATGGAAAGCAATTTGGTGTCCAGATTACCGCTTTATCCAAACTTGTAGAGAAATCTTACGTGAGATAAATGCAGGATTACGTCAGAATCTCAACAAGGCAAAGGAATTTCTGATTATGTAGGAAAAAAACCTGACATAATATACATAAATGAAGTCCTCTAATCTTAACGATTCAATAGTTTGGGCATTATATGATTTCCAATTGTTCTACTGCACACTATTTTGATGAGATCGAAAGTAAGAAATGAAAATTTAAGATAGAAACAAATATTTTGGTTATCAGTTTTGAGCATAGTGTATCACATGTATTCGTATTGGCCGACATTTAATGAGACAATTATTTGCTATTCGCTATTGGAGTCTCTGACTCGGTTGGAATTTTATTTGTCATCATAGAGGAATTAGAACGACATCATCAACTTTATTTGTATCTACAAATGTTGCTGTAACTGCCTGTGTGTGTGTGTGTGTGTGTGTGTGTGTGTTTATGTGCCAGCAGTCTAGCAACAATAGCAACAACATTAACATTAACCAATAGAACAACTATAACGAGTCCGCTGCGACGGCTGAGATAAAGTATGAGAATTATTGCGGCATATTTTTATTTTACACATTTAAAATGTCTCTTTTATTGCATGGAGATACAATTTGCCTAAGAAACAAAGAAAGCATATCGCTCCTCTATGACTTTGTAAGCGATCGCCAGAGAGTTGTTGTTGATACACAAGCGAGAGAGGGGCAAAAATTTGAGCATTTTACTTTCCCTGCTGTCGACAAACTGTCAGTTGCTCAATTAGACGCACTTCCGCTTTTCTTTGATTGTCTGTCTGTCGGCATGTGTGTGTGTATGAGTGCGTATTTGTGTGATGCTATATTTATTTCCGTTTTGTTTGATTGATGGTTGACTGCTGTTGCTGCCTTGCCTTGCCTTGTCGAGTCGAGCCGACTGACTGACTGTTTAATGAATTATGTAATGCAATAAACGACAAAAAGAACAACAACAACAACAGACAGAAAGGAAAAAAACAACAATAAAATAAAACTGTAACGATTAACTTAAAAACAATTTCGTAAAGCTTAAAATGATTAATCGTTTTTTTTTTTCTTGCTTTCTTTCTGTTGTTGTTTTTGGTATTTTTTGTTTCTTGTTTTATTGTTTAGTTTATGGTTCATGCCTCGCCGCATGATTACTTTATGAGTTACACTGTTAACATACCGTTAAATTTAAACTGTTGGTTATAAACTACCGACAACAGCTGCATCGACTGCTGAGGTGTGTAAAGAGTGGAGAGAGTGTGTGAGTAAGAAAAGAATTGACTGCATGTTGGAACAGCGGATCGGACGGACGCTCAGTCTCAGTTGGTTGAGTAGACGTCGTAGACAAGAGTGACGAGAAACATGTCTCTCATGTGTCTGTCTGATTGTCGGTTTGGTTAGTTTTCTACACTATAGCATTCATATAGGTGTGTGTGTGTTTGTGTGTGTGTGTGTATGGCAAAGGGTGTAAAGTGGTGTTGCCACATTCCAATCTGTTTGGTGTGCAGACAACGGCAACAACAACAATGACAACGGCGACAATCTGTGCTACAACAACAGCATCCACTCAGACAAACCGTACAAACTATACAAACACTCACACACACATACATACATACAGAAGTATTTTGTATAATGCTGCATGTCTAAGCGACTGATATCGCAGTCAACGTCGTCCGACGCGAAGCGACGCGACGTCGCAGTCAAGCAAAAGCAGCAAATAAAGCACGTTTAAGTTATGCCATCGTCATTGTTGTTGTTGGTGTTGTTGTTGTCGTCGACAACTTTGTCTGCTGCTTGCTCTACTCTCCTCATTTCGCGTTAAGTGTGTAATGGACAGAGAAAGAGTGACTAGCTGACTGACTAACTGACTGAATGGCTGACTGGCTAAATGGAAGAGCAAGTGAGATAGATAGATAGATAAAGAATCAATGTAGAAATAAAACTGTATGTGTGTGTGTATATGCAATGCTTAAGACAAATGTATCAAAATATATTACAACAGCAGAAGCAGCATCAGTAGTTGTTGAAGAAGAGGACTATGATGAGACGATGGTGGTGGTGAAAGACAGAACAGAACAGAAGACGACGTAAAAGATGAAGAGCAGATTAAAACTAAACTTAACTCGACGCGTCGTGTCGTGTCGTGCCGTGTCGCATCGCATTGCGCTTCGAATTGCCATGGAAAAATGAGCACACGTGAGAAGTGATGATGAAGTAGTGCGCGGTGAGGTGAAGGGCGACTCATGTGAACTGCTTCCTTGGTGCGGCGCGGCGCACAGTGGTCTGATACACTATTGAGGTCAAGTTGATGACGAAATGTATTTAAAAACCCAGGTTTAATCGAGTATACCCTACAATATAATACCCACGGCGGGTGGTGTCACAACCCAAATCTACAAAAACATATATAATCTGACGTCGTCTATTCAAATAATGTTCAAAATATCAAGAAAATCAGTAAAAAAATTAGTAAAAAAGTTTTATGTATAAAAACAGTTGTTTTTAGTCTGGAAATAATATTCATAAACAAAAATACAATTAGTTAAATAAAAATGTACAGATATAAAAGAGATACAAGTTTGAGTTCTCTTTGTTGAACATTTTTACAGTTCTGGTAAAACGAGTTTCTATACGATTTCAATACTTTACACAATTATCAGTATGTCTTTTTACAATATTTTATATAATTTTGATCATCATGCACAATAAAGGCTAAAAATAAGATTTATGCATGAATACATTTAAAACGGCAAATGAATCATTCACTCTGTAAATGAATAGAAGAATAATTGATGGTTAAAGTCTGAATCATGAGTGAGATACCTAATAGATTACTGTCTTCTTCTTATTCTGCTTTAATTCTGCCACACCAGCCGACTCTACGCTCTACACAAACCACTGAACTTATATATTCATTTAATTTTTACTGTACTTATAAGTTTATTTGGTGTACACAATTTAGAAGGACGCCGCAGTATAGCATTCACTGAGCGTGAGTACACTAATAATTTGCACCTTCGCTCACTTTGGCTTGTATGTGTGCACTGTAAAGTAGTGATGGACGAATCCGAATCGTAGGGTTCGGATTCGAAGGTCCGGATATTAAAAGTATTCGTGGTAATCGAATCCGAATCTGAGTACGAATCTAACGAACCCGAATCCAAAACAATCGAATCCTACGAATACGAATATTACGAATTCGGTATATTTTTGTGATTTTGATCTTTTAATTGTATGCATGAATCTACTAAATCTATAAATCTATCTACTTAATCTATTAAAAATCAATAAATAAATAAATAAAATTTCCCAAAATTTATTACGCTTATTGCCCACTGTGCATAACGATCAATGAGATACAATAAGATTTTTCTGTTTGTTCCTTTGCTTTGTATATGTCTACATACACACATGCATGCATACAGATACATGTATACTTATTTTTTGTTTGCTGGCATTTATTGTAAGCATGGCTTTGAGCTGTGCTGAGCTGAGCTTCAAACATGCTTTATTGTTTGCGGCACAAACAACAGTTTTCTTTAGTTGAGCGAGCGAGTGAGTTTGCCACTTTAACTAAAATAGTTCCGCATTCCATTTTGGGCGCATGCGCAGCACATAAACGTCATTATTGGCAGCAGCAGCAACAATATAAACATCATCATGATCATCGTCACTGGTATCGTTATGAGCAAAACAACGAAGCGATCGTTAATATATTAACATTGAGCAAATGTACAGACAGACTAGACTATGCAACATTGGCAATGGGCGCGAGCGCTCACACCCAAAGCAATAACGCCTATAATCGTTTTTTAATTGGTTATAAACAAAACACAAAATACAAAAACAATGTAAAAAAAAGAAAAAATACAAAAAAGTACAACGAGAAAAATTGCTAAATGAGCAACTAAGCAAGTGAGTGAGAGCGTGCGTGCGTGAGTGAGAGTGCATGGCGGCAGTGAGAGTGAAGGGAAAAGTTCGCAGACGCCATTAATCAATGCACAAGCGCATACAGTACGTACATGTGCGTTCCGTTCCTTTTCGTTCCTTTTCGTTTCGTTCAGTTCAGTTTGTTTCTCTCGCGCAGTTGTTGTATTTGTATGCAAGTAAGTTGAGTTGATACAGTTTGGTGTTGTTGTAAAAATAAAAAGCCGTTAAAATATATGTTCGACTCTGCGCCGACGCGACACGACGTGACGCGACGCCCGTAATGTTACCACTTAAAATATGCACAGACATAAAAATGCATTTATTCCAAAAGCATAAAATTTTTTTTTCTTACTATTTTTTGCTTGCACTTTTTAAAGTTAGTGCTGTTGTTGTTGTTGTTAGTGAGTGTGTGTGCCGGAGTGCCTTTGGTTTTGACATTGACAATGTCAATTTTTAAGTGTTATTGTTGTTGTGCTCATGTTGCTATTGTGTTTGTTGCCTTGACCATTAACACTTTGTTACAAAAAAAAAAAAAAAAAAACAAAACAGAAATACTACAAATGCATTTATTAATTTTTGTTGTTATTTGTTTTTAGTTTTTTTTTTTTTTTTTTTATGTGCAAACGTGTTTTAACTTTATGCATTTTTATACACTGCACAACATGTGTGAGGGCATATTTAAAATTATATTAACCATGGAAAGAGTCCATAAAATGCAATATTCTTTAATATAACGGGTTTTTCATCCATGTGTCCAATTGTCCGTCCGTCCTCATCATTAGTACTTAAAAACTATAAGAGTTGGGGACTTGAAATTTGGCGGTTAGACTCATGAAATTCGGTAATAGAATAGAAGCGATAGAAAAATGAAAAACAGTTGGTTGGTTCTAAAAATTGCTATATATCCTTTTAAAATTACATACCACAAAATACCTTTCTTCTTCTTTTTTGCTCCTCAAGTACAAGAAAACTGAATTTTTTGATAAATTTCAAATTTTTTACCAATTTTCTTGAAATTTTTGACCAATATATAAATGGGAAATGCCAAATAAATTTTTTTTTTTTACTTTTCGGGCGTGGCACCTTCTACCATGCATACAGGGTATTATATTATCGAGTATACTTATGCATATTTCTTTAATTTACTTTGATTTAATGTTGCCAGCAATCTTGTTATATTGTTAATTTGTTGTTGTTGTTCTCGCTCACTGACTGACTGACTGACTGAGTGCAAGTTATGTTAATGGGCGAGACATGCGCCTTTAATCATGTGCAATTCAATCGTTCGTTTGGTGTTTAAAACAAACGACGCCTTTTCATTCAATAGAACACAAAAAACATATCATTTTTATATAAGTACATATATTTGTATTACATTTGTTCAAATACATATAGTAAGTCAATAACATATAAGTATTAATTTTCAAATAATAACTCAAAATGAAAATGCAAAAATATAATTAACATTTAATGTTTGTTGTTTTTTCATTTTGTTCTTCTATGTTTCAATAATAAAATAAAATAGTTTATGACACGTTTTATTTGTCTTTGCCCTAGACGCCCCCCTTTGGGGCTGAATCATAAAATGCCACAAGCTCATTTAATGATTACTTTTTATGGCCAGAACGCAAGCTCATTTTTCCAACAACATCAACAACAACCATTATTTATTTTTAGAATTTTACACTAAAAATACACACGTGCAGTTAATATGCAAATTGTTTTATTTACTTATTTATTTATATATTTTTTTTGGTTTTTTTTTGTCTTATTTTTATTCTAAGAAATATCATATTTTAGTCATCACAGCTGAAAGTGCAATGAAAATGAGTTATTCTTGTAGTGCAAATACAAGAACAACAACAACAATAAATAATACAAAAATACGCACGCAGCAAAACAAATTCAAATTAGATTGAAATTATACATGTGTATGTATGTATGTGTGTGTATATATATGAAAACGCTTTTAAATGGCCCATGACCAAAATATTCTTAGCCTCGCACGATGAGACGATAAGAAGTGTTGAGACGTGCCGACAATGATGACAACAACAACAATAACAATAACGTGTTGTTACAACAAACCATGAGAAGAACGCAGATTTTATGTTATCGTCATTGTTGTTGTTGTGTTTTTTATTGTTGGCGTAGACCGTGAGTGGGCGGGCGGGCGTTTGACTTGATGCGACTTGTGTGTCGCCACCTCAACAACAACAACAATAATAACAACAACAATAATAACAACAGCTGCCAGTTAGTCTAAGCACCCGCCTAGCAATCATTTCATTGTGAAGCGCATATCTTTCTTTCTATCTTTCTGCCTCTCACACACACACACACACACACACGCAGTCACATTCAATCGCCGCCCCGGTTTGCCTGCCGGTCTGTGCGAGTCTGCTCTTCTCTATGTGTGTGTGTGTGTGTGTGTGTGCTGGCTTCCCATATTAGACGCCAGCGCGATGCCAACCTATAGATATATTTAAATATATATGTATATATTTGTTTCTTATTTTATATATATTTTTTTTTATTACAATCATTAGAACGTAATTGATCGTAAACTGAAACACGAAAATCAAATTAAACGAAATATTGCATTCGCCGACGTCTTCATCGAATCTAATATAGTTGCTATATTTATATTGTACAACAACAACAACAACGATAGTAATAATAACAACAATAAATGCAATTAATGTCGTCTACACTCGTGTGGCGTAAAGAAACCTCCTCTCTAATGTTGTCGGCACAATTTCTAAATACTCTAATCTGATCGGTTGGGATGAGAGATCTATGCTGATCTTCACAACTCACACATTTAGGGGAAGTCCATAAATTGCATGGCATAAAATTTGGGCAGGGGGAGCCAGTAAAATACACGTAAAATCACCAAGGGGGAGGGGACTTTATAAAAAATCTCATGTGTACTTTTTATAAATTTTTTTTTTCAACATTTTAATCAAAATCTTATGTGAATGACAATGTAAGAGGTTCCATAAATTCTCACCTTTAAGGGAGAGAAGTTTTAACTTCAAGAAAAAAACGTCACGTTATTTATGAACGTTCCCTTATCGGATCTAATAAGATCTATGCTGATCTGCTGATCTCATACACTTTGAACGTGTGATTTCTATGATAATGTCTTGGAACTTACGGAATTATTATTAATGAAGGGTTCATCATTTCGATTTTTGCATCACAACAGATCGGTTCGGATCGGATCGGCTCAACTTAACTCAAAGCAACTTGTTTGTGACTTAGCTTGATTAAAAATAAATGCATTCAAATGTAAATTTAGCAAAAACAATAATAACAACAACAACAACATTATTTGCTGTTTGTGAACATTTTTACATTTTCGTCTGCATGCATTCGTCTCTCATCTCACTTCCCGTCCCATCTGATTTAAACTCGTCTCGTTCGGTAATCTCTTCTTCTTTGCTTGCACACTGTTGCATTTGTTGTTGCTGTTGTTGTTGCCTTCGCTTACCGCTCACAACCGCCAAACTGTCTGCTTTTGTTTTTATCTCTTTTTTTTTATTGTTGTTGTTGTTTCATGAGACTAACGGCACCACCGCCCAATGTTGCGGAATGTCAGTTGCTCACATGCTATTCTACCGCACCGCCCGCCCCACCCCAACTCACCCCCCTCTGCGCTTTGTTGACAATTCATGTGACACATAGAATGTGATCGATGTAAATATATTTTTGCTGTTGTTGTTGTTGCAACATTTGTGTCTGCTGATCTTTTTTGATTTGTCTTTTTTTCTTTTTGTATTTTTATTTTTTTTTTTGTAATTTGTTGTTTTGTTTATTTATAAAACCATTGCTATGTAATATGTAAGACACGACATTTTTGGCGGGTTCTGTTGTTGTTGTTGTTATTATTGTTGATTGATAATTTTAAAATTGAAATAAACCTTGATCAGTCTAAATGGCTATAAGACTTTTGTAAGTCCCCACAGATCTGTACATGCCTTACAAGTTGGGTTGAGTAGAGTGATGATGGTTTTATAAAAAAAAAAACACTTTATTGCTAAGATTAAGTCCTCTATTCTGAAAACTCTATCAAAAAAATGTTAAGAGTGCATTTAATAGGACCCTTCATTCTATCCTGAATATGACACGATGTTAAAATTTTATTTACAGTCATTTGATAGACTATTATTATTAACAGTGCTATTAGAGTGGCCCGAATAGGTGGATAAGCTTGAGTTTTGCTTATAGAGTTTTCCTAAGTTTACCAAGTATTTCTGCCATGGCAGTAAGGCACTTGTCAAGGTGGAAAATCAAATAAATATGGAGGTAACTTTCCTTAAAGTGAATGCGCACAGTTGGTGGATTAATTGATTGTTATCAATTATTAAGAAACTGAAATAGGCATGTTTTTCATTACGGTAATTTTTTTTTTTGTATTTATTTTTAGAAACGATAATAATTTCTGCTAAAATGTCAAAGTCATTCGATTGAAATCATTTGCCTTGTTTTTCACACATTTATTGTCGATGTTGTTGTTGTTGTCATCAACGTCATAATGATTATTGTTTTGTCTGTTTTATTCAACATTATGCATTTGATTTTGCTTGTTTGTCATTGAGACATTTCTTATTTTGAATTTAATTTTTGTACGTTTTTGCGCAATTAATTGTAACAAAAACAAATGTTTTTACTTAATTGTAAATTCGTTTATTAGCACAAAGAAATTAAAAAAAAAACTTATAATAAATGTAAAAATTGTATTTTAATTTGAAATTTAATTAAAATTTATTTTTAATATGGCATAAAAACGACATTGCCGAACAACAACACAAACAACAACGTCAACGACAAAGACAAACCAAGAAAAACAAAATTCCAAAGCTTGGCTTTTAATTTAAGTTGGCATTTTTGAAATACATGTATTTGTTGTTGTTGTTTTTTTGTTTTTGTTCACCTTTCAAAGCCATAATCAACAACATTGTTGAACAATAAACAAGTCAAGCGTCGCGCTCTCCAGCTTATTAACGCGTGAGAGATATAGAGAGTAGTAAAGTGGGAGAGCACGTAATTGAAAGTCAGCGTGCATACATGTGTGTGTGTGTGTGTGTGTGTGTGTGCCGCCAATGGCGATCGCGCATTTTTTTGTTATGAGCGTTGCTTTGCACTGCAATTCATTCCATCTAAATGTTAAAGAGAAAAAATATTTTTTTATTGCATGCAAGAAATTTTGTAGTTGCCAAACAATATGCAAAGCAAAGTACATAGTAGTTGAAAATAGTCGGCCGGTCGGTCGGCAAGTGCTTCAACTTTTGAGAGCAACAAGTAGCATTGCTGTTGTTGCTGCTGTGCTGCGCTTTGCAGTTGTGTTTAAGTGATCATGACTCGCGACCACTCTCGCGCTCTCTTACGTGATTAAAATTGTGCTTCTCTTTGTGTGCTCGTTCGGTATTTCCTTTTACTCATCCGCTAAACGGGCTTGATTGGAATTTTTTTTTGGGTTTTGTTTTTGTTGTTGTTGTTGTGCTTGATGTTTTCCCAGCTCTTGTTGACGTTTTATACTCTTTGCTGTTCATTCAACTTCTGTCGCGCAATAACAACACAATTTGAGTTTTAGTTTTTTTTGTTTTCTTGTTGTTGTTGCGCTTGATTTGTTTTTGGCCGTTGCTGTTGTTGTTGTATTAAGTTATTTTGCCGGTTGATTGTTTTTTGTATGGCAGTTTGCTTGGTCAGTCGGCAGCGGCGAATGTTGTTATTTTTGTTGTTGCCCTTGCCGCACTTGCCTGCCTCTCTTTATTTTTACGCTCATTGCTCTTGATTAGTTTGTTTTTCATACATTATAAATTTTGTTGCTTCTTCTTTGACTTTTCTAGTTGTCTTGTCTTGTCTTGTAGTTGTTGTTGTTGTCTCTGTTTTTTTTATTTTTAGCATTTGTCATTAGTTTCTATGTTGGTGTAAGGGTAATGGTGGCGGTGTGAGGGGTGGGGGATGGGGAATGGTGTTGATGTAAATAACCGCAATAATAACAAAACAATTTAAGCGGAACTTTTTTTTTTTTGTTTTCTGTTTAATGGCCTAACAACAATTTGTTGTTGTTGTTTTTCATTTTTGTATTCTTCTATGCATGTATTGTTATTGTAATTTGTTGGTTGGTTTTATTTAAAATTTTTTTTTTTGCGTTGTATTTTGTTTTAAAAAAACAACAACAATAAGTTGCTATTGCGTTTTATTTGTATAAAATTTTGCGTTTTCTTCAGACGACGGACGCCCTTTTGCCCTGTCTGCAGGCCCCTCACCCCTCATTCCGCGCTACACTTCATCAATTACGTTCTTTCGCATTTGCAGTGAAATATTTCACAATTTTTTTTTATTGTCTTTTTTTTTATTTGTTATTGTTTTATTTTATTGTTGTAATTGGCGCCAACTCATACTTCCATACATACAAAAATTGCCTTGTTGTTCCCTAAATCAAATTAATTCATTGTGTAAATTAATGAATAATAAATCACATAAGAAGAAAGAAAGAAAGAATGTTCACTTCAATCTCATTGGCGCCGCCGACGCCTTCTCTCGTTTTTATTGACTGACTGATTGACAGTTCATCAAATGTCAAATTTTGACAAGCCAAAACGCGGCGTTGTTGTTGCCGATGCTCTGATGCTGATGCTGATGCGGATGCCAATGTCGACGACAGCTATCAGCGCTTCAAGTGATGTTTTCTGCTTCTTCTTCATTTTATTTCATTTCATTTATTTATTTATTTATTTGTTATTGTTGTATTTATTTGTGTGATAAGTGATTTTGTTTCATGCATCGATCATATTCATTCTGTCTGTCATCGCTGCTCTGCTCTGCTGTGCTCTTCCCTTTCATTCATACATTCGTTCATTCATTCACAGCGTTGCTCTGCTGCGTTGCGCTACGTTCTCGCTAGGTGGCGTCGCGGTCGCTGTCTGCCTGAATTTCAATACAAATAATTATCAATTAAATTTATTAGCAACAATTTGAGAATAAATAAATAATTTTTAATTGATAACTTCAAACAAATGTACAATAATATAATGTTGTTGTTGTTGTTATTTGGTTTTTGAACGTTTTTACAATAAGTTGAAAATGTATTCAGAAAATTTACATTTAAATAATCTTATTTTTTCTCTTATTTTTTTTTCAGGTAAAACATTTGTGTCACTCAGTCAGACTTTGGTAATTATAAAATGGCATTTATTTTTAAATAATAATTTAGTTTTCTTTTAATTACTATACAAGCGCATACCAGAGATGGCGCTTTTGTTTGGTATTTCTTTAGCGCCAATTATATTTATTATAATCATGAGCTACCAGCGCCACTGGTCGTTGACTGTGCATCTTCACTGTTTGACATGGCGTCGTCGTCCACGTCACTAATGGAGTCTGCACTCCACTGACCGTCGTCGTCGTCGTTTTCTGTTGTGGAATTTGCTCTCTGTTTCTGATAGTCTCTGTAGAATGCCTCTATATAAGTCTCGGCTTCTTCATCACAGTAGTACAAAAGTTGATCTTAGTTATTCAGTTGTTCCTCGATGGAACACCAACGCGAAGAGGCCAAAGAACAGACGTCACTACTTTCCCCACCGCGACCGCTAGAATACAGACTGTTTCGCCTTGTGTTAAGCTCTTGTTTGCTTTGTTTTACTTTGTTGCAAATGTTTGCTTTTTCTTTTTTAATATCAGGTGTGTTATTTTTTATATTTGTTATGTGGCCACCGCTTTGTTTCGCTCCTTCCGAGCTCCGTGGAGCATTTTTCTTCTTTTTTTCAACTGTGTTGTTGTTATTTTTGCTGTTGTGACTCTATTATGAAACGATGTTGCAGTTTTGGTTTAGCGCATATCCCTTGCACTTGTTGGGGATTTGTTACCTGCCTTAAATTTAAGGCAATTTTCGGAACACGGTATTCATCTTCTTCTTTCACTTTTGCTGTCTTCTTCTTTCGTTTTTCCGACACTTTTGCGTCATTTGACACTTTTTGCCAAATTTTTTTTTATTATAGGTATTTATTATAGCTGATTCGAGTTATCGGTCGTCCTGATCTGATCAGTGTTGCCACACACGCACTTTGCGAATATCGATTAATCGTCTAATTGTTTTAGTTGCTAATCGTTGCTCAAATTTCCATTAAAAAAACAAATTTTGTGGTGGAAAACTTTCGCTTACGATGCTCTTAAATTGACATGGGTCATCAAGAAATTGTCAAATACCTGATACTTCTTTATACAGTGGTTGCTAAAATATTAGAACTCTTTGATTGCAGAATTATTTATGTTTTTATCACTGATAAATTTTAATTTATAGTTCTATTGAAAGTGTTGATCTGAAGATATTAATTTTATTATGCTTTGGGGAAATAAGCTCTTAAACAATATTAATGGTATTGCTTTTAAAATTGATTAGAAATAAAAGTACATTTATTATTTTTACAATAAAAATGTTATCAACAACAACAAAAGCGAACAAACAATCAATTATATTCATGTATGATTTTTCTTTAGGATTTCCGGTGGGAAATCAATTATCGGAAATGTCAAGCCATGCGGTTTAATGCCTTTAATCGCATAAGGACCTAAGCGCATTTACTTGCTTATGTATAACCCACAACTTAATACATAAAATAAAAAAAGACTCATTAACTATCTCAAACATGCGCTTTGACGTGTCCGACCCAATTGTTGTTGTACGGGCGGGAAGCCAGAACGACAAACGATATGACATGATCGAATCTATTAAGACCGACAAACAATATGTTATAATATCATCGCATAGCATGTCAATATTGTTGTTGTTGGTGTGTTAGGGTACAAAAGTATTTTTTTTTTTTTGTTTTTTTGTTATTGATAAGCGCAATAAAGCGTTGAAAAGCCAAGTAAAAGCCGTGTGGCTTTTTATGATCGCTCATTGCACAACTTTGTAAACAAAATTGGGCAATAATTGAATATATGATGTATGTCTGTCTCTCTGCCTGTGTGTGTGAGTGTGTGTGTGCGATTTAAATGACTTACAATAATAGTGAACTGTCATAAATAAGTAAGCTCTTGTGTAAATTAGATTGCAACGACCGCCCGCCCGCCGCCGCCACCCTCCGCTGCTTCTCTTGTCTTGTCTTATCTAAAGACTTCCCTTGAGTGTCATTCATTTGTGTGTGCATTGTGTGTGTGTTGATTTCATTGATATATTCATTCATACATTACTAGATTCATTCATGGCATGAGTATTTGTTTTTGTTGTTGCTGCTTTTTGTTTTTTTTTATACAAGCAGCTTATCGAAAATCAGCGCATCGAAAAAGGGCCGACGACGTCAACGATTATTAATGAAATAAATGCGGTCTCAACAATTATTATTATTATTATTTATTGAACTAAAGTGGCCTTTTTTGTATACTTATGCGTTATTTTTGTTATTGTTGTTTACGTGTTCATTTGTTTTTTTTTATTTCAGTTCAAAATAAAGCGTACTTGAAAAATATCTTTCAACAAAAAAAAAAAAAAGAAGAAAATGAAAAAAAAAAAAATAAATGAAAAATTCATTCACTCATTCATTCATGCATGCAACGATGTCATTGTTGAGCTTATGGGTGTGTGTGTGGTGGGTGGTGGGTAGGTGTATGCAATCACACACACACACACACACACGGCATTGTAATGCGGCGGCCCGTCAGCGACGACGACGTTGTCATCGTCATTCATATATTCATTGAGTAATAATTTTTTTTAGCTGAGTGTGTGTGTGTGTGTTTATTTGTGCCGCGCTACGTACGTAAAAACAGACAAACACACACACTCACACTCACAGCGTTAAGGTTGTTGCATTTTCCACACGTTTGCACGTATCTTAATGTACGTGTTTGATAGATAGACAGAACTCATCAGCAACCGCAGCGAAAACAACAACAATAATAATAATAATAACAATAACGACAATAATAACAATAACAATGATGTGAATAACAACAACAACAACATTAACGGCATGTTGACTGTCAACAATGAAATATTTTTTTTTCTTAATTTTTTTTTGTTATTTTTTGTTTTTTGTTGTTGTATTTGTTGTTGTTGTATTTCACAAACAAAAATTCCATTAAAAATTTTGTTTTCGAATTAAGATATTTCCGTTTGGAGGCTAAATTTTATTATCTTATTGCATTCCATTGTGTGCTCACTCAATGTTGTTGTCGTCTTTACGTCAAACTTTTACCTTACGAATGTACAACTATCTGTCTGTCTGTCTGTCCGACTGTCTGTCCATATGCCTGTGTATCTGTATCTTTATGTAAGGTATGAATTGTTTATGCGTGCGTTCGTTTGCATTTTGTTTTTGTAACTTGAAGAATGTTGTTTAGTCATTTGGCTGTTGTTGTTGTTGTTGTTTGTAAAGATTAAAGATGAGTGTAGTTGGCAAACTTATTGAATATTTAAAATCATTAATTTTTAGCTGGAAAAAAGGATAGCCGCAAATGTTGCAATTAAGATATTTTTTTGTTATTGATATATTTTTTTTTTAAATTGATTTATGTTTATCTTTAATGTATTTTTTTTTTTGTAAAATTATTTCTGGCATTGAAATACAGCAGAACTTCATTTAATCTGAACAATTGTAAGTCCGGCAGTGTCCAAATTATCGAATCAAGCGAATTATCGATTGTTTGGTTTATCGAAGTTATGAAAAAAATAATTGTAATTAATTTAACTGTAATTTTCATGAAATTTTGATTTATTCGTCTGATTTAGTCTTCTAAAGAGTAAAGAAGTGTGAAGCTGTATTTAATTTGTTGCATTTACATATGTTTCATGTTAAGGTGACCATTTCTCAAAACTGCTTTAAGAGCAAAATTTTTCCCAAAATTTTTTTTTTTTTTAATTTAGCGTAATAATTTATTCTTGAATTTAAAGAATGATCTCCTAACTAATACGTTGGCTTTAGGCCAGGGATTACATATAGAGCGAAAATTCTATACTGTCCGTTATTAGATCTCCGCATGTTTAAAACGCCAACTGAACTTTTTAATAAACCGGTGAATTATTATTATGTACTAATATTTTTACAGTCGATATATTAACTTATGGGGGAAGTACCAAATTTCAGTTTAGCAATCATTCGGACGACATATGCTTCCATTTCCTGTGCTATAATAAATATTTTTTATCACACTTCACTTAATAAATAGAATTTTATATTTATTACAACTTGAATTTCTAAGAATTTGAAGAATGATAGTTGCATAAGTGTAATTCTCAGCACAGTTGATTGATTTCATAGTTCAATTGTGGTCATTGTTGTTCTTGTTGTTCTTGTTGTTGTTGTTGTTGGTGCCAATGATTATTTTTGTCGAACGAGTCAAGTCAAGTAAATTCGCAAAGTGATTCATTTGTTTTTCTCAACTCTGAAATAGACCAAACCGCATGACAATTTATTATTGTTTTGTTGGTGTTATTGTTGAACTTTGGTTTGTGCTCTTCATAATGCTTTCAAAAAAAAAAATATTTTCTCTGATTAGAAGAACGCACAATGAATGCTTTTGTAATTTCTTAAGAATTTATAAGGAAACTAAAACGGAAATCGAACAAGTGTGTTTTCAGGCCTTTTGTTGGGGTTAATACTGCAAAATAAAATAAATAAACATGATTTCTAAATTCTGATAAGTTTGAGCTAAAATGGAAAACACATAAATATTGTTGTTGTTGTTTTTTTTATTAGTTATTATTCTACGAAATTTGCGGTTGTTTATTTCGTAATAGAATATAATAGAAATAAAAAAAACCATGCGAATAAATTGAGATAAAATAGTTATTATGTTTTGGTTTTAATTGTTGGTAAATATTGCGACAAATATGCCAAGTGTTGTTCAACACTGTTTTCCAATCAAATGAGCAATTGTATTGTGATAACTTGCTCAAGCTATATACGATATAATATGCGTACAACGCTATTGTTGTTGCTGTTATAGTAAAATGAAGTTAGTCGGTTGGTTGTTCGATCGGTCGGTCACTGGCTGTCCGTACTCATTCATGCATTCATTCATTCATTCATTAATTCATACCGCCAGGTCATGCCGTACTATACGAGCTGCTTATCACTCGCATTCAGTCACACACACACATACACACGCACATGCATACCAACACATGTTTGCCGGCGTCAACACATTTTGACAAGAGGGCCGACTCAACGCGAGGCGACGCGACGCTTGTTGATTGTGAAATGCAATGTGCGAAGGCATGAAATGCTTTGGATTCTCCACGCTGTCGCAGTGACTTCATTGAAAAATATTTGTACAAAAGCTTATAAATAGAAAAACAAAATATATACATATATAACTATATAAATTAAATACATTTGCAACAACAATAACAACGACAAAAAAATAAAATAGTTAATAACAATAAAACCAAAACTGATAAAGCAAATAAATAAACAAGTATTTTTTTCCATGAAAATTAAATAAACAGGCGTACATGAGGGCACGCATACATTCAGTCACGCACGCACGCACAGACAGACAGACAGACTCAAACTATTAGTGATCGCAGTTAATCGTTAAAAGAGATTTCATTTATCGATAAACACATGCAATCGCCGATGACATGCAAAAGTCATGATGCCTCTTGACTGACAAGACACTGTGTGGACTGTTGTGGACTGTGGACAGGTGTGCGTTGCGTGCTAGCGTCCATTGAAGTTATGCTGTCTCTCTCTCTTGTTGTCGCGTAAACGAAATGGCAAGCTCAATCAAAAAGCTAAGCGGGCATGAAATAAGTTATGATAAATAATGATGATAAAAAAGAAAACAAAAAAAAACAACAACCACAAGCCAGAAAAAAAACCCAAGCGCGTCACCGGCGTGGTATTTCCGAAGGCGGCTCAACAACGTTGGGAAAGACAGCAGCAGCGCGTGAGCGAACAACAACAGTGGCTGTGCGGCAGCACTAAAGTATCTCATTTACACACTCACACACACACACGCACACACACATGCTCATGAGCCGCTTTGGAAAGTTAGTTGGTTTTACGAATGTCCAAAAGCAAGTTAAATTTTTCAACGGCTTCATCATCTTCGACTTTGGCAATCTCTTCATGACTAACTAACAACATTCGTAGCCGCAACTAAACTTGTTCCTTCTTCGTTGGCATTTTTGATATAAAAAAAAATATATATTTTTATTTTTTATTAGCATATTTTATGAATGAATTTTATAGCATCGAAGAGAAATAATGCACCAATGAAAGATTCACTTAGTGGAAACGACAAATTTTATTAAATACTAAAATGTTTTATACTTATACACTCTTTTTCGCAGATTGTTGGTTCAGTAAACTTTCTTATAACGTTTGTGGTGTATAAAATGACATTAAAGACTATGAAGGATAGGGTAATCATTGGGAACGTTCATATATGAGGTTTATTCTTGAAATTTAGCCTCATCCCCTCTCCTAGTGAGATTTTGTGAGACTTCTGATTAAGATTCCTTCTCCCCCTCGGTGAGATTTTGTGGCAGGCTAATGTAAGACTTGATTAATATATTATTATATTTCTATTGTTTTTGTAAGCAGTCAAAGTTGAAATTATAATTATTAATAATTGATTTAAAAATTGTTGCGTGAAGAGTATTGAATCTTCGGTTTTGCTGAACTTGCTTTTCTGAACTATTTTTTTTTAACGATTTTCTATTATGTTATGTGCGTTGAAAATCTCATAATTGAAGACTGAAAACTTACGCGTCAAAGAAGAAGAGCGCTCATGAATGGAATTCGTGGAATTTCATTTAACGGATTTTTCTTCTTTTTTATTAATGTTTTTTTATGCCCTTTCAATCAATGATATAATTTTACAGTATAATAGAAAGCTTGGAGAAATTAAGACGAAATTTTTAATGATCAATTTTTGATTGAGAGTTGTAGTTCATTAAAACTTGTTGTTTTTGGTATTCCATTTGTTGTAATTATGGAACCATGAACTATTAACACTTCATCAACGTATTTGTTGTCATTGATAAAAACCAAAGTTGAATATTAAATAAAACAAAGACCGAAAGCCGATATTTGTTTAGTTTAAAATGAGAAATTAAAAATGAAATGTTTTCGTTTTTTTGTTTTTTCCTATCAAAAATCTATTTGTGTTTGTTGTTGTTGTTGTTGTTTGTGTCACTTGATAAGCGAAGTATTTATTAAATAGAAAAAAGTTCAATAATTGTTGACTTTTTCTTATCACAAAGTCCGATCGCGTAAGCATTCGTTTGATCGATAATGTTTCGATCGTAAATCGAACGCACAAACGAAATTAAACCAAAATGTGCGTATCAGAGGTGATATTTATATATGGTATGGTATGGTATGGTATGTCTATACATATGTAATTTCCAAAGTTTTACGATCAGTCACAAGACACGGTAAAAATCAGAGACTGTTTACGCTGAGTTGGCTTAGATTAGGTGAAAATATGTTAGTTATTATGATACAAGTATGTTATCAAAGAAAGTGTTAGTTTTGTGCTCTGTTGTTGCATGCAAAGTCCAAAGTATTGCCTGGATCGTTGTTATTATACATTTTTTTAATTAAATATACTTCAGGGGGTATTCTGATCTAGAATTAAAAAAAAATCAATTTCTTTTACATAGAGTATACAATTTTGGAACTCGTTAGTTGGATTTTGAGTTGAGTTATTGAACTTCAAAGCGAAGTTATGTCTATGTTTGCATTCGCGTCTATTATACATTAATAAGTCATAAGGGGATCGTTGAATCGTATATATTGACAGTTATTAAGCACTAATTAATTGTTTACTAAATAATGCGCCAATAGAGGACAAACAAAAATGGTCTATGAAATGTTCAAATTGTGCGTTGGTTCAACCAATTTTGGTAATCTCGCACAGTGCGCGAAAATATCAAATAATTGCCATTTTTAGTTGTATTTTTTTCTGTTTTATGTATATTGTTGTCGTTGTTGTTGTTGCTTGTCGTGCTTTTATGTGCTTAATCAGCCCACCTCGGCTCACGACAATTTAACAACCCAGCGCAGCAGAACCGTAACTCATTCATCATAGAGCTCAAACCGGCAAAGAGCGAGCGAGCAAACAAACTACCAACGCCCACTGACACTTGAACTCATTAAGTATGACGCAATATACATACATTCATATGTTGCTATTTAAAACAACAACAAAAACCAAAAAAAAAAACATAGAATAAAATTTAATAAAAAACACAAAAATAGAACATCAAGAACCAAAAAAAATAAAATTAAATCTAATAAAAAACGAAATGAAAATAAAAACAAAAAACAAACCGAAGAAAATGAAATAATTTTCGCACATTTAAGGGGGGCCTGAGCTCTAGCATATCAACCCAAACAACAAGAGAATTAAGGGCGAGCATACTCGATCATATAATACGCTGCGCAAATCTAGGAAATAATAATGATCACTTAAATATTGTTCAAACTCTCAAGAAAATCGATCAAAAAAGATTATATTTATTGCCAATTTCATTTGAATGGTCTTTGAGAGGTCAAAATTGGGGGTGGGCATGTTTGTGGTGTGCAATTTTTAAGGGCTATAAGTACTAATCCTGTAAACTATACTGAGATTGTTATTTCTTATAGTTTACGATATATAGTCATTATTCTGAAAGTGGTATATGTGAATAAATTATGGGTAAGGGGCAAATTTGTGGTCTACACAAATCCAAACGATCTTGAAATGCCTCTAACCCAAATAGTTTTCGAGATACATTGGTGATAACAGATAGACTGACCGATAGACAACAGTTTGATGGGCGGAATTATCTCAATCGATTTATCTTATTGTCCTCTTGATCCTGCTTATAAGTATTTTATGCGATCTTACTTCTCTTCTTCTATGCGTTACATACTCGTGGTCTGAAAAAAACATAATATACACGAACACATTATATGTATAGGGTATAAAAATTGTATAATAATAAAAGACATAACAATGACAAGTACATATGTATATAATAAAATGCATGTGTGAGTGCGTGTTTCTGTGTGTGTGTATGAGTGTTTATGTGTCTGTTGGAAATTATAACGCAGTCATAAGTTGTTTTTTTTATCTCGCGTGAGTCGGCGTCACGTTGCTTATCATTAAGGCACAAACAAGCTGCGCGCCGCGAACTACTCAAGACCCGAGACTGTCTCACCCACTAATAGCAATGACTGCCTCATTGCTCGACTGGCCGACCAGCCGTCCTTCCCGCCTCACTGCCCGCCACCACAGTTTCATTTACTACAACGACTCATGACTTGACTGATCTCAAACTGCTGATTATTGTTTGTCGTATCGTTTCTAGTTATACAATGAAACTATTAACAACAAATAAACAGACACATACATACACATACATACACAAATAACAAGAATAATAATAACTTTAATCATAATACGCATTTTTTAACATAAATGATGAAATTCGTGTTGTGCCATAATGAGTCGAGTCGTCGGTAAATATCTTTTGATAAAGATGAGATACTTACTCACATCATTATCATCATTATCATTATCATTATCGTCATCATCAGCAGCACTCAGTCATTTACTCATTAAATAACACGGTTGAACAACTTAAGCAACTCTTGGAAACATTTATGATTGGCTGACTGGCTGGCAGCCTAGTATGCCTAGTCGTTTTTAGCTGACTGGCATTGTGGCGCCCTCTATGCGTGATGCTATGTCATGTTGTGTGACTGCGTTTTTGTTGCTTCTTCAATAATTTCTTCATCTTCTTGTCGCTTGTGGTTGTTGTTGTTGCTGTTTGCGCAGTGAATCGGCAAAATTAAACAAAAATATTTATTTAACAATTTAAATTCCACATAAATAAAGCTTTTAAGTTTATTAGACGTTAGCAATAATAGGCATACAAGTGTTAAGTCAGAGTGATGGCGATGGCATGTGCTTGGCTTGGATTGGGTTGTTGGTGGGGTAGACTACTTAAACTAGTTAACCAGTAGCGGATTTAGTGCCATACGACGCATGCGTAAATGATGTTGATTAATCGGCCTAAAGGGCTATAAAATGTTGATATAATTTAAGCAAAAATAGTGACAAAATAGTTGAAATAATTTAGATACAGTTGGTTTATTTAATGAGTTATAATACGGTCATTTGGATGGAGCCTTCTAAGTCGTCTTTGAATCGTTGAGCTGGTCTGATGCTTGGGATGCATGACCAGCCTATTGTTGTATCTACAACTGCTTTGGAAATTCATTTCCTCCCGAATTGTAGGAATTTTGAGATCGCTGAGTAAAGTTTTGTTTCTGACGAACCATGGAGCGCCAGTCATTGCTCGTTTTGTGTCTAAGTTTACTTCAGTGGTACATTAAATTAATTAAAGAAAAAAAAGAAAAGAACAACAAAACTTTTTGCCGTTATTGTTGTTGTCATCGTCGTAATTGTTGTTGTTGTTGCCATCGTCGAAAAGTCGCCAAGTTTAGCTTCAATTTGACACCTGACGTGCATATCTCGAGCACGCGCGTGCCCTTCCCCTCTTTCGACAATGTAATGAGCAGCGCATGATTATTTGATTTAGTTTTTTTTTTTTTTGCACGAATTCTCCTATTGTTGTTATCGTTGTTGTTGTTGTTGTTGTTGTCTTTGTTGTTTTTGCTACCATTTAGTTAGTTACTCAACTCGGGTGTTTTTGTTGTTTTTGTATTATTGTTTAGTTTCGTGTGTAAGTTTGTCATTGGTTCGTCGCAACATTTATCGCACTATTCTGTGACGCTGACGTTGTCGTTGACTGCGCTGCCATGAGCCTATTTTATTATTGCTGTTGTTGTTGCCATTGGCTGCAGCACTGATTTTTGCTGGCGCTTAGTTGTTATTTTCTGTGTGTGTGTGTTTGTTTTTATTATTGTATGTATTTAAAAAATAAATAAAAACAAGTATATTTCACCTGATAAACGTGAAATTGGGTCATGCGCTAAATACTTTGTGCGCTTCTGCCATTTGTTAATTAACTAATGTTGATGTGTCGTTGTTGTTGTATTTGTTTTTGTCATTGCTTATTTGCGACTTTCATCATATCATGAAATTTTTTATTTATTTATTTGTTTACAAAAGTTCAAGCATTGTTGTTGTAAGTCTATGATATGTAAAAAATAGCATGTTCAATTAATAAGCAGAAAAATGGAATCAACAGATCTTTATGCATATAGACAAGCAATGCTCTATTGTTATGTGTTAGATTGTACAATATAATTATTAACAAGATTTATTACCAATCATCATGATGATGTCGATCATGGCAATATTTCTTATATAACAGTTGAGATAAATTGATTTATTATTGTTTAATACAAGTGTGAGTGTGTGTGTGTTTTTGACTTGTTTATACAATAAAATAAAATCGAATTAATACTTTTATGTAACAATTAAACGAGACTAAAAAGGATTTCACTGACACTTGTTATTATGATGCTATTTAATAATATATATACATATATATATATATACGTAAACATATGTGTATGTGTGTGTGTTTGTATGTGCGTGTGTGCGTGCGCGCGTGTAGGGTATTAAGTGTGGCCTAGTCTAATAAATAAGACTGTTTTTTTTTTTTTGTTTTGGTTTTTGTTTTGTTTGCTTATATTCTATTATTTTACTGCGCAATAACAAAACGTCAACAACAACAACAACGACAACCATGGCAAGAACAAGAAAAAGAACAGAAAACAACAACAAATAATAAAACATAATAAACAGCTAAAATACAAACAATAACAACAATTTAGTGTGACCACAACGAGAATGAGCACAACTAGCGAGAGAATGAGAGAGAGTGGGAGAGGGAGAGCAGCGAGCAAAAGAACAACGAGTGCTGCGACTGACTGACTGAATGAATGAGCGCGAACAAGCGAACGTGCGAAAAAAGGCCGTACTCTCTCACTCACTCACTCAATGAGTAATTTAACCGCGGCGGCATAAAGAGAAAAGAGAGTATGAGAGCATAAATGTGCATGCGCGTGTTTTATGCGAATGATTGCGGTCTTGTGTTTGTTGTTGGTGTTGTGCGTAGCTACGCAAAAAAAAAAACAGCATAAAAAATAAGCAAAAACTACAAAAACAAAATGTACGAAATCAAAATAAAAACAAACGCATAAAAAAAAGAATTGTAATAATAAATATGTACATGTGTATGTATTTATATGTATAAACATACATACATGAATTGGTTGGTAGAACACTATTTTTTGCGCATTTACGTTGTTTATATTATTTTAATTTTTTTTTTGTTTGGTTATTTTGCTTCTGTCCTCTCTCGCCTATAAATAATGCTCAGACATAAACACAAGCAGAAGAAGAGCAAAACGAAGAGTAAGAAAAAGTATCGCTTCTAGAACAAAAAGAAACCAAATACGCAATGTAGTTCAGTCTGTGTGAGTGTGTGTGTGTGTGTGAAATTGTGCTAACTACGTTTTAACAACACTCACTAAACTACGAACAATCATAGATACATATGTATGTACATAAATACACACACACACACACACACACATAAACACTGATGAGTATTGCATGCTCAAATACAATGTTGATATATGTATTTGCTTTTGTTTTTGTTTATATTTTTTTTTTTTCGTCGCATTCATTAAATTGCAACAACGCAATAAAATAGTCTCCAATGTCTGGAAACGGGGCGTGGTGCTGTTGTTGTTTCTGCTTATTTGATGAATTGCTGCTAGTAATAAAAATCACAACAACAGCAACAACAACCGCCACAATGAGAACATAGTGTGGCGAAGAAGAAGAAGAAAAAAAGACGATTACTATTACTACACTACAACTGCGTACTACTATTTTACTACTGCATCTACAAGAACAAGAAGAAGAAGAACGACAACAAGAACAACAACACTAACAAGCAAGCAAGCAAGCAGAAGGAAAAGAACAGCAATAAAACTATTGCTACTGCGCGTATTTTTACTACGCTTGCATTTTTGTTTTTATTATCTTTCTTTATTTTTCATACAAACATACATACAATCACACATATATGCAACATACGCTCTTTTTTGCACACTCATAAACACTTTTTTTTCTTCTTTTTTTTACTCTCTTGCTCTTGTGCTACGCATGCAATTTTGGTAAAGCAGCAGCGACGTTAGCATTGACAGAGACAGCGACAGAGCGACAGCAACTGTGCTGCGCAGCTTGCGTCGTTCGTACGTCGCACAGCATTAACAATATTGTCTGGCTCGCTCGCACGCTCTCTGACTGCTTCTCATTTTCGTAAGTGGGCCGAACAGTCTCGACCAACCCTGCCGAATTGTCATTTGTTGTAAGCCAGGGTCGGATTACAACATATTTTTATACCCTGTACCTTATAGTACAAGGGTATATTAGTTTTGTCAGCATCGACAATGTATGTAACACCCAGAAGGAGACATCTCCGACAAAAGATGTACAAAGTATATATATTCTTGATCAGCTCGATAAGACGAGTTGATATAGCCATGTCCGTCTGTCCGTCTGTCTGTCTGTCCGTCTGTATGAACGCCTAGATCTCGGAAACTATAATAGATAGAACCAAAAGCTCTTCGCACTTCGATTCTGTCATTTCTTAAGCAGATCAAGTTTATTTTGTTTTCCCCCTTTTTAACTTCGTTTAGGGGTGAGGGGCAAATGACTGGAGTAACCTCGGGTAAAAACTTACAAAAGTCGTATTTTCTGGGTTGTCTTTTGAGATAGGAACACCAAATTTGGTGTGTATATAGCTGGCTCAAACCCCAAGACGATAGAATAAAAAAATGGGCGTGGCCACGCCCCCCATATAGTAAAAATTTGAAACGCTTATATCTCAAGAACCATAAAACCTAAAAGAATGAAATTTTGCATATATGCTATTGGAATTGAATACAACATGATTCAATTACAAAATGGGCGTTGCCACGCCCACAAATAGAGAAACTTTGTATCTCTGGAACCAATTGGTCTAAAAGTGTAAAAAAAGGTATGTGTGATATTAAATGGAAATGAAATCTATTTTGATGAAAAAGTGGGCGGGCCACGCCTTCAAACAGTCGTTACTAATTGAAGGTACAGGGTATGTCGGAGTCGATTACTGTCGACTCCAATCCTTACTGGTTATGTATGAAATTATCATAAGTCTTATTTATTTATTTATATGGTCAACCACGCGCTTTTTAAAGCTTCTTCTTTGTATTTGGTTACCATGCAAAAATAATGCATTGCATATACAAATACAATATATAGTTTTATAGTTTCTAAGCTCGCTTCAAACTCTTTTAAAAATCACACCAAAATGCCAAAGGTTCAAGACAACAATACAACACGTGCTAAACCTTTGGCGCCCTTTTGCTGCTTCCAATACAAGTGTCATAATACTTTAAGTTGTTGTTGTTTTTCTTTGTTTTTCTTTAATACATTTTATTTACAGCGTGAAATTAATCGGTTCTATTTTGTTTTGTTTTCATTTCAGCGGCTATTCTTCAACGTTTTGTTTGTTTTAAATGCATTCCAACAACAACAACAACAAAAGCGTAGCAAAAACAACGTAAAGGAAAAAAGAAAACAACAACAAATTACAAGAAGAGAAGCACAAGTGTTGTACAACAACAAAAATTGTTTCTGAGATTAGAAAATAAAAAGAGCTTATGATGATCACTTGAATAAACAATTTTCTACTGAGCGGTGAGGTGGAAGCAGCAGCAGCAGCAGAAGAAGAAGATATATAAAGTTCAAAAGTCTTCAAAAACAAACAAAACAAAAAAAGTGCAACAAAAACTAATAATAACAACAACAACAGCATGGACAATTATGAATTATGTTATTCTATGTTAAAAGAACGACACCCTGTATTATTGATAACATCACAAATGTTCGACGATATCATATTAAAGAATTCAAAAATAATAAAACATTTGCGAAGACTTGTTGACATTGAATCTATAAAGAATCAAAATAGCATAAATATATATATCTATATAATACGTCAAAATGTATCTGAGCTAATGGAGGAGAGTTGTTGCAGATGGCAATATATGAAAAGGAGACGGCGAGGTTCCTATAATAATATAAATAATAATAATAATAATGATGATGATGATGATGATAAGCAGCAAAATACACCGACAACAACTACAACAATAACAACGAGTGAAGCACAAAATTTCATTAATAACAACAACAACAACAGTAGCAGCAGTAATATAACAACAACAGCAACAAATGAAACAACATTCCTACATAATTGTAAATGTCATAGTGAAGTCACAGTAGCGACACCACTTACAGCAGCAACAACAACAACAACCACAAGTATATTTACAGATGATATTTGTTGTTGTTGGCGACATTGTCGTCGAAAAAGGCAACAAGAGAACAATAGTTTAGAACAACTTCAGCTACAACAACAACAACAGCAGCAACAACAGCAGCAACATTTAAAAGAACAACAATTCCCCGCCCATGCCGCCGATGCTATCAATAACGGTACTGCCAATAACAGTAAAAGTGACAATAGGAACCAAAAAATCAACAATATTACTGCAACAACAACAACAATAGCAGGAACAACAATGTTGGATACAACAGCCGCATCAACAACAACAAGAACAACAACGACAAAGAAAATGTCGTCAAATATCGCAAATATTAATAATAATAAATATAATTTTGCAAAATTGAGAAATTATTTTAATATTTTGCAATTTTTAATATTCTTTATACAATTGCAAGTGTTGCCATATTGTTGTAATATATTTAAGAAACAACATCAACAACAACAACAGCAACAACAACAAAATTTTGCTGCTTTAATAGCAACAACATCAATAATAACTACAACAACGACAAGACTGAGTGTAAGCCGTAATAATAATAATAATAATAATTATTTTAATCTATCACAACACCAACTACCACAACAACAACCACAACAACAACAACATCATAAAACGATATTACCACAACTATCGAAACAAGTTAATTGTGCCACAACAACAACAACAACAACAAAGGAAACGGAAAAAGAAACTTGGAGAACGAGTACATCACATAATAGTGAACAACAACAACAACAACGACATCATCACTTTTCTAATTGTCAAATAAAAAACGATCATCAACATAAACAACAACAACAACATCATCAGCCTCATCAACAACAGGGAATGCCAAAATCTAACAAATATCACACAAGATCGAAATTATTCTATATTGCTTTATTGGTATTATCGTTCCTAACGACAACATTACCAACAATCAATGCCCAACTTGCAACAACAGCAACGGAAAAGAAGTCCTCATCTGCGATAATAATGCCACAATTGGAGGAATCACATTCGCGACAACAAATGAGAGATAATGAAGATGACAAGTTTGCCGAATCGCTGAGAATGTTAACTGCCGCACCGCCATTGGCATCTGTTTCCCTCACGGAACAGGCCGAATCATCAGCGCTGATAAACAAACGTAATGCTTTCGATCTGAATGGATCGCCGGCAAAGCAGAAAGGTGAAATTAAGTTAACGCGCAACGAAACTCGTAAGTAATATCATTTATATTATTGTATATTAATTAAAAAGTACACTAATTACACAAAATGTCTGTTAAATCGACGTTGTGCAACTCAAACTGTAATAAGTGCTGCTTATGCCTTTCAAACTGTGAAAAGAACAAAAGTACAATGCTTTCAAAATTTATATTTAAGTAAATGCACAGTGCTGTTCAAACTGTCAATGCTTTCTAAACTTTCAATACTTTTAAAATGATCATTAAGGTGATACAGACATTGCAAAGTGTTTTTCATGAGAATACAAATTTATTTACACACAATTACATTAAAAGAATATTTCGACCGCCTATAAAATTAATCTATAATATTTCAATTCTATTCACCTAAAGGAGTACTTTAAAGGCAAAAAATAGCAAAGTACAACCTTTGTTTAAAACCTTTCTGCAAAAACTATAATTTTTTGTTGATTATGTTCTTAAATTGAAAAATATACTATTGAACTTTCACTAATATTGTATTTTTTAAAATTCAACAACAGTTTGCAAATCAATGGATATACGTAACGAGGTATCCTCGTTTAAACAATTGGAAAATTGCACTGCCATCGAAGGTTTTCTGCTCATTTCGCTGGTGAATGCAAAAAATCTAACCGAAACATATCCATTGCTAACCGAAGTCACCGAGTATATTGTCGTCTATCGCGTAATCGAATTAACATCGCTGTCGCGTATCTTTCCCAATTTGCGTGTCATACGCGGCAAATCGCTATTCGATGGCTATGCGCTTGTCGTCTACTCAAACCGTGATCTACAGGACATTGGGCTATCGAAGTTGCGTTCGATTGCGAATGGCGGTGTACGCATTGAGAAAAATATTGTATTATGTTACATAAAGACCATTGATTGGACACAAATTGTATCGACGAATACAACAGATATTGCTCTCAAGGGCAATCGTGACCAAAAGGAGTGTCCCAAGTGTCCGGGTGATAATAAAGCCATCGATACACAAAATGGCGGCGAAAATGATACATTAAAATGTCCAAAGCATCAAGGTCAGCGTTATTGTTGGAGCGGTAAAGCATGTCAGACATGTGAGTATGATTTTTGATCTTACAACAATAATATAATAAATAATATATATATTTTTTTTTCTTCCTACCATCATTAGTTTGTCCGGAAAGTTGCCGTAATAATTGCATTGATGAGAATCGCTGCTGCAATGAGGCATGCCTTGGTGGTTGCATCAACAATGGCAACAAGGATCAATGCATTAGTTGTCGTCATTATGCAATCAACAATACCACGTGCATTGACAAATGCCCGCCGGGTTATTACACCGTAAGTATTTTGTAATGTTTATGTGGCCAATTGCCTAATGCAACTTTCTTTTTGGTGGTTTGTATCATTTTAGTATCTTGATCGACGTTGCATAACGGCAAAAACATGCGAAGAGATCGGCACCAAATTCGAGAACACCAAACATGAGCCGCTCGTGCACTACAACGGCCAATGTACGACACGTTGTCCGACGGGTTTCAACAAAGTTGGTTCGACATGCGAAAGATGCATAAATCAATGCGAAAAGGTTTGTGAGGGTGGCATCATTGATAGTTTGGTGCGTGCGAAGGACTTCAATGGCTGTACGCAAATTAATGCAAATAAAGGCCTGACCATAAGCATCAAACGTGGTGGACGTAAGTGTTAACGTTGTTGTTGTTGTTATTGTTATTGTAAAACAAGAAATAAAAACAATAATTATTGCAGCGCTTTTAATGCAAGCACTTGAAGAAGGCCTTGGCTCAATTCATACAATTCACTCACATTTAAAGGTGCATTTGACCTATGGCCTTTTCTCCTTAAGATTTCTCAAAAGACTTAAACAAATCAATGGTGAAAAACTCTATGAAGATGAGTAAGTATTAAAAACGTTAAATTAAAGATTTTATTTTTGCTCTAAACCAAAATTTTATTTTAGGTATGTTTTCTATGTGCTTGAGAACAATGATCTGGAGGAGATTTGGGCGCCCAACCAGACTGTTAATATGCTCAAAGGCAGCGTTTTCTTTCATTTCAATGCAAAGCTGTGCTATTCCACCATTGATGCCTTGCGTCCGATGATGATCAATCAGAATATCACACAGTTCAACAAAAAAGAAGTGGCAATCGATTCGAATGGCAATAAGGGGTCATGTGAGTTGGCAATTAATGTTTCAATATAAAAATTTCAAATAAAATATGATTATATTGTGTACAATGCTAATCTTATGCTTTTGTTTCTTCGTTATTAGGCAACACGGAACTTTTAAATGTCACTATTCTTGGCATTAAATCGGTTACGGCATTGGTAAGGATCGACAATCCGATTAAGTATGGCGATGATCGCACCTTTATCGGTTATCAATTCTATCATATGGAGAATCCCTATAAGAACGCAACCAAGCACAGTAATCAGCCATGTGATGATAGGTGCGTAAATATTTAGCAAATTTAATGCATCATTTTATATGACTTATTTTTTTTTGTTTTATGAATAGTTGGATTGTAAGCGATCCTTCGAAGGAGTTGAATCATTTTTTTTACTTCCTCCAACCCTACAAAACGTATGCTTTCTATGTTAAAACAAAGACAATATCATCAGAGTCACGTAATGCGCAAAGTGATATACATTATTTTCAAACGCAGCCATCAAAGCCGCAATATGTGCGTCAACTGAAGGCCTCAGCCAACTCCCACTCGCAAATTGTAAGTACAAATTTGCTATATTTCTTAGGTATACCACAGCATTAAAATGTTGTAAATATTTGTTACTTTTTATGATACACAAAAATGAAAACGATCTATAATTTGATCTAAAAATGACAGATTATCGATTTTATGATATATTTTGCACTAAACATAATATCAAAATCATAGCATATCCAAAACAATTTGCAGTTGAGTTTATTTTTTGTTATTATTAATAATAAATGTTTATTAAACTAACCATAGAAACTCAGCTGGATACCGCCAAAGTATGCAAATGGCAATCTGACAAATTATTATATACGCGCAGTGCTTTACAATCGCAACAGTACTTTGGAATCGCGTAACTACTGTAAAGATCGTAAGTATTAGCATATACCAACAATAAAAAAAAAAAAACTTAATAATTCTTTTTTTTTACAACCAACCACACAGCTTTGAAAGAGACCTTTAACAAAGATGATGATAGCTATTCGGTTCCGAGCAGCGAAAAGGTGAATAAACCAACTCAAGAAACGCCCGAAGATTGTAGCTGTGAAAAGGAGGGCAAAAAGGGCGCATCTACCTTTAATGCAGATAATGAAGCGGCACGGCAGGATGAGATTGAGTTTGAGAATACCCTACAAAATTTTGTCTATGTAAAGTAAGTCATTTTATTAAGACATTTATAACATGAAACACATAAACTGTTCTGCGTTTTAAACAGAGCTACAAATCGTAATACTCCCCGAGCTTCCTCTGGCGCTTTAACCGCCAATCTTGCACGTCTTCATAATAATGCCGGTGGTGTTGGCGAGGAGCTGAATGCATCACAAAGTGGCGGTGGTTCATTGAAGAAACGACGCAGCATTGTTATGGAAGATGAGATCGATTCTGATGATGGCAATAGTTTTTTAACACGTCACATGCGTTCGTTAACCGATGAAACAACAAATCCACAGGATGACAGTGATTGGAATTCAATAATATTGTCCAAATGGCCAATACTGAATTCGACTCAGACATGGAATGACACACGTACAGATGAGAGTGGCAGATATATAATCTATGCGGCAAAAATAAATGCATCAACAACTGAAATTACATTGGATAACTTGAAACACTTTTCGATGTATACGTTGGGCGTTGTTGCATGCCGTGAGAAAATCATCAATGACACTAAGGATGATTGCAGTGAGATTATGCTAATCGATAAGATAACATTAAAAAAGGGTAAGTAAGATTGTGATAATCTTAAGCATCTTTCATTGTGTATTAATAAAATGTTTTGTATATTACAGAAAATGTGGATCTTGCTGAGAATCTTGTACCAAAACTTGAGACAACAAACACCTCACGTAGCAATGTACGTCTGACATGGAAACCGCCGGATTATCCGAATGGTGCCGTTGTCTCATATACGATATCATATGAGAAACAGGATCAGGATACAATTGAAGAGCATCGTTGTATAACTGATGCTGAATTTCGAGATCTTGGAAACAGTTATACGGTACAGAATTTACCGGAAGGCAATTATAGCATGCGCGTGCGCACGAATTCGCTGGCGGGCGAGGGTCTGTATACAGAGCGCGTCTATATTGTAGTGCCGGTAAGTGTTGAAAGCTTTTGCTGGAAATAATGCACCTTCATTTAACTCTCTGTTCTTTTTTCGCTTCAGCCCACACGGTTAGCGGCTTGGGTAATTGCTTTGATCATCATATGCGTACTGATATTCTTCAGTTTGTTAGCATTTATGCTGTTCTATGTATATATACGCAAGAAGCGACCTCCATCCGACTTAACGATATTCCCCGACGTCAATCCATTCTACATAAGTCTACAGTATATACCCGATGACTGGGAAATACCCCGCGAGAGCATCATACAGTATAGTCCGCTCGGACGTGGCTCCTTTGGCATGGTATATGAGGGTGTGCTGAAAGCTTTTCACAATAACACCGAAGATACGCCATGCGCCATCAAGACGGTCAATGAGAATGCCACGGATCGTGAGCGTGTCAATTTCTTGAGAGAGGCGAGTGTGATGAAGCAATTCGACACGTATCACGTCGTGCGTCTGCTGGGCGTCTGCTCACGCGGTCAGCCTGCCTTGGTCGTCATGGAGCTGATGAAGAATGGCGATTTGAAGTCTTATTTGCGTGCACATCGACCCGATGAATGCGATGAGGTTGTCTCGACGTATCGCCAACGCATTGGCGGCGGTGATGGCGTTGGGCAGTTCCCACGTGAGCCGCCAAAATTGGAACGCATCTATCAGATGGCCATTGAGATTGCCGATGGCATGGCCTATTTGTCGGCCAAGAAGTTTGTGCATCGTGATTTGGCGGCGCGTAATTGCATGGTCGCTGCCGATTTGACGGTGAAAATCGGTGACTTTGGCATGACACGTGACATCTATGAGACGGATTACTATCGCAAGGGCACTAAGGGTCTGCTGCCGGTACGTTGGATGCCGCCGGAAAGTTTACGTGACGGTGTCTATGACAGTTCAAGTGACGTGTTCAGCTATGGCGTTGTACTGTGGGAAATGGTAACGCTTGCCTCTCAGCCCTATCAGGGCTTGTCAAACGATCAAGTCTTGCGTTATGTCATCGATGGCGGCGTCATGGAACGTCCGGAAAATTGTCCAGATCGTTTGTATGCCTTGATGCAGAAATGTTGGCATCATCGACCGAATGCGCGGCCCTCATTCTTGGATATCATCAATATGTTAATGGACGTATCCGATCCCAAATTTCGTGATGTATCATTCTATCACTCGGAAGAGGGTCAACAAACGCTCAAAAAGGAGAACGTTGACCGTGGCCTGCACGGCAGTGAACCATATCAGGATGGCGACAATGAATTGGACGATGCAACGACGCCGCTGCGCGTTGGCGAATATCCACGCTACAAATCGAACATGGATAACAATTCATCGGCGGAGCAACAGGGCGATGATAGTCCAATGGCAGGCAATGATGACCATCCGAATTCGCCTTGCAGTTTACACTCTGCCTTTATTGTAAGCAGCACGCCGGATCGTCAGTCGAAGAATAGTTACAATCTTTCGCACAATAATCCAGCAGCCGGTTCCGGGCCGTCGACGTCGGCCGGCATCGGCAGTGGCATGTTGACGCAACAGCTGCAGCGACCCTATTACGGACGCACGGCCACAACGAGTCAGGGTGAGGATGATGCGGCCGCCTATGTGCTGCCGGATAGTGATTCGCTTGGGGCGGCATTGGCTTCAGACAACCAACAGCAGCTGCAACAACAACAATATATAGCAACACTGGGCACCGATGAGCGTGGCTATGAGCTATACGATCCGAGTCCGAACAACGACAAGATGTCTGCATACGAGGGCACAGAGTTAGATGATTTACCGCTCAGCAGTAAACTCAGTGGCGAGCAACATTTATTGCCACGCGCAAGAGGCGCTGGCCAGCGTGGCATGCCCAGCATTGTGCCTATGTCCAGTTCGGTGCCGGATAATGTGATTGGCGCCTCGTTGCATCCGTCAACTGCTTCGGCCGCCTCGTCGAATGCTTCATCGTCGGCGGGTGCCGGCGGTCGTTACTCAAGCTTAAAACGCGCCGTAGCCGAGACAATTGCCTATGTGCCGTCACGCTTAAATCGCCACTTATTGAATCACAAACGCTCCGGCAGCAATACAAGCCACAAGAGCACCGCTTCGAATCCGAATACATTCGGTAGCAGTGGCAGTGGTGGCGGCATCGGTGTTGCTCCTGCTAACAGTAGCAAGGATGCCGGGAGCGGCAGCGGCGGCGGCGGTGGCGGCACAACAAGCAGTGGCTATGCAAAGAGCTTGAGCACAATTGAGAGTGGCGGCAGTGGCAGCGCTGGCAGCTATACCGGAACGCCGCGTTTCTTTTCACCCTCGGGCACGTCGGCGCTAACGACGACGACAAAACCGGCAACGGTCAAAGGTGTCACCATTAGCGATAATCCAAATTATCAATTGCTCAGTGAGCCAAAAAACACGACAGCGATCACACCGACAACAACAACAACAGCAGCAGCAGCAGCAGCTGCTCAGTCACTGCCCTCAAGTTCAGCGATTTTGAAGAAATCAAAGCCGACATCACCCGCCGGCAACAGCGGCGTCAACTATAAGTTGCTCAATGAATCATTCAACACGACCGCCAAAGCGCCAACACTGCCATTGACGGCCACAATGACCGCAAGTGATAATCCCAACTATGAGCTAATGCAAGCGCCCAGCAGCATACCACAGACCAGCATCAATCCCAACTATGTACCAATGAACGAACCGGCGGGCGCCAGCAATACTACGCCATCGACTAATATTAGTGAAAATCCCAACTATCAAATGATGGGTCCTAGTCCAGTGCCGGCGCTAGCGCCAACGCCAACGCCAACAACAACAAAACCAATACAACCAACGTCCTCCGGCAACTTCTATAAGCTGTCGTCAACACTAAGCTCAGCGTTGCGTCGCGATCAAAGCATTGAACGTTTGGACAACTCATCGACGTCATCATCAGCGGCGAGTTCGTCGAATGAGGAACCCGATAGCATGGTATATGGCCCCACTGTACAGATCAAAATGGAACGCATGCCGCTCAGTCAAAAGACACGTGCTCAACGTGGCAAACATCGCAGTCGCAGCGCAAGTCAAACGCGTAAGCCAACGAAATTGACGGCATCGACATTGGCTGTGTCGCCGAGTGCGACAACAGCGACACAACAACAGCAGCAAACGCAGGCGCAGCAACAACAGAGTCAATTGCCGTCTCAGTCACAAACGTCGGCGAGAGAGAAATGGTTGTTGGAGCCGCCGCGACCGCCGCCACCGAACGGTTTTATTGGTCGTGAAGCGTAAGTTTTGTTTTAATCAAAATTTAATTTTGTTAAACATTTTGTAAATATAACGGTACTGTTCAGATGAATCCAAGGAGCAGCAACACATGTGAATACTACAGCAAACACAAAAGAAAAACAAAAAAACAAAAAAACGAAAGAAAGAAACTCAACTTTTAAAAATAAAATAATTTTATATAATTTATATATATATATACATATTTATATATAAATAATTTGTATAAAAACAACTAAAATGTATCAGTTAAATTGACATAGTTAAGGCTTAAACTATAATAGTAACTTAAACAAAAACAAAAAAAAAAAAAAGTAAAGAAAAAAAACCTTAAACGAAATATTTGTAGTAAAAATTAAGTACGGAAATAAAACACGAAAACAAAAAATAATGATTTGAAAACAAAAATTGCTTACGAAAAGAAATAGAAAGACGATGACGAAATAAAAAAAAAAAACAAAATCAATTGTGGAAATGTCCCCAAATCTACAAAAAAAAAAGAAAGAAATAATGTACTCGAGGACTTTTAATGCAATGATGAATTACAGCACGATTTGTGACCTCTCGCTTGCGCACACAACCACAACAAAGTATTACAACAAAAAAAAAAAAAAACATAAAAAAAAAAACAATTTTAAAATGGCGTCGCTGAGTGCAAAGCTGTGCAGAGCAATGAGGTCGCAAAACGGTTCGATGAAATCCTAAAGCAAACTTTTGCCATTTCCAAAATATTTATTATATATAAAATAAACACACACACACATACATATATATACACATACACAAGCACAAACAGGCATACACATACATCCGTACATAAATTTTAAATAAATTCATTTTAATGATTTTTATTTACATAAAATTTTTTTGTGTATTTTTAAGTTTTAATTACGTATACATAAATATTTGTTTTTTTATTTTTTAATTACCATTCTTTAATTGTTATTAAGAATTATTGTTGATTGTATGTACATGCATACAAACATGTATAGAAAACGATAATTCAGCAGTTCAAGTTGCAGCGTAAAATAAATAAATTAAAAATAATAATAAAATTAAAATAAAATTTAAAAAAAAGTCCTATATACAAATAACAAAAGTACAAAAGCCAACAACCAACCAACATAAGTACCGTTTTAGACATAACAACATATTCATACATACATACATACACACATACAAACAAACAAACATACTTACGTGCATTAATTTAATTAACATTAATTGATTAATTAATTAATGTAAAACAAATAGAAATATTTTTTAGTATCAATTGCAATTGCCACTTGTTAGTTCATGCTCCGAAAATGTACAATACTAGAAAAATTTCAATAATAATAAAAATTAATAATAATCATAATTATAAAAATAAATAATAACAACAAAAAAATACAAAAATAGTGCAACGACAACGAATTAAATTACAAAACATACAAAATAAATAATACAAATTAAATAAAATCAAATAGTTTATAAACTCGACTACAATATAACAATAACAACAACACGAAAACTACTCGTTTATCGAATTGGTAACGTTTTTGTTCCAAACATTTTTACTCTGTTCATAGCATTAAATCTCTAGCCTAGACGACCTATTGTAGCCCTTATACAGTTCAGTGTTCTTGATGTTAGATTTTTTTTTTGTGTCTTATATATTGTTATTTTTTTTTTAAATGTTGTTTGCTGTTAAATGATAAGTTTCGTTAAACGGAAATGGCAAAAGAACGTGCATTATTTATGGCCGGCATAATTGATTATGGTCATCATTATTAGATTTACCGAATAGTTCACGAGTGTGTCAGACAAAGTGTCAAAACTTTGCAAATTTGGTTACAAAACAAAGAATAAAATAACAATATTTTTTACAGGGATTGTTTATTTTTTACACTGCAACGAAATCTTTTAAAACATTAAAAAAAAAATATAAAAAATGCTTTCGAATAAGTTCTTTACAGCCAACCAACATTGGAAGTTACAAGAAAAAAATTACATTGGTCAACAATTTTATTTAACTTAATTTTTTTTTTAAATTATATAAAAAAAAGTGTAATATTATAATTAATTGTTTTATTTTTTTACATTCTTTAAATTTTATTTGTGTGTTAAAATTCTATTTTGGCTTTCAAAACTAGAGTTGTATTTTATTTTAAACATTCTTTACTCTTTACTCTTTCAAATTTATTTTTATTGTTATTATTTTTTGTTTTTCTCAAAATTTTATTTTATTTTAAACTTTTGAATATAATTTTTTATTTATTAGATATTTTTTATTTATTATTTTTTTATTTTTTGTTTTATTTTTTTAAGTCTTTTAAAATTATTTTTTGTGCCAGCTACGAACTCTTTATTTATCTGTTTAATACTACATGACCACACACACATATGAAATTTATTAAAATCAATTTAAATATTTAATAGACAGAAATATATAGAAAAATTAATATATATTTATATAAACTCATTCCGAGTAACCGATTTGGGCATTTAAAGTTTATCAATATTTTGTCACGCGTCTGCACATGAGTGCGATAAACAATAACAACCACAACAACAAGTTGCAATGAGTCACGATTTTTGTTTTTGGGCGGTGAGCAAATGAACACAAATAAAGGAAAACAACAAAAAAGAAAATAAATAAATATTTATATAAATATTTAAATGGAAAATTATCTAAATTGAAATTATAAATTAAATAAATTTTTTTGCGAAGCAAAGCTTCCATAATTATAGCAAAAATATTTAGCTTAATTAAGCTTTTATTTTCTTTTGTGTAAAGTACATAATTGTATCTATGCTAATTTTGTTCTTTTTTTTTAATGTATACACAAAACATTTTGACAGCTTAATTGAGAAAACTGAAGATAAAATTTTAAAATAATTAAATAAATCAAACATTTTCTACAAACGAATTTTTTCACAAATGGAATTTCACAACAAAAGTATTCTATTTTTGCCTTTTTATTTTTTATAATTTTTTTTTTTTTTTTGTAATTTTTATGCAAACATTGAACTGTAAATTTGAATAAAACAAGGAATATTTATATTTATATATACATAAAAACATGCAAACATGGATACATAAATGAATGAATAAATAAATAAATTATACAATTTAACTAATTTATAATAAATAAAGAAAACTGCAAGAAAAGCAAAGTTCATTGAAAACAAATATTTAAAAAATCCTAAATATAAATTAATTAATTGCAAAACAATAGATATTCGTTCACACACACACACAAACACACACACACTAAAAAGACTGAAATATATAGTTCCTTTTGTTTTTATGTACATACTTTTATATAAATCAATAAAGTTGATGAAAAAGAAGATGAAAAGAAAGAAGAAGAATGCGAATAAAAGAAAAAAATGAAATTACAAAGAAAACGTAAAAACATAATTGGAATTATGTATAATTATTTAAGTAACAATAACATAAAAAAAAATTTGTGCTAAAGAATTAAAAAATAATAATATTTTGTTAAAAAAAAAAAATAATTCTAGTAATAATTAAATTGTAGTTGGATTTGTAATAATAATTAAAATTTAGCATTACATTTTTCATGTATAAACAAAAAAAAAAGTTGAAAAATAGGAATAATGTTTTGTAGCAAACACAAAAAAATAACAAAAACAAAAAACATTTCACACTTAAACAAAGAAAATAAAAACAATAATAAAAAATGTTTTTCCTTTAAATTATTGCTTCGCTTTGTTTTCCCATACTTTTTCTCGAAGTCTTTAACAAATCAAATAAATATTTAATGCTGAAAATTATGCAACGCTTTTTTTCTCATCAAAAAAATATTTAAAAAAATATTAAATATTTGCAAGGTCAGAATGCATAAACAATTTCAAATGAACAAATGGAAAAAAGTAAATAAATGGATAATTATAATAATGACAATGACAGAAATCATCATAACGAAGTTAAATCATGAAAAATTGTATAAACGAACGTTTACAACCTTTTTTAGATACAAATTTGCTAAAAGCGTCGCGCAGCATAGAAAAATCTTTAATCTATTAAATATTGAACATTATAATTAATAACTTTAACTAAACTAATGATGAACATATTCATACATGTATCGAAGCTTCAATACTTTCTAATTTCTAAGTTCATATTTTGTTTTTCTATTTTGGTCTCTGCTAAAATAGAACAAAACAAGATCGAAACGAGTTGAGAATTAAGCATGAAATTTAACTGAAAATTAAATAAAAATCATTGTAATAAAATAATTAAAAAAAAAAAAACAATTATTAATTTTGCATGTAACAAAAGTCCACAAAGTTGTATTTATACATAAACATTATATTATAAATAAAATAAGTTAAAGGAAAAGAAACGAAAAGATTAAAATACATATACACCAATAATTTAATAAAAAAAGAAAAATAAAACAAAAATAATAAAATCATGCGGAATTGTATTGTAAAATTATAATCATTGAAGAACATAATAAAAAAGAAAATTAAGAAAACAATTTACACAAAAAATAAACAAAAAAATTTAATTTTCTTTGATATGATCAGCGATGTGAAGCGTGAAAAATCAATTATTTCGTTCTATAAATGACCAAATTTTACAATACTCGAATTCGCGTTTTTCTTTCTCGATTTTGGTTCTTGCTTAGGAAAATTGATTCGAGTTTCAAAATCACATGAGGCATCATTAAAGGGGACGTCCATAAATTACGTGAGGTTTTTTTCTAGAAATTTAGACCCCCTCCCCCCCCTCTTGGTGAGATTTAGTGAGATTTTGAGGAACCCCTCCCTCTGAATCTCACATGAGATTCTGCTAAAAATTTTATAAAAAAAATTAATTTTTTTTTTTTTTGGCTTCAATTTTTGATAAAAAAAAATGGTAAACTAGTGAACTCCTCTAATTTTATCTCACGTAATTTATGGACGACCCCAAAAGAATACTGCCACGATTATCAATATATCTCAAAATAGGTTACGACTTTGAAGTGATCTCTCAACGTTACTGCTGTGAGCTAAAGACATTCATTTTAGTCCATTTAATAGATGTCTAAAAATCATTATTTCGAAGCTTAAGTGTGACACTTGTTTTGTCGTATTCAAGTGTCAAATCGTGACTGAAATATGGAGCATGCATAAATTTAGTAAACAATTCCAAGTCTGTTACAAGAGAAACCGCCCAAATTGACTGATCTTTTCGACCAGAATTTTGACTGGGTTGTCGAATAAAGTAAATAGAATTGAAAACTACAAACAAACAATACTATTCGTTTTTTCGTTCTAAACCCATTGAGTTTGAAATTTTTCAACCACATACATTTGTATTTCTTCACCAAATAAAAGATTTGTTTTTGTTTTTTGCCTTATGCATTTCTTCGTTTAACTATTTATTATATGTATTTTCATTCTTTTTCTTTTTTTTGTTTTTATTACATTGTGTATTTTATTTCTTTTTACCAGTTTAATTTTACAACACAATAAATGAATACAAAGGGTTTTTGACTAAAACAAAAGAAAAAAAAAATAGCTAAGGTTGTGGAAGGCAAAGTCGAAACAAAAGCAAGAAATCATTTTGAAAACAACAACAATAATGCAAAAATAAACAACATTTTCTGGATTGAATTTTTGACAACTTATGTACTGCAACGATATATAGGTTAAAGCGGAAGGGTGCGATATACGAGCGTTGCTAAATCTTTGTGAAAAACTCATTTTCATAAACTTGTAGAATTGGAACAAATGAAGCAAAAGAATAAATAAACGTTTTCGTTTTTTCCTTTTTTTGTATAATTATAATATTTATGTATAAATTTTTATCTTCTTTACATTATTACATTTAAAATTTTTGTTTTTCAATTGAATTTGTTATAAGTTCTATTTAAATAATATACTTAAAGGTTGTCGTCGGGTTTTCTTCGTATACGAATAAAACTCATCGCTACAGATTTTTTTTTTTATTTTTAAAACTTGTTTTTTCTTTTTTTTGTTTTTTTTTTCTTCAATGTTTGTTCAAAGATTACAAAATTTTGGTTTTCATAAAGAATTTTTTCGTGGAGGTTTGCATAAAAGTTTTTGTTTCTAAATGTTTTTTGTATGTATTTGGGATTAGTTGCATTTCGGGAAAGTAAAATATAAAAACAAAACTATCCACTTTCTAAATCTATATATCTGATGAAAATAAAACAATTCTTAACTGAGGCGCTGCCCGAAAAAAATTAACAAAAATATTTTCAACGTTTTTTTTTTCTTCTCATTCTTGGTTTAAGTTGTTGTTGGTGACACTCATTTTCGGACCATTGTGCCAGGCACTGCCTTAAATTTTCTTCTACATTTCATTTGGTTCTATCGATGTTTGTTGTTGTTGTTACACATTCATGAATATCTCGAACTTCATGTTTATTTGTTGTCACTGCTGCGGCTGTTGTTGTTGTTGCTATTATTGTGGTTGTTGTTGTTGTTGGTGTTGTTATTACATTATCTTGTTTAGTTTCTTTACTTTTCGTATGATTTCTTGTTAATCAGATATTGTCAACAGAATCAGCATCATCCTCTGAACTAAAATCATCACCGAACTCAATGTCCTCATCGAAGCCATCCTCGACGAATGTGACTGTCTCATTAATGCGCACCGATTCGGGGAATTCACCATATGTCTTCAAATTTCTGGCCTCATCTGGTGTATACTTCAAGATCACATCAGCCTTCGAATCTTGATAGTCACGCAAACCAACCAAAATGATATCGCCTTGATTTATCCAAACCTAAAATAAGAATTAAATAATACTTCATTAAATCACAATTCATTAATAAAATAATACATTAAATAACAATTCATTAATAGAAATTTGTCAAAATCGTCATGACATTCAAAATATTCGCTTTAATTTCTATTAAAGTGTCTGATAACTTTGTGAATTATGTGCTAACTTTCTTTAATTCACAGAGATAAACGTAAATTTTGATTAACCACAAAAAGTTTATGACTCATTTGGTGGTATTTGAGTGTTTCTTTCGTTGTGGAGGAAGTTTTGTTGTATGTTCTCTTTGTATTTTGGTTGCTCGACTACACATGTAATAGATAAAACATACATCTGATATTTTCAAGATAAAAAGATACGTGCAACAGCGACAATTTCATAAGGAAACGAAATGACTCAAAGTTTGGGAAATCCTAACATAAAATCGTAAAAAAGAAATTAATTAATTTTTTATGTACGAGTATTTCACAAATATACCAATGAAAAAACGGTAGCAATTTTTTGATCACATGGCCCAAAAAGAAAACAACAAAATAGAAGGCTCGGCTGTAAAACAAATTGATAATCTGAGGAATTTCGAGCACAATTCGTCAAGAGGCACTTAATGGTTTGCCTTCTGATTAAATGAGCAGCGTGACTGACATAAATCAACATGGGAGGTGCAAACTATCTCAAAGTTTGACAGATAAATAAGTCTTCAGATAGACTTATTTCACACACTTAAGATAGGCGAATATATAAAAGCACATTTAATAGACTGAGTTCTACTCAGAACAAAATATTTATATAGTTATAAAAAGACATTATGATGAATCAGATTTATCAAAGAACTCTTGAAAACAGATAAGCAAACAACTTTCATTTCAAGAATATTAACGGAATTTTGTGTTAATTCCTAAAAGCAATGACTGCAGTCTGCTCGCGATGCGCGTCACACACAAGCAAAAGAGTTAATAATAGCAAACATGATTCGTATCTGTAAAGCAAGATAAGTATCTGAAGCGTATATGTATGTGACCTACCGCAAAAAAATGCCAACTTCCGCTTGAATCAATTGTAGAAATTCTAATAAAAAATTTATGAATATGAATGAATGACATGAGAACTTTTTTTGCAGCAGGGAAACTCATTTTATAACAAATCATTAATAAACTCATTTCCCTTTTTTGGTGACACTTTCTAAGAATAAACAACACAAAAAGCACGCGCCAAATACAATAAATGCCTAAACAAGGCAGAATACGACATAACTGAGCCATTTTAGAGGTTGCCTCATTATCAATTCTTATCAGCAAAAAAAAAAGAATTAATTTCGGCGAAAAAATATTTTACATGTTGCGTCGTTCGTCGTCGTCGACGCTGACGATGTCATGTACATATATAAACTCATTGTTAGCCAAGAGGTTTCAAGAGGACTTTAGCGTATTAATCATAAAACTGTAACTATAATTATTATGCGCCAGGGGGGGTGGGATGTGCTGGCAAATCAAGCAGTTGCGCGCTTTAAGATATGATATAAAGTAAGCTCCTAATTTAGATTCTGTTATGCATGAGTTTTTTTTTTCCGACCCAAATTATTATCAGCCACGGTCGATAAATCATAGAAATGCTTAAGTGGGGAAAATCGTGATTGCATTAGCGTGAATGTGTGACTAAAAAAACCTTAAGCGAATTGCGTGTGACAATTTTCACGACTCGACAATCAAAGTGCTTATCAAAATGATAAGCAACATGTTAGAACATGAATGGACGCTTGCCTTAAGACCGAAAAAAAAAAAAATGATTGCCAAACTAATTGCTATTGGGGAAGCACCTGATGGAATAAGTGTAAGTAAAGAGCGCGCGGCAGAGCTGGGAAATGTAAAGCGTGACGATGGTGAGAGCAGCAATAAATACTTTAATGTGTCAGCACATTGGCATCCATGCGAAGACGTCGCAGCGACGCGACGCCAACCATAAACGTAATAAAAATTGCAAAAATATGACGAGGCGTACGTAACGAGTGCTGAGACGAGGCAAAATTGGAAAAGAACCGAAGTACAGCCGAAAACCGAACGAAGACAATTGTATTGCCGAAGCATAGAACGAGAGAGAGTACAACTTCGCTCGGTTCGGTTCGGTTCGACGATTGATAAGAAAAGTGCGACAAGTGCAAGTACGATGGCAGCCACCTATAAGTAGAGGCGCTTTTGGCGTTGGCTCGGCAAAACTAAAAGCGTAACTGAAAGAAAAAGAACTCAAGAAAGATATTCTTGAAAAATACAAGTGAATTATGAACAATAATAAAGAAAGTGAACAAATAAGAATACACATATATAAAAAACAGTGACTGATAGAGAGACACTCAAGAGGAAGTGCAAAGAAATCGGAAAAAAGGAATACGTTAAGAACTTTTAAAGTTTTCGGCAAAGAAACACGTCACAACGGATTCGTGCGCGTGCTACAACGAAGACATCATGATTATCTCGTATCGTTTGGTCTATTCGGTTTTAATAACAACAATCGCAAGCATAATGGTCGTCCTGTCCGCGAACCCATCACTGCCGACATCGGTGCGCAAATGCAGCAGCATTGGCGGCCAACGGCTACAAACGCTCGGCGCCACATACGGATTACTCGAGAATCGCATAAGCACCCTTGATGGTTCACGTCAAACACATTGGAGTAAAAAGTTCCTGGCCAAACGTGAAGCAACACCGCACAGTGCACCCTACGTGGTGTCCATACAAATGATGACACCAAATCAGGGTCTGGTGCACTATTGTGCCGGCACCATCATCAACGAGCATTGGATACTGACTGCTGCGCATTGTCTCAATTCGCCACAGGTTGTGGCCAATTCGGTGATCGTTGCCGGCAGTCATGACATACACGACAGCAGTGAAGCGCCCAACGTGCAACTACGCAACATTGATTACTATGTGCGACACGAGTTGTATGTGGGCGGCGTAGCGCCCTATGACATTGCGCTCATCTATACCAAAACCCCGTTGCACTTTGACAACTATGTGCAAGCGGCTGTGCTGCCCGAACAGGATGCAATGCCCGAGGGCTATGGCACGCTCTACGGCTGGGGCAATGTTTCAATGACCGCGGTGCCCAACTATCCGCATAAGCTGCAAGAGGCCAACATGCCCATATTGGATATGACACTCTGCGAAAAGATACTCGCTCAGCAGGGCTTGATATTGCACGACACCAATCTGTGCACGGGTCCACTCAGCGGCGGCGTAAGCATTTGCACTGCTGACTCAGGCGGTCCACTCATCCAACAATGCTGCGATTACTTCGAGGAACACAACAACATCGTCATTGGCATTGTCTCGTGGGGCAAAATGCCTTGCGGTCAGAAAAATGCACCCTCTGTATTTGTGCGTGTGTCAGCGTTCACCGATTGGATTAATCAGATAATTGACACAGCCACGCACATCATGTAAATGTGTTCAATGTTCGATTATAACACATACAAAGCAGGGGAAAGAGAGAGAGAGAGAGAGCAGATGGACTCGTTTACAAGCCAACAAACTCGAATTAGTCAATGAGATAATCATGAATGTCGAAAAATACAAAAATCAAAGCAAAACCAAAAATCTATTATATAATCTCAAATTATACACTTCTTATACATAATTGTAGTATTAGTCGGTGATAATCACCACTGCCATTATTTATATTAGTTACTAAGCACTAAAAAACAAAAAAAATACTCAAAAATTTTACAAAAAAATTAAAATAAAACATGAATTTTTTATACAAAAACAAAATCAAATAGTTTTTCTTTATCTTTTAGCTTCTTAAGTTCCTTAGCTAATTGTGAAATTGATTTATATTTGCTTTGCGATAAAGCCGTCATTTAGCAGTCAGTGGTCGACGCCACGCCGAATCATCATCAGCATTGTCGGCTGTTAGTCATACGCGCGACACGACTCAAAGTACAATAAAGTTGTCAAAAATCCGTACATTTGATAAGAGATCGTCGTGAAAAGAAATTGGGTTAAGCGAAGTGTATGACAGCCAAACACATGTGATCTTCGTAAGCCTCCTACGCTTTGTTGCTAATTGCTAATCTAATAAAGACTTATCGGCGGCTTGCCTCAGCTGACAGCGCCAATCCGATAACTCAGGTGCAAAACTCATGATTGACAATAATGGAGGTTTGAAGTGTGTGTGGCATTATAAATTTCGAGTCTAGACGCCGATTGATTTCTTTTGAAAACTTGAGAGTGCTCTTTTGGACTTTGGATTGGTTATTTAGAGAAAGGCGCAATAAACGTTTGGCCTTAAGTAAACCCCTTGTGGTGTTTTGCTATCAACATGTAATTAACAATAATTATTCAACCATGTGTGTCACAGAATTTGACGAATCAATCGCGTGCGTATTTTTTGTGATTTTTTTTTTGTTTTAAAACATTATAAATATTTGTAATCAGTTTTGGGAAGTTACAGACAAGTCATGTGTGCACTTCAAAAAATGTTCACATGTGCTTAAGTTGAATTCTTTGATTACTTTTTCGCACATGCCAACTTCCAAAAGACTTTGTAGCCAAGGTTCGTGTTATTGAACTTAGATTTTTTTTCTTTAATCAAGATCATTAAAAAAGAAAATTTGAAGGTTGTTTGTTTTTGAACATCAAACTAATAATTATCATTATCAGCGTTGAGAAATTTTCAAAGATAGAAAACAAAATTGTAACTTTCATTAATTTCTTATAGTTCGATTATAAAGCAAAATGTTGCATTGAAGTCATGACCAAATATAAGTCAAACAAACCAGATAAATCTAGTTATAACAAATAAATGCGCAGAATTAATAAAAATATCTCCTATCATTTCGAATGTCTGTCATAAATTAAAAAAAAAACTATGTTTGTTCATATCTGATTGAAATAGAAGACGTCATGCCTATCGATCAATTAAAAATAGCGTCACAACTCTTCTAACTTAGAACCAGAAGGAAAAAAAGAACCATAAAGCAACGTAACGAAAAAAAAATCAACAAGAAATACAACAATCTGCGTTAATTGTACAATTCAAGGAAAAGTACTTTGCATTAGCAAACGAAAAAAGACCAACAATTAATTAATAAAAACATTATTTAAACATTTGCAGACAAAACAAGAGAAAGCAAAATGCAGCAACATGTAGACCATTTTCTATTTCGCAAAAAGTTGCAAATCAGCCTTGTTAATTAAGAAGTCTAGCGGCATCTTTGATAACAAAAACAGTCGTGAAAATGGGTCAAGTTGAGTAGGGGTTCCTAACAGTCACACTTGTTAAACATGACGAGTGTAAAATAAATAAAGAAAAACCAAAACGTGTTTCGCAAAGAATTTCTTGAACTTGTGCCTGACTGTGCATGATTCTGTATTTTGTAATCAGGTGCACGGTGCCGCTGTAAATTAAGAGATTAGATAACCTCAAGCAACGAACTTATAAAGTGAAAATTTGCAAAAGTAAATGCGCAGTGTCAAAACATGAAGTTTACTTAGTTTCTAATCAAATTATGAAATCGCACTGTTTTTTGCATTTAGCGGATGAATGAGTATAAAAACAAGACAAGTAGGTTGCTTAGGGATTCTTGATAGACAACTACAGAAAGACACGGTGTTCTGTTTGGTTCTTACAGACAACTAAAAAATAATATAAAATTTATGATTTCTTATCAAAAACATCAAACTGATTAATTTATATTGACATTTTTTGACTCTACGAAAGTTACGACCAGATTACAGTTTGAGAGGCATTGTGGCAAATAAGTTCCAAATGCTGCGATCATGGAGAGAGCTTTTGCTCTGACATGAAATAAACTTCGGGCCAGCGTTTCACAACCTTCTTTTGGCAAGGCGCTGATTTTTCGACTTTATATATATTTTTCATTGAAATTAAAATTACCGGAACAGTTTAAAAAGAACAATGAAATTCGTTATTAGTTAGTAAAAGTATGTGATAGCAGTGGGTATTTGATAAATGCTATAGAATGGCCTATTTTTTTTATTTCATAGCGATTTTAATTATAATACAATTTTTTTCAATACATTTTAAAACTTCCAAATTCGACTGGTTGAAATTCCAAAAACACAAATCTCAACATTTTTAGTACTGAGAAAATTGAGACAAAGAAATTCAAATGAACAGGCAAAATGGTCTTGAAGTTAAAATTTTGGAATTTCCTTAAAATTTCATAAATTGCATTTAAAAAGGTACAAGGAAACCTTCATTATGAGAACAACGAGTCAGGTAAAATGCGAATCCTGAATGCCTCACAATAACAACGACAAACAGCACTCAATGCAGGTCAAGATCGCCGTCTGTGTGAGAGAGAGCGAGTGCAGAGAAACTTTTACAGATGTTTTTGATTACTAATACCAAAATGAACATGTTATTGCGATAAGGAACTCCACGGAAAGAAAATAATGCTTGATGTAATTAACAAACATGACAGGCAATTCAATGTTGTTGAGCATATTTTTACAACATTTTTGTCTACGTAGTCAAACAAATATTAAAGAGCGCAAGTAAAGAGCGCTAAAATAAATTAATGCAACTTATTTTAATATGGCAAAAAGAAAAGTTCAACGCATTTTCGTTTGTTTGCAAAAATTGAAGGCTGTGAATTATTTTCGATTGAAACAAAGCGCTAAGCTATTTTAACGAAGTGACATCAAATTAATTAAGAAAAATAATATTGAACAAGTGACATTGGCAAAAATATCTTGCAAACAAGGGTTAAAGTTGCAACCTGCCATTCAAGCACATTTTTCAGACTCTGACGCACACAAACACTCATAAGTATATTCACACACACTTGCCTGCATACGCACACTCGAACGCATTTCACGAGAAAGCATCTCTTATATTTTTTTTATAGGTTGTTTGATTAGTCGTTTTCTTTCTTACCTTCTTGCGAAGTTTCCCCCGAATGTGACACAAACGCTTGACGCCATCAAAGCACATCGCCTCCAGACGACCATTGCCTAACATTTTTGTCACTTGTGCATACTCCTGTTGGTCCTCCTTGAAAATCAATTCACGCTTCTCGAATTCATTTTCGTTCTTACCACGACGACGATTTTTGCCACCTTTTCCTTTATTTTTAGGCATCTTGTTGTTAGATTATTTGCGAGTTTAGTGTTTCTGTTCGAATACGTTCGGCTGACGACGTTATACTGTTGAATTTGTACCAGACACTATTTAAAGAGATTGATTTTGATTATTTAATGTTTTTTTGAAGATAATTACTATGAAATTAAATTAAAAATTCGACTCACACTCACGAAAAAGTAAGATGTCGTGACAAAGTCTATGTTAAGAAGGGTGTGAGAGGAGGGTGTGCAAAACAATGTGGTCGAACTTATCAAGAGAGAAACATGCTAAAATTGGCAAAAAAATAGAAAAACACCAAAATCAGAAGTGTATTTTTGGAACAGTGGAATCGAAACAACTACGTACTTATCGGTCTGGATTTAAATTAAGCTGGCAACGAAATATCTGCTCCTTGCGAAAGACACCTTTGTCTTAATCACAAATATCGACAATGAAAGAATAAATGGTTTTTGCAATCTTCAAACTAGTGGTAGAAACAACCCACTGGTGACCGGTGTCGATACAAATTTTGCCGGTATTGTTCGGAACGATAACTCGATTCTTTGAGCAAAGGTGTATATAAGAAGAAGTGAAGTGGAAAGGGGTTATTTTCACCTCACTTAACAATTAAATAAATTAAATTTTTCTTACAGGTACGTATGCTAAGTATATACTTATGCAATGTTGTAAATATGAACCAGTAGAAGATGTCATCGAAGAAAAAACTCTTAAATGTTTAACTATAGTTAGAATAACCGTAAATAGTTTCAGATCTGGTATTGTGACCCCCTTTGCTAAAAGCTGGCTACGCCCTTGGATACGAGGCACACGTTCTGGCCGTTTTTTATTATTGTTAGTTTTATTTCAATTATTTAATTCTTTAATAAAAAATGCCACCAAAAAAGGATAATAAAGGCAAGGACAACAAAGGTGCTGGAGGCAGCAAGAAAGGAGGAGCTGGCGGCGGCGCTGAGGATAAAGGTAAACAATTGTAAATACAACTTTGGTTTTATTGAACTAACGTCAACAAAAAAAACATTCAGGAAAAGAAAAGAAGGGCGGCAATGCGGTCAAGGTGCGACATATACTCTGTGAAAAGCAGGGCAAGATAATGGAAGCGCTCGAGAAGCTTAAGGCTGGCCAGAAGTTTCCCGAAGTTGCTACAGCCTACAGTGAAGACAAGGCCCGCCAAGGTGGCGATCTTGGGTGGCAGATTCGTGGTGCCATGGTTGGACCGTTTCAAGATGCTGCTTTCGCACTGCCAATCTCTACAGTTAACAACCCCGTTTATACTGACCCGCCCATAAAGACGAAATTCGGCTATCATATAATTATGGTAGAGGGTAAGAAGTAAGGAGACGACAATATTTAGACGAATTTTCGACATTTGCTATTCTCTTTTACAAGTAAAATACGATTTTATAAAAAGTGATTTTACAAGTTGTTATTTCTTGCCGGCGTCCTCTTTGAGTCCCACCGTTCGATTGAACACTATGCGCGATCCACTGGTGTCGGGATCGACGGAAAAGAAGCCAATGCGCTCAAACTGGAACTTTTCATAAACCTTTACATCTCGCAATGCGGCGTCAGCGTAGGCGTATGCAGTGCTCATGGACTGCTCATTGATATCACTGAGGAAACCGCCGGGTACTTCACTAGGATCTTCTGGGTTTTTATGCTTAAACAGAAGATCGTAAAGACGCACCTCTAGTTCAATAGGCTGTGAAACCCACTGAACAAATGCCTTCGGTTTTTCAGCCTGTTCGGCAGGCATACACGTACAAATGAGTTCCAATACGGCTCCAGTGCTTGGATCCTGCTTAACTTCCTGAATGGCAATTACAAGACCTGCGTGCCGTAAGCCGACTGTTTGGTTTGGCGCCAGTCGCCGGTAACCCTTCTCAGGAGTTAGTTTAAAGTCACTTTGTTCAATGTAAAGTACACGATCCAGCGTAATTTTGTGAGAGCCAAGTTCAGGATTCTGTGGGAAATTCGGCACATCGATCTGAATAGGCGCTGCATGCGGGAAGTTGCTGAGCGTAACTTTGAGTGGCTCCAGAACAACCAATCGCCTTGGTGCAGATACATTCAGAACATCACGTACTGCCGCTTCTAACATGGCTGGATCCACTGAGATTTGTGCACCAGTGACACCCATTTGTGCGCAAAAGTTATTAATGGCCTCGGAAGGAAAACCGCGCCGGCGCAGCGCAGTAAGTGTGAAGAGCCTTGGATCATCCCAATCATTGACAATTCGTTCCGTTATCAATTTGGCAATTTTACGTTTCGACACGAGTGCGTAGTTCATATTTAGTCGGCCATACTCCCACTGTACCGGGCAATAGATCTCCAGGGCATTACAGAGCCAATAGTAAGAGGAACGACGGGACTGAAATTCCTTAGTACAGAGTGAATGCGTTATATCCTCCAGTGAGTCACAAAGACAGTGCGTGTAATCGTAGGTCGGATAGATGCACCATGCGTTGCCAGTACGATGGTGTGGTATGAATTTAATGCGATAAGCCACTGGGTCTACTTTTCCCTCTTCCAGCGTTACTTTAAGTCGCAAAGTAGCCGCACCCTCGTCAATTTTCCCATGCTTCATGTCTTCAAACAGCTGCAGAGATTCCTCAATGGGGCGCTCACGCCATGGACTCGGCTTTGGGTTAAATCCTTTCAGCTCCTCTGCTGCTTGGTGACACACATAGGCATGACCTTTGCGTATCAATAACACCGCCCACTCGTAAAGCTGTTGAAAGTTGTCCGATGAATGCGTGATTTTATACGGTTTGTAGCCTAGCCATTCAACCATATCCTTAATGGCGACGAAGAACTTCTCTTCCTCCTTTTCAGGATTAGTGTCATCGTAACGCAAATAACAGACACCATCGTGCGCTGCCGCATAACCAAAATTTATGTTGATCGCTTTGGCGTGGCCAATGTGAAGAATACCATTTGGCTCGGGAGGAAAACGAGTATGTACCTTGCCCCCCGTACGTTTTAAATGCTCTCTTAGCAAGCGCTCCGTGTGGTCTGTTACGACATAGCCATCAGACTTGAAATTTTCACCAGGTGCATGAAAGTGCACCTTGGTTTTCATAAGTTCAGCTATTGTTTTTGCTCCGTCGGCGTCTGCAGCAGACTCGTCCTTCGCTTCCGTTTTCGCAGCAACCACACCGGGTGCCGGTTTTGATTTCGTCTCAATCTTTTTCTTGTCACCCTTGGCAAGAGGCTTCAGATCTGCCTCGGTCTTCGGACCCAACAAATCAAATATCTCGACATCAATAGCTGCCTTTACACTTTTAGCGTCAGCCCACTTCAGCTGACCTCGCACGTCCTGCATTATTTTAAAGGCATTGAAATGATAGCGTTGCTCCAGCAATGCTGACTTGTATTCAGCCACCTTTGCTTGAACGACACGCTCGATTTCTTCGGGTGTAATCACAACTCCCACTCCACACTCGCTTTCCAATTGTGCAATATCCACACTGGCTCCCTTCTTTTGTCCACACTTAAGTAAATACTCCAAAGCCGCATCAATGCGTTGAGTGCTGTCCAGTTTTCGGTCAACGACGTAGGCCACCAGTAGCGGCAGGTGTTCAGCTGTTTGCGGTTTCACTTTACTCGCCAGGTGATATAGAAGCATGCCGACACCTTCCGCCAACGCAGCATCTTTTGTCTCATCCAGAGCGAGCTGCAGATTTTTCGTTACATTTGCATTCTTGAGCGTCTCCTTCGCTTTCTGCTCGCTCATACCGAGCAGCTGGAATCGTGCAACCAAGTCTGCGTCTGCCATTTTCGAATAACCCGCTGGAATCCAGTCTAATTTAACCTGGTTTTTTAGTCCAAAATCGCCAAGTGCAACAAATGTGTGTGATGTCAATACTCACCTTGAATTTGGGGGTGTCATCCACATTGACCTGGCCCAAGAGCCCAGCCAAATCATAGCGACATTGAGCCGGCCTGCACTAACACGACTTTTTGAGTTGGCCCTCCTCCGTGTCATTTCGTTTTTGCAGCAGCTGCGTCAACTTTTTGTCGCAAATGACTCTTCGACTATTGTTGCCAACACTTATTCCGCCGGTCAAGCAAGCCACAACAACAACGTTTTTTGTTTGTTTGTTTGTCCTCACGCCGCTTGCTAGCAAGTTCTTTGAATTTACCGCGAATTGCTATTGATACAATCAACAGGGATAAAAATGCCGGAAAAAACCGAAACTGCCGTTCAGCATGACAAAAGCATTGAAGCAACTCCGACAAAAGCATCGCCCGACGGCAATGTAGACGCCACAACACCGGAGACGCCAAAATATAACTTATCAAAGTTTCGTTTGAAACGAATACTCAACAACAACAGCGTACGCAAAAGTGTTGCTTTGCTTGGAACATTCCCGGATGTTTCTGATTCGGATGCCGCTATAATTGTGTTCGAGAAGCAAGCTTTTCGTGAAAGCGACGTGGCGACGCCGCACAATAAACCTGTGCCGGATTTACAGGAAGAGCCGGAAAAGCCAACCTACTTCAGCAGTGACTTGAAGGTTTCCAAAGAGTTTGTGAATAATATTTATGGCAGTTATCAATGCCAACCGAGTGCTGAGTTAAATGGTTTGTAGCAACAATCAAAGTAATATTGTATGCAAATAATTGAATTTTTTAATTTTTAGGTGTTAAAGTGTCTGTTGTATATCCTGCCACTGACAAGCATATCGAAAAGTATTCCATTTGTCAGAAGTATGTGATAAATGAGACACCGGAGCTGTACAAGAGCATTACACTGCCCTACATAGAATCGAATCAGTTTACTTTGAACTGGGTATATAACATACTGGAACACAAACAGGAATCCGAACGAATTGTGTATGAAGATGAAGATCCAGAAACTGGTTTCATTTTATTGCCCGATCTGAAATGGGATGGTCGTAATGTCGAATCATTATATTTGCTGGGCATCACGCATAAACGTGGCATTAAATCGCTACGTGATTTAAACGCTTCACATTTGCCGCTTTTGCGTAAATTGCGTATAGGTGCAGCCAAAGCCATTGCCGAACGCTATGGAATACAGGCGACACAGCTGCGCATGTATTTCCATTATCAACCATCATTTTATCATCTTCACGTGCACATTAATCCGGTACGGAACGATGCGCCGGGGATTTGGTGTGAGAAATCACATATGCTTGATACGGTAATCAATAATCTGGAACTGCTGCCAGACTATTACGAACGCGCTTCACTGCCATTTGTACTTTATGAAGGCAATAAGTTGTTGGATTTGTATGAGGAAAAAATGGATGTGCGTAAATCGGCAGAACTCATTGCGCCCAAAGAAGACAAGTTACCAGAATCAAAAGCTGAAAAGGCAAGTGAGGATGAGCCAGCTTCGAAGCGTTTAAAACTTGCCGAAGTTGCTGAACCAAATGGTTCCGGAAAATCTTAAACTCAATTATTCCATTTATACATACAAGATCTTTTGAATTCTACTTTAAGTATGAATAACTTGTATTTTAAGAATAAAATTTGAAGTTTATATATAAAAAGAAAAACGAATATTTCTCTTTAGCTCATTTATTATTTTCTATTCAATAATAGTGTCCAGTGTGGTTTTTGTGTTGATTTTGCATAGTTTCGTTAGTATTTTGTCTTTTTATCATCGAAATACAATTTTAAAATACATACTTTGTTTTGTTTTTATCGTTTTTGTTTTTTAAATGAACCCCAATAAATAATTATTATCGTTTTGACAAAATAATGTTGACTGTGCGCCCGAAACGTTATTTTAGAAATAGTTCGGTTTATGTTTAATGGTTGTTTGATTCTTTTTTGTTTTTTCTTTTTTTCGTTTTCAGTGTATGTTTGTTAAATTATATGTGTAATATTTTCTTTTTCATTGCTGGCACGAATTTGCGTGAAACTTTAAATTGAATTCAAAATTTACAAATTCATCTAAGCTCGCTTCAGCTTTATTTAGAACTTTGCGCAGCAGCACTTTTTCTTAATAACTTTGCCTGGAAGCCTTTTACATACAGATTAAATATAAATATTTAAATACACATTTATATAAAAATAACAAATAATCATAATAATAATCATGATAATAATTTATAATAAAATCGTATTAATTCAAGTTAATAAAAACAATTAATTGTCCGACTAACTGACTGACTGACGACTGACTGACTGACTTGACTGACTGACACTAAACGTAGTCTAATTGGATTTCGAAACGGTTCGTTTGTTGTTGTGTTTTTCTTATTAGTTGCTTTTTGCATTTAATAAAATTTAATTATCTGAATACTATTAATTGATGGTGTTAGTGGAGGCAGCTGCAGCAGCGGTGGCGGCTTCTATATGGTGCTGGTCATTAAGCGTGGGTCCCGGTTGCTGTTCCTGTGGCACGTACATCACAGCCGTTGTGGGCGAGGAGCTCTGCGACATTGTCGCCGCCGCCGATGCCGTTGTTGTCTTATCGGCATCCGAAATGGACCAATTGCGTTCGAGTTGCTCGAGCGCTGCCATTGTGGCAGTTGTTGTTACGCCAGCCGTGCCCATACCGACACCGCCAACAGTTTTTATTGCATTTTCAGCGCCACTAGCATCCGAAATTACCCCAGCGCGTAACGTCTCCTCAAGCAGTGCTTTAATCTTATCCTGATCATCAAGATGTACAAATCCTAAACGTACCAGCTCACTGGTCAGATCATCAGCCGTGTCATCTTCATTTACTTGGCACGTCAGCTGTCTATTCATTTTATCATCCATGCGCAACAGTATCGTCATCGAGATGTCATTGCTGTCCTCCTTCAGTTTCTTGACACTGCACATCATATTCACAATGCGCCTGGACTCAATGTCGACTGGCTCTGGTGTTGCAGATTTCACGGAATCAGCACGTTCAGGTGAGGCAGCGCGGGATCGAAAATGTGGCGGTTTGTTGCCGCTGTAGGCAATCAACGGATAAACACCATACTTGACATCCTCAATAAACTTCTCCAGCTTATCTGCTGCAGCAACATCCGATAACCGAAGTGCACGCTCTTCGCCGCTGCCATAACAGATAAGTGCCATTACCACCTCGGGTCTGTTGTAGCGTTGCATGAGTTCGTCAAATGTAGTTTCAGAGTACATGGTACGATTTACCGGCGAGAATACCAAACAGTGTGCGGAAAGCAGTTTGAGTGAATGCACCTGCAAGTAGTTGAAATCGTATTAAATCTAAGCCAAATAATATGCAATAGATAAATGTGTACGCGCAACAGAAATGTGCACAAATGCATTGACCTTGATGCGTCTGATTGGCGACAATTGAAATGCGACGCTATCGCTTATATACATACATACATACATAGATGTTGTTTGTTGTTAATTATGTGCTTGTTGTCAAGTACAACTTACCTCAAAGAGTAATGGATGAAATAGCAAATCGTTCGCACTTGGCCGATCTTGTGGATTCCGGCTCAGACACTTGTAGATCAAGTCCCGTTGCAGGTCATGTTCTAAACTATTTATTGTGCGACGTATGGTCTCTTCATTGATCGCACTCGATTCATTGCCACTACTGCTCGGCTGTATCTCAAGTGCGGCCATTTCCAGTGCGCACATGCCAAAGGCATATATGTCGACAGCTGCTGTTAGTTGCTTAGCGGCACCATATTCTGGGGCACGGAAGAAGCGACGTTCACCACCAGTGACCATATCGGCCATGTTCTGACGTACGCTGTAGTGCACCGCATCCGGTACCACTGAGCCAATCTTAACGAGGCCGTTGTGCTGGATGAAAATGCTATCACAGGTTAGGTTGCCATGTATAATGGGCTGCGTGCAGGAATGCAAATAACTAAGCGCAGACAATATCTGCGTGCACCATCGACGCCACGATTCGAGTGGCAATCGCTTTGCGTTACGCTTAGTGCGCTTGAGGAACTGTTTCAGCGAACCGGACGACATGTATTCCGTGATGAAGATGACGCGCGGTCGATCTGCGTTCTGCGTGTCCGTCCAGTAGCGATGGAACTTGACGATATTCTGATGATCCAACTGCAGTAGGTTATCAAATACCTGTCGCATTTTGTCCTCCTGTGACTTGAGCTCCTGCAGATTGGCATATTGCACCTCGTTCCAAACGACCTCGACACCCTCCTCTGTATCCATAGCCAGATGGACACAATCGATACCGGGCACGTCACGCTGATCGACCTCTTCGCGTCTCTTTAGCCAACGACCACATGGCGACTCTTCTAAAATTTCACTTTCATCTTCGGAATCATCGCCCGACTCTCGTGGCGATGAATCCACGCCCAAATTGACACATTCACTGCCTGTTGTCGATGCCCCAACTATGTGAGGTGGTTGGCTACTTGCCGTCTGTTGCGATTGTGAAGCTGTCGCTGCCTGAGACGGATTGGCTGCCGTGGATGCGCTCGGATCTTCTGCACTACCGCTGCTGCCGGCTTTCACTTGGCTGTTTGACATTGGGGCGCGGTTTGGCCTTCGAAAAAGCAGTGTGACCGCTGCCTACGAATATCGTCTTTGTAAGTTATTTGCTTTATTTTTATGTTTATTCAACTTCGTATTTGTCGTTTATTCGGTCGGTCGGTAGGTCGTTCCTTCCACTCCACCTTTTCCACGCCTCACCCACAACAAGGTTGATCAATCACCACGGCGTGGTTGTTGTTGCTGTTTTAAGGCGTACTGCTTTTGATTTCTCTGCCTTCAGCAGTTGACCGTGGACAATGGGACTCTTTCTTAACAGTTTATGTATGTTCTGGACCCAGTCTTTAGATGCTTTTTTGTTTTTCTTGCCGTTTTTGCAAGACCTAAAAGCCGATTTTTTCGCAGCCGAGTCAGAACAGTGCGTGTGTTTGTATGTGTGTTCGGCAGTGTTGCCAATCAGCAATTTTCAGGGTGTTCTTGTCAATTTTTTAGACTCACCAGTGGATAGTTTATAAGATGTTCATATATTATTATATAAGAAGTTCATGGTTCATGTTTTTGGCTCCTTTTTTATTAACAATGTCCCATTTTGGACACACTGTTAACATTTCTCTAAATTTGTTTTTTGCTTGTTAATAATCCTTTTGCTCCCTTTTCACTCACGAAGCGGAGCTGGCGAATCACCATAGAGTAGAAAATCTTATTTTTCTTAAAAAAATTTCTTTACCTTTTCGGCATTTTTTATTATTTGGCATAGTTTCTGGTCAACTTTTTCAGCTTTTTATTCAGCCGTTTTACTTTAGTTCCCGATAGAAATAGCTGTTGTGATTGTAAAAATTTGGCAACACTTGTGTTCGGTAGATATGGAACATCATCATGACAATCGACTGTATCGATGTTTTAAAATTTTTGTTAACATCGATATTTCTGAACCAGTTCCGCCTTGTGTGGCAAAAGTGCCGGTGAAGAAGGACTCCCCGACAATCTCGACCCCACTTATGAGTGCTCTGTGTAGTGATGAAAGTAATCGAATTTTGTGTAATAATAACGATATATTGCACAATTAAATCGATAGGCACAAATTAAGGCTGGTGGCATAAACATACTTTATTTCTGGTTGAGCTGCCAGACTGAATTAAATATATGTTTTGGTCAATTTGCCCTTGCCAATTTCGGTTACACTGTGCAACCGGCTGGAAGCCGCATCTTTCCTTATTTTTGATCTTTTAAATTTAATTGTTTAAGCCAATTTTTATTTTGTTGTTCGCCATGGATAGCATATTAGGACGGAGCCAGTTCCACAGCGAGACAGCGAATCTTTTCACAGATGAAAAGACGGCTAATGCGCGTGCACGGGTATGTTGTACATGTTCCTCGTTGGCACCAACTTATTTATTTTGTTTAGATCGTGGAATGGTGCAATAATTTGTCGACTGTAGCTGCTCCGAAAAAAATCGAGTTGATCGTCAAGGTTCAAGAGACAATATTTGGCTCATGTGTCGAACTTATTGAAGAGTTTCTAGAATCAGTGATTTCACTGGCTCATGATCAGAACAGTGATGTGCGCAAACAAGTGGTTGGCTTTATAGAACAGACATGGTAGATACAGCCAGGTTTTTAAATATTAGCTAATTCTAATCCCTACCACTATTTACAGCAAAGTAAAGACTGAACTTATGCCGCAAGTCATTGGCATTATATCGATGCTTTTGCGAGACAGCTCAGCTCAAGTCATTAAGCGAGTGATACAAGCGTGTGCAAGCATATATAAGAATGGCTTGCAATGGCTGTGTTCCCAAAGTGAACACTCTGACAGTGCAGAGGAAGCGTGGAGTGTTCTCAGTCTTGTGAAAGCACAAATTTTGGATATGATTGATAATGACAATGACGGCATACGCACAAATGCAATAAAGTTTTTGGAAAATATAATTGTGCTTCAGAGCTTTCCGGATGAGGACAGTCAAAAGCGTGAGAACGATTTCTCGCTTGAAAACGTGCCAGAGCATTCAAAGTTAATTAAGCGAAATGTATTACAAGATGAGGGAAAGAACATTATGGAAATATTGCTTCAATTCCATGGAGCAACGCATATTTCATCAGTCAATTTGATTGCGTGCACCGGCAGCCTATGTACCATAGCAAAAATGCGACCAATGTACATGGGTTCTGTTATTGAAGCGTATAAAAAGCTTAATTCGAACTTGCCACCGACTCTTACGGACTCTCAAGTTAGTTCTGTACGCAAAAGTTTGAAAATGCAATTGCAAACGCTCCTAAGGAATCGAGGCTCATTTGAGTTTCAGGCGACGATACGCGGTCTTCTATTGGATTTGGGTGCTTCACAGAGTGAAATACAAAAGTTGATACCAAAAATGGAAAAACAGGAACAGTTGCGGAGGCAGAAACGCATACTCGAGCACGCAGCCTCAAATTTGAACAAGAGAATACGTTTGGAAGAGAAGCAAAAAGAGCAAATGGAAATCGATGAAGATGAGTTGGAAAAACAACGACAAAAATCGACGAGAGTGAATGAAAAATTCCTAGCCGAACATTTGCGATCAGCAGAAGTCGCCGTCAATTTAGTTTTGGAATTTCTGCCAACACTGCCCAGCCAAGCACCACAACATTTCCTCAATGAATTCGCACCAATAAAGGACTTAGCCATACCACAACAAGTTTCGACAATCTCACGATTATTGGGTCGTCAGATGACTGCTTTGAAAGTTGGGCCCGGTACAGCTGCTTTCAGCAAGGAGCCACCGATGCGACCAAAACGAGCCGATAAAGTTGAATCAGACGAGGTAATGGATACAGATGAACGTGCTCAGGAGACTGCGGTAGCTGAAAAAGATCTGGAGGATGAGCAACAGCGAAAAGAAGAAGCAACTAAAAAATTACGTGAGACAATAGAGAGAACTCGAGGCGAACAAGACGTCATCGAACGTATGAAACAACGCGCAAAAACACTTAAACTACAGGAGGTAACTAAACCATTTCCACGAGCACTAAAAGAGAAATTTCAATTGGATGCAATAAAACGTATACTGCATTCAGAACGGCAATGCGTGCATGGTGGTGTTGCTGCAAAGCGGCGCAAGCTGGTCACCGTCATTGCGGCAACATTTCCAGATAATGTACGTTTCTACATTTTTGAATTTATAATGGGTGACATAAAGCAGCGGATCGATCTTGCATTTTCATGGCTCTTTGAGGAATATTGTCTACTGCAAGGCTTTACACGTCACACATATGTGAAAACCGAAAATCGACCTGATTATGCATATACAGAGTTGTTGAATAAATTGATTGTTGGCATTAGTGAGAACTGTGAGCATAAAGATAAAATTATTCTGTTACGTCGAATTTATCTTGAGGCGCCAATGTTGCCGGAGGAAGCTATAAGCAGTTTGGTACAAGCGTGCTTCGTAGAGGAATTCTCACAGCACGGTTTGGATTTGATCAAAGATCTCATCATACTAAAACCACCGCGCAAGAGCAGATTTCTGCGTATATTGCTAAATTTCTCTGTGCATGAACGTACTGATTTGCGTGAGCGAGCCTTAGAGCATTTGGTGACATTATACCATGTACACAAGATACTACCAAATCGTATTGATGAATTTGCATTAACATGGATAATGCATCTAGAGAAAGAAATGCCACCCGATAGTATATTTTCAAATGATTATGGCCGACCCAAGGCTGAAGAAGCATGGAAAGAGGAAACGGCCAAAATATGTCTATTGCTAAGCTTAACGTTAATGCCGTACAAATCGGATGGTGAGTTTTTTTTAATGAGAAGTTGATTTATTTTAATCATTTGCCATTTTTTACAGTCTACCTTGAAAAACTCTGTCACATCTATACTGTTACATCGCCGGAGTTGAAGCGCACTATACTGCGTTCCATTGATTCCGCTATCAAGAAAATGGGTGCCGAAAATACTGATTTACTCAAGCTCATTGAAGACTGTCCCAAGGGCACTGAGACACTCGTCATACGTATAATCTATATATTAACCGAACGAGTACCTGTGCCACCAAATGAGTTGGTGCAACGCGTCCGGGAATTGTATGCCGGCAAGGTGAAAGATGTACGTGTGCTCATTCCAGTGCTTAGTGGCTTAACACGTCAGGAAATTATTAACGCATTACCAAAGCTGCTGAAGCTCAATCCAGTTGTCGTCAAGGAAGTATTTAATCGCTTGCTGGGCATCGGTGCCGAATTTGCTCATCAAACAATGGCCACAACGCCAACGGATATACTTGTTGCTTTGCATACCATTGATGCCAGCGTTTGTGATTTAAAGTGTGTGGTTAAGGCGACATCAATTTGCTTAGCTGAGAAGGATGTTTACACGCACGACGTACTCATCGGCGTGCTGCAACAATTGGTTGAAGTGGTACCAATACCAACATTGCTAATGCGCACAATAATACAAAGTCTTACACTTTATCCTCGACTCGCTAATTTCGTGTTGAATCTCTTGCAACGTTTGATACTAAAGCAGGTTTGGCGTCAAAAGGTCATTTGGGATGGTTTCCTGAAGTGTGTGCAACGCTTGAAGCCACAATCAATGCCGGTGTTGTTGCAATTACCACCACAACAATTGGTTACAGCGCTGCAACAGTGCCCAGAATTGCGGCCAACGCTTTTGGAGTACGCTGAGAGTATACAGGATGAACCTATGAGTGGAATAACACAACAGATTTTAGACATTATTACAGGCAAATCAGTCGATGTATTCGTTACGGTAAGTGTGAAAAGTGTTGTATGTATAGCAACTTAGTTTTACTCATATATTTGGTTTTCTTTTTATTTTAGGATGAGTCTGGTGGCTATATTACAATCGACAATATAAAAAAGGAGATTGAGGATCCCATTGAAATCGGTGTAATATCAACAGTACCAGTACTTGCAATAGCACCCGTGCCTGCACCGGTGCCCGCACCCGTAACGACAGTAGCCGATCCTAATCAGCCACTGCCTCCTGGTGAGGACTAGTTCAATGAATTCAACTTTGTTACCTCGATGAATTAAGCTAAGCAGATTTAGTGTTTATTTTCTTGACCATGTTTTCAAATGTTCTTACAATATAGTTTCTTTAATCTATACGACATCCAATTCGTTATCAGATTAGGTTTTTATTTCATCAAGGTTAACTACAATGTCACTTCCGCATCCATTTTCTTGCCTTCAAGACCAGCAATAATATTTCTTGCTGTTATGCGTGACATCTCCCGGCGAGTTTCAATATCGGCACTACCAATGTGTGGCAATATGACAACGTTATCCAATGTCAACAATGGGTCATCAAGTGGCAATGGCTCGGGTACTGTGACATCCAATGCAGCTGCTTGTATACGCTTTGCTTTCAGCGTCTCATAAAGCGCTTTCTGATCAACGACACCACCACGTGCTGTATTTACAAAAATGCAATTGGACTTCATTTTCTCAAAAGCTGAGCTATTGAAAATTTCTTTTGTTTCCGGTGTAAGCGCACAGCAGGCAATTATGAAGTCAGACTCTCGCAACATTTCATCAAAGCTCACATATTCAGCATTGACTTGCTTTGCCTGCTCCGGTCGTTGGGTGCGTGTCGTATAGGTTATTTTAGACGGCTTGAAGGGAACAATTCGCGCTGCAATCTCTTGCCCAATGCGTCCGAAACCAAAAAGGCCTACACGAGAACCTTTCAAACCCTGTCCACACATCCACATGGGTGCCCATGCTTTCCAGCCGCCATTATATACTTCTTTGTTAGCTTCGAAGAGTCGTCGATTGGCTGCCAGCAGTAGCGCAAGTGTCAATTCAGCGGTTGCGTCGTTGAGCACGTCCGGCGTGTAGCCGACACGTATGCCACGCTTCTTGCACTCCGCCAAGTCGATGTGTTCGTAGCCAACGGATATGGTTGAAATGCATTTTAATTGTGGGCCGGCGATTTCAATAACCTGAGCATCAATTTTGTCGGTTAGTGCACAATACAAAGCATCTTTGCCCACCACCTGACGCAACAATTCTTCCCGTGGCACCGGCAACGGTTGTGTCCACGTTGTTACATTATACCTTCAATTGCAAAACGGTATTATTGTTAGGAACTACTTGCTTTGGATTATCCATACTGTTTCTTTAAAAGATCCAAGCCGCTGGCATCGACATCAGGACGCGTCACGTAAACATTTTTGCGTTGATCACTCATGTTTCTACAACCAAAGCGATGATAGTGTGCTGACAAACTACTTTGTGTGAGTCGCCGCAGAGTTGAACAACTCCAACTTTGTATGCCGAACATGACTTTGAGCTAACAGGTTCTTGAAGTACACTGTGCAAATTATTTAAACTACTTAAGTAAACAAAACTTATTTTATGTAACCTAACGTTATCTTTTAGTATTTTTTAATTAAATACATAAGCTTCTTCAACAAAAAATATTAGAAAATATTTTTGTTAAGAGAATTTTCTTCAGTGTATAGCAAATAAGAGGAAGAGTTTAAACAGCTGTACAAAATTCGAATTTATTTTCAATTTTTTTTTTTCACCGGTGTGATTCAATTGTGTACTTACTCCGAGTGGGCACAACGAAACTTTGATTTAAATTTGCACTATCAGTTATGCTAAGGCCTCGTCAGTTGTCTGGACTTTTACAAATACAGAACTTAATATCCCAGAGTATCTTAAAGTGCAACGTTAAAACGTGCGGCAACCGCATGCCTACAGCAAAGATTGATCCAAAAATAATTGAACAACTTGGAACGCCACCAAAAATGCGTGATAATCCAGCATTCAAAAAGGTTAATACGCCAGAGTTTCAAAGTATTTTTACGCCGGAGTTGGAGTCTCTCGTAGCGCTCTTCAAAAAATATAATTATGAACTGCGCATCGCCGGCGGTGCTGTGCGTGATATATTAATGCAGATCAAGCCGAAGGATGTGGATTTCGCAACAACTGCCACACCCGACCAAATGAAGGAGATGTTTACGAAAGAAGAAGTACGCATGATAAATGCGAAGGGCGAGAAGCATGGCACGATCACGCCGCGCATTAACAATAAGGAAAACTTCGAGGTGACAACGCTGCGTATTGATGTACGCACGGACGGCCGGCATGCGGAGGTGCAGTTCACCACGGATTGGCAATTGGATGCAAATAGGCGAGATCTGACAATAAACTCAATGTTTCTTGGTTTTGATGGCACTGTTTATGACTACTTTTATGGCTATAATGATTTGCAAGAACGACGCGTAGTTTTTGTGGGAGATGCAGATGTCCGTATCAAAGAGGATTATTTACGTATTTTACGTTACTTTCGGTTTTATGGTCGTATTGCTGAAAATGCCCAGAATCATGATAAGTCAACGCTCGAAGCAATCAAGGAGAACGGTGCTGGCCTAGCACGCATTAGTGGCGAGCGTATCTGGTCGGAGCTGCAGAAGATTGTGGTTGGAAACTTCGGCTACGATATGATTCTTGAAATGAATAACTGTGGTTTACTTGAGCATTGCGGTCTTCCGGAACAATCAAACCTGTCGGAATTTAAACGTTTGTGTAAAGATTTGGAACAGTTTGCGAAGCCACATCATCCCATCTTGTACCTGATAAGTTTATTAAACACAGTGGATGATGCAATGCATTTGCATGAGCGTCTTAAACTATCTGCCTTTGAAAGAGATCTGGCGTTGTTCATTACTCAACAAAGGAGTAGGGTAATAGCATCAAAGTTCGTTATAAGCTGTTTATTGTATTCCAAAATATATTTTGTTTTAGGTGGATGACGAGTATCAAACGCTGCGCGATTATCAAAAGCTTTGCATGCAACCATTTGCAAAGCGAGAGTTTGTCGAGGAACTGTTGAAATATTGTAACAAATCAGACTTGCACACCCAACTGAAAGGCTGGAAACTACCAAATTTTCCGCTTAAAGGCAATCTTTTAAAAGATCATGGCTGCCCGCAAGGCAGAAAAATGGGTCTGGTGATGTCTCAGTTGCGTGTTATTTGGGCAGACAGCGACTTCAAGTTAACGGCAAATGAACTGCTCGAAAAACATTTGCCGGATGTTTTGGCAAAGTTGCAATCGCCGCCACCGACGCCAAACAAAAAACAGAAAACTGTTTAGTATGTCGCACTTAATTATATAGATGAATATTAAATTCCTAAGTTATTTTAATTCAATAAATTATATATTTTTAATATATATAAAAATCAAGTCTTCGTGAATATCTGTATAGGTCGCTTAAAGCCCGCCGCTACATGATCGGGCACGCCGAAAAGTTCAACTGTCGCAAAGCCAACTTCAGGACTTAAAAGGTATTCTGTGAAATCGGCTGGAAAAAATTTCATCGCTAGGTAGTTGGCATGAGTCGCTTCCTGTAAGTATTTTATTAATCGTTAAATTAGAATTTCAATTTCGGTTTTTTATCAAAATACTCACGGTCAATTGTTTTCTCCTGCCGTAATTATCGTAGGGCTGTGCTTCTAATATTAGTTTGCCGCCAGACCGCAACTGTAGGTACATGCGTCGGAATGCTTGTTTCAGACCATCATCGCCGAAGTTCAGGTGTATCCATTTTGTAATAGACAAACATAAGACTACATCAAATTGTGGTCTTTCGATTTCCAATAATACATCATCCCGTAGTACGTAATTCCCATGCACAAAACTTACGTTATACGGATATCTTCCAGCTTTTCGATCTGGATTATTCGGTGGTTTCTTCTTCTTCAGCGTTATAAGTTGCTTGTTTGCCCGATTTATAAGGGAACGGTCAATGTCAAGACCTACAATACTTTTCACCACAAAACGTTGTGCCAGCTCCATTGTGAGGAATCCATTATTGCAGCCAATGTCAAGCACTTGTTTGTCACGCAACAGATCTTCGCGCGTTGCAAACACATCAAGACGCACATCGTGGTTTCCTTTGTTATTGTTTTTATTGCCATTACGGTAGCCGTAATAATGACTATAGTTGCCGTATATAAATTTATTTTTTACTTTTTGTTCTGTCGTTGTATTTACCGCTAAGCGCCGCTTTGGACTTTGTGGTACTTTAGTGTTTTTAGTTTCTGTGCTTTGTTTACTTGCAACGTTTGTAATCGTTTCCGCCGACGAACTAATGCTTAATTTTAGTTTTTTGGTGTCTGTTTTATCACTTGACGGTTCTGTTTGACTCCTCTTATTATTATCATTCAGCTTCTTGTCAACTTCGCTAGTTATTTGTGCAATCTCACAACTAAAATCCATATTTTTTAAATTTTATTTAAAAAAAGCGCGAAATTGTGATGTGAAGTTTACCAAGAAATAAACAAATAATGTGACTCTGTGGTGACTCTATTATGAAACGACTGAGCAGTATTGGTTTAGCGTATATCCCTTGCATTTGTTGGGGATTTGTTACCTTCCACTTTTGCTGTCTTCATCTTTCGCTTTTCCGACACTTTTGCGTCATTTGATCATGTTTTTGGAATGCCAACTTAATTTTAACGTCATGTTTCATCTTTTTGGCATAGATAGGGCGTTTTCGAGAATATTCGGTACAGCGAAGGATTAAACTACAAATTGGGTTTTTGATTTTTATTTAACAAATGTGTTCTAGAAATGCAGGAACAAGACACGTCCCCAGCGTCATACGCCAAGCCAGTACTGTACTTGGGCTAGCCACTAATGCTGAAATATCGCAACATCCCTACAATTGAATCAACCATAGGCGCAACTAATATTAACACCGAAAAAAAGAAGAAATCGTGAGGCCCGGTGGAATTTCTGGTTTTATTGGATTTTCCATACGAACCTACCGAACCTACAACCTCTTAAGGTCACATCTCAAACACTATATATAAATATTAGAATCACTAAACACAGTCGTAGAACATGCTAAACTCAATAATTGGATGAAGATAAAAAAAAAAATATTAATAATAAGATTATCATGTATTTTTGTTTTCTTTATTTTTTTACATTCACTTAATTTTTTTCTTTATGCTTAAAAACTAATTTTGAATAGTTTTTCTATAAGTTAATATACTCAAATATTTTTTATGTATTTTATGATTGTGAAAATCAAGAATTGCAAATTGTTTAATCCTTTGTATTTATTTAAGATAAATTCTAAAGATCGTGTTGTAGTAGTTTGTTTTAATTAGTATTTACGAAAATTAATTTTGTTCTTTTTCTTTAATTTTTGTTGAATAATTTTCAAAATGTACATTTGAATGTTCTTAAAAGTTAATTTTATAAATTAAGTAATTAATAATTTTCTTTATGAAATTCTGTTTCAATGTTTAAAGATGTTTATTTTATGCGACTAGAATACGATTAAAGTTTAAATTATTATTTTAAATATTGATTTTCTAGTAAATATTAAACGCTAAAATGTAGGAATCTTGCTTATTGCGAATGATATCTTTGTATTTTTATTCTTACTATACAATTTTAATTGTTAAAAGTTAATTGAATTTATGCAAACCTAACTCAAGTGTTTAAAACTACGAAATTTATCTAAAATTTTGGCGCAACAACCTTTTTCTTTAAGCCAATTGCAATTGATTGCGTTAAATTGATTTATTTACTTTACATTTTTATTTTGCATGTACATCGAGCGCGGATTGTTTTAAGCTGAGTTCTTTAGTTTAAATTCAGTTTAGCGAATAATTATCGTTAAAGCTTTAGTTTAAATTTGATAGAAAAGTCTGACAATCCAAGAATTACAGAATGAACGCCATCCAAAGGTCAGTGCAATCCGCTTCCAATGTACGCGTTGTTTTATTCCTAATTTTCTGTTATTTATAAAAAAAAATATATATATAAAAAAAGAAATCTTTGGTTGATTATACAACAAAAGTAAATGTTTGTGCAACTGTATTTCAAGTTAAGTCAATTGACATAATATTGCAAAGTTGATGGAATTGTTGCTCTAACGGCTTTTTATATTATTATATATTATATATTTTTTAATTCATTGCTATGGAAACTGCAATAGGAATATTCACAAAATTGTTTTTGTATGGTTGTAAACTATCTTGATTTAAATTCAAATATTATTTCTATTATTATTTCGGTATGATATTCTTACGGAAAGTTTCGAATACCTTTTTTATAAACATATATTTTATCGTAGCAATGTAAATTTATCACAGTAAAAAATAAATATTCAATAAAAGCCTTAGTTGAAAGGAGCTCTCAGAAGCGTTGTTAGAACAGAAAATGTTTTGCATACAAATTAATTATAATTAATGATATAAATATTATTACATTTTCAAGGATTATTTTTTTATGATTTATTAAGATTAATTGTATTTTTGCATTAGTAAATAATACTTATATTTTGAGATTAATCATTTTGATAATTGTTATTAAATTTTTTTTTTTTAATATTATTTTTATTTCATTTCATGTTACTTAACAGTTAACTTTGTTTTTTATTTAGTATCTGATGTTGGTTTACAAATGTGCATTTTGAGGTTATGGAAGATACGATAGTCCATATTTTGGCAAAACAGTTCTATTTTTATTATTATGTAATTCTCATTATTTATGATTTGGTCATACTTTTTGTAAAGAATTTGAAATTTTTTTCATTAGTGTACAAAAAAATTTAAATTATTAAGTCAGAATCGATTTTGATCTTGAAAAATGCTTTAGCAGATTTTTTTAGAAGATTTTTATTTTAAAGTTTAACAAAATCTAATATAGGAAAAGTTAGTTAAAGCCGTCATAGTCAAGAGACACGATTCAGTGACTATGTTGCATTGTAGCCTTTGAAACTTATATCGTGCTTCATAAACATTTCGTATTCTTTTTGTACAGCCTGCCTTGCCTACTTCGAACACTAGATTGCTCTATGTACTAAGCCTCAGAACACAGACTTGCTTCGTAATTGATACGCTGTATAATAACGATGTAGGTTGTCTCTAGATAATATAAGAACTTGGCTTGTCTCTCGGCTGTAGGGGCCTTAATAAAAAAAAAACTAATTGTTCTTAGCTTCTTTTAATTTTGAATGTCAAGGTCAGTATCATGCCAAGTCATTTCCTAAGTAATTCACTGATTAAGCAAAGTATTTGTGACCTCAGAGAACGAGAGCAACGGACTGCCATCCGGCTGTTGGTCTGCGTTGACCGTGACGTAGGCTGCATTCGATGTTGGCGCGTAGGCGGCAAGTGCTGTGTGCGCCGTGATATTTGCGGCGATTGTTGCCGTTGGCGCTGTTGTTGTCGGATACAATAGTTGTTGCTGTAAATGTAATTGTTGTTGTTGATGATGCTGCTGCTGTTGTTGTTGTTGTTGCTGCAGTAAAGTTTGCATGCCACGCGCACCTTTACGGCCTCGACCAACGTTCACTGTGCTGTTCGCCGTGACTATTGGATTATCAAGTGTAATACTATGAATCGGTTGGAGTGTTGTAGCATTCAATGGCATATTATTGACATCATTTATCGTTGCCGATGATATGACAATTGGCGACGAAGCAATAATGGCCAATTGATGATGGTGCTGATGATAGGAAGCCGTTGCAGCGTCAGTGCTGCCACTACCACCATTTATGATGCTGTCAACTGTTGGCAATTGATGCTGTTGTTGTTGTTGTTGCTGATTCGATGTTGCTGCTGCCGTTGGTGAAGTGCACACTGGCGATGTTGAACTGCTTGTTGGTGTTGTTGAATTACAATTTGACATGCTTTGCAGTTGATGCGCATAATTAAGTTGTTGTTGTTGTTGCTGCGCATGTTGAAGTTGTTGCTGCTGCTGCTGCTGTTGATGCTGCTGGGTAAGCATGTTCTAAGTTTTAGAAAAGGTTTGTTCTTTTTGTTTTATTTTTTACAATTAAATCAAACATAATTATTACGAGAGTTTTCGCTAAGTGTATTTTGCTTTGCTTTGCGCTAAAAATTCTACTCATAATAAGTTAACTAAATTCAAATTTACATTTTAAGACTAAAAAATTTTGGTGTTTTTAAAGTGCGTGCTATTTTAGTTTATTTTTTGAGAGGCGTGACTTGTGCGCATGTTGGTGTCATTTTGGTGTTGGTCTGTGCAACAGGGTACAAGGGGGGCAGAGGGTTTGCAGGTTTTGGCACAAATATTCAAACTGAGAGTTTTTTTAGGATACTTTTGTTGCAGTTATGTATGTATATAACCCCCACAGTCCGCCCTGCACCCTAATGTAGCACAGTGACAATACCAAGAGCCGTTTGTCAGAGTCACGCACGCACGGACTCTACTGAGTGCTACTAGCGTGCTGAGTGTTGGCGGTTTGCGGATTTGTTGCGTTTTGCGCATGGTGATGGTGATGGTGGTGATGGTGGTAACTAAAATACTGCGAGTATTGCGAGTATGACGCAGGACTCCATACCTCGCTGCCGTTCGTTGTGTGCGCGTGCGCGTGATGCGGATGCGGATGATGGGCATGATGGGCGTGAGCGTGCGCATGAGCGTGTGGATGTGCATGATGTTGCGCATGATGATGATGATGCGCATGTTGATGGCCGCTTTGCTGATGCTGATGTGTCTGTAGTGCGACAACATGTTGTTGCTGTTGCATGTGGCTATTGCTGCTGGCAGTGCTGGCGGCGACGGAGGCGACCGTGTGCAGGTGATTGTCGGACGCGGATGATGACGCTGCCGCCGCCGCTGTGTGTTGCGCTGTTGTGGCATTTGTATGTTGTTCATGCGTTACGGTATTATTGACGGCATTTGGCACATTGGCGGCGCCACTATTGTTGCCACCCAAACGCGCCTGTTGCTGCTGTTGCTGTGGCGATGTTGTGTGCGATGAGGCCGAGTAGAGGCCGGAGTCATCATGCTGCAGCTGATAGCTTTCCGGCGTGCTTGCCGTTGCTGCCGCTTTCGACTCCTTGTTGCCATTCCATTTGCTCACAGCAGATTCATGCTCATTGTTGTTGTTGTTATTATTGTTGTTGTTGCTGTAGCTAAGACCATTCGATAGCGGCGTTGTGCTTTGCGGCGAACGTTCGATTGCATTGCGGCCATGCAGATTATTCAACGGCACGCCGCTCGACTGTGTCGTGCCCCACATGAGCACAGTCTGACGCTCGTAAGGATCTTGTGCGCCCAACTCAACTTTCGGTGTTACATTGCCGCCATTTGCGGTGATGCCATTATTGGCCGTTGCAGCATTAACGGGCGATGGACCATCCGACGAGCAGGAGACCACTTCCATGACTTGTGGCGAGGATTTGGGCGTTTTTAAGGGTACTTGCTGCCATTAGAAAGTTTTTTTTTCGCTTATTAGTGTTTGAAGTCATTTGTCAACATATCTGAGACACACACCTGTGGCGTTGATGTTGGACTGCCATAGCCACTGCTATAGCCGCTGTAATACTTCCCCGTGTCCTGCCACTTTTCATCCGCCTTGGACGCAATTGTATAGCCATCATACGATAGAAAACCATTGGTGACATACGCCGAAGCGGGCGCACCGGAGTGATGATAGTCGGTATAGTAGCCGCCAACGCCTTGCAGACGATACTGATGGAAGAGATTCTCGGTGACGGGATAGAAGGCATTTGTCGAATGCACCGATGTGCCCATGTATATATTATCAGCGGCTGTTGCATATGGCGATGTCGTGTACATGGGATTCAAGTTCGAATAGGCCGCCGCAACAGCGACAGCGGGATCGGGCAAATATTCGACCACGGGCGCCGGCGATGTGACCTGTTCGCAAAAGATATTCTTATGACCGTTATTATGAGCAACGAAAGTGTAAAGCAAAACTCACCTGGCCCAGTGGCGATGTCTGTTGCGTTTGTTGTTGCATTTTACGTTTCGTGCGACACGTTGACAAAAAGTCACGCAATTGTGTCTTATAGCGTCGATTCGGACGTGTGGGCGTCACTGGCGGCGGCAGCGCGTTCGGCGACGTGCTTGGCGGCACAACCAACTGATCGGCTTCAGAGAAATACGTAGACGCCAGCCCAGTGTCCAGATAGCTCACTTTGAAGTCCATTGTACGTTTGCCGAGCAGATCGTGTCCCTCTTCGTCCATCAGCTGGCGATGTGTGCAAATGACAAAGTCCGGCTTCGAGTTCTTGTACACAAGCCGGGAGCTGTTGTGTTGGCAACATTAAGATATATCCTCAAATTCTTTCAATGATCATTTACTTACCTCGTTTGCAGCCACTGCCATTCGCCGTCCTTCTTCTGATACCGATAGGCAATCATGCCGGAAGCGCCTGTCTTGAGCACTGAAATTTTCAGCAGTAATTAAAACTATTTCTATTAAAATAAACAATTTTTTACTAACATTCTTGATGTGCGCTCGCCACATATGCCAAGTCGTCGTAGTGCACCAAATCGTAGCCGCCCATGTTGACCAGCTCGGCATCCGAGTAGCCCAGTATGTGTTTGCCGCTGTGTGTGTGTGTCAAATATTATTTCATTGCCTGACGAGACATGTCATTAATGTGCTTACCGCTGATCCATCGAGACCAATGAGAAGTCCAACTTGTGCTTCGACTTGAACATGTTCTCCTTGTGCGGTATCTCCAGCAGACTGGGCGGCCCGAAGGGCGTGCAATAGGCGAACAGCGCCAGCGGCGGCTCCTCTGTCTTGCGATTTTGGCCGTGCAGTATCTTGATGCGTCCGCGTATGTCCAAGCGCAGAAAGCCGGACGTATTGTCGAGCAGACAGCGAAAACGCACCGTGAAGCTGCGTTCCAAGTAGAGCGCCTTGTCGGGCGCCAAAGTCTCGGCCAATTGCATGCTGGACATGTCCGCCGGCAGAAATGAGTTCCAGAGCAGTTGACGTTGCAACTCTTCGCGATCCTCGGAGTGGACTAGTTCGTAGACCGATTGATGTACGATATCAGACTGTGTGGAACATGAGAAGCGGATAAGTTTTGTGTAAGTGAGTGAGATAGCATGTAATAACAAAAGTTCAATAAACTTATTTTCAACATTGTTTTTGTTTTTCTTGTTTTGTTTCTTTAATTCTTGTATTGATTTTGGCATTTTCGGTTAATATAAATCATGCCACGCTTAAATTGAAAACGAGATACGCTCTTTGATAGCATCTCTGCCACAGTGGCAGCATGTTTGCCCAAATTGAGACATAAATTTTGAATGCACATGTTTCAATTTGGCCCAGAACAGGCACTGCACTCAGGGATCTCTTACACAGAGCGAAAATATTTTCAAGTTTTGTGGTTTTTATATTTTTTAATTACATATTCAAATTAATTTTAAATTTTATAAAATATATAATTGTTTGTTTTTAAAGAATTTATTAATTATTCAATAACCATTTTTTTAAATATTTTTTTGATTAAGTCATAGTATTTTAATTAATTTTTAAAATACAGAAAAGAAAAAGTAAGTACAAACATTTTGCTTAGGGGAGTTTAAAAATTACGTGAGGGTTTTTTTTCTCGAAATTTAGACCCCCCCACTAGGTGAGTTTAAGTAAGATTTTGACGAACCCCCACTTCTGTATCTCACCTGAGATTTTGCTAAATAATGGAGTCCGATAAATCTACCTCCCCCTAGGTGAGATTTTGCTGAGCTCCCCCACCCCTAATTTTGTCACACGTAATTTATGAACAACTTATAATTTTTGATGATGTCTCATAAGTTGCAAACGGCATATAAAATGAGATAAGACCTATTTAAAGCAGCAGCAAACAGCTGAAAAACAAACAGAGTCAACACGGCACATGCGCTGAACAAACCAACAAACAGACAGACAGTCGGACAGACAGATGGACATACAAGAAACAAGCAATTTGCCAATTTTATATTTGATCAAGAGCAAACACAAGGAAAGAGCGACTGAACATAATAAGTCAGTAAGGCAATCGATTGCGATTGCGAAGGTGAAGGCGAAGTTGAAGGCGAGGGGGCTTCGCTAAGACAGCATCGATTGCAAGGACAAGTGTAATCGTTTGCCAATGTATGTGCCAACACACACACGCACACACACACACATACATTTATGTTTATCTCTATACATGTATTTATTTGTATGCAGACAGAAATTATGACTTGCTGCAAGTTCGACTTTGACTTCAATTCCAACTTTAACTTCAACTACAACACCGTGCTTCAAGTCTCCAGCTCAGAGTCAGACTCAGCGACAACAACAACAACAACAGCAACAAAACTGGGTTGTACGAATTCTTGTCTGACTGCAGAAAGTTGTACAATAAATAAAAATCAGATCAGCGGGAGGATTGCGCAATCGTGCTGTCGAAGTAGCTGCGCCTTGGATGCGCCTGGGATGCGCCATGGCTGTGCGACGCATAGGGATTTGATGTTGTTGGTTGTGTTGTTGTTGTTGTTGGCGGCTTGTGGGTTTTTTAGCGCCTCTTGTGTGCTGCAAAGGGGCTTTCCTCACATTGTTTTTGTTATTGCTTTCAGCTTTGTTGTTGTTTGTTTGCTCTGCGCCTCACTCTAATATCGAACATCATTTGCAAGCGTGCTGTTGTATCTACAAGATACTTTTTTTGTTGTTTTTTTTTTTTTTGTTGATTTTCTTAGTAGCTTGAACATGTTTTGGGTTTGGCAACTTGAAAATTTCACTCTTGCATTAAATGCTTGTTGAAATCGCGTTTCGTATCTGTAAGTGCCGCATGTATGTATATATCTGTGTGTGTGCATGTGTGTGTGTTTGTATTTGATTTTTAATTTAGTTGTAAATGTGTAAAGCGGCATTTGTTACGCCCATATTGGCATCTCAATTAAAAATTAAGATAGCAGAGGTTTGTTTCTTATTCGCAAATATTTGTACGTTTTGGCATTTTTGATTAAAGGAAAAAAAAAATCAATTAAGTATTTGCTTTGACCGCAAAATGTTTGAATTTTCGTATTTCATTCATAAATTTATAGGCTTATCAATCAAAACTCACCTGATGAAAACCCAAATAACTCTCAATGCTGTGCGTAGCAAAGAAGACTTCACCTTCGCATGTCAGAATCATTAGAAATCCATTTAAAGCCTGCAAGCAAAATAAGCGGAGAAAAAGTGTGGTTAGGAGTAAAGAATAAAACAAAGCAAAAAAAAAAAAAATAGAATCAAATTAAAATCAAACTACAAATTAAATGCGTCTATTCAGAGAAAACCAAAAGCAACACTAACAACATGGCTGTCATAGATTGACATAAACCTCAAGCAATAATAAAATGTACGAACCCAAATCTGAGGCATTGATTTGGGTAACTGACTGACTGACGGACGGACTGACGGACTGAGTGGCGCGTCAAAGCTAGAAACAAGTAGCTACAAATTAAATACATCTGCTGAAACAGTGAAAAAAAAGCGTAGCCGAATGACAGCCAAGACAGACGGACAGACAGACAGAGAGACAACAGAATAATTGCTCAGCCACCGACAAAGTCGCTACCGACTGACCAAGTCGTTCGTGGCTGTGGCGGTGGCGGCGGCGGTGACTGCTGTTGTTGTTGTTGCTGCTGAATGAATGAATTAATCCATCATTTTTTTTTGTTGTTGTTTGTTGTTTTAGTCAACCAACCAACCAACCAACCAAAGAGTGAACGGGATGAATGAACGCCTTCAGCCGTTCCGTTGCTCGAGCCACTTGCTGATCAGTCTGTCTGTCTCGCTGTCCATCTATCTTTCTTTTGTTTAATTTGTGCTTCAACAGTTACAGATACAAAGATACAAATAGCGCACAGAATCATGAATGAAACTGACACTGACACTGGCGATGGCGACGGCGCTAACTTGCGGCTAAAACGTAATCAACATACAAGTTTCTTTTACGACAACATTCACCTTAATAAGTATTATACAAAAGACAACAACAACACCAATGATGATAATGATACTGCTGATGATAATGATTACCGCATACATTCGGATTCATACATACATACATGTATATGTGAACAAGAGTTATACATGAAACAAAACCAGGAAATGATACGCAATTAAATCAATGATCTTCTTGTACTTCTTCTTCTTCTTCTGCGAACGTCGGCGCTCGCCTTTAATGGGTCGCGCATTGCGCCGAAAAGAAGGCCCAGACGTTCACCTCGAACCGTCCCACGGATTTTCTGATAATGATTGCCTTTTGTGCACTTGTTTTTCTAAGTTTTTTTTTTCTTCTTTTTAATCTTTTTCTTTGCTTTGCTACAATTTCAAATTGTTAGTCAAGGTATTTGAGTTTGTTGTGACTTTTCTTTTTTTCAGGAACGATAAAAGTATCTTTTTGGATAATTCATATCTTATCTGTGTATAAAATTCGGCTGTGCTTAATTCCTTTTCCGCGGATGTAATGTGATCAGATTGTTTTTTGTTCTCCTTAATAATTCTACGGTATAGTTGGACCCTTTACGTGGATTTTGTGTTGATATCCAAAAATGGGCTCTCAGACTTCTGACAGTTTGTAAATTTTCGACAATCTAGACAATTAGAAGCATTCAGTATTCAATATTTGATACTAGTGGCCGAATTTCTGGAACGTCTGGATTATCTAGTGTCTAGTTTACTATATTTGGGTTTATTTTTTAAATAATCCTTGGATCTTGGTCTTTAAATTTATATAAATAATTCTTCGTATAACTTTTAAACATTCACACCTCAATTTTAGAAGACATTTACTAGCCATTTGCTATTGTAAAATGTCTCCAAAGACACTATGAAAAAGAAAGTATCTCACAGATACAATATAAACCATTTTAAAATATAACAAAATAACAAAATTGTTGAGCTCATGCAAAAAATGTGTTTCTTTTTATTATTTAAAAAAAAAGTTGTTCTATTCGCTTGTCGGAAATTGTAAAATAATCGCAGACAACTTATCAATTCAGCGACCAAAAAGAAATCTTGCCAACGCTCGAATTTAATATGGCAGCAGCAGCAGCCAAGTTTACAAAGCAAGGCTAACACACATTTACACACATGTGTGTGTGTCCGTCTCTTAGTAGATTTGAAGCCACACAGGCGTGTATTATTAAAATCGCATTAGAAGCGAAGATACCGCGAGCGACGTTGAGTGCACGCTTATAAAAACTAAAACTGTATATAAAAAATGTACAAAAAAAAATAAAATAAAATTAAAGACAAAAAAAAAACTTGGTTAAGCGCAATTTTCAACAAGTCGCTGCGAACAAAGTAAGGCCAATAAAAAAAAAAATACTGAAAAAAAAACTCTCAAAACAATTAACTGACGCGTTCATCAGAAATAAGCAGCGAATAAGTAAAAAATTAAATAAAAAACCAAAAACAAAAAAACAGAGCAAAGGATAAGGCGAAGGGTAAGAAAAATTAAGAAGAAATCAAAGCGCAGCAAACATCCGCAGTCGTTGATGCGCTGCCATGATGCTCTGCCTTGCCGCACTGCATTGCCTTTGTGCCTACGGTTCTTTGCTCTGCCGCACTGCGCTATTCTGCTGTACTGCACAGCAGTGCTGCTTCTGCGCTTTTCACGCTATCGTTTTCATGTTGTTCGGCTCGGTTGTTGACGATCTTTATGACGATTATTGATGTGCTGAGCAGTCGTGAGGAAATATGCCCGCGGCCTGATGACAATTCATATCCATATCCACATTCACATCCTTTCTCGGCCTCAATTCGGCTTCGCTGTTTGGCGCTGTTGATGCATTTTAAATTATGACGCCACTTAGCGTTTATGTCGGTTAATCCATGTGATGTGCTTTTTCTTCCCCCCCGCGCGTCTTCTGTTACTCATTCACGTTCTTTGCTGCTGCTGTGCTTGCGCTCTGTGTGGCTGACTGACTGACTGACTGACTGGCTGCCTTACTCTTTTGCCTTGGCTCATTTGCCAGCATGGCTGACCGACTGAGCTGTATATGTGTAGGTTTGTTCATGTGTTTGTTTGTGTAATTAGAAGCAAACGTGCACATTTGTCTCGCACCGAGTAGGGGCTTCAGGCAGCCGGTTACTACTTCGCACTGCCTTGCAAATTGATATTTAAATATGCTTGTATTAATTATGACCACTTGCGGTTTTTCAGTTGGCTGTATTTTCTTTGGTTCCTTGGTTTTTATTAATTACTAGCGTTGCACTAATGAAAGACAATCAAATTTATCTTTGCCGTTCGTGCATTCGTTTGAGAACGCGACGATTGTAATTGGTTTGAAAATGTTAAAAAAAAAATTAAAAAAAAAAGAACAGATTTGAATAATTAACACTTTTGGAAATGAGTAACTTTTTTAATGAAGCAGAAGAAAAAAAAAATGGCTACAAATAGTTAAACTTTGTTGTTGTTGGTCAATTTAGTCATTGTATTAAAATATCGTGTTTGACTAATGACAAGTTGTTAGACAAACCGTTTTTATTAATCATGCTTTTGGTTAAACTATAGATTTTTCTTCATTTATGTTATTATTATTGTTGTAATGGTTATTTTATATATTTCTTGTTCAAAAAGTACCAATTTTCTTTGCTTAGAATTTGATAGCAAACAAAATTTTGGTACCATTTGTAAGGCTTGCCAATAAAAAACTCTTAAAAATTTGAACCAAGACAAAAAAAGCACCAAATTTGGTCCAAAAGGACCAACTGTGGCAAATTTGAGTCTGTGCATGCTTGAAGTAGCCAACATGAGCGCGCTTACAAAAACAACAACAACAAAACGTGTTACAAACGTTTATAAATAATATTCAACATTTGCCGTTTTCAATGTTCAAAGGCAAATAATAAATGCTTAACACTTGTAAGCCATAAATATTGTTTTATAATCGTGTGCCGTGCTTTAATAACTTCGCACCTTGTTATCTTGCAGATAATTTTCCATTTTGTTTACTTTGAAATTTGTTTTTTCTCCTTTTTTTTTTTGTTTTTTGTCTGCAGTCATGTTCATTTTTGGTTTATGAAAGCTCATGTGCATGTGTGTGTGTGTGTGTGTGTTGCAATTAAATTTTATGCGCTCAATTTATGCGCCAAACCGTCGACAATTGGCAACATTGAATGTCTAATCATGCAACTCATAATTGCGTTGAGCGCGCTTGATTTTTTTTTGCATGACGTTGCCGTCACTGCCGCAGTCGACGTCACCGTCACAGCAGCAGCAAACGCGAGCGAACATTGAAGCTCATACAATGCGGCAACCTCGATATCTCTTCCAGCATTTATTATTTTTTACTATTATTATTTTTGTTATTTTTGTATTTTTTGTTTGTTTTCGACGCGTTAATTATAGTTTTAATTTTACTATATTTTTTGTGATGTACTGATTTTGCTTAGATTTCGTTAGTGTCTATTAAATGAGTTAATGGATAGTTTTCGGTTTAGAAAATATACGTAATTATTACATGTAATTAAAACTCATATCAATTAGATGTGAGTATTCTTCATGAAATTATTTATTATATGTAGCATATACTCATAGCGTGTTAGAAGTTTTAGAAACATGGAAGTTAGATGATGGTCTCAGCATTTCAACATTTTGCCCTTATCCCATTTTTCCACAATAAGCACTTGTATTAAAAAGTATACAGAAGATTGGAACAACAAATTTCATATATAGGATCAGTGAAAATACTCTTTAAAAACCCAACTTTCCTCATTGTTGCCCCACAAAAACCAATAAGCTTAAATGCTTGAATAAATTCCACGTTTTCTAACCGAATTTCTCGAAATTTTTAATAATATTTATTAAATTCATTTTAATTTTTTGATTATTTTATTGTTTGAGTTATTATCTTCTCATCAGAAATTGTGCTTTCGTCGGAGTTGCAATAATTTCGAAAAATTAATTAACTTCTTTAGTATAGTTTTAAATGGCAATCAAGAATAACAAACTATTAGACAAATGTACTTGTTGTACAATGAAAGTGTTCAATCTATTTGTTGAGTGCATGAATTGCCTATGTGCAAGTGAGATAGCATGAGTGTGTGCGGTTGTATGTATGCTGTTGAGCGCTAAAAACGAAAGCTGCGTGACAAAACGCCATTTTCTAATGATAATATGTGACCCATAATAACAATAACTACTACAACAACAACAACAACCGAGCTCAAGTACAATGCCTAAGCAGCAGCAGCAGCAACAACAACAACAACAACAATTGAAATGGCAACAGGTAACAAATATGGCTATTAAAACTAAAGAGTCACATTAGGCACCAAAACGACTCACAAATACTCAAACACATGCACACACACACAGGCATACTAATACTCATACAGATGCACATGCATGCAAACCCCAAAAGGCGACACAAAAGTGCATAGGACACAAAACGCGAATGTGCAAAAGTAAAAATATTCACGGAAATGCACAATTGTGCAACTCGACAATTAGACTTGACTTCACTTCATTCGCTTCGCTTGGTGAGTGCATAAAAAAAGCAACAACAACAACAACAGCAACAGTGGAAAGAAAAAAAGTAACAAAAGGAAAAAAAACAGAATAAACTTTGCAATTTTGGCATATTTCCATCAGTCTGCCAACACTGTTCGCCAATTAGAATGCATTTGGCAACACTGACTGACCAAGCGACGCGTTTGCAGGACACGTCACGGCTTGGCACAGCACGGCACGGCTCGGCACGCTACGTAATGCATTTCCGGCGTAAATGTTGCAGTGAAGGCACGTTGTTGTTTTTGTTGTTGTTTTTCATGTACTTAATGTCACAGTTGGCAACACTGCAGTGCCGAAAAACAAGGAACAGTTATTATCTCATACAGGTGCGCAAGCGACGAATGCACTTGAAAAGGCGACCAACAAATTGAAATGAAGTTGAAAAGTGGAGTGAGCAAAGAGAAGAAGAAGAAAGAAGTAAAGCAGTAAAATTCAGCACCTTAGCTTAGGCAGCTGCATTTGAAATGTAAATTCTACGCCTTTTTTTGGTCTCTTTCCAATGCACTTTTTGCGTCTCACTGTGCATGCATGTGTACGTGAGTGTGTGTGTGTGTGTGATAATGAGTTGGCGTTGCTTGCATAGACTTTGACATTGAATTGTTGTGCGAGCGAAATGCACTACACAAGCATTGCACATTTGCATTGTTGTATGCGTGTGTGTGTGCGTTGGTGAGATATGTGCACATTAAATTAAGCTGTCAGTTTTGTGACAAGTGCATATGTTCTACTAGTTTTATTTTTGTTGTTTTTCTTACTGTTGTTATAGTTGGCGTTAGCAACATGCATTTTAACGCCGCTTTGCTCGCACACACTTGGACAATCAGACGGACGAGGGACAGACAGACGGTCCGTTAGCTTGTTAGTCTGTCCACTTTTGTGTGCGATTTTACTTAATTTTGCACTAACATGCAAACTAAGCCTAGTTGCATTTTTGTTGGCATTGCAAACAAGTGAATATAATTTTGGGCTTCGAAGTTCATAAAATTTGCAAATATGCTAACTTTGACAATGGATTATTGAACTTACTTTTATTTTTAGTTGTGTTGTAAGGCAATAAATTGGATTAATCTAATAAATTTTATGATTTTTTTAAATTTTGCGTCAAAATCTTCATTCTCTTTATAAGAAAATAAATATATGATGCAATTAGAAGAGTGTTCCAAGTTTGGCTTCGGCAAAAAAAAAAAAACTTCATTTATTTCAAACAATTATATTCACTAATGAAAAGGCATATGTTGTACAGTGCCCTATGTTACATACGGCAGTCTAGAAATGCAATATGTCTTCAAGTCATTCTTTTGCAAATGCTAGACTGTTGTTTGTGCCATATGACGCTTTGTAACATAAGCTAATTTTAGAAATTAAGAATAATTCAATTTTAATTATTGCATACAAAGCGACATTCTTTGCTTGTACCAACAATAATAAAATAAATTAACATTTTCTTGCATTTAACTAATCAATTTCATGAAATACTAATTGCACAAAATTGTTAAACAAAATAATTTTCCACTTTTACATAAGACGACAAATGACGGAAGCGGAAACATTTGCGTGTCAATCAAAGAAACTTTGTTGTTATTTTTGTTATTGTTGTTGTTGTTGTACATCATTTATCATGTGGTAAAATTGCAGCAACAAATCGATGATGATTGATTAATGAACAATTAAACATATGCATGTATGTGTGTGTGTGTGTGTGTGTGTATATGAACAAGGATATGCGTTCGTCCTTAAATGTATTTAATTAAGTAATCAATTTGTTTGTTTTTTTGTTGTTGTTGTTCCTTTGTTACTCAATAAACGAAGCAACGAAAATTAATTAAGACGAGTTAGCGCATGTGTATCTGTGTGTGTGTATCTGTGTGAACTTACCTGCAGGAACATATCACCGTCGAGTAGGCCATGCTCAAAAGCGCCAAGCTCTCGTGTGCGATAGCCATCATGTGCGTGTATGTGCGGCAGGACGCCGCCATTCTCCTCCTTATCCTTATGCATAACAACTGAAAATTGTATAGACAAAAGAATATATATTTAGAAAAAGCAAATCTTCATTTTATTGAACTTACTTAAATACTTATAATAAAAGAATAACAAATAAATATTTGTGTTGTTTTTTGTCGTTTCAAAAGTGAGTCATATAAATAACTGACAAGTTATTAAAATGCGCTTCTGCCATGGCAACTTCAAACATAAAAAAAAACAAAAAAAAAAAAAAAAAAACACACACAAATGCCAAACAGTTTGAAAATAAATATTTACAACTTCGAGTTCATGATTCTTTCTATATGAAAATTGTTTATGGTGTCATAGTAATATTTTATGAGACCCAATTTGGCTCTTCACTTTATTATGACATTATACAAGCAAATTTCCCAGGCGCCAAACAAAGCAAAACAACAACAACAAAACAGGGAAAACAAAAGCAAAAAAGAATACACCGAAAAATTCGAACCAATCAAATGCCAAAGAGACGCCATTTTCAGTGGCTGTTGGAGCTATAAAGACGGTGGAGGCAAGTGGCGAACAGACTGAAAATTTATGCGCCTTGAGTTATTTTGCTCTTTAATAATAAATTTGTCACAAAAATTGATTTATGTGCGATAAACGATAAAGAATAAACTTTTGGTTGCTCAAAGCTTCAACGGTCTTATAAATGGATGAGTGAGGATGGGTGGGGAAGTGAGTGAGTAAGTGAGTGAGTTGGTTGCTAGAATTTGTGTCCTTTATGCTGAAAAGTTTTTGTTGCTATTGTATTTTTTTATATGTTTTTTTTTTGCTGTCACAAAATATTATAAAAAGTTTTTATATATGTCGCAGCTGATGTCATAAATTATGATTATTATCAGTAAGCAAAAAAAATGGAAAAATAAAATAAAGGACTGTAATATTATAAAGCCTAATTTACGCATGGCCAACTTTGGCTTTGAAATGCAACCCCAAAAAGCCAACTTTCTCTTTGCTTCTCAGCCACAAACTCATTTCAATTAGCAACTTCAACTCACCGCCTCTCTCCACGTCTCACAGTCAGTCCGGCGTACAGCACATGGTCTGTGGTTGTTGTTGTTGCTGTTGGTTTGTTCGCTGACGTTTTTCTAATCTCGGTTGTGCTTTGGCTTTTTATCAAATTAACAAAAGTGGCATTGCGTTCGGTCCGTTTGACTGTAAGCGCCGCAACGGCAGACATTTTAGCAAAAGTGCGATAAAACAAATAGTTTAGCTCAGTAACTGAAATGAGCACGAGAAATATGCCAAAAAAAAATATAACAAAAACAACAAAAAAGTCAAGCAAATTGCATCATTTGCGTGTTTTGTGCGTTTTTCAGATCCTTCGTTGTAAACCAACACCCCCCGGCGCCCCTTTGCGGTTGCTGGTCGCGCGTTGAGCGGTGTGGCGTGTCAAGGAGTTCATGTAATTATTCATAATTTAATTAGGCTCAGTTTACATTTTCATATAACATTTTTGCCTCACTTCGTTTTCATATTTCTTTCAGTGTGAGTTGTTGTTGCTTGTTTTTAGTGTCGCATTTCGTTACTTCCTTTGTATTTTTAATTTCTTACTTTTTCACGTGCATAAAAACATTTAATTAATTTTATTTGTCGCAATTTGGTGGATTTTTGGGATTGCGACAAATCTGCCGCGCCATAAAGGCCGAGCATATTTTCTTTTTTTTTGGGCGTTCTTTTGGGCGTGTTTCGGTACGCTCTGCAATGTTTGGCACGTTAAGTTTGTTTTTTATTGCACTCAACTTTAATGAAGCCAAAATTTATTGCATAATTAATATTTTTTTTATGAAAATTTTGTTTTTTTTTCGTCTTGCGCAAAATTTAATTTCTTTTTTTTCCATACAATTTATGTGCGTACATTTTGCTCGCCTAAAGATATTTTCACGCTGCAAGAAGTCTTTTGGTAATTAAAGCTTCTCAAGCGCACAATTTGTATGCAAATGATCGAGAATAATCGCATAAGTCGCAAGGTCTGTATTATTTTTTATGAGAAACCAAAACAAAAATTGCTCAACAACGCAAAATTGAAGTAAAAACACAAATGAAGTGAAATTATTTTAAGATTTTTACTTTGATTGATTCGTGTCACGAAGAAGATATTTGTGTTGGTGTGCCCAATCTCTAAATTGGACTTATTGCATATTCATGGAAAGCTCTAGCGGCGATAAGTTCCTTTAGAACCCAGAAGAATTTTACAGGCTTAAGTCTAAAGATTTATTTATTTTATCTTTCCCAAAGCCATACAAAAGTACTGAAACCGTTGTTGTCTCCCAAGGAAGTCCCGTAAAAGTAACACACTCATTTTATTACCATAAAATATTGCCATGTTATTTGTTAACATAATCATGACAAAATCAATTTTTTATCATTTATCGAAGTAGAACTTTAAAAGCAACACTCGCACTTTAATAGCTTTAATACAAATTACGCCATTAAATGAAAAATCCACCACCCAAAAGAAAACTAAACTAAATCCAAAGAACGACAAAACGGTGGATGAACTCAACTAAATCTCACACACACACACAGATACATACACATATAGAAAATGAGAAAATCTCAACAGCAAGAAACCCACTGAGCTGGGGGTTAGCCAAGCAGAGATACTATTATGATGTACATAAAAATGGCGGCGCACTGACACCGACAAACGTTCGTTGTGTCGGAAGAGGATGGCGCAGAATGTATAAGGCAACGAAAAGCAAGGAGAAGAAGAAGAAGAAGCAGAAGCAGCTTGGCAGCATTAAAAGCAAATACACACCCAAAAAAAAATGGAAAGAAAGAAAGAAAATCGTTGAGTAAAAGTTAAACTAAAAGAAGAAGAAACCAAAAAGAAAAAAAGAAACGAACTCCACCCAAAAAGAAAATAAAAGCAAAGCAAAGCAAAGCAGAAGCGGAAAAGCGTGCGCAGAAACGAGCGAAATATGAAGATAATAACGGTAAATGGACGAATATAAATGAGAAAACGAATTCAAATGAAAATGGCGATAATTATGCTGACTCAATTGGATAGCAGCGAAAGAAAAGATACAAGTAACTGATGAGCGAAGAAGCCAAGTGAAAAAGCGTGGTAAGAAGATGAAGAAGAAAAGCAGAAGCAGACGCGTAGAGACATGAAATGAGGCGAAGCGAGTAAAGTTTAAATTTTGACATTTGGCAAATATTTTAAGTTGTTATTATTATTGTTGTTGTTATTGTTGTTGTTTACTATTCGTGCAAAATGCATAAACAAATGTGTCAAAAGTGTGTCAAACTCATCAAAAATTGTGATTGACACGATTCTTTTATTCACCTTCCTACATATTTTTGTTTGTTTGTTTGTTTATTTGTTATTTAAATGTGAAAATGCATTTTTTGAACTTTAGAAACGAAAACGAAAATAATGAGTTTGCAAATATGATTATCTTGTCTGCCCTTCTTCTTCTTCCTCCATCTCTTCTGCTGCTTCTTCTTGTCTTGGTGGAGTCTTGTGAGAAGGCTTTAAGTGTTTGAATTTTGTTTTTATATTCATCACTGTACAATTTATTAATTTGACTTAAATTGGCGTTACTTTAGACGATGCTGTTTGTTGTTGTTGTTGCTGCTGTTATTGTTGTTGTTGTTGTAGTCTACCTAAAGTCACGCAATGTTTGGTTATATCGTGACCGACTAACAAACTAACTGTGCCGATATTCGTCTCCCATGTCTGTCGATTGTCTTATGGCTCACATTGACGCTATCTCTTCGCACCCGCTCTATCACTATCTCTTTCACACTCATACACATTTGTTGTGTGCGATTTTGCCGTTTATTTTGTTGTAGGCGCAAAGGCAAATTGCATATGCATGTATGTGAGTATGTGTGTGTGTGCAGGCGAAACAGCTGAGCCGCTGGCATTATGCATGTGTTGCCAACTACATAACTGATGACGAAGAAATATGCAATACCGCCATGACCAAACGGAGCCACGCACATCATGTTGTTGTTGTTGTTTTGTTTCATGTCTATAGGTTAAATTGGTTCAACATGCGAGAAACCTTGAAATCACCGATTTTAGTTTTTTTGTTCTAATTTGCATGCAAAGAAGAAGAAAAAAACGCTGCGACGAGACAACTTGATTATGGTTTTTGTGTATAGCAAAGAAGAAGAAGAAGCACATTATCATCATTATCAACAACAACAACATGACATTAAATACGTAGTTAACGGTACTTTTGATAATAGCCGCTAACTTGACCAAGTAACCTTGAAGTTTTTTTCAATTTGATTTAAGTTTATGCATATTTTTTTTCAACTCGTTGTTGTTGCTGTTGTTGTTGTTCTTAAGTCTACTTAAAGGTTTTTAATTTCATTATTGCATTTGCCAATCATTTGAGCGCAAAATGCAAAACTTGTTTGCGCCCCAAATCATGTAACGAATACTTATAATATGCTTATATCTCTTTCCATCTCTCTCTCTTTTATAATGTGGACTTTTCTTCTACACTTTGCGGCAATAATATTCCCACAAGCGAGTGTGTGTGTGTTTGGTTGCCGTATAACATGATGTCGACATGATTTTAGTTGACGTTGTATTTATTTTTTAAGTAAGAAACAAAACAAAAAAAAAAAAAAATGTTATTTTAATCATGTGTGGGAACTCTGGCTGGTTGAGTATTCCAACTGTTGACACAGTCAGACGTCATTTGTAATCAAAGTTAATCATATTTTAAGCATTGAAGAAATTATTATAAAGCGATGGAATAAAAGACAACAACAATAACAATCATACAATTGCATTAGTAAAAAGTAAATGGAAAATCACCGAATGATGAATGACCTATGTATACTTTGGCTGTGACTTTTCAAAGACTTTACTCATAATCATCAGCAAGTATTAGTAAATGTAGAAAATATCGCATGCGATTTTCTGGCGAAAAAAAACCTTATTACGTTTTTTTAATACATTGGGAAAATTCGATTTCTTTTTTCAATTCATAAAAAAACTCGATTTTTTTCAATACATTAAAAAATGTCGTCACCTTTTAATTATTTTGCATGCGATATTTTGACATGACACATGTGACATTTCTAAGGTATATTTGATAAAAAATCGCATGCGATTTTATGACAGAAATCTCATGCGTTATTTTGACGTAAGATATGTGACATTTCGAAAGTGTTTTTGACAGGTGATATTTTTTAGAGAAAATCGCATGCGATATTTTGACAGAAATCGCATGCGATAAATTGACAGAGATCGCATGCGATATTTTGACGTAAGACATGTGACATTTCTAAGGTATTTTTGACAGGTGATATTTAGACAGAAATCGCATGCGATATTTTGATGTAAGATATGTGACATTTATTAGGTATTTTTTACTAGTGATATTTTTAACAGAAACAGAAGGTGATATTTTTGGCAGAAAATCGCATGCGATATTTTGATGTAAGATATGTGACATTTATTAGGTATTTTTTACTAGTGATATTTTTAACAGAAATCGCATGCTATATTTTGACGTAAGACGTGACATTTTTAAGGTATTTTTGACAGGTGATATTTTTGACAGAAAATCGCATGCGATAATTTGACGTAAGACATGTGATATTTGTAAGGTAAACTCATGAGATATTTTAAAGTGGGACATGTGAGATTTCGAAGGTGTTTTTGACGGGTGATATTTTTGACATGTATCGCATGCGATAATTTGACAGAATTCGCATGCGATATTTTGACGTAAGACATGTGATATTTTTATTTTTGGCAAAAAATCGCATGCGATGTTTAGACGGAAATCGTATGGGATATTTTGTCGTAAGATATATGACATTTCTAAGGTATTTTTGACAGGTGGTATTTTTGACAGAAAATCGCATGCGATATTTTGACAGAAATCGCATAGGATATTTTGATGAAACACATTTTTGACAGGAATTTGCATTTATATTTTTTATCGTATGTGATATGGTTATCTATCTGATATATGTAAACATTACAAATAAATAAAGGGTGTCGATATTTTTTAATGTATTGAAAAAAATCGAGTTTTTTTATGAATTGAAAAAAAAATCGAATTTTTCCAATGTATTAAAAATATACAAATTTTTTTCCATTGTATTAAAAGGAATGTTTTTTATGCAAAATGAGCTTTGTCGACTGGCATTCTTATAGGAGCTTTAACTTTTATGATCTCTGTAATTATTGTGTAAAGATTAGAAAGACACCCAATATAGATCAAACAAATATTGTTAATTACTTTCATAATTTGAACAAAAAAGTAAATAAAAAAAAACTGAGTTTCATTGAACATTAAAATTTCGAAACATTTTAAATTTGAAAGTGAAATTTGTTGGCAATTGAATGAAATGTGTTAAAAATGCCTTTGCGTGAGTCTTGAAAATCAACAAAAAAAACAAAAAAGAAACTAACAATGAATTAAACGAGCAGCAAAAGAATTATGTGCTTACATCAAATTTAGTTACCTGTAGTTGGCAATGCGGCATAAACACACACACACACACACACACAGAGAGAAACGTAAATGAACTTTATTATAGGCAAACATTTAAAGGTTAAATTCAAGTAAGAAAAAGTGTTTGTGTACTTTGCAGTTAATTGCGAAACTCATCAATTAAGACAAAGAAACGTTCAATATTGGCTCAAAGGCAAGCAGAGTTATCACACACACACATAGACACATATATAAGTGCCATCGTTAAAAACGGACAATTAAGCGTCTTAACAATTATTGCAGCCATAAGCATTTCAAGTGGAAGACCTTTAACCGGTAATTATGAACGCATTTAAAGAGACGCTACCACAAGCCATCGCCCCTCACCCCTCAACCTTTGCCACAAACCTCACAAACACACGCCATGCTCATCATACCCCATGCAACGTTATATTTGCCATTAGACATGAAGCCATGAGTGAGGCTTTAATTATTTAGTGGAAAAATGTTAAGACTTCTTCTCTTTTTGCAAACCAAAAAAAGAAGAAACAGCAGAAAATTGATTGGAAAAGGCAAAAAACGAAAATGAAAATACGCTTTTGGCGTATAGAGAAAATTTTTCGTTCTTAACGTTTGCGCAAGTCAGGGTCAACTGCCCCTTGATAGCTGCTGTTGTTGCTGGTCTGCTGTTGTCTGCCAAGCAACCCCCTGTGGCCCATTTTATGCTCATTTACTCACACACACACACAGACACACACACATACATACATTGAGTACACATAAAATGGTGGCAATGTTTGGGTGAGTTCTTTTTATATGTGTGACTGGCGAGCCTTCTCCTACCCATTTACGCCACAAAGCGACAGACAAATTGCCAATGTATTTGTTGCTATTTTTCTTTGTGCGCTTTTACGCCCCCTTGACACCTTATTCAAGACCCCAGACCACCACCAGATCAACGCTCCCACCGCCTATGCTTATGTTTCTTTATTCTGCTTGTTGTTTGCTCTCCCCGACTTGGACAGCGAAGTTTGAGGTCCTCGCGCGGTTCGCTTCGTTGCTTCGTAAACTTTTGGCAATTGTTGTTAAACATTCAGTGTTCATTGACAGCCATGCTTTGTCTTTATGCATTATTCAGTGCGCTTCAAGTTGATACGAGCATGTGGCTTAGTGAATTTCATTGTAGATTTGTTGTTTGTTGTTCGTAGGGCGTTTAAGTGTAATAAAATACACAAATTTCTTTGCTAAGAGTATGTTTTGGTTATATGAAAACAAATGTTTAACAATAATTGCTAATAATTATATTCTAATGAGATGAACGAGTATCATTTACATGCCTTTATATATGAACAATACATAAATATATAATGTATGACATTACAAACAAATAAATATCGTCAATTAAGTGTTGTCAGTTATTTTATTTAACATTATTCATGTTGTTTGGGACTTTTTTTTAGTCAGAAAAATGAAAATTGCATTGTAATCAACCTAAAAGTATGCTACAAACTAAGCACTAAATTAGAGAGAGGCTAGCGCGCTGACATGTGAATGACAAAAATATACTTTCAATAAGTAAAAGATTAAGTTTTTGTTCTATATGAAAGTCTCTTATAAGATAATTTTCAAAGTCTTCTCTTTGCCTTTATTGCCTCAAATACAAATCTACGTTAATCTCATAAACGGCTTCAATACAATTTAAGCCATCACGCATACAATCTGCTTAAGTGCATCCGCCTTGCTATCCTTCAAGCACGCGTCCAATAACAATAATAGCAACAACAACAACGTGTGCTACCTGCAGCAATCAATCGTGTAAGCGTCGAAGTATTTCTCTTTCCACTAATTGTAAATTAAATGATCCTGATAATATCCGAGAACACAAATAAAAACAAACAGACAATAATATTGACCCCACGAAAGAATTGTCAGCGTCAACATTGACTGACCCACGACCAACAACAACAACAACATGGCAAACAAAATGTAGTAAGGGTCTCACACACACACACATGCACACCCGCCTACACATACAGTGTAATATGCTTCGTTGGTTTTCGTTCGGTTCTGGTCCATTAACTCTTTGCCTATAAAAATCAACGAACGCGCAGGACAAAAGTACTGACCGAAAAAAAAGGACAAAACGTATGGCAAACAAACTAACCAACAAACAAACAAACAAAAAGGACATGTTGGCATTGAACGCGTGCCGCAAACATTTGCCAAGTTTACTTACAGGCCAACAACATCGTTTGAAATCGGCCAAAGCAGCCAGCAAGGACAACGCATGAATCTTGTCTTATTTGTTGTTGTTGTTTTTGTACTTCAATGACACGATAGAATATTTAACAAATGTACAAAAATGTCGAAAGACGAATTATTTTAGTCGCCTTTGTTGTATTGACTTTAAAAATTAACAGAGGCCGCGACACGTGCCAAAAAGCTGAGCTGACCAACGTCGGTCGTCCGTCGTCTGTCGTCCGTCGTCGGTCGCCATTAACGCGCGCATTTCGTTTGACCGCTAATTGTCAAAATATTTGCCATTGAATGTACTTCGATTCGACGTGTGTGTGTGTGTGTTAAAGGCTGAAAAAGTACTGAACAAAGTTTGCAGCAGAAGGCATAAAAAGGTGGCACGTGTAGCCACAAATTCATTGGGAATAAAGCGTCTTAAGGCGCAGGCAAAAATGTCTGTATGTGTGTGTATGTATATCGTGAGCGCTCCTAAATGAGAATAGAAACTATAAAACTGTCATTGCTGTCATACTGTCAAAGTGCTTGGGACATCCTGTAGGACATAACACACGCCTTTGGAGTTTCGCTTAGTTATTACTCTAGTTTTTTGCAATTAAACTTAATTAGCGCACGTAAGCAACAACAACAACAACTCATAGATACACTCATTCGACTCACACCATTCATCGATTAAATTTGAGTAATGAAGCAATTAAAATTGTCGTAAAAACGCAACGCACAACGACGAACGTGAGACAGTATGCTGTGCAGAGTGAAAGAGAAGGCGTCGCGTTTGATAATAAAGCCATCAAAATGTAAACAAAAACATTTTAGTTCATTTTGCTTAATTAATTTAAATTTTATTTACATAAAGAAACAAAATTCAATAGAATTGAAAGTCATAAAAAAACAAGAGCACAAAATTTATTGTTTTTAGCAAATTTGTTTTACATTTTGGGCAATGAACTCTCTGCACACTTCACCCTTCTTCTAAGGGTATTTGGCACATTAGCCCGCAACAATGAAGTAAACTAACAAAGCATAGAGCAGGTAAGGTAGCAAGGGAAGGGGAAGAAAGCAAGCCAAGGCAGAGCAGAGCTCATTTGCTCTCTTGAGAGAACATGTGTTCTTTAAGCCATTTGATTTTTCGAACGTCGATTATTACGCCAACACACACACACACTCACATGCATATGTGTATATACACGTGTGAAGGTAGAAGGATAACGCACCTTTAATTTACATTAAAAAAAACTATTTAATATTGTTGTTGTTGTTGTGTGCCACTTCTACAACCATTCTACTTCGCCACCAACCAATGCAGTTTTTTTTGTTGTTTTGAAAATTACTTTTGAATCATTTATGAGTCATGAGCGCACGTTGTATTATACTTAGTTGCCTATGCGTTGGTGTGTGTGTGTGTGTGTGCCTGGCACTCTAACTTAATCGATTTAAAGTATGCTTGATTCAAAATGAGTGTCTGACAGACACGAACACTTTCAGTCGACTCAAAATTGAATTGGCACTTTTGCTTTCAGCGCATGAAATTTTCAATAAGTCAAGCAAATGTCCTTTTTTATTTCTATTTGACTTGCAAGCCGACACAAATCATTTATTAGTATTATTTGCTTCGCTTTATAATCGTCCATTGATGTCACCTTCAAATCGTTCGTAATTATTATGTATTCCATTCAAATGGCATATGTTCTTTTCAAATTGCTTCTCAGCTTTGTATTTTTTTTTTAGAATTTCTTTTCCTATTGTGCTATTTTTAAATTTAATTTGTGGTTGTCACAATAACGTGTCCTTATTGAACACTGAGAAATTGAACAAGCCATCATCATTAATAGAAATCGTAATTCCACAAGCATCAATTAAAATTATTACAATGAGAAAGGGTTTGATGGTAACCAGCCAATTTAATCGTTAGTTTAAAATTAACTGCTTGAAATAAGGTTATAAGATAAGACATAAGAACATAAGTTATAGTATTATAATTTTAAGAACAATCATTCTAGAAGGCAGTTCCAAAAAACGTTATATCGATTTTCTATTCGCCTTATTCAAAATCCAGAAAGTTTTTGTACAACGGTTTTCAAATCTAGATTTGTGTGAACTAACAATACTAGTGCTCATATAGTAAACAATCCGTAAAGGTAAAATTTTCAGGTCTAAGACCATGACAAAACACTGCCCAATGCAATTAAGTTCAATTAAAGTTGCTTTGTTCTATAAAATGCTTAAATACAATATATAAGTAACACAAAAATAAACTTTTTGCAAGCAAGTTTTCATAATGAATAAAATATAGTTTTGAACTCACCTTGAAAGTAACTTTTTGTTCTTAAATAACTAACAGACAGCCTTAAAATGCTCAGTCGATCCAATTTACTTAAAATATTCTGTTCGAATGGCAACAACGATGCCAACAAATCCAATTCGGCATTCAAACGTTCTCGGTGACGTTTTGATGGATTGCTCTTTGTGACGCCATCCTTGGGCGGTGGTTTTAAACTGCAAAGGATACGAATAAAAATTGCATCATTATAAATAATTTAACAAAGCGAAATATGACTGCAAGTCAAATACGAAATAGTTACAAAATAAATGAGGGTGAAATTATGGCCATAATTGTTTTCAACCTCAAAAACAGCTGACGTTCACTTCAGCGATACTTCAGACGCTACAGCAGCGAATGAACTTTAAAAGGTCAAAATTATTAATTACGCTTATCAGTTACAAAAACACAAATAGGGGGAGAGGGGTAAGAGTGAGGGGGAAAAATAGAAATTGTCGAACATTTGTTTAACAATTGTTTGAGCTCTGAATTCGTTTAGGAAGTTAAATTCGCTTTGGTCTGTTCTGTTCTGTTCTGTTCTCGTCTCCTTGGCTCTGTTCTATTGTAAAAATCTCATTTCGGGGGTGGTTTATTGCCTTTTTCTTGCACCTTTTTTTGAATATTGTTGTTGTCTGCCCGTCTGTCTGTCCGTATGTCCGTCTGTGTCTCAGGTATGTGTATTATGTGTGAGTATCATTCACGCCGACGCATTGAGTGCAAAGACCAAATGTTTCTGGGCTTGGTGGTTAAAATCGATTAGCCATGCCCACTTGATCTCATAATTATGACCAAAGGGTGTGAGCCCACACACACACACAAACACATGGCTGAAGAAAATTCGCAAATTGTGCAAAAAAAGTGCGATGGAAATTTGTAATTAATTTTGAAGTAAAAAAATTACTTGAAATATATTAAAATGTCTCATGACTAATATGGGTTTTTTCAGCAACTCACTTGAAGTTAAGTTCAAAAAACCAATATATCTTATATCGTTGCTCGTTAATAAGCTAAGCGACGAAAGGCAAAAGAACAAAAAAAAAAAAAAAAATTCATATCAAAAACTACTTTTCACAGGAAACGCATTAAAAGAAATACATTTGCTCGTTGAGTGTGTCTGGGCTCATGCCACGGCCATTGACGCCGCTTTCCGATTCGCACCGCAGAGGAAATCATTTATTGTTGCTTGAAGCGCTCAAGCACCAAAAAAAAAAAAAAAAAAAAGGAGAAAAAACAAAAAGGCGCAAAAGGAAAACCATTTTTGGTAAGCAAAGCCAACAAGGATAATGCTGTGTGCCGTTTGCCAAACCCATTTTGAAGCATTTAAGCGCACACGGCTCCGTTCAGCTCAGCTCAGCTCACCGATATTTCTTTTTGGGCTTTGCGGTTTTTGACTACTCATCGAAATACGCTGCAGGATATTATTTTTATGAAGGCGTTATTGTTTTTTTTTCTTTCTTTCTTGTTAGACAACTGATGTGAGTTGCCTAATCATGTTTTTCTACTATTTTTTTTGGTCTAAAATGTATGTGTGTATTTTACCTCTGCTGATAATGTCTGTGTAACTAAACATTTCACTATTGTTGTGCTGAAGGTGTGCCGACTTCATTTAAAGCAAAAGTATGTATATTAAACATTTAAAGGCTTAAAGGCGCAAAAATTGGCAACAATTTAAGTTAACGAAATACAAAAAAATTAATTACAAAATTCCAAATTCAATTTTCAATACTCTTATATTACACAGCGTTATACGCTGCATACAGCAGTCTAGCACTTACAAAAGATTGACATTAAGATCTAAACTTGCTGTATGTGACATGTAGCTGTATGTAACATATGCTTATTCATTGAGAATAGTTTGCTTCGGGTGTTGAAAAAATGTACTTTAATATGTCATATGTATCGGTATATGTGTTTGTTGTTGGTGTTTTTGTAAAAGTCGCACATTAAAACATTATTAATAAAATTGTACATGAATCATGCCAAGTGAAGTTTTTCTCTACTCTTCTTCTTCTACTTTGCGCATTCCCACATGTCAACTTTGTTGAAAAATAACTCCTTTTTTGTGGTGTTTTTTGTTGTTGGGTTTTTGTGTTTAGTTTGCTTTGTGCTAGCAAAACAAAGTTGTCGTTTTTTGTGCTTCAATGCTGAAAATTTGAAACATATGTCGGTCGGTGAGTTTTTCCACTCATTCATTCGTTTATTTTTTGTTCGCCCATTTGACAATGAACGGACATGCCGGTGACAATTACCAATAGTCAGTCGACGGACGACAAAGAATGAAAGAAAGAACAAGCGGCAGAAGGCAATTAAGTGAAATACTTTTATTTTTGCGACAATGTCCTGTTTGAGTTTTTCATCCTGAAATGTTGTTCTTGCAGTTGTTGTACTTGTTGTGCAGTCATGCAAAAACTTAAGTACGAATAATATTTACAAAAACAACAAATTAAACAGCAAACAAAGCGTCAAAAGCAAAAAAAGAGGAAAAATTCAATTTAAGCTTTGCAGTGAAACAAAAAGAATGAAGCAAAAAAAATTACAAAAAATATACATTCGAAAATTGAAAAGAAAGGGTCATAAATTACAGCTGTAATTATATTTAATTACCGTAATTAACTCTCTAATAATGTCAAATGATGAGTGGGAAAAATAAAAAAAAGATACCAAAAAGCTCAAAAAAAGAAATATAATTTATAACAAACAAAAAACAAAAAAAAATTTAAAAAAAAATTGTTTTTGTGTTAATTTCAAAAGTTCAAAAAAACATGTTTAAAAAATTTGCAGAAAATATTTGGATTGCCGATCCTTCATGTCTTTCTATATGACTTTGGTGATTTCAGTTAAGGATATTTATTGCCAAAGGAATTCTTAATGACGCCGAGCGATGTCAGAACGCTTAGGAATTATAACATTTCGTTTCTAGGGACACTTCTATTATCCGAAAAGTGCTCCTTTCTGTCTGATAGATTCTTGAATTTTACATGCAACTTTTAAGACAATTATACAATAGTTAATCTATTTTATTCTATTGATCTATTGATTTTTTTTTAATAGTTACAAAAATTAAAAAAACATTTTTCTGATTGCGATTGTTAAATGTCTTTATTGAAAATAACAATTATGCTATCCGGAAATTTCTAATTTATGTTAATTTTAATTGCTGAGCGTTAACTGTACTCAAATATCGTACAAAGAATAGTACTAATGGCCCAACTGAACACACCTCACACATACACACACACACAAACAAAATACTGCAACTAAGTTTATACATATGTATGAATGTGCATTTATTAACAAACCGATAAGCCAAATGTGCTCAACACACACACACACATATATATAACCATTTATCCTTCATGAAAGCAAAGCGAGCTTCCCTTTGCTTTGTCTTTGGCATTTAATCGCGACCGTCATAAATGACAACGTTAGCGTCTTTGCATTTTTGATTTTTATTGGTGTTCATCTTCATATAAAATTTATGAATAATGCCGCAATTTACATTGGTTTGATAGAGACAACAACAACAATAACAACAACAACAACACTGAAAATGATGACAGAGGACGACGTCAGACGTTGTTGCATTATGGCTAAGCGTTGGTCATTTGACCATGGCAAACACAAAGCTTTTTTGGTTGCCTTTGAGCCATGCTCGGCTTTGGATTCACAGTCTTGTTCGGAGCGGTGAAATGTTGCTCGATTTGGCGCGGTTTATGACATTTAATTGGCCATTGCTTTGTTAAGAACTTGACCGACCGACTGATCCACCGTTGGACGCACAGACCGAGCGATGAATGAACGCATTTGATTCTTATTGCTCAAGTATGAAGTATTGTTGCATTTGCTGCGCGTTTATGATTTGATTCGCAGAAATAATTATTTGATTTTCGTCATTAATGTACACAAACTAAAATGAGTTTGCATTTAGTATATGAATTGTACAATTGTTACTAATTTTCTGATCTTCTTCATTTGTTTTTTTTTTTTGCTTAATCAAATGTCTAATTACATGTATCTAAGCAGATATTTTCACAGGCTGCAAGCAATCAACTTTGAAAGACAAATTAAAGCTAAATTCTCCATTGATGACTCAACTTATTTCGTAGCTCGTTTAACTTTCTCTGCTACCGCAAAGTGTTCACAAAAGCTCACATAAACGACGCAAATTTGTGGCTGCAACGCTTTGGCATGCAGACAACAATAACAATAACAAAAACAACAACAGAATGTTGCTAATAAATTTAATTAAATGTAAGCAACTTTAATTTTATAATCAAAGGCGAATGGCATGAATTTCTGCCAATTACATAAAAAAAGAAATGCTACAAAATACAAAATGATCCGTTTGGCGCAGAAACCAATATAAAAAAAAAAAAAAAATGTTGTTAGAAAGAAATGTTAAAAGGTTAATAAATATAAACGTAAAGAAATTTACTCAAATACATGTATTATATGAGCGACTAATGATGTTCATAAGCACAGCAACGCTAATAATGAACTAAAAGTGAGAGTGAGAGAGGCTTAGAAATTTGAAATTGCCATTTAAGTGGCAACTTAGGTCAACCGAGGCAGAGGACTCACTGCATGCCGCAATAAAGTGCTCGCTGCCTTGGCAAATGATACATTCTTTGGGCTATCATTTGCTTTGGTGCCTTATGGAGTTCACTCGCAACACACACACACACACACACTCGCTCTCGCTCACTCACATTCATTTGCCTTGCTTGGCTTTAGTTCAAGGTATCCTAATTTTTGCTGCAACGGCATAAATAATTTAGCAGTAAATTAAGGTTTCCAAATTGGGCGCGTTGCGGTCTATACTTTTATTGTTGTTGTTGTAGTTTTTTGTTTTCTTCATTTAACTTTGTTCAACTCTGTGAAACATTCAGTCTGGCATTCTTTTTTGTTACTTTGCTTACTTTTTTGGGGTAGAATAAAATGTATAATTTTCTTATTATCTATAAAAGCAAGTCGAAGAAAGGGCAAGAAACAAAAAAAAAAAAAAATAATAATAAAATAATAAAAAAATGAGAGTAACGAAAACAAAGCGAGTTTTGTGAAAATGTTGCATTGCATTGAAGGAAAAGAAGAAGAAGAGAAAAACGTTGAAAATAAAATGAATTCCATAAACAACTTTCCGTCTTTTAGTTCTTTTGTCTGCTTTACTGTGTTAGTTTTCCATTTTTTGTTTTTTGTGATTTTCCAAAGCAACGCCAAGCATGTCCTGCACAAAGGATAACGCTCGGCGTTTATTCTGCAGCAGTCGCATTTTTCGCTGCCACTACAATCACAAAAGTTTTGCTACATTCTTCTTCTTTTTTATATTATTTTATGCTTTTCTTTTTTATAGCATTTTTTTTTTGCTACCTTTTGTTTTCCAAGTTGTTATTTCAAGAACTTCTTACCCGCTTTCTTTTACTTTGTTTATTTTTTTTTTTTCTACATTGAAAGCGTACAATTTGCTTTTAAAGAAATTACAAAATGGCGTCTTGATGGCAGAACGAAAGCTGAAAAATATTACAATTGTCGATTGGAATGCTTTATGAGATAACATTTTTAAATTTTTGTTAGATTTAATTTCCTTTAAGTACATAGAAATGCGTTGTTTGGCATTAAAAAAGTGTTTTTGTTGTTGCTTGAGATCTTGATTTATTTTTAAATAGATTTGATGCAAACCAAAACAGTTAGTTTTTTATGAAAATACATAGATGGTTTAATATTATCTTAAAAGATGATTTCACTGTGCTCAAATCTTGGCTAATGCGCAAAACAATGAAATATTACCTCCAATTTTTTAACAATTCCAATAGATATATATATATTTCGTTTAGTAATAATGCATATTTTCCATTAAAAAGTTCCGTTTTTTAGAAATTATTATTTAAAATGAAAATTTAAATTTTTTGTCCAATAAATATCGAAAAAACATTAATAATCGCCAACAGTTTGCACAGATACGATATTTTGCTGCAATCGACTTTGTGTAAGCATTTTGAACTGCTGACACAATGTAAACAGAGCGATAAATGTGTCCATGCACATTATTATAAACTGACATGTGTGCATTTGATCGCCGATAGATACGAAAAGCACGCATATTTGTTGAGCGCGCAAATAAAACTGGACAAGTGCACACACACACATATATACATAGATACACATACATATGTATGTGTGTGTAAGATGTCAGAGCTGTTTTGTAAGAAACGAAGAAAGTAAAAGGACAACAACAACAACAACGACAACAACCAAAGTGCACACGTGATGCACGCGTTTTGCTCGAAGGCGTCAAGGGTCACACCAAATGCTTGCAATGATGATGGGCTTAGGCCATGCAACGGCGCCAGTGGCGTATCAAAAGGCGCCCCACGGGCACAAAAAACTCATGGCGGCGACGGCGACGGCGACGGCGACGTTAGTTGTTGTAGGAAGTAAATGTTTGATGTGTGTTTATAAACAAATGACACGCAATCCTTGGGGGCACGTGAGTTCATGGCGACGGACAACGTCGACTGCGACGCAGGCAGCGAGTGTCTAAGCTGCTGCTGCTTTGCGCTTTGCATGCCACACATGCACACATACATGCGGCATGCAAATGTGTGAGTTTGTGAGGCACAATGACGCGTCACTCATACGCAGCGTTGTCGTCACTAATTGTCTTCATTGCATTTTTGTTGTTATTGTTGTTATTGTTTTCTTTGTTTTTTTGCTGATCTATTTCACTTTGGCGCCAAAATTTCATTCATTCATACTCAGCTCTCTTCAAAAATGCTTCTCAATCTTGCTCTCTCTGTCTCTCTCTCTCGTACGCTCGCTTGTATGTTGCACGCTAACATTGCGTATGCGTGCCGTTTACGCTCTAAGTTCAGAGGCGTGCATGTTTCAAACTGTGCGTGTACATCGTAGAGTCGTCGTCGTCGTCGTCACTCAGTCAGTCAGTCAGTCGTTCAGTCTGTGGAGCTCTTTGCCGGCTTTTTCAATTTTCCAACTCCACTACGTTGCTTTGACATAGTCTGCTATAGTCTGGTCTGGTCTCTGTCTGTCTGTCGCTCTGTCTATATGTCTGACGGTCTATGTCTAAAAAAACGCAAAGTAGCGTGTCTTGTGTCCGAAAAAAAAATATATACACACACACACATATAAACACATTGCGAATCCTACCACAAATAGCAACAACAACAACAAGTAGCAACAATTACAACCACTTTTACTACAAATTTTTGCAACTAATTTGATTTTGCATGTTTTTCTTCACTATTGAGTATTATTTTTTTCTGTTTTCGTTTTTCAAGTGCATGTTTTGTATTTGTTTTTGTTTTTGTATTTGTTTATGTTTATATTTTGCCGGCTTTGTTCCTGGTTTTGTTCTTTTGATTTTTCGCATGTTTGTGGCTTATTTTCTGTTTGATTTCGTTCATTTTTTGCTTTCATGTTTTAGAACAACTCAAAAGCCAACACTGTCACATTCTGCAACTTGTTGTTCATGTTCTCACTTACAAATACAAATACTTAGCTTTATATTCGAATATACATATATGTAAATGTATATGTATATAGGGTAATTTCTTTGATTTTGAGTTCAGTGGGTCAGTTATTTTTGAAATTAACTCTTAACATGTCATGTTGTCTGTTGTCTGCGTCTGAACTTTGCTTACAATTTGCATTTTGAAAATGCTTAGCAATATTCGTGCAACAGCTTTAAGAACTACGTATGTATGTATGACGATGTATTGTAGAAGTATTGTAGTAAAGAAAGATAGAAATGTTGGAGATTCTTTTTAAATCCCACTTTAATTCATCTTATCTTAGGTTTGGCGTTGTCTATATTTTATTTTATTATTAATTATTTAAGATAAATAAAAAAGGTGTGAAAAATATGTAGCAAAAGTATATGTTCTCGAAAAATTTTCCAAAAAGTATGTCTCTAGACATATAAAATATGTCTGTTGAAAGATCTCAATACTTGAGGATCTTGTAATACTATTATTATAATCTCTTGAATAACAATTAGCAAATGATTATTCAATCTGGAATAGTTAGTCTCTATTACGACCATACGGTATTTATAACTTACTATAAATCCAACATATCCGAAAGGAAATCTAAAAAATTGCATTCAAATGCCGTACATTCTCAAATCTTCCGACATTCTGCTTGGAACAAAGTTATTTTTTTTTAAAATATATTTAACATATGATAACAACTTCATTTGTATCAAGTAAAATAACCCTGAAAATCTCTCAAAAAGTTAGCCGAAATCTTCATTAAAAACTTGACAAACACACCACTTTATATGTGATTGAGATTTCTACATGTTTATCACTTCATTATTTTAAATGTTGAAATGTCATTTGACTGTTTAAAATTGTTGCGCAATTAATATGCAAATTAAACGCATTTAAATGTCGCACCTTCATCACAGTATGCAAAACCAACAGCAACACCAACAACAACAACCAAAACAAACAAGAGAACAGATACTGAGCACAAGTAAGTATCTGCAGCAGCCTTTTGTATAGCCAAAGGACCATGGATAGCGCCGCAAATGTTGATAGCAACAATGCCAAAGACGGCAAAAATATGCAAATAATGCGTTAACAACTTAATTCGCGCAACATTCTGCCGCCACAACACCAACAACAGCAACAACAACAACAGCATTGTTGCAAAGTTCATTCAGAAGTGGCATTGTGGCAAGGCGAACGGCGAGGGCAAGACATGTCTTTGTGGCTATCAGCAACGCGCAACTACTTTGCGATTAGTTCGCGTCTTGACCTGTTTCACAAAAAATGCACAAAACAAAGTGGCGGGGCTAAGGGAAGGGAAGGGCAAGCGGAATAGCTCCTCACGCTTATCTTGACAAGAGAGCGCGATCGTTTTGTCGTTCGCTACGTTGCTTCATTGTGCGCCTTCAGTATTTGTGTTTGTTGCCATACATGAAGAGTGCCCAAAGCGCGTTTGCTCAGCTACTGTTCGATCGTTCTTTGTTCGTTCTTTCATTCCTTTGGCCATGCTCGTTGCTCGCTGCTTTTTGCTCCATTTCAACACTTGCTACGGTTGACAATTTCAATGGCATACAAAATTAATGAGTTTGTCTTTTGTCTGTCGAACTACTTTACTTTATTGTCTGTCTGTCTGTCTGTCTGTCTGTTCTCTCCCTCTACCCATCTCCGCTTGCAACGCTTCGATCGTTAAGTTTAACAGCTTCACGCTCTCTTCGTTATATTCTCACTCACATTTGATCTTCGTCTTTTGCAGGATTCGCGTAAATTTATGCGTAAATTCGGCTCAGATCCATTAAGTGCTTCGCTGAGATTACAACACACATTCGACGCTTTAGTTTGCCTGTCCGTCTGTCTGTCCATTGTCTGTCGTTTGCACACCAGTAGCAATTTGAATTTTATGTTCGGTCTGACAGCTCCTTTAAATGGCGCTTAACTTTTGTTTTGACATTTCGTTTTTAATGACATTTTTCCACTGTTTGTCTGTCTGTCTGCCTTTGGTTACTTTTTTCAATAACTTGGATTGTTGTTGCGCTGCATTGTCGATTTCTTAATGAATTGTGGCAGTTTTAGTGACAGTTTGACAATGTAAGTGCGTAAAAGCCACAAGTAATCATCGACATGAATCATTAAGTTTGTTGGTGCAAGAAAGCCTTTGCAGGCTTCAAGCTGTTGAAGTATGAACGCTGTTGGCACTTTTCTTGGAATTTTACTTCTATACATGAATATTGATGAGATTGGTGACATCTTGAAATGAATTGATTCAAGGTTTGTTCATAATAATGTTAGAAATGCTACTGATCCAGAGTATTATTTCATTTAGAGTTGCAAATGAACTCTTCTTTTCTTAAGATACGAAATTTTGTTTTGGGATTTGGAAATTTTTTCTATAATCTTGTGTAGAAGAAATTTTAATTATTTTTTTGCTAATTTTTTTCAGTTTTCGATGAAATATAAGAAGAACTGTTACTCATATAAGTTATATTGGAAGTTTTGAGGTCTTTTTCATCATGTAGCTGAGCTGAGGGTTAAGATATAAGTAAAAGTTACTTAAAAATCAAATGAGATCATTTTCTGCTCGATACTTTTGATACCCTTTGTTGGATACTACATTTTATACTTGAATGTTCCAGTACCGCACTATGTTTTCTCTCTTTCTCTCACTCGCTTTTAATTCTATATTCATGTAGTAATGAGACCCTTCTCAAAATCAAACTCATACGCCTAAAATTGCATTTCAAAATTTATATTCTCATTTACATATATTTATGACTTTTGTGTGCTTTGAACACAAAACTGTTAATGCATTTTTACAACAAATATTATACAAAACCACAACAACAACAGACAAAAAAGTTAAGCCGCCGCTTAGCTTAACGAAGCCGCATTGCAATCATAAAACGACCAAAAACCAAATGACCAACGACCATTGGCAAACCCTACGAACGCTGCTGCCATTCTAGATACAATTTTTGTGTGTTTTTAAGTTCTTACTATGTTAAAAGCAAAGAATTTCGAATTGACTAAAAATATGCGACTCAACAAAAACAAAAAACCGAAGCAGAAATCAACCCTAAAAAAGAATAAGGCACAAGAAGGCGCAGCACATGTGCACCGAAGTGGAGCGAACAAAGGCGAAAGGACGAAGGACGACGTCCGATGGAAGGTGCGTTGAAGTGAAGTGGAGTTGAGTGTTGTGTTGAGTCTTGTTGGACTCCGATTTGGTTAGGAAAAGCGGGCAGAGAGCAGTACAGGGCGTGTGTGCGCACAGGGTGTTGCTAAAGGAGGGAGTGTCGCTGACAATGCTGACAGTCCAAAGCCAGGCAAGCGGACAGGCGGCAGGTGATATTTTCTGTTTTTTTTTTAACATTTTTTATACATGTTTGTCATAAACAGAATTTCTTATTTTTGCTTTATTTATTTTTTTCTCATGTAAAATTTTGCTTTGGCAATTTTCTGTATGGCAAATTTGTTGGTTGTTGAGCTAAAAATCATAAAAAATATATATAATGCCAAGTATAAAAAAAAAAAACAAAACAAAACCCCAACAACAACAACGAAGTACTCAAATCGAATTGCATTTTTATGAGTACGTCGGTTGTTCTTCCGGGGTCGAAGCAATAAATTCTGTTATGAATATGAAGTTCCATGCCATGGCAACGTATTTAAATAGTCAAGCTCTGCTCAGCTCAGCTTAGCTCTGTTTGATTTATAAATGTTGGTGAACAGAACAAAAAAAAAAAAAAACCAAATTCCATTCAAAATATAAAAATTAATTTTCGTTTTGCAAAAAAATAAAATAAAACTGATTCAATAATTTACATTTGAAAAAGATACTTTTTCTATTTTTTTGTATTCTGTCTTTGAGCACAAAATTAATAATGACACAAAAACAAAAACAAACAAAAAATATTTTTGCCGCTGCGCCATCAGTAAGCGATTCCCTAAAAATTGCCGCCCAAAGCCACACCCCCGCACACTTACACACACACAAACACACACACACACACACAGAACAGCTGTCAAAGTTTTGAGTACTATTTTGTTATTGTTGTTATTGTTGTTGCTTTTTTACCCATATTTGCTACGCTGACTCTGCTAAAAGTAGTCGCTTTTCTCGCTTTGATGTTACTTTGTTTTTTTATGTATCTAGATACATTTTTTTTTTTCGTATGTATCTAGATACTTTTTTTTATTTTTATGTTTTCTACACTATATTCATTCGTGTGACTTAACTTGACTTGACTTGACTCGACTTGACTGTCTAAGATTCCGCTACGCGAATCGCAAAAATGTTTAATCGATAAAATAAATGAGTCGCTGAGTTTATGTTGTTGTTGTTGTTGTGTTAGTGTATAAGTTGTTTTTATAGTTTGGCATAGTTGACGTTATTTCTTCGTTATTTTTGTTTTCTCCCATTTTTTTTTTCCTTTTTTAGTTTTTTTTTTTGTCAACATATTTTATTTTATTTGATTTTGCTACAACAGAAAATACCAAACAACAACTATAGTAATCATAAAATTGTATATTGTAGCTAACGTTAAAGTATCTAGATACATTTTTTTTTTTTTTTTTTTGTATGCGATTTATGAACTCTCTGCACTTTCATATGACATTAAAATGCATATGAAGTTTACTTTGTTTTGAAAGTTTGCGCATAAAAATTTCTTCAACTAATTCGATGAGATAACTTCAAATGCGTTAATTAAGTTAAAAATGTTGCCATTTTAAATGAATATTTTACAAGTAACTTGAAACTTCATCATCTTCTTCTTCTTCTCCTGTTTGTGCCACAGTAATGTCGATTTAAGCATGACTTTCGACATTTGACATTAAATCAGCTTATTTTAAGTGTAAGTAACTCACAAACTGACAAGCGGCAAAGCCACAATAACAACAACAACAACAATAAGAACAACAAAAGCTGTTAAAACTTTTCGAAATGTTAATGGAAAAATTTGAAGTAAACCAAAGCCAAATCGGTTAGTAAAGTAAAGTAAAATGTTTCGTATGAAATTGTTATAAGAAGTGGGATGAAGAGAGGGCGGGGTGGGGAGGACTTGCACTGTGGTTGATTAAGTGGGAGGGCATATGGAGCAGCACTATTTAGGCTTCGATACGCTGCATTACGCAATGGTGTTAATTACTAACACACACACACAGATATATACTTATATAGATGTGTATATATACAATAGTAGATACAATTACACATACATATATGTATATGCCAGATAATCGCACAAATACGCAAACAAATGAGTAGAAAATTTACTCAAGCAAAGCCAAAGTGAGACAAAGCAACAAAAAATAGAAGAGTGCAATAGAAAAAAATTAAGAAGCAAATAAAAAAAAAAAAGATAGAAAGCAAACTGTTAGCTAAAGACAGTGAAAAGCATTTAAAACCATTTTGTTTGCCATGAGTCTTACTTAGTAAGCGATTACCGAGCGAGTGTCGAAGGCGACTGTGCCGGCAGAGAGAAGAGAAGCGAAGAGAAGCGCCAACGGCTTACAGAGGGTGGCCGTGCATTGGATTGTGGATTAAATGGAACGTTAAACAGTTTAAATCGTGGAAAAAAAAACAAGAGAGCGCAAAAGGAAAAAAGTAAAAAAATAGAAAGGAGAAGGGGAATGCAAAGCGTTGAAATGAAAAGAAAAGTCGACTGTCGGCTGTCAGTTGAGCTGTCAGCTAAAGTCAACCATGACTTGAGCGACTAACACACACACACACACACACACACACACATACACTCATATAGCTCACACAGCTGACGTCACAGTCGGTGAAAGGATAAGGTTGAGCAGAACTAAGCAAAAGTTGGACTTTTCTTTTTGTTTGTTTGTGAAATAGAATAGAAAAATTCCAACTGACGTTTGACTTTGTTTTAATTAACTTTCTGCATACGAAGCAACAACAACAACAACGATTGGACGGACATGCGGCACAGGACATGAGTCGCTTGAAGACTGTTAGAAGTTGCTTGCTAGCTGGCTGGCTTATCTGACTATCAATCAACAAACGTACAAACATAAAAAAAAAACAGTATAAAAACTCATATAGAACAAGACTTTAGTTATAATTAACAAATGCACACTTCGACCATTAGCTCAAGCCAAATAGCATTTAACCCCAATTCTTTCTCTATCTCTGTGTGTATGTGTGCGTGTGTTGGTGTATTTCTAAACTACTTTAACTTCACAGGATCATTTCACAAAGCCATGCCGCTCTGTGTTGAGCTGAGGCGTTAGCGCAAGCGCAACTAATGAACGAATGCTGCCCTGGTGGAAACAACACCACCAACAACAGCAACAGCAACATCATCACTCCCCTCTGCACGAGCCACGCCAACTGTTGACCATATGCAAGAACGCTCTGCTTCCGAACCTGGTCATTATTAGCTCCTGTCCTTTGACCACTCTATGCATTTTATAGCTCATGTTCGCTTGTTCATTGTCGAGTTTATGAACCTTTTGCTTGCTGCACATTTATTATGCTGCTTGGGTGCAATATGGCATATGGTCGCTTGATCGTTCGATCGCTCGAAGGTTTGCTTTGGCCGCCTTTTCTATTTCTCACATTTTTTTCAATTTTAAATTAATATTTTTCAGTTGGTTTTGTTCTTGTCATATGTTTCTTGTGGTTTACACTAAGCAACTTTAATTGAAAATTATTTTATTTTCTATAAAAGTGTTGTCGATAAATTTTGTTTTTAGTTATGCCATGACATGTGTCTTGTTTAAATTATTACTGTGAGCGGGTGAAGGTTGTAAGAGAGAATTGTCGGTCTGAGAATAGCACAAATTATACTTGAATCAACAACACAACAAATCAAGTTGTAAATGATCTCGAAATCATCTCGAAATTTTCTCCAAATTGGCTTGAATCAATAACAGAGTTTTCTAATTATTTTGTATTATTTTATTAACTTATATTACTTATTTTACTTTCAGTTTAGCCTGTTTAAGTGCTGATCCCAAGCCTTAGTCAAAGCTTTAGTCCAAAAGATTTTTTATGTATTATTTTTTAGGTATAAGGTTATCACATTGGATCCGTTTTTTTTTCTTTCATTTCAGATTGATTGATAAGTTGATTTAGTGATGATTCAATGTGTGATTTCCTAATGTTGAATTTCAAGTTCATACAATGTTAATTTCTTTCAAGAACAAAATGGTCTCATTACAATTCTTTTTTGGTTAAGAATAATTGAAGATTGGTCGGTGGTTGATTCAACTACAATATAAAATTATTTCAAGAACAAAATGTTCTCTATTTAAGCTTTATAGGTATCAAAATAAGCTGCCAATATTGTTAAAATAAGTTGTTGTTGGTATTAGTTTAAGTACTCCTCTCACTCTCACAAACTCTCACAAGATTCTTGTACTTAAAAATACATGCTTAAAATGAGCATATTTTACTTAATTTGACAACATTCGCGCTTGCCGAATTTTCAACGCCGAATTGTATCGAATTAAGTGGAATGTTCTTGGATATTCTCTCGGTGTGAAAATTCAACAAAGTGAAATTGTTGTTGATTGAATTGTTGTTATTGACAATTATTAAATTATATTTTTTTATTAATAATTAAATACACATTTATTGTTATTCTGCATGGCAAAGACGCGTTTACAACTCAATCAAGTGTTTTGCATAGTAAATGAATGTTTGAACTTTGAAGGTTTTTCCCGTTGCTAATTACAATACTTCACATACAGTGGCAATCAATAACAGTAGCTAACAACAACAACAACAACATGTGCAACATAAAAGTAACAAGAAGCAGAAAAAGAAGAAGAACATGTCTGATAATCAATAAAGCAAAAGCAGGACTCACATATCCATAACAACCAACAAGTGGGCAGCAAAGCTGAACAACTTTGCACAGCACGTAAACAACAATAACAAAAAAAAGTAGATACATTGTACATTTGCCCACATGCATTGCCAAAGACCCCAAAAAACTGAGGGGGGGGGGCTGAAAAACAACAGAAAGTAAGAAAAAATGAGCCAAGTTTAATAAAGTGCAATAACGAACTCACTTAGCGGCAGCACGCGTTTGCACGCTTACGGCCACGGCTCTGTACTTGTAATAATTGCAGCAAGACAAGCGCAAGGGCCCAACAACAACAACAACCGAGCCACAACAACAAGTACAAGAGACGAATGCATACGCAAGTTTGCCAATTAAATTGTATGTGAGGAAATTTGCCTCACTTCGACACAGAAGTCAATTCTGCCAAACGATACGTTACTTCATTACTATTTTTTGTTGTTGCTTCTGCTAGTCAGTTGTTGTTGTTGTGTCTTGTCTAACCGTGCTTTCGTCGCTTCCGCAATTCTGCATTGAAGAATAAAATCCAACCCTCCACTACCCCCACCGCTGCTGCCTTAACGTTTAACTGTGTGTATTTAAAATGGCGTCCACAAATGCATAAGAAATACCGAATGGCGCACGTGTCGGCAAATTTCAAATAAAAAATGCAAAGCTTGTCTTAAAAGATACAAACAGCAACAACAACAACAAAATTAATAAAGCAAAAAACAAATTTTTTATTGGTTAGAGGTAAATTGCACTAAAAAAACACACACACATAAACACACAAACACATTTGGCCAGTTTTTTGTGCCTCAGCACAGAACAACAACACAACAACAACAACAGCAACAAAAACAAGTCGAAAAATTATTTCCAGTAGCTGAGCTGAGCTGAGCTGCAGTCGCTGTCACCCTCAACCCCCTGCAGTTGTTGTTGTTGTTGTTGTTGTTGTTATTGTTTTTTATGGGCGCTAGAAATGCGCTTTCAATTGAAATTATAAGTTCTAATAAAATATTTGCACGCAAGGTTCTTTAAAATTACAACAACAGCTACAACAACAAAAACTGCACTTTTCGACATGGAGCTGTTTGAAGCTCTCACAAAAAAAACTTATGTTGTTATTTTTGTTGTTGTTTATGAGTAGTTTTATTTTTTTTATTTTTATTTTTTTAAACATTTAATTGTTTGAATATTTTGGCCGCGCTTGACCTGCAGTTGGTCTCTGGAGGGCCTTAAAGACTTTAAGGCTTCGTTGCTTTTGGCGAATTTCATGCAAATGTTAAAGGTTGTGCTGAGCACAGCATGAGTTCGCAGCATGTTTATTCTTTTCAAAATGCGTTAAACATTTTATATTCATATTATTTTAACAGTTCTACATCTCAGCGATTTCACTGGTTAACAAAAGAATAACTTGCTAAATAGATTGATTGATAGTTAGCTAAATAGATAGTGCGATAGATGATTAACAGAGCGTTTAGAAACAGACGATAAACATAGTGCTTGGGAAGGCCGGTCGATGTAAGACTTATCAGTGATGCCGAGCTGGCAAACCGTCGGACTTCATCATTGTGGAAGACCTGCTCTACAGGGGTTCCAATTACTTTACACCTCAAATCAACAAAGAAATAGGAGAACAGGTATGTGCAACTTCTGTACTACTGCCTATTTGGGATCGCCTTTAAAGATGAGAGAGATTTTTTATAGTAATAAGCAGTGATAGACAATACTTTGACTCAACTATTTATTGATTCAATTTTGAAATACTTATATGCATTATTCAATGAACAAGCAAATCGGACTAAATTTTACACCTAATAGATGCTCAGATAAATGAATGTTACTTATGAATGAATTGATGAATGTGACTTATAATATTTATTGACAAATACACTTGATTTTAATTATTTGACTGATACTTATTCAATGAATATTCTTCTTAATTAGTTATAAAGCAAGTGACGACTCTCTTATCGCTATGAGTGTATGAGAAAGTACTTCACACCTCAGACATTTATATTCATCAGATTGTAAAAGTCGTTATTGATAAATGAAGATTACTAGAACACATAAAAGATTTACATATATTCAGCATGGTTATAATAATCACTTTGACTTCGAATCTTCTCTTACATTTGATCAATAATTGATGGTTTGGCTGGAAAAACAGTAACAATTGTAAAACTATTTTTTATCGCTCATCACCCGCAAGGATTACAAGTATTAAACATGTTATTGAAATTCTGAAAAAAAAAGTCTTGGCTTGTAATGAAATGCAGATTCAAAGATGCGTGAAATTACATTGACTGTTTGTAGTTGTTCGCACTCAGTGAACTCTCAGAGAGGGCCGACAACAACAACAACAACAGCGACAACAATGGGGACCACCCAACAAAGGGTTGCTATAAAGCAAAATAAAAGCCAAGCTGAGTGAACTTATCAACGCTCAGGATCGCGGGCACAGCGTGGGCAATTATTGTTTTAATATTGTGTACTTTCATTTAATTTATAACTAAACTTGCAAAAATGCAAAAAAAAACGATACGAACAACAACAAAAATAGACACAAATGCATAGCAAAGTAAAAAAACAAGCCTACGCCTATAAATATGCAAAAAAAACCATTAAAGTCAAAAGAAATTTTGAGTTAAGTCTGTCAACGCGTTGCGCTTTTGCTCATGTCTCTCTGTCTGTCTGTCCGAGTGTGTCCGCACAGTGGTCCCCACTGTAATTACGTCAGTAATCGCGCGCAGCTGATCAACAATAAGACTGCCTGATGCAGCGGGCGACCTGGGGAACGAACGCGGCTGAGAATGGGACGAGCTAATTAAATGTCTTCTTTTGCTCTTCTTTTTTGCAGTTAGTTCGTTGGTAGAATATAAAGTTGAGTCTGAGACCCAGACGAGTACTTTGTGTACTTTGCCGTAGTTGTGTGCATAATTAGCTTTTTTTTTGTTGATTTTTTTTATACAATTTTTTTATTAAAGTCTTGTTGTTGTATGCAGATGCAAAAACAACACAAAAAAAAAAATGTAATACAAAAAAGCGCGCGCAGTCTTTATTTTCATTGTTCTTAATTTTTATATCAGTTGCAAAAAAAACAACAAAACAACAAAAAATGCATCAAAACAATTACTTATTAAAAAGTATATAGTTTGAGCGTTGGACGCTGAGCAAGCGCTATGCTCGAGTGGCGCAAAATTGTCGCCTTTAAAGTTGCACATGTATTGTTGTTGCTGTTGCTGTTGTTGTTGTTGTTGTTGTTAATGTTATTGCCGTCGCTCACTCACCTTTGTGCTATACACACCTGTAATTAACCGCGGCACTTTTCGTACTTTCGTCATTGCAATCCAACTTGTTTTTGTTTTTGTATTCTTTTTTTATACTTTTCACTTATGTGAAATAGTATAATAACTTTGTCACGGAGTTTGTAACAGATCGAAATATTAATTTCCGACTATATAAAGTATATATATTCTTGATCAGGACGACAAGACGAGTTGATTTAGCCATGTCCGTCTGTCCGTCTGTCTGTCTGTCTGTCTGTCTGTCTGTATGTATGCAAACTAGTCCCTCAGTTTTGAAGCTATCGAGCTGAAACTTTGCACAGAGTCTTAGAATTTATTACGATGAATCATTCGTCGGAACCAGCATGATCGGATTATTGGAACAGGTAGCTCCCATACGAAAAGAAGAAGAAAAGTGAACAAAACTTGAATCGTTGTATGGAAAACTTTTTTGTTTTGTACAATAGAGTGCTGAAATTTTAAACATAGTAGTTTTACATGGTCCGACTACATGCCTGAAAGTTTCATTGAGATTGGACATCTGGAACTGGTAGCTCCCATACAAAATGAAGAAGAGGAAGAGAAGCCATATTCACGTCGTTGTATGGAAAACTTTTTTGTTTCTTAACCAATTGACTTGAAATTTTAAAGTTATGTTCTTAGGGAGGAATGAAATCTATTTTGACCAAAAGTGGGCGTAGCCAGGGGTAGCCACGCCCACTTATAGCGAAAATTTACCCGTTGTATGGAAAACTTTTTTGTTTTTTAACCAATTGACTTGAAACTTTACAGTTATGTTCTTAGAGAGGAATGAAAACTATTTTGACCAAAAGTGGGCGTAGCCAGGCGTAGCCACGCCCACTTATAGCGAAAATTGACCCGTTGTATGGAAAACTTTTTTGTTTTTTAACCAATTGACTTGAAACTTTACAGTTATGTTCTTAGAGAGGAATGAAAACTATTTTGACCAAAAGTGGGCGTAGCCAGGCGTAGCCACGCCCACTTATAGCGAAAATTGACCCGTTGTATGGAAAACTTTTTTGTTTCTTAACCAATTGACTTAAAACTTCACAGTTATGTTCCTAGAGAGGAATGAAAACTATTTTGACCAAAAGTGGGCGTAGCCACGCCTACTTATAGCAAAAATTGACCCGTTGTATGGAAAACTTTTTTGTTTTTTAACCAATTGACTTGAAACTTTGCAGTTATGCTCTTAGGGAGGAATGAAAACTATTTTGATCAAAAGTGGGCGTGGCCACGCCCACTTATAGCTTAACTTGACCCTTTGTATGGAAAACTTTTTTGTTTTTCAACCAATTGACTTGAAACTTTGCAGTTATGCTCTTAGGGAGGAATGAAAACTATTTTGACCAAAAGTGGGCGTAGCCAGGCGTAGCCACGCCCACTTATAGCGAAAATTGACCCGTTGTATGGAAAACTTTTTTGTTTCTTAACCAATTGACTTAAAACTTCACAGTTATGTTCCTAGAGAGGAATGAAAACTATTTTGACCAAAAGTGGGCGTAGCCACGCCTACTTATAGCAAAAATTGACCCGTTGTATGGAAAACTTTTTTGTTTTTTAACCAATTGACTTGAAACTTTGCAGTTATGCTCTTAGGGAGGAATGAAAACTATTTTGATCAAAAGTGGGCATGGCCACGCCCACTTATAGCTTAACTTGACCCTTTGTATGGAAAACTTTTTGGTTTTTTAATCAATTGACTTGAAACTTTACAGTTATGTTCCTAGAGAGGAATGAAAACTATTTTGACCAAAAGTGGGCGTAGTCACGCCTACTTATAGCAAAAATTGACCCGTTGTATGGAAAACTTTTTTGTTTTTTAACCAATTGACTTGAAACTTTACAGTTATGTTCTTAGGGAGGAATGAAAACTATTTTGACCAAATTTGGGCATGGCTACGCCCACTTATCGCAAAACTTGAACCGTTGTATGGAAAAATTTTTTGTTTTTTAACGAATTGACTTGAAACATTACAGTTATGTTGTTAGGGAGGCATGAAAACTGTTCATTTAGTTTTTTTTATAGTGACACAAAGTGAAAAGTATTATAGCTTCAGCCTTGCTGAAGATAGCGTCCTTACTGGTTTTTTTTTGCTTTTGTCGTTGAGTAAAATATGGTTTGTTCGACTCTTAGGGTTGTTTGCTCTTTGACCATAGGTAAATGATATGTATTCTTGGCTTGTTTGTCATAAAATTTATGTTTTAATGAATATATCAAAAGATCGCTTTTGTAAGGCATAATGAGCGTATACGTAATTTTTTCAAGAACATTTCTCTTTTCCAGGCGAGCAACGGAAAATTCTTATTTTATTATTTTTAAATTTATTTATTTTTTAAGTTGTTATTAAAAGAGTTGAGAAACTGTAGTTTTTGGAAACTTTAGAAATATTAAACTCAAATTTTATATAATTTTATCATAATGAAATCAAAATTCATTTGCTCCACCCTTTCCCACTGTGAATTCCATATTTGCTTTTGTATTTTTATAAGAAAAAAAACTTCTTTGTAATTGTTATGGTATAATATAATATAAGAACAACTTTGAGTATGAGTAACTTTTGTATAATCTGCTGTAAGTAATCTGAAGGCATCGCTTTTTATTTTATTATTTTATTATAATGCCGAAGTTTAAGAAACTTACTTATTATACAGAACTACCGTCGGTATGCACAAAATACCAACATTAAACAATCAAACCTCCTTGATAAGATCAACAAGCCAACAAGGATTAACATTACTCATGCGACAGCAGACAAAAGTTAACATGAAGTTACATCAACTAAATGATAAACTGTCACAAAACTGATGAAACACAATTAATAGTTGTCTAACAACAATCAAAACGTGAAATAAAAGAAAAAAAGAGAAACAACAAAACGGATAACAAATATAAAGGATACTTCACACGGAGAAGTGCTAAATAATTGCTCCCCTGTTGATGGCGCTGAGCAGACAATGAGTCAGTCTGGCTGGCTGACTGGCTGGCTGACTGGCTGGCAGGTGGGCTGCCGGTTCGGTCAGGCTGATGCCGACTGATAATACGATAGCCTTTGCTATCCACGCTGACGATCATAATCTGTAATAACGAGTAGCCGCAATAAAGCAAAAGATTGATGGCGTTGCAAATTGCACGCAAAGCAGCAAATTTTGCCAACGATTCATTGAACAAGCTGAAGCAACAATAGTGCATAATAAACGAAGAAGACAAAGAAGAAGAAGCGCCGCATTGAAATCGAAATCAAATTGAATTTGTTGCTGATTGAAGTCTTGCAATAATAACACGATTTATGCGTAAAGACAATCGGACCGACAGTCAGACAGACAGACAGACAGACAGATGTATAGCATGTTTGATTGCCAGGCTTGTCTGTCTGTCCTGCGGCGTCTGCATAATGCCAATCACGCATAATCCTACACACACGAGTATACTCATTTAATGAATGAGGCTCTAACTGCGCATTTTTGATTCGTTTCAAGCATTTAATTTTCAATCTCACTAATGCACTCACCTTTTGCCGTTGCGTCGCCGCCGCTTTGTGGCATAGACGGTGCCCAGTTGGCTCATTGCAAGGGCGGAGTTCGTAATGGTCGCCGTTTTGAATGCTTTTCTTCACTTCACTTGACTTTAAGGAATCTTTGCTATTAACTTCTTCTACCTCTGCTTCCGCCTCCTCTTCGTTTTGTCGCTTCTCACTTTAGTTGCGTCCTGCGCACTTTGTTTTTTCTTTTTTTTTTCAACTCTATGCAACTCGTTTAGACTGGTTATCTTTTTTTTTTTCTTTTCTTGTTGTATTTGTTTGCCTTGGAAGTATCTCTCTTATTATTTATTGCTTTTATTTATTGAATTTTTATCGCCGCCAAACTTGGCATTTGCACACAAATTTTGCATTCCTTTTGTGCATCGATGTTGACTTTTTTGTTGTTTTGTTGCTTTGACTTGTCTTGTGTTCTTGTTTGCTTCTCTTTTATTTTTTGTTTTATAACTTTTTTTTTATTAATTAACATTTCATTTATTTTAATTCACATAATCGTTTATTTTTCTTTTATGTATTTTATTTTATTTGATTTCAGTTTTTATTGCACATGCTTCTGTTAACATAAAATAGATTTTTAATAATAATTGTGAACATTACGCTGAAATTTTGAATATTTTATGAATCTATCGAGTACTTGTTTCAATAAGTTTGATTTGAAAAAGTTTTCATTGGTAATTTTTTATAAAACGATATTAATAATGATGCAAGCTTCGGTGAGAATTATCGGTGAGAATTATTATTCTGAATACACTTTCTATACTTTTTCTTCATAAAATACAACATCAATAGTTCGGACACTCAATAATTCAGACGTTCCAACATTTGTGATCTTATATTGTTGTAAGTTCTTTTTAATTTTTTCCTCAACAAAAAGTACTTTGTTTTTGGCTGTTTTAATAAATGATCTATTAGGTTCTATCAGGATTAACGAAGTTCTACTCTATATATGTACTTGTATAAAACAAGCTCTAATATATTTTGAAGAATTTCATTGAATTCATAGAAATCTTTATAAAATTTGTCAATGTTCGGTTTTATTTTGTGTTTAAAAGATTCTCAAATTAATGGATACATTTGAGCAATGAAAATGCTTCAAGCTTTCGTATTTAAAAAAAAGATTTTTTGTTTTTTTTTAATTCGTAAACTTATTTCAATGGAATTACAGCTTTGGAACTCAAGATTTTAAAAAATTATGGGAAAAAAATGTGTAATAATTTCTTTAGAGAAACTTTAAAATTATCCATTTGTTTCTGATGACATAAAAACAAAATTTTCTCCTACAATAATTGCCTAAAGACTTTTAATATTTAATTTTTAATTTCACTTAAAAGTTTTTAAAAATCTTCTGAATTTTCTTGTTATTAGTTTGAATTGTTTTTGCTTGAAAGTTCAATGTATTGAAGAAGTTTCAATAACTCGGTCAAGTTCAGAATTAGTAACTGTATTTTGTAGTATCAATTGATGATGGGTTTTGTTTGCACATATTATTCAAACACACACACACTCACGCACGCACGCACATACACGGAATTGTTACAGTGTAAATGAAGGCACGCATGCAACATTGGAAAACGCAAGAACAACACGCAATATTCGAACACGATCAGAGTGACACTTTTCTGCAAAGGCCATCAAATGAGGCGCTGGTTGGTTGAGGCGGTCGCCGGCAGGGGGTGTGGGCGGCGTGCAGCAGCGGTGCAGGTGAATGGCCGCCGGAAGTCATGAATGCAAAAACTATTTTTAAACACAAATTTTTATTTTATTCTTTTATTGTTTTTTTTTTTTGTTTTTTTTTTTTGTTGTTTACGTTTCGCTTTTATTTTGTTGCAGCAAAAAACAGTTATTGCACTTGTTTAAACTTCATTGTGTATGTGTGTGTGTGTTTCGATTTTGACTTTGCGTGTCTTTGAAATATTTTCGAAAAAATTGTTGTTTTTTTTTTGTTGTACAGAGTGCGTGTGTGCATTGAACACAACACGCGCTGCTTTGTAGGGTATCGCGTGTGCTGCAAGACAAGACGAGACAATGACGCGCACGAAATGTTTTGATTTTGTTTGGTTGGCTTTCGTGTTATTCGAGCTTCACTGTATTGTTTCACTTTTTTGCGCCTGCACACACATTGGCATTGATGCACGCACCTTGAGAACTGATCTAGTGTAAGACAGCGACGGCAGCGACAGCGGCCATGGCATGAAACGGCAACGAGCGCCGCCAAAAACAATTGTCAGTCAAAAACCGTTATGACGACAACGACAACAACCAGCGACGACGTTAGACACGAAAATGTGCGCGAGCGAGCGACCGACCGAACGAACGAACGAAGGAACGGAAGAAAGAACGAGTGAGCGAGCACGTCACGCGGCCGTTTGCGTTTGTTGCGGAATGAACGAAGCAATGAATGAATGAATGAAAAGCGCCTAACCGCCGCCAACTGAAACGCGAGGCAATTGAAACGCGCATAGAATCCGTCGTCGTCGACTGAGCCGAGCCGAGCTGAACTGATGTTGTTATTGTTGTCTTATTTGTGCCCTAAATATGTTTGTATATGAGAGACAAAAGAAGCGCCGCCGACGGCAACACGAAACGCCAAATTTTCTTTGCTGCGACTGCGCTGCCGACTGCACGCGAGCGTCGCTTTAACAGATGTTTATGGTTGTGTGTGTGTGCAAGTCCTTACGGACAGTCACTTTCTTTCAACGTTGACGTCTGCGTCGACGCAAGCAGCACAAAACGCGCGCGTCTCAACAACAACACAACAACAACAACGCGTATAAAAAAGAACTCACTCGACTTTAACGCTTTGCTACAACAATTGTCTTTCCGCACGAACTCTTTGAGAATCCAACAAGAACTGAAGTTGGAAAAAAACCAGTCCTGCTTGTTTGTTGGCCAAGACGACGCTGACCCGCGGAACGAAATGGCATTGGCACACACACAAAGCGCATTCCAGTCGTGGTCCTGGTAACTGACGCACTGAGTCAGGCTTACACAAAGAAAACAACAACTCACACTCATTGGAATGCGCGCAAGCACATCGTGTGTGCGAGTGAGACAAATAGCGTTGCATTGTTTTGGTTGCGTTTCATTGCTAAAACGTTCCATGAGCGTTGTTCGTGTGTGGGTGGTTGGAAGTGAACGTTTTGAGTGCACCAATTATGGAAGTACAAAACAAACATAATGTTGTCTCACTCGCACACATGCCAACTCACTCTAACACATTGTGACAAATGTTTGTATTTTAACTCAAATATTGTTTGGGGCGTGTTTTAGTTACGAATGCAGCTCAAACTATAGCTATCGCATTCACACACACACACACACACATGCATGCTTAGCTTAGCGAAGCTGTTAATTAATTATGGTGTAATTAAAAATTGTAAAGCTTAACTTTTCATGAGTTATCATTCATTTGCATCTTGCTCGCTTTTCAAATCACGCTTCGACGATTTGATGGCCGCAGACAAAATTGTAATAACAACAACAACAATAATAATAATAATAATTTAATACTTTTAACGCTTTTGTTATAATCACGCAGTTTTTTTATTCATTGTTTAATTAATTTGTCAACTGTTGTAATGTTTTTTTTTTTATCTTAAAATATATTTTTGTTTTAATAACAATTTGCAGCTTGTAAGGCATTTTTTTTATCAGATATACTTTTATTTAGCAAGAAACGTATTATTTTTGAGAGCATAAGTTAGTTTATTGTTGTAAAATGTTCATTATTAATAAAACCGCCATTTAAGTTGCAACAGAAAAAAAAATATGAACGGAAATAAAATTCCAGGAAATTCATTGTTGAAAAAGTGTAATTAAAATACAAAAAACAGTCAACAGCAAATGGCAAATGGCAGCAACGATCCGAAAATGTGTATAAGGTAAAGAAAATTTATTTGCAGCAACATGCTGCAACAACAACAGCAACAACAACAGAAAATGTCTTCAGTCAAAGCCAGAAATAACGACTGACATTGCGCCATATGTTGGTTGAGCTAAGAATGATGAAAATTAACCGCAGGCCATGCAACAACAGATAAATATATGAAGGAGCAGCAGTCGGACGGGCAGACGGACATTGTATGTGGATAAGTACTGAGCATATTATGCCGGCCTAGGATGTGCGACAGGAGAAGGAGGGATAGACAGGCAGGCAGGCAGCTTGTTTGGCTGGTTGGCTGAGCAAGGCACAAATACACACACACACACACACACACACAGAGACAGCAAGTGTCATGTTAAAATAGTTGATGACGCGTTTTCACGTGCAGTCGAACCAAACTGAGCCAAAAAACGAGTGCCAAGACGGCAACAACAACAACAACAATTCTGTATATCTGCAATAGTAGTAGTTGGTTGTTGTTGTTGTTGTTGTGGCTGCAGTAGGCAAGTTCCGTCCTCAGTGACGTCAAATTGCCGCTCAGCGCTTAACTTAAGCCAAGCTGTTGCTGTTGTTGTTGTTGTTGGCAATTACATTGCGTGCAAAAATTCAATGCAGCAAATGTTTATCTGTCGTTCGGCCGCGGGTCGGCCGGGGTTGGCTACAATGCAACGCCTTAAAGACAGAAAAGAACGACAAACAAATAAAAAGAAACAAAAATTATAAAATAATCATAAAAAAGAAGGAATTCTAAGTTTGCAGCAAAAGCGACGTTACATGTCGAATGCGATTGGTGCAATTGGCAGCCGCCCAAGTATCATAATGATGATGATGATGATGGCCCAAAGAACTACTAACATTGCAAAGGCACACACACTCTTGAGTGAGGAAGCTGCGCATGCGCAAATGCTGCTGAGCTCATGTGCAGAATATCAAATAATCGAAACTCAAATGTATGCAAAACAAACAAGAACAAGGCGGAAAGAGAGGGGGAAGTCAGCGAAGTCAACTAACAACTGCACACATTTCACGTTTGACTTTGTTGACGCTTATCAATTTACGCTTCAACTCTGACTACGCTTGACAGTTGAAACAGAGAAGCAACGAGGCAGACAGACAGTCATGCATTCGGGCACAGAGGCAGCGAGGCAGGTGCTTCGTACTTCGCACTCGAACGGCAATCAATTTTCGTCCCTATGCGATGCTCGTCGTCTTTGCCGACGTTCTCCTTCCCATCGTTCCCGTCGCCGTCACCGACGTCAGTTGTCATTCGCATGAGGAATTATGTGTTTGCACAATTTCTTGCCGTGAGGCTTATCATGACCACTGCACATGACCAATTCTCCCCATTTTAATAATGAGTCGCAGTTCTACTAAGCATGCATGCATGTGTGTGTGTGTGTCTGTGCCTAATTTGTGCGCACATTCATAACGAGTTTCTTATTAATACATTTTTGGCAGCTGCACTTGTGCCTAGCGTCCCCCCCGTCGCTGCCCGCCAACAACAACACTCTGCTGATGACTTTTAACGAGTTGATCAAATCTAAAACTGCAACACTTTTCTTGCTTTTCTGCAGCAATGCAATAATTATGCGAATTATGCGAATAGTCAAGTAATACTTTGTCATTAGTATAGCAATTATGTCTTAATTGACTTAAGCCACTTAGACACAAACTTATGCATGACATTTGCCTATAATCGTTATTAAATAAAAGATATTAAAACAAATGTTCAAATAATTATTGTCTTAAAATGAAAGAGAAAAAAAAACCTTATAATGATATATATTTTTAAATACTTTAGCCGATCGGTTGATAAGATAAATAAGGAAATTGACGCCAAAGAATGCCGTTGCTACTTTAAGCTACAACCACAACCGGCCTCCATCACTTGGCATATTTAATTTGCGATTCATTGAGTGTGTTTAATAACACTTTTAAGCGTGGCCAACACAAGAAGAAGAAAATGAAGAAGAAGAAGCAGTCGGGATGGGCTTTATAATCTGCCACAGCTGCGCGAGCAATGTTGCAACATGAAATTTCGCAAACCAAATTGTTTAATTTAATTATAAGCATAACAAGAACAACAAAAACAAAATATAAAACGAGTAGGCAATTCACATTGTTTGCCTTTAGAGTAGGTAGTAGAGGGCCAACGTGAAGCGAAAGACCAGCAGCAGCAGCCAAGTGCACTAATGGCCCTAAATAACAATGATTAAAGCCCTGCTGGCCAGCAGCATGCTTGGGGTGGTCAATACATGTGCAGTGAAGTTCTCACAGTCTGAGCGACCGACCGACCGACCAACCGAACGATCGACTGCGCTTTGCTTAAGACGTAACAGGCGCGACAAATGCCCAAAAAGTACTATAATCAAAGCGAAGAAGCGAACACAATAAAGTAACACAAGAAATATAACAACAACAATCGAACGTAATTCGAGCTTTATGCGCGAAAATGTTTGTAAGCCTGTGTGAGGCTTAAAAAGGCGCAGTAATGCAGGCGAACGTTGATGCGCGTTTAACAAGTCGTTCGACGACAACAACAACAATAACTGTGCAGGCACAAAATGTTATACCATCAATGCACAGAGATCAATACACAGGTTTATGCATACGCACACACACTCAAACATACACACTGCAAGCAAGTGAAATCGTCTGCCAGTGTGAGAGTGCATGTGCACTTGAAAGCAAAAGAAGAAGCAGCAACAGAAAAATCGAAACTTGTTGACATTGATCCGTTCAATGCACACAAGTGGCACACGTCTGTCATAAATCAACATCATCCGTTCATGCGCCAAAGGGAATACACTTTTGTTGCTTGCTCTTTTGCTCGTTCCCTCCCTCTCCTGCATTGAACGCATATTCGATTATTAATGTGCCAACTTTGCGCATTCCCTCACTCGTGTTCCTTGTTCATTGTGCGCTGTTGACTCTTTGTTGCGAGGGTGTTGTGGTTATTGTTGTTCTTCTTCGGTAATTTGAGCTACCTGTTTTGACAATGAAGTGCGTTATGTGTAACTTGAGATGCTCATATACATTGTGTATTCTTTAATGGCTAATTTAACCGATTAGCAACTTGTCAGTTGATTGTTGATATGCAACTTGGTTTATATCTGTTTGTGGCATCACTTACAACAATTGCGGTTGAGGCTTCGGTGCCACAGTGGCATGCATGCTGCACAACACTTCAGTCTGCGGTGGCAGCAACGCCAACGCAAAAATACTCGTATATATTGTGCGGGAGTTGAGCGTTTTTGCTTACTGTCTGCGGTTTTTGTTGGTTTCAGAAATCAACAAGTGAGTAACTGATATGATCAGATCGCACTTATATACAACATACATATTCATAACGCCCACACACATCGCTTTTAATTGTATTGCATTCCTTTTTGCTGGCAATTGTTGCGAAATTGAGAATGTGCATCAGGACATGCTTTGCGGTTTTCTTATTGGCCTTGATTTGCTTTACGGCAACAAAATGCGCATAACAGACAAGGTCAAATTGGTAGTTAATCATGTCTTAAATAACAAATGTCAAATATTTCTGGCATTAAAATTGAAATTCAAGCTTCCTTGGCTTTATATCAACTTCATATTAGCCAAGTTGCCCACGACTTCCTTTTTGGCTTTCCTGTCCTTCCCCTTCCATTGCTCTTGCCAGACAAATAAACGATTCATGCCATTAGCGCGTAATCATTTAACATTGCACACAAATCGAAGGCATTTCAATTCAGCTCAACTTAATATTGCTCGCTATTTAGATATCACTCGCAGACCCTCTGCCTGCCTGCCTGTCTGTCTGTTCGTCCACCTTGGTCAGTGTTGCAGTGTTGCTGCGCAGGCAAATATTGCCGATTAAATCACTGAATGAATGCCAATTTCAGGCCGATGTGGGCACAACTAAATGACTGAAGTTGTGGTTAACATGACTATTATTATGAACTTGGTATTATTACTATTTGTTTTAGCCAAAGGCATTACAATTGATCAGCAACAATGAGGTACAAAAATGTATTTAATGCTATCACAGACAATGCGGAAATGTGCGCATTCGAAACTAAAGGGAAATGCAACGCTGAAAATCAACAAAAAGAAAATGAAACAGCAACAGCAACCAACAAGTGGAACAAGAAGAACAGGAACAACATTTTGCGATTAATATGGTGAGATCTAAGCAGGCGTTTCACTTTGGCGCGACGTCGCTGAGTCTGTGTTGTGGCCATTGTGTTGTTGTTGTTGTTGTGCTGTGCTGTTGTTGTTGTCGGTCAGCGACGGCACACGATTAAAATCAGTGCAGCAGTTGAGTTGAGTTGAGTTGGCAGGCCAGAAGACTCATGTTGTGTATACGCTCCTCAGTGCGGAGGTGTCCCAACTGACTGAGTGAGTGACTCTGTGCGTGTGCGTGTGTATGTGTGTGTGTGTGAGTTGCACGCTGGCTATATGAGACGTGATGCATTTAATAGTCTGGTAGTCATTTTGGCGCTGTGAATGGATTGAATACACACAAACAAATCCATCAATAGCGCCACGGTCCATGCAGCGCCATCTACATTGGAAAACGACTAAACGGTTCCGTTTTGCTATGAAACCAAAGTGAGATCGCTTCGGGCATACTTTTGTTATTTGCTGTTGCTGTTGTTGTTATTGTATTTCTTTTATGTTCAACGTTTTTATTAGAATGTTTGAACTATGAATTTGATGTCAGTTTACTTTGCTTCGCAGTAACGCCACTACACTGCATTGCTCTGTCCGTCCGTCCGTCTGTCGTCCATCTGTCCATCGTCTCTTTGGTTATATTTGGGTATACACCCACTTGGAAAATACAGTCTATGGTCGCGCTTTGGTTCATAAATCATCAAGATAACAAATTACCACTTCCATAGTTGTAACTTTTTTGTGGCGCATACTCTTTTTTTTACTACCAACTTTATTGTTGTTGTTGTTGTTTGTAGTATGCTTGGTTGCTGTTTTAGATGTTTAAGGCACGTTTGGTTAAAAAAAAAACAGAAAAAAATGCAGTTGGAAGTTATAAAAGATCAATCTTATTTGCGCCAAAGTGTAGAGGAGCTGCCAATTCGTCTGCCGCTGCTGTCGCTGTCGCTGATGCAGCCCTGTGTGTGTGTGTGTGTACGCCTCCTCAACGAATTGCATTTGCTTAGTTTTCTTCTAAGCGTCTTCTAACAGAGCGCAAAATGCTGAACTGAGCTTATTTACTCAGCATTGTTGTTGTTATTGTTGTTGCGTTGTGCACTTTTGGCCATAAGTCTTCGATTAATTTGCTTGATCGACTCTGGCTTATTTTATTTGTTGCTTTTTGTGGACTTTTACCATTTCTTTGACTTCAACTTCAACTCAATTGCGCTCAGTAAACAAACTTACAATTTAGATTGAATTTATTTCTACGCTCTGTTCTTTGCTCCTCACCCTCACAGCGCTTCCCTCAGCATCATCATAATGTTGTTTTGTCTTCTCACTGTTTCGATACTTTGGCGCATTTGAGATCTTCATTTGTTGATCTTTCTGGGAACATCTTTGTTTCGGTGACCTCGAGGCGCTTCTCTGGCTGCGTATCTGCTGCGCATTTGCCATTCTCTTGTTGTTATTGTTGTACGTTGCTGACCATTTACGTTTGGTTTAAAGCATTTTCTTGTATTTATTGTTGTTGTTGTTGTTGCTGGTATATTTGTAGATTGATTTTCGTTGATTTCATGCGGCAAAGACTGAGTGCGTTCCGTTTGAACTCTATTAAACTTGTTGGATTTATTAATTTCGTTTTTGATTAGAGTTTTTTTTTTTTGTTGGTTTCGTTCGTCGTTATCCTTAAGCGGTCATCTTTTAATAAATCATTATTTGATTGCCGCAAATAAATAATTGCTTTCGTAATTACAATGAAGATGAACGTGGTCATAACGAAAAACATTCATGAGCTAATTTTTTATTTAACAACAAACAAAATACACAAAAATCACAAAAATATGTTCGGACATGAAAGCAAAACAAAAAATTCTTCTTCTTGTTGCATTAATGTCACGAGCAATCATGATAATTGCAGCACCTACTAAAGCCAAAAACAACAACAACAGCAGCAACAACATGTCAAACAAACTGACAACATTAACAAGCAAAAAATGCTAACAAAAATGTTTACATTTGGCAGAAGGACAGAGTTGTCAAAGCGTCCAAACAAGCCGAAGAAGAACAAGTGACGAACAACAACAACAACAATAGGCTATAATGTGCACGGTTGGCAATTACATGTAATTATTATGTGCACAAAAAAAAAAAAAAAAAACAATGAAAGCAACAAAAAATGCAAGGATAACAAAAACATATTAAAAAAAGAATACCAAAAAAAAAGAGTTAAAAAAGAACATGTCTAAAATATTTGGGGGCACAAACAATGAATGAATTACTTGTGTACCTTTTAAAAAATGCATATCACACACACACACACACACATAGGCGCAATTATAATTGTTGTTATTTGTTGTTGTTGTTGCGCCGTTGATGATAAACAAACATAAACAATAAGGGCGCAAAACAATATGGCGGCTTCATCAGTTTGCCTTTGACAACAATTGAAACAACAAAAAAAAAAAAAAAATCCAAAAACAAACAAAGAGAAGGAGAGAAAGAGCAAGAAACATACATGTAGAAAAACAATAACAATGGCAGCGATTGAAGCGATCAATTGCGCTAGATAAGTGGACGGACAGTCGTTTCCATTGCAGGTCGGATGGACGGACAGACAGACGGACGGGCGAATGAGTCTTCTTATGTATTTACGAGCAGAGCTTGTTGGCTTAAATGTTGCTTTGTTTGCTCATGTATTATTTTACTTTTTTTTTTGGTATTTTTTAGTTGTACTTTTTTTCAACGCCATTAGATTTAATAATCTACTTAATATTATATGCTTTATGGCGGTCGACGCTTTGTTGGCGCCAACGTTATAATCTTTTGGCCAATTAAACTGCGCCGTTATGACGACGATAACAACAACAACAGCAACAACAACCACTATGATGTTTTCTCTATCGACATTTCCGCCGTTTTGAGCATTTAAGCGTTCTTAGTATTTCATAACAACTTGTCCCGACCGTCCGTCCATCCATCTATCCATCCATCCGTTCGTCGGTTATGTTTTTTGTCGGCCACTTGTTCGCCGCCTCATTCATTCATCTTTGCGCCGAAAATGTCAATCTTCGTCAAGCCAAATAGTAACGCTTATGACAACCGCTCAAGTTGAGCCGCAAATGATCAGCAAATGCCTTGTTCGCTATGCGGATTAACTATAATTGCACTGCAGCACAACTTGTGCGGCTTTCCTTTCAAGTTGCTTGGCGTTTTTGGTTTTGTTTGCAAGAAGGAAGAAGATTCGATTACATTTTAAAGAAAGTATAGAGGAAATTATTAACAGCTCAATTCACTGTGCGATTTTGAGTTAATAATTAAAGTTATTTTTGGATAATTAAACAAAAAAGAAATAAAAACTTGAGAAGTTGAATGAACGACTTGAATATAAGATTATATTTCGGTTCGGACATTGACTGCGAGGGAAATTACTTGTATATTTTGATGTGTTGTTAGCTGTCAGCTGAAATTTTCAGAGAAAAGTTTCATACATTTGATCAAAACTTTCTTCAGAACGAAAACTTGTATGAGTTATTTCATTTTTCTCGTGAGAAGGTCATGGAAAAAAATTTCAAACTTTTCATTTGAAGACCTTAGACGGTCTTTGATAATAATTGGCGTTACCAACGATCTAACTAATAGGAGTGACCCACGGATCTTGAAATTTTTCTCTCTCTTTCTAATATATAACCCAAACCACCTCTCTCAAACTTTAGCTCGTCTCATACTTTGATATATTTTTTCAAAATAAATAGAATTTCAAATGAAAATTGCTCAAAACTGTTGTAGGTATAAATTAAAACTTTTGAACATTTCATATTCATTTGCTTAATGCAAACACTAATGACATTTTCAAGCGTTTGACTCATGTGCTCATTGATGTGAAAATTTGCCGCATGTCATGTAAATTTTTAACGAAGAGTAAACAAATTAAATAAGCGCCAAGCGAGCAAATAATGAACGATTCATAATGATGCTTTTAAAAGTAAATTCATGTCACAATCAACAGACGTAAAATGGCGGACAGCTGACAAACACGACGGGCGAATCAAAGCCATCAAATGGCCAACAACAACAAAGGCGACGACATGTTGACAGCCGAACGGCATGAAAAGCATGTTAAAAGCAGAAAAAGGAAAAAACAAACGGAAAACAAGAGATTAAAGCAATGCAGTACGAATCGATTAGAGGAGGCGAGACGAGAAGCGTTGAGGAGTGGAAAAAAAGGGCGGCCATTAGCGGCAATAACACGAATGCGGCCATTAGTCAAACGGCGCGCATGAGTGCGGTGGGTGGCACGGTGGGTGGTTGGCTTTGACCGCTGGGGGTGGCGTGCTATGACACATGACATTATCGCCACTTTGAAATGCAAAATGCAAAATGCAAAAATCCATGTGTCTGCCAAGAGTTGCGCTTAAGGGTGGCAGAGAATTATGTGCGAGCAAAGAATGACGCCTCTTTCCTGCACTCACACGTCATTTCGCAGACCAACAAAGTATGAAAATTAAAAAAAAAGCAGAAAAAAGTTTACTTCACTCATACATGTATGCATAAATTCTATGATTATGCGAAACTAAATTACAACAATTATTCATTACCTCAAAATCACATTAATTAAAGTCCTAGTTTGTTGTTCTTGTTTGTTGTTGTTGTTGTTGTGTAGCCGGTTAAAATATTCTCACTCCAATTAGCAAGCGAGTTAAGCATACGCCGTGTTGCACTTGTTTCTGTTATTATTCTTATTATTATTTCTTTTTTTTCACGCTCATTTTCCTGAATTCAACTGAATTCGCCAAACATAAGCAGAAGAAGAAGAAGAAGAAATTATTAAACCGCAATTTAAAATGCAAATTTTAGATGAGCTTTTTTTTCGTTGCAAAGAAATTAACAAAAAAAAAAATATGAAAATATAAAAAATGAAATATTTCTTCTTTTTTTTTGTACATTCTTTCAACAAGAAACAACAACAATGATTGAGTAGAAGAAAAAAATGCAAATTTCGTTTAACCAAAGCAAAAGAAGTTGTTTTTGTTGGCTATTATTGTAGTTATGCGCGTTGTTGTTGTTGCTCATTGGTCAGACATTTGACGCCTACATTACATTGAATGCGATGGCCCACGGGCATGAGCGAATGCGCTTAAGAAAGTGTGTGTGTGTGAGTGTGTGTGTGTGTGTGTGTGTGTGTGCGCGCGGTGTGGCAAACATAAAAAATATTTAGCAATTATAATTAATAATAAGCAATTTAATTGCACGATTATCTTAAAAGGTTTCAAAAGCAACAACATTTGCTATCATAGCCAACATCGTAACATGGCAACAGCAACAACAACAACAACAACAGCAACATAATAACAACAACATTAACAAGCGAAAAACTCCAACAATTGCAACAAAATAAACTTACCTCCTCACCATTTTTTTCGAAATTCAAAAAGCCGTGGCTTTTATTTTCTTATATATATATTTTTTATTCATTTTTTTTATTTTTGCTCTTTATATTTTTTATCTTAATGACTTTGAAAACGTTTGCCTGCGTTTAGCGTTGCCAGATTGCGTGTGTTTCATTGGAAGAACCGAGCATGTTCAATTGTCATTTAACATGTTTCTGTGCTGAAATATGAGATAGAAAAATTTTTTAATACATATTTATACATGTGACATAGAGAGGGTCAGAGATTTTAAGACCCAATGAAAACCATTAATTTTTCAAGGGGATGTTATAAAGGGGCTGTTTATCAGATTATAAAATTATAGCACCAAACGATTGATAACTTATGTACAACAAATTAAGCAAACTTGAGTTGAACATTCTTCTTTTCAGTCTCCTTAATGCAATAAAGCGCGAAGTCTGGCAACTCTGTTGAAGTCAATACATATAAAGACACATAATTTCGTATCGAGCGCATATTATCTAAGAGAATGCCTACAGACATTGTGTTGATAAGCGCATTTTTGCCAGACTTCTGCCTCGACCAGGCCAACAACAACGCCTCTCGACCACAAACCGCTCAAAAGTCAAGACTGCAACGTTGCTGATGGCCGATGATGAGGCAGTGGCTGAGGCTGAGGGGCGCTGAAATGCTAAGCAGCGAGCCGTCGTGCGTGCATCGATATGCTAATGTGTCATCCATCGTGCCGCAACTAGGTGCGACGCGCCGTTGCCGTCACTTGCAACAAAAGCCGCAATGCCGGGCAGACAGGCGGCGAGCAGAAGGCAGAGTAGAGCGGAAGGTGCATGAGGGCAGTCGGGCAATTGTCGACGACAACGACATTTCACAGAACGGATTTAAAAAAGAAATTAAATAAAATAGCAATAAGAAAAATTGTAAAAAAAAAATAAGAAATCTACAAGAAAAAAAAAAAAAATGCAACAAACCAAGAAAGTAAGAAAGAGAAGAGCGAAGAATTCGAAGCAAAGACGACAACACAATCGCGTTTTACTTCTCTCGCTCTCCCATATAATAAATCATTTTTAAATTATGACTTTACTTGCATTATTATTATTATTTTTGTTGTTTTTGTTTTTGTTATTTTTTTTTCCTTAGCTTTTTTACAATTTATTTTGTTTTATTATTATTATTTCTGCAGACATTTGGCATCAAACAGCGTCAGGTGGCGTGGCGGTGCGGAGGACGTCGACGACGACGACGACGATGATGAAGGCGCCGCCACAGCGCATTGCAGCGTGGCTTAGTGAGGTGAAGAGAGGGGAGTGTCGGGGCGGCGGCACGACGTGGGCACATTAGCACCCATGTGGGCCTTTTCTCTGAGCTTGTCGTCTCTCTGCTCCAATTGTTTGAGACTCGTTGCGAGACGCAGTCTGATTTTCTGCATTTCATTTGCCTTATTTATTTACTTTTTTTTTTTTTGTATTTTTCAGAATTATTTATTGCAGTAATTTTTATTTTATTATTATTATTATTTCTCAGTTTATTTCTTTTTATCATTACTTGTTAATTGTGTTTGCATTATTGTTATTAAAATGCACAAAAGTTGTAAAAGAAATGTTTTTTTTAACATTTAAATGCAAAAATCATGTTACGTGTAAATGTTGAAAGTTTTTTTTTTTTGCGCAAATTTATGAATTTATGGCCCACGGCGCTCCACTACAGTAAAAAAATAATTAAAATTATTTAAAGAAATAAAAAATGAGTCAAATGCTTTTAAAATTTATTTTATTAGAACAAATTAATTAAAATCAATTTGTAAACATAATAAAAATCTTGCAATGTAAGTTCTTAAGTAGTAAAAAAATGCATTACAACGAAGGCTATCAAATTAAATGGGTTAAGCCAGAAAATTCTTAGTCACGAATCAACACGACGCGTGATATGCTTTTGTAGAGCACGCACGAATTTAACGGCTGTTGTTCACAAGCGGCACAGAAGGAGGAGTTTTTATATTCTCAATATCAAGAACCTTTAAAGGATAAATTTTGACACCAAGAATGAGACAAAAACAGAATCCCTGAAGACGTTGAACTACCGAATTATTGGATTATCCAATTGGATTATAACCTGCTTAGAATCTGCTTAGTTTGTAACGAAATTTATTGAGAAAAATTAAATAAAGAACATTTTGAAAACCCGTAATAGTCTTTTATGTATTACAAGCGCCCCTGGAGACTATCCGGCAATATCTTTAAAGAGCACCAAAAATATTACCATCTTCTTAATTATATTTTCCACTTTTAATAACATAATTTTTTTGTATCTATTACTCAATTTGATTCTATGAATGATAAGATAAAAAACCAAACATAATGAATGAACATAAAGCCAAAATTGTTGCAAAGAGTTGAACAGATAATTTCAAAAACACTCAAAATTATTCACTTCAATTAGAAATATTTCACATTTACGAGCCCATAACCCATTTGATTGTCATTTGATTGTCCGCACTGGGTTTCTGTTTATTACCACCGAATATCGATATCAGGCAATTATGGCCAAGACACGCGAATTTCCACTCGACAGCAACGAATTGTTTACACCAAACAAATTATGCTAATTAAAGGGAAAACAAAAAAAAAACAAAAGTATTTATGGCCAACGAAGAAATTATAAATTGTGCAAACAACCCTCTGACGAATACTCAAAGTGAATAAAACAAATGGCCAGCGACATTTTATTAATTGAGAGCGAAAGACAATAAGGAAATCATGCCAATTCTAAGAACATTAATTCAATTTGGCAAAATTCGACACGCGCACAAATTAAGTCAAGAAAAACTACAATCTTCATTACGTGAACAAACAACAATTTAACTTGAAGACGAGCGAAGTTTAAGACGAGACAAAGTGCAAGTTGTCATTGTCAGAGCGACAGAAGCGTTTTGCAAGGAAAATGACGCGCAGACAGACAGACAGCCAGACAGACATTAATGGCCACAACGACATTGACTTTTATCTAAAGTTTGTATCTAAAGTGCGTCTGAGAATGCACACAAGACGCATTTGTTTCGCACAACAACAAAAAAGTCACTTACAAGCCGGAAATGCTTTGAGCCAAAGTGTAAACCAGAATTATTATTAATGCGCCAAGTAAAGATATAAATTTCTGCTTGAATTATTTGACATTACAAAGACAAAAACGAGAAAAAATAATAATAATAATATGGAGTACAGTAATACCTCGACTTACGCGAATTCGGAAATACGCGGTTTTCATTTTGATTCAAACCCAAGGAGATCCGGAACAAATCGATGTATTTATGCGACTTACGCTCGCTCGGTCCCACCTAACAGCATAAGTCGGGGTATTACTGTAATAATATGGAGTACAGTGGAAACTCGATTATCCGGATCAATTAAAACCGGGGGTATTCCGTATAATCGAGGTCCGGTTACTAGAGTTTTCTACTGTATTGTTTCAGGAACCGCGCTGAAGCAATCCAACAACAACAACACTCTAGTGAAATTTCCAGTCACTCAAAAATTCACTCAAACCGAAACACTCAAAGGCAACGCAGAAAAGTGAAACGTTTTGGTAATTGAAACGCCGCCATATTGACAAAGCCAGCGGCACACACACACATTGAAACATACGATCACAGACACACAGTGGCACTCAAAAAAAACTTATGGGCGGAGCGAAGCAAAAAAATATGAAATTGTTAAATATTTTCGACGCTTTAAAAACTTTTGTAACTCATTTTTTTTCGCCCGCTTAATTGTAGCTTCAAAAAGCCGTCGTTAATATATAAAACAAAACAAAAAAAAAGAAACGATGAGAAAAAAATATAAATCAAAACTTTTGTTCAATTTTTCGTTCTGAGTTGGTCAATTGGAGTTTTTTGTCGTTTTATTGTCGTTATTTTTAATTACCGACAATTAAGCGTTATAATTTATTATTACAACAACGGCGACAACAACAACAACAACATCAACAGTTAATTGCAGTCGTCGGTCTTTCGTTAACTATTTTTTAATTACATAAATGTTTGTATTTTGGAGATACTCAAGCTTAATGTCAAAATATTTACACAAAAGTATATCATGAATGAATTGAACATTTTTCAAATTCCCAGGAATATTTATTTTTTATGCATGTAATTTTCTACATTCCGTTTTTTGTTAATTTTTTAAAAAGCTAGTGAAAAAAAAGTTTGAAATATTTGATGATATTTATTAAATAATGCAGTATAGTGTAATGAATAATATTGTGGCCTTATGTAGTGTAGTGTTATGGAGTAAAGTGCAGTGTAGTGCAATGCAGATTTGACTTTATAAGAAAAGAGCTTCTTTGGTTAAAAAAGTGTTGAAAGAGTTAATATAAATTAAGGATCATCAAGTGAGTATGGAAGGAGATGGGATTCTTTCCAGAAATAAACTTTTTCTGGTATAAAAGGGTAACTATTATAATGGATTTTATATAATCTTCTTACCAGTACCTCAGTTTTACTCTTTCAACGAACCTTCCTTCTTAAAGTTCCACTCTAGCTCCCAAATCCATATTTTTCCATGTTATATTTAAACCTAAAATCTATTTCCGTTGCTTTAGTAATGAAAGCATTGAAAACAAGTTCAATTAAGATCGTCGGCCATCAATTACATAAAGCATTGACGTCAATCAAATGAAATTCGATTCACAAAGTGAAATTCCAAACACCTTTGATGACTTGAGGCGCCTAATTTATTAGTGTAGACACCTCTTCTATATTTTTAAATTTTTTTGGTTTTTCTAAACATCTGTGAACTTGTCTTTAATAAGCATATAAATCATTTTAAAAGCAGACAAGCTTTCATGTTGAGGTGCAATTTTCTCATTGCAGATTCACCTTAAAATAAACAGTTTAATAATAGGCTAGTCGCAGCGGACATCTTGACTTAACTTGGCCGTGAATGAGCTAAGCCAAAAATATTGTAACGAATAACGAACATTTTCGCTTAATTGCAATTAGTTAGTTAAGTAATCCATCACATGACATTCTTTGTTGACTTCGGCGGCGTCTTTATTTATACTGCTCTGTCTCTCTCTTTTCCGTGTTCTGGCTCTTTCACACACCGCTGGCAGTCCAAATTTTGCTTAGAAAAGACGTGCTGAGTTCAGAAGGACCGACGCGACGTTCAAACACGCGAAAAATATATAAAGATTAACTTAAACAAATATAATGTATACAAATTTCTTATTAATGCAAATTTTTGTTGTAAATTGCACACTGCACAAAAATAATAATAAAATAATAAAAAAAAAAAATAATACACAACACCAAAAACACATGTCATGCATAAGTTTGACGAAAAAAAAATATTGATTGACAGCGCAATTGTTTTTGTTGCCTTTTTCTGATCGAACTTATAATTTTTTTTTTTTTTGTATCGACCGGAAATGGTTAGTGACCTAACGGAAACCGCAACCTTCAAAAGTATTTCAATATTTGTACGTAATTTTCTTTTTTGGTTAAAATATAATTTTCTTCTTCTTCTTTTAATATAATTACACTTTGTCTTTGCTTCGTGGTTCATCGACTTTTCGTTTCCCATTTTTTTGTTATTGTTTTTTTAATCCGCCCGCCTACTTTTCTTTGCAGCTCAGCAAAAGAAAAACCAAAATTGTTCTTCTCTCGACAATTGCATAACAATTCTTTTGTTCTTTTTGTTGTTGTTGTAGATATTTTTTCCTATATTTTTATATAATTTTTGCTCATTTGCCGTCTCTGCTTATTTGAAGTTCGACAAAGTTGTAATTTTCTTGTTGAGAGATTTTCTATGTGAAGGTCGACGTAATCAAATAGAATAAAAAAAAATAAATAAATATTACAATGGCAAATAATTTGCAGTTATTTTTGTACAGAATGACATTGAAAAAAAAAAAAAAACAACAACTAAAAACAACAACAACATGTGCATTTGTGTGCAATTGAGTGAAAATAATAATATTTAATGGCAAAACATTGTAAAATGCATTTTTTTTTCTATTTAATTTCGTTGATAATGTTAAAATTATGTTCGTTGTTTAATTGTACTTATAAAGTGTACGAATATGAGAACACATAAACTTTTTTCTGTTGTAATAAATAATGTATTGTGTTATATAATTATAGGCTGCATAGACATGTATGTACATACTATGTGAGAGCTTCCATAAAGTGTAATTTGTTGTTTAACCATCTTTAGCTCTTCAACGTGGGCGAGCAGGAAATTGAGCTCTAAAGTAATAAAATCTATGCAGGAATTTACATTTTTGTGCAATATTTTCTGGCTTAGACCATTCAGATGAAATGAGGGGGGACACGAACTTGAAAGCGAAATTCACTTCTTCGTTGGTGGAATTTTGAAGAGAGTTATGAATGTATTGGAGTACCAATTTTTATAATTCTACCTCTTTAAATATGGCTTTTTGTACAAGTGAGCGGCAGTGAAGAGATGAAGATGAAAGTTGAATATATATTGAATTAGACACAGCTTACAGAGGCTATATGCCAGGTTTGAAACTTGCAAGACTACCTGTTTCTTAGATCCATTGAATTTACAGACTAAGCGGTTTATAGACGGACGATCAGACATAACTAGATGACACAGTAGGCATATTAAACATGTTTTTATATATTCTGTGGATTTTATAGAGAATCTTATAATTTTTGACAAATTGAAATATGTCCAGAAAAGTATATTGTTCCAATTTCGGGAAGCACGCAAACTTTTCATTATATTTTCAATAATTTTTTTTAGAAAAAAAAATGTTTTTCAATAATACAAAATCGATCTTCTACTCAGAATAAACTCCTGAAAAATAGAACAACAAGGACAAAGTCACGCATGCATTGAAATTATTTAAAATGACTAATAAAATATGCTATGCAAATACGTTATGGAATAAAGTTCCCACGCATTACGAAATCGCACAGCCCACTTGTCACTTAACTTTTGACAATCGCAGACAACAAAAGTGACAGTCGGCCATTATGCCAAGTGTCCAGTGTCCAGTAGCCAGAGGCGAGTGTAGAGCGAGGTAGAGTAGAGTAGAGCGTTGATTGCGCTATTTTGCACACTAAAAGGTGCTAATTGACCAGAAATCGATTGATTACTTACCTCGGCAGCGCATTTGCCAATGCGGTCATGCATGCCTTGCACGCCTTGACCCGCCCGTGCAATGTTGGCCTAAACGTTCAATCAGTTGGCCTGAAATACATACATACATGGCTGGCTTGTCGACGACAGTGCATTTTGCTCGATATTAATTTGTAACTTTAGCCGAGTATGCCATTAAATCGCGACTGTCACTTTAGAGCAACTTGATGACACGCACATGAAATGGTATCGGTAACCGACAACAGCAACAGCAACAACAACGACACCAGAAACAGTAACCACCACGGTTAGGTGACGCATGTGGAGGAGACAGCGCGGCCAATCAAGTGGCTAACAATATAAGAATTCAACATGTCCACGCTTTTCGCTTTGGCTTTGGCTTGTCTTGACGCGGCTCACCTCATGCCGCTCGCTCCTGAGCTTGGCACCGCTTCACTTCACTTTACTTTAGTTTACTTGCCTTGGTTCTGACTTGCAAGCAAACTCACAGTCGGCGCAACTCAGCGGCATATGGAGGCGAATAAATTGTCTGCCAAGTGACGTCAGTCAAATGTGTACACACCAGGGGGGGTGTGTGTGTGTGTGTGTGTGTATTTAGAGGGCATGCAGTATGAGGGAGCGCCGCTAACGCCGCCACAGTAGGTGAACCTGTGTGCGAACAAACGCACATTGACGGCAGCAGGAGTCTAAGGAGCCCAGTAAGCAAAGCCGGAGTAAAGTTTGCGTGCAAAAATGCACTTCGACTGTGCAACATTTTCGAAGAGTTGAATTGTTGCAATGCAAGCAACACAAACCTTATACAAACACTGCTTGACAAGCGAAACAAGTATAAGTTCATAAAATATACATACATATATACTTCAACTAAGTAAAAAAAAATAAATAATCTGAAAAAAAACTAAACTTTTATGATTTTGAGTTCAGTTTGAAACGGAAGTAGAATTGACATAGAAAACAACATGAAGCCAAAGAAAATTAGACGACTTGTGGCACTTGTTATTAGCGATAAGGCATGTGTCAAGAACCGCCCACTGGCAAGATTTGTATAGAGCAAAGTTTTGAACATCATTAGTGAACTTTGCCATCATTGGGCTGTTTGAATCATTCAATCGTTAAGATCACTCAACTCAAAACTAAACAGACCTCCTTTTCTTGAATTCTTCAAAAGATTATAGCCCAACAGTCGCTTTGAGAGCCGCAAGCGATGCGCGTTTTGAAATTGCATACAATCCATGTTCTTCGAAACGAAATCGATTGTGAAAACATCAATTTCACATCAATTTGCGAAATATAATTTGTTTATTCGTAAAAAAAAATAAAAAAAAATCAGAAAAGTTAAAGCAAAAATTGTGTAAACTGAAAGGAAGATCAAAAAGCGCAAAGAGCTCACAAATTGTGAAGCGAGCGGCCAAAAATTAACCATTAAATTCTCATTTAAGCTGTCAATCATTTGCGCTAATTTTTCGCAAAACATTTTTCCCTTTCTGCTTCGCCTTGTGCAATATATACTTTTTTTTTTTTTTTCGTTGCCAAAAGTTGGCCGTCTTCAGCTGCCAGAACACAGCGAATTAATGTCGATCCTGTCGATTTTGCGAACAAGAATTAATTTCATTTTGAACAAGTTTTTAGTTGGAAAGAGTTTTTTTTTGCAAGCGGCGCCACATCAAAAACCGTAATACTTCTATGAAGCGCAAAAAACGACGCTCTGTGTGACTATAAAACTGTAGCAGTGCTGCGCAAACTGTGCACAACTTGTTTACACTTTTTTATTCACTTTTGTTTCTTTTGGTGCATTGTCATTTCTGTGCTCTTCTTCGCCTGCTTTATAAACTCAACGCAGACAAGTCAGAGTTACTTTCGACTTCTTGACACGTGATGTTGTTTACGATTAACTTAATTTGCCTGCAACTTTTACACTTGTTGTTGGCTTTAAGCTGTCGTCGTCGCACCAAATCTCCTTGAGGTCATACAATCTTGCATACGATCGCAATCTGAGCGCATTCAAGCAACCGAACGAACGGACGATACCCTTCAGAACACTCAGGGGTAATCATTGTGTGTGTGTGTGTTGGAAGTGTGCGGGTGTCTGGCTGAGATATGCAAATGTATCTTTTTGTTGTTATTGTTTGCCTGCGGTTTGGTATGCAAAATATATAAAAGGGTTGCTTAAGGTTTGCTATGCTTTTAAGCTTAACATTTGTTTGGCATTTCTGACAAAAAAAATTATACAATTTGTTAACAGTCTAAGCTTGTTTTGATGCAATAAATTTGTCGTTACTCAAACTCATGTCTATGCAATAGCCAAGCGTCTCGTTGTCAGCCATTTTGCTGCCGACTTACCCGCGCACAACAATCACCTTTGCACAGTCATAAAAACACCATAATTGATGCATAATAACGCCACGAGATATCTCTGCCAATCAATGTCGGCGTCCTCGACAACAATCGACCGAACTCGTGGCCGTTCTGCGCCGCCGCCAACCGCCAACCGCCGTCAAGCAACGAAGCATCAATCAAATCAATTATTATCGATTCCCAACCGCCAAACAACAAATCGTCTTCGTGGAAATTATAGCATCTGCATCTGTATCTTCTACTCTGCTTATGTAGCTTTGCTTTGCGCTTATTTTCGCTGTCTGGGCCGTCGCAGTCGGCGCTCTTTGGCGGCCATAATGAACGGTTTCGATTTTTGATTATTAAATTGAGATACTACACACATTTTGCAATTGCTAAGCGAATGAAATCGTTCATTGTCCTTCTGCAATTTTAGTCAACTTTGCAGATAAAAAAACGAAATACAATTTTTTTGTTGAACTAAAAATTGTTTCGCGGTTTTTGTTTGGCCTTTTGGCCTTTTTTTTGTTTTTGTTGTTTTAATAATACCATTTTTTCTTCTTTCTTCCCCCTTTATGTATTGTTTTTGTTTGCTTTTGGTTACTTTGCTGTTCGTTTGTTCGTCGTCGCCAATCAAATGCACGCAAACCGTGTAAAACAATACAAAATTATAGGGTATTGTCGTAAATATGTAAGTCGGCGGCTCTCCAAATAATACGTTAACGCTCAGTTTAAAGTTTGAATACATCCGTTTTAGCAAAGCGACTCAACTCTCGGTTCGGGATAAGCCGACAATTATACATGTAATAATGCAGCAGTGGCAATTTTGCAAGATTTTTAAATATCTGAGAAATGCAAAAACAAAAGAGAACCTTTAACGTTGCAAAATTATTATATTTTTTATATTTTTGCTGACCTCAGAGTGAAATTTCTCTCATATGCGTACATTAAAATGCAAATAACTCTAAATTTCTCCCTATCTTTGTGGAACTACAAAATTAGTACAACAACACATTTAAAATTTATCTCTTTATGTAAATTTTTACAAATAAAATCTTTATTCATCATTATTTGCACAAAGATACTTTAAAGGAACGTACCTTCAGAGTGAAAGAGTATTTTCTCAATCAATTAAAAGACTTTTATTATTATGAAGACCAGAAGTACTTCAGATTTTAGTAAATTGTTTTTTTATGATTTTTTCAAAGCCTCTATAAGTGTTGGAATGCGAATGTGTGATGGGAACACGAATACGAACACCTTGTGAAAGTATCTCTCTTTTTTCATGCAAATAAAATCACAAAAATCATCATTACATATCTATAGGGAAATCAGAGTCATATTGTGTCTTTATAGTTTATTTAAAATCTATAAATGCGATATGACTTCGTCTCCTTATGCTATGAGTTCACTATAGAACGACAGGCCATAAGTTAGGTGTAAACTGACAACTATAGTATAGACACTTTTTGTGCTAGGCTGCCGTATGTATTGCCAGAGTACAGAGTACATTAAGCAGAGTTCTTGAACAACCTTAAATCAGTCAATAGATGTCCAATGGTCTCAGATGGGCAAAGCTTAACATGACGCTGGCTTGGGCTTGAACTCAAATGTGAGTAAAGTTCCGTCTTGACGAAATGCTGTCTGAGATCTAGAAAATAGCGGTGATAGTTGATTCACTTCGTCCTTGCTTTGAATCATAACTATAACTAAAATTAACTCAACTTCAAAGGTACTTGTGAAATTTACGAGAGATCTGAATCAAATCCTTGTAATCTGTGCCTGCATAATCTGTCTGCGGGTAGTAAACTACGATATTTACATGGTAATGTATCTTACGATTGGAGAGGTAACTTTATTGCATAAGAAATTTAAAATTTGTGGAATTATATGGAATAGATATCTTAGGAATATAAGTCATGATTACATTGCTATTCAAAGCAGTTTAGTTGCAATGTAAAACATAATTAAATTCCTGCAAATAATTTTTGTTTTAAAATATTTACAAAGAAAAAGCAATAAATAAAGCACAAATTGAATTCATTAAAATTATCAACACCTCAAGATCTCTTAAATGGAACTTGAACTAAACAACAAATTACTTTCATGAGCAAAATGTCGCGGCAAATCCAAACAAACAGTTCATCAAACATTAAATGCCCAGACATAGATACATTTATGTGTGTGTAGATATAATCATATGCGCGCGCGTTCAACGCCAAGCCAAGTTAAGTAAAAAAGTGCCGACAATTAAGCGCCTCCACACAAAAGCCAAACTCGAATCATGAGATGGAATAACAACAAAAGCAAAAAAACAATAGCTGGACAAGAGCAGACGGCATATTGAACTCGAATTCAAATGAAAAAATTTCACTTACACACACACACACACATTTATATGCTTTTTTACACATAGATACAAAGCGATTATAGGAAGAAAAGATGCCGCCGACAGCAAACTTTAAAGAAGCTGAGCGGTTGTTGATGATAGCGCGCGGCTTGCAGCATATGGAAAAGCTGAACAACAACAACAACAACAGCAACAAGAACAAAAAGCGAAAAAGATAAATTGCGGCGTTGATGTATCTGTATGCACATTTATACATTTATACGGTGGGAAGCGACATAAATCATTGTGATTGACAGCTCTGCTTGAGGGCAGCAGCGACGATGGCTGCGGCGGTTGGTCAGTCGTTGTAAGACAGCAAAAGATGAGCGTTGTTGTTGCAGTTTGGCAATAAGACAACACCAACTGACCAGCAGCAAATTTAAATTACATCAATTGTCAAATTTACCAAAAACAATTATATTCATTATACAAAAACAAAAAAAAAAACAACTTTTGTTGTAATTATAGGGTGAGCTAATTAACATTGAGCACATATCAATCAAACTTGCCACAATCATATGCCACATGCTGCATGCTCCTATCGACTCATGACAGCAACATTGCATGCGCCTCAGCTACAGATACAGATACATTCACACATATAAAGTATCTAAAGTAACTTTAAATGAAAATAAATGTTGAGTTGCAGCGTAATTATTTCATCAACTTTTCTGCGCACAAATTATGAATAATTTTACTGTGAAATTTGTCGTTTTTCTTCGATTCTTTGGTTTTCTTTTTTTTTGTATCTCATCAATAATAATAAAATTTATCTGTACAATTTGTAAAATCCACACTCAAGTCAACAATTTGTGCATTTCGTCCTTGTTTAAATGTCCTCACTTTGTTCTTTAGTTATGCGTAAATTTTGTATCTTTTTGTTGTCGTTGTCTTTGTCGTTGTCGCTGTTGTTGTTGCTGTTGAGTTTTGTTGTCGTTGGCCCCATGAGCCACCGTGACTGAGGCTGCGACTGTGCCGGAGACTGTGTGTCGAGTTGGGAGCTCCCGCAGCGCAGGTTATGCGATCGCATATTAATTTTACTCTTGTTCAGCAAACAAAATACACAAGATCGTATATATCTCAAGTTGTAGCTGCTGTTAGCTGGTGTCTGCCTAAATTGCTGCTATTTATGTCGGTAACTACCGTATAAACTTTGCGTTTATTCACCGAACAATCTTACAAAACAACAAACACACAAGCAAACTTATAAGCCGACAGACGGACGGACGGACGGACGGACAAATACACAAATATGTTTGTTTGTTTGTGCAAAGGCAAATGCTGAAATCAATATGTTCACTAATAAATTGTTCAAAGATATTCATTAAAGAGTAAAAAAAATGGGTATAAGAAAGGAAAAATAATGATATTTAGTCACTTGGGGCCTAAATTGGGGCGAAAAAATACTTTTAAAAAAATTGGAAAATATTAAAATTTAGCAATAATTTAATTAATTAAATTAATCACTATAAACACAAAAAATTTCTAATGATTAAAGCAGACCATCCACTGTCGAATTTGTTTGACGAATTTGTTTGGTTTGACGAAATATTCGTCGTTGGTGGTAGTGTTTGTCCCAAAGTTTGTGTTTGACGTTTTGTTCGAGAAAAATAGAAATTATTCTATCTTGGCTGTGTTTGATACGAATGTATTCATCGTTAGTGGCAAAATGTACTTTTGTTCGACGAACAGTTTGTAAAACAAATTCGACAATGGATGGCCTGCTTAATTGAAAAAAAAAAATTTTATTTTTGCCCCTTTATATTTTTTCTAAGTTATCACCGTTTCCCCATTAGAAACGCACCTGTACTTTTATTAAAATTTATTTTTAATTATGCAGCGCACAAGCAAAACTAACAGCAACAATACTAACAACAACAACAAAGTAAGCAACTCTATATGAGTGCAAAACCATGTCAATCCAGAAAGTGCTGCAAGGAGTGCAACAACAACACACAACCCGAACCCCACCGCCAAAGGCAAAACCCACAAACGAACAACAAATGCAACCAAATACAAACACCAAAACAACAACAACAATAGCAACAAAAACAACGACGACACAAAACCGTTGCTAGCAACAGAACGGCAAAGAACATGAAACGTGAAGGCAAACAAATGGGAAGAAGAAGCCGCTGCAGCAATAACACAGCAATGAAGACAACGAACGGCATGGAACGAAGCGCTGCTGGAATGTTTGTGCGATGCAAAATTATGACATGAACATGAACGAAATCCGCATAATGATGTTATACAATACGCCATCTTAGCACAAACAAACCAAAAGCCGCGAGCTGAGCTCAGTGCAGTGCAGTGCTGCGCAGCGCAGCGCAGTTTGACTGCGGTCAACGGCGTCTGTGCGCTGGCGCTTGTTTGCCGAACCGCTGAGGGGGCGACTGACGACTGTCGCGCGGCAGAGAGGAAACAATTGGCGACGATTTTGCAACGAACTTTCGACTCTCGGCACAAAAAAAGATGCTGTGAAAATTTGTTTCAATGTTATTTATGGTTTTTGTATATTAAAAACAAAACAAACAAAAAAAATGCATGTGTCGATGAGTACGCGTATTTTGTTGTTGTTTTTGAATATGATTTATATGAATTTAGTTTGGCAATAATTTTTATTTCACGTTGACAACTTTGACAAAAGCAAAAATAAAAAATTGTGCGCCAACAAACTGAAATTCCTTTTGTTTACATATTCAAATTGTTTGAGAAATAACCCAGATTGAAAAAATTTCCGCCTTGTTGGAATTGAAATTGAAAGTTTCACGAGTTGTTGGTGGCTCCTTCCCCCATTGTGGTACTTTAGTTAACATTAAACTAAATATAGCTATTATATACCAATTGCAATCAAAATGCCATTGAAAATGCATTTTCATTTCACACACTCAGCGAACGAGTGAAGCGTTCGCACACACACGCATTCGCAGAAAATGCCAGGGAACAACAATTGGCCAATGACGTCAACAGTGGCAGCACCTGCCGGCAACAAAGCAGTTAATGGCAGACGTCGTCGTCGCCAGTGTTGCTCATTGTTGTCATTCTCAGCACTTACAATCACAAACCGCAAATCGGAAATCTTCTGGCAACCGTTCCGGCCTCTTTTTGGCTCGCAGCGTTGAGAAACAACAACAACAACTACACCAGCAAAGCAGCAACACTGTAATTTGGCTGGTGACTTTTGTGTTGTTGTAGTGTAATGCGTTAAGTGTCATTCTAACATTTTTAGTGCGGCAATTTTACACAGAAAAAAAAACCTGAAAAGTTCTATCAAGTCAACACCTACGGTGAGGCATTAATGTTTAATCCGAAGCATAAAAATTTACATTTGTTTTTAATTCCTGGATTATCTAAAATGACTAATTCAATTGTAGTGTTATTTTCTTTTCAGTGTACGCCACCTGTGCACAACAATGCCGCAACCTTCACACAGAAAATCTTTCATCGAGAAAATAATTGAGTGACTTTGTTTGTTGTTGTTCAAAACTCACCTGCTAATGATATTGGAAAGTATCAAGTATTATCTTCAATATGTTTCAAACTGGAATAATTTCCGTTTACAAGTTTTTTATTAAAGAGTTGTTGTTATTAATTTCGCAGAAAACCCTTTGAAAATCTCCATCCCCAAAGACGGCTGAAAAAGGCCCCCGTTTATTTTCATTTATTAAAATTTTTATCATATTCATTAATTGGATTTGTTTTTTCATGTGATAATAACTAACTAATTATATATAAACATGGTTTAAAGAATATTTTTGCATTTTAAAATCAAAATTCGGATATATTTGTCCTGTTTAACTCATAAAACACTCAAAACAAAAACCAAAAATTATTCAAATTCCTTTAATGTTGAAATATTCAACGAACATGCTTTTCATCTTAAAGCTCGCCGAGCAAGGCTAAAGAAAAGATTAACATAACCAACAAAGACTTCCATTGCCAACTCATTGGAAAGAGCCAAGTTAAAAGGCAGCAAGAAAATCACTCATGATGCAAACGATTTGCGCTCAGGAAAGTGGTTGAAACTGAACAACAAAAACAACAAAAAAAATTAAATATGCTGGGAGTGGCCTGAGATACACACACACACACGTATACATTTGCCTTGCGAGTGTGTGAGTGTTGTTGGTGCACGTAGCAGAAATCAGAAGCGTAATCACGGCGCACCATGCATGCGGCCAACAACAACAGCGAGGCGTAGCCAACAGCAATAAAAGAAAGAAAAACTACCACAATGAATAATTTTGATGGCGCAGCGACGGGCAAATTATTGACTCACAGCGCTGAGCGAGAAGAGCAACAAAGACCGAAAATCTGAAATGCGCCGGTCTGAAAAACGAAGAAGAAGAGTAAAAAGTTATGACGGCATTGGTATCAACAACAACAACAACAGACTGAATGTTAATGTCGTTGGGTGGATGAAATGCAATGAGAAAAGAAAGAAAGAAGGTAAAAAAAAATGGCTGCTGGCAATGCAGAATTCAGGATGAGCGCAAAAAAGGCACAAAAAATCAGGATACGTCCAGCGTTGAGATGCGGCGCAGTGCTGCGCTTCAGCTGCTGCTGCTGCTATCGATAAATAATTGCGCAGTTGTGCAACATAACTTCTTTTTGTATCTCCTTTTTTTGTTGTTTTTGTACCTGTCAATGCTATTGTACATCTTCCAGATACACACACACATACATACATAGCAACAGATACATTCATGTCGGCTACAAGTTAAATGCCATGATAATGCCTTGAGGACATGTTCGTCTGCTTGTTTCTAGTTGTTGTTGTTGTTTTTGTTGTTGTGCACTTGTAGCACTCAGCATGTGTTATATATAAACCACAAAAGCCGCAATCGACTGCAAGACGAACAAAGAAAAGAACAAAAACCGTATTTTAATCCGGATAATCAGTGCCGTAAACGCCTGCAAAGCCAACCAACTTATAATGAAAGTAAAAATTCCTATAATAGTTGAAGGCAATTTTCATCTTTTTTTTAAATAATTTTTTTTGGCATCTGTTTGCAGATTACAACGATTGACATTGACATTGATGCCAGTGGAGCATCTGTTCTTTGTGCTTGTTCTTTGTTCTTCTTTGATATAATTAAGGTTATGCCTTAATGCCAAACATCCTGCGAGTGAGCAGAAGTCAACAAGTTCGCAATAAGAACAACAACTCCAAGATATGAGCATTCAAGGGCGTTGAGTTAGAGGAAGGTCAAGCTAACCTCAAATATATGTTTATAGAAATTAGCTTGAAATTTAGCGAAACTATTGGAAATTATAAAAAAAATCGATTGTTAGCAAACAATCGTGGAAAAGTCTATCAATTTCTGAAAAAAAATATACTATAAAATGCGTAATCTCTCGTATTTCTCCCTACCCTTCCCCACATTGACTACACCCTTGCAAGCAATCACGCTATCTATCTGAAAACATACCTGCTGACAACTCAAGAACATTGATATTTATTTTTAATTAACAAAGTATATTTTTATCAACTGAAGATATTTCGAAGGCTGGAAACTATTTATATGTTTTTGTGCTTTGGCTTTTAAAAATAGCTCATCGATTAGTTGGCGTTGTTTGGGCCGATGTTCGATAGCGCTACGCATAGGGCGCCGTGGCTTAGTTGGTTAAAGCGCCTGTCTAGTAAACAGGAGATCGTGAGTTCGAATCTCGCCGGGGCCTTGCCTTGCCTGCCAGCCAATGAAGTGGGCAGAGGCTTTACTTACTTTTTTTTCCTCATAAACAAGCCAAATATATGGTATATACGTGTGTATGTGTGCATGTGTTGCGTGATTTAAATAATTACAGAGAATTGCGTTCGGTCGTGACATTTGATGGACATTTGCCGCTGCTGCCGTTTTGCTTACAGATTCGCTGCTGCTGCCAACGCTGCCATCGCTGCTGCTGCTGCTGCTGTCGTCGTTCTAGACGATCAAACGATTGATCGTTTCTACATTACATTTAACCACACGTTTGATCTATGTATCGATCAGACAGTCATTCATTCAGCCAGCCAGTCAGTCAGTCAGTTGCTGTTTTCCAACTGGTTATGCATCAAGCAGCACCCCTTCTTGCCCCCCACCGGCCGACCGAGCGCTTATATCAAATAGCAAATAACCGGCAGCCGCACCATGATCATTTAATGCTTTAATGTGTGTTCGCCTTCAGCTCATTGATGCACATTTGAGTCTCTCAATCTAAATTGTTGACGTTGCAACAAATTGTAATTGACATGGTAATTGCATTTAATAAAACGATTGAATGTTTAAATGCTATTTTGCTATTTTTTGTTATTTCATGTGAATTACAAATGGGTAAGAAAAAAAAAAATAGTAAATACCAACAAAAAAATTAAATGTTGCTATGCTTGAGAGTATGATATGTTGATTATATGTTATTGTTATCACTAACGAGTGTTCGATAAGATAATGGAACGTCATTAACAGAACTACTTATCTCACGGAATTGTATTAGCACAAGACACACAATGACCAACACTTGGAACCGAACATGTTTGTTTTCTAGAAAGCCTAAAACAATCTTTTCTTCTTTCTCAACATATTATCATCATCGCATTTTAGATCATTTCTTAGTATATATAAGAAAATTTTATTTTCTCATGAAATAAATTCGGTTGAAAGAACTTTGCTATTTCTCTATTGGGTCAATTGATCCAAAGAACTCATCCCATTGATCTAACACTTTTGCTACCTAAAGACGTAACTTGCACTAAGCTTTTGAACAAATCTAACCTGCATTTTTTTAAAGTACACTTTATGGTTGAAACAAAATTTGAAAATTATACATTTTGCTTATTCAATTAACGAAGTATAATCTATTAAGCAAACGAGCCTTAATTTCGTCCTTAATAACAACAACCAAAAGTGAATTTTTGCTTAAAAAGGTTGGCAAAAACGAATTGCAATTATGAAACACTCATCAGGATAAGACAAAGTAAAAACCTACAACACTTAAACCGCAGGTGCAAATACTCACACACACAGACGCACACACACACACACATATACGACAACTTGTTTGGCTTAATTTCCTTTCAGAGCGTTTGAACGTGTTCTCATTAAGTTCATTGCCTGTTTTTACTGCGACTCATTTAGTCATATCAACTTAAAATTAAAAACTGCAAACAAGAAGAATAAAAAAAATGTAAAAAAATTGCAATATTAATGCGGAAAATCTTTAGGGTTGTCGTACGAGCGCGTAGTGAAGTCGCAAGGTGTGCCAATTGGTTCGGCGACCGCTGTCCTCTTGTATATCCTTGAAACGCGGTCCGCTTCGGCTGTCACGTGCCTCGCTTTTTGCGCAAATAAATTGAAATGCATGCGCAAAAACGTCGTAATTGCACTTGAGCCAATTATCCCGGAGTCAAATTGATGTCCTTTGACCATACACCGCAAATACACTTTGAAGAGGGTGAGAAGGCTATGTTCCCCCCATCAGTCTCAGCCAGGCTTTGTTTGGTGCTATGATATTGTTAATGATATTTAGCTTTTATTAGTTATTGTGAATAATACAAAAGAGTTATTGATGTATAAATTATTTCAGATGTTGATTGGAATACGTTGAATATAGAAGAATATAGAGAACTTGGTCAACTCGGACTATTAGAAATCAGTCAGTATCTGAGTTTAGGGTCTTCTACATATTACGTGAGGTGAATTAGAAAATGGTTACCCAGCAAATCTCATAAAGGGTAAGAGGTTCATTGAAAATCTCATATAAAAATTTTAAGTAAAATCTCACGTGATTTCGAGAGGGGTGAAGGGGTGATTCCTGTAAATCTTAGCAATAGAAGGAAAGGGTCTGAAAAAACCATCCGTAATTTATGGACTATCACCTTGTCGATTCATCAATATTTCTTATATTTTATTCTGGCCTCAATAATATAATCAAAAAAATTCAATTTGTTTCTCTTGAATTTCAATACTTATTAACTTATTGGACTTTAAATCGAAAAAAAAAACTGTAACTCAACTATTTACTGGAGTATTCAGATTATCAATTATCCAGATTATCGAATTTTTACTGTACTTTCTTTCTTTAACACTTACACACGAAATTTCTTCATGCCCAATCACACTGAAAGCGCCAACGAAGTGTGAAGGCTTCAAGACTTCTAAGCAACACAACAATTAAATGTGATTATATTTGAAACAACAACAAAAACAAAGAAAAAGCAGAAGCAGAAGCAGAAAATATAGAAACAAGAATTTGTGCAATTACATATTTCAAAATTTACATAAATATTCGTACATTGGAGAAAAAACAAGGCATAAATTATACTCATGAAAAAGCATTGGGCACAAGAGGCAATCAAAGCACAGAAGCAGCGAAAGCGGGAGGGCGGTAGGGCGGCAAGGGGGCGTGGTCAGCGTGGTTGGCTTATCTTGCAAATTAACTGATAATATGCAAAACACTAAAACAACAACAAAAATGTATATGTAAAGTGCTTTCAAAAGTTATTAAATACATATTTGGACTTGCTTGTATTTATTTTTTTCATTTTGTTGTTGCTTTGTGTTTATTGTTGTGCCATTTTCCATTTTATAATTTCAGATTTTACGCTTTTGCAACTAAAAGCATTTTCATGATTTATTCACTTATGAATGCGCAGTAATTCTTCATAGTTTTCTGCGCTTTTACAGCACGTAAATCAAAGCAGTTGATTAACACACACGTTGGGTGGTGCAGCACTCATTCACTCACTCACTCACTCAGTCACTCACTGATTCACTCAGTAGAAGAATTGAAGTTGCTGTGCAGTCGGCAGATGTGCTTCGTTGGCTTATAAGCCTTGGCATGCCACTTGACTTGGCTTGAAGGCCACTAACGTCTTCTATGCACTTTGCTTAATTACTTTGAGTGCACAAAACTTGCTCGCAATTTATGACAATTAAAAATCACTTTGAAATGTTTAATTATTTAAAAAATTTTCAGCGATTTTGCATTTTGCATTACAGAGCTTATTAAGCCGTGTGTAGGGTATCAAATAATGCGCTTCAAATTGCAGCTGAGCTTAACCCACTTCTCGCACATGCAATGCCATAAACCCAAAAAAAATATATAATAAAATATAATTATTTTTTCTATTTTATTGCAAACTTAAGCAAAAAAAATTATTAATAAAAAAAATAGTAATTGAATATTTTTTTCCTTATAAATATAAAGAAAAATCGCCTAGGGCTTTCCAACGTTGCGTGCAATGTGCACAATTGCACAATTGCAATTTGGCAAAAAGTTCACTTTGGCCAAGCTGAGCGGGCCAAAAGGTCTGAGCGCCATTGCCTTTGGGCCAACAACAAACGAGCGAGCGACATTTAATCAAGAGCGTGAAATGCAGAAGAAGAAGGAATTGCAAGCAAACAATTAAGTCATAAATTCTGTTTTTATGATTTTCCACAAAGTTATGAATTTATAGCCAAACAAACAGCGTAGGGGAGTTGTGACGAAACCCTTTGCAGACATGCCCAGTCGGTCGGTCAGTCAGTCGTTTGCAAGAACAATTTCGCTCTTGAGCATTAATTTTGTGTTCTGTACAAAAAGGGAAACGGAAGTTCATTTAATGCGCGCGCATGTGAATTACAAAAGTGAATTACAAGTACAACAACAAAAAAAAAAACTCAAGCTCAGCTCAACGCAGCGACGACGCCGACGCCATATTGCGGCCAAATCGCCAACGAACCAAGCAGCAACAACAACAGCTAACGTTAATTTCACGCCTCTCATTTTTACAACTTCTCAACGCAGCAACGGCGATCATTTAAATATTTATTGGGCCGCATGCAGCGCACATTTGCCATTTTACCTTATTTTTTTAGTTTTTATTAAAAAAAAAATAAAAGAATTTTTCGTTGTTGTATGTACATTGTTGCAATTTTCCAGCCAACCACAATTTAATATGCAAATTCATAGCCTTCTTCTTCGTTGCATTTCATTTGCCAAAATACTTTGAAATGCTCATCGCAGTCAACGTCGCGGCCGCTGTCGACGTCGTCAACGACAATGGCGACGCCATGTTGATTTTTTTTTTTGTTTACCAATTGCATGAAATTTGTCTCAAATTACAACGTTGTTTTTGTACACTTTTAGGCAAATTATATACGCTGCTTTGGCCTTTTTTGCACGTCGTTGTTGTTGTTGCAGTTTTTGTTTTTAGTATTTCCATTAAAATTGACATGTACTAATTTCGTGTGTCTTAAAATATTTACATTTTTAATTGCATGCGCGTAAACTTCGTGCCATGTCCTTGTGTGTGTGTGTGTGAGTGTGCATGTGTGTGAGTGCTTTTTAGGTCAACTCCATCAACTTGACCATCAATTAGCATAATCGCTTTTGAAATTGCAACTTCGGTGCATCACAAAACTGCTCTGCCTCGTTGGCCATCCACAAGGGGTACAAGTGTGCTCGGCACATCATATTCGGCGTTGAAGCGCTCCTTAATGACATGCCGAAGACCCGAAGGGTTGCTCACCGCTCAGCACAATATATTTTGTATATACGAAAATTAGTTATTATGTAAATTATGTTAATGCTCAGTGACCAAACTCAGTCACGGCTTGTTCCTAATTCACAAATTGCATCATTTATTTTACATATTTGTGATGGCAAGACAGGATATGTGCAGGAAGTCAATTAGCTCTGAGCGAGTATCGTGAGTGAGCTTAGCAGTTTGTAATGAAAGTCAGCCAATATTAAGTCATAATGCATTAGGCGGGCATGAAGTAAAAGCTGACCTAGTTGGGTCTCTTTTTGGCCAGCAAAGTCGACAATACAGCGATGACATGATCAGGACTGAGTCTGATGAGCTTAAACCGATTAGTTGGTCGTGGCTGGTCTCACAGTCGGAGGATCATATTCTTCCTGTGCCATTAATCCGTCGGTCAGACCTTGGCAACCAAGTCAATGGGGTCTTTAGGCCTTTGTAAGATATTACAAAGAGTCAATCTGATCTTACTTAGCGGTTCTTAGCCACCGAGGACTCATATATGAGAAAGGATCTTCAGATTGACATTTACAATTTAAAATTTATAAAAAAAACAAACAAAATTTTCACTTTCAATTCATTTCACTTCAATTTCTATTTTAATTTTTTAGGATGCATTTATCATTAAGACGATATAATAAGAAACTACTACAATTTGCTTAAGAACAGCAAAAATTCCCACGTTTCCAATATTTTACATGCGAAAATTGCAAACGAACTTTTCTACTACCGTAATACACAAACACCGAGAACATCTGAGCTAAAGACAGAAGCACAAATAAATAAATAAAAAATAAAATGAAAAAAAAAAATATGTTTAACCAACAACAAAACAGAAGATGATATCAAAACATTTGTGGCACTGTGTATTTTAATTTGAACTGACACATGGACCAGGCAGCCAAGTCAAAGGCAGCCAAGGCAAAGGCAAAGGTCCAACAAGAGCAACAACAGACAGACGGACAGACAACTTTCAGGAGTCGCAGACAGTTTGTCTATAAAAATTCCAATTCCAAAATAAAGAAAAACAAAAAAACAAGTTACAAAGCCCAAAAAGACGCAATGAATTGCAACGCGAAGTGAGAAAAACTTGCATAAAGCCAATTAAATTAAGAAATCTGATGCAGTCGCTGCGACTTTTAACACCTTCACAACTAAGCAGAGAAGCTCAGACATAAGCAAAAGTCGACGACGACGACCACTGGACTCATCCTCATCCGCAAGTGTTGAGGCAGCTGAGGCAAGGAAAGTTGGCCAAAACGTGAGTCACTTGGCAATACAACAACAACGACAACAAAATGTTTTACTTTAGTTTAGCAATTGGCATTTTACAATAACAACTACAACAACAACAAAAATGAAAACGTTGGTCAAACTTATTTAACATAAATCGAGTTGCTACTGAAATACGTGCCAAGCCAGAAGCATTTAAGCCAAGTTGGCAGCAAATCTTTATCGAAGCTAAATTATTTTTATTTATTTTTTTTTCAATTCTTCTTCTACTTTTTCGTTTACAGCATTTAAGTTAACCAAGGCAGATTTCATTGAGTAAAATTACTGTGAATTTACAATGAAAATAATTACAGAAGTTTTTTTTTCTTTTTCGTTGAGCAAACAAACCAACATGTTGCTTCACTGTATTTCTTGCGATGCACCAAAAAAAAAAAGAAACTAACAAATGAAATGAAATTCCAAATGACCTTTAGAAAATGCATTATTGTTGTATCGAAATACAATAAAAGAAAAGAGAATAAGAAGTATTTTTGGCAAATCACGACCGAGTCAGGTTAATATAGTTTGCAGAAGAGCGGACAACTGAACAACTCGCATAAGACAGCCAGACAGACAAGTGTACACAACAACGAACGAACGAAAGAACCAATGGGCGGACAGACAGGCAGACAGATGTGACGGTGGCATCGAGGCAGCATCAGCGAAACGACTCAAGAGGCCAACTGTCAGTGGCACAAACAACGTTACGACTCAAATAATGGCAATACACATTTCACACCTTTGACAAACACACAAAATAAAATAAATAAAAAATAAAATAAATGCCAATGAATGACAAAACCTGCGACTTCTAAGTTATGCAGATGCGCTTCTTGAATAGAAATTAAAGCCAGAAGTCATTTTGCAACTAAAAATATGTTAGACAAAAGTCAGGTGTGTCAAGTTTAATAATGAATAGACATATGTTGCCTAAGGATGCATACTACATACATTAGTCCAGCGTTCAAGCTTGGTCAGCGTCCGACTTTTGTGAATGTTAGACTGCTGTGAGCGACGTGAGATTCTTTGTAACATAAGAGTTTTAAGATTAAAATTAAAGGTTTGCATAACATTTTACTTTAACGCTCTGTGGCTGATTGAAAAACTTGAGATAAAAAGTTAAAATCAAATTGTTCTATGAATTTTGTGTGAAAATTTTCTGCGAAAATAATACAAAATATTTCGAACATTCTGAAAACTTTTATTTTGCTTTAATTTGATAGTTTTGAAATTTGATTGAAACAAAATTAAAGCATTTAAAAGTTTAAAATCTAACAGCAAACTCATAAGCCAGGCGCGCTTGAACAATTGTAGCGCACAACGATCAGTGGCACAACGACGGCCGCTGCTGTTGTTGCTGTTGCTACTGTTGATTTCCCAAAGTGAAGAAAAACCCAAAACCAAAAACAAAAAGGAGGCGAAAAGACAACAGGCGACAACATGGCATAATAAATAAAAGTCTTAAGCCAAAGTTGTGGCGTAGACAGACTCGTACAGTAGCAACATTAAGCAGCAGCAGCCAGAGCAGCATCAGCAACCTGCCTGGATGACTGCGGACTGCCTAGTTGGCTGCTACCTCGAGGCTCTCTGTCAATGCATCGCTGAACAGAGCAGAGCTAAGAGCTAAGCTGAGTGGTAGTGAACTAAGCCGAGCTGAGCTGTTTGCGATTTTCACAAGTTGATATCGCAAACACAAAATGTTAATGAGCAATTTTGAGATTGTGCGAAGAGATTTCATTATTTAAACTTTTTTTTTTCAACTCTTTTTTCTTCACACTTTTTTTTTTATTGTTATTATTTCGTTTATTTTGTGATTTGATTTGGTTTCATTTCATTTCGAGTTTGGGCAACGCGAGCGATTTTCGAGCGCACTTTCAGAGACGTTTAATGAAAGCGAATGAATTTTAATTGGTCAAGAGCTTTTTTTTTTTTGTTTTTAATTTTCGCTGCATTAATTATAAACTGGCAAATGAAAGCGATAAGTAAAAAGTTGCTGTTTTCTTATTTTTTAGTTGCATGGAAATTAATATTCACACAAGCGAGGCTATAAAAATGTCACCTGTCGCGTTCTTTCCGCTGCATAAATTTGGGGCGCGAAGCGTGTTGGCTCATTTGCAATTGTTGGCCATAAATTTAAGCCATATATGCAAAGAATTCAAAATGTTGTATTTGATTAAAACATAAATATTAAAATTTTATAAAAACGACAATAAATAAGAGTACAAGACAAATGCATTATGTCCTTTGGCGTGTATGTATGCATTGCAGTGCATGTCCTTTGCATGAGCAGAAGATACACATTAACCTGTCCGTTGATCTTAATCAAATAAACAAGTTCGGACAAAAGTAACTCATGGCAATCATATTCATTAAGGTATCCTTTACTTCGCTGGTTATCCTTTATACGAAAAAATGCGCTAAAATTACACTTAATTGTATGTTCCTCCTTTTATAGCTTCGCTTACGTTTAACATTCAACTGTCAAAGTGTTATCAAGTAATTGTCCTTTGGCAAGGACGTACAACAAACAACTCCTTTTGGTAGCAAAAAAATATAAAGTGTGAAAGCTGTGTGTTTTTTTAATGATGTTAAACAGAGTCTCAAAATCAAAGCTATAAAACCATGGAATGAAACACAAAACCAGCACTTATTCAATATGCAAGTGATGTATGTCAAAACGGAACGTTAAGTAACATAAACGAATTGAAAAGTAAAAGAAGAAAATCCGCTTCAACGCTGTGACAGCAAACTGGACTTGGTCATAATTGAGAAAAGTCCGTCCGATTCGCGCGGTGTCAAAGTCTGCGTAACACTTGTGCGTGACTCCTGATACGTTGAGCTATGCACAATCCATGTAACGATGAGGAATATGACAAGGCAGATCACCAAATAAACGCCGAGCGTTATTAAGACCTGAAAGACAATCAAAAGTAATACCTATTTTCGAAAATAAGTATGTTAATATTCAAAATAATAATAATTGAAGTCATTACAAATGCTTACTATAACAACACCAGCAAATAAATCAAACAACAAGTGAGACGAAGTCTTCTCCGGTATGGCGTCAGGAATAATTTGCTTCCCATCACTTCTGTCCGCATTGCCTTTGTCTTTATCAGGTTGAGTCTTCTCATCGCCACTTTGCTGTGTTGGTGCATCTGTTGTATTATAGCCGCGACCGCCGCCGCTGCCATCACCGGCTGCAGCTTCGTTCGCCAGTGGATTGAACCAATTGCTAGCGAGCTTGAGTGGTGACAACCATTGCATGATCAAATGACTTTCTGTCATCTTCTTTTCGCGTTTTTCTTCGGCTGCAGGTTCATTACCCAAGCAACAACTAAAATCCGCCATGCTGCGCTTGCCACCGGAGGCACATTCTTTCTTAACTTTCGTCTTTTTACGGTCACCTTTCGGCTGCTTTGCTTTTGTTGCAGGACACCTGGTTTTATCACAGTGCTACTCGAAGAACTCAACTAAATTTGGTTACGCAATAAAAAAACTGCACTCACATTTGTCGTCGGCTCCAAATCCAAGAAATTGTCATCGTATTTGCCCTGCTTTATGTCCTCAAGCTCCTCTTCTGTTATAAAATGATTTCTATCGACGCATTCATTGGCATAAATATCATAATACTTTAAGAAGATAATACAAATAAACAGAAACATTTGACTTCAATAAACAATCTTACAATGCCAGGACCAACACATGCCGGCACCGGTTCGCATTGTTCCGTGCGGCGATTGTAGAAGCTACGTTTGCCAAAGTAACGCTCCTCACAGTTGACCGGTGTGCAATTATGCAAGTAATCCTTATCCCAATTATTGCAATCTTTGTAGTCTTTATCTGTTTGACAGTTTGTTTAGTTAAATCGATGATTTGTCTTAAGTCATTTTACTAACGTTTACGCAACGAATGACAATCAGGATCAAGCGTCTCGAAGCGTGTATCAAAATACAGCAATTGCTTTAGAAGTGTCTCCTCATTGTTCGCAGTAGACGACACAATCATAATGGGGCAAAAACCAACGCGATTATAAAGCGACTAGAAACAAATGTCAAGTGAGTAAGAAATGTTAAACACTTCTTGTCGTACTCACCACCGTGGGCCAAATCAACGAGACAGTTTCACATTTGGCCGCTTCAATGCTGCCAAAATCGCCGCCATATATGCGACTAAACTGTCAGAAAAGAACATATAAAAGTTATACCTATTTGGTATTTAATAAATTTGAGTCTTACGCCACAAAGTGTCGTTTCCTTTGTTACATTTAAGGTGCACAAACCATCCGAGCGCACAAGAAAGTTAAGCATTTCCTTTTTATCGTTTGGTTTGTTGCAAACCGTCAAATCTGTGAAGTGGTTGTATTAACAAAAAAAAAACGATACACTAAGCACATGAGTCTGAAGAAATACCAAATATAAGTCCAATATCGTTCTCTCTTGGCACGCGTACAATTAGTTTATGCACATTAAGCATGCAATGGCATAGAGAAAACACAGCGAACAGGAAAACTACAATTCTTTGAACAGACAGCATATCTAACTCTTTGACTTTGTCTTCTGCTGATATTTAAGACAAGGTTTACTTAGATTCAAATGCTGAGTTCGTTTTAAGAATGATTTAGTATACAATTAAAAAGATTTAATGTAATCATGACATTTACATTGATGCATTTACGTGTCGAATCAAAAGAATGTTCATCAACTTATTCGTTATCTCTTCTTTGTACTTTACAAAACAATATTTTACGTTCTAAAAATATTTATGTTAATTATATAAACTTTATTATTGCTACAACAAATCAACGTGGCTACTCATCAACGCATTCGATTGTCATTCCGCCATTTGCCGAACAAACTGCTCGCGTCTTCACTGTCGCCTGATGTGTGATTGTTGCAATGTGCTGATCCAATTGATGTTTGCGCGAAAATGTTTTGTTACATGGCACACAACTGCGAAAACAGATGGAACAATCAATTCAAAGGGTACATTTTTAACTGTCTCACCAACCATAATACTTACAGGAAAGGTTTTTCTCCAGTATGCGTCAACATGTGGTTTTTGAGAACATTCGAATATGCAAACGCTTTTCCACAAGTTGAGCACGAGAAAGGTCGTTCATTTGTATGCGTTCTAAAACACAAAGTCAACAAGTGATAACAACAAGTTTTAAAACAGCGCAGCTCAGAGCAGTATTACTCACCGTTCGTGTCGTATGTTGGAGCTGCGATCAGCAAAACTACGATTGCAGAATTTACACAGGAAAGGTTTTTCGCCTGTGTGCACTCGAATGTGTCGATTCAACTCGGAAGGACCAGCAAAAGTTTTACCACATATCCTGAAAAAAAAACACATTTTTGTAGAATTTTACGCATTTCTTCATAATGTGTTGTTGTATGTTTACTTACTCGCATGCAAATGGCTTCTCGGCCATGTGTCGCCGCATGTGCATGTTAAGTGCACCACGCTTGGTATATATATTACCACATATTTCACACATTATGCTTGTTGGATTGTCTTCCTCGGAGCGTCGAACGTTGTTGCGGTTGCGCGGTTGTTTTTCACTGCTGCTTTCACGATCTTTTGATGTATTCTGAATCAGACGAGGTCGACCACGTTTATTCTGTTTTGTTTTTCGTATTTTCGGTTTAGTCTTTGCCTTTTCTATTGGCTCATAATCACTATCACTTGTACTGCCCAGATATTTGTAATCACTGTCATCCATATCTGCATCACCGTCAACAAATTGTATATGCTCTTCGTCAAAGACTTCCTCCTCATCGAGTACATCCTCACCAGATGCTTCGGCAATGTCAGTCATTTCAATTTCCTCGCCATCAATGTATTCAGCGCGCATATCAAATATCAACATATCATCGGTACCATCTTGTGATGTGCCGTCTACCAGTTCCGATTTGACTTCAGTCTACAAATTAGTTAAATATTAGCTAATACAAAAAAAAAATTAACAAGCATTACCTTCACCATCGACTCGATGAAAGCGTTCTCGCTAGCTTGGCACAGCTCGCGGAATTTGTATGCAGCATTAAGCGCCTCCAAACAGCGGTAGCACAACATACTTGGTATTTCCTCCAATGGACGCAACTTTAATGAAATTTACCTTTAGTTGATGTTTAGTTGTGGCTTAAAACATTCTTTCACTCACTCTGATGCCGCCGCATTCCTCGATTTTTCTGACCAACTCGCTGCAGTCGCTGTCATTGTCATCAAACAGTGGTTGCATGGTATCGGAATCTAGGTCCTCGGTCAGGCAGATGCGACATAAACTGTATTCGGGCATTTTAGCAAACGGACGCGTGCAACGCTCAAAATTCGATGCCAATTTTAATAATTCCTTTACTTTCTTTTTTTTTTTAAATAATTCGAAGAACTAGAGCTGGGAAACAATCGATGGCACTATCGAGGTATCGAATATTTACCTCTCTGAGCCACTATCGATAGTCTTTTGTAACTATCGTTCCCGCTTTTATAAGTGTTTGCTAACTAGTTTTTTTAAATGTACTAACAAAATGTACTAAATATACGAATTCGTCAATATAACTTTATGAATAAAGTCCAAAATGAATTATTATTAATTATCAATGGTTGGTTAATGTTGGTTAATGTTTTAAATGTAAAATCATGCCAAAAAATAATGTAAAAGTAAAAGTAAGGGAAATTTTAGGGTGTTTTGGAAGCACAATTTTCGAATGCAACGCTGCGTCAAAAATGTAAACAAACTGCTTCCTCTTCTGCTCCAAATGACTCTGTTATGAAACTGCATAACATACATTGGTTTGGCCTATGTCGCGGTGCACTCCATGGGGATATTTCCCTACCCTCCATTTCGCGGGAGTTTTACATCACCCTTTTCGCGATTTCTTCCTCTTGTGGTCGTCGACGCTTTTGATGCAATTTGTCGCTTTCGAGTAAATGTGGGCTCGTTTGCGTTTTTGCAAAATCCGACTCATTTCGCGCCATTCTGAAATTCGAATTACTAAATTTTCATTCAATTAACTTAATTTTCATCAAAATGTCCCACAATACCAAACAACATGGTTGGGTTGTGAGAGACCCACAGACGAATTTAATTAAATGCAATGTGTGTAATGAAGGGCTCCCGGATGGATCTTTTAAGGTTTGAAATTTTCAGTTTTAAAGACTGTTGGTTGCAGTTCACACATTGGGGTGGTAGACAAATGCGTTCAACACGGCGTATATCATCTAGAGTGTTTTCAGCCATGGCGTGTACTTAGAGGTTACTTCATCCGCAAAATATAGTATTCCATTTTAAATACTATATTTTTATGCCAATATTTACTAAATACATAATATTCTATTTTATATGTAATATTTTGTCGATAATATCGATATTATCGAATATTTAGGTGAAAAACACTATCGATGTTACGAAGAACTTCTTCACAAGTGGTGCCACTGTTTAAAAATAAATCGAAATTTTTAAGCGGCCCATAAACGATCAATATTTCCCACAATATACGGCATAATAATTGATGTTGTACAATATATTCACCGTCTGTAGAATATTCCACAGTATATTCATAAACATTTTTATTTTTATTGTGCAATTTAATTAATATTGTGTAGTCTGTGGGAAATTGCAAAATTCAAAAATTTTAAGAGTCTTCATGTTGACTGTACAAGTTATACCATAAAGCAGGCAGCGGTTGCCAACCTCCTATAAAATAAAAATAAATAGCACTGCAACCGTGCTCATAAGTGCAAAATGTCGTAAATGTTTCAAAATTGTAATTTTTTACGAACGTATAATGCACGATTTTGTCATAATAACATAAAACATTATACGCAATTTGATCAATATGGCGCGTTCGCAAAAGTGAAAGAAGAAGCAGCCCTGTTTCCAAATTACTTAGAAAGACACTTGATCAAGGCAAGACTCTTGCGAATGCAGCGCGACATACGCTAAACCAATACTGATAAAAGAGTCTACAGGTGCTTGTAAACCTCGGTCAAAGAGAACGTGCTTACTCTACAAAAACAATTGAATAAATATTTGTAATTTTATTACTATAAATCTTCGTTATAATGGTTCGTAAACGAAAAATACCAGCTCGTAAACATCATGGTGTACGTGACCCGCTCCGGCAGCTGGAAGAACGAGAGAAGAAGTTATCCAAAGTGGTGGATAGTCCACCAGCACAAGCCGACGATCAGCGCGTGTCGTACAAGTTTGCCCAGTTTAAGCGGACAGTCGAGACTGTTAAATCCGGTAAAAAGGTTAAACGGGAACAATATGGGCGTGAGGATAAACCAAAGGAAACACCACACAGACAAAAGTCAATAAAAAATATAAGCGGCAACCAATTTCGAAACATTAAACAGTTCAGCGGTGAGGACGACAGAGACTATTTGCGTCGCGTAAATCGCGTTACGGCTGAGTCTGTACGGGAGGCACAGTATGAAGCCAAGTACGGCGTTAATGTCCTACGCAATCCAAAGACTGGTGAAATAACAATACAAAAGCAACCAAAAAATGAGATCGACGAATTGCTCAAACAGAAGCAAAAAGAGCAGCGCGCAAGCAAGTCCAGTCGTGGACGAGGTAAAAAGAAGGCAGTGACTACAGTGGCAAAACTTTTGGATCCAAAAACTGCCAAACAATTGATCAAGCGAGCAATTAAAGAGGGTGACGAGGAGCAAAGAAAAGAATCAAATATCCCAGTGCAAGAGTATAAACATGATTTAATAAAGTTTGGTGAGATTGTTCATGCGCCACCCACAATTTCAACGTTGCCACGCAAAGCCGAGAAGAGCGAAACAGTACCAAGGCCTGGCAAGAAACAAAATCTACTGCTGCAGTCATTGATGAACAAGGACCATGTTGTTACCGCCAGCCCAAAGGTGAATCAAGCTAAAGTAAGCACAAGTGGCGGCAGTGTGTCTAAGGCACAGATGCGAGGTAAACGAAAAGAACTACCCGTTGCAACCAGGTCAATGTTGGACAACGAACGTAGTAAGCTTGTTGACATCTACAGACAGCTCAAGAAGGCCAAAGCACAGGCGTAACATAAATTTCTACTTTAGTTCAATGTTACAAAAAAAAATACGCATAATTGAAACAATTAAAATAAAATTTTTAAATTCAAGACATTTTTATTTGAATCCTACAATAAGTAAACCGAAGTGTTTGGTTAAACAACAAAAGACTAAAAACTAAATTTAATTAAATTTATTTTTTGTTACATTTAATAATATAAATAACCAAAATAACAATTGGATTTTTCATTGTCCTTTTTTCGCTCAGCAAAAATGTTTTAAACGGAATGCGAAAGCTCATAAACGATGACAATTTTTCTTATTTGTTTCCATTTTGATCGTAATTCTAACTTACTGCTGTTCTCGTTTCTTTTTTTCAATGCAATCTTTAACAACATTAATGAAAGCATTTGCTGTCTCCTCTTTTTTGAACCGAACAGCCAGGCGCTCTGTCTCACCATCCTGCGACTCGGCATAGTTGACGGCAGCCCAAATGAAACTCTTTGAATTATTATTGAATACATTGATTACAAAGTCCGCATTAATTGCATGATTGAGCACAAGCTTAAGGATCTGCTCACGCCGTAACAGCAAACGATAGGTGTGATTTTGAGGATGTGATAGAATTTTAAGTTCGCCAACACCTAAAAAATAAACTCAAATTTGAATTTAAACGAATAATAAACCTATTATTACAACTTACCTCGTTCCTTCCATTGTTTTGTATCGCCATCCCAACGATAAAGTGTTGCACGTTCCCCAAACAATTTCGTCTCATCCTCTTCGCCGGTTACAACAACAATCTCTTGTGGCAACGGTATGATGGGCTCATAATGCGGATCATAATTCTCTTCATTGTCGTCTGCATCAGACTTTTCACCTGTGCTTTTGTTGAACGGGTCATTGTTTTTGTTCAGCGATGTGTTGGTAGAGTTGCTCGGCTTCAGAAAACTTTGAAAAGCATCCTGATGCGTCAGTCCAATAAAACCACCGGGGGATTGTGTGCTTGAAGATTGGAATGGTTTGGGCTTATCATTGCCTGCTTTGGCGGCCAAACTGGCAAAGTCGTCACTGGACGCTGCCTTTGTGGCCAAAGCATTAAAATCAGGTGCAGCTGCTGTGCCATTTTTGCCATCAGACGGATTTGTTTTTGCGATACTCCCAAAACTGACCGTTGTTGTTTTATTCGCAATATCAGCGAAAGTTGCTCCACCAGACCCAAAAATGGTATTGCTTTGTGGTGCATCAGATTTGTTTGCCGTATCGCCAAAAGTTGTTGTAAGTTGTGTTGAACCAAACAATGGAGTGGAACCAGTTGTTGTTGTTTCTTTGCCGAAAATTGATTTACCGGAACCGCCAAATGTTGGTGGTTCGCCAAAGACCGGTTTAGCATTTGCGCCACCGAAAATCGAGCCACCGATTGTTGCGCCGCTTCCAAATACGGTTGAGCCAGTGCCACCAAAGATCGAGGTACTGCCTGTTGTTGTATTGGTTGTTGATGCAGTATTGGTGTTGCCAAAGAGCGAGCCGGAATTGCCACCGAAAACAGAGCCACCAATTGATGGTTTCGATGTAACGCCAAAAATAGATTTAGTGCCATTTGCCGTGCTGTCAGTTGTCTTGGCTTCCGTGTTACCAAACAGTGAAAAACTGTTATCTGCGTCCGCTTTTTTATCTGTTCAACAAAAATGTGTTACCATAAAAAGAAGAAAAATTTATACATCAATACTCACCATCACCGGAGCCAAAGAGAAAACCGCCGCTGGAGCCGAACTTATTTCCATTTTCCGTATTGAACGGTTTGGAACTGTTGTTCAGTGCAGCAGTAAAAGAGAAATCAACTTTTCCGTTACTGGCTTTATCACCATCGCCGCCTGATGAGAAACCAACTGAGCTCGCGCTTGAGAATGTCTTAAAGAGATTGCTATCATTCTCAGCTGTACTCGCGGCATTACTGGTACCAAGCAATGTGGCATTTCCAGAGAAAGCACCGGGTTTGATGAGACTTCGATTCGAAGTGTTAACAGTTGTGTTTTCGGCCAACTTGATGGGCAAAGTCAATGCAGGTTGTTGCATCGGCAACTCCGTTTTTAAATCGGCTAATAAAATGTTTCCCTCATTTGATTCCACTGTGGTTAAGATGAAATCATCTGAATTGCAACCACGGCAACCGGCGCAAGGTGTTTCCTTAGTCAGGAAATCGCCAGGTAATGAAAGATCGTTGCTATTTTTATTACCCTCTTCGCTAGTTGCGGTAATAGGTACTGCAGTGCCATCCAAAGCTCTTTTGACCGCATCGAGGAAGGACTGAGCAATTTCAGGATTCTTAAAACGTAAAGTGAAACGCTCAAGTGTCGATTCACCCTCGCTAAAATCGTGCACAACGAACAGCCAAGACTTGTCATCCTTGGCCTTGTAACCAACACTTTCGTTTAGTGCATGATTCAGACAGATCTTAAGCACTTGTTCACGTCGCATGACAACACGCAATTTCTTGGTCCCCTTGTGGCGCAGAATTTTTACATCACCTAAGCCGCGCTCCTTCCACTCATTCTCAGCCAGACGATAGAGTTTAGCACGATGCACGTAAAGCATTTCCTCATCTTCTTCGCCGGTTTTAACATCGATCTGTGAATTGAGAGGATTGAAATTAAAATTTGTAGCAAATTGAAGACTGTAGTCTTCTTACCTTATCTGGTAATGGGATAACAGGGGTGAAATAAGTACTATTCTCTTCTTCTTCATATTCATCATCACCGCCACCAGTACCATCGTCATCAACATCAGTTTGCGTTTTCTGTCCCTTTCCTGGGCTCTTTGGCTTCATTGTGAAATTGAAGTCCTTTTTGTCTAAGGAGAAAGCATTTGATGCATCTGTTGTTGCCGGCTTATTTGCCATATTAAATGTGAAAGCCGATGACTCCAAGACGGGTAGCGTGGCTTTTGTAACACCATCCATGCCAAAACCTGTCGAAGAAGCCGTTGGAGGCGTGAAGGTGAACGATTGTGAAGCTTCAGGCTTTGCAGTGGCAAGAGATCCAAATAAATTCTTTACTGGCTCCGATTTAGTTGCAGTCGGAGGCACAGCATTGACAGCAGGAGCACCAAAGCTGAACGGTGGCTTAGCAGCATGAGCTGCAGACGCATTATTGAAACCAAAATTGAATTTAGCCGGACCAACAGATGTCAGTGAAAGTACACCGGCACTGGCTTCTTCCTTCTTTGGCACAGTGTCATCTTTGGGTGCTTGGCATGCCTGGCAATATAACGCATCCGGTTTGTTGCTCAAATAGCATTCATTACAATTCCACGAACCAACTTTTGGCTTAAAGGCATCACCAAAGCCGCTTGTGGTTTTTTGTTGTGCATTGGCGTTGCTGGTTGCAATTGCAGCCGGCGGTGCTGGTGCTGTCTTAGGCGGAGCCGTACTGATAGCCGGTGTTGTTGTAGGTTGGGCAGGCGTACTAGCGGCAACGCTGTTAAAACCGAATGAGAATTTCGTATTAGTTGTCAGATTTAACCCGTTGGTAGGCTCCTCTTTCTTGGGCACAGTATTATCCTTGGGCGAATCGCATGCTACGCAGTATAATTGATTTGCATCGTTCGATATATAACATGCATCGCAGCTCCAAGCGCCAGATTTCGGCTTGAAAGCATCACCGAAACCTTTGGTTGCTGCTGCTGGCACAGTAGTCGTAGTAGTCTTTTCTTTCGGTTTTTCAGTCTCAGCTACCACTTCGGCTGTCTCTTTATCGGTCATTTGCGATTGTGCCTTTAATACAGCATCAAGAAATTGCTTACATGTCTCTTCTGTCTTAAAACGCACACATAAAGTTTCTGTAGTTAACTCTTCTTCAGAGAAATCCTGACCGACCCAGGTTAGTGCAGTTTTCGAGTTTTTGGCATAGTTGAATTTCGTTTCTTTCAATAGACGTTGATTACAGCAAAGTTTATGCACTTGCTCACGGCGCATAACAAGACGCACCACATTCACATCGTCTTTATTCTGTAACAGTTTGATATTGCCCAATCCGCGCTCTTTCCATTCGCTGGTTTCCTTATTGAAGCGCAACAATTTGGCACGATACTCGAAAAGAATTATGTCGTTCTCCTCGCCCGTATTAACCTCTACAAGATCGGGTAACGCTATAACCGGTTGGAATTCAGCCGTTGGCACGAACTCTTCCTCAGGGTCAGCAGTTGATTGGTTCAACAGAGTGTCATTTGTTGCTGTCGATAAGCTCACCTGTGGCTTTGCTATCGGCGTACTGAAGGAACTGTTATCGCTGCTTGCACTAGGTGTGGCAAAGGGTGAAGCACCGCCGCCCTGTTTCAAATTATTAAATATATGTGCAAAAGGTGAATTTGAAGCGGTTGTAGTTGGGGCTGTCGGGGTTCCAAAGACAGGAAAACTTGAGCTTGCACCAAACGAGAAATTTGCAAATGGTGCATTTGTAGCTGCTGGTTTGGTTGCCGTTGAATCTGTTGTAGTGGATACTTTTGCATCGCCTTTACCGATGCTGCCAAAAAGTGATTTCGGTGGATTTGCGGCCGCTGGAATTGGAGCTTTACTAATTGGTGTTGATGGTGCAACAGCGGTTGCAACGTTTGTCGGTTTCGCTAATAAGCCGCCGCCAGTTGCATCGGTCTTGACTGGAGCCGGTGTGCTGGTCACAAAATTGTTTACAGCATTACTTTTGCTTAAAGCAAATGGTTTTGCTGTTGTTGTGGTTGTTGATTCAACCATGCTAGATGTAACTTTGTTGTTGCTCTCCGTTGTCTGCTTTTTAAGTTGTGCAGCCTCTTCTTTGGCCGCATTGAAAGCGTTTTTAAATTGTTCTGCCGTTTCGGGCAACTTAAAACGCACAAAGAATTTCTCCAAACGAACTTCTTCGTCGGCAAAATCATTTGCTGCCCATATCAGCGCCTTTGTCTCCTTTTCTGGTTGTGTCAAAGACATCTCTGGTGCAATCGAATGATTAGCACATATTTTATGTGTCTGTTCGCGTCGCATAAGAATACGCGACAAGCCTTGTTTATTTTTCAATATCTTGATATCTCCTTTGCCACGTTCCTTCCACTCTTTGTCAACAAGACGATACAACTTGGCTAGATAGCAGAACATTACCTCCTCATCCTCTTCGCCGGTCTTTACCTCAATCTCATCCGGCAACGGTATGATTGGTTGAAAATCTGGTCTCGGATCATATTCAACTTCCGGATCGGCACCAAAACTTTTATTCACATCACTCGAATGGCTGTCGTTTAAGGAATTGTTCTCTTGTTCTTTGGCTTTTTCGGCAGCTGCCTGTGCTATCTGCGATTTAAATGAGAATGTGTTGGTCGATATTGGAGCTACCGGTGCAGGTGCTGGTGCTGCTGCGGGTGCTGGTGTTGCTGCGGATGCTGCTGCTGCGACATTACTGCCAAACATTGAAGCTCCCGTGTGGGATGTTGTTGTTGTTGACGTTGCTATAGTACCAAAGCCCTTAAATGTGTTGGCCGTATTATTTAAGCTAAAATTGAAGCTGCCAATGGCGGCAGTAGGTGGCGCCACTGAGACATTTGCAACAGTAGCAGTCGGCTCAGGCGCTGCAACGACGCTTGGCTTAATATGCTGCGGTGGAATGGTCACACTAAGTGTTGGCTGCTGTGCATTGAGATTACCTCCAATAGATGGCTTCGGTAATGGATCAGAACTGGTTATCACGACATTGGCTGGTGGACCTTTCTCAACTGGTTGATTGTTGAGTGCCTTGTTAAACAGCACATTGACTGGCAAGGTGTGCGTTGGTACAGACTGTGCTGATGTGGCAACGACTGGCACGTTTGCCGCTGCTGTTGGTACTGGTATAGGTGGTGCTGGAGCAATATTGTCTTGCTGTACATTGGGTACGGCGGTTGTGCTTAAGGAGCTTGACGGCGTTACCAGTGAAGGCATAGGTGGCTGTCCAAGTTGATTTGCGGTCAGTTGTTGTGCCATATTGAAATTCAAACTATTTGTGGCATCCAAGAAAGATTGTTGCTGCGTGTACATGTTTAGTGAGAAATTCGAGTTACGTTGACCTGCGATGAAAATACATATATCAAAATATTAGTAAAACTAACCTCTAATTTGCTGTGAATTTTTTATAATACGATGTTCTCTGTCTTAGCTAGCTTAGTTTGCATGAACATCGTGCCAGTCAATTTTCATATGTTTTTATAGTTATTAAATTCTACACAGACTTACCCAACATATTGGGTGGCGGTACAGCACCAGGACCCTGTGGTGGCATCATAAATTGTGGTTGCGGCGAATAATAACTTAACGCATTTGGATTGGGTTGAAACATAGGACTGTTGTAACCAAGCATTGGATGCATTCCGGCAGGATTGGGTGGAAAGAAACGATCTTGTTGTTGTACTGGTGTGTGCGGATGTTGTGTTGGACGCACAAATGAACTGCCACTCGAACCGGCGCCATTGTACATATTTGGAAAATGCGTTGCTGGTTGAGATTGTTGCGAATGTTGTTGTTGTTGCTGTTGTGTTTGTGACGATGACTGATACATTGGAGTTTGTAGGACATCTTCAATTAGATAGAGGTCATCTAACACTTGCGATGCATCATCATCACGTGACGGCGGTTCCGATGAAATACGTGTCTTCTTCATACCTTCTTCGATTTGAGCAACTTTGTCTTTTAATGTCGCAATATCCAACTGTATGTTAGTCAATTGCGGCTTGAAAGAATCAATTATTTCCTGTTTGACGATATTTAAATTCGCCGCCATTTGTTTAACTAAATTCTCCAATTCAATGTTGCGTTGCGCCGTTGCAAGCGCAGCCGATGAAGCCGTGTCGCGACGTGTACGATTCAAAGCAATAGATTCGGCATAGAAATCCTCCTCGGCATCTTCATAATTGCTCGAGTTGTTGTGCAATTCCAGTGGACTGTTGAAACTGTCATTGCCATAATGGTTCTTGTTAATGTTGGACGATTGATGCAAGCGTTTAATCTCTCCTGAAATCAACGAACTAAGCGGATGTTCTCTGTCATTTTTGAGTAGCTGTTGAGTTTTCTGCAAATATTCATTGCGTCGATCTAAGTAAATGCATTTGGATTTTCTGGGTGTTTTGCTCGCTTCATCCAGTTTACGATAGGCCTCTGCTTGCATATAAGTTGCGGTTGGCAATTGTAATTCGTCAAGTTCATCAATGAATTCCTCAAAAAGTGATTTTTTAAAGTAACGTCCACCGATGTACGACACTGCATCCTCTGCGGCTGACTTAATCGCACGTTCTACAGATGCGGTTTGTGATTTAGCATATTTGAAATATTTGCCAAAAGGTTCCAATTGACCTTTTTGATGTTTCTTCAACATGTTAAGACCTTGCTTGTAGAGTGACTCGGCACGTGCTTCTAAAGCCGTCTTCTCAATAGGCTTGACGAAACCTTGTGATCGTGTCACTAATAATTGTCCCAATTTAAAAACAATATAAAGATCTGCTCTTGGACCATTAATACCACGCACTGCCTCAATGCCCAATTGTAACTGTGTGCGTAATTCAGACAAACTGCTGTGATTGCTAAGGTTTTTATACACTTTGAATGCGGCCATCCACCACTTTGCTTGCTCATCGGTGCACAATTGGCTTGCGACATTGATGTACGGCAACATACGTGGCTTAGCAATGGCATTACGGTTGCCGGAATTATAGCTGTCATACGCATCGCGTTCAACTTCCAGTTGTCGTTTGGCTTGTAATACTGTTGCATAAAGAAAGCTATCAATGTCGAGTTGATTCAAAGACTCAGCACCGCAAAAGTTTAGATTCTGTGTCGAGAAGTTCAAGCCCATGAAGTATTTTGCTCGAATATCGGATAAGTTGTCAACGCCAAGGCAAAGATAGACATGATGTGATAACGAACTTGGCTGCAATTGTTGTGCCAACTCTTCGTTTTCCTCAATGACGGCCACATTTGGCCACTCATAGAATGGCACTTCCATTTTGGGTGATTGTACAAATAAAGATGTTCCATCCTTGGTTTTCTGATCGGTTTTAGTGAAAATTAAAGGAAATATGTTGTGGCGCCAATTTTTATCCGTACATATTTGACGCACTAGGGACAACAAATCGTCACAGTTCTCCCAAAGTCCGGCACTTTGATTGCCAAGTAATTGGCTAAATTGTACAGAGTCATTCTCCTTGCCACATTTCTCATCCACCACACATGAGAGTAATATACGTCCAAGCTAAAAATAGATAATCAAATACCTGATTTCGTCTCAGTTAAGATGTTTAATAAGAACACTTACCTGTGCAGCTCGGAAAGCGCTCTCCCGTGTCCAGAGTTGCACAATCTTCTGTGCCTGCTCATTGCAGTGCTTAAGCCATGATTGTCGCGCATCAGGTTTGTCGATATGGTAGCCCATCAATAACAGTGGCAAGGCTGTATGAACGGTCTCTTTCCATTTGTTTTTGTTTTGTAGCAATTCACGCTTGAAAAGCAATGACACCATGTGCAACAAAAGCTGACCACGGTAATGATCCTGACAAGCAGCAATCAGTTCACGTTGTGTATTCAATTTATCGGCAATTTCATCAAATTTATATAAATATTGGTCAAATTTAAAGAGCAAATCCGCCGCATCGCTAATATTGGCAACACTTGAACCGAGGCTAAGGCTGACCTGTCGCTCTAGGCATTTGATAGCGAAAGTCCAGAATTCCCAACCTTTTTTGGAATTTTTGAGTAATTCATATTTGCTGAGCACCTGCCACACAGCGTTGTACCAGTCGCTCGAGTTGGTAAAGTGATCGTTCATGGTTAACTCCAAATCAAAAGCATACTTAAATGCTTCATCCAACTTTTGCTTTTCGATGTAATTACGTAGCAAACTAATACGTACACTGATGTCATTTGGACGTGCCGAGATCTCCTTCATTATAAGTTCTTCCAATGGTTGTGCGTCCTTCTCATCCTTATCCATAACTTTCAAGCGCAGTGCAAAAACAGCATCGTGATTTACCTTCGCAGATTCGGCAAGATCGCACCAGTACTTTGCCTTGCTTGCATTGGTAGAACTATCCTCTACGAGTAGTTGGCAAACCTCGATAAGCACATCCGCTTGTTTAGGATTCAATTGAAGTGATCTTTGATAAGATTGCAAAGCCTTTTCCGGTTTCTTGAGCTGCTTATAGCACTGAGCGAGCAATTTATGAGCCTGATCATTGTCCTCTTTTGCTTGGAAATACGAGAGCAAATACTCTTCGGCTTTGGCATACTCGTTTATTTTGAAATAAAGTTTTGCAATTGTGAGACCTCGTAAGTCACGCTAAATTAAAAGAAGAAGAAGAAAAAAACAAAGAACGCTTAAACAATATCAAAGCAAGCGAGATATACGCGCCAATATGCATGGTATGAATGTATGTGTGCGTCAGTGTGTGTTTGTGTCTACGAGTTGGCGCGTTAGTTTGCGGCATTTTTATGTGCAGCTGCCGGTAAATGGCATGTCGAAAGAAAGAAAAAAAAAAAAAAAAAAAAACAAATCACTTTCCTTCAATCTACTTCTTCTTTTGTATTTTGTCGGACATAACCTAAAACACAGTGCGTCCATTTTTTTTCTTATTCTTGCGCAGTCTAAACAAGACCCAAGGCCAAAAAATTACAACGCAGCTAAAATATTTTTGCTTAAAATAAAATGCCCCCGCCGTTTTGTAGTGCAACTTAGTACACGCAACTATTTATAATTTGTTTATACTTAGTGCAGTCTTCAATTAGAAACGATGCAGAAAAATTATAAAATTGCAACTTACCTCTGGGCCAGGTCGTATTTTCGCAAGTGCTTTGTGTACATGAGCGTCCACTTCCTTCTTGGTCTTGTACATCTTGAACGCTTTTAAAAATTTTCAGTCGTGCGTTTGTTGTAATGCAGTTTGCAAAAGTGTAAAAGCGTGTTTTACACCGTATTCTTTTCGCGAACCTTCTCAGCTGTTGAAATTTTTCGATCCAACGTTGAAATTGTCTGCACTTTTTTTTTTGTTTTTATAAATATCTAACACAATTATTTTTTTCCTCAAAATTTTTTTCACAATTACCTTATTCTCTTAAATTTTTATTTTCGGGCCGACATCGGCAACAGAATTTTGCAGATTGCGCGAAATATGTGTGCTGTAGAGTTGGGAAGGGAAGCAATCGAGGTATCGAATATTTACCTCTCTGAGCCACTATCGATAGTATTTTGTCACTATGATGTGCTGCTGAATTAATGACCACAAAACACACTAAAAATGACTTTTGCACCGGTGCAAAATTTCGGGTCTCATTGAGTTGACCCAAGTGACAGTGGAACTCCAAGCGTCTTTGAGCCGGCATTTCCGAAACTGAGAAAAATACCTCTTTCGCACCTCGGAGTCACCTCAACATTATTGTGTCTTATGTGTTCTGTGCGAGCTCAGTAACATATGCGTATCTTACACTAGGTACGTTAAATTTGGCGAGTTTAATTGGCAATCCAATCAATTTGCGCAAAAGTGTATTTAATTTTTAACAAACTAGTTGTATTTTAGCTAATTTTATTTAATTAATTAAGCTATTGGCCTAATTGAAAGTGAAAATAGCGCCATCTGTCGTTAAATTGATTCGCCGTTTTAAATAATATCGGCGACGTCGAATGACAGTTTGCGCCGAAATTCAATATCACGCGGCAGCGATATTGCCTACTTCCTTTTCCGTGTTAGCTGTGAAAAAAGAAACATGCCGGTGGGTGTCAATTTTATAAAAAAAATTAATTTAACAAGAAAAAAATGCAAATTTTTAAACGAAAAATACACGCTTTTAAAGTGCTTTGTTCGGACTTCATTTTTCTAGTGTTTTCGTGAAATAGAAACCAGGAAAACAGTTTGAAAATTGTATCTGAAATTTTGACAGTCCGAAACAGTGCGTATTGATGCAAAGATAATAGGAAAGCGTGCTGGTTATTAATTTTAGCGGAGTGAATGGGGAGGTAGAAGTGCATTCAAAACAGGTGTACTGCATTTCTCGAGATTGTGAAATTTTTAGTACACTTTCGGACAGTTGTGAAATTCCATGAAATAAATTAAAAAGCACATAACCTACCATGAAGTGAATCATTTGCATTTTTTTGTTTATACGATTTCGTTTGTGTGGTATACGAATGTTGTTTTTTATTGAATTTTCTTTATTGTCTTGCAGCTAGCAAAAGATTTACTGCATCCATTGCCCGCTGAGGAAAAACGCAAGCACAAGCTGAAGCGCTTGGTGCAGCACCCAAACTCCTACTTCATGGATGTCAAGTGCCCCGGCTGCTACAGAATCACCACAGTTTTCAGCCACGCTCAAGGCGTCGTTGTCTGTGCTGGCTGCGCCACAATCCTGTGCCAGCCCACTGGCGGTCGTGCAAAGCTGACTGAGGGTATGTACAAAGATACAGAAACAAAATTTCCCAACTTAAACATGAAACTAATTTGTTGTAATATTCTTTCCGTTGACTATTAGGTTGCTCTTTCAGAAGGAAGCCCCAGTAAACGACTTATGTCGTTGACGCCGCTTTTTATTAATTTTTTAATAAAACTAAAAACCGTAAAATAAAATGTTTCATTCACATTGAAGACACACACAAACAGTCAAAACCACGATTTTTAATTCAACATTCATGGACAGGATTTGCGACGCAGTGTTCCATCTATGGATTGATGCTGTCTTGGGGTATTGTAAATGAACCCAGTCAACAATAAAAGATCCGCAGAGGCATTAGCTTGTTAAGTAGAATGTAACAAACAAATAACCGTTCGATAATTTAAGTTTGGAACCAAAAATGTTTCTCTGTTTAAATTCGCCGTGTTTATAATTATTTAATTTGTGCTATAAAGAACAATCGTATATCCTGATTAAATATCCTGGTGATTTGTGCATGAAAGGACAAGTTTATCGTGTTTGCTCAGTCGGCATTAAGCCAAGACATAAATTAAATTGGAATTGGTCGATATTTCGTAGATTTGTGATTGATTCGTTTCAAAGAGTCCTCTCAATATTCTTCCTACCTGATTTATTTTCAAATGTTTGCGCCGAATGCATTCGTGCAAATCTGATTCTCAAACCGATAACATAACGCACTCTGTTATCGGTTTTAGTATTTGGTAGCCGATAATTCAAAGAATCGTCATGTGCCGATAATAATGTATTTTATCGGCATGATTGTAATTGTTATCGATTTTTGGCGCACTTTGCTCATTTGGCGCCAGAAACTGTCACTTCAAAGTGTTGGCGGCAACTGATCATCACGGCAGTGGTCCTCGAATTATAAAAGTAATTTCCTGAAAGTAAGTGATTAAATGATTCTGAAAAGTATTTTAACTTGTGCTAACATCTTAAGCAGATTTAATAAATAAATAACCAAAGAAAAATTCTATAAAAAAAAACTATTTTATTATACGTTGCAGTAAAGTCAGATCTGTGCAAATATGTCAGCCAATCAAATAGATGAGCTTACGCTCGAGCGGGCGTTGTATCTCAAGAAATTAGAGTTATTTTTAATGATTGATTTCGATGAGAATGAGAAACATGCTGCCTCAATGCTGACTGCCAACCAGGACGAGGACGATCAGCCTGCGCCTGAATTCGAATATCATGGCTATCTATGTCCCCAAATGGACGAATTACTTGGTGACAGTCTATACCGCCATCAAAAATTATTGTTTTACGAATCGCAGACAGGTTGCGGCAATGATGCCATAGGAAGCAATTCAAGCATGTCGGAAGAGAATTTAGAATTTGGTGATCTGCAAGTCAAGGGCAATCGGTAAGTTGCATGTAGTTTGATTTAAAGGGAAATTAAATAAGTTTGTTTTTCTTTTTCATTTCGAAAGTGAAAATCAAAATCTTGTTGCACGCATTTTCCTACAATTTCGTTTGCTGCACAAATATATTCTTGATGAGTATCCAACGCTGCAAAAGAATTATTTGCCTTTGGATTATGTCACTGATCAGCCGGCGAAGTCGGCACTGCCGCGCACATTGAACATTCAATATCATGTACAAGTCTCACATCGCAAACTGCTGAAGTTCAATGCGAGACTTCGTCGCATACTCAATGCAAACGCAAACTTTGAGAATCCAAAGCACAAGGAATGCAATAATTCGCTGGAGTTATTGGAGAATTTGACTAATGATTTGTCCTTCTACAAGGACATTGAGTTTCGCCATCGAGACTTCAAGTTCATAAGCGACGAAATGACGAGTAAGTAAAATCACAATTTTTTATTTCCTATTATTGTTTAATAATGAAAAACAAAACAAACAAGTTTAAGTCATCGTCAATTGCTTTAATGCAAATTGCATTTTAGAATATTATAGATTAATAATTAAAATCAAATTAAAACCAGCTTTGATCCAACAAAAGTCATTGGCCCAAAGTATTCCATATTGAATATAGCAAAAATATAAAATAAATAAATAAAAACGAACAAAAATTTCCCCGCAAATGTTGAAATTTTATCTTTAAAAATTGTCAACAACGCGGCTTCTGAAATAATTTGACTTTGCCGAATTTTTAGTACACTTCAAATGCAATGCAAATGAAAATAATTAAAATTGAAATTATGTATTAAGAAAAATCCACATAATTTAACTAGTGTGGCTTTATGTTTAAGGGCTTTTCCGAGCAAACATAGAGCTCGGTTCAAGTACAAGAAAGTTACTACAGTTCAAGTACCGTGTGTAGTGTACAATAATCGAAATAAAAGAATTAAATAATTAAGTCAACAATTGTTAAAATTTAAATACATAAATTAAGCAATAAACTGTCATTGTTATCGCGAATTTTTAAATAAATTAAATCAACCTGTGATCTTACGCAGTGCGGGCCGAGAATATGGAGCCGGTTATAGAACGCATTAACGAAAAGATACGTGAAACACATCACTCCATAACCGCGTTTGGTTGGGAAATGTCGCACGAAGATGCCAATTCGATGGAGATGAAGCAAAAAGGAGAGGCGTCCATAGATCTTGCCATGCAGCTGGCAGCAGCTGATGCTAATGAGTTGAAACTCTCTGCCGTTTGCGTACTTGATGGCTTGGCTAATTTAACTGGTCTTTTCGATGATTTGCTTGTCCGTTCGGAACATTTTAACAACAACTATTCCGACTGTAATTCGGTTAATGTTTCTACAAATGCATCAACTTTGCAGTTAACAAATTATGTGAATTTTTGCGCCAACAATGGCTTACTGGCCGAAAAGGCTCCGTATGCGTCATCATTAGAGACACCAAATGTCAAATTCAATTTGCGCACATGCAAGCCAATGCACAACTTTGGTTAAATGGACCACAAAAAAAAAAAAAAACAAAAAAAATCCATCATAATGGATTCTTGCTTTAATTTTAATTTGTATATACAACAACAATTTTTATAACGTTTTTTATAATTCAAGACATAAAATTTAATTATATTAGAATTTTTCTAATTTGTAAAAGCAAACCACTTGCTTATTATTGTACAATATCATTTGTAGTCTTGAAGTCAACTGAATTTCGTGTGGTTTTTTTTTTCTTGTTTTAATTTAAAATTTTATTCGTAGTACAACAACATATTAAATTTTATGTTTATTAATTATTAAGCGCAAATGCTTCGTACTTTTTTTTTATCAATTTTATCAAATGTTGTTGTACAAAGTTGAATGCTTTTTAAACAAATCAAAGTTCACGCTTGCTGTGCACATTTATTGTATAAAGTAAAATTATTGAAGATGAAATTGTTTGCATTGAGTCAACATGTTTGTATGATTTGTATGTATATTTGTTGATTTTATTCTAGTTTTATTAATGTTGTTTGTTATGCATAAAATTAAAAATGAAAATTATATACTTGAATGAATATTCAATGAATTTTAAAAGCAAAGCAACTTTATTATTATAACAAAAATTAAAATTTATACAAATTGTATTAAATATAAGATTAAAATGTATTTTGAGAATAAATAATTTTATGCAAACAATCAAAATTATATTGTAAACTTGAATTTATATTGTATTTGTTGTGTTGTACTTTGCACTTAATGCACAATGAATTGTAAAATACTTTTTTTTTTTTTTTTTGTTATACTTATATTTGTTTATTATATTAAACAAGAAATGCAAATGAAGAAACATTTTGATTGTAACTAAAATAATAAATACAATAATTATTGAATTTATTTATAAAAACCTTGGATTATATATAAAAAATATTATATCTTCGAAAAAGAAAACAAAAAATTATAATTGTTAAGTTATGTTAAGCAAAGCCAATTCGGCCAACGCAAAAATCAAAATGAATTTTATACTTGTAATTAACTATTTTACATATCATCTTATTCATATATGTATTTGTAAGACACTTGTTACTAAGCACAACCCAAATTATTACTTTAAGTATAAAAAATTTTCAATTTCATTTAAAGCTTAATCGAATAATTTTTAGTTTCTTTTATAAAGCAAATTTTATCTGAAAACCGGTTGTATTTAAATGTTCTCGAATTTTAAGAAACTTTTACGAATTATTTGTTGAAATTATTGAAAATAAGTAGCACTGAAGCCGTTTTAAATAGAAAAAATCACACACAATTATTGTTTTTAAAAATTTTTAAACATTTATTAAGCCAGATGCTTCATCACAACAACATTGTACTAAATACATTAAACTATATTTTACTTTAAGGCTAATTGAATTACAAACCGAATTTCTTTTAATAAACTATAAGCCAAACACCTTCACATAACGTCATGAACGCATTATTTACTCATCGATAAACAGAGACTCGATTGAACACTTTGCAAACGCGTGGTTGAGTACATGCTTGAAGATGAGGCCCATGCCCTCTGTAATGTCCGGTTTCAATTCATTGAAAATATCTGACCAGTTCTCATTGATGAACGTATGCATATTGTCGCTCAAATCTTTCTGGCCATTGAATAGACCTTCAAGTTTGTAAATAACACGTGACGGTTCAATTTGTAGTTTTACATTCAACACTTCAACGTGTGTTTGACCATCAGCGCCCTTAATTGGTTTTGCTTTGATCGAAATATGGAATCGTGAATTTTCTAAACGCAATTAATTAAGTAAAGAATTCAATTAAATCAATACTAATAAAAAATGTTTATCATTTCTCAAAATTTACCAAGCACAAATTGTCCAATCCCTTTGCCCACAATGGGCAGTATGAGCACTTTACCGTCGACGACGTATGGGCCTTTAAGTGTGATTTTCGGCAAGAAAGCCTCTAATTCGATTGTCTTGCTTAATTCTTTGTTAAAGCCGCTGTATTGAATTATAATCATGTTTTTGGAAGCATTCACAATAATGACTTCAATACTTACCTAAGGGATTTGACTTTGGCATCGCTTAAGCCAAGTAAATCAACATCGGTAAAGGTCATGTCCACACTAACGGGACTGTTCACATTCTTTGCTAATTGCAATTTCTTAACGTGCAGCGGATCCAAAGACACCAAACCGAACTCCTTAACGCCTGTTTTGGCATACTTGCTCAACACCAATTGTACAGCTTCTGTCATACAGGCATCGTCACCTTCTTTGCACTTTGGTACGTCTGCCACTGCAAATGAAAACGAAAGACTTAAGCAACGAACTTGTAATTTGATATCCGTTTATCCTTACGCAACGCGTCACTGCAAGCAAACAGTGCACTGCAGCTCAAAAGTAAGCAAATAATGAAGGGCGAACACGACATTTTGCAAAATAATTTTTTTTTAGATTCCTACTTTAACACTTGTACGCTCGATGTTGTCTTTTGTAATGCGTAGTCATTTCTCCGTTCTACAGGCGTTTTATAGGTTTTCATTCCGGCCGGTTTGCAATTTTTGCGACATTTTTTGTTGTTTTCTCTTTTGTATTCTATATTTGTGTTGTACTTGTATATATTTTGTGTTTATACAAGTAATTACTTTGGATTTGTATATATTTGTATATATTGTTTTTCGTGTTTTTGATTTGTTTCGTGTGTTTTTTTTATTGCACTGTAAGCAAACTCGATTTGACTTTTATCAGATTTGAGCTCAACTTCACTTGTCTGACTAATCTTAATGGCAACAACAACAACAGCACCATCTGAAAGATTTAGTTGTGCCTGCCGCACAGAATGTTGTCAATTAAAAATTATGTACTTTTAAGTATTAAAAAAGGTAGCGATCATTTAACACATTTCGAAAATGCAACGAACTTTTACTTATTTTTGTTTAAATGACTTTAATCATTTTGTTGATAATCACTTTATGTTATTATAATTAGACTTTTCCAGGTTGAATTTTGACCTTTTGGTAAACTTGGTGAAGATTGTTTTGTAGTCGCAACACGTAAGCGTTAAGTTGTAAGTAATTGACTTGTCGTACGTGTGGCAAAGTTTAAATTTTATAGTCGTAGAGAGCATTCCAAGCTCATTCCACAGTGACAACAATCAACTTGTAATATTTGACTAATGGAATCTATTAAGATAAAATAAAAAGTGTATATTTACGACTGATTAGACTGTTTGCAATCATTTTTGACATTTCATTTCAAATTAACATTTATTCGATTTGTACAAAACTAATATTTCCTTGAGACAAGAGTTTTATCATGCCCAGCAATTCTCTTTGCGTGAATTTTTCGATAGACTATCCGAACTTAGTTCTGTACTAGATCGCTGAATTGCTGGAAATTGATTATATTATTGAAGAAATTAAGTTCAAAGCATACTTTTTGGAGTCCGTCAAGAAATTTTGAAGGAAATGAATGCTCCAGATTATCAACGATGTTCAATTGTCATTGAATAGTTTCGGAACATTCTGAAGCTTCTGGCTCAGAAACCAGTCATAATTTTAAACAACCGTTTGTTATAACAGAATCCTATCACTCATACAACATTTGTATTAAGCAACAGAATGCAAATGAACACTCCAGCTTGGTAGCAAAAAGTCAAATAAACATGTGACTGTTTGACATATTAAAAAAAACATATATTTTATTTTATACTATTAATATACAAGTTTTTATTCTACACAACTCATTTTTACATATGTATGTATATACCATAGATAATTTAAACAACATTTTTAAAATGTCCCGAAATTGTCTCATTTTGTCTTCTATTCCTCGAAGAACTTTTCATAAGGATATTTTGTAAAGATGTTGTTAATGATGGCTTCAAATATCTGTGCGAAGGCATTCTGAATTGATACCTGAACTTCACCATAGATTTCTTTCCAGTTCTCATTCAAAAACGCGTTCATGCTGTCGCCCAATGCTTTGTCGCCGTTGAACAAATTGCTAAAATTATAATAAAGACGTGACGGATTTGCAATCAATTTTAAGTCATATGCCTTCAAGTAGCTGCCGCCATCCTTCTCGACTAACTTAGTCATAAACGTCATTGCGACATCAGTGTCAACTGTTGGAAATGATTATCATGAAAAATATGCAAACAGGCTAGTACGAAGTATACACACTCAAAGTCATGTTGCTCTTGCCTTTGCCGCTAATGGGCAACACCAAAACTTTGCCTTTAATTGAGTAATCACTAATTAAACTCAAAAAGTTCGTCTTAAAGCGCATTTCTTGTTTCTTTTGCAAGTCTTTTTCGAAGCCCCTAAGGCACAATAAGTAATTTTTAATTCAACTTCTTTGTATAAACGTAGATATGTACTCACTTGACCTTATAGAAGATGATGTTACTCATACCGATTATTTCATTATTTGTGAATTTCAAATTAATATTAACAGGACTCTCTTCGCCTTGGTTGATTTCAATTTTTTCGACATGCAATGGCTCCAATTTGGCCAAATTAATTGAACTGTCACCTTCTTTGGCCTTCTCCTTGATAAAATAGTTGGATATCTTCATAATGCAATCTACGTCGCCATATTTACAGGGCTTGGGATCAGTAGCTTAGAAGAACACAAACATAAAATTGGAAATTAAAAGTTTTTAGGACACTCTTTAAGACATTATAACTTTCAAAATGTATGTACATAAATTATTGTTGATTAATAATGATTTGATTGATTTGAGTTGCAATCTGCCAATCACGTTCTTCAATTCACATTTTTACACAAAATCAAGACAGAGTCAACTATAAAATTTTGAAAGACACTTAGAAATGTTTATTGCTCTCGTTAATCCTTTTATCAATTATCCTTCATTGATGTCGATTATCCTTTTTTAATATTAAGTTTTTTTTTCACTTACGAAATTTAGCCTGCACTAAAGTGCACAAAACAACAGTGGCAAAAAATATATTTAACTTTAAACTTGACATGTTAATCAATTGAAAAACGATCTGGTGCTTTTAAAAGTGTTACTTTTGTACGACTAACTATTTCTCACGTTTCGAAGTTCTTTTTATATGGCGTTGTTGTTGATGAGTGTACACATTTTAATTGGTGCAACTAGTTAATAAATGATTGTTAGTTTATTAAGTGTTAGTTTCATATTATAGAGAATAACTATTTTTTCCTTAAGGTAAACTTGTTTTACCTCAAGTTCAGTGTAGTTTTTCAATTATTCGAAAAGGGGTTAATTAGCGCTTGACAAATAATCATCAGCTCACTTTTATCTATAATGATAGTCATTTAGCAAATTGAATGTGAGTTATTGCCGATGATGACTTGATAATATAGGACCCTTTATAAAGTTGTCGGGTGCCACTGTACGCTTGCAAATCGGTACAATTGAATAGAAAATTGTATTAATCTATTATTGCTCATATGTTATTCGAAATGTGTGATAAAAAAGATAATTTATTTACTGAGATTAACTGGGTTAAAACTAGTTTCATTTATTGTTGTAGGTAAGTAATATTTGTACCGGATAGCACGGTGTTCAAAGGTCTCAGTTGTTTTTATTTTAATTTTTGCAATTTTATAAATTCACACATTAAAATACTACGTCGACATGTCAACAATTAAAATGCATTGAACTTGTTTGTCGATTGCGCAAAAAGTTTATGTATGTAACACTTCAAAGGAACGTACCCATGTAATTATTATGCAATGAAATTTAAGTCAGTGCGATAAGAAAAATCGACAAATCACCCATAAAATTGGTCTATGTTACATAGGGTTACACCACACATACGGTAGCCTACCATTTAGCCTTAAAATGCAAATGAAAATTAAAGTCTTAAGCAAAATTAAAGTCTTGTATTAAAACTTGCATTTATCCTCACGTAACCTGTAAGTTCAGTAAGTCCAGCTCATCCCACATTGACAACAATTAACTTGACTAATAAAACAAATTACGATGAATTAAAAAGTGTATTTTTAGGGTTTATTGCAATCAAGTTTTTTTTTTAACATCAATATATGACCTTCCTCAGAGTATTTTTATTTTGTAAGCACACATTTTTTTCCGACGATTCCTTATCAAGATATCCACGAACAAGGATATAAAAAAACCTTTCTTGTACTGCCTCCTAATCCTCGAAGAACTTTTCATAAGGTTGTTTTGCAAAGACGGTGTTAACGATGCCTTCTACTATCCGTGCAAAGGCCGTTTCAAATGATATCTGAAGTTCGTCGTAGATTGCTTTCCAGTTCTCATTTAAAAACGCATTCATGGCGTCGCCCAATGCTTTGTCGCCGTTGAACAAATTGGTAAAATGATAAAAAAGACGTGTTGGAATTGTATGTAATTTCGTGTCATACGCCTTCAAGTAAGTGCCGTCATTTTTCTCGACTAGCTTAGTCATAAAAGTCATCACAACATCGGTGTCAACTGTTGGAAATGATAATCATGAAAAATATGCAAACAGGCTAGTACAAAGTATACACACTCAAAGTCATGTTGCTCTTGCCTTTGCCTCTAATGGGCAACACCAGAACTTTGCCATTAATTGTGTAATCGCCGATAAAATTCAGTACGCTCGTCTTGAAGCGCATCTCTTGTTTTGTTTGTATATCTTTACCGAAGCCCCTAAGAAACAATAAGTTACTTTCAATTATTTTCTTAAAATAAATGTTCATATACTCACTTGACCTTATAGAAGGCGATATTACTGATTCCATATACTTCAATATTCGTGAAATTCAAATTAATATTGACTGGACTGTCTGCACCTTGGTTAATTGCAATTATATCGATATGCAACGGATCCAATTTGGGCAAATTTATCGAGCTGTCACCTTCTTTGGCCTTCTCCTTAAGAAAATAGTTGGAGATCTTAATAATGCACTCTGCATCGCCATGTTTACAGAACTTGGGATCATTCGCTTAGAAGAACACAAACATAAAATTGAAAGTTGAGTAGTATTGATGGCACGTTTTGTTTCAAAAGACGATTACGATTTAACAGTGTTGAAATTTTTTTTGAGACAGTTGAATTAAAATAATAAGGCATAGTGATCGGTTAATTTTCAGCATTAATTTTCAGCAATTAATTTCAAATAATGATCAGCATCTTCCATGCGATATTTTATGACGATCGGAAATTTACATTTTAAACACAAATTCAAGTCTGGAACAGTTACAAAATTTTAAAAAGGAATTCTGTCGATTATCCTTTAATGATGTCGATTATTTTTTTATTATTTTAATTTTTGTACACTCACGAAGTTTTGCCTGGACTAAAGTACACAAAACAAGAGTTAGAATAAAAATAAAAAACTGAAAATTCAACATATTAATACTATATTGAAAAACGAAAGGATGCCTTTAAAAGTGTTACTTGTCTACGACTAACAAATTCTCACCTTTGAATTACTTTATATATTGTCATATCGGTGACAAGTGCACTCACTTTGATAAGTTCAAAAAGTGTATTACCATAAAAAAATGCATAATTAAGGGCGTAGTAAACAACTATTTTTTTCTTTGACGTAAACGTCGTAGTAAATTATTCGAAAATGGTTTAATTAGCATTTGACGAAAGAATCATCAGCTTATTTTTATATTTAATGATAGCCAATGTGCTCGCAAGTCAGTACAATTAAATAAAAATTTTTGTTAGTAGAACCTTTTGCACTCAAAAAAAAAGTATCAGTATTAATAGAATTAATATACATATTACTCTAGGGTACAGTAATGAAGATGACTCAAGAAGATTGCTCTGGTTCTCCGCTGACCACACATCCAATTTATTTTTTACATATTTCTTATTTTTGTAATGTCATTTTGATATTTCGAAGTTGTCAATTTGATAAAGTTTCATATTGATTTTTTTTTGTGTGCATGTTTTATTAGATAAATGTGATGAAAACGTAAACACATCAGTAGAAATGACTGATTAAAAACTTGTTTCATAGATTTGTAAGTGATATAAAGTTCGAATAGTGCGAAGTTCAAAGGTCTTTGTTGTTATTGTTTATTTCTGGCATTAACTACTTCTATGTGTGTATGTTAGAAAGAGTCACACCACACATACTATCGTTTGCCATTCGACTTGAAAAACTAATTGCGAATAATGTACAGTCGTATGTGTTAGTCCTAGCCATTGTTTTTTTTTATCATTTTAATGTTGAAACTGCCAATTTTTTAATATGCAATATGACTTTTTATTACAACAATTTTCTAATCAACATCGGAAATCGAAATTATAAAATTATAAATTAAAATACACTTTAATAAAGATATTAATTACAGTGATTATCAACAAAACCTTTATATATTAATATAATTATTATTAATTAAAACGCCTCTCAATTGAATTAAACAATGATTGACAAACATATGTTTACCTCTGTGTAACTGAATTGCAACAAACAAAACAAAAACTTGCTAAACTTGGCGTAAAACTGTGACGCCTTCACCAACGCGTGCTCATGCTCCTCCAGTCTAGAGTGTGACTCTATCTGATGGCCAATTGCTCGGCCAATAATGTACGCCTCAAGTAACTGACTCACTTTTTTGTATGGAATATTTGGCTTATGTTACAATGTCAACTAGCTGGTTTTTATTAACATTTAGTGTATTCAAATAAAAGTTTGCCGGTTCTATTTTTATTCAATGAATTTCATACAGTTATTTTTGTAACATATTTGGTGACAATTATTTTTCTGATTGTTGAACTTGGCAATGCATTTATAAATGAAAACGATCATAAAACCTGTTTGTATAATGCATTTTAAGTACGAGCCAATTATATGCCTTCACAAGTCTTAAGTTATGACATCCGATTTATTTTTATTCAGTTAATTGTCAGATAATTGTTAGATAATTTTAAGTAATTAAAAAAATTGTAGAATTAGAAGAAAAATGTCATAAATGTTTTAGTCATACAATTCAATAATATGCTTAATTAAATCTCATTTCCAATATTGATTTGCTTCTTGTGACGTTTTAATTGTTATGAACTCATAATAGAAATCCTCAGTGATAATCAAGATTGCGCGATAAATTCTCTGAAGCAAACTTAAGTTAGTTGATCGAAAATAATGGGTTCTCTATATAAATTGCTCTATATCTCACCGCAGTTCAGGGAAAACTTCAGTTTTATATGCAATATTTCATTGAAAAAATGCCTAAAATGCCATTGGCCGATTTTTGTTAAGGAACTATTTTTTGGTTTGTTCAAATGCGAAACATTATTTACGTGACCAGAATTTTTCATGAATTTATGCATGATTTCCGTGAATTATTTTTATGTGCTTTAGCGTTGTTCAACCTGCAAATTGAGACAAACAAAACAACAAAGCCAAAATAGTTGCATAATATTAATATAATTTATTATAATGATTATTTTCTTATATTAATGAAGCATGATATATTTTTAAATTGCATAGTTATAAAAAGACTTATATGTAAATACTAAAACTTAAATGAATTTATCAAACAGTCCATTAAATAATAATATTAATAATGCGATACTCGTACTCGCGACCCATCAACTTAAAAAATTAACTTAAGCATCCAAATACAAATCCTCGTAAGCGAATTTCTGGAAGAGCGTCGTCAGAATGCTCTTCATAATCTCAGCGATAGCAACATGCACCGACGGCTGCAATTCACTCCAAACATCGGACCAGTTTTCGTTTAAGAACTGATTCAAGTTGTTGCCCAACGCCTGATCGCCATTGAAAAGGTTTGTCAGCTTAATGTTCATTCTGCAAATATTTGAAATGCCATGGCATCAGTAAAGATGTATTTTTATTGAGCTGAGCAAAGGTTAACTCACTTTTGTGGCTCAAGCAGAACTTTGAGTTTGTCGACAGACAAATATGTCTTGCCATTCTTTTGCTGTAGGCCAGGCTTGAACTTCACCGAAAATTTTGGCTGATGCAAGACAATATCGGCATCGCCATCACCGCGTATGGGCAGTATGAGTATGCGACCATCGGCGGTGTATTTGCCGTGCAATGTTACCTTCGGGAATGAACCGTACATTTCGAATTTGCTCGTTGCCGGATTTGCCTCAAAGCCACTGCAAAGTATGAAGAAATAAAAAGAAAGAATGTTAAAAATTTGTTCAATCTATTTTTAGCAGAAGTCATTAAGCGACCAAAGTAAAGAAACCACTTACACAGCACGATCGAATTTGACGCTAGACAATCCATCGACATTCACGTCTCTAAAGTTCAATTTCAAATTCAACGAACCGGTCCGTCCGTCCGAGATGTCGAAGCGCTTGACAAGGAAGGGCTCAACCTGCGGAAAGGCGGCAGCAGGATAACCGGTGCGCGCATATTGACGGATCAGGGTATGCGATACATTGATGATGCAATCAGTATCGCCTGGTCGACAGCGTGGAATTTCGGCGGCTAAACAAAGAAAAGGCAGATTTCTTTTTAATGATTTTCAATGTTTTTCGTGAATTCTGTATCGAAAATATGTACGAGTATGTTGCTGGCATGCACATTAACGAACTAATGAAATAACAACAACAACAAAAAAAAAACAAAGACAAAAAGAACCTACGAAAAGTTGTGCTGCATTCACACACGTCGTTCAACAGCAGGCAGAAGAACGCAGCCGCAAGGCACAATTTAAGGCCGGCAAACATTGTTGGCATATCAAAAGGATAAATTCGTTGTCTTCGTTGCTTACAATGTTGCTGAAGTCGCGAACACACAAACACACACGTTCAAACAAACACGAAATTACTAAATTTTGAACGTTTAACGAACAAACGTGACGTGAATTTCTTATTAGAAGTTGGCCAAAAGATGCTACTACAGCATCCGAAAGAGTGCAAAAAAAAATGCTTTGTATCTCTTGGCAACAAAGTTTAATTTCGTTTTCGATTTCAATTTCAATCACAGCACAAAAATCAATGCTACGCCAGCAGCTTTGCAATCACGATTGTTGAATGTAAAATCGCACGTTTTATTTCGTTTCGATTTCAATCGTTAAATTCTGCTCGACGGACTCGTTGATTTTTGGTTTGGCTTGCTTATATTTTTTTCTTTTTTGCGAACTCTAGTCCAAGTTCAATGTTAAACTGTAAATTGGCTCGGGACAAACGCGACCATTTATAACATTTTTCGCGCAGTCGCCGCTGCCGTATCTTGTATCTCTTGACTGTGTATGTATCTGTGTGCGTCTAGATGCGCATGTATGTATGTATCTGTATTGAGTCGCTCTTTGGTGTTGTTTGCGCGTCATTATTTTATAGTTTATTCATTCTTTATTATTATTAGTGTTGTTGGTGTTAATATCTTTGTCGTTGTTGTTGTTCTTATTATTCTTCTTTTTTTTTTTTTTAAGGGGTTCGAAATTGTTTTTGCCAATATATTTTTGTTTTTGTTTTCCTTTTTGACTTCTCATCATTTGCTGTATTTATTTATATGAATTTCAATTTCACAGATATTCGTAGACAAAAAACAACAACATCATCAACAACAACAACGACTACACGAACTGGTTGTCATCATCGTTAATGTCGTTGCGCCTGTTCTCTGTTTTGCTCATCTTGAGCATACACGGCTGCCTGTTTCTTCAACTTCAGCATTAATTAATATTATCAACAGGTCCAAAAAACGCGCAAAACAAAAGTGATTCTATAAATTTTAATGTGCGCCCATTGGTAACTACGTATGTATCTTTGTATGTACATACGTAGATGTTGTATCGTTGTTATTCTTGCTGTTATTGGTGTTGTTGTAGTATGCTTTGCGCAGCTCTTAGCCAAGCCAGTTTTTTGTTTTAAGCAGTCGTCTGCTCGCCAACTTAGTTGGTCGTCGTTGTTGGACACTTATTGTGTTCTCTATCGCATTTCAATAAAACATATTCTTTGTTGAAGCTTAATATTTTTATTTTTTAATATTTATACAATTTCATATAATGAAGTGCAAACACTTCTTGATATTTTATGCATATACATATGTATTTTTAAATTCAATATTTGCATTGCATTTGAGAAATTATTTATTTTGAGTTCAGCCGTTGTTAGTTGAATATATTAGCATGATTTTCTACTGCCAATAAACGCATTCAGTTAATGCCTATAAAGGGATACTTCTAAAGAATAATATGTAAGTGGGTGGAGATGTCAACAACAATTAAAATTAATTATTAATTTTTTGTAAATATTAAAAAACGAAAGTCACTATTCACTTGAATTTTTTAATTGTTTTTATAGCTGTAGTTGCGTTTATCATAGTAATTAATATTTGAGGTAGGTTGTTTGAAAGTCACTTATTATTAGCACCTTTTGTATTTTTATCAGAGTGAAATACCGGAATATATAGAAAGTGAAATAGAAATACAGTAACAAATAAAGAAATTATGGAGAGACATTTATAGATAAATGATTAGAATAAATGAAAGAAATGCTACTAAGATTTATGGATATATTTTTAACGAGATAATTATATAAATAAGTAATAAAGATAAATAGTTAGATTTTACTTTATTAAATATCATTACTTTTAATTAATAAGATTTAAAAAAAAAAAGTATTTATATAATTTTTGTTTCTCTATTAGTTTTGGTCAGAAGTTGTTCGTTCTTCCACAATGATTCAAGGTGATTCAGCATTTATTATAATACAAATAATCAGTTTCCGAAAACCATTCTTCGGAACTCTATTCACATAATAGTCTATTTATATACATACATATGGTATATAAGAAATAGAGAAGTCAACGTCATGGCAAGTCGAAGACATGTGAACCTTTGCTTTTGCTAAGCTTGAGGCTGAAAATATTCACTTGACTGTAAGAAATAAATCATAATTCTTATATGTCTGAATGTATGCATAATATGCTTAATTTGTGTGACTCGTTTTGAAGTAATTAAATCAGCCAATTTGGCCAGAAAATTAAGTGGTTTTTCAAATGCAATTTGCCAAATGGCTTCCCCGTTCAAAGTCTGATTTTAAATTGATTCTTGTCGGTGTTGTGTTCCTGTTCTGTTAGACAGATTCACTTTCAAAAATCAACTTGCGGTATGCGTTGATCAAATATTATGTTTATCACACGGTAGTTATATTGAAGATTCGTCATCAAATAATTAACATAAATCTCGAATTTCAAGCTTTTTTTTTTATTTCTCACTCTCTTTTGCACACATTTCATGTTTAACAGGTTCACACCTGCCGTTCCCTCACTGCTTCACCCGTGCGCCAACATTTTGTGCACACGTCAAAACATTTCATTCGGTTGAGAACATATTTTCATTAGAATATTTTTCAATATTAATTTTATGTTCTTTCGTACAGATTGAATGTTTATTTATGCTTTCAATTTTGGCGCCATGACTTCACAGTTGGCAAACAAACAAACAAACAAACAAAAAAACAAATAAGCAAACATTGGCAGCGGCAAAGTGGCAGACGGTTATCGTAGACGGCGTGGAATTTCTTGAGTGCTTAAACGCAACATTTTTAAAATTCTCGTTACCGTATTGAGCATGCCGAGGCGCGTGTAAGTGTGTGGCGCACGCAGTTTACATCACAGGCGCCGTTAACGTTCATAAATTTGCATAAATTTTTCGTAAAGACGTCAAATGTTACTGTTAATAAAAATTACAATACATTTATTTATTTATTTGAATTAAATTTAAACAAATAAATGTTTTTGTTTTGGATTTGAATAGAAACTTTTTATTAATTGGAAATATTTAAAAAAATATTTACGTCAACATGACTGTCAAATATGTAATTTAAATTTATTTGAGTCAACACGAATGAGCTGAAAATAATTATTTCTGTTTGTTTTTTAATTATATGTTAAATAATAAAATCATTAGCATAACACACGTTTCTTGACTATCATTAAATAACAACAATAAACGTCGCCTAAGTGCAATGACTTTTGTTATTGACGCAGAATCAATGGAAATTAATTTTTTCACATTTTAAGAATTTTCAATTTCAATCAAGTATTCAAAAGGTTAAACTTTCTTTATATAACGTTGCCTAACTGAATGCTAAGTGTATTGGTATATTTAAAAAAATATTTATAATAATGATTACATAAATATGTTCGCTGATACTATGTCGATGTCTTGGTCGTTCGATAATTTTATTTAAAAAATGCCTATTTCGAATTTAATTGCATTTTAAGCTTTGAAATGAAAAAATAAAACATTTTTTGAAGAACTTTTGAGTTTTGTAGCTATGAGCTTTTTGTGGCTGGTGCTACTTTAATCATGTTCTAAAAGCTACACAACGCGGCGGAAACGACAAATTGTGAATTTTAATTCAACGAGATTATTTTGCCTCATGTGTAGTACACCTTCAAACATACATAATGCTGACCACAATTTTTAGTAAGTTTTTCTTAATCACAAAATAGTGTTGAAAAAGTAAGTCATTGGAGTATAGCGGTCACTTCAATGAAGAGGTGTGTTTTTGTTATTTTTAATATATCGCTTGCTTACTGCAAGACCGTCATAACTCAAAACATGCGATTTTTGAGTTAATTATGCAGGAATGATCATTAACTAAACCTTTATATTGTGTCAAAATTTCATGTTTGTATGTATTCGTAATAGTTTCTGAGCTAGGCAATTTTAAGTTTTTCTCGAAACAGCAAATTTTGAGCTATGCCGGTCTTGCAGTAAGCAAGCGATATATAGCATACAAGTAAAGCACCCTGTAGCTTTGATTTAAAATATGATCCATAGAAAACAGAGCATAATTTGCCGCACTTCACTGCTTTGTCAGTTACAGCCACGTGTAATTATAAACTCTTTCTGACGTAGAATCGATGTCGCAAATTATCAGAGCTCTTGACCCCCCAAATGTGATTCACGTGATTTGCGAAAGAACACGCTATCAACAAAATTTTGATTTCGTTGTTGAAACATTAGTTTTGTATATTTTGAGACCGTATCAGTATTATTTTGTTTCCTAAGTCAAAGATCAAACAAACTCGTGTGTTGATTAAAAGTATTTCCCTAGTATTATGAAGTCATCGCTTTTTAAAACACACACAAGTTGTTTAAAAACAAATAAATACAAAATTGAGAGAAAGAAATGCATTATCGTGATTTTTTTAGTGCATGTTTTTTATTTTAATTTAGCCATTTTACAATTCTAATAAAAAATACAAATATTTTTGAAGCACAACTTAATAATATCACACACAAATACCTCGCAATGTGCCTGCCTACTACATACGTTTCACATAATCATCGACATTGACATCAACTTTTAAAAAACTTATGACACTAGATAAAGATACAGATACAGATACAGATAGAAATACGCCGAGAATATTTTCACTAATTTCTTTCATTCTAATACAATGCGTGTTAAACGAAAATTAATGTTAGTACTCATTAAGTTATTGTTTTTAAACATTCTTTTTATTTTGTATATTTGCGCGTTGCCAATTTTAGCATCTAAGGACATTCCTTATCGTCGATCTTCTGGAAAGCTGCAAAGATACAAATTCATTTAATATTTTTCCATTTAGTATTCAAGTTATCACATACATTTTGTGTGCAGACAGTTCTCCGATTTCATGACGCAGATATTCCTGAAGGTCTTCGTGGTGCCAGCATCGTCCGCCGCGCAGATCTGACTATATTCCTGGTAGTCACAGTTCAGAGCGCACTTGACATTCGGCTCGGGCAGATTTAGACTCTGCACCAACGTTAAAGCGTAAAGCGTCACTATGTATAAACAAAAAAACAATTAACATTAAAAAAAATTACACATGCTGTTTTGTTATTTTGTAGATTTATTTTGTATTGAACGTAATTACGCATTCTGTGCTCGTCAATTACTAAGGCATAAAAACATCGTAAAATTAGTGATAAGCAACATGATTGGAATAAATAAAAAAACACTTTAACGATCGCAAATGAGATCATTCATTTGCAAATCGATTGTCGCCAATGAGTCTGGTAAGATTCGAATTTGCATTTTACACAGAAAAAAAAAATTATACTAATTCTTTTATTTTTTTTTTTTAATTAGAAAAGTCACAGCTAAATTTGTATTTTATATTCTCATTATTTTTATTGAAACACAAACTTTATTGAGAAGTAGACGGTCTCCTTTCAAGTCTACTTGATAAAGTGTAATGAACTTTTATAACTTGTTGATTTAATTTGGCTTTCACTCTAAAAAGCATTTATTGATTAAGATCTGCACAAACCAGATTTCAAATTTATATTGTTTACCATTTTTAATGAATAAAATTATTAATTGAAAGAAATTATGCATCGATATAAATATTAAAACAAAATTTAAAAAAAAAAACCTAATTCATTAGAATTAAAACTTCATTGTTTTTAAAGCAAACTAATTATTTATATGAATGGAAAAGTTTCTTATTAGTCTTGCTTAGAAGAAAATATCATTACTCGTTTTCACTTCTCATTAAACTGTAATTGAATAAATTAAATTTGAATTACAACTCACAACGAAGATCAAACTAGAATAACACAGTTTATTAGATTATGTTTTATAGAACAAAATAGTAAACATTAGAAGGCAAAAGAGTCGAATGTCTTTAAACAATTTTGGTTATGAAACCTATAAAATGTAATATAGCACAGCCAAAGAATTAAGTAGGTCAGTTATATATGACGTTGCATGCAATTTGAATATGACTCATTTCCTTTCCTTTCGCAAATGTATGACGGCAAGATACATTTCCGTATAACATTTTTTATTAAGAAAATCTGTTGATAATGATAAAAATAAAGCATGCGACGATAACACTTTTTACAGGAAATCAAAGTTTTTGATCAAAGTTCTTTGATTTCCTGTACAACTGTTAAAGTCGCCATTTCGCATCTTTGTAAAAAAGTACATATATTTTTTAATATTGTTTTCTTATAATTCTTACGTACATGCAAACAATATGGAGAAGAGTTTCATTTTGAACAGATTGTTGAATACTTTGTTGCGTCGAATTAAAAATAATCCAGTTAAATTCGGTCAATGAATTGCGATTGCAGATAATTTTCTTCCTTTTTATTGTTTTTGCGATTGCTCTCAAAAATTCTGAGCTCAATTAATTTATACGATTCGCAATTTCAATAGACTCTGGGTCAGACAAATTAATATAGCACTGAATATTATTTGATATTTTTTTTTACTTTATCTGCCACACTCGAATTTGATTAAATTCGTGTTGCACTTTTACGCAAAAGATTAATTATTTGCTTTAAAAAATGACCGGCGCCGACTGAATTTGATACGCTTGTGCGGTTTCTCACAAAATGAGTTCACTTTTATCAACAGTTTTTTTTTTTGTATTGTATTAAAAATTTGTGTTTGCTTTATTGCAATTTACAAATGAAACAATTTTCACGTTATTATTGGTAGAAAATTTGCGTCTTATATATAAAACTGAAATCAACGAACGCGTTGAAGTCTAGCACCGAAATGAGCCAGATAAACAAATCGTCTGTCTTTAAAATCAATGGCACATGCGGCAAATCAGCTCGAACTTGATAACGTTCTAAACATAGAGTAATTTTTGTATTCAATTGTCTGAAGTAGACGTATTTCTTTTGTTAAACATACGATAATTCAGCGCAAAACATCAGCATGCTTCGAACGTGTTCTATCAATCAAGTTCGAAGTTGACTCAATACAAAAAAGTATTACGCATGCGGCATTTAAAAAACACTAATTTTAGGGGAACACAATGTTGAAATTGTTCTTTTTTTCGTCCTGCAATTTTATTCAGTTGCTAACTAATTAAAATTTTTGTTTTTAGGCATAACTAAAGATAGAAGATCGTTGGATCAACAATATTCATGTGAAAAGATTGTATCTTTTACTTTTCTCCTGGAACTTTGTTACTGTTGTTTTCAATTATATTCTTTTTATCACTTTTTTTGTTTTACATCAACATTAAAGCGATCAATCAACTTTTAGCGCACCACACAGTCATACTCGTACGTTTTCAGGTTACAGAGATCAGATTTTTTCTTTTACGCGCGACGGGCCAAGTCACGTAGTCCGTTAGTAAAGTTCTTTTGGTTATTGAATTTTTTTTTTGGCTTTGAATTATTTATGTAGAAACACAACTATTTTGTATGCGAAATTTGCTGCTTTTCTTTGCCGAACTTTGGCTTTTTTATTTTCTTTCTAAAAATGTCATAACAAAATTCAAACGCGCTGCGTAGTTTTTGCTCTAAATTGTTTCACGTTTCGCTCGAGACTGATTTTCTACAGCATCAATGCGTCAATGATTATTGAAATTGTGGAAGAACAAAAAAAAAAAATTGTGAAAAAAAACTCTTGAGATATTTTTTTTTTTGAGCATTTCGTCGTTATTCGTCTCTCAGCTATGCGTTCCTTATCAGAATTCGAAAAAAAAAATACATATATGTATATATTCATGTTGATCTCTCAGACAGACTGACCCTCACATCGCGACTCTCCCGCCCCTTGATTTGATTTGTTTCGTTTCGGTCTGCTGTCCGGCGTCTCCTTGCCTGCCGACTGCCGCGACAGTCAGTCAACTTGAGTTCACTCACATATGGTTTCTAATACTGTTTTAAAGATATTTTTTTTTTTTAAATAATTTTGCAGCGTTTTATTTTTCCTTTTTCTCATTTTATAAGTTTTTCTTTTTGAAATTTATTAGCAAGAGTCGCATTTTATTTTCTTAGAATTTTTTTTGTTCACATTTTGTGGCTCGTGCGCTGTTTTCCTCTTGTTTTTTGCTTATCATTTTGCTGCTTTTACGCATATTTCATTTATAAATTATGTCATTCAGTGACTAATCACAGACTTTGAGTTCGCAGATTGATCTTTCTTGCCTGAGAATTTCTTTATAAATGTGTATGTGCGTATATGTGAGACAAAACCTTATGAGAGACGATGAAAATTGACTTTTTAAATATTTTTTTGCAAACCTTGCAAAATGCACAGAACATTTTAAAGGTCAATTCATAAAATTCAACGTGAATAACAAAGTGATAATAATTTTATATTTATTCTTGTTGTATTACTCAATTAATTAATTATTTTTTTTTTTTTTTTACTGAGCAAGTAAATTTATAAAATAAATAAAAAGTCAACAAGTTGCATGGTTGAAGCGATAATTCAACTTCCCCTTTCCCCTGGGTGCTCCGATACGAATTTCTTGGAAAAAAAAAAGAAAATTATGCGATTGTGTGGGAAACATGCATATTTCATTCAGAAAAAGTTGAATGAATTTTCAATATTATTGAAACAATTGTTAAATGAAACAAAATGTTGTATTTCGCTTTTGTGCGCCTAAGGCAGAACTACAAAAGGTGTTTTATTCAAAAAGTTTTTAGAGTAGAAACAAATTATTGTGTGAGAGTTTGAGCATAAAAGGTGCAAACAATATTCGATTTAGGTTTGCAAAAGTAATGCAACGCCCGCTAATGTCCATTTGCCGGGCTTGTCTTTCGTCTTCAAATTAAAGGTCCAAACGTAGGTTGGTCCACGTGTGCGTGTCTTATAGACCGGGCACTCATACATGTTGCGTAAGTCCTGCTTATCTTGAGTAATGGCCTGGAAACGAAAATATGCAAAAGTGAAACATTTTAATGTTAATAAAAAAGAATTGACTTTAAATCGAAGCAGATTTATGCGAGCATGCGCTATGGTAAAATTCAAATCGATGATCAACGGCGCCGCAACAGCAACAGCAGCAGCCTCGACATCAAAGACGCCTTTAATCTGCACGTTTTCATCGACGACGCGTTGACGCCTCACAAGTAACAATCAGCGACAAGAAAAAAAAAATGAGTGGCGCCGTAAACCAAAATTAAAGCATTAATCATGACGCTCAGATAAACTTTTTACAATTGAAATTGCGCGTTTTTTTATAACAAATATTCTGCAATTCAATGGATTTTTTTTCACGTTGTTTTTGGACCCTAGGCTGGCGCTGAATGCTGAGCAACGTAAATGATATGCAACTCACCCGAACATTGATGACTGGCATGGGTGGATAAAGTTCTTTGAGACGCGATTCCATGATAATGCCCTGTTGTATATCCCATCTGGCGCCTTCCATGAAAATGCCATGCACATAAGCGCCCTCCCGCGGTGCGGTGCTGTATAATTATTAAATCGTTTAAAACACAATTAACAAGCATTATTTATGACAATTATTTGCTGTTTATAGTTTTAAGCAATTATAGAAAATTAAACTCGTCATTGTCGTCTACAATCAATCGATCGCATCGATCGACACGATCGCTGTCTCTGGGGTGGGTGAAGCTGTCAATGGCGCTTTGACGCCAACATTGCAGGCGCCACTTAATATGTAAGTGTATTGTTTAAGCTATTGTTATGTGAAGTGATTAAATATGAAATTATTGTTATTTATACAATAAGTAAGTTTATTTTTAGCATTCGTTCGTGCGCATTTATACCATAATACAGGGTGCGCTGTATTTGGCGAGACACATTTCTTCACCAACAAATATTTATATTATTTAGCTTTGATAGTATGTCGCTTGAAGCTTAAATGCGAATTTAACGTTAGTCCAATTGTGGCTAATATTTTAACCAGATTTTTCTTGCACAATCTGCACTAACTTGTACAATAATTGAACTTGGAAGTTTACGTTTAGAGAGATACAAAAAGAGAGAGAGAATAAAATATAAAAATATGTAAAAATAAAATCAATTCAAAATCATTTTGTGCCAAACGCCACAGAATTGAGTCTGTTTTGAACGCAGAAGAGCGCAACAGTCCAGAAGCGACGATGCGAACATGCAAAAATTTTCTACACGCTTAAAATCGTAAAGGGTCACCGATGAAGTCAATTCAATTTGTGTGCCGATGATGATGATGATGATGAATATTGACCGCAAGCGCCAAGTGAACGCGGGACGATCATTTTTGTGCAAAATGAAAGAAAAATATTGAAAATAAAAACAAAAAGCAACAAAATTGATATCGATTGGGATGCGCTCGATTTCTTTGAACTTACGTAAAGTCTTCCTTCTGCTTCTTGGTCACATCGCACTGCAGGCACATTTTGTCCAGCGGAAGTTCATTACGGCGTGCGGTGCTTTGCATAATTGCGGTTAGCAACGATTGTGGATTGAAGAAACCAGCCAGCCAAACACAAGAAGGCAACTAAAAAAAGTATTTCGTTTGGTGATTTTAATAAACGAAAAAAAAACACTTTCTTACCACAAAATCAGTAGACCAAGTCTCGAGTTCACGCAAACGCAGACACAAATCAATAAACCAGTTATTCAGGCCCAGCAACGAGGGATATGCGCGCTGTGTCCAAACGGGCGGCACTTGATCAAGGAATAGCGAATTCTCCAGCACTTCCATATCCGATGTGATTGTCAGCTCACCCTTTAGACCCAAATCCAATTCCTTGAGACTGCGTTTCATTTCGCTGGTTAGGTAATTCATGCGCTCACATTCCTGGAATGCTACAATCACATACGGCGTACGCTCTTCCACTTTATTCATGATCTCAACCATATTGAATTCTTCCGGTAACTTTTCTATAATTTCGTCCACAATTTGTTTGACTTTGTCTTCACGCGTCACTGTCGCACCGCCACCAGCGCCCGCATCACGCGGCTGCATTTCAAAGACCGTTCGAAATATATTCTCGGCGCGTGTTGTTAGAAAGCCAATCTCAGCATTTGGGTGCAAACCATAGAGATACGGCGATTCGGCTGGCATCATTTCATCTACATAGGAGTGATAGCCCAAATAGTCGGTATTGGGTGGCGCTGCAAAACCGGGCGCCAAAAACAATTCGCCATCGACCAAATCCGGCTGCATATATTCCTCCAAATATGTTATGCATAAGCGACGATCCCAGTCGTCGGTGATGTGGCCACCATACATAATCTCACCAAAAAGATAACGTAAATCCTCCCAGGGCACTTTTGCATTCGCTTCCAAATAATTGTACAGCACCGAAACGCTTATATTCAAATCGCCTACATTGAAAGGATAGATTTTATTCCAGCCCTGTGGTCCAAATTTACGTCGTTCAGCAACGACGGCATGAAAGTAGCAGAGTGAGAAGAGTATTGCCTTGAATTCAGCTTCCTTGCCGGACATTTCAAGCGTTTCTTGTGTGAAGTTATCTAGTGCTTTGTGCAGATTGGCCAACATGCCTGTAGGTGGTTCATTAGTGATTTTTATTGATGACTCCAATATGCCCTAAATGGGAAACAATAAAATCAATCAAAATACAATTTATTACAGAGCTGATTGTAAGTTAGACCTGTGGTATAATATGTGCCGATGGCGTTGAAGCTGGCTCGGCACTTAGAAACATGCGATAGTCTGGATGTGAACCCTCTGCATAATATTCCAATTTCTTTTCAAGCATTGGCAACCATTTGCGCACTAAATGTATATTCTGCAATACTACCCAGTGTCCATTCTTGGCGGCAGTATCCATGGCCGTCTCAGCAATAGCCTCTTGCCCTTGACCCAATGATACATTATGAAAATTACCCAAATCCATTGAGAAACCAATTTGTTTGCCTAAAGCTTCAACATCTTTAAGTGGATTTACGCCTGGTGATAGTATGAAAAAGATTGGCGTTGATGGGCTTGCTTCCTCGTATGACTTGGCGAATTCCACAGCACGATTCTCAACGTACTTTGAACCAAGTTTTTCTTCGATAAAATCACTGTACGAAATATAAAATCTTTAAAATTCTACCAATGCTAAAGTAATCCAATACTAACGCTAGAGCATATGTCATACGATCGGGTCTTAATGCTCGTATCATGCACAAACGCTGCAATGCCGTTTTGTTCTTCCATTCCTGTGGAAATTTCTCCTTTTCGGGTAGCTCAGATTCAACAAGTTTCTTCCAGCGTTTCGACGATGTTTCGATATCGCGATCTAAATTACGAAACTCATCTTTGGACGCCAGACTGCATATTCCGCCCCACGACTGATTTGATAGAAAGTCAACAGGACTTGTCACGTGCGGTTTGATCGGAAAGCGGAGTAAGAAGTCAAGTTCCGCCGATGTTATCTCTTCGTTCATTAAAAGTATCTATAAATGGAATTAAAGAAAAACAAATATGTACAATTTCGAATATTTTTGTTTTCGACAGTTTTTCAACCAAATGTACTTGAAAGGTCATTTGCGAGGCAAATATTAGTTTATCACACTCGAAGAGTCCCCGGGATGTATATTGAAAAACGGAATACGTTATGCAGTCAATCAAATTGATAACGCGTTGATTCAAAGTCTCGCTCGGTTCAGCCTTCGCGATAGCCTTTTGAAATACCACACTGAATGCCTAAAGCGTTTGAAATTAAATTATTTAGTTCGCCTCACATACTCGTACTTCACAGCTTACCTTAAGTGAGAATTGATAGATTGGATTGATTGTATTTAATTCATTGAGAATAAAATAGAGCAAACTTGCTCTGGCTGCCGCAGGCCGATAGTATTCGCGTGCCTTATCAATTTCTTTGGATGTGATTTTGGCCTCAGCAACCTTTTGTTCGATCTCCGATGCTGTACTCTTGGTAGTCTCTAGATTTTCAACTAAAGCTGTATCGCCCAATATATTCTCACCGGCTGATGAGAGTCGAGACAATAGATCATCTTCAAGTTTTTTAAGCATGATTTTGAAATCATTCTGTTGTTTTGTTAATTCGGCCTTCAAATCTTCCAGATCGGGTCGTTCAGCTTTTACAACTTCCGCTAGTAATTGATCCTCTAGGCCATCGCGTGTGACAGTGAAGTTGATTAAAGTTGTTTGTGCCTGCATTTCAGGTTTATAGTGCGGATTTGCGAGTTTAGTGTGCAAAATAAGACGAAATTTTGAGTTGTATTCCACTTCTTTATCGCCGATTTTTATAGCTCTGCGGAATGTATTCATTAATAAGTAGTTTCAAATGTAGTGAAACGTTTATTTGATACTCACTGGCCTTTCTTGATTAGATTACGTCCGAGTAATGAATCTAATACAGGATCAAGATTTTCATCAATATTTTCAATGAGTACTGTACTGCCTATATTTATAGCCTTCTCAATAATATCCAGATAACTGCGTTGACCCATTCGTATAACTTTCAAATCTTCGCCATACTTTTGCTTAATCCATTTTACGCCTTGTAGCTATAAATTGATGCTTTTTTTAATGTTACCCTAAGTTTTTACAAATTTATATGTTTAACCTGCGGATCTATCATAAGTGGCCAACGATCTGAATTGGATAATATAGTTGCATTTTCGATTGACATGCGATCACTTGGCAAGCCTTCGTTTGTCCAAACAGCAACAGTTGTGTCATCCGTAAGTAATGAAAGTGGGTCCAGATTTTCAGTTGTAGGTATAGGCGGATCGATGCTTTTCAAAAATGGTGTCCACATTTTTTGCATTAAATCAATACGGAATTGTTTGGTAAAACAACCGACATACGATATAAAGGCAGTAATTAGCAATATATCGCCTGGTAGCGTAATGCCTTGTTTAACAAAGCTGTAAAATATTTATTTTTAGATAAGATAGAAATGTTTATAATTCGTATGATATTTACTTGTTCACTGCTTCCGCCCAACGCACATTTTCCGACGCAAGACCGCCAACCAAGCGATTAGCCAAAGCGATTGTGGCCTGTGTAGCGTCCGCCTCCTGCTGACAACGCAATTTATCAGCAGTTGCCTGTTCAAAGTCAGCCGTCAGTTTAGCCAATTGCTCTTCGAGACTCTAAGTGCGTAAGAACTTATATTATTAGTAATCCTCAGAGACTGCAGTTATTGAGAAGTAGTTACTGTACCGTGACTTTTCGCTTAATGCCAGCCAATTTCTCCTGAGCAGCAGCCAGCTCTGCATTAGCGGCCGCCAGTGCTTTACGTTTAGGCTCTACATCGCAGAACACCTCATAGAATTTGATTATGTTAATTACCCAAGCACATAAGCCTGCTGCAGCGCCTGACTTGGAGCGCACGAACTCTGGTTCGAATTCCGGATCTTTTAAGTAGGGTTGTATAGCCTTGATTATTTCGGGATGTATATTCTCTTTATCATAATTAATTAATGCATCTAGGAATGCATCAACTTTTGCCATTGATATTTTTGCTGCTTTCCAAGAACGATCCTTTGGTAATTTTCCGCCAGGTGCTAATAAAACCATCACGGCGGCGGTAACATTTGTCACGGCACCCGGTGGTGAGCCAAATGACTTCAATTCGGTCAAGTTTGCTTTGTTTAAGGTATTTAAAGCGTCTTGGGCAGCAATTAATGCAGGTTCTGCTTTCAATAGATCTTCTTCGCAGTCCTTTTGCTTTTTTGTTACCTCATCCGCAATGAACGCAACCTTCATTTCCTCCTCATCTGCGAAGGCTTTCTCCGTTTGCACTTTCTCTGTTTCAATGCCAACGATTTCGATGAGTGCGTCGGCAGCTTCATTCTTCTCTTTGAGTTCGACTTCCTGAACAGCGAGTTTCACTTTGAGATCAGCCACCTGTACTGCTGTGGAACGTAATTTCTCAAGGCCGTTCTCTAAACGTTCGATCTTGCTCCGTAAATCTTCGTGCTTGTGATTGAGTAACTTTAAATAGAGATTTATCTGCTCGAGGTAACTTTTCGGTGTTGTGTAATTATAACGACGCTCATTTTGTAGATACACTTTCGATGTGCTGTTCACAGACGTGTGGACATAGGCCATGAACTTGGCAACCGAATCACGATGTGTTTCCGGTAGTACTTTATTTTGAGCCAAAAAGTTCATGGCCACCGATATTAGCGCCTCCTGAGGCCATTCGTGGAACCAATTGATGGACGTTGCATTAATGATGGCAGGGAATTTTCTCGACCGAACACGCAATGTTGAACCCACTGGTGAAAAACACAGAACTATCTTCAGTTGTTTGCGTACACGATCGATGAAGAATTTCCAGCAATTTTCCCTTGTATCAACCAGTCCCGCACCTTTGACCTCATTACGCACGCCCGCTATTATATTCTCAATCTCATCATCAGGGAATAGATCTGGTATCTCGCCAGTGGCTAACATATCGTTAATTAAGACAAGAAAATCCTCATTCGGTATTTGTGCGTCGGTCATCAGGAACATAGTACCAACATTCTTTAATCCTGCCTTCAAGTATAGGCCTGAAAACTCATTCTGATTGCGAAAAATTTAGAAAACAAAAATATCAACTTTATATTTAATAATGAAGAGACGAACCTTTAAATCATTAACACCGTAACCCTTCTTAAGCTGTATCTGCACGACCTCCAAGCTGGATATGAATGCTGCCAAACGAGCTAGAGATTGTTTGCCGCTGCCACCTACGCCAACCAAAAGCGCACTGCCACGCGGCGACTCCAAAATGCGATTAATACTAAAAGTAAAAGGAACTTACTAAAATGTTGACACCCGATTAAAATTGTTAAGGCCAACATACCGACAGACATGCATCATGGCATCTTCGAAAAGCACCAGATTCATAGCAGCGACTAGATCGTTGTACGATGACATTGCCTCCTGAAGGAGTTTGTGAAGCTCAGGCCAGCCTTTGATAGGCATGTACTTAGGATCACCAATTCCTCCAGCGAAATGACAATAGATATTCGGTTTGTCGAATATCACTGATTCGTCAATTTCTTCAAAGGATTTCTTTACAATGTCATGCTGCATTTTTATGAAGCTATCAATGTCCTTGTCATCGGTTAATTTGTCGGAGTAAACGCGTTGTGTTTCATGTTGCCACAATCGTATCAGATCGGTTGAACTTGTAAGGCATTCTGTGGAACTGAAGAGCAGACCCTGGAAACAGTTTACCATATAAATGAGCAAATCGAAGCTGAGAATTTAACAGATGTGTAGTTACCTGAAAGACATTGCTGATGTCGCGCAAATTGAAGATATAATGCGACTTAATTGCCGTTGGCAGGAAGACCTGCAAGCATTTGTTATGCAGTGCCAGTGTCGCAGCGACTATGTTCGGGGTCATACGTGTCACAATCGGTATGAATTTTTGCTCAGCGTTTGCAAAGTGTTGTGATAATATGGACGAGTACATGGCCGTTATGGAGTCTGCATTTGGAAAGCTCACAGCAAGCATGCAGAAATGACGCTGCAAACGTGGGTTTATGGTAAAACTGCCCGATGTGGGATTCATGCAGGCAACGTACTGACAATTGTGTATGTCCTTCAGGGTCAACTTATTGCGATCGTACCAATGTCCGTAATCCAAGTGTTGTCGCATCAGTGTGTGTGGTTGAACGGTGCCATAACAATCGACTTCAGGCATATTCATGTCGTCAATGAAGTAGATCAATGTCTTATTACCCGGTGGACCGTAGTTGCGGCCTGCCTTCTTTTCGAGCGGCTTTTCGAGTATTTTTTGCAGCATTTCGGATGTTGTATAGAAGTTAAATGGTATGGTGGTGACAGCGTAATTCTCTGATAGCGATTGTAGCTTCTCGTTGACTAAGACTGTTTTGCCACAACCGGCGTTGCCTACCAACATCACCGGATGCTTCTTATCCATTAGAATATCAAGAAAGAAACGTAGGCGTATCGACTCGGAGGTGTGCACAAGTACAGCTTGCAGTGGCAGATCTGAGTCCAGCTCGAATTTTGTTATCTTCTCAGTCCATGGCAAAAACTGTTTGGTCTCACTATCCAAAAAGTAATCAAATACTGTGCCGCCTTTATGTGTTTTTTTTTTTTTTTTTTTTTTTGTTTTTTTGTTTCGTTTGTTAGTTTGGTAGTTTACAGATATAATTAAATTTCATTGATTTATTTGTATAAACATGTTTGGCTACTAACCTGCTGGAAACTTTACAGTTTTGAATTCATTTACCCACCATTTGCTGAATTCCACACGGTAGTCAATGGCTTGATCCTGGAACATCGCGGACCCGAAAGCCCAAACACAAGCAAACACAAAGTACAGTTCATGCCATTCTTTTGGACAGTCGGCTGGCGTGTTCGTTGGCACCAGGAAACAATCCAACAGATGACACAGCATTTGTATATGAGCCATTTCGCAGACGGGCGTAATTTTTTTGAAACGGACACGTATTGTTTCCAATGATGGTGGTATATATTTGTCAAATAACATGACCAAATTGGACTTTTCGGCTGGTATTTTTCGTGTTTCAACCCAGCTTGTTACATAGCTAAAAACAAAGTGATTCATATTTAAGAAATATAACAAGTTGGTATAAAAAACATACGGGTTCCAGCCTAAATCCTGTGGATTAATGTACAATATGCCGGCTCTGGACACAGTTGCCGGTGTCGCAGTTCTCAGGTTGGAGATCTCAAAGAGCAAACGCATCGAAGGCGTCAACGCAATGCGCTCATTACTGGCCAAAGTCAAAACTTTGTTATCGTCCATTACAGTGTTGAGACTCTCAATCCACATTGGATCAATGTCGCCATCGAGCACAATCCACTTGGGTTGATCGCCCGTTATGTTTGCCTGATCACGCATTAGCACTGAGAAAAGCCCGTCCTTAAATGAATTGACATGTTAATTATAAGTCTGTGATGAGTGCGCTAGTCAAATATACCTTCCATTCTCTTGTTGCCGGGTTGATAATGCCGAAAAGTTCATCATTGGTCACCGCTTTCGGATTCAAGTCATTGAAAAGAGGTTTCCGCTTGATGTTTTGATATGTGCGCAGCAGTGTCTTCCAGACTTGAGTTTTGCCAGTGCCTGCATTACCCACGATGAAAACGGAGTGACGCACCTCTAGCAATTCCTCTAACTGGACCACTTTAAGTATAAAATTATCTTCTGGCTGCAGCAGCAGATCCGAGGCAGCTTGTTTAACAGTCCGCTCGAAATCCTGATCACGTTTACGTGGCACATCCAAAGCGGGAAACAGATCGCTGATAAGACCCATAAAAACCGGCATATCATCGGTGACAATTTTTGGTATATTGAAATCGCGCAAAGCACGCATTAAAACTTCTTCTTCAGGACGACCTGGATCACCACGCTAAAATGACAAGAGAGCATGACATTTATTAAAATTCGAACAAAAGCTTATTCTCCTTGAGTACCTTAAGTGAACCGGCTACAACAAGCACAGATTTGATCGCACGCAGACCCCAATCGTAATGATCTTGTTTGGAAAGTAACTCCTTGCAAAGCGTGTAAAGTGTTATAAACTTTCTAGCCAGAACACGTGCATCCTGAAAGCCCTCAGCGACAAGCATAATCTCGCAAATCAACTCAAAGTCTGGTACGACCATTGCACATGGTCTGAAGAGAGCTTTCAAATTTTCCGGTAATTCCGTTCTACCTGGATTGGCATATAAAAAATTATTTATTAGTACTTTTTTAAGAGTTTCATAAGCACAAATTTCTGACCAGCATATCCTGGATTCATTGTAATGAATATGCCCACCGTCGGCACACAGCTTATGATCTCGCCCATAAAGTTGAATTTATCCTTTTTGTCACGTATTGCATCCTGAACAGACTTCACCTGTACTGCTACTACAGATAGAACTTCCACCGTAATCCGATTGAATTCATCGAAACAGCCCCAGGCGCCTGTCTGAGCCAAGCCCTTATAGATGTTGCCGCATGACTGATAGTCCATTTGTTCGGAACAATTGAAGACGTAGACCATGATGCCGATTGCTCGACCCAAATCCTTAGTCGTTTCAGTTTTGCCCGTACCTGCTGGTCCCGCTGGCCCACCACCCATAACTAAGTGCAAACTCTGTGTCAGTGTGATATAGCAACGATCTGTTAGCGGCGTTATGACCAGACGTGGCGTGTTGCCTAAGTATTCGTGACAATACTGGAACTCAGCATCGCAAATATTGGCAAAGCAATCCCTTTCTACATCGTCGAAACGATGACGCAGCTGCGATTGCCACATAAAAGCCGAACCTGAATCCAATTTGGCTTGAATCATCTTAGCGACCACATCGCGTGAATGCACATCAATTGTGCAAATCGTCATTATCTTTTGACGATCGCCTTTGGTCAGCTCGCCCAGCAGCAGTGTAATGAGTAAACTCAATTGTGATATTTGTTTTTTATAATAGTCCTTAATAGCATTATCATATCCCTCCTCCAACCGACTGAAGGCGATATTCACCTCCGTCGACCACCAAATTTGCGATCCACAAAGCGAAACCTGTGCAGGATAGTCGAACAACCATTGTTCCCGCTGCTTTTCCTCATAGGCGACCACAGCTTCTGCTACGTAGTGACGGAGCGTGGCGCGCATCGCTGCCTGTATACGGTTTAGCCAAACCTCAACTGGACCGCGTATACTAGCCAACTCATTGAATTCAACGTATTCGCCGTCTTTGGCGTACATACCCGAAGCTGTGTCTATTTCATTCGCCTCATCTCGATTGAATTTCAAGCGTGCAATCGAGTCAAACAATTTGGTTAAGTGCTTGGTCACCATATCTGGCTGTATACCATTGCTAAGTACATCAAGTAAATCAGCGGATGATACAAAATAGAAACGAGGAAAAGCTAAACGTTTTGTTTCCAAGTACTCTGCCAGGGCCTTTTCGCATAGCGTAAGCTCCTTTTGCAGATGTTCCAAGCGTTCGATCAACCCGGACCGATTAGTTGATGCCACAACATTTGATGAAACGGACATCTCATCCATAAGTATACGAAATTCGGCATCGATACGATCAAAACGATCCGAGTCAACGGGCAGCTGTTTTCGAATGTCTTCCGAACTCATGAAGATACTCTCGAGATTGGTCCAAGTACGCTGCACCTCAAACCATACGGTAATCACTTGATCAGCGATCATTAATTTATTTTGCCATGTTGATACTTCTTCCAGGAAATGGGCGATGTACTTGGATGTTATTAGATTCTGTAGGCAAACTTGATTATCTTCGAGCGTCTCTATGAGTTCTTCCGATGCCTTTAGGAGATTACACCCAGTGCGTGGATGGAGTTCGTGATCGAATTCCATCGCAGACCATGTTGTGTTCAGATCGCGCAATATCTTCTCCATTGACATTTCCTTAACCGCTTTATCGACTATATTTTTAACTTCCTCTTCGCATTCATGTAGATTCAGGCCTAGCAATTCGGCTAATGTTGTCTCATGGTCCATGATGAATTTCACCTATAAATTACATATCTTTATAAGAATGATGAATGGTCAAAAGGTAAAAAGGGCTAAAGATAAATTTCTACGCTAATTATCAAACTATAATTTTCCGAAAGCATTTATTTACAGCAACTTACTGTAATGTCCTTAGGCAGCGCTGCAAGACTCTGCAATAATAAATATTTACAAGAACTGTACAAGTTGTAAGCTACAGTCAAGAGCCAATACTCAGCTCCTGACATGCGAGCCGCTTTAAATAAAAATAACAAAAATTATTCAATTGCTATACATGAATTGAGTTTCTCGAGAAGTATTCAAAATATTATATCGAAGAAAACTCATGTGCTGCAAGTATTCAAATAAGTATGAAAAAGTATGTACAATATGAAAAAAATTTAAGTAAGAAAAAAATAGTTGTGGTAAACTGTTTAATAATTAAGATAAATGAAACCTTTGTCGAATTCATCAGTTGATTCCAGTGACGCTCTCTTATGGCTGGATTCTGTAGTTCGCCAACGGCGCGTAATGACGTCAACATATTTTTAACAGTCGATTCGAGATTAATGAAGGTATCCCAAGTTCTCATTTCTTTATCGAGCAGACGTATATCCTTTGCGAATTTCTTGCATTCGATATCCATATTCTCGACATCAACTTTTCGCCATGGCGTTGTTTTCCAATCCTCAATGCAGGTTTGCACAATGTACACATAATCCCATAGTTGCTGTGGGATAGTTGAATAACATATTTAGTAACGATGTTTAAAAAAAGATAATAAAAATCTGAGATTAGTTTACTATTTCCATATGACGCATGCAAATAATTGTATTATTATAAAACATGCAATAAAAAATAAATCATGTATTCAATTAAACATTGTATTTTCGTCACCTTCAACATTCTCAATTCCTTTCTGCACTGTTTTAGTAACTTGAACTCGGGTATGTTCACTTCAAAAAGGCTGCCCGATTCCTGTATATCGCGCATTTCCGACTCCAGACGAAACATATCATCATTAATGCGATCCATTAATATATATGGTTTATTGCAATTATAATGAAAGAAATCATAATGCTTGAAGACCTCACGAAAGAGTTGAATGTGTGTTTCGAAGACCGCAATCTTATTCCTTATACTGACCACCTCTGTGGCTTGCAGCGGTGACACTTGTTGCTTCACAGTAGAGGCAATCTTCTTTGTGTTGGCCCATTGCTCGGGCAGTTCTTGCAACAAAACGTTGACCTCCTCCGGTATGTCCATATCATAATATTTAAGCAGTTGTATTGTCTCTTGCATAGGCTCGAACATATCATCGGTTTTAACGGCACGTTCCTTCACATGCAGCAAATATGCCATTATGCTGACCAAACCTTCATAGTCACCCTCCTTAACGGTCTGCAATAAGCCCTCATCGGCTTTACGTATGAAATGACTGAGGTCCATTAAACTTGAGGTAACATTTGTGACTAAATGTTCTTTGAACATGTTACCCCATTTACAGACTGTATTTAACAACGCTTGTCGGAATGGGCGCACATCTACTTGAAACCAAGAGCTAAATACCTGAAAGGGTGAAATGTCCTCAATTTCGTTAAATAGCGACTCATAATTGTCGATTTGTTCCCGAAAAGCCTCTATTGTGGGCGCACAGGGCGTAGGCGCGGCTGCGTCGTTCATCAACACCAAATCAATCTCATCTGGATCCAACATGCGTCCGTACTCCAAAAAGTACTCCATGCACTCTTCACGTTCGTCCAGCCAGAGATATGAATAACGCTCAAATTGTCGACAAAAACGTTGTGCTTCCTCCATGACAAGATCAACACCGTTCAATATCTCACGGCGCATATCAATGATATCTTGATTCTCTTTAATAATTTCAACATAGCTGCGTTTTTCCTTCAGTTTAAGTCGCTTTATAAGCGAACCCATTTTCATTATATCACGCATTAATTCAATGAGCATATTATTGAAGCCCATTGGATCTTCGGGCTCCAACGATGGAACAAATACCAAATTTGGTTCGACTAACTCAAGACGTGACTCAAAGAGTGGTGAATAATTATTTTCGGGATCCATATTTTCAGCGAGATAGCCAACGCTTACACCAACGGTTTTTAATATATTCTCATAGACAATATTATCGACGAAATCGACATAACTCATCCAGACTTCGTCGTCTTGCTTTTCCTGCATATCGAATTGTAGCATATTGTCCTCCAAAAGCTTATGAATTTCTACAGAGGCCAATTGTATCTCAGCATAGCGCTTTGCAGTGCGATCTGGCCTTTCATCAATGGACAATACGGTGTCACGCTTGCCATCACGTCGCTCGAAAAGCGGCTGCTTAGCCCACACAGACATAATGTTACGTATCTGTCGTAGATTACCCTGCGTGTGATCCATACGATTCTGGAGAGCTGCAACGGGATTCCGTAACTTTTCCAAATAGGTGGTTATATCTGTGTGTGAGTAAAAACAATATATTATAACAAAAACATTTCCAAAGTTCTCTTTGTACTTGCCCGATGAGTTCCAAACTAATTCTTCGACGCCGACACGTACAAGAGCGTCGATCATTTTGATCTCAGGCTCAATCAATTTCAGCTCAACTGGTGAGCTATTTTCTTGTATAGTATTATACCAATCGATAGTTTTCTCCAGATTGAGTGTATACGAACGAAAGATATCACTACTTTCAGAGAATTGTGTCGCCACTTCCGGTATACCTTCAATCTTCATTTGCGTCATGTAATGTACCTCACGTAATATGGAAAATAATTCAACACTGAAATTCAATATTAACGAGTTGCTTTGATCATCGCGTGCTATCAGAGACTTCTGCAAATTAGTCTCTATTTGATCGGCTAACTGTGCAGTCCAATTTTCGAAAACCTCGGATTTGCATGCGCCCAACTTGTCCATCAAACGTTCATAACGTTCAATTATTTCGAGCGCTTTTTCGGATTTAACAACGCTTCAAGTATAATGTGTAATTAATATGGAAACATAACACAATCGAATATCAATCACTTACTCATGTTGCAATGCCTGAAAATGTTTAATTGGTGTGGTTATACGCGTCTCTAGTTGACCACACCAGCGTATGAACGCGGCCACTGGCGGACAGTTATAGTTCGGATATAGTGTAACATTGTCACGCTTCAGTTCCATTTGTTTGTCGAAGATACCCTCACAAATGGTCATCTCGTCATCGAGCATGCGCACAATTTCTGCATAGCGTTGCGTGAATTCTTCTTTTATTTTTGGTCGATCCAAAACGCTGCCCACAATGTTTATGAGCTTATAAGGAAAGTAATCTTTAACGTTGGGTAACAATTTCGAATACGTATTATAGTTGCTCACCTTAAAAATACTTTCCAAATTATGACAATCGTCGAAGGCCTGACATAGTATGGCCGCCAATTTCATATCCAATTCCAGTATACGCAATTGAAAGCTCTTGAAATCATCATCGAATTCCTCGTCATCCGGATCGAGCACATCATAGCTTTTCGATGCGAAAGCAGTGAAATATTGATTAAACTCAACATAAACATCAGTGATGCGTGTACTGAGCTGACGACCGCGTAGACCACCAATTTCGACTTTCTCTAATTTCAGGAATTCAATCACAGTAAAAAAGAACCTGAAGAAAACCATATATGATTAACTTAAACATTTCCATGTAAAAATACACACTCACCATTGTATGGTCGTTAAGCGTTCGAGAAAAGCATTAAAGCGCTTGAAAACTGAATTTGGATGAAAAGTCCATAAAATCGGTGGTCTTTCCTCTGGTTCCGTAAAGAATTCCGCCAATTGTTCTTTGTAGTAATCAAATAATTCGCGAAAGAATTTCAATATTTGTATTGAAAGCGTCAATCGTTGCATAGCCTCATCGATGTCGCTATGAAAAATCGAAGATGGATCCAAGTATCTTTTGGCCTGTAATGAAATATTTGAATATAGTAATCATTCAAAATTTTTCTTCAGCCGGTTACCTGAAAGATTATTAAATTGCATATCTTTTGTAATAAAATTGTTATCTTTGCAGATTGACAATAGTAACGTGAGTTACCCCATAGCGTACAGACAATGCTCATGAAGGGTATCAGCAGCGGTTTGCATTCTGCAAAGTCGATTTCCTCGAGTTGTTGCAGCGGACGCTTTAGTGGATTCAGATAGAGCGTTATGTCCTTAGCCTCAGCGAGTGCTATGATAATAAAATTGTAACTAAATTTCAAATTAACATTCGAAATGTTTACCTGTTACCACATTTTTAAAGAGCGTTTGAAAACATGGATGATAAGCACTCAACGAATACTCAAGTATTAAAGCCATGGCACGTATGCGTTCATTACGCAATTGATCGTAGATAAAAGACAAATTTTGAAGACGATTATTCCAGAAAGCAAATTCTGTTTTCGAAAAAAAAACATAAATTATTGCTTACTGAACAAAAAAATTAGATTATTCTTGAAGCGCTGATTAAATTAAGCACAAATTCAATCAAATCCTACAACTATTTGGCAGATAAGACTTTTGATTACATCAATGTCAATAAGTTAAGCACACAAGCCTTACGCAATTGCATCGAACCTAATTATATATGCTCATACAATTATTTTACGAAATAAAAATATATTGTATGTTGTGTGGACACGTAACAAATATAATAAAATTTACATTAGCGACGATGACATTATATTTAGTCATGCAATTTCAAGCACTTCGTTGACGTTGCTAGGATATCACAAACATTCATCCAAAATTTTATCAATAAATATTATAATAAGTATAAATAAACAAACAACAAAATAATGCATGCTCGTATGCACAAAAATACCATAAGTGGCTTACCCGTGACTGGCGTTGGATTTTGCCCATTGGCAAAGGCATTCAAAGGACTTTCCTTGATGACTTCGTGGATTTGTGTAGCCCACTTGATGACAACGCCTTCAATAGCGCTCTTCAGATACAAATCAAACTGGCATTGCTCCGTCTCGACCAATTCCTTTGCCGCCTTTACGATTTTCTCAACACCCACCGGCATTGCCAAAATTGTTTCGCCGCTCACCTGACCTTTTACCTGGTGCACAATGCTCTTTAGACTGTGCACATGCTTTTGTACATCTTGAGCCACCATTGTGGGCCAAGACCGATAGTTATCCTCATTGGATAGTAACGGCACTAAAACCTCCTCAACCAAAGCCGACAATTGATCAATGGTACGCGTTGCCAAATCACCGAATATAATGAAATTTGCGCAATCCTCACGTGGTATAGGCTCGGCATACTTCTTAATAAAATAGACACCCTTGCTTTTGAGCTGAGAAAGTGGAAACGTCGTGGAGGGAACTAATTGTGCCGCTGGTGTTAGAATAATGATGAGTACTACGGGTATTGGGCGATCGAGAAACTCCTTAATAATGCCCTTGTGCTCCTCTACGGTGATGACACGTGTCCACTTTTCCGGTTTCAATTTCAAAGACTTTATAACGAACGAGCCCATCAACTCCAAACGCGGATCCGGTCCAACGCCCGCAGCTGCTGCTGCCTCGGCGCTGGTTGAGGCCTCCATGAAAGGGTTGTGTGGGCGGGTTCTTGTTTGGGGTGGTTGAGATGGCTTTTGGTTGCGCTGTTATTGTTTGGTTGAGCTATTGAAAAGTATAATATAATAAAAACTGTTACCTATGACCTTGTTACCACTAACAACTACGAAAATTTTTCACTGAAAATCAATAATTTCACATTTTTATATAATTTTGCATAAAATTTCTATAATTTTTTAAATTTTTTGCACTTATTTGAATTATTCAAATATAGTAATGAGTAATTAATAATTTATTGTGAAAAATTTTGTTGAAATAAACTTTTAAAAACATTTTAAAACGTTTTTTTAACTATTACGTAACACTTTAAAAACAATTTCTTAGGTTTTAACACATTTTTTTTTAAATTTTCCACAGAATTTTATTGTTTTTCTACACTTTTCCAATAATTTACATAATTTTTAGATATTTTTAAATTTTTTTTTCAAAAAATTCAAATTTTTGTCCAATAGGATAATTTTTAAGTAATGCGCGCATCCAATTGGAACGTCTTTTTACCTTCACTGATGTTACACGAATGGCAGTTGGCACGGTTGCCACACAGAAGTATTCTCGTTGCTATGCAATCATTGATTTTCGCGTCAAAATCAGCGCTTCGCAAACTCTAAGCCGCCGGGCTGTGAATCGAACAGTACTGTTTTTGCTGCATGGTAACCTTTGCTTGTTTACCACCCCATTGGGTGGTAAAATCGGCGGCGCCACGCTGTCTGGCACCGTTGCATAGTGCCGGGGTACCTGATTTGTTGATATTCCTGTTGCTTCAACATCATTATTGATTTGCTTATTCGAATCAGACACGCGCATTGGCCAACACAATTGTTGCTTCTCATTGGCAACAAGTTTGACGCCATTGCGTTTTTGTTTTCTATTTGTAAAATGATTGATTAGCCGGCAAATGGCGTGACTGAGAAATGTTTGGTATCACTTTCATAACACTTGAACTGCACGACAGATTATTGAGTATGGTTAGTAGATAGAACACGAATTGTGGTAATTTGCTTACACCCCATTGACAGTTGACACTTCAAGTTGATGTAAGACTTATGATATCGTTTATAAGTATATTCTGTAATCCATTCACAGTCATAAATTTACATGTAAATCGAAATATGCCAAGAGTGCGATTAATTACTTAAAAGTAGTTACTGTTATGAAACTGGTTTAGCTATTGAAACTTCTAACTTTTAAAATAATTTAGCATAACAAAGAGAATTTGAAAAAAGCTATATGAGCTTTTACTTAATATTATTTACTTTAAGAGGAGTGAGTAACACTTACGATCATCAAGTTATATCAACAAGTTGTAAACAACAATAATAGAACAACTTCCGGTTATTGACCAAGCACACTTTTCGCGTTCATTCACCTTCGTTATTGCAATAAACAAATGCTATTGAAAGCAAACCGCAACTACCGGTAGTATTTGTTGCCATGACGCTGCAAAATAAACAGTTATAACTTTTTGCAATTGTTGAGACACGCCAAGGTTAGTGATAAAATCGAAATTATTTAGAGTAATTTTTTTTCATTTTGTTTGCTTGTTACGCATTTTAGTCATTGACATTCAAAAACCACAATATTTGATCAATGAAGCCTAAAATTATAAAGTTCATAATGTTTATAAAACGAAAGTTTATCAAATAAATGTGTTCAGTTCATCTCATTGCATACTCAGTTGCATTGTGCAATGTTGCAGCTGCTATTCGGCCTCTTGCAACACTTCACGGTTGCGCAGACAATCGCCGTGGAGCGCAACATGTTTGCCTACTATAGAGTGCCACACAGTCTCCTTTTTGAGGCAAGACAACAACCGTTTAACAAGGCTCAGGATACAGCAATGTCCTACTACATACTGCAGTGTCCGCCCAAGCGCGATGAAGCAATACCAAGGCCAGAAAATATGCAGACTTGCAACGTCATCAACCGGTGGCCAAGAGCAAGTCTGTTGCCAAGAAACGTCTTGAGTAAGTTGCATACGAATGTAAGCTATGAACTTCAAAGTATGCGACCACAGCCAAAACAAGTTAAAAAATTAATTCGAACAAAAGTTCAGCCATACAAAATCATATTGAGACCATTGCCGTTAGAGTACAGCCGACCAAAATATCGCAGATTTGTTGGCGATCAAAAGAGCGCAGCTACAACGCTGGATGAAGGAGACGTGCCAAGTGATGAGACAGACTTGAATCCAACTACGGCTTTGACAGACAGCATTGCGAAGGATATTGAGAACGATGAGAATCTTGATTTTTATGATGGCAACAGTGAAGTAGACGAAGACGATGACGACGAAAGTACTAAAAATAATGGTTCTGTGTTGAAGTATCTTGGCGTACGTGATGCATTGGGCAAACTAATGCAGCAACGTATCAAAGCGCCAATAACCTTCGATAGTGACAACATGTCAATGCACTTAAGTGCAGATAATAACAACTATAACAAGGGCAGTCGTACTAAAGGCTATCAGAATATGTACCATCGTGATGAAAGCTTCAAGGATCACATTTTTTATGATGAACTCAAACAAAATGGAAAATATGACATATTTGATAAATCACGTCATAAAACATATAAATAGTGTGTTTATTCTATAGAAAGAATTGACTTAATGGTATAATACGAAATACTGGATTGAACACATCCTTTATTAGATCAGCTGCAAAATTGAGTACCGACATTTCGACATCATTGTACACATCACGCCAATTTTCATTGAGTATTTTATTGACAACAATTGTTAAGTCGCTGTTGTCTGGATACAAGTTGTCAAAGTCAATAACCATGCTTAAAAAATTAAATTAAATTACTTATTTACTTATAAGATTTTTGGTTAAATAATAATATGTAGTTATATTACTCACCGATCCATATCCAATGCTGGAATTGCTTCGAAAATTTCTATATAAGTTTCGTTCTTGCGGTATAAACGATGCACTTTAAGCTTAATGACAAAACGTAGGTTCTGAAATTGTGATCGACCGCCACCAATGATGGGAAATACAAATCTTCCCTCAATTTCATATTTTCCAATTAACAAGAATCGTGGTATATGTCCGTATACCGTGAAACTGGAAATTTTTGAGTTATTACGAAAGCCCTTGATGCGTGTTAATGTTACATTTTCGAAACCATAGCTTGTTTGTCCTTTCAATTTGACGTTTAAGTAAATTACCACCGATGAGTTCAGTTGTGAGATATTCTGAATGTAACCCTTGTATGGTATTGCAGCTAGTGAACGCAATCCTATTTCAGGATTGCCTTGAGGATAATCTTTGAGTAGTTTGCTGAGATATCTTGCTATGCAGTCGTCATCGCCTGATCGACATTTCTTAATATCTTTCGCTGTAAAAGCAATTAATTATAAAGCAGTTAGAATATTAATATACATAGCTTCTAACTGCTAAAAATAATTTTTGATTTGGTTTGAGAAATAATTTGTACTTACGTAGTCCAGCATTGGCATTGTGATAAGAAATGGCACATATTATGAATATAATTGGATTCACAGAAAATCGCATAATTCTTACATAGAATATTTCTTACAAAATCAAATAAATAAATGATTAAAAAATTGTTTCCATCATAATACAACTTTTCACTTCGATTACTGTGTAATGATTGACTCAAAAATTTCGTTGTAGCATTAAAGCTTCTTAAAAATTTTCATAAAATAGTTTTAAAGCTCAATAGATTGAAAACAATATTTATTACTGGCTTAGTACTGAGAGCTTTTTATTGAATCACAGCAAATTTTAATTCATGTTTACATTTTACCGCAAATAGTTCACACTTTCATTACATAGCCAACTTAATAACAATGTAATAAAAAAAAAAAATTATAAATAATGAAATTGAAAATTTTTTTTATTTATTAATTAACTAAAAATGATTCCATTATTAATTTGTTTTTCCATTCTATAGATATATAATACAATACACTTTAAACGTATAATATTTCTTAAAGCTAAAGAAACATATCATCATATGGCGTCCGATCGAAAATTGGACCCAATATATCCATAAACATTTTTGAATACATGCCCTGCAATAATGGTTCAATTTCATTCCAGTATAAAACCCAGTTATCGTTAACAACTTTGTTTAATATCATTGCAAGATCAGAATTTTCAGAATAAAGATGATCAACTTTAAAAATAAAACTGTAAAGATTTTATATATAACAAAAAAACCATTATCAAGATTTTGTCTTGACGAAATGCTCAAAACTCACCGATCTATTTCCAAAACTGGTACTATTTTTTCGACTTTTAAATATCGTTTGCTACCTCTGAATTGTGTTATCGCCTTCAGAGTTAGTTTAAATCGAAAGTTTTGAAATTCACTTAATCGTTTTCCGGTGGAATTACTATAAAACAAAAACCATTTGGTAGATCGTCTATAAAAGCCTTTATGTGTAATATTTCCTACATGGCCGAAAATGTTTATACGGTAGCCAAAGCCATTTTTTGTAAAACCGTTTACATGTGTTATAGTCGTCTTATCGAACCCATAAACAGTTGTATTCATACTCGTAAAATCCATCCATATAGGACCAGTATGTGAAGAATTTATTGCCACATCTTCTACCTGTACAGCATCAAATGGCTTTAATCCAATTTTTGGTATACCTTTAGGATAATAGCGTATTGCTTTGTTCATGCTCGTCACTATGCAATTGTTATCGTCGAAGTGACATTTTTTAATATTCGTCGCTTTGGAAATATTTTAATTCAATAAAAATATGTAATTCACTTCAAATATCACAAACCACTCACGCAATTGGAAACACAATGTCTTTGAAAATGATACCAAAAAAATTAAAAAAGAACATGTTAAAAACAGGATAATAAAACATTCCATCTTATCTTAACTGACAACAAATGAGCTTAAAAGATGAATTGCAACTACTGATTGATGTTTGAATAATTCAATGAACAGTAACACAGAACAATTCAGAAAAGGGGTTTTTTTGCAATAAATAGCTATTTTTAGATGATAGCACAATAACTTTACATGGCTGACAATGGAATTTCCATCATTTAATCTATTAAAAAGTAAAAAGATTTTTATATATCAATAAAATTATTTTCTCACTCATTGAATCAGCATTCAAATGTACATAGGTATATAATTATCTATTAATTTCAACACTAGTAAATACTGAATGAAGGTTTATAATAAAACATTGCTTAACTTAGTTATTAAGGCAATTAGTATTCATAAAGGGAATTCACAATTAATAGAGTAAATATAATTAGATTTTGTATGAATAACACTTTGGCAATAATTAGCTAAATAATTAGTTACTAAACATTAATTCTAAGCTTCTGTTTCCAACTGCTTATAAAAAAAGATCATCGTAAGGTATCTTGTTAAAAACTGGACTGAGTAAATCCATAAACATATCAGATATTATATCAAGCATCGTTGGTTCAAACATATTCCAATTCTCAACCCAATTTTCATTAAATGATTTAGTTAACAGAATCGACAAATCCGAATTTATAGGGTCGGGATTTTCTCTACTTAAAGTCCACCTGAAGACATTCTAATATGAAATGATATATTCAATATTTCAAATATACAAAACTCACCGATCTATTTCCGCTACAGTTGTTATATTAAAAATTTTTAAATATCGCTTTTTATTTCGGTGCTCTATTAAAGGTTTTAAAATTAGTTTGAATTGAAAATTTTGGAAATCTGAAACGAAATGACCGGAGTGATTGGTTTTTATAAAAGAACTTTTCATATAACCATAATAGTTTCCTTTATTTAGAAAACATGGTACATGACCGTGAATTGCCATCCGAGATTTTTCTCCATTTTTACCAAAAACAGTTATGTTTGTTACTGTTGCGTTTTCGAAACCATAAATAGTAGAATTCTTTATATTAAACGAAATCCACAATACTCCGTCCTGTGGCGGATCTAATAACTTTCGATCGTCGATTTTGACAGCATCAAGTGGCTTCAATCCAATTTCGGATATGCCTTTGGGATATTGTCGTATTATATAATTCATTGTCGATACCAAACATTTTCTATCGTCAAAGTAACACTTTTGAATATTTGGCGCTTTGAATAGAAATCAATTTATAAAACTTAACATCTTAAGCACCACAATCCACTCACGCAATTGGAGACGTAATGGTTTTGAAAACGATATCAAAAACAGCAAAAACAAAAATAATGTTATAAAATTCATTTTTAAAGAAATCTTTGCTTTGAGTAAATATATCTTCAACTGATAAATTGTAACTTGTGACTGAGTCTTCGACTTGAAAACATCGTTGGCAATGCCTCATAACAAGTCAGTAAAGCTTTCATTAAATTAAATTTATATGTAGAACAATTTTTTGATATCCCCGGACTTGCAACGAACAAAGTGATTTTCATATTTGAATTTTAAATTAGTAAACAAAGTTTAATTTGAATCGGTTGAGAAATATGTACATATTTATTATTCAATCGAACTAAATTTTAATTTTCTATTACATATTTATTAGTTTGATTAATTCTAGCAAATACTGAATATTTTTTATATTACTTACAACAAATAAAGAATAAATTAATGAATTACAGCATTAAATATGCATATCACTTAAGACTAACTATGTAAAAATATCATCAACTGAAATCTTACACTATTTATTTATGAAAATAAAAATCATCGAATGGCAACTTTCTCAAAACATTCGATATAAGTATAACAGCTACATTGGAAAACGCTTCGTTGACGCCATCCTGCACTTCCGCCCATACATCGTGCCAATTGGCATTTATTATTTCATTCATGGCATCACTAAGCTCTTTTTGGCCGAATAAGTTTTCCAAATTGACACGTAGGCTATTGAACAATGACACTTAACCAAACTGCACAACTTTTTTTATTTTAGTGTAAACTTACCCTCCAATATTCATAGTTGACTTGATTTTACTAAGTTGTATATAATTTTTGCCATTAATTGTCTCCAGATGCGTTTTAATCTTGACAACAACACGTACATCTTCGAGTACCATTTCCGAATGTCCCCCTCCAGTTATGGGTAATAACAAAATTTTACCACCTGCCTCATACTCACCAACCATTCTAAGTATTGGTATCTGAAGGTGAACTTCATACTTGGATTTTTCAGGATCTGCTTCAAAGCCAACGACACGTATCACTGATGCATTCTCGAAGCCCATCACAGTCAACGTATTGTATTTAAAATTTAGTTGTACTGGACTTTTGGGCTTAGGTTTCGATATAACAACATCCGTTAGTTGTATTGAATGAAGATTAATTAAGCCAAATGCCGGATTGCCGTTCGAATAGCGTGCCAGTATGAAATTAATGGTATTCTTAATGCAGACAACATCGCCAGCAAGACACTTTGGCACTTCAGTGGCTGTAATTTTTGTTTTTTTTTATTTTAGATAATTCCAAGATAGTAAAATAGTATAGCAACTCACGCAGTTCAGCGCTGGTTAAGTAAATTGCAACTGTTAGGTAGAACAACAAACCAAATTTATCAGCATTCATTATGCTACTACGTTCTCAAACTGAATAAATGAACTATCAGCTCGATCTCACTTTTTATATTGAGTTGCAAACGATTACAATTAAAAACAAATTGTTTCACTTGTACTTTTAATCTAATTTTGCTAATGTTTGATTAACAAAACTGTGATTTTTCTGTCAATCAAAGAAACGTACAATGATTGTTCGATCATTTTGCATACAAGTGAAAAAAAAATGTTCATGACTTTTATTCACAAAACAATTGTTCGCTTCGATTTTGTTCTAAAAGTGCACTGCAATTTTCTGAAGGTGTTTTGTATAAAATGGAAAAAGTCAATTGTCGAATTCTAATTGAAATTTTCTGGAAATATTTACTTCCGTAATTGTAAATTAGATAACAAACTAACTCATTTAAGTATCATGTTGTTTGTATTTACTAATCGAATCATTTGTCGCAAAAAAAGAAACCATTTTCCATGTTGGAATATAAATTTTAATGTATATTATTTGAAAATAAAATAATTAAAAGTTTCTTTATAAAATAAACATTAAAACATTTAAAGCTAACAAGTTCAAAATCGATGACGTAAAATATACACAAATCATAATTTAATTTTAAGTTACAATTTTTACGAAAAGACAATTTCAGAATTAAGTAAACATTTTAACAAATATTAAGTAAAGATTTCAATAAGTTGCATTAACACTAACACACACAAGTACATATTTCAAATTGATTGTGTCTTTTAAGAACTTCACAGCCTTACATTATAGTTCTTAAGAATTTATCTTTATATAATCATACTAATTACTATTAAGAAGCTTAACCAATTATTGTAGTTTCGGTGCTAAAATAGGCAGCATACTGCATTATTTTTAAGTATTTTTAATTAGTATTATTTCTTTTCTGTTACTTTTTTTCCCCTTTTGGTATTTGAACTTACACTGATTCCTTAGTTTGCAATCACAAATCTTTTAAGTACAATTGAATGCGCTCAAAATCTTGCTTCCAATATCAAGTGCAAACTATTAGCATTAATTATCCGATATAGCCAACAAACACAAGCACACAAAATATTTATTGTATTAAACAATAAAAAACCAACGCACATTTGTTTGTGTGAAGTTCAAGATACTTTTGAATATGTATAAATAATCTAGTGAATTGAATTGCGTTGTGTCTGTTGGATGTGTTAGTTTTTTTAGTTTTGATGTTGTCGTAGCAACAATTTTCCCACTGCTAGCTAATGACACTGGTACAGCCGGTGTCATTGTTAGTACAGCTGTTGTTGTTGCTATAACAAACGTCACTTTCATCGGAATCAGTGCAGTACAGTAATGGCTACGCATCCTCACCCTCCATAACATCGCCTTCTACATCGCCATCGGCATTTGGTGATATTCTAAAAAGAAATCAAAGTAATAAATGAAAAATAATATTAATATTTTTTTCAATAACTTCTATTATTCTTTTTTATTCTGCAAACAAATTAATAACAGAGAATATATATTTTTTTTAAAAATCACCAATAGTATAATATTGCAATAAATAATTTTCTCATTCATAAGAAAAACAACGTTATATAAGAAATGTACAATACTTAACAATGTTATAAAATATATTTATTATATTATTTAGTTAAGCATGTTCAGCTATTCAAATCTTATATAAAAAAAAAAAAAAAACGGTTTGTACTTTTTTTTTTAATAACAGAACTATCTTTATTACTAGTGTAGTGAATTTTACAATTAGCAAGTAGAATGACAGTGATGAACACTCGACTATTTAAAGCATATATCTTAGGGAAGATCCATAAATTACGTGAGATAAAATTAGGACAGCAAAATATCACCAAGCGGGTGGGGGTAAATTGAAAATCTAATGTCTACTTTTAAGACATTAATTTACTATTTTTTTCAAAGTTCTAAGCAAAATCGCATGTGAGATTCAGAGGGATAGATTCGTCAAAAGGGGAAGAGGGGTTTAAATTACACACTTACACACTCACGGCACTTATTCTGAGCTTTTGAAACAGTATGTAACTACAAGTAAATGCTTGAAAGTCGTGCATGACGTAAGTACACGAATACGGAGCAACGCTGATTTGACACGCAAAAAGATTAAAATTATATGAATTAAACCAAAACTAAAAAACCGCTTATATTTTACAGTTACTTTTTGACGCTTTCCAACACTCAAAATTCATTCAAGGGAGTGTACAACGGAAAGAAAAAAGATGTCATATTTATACACAGTATTCACAAATACAGATTTCGGCGTGTTTTGGCATATAAATACAACTCTCAACTCCTACAGTGCTTGTATGTAACAGCAGATACTTCAATATAATAGTAGCGCATGTACAATGTCTATACAACTGAATTTTACTGATATTCAGTGCATTACAGTGCCGCTTTAGAGTAACGATAGTAGACGATTCGACACAGCGTTGCTACTTTACACGCTTTTAATGCAATCAAACAACTTACTTACTCCATCTACGATATGAGAAACATTTTACAACAATGGACAATGAATTACATAGTTTACAAAAAATTAATATTAGACAACGGACAATAAATATAATTCGACAGTTACACATTAAATGATAGTAATTATTTACAGGCACAAATAATGAGTTAAATAAATAAAATACAACTAAAGTTCATACATTTTCAGATAAATAAAACACAAGCTAAAACAACAGTGTGAAAAGAAGAGTTTATATTGTTGGATTTCATTTTTACAATTGATAATTGTTAAAGGTTTTGTTTATTATTTGTTTAATAAAAAAATAATAATAAATACTTTTGTGCATGGCAAAAAAATACGTAGTTCATTGCGGCTATTTTATGTACACAAAACTAAATCATATTAAATTTTAAAATTAATTGATAATTAAGCATTTGTCAAACAGCGAGTATCGTTACAATTTACAATGCAATATTCAAACAAAAGTAAAAATAATAAATACTACAACATTTAATTAAAAAATAATGTGCAAGAATATTATCAAATAAAAAAAAAAACAAAACAGAAGAAAATTAATTGTTTTTGTCTTGATTTAATTTAATCGAGTATATTGAGATGTCATTGTCATTAAGCGTCAGTTCACTATGTGTCGAAAATATCCATATGGCAATGACGTCGACAGCGTTGGCGTTGGCAGCATAATGTTCATCATCAAAGACGTTGACGGAGGGCGAAGGTAAGGTTGTTTGATTGTTTGGTTGGCAGATTGGTTGGTGTGGCAGCAACAGATCATAGCACGTGCGGCATCAGGAATTTTTAAATAAATTTTAATGGATTTCGCAAATGTTTATGTTTTTATTTTATTTGTATATATTTTTTTTTTGCAAAATCAAAAACATTTCACATATTTATTTTTTCAATTTTTATTTTGTTGTTGGCACGTGTGTTGTTGTATTTGTTATGTTCGTTTTTATTTTTCGAAACAAAAAATATACAAAGTTAAAAAGAGCGAAAAAAAAATTTTTTTTTTTTATGTTGAACACAAATAAGAAAAAGAAAATAAACAAAAAAATATTCAAAAAAAAGTCTTCTGTTTATTTTTATTTGGTATTAATGCTTTGCAAATTATACGCAATTCTTTTTTTGTTCCAAATTTTTCAAGTAATTTGTTTTTTAATTTTTTTATTTTTTTAAGTTGAAACGATGCCAAAAATTCCATTTCCAAATAATTGATTTGTTTCGATTTAGATTTTTTTTTTTTAAAGTGTCAATTTTGCAATTTTCCAAATACATTTCATGTTAAATTTTTGTTGCATTTTTTTTTTATTTCATTTTGATGTTTTTTTGTATTATTTATTGATTTTGTTTTTTTTTAATATGATTGTAGAAGTTGTTGTAGGAGATGATGTTACACACAGTATAGTTACATAAAGTGTAGGGTACAGAGAAGATAGTGTGATGGTACACATAAACGAAAAAACATAAAAATATACAAAATTGTTCGTTTTTATTAAAATTTTCTTTATGTTTCTGAAAGGTTATTTAAATTTCACAAACAGAGCCAATTCTGAGCCAGAATGATCTATGCAGACACCAACCAAAAGGTTAACTTTGAGTTAGAATGAAAATGTTCTTGTTTTCGTTGCCACATTGAACTGACATAATGTGTATACTTATCATAAACTAAAGATACAATTTAGTTGCCTTTTGCCGTTCTCATGCCATGAGAATGATAGAAATAAAAGTTGAGAAGTCATTGAAGATATGTAAGTTAAAGTTGTCCTTATGCAAATTAGTAGTTGTTTCTTCCAAATTTGTATATACGCCGCATTCATAAACCATCTTCCAATATGCCATAACATTCATTAAAGATGCTTTCAGCAGTTGCCACTTTAAAACACCTTCAAGTCATCGCACAGTAAGTCCTTATGTGTTATTGTCTTGTATATAGTTGCCTCTTTAACTATTTTTATTTAATTAACTTAACTAATACGTTTTAAGAATTATAAGTTTATATTATAATAAAAATTTATAGTTTCAATTCATTAATTATGATTTTTTTTTTATTGATGAAAACTTTATATTTACATAAATGAGTATTTATGTACGAGTAGAGTATTTAGAGCAAAAATACTAAGTACTTACAAAACTAATACCAAAAAATACACCCAAACTAAAGACTAAGAAATGTCAATAATTAACAATTAAATATTCACATAGTTTAAAAGCGCAAACCATCGTTTGCGTAGGTAAGTGAAGTATAAAGTAAAATTATGTTTAAGGCACAAAATTCATACAACTTTTTTTAATGTTTAGTTTTGTTTGTTTATCACATTTGAGGAGCATGCACTAATTTTATGTTAAGCAGTGTGTTTGTAGCATTAGTATTTTGTAGTATGAATATTATGATTTGTTTAATGTTAAACAATTGTTTTTGTTTTTTTGTATTAAAAATATACAAAATTAATTAATTGCACTATTTGACTTTCTCCGTTATTGTATCGATGCTTGGTGGATTATTAGTTACTTCGATTATTGAAGTACCACTGTGAAATATTGAAGAAATTCGAAAAGTATTGTAGTAGCAATGAAAGAGTTTGAATAAAAGCATTCATTTTATAAAGCGACAGACCCAATGACAATGGGAAGAAGTTAAATTTATCAAGTGATTGATTAGAATTCATTTTAGTAGAAAGTTATAAGTAGTTAGTTAATTAGATAGGTAGTTAGATAGTGTTTAAGATAGTTAGATTTTGAAACAGTGCATTAAGTGTAGAATAAAATTTTATTTTAGCACTCTGATATATCAGAGTGTGTTTGCGTATGTGTGCATATGTTTGTGCTTAACTAATAAATATTAATTGTTTGTAACGTTATGATGGGCTCATAATGTTTGTCGTCGTACATACCTGGCATACGTTGAATTCGCGTTCTTAATTGAGAAACTATTTTGACTTGGCAGCACCCACTTTTGCACCCACTGAAAAGACATTTGATAGAATTAATAAAAATTCAGAGAAAAAAAATTAAATCTACTATCAGCAATAACGTTGACACAGCTTTTCACTGTAAATACCCAAATACCATCATAAATTTAACAAGTGTTGTATATAAGCTATTGATTTGAGTATTTTTCGTCTATGCGGGAAATATTTAACAAAGTCACGTACAAAGATAATGAGACATTGTATATATTTTATCAATATAAACCCTTTAGTTCTGTTGTGCAGCAGCAACACTTCAAATGGCATTACATGTCATTGCCAACCGGCATAGTAACATAATATTTGAAATTGTCAAGCGCACAATGCGTCCTAACTTAATAGATTTATGATTGTTCATGCGTTAAGTCTATATAGTACAGTAGCAGATAATATAGACGTCTCATTGATATGTAAGGTCCCTTGTTATTGTTATCAGCTCTTATAAATAAATACTAAAAATGCTTTTGATGAAGTTGGCTTACCTGACTATTCATTAATGTACGGTTGCCCATACAGGCGGCCATGTGTATCACAAGATATAAATTAAACAGCAAGTATAGAGCAGCAAATATACCTGGAATATTACAATTTATGAACTAAAATTTATAGTATATAATTTCAAGTAAGTACATACAGACTAAGGCCACCATGCCACCTTCCAGACCCAGATTCTCAACTTGCACAATTACAAAGTAAACATTAACGCCAATCACAACGATGGTCAACAGTATTGAGATAACCTTATTGGTACTGAAATTGAATTAATGATTATTTTTATTGATTTCTTAAGAGAGGCATTATATACTTACATGCCATTGACAAATTCACCCATAATAGCAGCAGAAGAGGTAAAAGCTATCGTTGGTATTGCGGCAAATGGCAATTGCAACGACATGACAGCATTCAGAATGTCATTCATATTGGTTAAATCAGACATTTTGGTGAACATGGCAAGACAGAATGTTGGTATAATGGCAATCATACGCGTAACGAGCACACGACGCCAGCGTGGCCATTGCAGATTAAGGAAACCCTCCATCGAGAATTGTCCAGCATAGGTACCGGTCATGGTCGAGCTCTGACCGGCAGCCAAAATGCCAACGCCCCAAATGTACATGGCAGCTGCGCCAAAGGTGCAACCCAAAAATAAGCCACCTTTATATAAATCCGCATTTATTATGTCCGTGTTATTATGCGAATCCGTAAATGAAACAAGCGCATCCTGATACATTGGCTTGTCTACACAGACATCAAGCTGACAAAATTAGAAAAGAAATTCCATAAATGAATAATATAATTTAATGAAATAAAAATTGCATTTACTTACCACATCCTGATTCGTTTTGCCAAACATGCCATGCGCAAACACGCCAACAACAAACAAGTTTATAATGAATGAGATAAAGAGTGCAACAGATGCCTCAATGAAGAAGTAAAAATTGGCCTCACTGACTTTCTTCGTTTGACGACGATCGATATCACGGGACTGTAAAACAGTTTAGTTTATTATTATTGTTTTTGAAAAGTTTATCACAATAATTGACTTACCTTAACCAACGCCGAGTGCAAATACAAGTTATGCGGCATAATGACTGCGCCAACAATGCCAACGGCCTGAAGCAACACATTCGAATCGCAATCTTTACACCAAGGTATGAACATGCCCTCGAGCACTTCGACTTGGTTGGGCGATGATACAATATACTGGAATTAGAGTCAAGACAACAGCGATTAGTGATATTATTACACCTGACGAATTTTTAATGAATTTGAATTTTTTAATAACGAATTCATTTATTTATCTTGCCTACAAAAAAACAAACAGTTACAAGATAATAAAAAAAAATATTTATAACGAAGCTAACATTTTAGCTAATGTTTCATTTTGACGACTTGACTTGACGTGACTCATATAAGTTGTGCATATGCAATTCGCAATAAAAAAGGGAAAATAACATCGTTGACATAGTCGTGACGGATTGTCAGTCAGCGCCGAAACTAATAAGAGAATACATTGAGACAAGTATAAACTTCCGCGTACTTGCAGCAAAGAGATAAGCCCGACGCTTCAGACGACATTGCTGCATTATGGCACAAGGCGTTCTTCTCAAGTAGACAGCAAGAGGCAAAGTACAAATAATTATTCTTAAACATGCACATATTATAAGTAGATAAGCGTCTGAAATGATATGCGGTGCCAGCATCGTTCGTTGTAACTGCTTGAGGTCATAAGCTTATGTATATAAATCGCCTAATACTCCATTATCCTAACAAAATGCTCATAAAAGATTACTAAATCTAATCATGAAATTTAAATGGAATTCAGCACAAAACTCATGAGAATTTAAATATCCATAAATCAACGATTCTAAGTTTTTAAACACCCACATACACAGAAGCCAATACAGCACATGCTGTAGTTCAATATTGGGTATCTATAGCCAAAATCCAATATTAAATTGTCATACATTCACTACGTGAAGCTCTAGTTTACATAGGAGTACTTAGTATTGTAAAAACAGTAAGCAAATGATACATAACATGAAACAATGATTACTTAATCACAAAAAACGATTAATACAAAAATTAAAAAAGAAATTAAAATATTCAAAACAGTTGAACTAATAATAAGTTAATCTAATCTTTAATTATTTTCGTAATAGTTTCTAATCTACTCAAAGCGATAATAAACTAAAATTCAACGTGTTTTACGACATATAATAAGGCAAAACAAAACAACAAATAAATTGAGAAATTTGTTACTTGTTGTCAGTCATTATTATTTCGTTTTTTTTTTTTTTAGAATAAATAAATATAGTAAACAATTTTACGAAGGCAAATGACGCCCCCACGTAAAAAACAAATAAAAAAAGTAACACTTAAACTAAGAAAAATACCCGTTGCAAAAAAAAAATAAAAAGAGTAAAATAAATTTATTCTTATCATGCAACCAAAGCACAACAATTGTTTCAAGCGGCTGAGTAAATCTTTTGTTGTTTTAATTTATTTTTTTTTTTTTACTAAGCCGAATGACAATAATTGCCATGAACGCGGAATCGTTGTTGACGACTTGTGCTGCTGGATATATATTAAACAAATTTATGTACCTGACAGACGTATGACACTTTTTAGGGGATTTTTAAGCTTGATTAGCACTTGTCTTAAAAACTCAAACAATACAAAATTCTAGGAAGCTTTAGTAATAAAATACTATTAGAATAATAATGACAAAAAAAAAAAAAAAAAATTAATTTGCTTTATGATAACTTCAATAAATATTTACCTCATAGCCAAAAGTCACAGCCATTATTGTTATGAGAAGACCGAATAAGAATTCCAATTTGCGCAGACCATATTTATCCAAAAATAAAAATGTGAACGTGTCAAATATTGTTATCAACACGCCGCCCCATAATGGCACACTACAATATGTATTATTAAATAAATATATATTAATTTTAGATATAATGAGTTAGATAGTAACTTACACTTTATTTGATAGCAAATAAATGGCAATCGCTGTGCCAATAACCTCCTGCATATCAGAGCCAATAATCGCAATCTCAATCATAATCCAGAGTATCCAACGTGGCAGTCGTTTATATTGACGATAGCACATCTCCGCTAAATGTAAACCGGTGACGACACCCAATCTAAGTACATTGGAAATTTGATATGAAAATTTTATAATATAATAATATACAAATGCACGTTTTATGTAACTCACCTTGCGGCCAAGCGTTGCATCAATAAACCCAATACTGTTGCCCATAGCAGCACCCACAAGATTTGATATTTTGCGGCAGCGCCTGATTGTAAATCGGATTCAATATTGCCGGGATCAAGATATGCAATTGACATTAGAAAACCAGGTCCCGTGAAGGCCCATAATTTGCGAAAACTGAAACCAACCTATCGTTGTATATGTGAAGAAAAAGATATAATTTAGCACATTCATAAATGTAAATAAATATTTTTTGTTTTTGTAGTCATAAGAAATTACTCACTCTTGTGTCATCGGGTATGAGCACTTTTTCATCACTAAAATATGCTTGCTTGCTTGCTGGCTTCAGATAAACATGTTCATTCATGATATTCTGTTGTTGTTGCGTATTCGGACTACTGTTGTTGTAATTGTTGGCATTGTTGCTACCGCTGGCACTGGCACTGCTGCTGCTGGCGGTGGGTGCAACAATTGCATTGTTCTCATCAGCAGATTGATCATCATTTTTATTAAATGCACCATTCGATGACATGCTGTATTGCAAAACAACGCCAAATACAGCAAACAAGTATAAAGAAAAATAATAAAATTGATTAAAGAAAAAGAAATAAGGAGAAATTAAGTCAAAGACAAAGGCAATAAATGAATGAACTAATTCAATCGAAACAGTTGTCTTCATTTATGTAACAAAGAAGTAATTCATCAAATGTTCAATTAAATATATTTAAAGTTTCAAACACATTTGGTTTCAACAAATTAAATTTTATTATGACACAAATTCTGTTTCATTAACATTTAATGTCGCAGAACATTTTACTAATTGCTTTGTGATTAATACGTGTGAATCTTAATGTGGTTTACAGTTATTTACAAAATGTATATTTTATTGCAATGTGCAAATGATGATGACGTATACTCATTTATCTTTGTTTTTTATAAAACAATTGCAAAATTGTATTACAAATTAGTTGACAGCAATTAATATTGTGTTACAATATTGTTTTATAAAAAAAGAAAAACATAAAACAATTAATTATTTACACACTCAAGATTTTAAGTTCAATAACTGATTGTCAAATGATTAATAAATACGAATCAACTAACAAAAAGTTTCTTAAGCATCACAAAAATCAAAATTTATTTAAATAATTTATGTGCACTCACTTTTATCTATTCGCACGAATTCTACAAATACATAAGTGTTGAGAAACAATTTGCACACACAATTGTATTTAATTGGGCATTTGACTAAAGTCAACAGGTGATAAAACACAATTATACTAAGCCAAAAAAAAAACAAATTATTATCATAATTATTCTACGCTCTTCGCAGTAAATTATAAAAGTATTTCAGAGTATTTTCACTAAAACGCAAAAATAGAAATCGAGAAAAAAAATCTATGCGAGGTGTGTTTAAATGATGCATAGGAATTTTTTTAACTTTATAAATTAAAGTTGGGTAGACCAAATTGCTAAAATTTTGTTTAAACTACTTGACTTTTTTTTTGGATTCCTTTTTTTATCTCATAATTTATCTATCAGCTATCCTTTTATGAAACTTTCCATCATCTAATTTTCACGAAATATCATAAAATTCATATTATTATAGCTATATAAGAAAACCCCCAAATTTTTAAAACGTACCTCGTACGTGCGATTCTAGAATACTCAACATGCTTTATCAACAATGGGGAAATTATTATTTTTTCTGTCTGTGACAATTATTTATACTGCTTTGTGCAAAATAAAGCAAAAAGTTATTAAGTACATGGATACAAATACGTGTATACATAAACAAGCGGGGGTTTTATACACATTACAATAAGTGAGCTCAACAATAAACTCGCATATTTATTCAAAAGTGATATTATACCGACTTAATGGCCTGAAACACGGCACACTTTGGCACTTTGTAAATATATGAATTTCAGCTAAAAATATATAAATTATTACAATTTAGAATTGAAGAAAAATCAATTGAAACACATGAAACACCCCACGTTTTATTAATAAAGCAAAAAAAAGGCAACGACGCATTTATGTCGCATTTTAAACAAAAGCAAATTGACACAAAAATATGTGAATTGTGCAAAGCAGAAACAAAAACAAAAAAATACAAAAATCAAAATATTTTGCGCACAAAAAAAATGTCAATAAACTGCAATATTTGCAAATATTTATTAATTATTGAAGCAGTTTTTAAAGTGCATATTTTTTTCATAAATTGCTTATATCAAAAACATGTGAAATTTAACAAAAAATATAAAAAAACAATTTATTAAAAATAAACTGCATGAAATGTATAAAAAAAAAGTTTTATTAAAATTGTCAAAAGTTGATACATTGAACATGTTCCAAGTTCCACGTGCTTACAAAAGAGAAAGACAATAAAAGTTTGGTATTTAAAACTTTTTTGTATACGCGTCACATTAACTATTTGAATAATTAAAGCATTAAAGAAGCGCAAGCGAGCAAATCAACTCAAATATACTTTTTCGAACTTCTTACGCGTACAAAAACAAGAAGAAGAAGAAGAACGTTACACGTCACTTATGTTCTGTCAGCTGTTGTTCACCTTGGCAGCAGTTAGAACGACATAAAAGAATCTTTCAGTTAGTAACTACTTGAAAAAAAGTATCTGTTTATATAAAAAAATGTATCTACAGTTGTTAGTTAATGGCTAATTATGCTATTGCAGTTACACTGCAGCTTGCTTATAAGCAACAACAACAGCAGCAACAACTAAAATACTAACAACAAACACCGGCAAAGTTGATGCCACCTTTTTTGTCTAACGGCAGAAATAAGTTATATAAGTCCAACTGTCAACATATGTTGACTTTATTTTAATACACAGATACATTTTGATTGCTTTTTTATTTTCTGCTCTGCAGTTTTTATATAAACATATATGTATCTGTGTGTGTATGCGCGTGTATCTGTGCGTATTTGCTCCAGTTGTTTCACATTTTAATCGAAAGCTTTGTTTTTGTTAATTGTATTCAATTTCAATGGCTTCAGAAAATAAAAAAAAAAATAAAAACAATAAAAATTTTAAATTTAAAATTATAGTTGCTTATTGTTTAAACAGTTGTTAGTGCGCTCAGAGTGTATATGTGTGTGTATGGTATATATACATAATATAACTCTGTTGTTTAAACCTTTTCTCTTCGCTTTGCGATAAACTTGCAAAGCATCAACATTAAAATAACTCATACAAATACAAACTTTTTTTCATCAGCATTGATATCGCAGACTGTAGGAAGTTGTATTTCAATTGCTCATTTATCATCATACTTATTTCAACAAAAGTCAAATTCAAAATCACAAATGTAACAAAAAAATTAATAATCAATAATTTACTGATATTTATGCAAAAGTTTGTGTTGTTATTATTATTGTTGTTGTTGGCTAACAAAACACATTCAACAAGAATTGACCTTGGCAAGTCTTTATCAAGTTCACGCATTAATCTTGAAAACTTTGACTTTATTTCAAGCAAAGCGTGGAAGATTGAAAGAGAGCGAACAAAAGTATTGAAGATTTATTTAAAGATTGTAGAAGCTAGAGGCAGGTTCTTTATAAAGACTTGTGTATGTTATATCATACATTTTTAAAATGCAAATTTGAAATTCTGTGTTAATTTAACAAAAACGCATGTTTTAACACATTTTTTTTTTGTGCATAATATCATTAGAACTCAAATCCGGTTTAGATTTCAAATTCGCGCGCATTTTTTATTAAATAATTTGTAATTTGTTTGATTAAATTTAAGCTTTCACTTAAGTGAAGCACGTTTTTTCAATAATTTCATTTTCAAGTCAACGTCAATCAAGCCTTGAGTCTTCAACAATACTTGAAAAGTTCGAATTGTATTATTTTGCAATATAAAAATTATATTATATTCATTCAAGGACATTGAAATCTGCCAAATGTTAAGGCTAACAACGAGCATTTATTTTAAGTCGAACGGAAATTTCGCTGCGCTTGAACAATTAAACAAAAAAAAATGAACAAATATTTAACTTTTCCAACTTTACGTTGCTCAGCGAACTTTAATTGCATCTTCTGATTGACAAAGCAAAAAACATGGCTGATAAATTTTCTATACAATAGAATAAAATGCGACTTTTTTGTTGTTGTTTTGTTATTAATATTTTAAGCGCATCAGTGTGAAATAAGTCAGCCGTTCTACAATACCTACAATCAATAAACAATCGACAATAAATTACTAATAAAATATGCTATTTTTTCGCTCACTCTCGCGTTCGCTCTCGCACACTACCGCACTCACATATCATTGTGCTCTTTTTAGCACGCGAGCCTATTTGTTGTTCTTACAATAATTGCTGCTGTTGTTTTTGTAGTTATTGCAAAAAGAATTTTTGTGAGTGGGCACGTCAAACACATATTGATAAGAACTTCCTATGTGTATTTATATAAACACATTTGTATAGTACATGCACATACATATGTATTTCTTGTGTAAGCTAAATTACTTTTGTAATTAGGCAAAGCAATTAAGTAAAGTATTTTTTTCGTTTTACGTTAAAACATGACTTACCTGCTGTGCGTTATTATTGCTGGCTCTGAGTTACAAGTAGAAAGCAGGAAAACTAATTCACTTGATTGAATTGACTATTTTTCTATTGTCGTTTTTGTTGTTTTACGTTGATGTGTTTTGGTCGTTGATTGATTGATGGCAATGTCAAAAATTTAACACTTATTATATCACAATGAAATATATATATGGATGTAATTATTAACATATAATAATAAATAAATTAATGTTAATGAAACACTCGTTTCAGCGCAACATTTTCACGTGCCGAATCCAAAAGATACTTTTCGCGTGCCTTCTTTTACACCTTTTCTTTTTTACTTTCTTTCTTTTGTTCTTTTGCCACTTCTTGCGCGGTCGTTTCTGTCGCCACCTGCCGCTACTCGCTTGTTAATGTTGCGTGTATTGGTTTGTTATTTCAATTAATTCATGCGGCGCTCTCACTCAATCCAATTAGACTTGCCTTCTAATTATTCTTCGACGAAATATGCGAACGTGTGTGTGTTTGTGTATCCATGTGCTTTATATAAATTGTATCCAATTGTAAAAATATTTTTTGTTGACGCTGCAGCTTCTTCGTTTGATTGACTATTTTCTTTTTGTGTTTTCCGTCAATGTTTTGCTACGTTGTACGCACACACATACGGGCAAATTATTGATACACGAGTTGTCACAAGTCTGGCAACACCTGTTTACCGAAAAAAAAAACGAAAAGTCGAAAACGTTCGACAGGGCTACACAACCTCACACGACAAGTGGCTAACTGTAAATGAAATTCTCGTTGCCGTTTGTTCCTCTTTTAAGCAGAATCACCATTCCACGGAACGCATGGAATATTATCATGTATATAACGGAAAAAGAACACGAATTGTTAACCGTTAAGTTAATCAAAAAAATCATATCTTTCAGATTGCTTAAAATTATTATTGGGGCATATTTTTAATGTTGGCAATAAATAAGAATGATAAGCGAGAAGAAATAAATTCATAAAGAGCTTAAAAAGTGCTTGTTTCACTTTCGCATTTCTAAAAAGAAATTTGAATTCGAAACTATTAATTAAATAGAAAATATTGTGTTTTTTTAATGACACGCCCCCAACTTACGTACTTTTTAATAAACTTATTAAGTTTTACTGCAGGGTACTTCAGAAACAACAAAAAGTCAACTTCTTGACAGTAATGCCATTTAACGCCTTTTGCTGCACGCAATTCTTATCTCAATCCCCAGCCAATCACTCACAAGAATCCACTCGTGTTGTCAAGTTTACAATTATCAAATTGTCTTCTGTCTGGCAAATCATTGTATCATCAAACTTTTAGCTTCCAAACCTTTTACCTACAAAAAACCGTCCGCCACAGACATAATAGATTTTCAACAAAAAAATATAAAAAACCACGCGCGCATATCAAACTGACAACATCTTTGATAAACGGTGTAAATTTTGCAGTACGTGATTTTTTAAATAGAAAAAAATGTCAATCAATGTGGTTTAATTTAAATGATAAGCCAATAAAAAGTTGCCGACGCCAACAAGTGAAAGAAAATTTATAAGAGTTGAATAAACAGCAAATTGCTCTGATAATAATTCAACATATAGTTGTTTATATTTATATATGATGCGATTAACTAAACTTGTATATCGATGTGTTTTTAGTCATCCTGCTTGTTTTTTACGCTTAGTCACCAAGCAACGAAATATCTAGACAAACTTACCAGTTTTGAATTGTATATAAGAAAAACTCAAATTTTAAAACTTTCAGATTTCACAAACATTTAAATTTTCTTTATCCATTTTCTCAAGATTTACATTAACAGTTATTCCTTTACGCCCTAAGTACATGCAAATTAAATAAATTCGTTAAAGAATTTGGTTAATACATTTATTTTTATTTATTTTGTTTGAGGACATTACAACCGACCGCGTCGTGGTTAGAGATAAGCCTACTCCCAAATTATTTGGGCTTATGTTTATATACTGATTTGCGTAAGCAAATAGTTTGCTCTTAGGAATTATGTAATGTTATCAATTGTACCACACTTGAGTTCTAACTTGATGGAAGCGTTAGTTTACACAATAGAAAGAAGGATTGAGAGAGCGCTTGATCGCGACTCAGCATATTTGAGAGAGCGCTTGCCCGCGACACGCTAATGGTTAAGTGTCAAAGCAATGTGTCAGCTACGCGGATCGCATTGCTTTGTTTTGTAAACAAAGCGTGAGCTGGAATAGCCCTTTGATATCGGATCGCTTGGTCGCTGATCGCTAATAGGAAAGTGTTAGAGCAATGTGTCAGCTACGCGGATCGCATTGCTCAGATTTGTAAATAAGAGAAACTGTTTACCTTTTGTTGGTGAAGAAGTGTCCCATAGAAGACTTAATTAGCACGAGCTCTAGAAAAGTGTTAAAGCAATGTGTCAGCTACGCGGATCGCATTGCTCAGATTCGTAAACAAGAACTGTAGCTCTAGCTCTTGAACTCATGATTTGAGCTTAAAGTGTTTAAGATACGGTGCGGCACCAAGAGGGTGGCACCGAAAGTGTGGCACCGAAGTGACAAAGAAATGTGTCAACTTTGGCGCGCTTGCGGCATACGTTAACTCCTCCCTTCTTAAGATGAATCGTCCCGATTCATCAACTTTTGGATTTGTTGAGAAAGTGTGTTGTACAAGAATTCCTGATTCTTATTTTCTAGGTATTTTTGTTTTTTCTTAAATCTATGGATTATATTGACAAAGTAGTATAATAAAAAAATTAGTAATAAAATAGTTACAATCATTATATAATACTTTGCTTCCGATGGAGTTTCTGTGATTAATTTTTGTAACAGATTTATGTTTTCGAATTTTAATTCGGTAATGTTTGTTTCTATATAATTTTCAATGAAGTATTCTTTATATTGTCCTTGTTTTACATGGTTTAATACTTTGGTTTTTCGGTTTACAAAAGTCTCATTGTTAATTATTACAGAGTAGTTGAATAATATCAGAAATGTGCCGTTTAAGTTAGTCTCATTTACAATATTGTTCCCTGAGATAAGAATAGCACCTTCTTTTATTTCGTCTATTTTTTTGTTTTTTTCCTTAATTATTGTACAATTGGCTTTTTCATTGTTTAACAACATCGTGAAGCAGTTTTTGTTTTTATTTATTTTGGCATAGCTGTTGTATATTTCTTTTTTGAAATTACTCATTTGGTAATATGTTGTGTTGCATTTTAAAATTCTATCATTTATTATGAGTTTTCCGTTTTTCTTGGCTATAGCACGTGTTATATAAGATTGACATGTGTTAGTAATAATAGGATAGTTGATATAGATTAGTCATCTAAGTCATTGTTTTTTAGTATTAAGAAACGTGATACGTCCAGTAAGTCCGTCAGTGTTATGTTCCTTTTTTCATTCTTTAGTATTTCTTCTCTGTCATTGTTATTTAGTATTCTGGGGTTTAGTATGTTTGCTTTGGATAAAGTAAATGTGTCAAGTATGTTCTGTAAATCGATACCGATTAGTTTTAGTCTGTATCTTCGTTGTATATGTTCGTGTAGTAAGTAAAGTTTGTGATGTGGAAAACATCGCCATAGTTTTCATAAGTGAAAACATCGTTGTCCTGCAGAAGCAGGTACTCGTTAGTACTGTAGTCAATATATTCTGTTCGTACGAGTACGAATGTAATTAGTAGGAATATGAGCAGCATCTCGCTGTAATGAAAGATATTAATTTTTGATGTTATCTTTGTGAATAACTCTGTTTCTGTTTTGTATGATGACTTTGTTTCCTAAGTCTTCTTTTACTGTTTGTTTTTTATATCTAGGCTTTAATTTGTTTCTTTCGCCTATGATTTTTTCATATATTGTGTCCCGTGTCTTGTAGGTTGTACAAATTCTGTTAGCGTTGTGGAATGCAATTAATTTTTGCTGTGCTTGTTTTAGTAATTCTGGAATGTTGTCGTGAACCTTTTTATTATAGAGAATATCTATTGGTTTCTCATTAATGGTGGAATGAATGCTTTTATTGTATTCTTGGACCGCTTTTAGGATTATTTCAGCGTAATCCAGTAGTTGGTATTCTTCTTGAATACACCTTCCAATTTCCACTATGGTGGAATGGGCTCTTTCGATTTGTCCGTTTGACACGCTATGCCTAGGGTCACTAAAAATTAATGATATGCCTGAGCGTTGCATTGTTGACTTAAATTGAGCCGAAGAGAAACTTGGTTCATTGTCAATCATTATTGATTTGACTTCTGGAAAATGTTGAAGAAGTTCAAGTACTTTTATTTCGATATTTGATTTGTTGTCTATTTGTTTGATGACCAAGTACTTTGAGTATGCGTCGATACATGTGATGAATTTCAATTTTTGTGCGTAAAATACGTCAAGGTGTAGTTGTTCACCTTCCTTTTGTGGAATTGGTGCTTCTCCTATAGGAATTTTTTGTGGGTGTCGATTATATTTGTTTTTGTTACAGATTTCACAATTCCTAATAAATTGTTTTATTTGGTCCGACATGTTGGGCCAGTAGTAAAGTCGATTTATTTGACTTGCGTTTTCATCATAGCCTCTATGGGCTCGTTCGTGAGTTTGTTGTATAATGTTTGCTTGGTCTTCCCTATTATGGATGTCCATTGGAAAGTTTTTTGTGAAAAGAAACTTGTTTGTGAATGTTTCTTTTAGTTTGGTTTGTATAAGGAAGAGATCTTCCTCAGTGCAATAAATGCCCGTGATAATGTTGGGTAGAATGTACTGTTTTAATATTTCGAATAGATTGTCGATATTGTTGAATTTGATTAAATGACGAGTGTTGCCAAAGGAGTTTAGTTTTTCGTGGATCGTTACTTTGTTTGTTGGAACATATAACAACATCAACTGTTGTTTAAACTGATTTAATGGTTTTTTTGTAATAGGAATAACTTCCCTATAGCTGGTTTCAGCCGAATGTTGAGTCTCTGTGATGGATAAGTCGTCATCAGATTCTATATTATTGTGGATCTCTATTCTCGAGAGTGCATCGGCGACTATGTTTGTAGTGCCTAGTTTATATATGTCAGGAGGTTCTTTTTTGATTTTGGAAACAATCGCCTCTCTGAGCGGTTCTGTTTTCTTTATAGTTTGTTCGTGGTTGTCCCCAACCCTTTTATCGTTTTTGTCGGAATTCAATGATTCCATTGATAAATATATTAATTGATTGTCGATTAATGTATCGACGATGGTTTCGGCATTCTCGGTTTTCCAAGAATTTTTATTTTTTGGTTTGCCGGAAATTTCTACGGCGGCGTCTTTAGGAACTTTATGTCCCAAAGATGTTTTTGATTTTTTAAAGGGTTTTTCTTCCCAAAAAATGCTGCTTTGTTCGCAGTCTTTTATAGATTTGGTTTGCGGATTGTTTCCGCAATTGTCAACCCTTGGGTTGTCAAAAAATATGTTTTCTTTCTTGTCTTCATATGCTAGGTTCATATTCTTTAGATCTATGACCGCATTAATTTTTTTTAGAATATTACAACCGATTATGACGTCGGTTTCTAAATTCTTGATTTCGTAGTATCTTCCTTTGATACCAAATAACGTTATATCTTGATAACTTGTAATACGAGTAAAACCATTAATGGTTTTGACGCGTTTTGGAATGGCAAGTTGTTTTTTATTGCCATAGATGCCTTCCTTGATATAGGAGGCTGTTGCTCCTGTGTCAAGTAGCAACTTTAATTTCTGACCGGATTCCCGATCAGTTTTGTATAAGTAGGGAAGCCCTACCTTTTTTAATCTAAAAAATGATTTTAGATTATTTTCTCGAGGAGTTTCAATTAGCTCCTCTTCCACATTATGCAGCCTTTGTGATTTATATTGAGGCTGTTGAGATTGTTCGCCATCTCGAGGGCGTTTGATATTATTATCGTTGGGTTTTCGCCCGATTAGGTTTGCCGAAACGGAGTCTATCTCCATTGGTTCAGGCATTTGGTTTTTTTCTTGGGGTTTGAAATAACCCCTTTGTTTGTTAGTTTCGGGGAAACGCAAGTTGTTTTCCCTATTATTTTTTGAAGTGGAAGGGCCTTGGTTGTTTTGTTGGTAAGGTACCTTTCCCTTGTTGGGTATGATTTTCTTTTTCCCTTCAAAATAATACTGAGCAAATCTTGCTCTTTGATAGTTTGATTCTAGCTCCTGTGCCTTTGCTAATGCATTAGGAAGGTCTTCAGGGTTAAGTGAGAAAAGGATGTCCGATAGCGGGGATTTCAAGCCGCTTATAAATATTCTTAAGGCGCTTCGCCTGTTTTTTTGATTTAGTTCCTTGGACACTTCCGAGGAACTACCATAAGTCATAATGGTTTTGTTTGTTAACAATGTGAGTTTCTTATTTACTAGATTGTAGAACTCAAGGACACTTAAATTGCCCTGTTGTAAAATACTGAGTTCTTCATCTAGTATGTGGATCGGACGTCTGTCCGAATAAGCAAAGTCGAGTCTTGCCAGTATGGCTTCAAGATTCAAGACAGTGCCGTGGTTAGTCAGGCTATCATTTGCGTCGCCCACAATTTTGTTCCTTAGGATTACTAGGGCAGAGAAATAATTCTTGCTGCCTAGTTTATAAAGGCTCATTGTGTTGTTGGCGGCCTCGCGCCAGCTGACATAACTGGTTATTCTGCCTGAGAATTCAGGCAGTGATTTAATCATGTCCAATGACGTTGAACAGACTAGTGTTATATCGATGGTTTGTTTTTTATATTCAGTTACTGGTGGAGTAACTGTAGCTTCTAGCTGCGTTTTTAACGTACTTATTTCTGTACGTAGGGAGACCGTTGCCTCGGCTATTAGCCGAGTAATCAAGTCGACTGTCAGATTGTTATTGCCTACACTCATTTTGATGAATTTCTCAATTAATTCGTCCACTGTTGTAAGTTTTTAAGAAAAGAGGTTTTAGAGTGTCTATTGCCAAGAGGAAAATTCCTAATATCAGATTATTATTTAAATTCTTCTTGCTTAATATGTAGCTTTATGATTTTGAACTATTTGTCAAATTTAAATTTTTCTTCGCTTAATATATAGCTTTATGGTTTTTTTTTCAAAGTATTGTTTTTTTCTTAATATAGTTTTTTATTCTGACTCACTGATGCCGAATATCCTCCAGAATTTCCTGAATACGTCTGTTGATGTCCCTCCAGAATTCTCTGTCTTCAGCGTTGTCTTCTTGGTTGTTCTCCCGGATGCCTTGTAGTTGTCCTTCAATGCCTCGGTAGTAACCGGCGTCTTCCTCCTTGTGAGGGTGGGTAGATGAACTTGGTAGTTTTATTTCAATGTCTTCGACTTTTTCCGACTTCGGTAGCATGTCTTTGTGTTGATTTTTGGTGTGTGTTTTTTTTCACCTTTGCTTCACTTAGCACTTTTTGTTTTTGTTCACAACACAGTTATTGTCTGTGTGTTCTGTAGATCCGCACTGGTTACAATATTTTAGCGGCTTGTAGCCTTTGGCTTTTGCTACTAAGTTTTTGATGGAGTCCATTTGGTTGTTAATAAGCTGTTGGTTTGGTTTATTAGAGCTTCTTTTTGCGTTAGAGTTTTTCTTAAAGCACTGACGAGTTCGTTTTGTTTTATTGGAACCGTTGCGGGCTTATAGGGTTTTTGTGTTTTTTATTTTTTTTTCAAAGCACTGACGCGTTCGTTTTTGTATTATTAGAACCGTTGCGGGCTTATGTTGCGGACTATTTATTTCGTCCTGAATTGCGACACTAGCGAAAAGCTTTGGTCGTCTTGGTGGGTTTAAAGCACTGACGCGTTCGTTTTTGTTTTATTAGAACCGTTGCGGGCTTATAGGGTTTTTGTTGTTTTTTTTTACAAAGCACTGACGCGTTCGTTTTTGTATTATTAGAACCGTTGCGGGCTTATGTTGCGGACAATTTATTTTATCCTTAATTGCGACACTAGCGAAAAGCTTTGATCGTCTTGGTGGGTTTTTTTATTTTTAAGCACTAACGCGTTCGTTTTATATTATTAGAACCGTTTTAGGCTTAGTTAGAGGCGCACGTTAGGTATATTTTATATTATTAATACCGTTTCTTGACGTGGCCCCACGTTGGGCGCCAATTAAATAAATTCGTTAAAGAATTTGGTTAATACATTTATTTTTATTTATTTTGTTTGAGGACATTACAACCGACCGCGTCGTGGTTAGAGATAAGCCTACTCCCAAATTATTTGGGCTTATGTTTATATACTGATTTGCGTAAGCAAATAGTTTGCTCTTAGGAATTATGTAATGTTATCAATTGTACCACACTTGAGTTCTAACTTGATGGAAGCGTTAGTTTACACAATAGAAAGAAGGATTGAGAGAGCGCTTGATCGCGACTCAGCATATTTGAGAGAGCGCTTGCCCGCGACACGCTAATGGTTAAGTGTCAAAGCAATGTGTCAGCTACGCGGATCGCATTGCTTTGTTTTGTAAACAAAGCGTGAGCTGGAATAGCCCTTTGATATCGGATCGCTTGGTCGCTGATCGCTAATAGGAAAGTGTTAGAGCAATGTGTCAGCTACGCGGATCGCATTGCTCAGATTTGTAAATAAGAGAAACTGTTTACCTTTTGTTGGTGAAGAAGTGTCCCATAGAAGACTTAATTAGCACGAGCTCTAGAAAAGTGTTAAAGCAATGTGTCAGCTACGCGGATCGCATTGCTCAGATTCGTAAACAAGAACTGTAGCTCTAGCTCTTGAACTCATGATTTGAGCTTAAAGTGTTTAAGATACGGTGCGGCACCAAGAGGGTGGCACCGAAAGTGTGGCACCGAAGTGACAAAGAAATGTGTCAACTTTGGCGCGCTTGCGGCATACGTTAACTTGCACATCTTCTTATGGCAAGCATGATCAATGACGATCCTTAAGAGATTCTTCTACTCTTAACACCTCCGTCGCCTTAGAGCATCGTAGCTTGTTGCTACGATGTTGAAGGGTATATCGCCATTATAAAACTCCATGGTTTGATTATATGTTCCCGACTACAATTGGCTATACGTTGGGCATGTTTATTGGCCAAAAGTCGGATAAGTTGAAAATGTTTTATCTGTAAAATACATATCAAATGCATATGAATCAAATTTAACTCGTATATCTCATATGATTGGAGTGCAATAACAATTTAATTTCAAATCAAAAGCTTCAAATGCCATGACACTTTTGTACGGTGCGTCAAACCGTTTAATGGTTTCGTTATCAAAAGAAAACAAAACTTCAATTTGCCAACAAAAAGCCAACAATTTTTAAGGTGTATTAATAAAATTTTATTTAGGTTCATAAAAAACAGACTTATTAGTTTGCGACTGGCTTTCAATATCCACCTGACTTAATACAAACACACATTTAACACTTGATAGAATTTTCTTATGGTTAATACCGCTTTCAAAAACTCCCTGCAAAATGCAATTTCACAAAGACAATCAACACAAACACATCAAGAACATTGCAATTAAAATATTAGCGTTTAAAAATAAGTTGTTGCATATTTTTTGAAAAATATGCACGAAAAAACAAAGAATGTTTAAATTTTTGTATAAATTAGCGTAGAAAATACGAATTAGAAGAATATAAAATTAATGGAATATATGCAAATGCGAAAGCTATGAAATTTACAAATTATTGCCTTTTAACAATTCGTTGATTCAATTAAACAAATTTAAAAAAGAATACTTAAGTAAAAAAAAACTAAAAGTTGGTAAGAATCTCTTGTGCATGAATTCAATTGCGTACAAAACTTTGTTCACTATAATAATTTCAATCGGAAGCATTTTGCTTTTAACTGGCATGGGTTATTTTTAGCATTACTACAGAATGCATGACCCTGTGTAATTTAGGAATTTTGTTTCACAACTTGCACATAGTTGGCTGGAAAGAGACCATAACGATTCTTGCACAGGCCGCGCCACCAGCCATCATCGATCTTCTCAATGTGCGTGACAATATCGTCGGGATCGAACGATATCTCGTCATCGTCGGCCGCTTGGTAGTCGTAAAGTGCAATGGCATGTATGCCAGTATCCTCCAGATAGTCGGAAAGGTTGTCCGATGGTGCATTCGCGTAAATGCCTTCTTCATTGTTGCCTGGCGTTTGATTTTCCACTGTTTCCTCATGCGCCGCAGTTGGTTGCGCTACAGAAGTTGGTGCAGTTGCGGGGATTTCTGCATGTGCTTCCGCTTGATTCTGGTAAAGTGGCTCAGGTTCGCGTTTCGGCTCTGGTGATTGAATTTCCGGCGGTGTGGCAACCGTCTCCACCTCAATTGTTGGTACAACATCTGGCGGTGGCGCTACTACTTTCTCTGGTGGCTGCTCAACCACAGCCGGCTTGGGTGGCTCTTCATGCACAATTTCTTCTTTGACAGGTGGCGGTGCTACTACCGTGTTAGCTTCGACGTTAGTCGGTTCCTTCGGTATAATAATTGGCTCCTTGCGCGCTACTGGCGCTTCTGTAGTCGGCGATTGCATTTGATTAAAAGCGCTAATGGCATTACCAATACCTCCAGCACGTCCTGTATTAATTACCGTACGACTGCCCTTTGGGGGTGTGGTGCGCGCCTCATCTGATGGCGTTCGTGGCGTATTTTCAATAACAGTTTGTTTTGCAGCTTCCTCCCGATCGCGTTTATCCTTTGCTTCGCGTAACTTTTTTTGTTCTTCAGCTCGTTTACGCGACTCTTCTTCGGAATTCTTTGCCAAATTTTCGAACTTAGCTCTTAGATTGGATGGTTTAGCTCCTTCTATGTTGGGTTTTACTTTCGTATATGTAGTGCCCACTTGTTGTTTGTTGCTATCATCATAGCCGGCTGCAGATTTGTCCATGCGATCCTTCTGCACACCAAATTTGCCACCGAAACCCACCTTATGATCCAATTGGCTTTCATGCTTTTGCGGTGCTTCGATATGATCCCAACCGAGTGCTGACTTGTCTTTACGGTCTTCTTGTACGCCGTATTTTCCACCAAATCCTTTGGCGTAATCTACAATAAACAAAAGTAAAACATCAAACAAAATTACAAATTTCATCAAAGAGTTTACTCACCTTTTTGTGACTCATGCTTTTCTACCTTTTCGACATGATCCCAACCGACCGCAGACTTATCTACTCGATCTGATTGTACACCGAACTTGCCACCAAAGCCAGTCGCATAATCTTTTTGGGATGCATGTTTTTCCACCTTCTCAACATGATCCCAACCCGCTGCTGATTTGTCAACTCGGTCCTTTTGTACACCAAACTTGCCACCGAAGCCGTCACTGTAGTCCTTTTGAGACGCATGCTTTTCCACCTTGCCCTGATAGTCATGACCCATTGCAGACTTATCCATGCGGTCTTTTTCAACGCCAAATTTACCTCCGTAGCCATAGCCTGCATTCTGATCTTGCAGTAATTTTTTCTTAGTGTCTTGATCGGCTCGTTCTGTCTCACTACGCAGCTGTTCCATGCTATAGGTATCATAAATACAGTGATTAATCGGTTGTTTTACAATCAAACAAAGGTATGATTACTCACTCTATGGCGCCGGCGGTGCGACCGCTCCCTTCTATTGTCTTTGCACCCCATCGTTGCTCCTGTTCACTCACATCGTTCACGAAATCCGGATCGGTCTCCCAATCATCATCCTCAACCGGTTCATTTGTATTCTGTATTTGTATACCAGCACTTGCCTTCCACATAGTTATTTAGTATTTCTTATCTACAGAAAACCAACGAGATAAAAACATTAATTTCACCGTAATCAAGGGAGTGGCATCGAAAGGCGATACGACGCGTCTGACCCACTTACATTAACAGTTATATGAGCAATTTAACAATTTGACTGTTTATTTCTTATTTCGAATTATACTTTCTACCGGTATTGCAATGTGTTTTATCTGTAATTTATTTAAAAATTTATTTAACAAATGGAAGCGGACACCGCAAATTTGGGTCACCCCGCTAATTGGGTGCTTGGGAATTTCGACAGACTGCCAACCCCGCTGCATACAGCATGTTGGTAACATTCAGTAAACTGTTGTTAGCAGAAAAAATGAAGCATAGAAACTATTGAAACGCAAATGAATCGAAGATGTGCCAAATTAGCGCTGAAGTTTCACGCTCAAGCATGCCAGAAGAAGAAAAGTCCACATCTGAAAAAGCTCCAAAATGGGGGTATCTCCCCTTGTCAGGAGCGAACATACCGGGTGCTAAAAATATTGCCCATTTAAGTTTCACAGTGGAAGTCACTTGACGTATGTTCGCTTCAAATGTCAAGTGACATGGTACAGCAGCCAACACAAACAGTTTGCCAAAGTTGCCAGACTGCAGTGATGATTTACAAAAAAATTTATTTGATACTAAACCGGTCCATTAAAAGTTAGTTTTCTGATTTTTGTTTTTGTATTTTGCTTTAGTTTGGAGCTTCAGACTAACGGGCTTAATTTGAGTGAATCACCATGTGGCAAGGTCATGGCTGCTTTGTTTTAAAAAAATAGGGCTGAGCCATCGTCAAAGTTATTGTCGCCCACAATTAAATGGCCGGAGTGCATTAAGCGTTTTTTAATTGATCAGAATTGCCTTGATGCCAGCTGCCGGCTGCAACATGGAACAAACTATGAAGGAATTCGACAACTTTAACTTCAGCGTGGACAAATGTAAGTCTAAGTTACGACTTCTCCGTAGGCTATACTCAAAGAAACTTTTCTTATAAATTTCAGACACCAAGGAGCTTGTACGCGAATGTGTAGGTGGCACTGACTTGCAGCAACGTAAAAAGGAGATTGAAACCTATAGCGAACAGACTTCTGCCACTCTTAAGCAAACATGCAAAAAGAATTACATGCAGTTTATACAAACGGCAAAGGAAATATCACGTAAGTTTTCTCTAGACATATAGTAAAAGGAATAATATTATTATTATCTTGTCGACTACTGCAGACCTTGAATCCGAGATGTATCAGTTATCGCACATACTCATCGAGCAGCGTAACATACTAGCATCGTTGACAGATGGCAAAGCGACCACAATGGTTAAGGACAAAAGCATAGAAGACGAATCGGTCGTAGATGATGTAGAGAACAGCCACGCAACTCGTGCGGTTAAGGAGATGGTGCAGGGATTTAATGGTAATCTGGAGGGAAAAACTTTTCTTAATGAGGGCGCACTCATTGAACTGGATGCCAATGATTATCGGCCAATACAACGTGTTTTCTTCTTTTTATTTAACGATGTCTTAATTGTATGCAAAGTTAAGCATGACAAGTGAGTGCAGGAATGAGTGGTTTAGACTATGAAATTGAAATACATTATTTTCTCTTACAGGCGCTTAGAGTTTCTCGCAGAATATGATCCCAAAAAGATTGCTGTGATCAACATCAAAGATCTGGATGGCGTCAAAAATGCCATTAATATCATAACGCCTGATGGTTCAAAGATATTCCAAAGTATTACGGCAGCCGGAAAAACTGAATGGATTGAGAAATTGGAGGAAGCATTCCGTTTCGATCAACAGAAAAAATCAAAAAAAGGCCAAGCACCACAACCGCCAACACGCAACAAACAAACGCAACCGTCTCATTCAAAATCGGCAACACCAGAAAAAAATGGGAACGTCAACAAAGTAGAGACACCGACTCCCAAATCCCATGACGAAGAACTGCCCGAGTGGCTAGTTACTGCCAGTGAAGAAGTCCAAACATTAGTTGCGCAACGGCACTTTGAAGATGCTCAGGCATTGATCAAGCGTTCACAAGATTTTCTAAAGCAACATAAAAAACTCGATTCAATTGAGTCCAAAATTAAGGATCAGGAAATCAAACTTACAAATGTGCTCTTAAAGGAACTCTCCAACTGTCATAATCGCAATCTGCAGATTGCGTTGCGCAGTTCAAAGAGGCCCCTGAAGATACTCGTAGAGATCGGACGTTCACGCCAAGCAAGTGCAACGCTATTAAAGGTTTGTTCAGTTAGTTTGCGTGTAGCGCAGCGTGAAGCTCGTCGGAACAATGCAGATATATCGGAGCTGTTCTTTTGTGATCTAGCGCAGGTGGCATGTGATTTTCTCAGTGCATTTGAACATCAACCTGCCTGTGTGAGTGGTAAGTTGGTACTAAAGTTTACCTAAACCTTAATCAATTGTTATTGTGTTCAGCGCTCGTCGTCTGGTGCAACGCAGAGCTACAATACTTTGCAAGTCAGCTTATTAAACACTACCTAACCAAAGGCACAGCACTGGAAGCGGTTGCCAAATGCGTTGAGCGCGTACGCAAACCTTCCACAAAGGTTAGTTCACTTAAGTTTCCAGATTTGTGTATTTTTATTCTTTGAGTTATTTTTTTCAAAAGCTAAATGAGATTGGCTTAGATATTAGTTACCATCTTGAAGGTCTGCTGCGTACAACACTCGAATCGCTTATCGAGGAGTCCAAGCAGCGGTTGCTGGACAGCGTCGGTCGCACAGAAGAATCCTGGCAACCATACAATCTACAAACGAAATCAAATTTGAAACGATTGTTACACGAACTGGACTCCATTGGCATAGACATACGTACGCACACAACCGGTGACACTTGGATAAATCTAACACAGTCTACAGTCATATTCATACGTCACTTCCTCCAACTGACCGATTACTGCGCATTACTCGCTAAAAGTGAAACACTGTTGTTAAGTCTTGAATTGCTGCTAGGCGATCTCTTCGTGGCACAACATGCACTCAAGCCACCCACGGACATGTCTGTTGATGTGTGTAGAGAACCCCTTTTGATGTTCACTTCAATACAAATTTTAATGTCTTCTCCTTTGCTTACAGCCCAATTTTGTTATGAAAAACAAGATCTTCCTAGTTGACAGTCTTTTAGCCATAGCCATCGACAAGTTTCGCAGCATTTCTGGCCGTCAGTGCTCGCAATTACGTGAACTTCAAGAGAAACTCGCACGTCAACAGAGTGCGCCCATTCCCAAGCAACGCAGCGTCTATACAACAGATGTGTTCTAATTTATGATCGGCGATTCTTTTGTGTGTTCTAAGTAAAGGATCTTAGATCCAAATAAAGTTCAGTACAACAATTGTTTGGCTTAATAAAATACGTGTTTTTTATATGATGTGGGAGCATTTTGACTTTTCAGGTGTAAGCTATGATGGTTAATTGTCATATTCCTAGCGGCCCACTACCCTTTCACTAACTCAACATTACTTTGATTACATATAATTTTTTTTTTTATTCTCGTTTCATTAATTATAATATAATTAATTATATACATAGATAACCACAATAATATTTTTCTCATTTTTTTGTTTCTTGTAAAATTATAAATCGAAGCGTGCTCTTATTGCGGCCAACGCGTAAAACACTTTTTTCACCTCCTTTTTGCCGCTTGGCTAATGCCTATTTGCGTTGCTATTTGCCATTATGCCCAAACCTTAGATTGTTCTAAATAGTTAAGTGTATACACTGGCAATTATTAAATTTGTTACTTGTTTCTTTTTTTTTTTTTCAAATAAGAAAGTGTTCCAAAAGTATTATTTATCGCAAAATTTGTTCGGCGCCTTATAACGTTTCTCACTAATTTAGTTAGTTTTTTTTTTTTTTTGTTTTTCTTTCGTATATAATGGTAAAACTCTTATTTCAACTAAAATGCTTACTAAATATATTTATATTTATTTATATATATATCTATATAATTCTTTATGCAAATATGTTGTGTATTTTCAGTGTGTGTATGTGTGTGTGAGAGTGTACTTCTACATTAAACAAACTTCATTTATTTTCTTTTTTTGTCTTAGATTATGTTCTTTATGTAATTATTTATATGCAAGTAAATGTGTTCAAACTAAGAGTAATTAATTTAAAATTAAGTTAGCAGAGAATCTACGTCGAAAATAAGAGGCTTGATTTGTTGGTTACAAAAAACTTAATTACATTTTACAAAACCAGACCGGATTGAACCGGAGCCGCAGCTGAAGCATTGAGAATATACGGACGTGGTTCGATCGATCTGCTTGCCTTTGTCTCGTTTAGGTGCTAATTCGTTTGTTTCACTTCACGTGCTCATCAACTACACCGTATGCTTGGTGGCTAAATGAATCTATTTCGGTTTCGGTTTGTGTTCAACTCTTTATTAGACTTAGCTTACTTAGGGACTACTTTATGCTTAATCTTTATATTGTATAGAATTATGCAAGTTTTGCTGCTGCTATTTTTGTTGTGTCTTGTTGCTGCTGCAATGCTGATTTTTCACTTAGCGTGTCGCTTACTTCTTGCTTTGCTTGCTTTATAATTCTTCTTGTTTTCTTTTGTTTTAATTGCGGCTGATGCTGCATCGGCGACTGCGGGTGCGACTGTTGTTGGTATCTTCAGCTCTCGTTTTCGAATCGAACTGTTTTGTAAATCTATTTTTATACGCGTAGTAAACCGTTATTACAAAAAAAATTAATAAATAACTTCATAGACAGTAGCTTTCTTATCGCCAGAGCCCGTCACGATGTACTTGTCGTCAGTTGATATGTCGCAGCTAAGTACGGATGATGTTTCTTTCGACTGTAAATAACGTTAAATAATTAGTTTGAGAATCTTTCGTTGTTCACCAGTTTACGTCACTCACCTGGAATATACTTGCACCGTAGGGTGTTCGCCATGCGTTCAGCAGGTTGTCCTTACCAGTCGATACGAACCATTTACCGCATGTGGCAAATCGCAGTGATAATACACAGCTCTCGTGCAGATGTAGCTGATACTTGTCTGGTTTCGATGCATGCAATACTTCCACGTGTGAGTTCTCCATACCAACAGCGAGCCAATCACCTACAAAAGCAATAAACTTCTATTCTTTGCTCTGGACTAAACAACCGTATTTAAGATCACCCACCTGTAGGGCAATAGCCGAGAGAGAATATTTGAGAACTAAAGTCGTGCTGTTGCAGTTGTCTGCCCTCGCGTAGATCCCACGAGCGCACCGTATTGTCCAAACCACCCGTCCACAGACGCGATCCGTCTGGACTGATGTCAATGCACGAAGCACCGTCTGTGTGTCCTTGGAATTGACGCACAAGTATCTCGTTATGCAGATCCCAAACTGCAATGTTACCATCGCTGCAGCACGAGAAGCAAACCTTCGAATCCGGACTAATGGCGAGCGCGTAGCAAGCAGGCGCCGCTGAGGTTAATTCGGCCTTGATGCGTGGCGTCGGACTTGCTAAATCCCAGATGGATAGATTCGACGCCTCGCCGCCTACAATCAGCGTACGGCCATCGGGCAGCAGTTTTACGGAGCGTATGTAATTATCGCGTTGCAGGCAATCTAACTGACTAACTGGATTCTTGTTGCCGGGTTGTGAGATGTCCCAAACCTTTACGCATCCCTTGCCACCCGTGTAGACATACTTTGTGGGATTTGAAATTGTAACGGCACAGACGACCTCACCGTGTGATAACGTATTTATCTGACGTGCGTGCCGTGGTATGCCAACGCCGACTAGTGCATCCGGTGGAAACGGCACCGGTTGCAGACTACCTTCACCATTCATATGGAACGAGTAAGCTCTGCAATAAAAAAAAAATAAAAGGAGAACAAAAACGCATAAAGAGGCATTACAAAAACTCGAGTCAGCAAAAAAAACAACAACAGCAACTTACGGCTTTCCACCAGTGAGCGCCGAGGGATGTGGAATGCCATTTGTTCGTACATGCGCGTGCGGATCATACGGCAACGGTGGTGGCCGCCCATAGGCGGGATCTGATGGTGGTCGTTGATACGGATCCGCTGGCCGTTGGTACGGCGAAGCTGGATAACCAGCCGGTGGCGGTCCGCCTTGAGGCATCATTTGTTTAGGATTTACACCCTGAGCTGGTGTGGCAGCATTTGGTGTCGGTGTGCGAGCTTTGGCGCCTGGTGTGCCTGGCTTTTCCATCTATACATAAATAAAACATTTAATTATTTTAAATCCTATAAATTTGTGAAACAACAACTTACATCTTTTGTTTTGAGGCTGGGTGTGGAACGCGACGAACTCGAGCCAGAGCGTGATGGCGGACGCTCTTGCTTGATGCCACTACTCCCAGGCTTATCCAGACGTTCACCATTTAAACTCTCGCGATCGCGTACCTCCATTGAGATATGTTCACCATTCGGACGTGGAGAATGGGATTCCTGTAAGCAAAAACAATCAAAATATCATTTAAAATGCTGAATTTTCTTACACTTTAACTTTTATAGATCATTAGAGATCTTTAATTGATTTGTGTTATTTTTATGGTCGCAGCTAGCAATGAAACTCAACTCACCATTTCATTTGCAACATCTACGACTAAATCTTGATCGCTTTTCTCGCCTTCATCCTCCTGGAAAATTTTGAAAAAATAAAAAACAATTTGTTATCAACGTAAGTTGGCACGTTTTTTGTTTTGTATCAATAATTCCAAATTAAAGACTAGATACTACGGAAAAGCATGGCACAATTAATTTTATTATTGTTTGATCAAATTGGGCAGAATCAGAGGCATACGCTACAGTGAAGCTACTATGGGTTACGGACTGGGAACGGACAAAGTATGAACTGTCAATGAATATTTGTACGTGAGTGTTACACGCGAGTATGGTTGATGATGATACTTCGAAATAGAAACAGGCAAGGCACTTCTAATATCTAATATCAAAAACAACAACCACAATTAAGACTAAAACTAATTAAGCTTGATATGGTGAGTTGAGTGGCTACATGGAAATAACTGCATGGCAAGAATCTTACTAAACTACGAGTGTATACGTTAAGGATACAAAATAATGAAAACGAGGCAGGCTGTAATGCTGCGTTTAGCGCTTCAACTTACTTGTAGTTTTTCATCTTTTCGACGTTTTGAATCATTTTCTATATCAAGCGGTGACCGCGTGCGATATTTTTCACGATCTGCCGGCGAAACTGAATTCCGCTGAAAATTTGAATTCAGATAAGACTAAATATGGGCATTATAAGCATATTTGAGATAATTGACTCACCAAACGCTCTTCCTGGCCAGCTGGTCCCTCGAGGCCGGTCGGTTTGATATCCGGACGATGATGATCTGGCGGCGCTTTTAGTAATCCTTGCGGCCCATGTGGCAAACCCATGGTAGCACCTAATGCGCTAAACGGCCCGCTCAGCGGCCCTAGTGCACCCATGGGCTGTGGTGGACCGCCAGGCGCTTGTTGAGCGTGTATTTGTTGCTGTAAGCGGAGTTAAATTAAACATTAGATAAGCGTTTATGATAGGTGCTGAAGTGAGCGCATTGTTAAAAAGAAAACTGATTGAATGAATATATTTCGACGCAGCAACAAAAGCAGCAGCAAAGAACATAACACAAAAGCTTCTTGTAGCAACAACAACTATTTATGAATTAAGAGAATAGTAGTTGTAGAAGTAGGTGTAAGTGTATGTTTGTGAGTTTTCCACTAACAAAATTAATGAAAACGAATGCAACTAAAATAACTTACTAGAAGTTGTTGTATCCCATGTTGCTGCTGATGCTGCATGGGCCGCGGGTTTGATAAACGTTTTTTTTTTTTTTTTGTTTTTGTTAAATTTACAGTGGAAAAGGCCAAAGTAGGGTGGTCAAAATCAAGTACAATATACAAAAATAAAATATCAAATTATAATACACGCCACTAAAAGTTTATATAAGAAATATATCAGTAAGATCAACAAGGTTTATCGCTTACCCCTATAATAAGATTCAGCTCCTGCATGGTAACCTGCTTCGCGCGTTCGACCGCCTGTAGAACCTGTTGCTGGTGATCAGCCTGTAGGAATGGAAGTAGCTGGTTGATCAATGTGTTTAAGCGTTTGGCGATTTCCGTTTGCTTGTGCATTTCGACATTAAGGCCATAGGACATTTCGTAGTACTGTAGAGAGAGAGTAAACGATAAGCCAACTTGAGTAAGCAAATAATGTGCTCGCTCACTACTTACCATAACATAATGACGTTGCATTTCGGTTTTCTCATTTGCTAATTTTTCGCACTCCAATTTTATGCTGTAAACAAAATAGTAGTAGAAAAGAAAATACAGAAACCTAAATTAGCCATGAATCAAAGAGAAAAAGGCGGACACATACAGCTTCCGCTTTGTAGCGTGCAGGTTAATCCTATTTTTATTTATTTTTTTTTTAAATCTCATATAATTTTTTTTTTTTCATGGCACTGACAGTCATCACAATATCCCAAAACCGGTTTAGGTTCTGTGATATATACCAACCGGCAACGTTAGGGACGTTTGCAACATGTGTCTAGGTGCCATACATATCCTAAGCGATGGTGGTTCTTACCTGTGGTACTGTGCCTGTAGAAAATTAAACTCCTCCTTGATGCGTTCTAACGTATCGACAATTGTGAACTTCAGTGGGCCCTGAGGTGGTGGTCCCTATTATTGACAATAGAATGAATTTAAATAAGTTTATTATTAAGTTCATTAAAAATTCGTCTACTACTTACCCCTGCGGCGGGGTGACGCACCGGTGCAGGATACATTTTGTTTACTGCTTATTTTGTGTCTTTCACTACGCCGCGGCGAATATTTCCGGTATCGTGCACAGAATTGAACTGTTTGCCGACGCCAGCGCAAAAACTAAACTTTGTACAATTACTTAATTTTGGATTCTATACAATTTAAATATGCCGCCGCCGCCGTCTTTCTTTTTTACCGACAAATGTGTGAAAATTATTTTTTTGTCGCCTGGCGGCCTTCCTGCTTCCTTTGGTCGGTTGGTTATTGCTTCGCTTCCACTTCTTTTTCTTCTGCTACTACCACTTCCACTCTGCGTCTTCCACCCTGCCGACTCTGACACTTCTTAATTTACCAGGCACTACTCTTCTTTCCTTCAACAATTCTCGTTTTCAAGCAAAAACTTCACTTCGTTTTTTACTCTCGGTGCACTCAGTTCGCTTGCATTTTATTGTTTTTCATAATTTCGTGGATTGGCCTGCAAGAATATTTATAAATTTACTTCTGCTTTGAACATTTTGCACAATTTTCAACATTTCTCGCTCGCTTTTCAATACGTAGAATTGCACACACACACATTTGCACATTTCTGTCTCACACAAATATACACACGCGCACTCACACAAATAGTGATGATACGATACAACAAAATACTTGTTTCCGCCAATCAAAATGCTATATTCATTTTATAAAATCATGCTCTTTAACAATTACTATTGAAGCTCCGTAATTTTTTCATCATTATTAATCATTTTAGTCACTAAATAATTTTTTAGTCACCGAATCTAAAGTTTTATTAATATTTTAAATAAAATTCGGTATTGTATCGACTGTCGGATCATCACTGCTCGCACACAAATGCACATATACGTAACAATAAGCAATGGCCGAGGAGTAGCAAACAACGAGAACGAGTGGCACAGCGCGACAGACAACGAGCGAGAATGTTTACCGCCGAAACTGTCTGGCGTCAATGAATATTTTAAAAATTATAGATACAATTGCAAAATCTTTGTACAGCTTTCGTAAAATTAGAACGTATTTATATTTAAATGCATTTCATTGAATGACTGTTCATATCATGCGCCTAAATACAACTCTGACCCTTTCAATATACAGACAGGCGCAATTAAACAGAGTTGCCAAGCATTATTATTTGATACAAAACATGTAGAATTTACTGTTTTTCGCCTTATGCACTTTCAAATAGGTTTTTATTTAACAAATTCTGAGCTATTGCTCAGAAAAATTAAACACATTCGCTTATTTCTCTAATCGCTAATACACCGCATATTTGCGCGCTCCGGCAACACTGCAGCCCAAACAAACCAGCGAAAACGAAACGTAACCGACGAAACCCGATGCAACGAGCCGAAGAACGGCAAAAAAAAGTTATATAGGTCCACACAAAAAATAAACAAAAGCAATTAAAGCCTGAAAATGCTATAGTTTCAACACAGTTATCACACCTTAAATATTTGCATCAATTTCTTATCCGTAAACACGTTCCACCAATACTACACGCACAAATCACTTAGTTCTCTTATTATTGCGTACTTTTTATTTGCGAAAATTTTTCTGCCGTCGCACAATTTTTCACTTTTGCTCGCTCTCCGTGGTTTTTGGCCAAACTCGTTAATTTCATAGTGTTGCCAACACTCGGCATTTGGTGCACTCGTTGCCTTTCGATCACTCGCAAATAGTTCCTATTCCTTCACGCGTTTATATGCCTATTACTGACGTTGCGCAAAATTTGCTGACCTATCTGGCCTGCGAATGCTAAAAACAATCAACTATTGCTTTTCTTGAAGATAATTTCACTTTAAATTGGTTACATGAAAAATGCACGAGGCGTTTTGCCGCATCAAACAATGTTGGCAGTGTTGCCAAATCAGCCTTTTTCCCGATGTTTCTTTTTTTAGAGTCGTGAAACGCCACACAGTGGGAATCCTGTCCCTTTTTCTTAGAAATGTTCTCAGATTTTAATGAATCTTGTTTCACAACAGAAATTAAATGACTCATGATATAAAGAAACTCATCAAAACCCTATCATTGGGGTTTGTCTACACTAATGTTTTGCAGGCATCGCTTTACGAACGATTGTGCTACAGTTTCACCATTTATGTATTAAATTTGGTGAGTTAAATTGTCATCATGTGCATTTGTTACGAAATCAAACTGAACATGAAGAAATCGAAAATATATACTAATTAATCACAACTCAATAAATACATGTTTGTTATTCATACATTTTATAAATGTTATTAAAAATTTGCGATTCGTAGCAGCATCGATTTGATAAAACAGTTTTATTTTCATGACCCTTTTTATACGATCTTCCAAATTCGGCAAAAGTTCCAAAACTTGCTGAATACAACTATTTTTGCTTCTGACAGATTGGCAACATTGCTAGCAGGGCTGCTTTTCAAATGGTTAACTTGTTACAATTCAACTACTCTCGATTACTTACTCTATGATGGAACGATAGTTCAGTATTGGATTAGCGTACGTCACGCTGTATTCGCTGGGGATATGTTTTGTTCCTCCATTTCTAGGTATTCTTCTTCTTCTTCCACTTTTGGCGGTAATTTGAATCACTAGATTCTAGTTCGATTTAAAGTTAAGTATTTTGGAAAAGAAGTAAGAAGATGTAACAAAATCTTATTGAATTAAAAAAGTGATTAACAACTTTGTGGTAACTACAATATACACAACTAAATGTCAAGTGAATCGAAAATAAATTAAAATCATCAGTTCTGGCAAGAGTTCTGATAGTGAAGAGAATTAAAGTGAAAGTGAATTTTGTCTGCATCATTATCAATATCCCCGTTGAACAAGAAAAATAAAAGGCAGGTAAATTAAAAAATATTTGTATTGGTTTATTTTTATAATCAGATTTTGTTTTTCTTTTCTATCACAGATGATTATCACAGGTAAGATCCTTCAGCCCTTTATTCTTTTTCGGCATTGTGTTCACCACGGTCGCCAGAGTTTATCCTCAATTGGCTGAGGTGACGCAGTAGGACTCTCGCAATCACTGTGATAGCCAGATGAGGCTGGACTGAGAGGCGCAGCGCAACTAACTGTGAGTGGTTGCATCATCTCGGGAAGCGCCGTGTTAAAGTGTTCTAGGTTTTTGTAGATACGACCCAAATGTGTCATCACCGATTTGCCCAGCTCAACGTTCATGCCAGGTGTGGCGGCCATGACACGTGACACTTCGTTTACAGCGTTCATGTAGCCGTGTTGGAAGCTCTCTGTTGGCAGTGTTTGTGTCTTGTGATTCACTGACGCCTTGTTTGTTTGTTTCCTGCGCACAAAGTCTACTGCTGCTTCGAGCATTTCGGCTTTGTCCATGCGCAAAATTGCATCATCGCCCTGCAGGTCGGCGACAAGTGTCTTCAGTGTGTCGAGGCACTTGTTAATGCGTGCCCGACGCTGACGTTCAAGTAGTGGCTTCTTCACTTTCTGGTAGATTTCAGTCTTGCTAATGTTCACTTTGGTGTTTACTTTGCTAATGTATTCCATTTTGACGAGTTTTTGTTAGTAGTAAATGCTTGTGTTCTGTTTCGTCTTTTTGCTGTTTGCTGTTCGCTGTGTGGTTCGACCAGACAGTGGAAGCGTTCGAGTTGCAATGATAAACTTGCTCTAAGTCGTGCTGCTTTTATACCCGCTCGACGACATCAACGACGGCTGCGCCGACGTTACCACACTCGTGTGCCATTGCTCTCTTGCTCTCTCTCTCACGTTTTGCCTAATAAGGGTTGCGACATCTCCCTTGCTCTTGCTGTGAGCACAAGAAACAGCTGCATACGGACATGAGGACATTCTGCAATCCTGTGGCTCGTGGCGTGGGAACCGAGCTGAAAGTAAGTTTCTCACACAACTTTTTTTTTCTTTCCTCGTTTGTTTTCCTTTTGGCCACATGCTTCGGTTTTTAAGGATCAGAAATTTTGCAGCTGTCGCTGTTTGCTCTTCATCGGCATTGTCGTCGTTGTTGTTGTTGTTGTCGTTGTCTGGTGTTATTATCCTTAATGCGTACTACAGTGCTTCACTATCTGATCCTGTGAACACTATGCTCGTTCACTTTGTTGGTATTTCCCTTGTGCGTGGGCTCTGCTGCTTGTGCACTTTAATTGTTATGCTGGACTTCTTGTTTCTTTCTCTCTTATTGTGCGCATCAGCAACGCCTGCTCTGATTATGTTGATGATTGTTTATTGACGTAATTAACGTGTCCTATTGGAGTTTGGTTTGCATAGGTTTCTAATTGTAAGGAATTTTTGTTTTGGACATAAGTGGACTATGAAATGTATAAGTTAGTTTTTTATTTTTAACGTAAGAGCGTAGGTTTGTCGAGCTTGTTGTCCAAAAACGCAAAGTTGTTATCAGTGTAGGTAATCCAGGAACGTTTAGAGTTCTATTTGATTTTTGTTATAGCTTTCATGTCCACCCCTGTACATACACTTGCTTTAAAGACCTATTGAATACTATGTTTTCTTGTTACAAATGCCTATAGATCGAACACCGGAAGAGGTAGATATATTATAATTGGATTGTACACTTTGTGCGCACACCTCTACCCCGTTTCCCCCTAAAATCTTTATGATATGTAGGTATATTTATCCATTAGATGGGCATACACCAAAAATTTTACTATTCCTCCAGTGATAAACCACAAAACCTTGAATTAATTTATATTTTATTTTCTTTGAAAATTTAAACCAAAGTAAATTATTGGATAAGATAAAAAAATGTAGGAGCAATTAATTCCGTTCATTAATAAAGTGTTAGAGTGTAGCGCATTCTATTGTCGAGTGTAAGACCGATGAGATTGGTCGATTTAACGCAAAAGAAAACAATGTTTGTTTGCAATGAAAAGTCTTTTTAAAAACAATCTAAATGCGGAGCTTGGAACAGGTGCATGGGACCCATATAATTTAGACTAGAAAAGTAATAACAAGACAAATTGTTTTTTTTTTTTTTGTAAACAGTTTTCAAAATATCTTTTAATGCTCATTTAAATATTGCTAATTGTAAATATGCAAAAATGATCGAGTTATGAAAATAAAACTCCTTTAAATGTAATAAAGCTTCCCTATCACAGACATAACTAACTAAGTCAATAACGATCTTGAGTAACACTTAAAAATCAAATAAAGATCATCGACATCAAAATTAAAGCATAAACTTATAAAATACTTAAAGAAAATAATTGGTGGTTCCGAGAGTTGCTGCCCATCGGTGTTAAAGCTGGAGATCTGCGTAGCACTTGCTTGTCGCGTACTTGATTGTCTTTACCATGGTCGCCAGACAGAGTTTGTTGTGCTGCTGCTGGTGTTGCTGACCTGCAGCAGTGGCTTGTGGCTGTAGATGGCTGGCGAGGAACGTGTAGAAGCGCTGCAATCGCTGTCGCTAGCATAGCCGCTCGAAACCGGACTGTAAGCGGTGCTTGCCTGGCTTGCGGCTGACGTGCAGTTGATGCTTAGAGGCGCATTGACGGCCATGTGCTGTTCCTCGGCGCATTCGAGTTGATTCAGACGCATGCCTAAGTGTGTCATCAGACTGGTGCCAAAGACGATGTCGACCTTGGGCAGCGCGGCCAGGCAGCGTGACACTTCGTTGGCAGCGCGTATATAACCAGCGCGGAAACTTTGTTCGGGATGCTCGTTTGTAGCTGGCTTTTGCTGCTGCTGCTTTTGAGCCTTAATCTTTCGCAGATGCTGTACGGTAACTTCCAGAATGTCAGCCTTCTCGAATTTGGCTTCACTGCCTTGATCCAAGCATTCGGCCATAAGATCTTTAAGTTCATCGAGGCACTTGTTGATGCGTGCACGCCGTTTGCGTTCCAAAAGCGGCTTCATCACTTTGCGGTATTGATATGTTTTTGACATTTCGTATTTAGTTGCCATTTTAGTATTTTTTTTTTGTTGAAGATTAATGAATTTTTCTTAGTGCAAGAAGATTTTATGTAGCGAGGTAAACTTGTTTCTGAGTTTCCAATGCACACTTCACAAGTTCTGAATTGAGAATGTTGTTCGTCACCAAGTTGCGTTGCCTTTTATAGCTGCACGTGCCGCAAGCGCTCTGCTGCGTTGCTCTCGTGCTCAACGCATGTCCAAGAGAGCGAAACAGACAATAGCAGCGGTAGAGGCAGCAACAACAGCAACAGCAAAAACCACACCTGCCAAGCAAATTACACTCGCACGCACTCACTTTGGGTTCTTTACTCACTCGTCTGCCTCTCTGCTTGAGTCGACTCGGTGTTGTTGTTGTGTTAGTTGTTTTTGTAACGATCGTTTCGTGTCCTCGTTCTTGCTTTATGCGCACACTCGTATGTTCGTACGATCTCAGCTGGTGGTTGGTTTTTCTCGTTTGTATTGTTTGAAACAAGTCGCTCACTCACTTTGCAGGGGTTGATGATGTGTCGCTGGCGGCGGTGGTGGATATAATAATGGTGGTGGTTGCTGTTGTTGTTGCACATGCAGCATTTAGTTCTTGTTGTTGTGAGTTAATTCTTTTCGTTTACTTTAAAATCGTGGGAAACACTTTGCCATCAAGTTTCCCACAAGATTTTTCTCGCTCGTTGGTGTTATAATCGTCGTCGACGTCGCTGTTGACGTCGGGACATTCCCTTCTGCACGTTGCACAGTGTGCCAAGTGCAGCAAACAGACAACACATGTGCCTGAACGGGATTTTTTTCATACATGTTTATTTGTTGAAATGTGAAATACCCAAAAATTTCTTTCATTATTTTGGAAATTTTAGTTCTTCAAATTTGTTGTCAGTGCTTGTAACTAAGTTCCGTCTTATTTTTGTTTCTTGTGTACGGAAATTTTATGTTTTTATGAATGCAAGTTCCAATTGCTTCAAGGTTAAGCTGGAATCTAATAGTTTATCAGCATAAAAAAAGTTGTTAGAGTTATAAAAAAAAATTCTGAATATTTTAGTATTTTAATTGATGTTTGAGAGTTTGACAACAATCATTATTGGTTTATACTGCAAAATCTTATTAGCACATTTCCTATCGCATTGCAACATTTTCGATCTAACATTTAATCGCTTGCACCACTGTAAATCTGATGTAAACATGCGTGCAAGATCCGAAGAGAGCTCCCGAAAAACAAAAAAAAAAAAAACTACCACCTGCCTTTTTTTCTACAACGTTGTTGTCGTTGCCGTTGTTAATTATAAATGCTGAATTGTAGCTTCTGTTGAACACTTGGGCCAACTCACACACACACACACACACACACACACACACGCAAACGCTAAGTGGTAATTGTGAAGGGTTCAGACGCTGAACTGTGTAGGGATCGAATGAACTTTGGACGGACATGATGGGATGCAAAGTAAATGAGTGTATGGCAAATTGACACACACTAAAGATTAAATGTATCGCATTCGTTAACTGTATAAACAAGATATTTGAAAAAAAAAAAAAAATAAGCATAAAAAATAAAAAAAGTATATCGATGATGTTGACGTTGAGGACGCCTCGATTCTGTTCACTTTGCTTACAGGAAACGCAAAGCGTGAGCATGATAATAAAAAGAAAAAAACAAAAATTAATGATTGAGGAGTTGGCGAGGTAGCGCAAGGACAGGGCTTGCAACTACAATGGGGTGAGTTCAGGCTATGTTTTTATGGCTTACCATAGCTCGAACGGATTAATAGGATGATGTTGTGAGTGTGCTACGCACGTCAGGCCGTTACTTTTTGTTGTTTTCATTTTTTTTATTTTTAATTTCTTTATTTGATGCATTGACAGTTGTTTATTGTTGTTGTTGCAATGTGTAATTGCCGCCGCTGCTGCTGTAATTCATAAGCAATGCGTGCCGAACGCATGCGTGGCGTGCACAACTTTGGTAACTAAATAAAGCAAAGGAGTCAAGTATGTCTATTAAAGAGTTTAAGTATTAACAAGTTACAAAAGATTTAAATAAAGTTGTTTAACTGTTTAAAATTTGCATTTATTTAGCTAAAAACTTAGCACTTAAATATAATTATAATTTTATGTTATTTATCACAAAGATATGAACTGATAATTAGCAATTAATTAACACGCTTAAAGCTCTCGCCAACATTCTCACGTCCTCTTTTAACGCACCAAAAAAAAAAAAAAAACATCGTGTCTGTCGTCTATGGTAATGACAAAAGACGAGCCAGCAACATTTACACGCTAGTCCAACTTAAGCAACTTGTTGCGTTGCAACGCCATCGGCAACTAGTTTAGCAACAGTAACAACAACAAAAAACACATCAAGACAATTTCATTCATGATATTTTGTTTGTTTTTTCATTATTATTTTGTTGTTGCTGTTGTTGTTGTTGTCTCTGTAGTCAGCATGTTTTCATTGATACTGTTCGTCGTCGTCATTCTTGATAGTTGCTACCGGTTTTACAACGTTGCTGCTGCTGTCGTTGTTCTTGTTGCGCGCGCTCTCCTTCTCTCATTTTGTTCTTCTCTTCATACATTTGCATGCCAATAAAAGAAGCCTTCTGCTGTTTCCAGTCCAAAGACATAAGGTGCAAAGTCAGCTTTAAGCTTTGCCGTTTTTGTTTTTGTTATCCTGTTCTCTGCAACTTCGTTCGCCAAAAGACGTCTTTCGTTTGCTTGATTTTGTGCAATTTCATCGCTATTGTATGCGTTAGTCATCATTGTCGAATTATTGTTTTTGGTTTTTTTTGCAAAAATTCGGCGTACAACTTTTCGCATCAGCAATTTAACTTTGCTCTCTTGTTGCAACATTTTCGTATTAAAATTTATTTTAGCGATAACTTTCACTTGTTGTCTGCGTGTGTGTACACTCAACACTTGCTGGGCTCTGACTGTGCCCTGATAGCACAGCATACGCGCTTTTATAGTCTGCCCGACAGCCCACAAATCTGCGTGATACAAAATGTCGGCTTCAAACGAAACAAGTGCAACATTTTATGCAACAATTAAGAACATACGCGTGACACATGTGCCGAACACGCGCCGGCAACGAACACACACGAACACACACAGAAAATACTGCGCCCAATGCAGCCCAACTACAGGAGCGCCCAACACCCCTCGTGTCAAAAGCATGTTTTGCGCGTGTTCGTCTCATACACAAGGGTAATGTCAAAAGCAGCAGCAACAACAACAACAGCAACAATGCTGACGTCGACGCCAAAAGCAACAGCAACAATGCTGACGTCAACGGCGTCGGCAAGGAGGCGAAGGAAGCTGAGCATGCTGCCAGGCGCACTCCCAACTCACTCAGTCGATCTCGATATTGCTTCTTCTTTTTTCGTGTCATGCTTACAGCACGCTGGGCAACGTTCACACGTGATACATTCGCAAATGGCTACAATGTTGTTCTTGTTGTTTTTATTTTTATTGTTACTGTTGATGCGCCCTTATAATGTACTTATTTCAGTTTTTTTTTCATTTATTTATTTTTCATTTCGCCTTCATACAAGGATAATCTTTGATCGTTTCCTTTTTTACACATTTTGAGAGCGTTGAGCAGTTGTGGTTCCCATCGTAATGTTTGGCTTGTACGCTCTTCTTATTTTATGCTGTTGAAATTGTATCCCACGGTTCTGGATGCCTCAATAGCAGATGTTCACAATTGAGGACAAGGCAGGGCAGCGTTTGCTTAGACTCTGCTGTGCGTGTGCTGTTCTTGTTGTTCTTGTTGTTGCTGCTGCTGATGTCGAGGCAGAGGGTAGATGATGAGCGGTTTGTTAGCTGAAGTATTGTATCTCATTGCTCATATTGCACTTGTTCGTTTGCCTTTGTATGCATTTATTTTATTTGTGCGGTCGTGTGCTCTTTGTTTCACTTAGCGTCGTCATTCAAATGAGTTCTTGCGCTCTCATATGATGATGTTGGCCATTTAACTAATTGCGCTCGCACGTGTCTTTTATTAAGAGCGGCGGTCGTTCGTTCGACGGCTTATGTTAAATCGCTAACGAAAAACAATCAATTATTGATTACTCACACAAGCGCTCATGAGCCTGTGCACCTGATTCACTCACTCACACACTCACTCATTCATTCATTCATTAAGTTACGTTGAGTGTTTGCTTGCTGCTTACCGCGTGCTGCGGCTGCGGCTGCTGCACACTTGGCTCAGCTTGACGGCCGACGCTCAGTGCGCCGCTCAGCTTGGTCAAAGCTCGTTTGGCAATGGCCAAGTGTGTCTGCATTGGCCGACTTGACTAACTCAGCTGCATCCGTGGCGCGCTTTTCGGCTCGTGGCTCGTGCCTGTTTGCCACTTGATTGGGCGTTGGGCGGTCACGTGGCGTTTGTGGTCTCTATACAAGTGCGTATTTGAAGTTGCGTTGAGGTCGGTGGGGAAGTAAGGTGCACTTTTGTCTTCGCAGCGTGGTGGGCTGAGTTATTTGCTCAAGTGGGTGGCTTATAATTATTTGAAGTGTTTGCTTATTGTATCTACAGTAGCGTGAAGTGGGTAAAATATAAAATGTGGCAAGTGATCAACACTTGAATTTAATTACTTTTATATACATCTTATTGAATGAACTCATAAAATCAAATGTTCTTTTATGCTTCAACATTTGAATATTACAGTAGAACTTTGCTCCGGATTACTGGATCATCAATTTTTGTCTTCTATTATTATTATTCTTTAAATAACGAATTATGTTTGCAATAAAAATATTTTTTTGCTATGGGAACGTTCGGATCTTCAGAAGTATTTTGTAAACTTGGGCTAGTCAAATCAAAATAACTCTCGAATATTTTTCTATCCAAACCATAAGATTATTAATTTTTTTCTTACCATATATTATTCTTATTTTTTTAAATACCATCATGTTTCTTTAGGACCTATTCTATGAAAATTGTTTATTCAAAATTGTTTTTTTTTAATTAATCGTTAATTTAATTGACCTTATATCGAAAGAACTTATAGTACAGTGTCCGAATTATGTAAACGTTTGAATTATCAAAGTTCTTCTGTATACTTATTAGAAGCAATCGAACTATCAACCAATCGAACCAAATCACAGGCTTTGTAAGATAATGCAATACCATACATAATAAAATACTATCCTTGACTACTTTGTTGACTAAATTGGCAAAATACTTCTGTCATAAAAATTAAAAAATTACCACCAAGTAATAAAAACGTAATGTGTATATTCTTATTGATTAAAAATTCATGCTTTTTTTGTAAAGTCAACATTATAATACCAGCAATTAAGTAAGACGTCTGCTATTTGTTGTACTCATGGAACTTGGAAATTGCTCAAGTAACACTTCCGCAATTAAAGTGTGTCAGTCTGGCAGCCAATAAGGTACGATTGCTATTGTAAAGAGAGTGCAAGTGTTACGTATGTATGTATGTATTTCTTACTACAAACATAATCATTAACTACCAACCCAAGGCGAGCAACAACAACAACAATAACGACAATAACAACTACTCTTTGGTAATAAGTCGCATACTCCAATTTGAATTAAACAATTGACGGTGACTGTGACTGTGATGGTGATGACGACAACAACAACAACGACAACAACAACAACAACATTGACGATGACAAGAGTGTAAAACTAAGGCAATAAGAAGACACAGTCAATCTGTCCGTCTGTCCGTCCGTTTGGCTGTCAAGCCGCCCTTCTGACCCTCGCTCACTTAACCAGTCGAGCAGTCAACCACACGTTAAACTGATAGTGTGCGATGCGGCGCGCCGGCGCAATGAGTCTAAGTAGCGAACAAGCGAGCGAGTGTGAGTTTGTCTGTCTGTCTGTCCCTCTGTCTGTTCGTCGGTCCCTCTGTCTTACTGTCTGTCTGTCTGTAATCGTAACCGTATAAGAGTCTTAAATGGCAGGTGTGCACATCGCGTGGGAAACACACGACGACCGAGTCTACGTTCTCACGATACGAAAATCGAGCACACAAGCGATCAGGGCAGGGCAGGGGAGACGGGAGCGGTTGTCACAAGTACGCTCGCTACATGAACGCCGCTTCTGTTTTGTATTCGCACTCATACGCATTTGTCTGTCTGAATGTCTGTCGGTTGTTCGTCACTCGTCGTCCATTCGTGCGTGGAGTTAATGTGCTCAGGTTTGTGTCTTCCCCCCTCCCCACCTTGTCAGTGCTCCTCTTTTGCGATTGTTGTTAAAGCCCGCTCGAGTGGTTGCGCTGCCGTCGCAGCAGCAGCGCGTGTTGATTACATTTGTATGCAATTCGATGAAGTTACTGCAGCGTCGTTTACGAAATTTTAACCGACCATGTTGCTGACTGACTTCACTGGGCCAATACAAATAGGTCCAAACGAGTCAATGTCTTGGCCAACATTTTACGGTTTAATTGCCGTATAGAAATGCAGAAGAAAGAAAAATCCTGCTGTGTCTGTGTCTGTGTCCAAATGTGTTCGTGCCTACGATTTTCCATTTCCTTTCCCACGCAATGCATAGTTGGAAAAAAGGTTTCTGATTGTTTTCAGATTTTTCTACCTGCAAGACAAGCGTCTTGCTTGCTTTCTTGCTTGGCATCCTGTATGTGTGTTTTCGTTTGAGTCCTGCAGCAGTTGGAAAAGTATAAAAGGCGCAGGTTACGATTCAGTCAGCATCATTCGCTCAACATCCTTCGAACTGTACACACAGCTTCTACAAATACTTGAAACATCTTCTACAAACGATAAACGAAAAACGAAAAGAAATACAAACAAAATGGCACCACAAACTCAGCAAGTTTTCACCTCGAAGACCCAACATTACCTGAAGGTACAGAAGCCGTTGCTTGAACGTCAACGTCGCGCACGCATCAACAAGTGTCTGGACTCATTAAAGACGCTCGTCGCTGAATTTCAAGGCGATGATGCCATACTCCGCATGGACAAAGCAGAGATGCTCGAAGCTGCGCTTGTATTTATGCGCAAAGAGGTGGCTGGCAAATCAATCAAGCCCGTGGCTACGCCAGTGCCAATGGACAGCTTCAAGAATGGTTACATGAATGCCGTCAATGAAGTTTCACGCGTCATGGCTTGCACACCCAGCATGAATGTCGAAATTGGCAAGGCTGTGATGACTCAATTGGGCTGTGAATTCCAGCATTTGTTGCGTGCTGATGCCGCTCAACAACAACAACAGCAACAACAACAACAAGAGCAGCTAAAAAACAAACAACGTCCAGTTAGTCCAGCATCTTCAGGATATCACAGTGATTGTGAGGACATTGAAATGATTTCACCTAACAACACGACCACCGCCACTGCTATCTGGCGTCCATGGTAATAGATCTACAACAACAACAAACATAATCATCTACAATGAAACGATGTCTTCCCGTAAATCAGCTTTAATTCGAGATTGATTTCTCGCGCTAGCCTGTGATAACAAGCTTTATTAGATTAAATACATTACTGCCAACTAATATTATATAAGATTTAAGATAAACAAAAGCTTTAATAATACTAAGAATATATAAATACGAAAAAAAAAACAAAAACTCTTTAAATTATTTAACTCGAAATGAAAAATTTTCAAACTGTCGTGAACTATAAACAAATCTCATGTTTTAGGAGATTTCATAATCTACAAGCATAACAAGTTGATGTCCTGGCTTAGATAATAAAAGGGCATATATTCTGCAGCACTTTACTCAATCGTTGTCTTTGTTTTTGTCAACTCAAGCAAAGGAATCACTCTATTTGAGTGATTATCAAATGTTTTCAAGATGATGGTCTTTGACGGTTGTTATCTGAAACCGTCTCAGTTCGATAAATGTCGTTGAAGCTGTGTGATAAAAAGTATACAATAGCAACAATTCTTTTTGTTGTTTGTTGCCCACCCCACGTAAGAAGCTGACACCCAGTGTGGCAAACCAGCATCGAGACAAATTACCGAGAATTTCAAAAACATAACTCTATCACTAATTGTAAACTAAATGCATCGCCCGACACATCTCGTGGCTTGTCTCGTGTCACGTACAGTGCTTGTAATCCGATGAAAGGATCGGACCCCACATGCATTGTCTGTTATTTTCAAATTCCAACAATGTCATCGTTTCTTGGTTCTCTCATGTATTATATTTAAATTTTTGTGTTTTGTTTTTCTTTATTTTTTTTTACATTTCAGTTTTGTTATTATTTCAATGAAATTTTTAAGTTAACCCAAATTTTGATATACAAACTAAAAATAACAACGACTCAGATTTATTTTACTGCCATCACTGACGTCGACTCGACAAGTGGTGCTCAGTGAGGGGTCTCGATAGGCTTTCGTGCTCGAGCTCGGTTGACACGTTCATACTGCGTTGCGGTTTCGTTTACATTCTCGTGAAATTTTCGCATCTCGTTGTTTGAAGTCCTTTATGCCGCTACTGCTGTCCCTGCCGCTGTCCCTGCACGTGTTGTAACAAAACCAATTGAGTTAATGCAGGAAAATGTGTGTGTGCGTGTATGTGGAAAGTCCTAGCAAGTAAACGAGCTGAGAACATGTACATACATGCGTTATTTGACCATATGTATGTATGTATGTTAATGAGCGTAAATGGAAATTTTCTGTGCACAAGTACATTGTCTATGGTCATGTGTGCCTCTATGTCATGCCTGTCTGTCAATAGGTGCCGCTGTCACCCGCAGCGCACAAACAAGTGCGTCACGTGCACGAACACGTTCATTTGCGGACTAAAGAAACACGTGCAGCCAAGGTATTTGCGTATTACGATATTAAATTTTAGCAATTGGCTGTGATTTGTTGAAGGTTTTTATGCCGAAAGCGAACATGAAACTTTACATGTTGATTTTTTTGTTTACTCTTTTTTTTAATCTCTGTTTTTTCATGAAGTAACCAAAACTCAGTTTTCATGCTATTTCTTAACTATGTACATACAATTGGCCTACACACTATTATCTGATCTCTGTCAATTAGAAATTATTTGCTCAACATTAGAAATCTTCAAAACATTCCTTTAGTCAATGACACAATTACAAACTCTCTAAGCGACTAAACTGCCAAACAGCCAACAAAGGATGACGCGTGTCCCACTTGTGTGCGCCACAAAGTAAGAAACTACTGTAAAATTTCATGTTCGGACGCCAAGCACACGCTGATAAAAAAAAACTCTGTAGTGTCCTACTAATTGTCAGAGGCTACAAAAGGACTAAAAAAAAAAAATTTCGGAAAAAAACGAGTAGAAGTTATGTTTTGAAACTTCTGGCACTTAGCCGAGCGTTGTTGCTGCCTAACACGCTTCGAGTAATCATGAGAAAGTTCTGAACCCAAAACGCAGCCACAAATTTATAAACTTCAAATTACAACGCATTAAATCTTTTCTTTTCATGCCCATCCAAAGGCTGTTCTCCAATCTATTCTTTGATACGTTAATTGTTTAGCAGTTGAAGCGTTGAAAATTGGAAAATGTTCTCCCACGTTCCCAAAACACCCGCCTACAAAATGCTATCGCTCTGAACGATTGAACGAGATGCACACGTGTTCAAGAACCAAACCAGCCAAAGCAATGAATGCCTATACATTCGTCTCTGAATAACGCCACACGAGATAAGGACAACAACAGCAATAACAACAACGATAGCTACGAACTATAAAAACCAAAAGTGATCAGTAAAAACAATTTTTTTTTCGTTTCGTTATTATAAAAAGGATCAGATCCTTTTCAAAAAAAGAAGAAAAACAATGAAAAAAAAACTATGTTGAACAAAGTGTGGGAACTCGTTGAAAGTCTCGTTTCTCACGATCCTCGTACAGGATAAATTTATTCAGAGTACTTAATGCACTCCTGCAGGTGTGAGTAGTGCCACCAGCTCATGCTGCATCCCTCTCACACGCAGCAGTATGCGTGTTTCAGAAAACACACCTGCCGTTTTTTTTTTTTTCAGCAGGATTTTTTCGTATTTTTGTGAGCACGTATCCTTGTTTTTCCCACACTTGAATTTTGTATCTTTCCTGCTGGTGAAGTCTTATTGACCTGCTTGCTTTGTTTTTGTTGTTGTTGCCGTTACGGCTGCCTGACTGCCTGCCTGCCCGCGTCTTATGTGAGGATCTTGTGCGTCGACTCGGGTATAAAAGACCGTGCTGCTGCAGGATCAGACATCATTCGTACACTGCTCTTCGTACAGTACACAAGCAACTTACGCTCTCAAGCAAAGTCAAATAAAAATTTATTTTCAATACAAGAAAATGTTTGTAGAAATCAACGAAAACAAAATGGAAATCAACGCCGTCAAGAACAACAACAACAACAAGAAGGTCTCATACAGTGTCAAGAAACTGTTAAAGAAGATCTTCATCAAGCAACAATCACACAAATCATACATCATCGCTCAAAACGATGAAAACAACAAGAAAGCCGCTTCCTTGGAGTCGCTCGAATCGTTGGAAAACAACCGCAATGCTGACATCGAATCCGTCTGCGCTTCAATTGAATCCTATGAGAACAACGCCAACGAACGTCTCTCAGCTAGCTGCGAAGTAGAAGACTACGATTTCGTTGATTTGCCAACAGTTCCAGTGCACTTTGTACGCACTGAACACGGTACTTTCTTCTGGACTGCCACCTCAGACATCCCAGCCGACAATGATCTGATTGAGCCGCTCTACTGCAGCACTGCTAATGAAATCGCTGTTTCACAATTTCAAGATCGCTGGGTGCAAGCCTAAAGACAACAACAACTGCAACTCAACTGCAACTGCAACTTCAAACGATGTCTTCCAGAACAAGTCGCCAGTACTCAACGACTCGTGATCCAACGTCTTCCGTTGTTTCTCACACATCCAAACGAGAAACAACAAACAAGCGTTACACAACTCAACGTAAAGCTTTAGAAAATTGTGATAAATTAGCTAATAATGATATTTAAACAAAAAATAAATAACAATTTATTTATGCAAACACAAATATTCCTTGGTCTTTTTACTTTCTGAGAATTCACTTTTAGTTTTATTTTTATTTTTTTGAATTCACTTCACTTGACTCACCGTTATCGTTTAGTATTCCTTCGATACGCTTAGACTTGAAAAAAGGGGCAAAAACAACAATTGATTTGAAAAGGAAACAATTTGTTTAGGTAGACAACAGGTAGTCATAAAGAAATACGTGAGGTGAGCAAGTCATGCCAATACAAACCAATTGGAATTCGTCCCTTTTTGCACCACTGCGCCCTCTGTGCGTGGAATTTGTAGTTCGTGCTGATTAGAACTTCAAGATTAGAATTCAACAACAGTTTAGACCAACTCAAGTTCGATATGTTCTAATTCTAAGAACAAATAAAACCATTCAAATATTTTGAATAATGTCATAATAAGTATTTATTTATTATTATTAAAAATATTACAATTATTTAAAGCTTAATGTTACGGATAGGGTACACTTAACCACTCTTTAATTTCAACATTATTTACAAATAGATTACACATGCATATTTGCCCTTAGGAAAAACTGAAGCATTACAACTGAGTTCATTTATGCCATCAAAAAATAGGTGTTTATCACAGTTCAAAAATAATAAATATAATAATAAAAACTTAAATTATACGAGTTAACTAAATCGTAAGGGAAAGAAAAAGAGATACCGAGAGAGAGTGAGAGTTACAATCCTGGTTGGCGAACGAGGCTTTGGAAGACGTTTGAGGATTTTGTTGACATTTTGCGTAACTCATTAGTTAACAAATAATAAACTGTTGTGTGTTTATAACTAGGTCAAGTATTCACCATTTACCAAGGACGCCAGACGGGCTCCACGCATGCATTGGAAACCGATGAACCTGACGATTCCGAAGAATTTATCGAGGCTGTCTCGCAGGATTGTGTATTGCAATCGATGGAGGTAACATCGATCAGTTGTTCGTCCTTTGAGGTGAAGGCATTGTAGTTGGTCGCAGCATTGTAGGCCGCTAGTAGGGGAAAGGCTCTAGCACCAGGATATGCTACTGGCATTTGTTGCTGCTGCTGTTGTTGCTGTTGTTGCTGGTGCAGGAGCTGTGTCTGCATTTCAATGAGACGTGTTGATAGAAATTTCATTATTTTGCGGCCAATTTCGTCCGTTTGTTGTGTCTGTAGCAACACTTGAGTTATCTGATCCGCCGCATGTACATAACCGGAACGAAACGATTCGACATGAGCGGCACTGGTCGATGCTCCGCCAACACCGCCGCTGCCGACGGTATTTTGCAATGATAGACCACCGCGTTGTTTGAGCTTTCGCATGTGATCCACAGTCAGCTCAAGTATGTCGGCCTTCTCGAGCCGTGTGACATGTTCGCCCTCTTGCTGCAGACACTCGACCATCAAATCCTTGAGATCGTCCAGACACTTGTTGATGCGCGCACGCCGCTTGCGCTCGAGAAGTGGTTTCATCACTTTACGATACTGATACGTTTTAGACATCTCCATGACCATCTTATGCTTGTCTCTTTCCGGCTTAATTTTTTTTTTTTTTTTGTTTTTTATTATTTTAGGTTTTACACTTTGGTTTGTCGTTGTTGCTTTTTATTTTGTAAATTTTTTTTATTTTTACTTTTTGGCAAGGCCGTAGGATACGTTTGGAGCTGTTAATGCATTTTGCGCGCGCGATTCGCGTGCCTCACTCGCGTGATCAGCGAGGATCTTTTTGTGCTTGTGTTAATCCACGTTTGTGCTTTGCGTGTATACGCGTTGTTATTGCCGCGAAGCGGTACGTTTATGAAATGAGTAGCAAACAAGTTTGCAGCCTATCTTTTATATGAAGGCTTCGATACTTTTTGTGGCTGCGCTCGTGCTCCCTCTGGCAACAAAGAGATCGTATGTGTATCCGAATGTGTGTGTGTGTGTATGCAGAGCCGAGTAGCTGTGGTAGCGAAGCGTGAACAAAGAGAGGCTACTGTTAATGATTGCAAGAAAAGATCGCTTAGGGTTGTCAAGACTTCAGTATTGTTGCCTGAAGTGTATTTTCATATTTTAGTCCAACAAAGGTGATGAAAAACTTGGTTTGGTTTAAAGATAGTTTAGATTATATACTCAACTTAGCAAAGCTCTTGAGATACTACGAGATTTGCATTGGAAACTCTTCTACTTTTCATTGCTTGACAACCCTGTTGCCTTTAATAAGCCCGTGTCAGAGAGCGTGCTGATCGTTTGTCTGCTTTCGTGTATGCTCGCAGTGCCTTTTGCCCCCAATGAAGTGCACACGCGCAAGACGAGAGCGCAAGATGACTAGCAAAGAGTGCAGTAGCGTACCACATGCGATTGAAACGTGCCCCATACGCCACTGTCACAAACGGACGCTCTCAATCGCTGGTGCGCTCGCTCTCATAGGGCACTCGCGCCGGCCATGTCATACTTATTGTCAATGATGACAGTTGCGCAGCCACTTTGGGCTCCCATTCTTGCGGCTCTCCTTACTTGCGGCTCGGCTCGCTCTTGCTTGTGCGCCCAATGTTTTTGTCTCGCTTGTGAACGCCACCCGACCACCGACCCGTCACCACAGACCGATTTGAAGCTTTTTGTGCCTGTTGCGCATACAGAAATCGTTTCTACTTGTTGCTGCCGCTGCCGCTGACGACGACGACGATGATGTTGTTGCTGTTGTTGTTGTTGGTGTGTGTACATACTTTACGAGACCGTGGGAAACAGATTTGTCGTGTGTTTCCCACACGTTGGACGGATGGATGGTTGGTTGGATTGTGATGCGATCCGATCCGATCCGTTGGATGGCTCGGCTTCGCTCGATTCGCCGGTTGCTTGGATGGATTGCTGAAATGTTTCGTCGTCGACGATGATGTTTTTGTTGTTGTAGTAGTAGTAGTAGTTTTTTGTTTTTTCTTTCTTTTTGTTCATCGTTGTTGTTGTTGTCGTTGTTGTTCGGCGTTTGTTAGGCCATCGTTGTTGTCTCTCTTGTAGCTTAGTTGTCAACGTTATTGCTGTTGTTATTGTTGTTGTTGTTGTAGTTTGGGGCTTTAACTCGCGCAATTATGTCGCATGCTTCGTTGATGATGATGACTATGCTGGCATGTATTTTCGTTCAAGCGTATCGATTAAGTAGTCTTGGGTGCTACTTCATACATACATACATATATACATACATACATACATACATACATATTTATTCGCGGTGGAGGTCTAGGCGACAATTTCCATAGAAGTGTTGAGCTTTCTTGAGTACTGCTATTGCAGTATCTGAGATGAGATTCCCGCCGTTGGTCCATCCCATGGTTTTTTGTTTATCTATCATAAACAAAAATCTTCTTGTTGATCTCGCGCGTTCTTTTGCTAAACGTCAGCATCCGGTTGCCCATGGCGCAAACTGCTGATCTGTGAGTTCCACGGCATCCGATTCGGAGTCTGAGCTCGGTTACTGATAGCAACACTGTACATAAAATGTAGCTGTTTTTTTTTCTATTTTTTTCTGTTTTTTGTTTTTGTTGCTGATCGTTACTCTTTTGTTTTCTACTTATGTGGCAATATGACACTTGATTGCTGTCGTTAGCAGTTCCCATGATTTTCATGGCGTGTTTTTTTGTTTTATGCTTTTTTTTTTTTTTTGTTTAGTTTTGCTGATGACTTCCGTTATCCCGATTCATTATTTCTTTTTTGTACAATTTATAGCATCAAATGCAGAATTTGTATACACACATGATAATTAGGATTACTTACAGTTGAAACAAAGAAGCTTTAGTTTATTGGTGTTTTTTTTTACCAACACCCAACACACACACACACATATATCAGAGCCTGGCATTAATGGTCGACAGCAGTCTTTATGTACATTTCGAATGATCTTTAGTAACCTCAATCCGAACTAATTGCTTGTCATATTTGAAGCTCACTAAATCAAATCTTGCTGCTCAGCTAAAATCATCGTCAAATCAGTTGACTCATACAAAAAAAAAACAAAAAAACGAAGCAAAGCAAAAACTAGTTTCCTGCCGCCGTGTGAACTTCCAAAGCACATGCATTGGCAAGATGCTTCGCAACAACAACAACAACGCTAGCTGATTCATGCGCCACGTTGTATAAAAACTGCAACAGCAAGGAGGCAAACAGACAGGGAGGTGAACTGTCGAGTGAGTCGCTTTCAATTTAGCGCATGCGCCGCTAACGTTCAACTTCGCCTCGTAACACTAAGTGGGTTGTGGGCCGCAGCAAGACGGCATAAGCCGTGCTAAGACAGCCAGGCAGCCAGCCAGCCAGACCAAGTAGACTGTGCGCTCAATCGAGCTGAGCTGAGCTGAGTTGAGTATATTCGAGGCAAGGCAAGTCGAGCGTCGTGTTGTGTGTTGAGTCGACTTGAGTTGAGTTCAAGATTAATAGCGCCATGTGAAGCTGCGCGTGAGCGCACTTTGCACACGCGATTGGCACGAGTTTGCTCACTCGAACGTTTGGCTGACTGGCTGGCTGGCTGGCTGACTGTTCATGGCAACTAGACGTCTGTCTGCTAGCAGTTTGCCGACTAGCTTTGCTAAGCCAACACTGCAGTTTATACTAGACTCGCTTTGTGACTGCATTTGGCGAATATTTTGCTTGCTTGATGGCTGCATGATAGTCTTAATGAAGTCTTTTTTATTAGTTTGGCATTTGTCTTAACTTGTGAGTTTTATTTTTCACTCAAAACAACAACAACAACAACAAAAAAAAGGTTAACTAATTTCTCACGTTTAACTCCCTTTGCTACTGATTTCATCATAATTTGTCTCAACAACATGAAAAGCAAAAAAAATATGATTCTTTACAATAACTAACGATAATCACTCACCCTGTGAACCTGTAATAATCTCCTTCGTCTTATTATGATAGCTAAATAAGAAAAAAAAAAAAATAAAAATTATCAAAAGAAATGCGAAGAAGGAAACAAAAGAAAAACAGCTGAGTTGTGCAGGAGTCTGCGTTTGGTAAAAAGATACTCGGATACATGAGAAAGGAAACAAATATAATAATAACTAAAAAAAAAAAAAAGAAGAAAAAAAATCAAATCAAGCAAACCCAAGTGAAATTCTTATAAGCCCTTTCCCACACTCGAGACCGTGTGCGCCTGCGCCTGTGCCTGTGCCAAGTTACTACCGTGATTTCGTTGTTGTTGTTGTTGTTTTTGTTTTTGTCTGCTCTCACTTGTCGAGCACGCAAAAGCATAAGGACGGAAATGCCAGTGGTGGCGACATTTCAAAGCAGACTGACCAAAGGCAATCCTCGAAAACAGAAGACAATTTCAGTGATAAATATAAGAAAACTTACTAATTTTAATGTGTTTTTTTATATGAAAACTTCCAATAAATGTAATGCTTTAAAAAAACCAACCATAAGTAATTAAGTAATTATTTGGACGCCAAGAAACCCCTTTGGATTTGAAATAAATATTTCAATAACAACAACGCCACTGGCATACTCGACCGTGTGAATGTGGAAACGAAGTCAGTCTTGCTTGAGCGCACAGACAGGGGTGGCTAGCACATAAACGATGAGAGGATCATGGGAAGCGCACCTGCAACACATATAAGCAGACCATTCGTAAGACCCTCTTAGACGCCAACACTGTAACTTGCTACCTGCACATACCCAATACGATGATCATCTGCTTGAGACTGGCCCTTGCTTTAACAACAACAAACTCAACAGTAACAACAACAACTACAACAACGACAACAACAAACAAATCGATCGTGCACCATGGTCCGAGTATGGGAAAAGTACACAATTCAACTTCACTGAGGATGGATTCCTGTTGGAATTTATTTGGGAAGTTGCTTATGCGTGTGACTGTGAGTGAGTGAGTGAGAGCGATTGTGAGTGCAATGTGTTGCGCCGTTGCACACTCGAATTTCGTACGGTTCTTTTTGTTGTTGTTGTTGTTATTTATTTTGTTTTTCGTATCGTTCCCATGATCGGCTGACGATCGTCTGAACGTTTTCACTGCTAACGTTCGTAACGCCGCTGCTGACGTCTTCGATTGTATAAATATGGGCACAGGTGAGGGCAGCAGCATCACTTCACAAACGAAACTCTGCGCGAGCGCACGTATTTAACGACGAGGCTACAACAAATTAAAAATCGAACGGCAAAGAAACGCGTATAGTTATTAACAACAACAACAACAGCAGCACTAATATCAATAAAAAATCAAAATGTATACGGATACAAAAAATTTAACTGCTGTCACAAGCAACAACAACATGCAACAAAGCACAACTATTGCGACAAGTGGGCGTGAAAAGTCATGCGGTCGCATGAGTAAAGTATGGAAACCGCTTTTGCGTCTCTTATCACGTAAGAAAACAACACAACCGCGCAAATTTCATCCGAACAATGTCGATCTCAATAACACAACACAATACCAAGCGACAAAAGAGGATTCAGCAAGCATCCACAAGCAACAGGATATTTGCACAGAGTTCTTTGCCAAACAGGCAACAACAGCGCAAGCGAGGCTAACAGCTAATCAGCAGCAGCAAACGACAACTCCTGTTATCAGCAGCGTTTATGTTGATAAGGCAACATCGCCAGCTGCCATCACCGCCACCGCCAACGATGCCGGCACAACAGCCATCGCCTGCACGGGCTGCATTTACGGACGTAATTGTCAGCATGTGCACAGCGCCAGCGAACAGCAACAACTTAATTTGCTGAATCTGCTCAATCTCAGCGGTCCAGAGCTGTCAGATACGCTGGAGTATCTTAGCACCGAACAAGGTTTGTTGTGTTTGCCGGACGCTAGCAACAGCAACGAACACGAACGACTGCTCTACACTTTGCTGTATCAGCATTTCGACGCGGATGCCTTGCCCCTGGGCACGCTTTGCTAGTAGCTTTAGTAGCTCAGTTAAGATAATAGTAATAATATTTTTTTTATTATTTTTATTTTACTACAACAACCCAATTAATCGATCTCATCGTTTTTGTTTAATATTATTTTTTTGTTTAGAATTTGCAATATTTTATGACTTCTATGTTATTGTGTGATATGTACGCAAATAAAACTACATTATTATGTTTAATACTTTGTTTATACTTTATTTTCGCGACAGTTTCTTCTTCTTAAAACATCATTGTCTAATTAACAGCTGTGATATTGCAGTTTTCTGAGCAATTCTTTCGCGCCTGTAAAAGAAAGTTAATACAAATACATTAGACGACGACTTCAAGGCACATTAGGCGACTCTTTGAACTTACCAGTTGCCTTCAGGGCACAATTGTAGGTGTGAATCATGCATTCGTTGCTCAAAAGTGCACGATATTTGCCATTGGTTGCACACACGGGCTTGTAGATCATCGGACAGGGCAGCATGCAATTCGTTGCCTCCAGACTGAGATTGTCCAATTTCTGCAATAGATTGTCCACCAGTTCGGAGGTGCACCAAGCCATATCGGTTTGGGCATAAGCTAAGAGAGCAAAAGAGTTTGATAAATTGACCTCTTCTAAACATGTCCTATGTAACTTACTTTGTAGAGCGCTGCGCTCACGTCGACAGTTGCTCGCTTTGAGGTCGCATGCGTTGCTGAACTCTTTGTATAGCTTGCCATCGGTGGCGCAAATCGGCGCGTACAGGAGCGGACACACTTGTGGGCATTCCGATTCGTCTGTGCTCACTGAGTTTGCCGCAACGTAGACGATGAGTGACACGAAAACAATCAAACTTCTTCTTGCCATATTAACTTCTTTACTGCTACTGTGATCGCTTTTGGAATAGTTTAGAATATTGATGTTTGATTTTTATTTGCACAATTTTGGTATGTCTGACTTGACTGTTGGCTATATTATCGACTTTGATAGCTCTCCGCGTCTACGTTTCTTTTATATTGCTGCCAATAATCAGAAGTCTTTCGACTTTATCAGGCCAACTGATAGCTTATCATTTAACCGTTGTTGTTTACTAACAATTTTCAGCGGCTGTATGTGTAATGAGTAATATTTGTTGACGCCAAATGTGTACTAGTATCTGCTATTGTTGTTTACCGCACTAAAATCATATCTTGTTCATCTGATTTAATTTCAATGTAATTTTGAAGTTTTATTTTAGTTTTTTTTTTTTTTTTTGATAGACTTGAGGGTGAGTTGGAAAGCTCGAGAACATTTCTCTTAGTAACGACAATTTTAAAATTTTTTTTTGTGAAGTTAAAATTGGTCTTCCAACTTCATTTAATTAAGATTTGAGTAAATTGACCTTGATTTTTTTTTTTTTCTTATGAAATTTCTGTTAGCAATTCTTTTCGATTCACCTCATTTTATAAGAATTTGATAAAACTTTTGAAAGAAAATATGTTATTCGTGATAATTTAATTTTTTTTCTTGTGACATTTTTTTAGTTTTGTTTATTGTAACGGAGGAGGCAAAGTCCAATGAAAAAGATAACAATTATTACAACGCAATTTATGGAAAATTTTAACATATAAAATAATATTTCATAGAAGAAGATGTTAGCAATTAGCATTGAACTGCATTTTATTTGGCAAATGACCATGCCGAGCACCAACAGCATGACCTCAATTTATTATATACTCGTATGTTCATAAAAGGGAGGGCATGCACAAAGCGCTTGACATTGCATGCATGCCAGACACGCACGCGAAGGCCGCTCATATGACAATTGAGTACTCGACGTCAATGCGCCCGGCCCGACTGAGTCCCGGCAGAAGACACCCCGCACATCTTTTCGGCCATCCATACAAGTTCTGCGAGTCTTTTGATGCTTATCGGTTGGCTGGTTGGTTGGCTGGTCGGTCTTCGGCCTCAACAGGCCGTTTATGGCGCGTTCTTGCATACTTTCTTTGACTGTTGTTCTTGCTGAATACGAATTAGTAATTATGCGCTGACGAGGCACTTAACCGAGCATTGATAGCTTCTTAATTTACTTTGCGGCGCTACTAGAATATTTAAATTCTTGGCCATTTGTAAATTTGTACATACATATATAATATATATTTTTATTATCTTCGATTGCCGCACGCGGTTTTGTTTATTCCTCATTTCAACGTCCGCCTTAAAACACCTCGGAATGCGCGTGCGTCTTTACCAAAGGTGTTGACTTCATGTTGCATTTTAATTTCAACACGCTTGGTTAGGTAAAGAATCAGAAGAAATGTACATAAATAAGTTGTACGACATGCGCTCAACTCCATCACACCTTCGGACTCAAACAGAGGCGCGAACAGGTTGACTATAGCGATACTTACACACACACGTACACATTTGAGAAATGACAAGTTATCAAATGCACTTTTAAGGCTCGGGAATGTTTCTTTGAAGCGCTTTGTTGTTTTAAGAACCATTTAAGGAATTTTGTCATCTAAGTGAGTTTTGAAAATTCCCTTGTTGATTGCTGCAATTACAAAATCCACAGAAATATCACTGCAACAGAACATTAGAAATTCTAATAAGATATTGAAGAACTGTACGTAAGAATGACTGATGACTTAGTCAAGAAATAAGTCACACAAAGTTGAAAGTTGTAAAACCCAAAAACCAATAAAAATATAAAAATGTTCTTTTGTAATAATGTTTTGTATTTGAATTTTGTTTGTTCTAAAGCTTTTTTTTTGTTATCACGAATACTTAAGAGCTAATGTTTGCTTAAATTAAAAGGGGAAGAACTCGATTGAGTGCTGCTCAAGGTTGCAGCCGCCACTGAAGTATCACATTTACAGTATGTAGTTAAAGCTTTCGTTGAGATTCTCAGCCAGTTGTGGGTAAACCTTTAATAGTATTTTTAGGCTTGGACCCAACGATCCTGGTACTGCTGCATATGTGGATACTGCTGAGTGGAGTAGCAGTAGGCGGGCTGCACCAAATCCTCATCGACGGCTGGCACAAGTGCGCTGCTGACTGGCTGTAGATTTGTGGTCCAGAAGAAGGTGCCTGCTTCAGTGCGTGCAAACCGTACGGGCACATAGATATCTTCTTCTTCCTCTTCAGCGCTGTCATTAGCCAACTCGGCGAGTTTCTCGTTGGCGGCGTTCTCATCGATCTCGGCATAATATGCCTCTTCGACTTGTGAATTGCGTAGATTGTCTTCACATTCGAGCGACTCCAAAGAGTTGGCAATTGTGTTAAGCTGTTGTTGTTGTTGTTGTTTTTGTTGCTTCTTGAAGAATGTCTTCAATACTTTCTTGATGCTGTATGTAGCCTTCATTTTGTTGTTGTTGTTGTTGGCGGCGACAATTTGTTGTTGACACATATTTGTTTGAGATGTTTTCGAAATTATTGGAAAATGTTTGAAAATTTTTCGAATTGCTGTGCTGTGCTGTGCGTGTGTGTTGCACGAAACGCTGACGATTTCAGAATGATTTCACAATCGAGAAACGTCGCCTTTTATAGGCGAGCGGCACACAGCCAGAACATGAGCCGGCTAAAGCAAAACGAAATGCATTTCCTGTGCCCGGCACACACACAAAAAAAAAAGCAAAGGGAGTGCGAGCGAGCGAGCAAGCAAACAGTGCAAAGATAAGCGCGAGTGTGACGAGTACGAGAAATTAATTACGACAGACATACACAAGTGTGTCGAACCTCAACCCTCGATTCGAATACAAGAAACGTGCGAACGACGATTGAGTAAAACGATGATATACAAAGAGAAGAGCAGCAGAGCAACAAGGGAGCAACCACAAAAATCCAAAAAAAAAAAAAAAAATACCTCATAAGAAAAGGAGCAGGTAGTGTGTGTGTGTGCGTGCGTGCGTGAGTGAGTGAGTGTGCAGGAATGCGGAGCGAAGGGATTCGACTGCGATTCGGTTCGAACGAGGGTGTACAACAACACAACAACACAACAACAAAGTGTAAGATAAAAACGAAGGAAGTCACAAAAAGGAAACGAACCCCTATGAGCAATGCAACTGACTGCAAGCAAAGTGTGGGAAACTTTTTCGGGACTAAAATTTCGGAAATGTATTCAAGTGTTGTCTTGTATAGATCTTGTTGCAGTGCAAAGAAAAGGAGAAAAAAAAAATCCATATAAAAAAAATGGCAGGTGTGCGTTGGAAATTTTTCTCACGACAACTACGACGACGATCATCTTCAGGGCAGCGCTACTAAGTAGGTTGGCCAGGACTCGGCAGCATGATGAGCCGTGAAAGGAGTGCAAATTGTTGAACCTAATGGGCAATCAACATGAGGCGTTTTGAGTTGAATGCGTGTCTGTCCAACCACGGAATTCCCACGCGCAATACACTCGCCTGTCTACGCTAAGGATTCACTCCATTTCGATTTATGTGCATTTCGATTTAAGACCCAAGGAAAACAAAAAAAAAAAAAAAAACAGAAATATAATATCACTTGCTTCAGATTCTCAGTCTGTTGTATTCTTCGACAATGTTTTGATTTCTTGAAACTTTCCCACAGTGCTACGCATTACACGTGTTGGGTTTTGTAGCTGCAGGATCAACATTAACGACCCCTGCTTCGAATGCCGTTTGTTGTTTGTTGTGGTGCTCATTTATCGCGCACTTGTTCGCGTCTCGACTTAATGTGTCCTTATTTGTTTGCTCTCGCCATTGATGGGTCGAGAGTATTGACGTAGCGCTTGTCAAGAAGGGTGGAATCAAATGTGTTTGATATTAATTCGTTTTGGTTAGAGTTGAAGAAGGGAAACGTTAGTTTAAGGAGCGAGAAAGTGTTTGGGGAACAATGATCACTGATTATTTTGATACTTATCATTGACATTTTTTATGACTGAAGTATTTAATATTTTCTTTTTAAATGTGTTATCAAACATTCTAGAAAAGTTGTGCATAGACCATTATTATTACAATATCTTATGTAATCTAATGAATGTGTATTCGATACTTGAAGTGTGTTAGGGTTACTTGAGGTGGGGTCGCAACATTAACTTACAATGCTCAGTGTTGGTCTGTCGACTCGTTTGTTTGTTTGGTTGTTTGTTTAACCAACCAAGAGCTCCGTAATGAGTTCATCAAATGGTAAACATTAACATAAACTAAGGCCTGTAGTAAACCCCCACAAAGAAGCGACTTATGTATGGTAGTATTATAGTCTGTTTATAATAATGATGACGCTTATGTGTCAAAGATAAACGAAAACACTTTTCATTTTATAAATTTTTGAAATTATAGAAAATGAGACGCTCCCATGCACAGACCCCAGCCGAGAGTCTTGCATACACACACACACATACAGTTATGTAGAGTTATCTCAAGAAAACAATTTGTTGTTGTTGTTGTTGTTAAACCCTTCAGCAAGACTTGTAATGTGATACAATATGATAGAGAAACACTCCTTTAAGATAAAAAGAAAAAAAAAAAAATCAAAAAGCGCTGCAAGCTCTAAAAGAGCACTTAAGATTTTTGAGTTGTTGTTGTTGTTGTTGTTGTTGTCGACGCCTCAGTTGTCATAGTGTTATTGTTGTATTAGTGTTAGTGTTAGTCTTTCTGGCTTGGCTTTCATTCACATCAAAAAGTAGCCGATAATGGGCAATGTGCCAAGTGCTGCAGCAAACAACAACAACAACAGCAACAACAACAATAACGACAACTGCAAACAGTGCATAAAATCGGCCCACAGCTATTCACGAACTGAGCTAAATAAAAAGCTGACGCGACGAGGGGTTCAAATGAGGGCCTAAGTGAATATGATATTGACTTGTGCTCAAAGTCTTCGTCTGTGTGTGTGTGTGTCGGAACCCAAAAGCAACAACAGCAGCAGCGGCAGCGACAGCATTAACATTGGCTTGCCTCTGCTTGGCTCCGTTTGGCGGCTGGCAAACTCGTTTCTCGACTCAACATATTTCTTCTTAACGCTCATTTTATTGTTTTATGTGTAGTATGACGAACAAATGTGTAAAGTATTAACAAAATAAAAAAAAAATATAAAAAAAAATCAACAACAACAAACAACACAAAAAATAGCCGAGCCAAGTTGAGTTAAACTGAGCTGAGTCGACCGCATCCTAAACACTGAACTCCGAACAATAACAAAGTCAACGGACATACAGACGGACGGACAAGCACACTAAACGAGCCAACGAACGAACGAGCAAGCAAGCAAGCGTCGAGCGTTGCGTCCAATCTTTTCAAGTTGATCCCCATCAAGATATTATTTGACAGCAATGAAACGACTGGCACGAGTTTGTTTCCCACGGTCTGAGCGTTGTCTGTCCGCATGTCTGTCCGTCCGTCTGTCTCTCTGTTCGTATCTGTGTGCCAGTGCCCGTGTCGCAAGTGCTTTGGGGGGCTTTCATGTGGTCGGCATGGCATAGTGTGTGTGTGTTGTTGTTGTTGTGCTCTGCTGTGGTGTGGTGTGTTGGCACATTGTATGTGGGCGCGTACGGGGGGGGGGGGAGGTGAAGATTTGGTGCGCGTTGCGGCGCAATAAAGCTGAAAGCGCACTGTTGGATATAAATTAATTCAACAACACGCTATCGTTGCTTTTGTATTCATCAGCGCTGTTGTCGTTGTTGTATCTGTTGTTGTTGTTGCTGTTGTTGTTGTTTCGTTGTTATTGTGATTGCTGCTGCTGTTGTTGGCAGTGTGTGATCGAGCGCGCACGCTCGCTTGCTCGCTCTGCAGACATTACGACGATGACGATGACGATGACTATGGCAATGGCAAAATTGACGTACCAGGCGACGCAGTGGGGGCATTTGAAATTCGCGCGTGCGTATGCCATCAACAAAAAAATTAAATAAAATCAAGAAATGGGGTCTTGTGTCTGTGTCTCCTCTATAGCGCTGAGTGCTTTATATGATACTTTTGGTTTAAACGACACTGCATTGTCCACTATAATCAAAGTTGTATGATTATAAAATTTCTCTCTAAACTATGATCTATAGAAGAGTTCAGAAATTTTCATAGATTCTTCGCTGAGATTTGGAGCTTTTATGCTTTATATAACAAATGCCAAGACGAAGTTCCAATGCAATTTCGACTAATTCTAATACAAATATTTGGCATTCCTTTAATTATATTTTGTAGTGCAACGCAGACCGACGAATCTGTCTGTTAAATCACAATTTTAATTTTCATGCCAGTGCCAGTGCCACTTGTGTCATGTTGCGACTCATCTAATTAAAATTGTGAAATTCAAGCTTCGAACTGCGTGCGTGTTCGGTCTGCGTCAGATCTGTGATTGCGGGCGAATGAAATGAAGATGATTCATATCAGATAACAAATGCCAGTTTTTTGAGTATGGAAATTGTAGTACTGCAAAAAGACAACAGCAAAAAAAAAAAAAAAAACGTTATAGATGATGCTTAGCACTAAAAATAACACTGAATAAGCAATGCTCACGTCTTACTCAGTAAGTGTCTGAACCTTTTCGTATAATATTTCGTAGCGTGTGCTATAAGACCAACGATTGCAAGGCAATGAAGTAAAATAAGAAATAAAATTAAACATAACATGGCGGCTTTTAAAGTCAATACCTGAGAGAGTACACAGGCCAAAAATATACTAAAGAAAAATCGCAATACAAGCCAAAGCCAAAGCCGGTAATTGTCTACAAATAGAATGAACAGCTTATTGGCTGTGTGGCTAGCGTGTGAGCGTATCAAGAAAAGTACCAAAAGTAAATGCTTTGGATGAACGGAGGGACAGAGAATGTGGCCACTTCATGCATTGGTATCAGGCAGCAGCAACAGGCAATCAAGAATAATCATGTAAACGAAAAGCGTAATGCTCATGCCGCTGATGACGACCTCAAACGCCGACTTAAGTCAAGCTAAAGCAAAGCAAGCCAAGCCGAGTCAATCCAAGAGAAGACAAGTCGGTTAAACTGAACCGGCACACAAGCGTATGAATAAACGGACGAACACGGCCCACGATCCAATCAATGATCCATAAAGCGTTAAAAAATGCGATGACGATTCCACAATTATCAGCGTGCCATAAGCTACTGCGCTAGCCCATTGTAAGCGCAGCGCGGGGCAAACGCGGGCCAACATAAGTAAGCGACTGCGGCCTCAGACTCGTCGCGTTCCTTCCCGTCCCAACCCGACGATCCGTTACCAAGTCAAAGTCAAAAAACATACAAAGTACGACGACGACGACGACGACGATGAATTGAAATGCAAACATCTTGTTATGGATGGAAGGCATGTGCTGCTCGCTCGTTCACTAGCTCGCTTGCTTGCTTACTTGCTTGCCGGCAGAGCTCTTAAGACATACGGACAGACAGACAGACAGACGGTTGGGACGGACATGCCATACCCCAAGCATGCACAAGAATTAAGGCAAAGAGAGGCAGAGACGGTCGGACAAACGAACGAACGAATGAACGAGGCAGCCGTCATCATCGTCGTCGTGGAAATCGACTTCGAAACAGTTTCCCACGGTTAACAATCACAACTCACACAGCACAGCCCCGCTCAAGTCGTCGAATCATACATTGCTTGTTTTATTGCCTCACACAGATACACACACACACACACAAACAAACACACACGACAACGACTTTGAATGAGTCTTTTGTACAGAGGGGGAAACGCAAACAGAAGCCAAAGCAAAAGTGAGCAGAGACTGTGAGACTGACTGAGTGGAAGACCGAGACGCGATACCAATACAACAACCACCAACTGAGCACGAGGCAACATTAACCAACACAGCTGCACCAGGCGGCATGAGCAAACAAGCCAAAGTGTGAGCGAGCCAGCGCAAGAGTGGTGAAACGCCTAGTCTATTGCGCACTCGGTCGCACTCGCAGTCGCGCCAGCCTGGGCCGAGCCTTTATAAAGTCGCTGCGCTACGGGCAAGTTGAATCATTCAAAGCTTAGACTTTGTAGCGAACACAACTCCGCGCTGTGGATTACGTAACGCAAAACAAGGAAAAATCTCAAAAAAAAGAAACGTTCGTCAACGCGAAAAGTTTATTTAATACTAAAAAAAAAACCCCAAATCAAAACTACTAAAATAGAGAATATGGTGCTCGAGATGGAGATGTCCAAGACCTATCAGTACCGCAAAGTGATGAAGCCGATGCTGGAGCGCAAGCGTCGCGCACGCATCAACAAGTGCTTGGATGAGCTGAAAGACATCATGGTCGAGTGCCTGACGCAGGAGGGCGAACATATAACGCGCCTGGAGAAAGCCGACATTCTGGAGCTGACCGTGGAGCACATGAAGAAACTGCGTGCCCAAAAGCAGCTACGCTTGGGTGGCAGCGGCGGCGCACAGGACGCCAAGATCACCATTGCTGAGAGCTTTCGGGCCGGCTATGTGCATGCAGCCAATGAGGTCTCCAAAACGCTGGCCGCCGTGCCCGGTGTGAGCGTCGATCTCGGCACGCAGCTGATGAGCCATTTGGGCCATCGTCTGAACTATCTGCAAGTGGTAGTGCCAACACTGCCCCTGGGCGTGCCCATGCCAGCGGGTGCACCAGTCGTCAGCGCGACCGCCACTGCAACAACAACGTCCAGCTACTTCGGCGAACAACACAGCCCCGCTTCGGTGATCACGCCACCGCCATCGGAGTGCGGCAGCATGGAGAGCGGCAGCTGTAGTCCAGCGCCAAGTGAAGCCAGCAGCGGCAGTGGCTCAATGTGGCGTCCTTGGTGAAGCCAGCGGTACAAGGTATGATCTTCATACAAAATTTTGAGGATCATTGGTTTTTGAACTACTGCAAAAAGCGTTGGAAGTCAAGCTAACTGAAGGTGTTGACAACCAGTTGGCGGCACAACGCACAAAACGCACTTGATATTGCTGAGGGCGCCGTTCAAGGGGGCACACACCCAGCCGGCAACATGTTGCTTCGGCGCCTGACAGACAGCAAGTCACATTGGCTGAACGAAGCGAAACAAATTTTGTAATTGTTGACAAAGAAAAAGAATATATAATAAAATTGTATTTTTGAAAAAAAAAAAAAGAGTATCTTTTGCTGTATAATTTTTCTGGAAGGCTTGTGGGATTACTTACTCTTGAAGAAATGCTTTTCTTTGTTTGTAGCGACTTTTAGCGGCGTTTGCTCAAGAGCCGCTATTTCAAATTTGCATGAAATTCGCCTTGCCGCCGGTCCCTTTGTTCCACACTCATACACGCATGTATATACATAACATATCTATAACTTTAGAGTGCATGCCCGAACATGTTACTCTGCCTTTGTTTTTTTTTTATTCTTTCGAACGACATGCGTCACAAACCCGTTGAGGTTCTGATAAAAACTCAACGACAACAAGTTTACAAAACAAAACAACAAAAAAAGAAACAATAACAAAAAAAAAGTGGCATAAAAAAGCCAGCAGTAATAACGAAGAAAACTTAACTCACAGAAATCACAAACCGCAAGCCGGAAGTCGCTAAATTTTTCCCACAGTCAGTTCAAGTAGTGTGGCCTCATTAAAGTTCTGCTGGCTACTTGCGAACCGCCCGTTGCTCGCCTGCCCCGGCCCGTCTTCTTAGTCAACTGTTGACGGTGGCCACTGTGATGGCGCTGGCATTCATGGCGGCAACTTCGGTTGCGATTAAATGCGAATTCTAGGAACAAAAGCAACAACAAACACAGCAACAGCAACAGCAACAACGACATTTATGACTTTTTGACTCGCGTCGAAAAAATCAAATAATCGACATGGTTCGAAGAGTGTGTGAGAACACGTCGTTTTTATTATTATTTTTACAATGCGGTTTCGTTGTGTTAGCCTGATTGGCGTATAATTAATTTCGCTGGCCTTTAGATGTGCTTAACCAAGTGAAGTTGTCGAAGGAGAAACTCTTGTGTGATATTGTCGATCATCATCACTATTCATTGATGTGACTACTGTAAAGCTCTGTTCGATGTGATTAGTCACGTAACAAACAAAATGAAAGAAATAATGTTCAAATTCGACAAGCATTTGATGCTCTTTGCAACACCTAACAAACGGTTTGTTAAAGAGCATTTGCATTAGATAGCGAAAACATTGAATATTTATCGGCAGCACAGCAGTCAACTTAAGGCCGAATTGGTACCTTTGGCCACGAATTCTTAACGCACGGCTAAGACAAAGTTAATCGCCCTATTTCGCACATGAGCCAACGACTATGTATGGCAGAACTCAAACTCGTGCCGCATTGCCACCAAAAACAGGCAGACAAAAGCTTCGAACAACTGCACACATGGCCATTGGTTGTGCTGTGTTGTGCTGAGCCACAGTGGCAGTGTGCGCGTGTGCCAATGTAGTGTAACAACATCCCATATTAAAGATTTTACAGACTGAGAATAGCCTACCACAACTTAAGCAAAGCTGAGACTCAACGAACAGGAGCGGTCGAAAAAGAGATCGCTGCAATTGGGCCCACGTCGTCTTTTCATATTGAATTAATTATAAGTGTTGAGCATTGCTTTAGCATTTGGATTTGTGTATCTATAAATATTGGGTAAGTTTTTCTTCATCTTGATATATGTATGCCCTTTGTTGAAGATATTAATTCCTGTCCTGTTCGCCGTTCTTGCTTTTTCAATAATACCAACAACTAAATTGACTTCGCTCAACAAAATGCTTACAACAGAAGCGAAATACACACACACACACACATAAACCGCTTCACAACATTAGCAACATCGTCATTATTGAGCTCATTATGAGGAAGCGATCATCATCAGCAGCCAAACGGGCCACCAAACTAAGCTTGACTTAATAGTCATTACAAAGTTGGTCAAGCCAATGTAAAGCGGCTTCGACAGATAGACAGACAGACAGACAGACGGACAATTGGACGGACATACAGCAGCACACTTACTGCATGCAACCCGCTGACGTCTCAAACAGCGTGCCACAGTTCAACTTATCAACCTCAACACGCGGCGGCTATGACGCCGTTGCTTTGCGCTGCTTTTCACCGACGTTCGCTCATTCACTCGACTCGACTCGACTCAACTCGACTTCAGTCGATCGATCGTACGCCTTTTTCTTTCATGTCGCAACGGTCGTGATCTTGCCCGTAAGTGGTCTTGTATCTTGAATTTAAAAATGTTCATGTCTGTCCGTCCGTCCGGACGCCTTACAGTCAACAGCAACAGCAACAGCAGAAGCATAAAAAAGGGCAGGTGTGTCGATCGTGTGAGAACCACGTTCCAAACCATTTTCTCACGATCTTCGCTTCTGATATATGCGCGTATGTGTGTGTCTATGTGTGTGTGTGTGTGTGTGTGTATCTGTGTCTGTCTGCATTCGTGCCCGTGTCCCTTAGATTCAACGTAATTCGTTTTCGTATTCAGTTTGTGTATTGTGTTTTTTAATGACTTGGGCTTGCGTTCAAAAGCATTTCAATCGAGCGCAGTTCGAGTTCGAGTTCGGCCACGGTTTCGCCTTTTGAGATTAAGTGTCTTTTGTCTTGTAGCTTGTGCGATGCTTCATACGCTGCTTAGGGCTTAACTTCGCCTTCTCCTTCTTGTCTTATTGTCCGATTTAACTCCGCGTATTCCTGTGTTTGTTGTCATGCCACAAAATTGCTTTTTGGACCCCTGATTTTGTTGTATATACATATATACATACATATATATATTTCGTCATCATCATCATGCTGATGCTCAGCGTGGTTGCATGCCGTATTTGCATTGGCTAGTCATGGAGTACTGAGGCTACTGGTTTTGCTTTTAGCGCAATTCTCTATTTTTATCATTGCTTCTGACGAGGTCATGTCAACTACCTGACTATAAAAATAACTACTTACATTCCACTACTCATCTACGGTTTAGTAGTGAAACCAAAAATCAGAGACCGACACACTCAAAGCAATAAGTACGAGTACGAGTAGCCGGGCCAAACGAGCGTGTTATTTCGATCTTGTCTTACGATCTTCGTCATTTTCTCGAATTCGGCGTCTATTGTGCAATTATCGTGCTCTGTTTTTGTAAGCAATCAAGGATGACTTGATCCTTTTTTAATGTTTCGCTTTCTTTTTTTTATTTTTTTGGTTTTTGTTTCTTTTTTTTTTCTCCAGTTTCTTCGTTACTCGATTAGACATGCTGAGATAAATCTCTAATTTATTCTTGTCCCTTCGTTGATTTTCTTTTTTGTTTCTTTCTCTTTTGTTTAGGCTAAAAAAGGGCACACAAAAATCTCGGTTCTTATTGTCTGAACACGTGTTCGAGTTTTGCTGGATCGGTCGGTCGGTCGGTCGGTCTTTGTTTACGTTTCTCTTTTTTTAAATTTTCTTTCTTTTTTTCTTAAGGATCAGAGTTTAGCCTGTGTTTTTAATAATGGCGTACGTTATTTTTATCTTGGGTCAGTAAAAAGTAATTTCACCACTTAGCTGTACTTTGCCTTAGTTGGTACGAGTCTTATCGACGAGGCATTTGTACGGCTGCAATATTTTACCACTAAAGCCACAATTTCCGATTTAAAGTCCGTGGCATTGGGGCGAAATGTACTTAGACTCGAGTCCGGGCTTATCAGTTGCAATGAAAAGAATTGTTTACGTTTGTTTCAAATTGTATATTATATTTTTTTTTTTTTTTTTTTACTAAATTAGAACTAATTTTATCACATGAACTTTTCTGAATGCGTATGCCTCGGATAATTCTTTAAAGCTTTTACATAACATATGTAGTATTTTAAAAACTAAATGCAATGGAACGGCTGTGGTAACATTGACTTTTGGAAGACCTAGACGATCGTTAGTTATCTTTGAGCTTCTTTGTGGTTTCCTTTACCAAGGGCGCCAAACATTCTCCTCATCCTCCTCTTCGTCCATATCGCTATCCACATTGATTTTGGTATCCTCAATGGTGGAATTCGAGCATGTGGTGAGCAGAGAAGCGCTACCATGACGCTCGCTAGCAAGACTGGAGTTGGGACTGCCCGTGTAGCTGGAGACTGGTGAAATAGGCACGGCATATGGGTCACGGCTGGCGATATGCACGGAGAGTGGTGTAGTCACTGGTACTGGTTGTTTGACGGCAGGTTGCAACTGGTTTAGACGCTGGCCGAGATGTGTCATCAGTTGTGTGCCGAGATTCACATTGACACCGGGCAGCTGGGAGAGTGAACGTGATACCTCGTTGACGGCATGTATGTAGCCAGAGCGGAAACCCTCAGCTTGTGTTAGTGTTTGGACGCCGTTCGCACTCTTGTATTGACGCTGTTGTTTCATCTTTTGCAAATGGGTGACAGTCAATTCAAGTATGTCGGCTTTTTCCAGACGTGTAACGTGTTCACCCTCCGACTCAAGTGTGGCCACCATGAGATCCTTCAGCTCATCCAAGCACTTGTTGATGCGTGCGCGACGCTTACGCTCCAGCATTGGTTTCATCACTTTGCGGTACTGATAGGTCTTAGACATTTCTGATATTTGGAGCGACATTTTGGAAATGACGATAAAAGAAGATAACTTTCTTCACAAAACGAAATTTGTTCTTGAGTTGTTATTACGCTGAGTGCGCAAGAAGTTGTGTTTGGTTGCTTGTACGACCGGCGATCTTTTATACCCGACGCTGGCGTGCCAACGTGCCAGCGTAGCAGAGAGCGAAGTAAAGGCACGCGCAGAGCAGAACAACCCTCATGTGATGGCATTCTTTTTGGGCGCTTACCCAACTTGCACTCACGTTCAGTTCGTGCTGAGAACGAACACATTATCTCGTTCGCTCACTTGTTTGTTCGCTTGCTCCTCGGTTTTCTTGGCTGATGTCGACATGAGGGTTGCAGACTTCTTGCGTGTCTTCGACCCTTCGATATCGTCGTATATTTCTTATTGTTCGTATGCTTTCTTATTGTGTTCCGTTACCGTTGTAAAGTATACGTCTCTCTTTTGGTCTACCTCGGCACCCTTATCAAGGGAGCAAAGGATCATTTCTAAGGGTCCTTGCTATCGTGGGAAACACTTTCGTCCTCGGTTTCTCACACCAATTTTTGTGCTCACCTGCCTCGTTCGCCAGCTCATTTACTCCTATAGGAAACATAGCATGGGAATTTTGCAATTCGGTTATTTGAAATCGGAAGACGAAGACGAGGACGAGCATGACTGTGTGTACCTTGATTGCTGCAGCAGCTGCTGTCGTTCAGATCAGATCAGTTCAGCTCAGCTCAATCGATCGTTTCGATTGTTCGGTATGTGTTATGATTTGCTTGTACGCATAATGAACTCTTCTACTCGCTTTTTAAGCCAACTCATCTTGTATAAACATTCGTACGATTCTGTGGGAATTTTTCTTCTGCCGTCTTCATGTAAACAGGGATTGCAATGGTCACTTCCTGTGCTGCTGCTTTGTCATACCCCGCAGTTCGGCGTTCGCCATGAGCTTGTCATTAATGGAGTCGGCTGTATTCTCGGCTGTTATCCTGCACATAAAAATATTCGTGTGCGTTGAGTGTGCTTCAGACATTCGTACGTCATAAGTGCATGCTCAGTTGCCTTTTGAAATGCGTTCGTCGTTTCAGACATTCTGTGATGACGTGCGGTGGCCACACTTTCTGTAAGACTTTACATTTTTTTATGTTCTTGTATTGTAATTGATAGGGATGTAAGATTTATTCGGTCTTATAAAAGTGTGCACGACATGTGGTTGTCTTATTTTGATAATAATTATTTAAGCACACTAATATAATCGAATTTAAATCTTTTTTTTTTCATTTTAAAATGGTTAGGAATATAACTTTTATAGTAATCTCTGGGATCAATCTATCAAATTTCACTTTCTCAGAGATATAGTTGATATTTAATATCACTTGTATGTGAACTATTAGGGAAGAGCTGCAAAACCTTTGGTAACCCAGCTTGGTATCTAATATCTAAAATATTTATTTATTTAAAATTTTAATAAAAAATTACAAACAAATGACATTTAGTTGTATAAATATTATGAAAAAAATAAAAGCTAATTTACTTGAAATCAAAAAAAAAAACCTCTTTAATGAAAAAATAAAAATTTTGAATTCTAAGAAGTCTGTGACCCGGTGGGGGAAATTGATTTGCACTATGCCAGCTATGCCCCTATTCATAGCCTTATGTGGTCAAAGAGTTTGAGGCGCCACCATTCCATACAGAAAGCGATACATTCCCTTCCAGACTCACGCAGGAAGCTTAGAATGGTAGAGTTTAGTGTTGTAAGATGTCAAAAAAGCTGTACTCATTTTTGTAGTATATGGTTATATATATTTATTAAAAATTTTAAATTATCTCAAATCAAACGTATTTATGCTTAGAAGTCTAAAAATGCTGATCAATGGAAGCTCATAAATTAAATCTTAAAATCTCTTAATGAGGGAGATCAAAATACATAATATAAGGAAAAAAAACTCGTACTTAAAAACTATCACAGGCTCATCACATCATTAAACTGAGGCATTTCAATATCAATAATAATACAGCTTACATTGGTAACTAAATTAGTGTAAACTAAAAGGCGTGATTTAACTTAGATTAGTAAAGCTCGTTGCGCGCGTATTAAATAAAGCTCGTTGGGTTTGTGATAGTGCCAGTGTGTTTACCAAGGGCGCCAAACATCGTCGCCCGCCTTAACTGGGTGCTGCTCCTCCATGTCTATATCAATGTCTACATCTTCATCATCCTCCCCAGCTGATTCATGATGTTCACTCTCCTTCAGTGCATTTGGTGTCAATTCGTTGTGCTTGAGATCTTTCAGTTGATGACCCAATTGTTTCATGAGATGCGTACCGAAATTGAGATCCAAACCAGGCAATGTTGAGAAGATGTGCGAAACTTCGTAGGCGGCTTGTGTGTAACCAGCACGAAATTTATCCAAGTTAACGCCCCTAGTGGCAGTGCTGATATCATCCGATGAAGCGGTGTTGTTGTTGCTACTGTACTGCTGACGCTGACCGTGCTTTTGAGCTTTCAAATAGTTGACAGTCAATTCCAGTATATCAGCCTTCTCCAGCTTGCTTACATGCTCGCCTTGCTCCTCCATAGTATCCACAATGAGATCTTTCAACTCGTCCAAATAGAGATTCATACGCGCACGTCGTTTGCGCTCAAGCAAAGGCTTTGTGACTTTGCGATAATGTTGTGTCTTAGTCATAAATCTTTGACCCTCTACGGCCATTTTAATGTCAATGCGTTTAAACAAGTTGAAAATATTTTTTTAATTGAAGAAGAAAAAATCAAATCAGAATCAAAATCAGCGTCGCTCCACACTGCACGGTAGTCACTTGTGAAATGATGTTGCCTTGCGGTAAACTGATCCTTTTTGTAGCTTCTGCGTTTTCACATTCTGTTTTCTTTTGCTTCTTCTTATTTTTTTTGCCGTCGTCTTCGTCGGTGCTCGTCGTCGTTGGCGTGTGCACTTGCGAAATCCTCCCCTAACTAGCACGAGAAAGGTTAAGCGCACGAACAGCACTCGGCCGAGTCGCTCGCTCGGGTTGATCTCTTCTTTCTTTGTTCAATACATCATGAGCCAAGTGTTCACGCATTGCATTTGTGCCTTGATTTGCTCTCTTGCCGCTTGTGTGCGTGTATGTGACATGAACTGTCAGAAACTCAGCGGAAGCTGGAAATACACTGCGAAATATAACGTTCATACTATATCGAACTTTGTTTTAGATTATATGCGTGTACAATACCTAGAAGGAGTGAAGTGAGATCCAAAAAAGTAGATATAAGAATGATCAGGACGACAAATGAAATCTATCTAGCAATATTGGCAGTCTGTCCTCACCAATGGATCTTGAAAACCAGTAGATCTAGAGACTTGAAATTGAGAAGATTGACTCGTTTGGAAATTTTTGATATACTCACTTCTTTCCACACACCCACTGCTTAAAAAGGCTATACGTTAAAAAACAAAATATATAGGGACATGAAAATTGGGTGGTAGATTTAGTAAACAATTCTATTCCCTTTCCATTTCACCTCAAATACCCCTCCACTCTTATCATTACCACTCAATAACCATCAAACTGAAATTTTATAAAAATTTGACATTATTTCAACTAATTGCGACTAACTTACAATATAAGTGAGATATTATTCACCGTGTACTGTGCACGCTTCCTACACACTCTCTTGCTCTTGAACTTATGTATGCTCTCGTGTCGAGAGCGCGCGCTGCCTTCGTGTGCCTACCAATGCATTGCGCGCAACTCAGCGCAACGCATTCAATCGACTGCCGCTTGCGTTGCACGCTACAGCCACGTACATATTGAATAGCTCTGATGATGTCGAAGGCCTGACTTGCCCCATGCCCATGCGTGCCGTCCTTACTTAAGGCATGCAACGTGCTGCCAAGCGAATGCTTTGATGTCTCTTTGTCTGTTTTACTTTTTCGATTTTAGTTTTTCTTTGTTACTTTTGTTGTTGTTGTTGTTGTTGTGTGTGTTATTGTGACGTTCTTCCTTTCGTGTGGCGGCGACGGCGCAACGGCGTGTGTAGGCCTCATTTCCTCTTTGACGCGACATTGCGTTACACTTACCAACGGAGCGATGAATCGAGTGATGATCAAGTAAGCAAGTATGCAGCAACCACCACCACCAACCACTTGCTAAGGGGATCGTGAGAAAGTTTTCGACATGCATTCCCACAAATATTGCCACGACCGAGGCAAGGCGGCAGAATATGCACACTTGCTGCTGATTTGCCTTATTTCTTGTTATTGTTTTTTTTTTTTTTTTTTTTTTTTGTTTGTACTGTTTTCTTAAAAATTTCATTCACCTGCACACGTCAAATCTGGCGGAGGGTGACTAGTGTGCTGCAATGTAATCGAGCACCGATGTCATGGCATTTTGCTTATCGGACACTGATTCCGTTTGTTGGGTCCTTTTAGCGCCCAAACAAGGGTGGTTTCCGTTTCTTACCTTTATGTAGTTCGACCTTTATGCATACATTTATGGTACCATATGTTTGAAACACCTGATTAATTGCAAATACAACACTTGCGTTTTTGATGTTTAACATTTTTATTTGAAATTTACTTTCATTGTTTTTCTTGTTTTACATACATTGATAGTTAATGAATAAATTTGTTGTTGTTTAAAGACATATAACATTTCGATAAATTTTTCTTAAGATGATTTCAATAATATCAACACATATACAAGTTTAAAATATATATATATATATATTTACTATGCGTTTTTGTGCCGATTTTTTTTTTTTTTTTTTGTTTACTTAATTTTTTCGTTTTGTTAAAGAAAAACTATTTAATTTGCGCTAATAAAATTACGACATTTATATTGAAAAAGGTACAAACTTGTTTACGACTTTTGTGCAATTTTGCATTTGTTAATTAATTAATTATTAAATTTACTTATGGCTAATTTGTCAAAGCGGACAAAAAGGTCTTAACTTTTTAATTTTGGTGTTCACTTATTTTGTTTATTTTAGTTTTTTTCTTTGTTTTTTTTTTGTGGCTTTACCAGCTTAAATTTAATTTATATTTTCAATAAAAAAATATTTGTGAGAAAAAAAATATTAATGATAATAATTTAAATAAATAAAATAAATGCATTCAATGTACAATTTTGATTTCATAAAAATCGAGCTGCCAATATGAGCTGGTTGTAAAAAAAAAAAATAAAAATAAAAAGAGGCCCTAACTTAAAATCAAATAAATCCTTTAAGGGACACTGTTTGGTTTGTTGTTGCAAATTTATTAGACGGTTTTATGTATGTATATTTGTCTGCTATATGACACGATTTAAACGAATTCATCGATCGATCAGTTAAAAGGCCACTTCTAATAGAGATTCACACGTGCGGCGCGCCATAATGAGGCTCGCCAGGAACTATTGAAGTCTGTTAGGGATGTGTATACGCGATTTTGAGGTGCTTCTTCGACGTACATACATATGTATAGGCTAGGCTTAAAATTAAGTTTGTCTTTGTATTTGCCATCTTCAGTTTGATGATGATCACGATGACAATTTTTGTATTTTAGTTAATTTATTCGTTTCGGTGTTGCTTATTTTTAATATTAAACGTATTTCTTAATTATTTAGTTTCGTTGATTTTGGTTCATTGGCCACTTATTAAAATGTTTTTATTTTTTTTTTTTTGTTTTTATCATTGTTTATGTTTATTATTCGTTTGTGTTGTTTTTGTGTTTTTGTTCATACGCTTGCGGAATTTTTATTTTTAACTTTTCGCTATTGGTCGAATGGCGACGTATCGCGTTTTTGTTTTGCTGTGTTTTCATTCGCTGATAATAAAAAAAAAGTATACAGTCATACGCCCCATTAAAACATACATACTCGCCTATATGGTACACATACATACATACGTACATTCAAAAAACACAGATACATTTATGTACTTATATATTCGGCAGACTTAGTGACCACAAACACTTTGACGCTTATTGCATTTGTCTTGAACTTTTCTATGCATGCGTTTCTATTACACAATTTTTGGTTTACTTTTTGTTATTTGAAATAAATTTTGTTTTATTATTTTTCTTTTCTTTTTTTTGTCCAGAGATACTTTGTTCTGTGTTGCTGTTGGCTTAAAAACATTTTCGAAAAAAGTTTAAAAAACGCATTACTTTTGCGAATAGAGTACGTCTAGTGCGTGGGTCTGTTCGATTTGTTGTTATTCATGCAGCTGGAAGAAGAGAACAAAAAGTAAACATAGTAGAGGCAATCATAAGGAGTAAAAAGATACATTTAAGATAGAAAGGTTTCATTAAACATTAGGTAGTAGTAATAGACTAGAGTGGCATAGAGAAATAGGAAAACAATAAAAAGGCACAAACCATCAAAACAGGAAGAGTATAAAATAACACTTTTATAGCAAATGTTGATAGAGTAACAAATATTTATAATTGTTTATTATATAAAAAGGGCATAACAATTCGTTAATAAAACAAAGAAAAATAATTTAAAAAATCAACATCAACTTCATGTGAGCGTGTGACGTCTAACGAGCTTATAATGCTTAATCTCTTATTATGCTATAATTAAATTGTATGAAATGCTTTTATAAAAATGGGGGGTTTAGAAAAAACATTGACCGCTTTAATCCGTTTTAGAATGCTAAACAAGATTAACATGCAAAAAATTGCGGTTTCATGGTCTTAAAATGATTTCCTTTTTATTTATTTGTTGCTTTTTTCTTTGTTTGTTTTGTTTTTATAGGATGGTCTCCAACATTTTAATGCGAGAATCTCTTTGAGTGCAAATCCGTACGATAACGATTTGCTTATTATTATTCGTTTTTCTTAATAACGGCTTCAAGTTATATATGACTTAATCAAGTTGAGTTGTGGGTTTTAGTAGCTTAGACTTTATGTGCGATAATTTTAATCGCAAAAGTGTCGATGCTTAAATGGCACGGCATATGATGTATGTATGTATTTATGTTGTGTTGTGCACAAAAGTTATTTCTCGAACATTTTAAATGTTATATAGACACGTATTAACAAACAATAACGACGAATACAACTACAAATGCATGTTTGATTGCAATATTTGCTGAGTAAAGTTTGTTTTTCTCTTTTTATTTTTTGATAAACAACATTTATATGAGTAAAGCATGCAGCAAATGTTAATAAGTTTCATATTTAAAGCTGTTTTTTTTTAAATGTTTACTTCTTTTCGTTCGGTTTTTAATCTATTATTCTTCTCGTCTTTGATTTTTTTTTTTCGGCAGCTGGAAGCGCTATTTTCATGCATTAACTGTTAACTTGTTGAAGTTATTCGTTAGTTTTTCAATAAGGTACTGAATTAGTAGTTTTTCTTTTTTGGAATAAATTGTTTTTCCATTGCAATAAAAGTTTTTGTTTGTGGCTTGGATTTTCGTGTAGTTAATACTGGTTTTACTTCTTTTTGTTTTTGTTTTTGTTTTTTTTTTTTTCGATTAAAACGTGTGTTTATAAATTTTGCTTAATTTATAAGTAATTGTTTGCTAATTTTAAAATACATTCTTTTTTTTTTTTTTTTGTTTTTGTTAGTGTGTTTCATGTTGAGTATTAGAATTGTGCAAATGGCAAATGTGCTCATGTGTGATTTTTGGTTTTAATGGTTATAATTGGTTTGAGTTTCGTTTCCATTATATATTATTGGCATTGTTTAAACGCTTTTGTATTAAAATTTGTGGTTGTTGTTGTTGTTTAATGTGATGGACTTTCGTTAATTCGATGTTTTGCGCGTGATTTGCTGTGTGAGGCGCGTCGCAGCGAGCTGACACTGCCCGCACAATTTTCGTAAAAATCTAATGATTCCGATGAGAATGCTATATAAGAATATATACGAAAAAGAATTTTTTATATATATAAAAATATTAAAAGGAAATTCAAGTTACAAACTATTGTGGTCTTGATTACAAACATTTCGTAATTTATCAAAGCTAAAATCTAACTAAGGTTTTAATTTTTCTTTGTTTCATCTATCAAATGACAAGGACACTACTTTATTAGTTGTATTTGAAAAGAAATAGCAACGGCTACTTACCCTTGTCTGTCGGTGAGCCTAGTGTCAGGCTGCTTAGGCTGGAGCTAAGATTGTAGGGTCGTGGTGAGGGGGGCACGGGCACAGATTCATCGCCAGGCAAACAAGTCTCAACCATAGCCTCCAAACAGTTAACAAAGAGCTCCGACGACTCACCCATCATATTGTACTTGAGTGTTAAAGAGACAAAATTATACGTATGCGCAATATTATTGTTGTTTGTCGTTTGTTTACCTTTGTGAATGGCCCTGCAAAACGCCATAAGCCGCCGAAGCCGCAACTCTGCAAGAAGTGCAACTGTTGTTGTGAAGGATCCTCGCTAGCAAGCATGTTTTGTATAATGCTTTGCACTGAGTTCAACACCACTTGATCGTGCGATACAGACAAAATATTGTTGATCTTCTGATCCAGCAAGGAGTGTCTGCAATTAGTGAATTTTTTTAATATTAGTATTCTTTTCTTATTACTAAAATTAATTCAATTAGCAATACGTACATAACAGGAAAGACTTTGGGAAATACGACTGAACCCTCGGCCAAATATTGATATAAAACGCGCGTTTCATTCTCATCCGATGAGTACTTGACCAAAGTGGCGAGCACCGTTAGTACCAACGCTTGTATAGAAAGATCTGGTATCACTTCGGGATCGAGTAACACATTTGATTCATTTGAAACCGATGAACGTGAACCGCGTTCCTGATTGATGAGCACAAGGAAAGAAAAGCAAACAATAAGTTTGTTGTCTTAAAACGAAATTATTCACACCAAGATAGTTTAGTTAAAAATAATAAAATAGAAAGCTGAAATTATCGCTTCGCGATATTATGTGAGTTAAATGCTGCTGAAGGATGAAGCATTGCTCAGTGCCATGCAGTGTGATGCAATTATTATACAAAGATAAAAATTATATTGATAAGACTCACTGCCAATATAACAAATATAACTTTTTTTTTTATAAAATACATTAAACAATTTTACGTGACATACACATATACAGTCTAATTTTTCACGCCCTATTAAAAAAAAAAAAAAATTGAGTTTAATCATTAAAAAATACCTGACGTTCTTCGATGCCACTTGCATTATTTGGATCTTTGGTAGTCGGTACAGAGAATGATCGTTGCGTTTTGAACAGAACTCTTGCACTCTGCCGTTCAAATTCGATTCAAATAAAAATTTTGTTTCGTTTCGTTTCGCATAAAATCATAAGTTACATAATTGCAATCGAAAATCAGATAATGACATGTTCATGCGTTTGTAACACAGTTAAATTATAGATGAGTTTTTATAGTAGTAGTAGTAGTAATAGTTTAGATATATTCATGAGTTTTACAAGCACCAATTATTATGTAAGTTTCAGCAGGCAGTTACATATATATATGTTGTATGTTTATATAGATTTATGTACGTTTCGTTTAAAACCAACAAAAAAAAAAGAGAAAATAGAAATTCGATTAATTTAGAATAATACGCAGAAGGTGTAATAGAGTAGTCAATAATACGTTCAACAATATAGCATATAATAGATTCTATATAGTACACACGATTCGGTACTACATAAAATGTATATAGTTTTTTTTTTTTTTTTTTGTTTTATACACAGAGTTGGCAATGAGTAGCAATGAATGGCGGATGCTAGGGCAGGGCTCTAATATATTACCTGATGGGTGGGCGCTTTGTGATGCCTTGCAAATTGCAAAGCAGACTGATCCAGAATGTCCCAAGACTTCTGGCGTCTTGAGAGCGGTTGACCAATCTACGAAACAAATGAATTCGGTTGATGTTTATGCAAAAAACATTGAGTTCAAATCCTTACACCGGGCACACCATTTGGTATTTCACCATTTTCGACGCTATTGTTGAGCTCCGCTGGCCAACGCGGCAAGGCGTGCTTGACATGACAACGCGAACGCACTTCCTCGGAAACTGCTACTAGTGCGGTCAGATAGGCCACACTGTCAGGCGTTACTTCGAACTTGTCGCGGTGCAAAGGTTTTGCAATAATGCCGAGCAGCATTGTAAGTACACGCGAAGTACGTGACACGGTGGTCGGCGTTGGATGGCGGAAACCCTATAGCGGCATTTTTCTATTAGAAGTTGCGCTGGAAAATATTTTACTTAACCAACTCACCTTAATCAAATGACCAACTAAAGCAAAATGGAAATTACTGCGAAATGAAAGACCCACAGCATGATCCAATTGCTTGAAATGCCATTCGAGTTTCTCACGAGTATTCATCATAACATCAGCAATATTCACACTATCAAAGCAGCCTTGGGACTTAAGTGTATGTAAATTTTGTTCCAAGAGCGCTAAACCAGCACCGTACAATGTAATCTCGTCCAGCTGTAGCACAGAAATAGCAACCCAGAATAGAGCACGATGTATTGGCGACTCCGGCCGTAGAAGAGGCTGTATACGTGTCAAGCACATGACAAGAGCTTCGATCAGTATGATGTCGTTGAAAGATTCTAAAGCTTTGACAAGTATCCGTAGCAATTGTTTGACCTCGTGATCAGTTACACTCTTACTGATGCAGCCATAGACGATAAGGGCACGTGGCTGTAGTGCAGGATTGTAGCAGAATGCAAAGTTACGTGCTAAGGAGGTCCAAGTGTGCAGCCACTCGCAGTCCTCAACGTCGCGCATGCAAGCCTCCATAATTTCGAGTAGAGCGTCTGTGATTACCTCAAGTGAGGGCAATGAAAGACGTTCACGATCGGCAGGCAATGGCTGTGTTACACGCTCATTGCCCAACCACTTGTCTGTGGGATGCCGGCAACTGGAACGGAATGCGGTCACTGCGGCTGATTTTACTTTGCTAATACCAAACAGCAAATAGAATTTTGGCAACGAGAACTCGTCGAGAGATAGACGCAAAACGCGTTGTGCTTCTTCGGAGAAAGAAGGTTTTGTGCAGGTACAAAGCGAGTGTATTATATTAATAACCAGACCATGTGTGGATGCGCGCATCGAAAGCGAGCCCGAACAAACCTGTTGTGTATAGAATTTTGATTTAACTCCTGAATTGCTTTAGTTTATTGTTAAAGACTTACCAAGAAAGTAATCGTGTGAAAGAGATATGGTAAATGGGTGGCTACATCGAGACAGTTGTTGAAGGACAACATAAGCAAGTAGCGGCCAAGTATGGCAATGTCGTCCCACATCATATGCTGTTCCAGGTACTGTGTAGGATTTGTACAGGATTTGTCCATCACGCGACACATGCGTGTAATCACCTTCTTCGAAACGAGTTGCACGTTGGCCGATGCTAGCGCAACGGCTGTGTCAGCCATGATTTCCACTTGCGGCGAGCCCAGACCATAGGTGATTGATTTGTGTAGGAAATTGTCTAATACCATGTCAATGAGTTCCGGTATTTGACCTATTGAGCCCCAAATTTTGGCCTGTACCGAAGGATACATCTCCTTTTGCTCAATTGTGAGGCAAATCAATTTGTCCAAAATTTGTGATACTTTCGATTTTTTCGAATCATCATTGGACTTACAGAATTTAACGAGATTCTTTAACCAAGGCGTCATGTACTCCAAGCACAAATGTTTCAATTCAATTGTGCTGCGTTGAAAACCCTGAATTGATTCTTCCAAAAATTCCAGTGTCAAATGTGGTTCATTTGTCGCCAACTTCTCGCTGACAGATTTAATAAAGATCGTGTTGTTCGAGGGTATGCACAAGCCCTGTGTCTCTAATAGTTGCCCCTCAATTTTTAAATCAAAAGTACCGGTCAATGCACAAAGCAGATTATAGGCTGCCGTACGCAGATTTGGATCGGAAGAGCCCAAATTAAGTAATGCCATGTTAAGCAGCGTGCCTGGCACGTCTTTAGGTCGTATCTTCTGATGCACTGTAACCGAATCTGGTTGACTTAACTCCCAGCGGTTGCGTATGTGTATGATGGCTTGTACGATGTTGTCGCAATCGTTGTGTATAAAGCTCAACTGGCCGCTTTCGTTGGCTATAGACAGCGTGAACTGATTATCGTCGACCAGGCAGACCTCCTCAATCTCCGAAGCATAGTAGACATCGTTCAGTAGCACGGAGTGCGCAAGCACTTTAGTTTTTTCAGCTGATGTTATTTGCAACGCGGTAGGACCCACTTTGATTGCTACCTTCGTGTCCTTGTGACTTAATTTAAGCGCATTACTGAATACTTTTAAATCTTCGTCAAGCGACAAAGTCGCACCAGGTAGTTTCTGTTGTTCGGCATCGATAAAATCACTCAATTTATTGGGTGACTCAAGGAACAACAACTTTCTGTTGCCTTTAAGCGGTGCAAGTATACGATCATGGAATTTTGTGTACTCTCGCACCCAAGAGTTGCAATTGTATATGTAGACTGCATGGACATTCTCATAGGCGACGGTGGGTAGCACATAAAACCACTTTTGAAGGAACTCTGTGCGAAAACGGTTGTCGGAGCAAGTGTGCGTGAAATCGATTACCACCTCGAATGGTGAGTGACAGAATGGTTTCAGTGTGAGTATGACATGGTAGATCAACAGATCGCCATTAGTTTCACCAATTCTGAAAAATGTGAAGATTAATGTATATTACGAATTAAATGATTACCAAAAACTACTCACTTGTAACGTCTTGCAATGTAGTAAAAAACAGGATAACCGGACTTGCTTGTGCCGGCTTGATAGAATATATTCATCGACTTTAAAGTTTTGAACTCTTCCTTCTCATGCATTTGGTGTTTGACCATAATTTCTTCAAAATTAGTTGATGACATATCAATTGAACTCCAGCGTGCGTAGGAAGAGAACATCATATGTGAATCAACAGGTTTATGTTCGGGTGGTCCTAAATAGGCGAGCAATGTTGCCATCTTATCAAATGGACGTCTTCCAACCGCCTTGTGATCTCGGCTACTTGAAAGATAATCGCCAATTTTCTCCTGATGTGTCCACAGCAAACGATGGAGTGCCAATACATTGGCGTCAGAAATAAAACTCATGCTATGCGAGGTCTGATCAACGGTCTCACAGTCTGAAGCGATTTGTATGAAAAAACGACGACCAGCTTCAAAATGGTCGCGTAGAAAATCATTAAAGCAGAGCATATGCTGTTCTTTCGAGAACTCAACGTGATTTGCTATGTTTTGTAGGATTTTGGACATAAGCATGAGGCCACGCTTTGCTGAGCTGGGCACTTGCTTGCCTACGATGCCCAGTTCCTGCGGTGAGACTAAAATGATAAGAAAGTGTTAATTTAGTTTCATAAATAAGGCCTCAAGTACATACCTATGGCAGGATTGATGAAACGTAAAAATATTACGGTGCCCACTGCACCAATGTTGTTCTGAAGTAAGTTCGGAAAACGTTTACTTAATACTTGGTAGAGGCAATGGCACATTGATCGTAGTTGAGGAGGAAAACGATCGGCTGAGTTGAGTATGGCATCGAATACTTTTTGGGTCAAGGCAATTAAACTATTTCGGTTTTGTTCAATATCATCTGTTGGATCCAATCTAGCCGGATCCACTTCGAAGCAGGTGTCTTGGTCGTCAAGTAATGGTCGGATAAGTGGTTCCAACAACATTTGCAGATAGCTTGCGCCATAGATTTTAAAACAGAATGCCATTATCTTGCTGCCAAGGGAGTTACCACGAAATAGTGTCTGCATACAATCTGAGACTTCAACTTCGCGATAAAACATATTCCATAACAGCGGTGACAGCAAATGCTTGGCATCGAAAAGTGTTACAAGTACGCGTGCAAGTTCATCCATTTGTGCGGTGGTCACCACGTTCGCCAAAGCCATGGCAATCGGCAATTCACCTTTGTCACTGATCATTGTCACTAACTGAACTAGCTGTTCAAACCGATCGGCTAGCACAGTCTCAGCGAGTGTATCAAACTCTGTGCCCTGCTGCAGAATCTGTGTAAGCACCTCCATAAACGCAGCACGCGTCTGCAAATCAGGATTGTAACCCAGATCAATAGAGTGCATTAAACCAGAATCAATATTAGCGCCTAGCAAGTTAGACATTGCTTGTATAGTAGCATTACGCAGAGCCGTCAATTTGCCAGCCGCCATACGTGGACGCGGTGGTAGAAGCGGCGTGTTGTTTAATTCCTTTTCTGCTTCAGAGCTATCGATGCAATCATTTAGGAGATTCATAAAAAGCGTAAAATACTTTAAGAATAATGCACTCTTTGCATCCATTAAATCACCACGATCAGATTCCTCTGGCTGAAGTGGTAGACCTCGTAAAAGTGCAGCAACTGCCTCCATGCAAGCTTGGTCCAAATCCCGAAAAATTAGTGATGTATTTGTTATGAGCGATGCATCCGCTGAGCTCGGTGGTGCTATTTGATGCGATGTGCCCATGACCCAATCTGTTAGGTATTCGACAAGCTTGTTACGGAACTTCATCTCTTGACGAAATGCCAAATCATCACGGCGTTTCATCATTACTTCTACCAGTTGGCAGAGTTTCGTTTTGATTCGTATGGCGTAAACGGTCATGTCCAAGTGACGCACATAACGCACAATGCCCAACATCATACCTTCAATGCTAGTGACTCCCAAGTGTTCCGATGGTGAAGGCTGATCGTTGTTGGGATCCTTATTGGCCTTTGGGTCAAGTATAGATTTCATTATATAAATTATATGCTCTATAAATTGAGTGTTAATGTCCGTCACATTAACCTGACCCTGTTGGTCGAAAAATTTCTCGACAATGGCTCTTATCTGGTCGAAAAGTATTGGATAAAGTTGTGTAGACATTTCCTCGCCGACGAGTTCTTTTACATTCTTTTGTATGTTCAAGCCGATCTTTTCGTTGCTACAGACAAGCAGACGTAGTAACTGACCAATGAATCTATATAACAAAAGATTGAGCGTTATAAATATGAAATGAAAACCAATTTTATCGAAGATATACTGACTGGGTCACTGGACAATATTGGACGTCCTGTGGAGGTGCTTGTGGTATGGTTGAAAGCGAAACTGTGCTTGGATGTAACGAACCATGTCCGGAGCTTGTTGAGCTGGAGTAAAGAGAGTTCTGCGCTAGCGAGCCCACTGAGGAGTTATTTTGAGATTGTTGCAAAATTTGTCGACTGCAAGTGCGTTTCTGCAGACAAACGCCGCCGAGCGCTAACAGGAACCAAGTCATATTCGCCCATTCGTTAATCTGCTCCTCGAGATCATGTTCAGAGCTTTGATGACTAGCGCGGCGTTTGCCCATACCGCGGTGAAACATTTCGGCTTGACCATCTTCGGTTTTACATTTTGGGTATGTTTGAAGCACTTTGCTAATGAGCTCCCAGTTGCTGTAATAAAAAACATTAATTGATAATCTTAAACTTGAATAATTTGTAGTATAGTAACTTACCGGAAAGTCTCCTCCCAGGCGGGCTGTACACCATGTACACAATGTTCGATCTTGCGCAGCAGAGTCATGATACGTTTTTGTAGAGCGAGACGACTTAAAATATTGCCATGGTTGTTCTCGAAAAAACAGATGCGAGTGTCTGTGGCGGCTATTAAAAATGGTAAACGTTAATTTCCTTTAATAATTAAATACAGTGATTATACTTACATGAAGATAATTGTGCCAGTTCTTGATATATGTGGTAATTGGGCATAATGAATCCCACTGTAAGCTCATCTGCGCTGCAACAGATTTCGGCTTCCTCACAAAGCAATCCAAAGCATGATAATGATGTTAGCACCGCATCTAAATCGACTGACCACAGGTACATGAATAGGACAACCTCCATTTTGATGTGCGCCTGTTTGCAGATAGGTATCTGGCTGCCAACATGTGCATAATCCTTGTGCCGTTGTAGGAAAGTATTTCGACATATTAAAATCTCACGTAACCACTTTAGGACATCCGTGTAGTTGGCAATCTGATGTTGAATGAGTTTTTGCGATATAGAGAACAACACCTGTGAGCTAACATCCCAGAATGTATTAATAGGAGCTTCAGGATTCCAAACTTCAATTTTCTCGGGAGCGTGCAGAGCAAGCAACGCTTCCATAGCTTCCTGTGCAACATCGGGCATAGTTGGTTGATGCACAAGGCTAACAAGTCCATTGATGAGTTCCAACGTTGATGTTTGTACTTCGTGTGCCACTTTTCCTTGGGGCTGTAATGAACAATATTTTATAAGTATAAATTATTACGTCGATTGTAGGAGAAGCTTACATTCAATAACAAAGTGGGATCGGCGTGTATGAGACGCACCAGTAGTAGCAGCAGCATTTTGTGTGCTGGACCCTCCTCAGCGCGTGTGAGTCCCTTTTGTGTGTCCTTAGACTTTAATGTCAATGAAGTGATCATGCGCAGCGGAGTATGCGCAATGTAGCCTTGTGTGGCCTTGTTCAAGGTATCAGTAAACAGCGCTCGCAACTCTGCCGATCGATAATGTACCACATCCGTCTGTGGCCACCATGGCAAACGAGGTTGGTTGACCACGCGAAATGGGTTTTTGTTTTGTAAACGAAAATCGACGAAGATATGTGCCAGGCTGTTGAGATTTGTAATATGTATTTAAATTTGTCTGCTTATTTAAAATTACTTACCGTAGCAACGAGCAAACAATAACAAAGTGATAAGCTTGCGGTGATGATAAATTCAAGCAAACCTTCAGTGCTTCAATGTTGTGTGGATTGATGCGAAAACATGATACCCAGCAGTCAATCATTAATTCAATGTCCGCAAAGTTGTAGCCTTGGCCACGGGAAAAAGGCTTGACGGGATTAAATAGTAAAGCTTTTAGATCGTTCATAATGTATTGGACTAGTTTGAAGACGACATTATTCGAGTCGTTAATATTTATATATGTAGAAGCTTTGCAAAGCTTCACACAGGCAATGGCAGCAGATTCGGTGACTTGTTTCGATGGCGAGTGAGGACCAAGGCCGCGTTTAATACTTTCGATGAATTGTTTCGCGGAGAAATCTTTGTCGCGCGAAGTGGATTGTACTTTCGATTGTGCTTTTTCTTTGTCTTTATCTTTTTCCTTCTCGGATTGTTGTAGTTCGTTGACGGTAGCTTCAAGACATGCCTTAAAGAAAGTGGAAAGATATAAAGTCTAACAAAATTTAACGTAGAAAAATTACTAACTGGGTTCAATATTAGGAGTAGCATCTGCAGTGGCCAAACAATGGTCTTGCTCTTCTTATTTTCTGATTTGTATGATTCAACGAAATCCAATAGAGGCTCCCAGCATGTTGAAATATCTCGATTCATTCCACGCTGCAGGTCTTGAAACTCCTGCGGATGGTATTCGATCCAATTCCAGATAGCCTTTTCAAGCGAATAAAGCAATATGAGTGGCGGTGCACGTTTCGAACGAAATTTTGTTATAGTTTCTGTAAGTTTTAGAATAGTTTAGAATCGAATATAGATATTACAATAAATACAAACTGACCTTGCAGTAGCTTGGTCAACTTCAGCATGTCCATGTCAATATGTTGTATGAGTTCAATGTCGTTGTAGTCCGGATTTTCCTCGGAGCATGCTGTTAGCTCCTGTATACGTGCTGATATACGGTTAAACACTGCTGAAAAATGATTCTGTGATAGCGCAAAGAGCACCTTTGACGCCAACGCCTTAAGTTGTGCCGCATTAGGATTGTTGTCGCTTTGTACATCAATAAACTGTGAAATTTCACGTAGTAGAAGCTTAACGTTCATAGCTTCCTCAAATCGCGCAGTGTCCTTGGTCTGATTTGTGAGACATCGTTCCAATGTGGTTAGTATGATGACAAGTGATTCAAAGTAACAACGATCGGGCTCATGGCGGTTTTGCAGTGCCTGATAAACAAGTAAACAGAACAAATCAATTAATGTCAAATTGACATATACAATAAGTTTCCTTACCGCTTCGTTTACGCGCTGTAGCATCTTGGTCAAACCCGAGATAACCAAGGAGAAGCGATATCGCGAAATGTGTATTAGACATGCCACCAGTTGGTCCTGACTCATACGCGCCTGAGTTCCATACGCACCAATTTTGTTGGGCAACTGAACAACAAAAAAAAAAAAATTCCAATACATGAAAATTCTGTAGCATTTGTTTTTGGTCAATTGACTCGGCCTGCATGATTTTTACGGCCACAAAAACCCACCTGATCCTCGAAACGTGCCAAAAGCGAATTTGCCCATTCGCCGGGCTTCTGGGTCGCCATTTTATGCAGTTCTTTTTACTTTCCTTCGTCCTTTTACTGCATTTTTTTAAAGTTTTGCAAATTTTCTTGCAAAATAAGATACAGATTCTACAGCAGTGCCATATGTCAACATAACAGCGTCGATTACCAGAATCTGTCAATTTAACATTTTTAGATAAGTTGCCAATATTTGGTTAACAATTAAATTCAAATTTTTGCGCGCTTTTTCTACGCGCATAGCTACAACTTAGTTTTTGCAGGCTAGAAAAACAGGCATGGTTGAATTAACTAGTTTCCTGCAGCTACCAACGATATATATCGACGGTGTGTATAAATTCCTGAATACAATTTTAATGTAACGGCTTTTTATAAAATTCTAACATTCTGTCAAATCGCTTAAAGCGCCCCAATAAGTTTCGAGAATTGGTATGACGTATGCGTATTATTTTTGTAGCCAAACATGCATCAGCTCAGTTACAAGCTATACAAATACTAGTGCTGCCACTTGCTAATAGGTAATTGATTGAGGAAAAAAGGCAAAGGATTGTTTTACGTATTTTTACGGTTTTTTTTTTATTTGAAAATATTTTTAGTGAGCTTTTTCTCTCTTCTGTCCGTTACAATAATATTTATTTTGGGAGTTTTTAGGTGTTTTTTGTCGGGAAACAATTTTTGAAAGTTGGTAATACTGCTCAGCTTAAAGTCCAGATTTGTTGCTAATTCATTCTCTTTTGACTCTTTTTGTGACACGACATTGGAGTATTGATAAATCGCATGTTGCGCTACCTCCGCTTGCGATTTTAGCCATACCTTCGATCGAAATCTTTCTAAACCTCGGTTTTTCTTCTTCTTCTTCCATTTCTGCCGACGTCGGCCGTCACTTTTGCGTCAATATGACCCTTTTGCGTTTCTCGCTAATTTTCTTAACGTTTTTGGTCTTGTTTGTTGGCCGAATTTCATTCATTCCGCTTAAAGTCCAGATTTGTTGCTAATTTAATTCATTCCGCCGAGTTGAGTGTTTGTGAGAAGTTGTGTTTTTTGAATATATTTTGTGCGTGTAGCAAGTGCAAAAATCCAACTAATTTAATTTAAAAGAGGTAAATTTTTCGTAAAATTATTGTACTAAACAAAATTGATTGCATTACTTTCGGTTTCTTTCCTTCGTTTGTGTCGTTGACTACCGGTTTTGAGCGCAGATCGCAGCGTTCGATCTTCCCACTGCACACCGACTTTGTTGCCTGTTGCTTGTGCTTATATCATTTCTCGTTGTTGTTTTGCTTGTATTGTTATTGTTACGGTTGTGTGTTGATTTGTGCAATCGCACAATAACAACAAATAAGCATCAAAACGACAGTAATCGCGATCATTATTAAAACAGATTTTGCAATCAAGTGCTCACAATCATAATTATATTATTTATACGATGCGTCGCCCTTATTGCCATTTATATAAAAAATCGCATTTTATAAAAATATTTAATAATGGGTTCATCTGATAAGCGACATTTTTTCTGACCAATGAATTTGTCGTTCACATTTCTTCAAATGCAAAAAAAAAAAAAAAATCACATTCCAAAAGCTTGGCTTATCATTTTTTTAATGCGCCAACCTCGACAGCAATAATCTTTTTTCGAAGAAATGTTTTACTTTAACAGATAAATCGCCAAGCATTTCATTTAAAAGCTTCCGTCGCGCATCATCTTTTGGTAGGATATTCTACGTGACAAGCACAGACTTAATCAAGTAAACAGTGACACATTTAAACTTGAAAAAATATATGCATATGCGTTCGAAAAGGTGTGAAATCCCCAAATACCATCTAATAGCAATTTACTTGTTTGCGTACGTGAGTGTGGGCACTTTTAATATAAACGTATCCATGCATATGTACATATGTAAATGCGATATGGGAAAATACGATGAATTAGTCTATCGTTTATTATGTCAAGCATATCATGATAAGGTTTAACTTCAATCAACATTTCTATTCAATTATTGATTTTTTTGTTGACAAGTTTGGCATACTGCGGTATTTCCTCGTTTTGCTTATTTCTAATTAGTTATTGACTTAATTAATAAAAGTCACTTGGCAAACACTTGTCTGTTCTCATTGTTGTTGTAGCAATTAAATGAAATAGTAAATGTGTCCGATAGATTTTATAAACATTTCAGTTATTACAATTTAAGTTTGCCTCAATGCTTTTTTTTTTGCCAATTAGTAAGCATCAATGGAATTCCCCGACCTCAAGTGGGTACCACTTGTTGTTGCTTTTCAGTTGATTCTCTCATTGTTCGTAGTTGTTGTTATTGTTGTTGTTTTCGCACTGAGCGTGAATAAGTGAAGTTAATATAGCTTAGTTTTTTTTTTTTTTTTCATTTATTTATTTGCTTTTTACTGTATAAACCGCTTACCAAATCGTTTTGGCCGATTGTAGTACAGGGTCAACACTGCGTATGCGTGTCGGCGAAATTTTCACTGCCGTCCAACGCATTTATTTCGTGTGAATCATGATGAGCTCCGCTTTTAGTCAAACCGGTTTCAACATAAAATTCACGCAACAGTGACGTCAAATGGATAACTTCTGTCTGACCTGACCGATTTGAGTCGCTCTACGTGGAATTAGGCGGCGGCGGTAACTCCATTGGTAACTGCGCCGTGCTTGGCTGAGTTTACTTTTTTTAACAAATTACTCATGCTGTTTTTCTTGTTTCTGTTGCGAATTTCGTATGTGTGTGTGTGTGTGTGCACTCTTTGTCAACTTTTTTAACTTTCACTTTTTTCCACCAAAGAGCTCTTAAATGGTGTAATTATTGTTGTTGGCAAAGCTTTCAAGTGAAAATTAGTTATAAGACCATTTTTTCGAACAAAAGATTCTTTTGCTCTTATTAAAGGTGACTGGTCTGTGAGTTCGTATTCATTAATAGCTTTTTAATGTTTTGTCGCGATTTGAAAAGCAATAAATCAAATGGGTATCTGTGCCTTGAACTGTATTCGAAGTCGGCTCACGTTTCAATTAAAGCCCCACCAACGTGCCAAACAAACAAAAGCATTGAATTTGGTGCTTCAACTTAAATAACATTGCGAAAAGATACTTTGTTTCATTTGTATTGATATAATTGCGCATTGTAGACAGCCTTGAACCACCCACACATTAATAAAACAATTGATCTTCATTTCTTACAGATAAACCTGTTAAGCGACGAAAACAATTTGCCAAAATGCAACCGCTGGTAATGTTGCTGTTGCTTGCTGCCACGCCGTTGGCAATTAACGCAGAGGATTGCAGTGAACAGTTGGGCATACCCGACAACACTAACGAAATTAAGCATAATTTGTATCGCGGTGAGCAAGAGTTCACTGTCTCAATGCTAGAGGTCATACGCAAGACCACGCCGAACGAAAATGTATTCTTTTCGCCATACAGCACATATCACACCTTGTTGCTGGCTTACTTCGGTGCCAATGGCCATACCGAGGCTGAGCTGAAGAAGGCGCTTCGTCTTGACTGGTCCAAGAGCAAGGGTGATGTACGCAGCGCATATCGCTTAGAGAAGCAGAATCGTCAAATGCGTAGCCTTCAATCGCCGCTGCTAAAGTTCGCATCCGCTGATCGTATCTATTTCGACAAACACATAACAGTTTCAAGCTGCTGGTCCGATGTGCTGAGCAATGAGCTCATACAGCTCGATTTTGCCAAAGAGGCTGAACGTAGTCGTCTCCAGATTAACGGCTGGATTGCAAATGTCACACGTAACGAAATACCCGAAATGTTGACGCCTGGCGATATCGATTCGACCACAAACGTTGTATTGGCCAATGCCGCCTATTTCAAAGGACAATGGGCGAGTAAATTTGATCCACAGGACACAAAATTGGCGCCCTTCTACACGACGAACAGCGAAATGTCATTGGTACCAATGATGTACAAAAAGGGCAACTATCAGTTGACTATTGATGAACGCATCGGTGCGCATGTCCTACAGATGCCGTACCGCACATCGGAGAAGGAAAACGATGGCGACGACATTGATTCGGGCATTACGATGGTCATTGTGCTGCCACCGTTTGTATCGAGAACAAAGGATCGTTCGTCGCTCGAGGAAGTGCTCTCGAAACTGAAGCCAGAGACTATTAAAGAGGCGCTCGCTGAGGGCATGACACGTGAAATTGAGATCACAATGCCCAAGTTCGAGTTCGAACAGCGCTTGGAATTGGTGCCCGTACGTAGCCCTCGTTTATTTAATAATTGCATAGTGTATGAATAAACTAACAAACTATTTCTTTTGATTTAGATATTGCGCAATATGGGCATAAGTTCCATCTTTGAGACGAGTGCTAATTTCACTGGCTTCAGCGCAGACCAAAGCATCTCGTTTGGCGATGCCAAGCATGTGGCGAAAATCAAGGTCGACGAGGAGGGCAGCACAGCGGCAGCGGCCACAGTTTTTGTCAGCTTCCGTTCAGCTCGACCCATTGAGCCGACTAAATTTGAGTGCAATCATCCTTTCCTATTCCTTATATACGATAAGAATTCGAATGCTATACTTTTTACGGGCATCTATCGCGATCCCAAGACGAAGCAATGAGGCGTAGGCTGCCGTGGCGATTTACGTTTCGCACAATCATCTATAATTATTAACCAAATTGTTTGTGTCTAAGTACTACTTAAATTATGCTCCCATTGAATGAATTCGTTCCTTAATTTGCAAAACTTTTCGATTGCAATGCAGCGACAGTGTAAATGACACAATGACGACAAAGTCGAGTTAAAAATTTTTCTACTAAACCAATTATCGATAAATGAATGAACAAGTTAGGAAGACAAATCGCTCGTGCTTTCAACATTTAACACACATTTAGTCTGCATTTATTTAGCTACACAAAAATACATTTACATCTTTTTTTTCTTCACATTTAACGCGTGCGCGTACACAAGAAAATAAATAACGAATTTTTTAAGTAAACTTTGCTTAAACGGGTTTTTTGTTTTAGTTTTTATAATTTGGCGGCAAGCTTTTTTCAACTTTAATACTTAAGAGCAAAGAAACAATTGAAGCCGAAATTGGAAAATGAAATAATTAACATGTCATGGATATGAAATACAAAACAAGGCACTTTGCGCGCGTATGCAAAAAGCAAAAAAGAGGAAAAACGTTGAAAAAAAGAAAAAAACAAAGAATAATTAACGAAAAAAAATAACTATAGATGATTCTAAGGTCCGTTCATACTACTGTAAGCGCTAAGACATCGATGCGTCGCAACGTGTGGTGCTCCTCTTTCTGTTCATTATTGTTATGAAACACTAAATTGAAAGTGTTTAAAACTTTTCTGGCGGCATGAGCAGCGAGTAAACAGCAAAGCCGATAAAGACAATGCCGCCAACAATAGTCACCGTGCGCACAGAGATTTTGGCAGCGACAATGCGACCGCCAATCACAGCCAGGCCAGTGCAAATGGAATGACCCAAAACGCCGCCGGCAATGACACCAAATACATCCTATAAAAGATAAATTATTCAATTTTATTAATGTCCGTAATTGTGTTGTCTTACTTACTTTGCTTGCCGCCAATATAATGGTGGTAATCTGAGAGCGATCGCCCCATTCAGCGAGGAACGTCATCGTAAAAGCTTGCACAAAAATGCGCGTGCTGAGGTAGGTGGCGGTCTTTCGCTTATTCATGCGTACAACTCCACTCTCAGGATCCTTGACGAGCGCGGCGTTTACATCGCGATCCAGCTAGAAAAGCAACAAGCAAACAAAAGGTCAAAAAAGTGTACTCAAGTCATAAAATGGAATGAATGAATATTGAAGGCTTGAATTGATGATTGATGTGCGCATAAATATCGTGAGTAATAAATAAAAATACATTTTTTTTTTTATTAATTAACAAGTAAAAGAAAGAGAGTAAATTTTGACAAAAAGTATAAACTAAAAAGAAAAAATAATACAAAACCAGTAAGAGTAAGCGAGTGTAACGATTTTTGTAAAGTAATGTAACTGCTGTGGTATGAGAAGATGTAATAAAAAAGAACCAAGCTGGAGTTATGCAACATGCTGCTCAAAAGTAAGCACAAGTGTAACATTAACATTTTGAAGTGTTTTAAAGAAGAAAATTAGAAGTTCAACAAACACAAAACAAATCCAAGAGTAATAATAATAAAAATAGCAAAAGAAATATTGACAAAGGACAGCGGACGATTGTGTGTGTATGAATATGTTGTTTGCATCAGCTGAGCCAGAGCGTGTTCAGAGCGTGTGCTGTCATGTGATGCAATGAAGGCATGAGATCAGTACAGTTATGTATGAGTGAAATAAGAAACAAATTCTCGTATGTGAAAAATGTGTGAGAATTTTGTCTGCTAACCCGTTGTTTTAGTTCGCCATTCGACGGCTGGCCAGCAGCCGTATCGACGATATCAACACCAGTCACAGAGCCCGCATCAATGATCGAATTAAGGCTGCCGTTAATGCTATCGCCAGCAATCGGTGCACCAATGATGCCATTTTTGTTCGTACGGCCAACAGATAATTGTGCAGACTGTGAGTGCACAAGTGTCGGATTGGACATGTCGGCGGCTTCTTGTTCAGTTGCTTTATTACAATTATTCGACTTTAATGGACTATTTATATCACAATCAGTTGCATGAGTTTGTTGCGAGAGCGCTGGACTGCTATGGTAGGAAGACATCTTCAATTGTGCATTACCATGTTTATCCAAAAATACTTCGCTCTCGTTATAATCTCGGGCAGCATCAATGTCGCCATTAAAGTCATTTCTATCACAGCTATTATGATTCTTGAGGTTGTTTGTACTACGTTGTTGTTTGCGTTGACGATGTTGCATTTCAATATTATTATTATTATTATTATTGTTGTTGGCCACGCCGCCTTTGCCAGTGACACCAACACCACCACCACTGACAATCTTAATGGAGTTCTTGTGATGTATAAGTGCTTGTTCGGCGCCCGCGCCGTTATCCTCCTTGTCTGAGTTGCTGTTCTTGCGTTTCGCATCAATGGCATCATCAAATTTACGGCCACTCTTGCGCAACAACTGTTTTGTTTGTTGTTGTTTATGGTACGATTTTGATAATTAACAATTTTGGCGTAATATATTTTTTATTTTTCGTATTTATTTATTTTTTTTTTGTTTTGAATTAGTTTTGAACGCCAAAAAGAAAGAAGAAAGTATACAAAAAAAGTTATGTTCCATAAGTAAAACGTAATATTTTTTTTTTTCTCAAATTAAAGCAAAGAGCTGATAGAACTTGTAAGCATTTTCGGATTTCACCGATTTTCTTAAAACGCATCTTGACACATTTTAATTTGCTTAACGTGCACAGAGTAGTTAGTCACTTTCGAGTGAGTGAAAGCCTTTTGGATTAGTTAGCGCACGTGGCAACATAAAATTTTGTGTATTAAATACAAATACAAAATAGAAATAATAATAATAAGTGTTTTGTTTCTAAGTTCGCGTTAATTAACATTAAATGTGTGAAAGTTTTTCTGTTTGACATTTAGAACTGAGTTTTTTTTTCTATTTTATTAAAGTCGTCAGTCATCGTTCTTAATCACTTCGGTTCTGGTTTTATTTTTGCAAAATACTTCACGTTCTTTTTCTTAACTCGGTTTGTGTGCGGTTTGGCTTAATCATTTCAACAATACATTTCTGAGAAGTTTTTAAAATTAAACTTTGTTCTCATATTTGCTGAATGAATCAAAACAATTTGCAGAGCAGTTAAAAAGGTTCTTGAATGTTAAATCTTGTTAGTAGAATATTAATTTGCTTTTTTTTTTAACTAAGTAAATAACAATTATTATCTCTCCTTCATGCAGTTTATTTTTTGTTTAATTTTATAATTATTGTAACGAACGTAACGTGTTTTTTTTTTGTTTTATTTTGTTAGTGTATGAGTCTTTGTTAGTTATTGTTTTTTTTTTTTTTTTGTCATAATGATGCCAGTAATGAATTTGAGTGTTAATACAAATGTAAGGGAACGCGAGCAAAAGTATCGCAATTGAATATAATAATAACAATAAATAAATTGTTGTTGACGCCATTTGCGCTTGTTTGTTGTTTCGCAGTGAAACAAGTACAAATAAAAAATATAAAAAAAAAGAAAGACAAGCATATGTATATAAGAGAAAATAGTTTGTACACTAAGTTTTTGCTACAAATAAAGCATAAGATTGAAGCATATTTACAGCCAATTGTAATAGAAAAGTAAAGTAACCAAATAAATAAATTAATAAGAACAACTAACTAAGAAATAGCCAAAGTAGTTTCGTAATACAAATATGCATAGTTAGTTAGCCGTTGGCGACTTACCTCGTCCTCACGTTTACGCAAATCGGATTGCACCTCCTCCATTTCTTCCTGCGCGTCTGTCTCGCGCATATTGTAGCCCTCATAGAGCATTTTAATACCGAATATGGCAAATAACGCAGTTGAGATATAATATGTGTATACATATGGAATAATAGTTGCCGCCATGCCAAATACAACCGATAATACGGTCATTAACGCCAGCGCCGAAATGGCGCCGGTGAAAACAATGAGACGCGGATGACGCATGGCCATTATGGCGGCAATGAAAAAAGTCTTATCACCTAACTCTGTAAGCAATATCACAGAGATCGATGCAGTAAATGCATCGATGAAACCGTTATTCGACTTTGTTTCCGTTGTGCCATCCTTGTCGGCTTGATTTTCTGTTAAAATGTTTGCTTGGTTCTCGGCTTCATTTAGTTTCACATCTGCGGCAACGTTCTGCAAATTAATCATTATTATAGATATTATTAATATGTTTCACATCAAATCACTCACTGTTGGTGCACCCTGTATTATGCCATTATCATCGTCCATCTTTGGTTCAACCTCGGCAGCGCATATTGTTGCAAATGTTAGCACCGCCATCAGCGCAAGGAACATTTGCAACTTTGCGCTACGCTTCAGGTAGACATTGTGTCTGGTCGTTTGCCAGAAATAGGATTGGTTTTGTGACATCTTTCACACACTTCTTCTTCGTCTTCTGCTTATCGGTTGCTCTTGATTATATCACAGCTGCACATCTACAAAACTATATTCCTCTGTGTCGTCAAATAATATTTCTCTAGGCTAGTTGTTCACAACAAAATTATATGTCCAATACGCTTGGCGTGCTGTAAATAAATGCGTTGTTGGCAACATTTAGTTTCAGAGACTCGTGTTTGTGTGTGCTTAAAGCTTAAATCATCTCGCCATAGTACAACGACCACGACGAACATGTCAAGATAAACGTGTACTGCGTCAAGTGTCTGATATGGAAACGAAAATTTCGCGCGACATACGTTCATATATGATGTATGATCAAGACAAAACGATTAAGTAACTATAAAGTGCCTCAATCGCTTAGTTTGTAGAATCATTTTGCATTAGCCTCGTTTGCCATAAAGATTGAATTGGTCTAAATTCTTTTATTTTGTCGAAAGTTATTTAGAGTAAGTTCAATTTCTATATTTATTCTTAGTCAAAGTAGTAATTATCAATGGTGAAAACTTATCTTAAAGCGTTTTACAAATACTAAACGAAAATTAACTACAATCATGTTTTAGTACGTCATTATGAGATAGACTGTTTTTGATTATATGGTATCTAAATTAGAACTTGTGGTCTGTATACGTGACCACTTACCCTGTCGCTCAGCGTGAGTGTTTGGTTTGGTTTTGGGCGACAGTTAGTACGACTTTATTGGGCTTCATTTTGTGTTTTGTTCTTGTTGTGGCGACAAGCAATATTCGTGAATTTATGTGATGTTTTTTAATACAACAAATTGGCGCGACAGTTCGTGTTTTATTTATAATTTAATTGATGACGATAGAACATCATATTGCGGCACATGGCAACCGTAACGAAATAGCATTTGTTGCTGACTCCATATTAATTAATAATTCATTTTGTTACTCTCGGGTACTTTTCTGTTTTGTTTGATCGTATTTCCTTTGTGAATACCCAAGGGGAACTTCTTGTTTTGGAATGATTTATCAGAAACAAAGTTGTAGGGAATCAAAATAACTGGATAGACCGCATTAATTGTTGGTGTTTGTCATGCCCGTTAATTGTCAAGAGTTATTATCACTTGCCTTCAGTTGTAAATATAATGGCAAATATAAACAGATGAGATAAACGAGTGAACAATGCGGTCTTTAAAATGCTCATATTTAAACAAAAGCAATTGTAGTAATGTTTATCAAGAGATAATTAAGAAATTGAACGCTGAGTGCATGTATTGAAATCACGCAAGGATTGCATGCACGACGAGATCAGCCGTTTTTGGCCGTGACGTCAGCCAAGGTTGGTGAAACGCGCGTATACTTCGTCGTCTACCAAGGCAACGAGTTTGTTGCCAATTGTAGAAAAGAATAAAATAAAAATAAATTAATAAACAAATCTACTCATCGTTCTTGGCAATTTATTTGAGCAAATGTTGTCGTTACACAAACAAATACAACGACACGTGTACACAAACACAGACAAAGTTGAGAAGTGAATGGCTGCGCTTGCGAATCAATTAGCGATTTTCCATGTCATTCATTAAATTGACCACAAAAAGTTACGCAGAACTTAAAAGTTTTATTAGCGTCGCATTTAACCATTGCCTTTAGTTTTGTTTGCTTGTTTGTTTTTTAATGCTGATTTTCTATTTTCGCATACATTTCCGTGGCGCTATTTTTATACCTCGCGAGGCGTCGCCAATTACGTGGGAACAAACAACTCACGCACTTGAGTCGTGGAATAACCTATTGACTGTTAAATAAACACACTTATATTCAATTTTTCACAGTTTTTAATTTTTTCTTTAAAAATATAGCGAAAATGAACGAAAAATACCTTCGGTGCCAGCGAATCTAAAAGCGAATAAACAAACACGAGACAGTGTCACTATACCTCGTTCGACAAAAACGACGTAATTGTTTCGAAATGACGCTTTTGCGTCTCAAAGCAAGCAGAGCGAACAAATTTCAGCAACTTCCATAAGTTATGTTTTATTGAAAGAATGCAGGCCTTAGCCAATTTCAATATTCCCGTTTCTTTTGTCGACATTTGTGTCTTTAGTGAAGAAGAAGAATGAAATAGTATTTCAGTATTGGTTAGCGTAATGGTCGCCTGCAAATGTACGGTCATTTGAGAAACGACTCGCCTTCTTGATCCGGTTTGTGTCATTTTACGGACCCCTTTCAAGTAGTCTACACTTTACAAAATCGTTGAAGTTTTTTTGTTTTTGCCAATAGAGGCGCTTTTGTAGCGTTTAGCTGCCAGTTTTAGAGTCATTGAATTTTTCTTCAGCGGATCCGACTATGTAATTGATTCAAACTCATGGCCACAATCACAGAATGACTTTTAAGTGCATCGTCAACTGTAAAAACATAGTGCCCACAAAACTGTGACTTCTTCAGCCCGTTAATTCAAAGTACACCAGTTCAACTTTGTTAAATATTTGAATAAATCATTTTGTATTACATTTACATTACGGTTAAACAAAAACATTAAATAAACTTAAAATACATACACTTGTCGTCGTCAATACACTTATCTTAGACATACATACCTAAATTCTATACTAATTGCTAGTCGTGATTGTTGTGAATATTCTTCAAAAATTGATCAAAGTATTTACTGACGGTATCAGCAATAATGGTGGTTGGCCTGGAGCAGCCATTTTGCAACTTGTCCACGCATGCTTGCACCGTAATGCGGTAAGTTTGATTCGGTTCAAGGTTATCGATCAGCAGATAATGCTGAGTGCCAGGCACCGTGATATTGGCTACAATTTCCACCGGAATAGTACAGTTGTTTAGCTGCTGGAATTCTAATGAGGCGTTTTTCTTTGTGCATAACGGGATTGGCTTTACAATGGGAAAACTTTCGGGACCATTGTCTTGTGCCAATATAGCTTTGCGTTCATATTGTTGACGATATTTCTCATAATTGCGTTCCGCTTGCGCTTTTATCTCGGCTAACGTTTGATTGCTGATTAGCGCACTTGACTTATTTTCCGGCCGCGGCGTCGTTTGGATCACTTTGGGTGCTGGCGTCGTCCTTGGTTCATCTATAGTGGCGATATTTTTCACTTTAGGAAATTTGTCAAGTTTAGCAAGTTCCGCTTGGCGTCGTCGTCTGTCAAAAAAGATCGATTAATAATAAGTCTTGAACTATAAGAGCTAATTTACGAGACATAGATGAGATTGGGTAGCGCCTCTTCGTAGGTGATCTGTTCCTTGTTGTAGTATTTCTCATCCTCTGGCAACGGACCGGAAAAATATGGTACCTTCATGGGACATTGGCAGTCTATGCCCAATTGCGTTGTATGAGAGTTGTTGCTGGCGGTGGCATTGTCATCTAAAAAAGGAACACACAACAGATGAGCGATAATTAATTTTAGGTAAATAGTGTGGAACTTACTGTTAATGGGTTCATAGTTAACAATGTATGTGTTGATGATGCCGTTCGCCTTGCGTGGTGGCCACCAATGTAACAGCTGAAAGTGATTGCGTTTACTAAAGATGTTCTATGATACATGTACATACAAGTCTTACGATCTGAGTTGATGACGGTGAGTCTGCGTAGATCTTGGACACTGGCGTCGGTCTCGCAGGCAGCGTGCGAAAATACATTATCTTCGAGTACGCATCAATCTGCATTTTATTCAAATATAATCATTAAGGCGTTTTAGTGTGCTTTGAATTAACATAAAACTTCACCTTAGTGTGATAATCCGTGCGCGTTAGAGTTTTCACAAAGAACGCGTACTGCGTGTACGGCTTCAGATTTGAGATAATGTAACGACGATTTTGACTGTTCGAGACGTCCATTAGCCAGCTGTAAGGCGAATTAGTTTGTAGTTTAACTATATAGTAATGAATTCATCAAATATTTTCAACGCATACTCATCGTGTCCACAGCCGTGGCGACCATCATACATAGTCACATTTTGAATTGGCGCCTCTTTGTAGTGGTAAATGTAGCCAAAGAGTATTTCCAGTGCATCCGAGCGCATGAGATCAACCGCAATGCGCACCGCAGTCGCATTAAAGTCCTCTACCTTGACGCCTAACTCACGTACATCATTACCGCATATCACACGCTCACCGTTTGAGTTTGGCGAGACATCGGCAATGGAGATCTTCTGCACGGTCTTCAGTGATGGTTGTATTGCGATTATCTTCTCAAAGCAGAGACGTGGATTGAGGTGAAAGAAAACGGTGCCCTTTTGCACAGCTACCTGGTGATTGGGCGGCCAGATCTCTTCCATGTGATGATTGTCAACGACATAAAGAGCATATCTGCAAGAAATTATTCATTGGTGAATGAGTCTTAATGAATTTTATGTTCGGTTACTTGTCCTCCAGCAGCTCATCGCCGCGTATGGTGTCCAGGTTCTTGAAAAAGCTGAGAGACATAAGTTGCGGTGAGCGTAGCACTTTCACATAACCCGTTATCTCCTGCACTGAGCCTAAAGCGCGTGCTAATGCATCGACAATTTTCTCTAAAATGTAAACAAAAAGTGAGATTGTTTTGAACGCCAATCATTCTTTGTGTTTAACCTTTGATGTTGGCCAATTCAAAGCTAAGCGAACCATTAATAGTCACACAATCGTTGAGCGGCGCTAAATCCGCGGCAGTTTTTATCACAAAGTGTCCGCTACAGTTCAGCATGCAATGTACTTGGCCCTTGTCATCGAGCTGCGGCCGATGATTGTTTGGACAGCTGTCGACACATTCGTTGCCCAGCGGTATAAGCTTCATTAGTCGGCATTCACGCGACGTTACGCACTCACGCTTGTGCAGCAGAAAGCTTGCGATGCATTGATCGACGCACTTGTTGCTGCTGCGCTGCTTGTATGTGCCGCACAACTCGCAGTTCTGCAGACTGCAACCGGTCGCACAGCCGCGCTGGCAGCAGACGCCAGACTTGTTGCAGCCGTTGACGCCGCACTTGTTAGGGCAGGTCGTGTAGTTGAAGGACGCCAACGGTTTCTGTTGCTTCACCTTCATATTCCAACAGTACTTAGTGGGGTTCTCGTCAGTTGCATAGTCCGCATTAAGACCATCACAGACGGGACAATTATTGGGTGAATTGTTGTTCTTCAATGGAACGTTTTTAATAAATTCAAATAAAATCTCATTCATCTATGAAACTTACCTTGACCGTGTAATGTTGCGCCGTACTATTGCCCATCAAATAAATCCAATTGATCGTATTCACAAAGCACAACATTGGATTGCTCTCGATGCGCACATTGCCGAGCTGTATGCGCAGCAATGAGATGAGCCCAAGTTCGCGTAGGTTGCGATTCTCGTATATCACCAGCGAGTATTCATCGAAGAGCAATGATTGACCGCGTATGATGCGCAGCCGTGGAAAGATGGCCTCCAGCGTGAGCAAACCGTTCATGCGATAAACGAACAAATAGTCGGTTATCTCTTGCACCTGGCTGGCAATTTGTGCCGCCAGCGTTGTCTCGCTCTCGCTGCCGCCGGCGCCGATAATTGGCAACTCTAGATTTGCGATGCGCACATGTCCGACCACGATATTGCAGTTACGTAACTTCTCGAAATCTTTCAGGTGATTTATCTCCATTGATTTGCAAATCAGAGGCTGCGCTTCGTGGCTGCTGGCCAGCGTCAGCATTAGTTGCAACAACATTAGCGTACGCCACAACATCTTGTGAACGTTGTCTGTTCTGTTTCGTGTGCAACAGACGACTGTGATTTTTTGTTATTATTGATTTTCTGTGCCAGATGATGTTCGTCGCCTTTAACGTTTAATTGAACATTTAACCTTTGTTGGCCTCCAGTCAACGTCACGCCAAGCGTCTTCTTGTTCTCCAATTATAGCGCGCAATTAGCGACCGCAACGCCACATACTAATACACTTACGGACATACACATAGGCACACTCACGCACGCACTCACGAATGTCAATGTCAGTTTTTTTCTTCTTTCTTCTTCTTTTTTATTAAATTCGTTGTCTTTTTAATTAGCTTAGCGTCATCTCTCTCACAGCGTCCGTTGCGAACTGACTTTTGCTGGCGATCGCCGATCGGTTTCGATTTCTTTCAGCTGTCTTCGGTCTTCGATCTGTTTAATTAAGACGATCACGCAAATCAAAAGAACGACGTGGTGTGAAAGGGCTGCCAGCGCAATGCAATGCACGAAAGTGTCGCACAGCCGTGACAAAAAGTTCGAGTTCGAAGACTTGTTTTGATCTCATATCGACTTACGAACTTTTTTTTGCGCGTGTCTGCACAGCATCTTTTCTTCTTCTTTTGTTTACTCATGCTCTCCTCAAGTGTAATTGGCGTAAAACTGGTTTCCAACTTCATCAACTGATAAGAAATTTACACAAGGAGTTAAAACAGCAAAACCACATGTGTACTGATTTAAACCAAGCCGAGGATTTGCTGCTCCACAAGTATTGTATGTATGTTTGTTTGTGTGAAAAAAATGTATTGATTGCATGCAATGTACGTGACTGTAGTAACAGATTTACGTGTTCAAAAAGACTGTCGAATCTTGAAAAATACTATATTTGGATGAACAATTTTATATTTTGAGTACAAATAACTCGAATTAGTTTTTGGTTTATGGGATTCGAAAACGAGTAAGCATAAGAAAGTCGGGAGTGTTGTACTTTGAAATTCAGTAATAAAAAACTACTCTCATACATTGCCACGCCCGTTTTCTTAAATTAAATCAGTTCGCAAACATGGTAATTTAGACTCTTCAAGACTTATTGGTTTCAGACATGCAAGAATTTCGATGGGATATTTAATATATAATAAAAATTATTATTTAATATATAATAATAACATAGATCTCATTGAAATATTATATTACATTTCTTGTACTAAAATAGAACTGCGCGAGTATCCCAACTTCCAATAAAAGATGCTATTCAAGATTCGATAATAAATAAATATAAACGATCCCTCGCTTGTTAATTAATTTATTAGTTACGTCTTTCTTCATATTTTATGTGCAACTTCTTGTATCATCATTGAGACTGATATTATTAAATTAAACTCAAGTCACACAGAAACAAGTGTGTGAATATGTTTGCCATAAATGAAATATTTTTTGATTACATTCGCTGTTGACCTAATTGGAATTTTGATGCATCGCGTGCTCTCCAACTGGTGAACCCTCAGTCAACCCGCACAGCCCATGTATCATGCTTATTCATTTGCTTTGCTATGCATTCAAAATTACTGGCATTCCTTTCTCTATTCCACAAATGCCGCAGTTGACAGTTGAACATTTCCATTCAAACGCATGTAAGATACATGTGTATGTATGTACAATGTACTTACATATATGCATGTATGTAAATATATATTAATATGCAAGTTTGTATGGATGGTCATGTGTGTCATGAATGAATGTGCGCGAGTGTGTGATTTTATTTCGAAAGCAATTTGTTTAAATTTTACGACTTTAATTGTCTCTAATTCAATGCTTAATGTGCGTCGCCTACTGGACGCAGAAGCCATTAAACATCATCATAATTCACAATGTCAAAGCGCACTTTGCTTGTCTTTTTGTCATATACAAACTTACTCTCATATATACACACACACACACACACAGCATTTACTTTAATACTGATTTTTCTTGACTTTCATTCCCTTGAAATGCTAACTTTTGAACTTTTTGCGTTGGCAAACTTTTTAGTTTGTGTATGACTACAAAAATTTGTCCTTTTTCCTTCTTACTTCCTGTCTTTGTATCTTTTTGGTTTCGTTTATCTTTGTTTTTTGTGCTGACAAATGCCTTGTTGTAAATAAATACAAATAACATGTTAAAAAGTAATTTTGTAATGGCAGCAGGCGGCAAACAGAACACGAAATAATCATACATGTGTGTGTGTGTGTGTGTGTGTGTGTGGTACGGAGGCGTATGAGAACATGAATCTTCTATTAAGGTTTGTATATTTTTCATTTTTTAGTTGCAACGCTCTCATGTGTTTTTTTAATTAAAATGCGTCATGTAGCTCCGCCATTTTGTTGTCGTGAACAAAATTCAAATTCAATAAGAAGTTATTTTACACCTGCCTGGCTGTGAAACAAATTTTTCTCCCTATTTTGGATTTTATCATGCACATGGCGTATCGTTCACTATGGGCGCGTGTGTGTGTGTGTGTGTGTGTGTGTGTGTGTGTGTATGAACGCTTCAGCTGATATTCTGTTAGTTGTGCGCCACTTGTGTTACTCCGGCTTTATCCAGAGTACTTTTAACGTTTAATCTTCAATCCTCATTGAGCGCTGGAGTGGCAAAACCAGGTTTTGTGCCATTTGGCCAAGCTTTGACGTAATGCACATTAAGGGGGAACAAAATTTAAAATATGGATTTCGAAATAGTTATTGAGTTTATGTATTTTTTAATTTTACGTAATATAAAATTAGGGAGGGGGTTGGAGTCCAAGAAAATCTCCCATGGGTAAGGTGGTCATTGAAAACCTCATGTCAACTTTTTAGTCTATGCCAATTTAGCAATTATTTCAAAATTTTAAGCAAAATCTTACGTGAGAAGATTCTTTAAAATCTCACTAAGAACGTGTGAGGAAATCTATGTAAATCCCTCAAATCATCCGATCGATTATTTTTTGTTTTTCTTTCTGACTCCAGTTTTTCGACTGATTCCCTGATAAAATTTTGGTTAGAAATTTGTTTTCTCTTAATTAAATTGAATTAATATAAAAAAAAAAAGTGATTTGTTGCTTAGGAAATATCTTCTACTGGAAATCAATTTTGTATGCAAATAAATTATTATTTATTCATCATTATTTGCATTAAAAAATTGCTAAAAATAACATTTTATTAGTCGGTCACATTATTGGTCCCCCTTATGTCTCTCAATAGTTTATATGGTGTGTGTGTATGTGTGGGTGTGTGAGTGTGAATTTAAATGCTTTGCGTTGAGTGTGTTTTATTGGAAATTTAATCGCGACAACAAAATGCTTTCGACTAATTCCTTTTACTCATGTGCGGGTGTCATATTCAAGTCTGTGTCAAATCAATTATACTCGTTGTGTGTGTGTATCAGTGTGTGTGGCATCGAATTAAGGTAACTCAAGTTTGGCGGAGTACTTTGTCAACATAGCAACAACACTGCCTTCAAAACTTGATCAGTGTCAAAGCGTTTTCGTTGCTTGTCACTCAACGCTGTCAACGTCATGTTCAGCTCTAAGCCGCTTGCTGAACGCCATCAGAAACTATTTACACACTTCCATTTTTCATTTGCTAAGCTAGAATTTTTTATCTTCCCGTTTTTTTATTTTTCGCTTTGTATTTGCTTAAGACTCTGAATTTTTAATTGTTCACGTCGCACAAAATGTCTTGTCAGGCACAGCACGACGTGAGTGATAACGCGCGGTGTTCAATTCAGGCCGCAACTTTGTCTTATATGCCATAGCTCAACTCAAAAATCCGAAAACTTATAGTACGGATAAAAAAAAATCTTAAAGTAATCTTGCTTGAAAGTGTTGGAAAAGAGTTAAAGCAAGTACAGAGCTCATGAAATGCCAAAGGGTACAGAGCATTATGCAGTCGGTTCCTTCGACTGTTTGACGCTGACGTTGTGTCTATCAAAGCCATGACCATGTTAGTGTTTGAGGTAAAGTTTTGAAATCCAATAAACAACAAATGTGACAAGTGACGCCGCCTCGCCTGGCCTGGCCTGGCCTGGCTTGACGTCGAGTAAGGATGTGTATGCGATTTTTGTGCTTTGCTTGTTTGCGTCATGTCACATTCATCTCGCAGCTGAGACACTTTCTACTGTTTTTTTTTGTTTTTGTTGTATCTTTCATTTGATTTTCTCTTCACTTCATGTTGCTATAACCTTTTTGTTTTGTTTTTTGCAATTTTTCGTTGAAGCTCGCACTGATAGATGCTTTTGTTGCTTTCCTGTTCGTGGTCAACATTACTAATGCAGCTCAGCGCACAATTTATGTTTACTGTCTGACAGTTGTGTTGATGCACGAGTGTCGCGACGCATTCATGACGCATTCAAAAGCTTTGCCCAGATGCGCGACAACTGCATAAACTATTTTGAGCTGTTCGCACACAGTTACAGATACCTAACATGAGAATAAGTTGGGTGTTCTTAAAATGCTTCCGATTGAATATATTTCATGTCTCCTTGATTCTTCCTAAAGTGATCACTTTAATGTTAAAGTACTTAAAATGATTCTATGCCAGCAATTGCGAACAATAAAAACAACATAATAGATTTATGCATATAAGTATCTTTGTTTAACTATATTTGTGCAAACAATATGTTGAATTCCTTGCCGTGTTGTATTTCTACTTGTAGTTCATGTTACTTATGAACGAGCACTTTGTTAGGTAATGGAGAGCATGTATAAAACGGTTTCCTTCCTTCCTGCTTGTATTCGATTTATGTAAATGTATCTACTTACATACATATGTACATGTGTGTGTGTGTGAGTTATGCCTACACTTGCGTACTTTAATTTGACACTTAAACGTAGAAACGTGCGTGGGACTTGTCGGCCTACACAACAAGATCAACCATGCCAACAATGCTGGCGACGTCGCAGTCGACCGATGCTAACATAAAAGGCAACTTGTGTGCGTTTCACTTACATCGATTTACTCTCTTATCGAGAGTGAATATTTTCTTATGCATGTATATTTGTTAGTTGCTTTTAGTTGTGATAGATAGAGATGTATGTATGTGTATATATTCATAGCACGTGCCCACAAAATGAGGAAACGTGTACAATGCCGCGCTTTCTCATGTTCATCACTTAATCTGACTCAGCACTGAAGGTGTTCGTTCATACATACATACATACATACATGCATACATACGTAGGCATATTTGGCATTATTATATTGAATATTTAATAATTGCGAAGTAGTTTTGAAGCGAAAATGCCGAAAATATGCAATACAGCTTAACAAAGTTCCGACGTCTGCCTGAAAGTATGCTGTGCGAAATACTTTCGTGCCTAAAGTGGAAATTTAACGCATTCGCAACACGTGTGTCAGTTGTTGCTATTGTTGTACTTATACCAGTTGTTGTTTTTGTAAATTCAGCACTTGCTTGCTGCATTCTTTGCACGCGTTTTTGCACAAACTCTTCTTCTGTTTCTGCTTCTACTTCCTTGCTCATTGTTTCACTCGTGCCTGACGCTACGTTCGACAGCAAGCTTGTAATAGTCTGTGAATGTATGTCGGTATTCATCAAAACTTTTGCAACATCATGCACACACACACACACACACGTACAAATCACAATAGTTTACTTTGTTGTTCATTGCGCCATGCCTTATGCAATAGATTTTTGCCTAACTTTGCACTTCTGCCAAGGCATTCGATTTGTGCGTATAATTTTTATTGAATTTTTTCATCCTTTTTGATTAATTTTTGGTTTATATTTAAGTTGATTGCTTAGACTTTTTAATTATACAAATGCATTACTTTGCATACTTTTGGGGTTTTGAAGTGCTATTGATGATATGATTGACTTATTCGGCCAAGGGGTTTTTTTTTCGGCGTCACTCGAAATAGAAATTCAATTAAACGCTCGTTTAATTACTGCGACGAACGCTTTGTGCTCTGCTCTGCTCTGCTGTGCTGCGATTTGCTGTGCTCGACATAAATTCAGTGTTGGGTAATGAGTTCAATCTTAGCCTTATATTACAGTACACACACAGCACATGCACAGCGCCATCGACGACTACGACGACAACTTTTAATTGAAATTTAAGCACTTAATTTAGCGTAACGCCGACAGCGCAGCAATCGCAGCAGTCGAGGTGGTCGACGATGGGTTTGCGTAGCTTTGATGAAAATTTGATTGATTGTGTGAGGACGATAACACGCTCACTGTGAGCGTCGTCAAGGCTCGTCGTCTTGGCTTACGTTCGCTTGCGTTGTCTTTCATTAAAGTTGTGCTAAAAATGTCACATTGACTTGTGCGTTATTTTGGTCTACAACGTGTCTCAACATTTCTGCGCGCATACTCAACATTTAAGTGGTCAAGGCTTTGCTCCGAGCATGAGTTTTATAAATAATCATGAAAGACTGAAATTAGTTTCGTTCCTCAACTAAAACACACACCTTTAATATAGCCTATCTCTTGAGGTCGCTTAGGTTAGGCTTATCTATCTTCATTGCTTGTCATGCGTTGGCAATGAACTTTGTTCCCTCTGTCGCTCTGAACTTGTTTAGCTCGCAAATATATAAATTTGTATACATTGTCAGTTTCAGCCTTGCGCTTCCTTCACTGTCAACACTTTACTGTCTGTCTGCCTAATAATTTACAATGCTTTATACAACGCTGTCACGTGTCCTTGGACGGAACCTTGTCACTTGGTCGCACAGTCAGTGCTCACTGTGTGGTATGAGTGATTGAAATATTATAGCAGCTGCGTAAATGAAACTTCACACAATGCGCTTCATTTTGCCACGCATTCAACTCTCTGTCTGTCTGTCTGTCTGTCTGGCTGGCTTGTGTGTCTTATATGAGCACATATATGTATGTATGTAAGTGTTACTGCACTGCTCGTGTTTCCGACGCGTTATCAGTTTACAGTTGGTTGTCAAGAAACAACAACAAAAATAGAAAGATAAAAAAAAACCAAGTACTTTTCTTTTACCTCTAATATATGATTGGACATTTTTCAGCATCACACATCGAGTGTCATCCGGCTCGGCGCCGTGCTTTCATGCTGACTGCTGCCGGCATCCTTTACAGCCGCCTATGCCACAAGCCCGTTTCAGGTAACACGTGCAAAATATTAATTTGGTTTTTGTGCGAGTTTTCAGCTCAGTTTTTTGCTCGTTTTGCACTTGAGACAAGCTAAATGCGGCCACAGGCATTGCTTGATAATACTTACACAATATTATCTCACGACTACTTTGGTTTTGTTCTGTTCCGTTACGTTCGGTTCGGTTTGTTTTGTTTTGTTACGTTTCGGTTGTTGAGTTGGCTTGGGTTGGGTTGGGCTTGCTGCCGGCCCTCATGCGCAATGCCATGCATAGGTAAGCAGAGAAAGTGGAGAGGGCGTTACCAGGTAGGCTGAGTTAATGCTATAAATAATACAAGCCAATAACAATAGCTTGACTGAGATCGACAAGCGTGCCGGCGGCGATTGTGTCGGATGATGTGGCAGAAGAAGAAGAAGCAGAAGCAGAAGGCGTCGCAAATTGAAAGCGTTGCCAACTTCGATTTCATGCCCGTTCATAACGTGGGTTGCTTGGGCTTGGGTTTCAGCTTCGGCTTCAGTTTGGGCTTTGGCTCGGTCTTTGGCTTAAGCGCACTGTCACTTCTATCCGGGGGTTTTTATTTGTGTTGTATTTGTTTATGCTTTTGTTTGTCTTTCGTATTTTTTCTCTTGCCCCCCTCCCCCTCCCCCTGCTCTGCTTATCATTTATTTGTATTTTGGCTTTTTGTCGTATTGAAAAATTTGCGTTTTCTGTGCACGTTTTGCACGCGTACGCAAAAAAGAATGCATCAATTTTTATGTGACAATTTATTGTGGCGGCTAGGCCGTTCGATCCTTGGTCCTCGGTGGTTGGGATGAGCGGGAAGCTGCCTCACTTTCACACAGGTATGCTTGCTGTTGTTGTTGTTACCCTAGCCTCAGTTTGCCTTTTTATAGATACTTGTTTCTCTGTGTGTGTGTGTGTGTATTTTGTATAATTTTTTTTGTTGTAGCATAGCTTAAGGCTTGTCGGCTGATTATATAACAGAAATGTCAATGTTTTTTCAGTTGTGGCGTTGTTATTTCCTCTCCTTTTCTTTTCGTCCGTTTTTATTATTCTTTGTATTTTTTTTTATTTTCACTTGAAGTTTACCTGGAGCTATTTTGATTGTTGTTGTTGTTGTTGTTGTTGCAATTGCTGTGACGTAGTTTTTGTTTTATTTGGTGCGAATTGTTCGCTAATATTTGCAAATTTTTGGGTCAAGTTTATCGAAAAAAGAAAGTTTTGTTTGAGTTTGCCAATTTAATGAGAACAAATAGCTCTTAATACTAAGCCAGACAAATAGAATTAGATACATGTATGTAGGAAGCGTCAGTGGATGATAAAATAACCGTAAAACTTCTTTTATTTATGTATTTTTCACTTTCTCTACTCTATCATTCGTTTTAGTGATATTTGATGAAGTATCACTTGAGAAGATTTTCGCCATTGCTCTTGATTTGTTTTACGATTTTGTTTTAAATTTAGTGCTTTAATCTAGTTATTTGAATATTTCCATAAAATCGCATTTAATATACATTTTTATTCGATTTGCTCGGCACTAAATGAGAATTTTTGTTTTTATACTTACTTTTCATGCAGTGAGTAGTACTATAGCTTTGTTGTGAAGTTTGTACCACCAAAAAGGAGATATCACCGTCCAATTGAAGATACATGACTGTCTGTCTGATTAAATAAAATTTCCTCCCACAGTTTTGAAGCTACCAATCCGAAATTTGATAGAGCGACTCTTTTTCTAAATCTCAGCAACTAAATGAGTTAATGCAATGAGAATCGGTATGTAAGCATGCTATAAAGATGGATGGGCTATGAGACGCAATTGGAAAAATGGTGGTGGCACAAAAAAATAGGCACGAAGAGTATCAAATTTTTGTCAAAGCCGAAGAAAACATCTTTATTTTTTAGTATTTTTTTTGAATTTTTTTTTATTTATACTTTAAGTCTGACTTTTCAGTTATTTTCATTGCTCTTCTTCTATAGTATTTTCTTTTTTCTTGGCTATTATTTGCGCACTTTATCCCCGCATTAACCCCCGTTTATGTATGTCCGTTAATCCCTTTGAAATATTTTCACTCATTATTTAACCGGCAACACATTCCTTAATCGCACGCAAAGTGAATTCCAGCAGCTCAAACGAAACGAAATGAAACGCAACTTGTGCCACCTACCCAACTGCCAAGCCCCTTCTACGCCAAAATGTATACTTTGCATCCTTTATATCCTTTATGCTGCTGCTGCTGCTGCCATTTTATCGTTTATACTTTGCCGTCATTCATCGTTTCTTCTTCTCTGCCACCTTACACTGTCCGCTGCTGTGCTGTGCTGTCCGTGTTAAAGGCTCACATTTTTGTACCAGAACCTTTTTGCATTATTAATTTTCTTTGATATAAAATTTCCAACTCAGCGCCCCGCGCAATATCACTTCCGTTTTTATCCACAAAAACGAAAGCGAAAAAAAAAAAACAAAAGAAAAAGAATATGCGAAAAAAGGCGTGTAAATTCACGCATAAATTCCAATAAGAACAAACGTGAAGACAAAGCGTACGCAATTTAAGTTTTTAGTGCATTTTTTATAAGCAGCAATCTGATTAAATGCGTATTGTACGAAGGACACGCTGAAAGTTTTCAAGGACCTTTGCTGGTCTGCTCTGGTCTGCTCGGCTCAGCTTGGTTTGACTCTGGTCTGGTTTGCTTAACTTTGTATGCTTGGAAATTTAAGTGAACATGACAAATGCTGACTTTTCTCATTGTACTCATTTGCAGGTTGCAAAGTTCTTCACGGCTTTCGGGTCAGGCGGCGGTGGCTGTGACAGCAGCAAGCAAATTAAATTGTAAAGCATGCAATGCGGTTGTGGGCGTTAGGTGAACGTGTTGCGTGGGCGCAAAGGACATCGTCAACGCGCTAACCGCACGTCAACGCACAGCATAATAAATGCCAGCCTCAGACGCAGCAGCAGCGCCTCAGTCAGGCTGGCGACCAATATGGCTGCGAAATGAGGAAAAAAGGATATAATTAATGCTCTTAATTGTACAAGCGTTGGAATTGTGTGTGGGCGTCTAGCTCAGCTTGCTTGTGTGTGAGTGTGTGTGTGTTTGACTACGTCGACCTGTGTTATTTTCATGTCAAACATAAATGTCTGTCTGTCTGTCTGCTGTCGTGTCACTCTTTTTGAAAACTTAAGCAATTCCGTGTCTTCCTTCTTTCATATCGAAATCATCTGTCACTTGACACGATCGTGTCTGAAAGCTTCAAAGCCCATAAATATGCTGCGCAAAAATTTAATAAAATGTGCGCCACGCATTGGCTATAAATTCACTAGTTTGACGACAGTACAACAGGACACACTTGGCGAGCGTTTGAGCAACATGAGCTACTTATGCAAATGCCGGTGAAAGACTTTGGCAAAAGAAATGTGGGTGGATGTGGTTAGACGTTGGTTGACCGCAACGCTGCATTGTCATTGTGCTTACAAGCTGACTTCAAGAGTCCTTGTGAGTGCCAGATACACTTGCACTTATGCTGCTGCACTCTCCACTCGCCACGAACAATGAATGCATAAATTACGCTTAACATTTTCAAACATAAACGATTTGCATTTTTATCACAAAACACGGCAGAAAAAACATAAACTGACAAAAAATTAAAATATAAAATATAAATTTTTCATGGGTTTAATGCAGATTTGATACATGTTTGCATATAATTTTGGTAAAAACTTCATATTTTTTGGGTTTAAAATAGTGATGGATTAACCATAAGGCGATCTAGACAACGGATAAGGAGTTCCTCGGATTGAGAGAGTCAAATTATTTTGAATATGTTACTTCGAGTGAAATTTAAATTGAATTCTAAGTGTATCTGAATTTAAAATGAATATAATTGGAGACCGCCATATGTCAGGATCAGGCACCACATCGGGATCGTTCTAGAGCGCAACAGCCTGCAACATCTGTATGACTACCAGAGCGCATTTAATGCAAATTTGCACAGTTGTGCTTGACTTTCTTGTTGTCAGATCGCGCGTTTTGAATAATGCTTATGCACGCATACATGCCCAAATGTATGCAACAGAAAATAACAATAAAGAAGAGAAATGCATTGCTTTGCTTGCTTCGATTGGGCGGTGTGGCTGTTACGCCCTCAACCCAAAGCAACCCACACACCCGCTCAATTCATTGCATTTGGAATTGCTTGGGAAATGCAAATGCGCTTGAGCCGAGTTGCACACAAATGCTAATAAATAATACACATATAAGAGTAAACACACACACACATACACGCACCTGTCGTTTATGTATATTTTGATGCAAAGTGCTGTCGACTAATGTAGTTTGCACACTATTCTCGCTCACTCGCTCGCTCACATATTTGCTTAGTTGCTGTTGCGCAGCTGAAAATTCAATTTTATTTCGATTTCCTTTTGGCATTGCTGCATTTTTCCTTGAGGTTTATAGATGTACATATATATATGTGTGTGTGTGTGTGTGTGTGTATTCTATTGCATTTGCAGCGGCAAGAGTTGTGAGTAGACTACTTGACTGTTTTGTTGTTGCAAGTGACAGTTTGACTAGCTTAAGTGTTGCAGGTTTCACTCCTTTTATTTGCCCCTCTTTTGTCCGCCTTTGTTGCTGTTGTTGCTGGTGGTCGCCTCTGCTTTTGAGGTATCGTATTTATTTGCAATTCTTGACTTCAAAGCAATTTCGTTAACATTTCTTTATTGCTGCTCATACATACTCAGCAGTAAGCGTTTCCTTGAACGAAATGCGAAGCGATAAAGGTTCATTCTAAATGAATGAAGTAGCAGAAGACGTACGACAGCCTGACTTTAAGTGATTGTTGATACAACAGTTGAAGAATGTATACATAAATCAACTTTTCTAAATGTGAGTTTAGCAAGTGATATTGCCACTTGGCAAGGCCGTAACGCTTCTAAATGAAATCTCTTTACAATTTGCAAGCCGAAAAGTCATTTTTCGTCAAAATGAACTTGCACAGTTTTGTTTAATTTCGTGCTCGTATTCAATTTGACGCACGCTTTTATGATCCGGCCATAATCAATGCTGCTTCAACTGTTTTCTGTTAATTGGAAATCAAAATCGTACGAAAACAAGTTCTGCTCGTCGGTGCAATGTACAATGTGCAATGCTTTTGTTTTTGGTTTTTTTTTTTTCTTTCATTTTTCAGATCAGTCTGGTTGCAACAGCATTTCTTTTCAATTTTCTTGCATTTGCAACACGCAGGAAGCGTCTCTATGTCAGACATGAATGTGCCTGCGCCTGCTTGTTAGCACAGACGTTGAAAAATAACAACTATTTCGGCTATAATGACACGCTGAAATACCTTTTACTAAGTCAATGCGTTTAGCGTAGGAAATGAATACTCAAAATGAGAGAATTGGCAGACATTTTGTGTAATTCGGCATGGAGATTTGCTGAAATCCGCTGTAGTTTCATGGGGTAAGTAAAGTAGATATAGGAAATAAATATTAGATCATTATTAACTCGGACAGTTCACTCAAATTAATGTTCAAAGAAATAAAGAGTTAATTTTATACTTTACACAAATAATACTCATTGACCCAAAGCAATATGTATGTATCTCGAATAACGATTGTATTGTGTTAAATTCTATGTTGAAAAGATAATATTTTCGACTCATTTATGTGACATAATGAAGCAATGATTTTAAATCGCTCACGCTGGCATCATTTTTGCGAATTTCATTGCTGTGACTATAAAAGTATAAATTCTCCTTAATGCGTGAAGCGTGCAAATACAAAATCCTTGAACCCCAACACCCTTTGCACAGGTACAACGTTTGGTTTGGTTGAAGGATACTTGTAAATTGTATTTCGTTGCATTTTTGTGACTTGTTAGGCCCTGAGGTGATTCTGGCAGGCAACAAGCAATTGTTGCTTAGAGTGCTGAGCAATTACGCGCTTTGCACAACTGCGCACAACTTCCGCTGATATCGTTAACCGTTTGTGGGTTGTGCATAACGGGAGGACCAGCGACAACAACAACAACAACAACATTTTTTCATTGTTTTTGTTGTTATTGTATTTTGGTTACTGGCAAAAATTGTTCGGCTCGAAGCAAACTTGCAAATCAATGCTTAATGTGCACCTTTTGGAGCGGCAATCGATGCTATGCGATTTTCGTTGTTAGTGGCAACAACATGTTTTTGTCTGACTGCTGATGTTGTTTTTGCTGTTGTTGCTGTTTCCTGTGCTATGTTGTATCGCATAGGCAGCATAAATCTGTGTAAGTGAATTCCCAGCGCTGTTTTACAATACAAAAATCGAATTTACAATATACAAAGTGTCGACAAATTTGCGTACGAGTCCTTGCAACACCGTACGCCAATAGCGACAGTTTCAGTTTGAATGTGTGTGTGTGTGTGCGTGTGGCATGCTAAGCGCCTCTGGCATTCAAATTAAGATAATTACGACAAATACAAAACTCTGCTTAAGTACTGAATAAAAATTGGCATCATCATTCATTCAAATCAGTCTGTTTCGTCCTTGGCCACCAAAGCGCAAAAGTTATGATTCCCAAAAAAGAAAAACAACAACAACAGCAACAACAAAAAAAGGCCAAAATGTCATGTACAAAAGATAAAAGGACACGCCGCCTAATGACATAGGCAAGCAGCAGCAGCTACATCAGCTAAAAACAACAAAGCATGAAAAAAGATACGTCGACGCACATGAAAAGGGTTCCAAAACATTATTTTACAGTCAGTCAGTCAGTCAGTCAGTCAGTTGGTATTGTTTTACGCTCGCTCAGCTTCGGCTTCGGCTTCGACTTCAGCAACAACTTCAGGTTGAAAGCCAATTCGGATGCGTTCTGGTTTGTCCTTTTTTTTTGAAATTGAAACAATTTGTCACTTTTCAAAATGCGCAACATGATCCTTGCGGCAATTGTCCTGTCTGTCTGACTGTTTGCCAACCGGCAATATCTGATAATGTAACCAAAAAACGGGCCAAGCAAAATGTGTCAAAATTATAAAAATTTTACATTTCTTTTATTGTTTAATTGTTGTTGTTCTTCTTTCAGTCTTCACTTAAAACAGTTCACGGCTATTTGCTCTAAGCCATTGCCAAAAATTTATTAAGCTTTATGCGCAAAAACCTAATGAAACTAAATTGAAATCACTTTAAGTGTTAAGCAATAAAAAGTGCGCAAAATGGTATCGTTTAAGCCGTTCTAAGCGTCAGCATTGACCTCCATTGCTGGTGCCGAACGGGCAACCGATGTCGTTGACGTGCTTAACCTCGGCTTTGGCACAACTCAACGCAATTCAACTCAACACAACTCAACGCAACTCGTCAGGCGGTCAATTGTAGCGTTCAACGTTTGATCTGCGACTGAACTGCACTTGACTTAAAGGGCAGTTCAGCTTCTTCTGTAGCAAAGTACGAAACCATAGCACCAAATCGGCCTAAATGGCGACCGTCCAAACAGGAAATAAATTTTCAACAGCTTTCAAATGCTCAGCTTTTCATCGGTTACGTCTCTCTCTCTCTTTCTCTCACACTTTTCCACACACTCGCATTGCTTCATGTTGCTGTCAGCCAGAAGTGTCCTTTTTCTTGTTTTTGTTTTTTGCTTTTTGGTTCGTTTTTTGTTGTTGTTGTTGGTTATAGCAAAACCTTTCAGGTATTCTAGACTGGCCACACTCTGCAGCTGTGCTTGAACTCCAACCATGTGCCAACGTAGGCGGTGGCGGCTTTTCATTGGGCTGAGATTTATGTTTGCTTTGCAGGCGTATGTTGTGCTAAAGTGTTCGACGTATCCTGCTCGGTCGGTCCTGTCTGTCTGTCCGTATTGCTCTTGCTTGCATTTAGTTGACCATTAGGCAAAATGTTTGCTTAAATTTCAGCCTTTCTTTACGTTCTACTTTATTGTGTGTGAGTGTGTGTGTTTGTGTGTGTGTATCTGCTTATTTATTGTATTTTTACTCGGTGTGCTGTCGCTTGTGTTAGTCTTTCCGCCTTCATAGCAAATGCCTTGTTGAAGATTGCACATATTATACTGCAGCCAAGCAGAGTTGCCGCGCCCCAAAGGCTTAACCCACCACACACACACACACACACACACACACACACACACACGCATACAATGTGCAAACTCTTATTGAAGTGATTCAAAATGTTGTTGATATCGTGTCTTTTTTTATTGTTGTATATTGTATATTTTTTTTTTTTTTACTTGATTTCTTGTCGCTTTCGTCTTTGTTGTTGTTATTGTGTGTTTGTGTGCATTGAATTGTATAAAAGGGCTACTTGAAATGCAGCATTTCCGGAAGCAGCAAGCGGAAAGGCTTTTATATTCACTGACTTCCGGTCTATAGAAAATGACTTCGACTTCGACTACGGCTAGGACAAAGTCGATGGAACAAGACGAAGGATTTTGACTTTGATTTTGACTGCAACACAAACAGTGCCTGGGCAAAAGAGACATGCTGAGCGGTGTCCATGGCCTAAGTTGACTCAGGTGTGTGTAAAACTTATGTTAGCCTTATGTTGTGCACAAGGAGCTTCATATTTTCTGCAAGTTGCCGTACGAGGCGCAAAACTTGCATGATCACAAAACAAAAGAAAAGAAGAAGACTTATATAAAGTTGTCCATACGTCGTTGCCTACAAACAAAATTGACTCCTGTCTTTAAATGTTGAGTTCACTATTAAAGAAGAAGCTTGAAAAATGGCTGCCGTGCTGGTGAATCATGTGGCGAAAAAGTTGAACGCGTAGCATTTTAAGGCTTCTTTTTTATTTGTTCCTTTTTCCTTTTTTTTGTTATTTTTCTCAGCTTGTTGCTGCTTGCACGAATTCTTGCAGCCATTTAAGTTATTCTAGTGGAAACGCTTTAACAAAGGCATAGACAACGTTATAAAGGTCGCAGAGCGCACAAGCGGCTGCGGCTGCGGCAGCATAGTAAAAGCAAAGTAAATACCAAAGACAACAGACAAACAAACAAACAAGCGGGCAAGCAAACGCGCATTAAATGATAAAAGCAAAGGACTGAGACTCTGACCATGGCCATGGCTGTGGTTGCGGCACGATAGCTTACTTCGTGGTCGTCAGTGTGAGTGTGTGTTGGAGATAGTAGAAAACTTACTCATAAAGAAAAACAGTGGAAAAAAAACGCAGGTTAATGGATTTTTCTTGTGATATTTAACTTCTTTCTTTTCTTGGCTGTTGTCTGAATTTATGTACAATTTTATTTCGCTTTGTCGACTTTTTTTGGTTTTTTTTTTTCGATGCTTCACGCGACGCAAAAGTTAAAATATTATCAACATGCCAAAATGATACACGAAGTGTGGCGGGCCAGAAATGGACAACATGTTGGGCTGGGGTGAGCGGTCGGCAGAAGCAATGACGCGATTTTAAGGGACAACAAACAACACATTACATTTAATTGAATGTCGCGCAAAGGCAAAGGCAATGGCAAAGGCAGCGACAACAACAAAGGCAACGGCAAAGTCACTGCAGACAGCTTAGCTGAGCTCAGCTCAGTTCGGTTCGGTTCAGTTTACTTCGTTTCGTTTCATTTTGTTTCACTTTGCAATGGCTTGTGTTGCGTTGTGTTTCTCTTTTCGTTTTGTTTCGGTTGTTTTGCCCATGCTGGGTTGTCATGTTGTTGTTTGCCGCCGTCACTGCTGCCTTTGTTGTCATTTGACTTGTTGTTTTTACTGTCGCACCATTCTGCACCGTTTTCTAACACAAAATTATAATGTAGTGTAAATATTTAATGATGATGTGACTTTAGATTAAGATGGCGCTGTTTCAAGTGCTGCTGCAAGTATCAAGTATCTGCTCTTACGCATTGAGTGTAATTTTTCGCTTTGCGAATGGCGTGTAAATGCACGTGGCCGCCATTAGTTGTATATGTGTGTGTGTGTGTTTGATCTGCCTACCTGATGGTGGTATTCTTCTTCTTGAGGTTCAACCAGTGAACCGAATATAATGCGTTCACTTCTTCTTTGGTCATGCGGGGAGTCGAGGGCGGCGGCTGTTCTTGGCTCTTACATTGAAGAAATCGTTGAGTTGGAAACAATTCTGATTGTTTTACATGAATTAATTCATTCAGATACTTTTTGTACTCAATTTTTTTTTTTGCTTTTTTTTCTGTAAACAATTTTAATTAATGTAATTTGTATGCCATTTTTCACTTGTGTGTGTTTAAGTGTTATTATATGATTTGTATAATTGTTGCTTTTTCTTTCAAGTTGTTCAACAATGCCAACCTTCCTAATAAGCCAAAACATGCACTTTCTTAAATACTCTTTGTACTACATGTACAAAGGTTTATATTTTACAGCACTTGGCATGCAAATGTGTTCTCAACGCTCAACGGTCTTGTTGAAAACTTTAAAACAAACTAAATATCATATTATATTCAACGCCTGAAAGCAGGCAACGTGTCGCATTGTTTGTGTGCGTCGCTCTACTCACATAATGCGTTCGCCATTTTGAAAGTTTTGCCGTCAATCGTCGCACTCGCCTCACACCCGCCGCACGTGTGCTAAAGTGCAAGCTCGTGTTGTTGTTGTTGTTGGTGCAAAGACTTAAAATGCGGCAAGCGGCCGCGCGAAATCCACTCAGCCAATCAGCCAGTCTCCCAGTCAGCCTCTCAGTCAGTTAGTCAGTCAGTGAAGAGTTGACAAAATTGACGAAGGTGTCGAGTTGGTGCCTTATAGAGCACGTCTTTGCCAGACTTGCTTTAACGTTGAAATGCTTCTTAAATAACTTACACACAAATTAGTTTTGTTTTAAAGGCTTTTGTGTGCTCTCATTTTGATTCAAGCAACGCCAAAATAAAAAAAGAAAGGATTTTGCATGTCCTTACTCGGTTGCACGCCACTACCGCAAAAGGTTCTGTCACATTTCAGTGCCTTTCCAACTGTTGTGCCGCGGATTACGCGCTCGCGCACTTTTTTGTTCTTGGCTTCGCTTCATACCTAAAATCCTTCAAATCTTCTTCTTCTTGTCGTCTTAAGCGTCTTCGTGGCCATCGTCTTCGTCTTCGCCAGGTTGCTGAGTGAGCGCTAAAAATCCATTTTGCACTTGCTAAACCAATTGTATTTCAATATTTTAACGTTAGACATTTCTATCCGGTCGTTCATTCCACTTGAGCACGGCATTTGTGTTGGTCGTTATTTTCCATCTCTCTCTGTCTCGTTATCCTTGCATCGTAGGGTTTTTTTTATAGTATTTTATCGCTGTGTGTGAATTTCGTTTTGTTCGCAAATAGTCTAAGCACTTAACTTATTCCAGCATAAACCTCTTCAACGGTGGCGACGTCAGCAGCGGTTGACTGTTGTTGTTGCTCTTTGGTTTTAACTGTCAGCCATTGAGTGCTTTCGAATATACATATATGTATATATTTATACAGCTGTGGATAGAGATGTAGCACATTTGTTAAAAAATGACAAAAAATAGATATAAATATATTCTGATTTTGTAGTTATTCTAACCATCGTTCTAATGAAAAGACTTCTCGTCAACGAATACAAAAATTTTTGAAACACAAGTGAAAGTGGGTATCTTTGTGCAAATGAGTTATACCTATGGTAGCTTAGAGGACGTCTATAAATTACATGATGTTTTTTTTTCTCAGAATTTATAGAAATGAAATTTTGGCGAATTCCTACCTCTGTAAATCACATGAGATCTTGGTTAAAATTTTGAAAAAATATGTAAATTAATGAGCTAAAAAGTTCCGATGAACCCCCCCTTCCCATAAGTGAGATTTAATGAGATTTTGAGAAATGATGATGAATAATGAATATTTATTTGCTACTAAACAAGAATTTTGCATTGAAAACAGTCATAGAAGTATGTTATTTCTGTGTTGAGACCAATAATGTAACCTCTTACGGTTTTTTATTTCATTTTTGAACTTTATAGTGAAATTTAAATAAAATTTATATAAAATAAAGCTTTTTTTTCCAACGTTAACCTTCAATAAGTTTAAATTTTCAAATATTAGCATTTAAGTCATTTTGTGAAAAGTGTGCTACTTATTTGACCATAGCTGTATGTGCATATTTACATATGTGAGTTTGACAAACGCGTTTATACAAACGCAACGCATTCGTGACGAGTTTAAGTGTTGTGCGCTTATGTCCTTAACTTCTTGATGCGCTTCCTGTCAAATCTTTGCCTTGCTTTTGGCATTGATTTTGATTTTGATTTTCTTTAAAGGATTACTTGCTCTCACACACACGCAACTAAGATGATTGTTAGTTGTCGGTTTGCGCCTGTGCTCAAGTGAATTGACTTTGACTCTTTTCAATTTCAGTTAATGCAATTTATACATTAAGTTTCTTATACGCCGCCATTTTGTTTGTGCTTGTACTTGTAATTGTTGTTGCTGTTGCTGTTGCTGTTATATTTGTTTGAACTTTTAATAACTCAAAAAATTTTTAACAAACTTTGACTTGACTGGCTTTGTTACGAATTTATTTAATTTGCTGCACAAACTTTGCATTGCCTCAAGCGCTTGTGGCAACCATTAGACCGTACTCTCTCTCTCTCTTGCTCTACCACTCTCTTACTCTTTCTAACTGTAGTCAGTCTGTGCTGTGGCACTTTGAAAAGCTCGAAAAGCGAATTAAGAGTGCAACATCATTGTCTGATGCGAAGCGCATGCGCGTTGTTCACTTCATTTGAGAATGAATGCATTTCCAGTTGTTTGAGACAACTCAACTCAACTCTATTCGACTCGGCTCGACTGAAAAAAAAGCTTTTGTCTCATTTCATTGCTTTGCTCCTGTCATAATTTCTCTTCACTCATTCATTCGTTGTCCGCTTCGTGCCGCTTTGGGCTCTAATGTCTTTGGACTTTTAGCTGGCCCTGTGCTGTGCTTGTTCTTCTGCTTCTTCTTCTTCGTTGTTGTTTTTACTCATTAATTATTCAAATTGCCTTAAATGTAATTGTTCTTGGAAATTGCTTTAGCGTTAAGTACATGTAAAAAAACGAATAAAAAAACAAGAATTGATTCGCTGTACGTTGATTACGCTTTCCGTTTAACTCGGCTTGATTCGATTCGCGTTTAGTTGAGTTGAGTTGAGTTCCGTTGAGTCGATTTGACTTGTCTGCATGTTAATTTAGCACAGCTTGAAAGTTCAAACTAATTGAATGTTGAAAATTTTAGCATATTTATTTGTTGGCACTTTGAACTTTGCTTTACACAAATCCAAATCAGTTTAGTTTACTGTAAAATTGGCTCTTTTTGTTGCTTCTTGCTGCTGTCAGACAAAAGTGAAGTCTCAGATAATTAGAAATATGAAACATAAGCCTTGTTGATGTTGCTTTTGCTTGTTTTAAGCCGGAAACGGATGTTATCTACTTGTTGTGCGTGTGTGTGTGTGTGTGTGTGTGTGTAAGTGGCCTGTTACTTATAAGCACACTTGCTGGCCTTTCTCGTTCGGCCAAGTTAAACGCTCATTGCCATTTATGTGTGTTTTGTACTTGCACACGCTCAACTCAAGCCAAGTTAACTGACTTCGGCCACTGTTGCTGACAGCATGCAGATTGTTGTTAGCCTTGCCAAGTGTAACGTCACTGCCAGCTGACTTGTGCTCAAAATGGCTGCCAATCGACTTCCGATACGTTGCTTGTTTTAGCCTTTTGCTCAGCTCAGCTCAGCGCAGCGCATCTACGACGACTTGGAACGTTGCCTTTTGCATTTTGCATTTTCTTTTTGCAAATGAGATTTTCAATTTCAGACTGACAGTGCCATAATAGTTTTTTTTTTTCTTTCTCTCTCTTCACTCACATTTTTGTTCATCTGCGAATCAATGAAGGCTAACAATGGCTGACAACATGAATGACTGAATAAATGTTGTCGTCGTAGTGTCATTTTCGCTCATTTTGCCTTTAGTTGTTGCTGTCAAAATTTTGCCTTTGTCTAATTCTTGAATTGTTGACAGCGCCAAGTTGCTGCTGCTCCTGATGGTCGATGGGTGTTGGTGTTGGCGTTGTTGTTGTTGGCATTCACGTATCTGCTTGGCATTGTATATTTAAGCGATTGGTTTGCTCATTAGTAAAGGTTCGAAGCGATAATCTCACAAATCACCAACGGCGCACAATTTTCATCTTCTTCTTGTTATTGTTGCTGTTGCTGTTCTTTCTATTCATCAAATAAAAGTCACTTGCACTTTTGTATAAATTACTTTGTTGTTGGTAAAGTCAACAAGATACACAAATGCACGCAAACTTAATAAATTCTGCGGTTGCTGATTACAAACTACAAGAAATGAGCTGCAAAACATGAAGCAAAGCTGCACAAAAAAGCAAAGGCAAGCAAAGTAAAGGAAACAAGCAACAAGGAATGTCACAACGAAGCGATGAAGGGATGAGGGGAGGCGCAAAGAGTTGTTGCTGTTGTTGTACTTCATTATCCTTATTGCTGTGCTCTGTTGTGCTCTGCCCTGCTCTGCTGTGTTGTTAATCGCGACTAGCAAAGAATATGACAGCTAGTGGCAACGTTATTTAAAGGGGGAGGTGGGCAATGAGTCGAATGCAATGCAATGGTATGCAAAATAAAAATGTCAAACGACTCAAATTCAACTGCTTCTCTTGTGATTCTGCTGTTGCTGCTGCTGCTGCTGCTACTTCATCGCTAGTTATTGCTATGAGCTGAATATGACAGGAAATTCTAATGAACTGCAAGGATGTTACAATAATGCAAGCATGGCATTATCCTGCCAACAGCAGATTTGGCTTTAGACTTCAGACAAAGTTGTCTGACTGTCTGGTTGGCCTGCCTCCCAACGACGCTGCAACGCCGCAATAAATGTTTAATTCAACTTTTGTGTGAGGCAGCAACTTCAAATGCAACTGAATCACTATTTGAATCGTCATCGGCATCGGAATTATTTGGTATTTGGTTCACTTTGCCTTGGGTTAGCTTTGCTGCTGCAATTTTCCTTCAACGTGCTTGTAAAATTATTCAAAAGCATAGCTTGAATAGATGCTCGGCAAGGTGCTCCTGCTGCCAACAACTACAACAACAACAATCGTAGGAACCCCCCCCGTGCACCACGACGACCGCTTTCTTATTTTCACACTTATTGTTGAGCGTTGAATTTTTCTTTCTTTCTTTCTTAGTTGTTTTTTGTTATTTTTTTGGCGCGAGGCAATAATTTGTTTTGTTTTTTTTTCGTACAATTTTTAACTTGCACAATAAATGTTGCCATTGGCGAAGCATTTGCAAGCGAATTGCATAAATTTTTAATTAGAATTAATAAAGAAAAAAAAAAAATGAAGAAGACAAGCACAAAACTAACAGTTAGACATTTACAGTTACGTATATGCTGAGGGAATATCCTGCGGCGTTCTAAGTTCTGTTGGAAATTTGTGGCAAGTTGCATGCCAGAAGTGCAACAGAACTGAAGAGCCTCCCTAACACAACACACACACACACACACAGCGAATATGAGTAAGAACGAAATGGCAAATGGCATGAGAAGAATGTTATAGCTTAGAAACATATTCGAAGAAGTCATGAAATGTTGAAATTTTCTATTTCTATTTCTGTTCGTAAACAAAACGGACTCAGATACGAATACCAAACTTAATAAAGCGGCACGAGCAAACCAACAACGTGCACGGCAGGCAACATCGAGCGAGATACACAGATACAGATACAAATACAAATACAGATATCGCGCCAACGTCAGTGGCGGAAACGGAATGCAAAAGTTTTGCTTTGTCATGCAGGATGTAGCCAGATGAAGATGCAAGCTAAGACAAGAAAAACAAAAAGAAAAAAAAAACAGAAAAAAGGCACAGAAGAAATCAAGCAGAGTTGAAGCGGCAACCACATTGCAAAGAGGGTAAAGAAAACAGCAGAGAAAGAAAAACAACACCAAAGGCAAGTTTCTTTGGCGCTTGTTGTACTTTTCACGACTCGAGTCGAGTCGACTTGACTCGCCTCAAAGTGCTAAAGGAAATGCACAAACTTAACCTAATGAACATTGAAGATAATGCAAACGAAGTAAGATGAAACCAAGAACGAAGCAAAGTATTGAGCATAGGCAAGAGCAAAGACTGTTGCAAGATTCGGGTTCGGTGAGAGCAGAAGAAGCAGAAGATTTTCGAGTTAAGTTTTGCGAGCAGAGAGCTCGAAAATGGCAAAAAGGCAGGAAATGCCAGACGGAAGATTGAAGTTAGCGCTCTGCTGATGATGGTGCCAAGTGATGGACTGAAGGGAAGGTTTGTTGGAGCACATTAGTGCTGCTACCAAATGGCCGAAATATGCTTTTGAACTTCCGTGAAAAGTCCATTTTTGTATACAGAATGATGACAAGTGTGTGTGTGTGTGTGTGTGTGTGCATTGAGTGGTGAGCCATTTAAATGGGGGGATAGTAAAATAACAGTAAAATTTGCTCAAAACTTGCCTTGCCAATGACGGGAAATATGTTCCATAGACTTTTCTGGCCTGGATAAAGTTTTCGGCTTATGTTTGCTTATTTTAATATTCGATTGCAATAATAACTTTTAGCTATTTACATTTATAATAAAGTTTAAGCATGTAATGAGCTTGTTTTCGGTGTCATTTAAGGACGCACATTATCCTTTGCTGCAGTTTAATGTTAGATGTTTATTTACGCAACTCATCTCCAACCTCTAGCAGCCAATTGATTATGTTAATGAAAAAAAAACAACATCAGTAGCCGCGCATACTCGACAATATAATACCCTTCACACTACAAATTTAAAAAAAAAAAATATTGTACATCCGACATTGTTATCATAAATATTATTCAAAATTTGTGGGAATGAAGGCGAATGAAAATTATGGGACGAACGTAAATTTGTAGGACTGTATCTTTTAAATTTCTAGCTCATCCGGAGTTCGTGCCATAAACTACTTAAAACATGAGCGGTACTGGTTGGGTGGAAGGAGTGGGCGTGACCAAAATTATATCAAATTTTAAGTATTGCAAGACGACACCAGTCCACCTTCTGAATATCAAGTGTTGCTCTAACCTTCATAGCTCCCGAGAACCATTGGTGAAAACGACTGGACAGATCGATTTGTTCTGACGTCCTGATCAAGAATATTTTTATATACTTTATGGGATCTCACTCGTCTCCATTTGGGTGTAACATACATGTGATCTGAAACAAATTTAATATATTCTAATACACATTGTGTACAGGGTATAAACTCAATGACATATTTGCGTTACAGAAATTACTCAAAGTTTTAGCACGTCAAAAATTTCAGTGAAATGTTCAATTTTGCCGGAATTAATTACAATATCAATACAATAATTTACATAACCGCCAAATAAGGCAAAAAATAACAAGCCTCAGTACAATAACCATTTCCCAAACGACAACGACAACGTGTACCAGTGCCAAGTGCATAGCGCACATCCTGCATGCCGCTCATTCCTCACACACACACACACACTCACGCACACATACAGATGTGCTGAACATCCGCACAAGCACACATGTGCCAAAGTCATTGCTTACTCTATATATATGACACTAAAAAAAAAAAAAATGGGAGTAGGCGGATGAGTGAGTGTGCGTAATAAATATAAAAAATTCATATGTATGATGAAATTGCATAATCGCTTCCAGTTGTTGCACAATTATTGAAATGATGCGTATGGGGGCGACTGCAACAACAACAACAACAACGAGTGTGTTTGTGACAAGTCACGCCCACAACAACAAAAAAATATTGTAGTCTGTTACGTACGCTGCGGTTGTCTCTGCCGAAGTGTAAAATTCACTTGGAGTTGTCATGGAAACAAGAAAAAAAAGCAACAACAACAACACAGCACGTTACAGCAACCGAAGGCAATCAGCGAAATTACGCATTGGCAACGAGCGAGCGCAACAAACAAAAGCAGACGGAACAGAAAAAAATGAGTAGAACAATGCGAAGTGGAATGTAATAAAAGTAACACAGCAAATAATGAAAAAAAAAACACATGAATGGAACACGCGAAATTTAATTGCGACAGAAGAAAATGCACAGACAATCAATATGAAAGCGAGGACAGACTTAAGCACATGACCAAAAAAAAAAACCAGTGAGGAATTGAGAGTGCTCGACTTCGACGTACCCTGTACCTTCAATTTGTGACGACTGTCCACTTTTCCATCAAAACTGATTTTCAAATTTCCATTTAATATCTTGTATACCAATTTGTACCTTTCTAAAATAATTTATTGCGGATATATAATGTTTTGGTTATATTTGGGCGTGGTTACGCCCTTTTATTGATTGATTCTTATTGCACTACATTTCAAAACCATACACGTAAAGTTTCATTCGTGGAGGATATGTGGTTCCCGAGATATAAGCATTCTAAGATGTTACTATAAGTGGGTGTGGTCATGCCCCCATTTTATTCTATCGTTTCGGCTTCAATTCATCTATACACACTCTGAATTTGGCGTTCCTATCTCAAAAAACAGACGAGAAAATACGACTTTTGTCATATTTTACCCGAGGTAGCTTCAGTTACTTGCCCCTCAACCCTAACTAAGTCCAGGATGGAAAAAACAAAAATAAACTTAATATGCGTATTGAATAACAGAATCGATCTGCAAAGGAATTTTGGTTCTATTTATTATAGTTTCAGACAGACAGACATAGCTAGGTTGACTTCTCTTTCGATATTGATCAAATATGTATATACTTTATAGGGTCAGCCACGCAAAACTAATATACCCTTGTACTATGAGGTATAGGGTATAAAGATGCGACGTAAGCAAATGTGCTGCCTTGGGGGACATGACCATACAATCAACTGAATAGTTCACACACAGCACTGTGGTGCGGTCGTGCAATGAAATCGATTGCGGCAACGCGAAATTACATGTGCTGCTCAATTGAGACGTGCGAAGGCGAAATCAATGCGGAAATGGCGATGGCAGGCGCACGTTAACGACGCGACGACGATGACGATGACAAAAACATTGGCCGCGAACTAATTTACTAAATGCATTTCGGCAACAAACACACAGCATAGAAGCATACGAGCAACGAGCAACGACCAATCAAGTAATCAGCGACAATTAAGTGACTTGAAGTTGCTGTTGGCAGCTCAGAGCCGCAATAAAATTTGGCTGGGAAACTCACGACAGTGCTATTACTTTTTGGCATTGGTTCCTGTTAAGCATGTGAAAATTGATGTTCCAGCCAATGGGGCATTAAATGAATAGCTGACTTTATTAAAAAGGCTTAAGTTAAACATTTTAAAAAGGTGTCAAAGGATAATGCGATACGCGAAGGCTTTTAATTAACTTGTGTGCGCACAAATAAATGTCGTAACATTTTTTTCCACTTTTTTTTTTTTGAAATTTCCAATTAATTATCAGCAAGTTTTCAATTACAAGCCAATTATGTGTCACACCAATGCTCACATGCGCACACATGTCCTGGCAATATACAACGTACATACATATATAAAATGAAGCGCAGCTTTGAACACGTGAGTTGGTATTTTATTGAGCAGCAAATGTCAGCAGCATCAGCAACATCAGCAACAGCAACAGCAACAGCAGTGGCAACAACAATGCTTTATTTGTTGCACATTGGCGTGACAGCGACAACACGTTCTGCCAACACAACAGAAAAAGCGAGAGAAATGCTCTGAAACGAGTAAAGTAAAGAATGACAAGAATATATAGAAGCGCTGTTGGCAACGGCAACGGCAACAACAATAATAGCAATAGCAACAGCACCAGTAGCAATCATGACAAATAAATGAGCGAAAATAGCTGGAAAATAAATCACACACACTCACACACACACACATACACTCAAAGACACACTCATTCAATTGCAGGCACAATTAGACTCGTTGCTTGAGTTGGCAAGCATCCTTTCTTGCTTAGAAACGTTTTGACGTTGAATAACACAGCGGCAGGATATTGGTTTCAAACGCTTTTGAAAACGTTGCGTTATTTTAATAAATGAACAAGTTTGCCGCGTTCTACTGTTGAGCTACTTACTTTGCTACCTTCATTAAAGCGCTGACAATATTAATGATTATAATGATTGTAATGATGATGTTGATCTACTACAGCGTCATAAAATTGCTTTCAATATGCCAAAGTGTAATTAGACTTTAATTGTTGTTTAATACACAAACTGTTAATTAATATTCGCCATTTTGATTATGTCGGCGCCACCTGATGTTGCGACAGGCGTGTCATGTCTCTTGTTTTCAATGCTCTTACATTTCGTATAACAAGCAAATTAATTTAAATAAATTTTTTTTTTTATTTAATGACTTTCTATCAATTATTGACTTTCAAAGCGAACTTTAACCTCTTTTGCTGATTAGCTTTGTTACTCTACGCAAAAGTAACATTTTACTATCAATAAAAGCTTAGCAAATAAAACGTTGCCACAATTAATGCGAAAATAATGAAAAATAGTACAAAGTTGACGAAGAAAATGAGTTGAGTTGAAAATGTTTTGCGTAATATAAAGTAATGTAGATGAGTGGCAAGTGAGGGCAAAGAGCGCGTTTGTGTAAGATTATAAGCTGTTTGGCAAAGTAGCAAAATTAGCAAAAAGGAAAATATGTACAAACAATTCGAAAAATGAACGAAATTTGCAGTAATTAAACAAGTTGTGGCGCCATTTCTCTTGTCGTGCATTCGTTAGGGTATTTTTTGTTTTTTCGTGCTGTGGCAGCACTTGAACTAATAATGACTGTGCCCGGCCCCCTGGTCAGTCAATGAGGGTTGCATTTAAATTTGCTTCGTCAATTTTGGTACTTGAACATCAAAAGCTTAAAACTTAGAATGCTTCAACATTTCTCCTATTTATTTATTATTATTTTTTTTATATTTTCTTTTTGTAGAAATTATGCACTTTAGATTGAGTTCAAGTGCTACTGGCAAATTCAATTGGTAGTGACATTTCTAAAGCGGTCGTTGACTTCGTAATTGACTGCATTGTTAATAAAAAAAAGAGAAAAATGAGAAAAAAAACATACAGACCAAGCTAATTAAGTAAAGTGAGCGGAAAATTGGAACAATTTGATGTGATTTGTTTTGTTGGTTGTGCAATCTTTTGTTAAACAGCCGTAAGCCATTATCGAAATATGTCGATATGTCATTCAAGTCGACAAAATCTGAGCTAAAATTCAATTGAAATTAAAACGAAAGTCTAGAGTTCGCAATTAGAGTCAAGGACATTAATTTCACTAAATGAGTGCCAACAAGGGTCCAAGACTAAGAAAAGTAGGTCAGCATTTGTATACGTTGATTGAGACTGGGCTGATTAAGGGTTGATACTGACAAGAGATCTCAAGTCAAATAAAACAAATGCGTCAGCGTTGCTCATACGCAGTGTGAGACTAAAGTAACCGAAAAAGAAATTTACTAATAAAATAAAAAGAAACAGAGCAAAACTAAACAAATATGCTAGCCATCAATCAAATAAGAAGAATAAGCGTTGAATGGTATAACATAGAACATGTTTGGTTGGCTAAAAACAGAACAGAACGGAACAGAACAGTACAGAACAACATCCAATAACTTCGTTAATTGGGTGAGGGGTTAAAAGTGTCGGTGCGGGCATATATGAACCTACAAACATATCCTTAGTGTGTTGTATGTCAATAATGAACAAACAACAAACAAATAGGTAGACAAGTGTTTACTACAAGCGGGCACATTGAACGGGCTCGGGTGGGGGAGACGCAAAAATGAATGCCACGAAATAACCGCTGTCATGTGGGTGTACATACAATGTAGGTGTGAGTGTGTGTGTGCGTGTGTGTGTATGTGTGACGTCGCGTTTTATCTGTCGCCAGCCTTTGTGGCAAAGGCAAACAAGTCCTTTGACATACAAAACGATATATAAACATGCACCAAGTCACATACAAAATACAAAAACAAAAAAAAAAAAGTGAAACTCACACAGAAAAACAGATAGAGAGGCAAACATAACGTCGCGACTTCAAATCGCATTTCACGCCGTCAGCCGAGTGAGTATGTGAGTGAGTCAGTGAGTGAGTAAGTGTGTGAGTCTATGAGTGGCTTACTCCTGGCTGTGCTCGAGTATTTACGGCCTTGGTGGCAAAATGAAACACACTTGAACACACACACACACACACACAGATACACTTCATTCGCGCGTATCTGTACGTATACAAAATATAGCTGCCAGTCTGTCTGTCTGTCTGTCAGTTTGTGTTTGTATGTGTATGTGTTTGCACGTAAATGTGTTCGCATGGCAGCAACACTTACACCATGGACAATTGCTTTTTGTGGGTGCCAACAATAATAACAGCGAAAACAACACCAACACCAACAGCAACAACAACAACAACGTCAACAGCGACAACGACAAGTGCGAAACAGCAACAGCAAAGCTCAACTCAAAGGAATTTATAATGTGCAGTTAATTTATCATTCTGTTTTATGCAGATACACACTGAGATACTTATGCCATACACACACACAGATTTACAGATCCATACATGCATACATGTATGCAGCCAGGCGAATTCCATCACACATAAAGACACCCCCACAAGCTCTCGAGGAGTGTTGCTACTGTGAAGTATGGCCATAAAAACCAAAAGGCGAGATGAATGTCGGTGCAATTGATGGCAGGCGAGGAGTGAGCAAGCGTGAAAATCAAAAGAGACATACAGATATAACCATATGTACATATATTTTTGTGGTCTTGTTGAGTTTGGTTTATGTAACCAAAGGTAAACTTATACAACGTGTCGATTATAGTGAAAGTGAAGGTGCTCGCGCCACTTTAGATGAACAGATGAGCATTTGAGAGGGCATGGCCGAAAGAATGTCAAAAACAAAAGTTAGGCGTGTATAGCATACTTTCAGGCAGTATTCGATAATTCAAGTACGATTGAAAGTTTAAGGAAAGATTGATATATTAAGGACTGATAAGAGGGATATAGTAGAGAATATCTGACAGTATAATACCCTGCATATATGAAGGACTTAAAATTTAATTTTAATTGTCTTTGATGGATAAAAATGATTAGTGGGGGGGTATATTTTTTTTTTTGAAGTACAAACAATTTAAATTAGTTAAAAAAACGAACAAAAAATAACATTCCATTCGTTTAGGAGGTACGATTCCACATACAGATGCAAAGATACCAAATCGGACTTCGCTTAAAATTAGAATAGTAAAATTCAAATCAAACAAAATAATGATATTCTTCTTTAATAGAATATTTGTAGTATTTGTAGCGCTCAGCAATTACGAACTTCACTTACTGCTTATTTTATTTCCTTATTGTCGACAATGCTTATTGTATTAGAAAGACTAACATTGATTGACATGCTTAAACTTTATTTTATTAATAATGTCACTGTTTATTTTATTTATTTATTATTTTTTATCTTGTTAACAATTTGCTTATCGCTTACATGGCAACAAAATATACTTTTATAGGTCACCGTTTTGTAAACGAAAAAAAAAAAAAAAAGATTGAAGTAGAATTGACACTAGGATAGCATAAATCATATTAACAATTAAATCTTGTATACAAATACGATTTCCATATCAGTGCCACATGTAAATACAACAAATGTGAAACACGAACAAAAAAGCGAAAAAAAGACAAGAAAATAAACGAAAAAATGGCGAAAAATAAACGAAGAATAACATATAAATCACATAAATCTTTTTATTTGTCACTTTTATTGGTTTTTATTATTGTGCGGCGGCGAGTACCTTTATACAAAAATTTTTGCCAAACGTTCGTTCTTGTTGGTTTTTTTTTTTTGCAAGAGCAGGACACGCGCAAAGACGCAAAGGAGGCACGGCGCACAGCTGACACACACGTCTGATAATGTCGCGTCTTCAGACATGTTTTGGCCCAACAACAACAATAAAAGTGTATATTTATTAAATGAAAATAAAAGCGTGAAATGTTTTTCGTGCGTTCATCGTTTTGTTTTGTTGTTTTTTTTTATTGTTTGTTTTTGCGTTTTGCTTGTTTTTTTTTTTTTTGTCGATTTCGAAGAAGCTTTGCTTCGCGTGTCCTTTCTGCGCTTCCTGCGACAAGGCACATGTGTATCGCGCAGCGTAAACCTTTTGTTCGCGTGCATATATGTTTGCGCTCGGTAACTAATCTGATTCGAAACTATTGAATGAGATTTCAGACAGACAGACAGACAAAGTAACTCAAAACACAGAACGCAAACGAACAGTCAAATAAACTGAAAGAAACGCAAGTTGACAAATATTCTGTTTGTCGTTCGTTGGCGTGGGAAAAGGAGCGCAGTGATTGTTTGTTTGCTTCAATTTCTGTTGGCTCCGATGGCGCCTGCTCGTCTGGCTCCGTCACATTTTTAATTTATGCTCTGGCATACTAGATTAATCAATTGAAATGCGTCTGATTTTTGGCATTTCAATGTATGGCATGACAGCTTTATTACAGTGAACATTGAAAACATAACCAAAGGCAGTTTAAAGACCGGCCTAGTCATGTGTACTCGACAATGTAATATTGTGAACACACGGTAGGCGATGCCATGCCTCAAATAACAGAAAAAAATGTACATCTAACATGGCCCATTTACATATTATTCAAAATTTTTAGGAAATCGGTAAAAAAAATGTAGAATTTATAAACATTTTCAATTTGATGGTATATTGAAGAGGTATTTTTATTGAGCCTGCTTTCAAAGAATCTAATAGTTTAGGAGAAATATAACTTTTTTTAGGAGAACGCTATTTGCCAGAAGTGAGGGTTATGGCAAAAATTGTGGAGGGCGGTCATTACTGTGTCTACTATCCGATATATATATCTCTATCCCACACCCACTTGTAAACTTCCATTCGTCTTAATCCCTCATTCTTCTATGCATTACATTTGGTACAAGGTATAATAATGAAAGAGGGCCAACGCAGACAGACATTTTTAAGTGTAAAAGAAAAACATTTGAAATTCCAAAGTTTTTTTCAAAAAGAGATAAGAGCATTTTTTCGCTGTTTCAATCATTCATTTTCTTGCAGAGAAGAAGAATTGTCACTAATTTGATTTGTTGTACCAAACTCAGGTCAATTTGCACAAAAATGCTTTCAATTGCAACTTCGTGGAAAAGTTCGAGTGACCTTAATAAGATTTTCTATTTTATTTTGCTTTCTACTTTTGTTTTTTGTGTACGTTTTTTTTGTTGTTCTTAGGTCTGCTTATTTTGCAACAAAATTGTTTGCAAGTCGGATTCTTTGACAACGCGAGAATCAATAAGAAAATACACCAAATAAGCACACCAACACAAACAAATACACATGCCATGGCTGAGCTCATTACTTACAACTTGCACTCGCAAAGGTCCTTGTAGACATTGTCGTCTGTTTAGTGTTGTTGATGACATCGCTACCGCTCCACTTGCGCCTTTTTTGATACATATACTTACTTACATATACTCGTATGTATCGTATAAAGCCCAATGTCTGTTGATTGTTGTTGTTTTTGTCGTGCCCAATAAGCATCAATATCAATTTTCTTGAACGCTACAAACGTAAAGAAATCAAATGAAGAGAGTGAGGGAGAAGTTGAAGGAGAGTTGCTGAACACAAAACTTGTCATTAGGAAATTTGTTTATTTTTCATTTTGTGGCGCAAATATTTCGCGGTAAAAGGATCCACAGACAACTATACTCACACACACACACAGACGTATATTCTTATACACTCGCAGGCAACTTTAACAAGAAGCTGTGTGTTGTTCTTCTTCTTATTTATTTCTCATACGTTCGGTGCTTGTTAGTTTTCCTTGCAGCATCATCGATTTTTTTTTGTGCGCCTTTTACTCAACGACATATCATCGCATATACTCATATATGTTTATACTTTTATTTTTTATTACAATTTGAGTGTGTGTGTGTGTGTGTGTGTGTGTAAGTAAGTAAGTGCTTTGCCACTCATTCGTTGAGTTTGTCTAATATGGCAAACGGAAATGTTACTATGTATGTTGTTCGACGTCTTCCTCTGCTTCTTCTGCTCCTTCATTGGCTTGTCTGTGTGTGTGTGTGTGGCTGTGTGAGCAATTCACCTTCAGAGTGATTTTTAATATTATCCTTTCTACATTTTTCATTTCATTTCATTTCGTTTGGTTTCGTTTGGTTCTTTTTTTCACCTCTTTCATATTTGCTGATTGCGCACAGAAATAAGTACAAAATGCGCTAAAGTATTTACGCTGCGCTAATAAGAATCCAATTGACAATACTCTCAATTACATAATGCACTCTAATTGCACACAGGCGAACAGAGCAGATGAACGCACAAGAGCACAGAACTGAACTGTACTGTACTGAAATGATGTCGTCGAATTATGACCTCGATAAAATTTTATTTGTTTGAGTAACATTTTTATTTGCGTTCGACTTTAATTAAGTTGCAGCGTGCAAACTAACGAATGTACAAAGGATCGAACAGCGTTGTTATTGTGTTAGTGGGACAGAGATAAAAGCAACGAACGCATCGGATATATTTTTTTTTTAAATTAAAAATACAAACAAATAATGAAACGGCTTTGTTAAAAAACAACAACAACAGCAACGACAACAACGACAACACCAACAATATAATAATACAATAATAAAAAAGCAAATAAATAAATAAACGAAAACAAACAATTCTGTTTGCGAAAACTGTTTTATGCATGTTGCTTTTGTTCTTTATGTGTATCCGTGTGTGTGTGTGTGTGTGTGAGAACGCTTGTAAATTTGTATATTTATTTTTTTTTTTGGATAAATAAAACAAAAACAACAAAAAGGATAACATAAAATGTGCCTGCCGTATAAAAGCATAAAAAAGCAATATAAAAGGCAGGCAGACAGGCAGGTAAACGTTGGCCAAGCGTGTGAGCGAGCAAACAACAACAAATTGCAACTGTGACTGTAACGACGACTGCGACTGCGACGTTGACCGTGTTGGTTTTGGTCATGGGCATGAGCGATGACCAAAAATAGAATTTTTATCGAGCGTGACGCATGCATTCTTCTCATAAAAAGTTAAGTCTCTGGAAAAAAGGAAAATATCCTCTTGAAAAACTAAACCACAAAATTACACTAAAATTTGAAGTTCAAAGTTTAATTCATACTTATGCTCTTCAACATTTTTTTTAGAAAAAAATTAAATTTTTTTATGTTGATTATCAGCTATAAAAAGGCAAGCGCTCAATAACTATTCGAGTATCCGAAATCTTTATTAACTAAAAGCGCTATAAATCCATTCTTTTTTGCAAATATATGAATGTTCCATATTTGAGTATGTGTGTGTTTGTGTTTGTGTGTATGTTTCTCTTATAGAAATTCACGCTGCATGTTGTCGACTTGAATTGTGCACAGAACGAAGCTTTTGTTATGATAAATTTAATTTTGCTCTTTCTTTAGTAATTTATTTTTTTTTTTGGTTTTTTTGCAATACTTTGTTTTTATCTGTTGTTGTATGTGTGTGTGTGTTGGTGTGTGTGCAAGAACATATTTTTATTATTTATATATTATTTTATATCTTTTAGCAAACACAAAGGCAAATCCAAATGCATTGTTCGTCTCTCGTTGTTGCCGCTGAGCTGCAACAGAATTTTCAAAAGCGCAAAAATAAATTTATTTAAAAATTATTTCGAGTGTGTGAGTGTGCATCCGAATGTGTGTGTCTGTGTGTGTGTGTGTCGGCGTGAGTTGTTTGAGTATGTTGGAAATGTTTTATTGCACATTGTGTGCGAGATTTGGTTTCATCATATTTTTTTTTTTTTGTAAGTTAAATTAGCGCAAAGTTATTTGCTTCGTTGCGCAGCATTGTTTAAAGTTAAGTTGGCTCGAGTCGGTTTTGTTGATGGTTTTGGTAAACCCATTGGGCGCTGCCTGAGTTTGCGATATGTTGGTTAGGCTTGGTTGGCTTGGCTTGACTTGACTTGACTTGAGTTGGTTGTACAACAAGCCATGTCAATGGCATTTGGCACGTGATGTGCATGTGCTTTTTTTTGTTGTGATTTTTTTGTGGCATTTTTTTTTTTTTTTTCTGTCATGTTCGTGTATGAAACTATTGTACTCGATTTATGTACACATTGCTTTTGCTCATGTTCGTGCTGAAAAGCTGCTCGTTCGCTTAGTTTTGCTGCCTGAAGTAAGTCAAGCAAAAAGTTTCTTCGAAAACAAACTTCAAGACGGCGGAACTGTCAATGAAGGCACTTGAGTGCCTGACAGGAACTCAATGTTGTTGACTGCCTCTGCTGCTGTTGTTGCTGTGCCACATTATTTTCGGTAATGCTGTCGCCCACACAGTTAATCATAAAGATGCGCGCCAGAAGTTATGCCTTGTCGTCGTTGTCATTAGCAGCGATTGTCTGCCAAATTAAAAGTTCACTTTATGACATTGTCGGCGCGTCGCTTTTGATTGTGTCTCGTTTGGTCGAGTGTCGCCGTTATGGTTTTATGATTAACCGTATCACATGTAACATTTTACGATTGCCGTGTTCGTTTCCACAGTCGCTCATTGACTGAGGAACGAACATGGCTTGCTGGCAATTCGATTTCGTTTTAATATTACGCGACGAGTTCTTGTTTGTTTCATTGCAATTAATTTGCTTTACGTTTTTTATTTCTTTGACATTCTGCTTGCATTTTTATTGTTTTTCGTTTTATTTGTGAAACAGATTGGATTTCAAGTGAGTGACATATACGGTAAAAGCGGCAGGGAAAGAAAACTGTTTGGGATATTTGATAATCGATACGAAAGTGATGTGCTTGAAAATCACATGAGATTATATGTAAATAAAATGAAGTTCAATTAAAGAAAGTTCAGATTTGAATAGAGTTTAATAAAATAAAAAATTATATACGTCTATATAGCTAGTTTGCCGTATGTGCTTTCTTTCTGTGTAGTCACATATGTCATACTAGCTGAAAACCACCCGCTTGACAAACGAAAAGAGCTTTCGGGAGTTCCAAATTTGGAATCCTTCCCTTCTCGAAACTTGGTGACATTTTGCTTGATTTGAAATAATTAGTAATTTAATGGATTCAAATGTTTATATGCGATTTTTAAAGATCCCACTTCCCATTCATGAGAATTGGAGAGATTGTTCTGGAAATTTTATTTCACGTACGATAACCTATTATACAAAGCCGAATTAAAAACAGTCATGGTGCTGTGTTTATATAGAGATATAAATATATTCTATCAAATCATTTTCTATCAATTTAAAGTTAAGCAACAACTTTCAATTCAACTTATGTTTTTGTCATTTGTAATTTTCTTATTCATTTTACTCATTTCCTTTGCTTCCTTCAATCACAGTCGCCAATTCTATGCTTTGAGTATCGTTTTCCGTTTCCGCTGCCGAACGAACTCAAACTTAATGTGTCGCTGAAGCAAACTATGAGCAACAGAATTTAATTTGAATAACTACAAAAATGGCACAAGAAAGTATTCTACGTAAAGGAAGTGTGTGAGAGCAAAAGAGAAAGTCAGAAGCAGAAGTGATTATCATATACATTATCATGATAATGAAGATCCAATGAATGACTGAAAAAGTGATTGTGAAACACAGAGAAGAAGCAATGAGAACGTATGTTTTTAACAAGGAATGAACAATAGAGGGGTTGAGTGTGTAAATGAATGAATGGAAAAACGATACCGATGGTCTGAGTGTGTCAATGAATTTGGAGTGGTTTGCCTACGGGAAGGAGGTTAAACGTTTTGTCAAGACGTGTGTTGTTACACAAATGAATGAATGAATGCATGCATGAATGAAAGAAATGTACTTGAAATGGCTAAAGAAAGCCAAATCAAATTACTCAAACACGTTCGCACACGAGCGTCACGTTGTCAATGCCAACTGGCCAATGGCAACTCAGCGTTTGGCGGATTGGTCAAGTGCTCAGCTCAAGTGTTTGTTGACTTCGATTTATTGCGCAGTACTTTGCTTATGGCCGTGTATGTATTAATTTTCACTTAATTTATTTTTCTTCTTTTTATGCATTTAAGTGCTCAACATTGTTGTTCATAAACATGCGTATAAATTTTGTATTACATTACATTTCTTTCTTATACATAATACAATTTTAATGTTCGACTGATTGTCTGCAGAGAAATTTAAGTGCTCAAAACTACATGGCATTTGTTGGCGGGGACGGACGGACCATAAATTTTGCTTGTTTTATTCTGATTAGAACAAGTTATTTCATGCGAGCAAGCAACCAATAAAAAAAAGAGAGGAAGCTTAAGAAACACTGTGGAAATAAAATCGAAAAGCTGCAAAGTGAAACAAGTGAAAATCGCATAAAAATCGAGCGAAATGTACAAATTCCTGGCGTTACTTTTTATTTTATGACGCATTGATTTTATGATTTTTAGCTGGCGTAATGACGACGCTGACATGACACTCCCACCCACGGCCACAGCCACGGCCACAGCAACTTCACAACACGCCCAAGCGGTGCAACAACATACTGTGTACATTTTCCTTTGCTTCAACCGACAGACGGTTCAACTGTCAGACAAACAGACAGACAGAGGCTGGCAAAGGGACACATGTTCCCAACTTGACGCAGTGTAATCCATCAAAATTGTGTTCGACATGTGCTTTACACCCTTCACACGGCCACATGCCTCTAATTTGAGTACACCAAAGCTGTTGCCACCTCCTTCATCTGCTTAGCCACCTTCATGTCTCACGTAGCACACACACGCACATGCACACACATCCACATACGACACAGATATAAACAGTCATGCTTCAAGCTTTCTCTGCCTGTTTTTACGGTTAAAGTTTTACGCGTTTTCTTTGATTTTTTTACGAGTATTGAAAAGTATTATTTTATATGCTATGCTGTTCGGTTCTGTTCTCTTCTATTCTATTCCGTTCAGTTGAGTTTTGTTGTGTTGCGAGCGGATGTGTGTCATTTTTCTGTGCATACACATGTGTCGTTGTTGCTTTTGTAATCGTTCGCTTGTGCGCGCTTTCAGCTGTCACTGTTAGTGATTCATCATGTCCGGAGTTTCCGGCTTGGAAATTGTCGGACTTTTATTTCGATCAGAGTTAGTTTGATTGAAGGACATGGCGCAATAAAGAGTTGAATTGATGAGGTGTGCGGGCGTGGATTATGAGTGGATTAAGTCGCTGCTTTAAATTTACGTACTGAATCAAATGTTAACTTAATGATGCATTTAAATGGAAATCAAAACTAGTTAAGGGTTTACTGACAAGCATTCTAATCTTCGTAATAGTCTCTACAATCACATATCATCTTGGACTCAAATTCTCTTTGAGACAATAAATGAATAGTATAAAAATTCATAGTAAAAGGTGTGCTTGAGTCATACCAGAAGTACTTTTCGAAGTTGTGTTGAATTTAGTCATTTAGACTTTAATCGAATAGTGTATTTATTTGCTCTGCCAATCTATGAATCATGGCATCCGAACTGATTTTGTTCTTCGTCAAGTCGAAACATTACTCGCTCGAATCCAACGAGTAGCGCAATGATCTCACTAGAGGCCAAACACATAATGTCCAGGGGAAAAAAACTTCTTTATCTGTAAAATTTTGTCTTAGATATCATTTTTGTCATGGTCGCAGTTGCTTTCTTAAGTTAATTTTATAAACATTTTTAAATATGTAATAATTCGTATACATTTAATTTAGCCTTCATGATAATAACCGAAGGCAATGAAAATGTTTGTCTCGCTCATTTTTGCTTTTGTTGTGACCTTGTCAGAATGCATGAAAGCTCATTGCTCCGCTAACCGCTCCTCTCCCCTGCTCTGCTCTTCTGCCCAAGCATAATGTTGGCAAACACTTGTAATGATTAATAATTGTCGAAAATATGTCGACATAAATCTTTGTTATTCAAAATGAGTACGTGCTGTAATTAATGGCATTGCCTTGATACAAATTGTCCATTTTACTAATCTGTAGCACAAATATTTTATAACTATCACACACACACACACAAAGAGATAGAGAGACACACGAACATAAATATTCGTGCTTAAGACCGTTTATTTGCTTTTGTTGGCCCGTTATGAACTCAACTTGACAAACTGTGCCCTACATGCCCCTCACACCAACACAAACACCAACAACACCAAGAACACGTCAGGCAATCATATTCAAATTAATATATCCAACATTATGCAAGGGCATAAATTTTCGTAGCCAGGATCAGGCTGACTTGTTGGGACTCTCTCTTTTGGGTCTTTTAGTTGGCTTGGTAGCACCTTCATATTGTAAACAAGATAATTATGGCAGCAACTATGACAGCAGACTTCCGTTATGGCCTTGTCAGAGCAACACAAAGTAAACTCATTTCCTGTAATATTAGCCATGAACTGGCTGCACTTATTGTTGTTGTTGTTTTCTTTTTTTGGTCTTGAATGCCTTGACTTGACTTATTAGCCATTTGATGGTATGCTTGCCTACCAACCAAGCCAATAAAGGCCAACACCCGCTGACACAAGACATGCTAATCGTTTAACACCACCTGTGCCTATGTTTTTATGCGCCACTGTTGATTTTGGGTTTCCAGCTTTTGGCTGTTGTAGTTACACTATTATTGACTGAAGCGCATGTCGTGCCATCGTTGTCAGTTGCCTGCAGCGCTGTCAGCGCCATGTTAAGCAAAAACCGGAAGTGTTGCACGCCATTTCGTCATTCATTCGCACTCTTTAAGCCATTTTCATTTTCATTTATGTTTGTCAAATAATACTACAACGTGAAATTTTCGGTTAAGTTTGTATTGGCAAGAGACTTGTCAGCATAATTGACATTTGGCTAACAACGCTTGGCCCATAAGTCAACGTACGTACGTCTACACGCCTCTTGCCCCTTCTTGGCCATCGGCATAACGTTTATTTTCACGACTTTGCACAGTTTGCTTTTAATCAAGTCCAGTGTTGGTGCCAAACTTGTTAGCCACATGTCAAAAAAAGTTTACTCGGCTTTTATTGCTGCTTATTGGAAAAGTTTATTGTACTCAACGGCCAACAAAAAAGAAACAAAAAAAAAAAAACAAAAAAGAAAGTACTTAAGCTGCTATTATGAGCTGCGGTATCAACTTTGATGCCTTGGCATAGAATCGAAGCGCATGTATTATCGAAGTGTATGCATTAAGGGGGGACATCACAGTAGCACACAAATAAATTGGTATATTTTTAGGAATTTATTTTGGCTTAAAAAAATTATTAATCGAAAATGTGTAAATGAGGTTTTATAGCGATACTAAAAAAGAACAAAGTGTAATTTTTCTAATAAAAAATATTAAAAAATGGCGGCTGCGCAGCATATGTCCCAAGGCGCCTATTTTTTGATGGCCGAAAACATAACTCGAGCAAATCTTTACCGATCGACTTGAAACTTTGTATACAGCTTCGAAATGTCTCCCCCCACGGAGCTACGTAGGGGTTTTTCGATATTTTGATTTTTAACAAAATGGTGCATGTTTGAAACAAAAAAATTAAATTTTTAACAAAAAAATACGACATAAAATCGTCTATAAAAAAACTAAGCCATATATCGAAAAACCCCTACGTAGCTCCGTGGGGGGAGACATTTCGAAGCTGTATACAAAGTTTCAAGTCGATCGGTAAAGATTTGCTCGAGTTATGTTTTCGGCCATCAAAAAATAGGCGCCTTGGGACATATGCTGCGCAGCCGCCATTTTTTAATATTTTTTATTAGAAAAATTACACTTTGTTCTTTTTTAGTATCGCTATAAAACCTCATTTACACATTTTCGATTAATACTTTTATTCAGCCAAACAAAATTCCTAAAAATATACCAATTTATTTGTGTGCTACTGTGATGTCCCCCCTTAATAAAAAAATATATTATCAAACACTCAAGTGGCTCCCAAGACGTGTCCCGACACGTCTGCCATGCCGTTAGAGTACACTGGGAGTTGCGTAGAAACTTTGCCGCAAAATTATGATGATAAAGTTATCGATGGCATTAGCAAACGGCGCCAAAAAAAAAAAAAAAACACGCATACAACATGTTTGCCATCTTACATAAAACAAAAAAAAAGAAAGTTTTGCATTTTTTTATTTATTTTTTGTTAATTTTGTTTGCGTTTTCTGTTTCGGTTTAACAACGTTTTTGTTAATTTTATCAATAATTTTTACTATTGCCAAAACGAACACGTTCAACAAACTTACTGATTATTGCGTTACGTAGTTGCGTTGGCTTCAAATTCACCCTTCATCAACTGAAAATTCAACATGTTTTGGTTATTTTATTATATTCTTTGTATTTTTGTTTATTTTCAGTTTGATTCCTGTGTGCATTTCATTTAATGCGCAGAATTTTTGTTCTAATTTTCATTTCAACAAATCAGTTTAGTCATTTCTTGCTTATTTTTGGCATTGTGGCAAATATTTGTTACTAATGAGCACTCATTTTGACATGAGCCTTAACAAATACACATAAATTGTGAACTATTTTCGTGGTCGGTCATTAAAGGTGCGCACATTGTTTCTGATCGATTGTGTGAAGTTCAATTGCCCTGTTGGGAATAATAAGTATCTATTAGAAATGATTGAAAAAATAGATACAAAAGACTTTGCCAAGGCTTTGCAAATGCACAACCTTCAATTAATTTCCAATTGGGATTCAAGTTTATTGATATACATATATTTTAACTAGGCGCCTTTGCGTAGATAAATTGACAGCAATTACTACATTTATAGTCAAAGTCGATAAAAAAGATAAAAAAAATAATGAAAAGAAAAAATGCTAATGCGTCATGCTGAATTATTTGTGAACTACGCACTTAACAAAAAAAAAAAAAAAAAAAAAATCTCCCAAAAGTAGGCAACACAAAAAAAATATTGTGTAAAAAGGCATGTCGAACCCGTGAGACATATGTCAAATAAATATACACGCACATGCAGACACCAAGACACACACACATACATGCTAACAAGCTAATAGAAACCTGCATATTTGATAATAAAACATTTACGCACACTTACACATGTATATATGTGTGTATATAAATGTAAAAAGAGCTAAAGTCAAAGCATTTGAAAAGTTAATTAAAAGCGTGCGAGTTATTGGAAGACTTCCGGCTTTTGATAGCAAACTGACATTGACATCAAACAGACGTACGTAAGTTATTGAAGCTGACATACATATGTACATATGAGCAATGAGTTGAAGCAACTTTGAGGTCGAAGCCAAGCAATGTAACACTTATTGGCCCTTTTGCTCGATTTCGTTGGTTGGTTGGTTCATTTGGCTGGTACTACTTTATTTTTATGTGTGTGCGAGTGCGTGTGTGTGTGTGTGTGTGTGTACGCATATTTCGCAATTCCAAATCCCAACTCAATTTGAGTAATTTTCAGTCGAATCCTTTTGACTGCGGTTTTCATGTTCATGCGGTTCATTTACAAGCAACATGCGACGGTTTGTGGCAAATGACGTTGGCGTTAGATGATGGCATGAGTTTGGCTGTTATTGGTATTGTTAGTGTTAGTGTTAGTGTGTTGTCCTTCAAGTGCGCTTAAGCCACGCCAAGCCACGCCAAGCCAATCCAATACCACACGCAGCGTGCTTAACCCTAACGCTCTCCAAATTCCAAGTCGTCATCACCATCATTGTTCGCATTCATTGTCAAAGTTGCTGTCATTCGACATTGTCCTACCGCTGTCGTCGTCGCCGTTGCCGTTGCCGTCGCCATTGCCGTGTCCATCGCTGCGTCCGTTCGTTCGTTGGTGGCTTTGTTAATTTAGTTCGCAAAACCACGTTTACTAGTTTCCATTGCAAGGCTTTGCCTATTCACACCCGCACCAATGCCATCGCACACAACAAAAGCATGCTGCGTGCATGTGTGTGTGTGTTTCTCTGCCTGCTTTCAATGATTTGAACGCTTCGCAAATGTATTTTGTTCATTTGTTCATTTACTACGTTGGTTGCCGTATTTTAATTGCTTTTGCTTTAGCACTCACGCACATAAACACACACACATACACACACACATATACACATCCAACTAAGGTCAGTCAATATGACGACCTTTGTGCGCAGCGTATACAACGTTCGGTTACGCACGCCCTCATTTTATAGGTTTGGCGTGCTCATATATGCCGTATAAAAGTTTGTCAATCTGCGATTTGAATGCGCGTCATTTTCACATTCACACACACACACACACACACACACATACGAGCACAAAAATTCCGTTTCCGTTGTTTCCTCTTTCCATTCGCACTAAAACAGTGTTTGTTGCTTTTTTGGTTTACCCACTTTCCGTTGGCATTGTGGATAACCTGCGCGCCATTAAACGAAATGAGTTTCAGCAGAATTATCGCTCACTCACTCACACACACACACACACACACACACACATACTGTCTGTCTACCGCTTACTATATGCCAATGCTGTCGCCCAAATCGTTTTTTTTTTGCTTCTCTTTCACACTTCGCTCTTCTGTGTTGTTGAAGTTGATGCTGATGCCTTCAGTCGTTGTCATTGCGTAACTGCGACGTGGCAATAAAAAGTTGAAATGCAGCATTTGGGATTTTGTTCGATTTTAATGTTTAATGATCAATTTCAACGCATTCAAACAAAACAGACAAGTCCTTCGGCCTCCGTCAGCTCCGCCCCATCACTACTTTAGCACAACATACATACACATACACATATGTGCGTACTTATATATAGACACAAACAAACAAACACTTTGCAAATTGTTTCATAACTCAGTTTGCGCACATCCCGTTTGATCCTTGCACGCTCGATATGAAGCCATTTACGCGAACTTTGCACGAGTTGAAAGTTTAATTAAGTAGCTTAGTAAATCAAATCAAATCCACTGAAAATGAGCACGGCATACGAGCGTTAAGCATTTCGCTCAGTGTACATTCTTGTATCCTTGCATAAGCCGCTCAAACTGTATGTGTGAGAAAGCAAGGAAGGCGCTAAGAGAGTATCACTTGAAGCGGAATTAAAACAAATTACAAGTAATTAAAGACTCACTTACATTGACGACTGTTGCCACTTAAAAAATTAGCTGTCACGCCTTGCCCCCGCCCCACGCCGCGACACGGTTTGACACAACTGCTTAGTAACTCACGCACGGTGCACAATTTTTTTTCGCCTTTTTGCTCAAACCAAGAGTTATGCACTTTAAGCGGCCAAACGTACTTACTTACTCATTAAAAACCTCAAAATAAATTCAACAAGACACTTGGCGTATACTTATTTTCAAAAAACTTCTTGACGAAAGTTTAAAATTAAAAAATTACGCGGCGTGCGTTTCATTGCGATTATGTCGATGACAATGACAAACTTGATGATGACTGTTTTATTTTTTTTTTTTTATTTGATTTATTGCATAAAGCTTCGATTGACATGATAAATGATAAGCACAAAAAAAAATATATAAGAAGTAAGAAAACTTTTTGCCAACAAAATTAATTAAAATTTGTTCATTTCTTTGCCAACTTTGCAGCTTTGCATGCCACTCAAGTTTGTATGACTTGAGCTTAAAGCGCGCAGCTCGTTGACTGCCATTATGAGACGCATTAATGACTTGACTTTATTAAAAAAGAGAGAGAGAGTGAAAAAAAAAACTGAACTAAGTTTTGTTACATTTTTGCTCGGCCTGCTGAAATGAAAATGTCTTCATGTTTCATGCGCTACTTAGGCGAGCGTTCAAAGTTGAAAAAGTATTATAAGTAAAGGCAAAAAAGTTGTAACACTGCCTTTGGTTTATACTTATTTAAAGTGAAGTATATTTCAGCGCTAATTGCGTGACAGCACTTAAAAAATCAATGACCTGAATCCGTTTGCCTTTTATTTCGATTTTTGTCGCGCATAGACATTCGCAAAGGACGGCCAGCCTTCCAGTCAGTCAGTCAGTCAGTCTGCCAATGACTGCTGCGACTTGCCGGAAATCATTGGTTTGCGTTTTGCAGAGCATTGTGGCCTACCAGTCGGCCAGCCAGCCAGGCAGGCAAGCAGGCAGGGATGAGCGCTAACTGGCAGTCAATGCGACGATTCCTTTTGCAAAGACATGAGCAACAACAGCAACAGCAACAGCAAATGCCTGATTTGACTTGTTTCATCCTGACCCGTTGGCTGGGCAATCAATTATGTTGGCATGTCCTGTACTATGCCATGCTGTTCAGTGCTGTCCTGTCCTGTCGGACATGTCAGTAATGTCATGGCGGCCTGATTTCTGTCATTTGTACGCATTCAATGTTTAAGTGCAGAAAATCAATACAATTGTCAGTTGAAATTAATTGCATTAACTTTAGCTTAAATACATGTCTCCTTTTTAGTCGTTTTTTTTGCATTTTCTTTTGTTTCTTTGTTTGTTGCTCATAATCCATCTACAGTGGTGGCAATAAAAGGCGTAATTAATGCACGCCATGCCGATAATAATGGCCGAGCAAGAAAGCAAGAAAGCCTTTAAGTTACTTTAACCTTCAACATGTGAAGCCGTGCTCATTAAATATTCATAAGTGTGCGCGGCGAAAATTATGCCGCCCAAAACGTTAACAAACGCAATTACAAATGCCTTATGTGCAGTTTGTAATCTATTATCCTGTTGAAAGTGGTAATTCCGGTCACTAAATAACGCACACGCACACGCACACATAAACCAACACTCAACACATGTGTATTGTATGTTAAGCAGCACAGCAAAGGAAACCAAACCAAGCCAAACCAAAACAAAGCAAAGTAGAGTAAAGCCAATACGAACGCATCGCGACGAGGTTATCAAAGGCAGTCAAAGGCGTCGATTAGTTTTAAGCGCCGCAGCAGCAAAAGTCAAGCAAAGTCAGTTAGGCGTACGATTCTGAGCCTTGCCAATTGCTTTCCTGTTTGTGTGTGTGCGTACGTGTTATAATGCTTGTGAAAGACCATAAATCCTTTCATGCTTATGTATGCGCAATTTCACACCGCACACGCACACTTATGCATCTTTGCACACTTTGAAACTTCTACTAAAACACTTTCATCGATAAATGACGGTGGCACGAATGAAAAAGAAAAGGAAAAGGAAAACGAAACGAAATGAAATGAAAATAAAATGAAAAAAAGTATGTTTGGCGGCCTTTCAACGAAATTGGTTTCCGTTTCTTTTTGCCATAACCGCCATTTCCGGCACACACACGCTACACATACATACATATGTGTGCGCTTGTATACATTATAGATATTAAATTTAACTTACTTACGTAGTTTCTTTTTTTTCATTTACTATTTTCAGCAATTTAAATTTTTTGCACTTCACAAAGACATTTTTGTGTTGCATACTTTTAGTTGCCGTTTGACATTTTCGCTGTTCATGTTGTCATTATTTTTTTTAAATTTATTTTTTAATGAAAAAAAATGTTTTAATCAGCAACAAATTATATGCGTATATTGTTTTTATCTTTTTAATAATGGTTGAAAAAAAATTGTTTAAAAAAAATTTATATTGAGTTAACATTAATTAAATTAATATGAAACGTGACACACAAAAAATTTTTTTTTAAAAGAATATATTTTTGTTTTTATTTGTTTGCTATTGTTTTAACTGTTATATACATGCATATTAATCATAAATGCATAAAATATAATGTTTCTCATTTGAACAATTATATCAAAGCAATGTGTCGAAAATATTTAATTAAAAATCACGTATACGCCATGTAGGTTAACATTAATAATTATTATTAAGCACACATGCATATATATACAAAAAAAATTGCTTTCAAAGAATTCTGTTGCTTTGTAATATTTTTTTCTCCTTCATTTGTAACACAGATAATTAAGTTATAACATGCAGGCAACATGGCTTACACCCACACACACACACACATACACATGTCTGTACGCACTTTTGCACATACATACATATGTATGTAAGTGCGTTTCATAGTCCATTTTGCGCTCGTTTGTTACGTGCTCAACATGAGATTATGCTGATGCTTATGTTAATGATGCTTGGCGATTTATATTGCAAACGTACCAATCTGCTCTGCTCGGCTCTGCCCAAACACTTCGCTTTCACTCTCATTGCGCATTTCACTTCCCCCACGCACTTTTTCGCCGCTATCATCTTTACGAGTCGTTTCACCTTCACGTGAGTGAATTTCAACTTCAGCTTATGTGTCTGTTGCGTCATGTATTTGGCAAAATAATGAACATTGCTGTATTAATTACTGCAATAATTCACTTCGAGCACGAATAACACAGTACAGCTGAACAGAAGAGTAGCGAACAGAAAAAAAAACCAACAAGATAAAAATGCGCAAAGCGACAATAATTTGTGTCGTATTCGTCGCATTCGCCGCACAATTTATTGTTTGTCATCTGTTATTATGTAATTAACGTTTTTCTCTATGCACTCTTTATCTCTCTATTTTTGTTTTGCTTTTTTTTTTTTGGAAAATTAACATTTGATGATTTCGTATTTCCATTTCAATTATACTGTTGAAGGACATGGCTTGAGGTGTGGTTTTCATGCATCATTTGCTTCATACATTTTGCAGTTCATTGAAGGTCAATGCAACATTGAATATCATTAATTGTTGCATTTATTTTCCAAGCGTTTGATTAAATTTAAACATTCAGAGATAACACAATGCGAAATTAATCAACTGAGTAAATGAGTATTGTGCTATTCAAGATTTGAGTCATCGTTGGTTTAATTTAGAAACATTAAACTCACTTTCTGTTTGGGCAATAACGTCGTCCATTTTATATACTCTTTCTAATTTTATTCTACTGTTGTTTTAAATATGAGATTTCCTAATCTGTAGAGTTGATATTTCATCTTTTTCTTTTTGCATGCGATAAAAACTATAATTTATACATTTCAAATAATCTTGGAAATCGAGTATCTTTATGTGCATGTTTGTTTGTTTGCATTTTTATCGTTCTCATCACACTTCTGAGGTACTTCAAGATCACTACTAGTTCAATAAGCATTGTACTCATGTAGCTGAGCTTGTTTAAAAGCAATTGTGCTTCAAACGTGTTTAAGAGTTAAAGTAAATTGATTTTGAAACCTTAAAATGTTTTGCATTTACAGTTGAGTGCCACAAAGTTATTGTTATCGCATTAAGACGAACAAAGCGGCACGGCAAAGGAAATTTAGAGAGTCAAGTAGGCGTCCAACTAAGCAGTGAATCACACCCGCAGAATATCTAAAGACAAAGACATGCACAAACAATGCACTCAACCGCTTCTGCCGCCGCCATCGTCTCCTGATTTATGTGCATTTGATTATACGGAATTTCTATTGCATATTTTGCAAGTACACATAAAGCCAAAGCTAAGCCAAAGCCCGTAGTCAAAGTCAAATTCTCTGGCAGGCATTTTGCATTTCCGTTTGCACTTCGTTTGCTGCTGAAATATTTTTGCTTGAATTATCACTGAAAATGGCAATGTGCATTTTGTTTAAGCATATTTAAATGTTTAAATTTTATGCTGTTGTTTACACAATTGGCTCAATATTGCAGTGGCTAAGGGCTTGAGTGAGTGGGCATGCCATATAAATTATTGAAAGTTGTCAGGTGAATAAGCTTTGCTATAAATCAATATTCTTTAGCACATAAATTAATGTCCCCTTTTCTTTTTGTTGATAATGACTCGTATTTGTTGCTTGCATTGCCGGCCATTTGTTAATATTTAAATTACTTATGTCATTCTGCAACGAAGGTCACAACAATGTGACCTTACCTTTGCAGTGTACATGCTGCTGATAATTAAACTAATGAAAAGCGTTGTCAATGTGATTTGTAAACTTTAAATTAGAAAATTATTATTACAGTCGAACATACCAATATCGAATTGGCACGGACACGTACAGAATATTGTTTAGGTTTTTATTCAACTTGCGTGTAAAATAATTATGTCCTGAACCTATTTATTTAATACAAAAAGAGGGCGTGACAGATCTTTTAAAGAAGATATTCTCTAGATCAATATCGAAAGTATAGGAAAGCTGTTTTAAGTGTTTATGCCTTAAAATGTTGTCTTCATGTTGAGAACTGTGAATAAATTCATTTAAAATGTTGTCTTCATGTTGAGAACTGTGAATAAATTCATTAAAAATCAACTTTGACTGTATTCAAACTTTTTGGTTTTTGTTTGCAATACAAGAGCTCTAATATTTCACCTTCATAGCTGCATTGCAATGCCCATGTGTATTTCAATGCGCTGTATGTAATAATTTCACGGACTATTTCATTTGTGAAATTGATTTTTCGCTTCATTAATATGTAATTATATTTGAATTTATACATCCATTTTTTGTTTGTATTTTTTGTAACTAAAATTATTTTATAAATTTGGGACCTTGTTTGATTGTCCATGTGTTTGTGTGCCTGCATGTGTGTAAAAGTTTGTTTTATAAATTATTTGTTATGTAAACTGAAAATATTTGGTTAACCATGTTTGCATTCAAAGTTCTACAACCTTTTGTAGGATTGCGTGCGACGAAGCAAGAAAATTAATTTTCACTTGTTTTTCTATTAGTTTCAACTGTACAAAAATAGTTCATATATATGTATGTGTGTACAAATATATATATTTATGGCACTCATTAAAAACATATCTTGAGGTATTAAGCTGAAAATATTGTGGCTTGTGGTGTTGGTTTAAGCAAGTCTTCAATTGCCGTTTACTTCAATTTGAATGTACGACACACGTACACACACACATACATACATATACCTGGATATGCTTCGTGAAGTAAACCCAGCTGGTACAGCTAATGTCATGGCTGACGCAGTTAACAGAGGCATAAAGGAAGCATGCGACGCATCCATGATAAGAAGATCGCCATCTCGCCACCATCAACAATCAGTCCACTGGTGGAATGATGAAATAGTAAATGCGCGCAATGAATGTATTGCTGCCAGAAGGCAATATCAACGGTCGGCCGGTACCATCAGATACGAGGAACTTCGGGAAAATTACAAACAAAAGCGCAAAGCACTTAAAAAAGCCATTAAATCAAGCAAGCGCAAATGTTTCCTGGAGTTATGTGATGAAGCAGAACATCAGCCATGGGGACTAGCATACAAAATAGTTATGCAAAAGCTTAAACCGCGAGGAACGGTAGCTCCCACAGATCCACTGCTTATGAGGAACATAGTCAACACACTATTTCCTCAGCACAGGGGCATTGAGGCGGCTTACACTCAAACGAGCGATACCAACGATGAAGTAGTGGAAGTGACGGCAGAAGAAGTATTAGACATCGCCAGCAGACTTAAAAATGGCAAAGCACCTGGCCCGGACGGTATCCCGAATAGGGCTCTGAAACTTGCAATACAGCATCATACTAGCATTTTTACATCATTATATAATGCGTGCCTGAGAGATGGATATTTCCCAAAGCCATGGAAAAAGCAGCGCTTAGTTCTCATACCTAAGCCAAACAAACCGCTAGACGATCCATCGGCGTTCCGACCTTTGTGTATGCTAGATACGATAGGCAAAGTGCTGGAGAAAATTATATCAGTACGCCTCGAAGAAGCAATCGAAAGTGCTGGTGGCCTCTCAGAGAGGCAGCATGGCTTCCGAAAAGGTCACTCCACAATGGACGCAATCCAAACAGTAATGGATATAGCAAGTAGAGCCATCCAAGGTAAGCGATGGAAAGGTGGTGACAAAAAATACTGCCTAGTCGTGACATTGGACATCAAAAATGCATTTAATACCGCAAACTGGAACTGCATTAGCCTAGCTCTTCAGCAGTTCAATGTGCCGCCCTACCTACAGCGGGTCATTGCAAGCTATTTTAAAGATCGTATATTATGCTACGACGATGATGAAGGCACAAAACAATACAATGTGACAGCAGGAGTCCCACAAGGATCTGTACTTGGTCCAAAACTATGGAACATCATGTATGATGGCATTTTGAGAGTTCCCTTGCCTGGCGAAAGTACTCTAGTAGGATTTGCGGATGATGTTGCACTTATCACAGTCGCCAAACAGATTCATGAGTTAGAAAGCTACGCAAACGATGCAATAGTGTGCATACAGAATTGGCTCACCTCTGTAGGACTAGCACTAGCCAGCCAAAAAACAGAAGCAGTGCTGATCAGCAGCCGCAAAGTAGTCGAAGTGGCCAGAGTTAACATCAACGGGGCTACAATTACATCGAAAAGAGCTATTAAATACCTCGGGGTCATGATTGACACCAGATTATCCTTTCGAGAACACATGCAGTACACAAATACCAAGGCAGCAAAAGCGTGCCGAGCGCTAAGCAGAATCATGGTGAACACAAGAGGACCTAAGCAAACACGCAGGAAGCTCATCTTTACGGTGGTCAAATCCATCATCATGTATGCTGCCCCGATATGGTCAAAGAGCTTCAAAAAGCGATCATACAGGCGAGGCATAGAGGCAACCTATAGACTAGGTGCACTCCGGGTCTGCTGTGCATACCGAACAGTGTCACGAGAAGCGGCATTAATAATTGCTGGCTGCATTCCTATCGACATCCTGATCAAAGAAGCGGCTGAAGTAAACAACGACGAGGCAACTGCAGGCACAAGGAAAGAACGTCAAAAAGAAGCGAGAGAAAGAAGTATAAGTCTCTGGCAGTCCAGGTGGGAGAGTGTCCATACGGGCAGGTGGACTCACGAGCTGATCCCGAACATCAAACCCTGGATTGAGAGAAAACACGGCGAGATGAATTTTTATCTCACTCAATTCTTCAGTGGCCACGGATGCTTTCGCTCGTACCTGCACCGGTTCCATCACGACGATGAGCCAAATTGCCCGAACTGCGGACATGACGAGACTGAAGACGCACGACATGTTTTCTTCGACTGTCCGAGATTCGCCACAGAGCGAAGGGAGCTAAGCGAAAGGTTGGGCGGGAGTCCGAACGTAAGCAATTTAGTGGGGTACATGTTAGAGAGCTCAGAAAAGTGGGAGGCTGTCAGTATATTTTCAAAGACAGTGTTGGTGACTTTACGTCAATTAGAAAGAGCACGTAGGACAGTGTCCGTTGAAAGAGTTGGCCAATAAGGCAATTACCTCCTCTACGAAGTAATGCTTAGCGGCAGTTCCGTGGGGGGGCGTAATAAAGTTCGATGCGAAGGTTAGGTTTAGTGGGTAGGAATCCCACACTCCTTCCTGCACGGAAGGGTCTTATGTAAGATTCCCCCTTTGCGAAAAAAAAAAAAAAAAAAAACATACATACACTAATACAAATACATTGTAGCACAATCTCATTATTATTGCGCGCAAATATTTTATTATTATTATTTTTTTTTTGGGTTTTATTTTACTCTTTATGCGAGCTTTGCGACGACCTCATGAAATTTTTGCTTTACCCTCAAAAGCATGCTACACTTTTTTCTTTAGTTGGTTTTGGGCTTTTTGATTGTAGTTGATGGTTTTTCTAGTTGGAAGCATATCAAGCAGAAAGAAATAAAGGAAAAGGCTGTGAAGGGTTGTTGGTGGGGGAGGCGGCTTGTGAAGAGTGCCTTTGTTAGCTCACTGTAAAAATGGCGCGCAGCAAAAACCAAACATGTCATCACGCAAAAGAAGTTTATTTTAATTTTAATATTGCATGTCGAAAGATTTTGTGCTTCTTCTTTTTATTTTACTTCATTCTGTTGGTTTCGTACTTTCTTTTGTGTTTGGCTTTTCTTCTTGTTTTCTTTTTTTTTGCTCTTCCGTTTGCTTTGCGCAATTTCTTGTCGCGGTACGCTCATGAAAGTTTTCTTGCCCGCCTGAACTGATTGCGATGGCTCTGTGGGTTGCAAGTAAATCAAAGCCAGTTTATTCTTTTTGTTTTTTTTTTTCTTTTGTGCTTGTGTGTGTGTGTGTGTGCGTGTGTGTGTGTCTTTGCGTTCACAAATCACGTGCTTTGCCATCATCATTTTCTTGGTTGACTTGCTCGACTTGACTTTTTGGCTTCGTTACGGCGCGTGTGGCATTTACTTATGACTTTTTGATAAGCGCGCCCGACTCATTGCCTCACTTTGCTTTGAGCAGCATTTGCGCATTTAACAACATATCGATTACAAAGCGCGTAACTAAAAGCCAACCGTGGCTCAGTAGGCGGTAAATGGCTTTGAATTATTATTTTTTTTTTATGTTTCTTTCCTGCCAACATACAAAAGATGCCCGACAAATGCAAATCCATGGCATTTATTTGATTTGTATGTGTTTTTAACGGTTTTTTTTCTTGCGTTGTTTTGTTTTGTTTGTTTTTTTCGTGTTTCAATTGACAAAGTTGCGCTAATTAATTTTCATTTAGTGATTTACATTTTAATCATTGCGCGCGTAATTATTGACAGGCAAAGTGTCAATAAATCAACATGCCGCGGATTTTGACGCCTCTAATTGAGTGTAAGCATTTTGTTTTTTATGCGCGCTTCGCTTTTATTTACAGCGCACCGACCATGCCCTGTTGACATTTCTAATTAAATGGTTTTTGTTAAACAAACAGAATAAAATCATTTTGCGGTCAAATTAAATATTTATATAAACATTTCAAGTACTCAAACTCGCGCCAAATGCATAACGATTTTTATTTTGTAAATTTTGTCGCCTGTCCCTAAAAGCATGCTTTGCTTTCTTTGATTTTGTTTGCCAAGCTAAACAAAATCAATAGCAACACAAACGGCGGACCACTGTGAAGTCACAACGCCATTGTTTGTTATCAAATAAATGCAAAATGCCTTCAATTTCCCACGACTCATCGTGATTGTCCTTTTGCAGCCACAGCCGCAGCCGCCGTCCTTGTTGTGATTGCGCGCGTAATAAACATTTTAAAGAAATTGCGAAAATATACAGACAAAAACGACAAAATTCTAACGAAAAACCATAAAAAGCAAAATGAAAACCATTCAATGTACTGATAATGCTGACATTCATGAAAAATCGCGTAGAAATCGAGGGCGGGGGGCTTGCGGAGAGAGCAAAGTGAATGGGCATCGATTGTTGGCCCAAATGGTCACACATTTGTTAACAAAATTGTTTGCTAAATTATGCACAGCTTAAAATTCAATGCAAAATTTGACAAAAAAAGAGAAAAAGCGACAAAAATATTTGAGTTGGCTTAGCCAACAAAATGTATTTATGCGCCAAACGACTAAGAAATCACTTTGTCTTCTATGGCAACCATCTTCTCCGCCATCTTGTCCCGATTGAAATGGTTTTGTATAAATAAAAATTACTTTCAAATACGTCAACGGATTTATTGTAAGTGCTTGTCTTGTGGTTAAGCTTTATTTAAAGTAATTAATTGAGCTGCGACTTGGAAAAGTTCTTCTACGCTTGTAAAAAAAAAAACAAAAAAAAAAATCTCTCTCGAAATTGTGTTTTATTGTTCGCCTCTGTTGTAAATTAATCGCTTTAACTTGTTTTCTTCGTATACTAAACAAATTGCCAATTCAATGCCCAAAAGTAATAAGATCAATTCAAAGCCACAGTCACTTTTTTTTATCTGCATATGATATGTTGGAAGTCTCTTGCCACTAAGCTACTTAAACTGTTCAACTTGGCTCATTCACTCAACACTCATGCCTTTAGTTATTTACACATACTTTCAATCTTCAATAAGCAAAAAATCACACACAAACACAAACAATTATACATCATCGTCGGCTAAGCTGTGCAAAAGCTGACAGTTTAAATGCAATCCCAAGCAAAGAAAATGTTTACAAAACAAATTTCGTTTTGCGTTTCACAGCCGGCAAAAGTTATTTGCGCCTACTCACAGAAGTTTTTCCTCAACTTAAACTTTAACACAAACACCCTACCCCCATTACACACACACACACACACACACACACACACACACACACACAACAATAGAGGCATCATACACAATTGTTATAATCTCATTAGTATTTAAGCGTATGAACTCATAAAATTCAGCTATGTGGAATATTCGCACACGGGTAGTGAGAAATGTAATGAAAATGAATAACAAAATGTGGAATAAGGATTTAATCCTTGTTGAGAAAAGCTTTACAAAATAGTGCTTTCATCATTCAGTTAACCTCGAAACAAGAACAACAACAGCAACAGCAGAAGCAGCAGCAAAAGCAGCGTCAGAGGCAGCAATAATACAATAACAAGAACGATACTACGGCAAGGGATAGACTTGGCATAAGCAGTAAACGAAATTTGTTATCGTTTTGCTGAGCATGGCGTGTGAGCATGAAGAAGAACAAGTAGTAAAGCAGCTGTGTTATTGTGCATGGCTGGGTGTTGTAGTTGTGTACATTGGCTCGACGTTGGCGTCTTCGTGGTGCATTCATTGCATGTGTGTGTGTGTGTGTGCGCGCAATATAATTGTGCATTCAGCGTGTGCTTGCAATTTATATTTTAAAGGCGAACAAAACAAACAAAATGCGTTATATCAAAAATCAAAGAAATGTGTTACTCAAATAAAAAACGCACTGTTGCGTGAAAATGATTCGTGTCGGTTTTTTGTGCGTGTCTGAAGCGCTTTGTACGTGTGTACATAACCAACCGGGCAGATAAATTAATGCTTCAGAAAAAAGAAAACTAACATTTGTGCCAAGTAATAAAATAATGCAGTATTACCTCCCTTAAACGGACAATGGCTGGTCTAAACATTCGCTTGTCTGAACATTCGCTAGTATGAATATTAGCTAATCCGCACACATGAATGTTTAGGGTCCACATACAAGAAGAGCGGGTTTAACTCTGATATATGCTGCTTTAGTTTAGCATTTGTGTTATGAAATTACATGATCTTGAAATATGAAAGATGCTATCAAAGCCGTTCAACATATTGAAAAGTTTTCGTAACAATACATGTACATATAGTAGAACCGAAATATTTCACTCAGTATGTTTCTTTATAAGCGCAACTTTCTTTTGCCGTTAGCAAGATTTGTCGACATTGCAGCCATTATCAACAGTCATCGAATCAGAATCCAGTTGGGCAACACATGCACTAAGGTCGTTACGTTGCTGGCATATAAATTTGATTTGCAAAGCTCTGAACGACATGACGAGAAAAGAGCAACGAAACAAGACACGGCAGACAATGATTGCAGTTTGAATGTCATTCGAATGTTCGTCGAGAACGATGTCGATGACGTTGTTGTTACTCTTATTTTGTTTTCGTCGTCGTCGTCGTCGTCGTCGTTATCGTCTTTGGCTGCCGAAGCGGAAGTGGCAGTGGCCTCAGCAGCACTAATGGCTGACGCCGAGGCCGAGAAACGGTTGCAAGTTGCCGTTCACCGAAGAAAGTTTTCATTTTCATAAAATTGTGAAAACGTCTCAAGATACCTTTTATCAGATTTGTTATTCATTTTTCATCCTATAAGTTATCGATTAGTTTTCAGATAACAAACAAAATGGTTATAATAAATTTGAAGTGATTATCCCTTGCTGTGTCTGTATGTACATGTATTTATATTAATTTGTAAAATCGTAGTTTCCTCTCCGATGAACCGATTTTAATTTGGTGATTATCTTGTGTGAAAGATTACCAATATTCAATAAACAACAGACATATAGGTTATAGTGCGACATGTCACATGCGGCAGTCTAGAGTTGAAAATGGGTCATGGTGTCTTTATTTTGTATCAGCAGTTTTTAAAATGAAAAAAATTTATACGTTTTTTAAGCTGTTCACACACCGCACTGCATGCGATTTTTACACTTCATTTTATGATATTTCTTTTGGCGTTTCTGCAGTTATTCTGTTTGTTGTTGTTGTTGTTGTCATTGTTGTTGGATTGAACAAAGCCAGAAGTTTTGCACTATTTTTTTGTAGTTGCTGTCGCAGTCGTATTCGCATTCGCATTCGACGACTTGGCTCAGCTTGTTTGAGCGCCTTTGTACAATTGGCATAATCTACTTTTGCCTTTCATGACAATGTCCAACAGCGTCATTCGTTTTTATCCTTCCGCTCAGCATGCTTGCGAATTTCACGGAAATTGTGCTGTGTCATTTTTTTTCGAACATTTCAGATACATATATATATGTTTTTGTTCCGTTGCTATCCAATTCAATATTTGTCCGCTCGTAATTTTGCAGTCAAACTTTTGCATTTTATTGATTTGCGGCGACAAGTCCAAATTGGCATAAAATGCGCTCGAAATGACAAATTCGCAAATAAGTTTAAATAAACTGAAGGCTAAAAACATGCTAAATTAAATAGATTTTTATGTCATTATTGTAAGCGAAGTAAATATCAAAAAAAAAAGTCGATAAAGTCGAGTGTTGTCGACAATATCCTACCCTATACTTTTCCCGTTTGGTTGGCGATGCCACGCCCTAAATAAAAAATATATATATATTACTTTTATTCAAATGAAATATTCAAGAAAATCGGTAAAACAAATTTAGTTTGAGGTGTCTTTGACAGGTAATAATAATAGGGCAATGTTTCTTGGGGGTATGTTTACTGAGACATAAAGTATCATCCGAAAATTATTGGTGAATACAGATGGACTGACGGACTTCCTGATTATTCCTGTATATATCTCATAAGGTTTTCCTCCACTACCTACTTTGCATTAGATCATTAATATATCCTGACACATTGTATGTGCAGGGTATAAGAATACAAATATTGGTCAAAATGTAAATTTTATTAAAAATTATTTGTGATTATGTAAAATTTAACCGATGGAAAATCAAGTGTTAATTTGGTAAAAAGCCTTTGCCTGTTTAGCGTTCATAGCCACAAAAATGTAATTAAAAGTGAATTAGAAAATGTTTGCTTGGCTAACAAATGTATTTATAACGCATATATACATACACACATATTTGTTGATGCTGTTTTTGCTTCTTTGTATGATTTTTGATGATGATTTTTTAACATGTCTGCATATTTGTGTTTGTTAAATAATATGAATGTGCATATTTGTGCGAAACAAACAAAGCAGAACCAATTGAAAATTTTCTGAAAATGCTGAAGCGCTCGAGCAGAGTTTCTATCGGTCACACGCATCAGTTCATTGTTCGTCTCTGTATTTGTATGTATGCGTATGTCCATTGGTGTGCTCTATAAAATTTTATTATTCAGCAAAAATCGATTTGCAAAAACATATTCATTGTGTGTACGTTAAATACAAACATAGAGTGAGTGAGAGACAGAGAGAGAGACAGAGCAAGTGTATAGAGAACAAAGGGGCCGCAACGCCGACGATTCTTGTGCTCAACTAGTGTGGCTGACATAATAAGTGAGTAAATGATAGCCTGCCTGGCTGCTTGCCTGACACTCTTCTTCTTTGGCATTCAGCCTGTCTTCAGAATGACTGTCTGAATGAATGCATACGTTTACAAAATGTTGATGCGTTTATTTGTGTATCTCTGTCTCTTTATCTTTATCTTTTGCTCTATCTAGCAGTTGTTGTCCATTGAACTATCGTTCGAGTGTAATAACAATTTTACTGAGTCAACAAAAGTATTAAATCAAATGAATTGCAAATAAACGTTTCAAGTGTAAATGTCCTTAGCCGCCTGCATATTGTCTATCTGTCCGTATGTCTGTCTGTCTGTCTGTATGTCTTTCCTGTACATGTATGTAAGTCTTTCCTGTCCGAAGCCTTATATCGGTCTTTTACTTTTCTGCATCCTTCCTGTTTTTCTTATTGTTTCTTCAATGTTCATATTGTAAATGTGCATTTTGATTGATGTTTGGTTATGTTGCTGTTGTTGTTGTTGTTGTCTAAGTGTTTTGAATCTTGCATGATTGCAAAGCACTTCATTCAAATACATTCAAAGTGTTTGCAACAATAATGTTGCTTGTGTAAAATGCACAAATTAACATTTGTGTATGCACAATTTAGTTGTGTAGCATTAATATTACGTATACGCCATACAACAGACATTAAAGTTATTTAAGGCGCTATTTATATGTGTATATTAAATTACATTGGCCGCATTGCAGTCTATAACATTATATCAATTGCCCAAAAGTTTAAGCCAAATTTATGCTGTGCTATTTTAATTGAAGTTCAAAGGATTTTCATACAAATCTAACTCAATCTAATAGAAATATTCATGTCTTCGTTGGCAAAGGAAACCATTATCAATGCCCAAGCAACGCAATTAAACCGGCATTCTTGGGTGTCTACAAAATTTAATTTACTTCTTTTTCGCACACACACAAACACACTCAGGGCAGAACATTTTGCATACCTTAGCTGTCGTACGATGAAGCAATGAAATGTTACAGTGAGTGAGTTGAAAGGAACTTCTTAATTCTCATCACGTTTAATGTAATGGCAGCACGTTAACTTTGGAGGCAGTCAAATTGGAATTCAATATGTTTTTTTCTCCTCCACTTTTTGTGTGTGTTAAAACTTTTCCTGGCTTTGCCTTTGTTGCGTAGCGATGGTGTGCGTGTGTGTGTGAAATCTGTAGAAATTCGGTCTGTCTGTCTGTGGCAAGAGCATGTAGCACTGCTATGGCGGTTGAGTTATTTCCGCGTGTGGATTATTATAATGAATATTTAATAGAACTTTGACAGCATTGAATTTGTTGCGGTAAAATTTTTATAAATTTTGTTTGTTTTTTTTTCTTATTTCTTTCACTTTCAGTCAAGTCATAAAAGTAGAAATAATTGAAATCAAATGAGTTTTTTTTTTTTTTTTTTTTGTTTTTTTTTGTTTTTTTGCTTATCATGGCATATTGTGCTATAAAATATTAATAAACATGCCATTGCTGCAGTTAAAATGCGTAAAAAATATCGCATTAAGCGCTGTAATTGAGTTATTATTTTGTTCGTCGCTTGTTAGCAATTCTTAATATGCCATTTGTATGCACTTGTCTGTCTGTTGGCCTACTTGACTTTTGCCTGCGTAACACCTCATTTCAATTGTATGATTTTGAGTTTAAAGTGGCCCAGCGATAAATTTCACTCAGCCAGTCATTCACTCACTCACACACTCAGTCAGTTGGCACAAACATAATCATTAAGCGTGCGGCAACAACAACATGACTACTTGTGTATTAATTTATACATTTGTACAGCAGGCGTATCATCATGTCCTTGCCAAACATTGCTGGGCAGAGCAGAGCACATGTCCTACGTCGCAGCATCAGCAGCACAGCAGCTGTCTTAATGAGCTTGTTGTCTGTCTCACATAACGCAGTGTATAATTACTTTTTTTTTTTTGCTTTTTGTAAAAACTTTCAGTCATTCATTTATTGTACGTTTTGTTCTTTTATTTTCATTTCATTTCGTTTGTTTGTTTGTTTTGTTTGTTAATGATAAATTAAAATATTTTACTGCCATGCGCCATTTTACTTCGACTTTGCGTTTGTATTAACTGCCAAGTGAGTGTCCTATTTTTCAAGTTAAGTCAGGTTAAGTCGAGACGAGACGAGTCTTTTGTCCACTTGTGCTTACTGTCTGTCTGTTTGTCTGTCTGTTGAACCACTTAACTTCAATTGTTTAATTAACATTTTGATGAATGTTGCGCAGGTGTGCAATTATGCTGAAAGTTCATAACATGGCGCCGGTTCTTCTTCTTCTTGTGCGCGCACTGAATTAAAATTCGCACAAAATTAGTTATTCATAAAGTTTTTCGCTTTTGTTTCATTTTTTGTTTCCTTTTTTGCCATTCACTTATTTGCTTTAGCAAAAATACAATTAAATATCTCATTCATTTGCAAAATTGTTTTTCACCGTGAGTATTTTTTTTGTTGTTGTTGTCGTTATGAATTTGACATATTTAAATTGCAATAAAAATTATGTAAATATTTTCTTTGCCAGCATTTAATTGAAAATGAATATACTTTTGTGGTTGTTGTTGTTGTTATTGTTGTTGTGCTTAACAAATAAAATAAATTGAAATACAATTTGAAAAACATCAGCCACATGTCAAATGGTCACGCTGTCATGTCAATTGGTCACGTCTTCGCTTGAACCGTGCATTGTTGATCGATCGATCGTTCGATTGAACGCACGCTCATTGTTCGAATATGTTATCCACAAGCCAATTGGCAAAATCATAAAACCAGAAACAATTACATAAATGTGAAAATTAATTACCGAAAAAAAATTGATTTGCAGCCGCAAAATTTTCAACAAAAGTTCTATGAAGCGTTCAAAAAATATTTCTATAAATTGAAAATGAAAGCATGTAAAAACACAAACATTTTTCTTCATGAATATATTTATAAACTCACAATGTAACACACACACACACACACACACACACACACACATGCACACATATGCAAACGCACACGCATACAGTTTGATTCGGTCGTAGTGAATATGAAATGAAATGGCATAAATCTATAGCCTACATCCATATAAATGGAATAATTATCGGATGAAATGTATGAATGAGCAATGCATGAATTTTTTTCGGCATCAGCAGCAGTAGCAGCAGCAGCATCATCACTATGAGCAAAAAAAACGACAACAAATGAGAAAAACTGGTAAGCCGCAAAAATATGCAAACGAATTTTCAGATAAACGAATATGACTCCATAAAGCGTACTGAACTGATGTTGTTGTTGTTGGCCGTTGTGGTTACTGTGGCGTTAAACGTAGTGGGGCTGGTGGTGTCGACAGTGGCGTCGGCGTCGGTGGTGGTGACGTTGGTGTTTGTTGGGTTTGAAAACCGCACAGCACTCGTTCAGATACATTTCATTCAACAAAGTTAGCGGTTGCTGCGTTAGTTTGTATCGGTTTGCATGCAAGTTTGAACTTTTATTTATATATAAATATATAAATGTATTTTTGTTTTGTTTTTGTAAATATTCACAAAAATATTGTTCCAATTGAATTACGTAAAATCATTTCGGCAAACACAATCGCATAAATAAGAGCTGAAAACAAAAAGAATATCATTAAAAAAACAAGTAAGAGCGGAAAAGTAGACAATGTAATACTCTGTACACAAATTAGGCGTTTCCATGCCCCAAATTAAGAAAAAATTTAATATCTGATCGAGAAAATCGGTCAAAAAATGTAAAATTTATGAGAAATTTCAGTTCAAGGGCAAGAATGCAAGGAGGGGGCATGAAGTTTTGAGGAGGTATAATAATTGAGCCTGATAGACCGTGTGATAGGGTATAAAAATAAGTAAGGGTGATATAGTCAAGTATACTTACATGGTAAGCCATGTCATGCTCCAAATCAAAGAATAATTCAATATTACCAACTTGAAGATTGATCAATATTAAAAAAAATGGTCGATAAATTATGGGGAATTTATTAAAGATTGCCGTTTTAAAGACTCTGAGGGGAAACAATGAGGGGAAGGGGTTTATTTTTAATTATTTTTATCGAGACGATAAAGTATAAAGTTGAAGGATCCTATCTCTTATGAGACATCGATTTATAAATAATTTAAATACTTTATGGGATCTTATAGCACTCTTATATAAAAATAATTATATTAAAGGTTGCAGACGCAAACGCATACAATTTGAAAACATTAACGCAGAAATGGCGAACAGCTGTTGTCGAAAAATTGGACTGGGTGTTGGCAAATGCTAAACGTTTTCAGAGGCGTAAGTCGAGCGACGCCCAAAAGTAGGCAATGTGAATTTGTTGTTGCGCGTATTTCAAATCAGCAGCAATTTTATTCAATGCCAAAGTTGGACGGACCGAAAAAACTTCACGAGTCACGGCACCTTCGCGTAAAATAGCAAATGTATTTGCTCGTTGTTTTGTATTTGAAACAAAACAAAACAAAACACAAAAAAAAAGAAGGTAAAACAAAAAGAAGAGAAAACGCACGCAAACAAGTTTGGTCTTTAATCTTATCAACGAATTTTTGGCAATCGGCATATTCTAGCGATGTCTATGACGCTATCACCGTCTCTGTCTCTATCTCTGTTTCTGACTGTGTGCTTTGGTGTTGCATGTGCGAATTTGCTGGGCTGTGAGTTAGAATTATGTTTTTGCTTGTACTTCGGATCATTTGAAGTCGAAAAACATGGTCATAAACTTACAAACACGTACGCACAGTGAATTTTTATGCGTGGCTCACGGTCATGTGGGACAACAAGCGAAGAAAAAACAAAAAAAAAAAACGAAAAATTACTACCAAGGCCTCCAAGGACTTGCTGAACCTGTGTGTGTGCACTAAGCACTGCTTGAGCACTCTTATACATACTTAGGTGTGCACGCCGCTCGTTTTACTTGAACGTGTGTGCGCTAAGACCAAAAGCGAAATCATTCAAAGTCATAAATTTTGACTCCAAATCCAGTACAATCTGTATTGGCGCGCTGTTGATCGGGTGAAGGTGAATCGCTGAGGTCGACTCGGTTTGAGTATGAGCTTGAGTCTGAGTTTAAGTTGAGCATTGCGTGCGTGCGTGTTGGTTTAATTTTGTATTGGCCCTAAACATGCCGTTAAGCGAAACATGTGTGTAAACACGCACTTGACTCCAGTTGGCTTTGGCTTCGGCTTCGGCATTGGTTTGGTATGTGTGTGTGAGTGTTTATAGACGCTCATAATTTTGATTTTTTTTTTTGCTTTTGCTTATGAAATCACGCAGCTCAGCCAACGTAACAAAACCGATATTCGATATGCATATGCTTCTTCTTGGCACGCCGCCATTTTTGCCATTTGATGAACGCATTAAACGCAACAATTTACATACACAATTAAATTAAGCTAAAGTTTGAGTTTTGTCTGCTTTGAAGCGTCATTATATGAATTTTCGAGCTGCCATGACGCTCGCCAAATATCTTAAGTCGCATATTTTGCTTGGCATTGCTTTGACGCACTTAAAAACAAAAAAAAAAATTCAAAGAGTTGCCGTGTGTTACATTGTAATGCAGACAATGTAGAGGAGTTGGTAGAGGCATGTGGGTGGCGGCCAACTACAGTTGTATAAACGTTGGCGCCGGAAGCAAGCCAAATTATAGCAATAACAACAACAAAAGTTAACATGATATGCTTCCATGCGCTGTTCAGCTCAGCACAGCTCAGCTATCGACAACTAATCTATTTTCTTTGGAACGTTGCTTGCTTGAATTTTGTAGAAAATATATTTATTTTCCTAAGCGTATCGTTGACATAGAATGCCAAAAACAATGTATTTGGTCATGTTGATTTGTGTGTGTGTGTGTGTGTGTTCGAGTATAGGGTTGCCAAGCATATTTAACTCGCACAAATAAACCGATTTGAAGACGTCAGCTAAACATAAGGTCGACGCAGATTTATCTTATAATGTTTATAAGCACAAAATCTGTAAAAAGAATCACAATTCTTGATATTTGAGTTGGCATACGCAGCACTTGGTGGAGTGCGGGAGGGGGGGCAGTGTGACAAGGTTAACGTAAGCAACTTACAAAATAGACAAAAACAAATACACAAACAAACAGACAGACAGGCAGACAGACAGACAGTCGGACAGACTGAAACTCATCCAATTAGTATAAAATCTAACATTATCATGTGCGTTTATTGCCAACAAAGCAATTTTTCGGTTCGTTTTCAATGCTTAGTCTGCTCAAACTTACACATGACAACAAAAATTTCAGCTTTTATTTCATGCTAGGCGGCGACCGAAGGTATGCTCGATGACGATTTGCTTGGCACAAGTGTGGAAATGCCGTGTGTTGACATGAAGACGATTTGCTTTTTGAAAAAGCTACGCTTGGTTTGTTTATACGATATATGTTATTATGTTGATGGTGTTTGGTGTTGTTATTGTTTGCTTTTGCACAATGTAACGGCAAAGTTAATTTGCTAATTGTTTTATTAATTAAGCGTTGAAGCGTTTACTTAAAGTTTTGCTGAAAGGCGACTTAACTATTACAAGATAAAGAGTGCGAGTGTGAGAGAGTGAAAGAGTGAAAGAGATGGAGAGGCAACAAAACTTAAATAAAAGCAAAACTGTGTCAGGCACAATCAGTAGCGACTAATCAGAACCAAGTCTGATACATACATATATGGTATTTGTATGTAGTAAGAAAATTTAAGATACACACACACACACACACGTACGATTACAAATTTATATGTATATACTTATAAGCAGTCTTCTTCTTGCCACTTGAGCTAAATAAATAATAATTTAGCTGCGGTGGCGTTCGCCGCTGAAACCAATGCCAGCCACATGCGTCCGTCTTAACCCATGGTTGTACGCCAGCCAGCCGAGCGTACTGCAGCGAGCCCACATTCACGGCCGCAGCTACAATTTCTGCTTCGTTAGCTTTACTGCAGCAATGCACTCGATCAAAATGGCGCAACTTGAAAAAAAAGCGAAAAGAAACGAAACGAAACGAAACGAGTATGAAGAAAGAAAGAAATAAGTAGCAGAAGATACCGGCAGCAACAGCAACAGCAGCGATGAAAAGCAAGCATGAAAAGGCATACGAAGAAATGCCAATGCACACAAGAGAAGACACGAACATATACAAATACAAACATTGCGAACATGTCTGTTTCAATTGAGTGCAGTTGACCTACTTCAAAGTGAAAGAAGAACAAGCACAAGAAGAAGCTGTAGCTGTAGCTGAAGCTGAACCAACTGACAAGTCGGCAACTGAAGCTGAAGCTGTAACTGACGGTTCACTCTTTGTATGCATGCGAGTGTATAACTCTGTGTACATGTGCGTGTGTGTGTGTGTGTGACTTCCGTTTCCTTGAATCTTCAGCAATTGGCTTCAGTAGCTTTCAGGTAATGTTGTAATTGAAATCAGGAAACGTTCGTCAGTTGTTTGGAAAATAAAAGAAAAATGAATTGAGCAAGTCAATTGCCTTGAAAAAAAAAATAAACCATTAGATAACTGTAATTGCTTATGCCAATATGGTGGTTATTACTGAAATCGTCTGTGCAAAGTTTTTATTCCTTTTTTGCCACTAAACGCATTTTTTTTCGTTATTTATGAATGCGAATGTTATGGCATATTTTCATGGCACAGACAGATGGACAGACAGACAAACATTGTTCAAAAAATGTTACATTTTGAAATATTCGTACACAAAATGACAACAATAAAGGCAACCAAAAAGCAAGAGAACAAAAAAAAAAACAAAGAGAGAACTATTTTCGGTTTTAGCGAAACAGATATACTCTTGCAAGCATTGTCCCAATTATTCGTATTAGAAATTCATTATTATAGTTTTTCTAATAAGAAACGCCTAGGTTGTTAAAGACAAAGGGGCGTAGCCATGCCTATTTTCTAATTTTTTGTAAAAAGAAGCCAATGAAATCCTTCTACAATTTTTTATTGCGTCTGTTTACGGAGGAATCCCGTTTATAAGTTTTCATCTTTAGGGAACAAAAATTAGTTACCGACAAAAATCTTATTTTTGGTCGATTATTTCTATGGGAGATATATGCTTTAGTTGCCTGATCTTCACCAATCTTGCACACTACCTGAATTTACGGTCAAGAAGTTGTTTTTTTTTTCAAGCAAAATTCTCATTTTTGGACGTTCGAAACCATGGTCGTGATCCGATCATGATTGCTTGTTGGGACAGACGGCCGTGGTCATATAAACTTGTCTCGTCGTGCTGATCATATAATATATAAATAATATATACACTTTATATGTATTCCGGAAATGTTTCCTTCTCTGCCTTGCAAACTTCATGATATAGTTAATATGCTCTTGCAATAATATAAAAAATGTGGCATTGGAACAATTTTAAAATGTACCATTTTGGAAAACGGCGCAATAAGTGCTCGCCTTTCACGAAGCGAACGAAGGGAGGGAGCTAGGGAGGCAGGAGTGATGAAACATACACAGACAAGAATTTACAGCCGAAAAGCCAAAAACTGCGGTAGCAGAAGTGAGTATGATGCATTATGCTGGTATGCAGCGGCACGCCAAAGCTTTGGACTACTCGAAAATGAAAACGAAAACGAAAACGCCGCAAAACCGCTGCAAAAATGAAATTCACGTTAACAAATGCAAAGGCGATGCCAAACGCCGTTTTCGTGAGCGCTTTACACACATGTCTCTGTATGTGTGCATGCATGTGTGTGTGCGCGCACTTTCACGCGACTACAATTGAAGTAATAAATCACGCTCGAGGCTTATGCTGCGCCAGCACGGGCATGAGACGCCGAGCAGTGCGGTGAGGCTGAGGCTGAGGTGCAATTGCAGTTGCACGAAAAACCAACATTCAGAAAAGCATTTCGCAGTTTGCCAATGGCGTAAAAAAAGCGGAAAAAAAGAAATCACGAGATAAAATCGCAAACAAAACAGAAAAAAAATAAAACAGAAAACAACTTCTGTTGAAAAAGTGAAAAATTTATACATAAAAATTAAGTGCAATCATGTGGAAATGCGAGCAGGAGACCACCTATTAAAATCCACGCTCATTAATCATGACAGCAACATTTTTTCATAACGTTTACAAAACATTTTTGTTTTTGTGCTTTTGTTGTTTTTGCTGTCGCATACGTATATGTTTTTATGCGTGACTCTTTGACTCGACGGTTCTCGACATTTTAATGCACGAAATGTCAAAAAGGCTCAATGAAAAAGTTGTTTACAAAACAAAAAAAATAAATATATAACTAAATAAAAAAAAAGTAAAACAATAAGTAAACAAAAGAGCAAAAATGCAAAACTGAAAGTTAAATAATTGTAAAAACTGCAACTGTATAAAAATTAAAACAAAATGTTGAACACAAAAAAAAAGGCACAATTTTTATGAGTGTAAATTCTTATTTATGATGTTGCAACAAAAGAGACAAAATTAAGCGTCACGAATGGGCATGCATAATTTTTTTTAGTTATATTATAGATATATAGTTTGTAGCTGCTATTTTTCAGTTTGAAAAGGTCGACAGTAACGGTTGAAGATCAAAGCAAAAGTTTTCGCTGATCCGTGGTCTCAGATGAGCAATGCCAAGGGAACTGTCTGTATCAAAATTGGCTAGGGGACCATCCAAAATTCACTTTGGGGCTTAAATTGGTAGGAACTTCGATTTGGAAATCTGACTAAAGATATAAGAATAACGTGAAGATTGGCTATGGCTAGTTCAATTTGAACAAGTTCATTTCATCATGACTCAAATGATTATAAAGTTCTGGACTGACGAAGAACTTCTTACGCTTCGAATAGATTCTTTCGTTCAGCGGCAACGCTCCTCTATAAATAATTCAAATTTGTTTTTGAAGTAGCGAAGTAGTGGCATTGCAATGTCCTCTTGACTATCTGCGCCTGTTTGTCGCAAAATCCGTCCCTTGCTTGCTGCATGAATAAAACACAATTTCGTCTCAATTTTTTTCACATGATTTTTCTTATTCGTTTATTTTAATTTCTGCATAAATGGAGCTTTAAAATACAATACTGACAAGAAAAAAATGCGCAATAAAATTTGTAAATAAATTAAATAAATTAATACTAAAGCGAAATTTATGTGCAACTGAGTAATAAAGTCGAGTCATGAGAGTAAATTGCGCATACGCCACACTTGATTTTGAAAAACGTACTGAAGTGTGATAGATTTATACGATGGTGGTACAACTTCAAAGCGAACTAAGTGATTATTTTTTTTTGTTTTTTTTTTGCTGTTGCGGTTGTTTGTCAAATCGAAACGAGTCGAAATTGTTCAAATTAAAATTGCACACCCTTTTTTTTTGCTTCATCATTTTTCACAGTGTACATAAATCGAAGCTATCACCTTTGATGTTTGATTTTTTTTTTTTATACATACACGTCGCAACTTTGAATTTATTGGTTGAAAAGTAAACTATTACGAATTTAATTAAGCAAATATTTAACAATTATTCTTAAGCATTTTCATTAGCAAGTGATGTGAAAAATTATCTCTCACTCACTCTTTGGCGCACTTCAAGTTAGTCAACCATACACACAGACAAGTTGACTTTATACGCTTGATTGGCAATGGCCTGAGGCGGCTTTGCTTCTAGGTGAGTAATTGACGCACATATTTTGGTTTGTATTGAGCTTACATGATTTACGTTGTGTTGTTGTTGATATTATACTTGTTTCTCTGTTTCATGTAAGTACATATGTAGCTGTGTGTGTTTGTATTGCCGTTGAGTCTTTTGAATAAATTATGAAATTAACTAATAACGCGCACATCTTTCTTATTAAAAATGCTTTTAGGGGATTTGCGCCAACGCATACACACACACACACACGAGCAATCTCATACGCCCATGCACATATGTACATGCCTACACACATATGAACGTATACTTTTATGAGCTTCTGTGATTATTTGTGCAAGATTTTATGTTTAATGTGTTTTTAGCACAAGAAATTCTTGTTGCAAAGCACATTTTATTTGTGTACAAATATGTAAGTTGTAAATGCAAACACGCGTCACACAAATACAGCTTTGCGTATATCAAAGGCAGACCAAGTGGTGCGAGAAGTTGACAGGCAAAGAAGTTTGTCATGTTGTCTTGTGCAAGTTTAAGTTTTGCTAAAAACAAAATATGTTTTGCTAGTTTTAGCAAATGTATTGCAGAGCAAAGTTAAGTCGTCAAGCAAAGTCGAAATGAAATGAAGCTGAGGCTGAGGCGGACAGAGGCAACATAAGACGGAAGTTTGAGCTGCTTTGCCATCATCATTGCAAGTTAGATCAATTTCGAATAAGTACGAAGAAAGTTGGTTAGCGTCTGCTTGGCGGATTGACTTGGATTATGTACTAAGAGTCTGCATTTTGGTGATGACGACCACGACCACGACAACGAAGAAGACATCAATGTCGGCATTGGCTTCAATTTAATGCCGTTGGCTTAATTTACAGCTCACAGTGGCCGTGCTTTTGATGTGCACAGCTTTACGCAATGCTTGCGTAGCCTGACTATATTTCATAATCTATAATAACTTTTTAGAGCCACGTCGAATAATTTGTGCAGCAGTCACTTGGCTGGATTTTTGTAAATTATATGAACAAGATGAGGAATACAAAACATGAAATCAACCGCAAAATATGTTTGTAAGTTTTTGTATTTCAATGCGTCTCAGACTGATTGAAGGGCTTTAAATTTTTTTTTTTTATGAATAAATGCTTATAAAAATCCGTTGTATAGCCAAGAGCAAATTCGTTTTAGGCGTCAATTGTAAATTCAGCGCTGTTTGACAGCAATGACGGTCATTGGCAAATAGCGAAAAGTTTTACGTACTTTGGAAAATGTTGTGTGTCTTTATGGAAACTTTTGTAAAGTCATTAATCTTCATAATTTTTATTGCCGCTTGTTTAAATTGTGCGGGGAAAAAAACAAAAACAAAAAAAAAAAAAAACTGAAGATGTAAAAAACACTGAAAGCAAAAGTGTGAAAGACAGCTTTGAAAAGAAGTCGAAGGTTGGGATAAACGAGAAAACAAAAAAGGAAAAAAAAAATGTTGAAAAAAAAAAAAAAACTTGAGACTAATTGACTTATTAGGGCAAATGAGTTTAACACCGAGCAAAACAAATTTGCAATGTTAACGTGGCGTTTAAGGTGCGCAACTAAAAATATATACTTAGAAAGAAAAAAAAAATAAATGAAATGAAATGTAAAAAATTAGCTCACAAACGACGCCACAAAGTATGCAACAAAAACGCGAAATGAGCTAACTAGAGAGAGAGAGACTGTGAAAAAGTCTAATTAAAGTTAATTTTGAGGTGCAAATGTTGTTCAAAATAACATTTGATAGACATGAAGAAAATCCGTTCAGACACACACACACACAACTGTTAAATTAATAATTGCTTAGTGCGCTTTTAGGGGCATGCAAACACTTACTTTGCATGTCTAACTAAATGATAGAACGCGCGCTATAATTATTTGCTCGTGTGTCTGCCCGTGTGTGTGTGCGTGTGTGTGTGTTTATGTCATCAATGCACTTTAATTTTTGGGCGCTTGACGCATACACTCACACACACACACAGTCAGCTTATGCAGCGCTGCGTTCAATGAAAAGATTAGAGTGCGCTTGCGACTTTCTGTTGCTGTCACTTTTTTTCGCCACTGGTGGCATGGAGTGAAGTGTGTGTATGCCTAAGTGTGCATGTGTATGTGTGTGTGCGAGTGTGCTAATTTTCGTGAACATGCAAATCTCATGTTGCAGTTGGCCTTGCGTGCTCACAGTTGCCGTACAACGCACACCGCCCCACCCCCGCTGGTCGTTGCCCTCGCTCAGCTTGTCATTACAAAATTGTGCCCAAGTACTTAATAACAAGTGCAGTGCGCCATAAACATAGACATACACAAACACAAACACAAACACACACACACACATAGATTTACAAAATGTGTGTCGTGCCATAGTGTTTTTACCGAATCTTCTGCTGCCTCCCTTTCACCCACGCTGTGTGCATTTTTGTTCATTCCTGTTCATTGAATGCAAAGGCGGCCTTCCTGCAGCAATTGAAAATAGAAATACACGTGTTGCAAGCGACGTGCTGCAATTTTTCGAAATACTTGATTGTGTTACCATGTTGTACCAAGCTCCACGCAACTGCGAGCATACCTAAGCGTGTATTGAAAATGTACGCAACATATGCAAATACGATGTGATTCAATGTTATCATTTAATAGTCGAAAAATGCCTTAACAATTTACAAGTCTAAATTTACATTCCATTGCGACACTAATCATGGTTTTAATTACGCGTCTTGTATTTACATTTTTTATCTCTAATAGGTTTATTGATGACCTTATTTTATGTGCAATAACCTTTTTATCTGCGATATGACTTTAAATATGCTTCATAACTTGAGTCAGTTTATTAAAAAAAAAAATTAATTCAATTTGCAAACCGTTCAAAATAAATACTTTTCATTTATAGTCATAAATTGAGCATTTAATATTTTCCATCGGAAAATTGAGAGTCCGATTCAGAGAATGGTTTTGCTTTGAGTCATATATTTTAAAGCTTTGGTTTGAACTAAAAGCGCTGGACGGTCTTGAGTTTAAGTTAGACGCAGCACCTAGGTTTTAGTATGGTATCTGTTGCAAAAACTTGATATTCCTGCTTCTATTTGCTTTGTACGTGCATTTGGCAATACAGCCTTCAAATATTTAACGATATGTATTACAGATATAATTTGCGTCAGCATTATGTGGACGCAGTGGTATAAAATAACAATGATACACCTGAAGAAAGACGATCTGTTGCTGCAGCAATCACGTATCATTCATTCGTACAAACTTGTATACATTTGTTTTATGGTTGTTGTCATTTGATACGACTTTAAAGCGTTCGTTTGCCTGAAACATGATGCCGAATGCAAGTGTAATGGAATGCATTAAATTATTCCGAGCGCATTTTGCATAAAAAGCAATCAGTAATTGCAAAAAAAAAAAGAAAAATAAATAAATGACATTAAATTGTTTCAATTAAGAAATCTTGAGCATTTGGTGTTAGTTATAGCATGGGTAAGTTGTTGTTGTTGTTGTTTTTGTTGCTGCCGTTGTTGGCGGACACCCAAATCCGTAACTGAATGAACATGAAATGGCATGGCATTACACGCCGTCTGTGTCTGTTCGCTGCAAGAGCTCTGATGTTGAAGTTGTAAGCTTTTTCTGTCTGTTGTTTCATGTTGAAATTCATTTTGAAAATTGTTTTGGCTCTTCGTTTTTCTTATTGTTCTTTTTGTTGTCGTTGTCGTTGCTGTTGCCCTTGTTTTGTGTGTTGTTTGACTGCCAAAACAAGAAGCAAACATACAAATATGCACAAGCATTCAAGGCACCAAAATTAAATAAAAACAACTCAAGGCAAAAAAAGGTGTTGATGTTTAGCTCAGCACAGCTCAACTACGTTTGGCACGCGCCTTCACCTGTCCTTACCTCTCTCTCACGCTCTATCTCGCTCCGACACACATTTGGCATCTGCCTTTCTTTTACTTTTGATATTCTTTGCCCTGATGCTGTCATATTGTTGATCCCCTTCTTAGTTATATGCAAAAGGTAAATGAAACGAAATGCTTTTGTATGCGGTTTCACCTTCGCTGAATTCCATCGACGGCACGCCTCTGCCTCTTGGCTATAATTTTTGCTACGAACCGTTCTTCAACCCCCACCATCTGCATTGCCTTGAGCCATTGCCGCCTTCTTATTTCTTTGTCGTTGTCCAGCAACGCAACTTGAATTTGGTTAACAATTTTCACTGAATTTTATTTCATTGTATTTTTGTTATTTTATTTCTTTTTTCTTTGTTTGATTTTTTTTTTTCTGTTGCTGATTTTATACAATTTACATGCGTATTGAATGTAATTTTAAGCGAAATGAAATTTTAAGTCCTTGTCTTGGCTCTGTATCGTTGGCGTGTTCTTCTGCTCAGCCCTCTGCTTTTTCCTTAAGCAAATTTTCGTGCTATTTCGTGCGTTAATGTGCCGCAACAGAATATGTACTATCTCCTTTCATTCACACACACACACACACGCATACGCACAGCTTAAGACATCGAACATCAACTGCAACCGCTGGCTCTGTCGCCTTGAGCATTCATTCTTTCTGCCTTTTGTCTTTGCCTCAGTTTTCAGCTTGAGCTTCAGCTTCAGCTTCCAACATTACCAACGTGAAAAATGAAATGTAAATTTATTCAATTTGTTTTATTGTTGTAAATACAAGCCAAAATTTGCATTCATCCATTCATTCATTCATTCAGTTCGTCATGCTTTTGTTGCTCTGCAATATTTCAATTTATTTTCTTCGACCATCTTCTTCAGCGTTGTTGTCATTGAAGCAAGTTTAACGCTTTTCATTTCAATGGGAATGAAATAAGTGAAATGAATGTATTTGTTTGAAGCGACATGGAAAGAAGCTCTATAAATACATACATTTATACTGATTTCTCACAGCTGAGTTACATTTATGTATGTATGTATTGTATTGTATTATTCATAAAGTATATATTGTCGTGAAATGTTGCAAAACTTATGACAAAATCGCAGGGCTTAAATGTAATTTTGCAAAAATTTTTGTTGCTGTTATTTAGAGTGGCCAGCCAACTTAATCAAAATCTAATAAATTAGTTTTTGCCACAAAATTCAAGGCTTAAATCACTAAAAATAAACTCACTATCGCACACATATGCTACACACACACACACACACACACACACACACACACACACACACACACACACACACACACACACACACACACACACACACACACACACACACACACACACATACACACTCATCGACCTAATTCAGCATAATAGTTTTCTCTTCAGCAATTTGTCAGTATTTTCGTATTTGTGTGTGAACATCTACAAGCACGCATTACATATTATAAGCACATTTCTTGCACCATTTCAGCATTAAATACACTCATGTTGAACAGTGTCACACTACACATACGTTAGTTTAGCACAGGTTTAAAAAAACCAACGAACTAACGTATGTAGCGGTGCATTTGTATGTGACATAGGCCAGCGACGTATGATTAATGTACTTCACTTGCATTTTGTCTTCAATTCTATGCATGGCATGAAGCTCTCTCATCTGTCAAGTTGAGTTGAGAAATTATGCAATGTTTTTTTTATTTTTTAAATCGCCAGTTGGTAATTTACTATTCAACAATAATAACATGTTAATACTTCAATTATCGTTGCTGTTTCACAGAATTTGATATTTTTATTTTATATTTTTTTTTTTTTGCGCAATTTTTATTGCCACTCACATACACACATGAAATGCAAATCAACACAGATAATTGCAATTTGCGCGCACGAATTACGTAATTCAAAAACATAAAAGTTTACAATGTTTTTGCGGCATTGGCGGACGTTGACTAACAATCATGGCCGCAATGATACGCTCATGTCGCAAATGCGCAATTATTTTAATTACACTTTGGCAAAGTACACACACACTCACTCACACACACATGCACTACCTTTGTAGGAGACGTTTATTCCCCCCTTTTACAGGTACATTTTTGTGCAATTATTTACCAATTGCGGTCGTTTGTTCAATAAAAGCATCAATTTGTGTCTAAATTAATTTTCATAATTCGCAAAACTACAAAAAGAACATGCACAAAACTCAACCACAAAAAAGTGGCACGTGACCGAAAGTACCAAAAAAATAACATATTATAAAAGAGCAGTTAGCCAGCATTTATTTAACAAGAGTGTTCACAAAAACTCATCACATTTTTATTTTGTATTTTTTTTATAGTTTTTATTTTTTTTTTTATTTGTTAATTTGTATGCAATTTGATATGGCGAATGGGATAAGCACGTGAATGGGCGAATCGCTCTACTGAGTGGGGAAGTAATGTCAAAGCTACAAAAAATAAAGCGTGTAAAATGGCAAAAGAAACAAACTGAGCAATACAACAAAAAAGAATAAAGAAAGGGGAAAGTGAAAAAAAAAAAAATAAAAGCAGAAAGCGAAAAATAATATAAAAAGTTTAAATTACAAACGCGTGTTGCATACACACACACACACAAACACACGCAGCGTTATACAAATACATATGACAAGTAAGAAAAAGGCACACCGGGCGACCAATAATGAATACATTAATAATTTATTATGTCTTTTTGTTTAAACTTTACGACAACATCGCTGACTGCGCAACCGTCGACGAGGACATTATTTGTTTGCACGAAATGTGGAGCATGGGAGCAACAACAGCAAACACGGCACGTGGGGTTGTAAAAACAAATGAATAACGAGTTTTGTGCAACAGCAAACGAGCAAACGAGAAAACGAGCGACCGAACGAACCAACGAACGAACGAATGCTTGAGTGCCCCCTTTGAATGAAAGGGGTACAAGCAATAGCTTGAGCAACGTAGCACTTTCGAGTTACGTTTTAAAAGAGTTGTAAAGGTATTTTATGACAGTCAGAACAGCAACAATAGCAACAACAAGAGTCAAAATAGTTTTCCGAATTGCTTAAAGTTTCGGTTTTTTGGCAAATTGGTTTAACTTGCGCGCTCCGAAGTATGCTATAAAAAGTGATGGCAACTATTTTGACCTTAGTTTTACTTTAAATATCATACAACCATTTTTAGTCTAATTGCTGTTGTAAAAGCAAAAGTAATGTTTATCTTATTTAGACGACCATCAAATCAATGATCATGAAAGAGAGCATTGTTCGGCACGCTTAGTTGCTTTGTGCCCATAAATAAATCCGCCGTGTAAATTACTATTTTATATAAAAAAAAAACATGCCCAACGCGCTGCTTCGGTTTATGTGTTTTTTTGGTATGAAACTCATGTAGCACAGTTTTAATGGCTTTGCCCATCAGCGGCGTCAACATAGCGCCTTAAGTGAGCGCCATTGTCCAGTGAGTGTGTGCCCTAAGGAAGCTGAGTTATACTAATGCACGTATTGTCTTAGTTGTCGCTTATAGCAATCAAGTGAATGAATGTACGAAACAGCGAAGTTGCCGCTCAATCAATGCACGCTTAAAGGACTTCAGACATTGTATACTCAATGATTATGCATAGACTGTGTGGCGTGTACACAAATTCAACGACGAACGAACAACACAGACAGACAGGCAGACAGACAGACAGGACAGACACATGGGACAGACAAAGAGTGTAGGTAAACCGCAGTTAACGTGCCTGCCTGGCTTGGCTTGGCTTTGAAGAAAAGCGTGGCATGTTCGCTAACGCTGAGGTGAGCTGAGCTGAGTTGAGTTTCCAAACGCCCGTTGGGACGCATCGAATGCATTAGAGCTGCTTAATTATTCATGTTGCATTTAAGCATGTTCTATTGAAGCAATCGTGCCTGAAACGATGAGATTTAGTATGGCACACTTCTCCTCCGCCCGGTCGCCCGTTTGACGGCCGGCAATGAAGCATTTGAGTGTTGCAGATAAGCAAGGTTTTGCCAACGTTTTAATGCTAAAATAATAACTTGTCTGGACAGCAGCGTTGATTTGCATTTTTAAGCAGCAATGGCCTGACACCTCTCACTCGTCCCACGCTTATCTTGCGTGCCTTGCAGCCTTTTAGCTTGCTTCAAATAACAATTTGCGTAAAGTATTTTCACTGTGGGCTGCTGCGAAGAAGCAGAAGAAGAGCAGCACAGCGCAGCTTAATTAACTATTCGGCAGTGTGCTGAATATAAAAACTAATAATTACAAAAGTTAGCTTGGTCTTTTTTTTTTTTGCGTTCTTCTGCATTTTTTTGTGGCTCTTCATTTTTTGTTTTTTTTTTGCCATTGCAAGCAGTTTTCTTAGCAGCTGCTGGCGCAGTAACAGTTGTCGAAGTAAAGTGCCACACTGATTTCTTTTAATGAGCGCAATGAAGTGAAACGAAACGAACTACTCAGCAGCAGCAAGAAAAGTCAGCAAAAAGCGCAGCAAAGGCCTCGCGAAAAGTGAGTTGCTAATTGCGAAAAGAATGCTGCGCAACACTTAAGCACATTTTGCAAGACTTAAGTAAACTTCGTTGCGTTGCTCGTCGATTTCTGCCAATTTATTTAGATTGAACTTAATTGAACGACGCAGCGCAGCAACATAAAAACAGTCAGTAAAATGTAAGACAATTGAGTGTTCATTACACTGTCTGTTGTTGTTGTTTTTGCCACAATTTTGAGCAACTTGCTCGAAATAATTAATGCTTTTGCAATTAAATATTAATGCGCAATTTTGGCCAAATGAACATGTTGACTTTTGCTAACACCATGACACATGCGGCGTATGCGTAATATGAAATTCTTTGGCATACAATGCATACTATTTACGCTAAAATGCCAAATATGTATTATGCTATGAGTAGTTTCAAGACCGGATGAGTTGTGTAGCAATTTGGCAGTAGAGTGGCAGCCTTTTGGGCGCTGCCGTTGCATATTGAAAACTCATTACGCCTGAAGTTTTGTATTTGTTTTTGTTGCTGTTTTTGGCTGTTGTACGCTGCGTAATTAAGTACAAAGTTAGTTTTTTGGATTGTTCGCCACCACGTCCGTTTGGCCTGCCAGCAAAACCGGAAACAGTTAAGTTTCGGGTTGGCGTGTGTTGGTGGTGAGTGCTGGCGGTAGTTAAACAGGGCGTGGGGCGTTGTTTAGCCTACATTTAGGTAACATTTATATTAATTGCCTGAAATGTGAGCTCAACGCGAGTGATTCGTTACCGTTTTTGTTGTTGTTGTTGTTGCATTTTGGCTGTGCAAATTATAACATATCACATTCGAAAACTGAAGCTATCAATGCTAAATAGTTCACGGTTGTTAACGCTTTAATAACTTTGCAGTTGTTTTATTGTTAAAATTTACTGATAAATGATACTCTACATTGATTTGGCGTTGAAAACACAATTGTTATTAATTTTAGTTGATTTCAAATTTTACTTTATAAGAATCAGTTCACAGAGAAACTTTGATATAATGAACAACGATAAAACAATTTGTTCTGAATATATTGCAGATAACTTATTTTCAAGAACATTTTTTTAACCAAAATGTCTTTCAGATATAACGAAGAAGTTCTAATTATTTTGTGTCACGTTCAAAAGCGATTTTTTAACTATCCGAAAGCTTCAATTATCTATGTTTCTTATATAGTCACTAAAATTGATTGAATGATAAATGTTTAAGATTGTCTTATAGAATATGCGGTTGATATAATACAACTTTCTGTATATATTCGTCGGATCTGATATATTGGAGAATATTTAATGCAATCTTCTTTTTGGTAAAGTTCTCTTTTTTTTTTAAATTGGAGAAGGAGGTTTTTTACCTATTTTTATTCTGAATATCGATTGAAATATGGGGTGGATGAAATTGCCAATCAATAAGTAGGAAATCGAAATAGAAATTAGTCACTTATAAGTCTAGCTCAAAGTATGATCGTTCAACGTTTTGTTGAGTTCATAGACAAATAAATATTAAATGGCGAACTGATTATTTTTATTATTTTTATAGTTGTACACAATTTGTAATTGTTTTGACAACTTTTTAATTTCGTTATTCTTTGAATAGTTGAATGTCAATAAATTTTAATCGTTTATAATGTTTAATGCCTTTAAATAAAGAACTTTAGTTATGTATTGTCTTTATTGTTAATGACATAATTTCTATGATGGCCAAAAGGCTTATACCATTGTCATGAGATTTTTCGTGCACATGAATGGATTCGAATGCATTTGTTAGTGTACATAAAAGCGATACAATTTTTAGCCAACCAACTGTTAACCAATTGTTTAAATCAATATTCTATTCTCATTTTTAAAGCATGCCTGAGGTCTCTTTGCATAGAAACTTCTTAGAATTTGTTGAATTTTGCGGAAAGAAATAACTCGGCCACTTGCCACCTCCAAATGACCTCAAAGGCATGGAAATACACAAAAACGTTTTTTTTTTTATATTTTGCTCGACAAACAATTCGCAGAAATTTATAAAACTTTTGCATTGCATTTACGTTTCAATTAAATAAGTAAGTAGAAATACAGCAACATGACTTCAATTTGACTGCGAGCATTTGTCGAATAGGCGAAATGCGAAACTTTGCTGTGTTTAAACCTGGCAAACTGACATTTGGCAATGCAGGGAAACGTTCTATAGTCGTTGCTGCACAAATACAGTCAAACAGTTTATAGTTTACCATTGATTTTGTTTCAGATTTATTGCCGCGCATAACTTTGCCAATTGAAATTTGCTGCGCAAAACTTTGCCCAGAGTTTAATTTTTATTCTACAATTTAAAGTGTGTAACTGAAACTTGTCTGAGTGTGTGCGTGTGTGTGTGTGTGTGTTTGTGACTGTGACTCAGCGAAGCTATCAACACTTTATGGGCGGCAACGAGGGCGAGAGTGAGATAATGGTAAAAGGGCGCATGTTTGTCGCTGCAGTCGTGCGCAAACACATACACTCACACACACATGCACACACACACTTATAATCAAATTGATTAAAATGTTGTGTAAAGTTTTTGGCTTACAGCATTGACTGCGGGCAAGGGACGGCATATTGAGAAGGGGTGTGTGTGTGTGTCTGTGTGTGTGTCATGTACAATATGCATTTTAATTTGTTATGAGAAAGTTGTTGCGTCGTGTTGAGTCGCGTCGCTTTACGCTCTTTTGTGTTTTTGGCTTTTTTAATAATTGATTTTTTGCATATAAAAGTAAAACTACTTTTTTTTTTTCATTTCAACTCACACTCACCTAAACGTATACGTAATATTTATATTTGTTTTTAGCCAACGCTAAGTAGTTGCCAATTAGCGTCGACTCTAATGGCATTCTTTAGGCAACCATATAGTTTATTTTATCTGCAAAACTTAGCGAAAAGTTCAAAATAAATGCACAAAAGAATTTCGTATTTACAACAAAGGCGGCAGCGACTGATGGTGTGCGGATTTGCAGCAAAGTTTAAGTACTCAAGGCATTGCAGAAATGTACAAGTTTTATCCAAGAGCAACTGTGTGTTTGTGTGTGTGTGTGCACGTAAATGTGTATGAGCATTAAGCAATGAAATGAAATGTCGTAAAACGTTAAAAGTTCTAGGATTCTATTAAAGCGCAAGACACATTTGTAGGTTTTCACTTAAGCCACGTACGCGGCGGCAATTTGAATTCTTCTGCTATTGAGCAACGCTTATGTTTCAACGACTTCCGCTTCGTGCATGCCAGCAGCACTTATCAGATATCGTGCACTTAATTATAAAGTGGCTAATGTCTGGCTTTGGACGCTCAACAACCAGCCATGCACACACACATACACACACGCGCACATATCATTGTAAACAGTGACCAACGACGACCATTGGCGAACATTGGCATTTCGTATTGGCCTGAGCGAGCTTGGCTTGGCTGACGGCCTTTCGCACTCGAAACTCATTGACCGAATTGCACAAATTTAATGCAGCCAGTCATTTAAACCAACGTCACCTAGCCTGCGAGCCATTTAGCCCCCCTTAAAAGGGGAGTGTCAGACGCCAGCTGGCGTGTGTGTTTTGGGTTTCGTAATATATACGTTTGTAGTGACATATTTTAAAGTCATTGCACTGGGCCGAAATGTTGTCGTACCTAAAACCTAAACAAACCATACCGATCCATTACGAACCGAACTGAACCGAACCGTACCGAATTGAATTGAGTGTGGTCTGGACAAGTTTGCCACAGTGAGTCAAATTCAGTCACAGTCGCATGAATTAAACATGGTCGGGCGACAATGTGTGTATAAAACTTGGGAAAACTTAACTTTGGGCGAGTCATGATTTTAATTTACTTGTGTAGGCTTACCTTGTCGCCTGCTACCCATTGGTCAAAGACCAACGGACGGACAGTTCATCAGTTGGTTAGTTAGTTAGTTAGTAAGTCCATTCGTGCATTCGTGCGTACTTGCATGCGTGTTGCATGTACATTTCTTCCGTCCGTCCGTCCCTTTGTCCGTCTGGAAATAATTTTAATTATGCATTTTGACAGCAGTCGTTCGTATTGCCTTGAGCGAAGTAATTGCCCTGCGGCAACACTGGCAGATGTTTTATTTAATCTATTTTTGAGATTGACTTTGATACTCGCTTCGAGTGTGCCTCTTCAACGCTTTCGTCATCCGTCTGCTGACAACATTTGCAACTAATCGCAGTTGTGATTCATGAATTTTGATGATTATGCTGATCATGTGCGCGTGTATGCCACCCATCAACACCACCAAAGCTCTGAGCCTACCAATGTGAGCGTTTGCTTGCATGTGTGTTGTCATCATCATTCAGTCAGTCAAGCTCATGCACGCAGATTGAGATGTGAGTCATTGAAAGTCAAGTCGACCACAGATGGCGTTAGTGCCTCGTGCTGCTTGCAACTCTGACTCGACTCGATGAAATTAGTTTTTCATGTAAATTATGATGCCAACACACAGTCGCTTTTGCATTGCTCGTGCGATGTGTGAGCGCTTGTGTTTGCCTGGCAACAATTTATGTTGCAATTTATCATGCATCAGCTTATATGCCACTAATACACTTCATACCTGAGTCGTGTAGAGCGTCAAATTGAAGCTGCTAAGAAATGATGAACCACATTTGCACTCAAAAATATTTTAATATTTATTTTTTGTATTTTATGAAGTAACATAATTTCAAATTTTCAAATTCAAAACAAATCAAAGGATAATCGAAACAAAAATGATGCTGGTTTATTAAATTTCCACGTTGTTTCGATGCAACGTTGCGTATACGCATTATTTTAATTTATATTTCACAAACGCTTGAAAAAACAAAGCGCTCTAAATGCATATCATAATTTAGCTCAGTTGGTATTATTAATAAAATTTCTGCAGCTAAATGAATAACCCAAAAAAAAAAGAAAGTTTACTCAACGAGCGTCAGCAATTTTGTAAAATGGACTGCAACGCAATGCGGGCACTGACTTCATTTTAATTGTGTGCTGACTGGGTCAAGCGTTATTAAAACGAAACTAATTATTTTGAAGCAAAACTAAAACGAAAAAAAAAATAAAAAGAAATCAACTCAAATTAGTTTTTTTAAGAGTGGTCATGATGGTATCTGAAATAGCATAAGTTTTTGATTTGATAAAATGAGTAAGTGAGTTCAAAGTGTGTGAATAAATTGAGTCTGATAGTTTTAGCTAAGTTTGTTGGTGCCACAAACGAGTAGAGTTTAAAATTCCAATAAAATAAGTCGACAAGTGCTAAAACGGAATTTGTATCCTGCGTTATGATGGTCCGTCCGTGTAAAAAACAAGCTTGAGCTATTCGATTTAAGTTTGAAAATTATTACTGACTTTATTCAAATCTTCTCCTTATATTTATGATTTACATTGAAGTATGTACATAGTAAAAACAAGATTATATTCAGTGAATATACTTAGGTTTGTGTATTACATTCTCTTATTTTACCCAGGACCAAATAGTGGTTAGCATTTCATCTACTGCCGACAAAGGCGATTCAGATTATCATGCCTTAAACTGTGGCACTTTGTGTTGTATTTGTGCAATAATCTGAATTTGTCCTCAACATTAAGTTGCTGATTCAAAGCAAAGATTTATGCAAACAAAGAACGCTCGACCACTGACAAAGCAATCTGTGCAAGCAGAGTGTACAAAAGGAGTAAAAGAAATTTAGAATTGTGAGCGTCTAAACGACAGGAAAACAGCAGGAAAGTGCACAGTAAAATTGGACACAAAGAGGTTGCATTGCCGCAGCAGTAAACCTCAAACGCTGTCTTAGCCATGGCGAGCGCGTGCACAACTGAAGTCAAAGTGAATAGTAAACATTAGCACAATAGCAATAACTCACAGTTGTTGCTTAGACATTCGGTGAGTCAGTCAGTCAGTTGTTCCTTCGTTCGTTTGTTGCTTCGCCCGTGGCATATTTTCTATAATAGGGAATGACACTTGCCACAAAGATGCAAGCGGATTGTGCTGTTGAACCTTGTGAGTTGACTGCTCGCAGAATAAGCGAAATAAAACGATTAAATGTCGGTAAAAATAATAAAAAAGAAAAGAGAAAACAAGTTTGAAAGTTTGCATGCCGAGCAATCAACCAAAATGCTCAACTTTGCAGTGACTTTTTGCTTGTGCTCGACTCGTGTGCGCTTTGTGTGTGCTCGACTATCGTTGACTGTCACACACCTCGAACAAATTGCAACAAATTGTTTTGATGAGTTTAGTGTACCACGGCAAGAGTCATAGATGCCAGACTAGAAATGCTGAAAAACAAAGTACTTAATTGAGGTCAAGAGACAGCAAGCAAACAGTTGAAAGCGCAACGAACTCTTTGTGAAGTGTGCTGACCACCGGCAACTGAGTTATGAACAGCGTCACTTTAATGAAATTTTATCACTTTTTTTTTGAGACTTGTGTCATTTTACGCAGCACAATACAAAACAAGTTTTATTGCTTGGCGACGTCTGTTGTTATACTTTAAATTATTAATTGCTGCTGTTATTTGACGCCAAGCGTAGGTTTTATGTTCTATTATGCTTTTGTTGTGCTTTTGCTGCTCTACTGCAATTGCTTTTTATGGCACAAATCTTGTTGGCTCACCACATTTATTGCTGAGTTTTAAATAATGTCTCACAAAAGCGAAAGTTTTGCACAAAGATTTCATTGTTAATTCTGTCACGTTGCTTAGTTGTTTTTATTTTCTTATTGGCAGGCAAAGTGCGTGGTTTGTTTAGCGTAAAGACAAAAGCGCTCTGTCACTCATGGTCATGGCGCTTAGAAGTATGCAATACTTTCGTTGTGTTGCTAAATTTTCTATTGAAAAGTTTTGTAGTTTTTCTTTTGTTAATTTTATATGAGTTGCAGCCACTCAGCTTGCATTACGTATGTATCTGTATGTATGTGACTAAGTGCGTGCATGTATGTGTTTGTGTGTGTGTGTGCAGCAATTGGTTAGACTTACGCTTTTTGCAAATGTTCTTTTTCCGTATTTTTCTGTATAAAACTTAATGGAATTTTGTGCTTTTAAATTTTCCGTAAATGAATTTACTCAAAATTGGGTCAGTCGTATTGCGCACATATGCACACATCAACTAACTATTCACTGCTGCTCGCCTCACTTATCTCATGTCTGGTACGGACATCTTCAACTGCTGCCATGTGGCACATTACCAATTTTGTGTGCTTTTTGTGTTGCGGCATGTGGCAAGATCTTTGTGGATGGAGTAATGTTTAGCGTTAAAGCTCTTGTGTGTTCACTATGAATTTTGTCCTTGGACAACACTGGCTGTCCTGCTTGCATTGGCTGCATCAATATGACATGGCATGGCGTGGTGCTGTGGAAAGGGAAGGGAAGGGGAGTGGAGTGTTGTATGCTTGTCTTGTATTGCAAACCGCAATGAGCGGGTAAACACATTTGCAAGTTGTTATTATGTTGTTGCTGTTGTTCGAAAATTGTCGTTGTTGTTGCAGTCGTCATCGTCACCGTTATCATCAATGTTGTTGTTGTTGTTGTCGATGTTTTCATGCTCGTTTGAAGTTGGGAAAATTGTTTTGCAATGAAATTAGATTCTAATTCTAATTGTCGTACTTCAATAGTCACTGTGTGTTGCATCCACACGTTCGATCGTTGTATGTTGTTGTTGTTCTTGTTGTTGTTATTGTTGCAACATGTAGCATGCCACATGCCACAATCGAATGGACATGAGTATATGTTGCGGTTTTTGTTCATGCCATTTCAATTGCCATACCAATTGTTGTCTTTTCGTTTACTGACCCCTCTGCCATTTGGAGGCAACTGGGTGTTGATGACGACTATGACGATGACGACTCATTTGCAACTACCAAGAACAATTTCCGTAATTTATATATACATACATATTTACGTAAGTGGGAGTGTGTGTGTGATTGTTAGTTTGATTTGAAAAATACATGAATATCAACGTTAATTCTTTGACCTATTCAATTTTGATTTGCAAAGCACAACAAAATTTCGATCAATTGGCCTCAAAAATGCACTTTCTCTCATGGAAATTCGCTACTTTTTTTTTTTGAAAATATTAATGTGGGGTTTAAGGTTTGGTTTTTTATAATAATAGTTGTTTAATGTTAAAGTTTGATTAAGTAATACAAATACATAGATTAAAACAAGTTAAGTTAAGTGGACCGTCTGTCCTTTGTCGCCGATAGCGGACCGTCTGTCCTTTGTCGCCGATAGCGGACCGTCTGTCCTACGTCGAATGTTTTAGCCGCGGTCGTCGTTCGCGGAACTTCGCAATTGCTTTCTCGTCAAATGTCAACTGCTTCTCGGTTGATCGCCAAATATCAACTGATGATCTTCGATGCTTCTGCGTTGACCATCGAATGTCAACTGTTCTCTTTTTTGTCGTTGTCTAGGTTCTTCTTTGTCATCTTCTTCTTCTACTTATGGTCAAGGTGACCATTTATTGTGCACTAAACGCACCAATCCCACATTCGGCCATACTGACTAAACATTCGCCTCGAATGTTTCGGCCTGGTTGTCGTCATCGTCATCCTGTGAGTACGTTGACCAAGGCTTTAAATACTCGGCACATGTTGATGTGTTTTTCGGTCCCTCGTTGTTGCCTACTTTTTGCACATCGTATGCGTTGTTGTGTTTAACTTTTACGATTTGATATGGTCCCAAAAACTTAGGCTTAAGTTTTAGACCACCACCAAACTGAGTTCGCTTCACAGCCACCAAATCTCCAACATCATAACGTCTAGCTGCTTTACGCCGAAGGTTGTAAGTCTTTCTGTTTTCGTCTTGTACTTTCGCAATCTGTGATTTTGCTTTTGTACGTAGATCATTTCGGTCATTGTCAAATGCGGTCTTCATCTCTTTGTCAATTATTTCTTGCAGTTGGTGATCTTCTGGCGTGCGCATTCTTACACCTATCATCAACTCAAAAGGGGTTGAATCAATACTTCGTGTAAACGTTGAGTTGATTGCTTGTTGCACTTTGTTTACATGCTTATACCATTTTGAAGGGTCATCAGTGCTCAATTTGGAAAGTACTGAAATGATGATCGCGTTCAGCCTTTCAACTTGTCCATTTACTCTCGGTAGCCCAGTCGTTGTTTTCACCAATTTAATTTTTTCGTTGTCGCAGTATTTAACAAGCTCTTGAGCAGTAAACGCAGAACCTCTGTCGGATATTATAATAGCCGGATTACCAAATACTGCGCTTTGACTACTCAGTTTTGCGATGACTTCGTTTGCGGTTGTAGATTTTGTCGGATACAGCCAACAAAACTTCGTAAATGAGTCGATTACGGCAAAAATATGTTTGTAGTCTTTATGCGTCGATTCTAACGGTCCCAAAAAGTCAACATGGTATGTGTGTAAAGGTACATCTCCTTTTTGCAGTGGGTGCAGCCAACCCTCGTGTTTACCTTTTTTACGACTACTCATAATACACGGAATACAACATTCAATATGCTTTCGAATCTTGTCTTCAATTTGTGGTATGAAGTATTCCTTGCAAATCAATTCTTTCGTCTTTTTCTCTGCGAAATGCCCTTTCTCATGTGCGCTGCTGATAATTTGTTTCTGCATGCCGGCCGGAACGACAATTAGTTCTGCATCATTCACCAACTTGTGCAGGATACCCGCTTTAAGAAAGTAGCCGTCGTACATCGATTCGCCAACGCTGATGACTTCCTTGATAGCTTTTATTTTCTCATCGTGGTTCTGTGCGTTTTGTATGCCAATTCTTACACTGTCATCAGTTATCGTCATAACAGGGTATCTGCTAAGTGCGTCAACATGCCTCATTCGTGTGCCAGAGCGATGCTCTACTGTATAGTGGTAGTCTTGGAGGAATAAAATCCAACGAGCTACTCGCGTGCACAGACTTTGCTTTTCTAACGTTTTGGCAAAAGCGTTGCAATCTGTCACGAGCTTAAACTGGATCCCTAAAAGATAGACTCTAAATTTAGTTAAAGCTTCGATGACTGCCAATATCTCAAGTTCATAGCTGGTAAATTTACGCTGCGCATCGGACGTCTTTCTGGACATGAAGTATACTGGGTGTAGTTGATTATCATCAGGCGATTTTTGCATTAAAATGGCTCCGAATCCATCGATCGACGCATCTGTGTGTACTTCAGTCTCGTATGATTGGTTGTATATGCTCAATACAGGGTCTTCCGTCAATATCTTCTTTAGATTACTCACCGCACATTCTTCCTCTAGAGTGATTTTAAACTTCGCCTTCTTCTTAGTTAACTCAGTAAGCGGTCTTGCGATGCATGCGTAATTTTGAATAAATTTCCTAAAATATCCTGTTAAACCCAGAAAACTTTCCATTTGCTTCAGCGTTTGTGGCATCTTGAATTTGGATACGGCTTCAATTTTTTCTGGCGAAGGGTATATCTTTTCGTTTTCTATAATGTGGCCCAGAAATTGTATTCGAGTATTCAAAAAGTAGCATTTCTTCATGTTGAGCTCCAATCCGTAGTCTTTGCAAGTTTGGATGACTTCTTTCAAGTTGTGGACAGCTTCATTTTCGTCTTTTGCTGGTATGATTATATCGTCGACGTAAGGTAAGGCAACTCCTCTTCTCTGTAGTTGTCTAAATATCGCATTAACGTGTCGTTGAAAAACGCCAGGAGAATTCGAAAAACCAAATGGCACTCTTCTGAATTGGTACTGACCCGTTTGTGTCACGAATGACGTGTACTTCCTACTCTGCTCAGACACCGGTACGTGGAAGAATCCATTTTTCAAATCAATAGTGCTATACAACTTTGCACCCTGCAGTCTATCTAACTGGTCATCCACAAGTGGTAGGGGAAACTGGTCTTTCACTACGACCTTGTTTATTCTTCGAAAATCTACACATAACCTCGATGAGCCATCCCGTTTCTTAACCAACACAATCGGACTTGTAAATTCTGATGTTGATTCTTCAATTATGCCGTTTTGAAGCCATTCTTCGATTTGTTGTTCAACGATGTTTGCTTCTGTGAATGCTAATCTTCGCGGTCGCGAAAATACTGGGGTTTCGTCTGTTAGTATTATACGCATTTCAACATTCGTCGTCTTAACTTTCATTGGTTCATATTGTGAAATAAGTTTATACACCTCGTTTTTGGCTTGTACACTCGCTGTTTCGTTTATATGAAACTTTACGTCGTCATCAACAGCTTCAATTTTCATCATATTATTTTCTTCGTTCGCGTCATTTACTGCTTTACGCACTTTGACACCTTTTGCATTAAATATAATTTCGGCCTGCGTACCCAATTCTTCACCGATTACCAACTTTACATCAAGACATCTAACTGGAACTACATGAAAATCCAATAAGAATTCGTCGTCGTCAATGCAAACGTGTTCTTCGAAATGCCCGTATGGTTTTATTTTATTCGCGTTGCGATCATTTCCAAAACCAATAAGTGTTATATTGCTGTTTTTTAACTTCGGCTTGTTCATTTCACCATACAAATCTTCTCGAATTAGGCAGTATTTGCTTCCCGTGTCAAACAAAGCTAAGCACTTTTTGTCTCTGATGCACACTTCTTTGTTTGTTAAATCATTTCCCGACTTCACATTACGCGTATTCGTTTTTAGTTCTTCGGTTTTCTCGTTGGTCTGACAATCTTTAGAGATGTGTCCAAATCGATGACACTTATAACACTTTCTGCCTTTATCTTTGTTCTGACAGTTGTTCGACAAATGCCCTTTTTCTCCACAGTTATAACAGTTTACTTCTTTTTTGGCATTTTTGTTCACACTCATTTTTTTGTCTTTTGAACTTATTTCAGCGCCTTTTATTTTGTCGTTCTCACTTCGTTTTTCTTTGTCACTCATTGTTTTGTAGCATTTTAATTTGTTTTTAAATTCACTCAAATCTTTTGCGTTGTATAAAATCGTTTTGTTTGAAATTTTGTCATCTACGCCGTCTATAACGTATTGCATCAATGCGTCGTCTGAAATTTGTCCTCGCGTGGCAATGCTTTTTAGTCTATAAAAATATTCAAACACACACTCGTTTCTATCGCGTTTGCTTCGAGAAAGTTCTTCATGTATTTGCTTGCTGCTCACTTTTGCTTCAAATTCGCTAAGCAATGCTTTCTTCAGAATGATCCACGACGTTATACCTCTTTCGCTTTGCACGAACAGTTTCGCGATTCCTAATAATGACTTCTTTGCAAACACCAATTTTTGTAACTCGCTCCAATACATAAGTGTCGCCTGTTCCTCAAATTCTTCTATCCAAGTTTCCACCGAAATAACGTTTGTTCCGTCGAATTTGCGTATGCTGTCTTCAATGTCCCGAAAATTCATATCGAATCGTGGAGTAACGGCTCCATTAACTTCGTTGTAGACACCAATGTTGTTGTTTCTGCTATTGTCGCTATGCATATTCACGTCGCTTCTGTTTTGCGTTCTAACTCTCGTTGTTGTTGTTGCCACAGTTGAATTGTGCAAACTTCGTTGTTCTATTTCTTCGAATTCGTCGTTTGATTCGTCGTCTACTTCGTCGTCTGAGGCTTCTGTATTCGACGTCAGCAGCGTCTGCTTTTGTAAATTATTAAAAATGTGTACCATCAAATTTTGTACATTATACGCTATGCGTAATACACCACATATCGACACTAAGTCTGCTTGTGTTAAATTTGCTTCCACGAATCGCTTCTTTGCTGCAAATTTTTCGTCAGTTTCGGCGAAGTCAAATCCCGAAAATTCTCGTAGTCGCTGTCGATTACTTCTGTCTCCCTCTTGCTCGAAAACGAACATATGTAGAGCTTTGATACTCTCTCTTTTGCTTGAGCGCAGACTCGAGCTTATTAAATCGTTTAATGTATGCATCGTTGTTGCAAAAAAAATTTAATTTTTATTTTGCCAAACTCCTCAATTTTTAATATTGTTCAGCGTATTTGTTCTTGTTTAATCGCAATATCACTTCACTCAATTACTTAATCTTTCAATCACGGACGAGCGCCCAAAATGTGGGGTTTAAGGTTTGGTTTTTTATAATAATAGTTGTTTAATGTTAAAGTTTGATTAAGTAATACAAATACATAGATTAAAACAAGTTAAGTTAAGTGGACCGTCTGTCCTTTGTCGCCGATAGCGGACCGTCTGTCCTTTGTCGCCGATAGCGGACCGTCTGTCCTACGTCGAATGTTTTAGCCGCGGTCGTCGTTCGCGGAACTTCGCAATTGCTTTCTCGTCAAATGTCAACTGCTTCTCGGTTGATCGCCAAATATCAACTGATGATCTTCGATGCTTCTGCGTTGACCATCGAATGTCAACTGTTCTCTTTTTTGTCGTTGTCTAGGTTCTTCTTTGTCATCTTCTTCTTCTACTTATGGTCAAGGTGACCATTTATTGTGCACTAAACGCACCAATCCCACATTAAAAAACTTTTACCATGAAATAAATGCAATCAAAATGTTGTTGCTTTGCTTTTAAAGCAACAAAATGGTGGCCGAACGAAATCGACATTAACATAGATAGATGCCATATGTCGAAGAACTTTCGCTTTCGCTTTTGGGCGGGTGGAGCGGAGTGGCGTGGAGTGGAGTGGAGAGGAGCATGTGTGCCAAATACGCATAGCTGACCTTTGCACGTGTGCTTGCATATGTATGTGTTTAAATGCATATATGCATGTGCATGCGCACACACACACACACACACAACTAAAGTGTCCTTTAGAAAAGTGTTACTCGTTTGTTGTTGCTTTTTATTTGTTCTATTTTATGTTTGATGTTGCAAAACCGTGAAAAATTCAAATTATATATGTATATATATGTATTTTACTCATGAAGTATCAGCATGAAAGCCTTTTGGCAAATGAGCGGCACACTGTAAAAATTGTAATATTGTAGAAAAAAGGATCACTTCACATGTGGCTGCTTCACCATGTCCTCGTTGTGTTCTCTGCTTTGTGCATGTTGTTGTTTTGGTTTTATTCTCTACGTGTTTTTTGTCTACATTTTGGGTGAGCTTGTGCATCTGTGTGTGTGTGTGTCTGCTTTGTCATTGCATAGTTTCAGAGTCGCCAGAGTGCATGAGTTGTTCGTTTGTTCGTTGCTCACTGTTCTATTTAATTAAAAATGCACATTTTTACATGTGCTAAGTTTTTAATTTCCATAATTAGCGTGCGTCGTTTGTGGCATGCCAAAAATAACAAAGCCAACCTTAACAACAACGCCAACCATAACAACAACAACATTAGCAGCGGCAACTACAACAAAAAAAAGAAAATGACAACAAGACTGTTGTAAGTGGGCCAACCGCATGAAAGACTGTTTGTGTGTGTGTGTGTGTGTGTGAGTGAGTGTGTTGTTTTTGCACTCATTGCTCAGCGAAGTGCGCCACTTAGATTTTGTTGTCGCTCATCAAATTACGTTAAATCATGTAATTTCTGCTTTTCTGTACGCTTTAAAAATGCCAACAATTTTATTAATTTTGTCAGAAAAAATCAAAAATTGTCATTAAACGAAGTCGTGTTGTCGAAGCCTCACCGCACCGCAACCCGTGCGGCTCATAAGTCCAGCGGCGGCCACCGGCTGCTTGGTCCCTCCATCGTTGGTGGAATGCGCGCCGTCAATAAAGCGTGTTCATAACAATATAACGAGTCATGCCGCAGCGCTTTACGCTAATGCATTAGGCCATAACGCTATAAAAATTTGTGCACTGTGAAAACTCGCTAAGGTGAACTTTGCTGTAAGATACGTATTCGTATTTGTGGGATTTATTGTATTGTTTTGTAGTTATGAAGAAAGGTTTACCTTTATATTAAATTTAGTTAAGATTAAGAATTAAAATGTCTTGAATATATGTTGTTGAACACTTTCTTCTAAGAATCGAAATTTCGTCATCTTAATCGTCATTGCTGAATCGTAGTTTGAGCATTCCAAATTCGTCTTCTCGCCGTCGTGTTGGAATTTTCAATTCAATTATAGTGTTGTTGCCTTCGTATATAACTTAAAACTTAATTGTTGCATCGTTCTCAATTATGATTATGATCGAGATCTCGTCTTTTTCCAACTTCAAATGCCCAATTTTGTTTATCGTTGCCTGCACGTCTTCTTCAGTTTTAATCATTAGGGTTCATATTGTTGAAAAGCTATTCTTCGGTAGCCTGAATAGGATTGTGAGCCACGCATCTTTAATAATAATAGAATAGAAGTAAGTTACTGAATGAGCTCAGCAAACATTCAACTCTATTTGACACAAGAATAATCCGGAGAGATCTTAACTTCATAACATATCATTTATAAGTATCAGGTATGAATAAAAATTCAAATCTATCATAACATTTTGGAAACTGTTTATAACTTTTGAGTAAGACAATAATTTTTGTGAAGAAAACAACATCGACTAACCAACCAACTTATCGTGAGGACACTGTATACTTCCGCGTGTATGTATGTGTGTGTGTTGCTGTGTGTATAGATAAAAAAATTTAATAACGTGCAAAGTTGCTCAAATACCGCCATTCTCACTGGCTCGTTGGCTCGTTCGTCCGTTTATGTTCGCTCATCATATTCTGTCCTGTTTTCTTGCCTTCCTGTTTCCGCAATGGCTATGTTCTTCTTCTTCTGCTTCTGCTTCTGCTGGTGCTGGTTCTTCTGGCGGGTATTCGTGCATTGATATTGCTCGTGCGTGTGTGTACGTGTACATGTGCCTGCGCTATCTTTTGCTTCATAAACCGCCATAGGCAGTAATTTCAAATTTTAATTAAATTCTTGTCTTGTGTTTTTCACTTCTTTTTTCTCCTGCATTTTTCTTTTGCTTTCGTTTCCTTTTCACCTATAAAAAATATTTGCTGTTCTTTTTTTTTTTTTGTTTTTTCTGAAAAATTCAAGCCAAATGCCAAATGTAACGTTTATGAACTGCGAAGCCAATTCGAACCATATAGAAATACCTCTGCCGCACGCCCCTTTTCTTGCCTGTCTTACGTTTCATGTGACGTCGCTTTGTCTCTGCCCCACCGCCACGCCCACAGCATAGTGGTCAACATGCGCTCTGCTATCGCATGACTTGCGGCATTATTTTACAAATCGCTTTGCCATGTTTTAGAGCATAAAAAATGTAATTATGATGTTAATGCGCATTTTTCAAAGACTAAGAATCAAAAAAAAAAAAAAAAAATAAAACCAACAAAAAATGAAGAAAAATTGTTTTTCTTAGAATAACAATTTAATTAAGTAACCACATGTAAATTAACATAACGTAAAGTATGTAAACTACATGGCAGCTGCCATAACGACGCGGCTTAGCATTAATAGCTTTTAAATCAGCATAGTGAAAGCTGAGTGCGCCTGATGCAGTGAAGCATAAACGATATTGCAACTGCAATTGTACTCTGTGCATTCGTAAGGCTGCCATGCCAACGTTACACATTGAAGAACGAAAGGCAAACGCAGAGTCAGCTGTCGAGCGGCAACGATAGAGGCAACGGCAGCGACAATGAATGCACATGACATCGCTTCGATTTTGCACAAAGGACTCGGCGGTTAGGCAAACATTTTCACAAGCATCGAACCGTTGCAACATTTTATTGACATTTGCTATGAACGATGAAAAGGGCAGCAGCAGCAGAAGCAGATGGAGCAGCAGCACCAAGAGTCTTTGAATGCCGGTCTGCTTGCTTGCTCGTTCGCTTGCTTGTTGCCGCCGCAAGTTTCATGCTCTTGGTATATATCCTGCAGAACAGTCATTGAGGCTGAAGCTGAAGCTGATGATGACTATGACTATGAGGATGAGGATGACGCTGACTTTGCCTTTCCAAATCCTTTTGAATTGCTGATTTCGTGCGCGTCGGCAATGGCCTGAATGCGTCATATGAGTGCAAGTCCTGTAAGTGCTTGGATTTCTTGTTTGCCAGTCGACCTCTGTGACAAGTGGCAATGTCATTTGATGAATGCGGCTGTCGTACACACATACACACACACACACACACACACAGTTACACATGTGAGCTTAACAACGCAGCAATTGCGTTTGCGGGTCCTACAAGTGCTTCGGTTCTGTTAGTTTTTGATCTATGTATGCGTTTGTCATACAAGTATGTGTGTATATTGCTCAGTCAGAGGATAGAAATGTTACTGTATTAAGAGAAGTGACAGATTAACTTGATTTATATAAACCAACAGTGCATTTCAATCGTATTCAAATGAGTGATTACTAAGCAATCTTTTGGTTTAAAATTTCAAGACTTGTCATTCGTATCGAATGCAATTTTCAACCACAAATAAATAAAATTGTTGCTCTTTATTGTAAGTGAACTTTCAATCATTTTGACATTTGATTTCATACCAAGAAAAAGAAGAGGCTTGAGACCGCTTAACAAATGAACAATTAAGTAATTTGAACATGTTTTATTGATTGGAAGTTATATGAAAATTCTTTACAATTAAGATGTTTATTGTGCTTTGTTAGATTGCAATTGCAGTCAGTATTTACTCTACATACGAAAGCAAAGAACCTAAAGTCACCGCTAAGGTTTCCTTTGACATCCTTAATATAAAAGAGAAATCAATAAATTTTTCTAAAAAGTGTCTGACGCACTGAAAGTTCTTCCCTACGATACGATAGAGATTCTCTCAAAAAACTTTTTCAACAAAACCCTTTTAGTAGAATGGCTATATCTCGGAAACAAAAAAAAATCGTAACTGCACCCTTCGTAAATAAGTTCAGTAAACACAACTCTCAAACGTTGTGCACCCTACAAATCCATAGTTACCCCCAAATAAAGTGTATTCGATTATACCACCCTTACATATTTTCTTTCTTTAATGAAATTTGCATGTTACTTCAACACACACAACACACACGTCCCGCCCATGCACTCTCCATAATTATTCATGTACGCTTTAAGGACACGCGCTGTTCACGCTGAGTGGCATTAACGCCCTATCAATGTTGTGCACTTCAGCTAAAAACAAATTCATTTAATTGCATTATTAGACTTTTAATTGCCGGCAACACGCATGAAATTGAATATATAAAAAAAAAATATGTTTTTCACTGACAAATAGCATAAATTTGCTTTTAGTTGAATTAAATGAGATACGAGTGCTTCAGTGGAACAATTAAAACGTATTTGCATTAATGCACGGCATATTCATTTAAATAACAACGGAAATGTCCCTCGGATATGTTTGACAATTGTGCCGCTGCACGTCAACAAGCCGCACGTATTTATGCTCTTTAACCGTGGATTGCCAAATGTTTTACATAAACACACATTTGTGCGCCTGTGCGTTAAATGTCAAAAGTATTTAAATTTAAAGTATATTGAAACAATGAAGCGTTTGACATTCATTTGTAGCATTCATAATAAACATGTTATTTGCGCAACTTTGTGCACATGTCGTATGATATTATATATTTGCCATTAAACGCATGCACACACTACATTTCCTTGCAATGAAACCTTTGCTTAAGCAACAGCAACGTGTGTGTGAGCGAGCTGAACAACTTTTATATCGATTTCACTATAATAATTTAATGTATATGGATTTTGGTGGCCTTATATAAACTTGCCCAATACTTTATCATATTGAATATTTAAGTGCAAACACAAACAAAAGCAGCAGATCAACAGTTGCAGTCAACACATATCGTTGGCCATAAGTTCATTGCGTTTGGCCTAAGGTGCCAATGAAATAAAAACAACAAAATCACTGTCAGAATCGCAGCGAGCAAAGTCGAAATTGTTTCCTTGCCTTGCCACTGCCGCTGTAGCAGCTGTTCGAATGCAGGCAGTATTATATTTTTAATTTTAAACCGATTAATTTTACTCTCATTTTATTTCCATTTTCACCTCCGCCACCGCAGATCTTTTGCCACAGCGGGCAAATTAATGCAAAAAGTACTTTTCGTTTATTACTTTTTCGTTCAATTTTCATTTTTTTTTTTTCGTTCGGTTGAGAGCTTGAAGCAACAACGCGGAATTTTTCAGCGCATTTGCAGTCATGTGAAAAAGGGCGTTTTTCAAGGGAAAAAGCAAAAGAGTTTAATATGCAAAGCTTAAAGTATTTCATGCATAAATGTTAACAGAAAAATTAGTGAAAATCAAGCATTGGAAACATGGTTGTTGTTGTTGTTTTTCTCTTTTTTTTTTTTTGGTTTTTTTTTTTGCTTTATGTCGCATTAAAAATATAAACGCGCGTGTTTTCCAACCATTAAATTCATGGCGCGCGTTGCTTGTTTAAATGAGCGCAAAGTCGTTGGTTTTTTTCTTCTGTTTTTTCAATATTTCATTAAGCTTAAAAATGTGCACAACAACGACGAAGCAAGTCTAAAATCAAAATGAACTAAAAGCGTTCTAATGACATTACTCATACGCTACAGACGCCCGCCCTCGCACACAATTCTGTTGACTCAATAATTCTAATTGTTGGTTCTGTTATTTGTGAGTGTTGCTTTTATTTTGCTTCTTTTTTAGTGTTTGTTGTTGTTGTCGTCAGTTTGCCACTTCCTGTTTGAATGCTTTCATAAGGACTTATGGCCACCGATCCCTCTGAACTTTCTACTCACGCTCAGCGACTTTCAGCACTTTACCGCAATCTATTTCCTTGTTATTTGACTTCATTCATTTTTGTTTTGTTTTTATACCCTGTACACACACTGTGTATCAGGGTATATTAAGTTTGTTTGAGACGGTTTGTATGTAACGCATAGAAGGAGGGGAGGGGGACCCTATAAAGTATATATATTCTTGATCAGGATGACAAGACGAATTGATATAGCCCTGTTGTCCGTCCGTCCGTCCATCCGTCCGTCCGTCCGTCCTCACCAATGGTTCTCGAAAACTATAAGAGCTAGAGACTTGAAATTTGGTGGATAGACTCGTGAGGTCAAACGCTAGATCAAGTTTGAAGGGTTTTTTTGCCACGCCCACTCCTTCCCGCCCATCGAGCACCACCCATTTTTTCAAAAGGCTGTAGCTCGAAAACCTGATGAGTTAGAAACATGAAAATGAGTACGTAGACTCAGTATGTATAGCTCTACAAAACTGCATACCACATTTTTTCCCCCTCCCCTTCGTTTTCCCTCAAAAAGTTGTTTTCTTAATATTGCTGTATCTCCTAAACTATAATAGATACAATGCTGAAATTTTGTATGCAAACTCAGTAAACATACCTTTTTAAAACTGCATACCACAAACTTTCATTTTTAACGCTGTGTGACAACGCAAAGACAAACAAGTTGAAATTTGGCATAAATTGCGCTTTGAACACTGCTTTATCCTATTTGTAACAAAAACCGTACTTAACACTGCGAAAACTATTAAAGCTAGAGACTTGAAATTTGGAAGATAGTCTCGTGTGGTCGAACACTAGATGAAGTTTGAAGGAATTTTGGCCACGCCCATTCCTTCCCGCCCATCGAGCACAACAAAAGGTCATTTTTTTCTTAAAATTGCTGTATCTCCTAAAGTATAAAGAATACAATGCTGAAATTTTGTATGCAAACTCAGATAACATACCTTTTTAAAACTGCATACAACAAACTACCACTTTCCCCGCAAAGACCAACACACAAAAATTTTGCAGCAATGCTTTGTAACAAAACCCGTACTAAAGCGCCATCTAATGGCAACATTGCACTGTGAGCCCTGCCTCACTATTAGCAAATACACAAACCATATCGTGGTACACTGCTTTTGCTGTCGGCGAATGTTTAACGTGTTATCAACATAGGTGTGTGTACAGGGTATTATATAGTTGAGAATACTCAACTATACCGCCCTTACTGGTTTTTTTTCTATTTTTAAATTAATTTATTTGCCAAGCGACCAGTTTGTGTTGCCTACTTTTTGTTGCTGCTGTTTTCGCAGCCCGCAGAGCGTTTATTGCCTGTAACGGCTTTGTCTGCGCGATTCGTTGAATGTTCGTGCAGTTGGGCGTTGGTGAACACAGTCATTTGAGCAAATATATACTGTATGGCAACGCTTCAGTGTTGGCAGTTGTGTAAATGTTCTGCTGTATTGGCGTCAAGAGGAGGACAAGACAGCGGCAATGACACTTTTGGGATAATTGAGCGCGCGGAATTATATTATTGACAATTAGAAGTGTCAATAAATCTGTTTTCAAAATGGCTACAATGACTTGTACATTTTTCTTTATAGCTGTTGTTGCTGTTACTTGTTTTTGTTGTCTGATTTTGGCAATTTGACTTAACTTTACTTGACTTGACTGTAGTCGATGATTTGCTCACTTCGCTTCGCCTCTTTAAACACTTTGACAATTAGCATTATACTAACGACAAGCAACAAAGATGATAATGACTTTCATTGCCATTTTTGATTGGCTAATCGTCAATAATTAAACACAAATGTGCAAGTCAGCTTCAAAATTGCGCTCAAGTAACACTTGATTTATAGAAATATTTGTCTGTTTAAATAAACTTAAAGTATTTTTCGTTTGTACAAAAATGTTGTTATTTTTCGGCAAACGTAAAAAATTCTTCGAGCTTCGAATTTTCTTCATTTGTTGAAAAATGAGCGAAGAGCGAAGAAAACAGCAAAAGTAAACGAAAATCTTCATATGTTGTGACCTGCGGCTGAATATTTGTATTTTTTGCTCGGCCCCAATTTTTCTTCTATTCGTTATGTTCTTTTACTTCCTTTCCCTTCAGTTGTTTTGCACTTATTTTAATTAAAATTATTTTTTGATTTTGTTTTGATATATATTTTATTTTTGTTTTTGCTTTTGTTATTTTAGTTTTGATTGGTGTTGGCCTAAGGCGTTAAATCTGCTGGCACGTTTGCCGCAGAGAGAGCTCAAAGTGATGGTATACATGCCATAGAGCATTATAAAAATGTTCGAGAAAATTTTTATTGAAAATAGTTTCAGTAATTTAAAAAGAAAATTCTGCAAAAGACAATTCATTTATTTAAATAAATATTTATTTCTGCAAACTTCATTAAATAAAAAATATTTTAAATGTCTTTGATTTGCGGTCACGTAAATTTTCTTTGCACACCTCAGTGGCCTTATTCGCCAACCGATGAGAGATATGTATATATTGCACACGTTATTCAAAGCAATTAGTTTTGTATTTAATGAAATAATATGTATCGTTTTATTCGTGTATCTTCATGCTTTTTCTTTATTTTTTTCACATATTTCAATTTTTGTTTAAATTGATATTAAGGTCGCTTCATTTTAGCTTTGTGTATGTTTGTCGAATTTGTGTGTGTGAGTGTTTACTTATATAAATGCGCACACAACGTCACATTTTGTTTTAGTGTGAATTAATAAAAACATCGACAAAGTATTTCGTACATATATTTGTATCACGAAGATTATCGGTTTCATCAAGAGAAGCATCATCATCATCAACAACTAAAACAGCATGCTCGTTCCTTTGATTTTCTTGTTACGCTTCAGTGGCTGGAATGGCAAATGAAATGCGACAAAAGCAAAGAAAATATATACAAAAAATAACGTAAACATAAAACGAATGATGAACGTAGTATAGACGAATGACTGCTTTGGCAAGTGACATTGCGTATACGCGCTGTGCTCCTTTGTCTTTAATTGGAGCTGTTTGCGTGTGCGTGACGGCGAAAAATGTGCGCGCAAATATAATAAAAAATATGTTTATATTAACGTCTTATGCACCAAAAAAAAAAAAGCGCAAAATTCATATATGTACGTACAACACGTATACGCACAGTACGCCAGGCAGAAGGTGCAGCAAGAACAAGTGTTTGAGTGAGCAAACAAATAAATAAGCAAGCACCGAACATAAAATTAATCAAAATAATTAAGGAAAAAAACATGATTTAAAATGCATAGCAATTGAGTGAGGCAATCGTGGCATTGAGTGCGTGATTATGTCGTGAAATTAAAATTGGCATTTCACGTGAACGGGGAAGGGAATAAGAGGCAACGCCAACACACTGAACACTCATGATGATGATGATGATGATGTCGTCGATGTCGTTGTCGCTAACGATGGTTTTGACGTTCAGCGCCTTGAAGCGCTTCAAAACTACTCAAAAATTTGTGCACGCTTGGCAGCGAACCAACGACTAACGAAAAAAAATTCAATATCTTGAATAAACAATATTATTATTATTATTTTTATTTTTTTTCTTCTCACCTTTGCTTTCTCAATTTCCTGCGTTTCATGACTGTCTGCCTGTATTTGCTTCACTTGGCTCGCGTTTCCGTTCGATGCCAATTCCAGTTTGCCTTTTTTGTTGTTCATTGTTAGATTATAAACAGTATCAGACGACGACGACGACGACTTCTGTTGAGTTCTTAACTTGTGCGTTGAAGTGTTAGATTTGTTTCTTTTTTTTCGTTGTTTTCATGTTAGGCATATTAATAAACATTTGCTTATTTGTAGAGCAGCGACGGCAGCAGCCATAAACGGTCACATCTGTTATAGCAACAGCTGCTAAAGCGTTGCAAATTAATTTTTCGACCAATTCAACCCCCAATGCAGCAAAGACGTTGAAACATTTTAATGACTGCCATGAATCAAAATTAGTTGCAATAAAGCACAGCAAAGCTTCTTACTCCCAAGTCATTACAAACAATTTTTATAATCCACACAACCGAAAAAAAAAACAAAACCAGTAAGAGTGGTATAGTCAATTATTATATGGTCTTTCTTCCTTCTTTATAGGTGTTGTTCTCCAGCAAACTTTATATTCTTCAACACACTGTATGTGCAGGATATCAAAAAAATGAAAAACTAAGTGACAAATATTTGCTGCTTTATCGACTTTGAAGCCCTTTAAAACAAGTGCCTCTTGGTCGAAAGCAAGCTTTTATTCATGCTCTGTAATGTACTTAATTTTTTCTACCAAACTTGTTTAAAATAATAAACTTTTTAATTTTGTATATTATTGTGTTAAAAATATATTTATCAGAGAGACGACGACAACATATGACCACTTTTTGAGTACAATAACACTTTATCTTTTCATCTCCCTTCCCTTCTCGCTCACTCATACGCTCACATATGAGTGCCCTGTCGTGTTGTTGGTTAACTTAAATAATTTGTTTTCATAAGAAAGTTATAATGTCCTTAACGGAGAAAATTTATTTATATTATGAAAAACAAAAACAACAAAAAATTACTTAAATTCAACAATAGTTGATAGCTCGGCACATGGAAATTTGTCCGCATATTTATAAATTGTAAAAGGCAGTAATGCGTAAAAAGAGTCACAAATACACACACACACATACTCATACAAATATCTGTTCAAACGAAAGGCTCGAAAATTTTTAATCCCTGCCTGAGCGTTAATAGACGCCGATATGTGTGTATATGTATATATATATACATACATATATGCTACTTATAAATTAAGCAGCAGAGACACACACACTCACATACTCACATACATACTCAATTGTGCTAAAAAGTTTACTAAATCCTTTACGAAAGTTTTCATTTTTGGTTTTACAGGAAATAATTTCGTCGCAAATCGCCCACCACCCAACACCTTCTGCATAGCAAACACACACACATACACACACAGACGCATACCCTTAAACAATTACAAACGTGAAGTGCAAAAAGTTTGCCCGCTTCTGTTTTTGTTTTTGTCGGTTGTGTGGCGTATGTGTTAGAGGGTCGTTTATTATGAAAAGTAATTAAGTCATTATCAATTGCCGTTGCTCGCCAGTCAGCCAGTCAGCCAACTTGTGTTGAGCTTATGTTTTTGGGCACTCAGGGGTCGAAATTTATAAATCAAAGCTTGCTAAAATGTTACGGTTTAACCAAAAACTACAACAAACAAATAAATAAATAGCAAAAACAAAAAAAAAACCTTGTCAATATTTGTCTTCGAAACTAATTTGTTATTGCTTTGATAACGAAATTAATCAGTAAGCGACCTTCATAATAACTGAGCTTCAGCTTAGCTAAAGATAGAAGAAAAATGAAGAAAGTCTGACCAAGTCAACCAAGAGCAAACTAAAGCCAATAAGACATTCTTTTAGCTCGGGCATTGCTGTTGTTGTACTCATTGCTGCTGCTGCTGCTGCGAGGATGTCCTTACGCAACGCAGTCAACGTTGATACTACAACAAAAGGTTAAAATGCCACCGAACAAATTGACACTGAAACTGAGTCACGAGTGTTGTTGGAGTTGTTGGTGTTGTGGACATTATAAGCAAGGACAAAGCGGCTGGTGCGGGGTGTGAGATAATAAATGATGGCGTGAACAAAACGAAACAAAGTTTACTATGCTGGCCAATTGCATGCTCTCTTTTGTGCTCTCGTTTTAACAACGACCACAACGACGACGACGGCGACGACGACGACGACGATGATGATAAACTTTGAGTAAAAAAAGTGGCAAAGCTTTTTTGTACGCTCTGAGTAAACTTTCCTTATTGCAAAACAACAATTGTTCAATGAGCAGCAATTGAAATTGAAATTGTCGAAAGAGCATATTCAACTGGAAAGTGCTGAAAGAGTGCGCACTTTGTATGCTCTTTATGAAGTCACACGCGGCGCTCTTTATTGGCCTTCCTGGCGACGTCAGAAATAGAAATTATAATAATTATTGAATATTATGCTAAGCGTGTAAGTAAGTGGATTAATGTACTCATGCATATACAAGCACACTGATTTACCTTAGCCATGAATGTGTGCCTGTGTATATGTATAGGCATACATATAAACAAATGTACGACAACCTTCTACAAATAACATGCTCGTCCGGCCGTACATGACCTACGCTTATACAAGAGCGCACATACAATATTCAATTTCAAATTATTTTGGAGTTCATTACCAAAATGTTGTGCCAAGAAATCGATGCTTGTTATTGATATCAGCTTATTGTCCTCTTTTTGTTTTTTTTTTTTGCTGTTGACAACAACCAACGACATTCATCATAAATAATTTTGGTTAAGGTGTCAATTGTCTAATTGAATGATGGTTTGGTAAAGCCGAAAGTTCAAAAGGTAATACAAAAATTAAATCATAAGTAGCATGTAAGCTCAAAGGATTTAAATCAATAATCAAGCAATGCTTAAGGGGTTATTGTGGTCTAGAATTTTGAAAAATCAAATCAATTTTTCTTCATATTTTGTGAAATCTTTACATTTAAAAATATGTGCCTTAAAGGATTTTTGAAAGTATTGAAGTGTTGAAGTATTTTCAGTGGTATGGCTGCTTTTGTGATGTAAGGTACTGTTATCTTAGTATGATGTCTGTAATCTTAAACACGTTTTTCTCGAAACTCATTTTTCCGAACTGGTTGACATGATATCTCCAGTTGCAATCTACCGATTTACAGCAAATGTGGAAGATTATTTTTTTTAAATATCTCTTTATAGCTGGGATCATCAATTTTGAAAAATAACTCATTTTTAAAAAAAATTTGTGAACCTAAAAAAAAGGAAAAAATTAATTGTTCTAATTTTTAGTTATTATTACTTTTCTTCATTATCTTGAATTCTTAAAATATCAAAAAATATTTTTTTAAAAATCTATGTAAAAAAAACCTCCTAAAATTTAGGCTTCTCGACCAGAATGCCCCCTTAAGTAACTATTATCGCTTGAATGTATGCCAATTTTTATGAAAATGTATTTCCTGCATTATAGTTGACTTCTCAGTGTTATTTAACCACAAAAATGCCAAGCGCCAAGCGGAAATTATCAACAAGAATTAAGCAAGAATGTTAATGCGTTGCTGCGAAGGCAAACAAACAACGAGCTCAACTGAGCCCAACCACGTTCATATGAGCACGGTTAATTTCGCCTTTAAGACACTCAATTTTGCGGTTTCGGCGTGTTTGCGCATTGCCTGTAAGTGTGTCTGTCTCCCTGTCTGTCTGTTTGTATGTCTGTCTGGTAGTGTGTCAAAGATATTATTTTGCTTGTATCTTTTTTACCATACTTATACATAACGCAGAACCACAGAAACCGCAAATGAAGACCTTGAAAAAAATGAAGGGAAAATAAACAAAAACAACTCATAATTGTCTGTGATTTTATGCGAGGCACTCAAGAAGGTTAAAAATAAATGTTAAATAAAATGAAAGGAATAATAATAATTTTGCTTATGACATAAAAAAAAATGTTAATGAGAAACAAAAATATTGTCGTAATTTTAATGAATTAAGTTGCACGTAAGCGCATGAGCATTCATTATGATTCTTTCAAATTTTATTGCATTAAAATTATTTTAATTTTTGCGTGTGTGTGATGCGCTGAATGCCTGTGTGTGTGTGTGTGTATGTCTGTCATAAATATTATTTGTCACCACTATCGTTTGTTGTTGTTGGCTTTGTCTGTGGCTTTGTCGATGTTCACTAATCAAAGTGGAAGTGTGTAGGAGAGTGTAAAAAGTAGAAGCTAAATTTAAAATATAGTACACGTACATAGTTACACGCACGTTTAACTTCACGCACGTCATGTGCGTGCGTTACTCTGTTTGGACCCTTAACGCATTTGCGGGCATTTCTGTGTCTCGGTGAGTGTGTGCGTCATTTGTCTGCTTGGCTAAATGTGCGGTTTGAAAGAAAAACGTTTCGCCAATAAACCTCACACAAAATCAAATTAAATATGTCAAACGTAAAAATCTTCTTTCTTGAAGATCTTTTAACCCCTTTCAAGTATGTGGGTCACTCTGTCTGTCATGCTGTCTATTTGACTGTCTTTTATTTTCTTTATAAATATATATTTTGTGTAACATAAACAAATCGTATTATTTGTGCATTTGGCAGCTTATTGCTGAAATTTAAACGTGCTTGTGAAGTGTAAGCCAAGTGTCTTTTTGATTACGCATATTTCTTCGCTGTGTGTCACTTCAAGTCGTCACATTTTGTTGTTGTGTGCCACGTTATGCGTGCATTACTTTGGCAACAAATACATGATTAATTTCGTGTACTAAAAATACGCGCACATCAAATAATGAGCCTGCAAAAATAATCACATACCTTTTGAATAATACCATGACTTTGAATGAATGAAGAAATGAATGTCGGCATTACTTCAGACAACATGTTTGGTTGGGTCGCGGCATTTTGGTTTCTTTTTTGTGTGTATGTAGATATCATTATATGTGTATGTGTGTGCACTGGGGCACAACTTTGAACTTTATTATGTGTTCTTAACTGCTTGCATAAGAGCTGAAAGACAAATTGTGTAACATTTAATGCGGTTATCTCATGCAATTTTAATCATCGACAATTTTCGATTGAATTTTTGGTAACATAAACTCATGTTTGGAACACAGATACAAAGAGCATTTTAAATACAATGACGGTATTCATGATGAAGCGAAACTTTGCGCTTGTGTAGTTTTTCAAGACCTTCATCGCTAAACGAGTATAGAAGAGCACACTATCAGCTATAAACAATTGTGCCTACGTTGATTTATTGTTTTTTTTATTTTTATAATAAAAATTGAAAAGAGTAAACAGCCTATTTAAATGCTTTAAGGATATACTTTTGGAATGAAAATCTTGCTAGGAAAAGTATATTTTTAAACAAAAATAGTTTATTAACTTTTGGCAGTCAAAAAACTGCTTTTTTACACTCTATCTCGCTCGCACTTTTAACAATAAATTATACACAAATCACTAAAAAAATATGATCACCTAATGGTATTTTCGGATATGTTAATAACACTGGTTGTGTAAAACTGCACAAATTTTATTTTATCCGGGTTCTACATCAAGAAAGTTGCGTAAAATTTTTTTCCAGCACAAACTGTTCTAGTACTTCTGCACATTTACATCGTTACACAATTAAGTGAATACCTTAAATGTTTATTAGAGATATATTCAAGTACATTGAAAGCTAACCCAATGCCACAATTCATGTGAAATAAACGTTTTAGAACAGTCATATCTGCTCGTAAAATTGTCTGCCTAATTGCACGATTTTACAGCTTTACCCTTTGCTAAAAATCAAACGGGAACACATTTACATTTCCCATTCGCTATTCGCCATTTGCCTATTTGAGCGCGCATATCAAAGACTTTAACACGAAAGCAACGAAATCATAAAATTCAATCGATGCCATTTAAATAAATGCCAAAAATCACCAACGAAATCCGCTCTCGATACAAAAATAACCAAAAAAACCAAAAACAAAATGCAAAATGGCGTTGGGCGCTCATCGAAATCATTCAAGTTAAGCGATGCGTTCAGTTCGACGTTCGTTGCTATACCAATAAAAAAAACAACAACAACAAAATGTTGGCCCATACAACCATCGATATTTTGCCGTTCGCAGCATAAGTGTAACTCTTACTTATTTTTATTTACTCATAGGATTATGCTAATTTTTAAAGTGATTTAGTGCCGCCAATATATATATATTTTTTTTCAGTCGACACACACATACACACATGGCAAGACGCATATAAAATGTAAGTAGTACGACATTTAATTCTTTGAAGGAATTTTCGCGTGTCGTGAAAAATTTCCGGTTGGTGGCAAATGTTGTGTTTCGTGTTTCGTGTCCCGCACAGCGCGAAAATAAAAGTTATTTTTGAACATTTGATTTTAGCTGCCGCTACTTGGCTTATATAACCAACACAAGCATGAGCACAAGCACATTCGCACTTAAGCTTGACGCTTACACACACGAATGCCGCAAAATCCGCCTCAAAGTATGCCAATTTGGGGGCGGCTGAGCAGGCCAGTGCCACGCTGCTTGAACCATCAACGACAAAGACAACTTCGGCCCACTAATGCATTGCAACGAAACAATAACAATGAATGTGCGATAATTTTACATTTTATCAAGTCGCAGCTCAAGTTTTTTTTTTTTTTACTTTCGTTTCTCTTCGCCTTTGCCGTTAAGTCTTTCTTTTTTATGCGCGCATTAAGCGGATTTCTGGTCTAAAGCTGCTCCTCTTCAGACGCCTCATATAGCCATGGTATTTGTCTGCCATGCAAAAGAATCTAAAAAAAAAAATGAATAAATAAATAAATAAAAGAAAAAGCTTGTCAAGTAGCAAAGACAAGAGTGATAGAGAGAGAGAGAAAAAAGGCAAATGTCACAATGTGAAAAATACTTCAGTTAAAGTTTCTTTGCTGTCAGCAGACGAGGAAGCCAGCCAAAAATGTTGCCTGCAAATACTTTTGCTTTTCCGCCTTTTGCTACAGCATGAAGTAAGCAGCTTAGTTGGGTATGCGGTAATATAATTCGATTAGTAAAAATTACAACCACACACAGAGACATAGACACCCTACGCAAGTGTAGACATAATTAGTTAAAATGTCGTTGTCAATGGTTGCGCCTAAAAGATGCCACAGAAAATGCGCGCATGGCAGCCTAATAATCATCAACGCGCATCGCTCGCATTGTGTGCGCGTTTGTTTTGGCTTGATTGTATGAAAACATTTTGATGGCGTTGCTGATGTGCAATAATAACGCGTTGCTTATTTAATTAATAAATATTAATTTTAATAACCAAACTTGTTGTATTTAGTAAATGCCAGAGTAAAATTTTTTGAAAATATTTGCGCTTATAATATTTTCATAGCTTCTTTAAAGTCTTGTGCATTCAACACATCCGCGTAGCAATGTCGCATTTTAAAAATTCATTTTAAATATAAAAAAAAACACAACGTGCTAAGAACGGTTTTTCTTTTGCTGTGTGTGAGTTGATGGTGTTGTTATTTTTTAACTCTTTACACTAATCTGTGCATAGTATATTACGTACCGCTTGAAGTTTGTAGCTATTAGCAAAAGATACCACAATGAATACGAGCTCTATAAAGAAAATTCTGCTTGTTTGCTTCTCTTGCCATTTCGGTTCTGACACACCAAACTAGCATTATACTCATGCTCAAGATTATCTTCAAAGCTCTTTAAAATTGAATTGGACATTTAAAAACAATTATTCAAAAATGTCTGTGTGAAGTGTATCCTAACGTTGTTATGTCCGAGTCAAACTTTTTCTTAGTGGTTTTAATTCATTTTGCAAATTTTTTGTTGTTTAATTTTCACACTTATAATAACACTGTCAGCTGCACAATAAAACGGTTAAAGTTTTTAATGACAAAAGTAGCAACAGCTATGAAAACAAAACAAAAAAAGAACAGCATTACAAAAAACTGTTTTTGTCCTCGAAGCACATACGAGTATACCCTTTCACATGTATTTTTGTGGTCAGTTTATGTTGTTTTAAAAAAAAAAATTATCCAATAAATATAAATTTTTCTTGAACTATGAATTTTTATACATGCCGCTTGGGATCGTTCCCGATATTTTTACAAACAAATTATATAAAAATGGTAATATGTATCTATCCATCATCCGTTGGATCAAGTCCGATCGAATCAACTTGTTTCGGCATTTTGAATACTCATGTACTGCAAAAGTCTCTGACATAGTCATCATAATACCCTATACACAGGCATGAAAATACAATAGAGAAAAAGTAGAAAAAGTGAATAAAATAAAAGTTTCCACAAACAGTTAGACTGACATTAGAATAGTTGACAAACGGGCAAAGTAATTTCGAGCAGTTTGAAACACAACACAAGAGAACAAAAACAAAATAAAAGTGATGCACAAAACAAGAACAAAACAGGACATATATACATATGTACGTGCGATACAAGTGTTAAGCTAAATGAGTGAGAGTTTGAAAATGTGTTTGACTGTGTGTATGTGTGAGAAATTGTTGGGGGCAATCACTGCCCGCAGTTAAGGTGAGTGAGCGACATGTGTTGCACTTTCTTGCACTTACACTTCACCTCTATATCTATTTTGTTTTTTGTATTCTTCTCTATGCCGCCCCTTTGTTTAAATTTTTTTTTTGATTTGATTTTTTTTGTTTGTGCTAAGTGCTTTTTTAATTGCGCCAAAGTATTGCTGACAGCAACAACGAACGTTCAAATGTGCGGCGCAATTAAACAGAAGCAACAACGACAATGATCATGATGATGATGACGCTGCCTCTTGCTCAAAGTTTTACAGCGTCCGTCGTCGAGCGCACCTGATAGCATAAAATAACCGACATTGCAATGTGGCACGTTGCTGCTTGTAAATCGAAACTAACAAAGCGTACGCGCGTTGAAAGCGTTTTCTAATTGAAGTGTAACCGACATCATCATCAATGTCGACATCATCATCGTCACTGGCATCGTTGTCAGTGCTATAAAATCAACTGCAATACAAAACGATTTATACTAATTTGCTGATGTGCATACAAATTAAATGACAAACAAAGCAGACACGAAGAAACAAAGTTACACCAAATAAACTTAAATGACTGTAGTTGAGCATCTGCATGTATCGGTGTATGTACTACCTGTGTGTGTGTGTGTGTGAGATAAAGGCAGGCCATCAAGTGTGAGAATCGATAAAAGAGACGAAAGCGTACTACATATTTTGTAACAAAGCGAGCGAAAACTGCTCAAGTTAGCTTGAGTTGGCTAAGCTCATGGTAAATCAATTTAAAACCAATTTTCGTTGGTTTTTGCTTTAACAGACGAAATAGCAAACTGGCAAGTGGAAAAAGAAGAAGCAGCAGAAGATAAAATCAGTGACTGTATAAAATGAATATATAAAAAAGGAAGTGCGCAAACATGGACACAAACACACACAAATGAACGTGCATGTAATAACCGCAAACCGAGCATTCTCAACTGTCGCTGTACGAGCTGCTGATGAAATGCACTCGCAGCAAAGTAGCAGCAGCAAAGGTGAATCGATTCACCTGAAACCAGTCACCGACTAAGTCGAAACTGGCGCACTGCAAAAGAAGTATTAAATATTCATTACGATAATCTACTTGCCTGGCTAAGGTATTACGTAAAGCAAGTTTGTGCGTCAAATGCTTCTTCTACAATTCAACGCACCGCACTTCAAGCCAACACACACACACACCCACACACCCACACACACACACTCACATTCGCCTACGTTTTCTGTTATGCCTGTAACCTGGGATCTAATAGCTTTGTGGTCGCTTTTACATTAAGTTTGCAGCATTCGATTCTACTCAACTCAACTCAACTCATATAAACTCATCTCATCTTAACTCAAATGAAGCAAACTGTCGACTTGAGATGGGCACGTTAGGTATTTTTAAGCACGACACTGCATGACATGGAATTTGTCGTAGATAAAAGCGCAGGCGCACACACTCATTAAGATTAAAATGCTCAAAGAACTTTATTTGGGTGTTGACCATATATCTTTTGAAAATCTATTGGCCTTTATTTATTTTTCTTTAAAAAGATTTTTTTCTATATACTTCTCAATATAAGATCTCTATAAGATCTCATTCATAATATTCGTAGTTGGCTTTTGATATTACCAATAAAATCTTTTTTATTCTAATTTTTTAAAAATTTTGAAATTTTAGAAAGACTATAAAGTTTGAAATACGTTTTTTCAGCACTTTTCTGGAGGAATTCGAGCGATACCGATTTTGTTGGATGTGAAGATTTCTATGATCCTAAGATCAACATATGATATGAGGAATATAATTAAAAATAAAATTTAAAAATAGAGAAGTCTTTTGATGAAACAGTAAAAGTTTTTTTAATTGCAATTTTTTCCTCTAAATGTGCCGAGGATTTTCGTCATTTAATGCGAACCATTACTTTTAGATCCTTACTGAATACTGAATTTCTACGACGAATTTGTCGTGAACACGACGTGGCCGCTAATCACGGTCCATAGCCATCTCTACGCTACATGCCTTTCATTCTGTTCGAAAACTGTTTTTAAAGACATTGGATTCCAATTTCCTTCAAGGTGCACGTTTCACCATTTTGTTGTACGTGCTGGGAATTTACACATTATGTGACCATATGCAACATTCTAAGCGTGTGTGTGTGTGTGTGTGTGTGTGGTATTGTGTATAGAATACCGTGTGTGCTTGTATGCGCGCACATGTGCGAATGACTCAAATGTTTTACAACGTCATCAACGGCAACAATGAGGAATTCGCGTTGCAGTCAACTCATGCGATTTACGCAAAATTGTTGTTCGAATAATATTTATTGTTCATCATTAATTTTCTTAATTGTCTTAGAAGAGAAAACAAGCTATTTTATTTAAAACAACGAACAGTGATACAAATAAATTAAATTGAAATCAATAATACCAAAAAGTTGTAGTTTATTTTTTAACAGTCGAATTTAAAGCGTGTATTTTTTAACACATGCGCACAAATCGTTCATTCTGCATATCAAAAACATCAAGTTATTGTACATTGTACATCAACACACGAGCAAATATTTTCAGTTTTTTGCTTTAAATAACAACAAGCAAAAATTCTAATTTCAAATGTCAAAATGACAAATGTCAACACATCACATCGCAGCGCAACGCAACGCCAAATGTCACGCACAGCGAAAAATAAAGAACAATTCGTGAACAAATATGGTTGAGGCGCATAGAGTTGTCTGAAATGTTAAAGGTTCAAAAATGTTTAATTAAAACTCATGTTATCAAATGTTAAATAAAAAAATAAACTGCAAAAAATTCTATAATTCAAGTTCTCCAGACAACTAATCGCTAGAGTAGAGTAGTAGTAGAGGACACCAACACATTTACGCTCGCATCTTTGAAATGGCATGAGGCTTTTTAACTTTTTGCTTGGCCATGCCAAGAAGCTGAAGTGACACTTTGACATTTAACTGAGCATTATCGATGTTTGACTTGGTTTGACGAAAACAAAAACAAATGTAAAGAACATTGTACAAGTATATGTAATTGCCAAAAATTAGAAAAATAAAGCATAAATTTGAGTTGTTGTTGTTGCTTTGTTTTCATCCTTCCAGGAAGAACTCATTAAGTTAAATTAATACAGCAAATATTCACACAACGGCATGGGATCGCCATGGCCACCGACATAACCCAAATCTCAGGGACTGGCAGGCAGGCAGGCAGGCAGGGAGGCAGACAAGTAGCCGTAAGAAGGGACTCGCTTGAGCGCATTTTCGATTGCTGAATTAATAAACTGAATTCATTTATATTTCCTTGGACATTTCGACAACGCGTCCCTTTTATGATTTAACGGCATTGGCCCGTGAGCTTCGCATACATTCGCATGCTTGAGTTGAACGAAAGTCCAAGTTGGGCACAATTTTGTAATGTTTGGCATTCATTAAATTTATTGTTGCAAGTCTAAGTTTGCCATAAAAATGCCGGCACACACACACACACGCGTAAAAGTGGATAAGATAAGAAATGAAATAAAACTGTGCCTGAAAAATACGATTTGACCAAAAGGCCGGCCAAATGGGGCTTGGCAATAGTTCGAAGCACTTGAGCTGAGTGAGCAGTTCTCAAAGTTTCCATGTTTATTTGAACATGAGATTTCTTTTAGCCTATCTGAACTTAAAATTTTAATTAAATCTATCACGGATTATAATACATATATTAATTATATCATGAATATTTTCTAGAAATCGGCATAGAACTTTTTTTGCACAACGAGATAACGACAGGCTAGAATCTTCAGTCACTCTTTTAGTAAGTGTAGGTATGTAAGTATATTTCACTCATTTCATCAACATTTAAAGCATCATTTTTGGTTACCCCAAAGAGCAAACTTATTGTTTGACTCAAAACTAACTCAAAGGAACTCTATGCGAGCCCCTTAGATGGCTTCACTTGCTGGCTTGCTTAAATCATTCTTACGCTATTTTGGCGACTTTTGTTTTATTTTTGTTCCTTGAACTTGCCTTTGTTCATTGTTTTTTTTTTCATTTTCATTTTGCGTCGCTGTGGGAGCAGCACGCGTTGCTTACAAATTAAAATTTTGTCGTTTAACCATTGGGAAAAAGTAAGACCAAAGCGGTTACTCACTTGGCCTTGGCTGAGTTTCATAACAAAAAGTCACAACAGAAGAAACATGCCATGCGGTTTTGGGTTGTTTTTTGTTTTGTTTTTGGTTTTGTTTTTGTATTTGTTGCCAACTGTTTCCTCTTTTGAGTCAAACAAAAAAAAAAAAAAACAGCCAACCATCATAATTCTGACGCAATTATAAATAACAAAAAAAAAAAAAAAAAATCAAGTTGTCCGCGTCCTTTTTTTGCGTCAGTGCGTCGTTAGCTTCATTTGCTACATTGTTCGACGTACATTTATTTAATTGCCACATGCTTTGAGTGGTCATTACCGGAGTGCCAGAGGCAGCAGCAGCGACTACGACTGCGATTGCGACAGCAACGACAATGGCAATGGAGACGGCGCCGGAAGTAAAAATTATGTTGAAAGTTTGCGGTTTACTTTCTTGCTTTGCGTTTCTTGTGTGATGTTGTATGGCACTGTGTTTGTTGTTGTTTTTGTTATTGTCCCTATGTCAAATACTGTGCTTTTTTTTTGCGCTCGTGTGTCAAAACAGAACTTTATGACCTTGTATATAAAATGAACAAATGAATGAATGAATGAATGAGTGAACTGAATGAGTGACTGTTTGGCACATTTGTCGTTGTGTCGTTGTTTTTGTAATCATTTTTGTGCTTGCAAGTTTACTCATCCTTCACCCTGCGCCCGTTCGCTGCTCATAAATGTCGCTTTGCTGCTGGACTTTATTGTTGCTGCTGTGGTTCATAAAAACTCAATAAAATGAGTTTATTATGTCATAATTTCTTTACTTTTGCTGCTTAGAACTTATCAAAATGAGCATGCTAAGATTTTAAAGCTTTGGTTTTATCATTTAATTATGTCATCGAGTGTGGACGGGTGCACATGTTGTATGCGTAATGGTTTCTATTTTCTTATCTGCGCTTAGCTAACTTGCTCTTTTTGCCATTTTTTTTTTTTCTTTATGTGCGTATTTTCAGCTATCGATGTATTTATAATATAAGCACATATATATAAACTTGAATAACATTTACTGTTTTTTTTTTTTTTGCTGTTGAAATTTCTACTTTAACAATAAAAATAACGGCTTTGCGCAATTTAAAACCGAAATAAATCTTCAAATCGTTTTCGCGTCGATGCGTCACTTTTGCCTTGCCGCACTTTATCCTCTGTTCTTCGCTGTTCTGTTCTGTTCTGTGCATTGCTGACTCATTGTGCCTTTGTGTAGCTTACGACTTTTGGCGCTTACAGCTCAGTATACAATTTATTGTGCAAATTGTTTTCGATCTTTTTATACATATTTTTCACTTTTCCCATTTTTTGGTTTGTTTTTTTTTTTTGTTGTTTGCAATACGAAATTTGTTTAGTTGCTTACAGCCGCGCTGGGACTTTCGCTGATATACAAACATATATTTATCAGCTATCTTTCCTAGCGTTCATTTTGACGCTAATCAAATGTTAAAAAGTAACAAACAAAAATATTATCCACAACAGTTTCAGTTTTAATGTCTAGTGTGTGGAATTATGACAGTATTGCACGCCAACAATATTCTGCTCTATGCCCAGAACTTCTTCCACCAACAGCGTCTGATGTTATCGTCACTGAGTCACAATATTTATGCTTGGCGCTGTAATTGCAAACAACTTTCAGTTTTTGGCCATTAGCAATTTGCAATTTCATTCAACGTACGGCACTGGAAATACGCTAAACCACAAACAGACTCACACACACACAGGCACATGCATACAGACACAAACACAGCGGGCGAACATGTTCGCGAACAGCACTTAAAAGCCGCCAGAACATTACCGCCATCACCATCGCCTTGCAAGCCATCAACGCTCTGCCACTTTGGCTCGCTGCAGAGGCGTGCCTATTCCTGCTCGCATGAGTTACAGTTTGGCGCACCTGAAACCGGCTTTAATGCTACTTTGGCCTCGTGCAGCTTAAAAAACAGCCGTCAGCCATGCCGCTCCTTGCATTTTTGCAACTATGACGCTTATCCTTGCGGCCACTGTGCGCCTAATGCCAAACAACAGACCACCGCCGATGACGTTGCCTCCTGCTGCACGTGTATGCAAATATTTATGCATAAAGTTGGCTTGGCAACGTTCTCAACTTTTGCTTTCATTTTTTTTTTTGTGTTGTTGGGTGATTTTTTTTTTTTTTTTTGTGTGTATGCAAACAAATTTCTGCATGCAACGCAACACAACTTCGAGTTTGCTCGCCTTGCTATTTCCATTTGTGTAGACGGCTTCTGCTGTTGGCGGCTTCACAACGAGGTGTGTGTGTGTGTGTGTGTGTGTGTGTGTGTGTGTGTGTGTGTGGTTACAAACGTAGCGCAGTCAAGTTGCCCTCGCTTGTGTTGGATTTTGTGTGGTTGGCATTTTCCACGCCTGCCTGCTGTGCGCACACTGACGTTGACCTATAGCGCCCAACTACTGCCACCTGCCGTATCATGGTCATTGCAAATACTTCATAGGCGCGCTTTGTGTCTGTGCTAAGCCATGCCGAACACAACAACAGCAACAACTACAATAACTGCAAACAAATATCAGGCTCAGCGTCACTATAAATCAGCCAGCCAGTATAACCGTGCTAGTCATGACTTGAGCTCACTTTAAGTTTATGCACATTTTATGGCCAAGCTTAGCTAAAGCGTCACCGATCAACCGACAGCTTAGTTAGCCACAATTTGACTATGTATGTATGTATGTATGTATTTGCGAATATGTTGGACATGTGTCAATGCGAGAAGCACGTAAGAAAACGGTTTGTCAATTTGTGGCACGACTTGAATTTGGTTTCGCCAATAAACTTACACAAAATTTTGTGCTCAAGCCAGCTGCCGTACTACGTTACAAAAAAGGGGCAGTCAGTCAGTCAGGCAGGCAGGATATCCGTACGGTGATGCAAGCGAAAGGAAGTGGCAGTGGAAGTGGCAGCGGCAGTGGAGAGTGCAAGTAGCGTGCACCAGCTGACGGTGTGGCAGGTATAGTTGCTCTTGTTGGCATACGGGACGTGTGTAAATTCTTATCGGCACGTTACACATACGCAATGTGTGCTCAACTGACTACAGCACGAAATATGCGTCCGTGAGTGTGTGTGTGTGTGTTTATATATGACTTACCACAGCTGCCTGGCATTGCTGGCACTGCATCATGCTTTTGATCTCGTACGATTGATCAATAGCAAGTGGTGTGCGTTGGCAGTCGCGACATTGTCGGTGCAAAATTGCCAGCTGTGATAGCAATTTAACTCAACTCAATTCACTCGTTGCCAGTTGTCGTTGTTGAAATGCATTGCTGTCACAACAACCAACTCAGGTAGATGTGTATGTGTATGTGCATATGCATGCCATACGCACCTTAGCATGACTGGCAAAAATGCATTCGTGCCATATTTTCCAAATGGCGAAGCCGCTTTAATTTGCCACCACACATATGAAGGCGCATTTATGCACACCCCCCCAAATACACAAAGCACAACAGAGGTTGCAATTTATCTATGCTTGAATGCATTTTTCTATTTTTTTTTTTTTTTTCAATACGTTAAATTTTATTTAAGATTCAAACTTTTTTTTACAGAAAAATGTAAAGTAACAATTTTTATTGAAAATGAAAATAAAATAAAAATTTACAATACAAAAAATCAAAGCTCAAAAAATCTCACAATTGAGTTTCGTGCGAAAATCAAAAATCAACAAGTTTTTTCCACTACACTTTCAAAAAAAAAGTAGAAAAACACACTTCAAAAATTCCGTGGCATCCAATTAAATGATTTTTCAAATATGTTTTTTTTTTTTTGGACCGCCAAAAATTCGATTGGGGAAACATTGCATAAATTTTGTTTCGAAAATTGTTTTTCAGTTTCTACAACGAAAAATGGAATGGAAATTGAGTTGCGTTCAGAATGTGATAATGTTTTGCATATTTTAAGTTGACTGAAGCTATTTACAGTGAAGCCACTTTAACACGAACTTCAGGCGAATAGTTTGGACAAAAAAAAGTAGAAAATTAAAAAGATAAACAGTTGAAATGTATCTATTTCGAGTTAGAGTGAGTGAGTGAGAACGAAACAGATGGGCAAAGATGACTATATAAATTTCTCTTGTCGTTCTAAACATTCATATATATACTTAATGGAGTTCTATTCATATTTTATATACATTTTGCCTCTCACATTGCGTGGGAGAGTGCATTGTATAAAAATAGTGGCTGGGTTTGTGAAAACAAAACTTAATGAAATTACACCAAAAATTTACGTTGAAGCAAAACAAAAAATGAAAAATCTTCAGATGAAAACAGACGACCAAAGAAAGCAACGAAGCCTCCGAAAAGAAATTATGGAGAAATATAACACCAAAAGTGCGGAGGTGGATGTCTAAACTTGGCTCAGAGGATTTGCCGCACATATTTTCATATGTAAGGGTAAATTAAGTTTGCGCACAGACCATAATAGCAACAGACTTAGTTGATGTCGGCCCAATTTAGTTTTCACATATTTTTTAGTTGAAATTTACATTTTTAAAGAAGCATGTCGCAACATTTACGCTTGTGTGCCAAATATTTTAAGGCAATTTATCACAAAAAAAAAATGAAAGAATGTACTCAAGCCGCAAGAAGACATTTTATGCTTTCGGCTGCTTTAAAAGAGGTACCCAAAATAGCCAAACAAGGCGACCAAAGACCAAAACTGATTCGTTTGAGTTGCTTGTGCGGTTTATACCGCATTTTTTTTCTCTATTTTCATCAGTTAATAGCGCAAGCAACCAACCTCACTGAAAAAAGCTCTAAAAGCAAAAGGACGAAGTACACAACTGAAATTCCTTTTAGTTAACAAACACAGCAGCGTCTCAGGCGACAAAGCATTAAGCAATAGAGTCAAAGCGCTGATAAGCGTCTTGTTCTGTGAGCTCCTCGCTTCTGTCCTGTTTCATGCCGTTCCGTTTTGTTGTTCTGAATAAGCGCAATAAAAATTCATTACGATTTTTGCGGTTTTCGCTTTGTAGCGGCTAACGACAAATTTTCCATACCGCAAACCCTTACAAATGTCTAAAAAAAATAATAAAAAGCTTCGGTATACAAAGTCAAATCATAACGACAATGAAAACAAAATAAAAAATGATCGTAGAATGGTTAACAACATTTGCATTATACCTGTGAAGGATTTGTGCACTTATCCCTTGTCCTTGTCATGCTTGCTTTGAACGCTTTGATGTATTTCCGTAGGCACGTCGACATTCATGCATTCATACGTTTGATGGCGCGGCGTGCGAAATTGCTGGGCACCACCAGCTTATATAATTATTTTCGAGTGAACTATGGTGAATTTGAGTGGCTGATGAAGCGCACACAGTTTGTGGCGTTAATGTAGAGGAATATGCCAGGGCGCACAGTATGCCAACGAAGCTTTGAGTGCGCCTGGGGTTATGCTATGCTTGTGTGCACCATCATGCATGCTTTCAACGATGAGAAACGAACGTTGCTGTTATTGTTGCTGTTGTTGTTGTTGTTGCTGTTGTTGCCTTCACGTAGCAAAGGTTCGCCTTGCAATTAAATGCAAATGTATGCAATTTAGTAACTCTTTGCTGAGCACGAAACTAGAAACAAGAAACAGCGAAAGGCAAACCTTCGTCGCACACCTACACTACCCCGCTGATCTATAACTAAACACACTCTATTATTTCAAGTATACCACTTTGTATGCCAACTGATTTTTCATTCTTGTTTTTTTTATTCTTTCTTTCTTTCCTTTCCTTGCCATTGCTTTCATTTTTATTTTATGTATATTTTTTGGGGTTTTTCTTTTTTTTTTTTGTTTTGCGGATCTCAACAATGTTTGTACACTTACACACACACACACACACGTTCTGATTATCGTATGCCATGTATGCTGTTTATCTTGTACGAAAAGTTTTCATTTTTCTCTTTTTTTTGCACTCCTTTTTTTTTGCTTTGTTGTTTTTGGTATGCATAATTTTTGCATTTATCAGATATGGTTTGGCTGTAACCAAAGCTCGACGGTGTAGTTGACGGCGGCATCTTGCTGATATGAAATATGAAATATTTTAAATAAAACTTGCAAAAATGTCACTTGAGTGTTTATAGATTTAAGCTTTGTTTCGGCATTACTTATTTTCGATGCCATTGTGATTATGTAAACGCTTTTATGGTGATTTGTTAGCACTTTACTGTTTGTGTTATCTGCCAAGTGAACCTGATTTGTGTTGAAAATCAACAACAAAAGGCATTTCTATTTAGTTGGCCATACCCAAGTATGACTCCTTTCTAAAAAAAGCCTGAGTAGGTGTTTAGAAGTCAAGTATATGAACATTTCATTTCAAAGACTCAACTACTACATTCAAGACATTGACTGACTGACTGACTGAGTGACTACTTACTTACCTAAATGTTTGCCATGCTGTCTGACCTACGGCAAAGTTATTGTTACTGCCAACGGTAAAATAAATTGAAATTCGTAATTATTCTCAAAAGCTGAGGAAATGTATTCCATTTTAATTGAGTTTTCTTTTGTCAGACCGTACCTTGCCGTACTGTATCGCACCGAAAAGGCAGTCGACATAAATGGAATTTACATTATTGTCGTATTCCGTCCCGCTGTGACCGAACCAAAGCTACGCTTTTCACACTCACACTAACAACATCACCAAAGCTGCCTTCGTTTTGCATCCTTTTCGGCGCTGGCATTTCATTAAATTGTCAGTATTGCTCAAGGATTGCCGCACCTTTTTTGAGGCTTTATGAATACGCGTTGGCAAAATAATTTTCGTATTTATTTATTTATTTTATTTTCTTTTCTTTTTTTGTGACGCCTGCAAAGTTTTGTTAATAAATCTTCAGCATTTCTGCGTCTGCTCTTGCTTATTTTGTATGCAAGAAATATGCAAAAATAATTTCAATTTGTGCGCACAAACAGAATAAATGACTGCCGGCTGCCGCGCTGCTCTTGGCTTCATTCTTCATTCTATTTTTTTTGCTATTTCTTTTCGTTTACTGATGATGAGTTCAAACATTTGCTGACTCTAAACAAAAATGCATTCGGTTACAATAAAAATTGAAAAGCACGCACGAAGAAACCAAAATGCAACACTTTTCGAAGCCTGTCTGCCCGCCTGCCCGCCACTCTATGCAAAATTGCTGTGCTCAACTTTATTTGCCATTTTCATAAACTGCATGCATCATCTTTGCTATGTCCGTGTATGTGTTTCTCTTAAAGCTGCCTGCCAAGCCAGCCAGCCAGCAAGCAAGCAAGCGAGCAGGAAGCATTATTTGCATGCTTCACTGCCAACATATCATCAATCACCACATAAACTTGCGTTGTGCTAAATCGCAGAGCATGCCTGCCTCACACTCAGATAACATGCCTTCATCTTTGACTTGCCACCGTAGCACTTTTGTAAACTTCCAATGTTGTTATTGTTGTTTTTGTTGTTATATTGCAAACGAGAAACAAGTACATGTTTATCTGTCTGTATAGAAAATGCACGAATTTCTTGCTTAGCTGCTATTTTGAATGCTTTATCAGATGCCACACAACATGCACTGCAGATACATTTACTACACACACACACACACACACACATATGCATGTTAAATGATCTTTCATCATCATCATCATAGTTGGTCCATCGTTTGTTAAATTTATTTTGAATTTTCTTTTTTTTTTTTTTGAATTTCGAACAGTGAAGGAAGACCATTATGTTGATGTTGTTCTTAGAAAACTAAATATGGCCAAGGTTACTGTATGTTTATTTGAAATAAATTAAAAATCATCATTTGCTATTGTTTATAATGATTTATTTAAGTATTAAGTGTGTCTGTGGTTGACATATGATTTTTCTGAGCAAGAATAATTCACTTACATTGGCTCAGTCGTCAAATATATGCTTCTGTAAAGTACAACTTGTTAAATGAGGCGCACCAGAGACGTAAATATACTAAATTATAAGTCAAATAACTTCTCTGGCCATCGAAAAATATTGAACTTCCTATGTGTTTTTGCACAAAGCGATAAATTGCGCACAAATTCATTGAATTGTTAACTTTAAAATAATGTCAACGACTTGATTGACATAAGTGACCCGGCAACAAACTATCGCAGCCACTAGCCACACAAGGATGAAGACATACTAGCGTCACATTAACGAAAATGGCAAACAATTTGAGTGTCATTTTATTTCTTATTTATAACATTTTTATCCAACAACTTCTTTTGCAGCATCCTTCCTTCAGCCTTGAGCTGTGTGGCTTACGTTATGCACATGTATACATATACATATACAATATCTTTATCTTCTTCTTTTTCGTACTGCGTATAAAAATAATTTGTTTCCAATTGCTCTTTGCTCCAAACCAATTCACGTTGCGAACGACAAGTTCCAAAAAAGTGAATTCTTTGTCTTTTTGTTGTTATCCTTTTTGTCGACTCACACACACACACATTCACACATACAGATACAGTTAAATCATTCAGCCAGTAACCGCACACATCACACATAACTCAGACAGATCCGAGGCAGACTCCAGTAATGTTGTAGTTGTTTATAAGGCAACGAGCAATCTTTCAACCTTCTCTCGATGCCCAAAAGTAGAGTCATGCATACGTTTACACAGTTCTTCGAATGTGTGTGTGTGTGTGTGTGTGTGTGCGTGACTGCAGAGCACTTTAACAGACGTCGTAGTCGTAGTCGTCGACGACGACGTCATTCATCATTATGCAAAACGTGCACCGAGGCTGCTATACACGCGCTTCTCTCTTCCTGTCGTCGTTGTTACTACCACAACAGCAACAACAACAACAACAACAATGAAAACAAGAACAACTAGCACAGAGAAATGCCGCTGTATTCCAAGACTACCACGAAACCCAAATTGTCGCAACATTCTGGTTTTATTGTTATGTGCTCGCTCACTTTGCTGCACTACGTTGGGCATTTGGCTTCGTTTTGTTTCATTGCGGTTGAATCGGGTTCGGTTTGGCTTGGCATGGCTGAGTTTAGTCACTGTTGACTGCTTGCGCGACTTCAACGTGGCTGAACTTAGTGCAACTTCAGTTCCGTTGCTGTCTCCGACATTCTGTGGTTGCGAACTTTTCGACTCATATTATTTTAGTCAGATGATAAACTTTTTTGATGTTCCTTGCGTCATTTTTTTCCCCATCCCAATTCAATTTTAGTTTGTTTTTTTATCAATATAGCACGACGCAAGTCTATGTTGTGCAATTTGTCACTTTTTCATTGGCCTTTTCCCACATGACTGTTAAAATTCATATTTCTCTCGTTTCGATTTTCATTTTGCTTGTTGCAAAATTTATATTGTAATAAACAAACTGTTTTCTTGAAGTCCTAAACCAAATTGAAGGTCCACAACAGGTCTAACGTTTTTCCATCCATCACTATAGAAACGAAAGGAATTATCTTAAGCTAATACTTACGTAAGTATATTGACTAAAGTTATTATATTATCATAATAAAGGTATAGTTGAGTATACTCAACCGTGACATGCCTCTTAGTACTAAAAAATTATATATCTGATATTGCCCATTTGCAAAATGTTCATAATTTGAAGAAAGTCGGCCGAAATTGTTGTATTTTTAAGAATTTCTTTGAGGTGAATATATTTTATATACAGGTGTGCTTACTGAGCCCACATACATTGTTCAGAGTTCCTAACTAATTTCAGACGTATAGTCTGGTTTACAAAAGGGGTTTTAAAGGGGGGGCAATGAAGAACCATTCGTGAGGACGGACGGAGAGATATGTCACAATTGATTTAATTTGTTGTTGTGATAATTCCTAAAAATATGTATATATATTTTAGTAAAATAAACTTACTTCGCTGTATTTTTTGAAGGCAATGAAATCTATTTACTTGCATACAATTCATGCGGTTAAAGGACTTACCTGCCAAAAATCATTGCCTCTTAAAAAAAAATGATTTATGTTGTTTGCACTCAACGATTCAATTATCAGTTATATAAAAGCTGTTTTACTATTATATTTATTTATTTAAAATCGATTAATTTAAGTGCAATTTTAATAATTTCGTTTGCCAACTTGTTGAGAGCACAATTCCATTTTATTATATCATTGAGATTAAACTATTGTAAATTTGCATAAATTCCATAGGCATGAAAACAATTGTGCAAACAAACAAGTTAATTGCTTTTTCATGTCAACAGTAGAAGTGATACAAAAACAAGAATAGTGATAATTATAATAATAATAAAGAACCGACGATCTTCATTATAACTAACAAATTAAATGCGTCTGAGTTTATTTCGATTCTCACTGAATTTTGTATTACAAAAAGAACGCATTATATAAAAAACCGAATGAAGTCAAGACATTGTTACACAAACGAAATGAAAATGATACGAACTGAAATCAGAATGCATATGAAAGTTATTTCCAGAGTTAATAGGATTCGGAAACTTTTGTGATTCGTTTACAATATCCGCTTTGATGCCGCATGACATCCAATAGCGTGTCTCGGTTACTCAGCTGTAGCTTGTATCTCTTGCATCCATTTACATTATGCACATGTTCTGCACAGTCAAAATTGAACTGATTGAACTGACAACGACACTGGCTCTGGCTCTGGCACTGATACTGGCACAGGCCGAATCGGTTGAAATGATACCAATTCATCCTTATGGTGTACACGTGTGGCTCTCATTCTCTCGCTCATGCTCATCATCATGGCGCATCAATGTCATTGTATCTGTTTCCGTTACAGTTTCCTTTAGCTTCCGCTACGGTACGTTTTTGCTCTCGCTCTGGAGCAAAGTGCTATGAAGCATACCGAAAAACCAAACAGAAGCAGCACCAGAAACTAAAACTCAAACCAAAATGAACGGATCCAATCGAAAGTAAAGTGAATCAAAGGCACAACTCTCGTTCCACATTTGGCATAGCAGCATGTCTGCTGTCAAAATCGAAATTATTCGACCCATTCTACTTGCAACTAGAGCATGAAATACAAAAAAAAAAAAAAAAACTATCATATCATATGCGGTACAGGTGCACAGTCAAGCTGCAACATAGAAGACGAATGTAAAAAATGAAGCGCTGTGAACGCTGCCACTGCAAGTGGAGATATTCTGCTGCATCTGTTCACTGTTCGTACTTTTTATTATTTTTCTTACATTTTTTTTTCTTCTTTCTACTGATTTTTACACGAATTTTATTTTATTTTCCTCATGACTAACAAAAAAGAATGGTTGGCGAATTGGATTTAGTTTTGAATTGGTTACAACTCATCTTCCAGTTGAGTCATTCCGATTCTGTGAACGACTTTAGTAATGCCACGCCTTACAGTCTTACCAAACACCTCACAAGGGCGAGGTGTCCAGCCAACCAACCGCAGTTGGTGTGCAAAAGTGGCAATTTCATTTTATTTCATGCAATTTTACTTTCTATTGTTCGATCGGTTGGAAAAAGTTGTAAAGAAAATCAGTGATACTCTTTGCTAAAGAATTGATTGACCATTGAAAGCTTCGTTGCTTCAGCTGCAGACACAGAAAGTGAGTCGTTGCCAATGTGACAGTGACGAGTGCTAATAATCTATCTGAAAGCACGTGACATGCTCAGCACAACTTTAATGTTGCTGACTTGTACGAATGTTGACACTTGTGAGCGACAGTTATGAGACTGAGATACATTCAAATTAGAAAGAGATTAAAGTCGTCGTTGCCATCTAATTAGGCAAATAAATTATCAAATATTTGCAGACGACATCAAAGTGAAATCTTGAAGTTTTTGTCAAATTTCGCATAGGAAAAATCAAATAAGACGGCGACTTTGATAACTTAAGGCATGAGACGAGGGTCGTCAAACAGTTTTGGGTTAAGAGTTTTCCTGGTCTGCTAAGTTGTGCGCAGAAAGCATGAAAAATTAAGCTCGCTTAAGCGCTCCCTGGGGAGCATTGTCGAAACTGACGTTGTGCAAAAACAAAAAATAAAATAAATAAAAAAACAAAAGAACTGTTGCAATAGTTTACGACTGAAGCAGCTATACTTAACATACAAGCGTGTGTGTGTGTGTTTGTGTAATAAGCATGAGACTTTGGGATTTGTAACATTCAACAAAATGAAAACAAGTATAAAAAGCAAGTGTGAAAGCGTCGCTTCACTAGATAAGGACGCGTAGTTTTTATGTGTGTGTGTGTGTGTGTGTGTGTGCGAGAGAGAAGTATGCAAAAGACAAAAGACAAAGACATCGACTGCGATTTTCGTGATGACGATGATGACTGACATGGTGAATGTGGCATTAGGTTAGTTAGACAGACACTCAGTTAGTCAAAGCTATACGCACACACACAAGCAAATAAATGCTAAGAAAATTTACACTCAGAGATACATATATGTATGTATGTATGTATGAATGTATGTGTGTATAAACGCCTGCAGTAGATTTGACATTTAAGTAAAAGGGGTTGACGACTCACACACACACACACAGTATGACATATAAAGCAGCAGTAGTTGTTGCTGTAGTTGTAGTAGAAGTAAGATAGACAAATGTAAGAAAAGTCAACGCTGCCGAGCGATGAAATAAGACCCAAGCGTGTTGTTTATGCGTTGGAACTGATTTAAGCAGCATGAAGGTGCGTTAAGTAGGTGGAGAGGGTGAGGGTGTGCTAAGTATAACTAAGACTCACATACCGAGCAAAATTGGCACACAGCAAACAAAAATTGCGTTGCTAAAGCGCTGCAGATGAATTACAGAAAATTTATTTAACATACATAAACCCAAAAACACACACATACACCGGCAAATAGAGAGAGTACGTATACGCCATGTTTGCACACTTCACGCAGTAGAAAAAAGCAAGTGAAGTAAACGAAATGAATGAATGAATGAATGAAGGAAGAAAATGAAACGTTACGTTACGTTAAAATGAAAGTGTAAGAAACTTATGCAAACGACATAAGCAGCGCTGAATGAGTTGAGAAGTAAGTTTAGTTGTAAGGCTTTTGTGCGAATTGCTTGCGAATGTAACAGAGATGCATGTATGTAAGCTTGTATACGAGTATATGCCGAGGGCCCGAAAGCTAAAGCAAAAAATCATGCTTAAGCAACGCGAGACTCAAAATGTTGATAACAAGTCAGCTGTGTGTAAACACACACACACACACACTCACGCAAACACAAACACATACTCGAGCGGCAAATAAATATTTGCACACACACACACACACACACTTGCACAATCGCAAACAAACTCATTTCGTTGCAGCATACTTTTGTGTGTTGGCGAATGCCTCGTGAAAGTTTCATTGCCTGATTTTGAGCGAAGTACGAACAACACACAAACATATTTTTGCAAAATAACAAAAAAATAAAAATAAAAAAAACATTAAAATAATTTAATTAAATTTCGAGAAGCTTTGTTTTTGTTGACAAATGAGGTCAATTGATAAAAATACCCAAATTTGTGTCAGCACAATGAAAAGCGAATATATACTTGAAATTAAAATACCCTCAACTTATACGCTTTAATAATAAGTGCTCGAATGTAGTTTTAGATATTATTTATTAAAGAGCACACAGGGCACAAGGTACACAGTACGTGTGTGAAGGACATTTGAATGCTGGAGCAGCCAATATGAAGGCTTTGGACAGATTGAATCTGACATTTTTTTTTACAAGAACTATATTTTAATACCTTTATGTTAAAAAGTCCTCCACCACACACACACACACAATAGTTGAACAATTAAAATAGTATCGACATCTTATAGAGCCTTTTTGAGCGCCCAGCAAAATTTTTGGGATCATGGTGACAAATTCACAACTTCGATTCAGCATCAATGGATGTTACACTTTCATGGCCTACACTGAATGCGCCTCGGCATTTGAACTGGATGTTTATCAAAAAACAACATATTATGTTAGAAACATCGACATGAACTGGATGCTTGTCTAAAGGCAGATTGAATGCTATTGTGTGTAAACGAAAAACAACAAATTTTGTTCCCAACTTAGGCATGAACTGAATGCTAGTCTGAAGGCTGATTGAATGCTTTTGTGTAAAAACGAAAAACACACGAAGTCGGAGCAACCAACTTCAAGGCTTCGTATTTGATATAACAGGAAAGCAAAAATGGACGGACGAAATATTTCTTCTTTGCTTTAATTTGAATATTAGGAATAATAATAACAACCAAAGCGTTAGATGTCATTTCAAATAAAAAATAAATTATTCAATGATGCTGACGTAGTCAATGGAATGGAACTTCATAGACTTTGCTGGCTGGGTCACATCGCACGTATGGAAGAAGTCACTCCGGCTCGTGAGGTATTTGATGCGGAGATTGTCGGGAAGGGGAGGAGAGGACGAGCCAGGATGTGTTGGCAAGACTAGGTGATGGAAGCCCAGTCTACAATTGGTGTTATCACCTGGCGAAGGCGAGCCCAAAACATAGACGCGTGGACGAATTTGTGCTTCAGACTCCCGATAGGGAGTTGATGACCAAATAATAATACTACTTCATTTATAAATTATTATTCTGTTATAATTATTAAAATAAAATTAATTTGAAGATATGAACATTTTTTTAATTGATTTTAAATTCGAACAGTACAGCAACAGCAGAGCTAAAAGTACTGCAAATAACAGAATAGTAACAGCCGTGTAATAACAGTCAAACAGTAACAGTCAAACATTAACAGTCGAACATATCGCACATGTTTAACTAAACTGTCACAACTCAAAATTTGTCATTTTCGAGTTATCATGTAAAAAATGTTTAGCTTATGAATTTCTATCACCACAAAAGAGTTGGTGTAATTATCTGGTTTAGAAACAGAGTTATGCCTCTTTTAAATATTGCTTTTCCATAAGGTTGTCATTGGCACTAAAGCAGTTTTTTGCGTTTCCTGAAAATTCATTTTTTTTGAGTTGTCACATGTGCGTGTAGTTAAACATGTGCGATATATCCGAACAAATCGAACGTTCAACGTGTTTGTTTAACAACAAAAACGATGACAAAATCGGCGCCCCATATGTGTTTTCGTATAGAAATGGAGTTAGATTCATGTGAATCCTATACCCTGAAAATGCTTGTCAAATGGGCATTTATAAGCATAAAAGTTTTGCTGGGCGCCTGATTCAAGCTTGGAATACAACGACAGTTTTTAGAACGATTTTAAAGAAACATGATCTCCTATTTTAGCTTGCAAGTTCCCTGACTCTAGCTAGCTTCATATAAAAAAATAAATAAATAGACTTTCCATCAAGTCTGCTTCAACTTTACTTAATTTTAAATAAATTTCATTTCTTTATTTATTTTCATAATCGACGAAAAATATTTTAATGTTGCCAAATAACATGTGTTCAGTGGTCGGCTATCTATTGTTTAAATGATGTTGACAAAAACAAAAACAATGCTGTGAGTTGCTTCATTTAAAGTTTGTCCATGCTTCGTCTTATACGATTTGAGCATTTGCACACACACACACACACACACACACACACACATAATCACTTTGCATGGTAAAGACACTTTCTCAGTTATCTGCTTTTGAGTAACCTCAATTGAAGAACAACAAGAAGTACACTCAAAATAATGACTGTTGAGATAAATAAACTCTTTACGCATTGCAAACAATTTGTTGCTATTGATTTGTTTACAGACAAAACATTTTGACTTTGTTGACTAATTGTTATTAGATCCAAAAACACAAACAAATTATTAAATAAATAAAACTATTTCTTTTACCCATTTGTGCATAAATTCAACAAAGCAAATTAAGTAAGTAATGTGCATAGAAGAACGGATAATATAAACGAAGTGAAGGCTCGATTACGCAACATTGCAATAAATCATGAAAAATCAATGATGTTTAAAATTAGCAAACCGAAAACACATAACAATAAACCAGACGAGCGAATTCGGCCATGCGAAAGAGAGAAAGTTTATATAATATATATATTTATTGGCCATGGCTAGAAACAATCCTAATAAAATCAAGCGTCAATCGAAAAAAAAAAAAACGAAAGAAAGGAATGGAAAAGAGAATAGCAAATCACAATCGCAACATGAAAATCTGCAAATGCGACACACATACAACACAACAGAGCAGAAGAGCCGTGTTGTTGCCCATCGAGCGCAAATGCGTCGCCATGCCACGCTACGGAAGGCAAAGCAATACTTTTCCAGCGATAAACCTTTTCGCTTCATTAGGCTTTAAAAAATTTCGTGCTTCAACAGCTTTTGACGAACGGATTCGCTGAGTGAATGAAAGAGTTGAAACCCCTTTTCATTATACTATGCGGCAAAGGTTCAAGTTGATGAATAAACAGAAGAAAAAAACAAAAAAAAAAAAGGACCTTTTGCTGATTACAAACACAATTGGCTTTCGCTCATTGACAGTGCGAGTACAAAAATTAATGACTGCAACAAAGTTGCTCTAAAACAAAGCATCAAAGCACGCACAGCACAAAAAGGGAAGACTTTTTCTGCATTTGCCAATAACAATTTCACTGTCGAATACGTAACAACTGGAACAATTTCCGGCAAGCAAGTTGTCGTATCCGCTTGTGTATGCAAACGCTTCGCACAGCACTTTTGTGCTCCACACACATTGTAGGGCATGTTCCGTCATGAGCTTATGGTTACTTTTTCATAAATATTTAATTTTCATTATGTTTAAATTGAGTTGTCATGTCATGTTCTTTTCATTTAAAAGTTGTATCTTACGCATTAAAATAACTGTAGCAAATTTCTCGGCACTCAAAAATGAACGTTGTATGTAAATTTTTAATCGTATTATTCTATCAACACATATCTGTTTCTCAGTCTGTCTATATGTCTCTTAATCTTCCTCAGTCATAGTGTTATTATATTTCTTATATTTCAGGACTCAAATTTTTTTGTAATCATCAAAATCAGTCCTCTAGAACTGTCAGCCTTCGAAGAAGAATTCTGATAAATTTTAAATACTTATTCGAAAAAATTTTATATTACTGAATAACAAAAAAAAAAATTCTCATTTACGAATGGGAGAATTTATCTTTATGCGAAATGAGATTCAGGAACATAAATTTTGAACAAGAAGTGAAGTGTTAATAAAAAAAATTTTCCTTTTTTAATTTTTATAAAGTAGTCTGATGTTGAATGTGTGAAGTGTATCCAATATTCGGTATGATCATAGTTCATTTTGTGTTAAGAGCGCTTCACAGTTGTCTGAAAAAAATCAAATCATTTAAATCATTATCGAATTGTTGTCGAATTGAACATTTTCAATTAAATATTGAATGCCTCGAAAACTTAAGAAATCCTAAGAAAACTTGGAACCGACGTTTACAAAAGGTCAAGTTGAGTTGGTCAAATAACAAATTAATAATAAATCAAATCACTTTAACTGGCGCCACCAAAATTTAACCCATTAGAGTCATAATTCGATATTAAACGCGTACGTGTGCACGCATCTGTCTTCATCATGCCGCGTCTTCCGACAGTTTCTGCTTAAATTTCCTTGCACGCGCGACCAATCATGTTTTGAAATATGTTACCGAAGTCAAGGGATTCTCGTGCCCGCCGCCCCTTTGCTGGCGACTGCTCGTGCTCGTGTTCGCACGCATTAATAAGTCAATTGATGTTAACCAAGGACGCACCTTCTGCACAAATTCTGTGGCCCGCCATTTTAACCACATGCGCTCGCGCTGCCATGTTAGCCTTGTTATTATCCTGGCAGGCCAAGCAGCAAGCAGCAAGCCGGCACACGGCAAGCGGCACGCGGTAAGCGCTGAAACTAATTGCAATTTATGTACGCAATAAAACATGCGGCACATGTAACATTTCGCTCGCTCAGCCGCCATTTTGTGCTTATAAAATTTATGAAGAGCAATACAGCCACAAACGTCAAAAACCAAAACAAGACGCCAATTGGGATTGGCAGGCGGATTGAATCGGCGTTGCTTGAATTCTTTGCTTTTCTGCCTGTCTTATTTTAATAATGGTAAGCATATCTTGATGTTTGCGACGGCAGTCGTTGCTGTTGTCGATGCTGTTGCTGTTGCTGATGTCGATGTCGGTGGCTGTGGCTGTGGCTGTGGCGGTCTCCTGTGGCGACTGTCGAACTCAATCACAATGAAAATCAACAAGAAAGGAAATGAAAGTAGCGGCAAAGGCAATAACTATTAAGTGCTTGAAGTCGAAGACATTGAAACACTTACATACATACTTATATAAAAAAGGAAAGAGAATAAAAACGAAGCATTAATTGTTAAGCACTTAAGTATCAATATTGAATTAAATAAAAGCAACTAAAGCAAAGTGAAATAAAAATGCAGCAGCAAGCAAATATACATACAAGGACTCAGAGTTGCACATGCGAGTAGCAGCGAACAGTTAGAACAGAAAAGCGTTAAAACACAACTCAAAAGTAATCTGCTTAGCATGAGAAATTATTCGACCAATAAAAATCCCTAGGACAAAGCAAAGAAAGCACCTGCAATGCCAGCGAACAAACAAAAGCCGCAACAACGGTAATGGCAACTGCAACAGCTGCCACTGTCACTGTCAACGCCACTGCCGTCATTAGCAGTGAAATAATAGGTTGGGGGACATAAAACAGAGAACAGAGTACAGAGGCAAAGCGCCTTCATGCTAAATGCTAAAAGGTTTCGCCTGCCAATTGTCGATGAAAACAAATGCGCTTGAGAACCAACATTGTACAAACGTTATGCGAAAGTGGAAAATCCTGCAACAGTAAAAAAAAAAAAAAAAAGGAAACAAAATCAAATACAATGAGCAAAGAAACGAGCACCCTTTTTTTCTTTGTGAGCGCAGACTACTAAACTTTTAAAGCCGAGCTATTAGCAAGCGAATGAAAAGAATTTACTTTAACTGCCGGCAGTCGTCAGTCGAAGGCCGTGAGCCTGCCATGAATTCTCGTTTTGTGCTTTTCAAGCCTTGTCTCCTTTTTTTTTGTGTTGCTCCTTTTAAGACTTAAGCAAAATGCTAAAGAGGTGACATTCGACTACGTGCACAACAATATGTACGCTTCATATTTGAAATTGACTTTACTTTTGTTTGCATAATGTTGAATTAGCCTCTGTTAAATCAATGTCTTTATTAGAGTTCAATCTCAACCAAAATAAGAAGTTGTAAACATAAATTGGGCAATAACATAATGCAGTGAAGGGCATATAAAAAGTCATAATACCTAAACTGCATAGAGTATCAATGCTTAATGCGTACGGCATAAAGAGTTCTTCAAATACACAGCCACTCACACACACACACAGAATATCACGCATACGTCGTATGTGTCGCCGCAAGTTATGCAATGCCAAACAAGACTCTATCAAATGTGCTGCTCTGTGAGCCTCTTGTAGACTGAGCCTTGTTCATTAAACGTGCATTGACAAATGATCGCACTTGAGCCACTAGAAATATTGCCGCCAGTGCTCCTCTAAGTCTAAAAGCAGCTCAACCAAGTTGCAATGAACTCAACGCTGCACTATAACAATGACTTTAAAGTAACCTAAACTCCTTTTTAACCGCCATACCCTTTGAAACGGCCGTAAGGCTAAAGACAATTCCTCATTTTGTTAATCAACTCAAAGGTTCGTATCAAAGTTGCCTTGTCAAGTGCTAAATGAGTAGGCACTTCATCCGCAGCAATGTCAGTCAAACAAGTACAACAACAATGATGAGTACGTCGACGCCGCCATCGCCACTTGACGAATGCAACACCTCCAAGTGCAACACTCAAACTCAAAGACACTTGCATTTCAATTGTTTCCGTTGCTGTTTTTGTTTTTGTTTAATATTTTCTTTTTTTTTTCTATTTTTTATTTGTTCTTTTTGTAGCATTATTTTTATTGTTGCTCATTTTATTTTGCATGCTGACGCTGATGCTTGAAAATATTGTTACAATCGTAAAGAGCAACATTCGGTAACTATTTCTTACTTGCTTCGTGCCACAATACTTATTTCAATATATTCTCGTACTAATGCCGCCCACCCACACACACACACACACACACACAAATTGCTTGCGTTGTTGGCTTTTAGTGCACTTTTAATATTTACTTCCTCTGTTTCAGTTTCAGTTTCAGCTTTGCAGCTCGATTCAACTTTGGAAATGTCGTTCGCAGACGTTGCACGAAGCAAAGTGGTGCAGCTTGTATAGTTTACCTGCCATTGTTTTATGTCGTGAAATAAAATTTATATATTCTTATATACATATATACAATTCATGCACACACACACATGTATACCGTTTGCACTTCACTGCAAAGCGTAAAATTATTCGCACTTATAGAGTTTCCCTTACACAAACATATTCTTATTTCAACGAGGGCTGTCCAAAGGCTTTTAACTGAGAATACGATCATAATAAATGAAGATTTACATTTTTCCTTAAATTATTGATCCCTTCAGATTTTTTATTGCTAACAAGATTATTGTTAGACAATATTTTTTTTTTTTTATATATAGCTTAAAAGAAAAATGTCAACATATTAAATAATGTGTGCGCCCTTGAGTCTGAACACTAAATTCTCACATAGTCTGTACAACATAGAAGAACATAATGTTGGGATATATATATGACACTGACTATAATGATATTAATAAATAAATGAATTTGATATTAATAAGATTAAATAAAATCATTCTTTCTAACGATATTCAATACTCCAATATAATAAAAGTAAAAATCATCAAATGGAGACCTAAAAATCTTCAAAATCAGTGGAAGAGTTTTAAAGTTTCACCAAAAACAGAAATTCCATGATCTATTTTGCATTATTTTAGTTACCAAGTCAGAGCCTCTGCTAAAGGCGCGCCGTTACTTTCAGTACATTAAAGTTCTTTAAGAAAGGTTAAACGTATGCAAATAGTTTAGGACCGCCCTCGCACACCCTTCAGCCACTTCAGCGTGAAGTTCGTGCGCTTGCCATTATGGACATTGAATCAAGCTCTTTGTTCGTTGAGGCTTCGTGTGTATGCAAAGTAAAACAAAGTGGTTGAGTGTGTTTGTGCAATTTTTTTATTACACATGCCAGCAATTGTGTCAAGTACAGCGCTCAGATTAAAGGAAATAAAGTGCGACAGCGCAAAAAACAAATGCGATTGCATCTGCATCTGTGAAAGAAATGCCAGGCCGGCAGTCAACCAGCCAGCCAGCCATCCAGCCAGTCAGTCAGTCAGTCAGCAGAAAGATTGACTAAAGAAACATATTTCGGCTATGAATTACAACAAATACGCTCCTTTATTTTAAATTTAAAATAAATGATCCAAAAATCTTTTAACAAAATTCTTAGTTTGATAATTTTTTTTTTTAAATTTATTATAAGATTAAATACTTGAAGCGCATGGAAGTGTATGAATAACGCACTGACGTCCCTAAATTAAGAAAAACAAAAAGTTTTCAGTAAGTTACGTTGAGTTCAGATGCGCTGCGTTGCAACCAGAAGCGCATTTCTTTGTAACTCACTCGCCCACAGAAAGACACTGAGACACGCAGCTGACAGCGGCAAAATTGCAGCCATCAGATATTTACGCTTGCTTACTCTTTCAACCAGCGATATTTTAAAAACTTTGTTATAAAGTTTGTTACACGCAACATATACGCTTGTACATACACACATGCACAGCTACCTTTATAAGGCCAAGTTAATCTTATGTACCTTGGTAGTTGAAGCAAAAAAGCATTTGTTTTTGTTTTAAAGATTCATTATGCGTTGTTTATTTTTTTATGTCATATTTCTGCACAGTTTAAGCAAATGTTATTTATATACATTTAAGTCGTTATGTGTTAAAAGTGTACACGCAACAGAAAATATAATATTTGCATAGTTAAGGCTCACGCTGATATATGTACATGTGTATGAGCAAAAGAGTACAAATCAGACAGAGACAGCAAAAAGTTGAGGCGAGAGAAAAAAAAACATTGACTCAGTTCATAATTAAATTCAAATACTTGTTCATTTTGGCAAGCGCTTATGACGCAAAATTTATGAAAGTTGTCAGGCAAATGAAGCGGTGTGCAGTACAGCACGACCAAGGAGATAAATAGAAAGGACGAACGTTGGACAGACAGTCTGTGTGCGTAAGGTGGTTAGTGAGTGGAACCCACACAGGTGCCCGCTGTGCGTTGACGATGACGATGACGATGGAGATGGAGATGGAGAATGTGTGCGTTCGCGTATGCAAGCTTAACAGAGCACAGCAGGAGGTTAAAATTAATATTGTTGAGTATTATTATAACGTTTTTGTCTGGTTGCGTTTTCCCTTTCTCTCTCGCTCTGCCTCTCTGTCACTCTCTTGTATTTTCACTCTTGTCATCGAGCTTTGCGTGAAAACTTTCTTTGCTTTGTTCGGTTCTAGTGTGCTTAGTTACTGCCATGCCTTTGCTGCGCCTTTGCTCCCGGCTGGTATGCACACTTTTTGGCAGTACTAAACGGTTGCCAACTGCTAATGACATTGCCTTTTGTTTGTAATTTAATGCAGGCCACATACTCAAGTCACGACTTATGCAGAAAGTGTGGTTATGTTGCTCCTAATGCTGCTCAGCTGCCGAGCAACCAAGAATGCTACAACTAAGAAAGAGGAAATTGCAACAGTAATAATGAAAACACAGTTTCAACACGTACGCAATGCAATTGTCTGTCCGTCTGTGTGTGTGTATATGTGCGTATGTGCTCTATACAAAGTATACTCATTCCATATGCTCGACTGCAGTTGTACATGCGTAGCATTCAGTATTCGTTTAATCACAGCTTGCCCTACGACATGCTGTGAAAATCATTTGCAATGGAAATTTCACTTTATTAGTTTTTGGGGTTTTAATTATATGAATGAATAATAATTGTTACACAAGTAACTTTTGGCAATAACAAATAAATGTGAATTGTTTTAAATTTGTCGTTGATTGACATACATATAAAAATATAAATCATGGCATTTGCAGATTAACTCACAATTTTCATTTGTTATGTTGTTCATACTAGAGATGTAACAAATAATCACGTTTGCCATTACAGACGGAAAATATTGTTTAAACCTCATGGACATCAGGGGACTACTCTACAAAATTCAAGTCTCTAAATATAAAGTTCCTGAGTTCGGTTTGAATCGTTTTCCTTTGTCGTTCTCATCTCTCCTGTTAGAGATCTGCAAATGAAACATTCATTCGAGTACAATTTTTACTCACTGTGTGTTTGAGTGAAAGAGAAATTTGAAAATAACTTCTGATATCCTGCGAGTAATGAAAGAAAATATTTGATTTGATACATTTTTTTCTTCTGAAACAACAATACTTTGACACACATTGTGTGCAGGCTATAAACAATGGTGTGTTAAAGTATTCTCCCAGACTGCTCTTCTAACAAACCATTTTCAAATTAAAATGTGCCTGGCTTATCGCCTTTGTGACATCATCCACCACACTCGCCTGCAACACAAAGAGCAACTAGGACAATAATCAAATTTCGCTATTGTACAATATGCTTCGGCATTTGCCGCACCACAGCCACCAAACAGACACTAACAAGATTACAACAGATTGTTTGTAGCTAATTGCCTGATTTCAGCGCTCAAACGCGCGTCGAGCGTTGAAAAAGGGCACAACATAAACCACAAATGACATGAACGACAAAAAAAATGTCCGCGCAATAATTCATTATTCGTTTGGCCTTACAAGCCACAAATACAACAGTCTTCTATTTGGCACCGCAAGCCGTTTACATTTGAAACGTTGGTCTCTTTCAGCGGGCTCTGCCACTTCCTGTACTACAAATTAATCATTACCTGACGCACACAGGCAATAAACAGTTAATTAAGCTTTTATTGGTTACCTGTTTTTTACTCACACTCCGCTTCGCTTTCGCAGTCATGCTCTTGTTTGTTTTCGTTTGCTTTTTTTCGTTTATTATTTCACGTTTATTTGTAAATTGTTGACGACCATAAACGTAGCAGGACGTTGTCTTCACAACCCGTGCCATGCAGGCTCGGGCCACGCCACGCCACGCCATGCCACGCCGAAACCATTGACCATTTCAGACGCCATTTTCAAACGGTTTTTGGCACGCATTTCACGTTCATTTCAACGGCTTTCATGTCATTTTTCCATTCGCGTTCGTACTATGTTTGTGGTTGACTAAGGAAAAAAAGAGGAGGAAAAAAGTGAAAAACAATTGGTGATAACGAGCTTGTGGATTCATGTTTTAACCACATTTATTTGTTTCACCTTTCTCATTTGATTTGCTTGCAACAATAAAAAAAAAAATGTGTTTGTTTTCTTTGTATTTTTTTTTTTTTTTTCTTATATATTTTTACGTATTATTTTGTAGCTTTTTTGCGGTATTGCAGCCACAAAAAATTCAGCAATTTAATTAAAAAATTTTACTTAACAGCCCAAAACATTGTGAAAAAAACGAGCTGTAAAACATATAAAAAATGTTGCGCATACAACGCGTAGGCCGCACAAAATAAGTACAAATTTCGCTATACAAATAAGTGAGTTGAAAAAGTCTTCTTTTGCGCTCGATGATTAAAGATTGCAACAAAAAAAAAAACAAAAAAAGTGGGTTAAGAAAACCTTTTAGTGGACAACATTGTTGGTTTACCGCTCCCCTGTGAGAAGTACACACACACACAAAGTATCATTGTAATAGTAAACTCAAAAAACTACGAAGAAAAGACAAAATCAACTGCTGAAAGTAGTACTCGTATTTAGTTAAGGCAACTGCACAGTTTAAAGGCGGCACAGTAAAAGTGGGCAGAAAAAAACAAACTAGCACAGTCTAACTTAACTCTCGTATGAGTGAAAGTGTATTGCAGCAAAGTAGGCACAAGAAAACTTTCGGTTTTCGACTCAACTCAAGGAAGGATAACAAAAGTTGCCTCAGAAGTTTTGTCGGGTCTTTAATCAAGCTGCTGCTGCTGCTGCTGCTGTTGCTATTGCATTGACTGTGAATATGAACGATTTTGCCAGCCTCTTTTGGGCTTTCAACACTGTTACTTTATACATTTCGACAATCCACACACACACACACTCACACACAGAAAAACTGTCGATGCAGTCTCGTATTTTAAGTCTATATTGAGGCTGTTTGCTGCGCTTGGTTTTGTGTATGTGTGTGTGCGCGCACCCTCCAACCGTTTTGCAATATTTTTGGCCTAAAAGTGTCAAAACAAGTTGCATAACCAACAAACTCACACACACACACACACACACACACACACAGTCAGAGTCCAACACACAGACGCGCATTTGCCAAAAAATGAAAAATAAAAAAGTATAGCATAAAACGCGGCGCAGTCGTGAATGCACGCTCCTTCAGTTTGGCTCATTGCCAATGCTTGGCTTAGCATTTTACTTTACTATTTATTCGTTATTGTTGTTCCTTGTTTGCTTTATTAAGTTTTACTAATGCAACGTGTTTTTTTTTTTATCCTTTTTATATACAATATATATATATTTTTTTTTGGTAAGCACTTCATAAAAAAGTACGAAAAAAATCGAAATAAAAAATAAACAAAACGAAACAAATGCAGACATGAATCGAATTCGGTATGCCTCGTAATGAAATGCGCCCTTTGCAGCTGACGCCGCAAGAGTTTTAAGCCACAAAAAAGAAAGCACAAACAAAAAAAAAGCAACGAAGAGTTTATAAAAAATGCAAGCAAAAACTTAAGACCTCTGAAACCTTCAATACAAAATACAAAATGCAAAAATGCTCAAACGAATGTCAGTTGTTGTCGTTGTTGTTATTGTTGTTGTTGCTGTTGTTGCTCATGGCCTAATAAATCTTTAATAAAGCGTAAAGCGTAACTTTAGTGATGTTTATTGCAAAATGAAGCACGTGATTCGCTACGCAATCTAACTCAGCATTTATTTCAATAATAGCATTTTAATAGTAGCGACAAAATAATGCCAACGGGCTTCATGCTGTAATTAATGATAGTTAAATATGTATAAATATAGTTCATTTTTTTTTTTTTTTTGGGGGGCAAAAGCGCAGCGCGCCGCTTTGGCAAACTTTGTCCGATGTATAACATAATAAATCTCAATATAACTCAAGTGCCTTTGGTGTACTTGGTCTGGTCTGGGCTGTGCTCTGTGCTCTGTGTGTGCCTCACGCCGTGCCAGACCATCATTCAAAAGCTACTTTCGCTTTTGTTACCGCACTAAACTTTGACATTTGACGGAAAGGGTTTTTTGTTTACTCAGCCCGCAGCTTAATATATACGCACACACACACACACAAGCAGAGGCATTTAAGCACGCTCGCATGACCTTTCACGCCCGGCAGCAAACATCGTTTTTCATGCTCGACACATGAACGAAATCCCATGGCTTTTCTTATGCTGACCAGTCAGTCTTTTGAGATTTTGGTCATTGCTTTTTTTTTTTTTTTGCTCAAAGCAGTCCTGTACTCCCTTAGTAACTTGAAAAATTGATTGCTTAAAAATCTTTCGGCCACTCTTTCTTTCATAGCGCCCGCTTGATTTTCACTGCTTTATTTTTTCTTGGCCCGCCGCCGTAATGTTTTGGATTTCACTTAATTGAAACCTTAAATGTTTTTACATTGCGTACGTTTTGTGTTCTCTACGGAAAATGAACTTTTCCAGTAAAAAAAAAAACAAACTAGAAAATGTTGCTGCACATTTTTTTTTTTTTTTTTGCGGCGTACAGAACTCGTCTGACGACGACCAGGCAAGCAGTCAATCAATCAAATTGGCGTTGGTGGTATTTGCTTGGATTTTTTACCATCATCATTGTTTTTATGTTAAACTAAAAAACAGTAAACAACAACAGCAAAAAGACGCTGGCCAATGCAAAAGTTAAAAAAAAAAGTTTGTTTACGTTACTTATTTGTTTAAATTTATTGCATGTTATTTGTTGTTGTCTCTTTGGTGGCTTGCAGAACAGTTGTCAGTGAAACTTATTAGAGGTTGCAAGTCGAAGGCAGTTGTTGATAGATATAAGATTACTGAAACAGAGCAACATGCTCGATAAAGACATTTGTTTCCATTTCCAAATAGCAAAAAAATATTGTTTTCTAACTAATGGTAAACTGCCTCCCAAAGCGCTTCTGAAAAGTCAAAAAAAAAAAAAGAGATCCCAATGCTGTGGCCAATATTGATTATTTAATAAACTAAATAATTTAATGGGCTCACCACGAAGCCACTTAGCACCAATGGAGGAGAAAAAAAAACAAACACACACACAACAAAAAAGTAATAATAAAAATAAAAACATGAAACATGAAACAAACTTGAAGTTTATACAAACAAAAAAAAAAAAAAAACAGCAAAGGAGAAACGTTACAAACGTTAGGAAAAATGTGTGAAGACACGAAAGCAAACTTTATACAAAAAGCACGCTTAAATCAAATTTCTTAAGTGACCAATCAAAAATAATTGCAGAAGCTTTTCACGTTTGCCAAACGTCGAAGCCAACGTCGCTGCCAACACAAGCGCTGACGCCCCCACGTTCGACATTCAAGCTGCAACACCATGCGCCAGTCAGGCACTTGACTGAGATATTGGCAAAACAAAGGCGGCTAAAAAACAAAAATAAAAAAGTGCCCAAAAAACTTTAAGCTTACTTTTTGCCGCTCTACTAAAAGTTGCTTGAGTATGTGTGCGTCCACTATATTTTTATATGGTCTTATCGTCCATTACGCTATACACACACACACACACACAGACACACGAAACGATATAAACTCGCGAGTTCGTTACATGCTTTTGAACTGGACACGTTTTGCAACATCTTTCGAAAGTGAAATGTTTGCCATACACGCTAAGCGCGTACACTTGATTTCTTTCGTGGTCTCTAAAGGGCCGCAAATATATACGTGTGCCATAGCTGGGCAAAAGCAAAATCGCCAAAGGCAACAACAACAGCAACAAGAACAACAGCGGCAGCAACACGACTACCGGAAGGCGCGCACATAAATACGCTACCATGTTCTATTTTTCTTTCTTCTTTCACTTTTTTACTAGAGCAGCATGGCAGTGAGTAGAAAAAAAAACAACGAAGAATAATGGCAAAATGTTAGAAATATTCGTGTAAATAATTTGCGCGTTTACCTAAAAGAATTTCAACTTATTTTTACCAACTTTTTGCACAGCACTTTTATTTCAACCTTACAACCTCCACCAACCAACCTGCTAACTTCTTGCCTTGCCTGTGCTTATAAAACGTTGAAATTGTACGCATTCGGCGGCGCCTTTGTGCAAAGTAACTTGCGGTGATTTGTTATACATTTCAAATGCGTCAATAGAAAAAATACTAAGGTGCAAATGATTGTGTGTGAATTTTACCGCTTCTCACCCCTCTTTCACCTCACATATTTGGCCAAAAATTTGTTCTATTTTCATGGCATGCAAACTTTTTTTGTAAAAGCCTTCGTAATTTAATAAAACTTAAGCCATAAAGGACATGCTTACACGCTATAAACAAATTATAATGAAATCCTTTTTGGCGCTCATATTTTAGGCTTTCTATCATAAAAAAAGAGAAAACTTGCTATCATTAGCACTAAACACGACACAAAGAAGAACGAACAACGAATAACGAATAACAGCGGGAAACAATAACAACGACAGCAACAACAAAAAATCAACATAAACTCATATAATAATACTTTTCCTTAATACTTTTCCTTAATGCCAAATATGAGCAAATAGTTTTCAAATTAAAACAAATGTCACACAAACACATTTGACTTTATGTATATATGTATATATGTATGTATATAAGTATCTGTATGAAACAAACCAATTCGCACGCACACACACATACATTTGTAAAAGGACAACCGCTTCACGTTTTCGACCACTCATCAACAACAACAACAAGTAATGAGCAGACTAAATTCACTAGAAAATTAATTATGAGCGACGACCGTACCAGCATAAAGACATGCCTCACACTCATATGGCTGGTGGAGGAAGGAGGGGTGTGGGTAAAGCACCTTCTAGTATGCAACGCAATTTACTTTGGTGACGAAATTGAAACCAAACGCTTGAACGAACGCTCGGCAATACCTTTTAATGGCATTGCCATCAATTTCGCTCAATTGCACACACAATCGCATCTAATCACGTTGGAACGACCTCTTAAATGGGTGAACGTTGCGCCGCACCAACAACGATGACAACGACAGTGACAACAACAACAACAACAATAACCAAGACTTAGATGATGGCAAGGACAACGCAAGACTAACAGCAATATTATGACTCTGACTAAATGATTTTATATATATATATATAGAAAAATAAGATAGTTGTAGTTTGTTGTAAGCAGCTTTAGCTCTCCACAGTAATACTCATACAAAAGCATCGAAAAAAAAACACACACAAATGAGAAAAAAAGCAAAGAAACTAGTAAAAGAAAAGGGTCACGTGTCAGATGTCATTGACATGGTTTGCCTCAGTGCTGCTATGCGCGTTAAGTATTTGCAAACAGTTTGCGAAGGCACAGACTGAAGATACACAGCGGCGACAACAACAACAACAACAACAGTAGCATTATAAAAGAACACAAACATACTTATACACGCACAAGCACAACAACAACAACATCACGTTCACATTGACACAAACACTTCACACACACTAAGCGTGCGCCCAAAAGTATGCCACTGTTTTGCCTCATTTGTTGTTGCTGCCGACGCTGCCGTCGCTGCTGCGGCTGATGATGCTGAGTCCAAATAAGACCGCAGCAGTTGACTTGACTTGACTTAAGTTGCGTCGCTTTGAAGCATTGAGCACGCGTTGGTTTACTTATTTTCATCAGACCGCCCCTCATTCCTTGACGTTACCTTCACCGCTGCTAATACACACACACACACCCAAAACTCGGCAATTAGTTTAGATAATGGCGCACAGAGTGTTTGCCAAGAAGTGACAAAACTCTTTGATACATACAAGCCTACCAGCCTGAGCCATTGTGGGCGGTAAGTCGCAGACAAGGTTGTTAAAATTAATGAAAGTTTCGAAAGTTCATAAAATTTGTATTAATTATAGACAACTGAAGGCTTTTCGAAGGCAATAGAATATGAGTGCATTCACAAACGCGCAAATCGCAACTGATAATTGACATTCGTTGTACAAGTGTACATGTTTTCCATTAGGCATGCTTCGGTTAAGTGCTGCTGAGTGCCTAACGAGTGCCTCAGAAAAAACCAAACACGTTGTCAAGCGTTAAGCAGAGAAAAGAAATTAAGTGAAAAATGTATAAGGGTGTATGAGTGAGAAAAAAAATCGAAAAAAACAGAATATATAAGTAGACACGTGTCATGCTGTCAGCCCAACTTAAATTCAATGCCAGTCGTCAGCCACCCACACATAAAGAGAGACACTATTGCCTTAGACAATGCCATGCAGCTATACACCTCTCGACCTCTCCCATCCAGACACTGACACAACCACTCATATGCGCCTTTATCCATATTCATTTATTTATTTGGACGCACGAATCTAAAACTATCAACGGGGACAACAACACGTATCTTTTGAAAATGACCAACAATAACTTTAAGCCATGTACACCCTTTACACTTGTGTTCATTCTGGGGCATTGGTTCGTTGGTTTCGTTTAGGTTCGTCTTGGCCCAACACAGCTCAGTTCAGCTCAGCTCAGTTAGACCATTTGGGCTCAGTTCAGCACAGTTTTGCGTTTTGGGATATTTTCAAAGATTATTCAAACCATTTTCATATCATATTCCCAAATGCGACAATGACTCGTATGAGACAGAAGACGTTGAGTTATGGTTGTGTTGCGTCTTGTTCCATGATGAAGTGGTTGATCTGTGTGTACGGGTTCTATATTGAGCTCAGACTGTGATGTTTTATTATATATTCGTTGGAAATAAGAAAAAAAAAATAAATAAATATGAAATTTTATGCTTAAATGAAATTTGTTGCCTTCTGTTTCCCTTCGCACCGTTCATCAAAGATGATGTGTCAACTGTATTTGCCTTAGAATTTTCGATGCTTCATTCTTAGCAGTTCATCAAAGGTCGTGTAGAACGAAATATGAAAGAAATAAAGGAAATAAGAGTAAAAAATAAAGGCTGAGACGGCCAACCTTTTTTAATAATTCAGCAGATAATTGTTTGAATTGAGTGTTGGGGCATTTTGTAGACGTACGGCAATGACAATAAAGTTTGACATCAGTTTTGGCATTGTATGCCTTTAGCAAAAATCCTTTCTGGTAACAATTGAAATAATAAAAATAAAAAAATAAAACTTCTTAGAATTAAAAGACATTTTTGTTTGGATGAACATAAAAGAGAGTTGCCGCCGAAATAATTTTCAATAGAACAAATAACCGACTGAAGGTATTGACAAATAGAAAAGCATAAAAGATGTAATGATGCACAACCGAGAGTAGAATAGCCAAAGCAGACAAAGGGAACAGACATGGGTCGCAAACAAAGTACATACATATATTGAAAAAGAAAGTGAAAGGCCTGCAAGCAAATACTTTTTTTTAAAGAAAAAGAATAGAATGAATTATTTGAGTAACGTAATTTGCAAATAAAAAGAAATTAAGAACAGTAAGGTAAATAAACTGTTTGAATAAAGTCATGATCAAAGTACAATGCTTTTTGTCATATATTCTACAAAAATTAATTTATTTACTTTACTCATTAAGGCCCAGTTTCACAGTCAAAGTTAACCCAGGGTTAACTCCGAGTAACAATTTTTCAGTTTCACACTTAGTAGTTAACCCCTGAGTTAACCCTACTATGTTCTAGGGTTAACCCCGAGTTAACTACTCTGTTTTAACTTTTTCTATTTATGTTTTTTAATGTCAAAACAGAACAAAATTTGTCTGTCAAAAAAATAAAAATTAAATATGTCCCAATCAATAGAAATGAATTTGATAAATGAGCTTGTATAGCAGCATTCAACCAGGTAGTCTCACATCATATGGAATTACTGACATCGGAAGTCGTTTACTTTTCATTGGGAGCAGATATGCATCAATTATACAAAGTTTCCTTGTGTGATTGCTATGTGTATTGCACCCATGTTGTGTTTTACACGAAACTAACATAACTACGTACTATTTTACCATTTGAAGAGTGCGGTTTACTTTCGTTGTGAAGAGTAACTGCCCGCCCCTTTGTAATGGTGAACTATACAATTAGACATAATCGAGTCAAAATTTCACCGCTTGTTATATTGGATTCCCTTCACCTATCCATTACTAATTGAAGGTGATTTTTAAAATAACTGAAAAAATAAAGTGTTTGGTAAGTAAATGTTCAATGTTGTAAAACATTATTCTCAAAAAATAGAATGTTGCCATACTTATATAACTAGAGTTAACTGGTCACTGTGGAACTGAAAGTCAGAGTTAACTCCGGGTAAGGGTTAAATTCGAGTTAACTTTACTCTGGGTTAACCCTAGACTGTGAAACTGGGCCTAAGTGAGAATCATTAGTTTAATACATTTATTATATTCCAAATACATTCTTGTAACCATTTATTTAAGAATTGAATACTTCATTTTGTTTACAAATTAATAACCAGTAAGGGAGCTATTTTCAGCTTTGCTGAAACTTATATACTCTTGCAAGCATTTGGAAAATCCGTTTTATAGTTTTTCCAATAAGAATCTTATAAGTTTATAAAGATAAAGGGGCGTAACCCCGCCCATTTTCTACTTTTTTTAAAGAATACAATGCAATCATTCTACACTTCATTTTACGATTTTCTATCTCGTCTGCTTATAGATAAATCACATTTTTAAGTTTTTCTCTATATGGGCGGTGCCACACTCTTATGTCCGATTCTTATGAAACTTTGTAATATGGTCAAGGATTCCTGAAAACGCGAAACTGCAAGAATTCATCTGTTTATAGTTGAAAACAAAAAAGTTTTCCTAACAAAAACCGAATTTTTAACCGATTGTTCCTATGAGAGCTATATGCTATATTTATCCGATCTTTACCAATTTTGCAGTGAGCCTTAATTTACGTCCGAGATGTTCTTATGCAAAAAATTGTGGCGATAACTTGAAAAACAAAGAGTTTATTGAGCAAAAACCTCATTTTTGACCGATCGTTCCTATGGCAGCTATATACTATAGTATTCCGATCAGGCTGGTTTCTACATATAAACTGCCTGCAAGGAAAAGAAAATTTTCAGCGTTTAAATTTTTTTGCTAACTTCAAAACTCTGGGAGGAGTTCGCATTGAAACAGACAGACGGACAGACCGACAGACGGACATGGATATTTGAACTCGTCTCGTCGTGCTGATCAAGAATATATACTTTATATAGTCGGAGATGTCTCCTTCTCTGCGTTGCAAACTTCATGACAAAGTTAATATACTCTTGCAAGAGTATAAAAACACAGATGGTCATTAATTAAACACAGTGGACTTCCTCCTTCAAAACAATCTCGACAGATTATGCCAAAATTAGAATTGGCAAACTTAACTCATCTTTCATTTGATTTAACTGAGCTCAAATAATCAGATGTGAACGCACAAATCAACAGTGTTTCTGTTTTTCAGATTACTTATCGTTTCTAACAACTTTTTTTTTATAACGTTTTTTTGGCGATGTCTTTAGGCATTATAATAACTATCCATAATACAAAAAAAAATAAATTAACATAACAAAGTTATTGTGTAACAAAATAATGTTCATTTTTAAGTGAGAAAAATTATGGAGCGATCGATGTCTACTACTCATACTCCTTACGTAAATCGGTAGGCATCGACGTAAAGACATTTATTCTGCTACGATTTACTTTATAACGATAACAAACAAAATGCATCCAACAACAAAAGTTAAAAATTATCAACTGTTTAGAATGAAGCAAGTGTAGTGTATATAGAGCGTAAATAAATTTTAAACTCTGTATCAAAAGTACTTATTAACTTAGCTCTGTGCAACATCGCGTAAATAAACTTATTGGATTTCTTTCTTTGCCTTTCATTTACGTACCTTTTTTCTACCGATGTATTTTTATAAACTAAAAGTGTTTGAGTAGCAGAACAAAACTTACAAGAAACTTTTTCCAAGAATCGAAACACCGCGGGCCAAAGCATCTCACAGTAATTCGAATTGCATGCGCAGATGTTTACTATTGGCTGCTGCCTTATTTCCATTCGCTCAGTTTGATTTTAAAAATGTATGATTTTATTACAAATAGTTATGATACAGTCAGCAGAGCCGCACCCGTCCCTGGCACCTGATGCCACCTCGTCGAACTCGCACAGCATCAGAAATTGCACTAAAATCAATGGTTGCAATCTGGTTTTAGTTTTCGCATTCAAAACATTTCAGTCTCAAAGTAACCAACATTGCATTCTTATTTTATTTCCCTCATCTTCTTCGTTTTCGTACACCACAGTGGTCTGCTTGTTCTTCTGCCATGTTACATTCTCTCGCATAGTTTATGTTTTCCTTAACTTTTGTTTAGTTTTTATTGAAATGTTTCGATTGAATTTTTGCGCTTTCGCTGTATCTTATGCCGGATTCTGGTTGGGAGAAGTGTGGTTAAGAACATAGATTGTTGTTGCTTGTGGTTTGTGCTAATTGCACTTGCCAAATAATAAGAAAAAGAGATAAAAATACGGTTCAATTGTACTAATTTCTTTTTAAATATATAGAAAAGCTGATGTCCAGTGGGAAAAATACATCAAATACTTTTTGTAAACTCAAAAAAAAACCAGTAAGGACGCTATAGTCAAGTATACTCGACAATATAATACCCTGCACACACAGTAGGCAGTGCAACACCCCAAATCTATAAAAAAAAATGTTGATTTGACATCGCCCGATCAAATAGTGTTCAAAATATCAAGTAAATCGGTCAAAAAATGTGAAATTCACGAAAAATTTGAGTTTGTAGGTCATTGAGGGGTAACTATCAAAAAGAGGGGAATTTTGTGGTATGCAGTTTTTAAGATACGTACATACTGAGCTTGTCTACAAAATTTCAGTTTCGTATCTCTAATAGTTTTGAAGATACAGCAATTTTAAGAAAATAACCGGGGGAGGGGAAATGAAGAGGAGGGGAGAAAATAAAAGCACGTCCGACACACTTGAAATCTCACTCGATCTGCTGCCGAGCATCACGAGTCTACCCTCCAAATTTCAAGTCTCTAGCTATTATAGTTTCTGAGAACCATTGGTGAATACGGACGGACAGACAGACAGACAGACGGACGGACAGACAGACGGACGGACATGGCTTAATCAATTTCTCTTGTCATCCTGATCAAGAATATATATACTTTATATAGTCGCAAGTGCATATTTCTGTGCGTTATATACATTTCGCTCAAACAAACACAATATACCCCGATACACAGTATGTGTACAGGGTATAAAAAAAAAACTGCCAACAGAATCAAATAAAAAAGTTAGCTGGAAAAAATAAATTTTCTTTTTAGCACTTACTTACTTTACTACGAGTATATAAGAAATTTTAGTGCGTCTTCTCATCTCATTTATATGTATTTCACATTTTAACCATTTATGTATATAAATGGGTAATGCCAATTATACATTTTTTTTCTATTACTATAAAGTAAATAAAGAAAGTATTAAATAAATATTACAAAACAAAATTTGCGGCAATTCACCACAAATAGTTGAGTCACTAAATATTTCTGATAAGCAAAGAACTTACGAGGGAGGTTTAAAAAAAAACAAATATACAAGCATATACATGAATCACGCACTGATGCATGTGTGGTGCCGAGCCAAGAGCAATACGGGCTTATATTATACATACCGAAGCGACTAATGGTTAGTTCAGCTTTGAATATCGTTCAGACTTCATCTCAGCCACTCCGCATTAACAAAGGGCGTAGTTGTACTAAGCGTAATGAATTTACTAATTGTGTTTTTCTTAGTCACTTTTATGTGGCAAAACGCTCGTGCAGAATATAATGCGAATTGTACGTTGAACAATAACTTTATGGGAAGGTGTGTGCCGTACGCATCATGCAAGTCCATAGAAAAGCAAAATTCAAGACGAAATAAAAGTCGGCATCCAGATTGTGGCACATTCAATGGAATAGTAAGTTGTTATTGCACCGCAATCATTATTAGTACTACAAGGTGATACATGAATATTATTGTGTTCAGAATCATGTCTGCTGCGCAAACGATCAAATTCAATTTAACGCTGAGTCGATGAATGCATTGGAGACATTCAAATGTGGAAAGGTTTCTACTGCTCCCAAAATATTCAATGGAGATGAAGTAAGACCATGGACCCGACCTTGGATGGCGATTCTTATATACAATACTGAAGTCTATCAAGATATTCTTTGCGGTGGAACACTCATCTCCCATTATCATGTGCTCACTGCAGCTCACTGCGTAAGCGATGATCTGTAAGTAGTCAATCTTACAATTTCCAGTTGGACAATAATCGTTTAACATATGCTAAAATACCTATAGTGAAAAAGTTCGCCTTGGCTCGCATGACCGCTCAAATAAAAAATACTGTGTGGCTTATAATCGTTTCAAAACAAAATGTCATGAGGCAGAAGATTTTGATATCGATAAGCCCTTTATTCACGAAGGTTACCATGGTTCTAAAAGATATAACGACATCGCTCTCCTGCGCCTTCGTGATTATGTGAATTTCGACGGTAAGTGTGCACAATGGCAATAAACGAAATGAAGAATTTCTAAGCAAGATATATTATAATCTCCCAGACCATATTGCACCAATTTGTCTGCCGATCCCAAAATTTATGAAAAACAACATTAAAGCGTACAAGTCATGGCATATAACCGGTTGGGGCAGAACTGAAAATGGCACAACTTCAAACGTTTTGAGGAAAGCTGATGTTCACAAAGTAAATCTAAAAAAATGCTCGATTCTTCATCGTATCCAATGGCAAGATTCACAAATATGCGCTAAAGGTAATAATACAGATTCCTGTAAGGGTGACTCAGGTGGCCCCCTTCAAGAAATAGGCAAATATAAGAACACACGAAGCATTATTCAAATTGGCCTTGTATATAGAGGAAAAAAATGTAGTGATAATCAACTGAAGTTACCAAGTATATACACAAATGTCAGTTCTTATCTCCAATGGATTTCAGACAAAATGCAAATATCGAATTGAACACAAAAGATTAAATTCCGATTTTTTTAGCATTTTCAAAACATTTTGATATTCCAAATTTGTAGAACAATTTAAACAAAGTTAATTTTCAATAAAGCAATTTATTTGTACTTATTCAAAATGATGGAAAATTGTGTCCTTGTGTGCTTTGCAAAATTCATACCAAAGCTAATATACTCTGCGCAAGTTTAAAAATCACATTACAAATGCAAGGGTAATTCACTGTGAATATCAGTTTAAGACACACGCGTGATCATCGTTAGCTGTAAAGTCTGTTGGTGAACATCGTAATAATCACTCAAAGCTGTTTAAGTAACAAAACGCCTGACGCTGGGCTACATGTTCATACTTTTTTCTTCACTTTAGACGCTGCGTGTCATGATAAAACTTATTTTCATTCATTTTTCTTGTTCAACGCAACTAAAAATCTGCAAAAGTCGTTATTTGACGTACTTAACCCTTGCGTTGACGTGCAAGCATAAGACTAAAGCAGCTATGCCCGCTCTTTCTCGCTCGCACAAGCTCTGTCTAACAACTAACAACGGGTAGAGAGTGAAGACGAGGCCAACTTTTATAATGATAATAATTTTTTGAATGATTTATGAACGAACAAGTTTTATGGCAGTGTATTTTATAAACCTCGGCAAACGTTAATATGCAAAATATAAGAAAAAGGTACTCGCAAAGTAAACGAATAAAAGGCGTACAAGAAAAGTAAAATAATCAAAAAAAAATATATATAATAATAAAACAGAATAAAACATTACAAAAATTTAACAAATTTTTCCCAAAGCTAAAGGACTTTAGTTTGGTTTGGTTGCAGTCGTGTCCTTGTTCTGCACTTGCAACTGGCACCTCACAGTCTTGAAATGATGGTCGGTGAGAAAGGCTTTCAGTTTAATATTTATTTAAACTAATACACGCTGGTTGGCTAGGCGATAGTGTTGCGGCAGAAGAGCAGAGAGTTTGAAAAGCCCATAGCGTTATAATATATACTCGTATTTCTATATAATTCTCTTTTTCCATTTAGTGGGACAAAGTATATTTACATCATTCAACAACGTTGTGGGTGCAAGAGGTTTCAACTTACAACATACATATATATCATGACAATTTGTGTGCGCCAGCAAAGAAGACAAGCTTGAAAATAATTGTGGTGCGAAGTTCAGTTCGAGTTTGAAAAAAAAACCATATTAGATGAAACAGTCAAGGGACATAAATGATTGTACGGCATAATTCGGAACACACTTTCACTTAAAAGAGAAGCAACAATTTGTCTTGGCTTGTGTGAAATGTGTGTCCTTTTCATAGTCAGTGGAATTGTGCTACATGCTTTTGACATATTTTAAAAGTTGATACGTTTTCTTTGAAACTCAGTTCGGTTACAGACGTAACTGAACTTGAATTTAATGTTCACTCACTTGACAACGAGACAGACGAGGGCATGGCAAAGCGGTTAAGCGAGTGTAAGTTATTAAAATTTATGACCGTACATTAGCATAGCAGAAAAGTTAAAATTACTTCACATGTACACAACGGCAATAAATAAACATATCAAGGCATACATACAAACATATATACATACATCATCGGTGGATCGGGCTGTGGAGTTGTGCTTGCCAAATATAAATTTTTTTCTTTGAATAATTTAGCGAAATTTTATCAACGCATGATACTGATCGTAATCATCTTGATTAGTACAACATATCTTATGAGCAATATTTTTGTTTATACTCAATAAATGAACAGAGCTTGTCAAACAAGAGAGTCAAATAGCAAAACAACATATTGTAAAGAAGCGTACACATCATCTCTATATTCAACTAAATGTGAGTTCCTTTTTCACCACTCGGCATTGGAGCACAAGTTGCCCTAATCACCTAAGCACATTTAAGCGGTGTATGCACGTAAAAAAAATGTTAAGAATGCTTAGAAAAAATACATGGCTATGCATAAATCGCAAGACACATGTGATTAGCAACGGCAATAAGTCGTAAAGGCGACTTTGCCTTTAGCTCAAGTATGGCAACGAACTCTGAAGTCGTCGCGCGGTTGTGTGTTGCATTACAATGTATCTGACACTGGAGTTTTGAGATACACTAATTAGTCGCGCTTTTGTGTGTGTCTAAGCGTAGGTAGCTGAGATTTATTACACGCTTTAGAATGTGTTTAGGTGAGAAAGAAAATGTGTACTTGCTTGCGACACGCATGCAAGCTATGCTTTGTTCACTCTATTGTTGATTAGTTCATGCTTATAAATTTTAATTATTACATAGCACACAACTTTTTTTTGTTTTTTTTTTTTTTTCAACGTTGAACGTTACAAATTAATTACAAATGCTCGTTGTAGCGTATGGTTTTTTACTAACGTCCCTTTTAATGTAATAAATTAATTAAATTGCTCATTTCCGTTGGATAATTAAACAGGCTGGCGTAACAATTCCGATATTCAATTAAAATGACAGCATTAATTCATTATAAATATTCATGCCACATATTTTGTTATTGTTTTTGTTATTATTTTTTTTTTTTAATTTTATTTTTTAATGTTTTAGATATTACGATTATTTTGTTTTATTCTATTTTTCTTTTTTTTGGTCAACTATATAGTTATACATAAAAATATATACAATAACTATGCAACATACACTTGCATGTTTGAATTTTGGCTTGAATTTGGCACGCGGTTATATTGATTTTTAATAAATCTACTGTTCATACAGCATTTTTGTTGCAATGTTGTTGCGAGCGCATGTGTGTGTAAGCATAATATTTGTCAGTATTTGTTTGAATTAAGCAAGCCATTGAGGTGTGCACAGCGTAAATTTTCAGCTTTTCATAGAAATATTTGCAAATCGCATACGCGCGAATATAGTCTTGTATTAGTTTACGGACTTGTATGCGATGTTTGTACGTGTATACGAAGAGCTCCCTGTATGTGTACACAAACGACCTCAATTACATTTGCAAATAAACTCAACCAACATTTGTCTAGAACTCAACTCAAACTCAAGCTTTACTACCCCGAACACCTACCGCTGTGCTGTTTTCGGTTACCTGGTTCGCTTGCTTGCTTGCTTGGTTGTATTTCTATGCAAATGTCCTTGTCACATTTTGGGAATTTATTTGAAAATTAAACCACACACATACACTCATGCATAGCAGTGTACTTAACGGCACATACACACACGAACACACAATCAAAGGCAACTCATTTACTCTTCGCTCTCCTAAATAGGCATCCGAAATTGAAGCTTGAATGCAGTCATGTTATGTGACAGTATACGAGGTTTCTTTCTTTCTAATAAAGGAGAAAAAAAAAAACAACAAATAACAACAACATATATTGCATGCAAGCATTTATGCCTTCAGGTACATACATACATACATATATCCGATTTATGTATGTATATGTAATGTGCTAGTGTGTGGATCTCATTAATGCAACTTTTGCCTTTGATTGAGCGTCACTGTAGCGTGTGGCTCAGTAACAAAACTAAACAGTTGAACTAAATGAGGTGCTTGAATGCCAACCCTAGAACCGTCGTAGAAAAGGAGTCGTTAAAGATGTTGTAATAAACAGGTGAGCGTGCAAATATAAAAACAAATATACATATACTTATATGATTTTCTTTCCAGTTAATTCCATTCACTAAAAAGAAGACAAGCACCCTACAGTTCACCTAATTTCTTTTTCGTCCTACGACTCAAGAGCAACGCCACATTTTAATTTCATTTCGTAGTTCTTTCTTTTGTGAGGTGTTTACTTTCACGCCATTGTACATTATTCGTTGTTTTTATGCGTTTTTCTAAACGTCCTTATCAAATAAAATGGCGAAAGAAAAGCGCACACAAGCAAGGGTTAGTGGCGAAATGTTGAAAATAAAAACGAAGGCAATAAAAAATTGTAATAATCACAAAAAGGCGAAACAATTCGAATGCTGACCGCAGTCGGCTCTGTTAGGACAGACGTGTGTATATGTCTGCGGTAGCACACGACCACATAGTTTTTTCTGGCGTAAATAAAAAACAAACATGTTTTTTCGATTCGTTAATACACAGCACCCTGTACCATCGTGTAGCTCTGCCGGTCTTCGAGGACCTTTGGTGCGAACAGACAAGGGACAATAGTTTTTTGTATTGATCATGTCTATAAATAAGTACTTATTGTATTTTACGGCTTCTTACGTTTCTCTCTCAATGTGTTAAGCACATATTGTCTCGCAGTGTGAGGGCAGACAACGTTTCTATTCTATTAGTTTTGTATGTCTGTAAGGGACAGTCTGTAATTTATATACTTTTTTTTATACTCTTCACGCTACAAATAGTATGAATATTTTGTCGTGAAGCTAGAAATGCACAGATGGCGACATATCTGAACATACATATAAAATTTGTAAATTTTCGATCCTCTCAACGAGGCTGTCTATTTCAATTTAAACTTCTTGAAAAAATTTAAACCCAAAAATTTTACAAACATGCAAGAAATTTGTATAAAGAAAACGAGTTCATCAGATGAATATATCACAGCAATGCCATAGGAATGATCTGTTAAAATCGAAGGTTTTGTTAGAAAAACTTTCTTTGGTTGAGATACCATCTTGACCCTAAGCTTAAGAAAGATTAGTGAAAATCAGGAGACTGTATCATATAGCTCTCTTAGGAACGATCGGTCAACTACGAAGTTTTTTTTACAATAAGTCTACCATTGTTGTAGCAAGTATTGAGACTGTTTATAATTGTAAAAATTTCAATAAAAAATAAATATAAATTTTGAACAATGCTTGCAAAAGATTTTATATAAAGCCGAAAATACCTTTGTTTTTTTTTTATTTCGGTCAAGTCTTTTCGTGATTTTCATTCGAAATAACTTTTAACAGTTGCTTTTACAAAAAAAAAAAATAAAAAATTAAATTAAAAGCGTTTTCCACTTAAAAACACCAAACCAACACTCAAAAATGTCGTAGTATGCTTGGAATTTAAAAAGTGGTTTTTTGTCATGTTGTTGTGTAGCTTGAGGTTTTTGTTTGTTGTGCAGACTTTGCGGTAGAACAAATATTGCCGACAAAAACAAATATTTAGGTTAGAAATATGCGAAAAAACACACAAATAAAACAAAAGCAACAACTGTCAACGCGTGCAAAAATATTTTCGCAGGCGTTGCAATTAATAAAACCACTTTGGTCATATGTTGTCGCCGTTTATTTTCCTTTCGTTGCATGATAGTTTGCGTTGTCCTATTCGGTCGACTGTGTGTCCTGTCGCGCCACACCTCAAGATATGCTAACCAAATTTATTTCTTTGGCTATTTTCAGCATTTTTTACAAGTAGTACGCAAGAGCATGTTGCACTCGAACATTCGAACACTCGAACTGAAGGCGCATAAATTAGAGCGTACAGGCTTGCCGAACAACAGTTGCTCCTACACCCCATACAGACCGTGCGGGCATTGCATAAGTCCTTTTAAGCACTTGGCTTAGTTTATGTAAAAGTTGGAGTAAATCTTCAATGTGCACGATAAGAAAAGATTAATGAGGCTTTAATGCAAAATAAATTAAGCGTCAGACGCATGGTGAAAACTGTTGATGTGATGGAAGGACGAACGACAGGAAGGTTGAGCTTCGGCGGTATGCTTCACAGCGCCTGCCATACGCTTGATACACATGACATTTGATTATCATCAGGCCATGCAACGTCTTTGAGCATTTCAAGTGTACTATGTGCGGCTCGATGAATAGAGGACGCTCATGGTGCTTCAAATAAATCAAGCGCGACTCAACACCACACTACCTGTTTAACATTTCTTGCTCGGCGGGCTGGTGGAGAGGTTGGAGAGGAGTCACAATGACACGCTTTAATTAAACGACATTTACACGCTGTCGCTATTATTGCCATTGAGGTGAAGTCGGGCACTTGTTATCACGCCCACACGCACGTGCAACGAAAATGTCCTGCAACGTAGTGCCATTTTGAGCTTCTTGAGGGCGCGTCTTAAGTCTATAAATTTCAATAATTCATGCGTTCGCATATGCACAGTCATAGGTGCTTACTCATTCAGACTTATCCACTCACGCACACACGCACACTCGCACAAACCCATATATCACACACACGCAAACAATTTGGCTTTATTCGATCGATGCGTATTACTCGACTCGACTCAACTCGACTCGAGTGCAACTGAACTAAACTGAACTGAACTGAACTGAACTGAGTTAAGTCTGCTATCTGAGCGAAGTTCAAATCTTTTGGATACGCTTCAATATCTTCGAACAATTATGCCTTGATGAGGCATGGCTCTGGTATTGATAGTGATGTATGTATTTAATGTGCTTGCGTGAACAAAAGATAAGCTGTGCATGTTTGTCAAAGCTGATTTTGATTTAAACTACTTATTGCTGTTTGTGTTTGCTTAAGTGCAAAATTAAGATAATGTCCAAGAAGTAAGTCGTTTTGAAAGGCGTGAACGTTCCTATGCAACAGCTCAATAATATACTAAATAAACTTAGAAGAATAATAGATGGTGGTTGATATACAATTACTATTTCCATTACTCATCTGGTAAAGTTCTTAATTCTTAATGAGCGTCGTATAATATGTTATTAATCTTGTCTTTCTTAACTAATCTGCAAATCTTCCCTTATCCCATTCATCCCTTTCTGCTTCTGGTCTTTCAGCAACTCCAGCTAATTATTTATTAATATAATAAAACTTCAATTTCACTTATTCGTAAATTCTGTTCTGATAAAACTAAAAAAAGAAAATGTATAAAAAATTTAAAATAAACTTGTATACGCCATGTTGCACCTTTTGAGTTGTCGGCGCACCTACACAATAAATTAATTATTTACGTCAGAAGTCATGCAACGTCAGAAATGACAACTCCTATAACAACGGCTACGCCAACGACCACATGTGGCATGTGTTTGAGTGAATGCGCACCAAAAACAACTCATACGTGCTAAGAGCAAAATGTAGCAAGAGCATGGCAATCTCTTTGAATGCCCTGCCAGCCTGCCAAAGCACAACGACGACTGTCGGAGAAATCGAAAGCTTCCACAGACGCATATTGGAGCCTGTTTCTCTCTGTCACTCACATAGAGTTGAGTGCATGGCCTCGACACGAACAGCTGTTCGCCACAAAAGCTTTTGCGCCCCGTTTTACCAACGCTTGTATGCCAAACGCGCAGTCGAAGAAAGTATATGAACTTTAACACATGCCGTTAAATGATTTATGTTTCTCAGAAAAAAAAGCTAATTTCTTTTGTTCTAATTAATAATTTCGATTTGCCTTATCTAAATTATTGTCATGTATAAGAAACACTGCGCTACTCAAAGACATTATCATTTTAGGCATCTCTCTCTTTTTAGCTTAAATGTATTAATATTTTTCATTGTAGGAGATCAATTGAAAAGTTGTACGTAAATCGTTCCGCTTACGTTTTAAAGCGGAAATCGATTAGCGCTTGATAATGGCAACCCCGACGATGTCAGCAGATGCCGTGCGCCCGTTTGGCAAATGTTATTATCGCACGGATATTGATTTCGCGCTGAGCATATTTGTGCTTCTCTTTTCGCCGCTTTAACAGTTTTATGTTATTTTTATGCATTTTATGCTTGTTTGGCGTAATTATTAACGCACATTATACTTTTATGCTTGTTCGTCAGACGTCAGTCGTCGTTCGTCGGTGCTGTGCCTTTTGGAGCGCCTTTTATGCGGTCATGTTCGCACAACAAAGCTTTTATAGTGCTACACAAATATTACGCATAATTACATGCCCGACAGAGCAGTCGTCGCCGCAGCCGTCGCCATTGCCGCCGCCGCTAAAGGTGCCATAGCCACGTCAAGCCAAGGAACGCCCGCATTCTTTGCATGCCTTTCGTTTACGTTGCAAATTTTTATTTATTTTTATACTGATTTTTTTTTTCTTTTGTTTTTTCTTCATAAGATTTGAGCAAGCAGCGGCTGCGGTCTTTTTTTTTCTGTTTTCCACAAACAAGAGTGTATTAAAAATTAACTGCTGATTTCTGCTCTGTGCAACGCCATCCTTTAGCCGTGTACGTGTCTCGATATATGCGCGTATCCTTATCGCTTAACGGGCGCCCTGTTGCGCTTTGCACAAGCAGCGAATGCGCCATCATAAATGAAAACTAATTTCGAGTTTCAATCTGGGTTAAAAGGTTTTTTTTTCTGCTTTGCTTTCTGATACCAGCGACGGTTGCTGCTGCAGCAGCCTTCGGCCCCATTTTAATCAACGTCCTGCAGTTTTTGCATCAAAACTGGCTGTCGGTGTGGCAAAACTCACCCAAACCAATGTCTCTCTGCCGCTGCCTTGCAACATTTTAGCTTTTACTTCATTTCTTCTTCTTCTTCGTTCTGCTGCTACACAAGCGGCACGTTTGTAATTGTAAATGCTGTTGTGCTGTCGACGCTATTGCTATTGCTATTGCCGTTGCATCAGCCGTCGTTGGCTGTTGGCTGTTGGTAATGTTGTTGTTGATGCTGCTGTTTTTACAAATCATTTGCAATTCATTTGCGCGGCACTTATGAAACGTTTAAATGTAAGTTTTTAATTACAATCATCAAACGTTTGCTAACTCGCTCGCTCGCTCAATCGTTCTACATTGCTGTGGCGCTTCATGCTTATCGCTATGTTAATTTCGTAATGTACAAAATAATCTATTTTACATTTATAAAAAAAAAAAGACTCAAACTCAATTATTTTAGAGTCATTTGCTAAAAATCAACTTAAATAACATATTATCTTAATTCGTACAATTTTTTTTACAGTGTATTGAAAATTAGACGTGCGTATTTGACAAATTAAGTAAATTGAAGTAAAAGTTACAGTTATTTTATTTTGGTATAGATAAGGTAAGCAGTCGGCTTGTTATTTTAGCAATCAGGCACAAGCACAACAAACAGGAAAACAAACAAACAAACAAACAGACAGACACACTAACAGGCAGGCAGTCAGACAGGCAGACAGACATATGAACAAACAACTGTAGAAAACGACAGACAGACAGAGAGACAGAGAGAGAGACAAAAAGCAAGACACACACTACAAAGTGGAGCACGTCAATGCTTTGAAAAGATGCAACTGACAAAATGCAACGAGCGCAATGAGCGATAGATGGCGTTGCATGCTGCCTCTGTTGATAATGTGCGCCCACTCGCGCATTTCCGTACTATTTGTTTGCATACATACTACACATTACACCAGTGCAAACATGACCCATATTTCCGACTGATAGTTCTTTTCCACGCTACGCAATATTCCTAGCGCACTCATATACCCATCAGAATATCAAGGGGGGGTGTTGGGATGCCGTAGTCTGCTTGTGGTTCATTTCATGTATGACCGAATGTGTGCTTATAAGTGTGTATACATTTTGTTGTTGCTGCTGCCCATTTGGGAATGCCACACGTTGATTGTTTTTCCAAAGGGGAAACCGAGATTGATGTACACAAAACTCATAATGGCGCCATACAGAAAACACACTCCGTTTCCTCAACCTATTTGCGTACAACGGCAGCTGCCGATTGTTAATATTTGCTGCTGACTTGCGTGTAATGACTATTTTACTATTAATTGTATACAAAAAAAAAAAAAAAAAAAAATGCAATCTGAAATTCTACAAACAAGTAAGTAATCGTGAACTTTTCATTCGATATCATCTCGTAAAAGTCTAAGAAAAGTTTAGCCAACTTATTTTCTTATAAAGATTGCCAAAAAAATACGGAAAAAAATCTGAAAATGTCTGCACTAATCATGCGGCAACAACATGCTTATGCCGTGACGTTTTTTCTGCGCCTTTTCATTGCCAAAAAATATTTGTATAACACCATCTAAAATTATTATAGCCAAATTTGCTTTTAAGCAGTCGCAGCCATTGTTGTAGTCTTTTTTTCATATTTTTTTATCATAAGTTCGCTTGAAAGTAAAGCTAGAAAAAATTTCAAGTCTCAAGACGTGTATGTATAAGTGTATAAGTGTTAGTGTATGTCTCCATTTTTGCAATTTTTCTTTTCTTTTATTAACTTGTTCTTATTCTCTTTTTGGTTCTTTTGTTGAATTGTTTGTTTGTGCACATTCGTTCATTGACTCACTTGTCTGGCTGCCTCGTCGAACTGCATTGCGAACGAAACTTTCTTCGCTCATGCTCTGCAATTGCATTTTCAGTGAAACTTGCTTTCGTAGTGGCAACCATGAGTTTTATAGAATACTTTCAGGCACACAAAATAAGTGCGTCATGCGTCAACAATGAATTTTATGACTCTCAAGCATCGTTTAGGGTGAAAAATAAGTGTGCATTCTTATGCAGATTGTCTCCTTTTGCGATCACATGAAATTGATTGGAGGAAAAAAAAGAAATAAATATATACGATATATTTGATTGCCATAAGTTGACTTTTGGTCGATTTTTCACATTCTCGTTAGTTTAAAATTATTAACTCTCATGCAGAAACACACAAATGGCAATCAATTTTCAAATTCCGTGAATTTTTGGAACATCCTTTTAAGTAGTCCGGTGCTAAAACTAATGGGGTATTTAAGGGCAACCAAGTTAGTTAATTGAAATGGATGGCATAAAAGAGTGATTAGCTAATATCACAAGCTCAATGCTTGTTATTTTAATAAAATATTTTTACAAATTATTCTATATCTATGAAAGCTAGAAAACTTTAAGGATTTAACATTGTTATTTTTTTTTTGGATAATTAAATTTTTGTTTTAAATTACAAGCGATTTAAGCGCTTTTTCATACAATTCGCACATGGAGCCGTTATAATCGGTAACAATAAGCTTCTGACTTATCATGCCAATATTTATTGCAGCCAATGTAAATGCAAAAGGCAACACAATGGAAACGAAACGTAACGAAAGCTATAACAACAACGAAGACGACTATGTACATATGTATGTATGTGTATGTAAGTACGCTCTACTGTATAATTCATTTTAAAGTACACACAACAGCGACAACAACAACAATAAATGCAAAAAAAATGCAAAAAAAAAAAGTCCCCAACTGGTAATAAATAAAAAACTTATGTAACTTGGTATTATGGAATTGGGTTAATAAACCGCGCGACTCACAAAACACAACTCAGTGAGCAACAAAAACGCAATAACAACAACAATAGCAATAGCAATACCGTGTATAGAAGCAAAAACCAAGCTGCCAACTTGAAATGCAAAATATAATCACCCAACGCAAACTCATCGCAACAATTGTACCGCAGCGAATGCGAAGCCAAAACCAACTAAAACAACCAAAGGAGAACAAAGGCTCGGAAAAATATTGAAACAATCATAAACGCGATAATAGAAATTGAAATAATTTGCCCACAATTCAGGCTCGCAACAGTGCCGCAGCAGTGGGGTGAAGTTCGAAAGGGCCTCGTTGGTTAGGCTGCCAAACACCTGCCAGCCTGCCAGTCTGCCTGCAAAATTGTGGTTCGGCATGCGCAACTTTTTTGTAATTGTTATAACAGCATAAACATAAATCAAAACACAATTTTTCTTCTTTTTTTTCGCGAAAATTTTCATCGAGAAATACTGGAAAAAAAAACCACTCAGGCGTGCCATTAGCTCTAGACATGGGTTGTTTCAGATGCCTGTTCTGAGTTCCAGACGTGGCGCAAAAAACTTCGAGTCAAACTCATTCACTTACCCGCTCATTCACTTTTTATACTGTTGGCACCGACTAATGCCTTCGCATTCGGCATTGTTAGTGATGAAGTACTTGGAGCATGTAAAATTAACCAAAGCCACGCAACTTTTTAACGTCCAACCAGCGAGCATGCGATGAGAGCAAGAGCAACTTGGGTGGCAGATTTTCGAATGTACGCCTTAGACTTGGGACAAATGGCGAACTGCTAATGACGTTGGCGAGTAGCTAAATGAACATGTATATTTATACGTGTGTATGTATGTATAGCACTGGGAAACGTATACAACAAAACTTCAAGAGTGAAGTTTCGACGCTGAGGAGTTGATGATGGCAATGTCGGCGTCTGCTTGCCCACTTAGGGACATTGTATTGCCAAGCGGAACTTTTGAGTTACTTAGCGCATGGAAGGAGACAGGAAAGATGATAAGACATGCCGTTTGGGGAAATGGTTCGGTGGTAAATGATGTGTTACGGCACTTGGCTCATATGAATAAAAGTTGCCGACTTATGAATGTTTAGCCCAAAGTAAAAACATGCTGAATTGAGCTATGTCTACGTATTGTAATATTATATTATGTAATTATAACTATTCCAAAACAACCCAAAAAATATAACAGAGGTTCATCAAGCTTCAAATAATTGTTTTTAATAAATTAAATTTTTTATGAAGTGTAATTTACACCTTCACAAACTTATTAGAGTCTTTCAAAATGTGAGTTTAATCTGCTTTGAGACCAAACGATTTATGTTAAAGCATAAAATTAATGGAGAGCAAATAGAAAAATGCCGAACATATATGAAATTGTATGTATAAAAGTACTTAAAAATTGTATAAGCCATGAGGAAACGATTATACGATGACGATGACGATGAGAACGTCGACACAGACATCAGTTAACGAAGGCAATGAGTGGCAAAGCACAATGATTGTGTTGGTTGTTGCATACAAAGCGTTTTAAATCATCTTAAAGCCGCCAGCAGCAGCAGCAACGAAAGCTTTGAGCGAACAATGTGCCATGTTTATTTTTCATCTACAAAACGGCAACACAAACAAAGGCATGCATGCCACGTCTCAGTTTCGCTGTACAAGTAGCAATTGAAAGACAAGCTGTCGGACAGGCAACTGGCAACCGAGCGGTGGACGGACGCGCCATTCGAATATTGAAACGAGTGAACGATTGAGTGAGCGAATGTGCTGATGGTAAAAGTCCAGCTGTGTATTCACCTTATAACCACAACCGGACATTTGTGTAAACAAAAATGCATTGAAAACATTTACATACAGTCAGACATCAAAAAAAAAAAAAAATAAATAAAATGACGAGAGAGAACGCGCAGCGAAGGAGAAAGACATTGTCATTGCTTCGTGCGCTACGTTACTAGCTTGTCTCCTGTCTGACAGTTAAACGTAAGCAATCTATGGCATTGCCACAAGGGCGACACCATCATTATTCAAAGTAAAGTCAGACGAGGTGAAGGCAAGTGAGCTGCTTTCTAATGCATGCCTGCCTGCCTGCCTGCCTGCCTGCTTGCCTGTGAAGAATATTACCTTTGGGCGCCACATTGCCAAACTGCAACTCAAGCGTGGACGCAGACATACCCCCTGCTCGACAACTTAACTTAACTCAACATTCCTTGCAAATGTTGCACGTTGGCACGGCACAATTACGAACGGCCGCCAGGGAATGCAACGCTGGTTTTCAGTTGCCTCGCCAACCAACACCACAATGTGCCAGGCCAACAACAACAACAGCTAAAGCAACAACAGAAGCGAAATGCTCGCCGTTACGGAAACAGTTACAGTAACAGAAGCAAAAGGAAAAAGCAGAAATGGCGAACAGAGAAGGAGGGCAGAATGCATGCGGGAATGCATGAATGCATCGAGCATGCATTTAATTTGTATTTCATGCGATTTATGTTTACTTTAGCGGCGCTCATTTTGCATTTTTATTAGAGCGCATAAAAATGCCATGACAAAAAAAAATACAAAAAATAATAAGAGACCGAAGGGGTGCGCAAATGAGTGTAGCCAAAAATGAATCACAAAGGACAATGTAAATGACGTGCGATAAAAAGAAAGGAAAACAAGAATCTCCAAGGTTCGGTCAGTCTTTAAGGGTCGTGAGGCGACAATTCGCTATTCAATGGCGAGCATTGAGCAATGCACAGCCACAAATTGTAGCCAAGATTACGAAAGTGACGCAAATGATTCTTCATTCATTTGCAGACGGAAATGAAACATCTGAAAATACAGATATAAATATATGCAATGTCGACTTTAATACTGATAAAAGCTTCTACAGTGGAAAAAGTAAAATGTGCTAAGAGTTCTTTAAGAAAAATATTCACATGAAGCAGAATTTTAAATCTACAAAAAATCGTATTTAATGAATACAAAAGAATACTTACAACGGACAATGACTTACGTCAATGTATTTTAAATTGGCTTCATCAATACCACTCCACTTATAGCTCTTGTTTATAATGCTACACTCTGAGTTTCTTCTCTTTGTTTTGGTTTTTTTGTACTCTTTACGCGGTGAACAGTATTATAACTTTTTCCTGGAGTTTGAAACTTAGCGAAGAAGACAAAGCATGACTTCTTCTTCGTCTTTCTGTTATTATGTATAAAAAAACCTCCTACAGTTTTAAAACTGTTGACCTGATACTCTGTAGAGAGTTTTCCTTTTGTAGAAAAATGAACGCAAGAGTATTAAATCTGCAGGAAAGCTGAAGATAGTTTCTTGCTGGTGTTATTTTGTTAATTTAGACAACCTTTTACATGCCACATAAATTCGTTGACGTTGCATACTTTGCCTGCTTTTGTGGCAATCGTTTAACTCAAGTTTTTCGTGTATTAAACAGAAACATTTTATTGGCCAAACCCTTCCGAAGGAAAAACCTTATGCCAACTTATTGGCATTCACATATCAGAGCTCGTGTCTGCTTCTCTGAGTTGAAAAACTAATAAGCGAATAGTTGGCATAATTTTTGAGGAATGTATGTATGTATATATGTAGAAAAGGGCATTTGCCAACTCAGCTCAATATGAGCGACCAAGCTGACTATCGACTATCGAAGACAGAAGAAGTATGCCATCATTTTCGCAATCAAAGTACGATATATTATTGAGAAAACATTTGGTCAGCACTGGCGCACATTTATTTGACTAGACCTTTGGCACATTTTTTTTTTAGCAAAGGGCATGACACACATACAATCTGAATGCCTGCAGCGTTCGAGCGACCAAACCGACCGAACCGACCTAAATAAGCGCAATCGAAATGCTCATTTTCTACACATTTGCCAATGGAGCTGGAGCTGGAGCAGGAAATGAGACAGGCGATGAGCTGCTTATTGAAGTTTTATTAAACGGAAATGTGTCGAATATATACACTTTCATTTTTGTTTTCTTGTTCTTGTTCAAAGTTTAATCCTTAAAGTATCTGTGAAGTTATTTTTTTTGTTTTTTCGACTTCACTGTCATTCACTGTCGCTGCTCATGAATTCAACACTCGTCGCATGGCTGTCAGCTGCTCATGTTACGCGCGTGTAATTCGAAACCCAAACAACTTCAATTGGATTTCGTTACACATGCTGTCGCCATTTTATTGTCAAACTGACACCAACCGTCATTGGTTGCCCCTCCGAAAGGCAGGCACGACAAACGCATAAACGCACAAACAAACAGACAAACAGCTACGCATTCATAGGCTTTGATCTTTTTTGCTTAGAGTATGCAAAACATTTTGACATTTTTTCGACACATGCGCCTCACTCTGCGAATATTTTGCCATCCTGCCATCGTTCACTATTCACGGCTCTTCTCGACTATTTTGACTTAAAATTGCTCAAATAAACGCTGAGCACGTGTTCCAAATGTCTTTGGTCTTTCACAAACATAAACACACACACACACACTCACTCACATAGAAACAAAAGCATAAGCCGAATGCATAGCATATTTTTAGGTGTTGTGCAGAAAATATGAAATTATTTTATAGTTAAAGTGTTCTAAAATGTGAGAATAAAAATTTTAAACTCTCTCCAGTCTAATTTTTTATTTATGTGCTCTCCTTTGTACACGCTCTCCCTTATATTGTTTATATTCTTATATGTATGTACGTGTGTATGAGTATGAGTCCGAATTTAAGTCTTGTCGCTCCTGGCTCTATAAGAGTACAACATTATTTTTTATCATCATTTTACAACCTGTGCTTCATTTTAGAAAGTTCTGCTGCTCGTGCCGGTGTTGCTCATCACCAAAAACTTTTCATGTTGTTGCCAAAACCATAGCACACACCCGCCATTCCCCCGCCTCCTTAAATACATCGTTGCTTGCATTTTTTTCTTTTTTTTTTTTTTTGTTTCTTGTGTGTCAAATGTTGATTCTGTAGTCACTTGCTGATGTTGATGTTGTCTTTAGATTTTTGTTACTGCTGCCGTATTGTTGTTGTTGTAGTTACTTGTAAAGTTGCCACAGTAGCACAACAGCGCCGCAGATGCTCACAATTTTATAGTGTTGCCCATAAAGTACTTAAAAGTTTCATTTTACGCCTATTTTGCACGAGGCCATTATCACCATACGCCCACCTATCACCCCGCTACAAACGCTTAGGCCTTAGTCGAATGCCGCTGTCTCACAGCTGCTTTATGTATGCACGCCCCTCTACACTCTCTAGGCTGACAAGTTGCTGAGCAAAGTTTTAGTGTCAGTTTGCCAGCAGCGGCTTTGCTGAAGTTCAATTTCGCAACAAATTCTAACAATCATTGATGAGCGTCGCATCCTTTTTAATTGCCAACGACCAAATAACAAAAACTTCTACGTAAAGCCTTCAGATGCCATTGTCATAAAGTGCAGCTTTTGTTCATAGCATCGTTGAGGGTCGAACAATTAATACCGCAAACCGCTACTGTACAATGATTTTTACTGCTACGTTCGCCATTCGTTCGCTGCTTCATTGCTGTTGCCCTTGCTGTTGCCTCGACCAAAAGTGGATTTAGGGCTGTGAAAGGTCATTTCGCAAAAGTTTTCCTAGCATTTTGACCGCGTGTACAAATATCAAAAAGTAACGGCAACGAAAAGCGTAATTGCTCATCACCAGCAAAGAAGGACATGTGCTGCAAAATGTGGCCAAAGACAACAAGCTGAGCTGAACTGAGCAGCAGGCAGCTGGCAGCTGGCAGCTGAAACTACCACAAGAGCATTTGCCGTGTGCAACGCCATTGCGAATGCTAACAACCAACAATCTGTTATGCCACCATATCAATTCCACTAAACTCTGCTCAATTTCATATAAATTTTAATAACAGCACTTGAGCCAATTCAATAGCCTCATCAACGTCGGCTGCTGCTGCCGCCCACCGCCCACCGCTCCTTGTACTTATTTTCGTGCTGTTGTGCTGTTGTTGTGTTGTTTTACGATGCAAAAGTTTTTACAATTTTCAACATTTATTTTTGCTCATGCCTGCCACATCAACAGGAGATGACTAAATGCGAAATCTCTAATGTTGTTGTTGACTATAAGCAACTGGGATCTAACAGCAAAACAAGTGCTCAAAGGGCTGTTGCATTTTTCATAACCATAGCTCACTTATTTATTAAAATCATAATCAACGAATATTTACAACTGCAAGAAGAAAGTCTCTATAATGTAACTTAGAAGGTCTGACTCAAATAAAAGTCGTTTTTTTACAAACAAAGCTGATGAAATGACTTGTTTGTAAATTAATAAACTTAAGAAAGGCAATAAACAATTTCGACCAAGTTCTTGATTTTGAAATACACCAAAAATGTAAAGTTTCGAGTGAATTCAAATTGAAAATGGTGTACAAAAATCTAGAATAGAGCAAAGACACGGGAGAATCCAACTTCCTTTTCGTTAATGATAAAAAAATATATACTCACATTTTAAAAGTCTTTTATTTGTAATTTTGTTCAGATTCTCTAATCCAATATTCAGCCTATCACTTTCCACTCGAGTAAATCTCTATAAACTTAAGTTTTTTTTTCTCTACTCTATATCAATAATACTCATTGATGTATCATAAGGCATAAGGCATAAATACAAAGCACCAAACAACCACCAAGTGGGCGCCTTTGCACCCAATTGTCCACTCAAAGCATTTCAAATTGAATCCGTCCAAAAGCGCACTTCAATTCAGTGGTCTTTACAATCACCTTTGAAGGACATTCGCTGATGGCTGATAAACCAATAGATTAACAAAGCTTACAGCAATGCAAAAAAACAAGCATAAAAAGACAGACAATTTCACATACGGAAAACATCAGATAATGAAGCAAAGAAATCTGCTTTAACCCAATTTTTTTTTTAAATTTTTTTTGCTTTTTGTTTTTTTAAGAGTAATACAACTTTGTATTTAATTAGTTTAGAGTCTAATTTTTAATTAAGTTTTGGCAACAATAGACACAAAAGCGAGCGATGCAGGTGAGGAAACTTTATACATACAAGCACATACACAGCTATGTATGAATGGGATTGTGCACGGATCAGAGTGGGTCGTCCAGGGATTAGGATTGGGCGCGCGAGCGCACTTTTTGTGCAGTTTGGGGCTAATTAACGTCACTGCAGCGGCAATTGCAGCTAAAAATGGCATGGCAACGACTTTCCTGACATCTTTTTGCTGCAATTATAAACGAAATTATAAGCCTGCGGTAGAGAACAGAAGATATGTGAAGAGCATGTGAGCGGAGATTAACGTGGAAATTGCAATTTGCTACTGAAAATGTATGAAAACAGTAATACACACACACACACACACACACAGAGACAGACATTTACAGAGGGATGCCAAAGCTGTCAACACATGTAGGTAGGTGAGTTGCAATGAAAGTGCGACTGAGTGACAAGCGAGGCAGTTGCATTAAGTACTAATTTGCACATTTTGATTGCGGTTTTCACGCTTTTTGAGCGTACGCTCTCCGCTCTACTACACGTAATACGTGTATATATATATTTTTTTTTATTCTTGGAATGAAGTGACAAGAGACTTTTGTGATGGCTGTTGAATGGCAAAATGAAGTCCATACTGGGCTGAACATCAACTGTCAGACATATTGTTTCGTTCACTTGTCTTTCGTATTTCATTTCACTTGTCTTTCATGTTGTGGTTGTTGTTGCTGTTGTTGTTTGTTTCGAGTCGAGTCGAGCTTTGCTATCATTATGTGACATTTTTCTACAGCTTAATGCATAATTTGCCTACTGGGATTGGTCTGACGTCAGTCAGTCATTCATTCAGTCAGTCAGTGAGTCAGCCAGGAGCATTAGAAGTGGCAGGACCCGCAGCAAACATTGCCATTAGCTTATTTCGGCCAACACATTTGCGGCTTCTGACTATCTAAGATGTTGTTAAGGCTTGTACGGCAGAGCAACAAAGTGTAATAACGATGCTCAGCTGAATGGCGTTAAAAAGGATCAACGCAATGATGAGCTGCGCGATGAGACGTGTAGTGACGCAACGACAACATACATATGTGTTGATAAGAGGGGCGCAAAGAAGTGCTGCGTATGTACGTGTATAGGAGGCCTGAAAGAGGGGCGTGGTGGTTGTTTGGTGTTTTCGGTTAAGCCACAAAAATTGCGAGCTTACTTTCATTGCTCGCTCAGTGACGGTGACGGTGACATAATTTCTTCAAGCAGCAGCTTCGAGCTTTACATTTTGAGGGGCGCTTATACTTGATACATAATTTGGGAATTGCGTCTGCGTTGAATACACCGAACACAAAAGTATTATAAATTTCGTATTTGCAGATAAGCATCACAGTATGAAGCAATAGAAAGTTGTTATGGCTCACGGTGGCACACGGTTTGTTTGGTGGCAGTTGAGTATGTCGAACGGAAGTTCAATGGCTGACAATGCCTGGCACAATTATGACGCTTTGTTCATAGAGAAGGCACACAAAATTGCAGAATAATTAAGTAAATTGCGTATGAATGGCTTGAAATTTACTTTCATGTAAAGAAGGTATTGGAGGGTGAAGGGGCGGCGGCGATGTAAGTTGGCCAGGCATACATGGCGTATGAAGTATGAAGTATGCCTGCATGCGGGCGACCATTAAATCAGCATGTGCGCGCCAAGACATTAGATTAATCAGCAAGAAAGCCGCAAAGTACGATTTTATGGAGGATGTAAGTATACTAATTTCATATTCAAATTGAAAGTAAGTGGGCCTTGAAAGCAACTCAAACTCAATTACGTATTCATTTCGCTTGTCAACTTTGACAGACAGACATACAAATACATAAACAGACAAACAAACAAACATGAATGAATGAATGTAAAAGAAATGGAGCAGAGTACATATGAGCATTGGCAAAAGGCACTAATTTCAGCATGTAAACATATTTTAACAGAGTTGTCAACAAACAAACATACACCCACACACGCACACACACACACACACACAGATACAAAGAAGTGACAGCGGCCTCCATGCTGACGAAGACGCTTACATGCTGTCTGCTCGCCTTTGTTTTTGCCAGTTCAAATGTGCGTATAAGAATATCATAAACAATGTCATTTGACATGCAAATTTATTTATGAAAATAACAAAAGCAACAAACGAAAAGCAAAGAATGAAACTGAAACTGGTAAAGGAAGCAAAAACAAAAAAAAAAAAAAAAAAAATCTTGAAAAAATCACAGCAATACAAAAATCTATATGTAAATGGTAAGCAAACGAAAAAAAATCATACAACTAAGTAAAGTCAAGAAATAAAGCAGATTGGAAAAAAAAAGAGAGAAAAAAAAACGCGAAGCTAAAAGGCGCCAACGACACACGTAACAAACAGACAGAATCACACACACACAGGCACACACACACACCACAAAAAAGGAGCTGAGCTCAGCAGTCAAAGCCCATGACAAAAACCAAAACTGATGAAGAAGTTGCTGTACAAGAAGATGAAATCAAAAGGCAAAAACAAGTATAGTTTAAGCTTACAAAACGAAAAGCTGACGCTTTGTACAAAAAGGAACGGGTGAAAGGTAAAGCACAATCTGTCAACAACCGACGCTCCTCGAATGAGGACTTAAATTCAAAATAAGAAAATACGAACAAAAAAACGACTTTGCGTAACCAAAGCTCCGTTCATTTTTTCTGTCTTTCTTTGTCTATATGAGTATTAGAAATCGTCTTTGGTTGGTGCCATAAAGCAGGATTTTTTTTCATATAGTTGACATGCCACTCTATTTTACTACTTTACCAACAAAAAAAAAAAATCATTGCCAATTTCTTAATCAGCATCTGACCTATGCTGGGGGACAGACAGACAGACAGAGCACAAGAAAGAAGCGGAAACTACCTTGTGTAAAACTTCAAGCTCTCTAAAACAACCCTCGTTCAGTGTGTGAGTGCAAATATAGTTGGATGGATATTTTTTTTCATGCTTAGAGTGATCGAGATATCTTTATGCGAACGCAGGCAACAATATGTATACGTAATATTTTGATATCTGTAAGCAAAAATAAACAATCCGTGAAAAATAAAAGCGAGGCAGTAAAGCGTACAAATAACAGCAACAACAACAACAATAAGTAGCAACGATGAAAGCAAAGACAGCAAAAATGGCAACCTAACATATGAGCACGCATTTACTACTGTATAAAAACATGTGTGTGTGTGTGTATCTGTGTGAGAATGTGTATGCGTGAGTATAGTTGCCCAGAAAAAAAAAAAAACACAAAAAAAACAAAATAAACTACATTGCCAAAATAAAATAGAAACAATGTCGCATGTGGCTATCAATGTGCTGCCAATACAACAACAATAACAACAACCAAATGCCTTCCGTCGCTCTTCGTTTTGCAAACAGTGCAATTAACTATTTTTCTATTTGTTTCAATCTGCCAAACGCTTTTATTATTTTGTTAGACAGCACAGAACAGCACAGAACAGAACAGCACAGCACAGACACAATCAAAGTTAATTTGTTTTAGCTGTTTGCTTGTTTGTTTGTTTGTTTGGCCAACGTGCATGCCAAATTGTATAAATCGTCGACCCTTTATATATGCGCTCAACGCTTTCGACGCGCCGAATGCTAATTGATACTATATTTGCTCTTCTATCTGCTTAGTAACTTAAGCCATTTTACTTAGTATCAAAATATGTTAAAATCTACCAACAAAAATTATTTCAATGCAACAAATCTTTAGAAAAAAAAATAGCAAGTTTTATAGCTCAAAAATATTGTTGCTTTTTCTAACTTTTGTACATGAACTTTAACATAAACTTTCCAAGTTTAGATTTCATATAACAACATTAAATTGTTCGCTCAACTCAGACAAATTATAAAATTGGTATAATCGAGAAAGTTTTGAATGTAAGAAAAATACGAAAAGTAGAATTCATATCTAAGGCCAAAAAAAAGATGTCTCAGAGGTCGCCATGATTTGAAATGCTTTTAGTTATCACCATAATTGGGCTCCAGACGCATCTTTACAAAATATACAATTGCAAATAATATTAAAACTCAACAAGAAATAATCAAAAATACATTAACATAAAAAAATATTTACACATCGTTACAACAGCTGCAGGCAGTTGGGCCAACCCCCACCGCACACCCCTAAAGTGTAACGCCCCAGAGCCAAGGCGTATGAAAGAAACACGTATAACGAATAAAGCATATAATATATGTAATTGCCACGCTTGAAGCACACGCGAACAACTCGAACAAAGCAAAGAATGCCTTACAATAGAAGACGCTGTTATACTTAACCTGACCTCATCATCATTTGCGCCGTGAAGCACACTTCAATTGTTGTTGAAGCATATGCGCGTTGTGCGATCAGATTCGACAAGATGCGACGATGACAAGGACGACTTCAAGACCGTGCGAAAGTGACAGTGTTAGAGAGTCGGAACGGACGCCACCCATTGACTTTCGCATCAATTTTAGGCTTTATTATAAAAACGCCATATGTGTTATATTTGCATAAAATGATGTCTCAAACCAAATTTCCATTCTTTACTTTTTTTCCATTTTCTATTCTTTTTTCCTTTCTTTTGCTTTTGCTTTTTATATTATTTTTTCTTTCTGCTGAGTACCAGCAAACTTAAATATCCCGAATGGCATCCTCAAGAAGCCGACCACCAGAGGCAGCAAGCACACCAATGAGCGAATGGCGACTCAAAATAGTATAGCATAGCATACGGCGTTTGTCACATGTACATATACATACATACATATCTCCCAAGCATTGAGTTCGTTTCTTCAATGGCTGATTTTGACTCAGTCTCTGCTGTTGCTGTTCAACCCGATGTGACTAAAAAAAAAACCAAATCAATACCATTTAAATGTATTTTGATAGATAAGCTACCAGCTAGTTGAGTGCTTTTTTATTTGTGTGTATGTGTGTGCGTGTGTACCACAAACAAGACATGTAAAAAGCGTCACACAAACAAAACAAAAGAACGAATAAAAAATCAAAAAAAAATAAAAGATTTCCAACAACTCAACTCGCCCAATGCGTTTTTTATACCGCATTCTAACAATGTCGTTGATGGATGTGTGTACATTGCGACCGAGAGAGAGAGTCAGAGCACTCTGTCGTTTAGTTGGCATAAACTTTTACCAAGATACACTCGCCTGCGACAATTTCAATTTCATGCATGCACACAATTTCACTTCAATTGCAAATCGTAACGCATCAATCGCACGTTATACGAATATAGTTTTTTGCTTTCGTTCCTGTTTCTTTTTTGATTCTGGTTCGTGATTGTATCTTGCAAAGCATCGCATAAATTTGTGACGGCAACTGAATCTACATTGAAAGTTATTACCAAGTATGACGACATGGGTGGGTCGACAGGACAACAGGACAACAGAACGTCAGCACATGCGTGTCTGCTCGTGCGTTGCTTCGACATTCATGACCCGCAAATTATTGTCATATGAATAAAGTTTCGCCCAATGATTATCATAATGTTATCATATTTGGTCATTGTTACTTTTTTTTTACGATTGCTTCGCATTGTTCGTATGTGCGTTTGCTGGATGTGTTAAGTGGCCAATGCATTAAATCTGTATTATTTACGATTTGGCATAAATAAAACTTGCAGCAGGTAATCGTTAAGCAATATATTTTTTATCTATTTTCTTTTCTTATTTATTTGCAAACTCTTTATAACTTCTCACTACATATACATGGCCAAAAAAGTTAATGAACTCTTATTTGAAATACTTTTGAAACTCAGACTATTTTAATTGCTAACCCAACACTTACGCATACCAAGGCTTGGTCTACCACAAATATTGTCGCAATACCATCAAAGCACAAAACCATGCAAAATCGAGACAAGTTAACCGCAAAGCTTGCACTTTCCAAAATAAAACGAAACCAAAACAGACTTCAGTGAACTTTTTCGCTCACACACACACACACACACACACTCAAATGTTGTTTTGAAAAGTCAAATCCAAGCAACACACATAAATCATCAAAAGTAAAATATATACTTTCTCTAAGCAAATACTACAGCAAATATGTATGTATGTATTTTGGGGTGTTTGCGTGTGTGTGTGTGTGTGTGTGAGTTGGCGAGTCTTGTTTTTATTGCTTGCGAGTGCGATTATGTGCGTTTAAGCTATGGTTTTTAGTTGATGCTTTGAAATGTAAATCAACTGAGCGCTCATCAGCGTGACACTCATTTACCGCCTGTCGTCGAGCTCGGTTTTTGACTTGTTTCCGCTCATTTGCGCGCGTCATGACCACACAAAATGGTCGATGACAGCACTCAGTAGTTGAAGAAGGACCGTTAAAGGACGCGACAGGCCTGACCGCATACAAAACCCAATTAAGTACGAAAACAAACGAGCAAGCGAATGAACACAATAACAAACAAAACACAAGAGCACAAGAACAAAAGAACTAAAGAACAAGACAAAACAGCACAAAACATGGCACGCAAAATAAATTTCTGTAATTGATGTTGCTAATTTGTCATTTGTTGCAGGATGCTGCCAACGTTTCTAAGCTCGTATCCTGCCAGAGCCAGCGCAGCAACAGCACACAGGTGGCTGACTGATGTGTTTCACTTTTCACGCTCTCCCACTCTCTCCCTCTCTCTCTCTCTCTCTTGCAGTTGAACAGCCCTTTGAATGACAAAACAAAGCATTATTATTATTTTTATTATTCCTTTTTTTTTTTGTTTCTCAAATGTGTTCGCACAAAATGGCCTTTCACGCCTAATGTACACCAAGTCACGGGCAAAGATAAAATTATGAAAAATAAGCCACTGACTTGCTTCGAAAAAAATGTAAGCCAAAACAACTTTCAACTTAAAAAAACCAAAAACAAATTAAAGCTTTAAAGTGAAAGTTTATGAATATGAAGTACAAATAAAAATAATATAAAAAAACAACAAAAATTCAAAACAATTTTAATTATGTTATCGGAAACAGAGTCAGCTAGGCAAGAAAGACGAATGAATAGCATAAAGGATATCTTTGCCTTCATGGCATGTTGACACTAAGCGCGTAATTAATTCTTTTTGGTTAACAGTTTGCGCAAATTGCTTGTCTTTGCTTTGTCTTTAACGGCACGCACTTTCCGTTAAGAGCTAAACAGATAAGTCGAAGACGACACAAGTTGCGGCAAACTCAATCACAAAGTCAGCGCCAGCAGATTTTGAATCTTTTTGGCCATAAACAGGCAAACCGGGCAATACTAACAGTCAAGCCAGAGAAACGAAAACAAAACTTGCGAAACGAAACGAAACGAAAGTTATCAAAGCAACCAAACTGAAACGCCAAAACCCAAACCCAAACCCAATGCAGAAACCAAACTTGCGATGGCCAGCTATGTATGTATACTGAACCCGCCTAGACCAACTTTATGGCGAAAGAATGAAATTATTAAAAGAAATTACCAACTATGCCAGTTCAACAAAGCATAAATAAACTAATTTAAGTTTTCGTATACGTCGAGTATGTATTCTGAGTGGCGAAAAAGCGGGCGCATAGAGTCAAACAAACCGCGCCCAAAACTGCCCCCGCTGGCAGAGTGCCACAAGAAAGTATGCTACAACAATCGAAGTCAGTACAGAAGCTGCGGAGCTGAGACTGTTTGCTTTTGCTCTCGCACACTCACTCACTCACTCACTCACTTGCCATCAGCTCCACCAGTAAAATAAAAGATTAAAAACAAATACCAGCCAAGAGCAGAGAAACAATTTTTTTGTGTTGCTTTAAAGCATACTTTTAGGCAGTCCAAAAAAAAAAAAGTATGCTAGAAAAAGGCAAAAACTTTACAATTTGCTGTTGTTATTTATATTTTGTTTGTGTTTCTATTCGCACCCAAGGCGACCAGCAAGTTCTGGGAGACAAAAAAAAACAAAAAGAGCCTAATTTAGCAAAAAGTCCAAGCATACTTTGAGGCGCACATCATACTGCCTATGCCACTTGAGCAACGCTCAGCCAATTTGGCACGCATACTGAAACTTGCTGGCCTTTTTCAACTGGAGTTTTTCTTTAAAAATTCAAAAACCAAAAAAACGTCAAGCCATATCAACAAAAAAGAAGTATCACGCAAGCGAGTAAACATGTTAGTTGCTGAAAATTATGCTTTTGCTGATGACAGCTTAACGCATGCCAACGCATTAGCACGCATCCTCAGTGCCAAGCGAACAAACGTCCGATAAAAAAGTGACAGACACCAAAAACTGGTGACGATGAGTTGTGTGGTGTTGTGTTGTGATGTGCCAGTTCAAAGTTTAGAGCAAAGACTACTAAACATGTCTAAATGACTTGTGGTTAGCATGTTTAGTGCCTCAGATTAAAAAGCAAGCCAATGAGAATTTGCATATTAGTGTTGTCTTTGTGTATGTCAGTCTCAAGTGCTCTATACTATAAGACATTATCAAGTAGAAAATAAAGTTCTCTAACCACAGATCAATACACCGTTTCACTTACGATCAATAAACGTCAGCTAAATGTCAACACCAAAGGCCCAAAAGCCGCATCTTTTTATTGGATTTAACCTATGATTTTTCTACAAACTTAGCCAAGTATTCTTAGCATTGAGCACGCCCAACGACTGTCATTCACTGGATACTCACCGAAATTGTTATCATTACGCTCACACACACAAGCACATGCACACGCAAACAAACCAATATTATTATTTTGCTATACTTGGAACTAAACACAACCAATTTCATGAGCCATTTAACAGTATTTGCCACCAAAAAAAAAGAATTGAAACGAGATGAAATAGAAAAGAGTAACACAAAATGTGTCGATTCAATACGTAAATGTCGGCAAGCGGATGAAAGAAATATATTGTATGTATTTATGTGTTTATGTATTTGTGCATTTGTACAAGTGCGAATGAGCTGTCGTCAACGTTGTTGTCGATTGAAATAAAAACTTGCACAGGATATAAGCAAGACGCACAAACACTTGTACACACGCAAACCAACACGACGATTACAACAAGCGAAATGAGCAAAATGGATGCCATAAATACAAACAGCAACAAAAACATTAACAACAACAGCAGCAGCGGAAACACGCATCGTCACATCCGGTTTAATCTAAAGCGGCGCTTCAGAGGGCGGCATACCATATAGGCGTCTTTTGTGCAATATCGTTGTGTCGGTGTGTGTGTGTGAGTGTAAGTGAGGGTGGTCAGAGCGCAAAGTGACCCAAAAATACGGAAATTAAAACATATGTATTTATAGCTATCGCTTTTCGTATGTTTCTTTGCCTCGAGCTTAAACTACTTTCGTATCTACAGTTCTGTATCTTTTAAACTAGCACAAATCCTCATTCAGACGCACACATGCTCCTGTATTAAAAATAGTTTACGTATCTTTACTAAAAAATCTTTGTTATAAACATTTATCAGTGTGTGTGTGTGTGTGTGTGTGAGAGTCTTGTCCGACTGTTTGTGTGTGCCCTGGAAAATAAAACACTTGAAGCTGTTAAACTGTATAACTGGTAAAAACTGTTTTGTTGCTTTTATTTTTTTTTTTTTTGTCTTTGTAATTTTTTTTCTTTTTCTGCTTGCTTTTTTTGACAAATATGTGTGGTAAACGAGGCGTTGTTTCGTTGTGCCCTCCACTTACCCTGATCCTTCCACAAAAGAATACTCAAGCACACACACACACACATTCACTCACAGTTACACTTGCAACAGACAATGTGCCTGCAATAATCCGCTTTTGTCTTCTGCCCTCACTTGTACACGACTTAAGTCCGAAACCGATTTTAAATCTGTGTCTGAGTCGACTCAACTACTTGTATGTTGCCTGGCAGCGGCATGGCCAGTTAAGTGCTTGTAAAATTACAGTTTGTGGAACTCGTATGAAATTAATTTCAATTCGTTGAAACAAAAACAGTCGCTTTTTGGTCAAACTCAAACTCTTCTCTCTTTTTCTTCTGTTTTTTTGTTTTTCTTTTTGTGTTTAATCTTGCATTTTATCGAGGTGAACACGTCGACTCAATGCACAATGCGCCAACCAACTTTAATACACTGCATGACTTCATGTACATAAGCTCAGCAGTTTGTAAAACAAAGAAAACCAAAACAAAAAATAAACTAATACCACAAAAAAAATATGATATTTTATTAAAATATGCTAAAAAAAAAAAAAATAAACAATATTTTCACTGCAAGTACTCTGATTACCGTTAACAAACTGAACGGTTTCATATTCAGCTGAGCTCAAGAGAACTCAGCAAAACACACTGAGCACATGGCAAAAGTTTTAATTTAATTATAGTTGCATTTGTGGTCACTGCGTTCATATGCTGCACTCGCATGCACTCAATTTCTTCTGTTCCATCGTAATACTCGAGGATTATGGCTGCCATAATAGTAAGTATGTACGTATGTGTATGGTTGTTGTACTCATGTGTCCGCATTACAAAAAACCAATAAGAGTTACACAGTTACCAGTTAACAAACTCATGTATTTTATCTAAACTTTTAATTCTTACCTCATGGCGTTGGATTCTGTCTAATCTTACAAGCGTTTTAAGGCAAGTAAAAACATTATAATTGAATATATTTCACAATCTGACTTACTTCGTTAATGTGCCTCATTTATAACTCAGCAATGCACATGTAACTTGCTCCATTGAAATATAAATATACATGGCAAAGCGACACTGAGACCAAGTTTTAATATAACACTGTCATATATGACATGTAGCCTTATAAAATATATACCTGTTCATTATTGAGCCCATATTCTCGAAAAAAAAACCTTCAAAAAAGAGTTTTGGGGGTGGTGTTCAAGACAACGAATTACATTCATATATATGTATGTTTTAACACTTTAATAAATTCCAGCCGAACAATTCAACAGATGTGCTCGAGTAATAAGCTTCGAACTACCCATAGCAAACAAAAATGAAAACTAATTTCAGCCGTTCTGAAACTTTAATACATAATACTTAATAGCCTCGTCAGAAGACTTTCGAATTCCTTTTATCTTTTATCCGATCAAGATAATCATGTACTTACAATGTTACATTAAATGTTTTCGATTGTCTCGGATATACTCGTCTCGTGGAGCTGATCAAGAATACAAATCCTTTATAAGTTCGTAAATACCTGGCGTTGCAAATTTGATGACTAAGTTCATATACTCTGCAAGCGAATTAAGCACATTCTTCAATTTAAAAGTCAACAACATAAAGTCAATGCCATACACTCGACCATATTTCAAACAACGCCACATGATGCGTCGCTGGCCAATCAAGAAGTGAATGTGTGCCCAAATACACACGCCCACACAGACCGAAAGTAAAACAAGTGGCATACAAAACCACGTTGCACACACAGCACGGCAGGGCCCAGCACGGCACATACGAACTCAGAGATTCACAATTACACAGTTCAAGTGGAGCAGCCGAAAAAGGTTTCATTTTCACCTGGCATGGTGCGAACTTTGCGAACGTTTTCAAGTTTAGCGCTCGCGCGCCTTACTCATCATCATCATTGGCACTTCAGTGGCACTCCAGCCCGAAATTACAATATATGTGTGTGCGCATTGTATACAATATGTGTCGGCATGTAGATTAAAATCGACAGGACGAACTGAGAAAGAGAAGTACGCAAGGCGAGGAACATCAACGCATAAACTTTTCGACATAAAACAATAAAAGTTTTTTTTTTCGCTTATTGCCCACTTGGCCTTGAGTGTTTACGCGAGTGCAAGCATACCAACATTATTATTTGGTGGGCTGATGGGGCGTGGTTAGAAAACTTTCAACGTATACCCTTTGCGCGTTTGCTACAACTTACCCAAAGTCCAACACGCTCAGCGCCGAATGCCATACTCGACGACAGTCGATTTGAGCGAGTTACAGCGAAACTTTTCATCAATAAAATATTCTATGTAGTCCACTTTACTCCCGCTTGTGCACACTCACACACACACCCACACCACTTTGGCGTGACTGTCCTCAGTAGTCATCGTCCCCCATTTACTATGTTTAATACTTTGTTAGGTAAGTTATTTATTGATTTTCCATCAGCGTCGCTCAAGTGTTTAACTATGTGCTAATATTTATTGAAAACAAAACAAAAGCACAGAACCAGTCAAGAAATAAAAACAAAATCAGCGCAAATCACACCCCTATATACTTGCTCGTACGTACATGTATATTTCCATACAGAGAGATGTGTGTTTTTTTTTTTTTATTATACTTCATCTTTCCACAACTTTTGGCGCTCATTATGTGAGACCGATGCCACATGGACGCAAAGCTCTCGTTTATTGTTTGAAACTGTTGTTTACCGTGCGTATGATTAATCTCATTTCATTATGTTATCGCCAACGCCATCACCATCGCCACCAACGCACGTCAATTCTTTCGCTCGTGTGCAATTTTGCTATTTTGAACATGAAAAATGATTTGCTATTGTTTTCAAAGTATGTACGCGTTTATGTATGTTTTCCTTTGCCATAATATATTGCACATTTGTTACGCTCAGACGCACAGAACAAGCCAAGCCACACACACATACACTCGCACACATAACTTACAGACCACAGCCATTTTGGCCGAAATGAAACAAGTTAATTAACAGTTGACATAATATTTTCTTGTTTCTCCTTTTTCTAGTTTTTCTTTTATTTATTCTTTTCGCACCATTCGCATGCCTTCGTTTTACGCTTTCGTTTAAATTCTTACATTTTTAAAAGATTTTTTAGTTATTTTTTTGTTTTTAGATTTTAGTTTCATTATTAATTTAATATTTAATTGAAAGTTTCTTTCAAGTGTTTTTTTTTTTTTTTTTTTTTTTTGTTTTCATAACACGGTTTAATTAATATTTATTATTTTAGTTTTCCTTTTTCTTTTTAATTAATAAACTAAATGTTTATCATTTTATTCTCATATTTTAATACACATTTACATTTATTTACTTCAATTTTGTTTTCGTATTTTTCCATGTGAACTTTAGTTTATAATATATTTATTTTTTCTTCTTTTCATCCACTGTTTTTTTTTTTCTCTTCACATATTATTGATTGCTAAAGTCTATAAAAGTGTGTAAGTACGAAATTGTAGCCAAGGCGCAAGTCAATTCATCGTATCGTATCGTGTGCAGTAACCACTTGAATGCAGCTGAGACTGCATGACTATGAAGAATTTTATTGAAATCAATAAAAATACGAGTAAAACGTATTTCGAAAATAGTTCTATATGAAAAATACCTGTACAAAAAAACATGAAAATAGAGACAAAAAAAAATAACTTATATATAAAGAAAAAACAAAAATTAATTTACGAACTTTCTCAACTTGCCCAAGGACTTTGCTTATGAAATTTTTGAAAATATACAAGTGAGACAATGACTTATATTTTTATACTACTCTGTGTGCTTCTGATCGTGAAGATTTTATTATTTGTATTTTTTTTTTTTAATATATTTTTTTTAATATTTTTTTTTTTTTTTGTATAAACAACAGTAACAAAACAATCTCAGATGAAAACACGTTGAAAGCCTTATGAAAAGTGTTTGACTGATTGAATGATAGCTCACAGTTTAATTTATATTTTATGATGTTTATTTAATTTAATTTTTATTTCTTTTTCGATTTGTTGTTGCTTATTTGTTGAATCTTTGTTTTTTTTTATTGTTTATTAACTTGTTGTATGCTTAAAGTTATATGATTTATTTCTGTTTTTTTTTTTTATTTGTTAAGTTCAAATCTAAACACTGAAATATGCATTTCCATCATCAATATTTTATGTTTTTATTTATTTTTATTTTTAATTTATTTTAACTCTTTTTTGCTATAGATACTCGTTCCATCAGTAAATGATTAAGTTACTTATCGTATCATTACTTATTAAACTTTCTGTTAACAACAAATAAATCTTATGTGCAACATTTCGTTTAATCTTTTAGAGCTCTTAGCAAATTTCAACGCATTTTCTCATATTCAAGCTGTTTTCTTTTGTTTTTGAATTTCTTTGATTTTGTTTTTGTTTTTGTTTTTTTTTTTACACTAATAAATAACCGAAACAATGAACTGAACTTAAGTTAAGTTACACTTCATTGCAAATTCGCCCCTTATCATTTCATATTTAGCTAAATTTTGCTTTCACTTTTATCTTTCTATTCGGGGAATTTTGAAATCCATAAGGTACCCTTAATTTACATATATTATATTTTTTAAATATTTATATATACTTGCCATATTTTTACAGTTTTCTTTTTTTTTTTTTTTGTAGTCAGTACTTGAAATTACTTCTCAGTTTTGAAGTTTTAGATTATTTGTGTAATTTTCTTTCGTTTTTTTTTTTTTTTTTTATGTGTTATTATATAAGACTTGTTGCTTTTATTTTAGTTGATTTTCTCATGTTTTTACAAAATGTAAAACTTTTCGTAAGTTCAGTTTCAGTTTTCCTCTTTGGATTTGGTAGTATGTATGTATGTACTTAGTTACAGTAACGTCTAAAAAAGCAGTTCTGGTTTAAATGTTATTCTGTTTTGAATACGGCTTTGTTTTTTTTTTTCTTTTTCTTTTCTTTGTTTATAGAAGTTTTTGGAACACGTTGCATGAAATTATGAGCAAATTAATACTTTCAATGGTAATTTCACGAATAACAGAGTAACTGAGTCAAAGCAAATTTGACAATGCTCACTCTTAGTGAGCAATATACATAGATCGAAATTTAGTCTAGATACATATAATTATGAATAATTTAATACACTCAAGAAATTCACTTTTTTTCGCGCCCATAAGTTGCTGATCTTTTCCATAATAATAGTAATTAAATTTTAAATTTTTCTGAATATTCAACGCTCTCTATGCTCTATTTACAAATATCAATTTACAACTGAGTTGTTACTTAGGTTTTTTTTAGATACGCCAATAAAAAATAACTACACAGCACAGTTGTTTGGTGTAGAAAAAACCGAAAAAAAATTAAACGGAACGAAGTGTTTTCTTCTTTCATTTTTCTTAACTTCGTACAATAATATTACGTATACGCATTTCGTTTGAATATAAAAAAAATTACAGTTATTCAAAAGTACAGTTTACCATGCTCAGTAGTTGTAATATTTTTTGAATAATGCGTTAAATTTAGTCTAATTTTAGTTCATATATTGATTTTTTTTTTTTTACTCAATTATATTTATTTATTTTGTTTATTATAAAGACTATGCAACTGTAACTCACCTTATGTCTGATTCAACTAGACGTGGCCAGTGCTGTTGTTGTTGTTGGGGCGCCTTTGATTGTTGTTGTAGTGGTTGTAGTTCATTAGTACTCGTCACTGTTGTTGTGTTAGCATTATGTCGCAAAAGCAGCACTGCATTACACATCTTTTGGCTTCGTAGTCGTCGTCTTTTATTGGCATTGTTGGCAGTAACGTTGGCCAGCCCATATAACGCATACGCCCACATTGCCAATGCGCTTAGTATACGCTTGAGGATACACGTTGCATAGCCGCCAACATGTTGGTTGGCATACCACCAGTTGCCACAGCGGCGCCACGCTGTCGCAGCCCCAGTGGCGGCGGCCGCAAAGAGCGACTGACAAACACTGAACTGCAATAGCACACAAACAGGTACACTAACAGATAAAGACTTGGAGACATGACTTGATGCGCTTGTGCCGCGTGCTGCATTGCTGCTGGGAACTCCCCTGGAAACGGAATGAGATACACCTGTTTAATTTACATCTTTATTGCTGTTCTCTCACTCAAATATCGCTGTGAAAAAAGAACGTTATATAAACCGTATGTATGTCAGTATGTACGTACATATTGTGAGCGTTGATTGTATGCACTTGGGGTATTAACGATTTAATAAGTATGTGCAAAAATATTTGCTACTTACAATCTTCAAATGAAAGTCAAAATCAGAAGGTCTGTTATATGTACATACATATATTGCAACGAAATCATTGTTGTTAGCACAGACATAAAAAATTGATAAGTCAACGTATAACTTGAGCAAATTCTGCCTAAAAGTAATTTCATGCAGTACAGCAGAGCACAGTAAAGCAGAGAACAATGGCACTTTGTATGCAATGCCGCATTGCCGAATACCATAGACTGTGCAAAATGCTAACATAAGTGATTATCATAGAAATCGAGACATAATGCCACATAATCCAACACTAACAGGATTAAAACAGAGAAAGACAAGAGAAATGGCAAAAGCAAAAGCAAAGGCAAAGCCGAAATCAAAATCCGAAACAAAAGGAACACTGAAGTCATGGCATCTTTTCTAAGAGAGCAAGTGTATTGAGACGAGCGGAGGGGAGAGTAGAGGTGCGGAGAAAAGTCAAGCCACTGTGCGGCAGTGTAAAATATACATAATATAATATGGCAACGCAAGACAAAAGCCAAAGTTACAATAATAACAACGATGGCAACGACAACGGCAACGGCAGCTAAACAACAACAAAAGCCGCTTTATAAAAACAAGCAGAGAAACGCAAAAGAAAACAAGTAACGATTCAATGCGAACGGAACTACTGCAGCGGCGTCAGCAACATAAAATGTGAGTGGAGTGAGAGTGAGAAGAGTGGTGAGAGCAACACCGCAGTGGCAACTCTTTCACAGCTTTTGCATGCACACAAAAGCACACAAACAAATGAACTGGGTATATTGTGTGTGTGTGTTTATGTTGATGTGGTGTATGTTTTTGTGTGTTGTCAGTGTGCTCATTGCAAATAGCAGGTAACAATAAACAATAAAAGTTAAAAAAGAAGAAGACGTTGAGAGAGCATAACAATGGCAACAACTAACAATAATAAAAAGAAAAAAAAAACAACTGCTACAATAACAACAGCAACAACAATAATAATAATAATCAGTAACAAGTGTGACAGCAGTTAACGGAAAGCAGATATGCAAGCAAAAGCATGTAAGTTTCCAAGTAAGAAAGAAGGAAACGAGATAGCAAGACTCCAACGCTATTATTATTACTACGAACGACAACGGAGGTGTGCAAGAGACAAAAGATAAAAGTGAACAAAATCTAGAAATAGAAATAGAAATAGAAAAAGAGAAAGCGAAGAGTTGACATAATCATAACTTTCATAATCTGACAGCGACAGAAACAAACAACAACAAGAAGACAAAATTGGAACGAGTCAAGGACGCTCATGAGCTCATGTTGCAACGACAAAATGGCGTCGAGCACTCATATTATTGCCAGTGGCAAGCAGCTTTATTTATCATACACACACACTCACACACACACACACATGCATACATAAATAAACTGACTAATCCTAATCCAACTTACAGACGTAAAATGATAATTGTTGTAGCAACAGTCGTGGTCGTCGTGGTCGTCATAGTCATTGTCATTCAATTGTTGGACACCAGCTTTCGTCACACATTTTTGTCACTTTTTGTAGTCAGCATCGTTTCGTTACGTTGTTGTTTATTTTACTTACCATTCAGCACATGTACCGTTACGCTCTTCGGCTTTGCATTTGATGGATTACACTGATAAAGACCCGAATCAGAGGGACGTGCTGATTTAATCAAAAGGAATGATGTTGTGGTTTCACCTTTATTGGTGACAACCGAAACACCGCCGCGTGGCGAGTCATAGTTGATTATCTGCAAAGACGGAGAAAAAAACGAGAAAAACAAAATGTATAAATTCAAAATGAGATATGGCGAAAGTGGATTAGCTAACAAAACCAAAAAAAAAAAAACAAAAACAAAGATTGAGTAAAAAGTAAGGGCAAAAATTTATGTTGAACTGCAGAATGAAACAAATAAATCAAATGGGCGTTGACTTGCCGCTGAAATTATCGTATTTCCTTTGCTTTTATTAGCTTTCTGGCATTAGAGTAATTTGTATGCCAATGACACTTACAATGTACTAATGGCCGAAAAAAGCACAGCATTCGGTATAATAAAGACAGACAATAAATGTCGAAAATAAAATAGAATCGCTCTGAATACATTGCAAAAGGCAATAAAATTTTGTTGTAGATTATTAAAGGCAAAAAAGAAAGTCTTATTGCAATTGCCTATCGACAATAACTAACCCTTATTTTACTTTTTTCTGACATTTACTTTAACTTTTACCAATTTAGACGGTCTATTTGCTAAATTTTCAAAGCAACAAAATTAAAAATTTACACTAGCAAAAAGTCCGTATTGAGACGCAGCGCTCTGTATGTTAAAGTAAAGTAAAAAAAAGTACAATAAAATCCTTAAAATATGCAAAGTTTACCAAAATTGGCAAAGAGTTGTAGGCAAGCGGCGCAGAGCAGAGAGGCAAGACAATAAAATTAAATCTGTGCATTGAGAACTGCGCTTGGGCACTATTATGCTGTTATGCCGTTATGCTGCCGGCATTCTCATTGCCAGCTATGTATGTATGTATGTGTGTAACTACAAGCCCAAATCCGACCTAAACACACGCCAGAACACGTTTTGGTTTATGAAAAAACAGAAAAACAGAAAAAGAAATACCAAAAAAAAAAAAAAATACATATAACAATGAATGCATATCCTTTTTAGACCATTTCTTGGTAACTTCACTCATTCCTTTTGTATATAAATTCCCAACACAATAACAAATGAAACCAAAAAAAAATTCAACACACAAAAAAATAAAAAAAGCAACAACATACAAAATTGTAAAATAAAGCAAATCGCAAACGAAGCGACAAGAACAAGCCAAAAAAAGAAAGCAGAGACGAAATCCATTTAAAACCCTTTTTTTTTTTTTTGCCAAAGTGCTAAAATGGCTTTTCTGCTCTTCATTTTTTGCCCGTCTTGCTGCTCGACGTTCTATTAAAAAGTAAAGAAACAAAATAAGCATAACAAAGTAAAAGAGAAAATGAACTAAAATGAAAAATAATAAAAGGTTGCTGATTTTATTTTAGTTGTTTATTAGTTGCCGCTCTGCACTGTTGTCGGCAATGAGGCGTGGCACAACTACGAAGACTAATTTTCAAGTTACCGCAGCGTAATTTTTTCTTTCTTTCTTTCTTGTTTAATAATTACACAACACTTACGGCATTGTTGTGATTCCAGAAGATATATGCCGGCGGTTCCGGTGAGTTGAGTATGACACAGGTTAGATTTATAGTGGAACCGCTTTCTATGTACAAATCGGGCGCGCCTATAATCTCTGTTGACGGCTCTGTAAAGTTGCAAATAGTTATATGTCAGTTGGTTATGGTTCATATGTACTTTTGATGTCAACATTTGCGAATTAACACTGAACACTTTTAGAAATGCTGAAACAGATTACGTACCAACGACATTCAAATGTATATAATGACTCATGTGTGGCGTGGTCGAGACCTGACACTCGTACACGCCCGAATCTCTATGTTGTGGGTATTTTATTTGCAAAATCCAGTCTTCTGTCTGTGGCTGATGTATCGCACGAAAACGCTGATCCGACGTATAAGTGTAGCGTCCTACAGTGAGCAAATGAATATCGCGATGACGCACCCAGGATACTTGCAGCAGCATCTGTAAATGTTGTGTTGGAAAAAAGAGAAGGACGATTTCCTATTATTGTCAGATATAAAAAAACAGTTGAAAAACAAAAACCACACATCATTTTGTAGATAGGCAAGGCAACTTGGCTTATCTAGTTACAATAATGTGTTTTTAATTTTATGTCATGAAATGTAAAACAATTTTAAAAGTCAATTTTCAGCGCATATTGGCAAAGCATTTTTCAGAGTTTTTAATACGAAAAACGTATATATGTTGCTCCATGTATTAAGGGCTTTTTTCGCAACACATGCTGACACAACACGCACGCACACATGTACAAATGTCATATGCAAATATTGTATTAGCTTTGAGTTTTTTCTTTATTGTTGTTTTGTGTTTTCTTATAACTTCCTATTTTTTTTTTTTCATTTTCTTTTTCTTTCTTCCTGTTTTTCTTTTGACAAAAAAAAAACTTTAAGCAGCAAGTATTTTCTATAGTATATCCTGAGCAGCTTGCGCTTCAGTCTACCCTCATCAAGTTTGCGTACAACATGCGCCGCGCGCCATGACAAATTGAAAGTTACACTTTACAGCAATGCAACCATGCCTAAACCCACCATCAGCACTGACACACGCTGTGTCACCTGTTCGTTCGCTCGTTCGTTTTGGCAACACTTGCCGTTAACGTGTCTCATGTCGTTTTTGAGCGAAAAAATATAATATGAAGAAACAATTTTTAAGTGACTGTGATTTAGCGTAAGCAAAATGTGTCTTCTTGTCGGAAATTTTTGCGCCGCCTGGCGTGAGGTGTTGAATATCTCTGTCTGTCTGCGCCTCTTTACGTAAGACAACACTGCAACGGTGAATCGCTGCTGTTCTTTGCTTATGTCATACATCACCTGTGACCATTTTCAAGTTGCGTTTTCAACGTGTAAGTTTTTGGGTAACATTTCGGCTGACATTCATGCATAATGAGTGACAAAAGAAAGTGCCTGAACGAACACAACGGCTGTCACATTATAACGCAACACTCGACTCATGCCACACCCCAGCAATTATCACCTGTCTGTCTGTCCCTCAACTGAACCCCTAAACTCAAAACGCTTACACTAAGCTTAATCAAATCATAAAATTGATTTAACAATTTGTGCAACTCAAACGAAAGGCATTTTCGCCTTTTACTTTTATTTTCCACCACAACATGCCGCAGACACCAAACTTCACTCCGTGCCACACAACCCTCTGTGCCCGTTGCCGCAATTCATATTAAACTTGTTTACAGTATCGTAAAATTTGTTTATCGATTTTTCGTCGATTTTTTTTTTATTTGTTTTTCCTCAACAAACAAGCGCAAAAATCTTTTATAACTCAATTTTCTCACACACAACGGCATGCCAGCGCCTAAAAGCATGCTTTAAAAATGTCGTGTTTTTAAGAAACTTTTGTTTCTTATGACTTTTGTCATGAATTATTTAGCGGATTGTCTTTATTGACTGCCAGCAGCTGGTCTTCTGTTTTTTTTTTTTTCTTTACTTTTCTCGTTTTCATTTTGAACTCACATTCCAGCGTCAGACATGCTCTCACTGCGCGCGCCATTAGTATTGCCTTTGTCGTGGTCTATGATTATCATGAACAACAGCAGCAAAACCGCTTTCGTCATTGCCAGCGCGCTGGCGCCCTAATGAAAAGCGTCATTAATAATGTAGCGATACACCAACATCCGCAATACTGGTTATCATTAAAAGCATGCACGTTGCGTAGCTTCATGCTAAAGTTACGACAGGTAAAAGTTGTAACGAAGCAAATGCGGTCGACCACGCGCGTAAAAACCTATTAAAGTTGAGCTAATTGTGAGCGCTAAGCGGCGTATGAAGCGGCAAGCTCATTGGAAATAGAACAAGCTGTTTGGATGTAAATTTTCAAGCCTGGTAGAAATAGGCGTTCTTAGAATTTAGAGGAAAATTCATAATTATATAGGTTTACTATAGATTGTGGTACTAAGTCAAGTTATCAGAGTTTGGATATTTGATATTCTATGTTATTTACCACTAATTTCATTTGGTTCCAGATATACTCATTTCTATATCGACTCATCTTGTCAAACGGACAAAAAAGTAAACGTTCTACTATCCTTTTTTTAAAGTTCTGAAAACAAAAGTTTACGTAAACTTCTCACTGTGTGAAGAGTATAAAAAAACATTACCGAAACCAATATATCCTATTTCTCTTTGCATTCCAAAGCAAACATACCAAATTCCTCGTTTCTCATTCTCACATGGTTCCAATGCATTATGTGACAGTGAGTCATGGCCGTAAACAAGATATCCTTAGCAAATAAAAAATATTTGCCTAATCTATAGTTTCACTTCCGGTCTTCGTTTATTTATTTTTTTTTTTTCCTAGTTAAAAACTCACACAAAAACGACAACATTTTTTTTTTAAACTCTAAAAAAAACACTCAACAAAACGACATACATTTGAATACACAGTCGGACTGACTGACTGAGTGACTGTGGCAAAGGTATGTATGCATGCGACCGGAAGACCCGCACAGGTTTGATTGTGTTTGTGAAATGTTTGCGGCATTTCCTTCCGCCACCGACTAGCACAACGAAAGAAGAAGAAAGGCAAGCAAGTGGCGAAAATGAAAAAGCGGAAAAACCAAAACCGAAAATACTCAAGTTTATAAAGTGAAATCTGTTTCCTGTTTGGCTATAATTAATCATGTAGGCGGAACGTGCAAGCGGAACAATTAGCTTCTTACGCCATGAAATGTGCGCTGTGTGGGCGCAGAGCGTAGGCATGAGACTTGTGGCATGGTTGTGACACATGTGTGTCTGTGTGCTAATTAGCTAATTTTTGTTCGCAAACTAAACTTGATTTCATACATACATATGCGAATTATAACACAATTATTATACGAATGAGTATGAAGTACGGAACAGAAAAGTTTGGCCAACTTACCGTTTTGTTGCCCAAGTTCTTGACACGACAATTCAGATAGGCCGTCTTGCCGAGCAATGCGGTGACATTCTTGGAGGCTGCCTTATCAAAGTATGGACCGTTGCGCGTATCGTCGACCAATTCAATCGTATTGCGATTAATGCCGGAAGTGCCTGAAGGCGAATTGCTGCTCACTTTTTGCAAACTACTACTGGCAATGCTGTGACCAGTTGTTGTTGTTGTTGTAGACGACGTTGTCGAAGTCGAAGTTGTGGCCATTGTGACGCTTGTCGTCAATGTGCCATTGTCGTTGCCGTTGCCATTGCCATCGCCGTTTGCATGAATTGCCGTTGAGGGCGCTTTGAGCGTGCTCGTTGCAATCGACGTGAACGATGTTATTGTCGAAGTTGCTGCGCCTGTCGGTATGCTAGTGTTTTTGTTATTTCCGTTGCTGCTAATACCGTTGCTTGGCATATTTCCGTTAACATTGAAACCCGACGATGCGCCGACTGCGCTTGAATCAACCAAACCATTATTTTGTATTGCATTCGCATTGACATTATCCTTGGCTTTGAATACATCACGCTGTGCGGCCAAAACTGCAACGAAAACAAATCGTTAATCAAATATAAAAAATCTTGCTATAAAGTATCCCGGATACCTCCAATAGCCGGACAAATTTCGTGTACCAACGTTTTTTATTAATATTTTTTATAGAAATATCATTCCAATAATCCGACGCTCTATTAACCGGACACAGACACTGTATTTTAAACCATTTTGTAAAAAAAAATCTCTCATAAAAGGACACAATTCAAAAATTTCAAGCAAGTTTTATAAAATCCCATTCGAATTTATGATCTGAAGAACGAAATTGGTAATTCCCTTTTAACATGTATGGCAATAGCAATTTAAAATCATTTTGTAGTTCTCCCTTATAAACGAACATCTTCCATAAGCCACAAACACATTGCTATGTTGAGATTCCGGTAATGAGGAATTTCACTATATTACTTTCGATTTTCTGAACCATTTCAAATGCCTTGCAGAATTTCATTGAATCAAAATTGACACTGTCGTAGCTCAACACATGAAACGATCGTCTATTTGCTACTACGTTATTTTTTAACGTTAAATTAGTTCTTACTTCTATTGCAACAAGCAAACCCAATTGGTTATTAGAAGATGATCCATTTATTGCCCTTGGCCAATGTTAAGCTTATGCGGCTTGCGTTACTTCTCAGTTGCCGCACTTACTTGCACTCAACATAAAGCTCGCATTTCTCAATAAATGCTAGTTACTTTAACTTTATATTTTTTTTATCGACTTTATTAGATTAAACATGTTGAACACGTTGTCAGACTTCTACCCACACGGAGAGCCACACAGATGCCACATGACTTTTTGGTACGCTCTTTCCGCTATAAACTGATATAAAATCATACTGACTGCTGCCATTGCAACGCCCTCTGTTTCTGTGTGCATGTCTGTCTGTCCGTCTGTCTGTCTATCTGTCTGTATAGTCTAACAGAGCCAGTGGCTATATTTTGTCAGATAAGTTGAACTCGGCTTACACATTGTTGTTATCCATGTTGTTGCTGTAGCTTTTACTTTCCTGTCTATCGCAATTCCCCGCACTGATATGTATTGACAGCAAGCCCGCAAGCAACCCACAGCTGTCATGCTCTGAAAAACCAGCATACAACACATATACATCACAACACACAGACACACTCGGCGTTTGTCTTTATGAATTTGAAGCAATTTTTGTGCACGTTACTGGATTCGCATTTCTGCGCATTTTTCATTGTTGTTAATAAGTTATAAAAGCATAGCAAGCACAGAAAACAGAAACAGAAACAGAAAATTCCGGATCAGACATTCATTCCCAAACTCAGGCATTCAAACACAGCAGCCACCCATTATGTCTGTTGTTTGATAAACATGATAATAAATAAAACGCTTCAAGCAAGAAATTAAAATAAATTGACTGGCATGCGCCGGCCGTGCATTGCTCGGCATGGCCGCCCGATACACCGCCCACACATTCTACGCAAAATGCTCAGTCGTAATGCGCCTAATGAAAATTAGAGAAGAAGACAACAACGTCGACGACGGGGACGACTCGTAAAAGCGCCCTAAAGAAATCAAAAAGTCATATGCCACTTTTCGTTTGTATTTCAGTTTGAATCTGTCTTGCCCTCGTTGCCAATTGTTGTTGTTTTTGTTGTTTTATTTATGTATAACTTTTAACGGTATCGCCCGCACGTCTCACTTCTTTTTGTTACTGACATTTTAAATAATAAAATAAAAAAAAAACGTGCCTACTCTTGTTTTTGCTTTCGTGAGAAACTTGTAAATTGTAAAATATGTATACTTTAAAAACAAAATTTAAAATAACCACGAAAGTTGTCGCCTAAACGAATCTTCGCTAATGATATATTTGAATTATTACTTCAATATAATGAAATTATTCATTATGGTAATGGTTAAATAAATTAATTAATAATTGAAGGGCACGTTTGGTTGGCTACAATAAGTATGCATCAAATTAGTTACAGTTCAAACGAGTTAGAAAGTTTTCTAAAAATTGACTAAATGAATGGCAGGAAGGTGGCTTCGCCGCCTGCTGTCCGCCCACCCAAACGGCGCCATCATTTTTGACTAAACTACTTCGGAAAGGCAATGAAAGAAAACCTTTGCGAAACGAGCATGACTTAACTTGGTTACAACAACTGCCAACCGTCACTCAACAACAAAAACTTTCCGCATTTTGGCCGTCGTCCGTTGTCCGACGTTGCGTATCTTTAGCCTACATTCGCATTTATAATAATAATCACTTGGGATTTGGCAAAGACCGAAACCGTAGTCGAAGATGAAATCAAATTGATTTCCCAGGACTTTCCCGCAAGCGCACAAAATTAATTACCTAACCCGAAGAAAGCGCACAAAAAAAAAAAAAAATTATATAAAAGGCGAGGGTCGAAATGAGAATTGAACTAAATTCAGTGCCGTTTTTGCTGCTGAGTCATTTGACATGCTACTGAAATGAATGAAATCAATAAATGAAATTGGTCAAATCAATTTCAAAAGCAGCAAAAGGCAACACAATTGCATTTTGGCCCAAAGCCGAGCAAGTGAGTGTATGTCTAATAAAAAAAAGAAAACACACAAAAAAAGAGAATGTAGAAAAGAAAGAAATGTCAGCAGAGTGACACAAGGCATAAGGCACGTCGTCATTCTGATGGGCATGAAATGATTTCGTGAAATTTGATTAAAATTGTTGTGCATGACTGTCAAATAAGTGAGTCAACAGCATTGACTGCGAACCCCCAATGGATCATCCTGTTACTGCTCTCATTCTACCCAACCCCACCCCCCTTTTGTGCGCCACACTTACCGCCATTACCGGATATCACGAGTGTAACAACAACCAGCATTGTTAACATTATGAGCGAAGCGGCAGCGTCCAGACGAAAAATCCTGGCATTACAGAATGTCGTCAACGGCGTGGAGTTTGTGTTTAAACTTGAGTTTGACTTAATCGTGTTCAATTTACAGCAGCAGGACGAGCAAGTGTTGTTACTGTTGCCTGCGTATGTCGAGTCCTGCAAACGATTTCGAGCATCGCCTGTCGCCATTGCTGCTGCTGCTGCTGCTGCTGCTACTGATGACCTGTGTCGCTGTCGCTGTCGACTGCCGTTGAGCAAATTAAACGTGTCTATGTCCTGTTGGCTTTTGTTGCCATTTCGGTTGCCATTATTGTTGTTGCTGCTGCTGTTGCTGTTGCCATTGCTGCTGGGCAGATTGAAACTCAGCAAGTTCGAAGTGAGCGATTCGTTTACATTCTTTGCAGTTGGTGGGTCAAATGTGGCCGCTGTCAGTTGTTGTTGTTGCTGTTGTTGTTGAGCAGTTTGTTGGCGCCGACGTTGTCGACGATTCGACTTCGTCGTTCTCTGTTGACGTTGTTTTAAACTCGTTTCGACGCTGCTTACCGCCGGCAATGCTACTGATTCTGCCATAACTGTTCGTCCTGATTGCTGAATTTTTATTTGAAAAGTTGCCATAACACTTTTCTTTGCTCTGCGCTCGGTAACAAGTTGAATCGAAACCAGAACAAGCCAGACAAGGCGACTCGACTCGACTCCGTTCCGTTCCGTCTCTTGGCGTCGCTGAGTTGAATTGCGTTGTGATTTTGGTTTGAGTTCAGTTCAGTTCAGTTATGTATATGTTTGTATGCGTGTATATACACAATTCGCTTGCTGTTTTTGAACTTATTTTAAAATATGTTTTGAGGACATCACTGGGGCGGTTCCTGTGGTGATCTGCTGTTGTTGTTGCTGCGGCTCGGCTCGCACTTCTGCTCTGCTCATATTAGAGCTATTTTTGTTGAGTTTAATACCGGTCTCTAACATTGCCAACCGGCGTTCTCGTACTCGTTCACCACGTTGCCTTGAGTCGAGCAGCACGGCCATGCTCCTCTGAACTGTGAAATTGCTACACTTGTTCGTGCTTCCTTGTGTTGGCTTCCTCAACAAATTGCAACTCGGGTATTTTTAGCAAACGTCATCAATATAGCTACGCTCTGTTTTTGTGCCCCCTTCGGTCGATCTACTTCACTCTTTATTCGGTGTCTTTCAGTTGAAAAATCGTTGCCATTTTTCAGCGATTTATTTTCTATTTAATTCCACTTTAACACGATATCACTTCATCTTCATTAGTATACGACGTCCTGCAGTGTTATTTCACTGTCTTTCTTTGTCTGACTTGCCACCATTTTTGCGCCTTCCACAGGTCAACTCATCAGCATGTTTCGTGATTGCCCTTGAACTCTGCAAAGAGAAAAGTTGGAGAGCGTGAGTGAGCGTGTGTATATAAGACAGTGAATGAGACAGTGTCAGTTGTAAGCGCAAAATATTTTAGGAATTTCATTAAAAATTCAAACGTCAAAGTCAAAATAAATGGAAATTGTGCTTGGCTCGGCATTATGTGGACGTGAAAAAGTAAGAAGCTAAAAAATGTCATAAAATTAGAAAAAATGTGATAAAATATTGTACAAAGCTTAAGTTATATTGAAGAACGAAAAGCCGATAACTTTGAAAGTATTATGCAAGACGCTTCAAGTATGTTTAACAATAGCAAAGCGTATAAAAATAATGCAAACACATACAGATACAGTAGAATTTCGATAAAACGGATTGAACTGTCCCGAATTAAGGATTTACTTTCTTTTCCTTTAGATCAAATATAATATATAAGTATTATTACTACTAAAAATATAGAAAAGAACTTTTGCTCTTCAATATTCATTCCAAAAATTTAAAAACGAACTGAATTTGTTTTTTTTTTTTTCATTATTTTTATTTTTTATTTCTATGGGTCCATAAATTAAGTGACTTTTTTTTTCAATTTAGACTACTCCCCCTCTTGATGAGATTTTCTAAGATTTCGAGGAATCTCACATACGTCTTTAAAAATCAAAATTCAAAAAAGATAATAAATTAATGGACTATATTACATTTGGTGAGATTTTAATGGAGCCTCCAATAGTTTGATCTCATGTAATTCACTTTATATTGGCAACAGATACTATACTCATACTATTTTGTGCATGTGTTGATACATTGAGGTTGACTAACCCCAAAAACATGCCTCAAGTCAAGTTTAAGCACATGTTTTTCTACCGTTGCGCAGTATATTGAATAACCGATGCTGTCAGTTTGAGGTCTCAGTCGAACTGTGAACTTACAGACGTTGAAAATAAAATGCGCTTCTCACATACATATAATATTAGGCAGACAAAGGCATGGGAAAACTTGACATAGTCTGGGAAGCAAAAAAATAACTGAAAGCCATGCAGGTGTCAATGTAAGTGCACAAAAAAAAAAAGAAAAACATGCAATCACAAAAAAAAAACAAGATCAAGTTTCTGAGCTAGATAATATAAATATATACATACATAGGTGGTGGAAAAAAGACATGGCGCTGTGAGATATGATCAATAAAACAGCAGTTCAGAAAACAGAGCTAAAAAAAAAAGGTTTATCCTTTTTTGGTTAAACTTCAACGCTCAACTCATCTTTCTGCTTAATTAATCCGACTAGGCCATGAAATTGAAGTTATTACGTATACGACCGCTTGTATATCCGTTTTTATTAATATTTGCTCTAATTAATGAGAGTCACTACTTGGTGATGCACGCAGAAGACAACTCATTTGAAATTGCTGTCGTGCAAAATACATAATTAATGCGCGCGCAGCAACTCATTATAATTTCCATTAAAAAGTGGAGCAGCATTAAAAATAAAACAACAACAAGTAGACTATCGGCTTGTGGCGATCATTTATAAGTACATATGTACATGAATTTAAAATGCTTTTAAATGTGTGTGTGTGTGTGTGTGTGCGTGTGTGCGTGTGTGTGTGTGTGTGTGTGTATAAATGGGTTACATGCATAAATGCACGTCAAGTGGCGTTCAATATGTCAAAATCGAGTTAATCAAATTGGCAAAAAGGTGTAAAACACTTCAATTGACATTAATGCATTGACATGGCAGGTCATCAGCATGTAACGCATCAGCGCGCATTTAGATTGACAGATGTCGACTAACGTTGTCCTGCACTCACACTCGCATACAAGCACACATATACGTATTTGCATACTCTGTGAAGAACACCTGCAGCGTGCAGTTAATTAATGGTAAACTCATGTCACATGTATATAGTTACATTTTGTTATGCCAAAGCCAACAAAAACAAGTAGAAATACACTCGTATTTCATTTTAATGCGCTAACAAGCATAAACATGCGTTAATTATCATTAATGCCGTAAATTATGCAATGTTTGTTTTTTTTGTATCGAAAATATAAGTTTTTATTGCACCAATTCATCGATAAATATTTTTCATTAAGTTTTTTTTTTTTGTATTTTTTGTCCTTGTTTTTTATATTTTTAATTTATTAAAAAAAAACTTGTATTTTTGTATTTATTTGATTTTATTGCTTGTTCGAAGTTTTTAATTTATTGCATCGGGAAATCTGCAATGCATTTTTATGCATCTATGATGTTTTTTGTACATTTTTGCTACATTGAAATATTTTGAATAAATTTTCTATAAAAATATCAACAGCAAAAATGTAAATTAAAAGCGAAATTGTCAAAAGCGCGTTCGCTTTTGGTTTTATTCTTATATACACAAACAAAAAATTCAGCCTCAAACCAAATTGATTACCTTTTGTATAATATTGAATTAAAAAATTAGGAGAAATAAATATTTATGAGACCCATAGATATTTATAAATTACAATAGAGTTGCCTCTGTACTAGTATGAATTGTTGATGTCTTAGTTATTGCTACAGTAATATATGTTACAATGTATGTACACAATACATAAGTCACTCTGGTGTTGACGGTTATGTTTATGCGCATTTTAAGAGAATAATAATCTACTGAACAACTCTACCATATATATATACATGGCTCTCCATAGTGGTCCAATATCTTCGAACATGGGTTATGCAAACAAAATGCAATAATATTAAAATGTCGATGAAATTATCGATGGCAAATAAGTTCTCGTGTTTTAGTGTATTTTGATCATATTTGTTACGAATATACCGTTACTTTTGTTCATTACTGCTTAAGCAAAGCCGTTGGTAAAAACAAGTATACAACATGTTGGTTCTAAAAAAAGAGCTTAACTACATTTTTGTGCTAATTAATGATACATCAAACACTTTAATGCGTTAATGATAATTGTTAGTGATTACAAACGAAATAAATAATTTGACTCTTAATGAAAAAACGCATGCATTATTCAACCAACAAAGTCATGCGAAACAAATTAACAAACTATCGTATATATGAGACAACCAACGCAATGATAAAAAAAACAATTTATAGATGAATGTGTGTGTGAGTGTATAAAACAATTAATGAACATGTCAAATAATCCGAAACTGGTAAATCGATGTTTATCTAAAATACGAAATTAACAAACAAATTACGCCATAAATTTAATGACCTTTCTCACCTTCTTCATTCACCCTTGCCATGCGCCTCGGCTGATTTTTGTGGTTAGTTATTGTAATTGTTATCCTTTTACGTTCCTTTTCAATTATGAGTGAAATGTCGAATGCGGCTGATCAATTAATTAACAATTATTGCCAACTTATTTTCATTTTTATTGGTTAACACTTGTTCTTTTGTTGTTCGCTTTGTTTATAGTTTTTTTTTTTTTTTTTGGTAGTTGAGTTTTAAATGCTTTTTCACAACAGTTTTTGTTTTACTTTATGAAAAAGAAAGTTTGTCAAAAATATATACAAAATAAATAGCAAAAAAAAAAAAACAACACAAAAGAAAATTGCCCAAAGGCAAACGAAAGTGGGACCTTTAAAATTATTTCGTTATCCTTTTTTTTTTTTGGGGTTACCCAAACATTTTTGTAAAACGCACACACACACACATAGACAAATAAAAACCTCCGCTGCCTTCGCTGCTAGATTGGCCTTACAGTATATACATGTGTGTGTGTGTGTGTGAGTTTTATATAAATTTCAGTGTCTCTGCGCACAAAAGCACACAACATTAAATAAACTCGCAAACTCGTACACACACTAACAGAAGGCGTGGCGTGTCGGGGTGGGGTGGGGACACATAAAAAGCAGGAAACCGTTTTTATTAGAAATGCAAATTGTTATGGTTTCATTTGCGTTTAATTTATGTTTTGGGCCTTGTGTGTTTCAGTTTTCTGCCTCTTCTTCTACATCAACGTCTCCCCGGGCAAGACGGGGGGAGGCATGCGTTGAACAATTGCGCGACGCGATTTATTTTTTTTTTTCTTCTTCTTTTTCAAGTCTTCTTTGCCATTTCCGCCGCTGCGTCTGCTTCTGCTTCGTCGCCATCAACATCTGCGACGCCTTTTGTTAAATGCCATGAAATTAGATAATTTTCCACGAAATTTACTTTTGTTTAGCGCGTCTCGCTGTTTTAATGTTCATTTCGCAATGTCTTTTACTCTTCATTCAATGAAATTAAAGCAGAAACACAACAACCACAACAACAACAACAAAAACCATGAATGAAAGCAAGAAATGTCTGTTTGTGCAAAAGTTTTAAATGTTAACATCGAAGGCACTTTTCAGAATATTATACATTATAATTTCTTGTCGTAATGTCTCATGCGGCCTTCACGCTCTAAACACACACACGCGCATACATACATACATGTATGTACATATATTCAACGTCACTTTGCATATTCGTCATACTCAGTTTATATGCAAAAAACCGTGCACAACAATAACTGAATAGGCATTACGACATAACTGCATAAATGAATAAATGCATAAAGTCAGCGCGTCAGCTCCGTCAGCTTCGTCAGCATGGTGGCGGCTTCAAAGGTTTGCGCGTCCACGCGACTGACGCCGTCCTTGACATGTGCACCTTTGCGGACGAGCAACCACACAAGGCGTACACACACAGACACACACACACACACGCGCGAACACTTGGCTTGTTGGCTGGCTCTGTCTATGGTTGTGGTACTGACTGAGGCACAGGTTGATCTCGAAAAAAAATGCATTGCCATTGGTTAAATGCATAAATTTTTATGAAAGCGTACTTTAAAAGTGCATAAATTTTTTCTTTCAACGAAGGTCGACACAACACCAACACACAAACACAAACATAAATGCAAAATAATTGAGACAAAAACAGTAAAAATTGAAAACTGTGTGAGTGCTTTTTTTTCGTTTTTTTTTATGTCATCTGTTTAATAATTAATTTATAATTTCACAGTTGACGATGCTATGCCATTAAAAATCGTTTCAAGTCACATCGTTAACGTCGGTATGCTGGCACATTGAAGGCTTTAACATATTTTTCAATATAACTCAAAAGCACCGACACACACACATACACTAATCCACACACACACACACACGATGCTAACACAAATTCAATTTTAATGAGTTTTTAATAATAATTCTGTGCTTCAATGCTCAAACAAACACGATCCACGTTACGCTCGTAGTCATTACTTTGAGCAATGCTTAATACATGAAGATATAACGCGACGATGACGACGACGACGACGACAACACGACGCTCTGACTTACTTTATCGTTGATCCTGCACGATTTCTTATTTATAAGTTTTTTTTATAATTTTTTTTTTCAGTTTTACTTTTTCTTTACTTTTTTTTATTCGTTGTTTTTCTTTTTATGATTTTTTTTTTTTGTTTTTTCCAACGTTATTGCTTTTGCTTATTGGCAACACTATTAGATCAAAGCAGTATCCTTCTTATTGGTGTCACACGGTCGAAGTGTTGCGTTTTTGCCGTTACGACGTCCGAACACCACGATTGCACTGAGAACAGTGAATCGGCAACACGGAATACACCAAATCGGCATGGCGCCCGTTAGACTTCAATAGCTTTCAAATGGAGCGCGCATGAGAGCGCAAGAAAGCGTCTGTGAGAGCGCAAAAGCTCGCATGTCCTGTGCTTTTTAACTGGAGTGTTGGAAATGAAAGGGGAAATTAAAAGAGAGCTAAACAGAGAGAACCCCCCAAAAAAAGGAGTTGAACTGTCAGAGTGAAAAGTCAGAGTGAAGTCAAAAATGAACTCTTCAAAAATGTGGCGGAGCGTAAAAGGTCTTGCCCATTGCAGTCGCACTAAGAGCACCAAACAGTTACTCTTTGATTGTAGCATCATAAAGAGCAAGTATAAACCAAGAGCAGAAAGCCGAAGAAGGTGCGACGAGTAAGAGATGCTCGCGAATATGGTCATTGTGGAGATTAACATGTGCATGGGAGCTTCTACGTAAAAGTGTGCGTGTGTGTGTGTACGTTAGGGCCTAACGTAACAAGCTAAATGTTGGTTGGGTAATGTTGCGCCGGTCAAACATCTTGAATTTCACTACAGAGTTCAACGTGAAGGGGAGTCGTGAACACCTCATTACATCGTACTCTGTATACACGTGAATTAGATATGTTTGCAAAAGAAGTCGGGGAATAAATATAAGCAATATTCATATGGTAATCCTCGGGATTAAAAAAAATAAATCAATTGAAATCCGACTGCCCTCATTGTCCGCATCAATGGTTCTTTGGGACTTAGAATGATATCTGGTCAAACAAATAAGTTCCTGATTCATTTCAAGACGTAGTGACCAGTAGAGTTAGCACACACACTACCATTTCGAATATACATATGTAGCTAGAGCTCACAAAGCAATTCATTCGCCAAGCAACGAACAATTTACTCTTAAAGACATCTCCTTACTTTTCCCTTACTCACACTTTCCGTTCGTGTCTTTCATCGAATCGCATGATTCGATTTAGAAAATTTTTTAAAATCCAACCACATGTCAAATGCATTCATGTGTCTATAAATTTTATGATTTCCAAAATGCATTGTTTGAGTGACAAACATATTGTATATGCATAAATGGCCCTCGGTCGTTATCACTCCGTTTGAAAGAAGTACTTAAAATAAAAATTTTAATTTTTGGTTTTTGGTTTTTTGTAAGCTAAAAAGGGCAGTGTTAAATGATATGTGAAAGATTTGGAATGGGGGATTGTTTTGTATGCAATATGTCCAAAATTATTTAAATTCTTAAGAATTTTTCAATATTTTATGAAATCAAGAAAAACCAGTGAGGAATTGCAGTCGAGAGCACTCGACTTCGACATAGCCGGTACCTTTAAATAACTTGGACATAGCTATATCAACATCAGGGTATAAAAATACAAACACAACCAAGTATATTTTTAATAACTGATATTATTTTATTAAAATTTGTTTTTCGACTGATTACATTTATGCCTCATCACATTTATACATTATTCGTATCTTTGTCAAATCACCCTCCGATGGTGCAATCACCTGTCCCATGTTACGTTCCACCACCTGGCCATCAATCAATGCTCTGATCGTCGGCTTAGACGGATCCTTTGCAAAAGCAAACTGCGAATAATGCATCACACTCTCATAATCGTAAGGCACATTGTAGGTTGTCGTAGTAGAGTCTGACTGCGCCATGAACTGCGACCAATATTTTCGCGGAATATTATCATAGTCAATTTGCACATACTGATCTCGGTCCGGGCGACTCTGTTCGTGAAAAAGACCCAAAACGTGCAACGTTTCATGCTGTATAACGCCAATTTTGCCCAAACAGTTGCCATTCATAAGAATGTCATGCGGACCGAAGCGCATAATGGGATTGTAGCCAACGCGTGTGCCGCACACTGTTTCCGAACGTTTATAGTTCAGATAACGTCGCATGCCAACACCTTCGCCCTCGGGTATCTCCTGGAAAGTGAGACAAGTGCGTTCATTGAAGACACTCAATGCACGTCGCACATTGTCCGCCTCTTCGCTGCTGTAGTCATTCGATATTTTGTAGAAGAGCGTATTGCTGGGCCAACGTTGTAGCGGCGACTGTAGTGCATTTCGTGTCTTCGATTCGGCCTGCTCATCTTCAACGTGTATTTCATTCGGATAGTTCTCATACTGCTCAATGCCTTCGGTACTAACCAACGCCACATACTGTGCGATGGCCAGCAAAAACAAAAATCCCTGCTTTAACATGTCTGCTTGCAACAATAGTTAGCTAGGTAACATTTTTACCTCTTCTTTTATAGCAAAGGCTTTGTGGCAACTTATCTCAATTACATGCTAATGAAAACACGACATTTTTTGTTGAAATTTTCATTAATTTTTTTACTTGTTTTTTTTTTTTTTGGTTTTTTAATTATTAGTTTTTTGTGTATTATTCTAACGATTTCTAACAACAACTAATAATAAATTTAAATCGAAAATATTCTAGTCGAGCGCAACAAGAGCCTGCTCTCCCCGAGCTGGGAGCCAAATTCGACTTTTGTTGCGATTCGACTTCGGTTCCATTTTACACACATTTTATTATCGACTTATGTGCATAGCTAATTTATATATATATATGTATAAGCCCTATTTTGAAGAATTATCGTCGTTTAATAGACAGTACTGGGTCAAGATACTTGGTTCATAATCCAACACATTTGGTCGTTTCATACACGTCGTCGTCTTACAAACTATTGAAACACACATTTCGTTATAAATTAACATTTACATATTACAGGCTAAGATATACTTTCAGTATCTTTAAGTTCTTTTGTTTTAAGTTCAATTTAGTTTGGGTTGGGTTGCTTTTCGTGTTAGTCGTGTACTGTTTGTAACGCAAGCATAATCGATTAGTTAATTGAACATGTCTTCTACGTTAACTATGCTTGGTAAGAGTTAAGGCTTTGCAATTGCTTTTCCTTGTTGGGATAACAAAAAGCTCTTAAAAGCTGCCATAAAAACCGAAGACTTTTTTTTTTTTGTTTGTTTTTTTCAATTCTTCAAAAAAAAGGAGATATTATTGGTTGTTTTGAGAGTGCATTATATCAATGTAGTTCAGGTTGTATAAAATAATCAACATAAGGTCACACTCACGGTTGCTGAGCATGATTATCACAAAGAGCATTAATATTAGTAGTAATAATTGTGGTTACACATAATAGTACAAAAAAAAATTATATATAATTATCTATGCCTTGCAGAAACGCTGACAACGGCGCGCTTGTGGATGTGTCTGGCACACTCAAACAGTCTAGTGCGTTTCGATGAAGTGATACAGCGACTTGGGTACCATGTCCATATAATCGATGCCATGCTTTTGTATTGTGCGCGCTGCCAGACACGCGAGCGTTGTGTGTTTCAATGGATTGACGATTTCGTGCAGTTTATGTGCCTCCAACAGTGACTCAAATGTTTCGCCAGCATTGTTTTTTGTATCCTGTAAAGATATTCCACATTGCATTAGTAAGAAATTTTTAATTGAAGGGTCTTTTTGAATAGTTACCAAGTGCGCGCCGCGTTCAAGTAGGGTGCGAGCGAGCACGCCTGGTTGGGGTTGCGCGGTTGCAGCTAAATGCAGCGGCGTATTGCCATCATCATCGGTGGCATTCGGGTCTGCGCCTATGTCGAGTAGTGCCTTAGCTAACGCGGGCGATGGAAACTGGCAGGATGGATAGCGGCCAACGAGTGTGCCCTCGCGATAGCAGGCATAATGCAACGCAGTTCGGCCCGAACGCACCGAAACTTTGAGTCTATTGAGTTTGTAAAGTGAATTTAGAATCTCTTTGCGCATTTTCGGACAAAATGTATCAGATTCCAGTAACGTTGCGAGCAGGCAACCGATATGTAGCGCACTGACAAGAGCACGGCTTAAGGCATTCGGATCGTGATTGCAGTCATGCAAGGTTGACAGAGCCGTCTGATCTTCGGGTTGTGGTGGTGTTGGTGATTGTTGTTCCTGCTGTTCCAGTGTCCAAGCTTGACCTGTGTACAGAAAACGGTTTACGAGTTCAAAACCAATGATTTCTTGTATCGAAACTTCTTTTTTCTTCACTTACCACGCTCCACCTCAAGTACAGCCTTATTGAATATTGTCAGCATGCCACTTGCCTCAATGGGCGGTACTACGCGTCCACGTGGCAGCAATCTACCGGCCTCAACGAGCATAAAACTAAAGAGTTCCGCAAATGAAAGCAACGACGACTGTGTCATTGGACTTAAGGGTTGTAAGATTTTCTGTTGCATTGTTAAAGCGTATGACCAAAGCTCAATACAGCGATCGAAACGACCAGCGTCCGCGTAATGGGCACCTCTGTAAAATTATTGATAAGATTAAATAATTGGTAATCTCACGCATATTTACAATTACAACACTTACCGGAATCTAATATAGTAACTTGTGTCCGGATGCGTCGGCCCAAGTATGCGCTGTCGTATGACTAAAGCTTGCATACGCATTTCATCCGGATCGAGCACCAGCTCTTCGAGATCTTCGACGGTCGTAACCTCTGAAACATACTCATAGGCAGCAACTGGTTCTTGTATCTTTTTTGGAAGTACTGGTGGCAGATTGCGTTCTTCCATGGCACGTCGCCACAAAGACAACGCTACAGCCATGTCACGCTTCTTGTCTACATAGGTGGCGCCCAACAGCTCCAATGCATCGATTCGCGCCTCACGACTTACGCATGGAAGTGTTATGAGATGCTCTACAATGGGCATGTGACCTGTCACGCTGGCCGCAAGTAGTGGCGTCATGCCATAATAATCAACATTCATTGTGGCGCCATGCTTAAGCAACAACTGTAGTATTTGCAGTGAACCCGATTCGGCACAATCATGTAACGCTGTATTGCCTTTAATGCTGCAACGATTCACATTTGCATTCAATGACAGCAAGTACTGTGCAATTCTGTAGTGACCCTTGTAGCAGGCGATCATAAGGCAAGTATGGCCATGACGATTTGCCACTTCAAAGTCTGCAAAACATAAACAAAAACAAACTTATTAGTATAAAATTAGTCAAAACTCTATTTCAATACGCACCTGCGCCATGATTAACAAGATATTTGACAATCTCGTAACGTCCATCGAAGCAAGCAGCACGCAATGGTGATGAATTCGTTCTTGTCGTACTATTCACATTCGCGCCACGACGCACCAGCATCTTGACAATGCCCAAATGACCCGCGGCTGCTGCACACCAAAGTGGCGGCGCATCCTCAATTGGTTCGCCATCAAAGCTAACGGAGCCCACCTGTTCAACATCTGCACGACACTTTGTCAATAAATACTCTACAATGTCGTAGTGTCCATTGCGGCATGATATAACCAGAGGCGTGGCTCCGCTCACTTTTGACGATAAAAGCATATTTATTTCGGCAGCGGATTTCCCATTGAATGCGGCCTGTAAGCAAAGTAGCAAGTAAGAAAGCACAAATTAGTAAAAGCAAAACAGAAGAAAACTTATGCTTATCGTTCAATCTAAGTAATAAACGTTTGCTAAATGTTATTTCAAAGCTTCAAACTACATTTTAATTATGTTTATTAAACTACAATTATGTTTGCTTTGTGCATTGCATGGCTTTGACATTTGTTTCGTGTCACTCTGACGAGGAAATGACATCGCACCGTGCAACAAGAAAGCTGTTAACCTTGGCGCGTGAAATGCCAAGTCACTGCCGTCACCGTCGCCGTAGACTTTGTTGAACTGTTGCCATGATTGGTCGCGTAGTGCGTATTGACATCGACTATACATATTACATTTGTTAAGTGTTTAGTTGTTGTCGCCATTGTTTAATATTTTCATAAAAAAAAAAAAAACAACAACAACAAAAATCATTTCCGTGTAATAATAAATTAATACATAATATGATGTTATTTATCTTTGTTTCGCATTTGCCACAAACCGATCGTAACTCACTTTTATTCACTCACTCACTCGCCCTGCACACATAATTTATTATAATGCTGACATTGAACTCGTTCAATGTCAATGCAGTAGTTATGAGCATTTAAATACATTAACATATAACTACAACAAACACACGCATGCTTAGTTATGTCTGTACAATTTCTGCTGTTCGTTTTCATTTGACAGTCAAAGCTTTGCTTAGCTTGGCTTAGGCTCAGATGACCATAATAATTTGACAACGACATTCAACATATAAGACTCAGCCATTCATATCGATGTCGGCTTCGGCTTCAGCGTCGCCGTTGCAGAGCAACCAAAGCAGCTGTTGTGTTGTTAGTTGACCGGAGGAGGGCAAGTGCGGCATTTGGTAAAACATTAATAAAAAAACAAAAAAAAAAAAATAAAAAAAAATTTGAATGTATTTTTTTTTTTTTTAGGTTTTGCTTTATTTTAAGGTCAACGGCGCTAACGGCTCAAAATTTGGAGCTATTTTTACAGCTGAAGCCCTTTCAGTTTTGTTTGATTTGAACTTTAGAATTTTTAATAAATTTTATTGGCATAAATTTTGTTGCTTTTGCTTTCTATTTGCAAAAATATTCTGAAAACAAACACTAATAATGGCAAACAAATTAAGATCAGCTGATTTACTTGCTCAATTGCTTGCTTTAGTTAGGAACTTGAACATATTTCTTTGGAATAGATTTAAAGCATCATTTTAAGCACTTCAACGCTCGAATGATTCATACAACGCTTGACTTGATATTCGTTTAATCGTGCGCTGTGCTTAACCACAGAAAACACTTGCATACCTACAACGGAGAGGTATTTATTAAGTCATAAATAAATGCATATATATAAGTATAATAAGTACGTATATTAAATATATTTATAAAACAAAACAAATAAAAAACACTGCATGTATTTTTATTGTACGCGTGTGCTTATAGGCGGAAAAGCAAATAAGCACATGAAGTTGTTGTTTAAAATAAGCTAAATTAAAACAAAAGAAAAGAAAAGCAAATAAGTAATGAAGTGAAAACCCTAACATGTTGAAAAACGTAAAGAAAACTGAAAGGTCGCCGACCTAGGCAGTGCAGGCAGCGACAAAAAAGAACACAATCAATTTTTAACATGTTAAATTATAAATAAGAAAAACAAAGTTACACGCTTAAACAAAAAAAAACAACGAAAATAAAAAAACCTCTGACGGGTATACCTTGAATCAAATCAAGTAAAAATACACACGCGAAGTGGGTAAAAAGTAATGCGTAATTTATATATATATAAGTACTTATATAAATTTACATATTTTTTTTTTTTTGTTTTTGGGGAAGTCTTCTTAGACCGCAAAAATTCATTTTGAACGTAATTAGGAAACGTTGCCAAATCGCTTGTCACGCGCACCCCCACAGCGCGGTGAGTGCCGAGTGACGCAGAACAATGTGCTGCTGCTGCTGCTGAAGATCGCCGGCGAACAAAGCAAGACAAAAACACAAAACCCCCCCACAACAACAACAACAATTGACAATATCGACAAACGAGGAATGCTAACGTCGCCAATATACAATGTAAAAGCACTTGGAAACTTTCTTTAATGCAACAACGAATTCTTTGTGGGCCTCCTCTTCAAGGTCTGACTCTCTCTCACCTCACGTTAACGAAGAACTATAAGACAACTCCCGCCCAGCCGTAACATTAAAATATCAGCTATCGTGTGTAGCTAAAATTAAATTGACGACGACATGTGTGCACAAACGACAACAACAATAACATCAACAACGACGACGACCAGTTTAGAACGACGGAATGATTACGTTTGTTGACAGAAATAACAAAACCAAAAAAAAAAAAAAAAAAAGAAAAACTTTAATTTTGTTCGTGCCGAAGATTCGATAATCTTCGCTGCACACACACTAACAAGTTCTTTCTATTCATTAAACATTAATATATGAATACTCGTGCCGCAAATTTTATTTTTACTAAGCTGAATTAACTATACATAAATTATTGCTTTCCATAATGTATGTATTGTATAATAATTTGCTAAAATCAATTTCACGCACGCCACGCGATGACTAACAAGAATTTCAACTTAAAACAATGGAAAATACTCGTATAGAAAAAAAAACCAACTGAAATTGAAGTTAATTCTTCTGTCATTCGATGCATACTTATGTGTGTATATGTATAGTTTAAAATTTATGCTTGATAGCAAAGCAATTCGAGGCAATGAGTATAACGCACTTTCAAATACCGCACTGCGACTTCCCAGTTCAATCATTGACTTGAGTACCCCCAAGTTAATCGTACGATGACTCGCCTGCTTGCTTTGCTTATTTGCTGGCACTGACTCTTGCCATTGTTGATGTGAATGGTGTTGGTGTTGATGTTGATGGTTGATGTTGATGTCGGACGACGCCAACGATCAGTTTCATATATGTATATGTATAATAGAAAATAAAGATCGCGAATAAACAAACAATCAAACAAACAAACATACAGAGAGATAGACAGACAGAGAGACAAACAAACAAAGCATGCGTTCATCATAGATTGTGAGTTTTTGTCGTGCGTTTAAACATTACAGACGACACAGCACGAAATTGTAAGATATTTAGCGCACACACAGCAAAAGGGGGAAATAGGCCGTTTAGGTGTTTTTGTTTTTGTTGTTACAATAAAAAAGTATACATATAAACATAGAAATTCGAGTAATGTTTCGACTCATTACTCTTATTATAGTTTTTATGGCATTGTTTTTGTAAATGTTGTGTTTTATTATTTTCCCCCTCATCGACCTTTAGAGTTCAGCTTATCAACTGCTTCTATGCATACTCAATATATTTATTTAGCTTCAGTTTTTGTATATAACTAACTGCAGAAGCTCTCCGTCTCACTGCATGTTGTACTTTGTCAAACAGTTGTATTGAACTCAAAATAGAAAAAAAAAAAAAAAACCTCAACTTCATTTGAATTTCAACTTTAAAAGAGTTGCGTTCAAGTTAAGTTACTTTTTGGCATAGCATAGAATTGAAGTCAAAGTGAACCAGCTACAGAGCAAGATGCTGACCTTACAAGATACTCGTCGTATGCGAGCGAAAGAGAGAACGAAAGCCATAAAATACAATAACAAAGACAAAACAAACGGCTAAACAAGCTAAAAAAAACAAAACTTATAGTTAGTTCATAAAAAAAAACAAACGTATAGAAGTTTAAGTTGAAGCCGAAACATGCAGAATACATGTACATATACAGAACTAACTGGATTAGCTTTTAGACTGAGAAGTCTGACAAACCTTATTTCAACTCATCGAACAAAATCAATACAACAACAACAACTCAGATAATAAAATGTATTTTAATGCCAATTTTAATCTCTTAGTAAATAGAACTGCAACTATATATGCAAATGTTATATAGACTAATACATGCATACGTATGTATAAATGTAAACAAATGTATATGTGTGTGTGTGTGTGCACATGGTGTATTCAATTGATTAAGCAGCTGCTTTAAACGCTTAAGGGGGGGGTAAGGTTAATTCGTTGAAAAAAAAGCACATTTTTGTGATTTTTATTAAGGAAAACGATAAGCATTTGTTCAGTTATTTGAATGGGAAGTTAATAAGTAATATCTTAAGCATATTTCCTGAAAATTTCATTAAAATTAAAAAAAGTTTGAGACGATGGCAGCAGTTTTAAATTAAAGCCATTGAAAAAAGGTGTCTTGCGGTGACCAGGATTACAAACTACTGAACCATCGCAAACTCAAGACAAAATAAATGATTTTAGCTGATGAAATTTGCAGTGTCCTGACGTCGAGGTTTTTAAAAAAAAAAAAATTTTTAATTTTTTTTTAGCATGTTGAAGTCAAAATATCGATTTTTGACAAAAAAAATCAACCTTCAAGCTGCTGAAAAAATACTTAAAACTAAAAAAAAAAAAAAACCTCGACGTCAGGACACGGCTAATTATGTCTAGAAAATGCCTGTAAAATTTCAAAAGAATCGGTTTGTTAGTTTTCGAGTGAGAGTGGTCACCGACTTTGCAAAAGCAAGTTGTGGAAAAATCAATTTAAACTTTTGCTCTGCGCTATAAGCCGCATAGGAAGAGTGAAACTGAAAACGCTCTATCTTCGTCAGTTTTCATCGGATCATCCTGAAATTTTTACACGATATTCTCGAAACATTCTACTGTCATCCCGCAAATTTTGGAAAAATCCATAAAAAAAAAATTTAATACCTTACCCCCCCCTTAACTCTACAATGTCGGAAAATAAAAAAAGAGCACATTTACGTTCAATTTTGCTTTCGACAACAAAAACAATTTGATTATGAAAGAACCTCAACCTCAAAACCGAATGCGGCGAGTTTCGTTTTTATTTTAAAATCATTAACCACCACAATATGTTTTGGTCGTTTGATTATATGCTTGTAAAAAAAAAAAAAATTGATGAAGGCAACAATCACGAATTCAACTTGTTGACGAAGATGAAGACACAACAACAACAACAACAAATTAAATATGTATAGAACAACTATGTACATCGATTGCATGAACGGCACATGCATGAAAAACCAGTTTTCTAGAACATGTTATTGTACTTTGTGAACAAAAAAAAAACACAAAAAAAGAAAAAATAAAGCAACAATAACAGACAAATGTTTTCATATATGTATGTATGTACTTTATCATTAATTGTAGATTACAGTTGTTGTAACTGAAGGTCCATTTCCTAATACAAAACGAGAAATAGGAAGTTTGTTTGTTATAACTAGACTATGAATTTGGACTTTTATCTATAGTTGGATTGTTTGAAGAAAATACTCCACGACCAAGCATGATCTGCGAACAGTACTAAAATAAATAAGAAACGCGAGAGTGTGAGAGTGAGTGAGAGAGGGTGTGTGTGTGTGTGTGTGTGTGTGTGTGTGTGTGTGTACAAGTTATTGTACGACTTCAAGGATAATCGAAACGAAATGAAACCAGTAACCGCCATTTTTGATGCGTGTGCGATAAGTGACAAATAACAACAACTGAAAAATCACAAGAACAAGAACAAAAACAAAAACGGCAACAAGAGTCGTACAAGTGAAACGTGTCACTTCCTCCCCTTTTTCATATGATTTGCTTAGCTTTGCTTTGCTTTTGTGCTTGCTTGTGTGTTTGTGAATGTTTTATAAAATTAGTGCATGACATGATTTTTGCCTCAAACCATCTCTGAACAGAAATAAATCTGAAAATAAAACAAAAACCAGCTTTTGTTTAAGAAGGCACCGTTCGATATTTCAAGTTGGAGGCGGAAGTGTTTTTTTAAGCCAACGCATGAAATGAGAATTCGTGTACAGAAACGTGATTTAGTTATTAATATTTAACAAATGGCAAATCAAAAAAGAATCAACAAGAACAACAACTCATTTAGTTGATAATACAATTATTCAAAAACAGAACACAGATTACGAAAATGAAAAACAGAAATTGTCTCATGATGAGTGCTCTATTAGATAAGATAGCGCTTGAAAAAAGCAAAAAAAATGTTCTATAAATGTTTTGTAATTTAGCAAAAATATTTAAATTTTTATAATTTTTAGTTATAGTAATCAAAATTCCTTTATGGATTATCTATATTTTAGATCAAAGTATAATCAATTGTTTATGTCTCGAATGCAGTGACCTTCAAGTTTTCTTGATTTGCTTCGTTACACTAATCAATTGTGGTTTGTCTACATGAAGTTTGTTTGGAAACAAACTTTTCACATTATTTGTACTAAACAAACCGATTAATTGGGGTTAGTATACCACAAATATGACATAATTTAATTGAACTTGCTTTATTTTTGAAAACAATTTCCAGGTCATTACCCCAAATTGGTAGCAACTCAGTGACTTGAACATAATTAACCGCCACAAGCACCTTTCAACGTGACACGTTCAACAACGTGACTTGCCACATTGCCAGCCTACACGATAACACAAATCACAACTACAACAACAACACAAGTCCCCACGACTCACCACCAAACACGTTAACCGGTGTACCAGCCAACCAACCAGCCAGCCTACATCACGGCCTTCCAACGACGAGTGGGGAAACTAACGCGTCAAACCTTTATCGCTTCGTTTGCCGTGATTGCCATTAATACAAGCATTATTATGATACTGTTTGTCCAACATGACGGTTACGTCGCGGTGGGACGCAGAACGAGTCAGGAAAACGTGTGCACCAACAACAATAGCAATGACAAGAACAGCAAAAGCAACACAACAACAAAAAAGCTTGGGTATTATTATGTGAATGTGTAAGATCATTGTTGTTGGTAAATTTTTATCGATTAGTCACAAGGTTGCCTGATTCCAAGTGGCAAATGGCAAACAGGGTTAAAAATGTGTGAAGGGAAACTAACAAAGCGGTTTGTCACTTGTCGATCCAACGCTTCAAACTCACCTTTAACTGTGCCAAATTATTGTCCCGCGCGGCAACGTAAACGATAAATTTGTAATCCATTATCTGTTGTATTTAATGCATAGACGATGAAGCATAGAAAATAAAGCTAACTAAAGATAGCCGAAATGTAAATCACTTTTCTTCAAATCTGCCAAAAGCGTATTTCGTTTCTTAACCTTCGTTTGGTTGCGGCTTCTTCTTCTTACTGTTCTTGTGCCTCCCTTCTAAGCCAATGTTCCGTTCCGCTGACGTATTACTACCAGCTGCTCTTCTCTTACCGCAATCTCTTCTTCTTTGCGTTATGCGTGATTCTTATGTCTTGTTTTTGTTTTTCTATTATTGCTGAGTGTTGGTTTCCTGTTAGTATTTTCGTTCTAGAAATTACGCTTCTTTCTTTTATTCCGTCCAAAATTGACTTTGGTGTGTAAAAAATGTATAAAATTTTATCACAATTGCACAATTTATTTTGAATTTTCTTTTGTTTTATCGCTTCCGCATTACTTTTTCGCACAGTGCACTTTTTTGTACGTACTTCGTATCACCCCGCGCGTGTACGTTGTTTTTTTTGGTTTTTTTTTTCGTTTCAACTGACAGTGTGCAAGACAGGAAGACAAGTCAAAGAAATTTTTTCGGCGTTTAATTCTTTTCTTTTTCTTTTGCTATTGCTTTTAAACATACATATTTACATATATTCGTAAGAAATTTGTTTTCCCCTACAGTGAGTTTGTCCTAGTAGTTGGTATTGCTTTATTTGCCTGCCCTTGTTTCTGTATCTACAGATTTTTCATTCTTTGTTCTCGCGCAGCAAAAATATACTTCTTGATTTCTTGAGACACACGGAAAAAACCAACAAGACAAAATGAAAACGCACACCCAACCGCAGCCGACCGATTTCCGCGAATTTGTGGCTACTTATTTTTTTTATGATATTTTTACGGCTGCAGTGTTGCCAACTTTCGAAAATTGTTCTCCATAGTTTAAATACGCTGTACGGCGACTTGTCAACACTGTTATTTCATGAAACGACACTGCAGTATTGGCTTAATGCATGTCACTCTGCATTCGCTGGGTATTTGTCCTATTCCTACATTCGCCTCATTTCTCTCTCTGAAGCAGACCGATAGCCACGTATTAGCGGCGAGCAGAGCTGCCAATTTATCTTATGTTAACAGTGTATTGTATTGTTTTAAGTTTTCGGTGTTAAAAACAAAACATTAGGCATTATGATTCTCTTAGGTAACCAACAGTCTGTTATCTATACAGATCGCGGCAGCTCGACCGTTGCGTAAAAGAAACGAAGCTGGATATGAAATCTTCGATAAACGCAGCTGGGATGCAGTCGTTTTTATTTATTTAAATTTCGAACAAATGAAAAAATATTACTTGAGGGATTCTTAAAAGTCAAAGAAACTTGAAGCAATCTCTGAAACTATTTAACAATTGACATGGCTTGCTGGAATCAATATAGTAAAAACGCTATATTTGTTTTTTCAATACAATTTATCAATTTAATTATTGTTATACATAAATTGTTAGACATTGTACACGTTATTAATTTAATACAATTAATTAATATGATTATTTTTCTATATAATTGAATGTATTGGTTTTGGTTTCGGTTTTTATTTGATTTAAGTATGTGAATAATAGTTTAACTTGTTGCACGTTCTGTAATATTTGATTTACTGTCATTTGGAATTATATATTTAATAATAATGTATTTTATTTATTAATAAATGTGTTTTTGTTTTTTCTTTTTTGATTACGATTAGTTAAAGCTTAACTTAGTTGCCTTGGGATGTTCTTGTACTTGAACTTTGACTACTGAACTAAAAAACTTAAATTGTTTAATTCGAAATGCAACTACAACAAATTAACAAACTTATGCACTGAGATAAATTAATGAAAGTTAGATTATACAATTTAATCCAATTCAATATAAATCAATTAATCAAGCAACATTTGCAAGCAAAAACTGTTTATCACAAGTTAAAATTTTGATTATTGTTTGGTCTTTTTTTTTTTCTTCCACTTTTTTCAATATTTAATAATGTATATATGTACATACGAAAAAATATACTAATAAATAATACATATTTGTATGTATTTCATATAAATTGGTCTATACTCAAAGTCCACAAAGTCGAGGGTTCGAAGAGGCTCGGGTAAGTACCCAAAAATATTTGAGCTTTAAATTGTTTATCTTAAAGAAAAATTCGAGTCGAGATTTGATCTTAACTTCAGAGAGTGAGTGAGGAGATAGATAGAGAGAGAGAGATAGTGTGCACAAAAGTTGCTGAAAGAGAGATAAATAGAGTGTAGTTGTTACGTATGTATGCCGTTACGGTTGCCGTTACTTGCGTCTAGCCTAATCAGACAAACTTCTTTTTGACCTGTAAAATAGTTTCGTATTTTGAAATGTTTTTTCGATTAAGTAGAGAGACACTTTATGTTATATATATATATACGATATATACGATACGATATGTGACGTTTAACATTTATCGGTTAAGGTTCGAAAAGTCTATATGAGATATGGTTGCTAGGGTAGTGGTTCGTGGTTTATGATTCGCTTAGGGTGAGAAAACGCGTAGACTGCGCAACAGAGTTGCCAAGACATTCGCCAGACACTCGGCCTGCAAGGCAAGCTGGCCGGCGCCAAGCGGACCTATTTGTACGCCGACAAGCTCCCGAAAACTGGAGGCAACGTCATGCACCTTGAGCACAATATTACGCGTCTGGAGTGGTGCCGACGTGTGTCGTGTCATATCCTGTGTCAGCTCAGTAATACGACGAATGGCTGTGAGGCAGGATGTTAGATGCTCCGGTAACGTGGCGAGCGTTAAATCGGACATGGCAGCGACCAGAAACTTTGATGCGGTCACCAATGCCAACGTCTGTTCAGTGAGTTCATTGCGTGCACGCTGGAATTTCTCCTCATCGATGCTAGTGCCACCGCCGGCTGCTTGTGCAGCTGAGCATTGAGCTGCGACTTGGTCGAGCTTGATTAGCAGGCCGGACATAGCGACGTCGGTCTTTGCGAGGAGTGCTTCGCCATCGATGACATGTCCGTTCTTGATGATAAGCTTTTCACCATAGAAGTGTTGTGGCTTTTTTGGCGTAAGCGGTGGAGGCGTTGCATTGCCCAGGTTGCCTGCAGCTGCTTGCGGACTAGAAACTTTTCGTTGCATTTGCGGTGAACAGATCAGGGTGAGTGATGGTCTTTCAACAATTGGTGGTGGTGCTGGGTTATTACCATTGGAATGCTGTGCTGGCGGAACGGGTGGTTGTATGTGACCGGCCGATGGCATTTGTTGTCGTTGCTGCTGTTGTGGTGTGAGACCATTACCATTGACAAATGTCGACATGGGATAGGCGGTGGTACGGAGCTGCGGTCGACTGGCTATTGGTGGTAAAGGTGGTTTCTTGGGTGCAACACTCACCAGTGATGAGAAAACGTCGCCATCGTGGCGACTGGAAAACGAAGTCGTCGTTGCGGTTGGACTCATGCGTGGCGGCAACTGCGGTGGCAGTACCTCGCGTGGGGATCCCTCCTGTGCTTGTTTGAAAAGTGTCGGCTGTGGACTGTGAATAGTCGCTCCCATTCTTGGCTGTTTTTTCGGTGAGAAACGTTGCATAAGTTCAGCGCTCTTAGGTGGACGAGCAGGTGGCGCATGTTCCAGGGAGGGTGTTCGTGGTGGCAGTGTGAGATTTATGCAGTCCATCTCATCTGTGCCGCTTGCGTTGACGCTTAAGTCTACATTTTGCTGCTGTGCCTGCTGGTGCTCATCGGATTTTTTCGATTTGGGACAACAGGAAAATTTGCTTTTACGCTCAACAGTGGCGTATTCAATGATATGCCCTTTCTGTGTCGGCTGTGCACCACCATTGCATGGCGGTTGTGTTGATGCCGCAACCAGGTCGAAAGTGCGGCTGAAAAATTCCCGCTTGGCTTGCACAGAGTTGCTGTAGAGGCACTCTGTCTGCTCAGCGTACTTGTCGTTCGAACCATCCTGTGGATGACTCACCTTATTCGACTCATCGAGATTTGGTGGTGGCGGTATTATAAACGACATAATCTCTTCGGGCGTCAATTCCTTAGCGGGTGTAGCTTTTTGTGTAGGTGGCGCTACAACAACCTTTTCGAGGAACTTATCCAATTCCACTTCAGCTTCGGCTAGAAATGTCTTCTTAGCAGCATCATCGAAACCCTTTGGCGGCGCGTTCAACAATGACAGTGAGTCGAGTTCGTCGGGCGTTTGTGGAGGCGGTATGGCACGTAAGTCAATCAAATCTGTATCTGTCTCGATGAATGTATCTTCCCTGATTTCAAAGCCGTAAATTTCCGAGAGCTTCTTCGCCGCAACATCGGTGTCAGCGGCATCAACGTTACTGATTTCCTTCAATTGCTTAAGGTACTCCTTTAGATTGTAGTCTTTCGTCTCTGTGCAGAAATTGTTGCCATCCGGGCTGTGCAGACCAAAACTGCTGCGATACGCAAGATTTTGTTTGCGTTGCGATCGCTCGCCAGTGGGCAGCACCATTGGTCGTCGCGTTGTTGGCGATTGCGCTGGGGAAGCTACCGACTCGGAATCACTCTCACTTTGTGAGAAATCTGTACCCAGTGCCTGTAAATCACTAAGTAGTTGACTAAATCCATTCAATTTCCTCTGGGGTCGTGGACTAGATGTTGTGCTCAGACTGGGTTTGCGCTTTATTGCATTGACGTCTGTCTGGCTGCCACCAATGGAATTGAGACCCTGGGTTATTCCACTCAGGTCATTGCTTATTGACTCCGCAAGCAGCGTCAACGAATCACTATGCTTGAGCGCACCTCCATCCTCCGTGGATGATACTTTGCTGCTGTTAAGACTGTCACAATCGCTGTCAAACTCAATGATACCGGCAGCTGTTGTGCAACCAGTATTACCAGCCGCGTTACCAGCCAAGTAGCTGCTTTTCTCACACGTTCGTCTTTGCTGCATGTCGTAGTCCTGCACAAGTTCACCTTGTTCGTTCAGATACTGCTCAGAGTTTTCCACCATTTGCTGCATCTCTTGAACGCGACGCAAAACTTGCTCATTCTTTGCCTCAATGAAAGCACTATCAGTGCAGGCACGCTCACAATAATTGCTACCTCCTCCACTGCTATCGCTCATACCTGAGTCTTTGGCTTCCTCCAGTAATTCTGTCGCCATGACACTATGCATATCCAAATCCATGGCTGCTGAGCTTAAATATGGCAATTGTGTTTGTGGCGACGTTTCAACGGCATTAGTCCACTGGGCACCATCGTCGCTGTTATTGGTGTTACTTAGTACCGCATTCTGCGGCATTGGATGATATGGCGGTGTCATTAGGAAGTTTACGCTATGTGCACGATTATGGAAAGGTGGTAAATAACTCCAAAGGGCGGGCAGCACTGTGTGTTGCGACAGAAACGATGGCGCATTGTCGTCATCAAACTGTTCACGCTCTCTCACAAGCGTCAACATGTTGCCTGTTGGTTGGGATGTTCGTTTATTCATAGTGACCATTTTAATAGTTCAAAGATTATTTACCAGTGAGTAGTTTATAATATCCAGCAAGCACTAAGGAAAACTCGCACGCATCACGATCTTCCATAGTGAATTTAATGGCGCGTTCACCTAACATGAATATGGCCACGCTGCAAGTGACGTCATCCTCCCGTGTGACAATTATATGTGTGAACTCTTCTATGGCCGATATGGGTTGAGGCTAGATAAAAGGTTTATCTTAATTATTTAAACCAAAAAAAAAAAGTCACTCAAACAAAATTCTTACCACAGAATTTCTTGCACTCGATATCTGACTTAGACCAAAACGTGGACTCACTAACAGGACACGTTCGACTCCTTCTCTTTGGTTTGTGCTGAAACATTTGGCGCCGTAGCTTGGTAAACTAGCGATTATATCTAAGTAGTGTAGTTTGGCCTGTGAAGATAAAATTGTTAGCTGAGCTATTGAGGCCTCAAATCAAATCTCAAGTCACTTGCCTGCAGCTGTGTTAAGACTTTAGTGGTCGAGCCTGTCATTTCTGCATTTAGTTTTAGAAAATGGGAAATAAGTCTTCGCAACTCTTTCCTCTTCATGCCTTCAAAAAGTGAAACGGGAACAAAGCGTTCCATGCCGAATTCGCGCCTATAGCAATTTACATAAAATATTTAGTTTAAATAAATATATACCAATGAATTTGCAATGAAATGTGACAGGAAGAAGAATAGAGATATTTTAGTATATAACCTTAAATTACTCACTCGACTACTTTAACGGTCAATTTGTTTGGCGAGAAGTTGTTCGCCAAGGCATGTTGATGCATATGTAGAGCTGCTAGTCTTAACGCCACCTCTGGTTGCAGCTCGGGTGCGAAACGTTCCTGAGTCACATCATTACAGCACTGCAAGTACAAATAATCCAAAGCATTTAAATCCTTTTGAGCCAATTCGGCAGCCGAGATGGGCACGAAGGTGACGCGAAAAAGACAACGCAGCTTGTGTGCGCCAGGACGTGAGGCAATCTGCAAGATATAATTGACATATTACTAATGTTCCGCACGTGTGAGTAAGGCAGCTTGAACTCACCCTTGCCAGCGACTCATCTGGATCTAATAGCGTCAACTTGTTTCGCTTCAAACTCTTTACATGCTCCAATACTAAACTGAAAAGCTCGCCGCTCGACAGACACAACTTATCCAGCAACGAAGCAACCACGTCCTGCACTGTGGTGGTGGCATCATACTTAAAGGACTTTGTTTGGCCATTCTCCAAAAACACTTTGAGTACATTTGCCATGGGTGGCACACAGATGTCGCCCAGTGAAAATGCCGATGGCGGAAACAATGGCGCACCGTTGACGCAAACGCTTTCGGCAAAGCGCACACGACTCGGCCGCGAGCGCAGCTTTGCACGTTTGCCCGCCGAGAGCAACGTCGATTTGCGACCCGGCACAAACGTATGAGCCGGCTGGCAAACCAATAGCGATACTTGTGTATCACAGGCGCGCACCAACTGAATGACATGATCGCGTGGCGAATCCTTGACATCTTCGCCATTCACGGCCAATATCTGATCACCTGGTTGCAGCTTGTTGATGCTGGGACCACCTTCAGTGACGAAGCGCACAATAACCGGTCGGTCACTGCCAGCCACAAAGCCAAAGCCGAGTTGCGCATTCCGCTGGAGAATAACAAGTCGCGGCTCCGGCGGCTGTTCATCCCAACGCACACATTCGGGTGCCTCGTACGTTGAAGTCTTGTTTAGGTGACTAAGAAGACACATGGCAGCATAAAAATGTGTGTGTCTGTGATTTATAAGTCAGTCACTTACTTGATGTAGTAACTGCGTCCCTTGGAATCGATTGCACGCTCCCAACCGTAAGGCAGTTCCTCATTCCTGCTCCAGTCCTCGCACGAAGGCAGCCAACCGGATGCTTGTGTTAAGTGACTGTAAGCGATAAGTGGCAGAGATTATTAACGTGACCGTGAACTTGTCGTTCTCTGGCCGTACCCGCCAACTATTCTACCTAACCACTATTATCATCATTGTCATTGTCAGTTGTCGCTCATTGCTCTACTATTTTGTAACGTTCGAAACGGGCGTTGTTCTCCCCCAAAATGAGGGACAACCAATTGGCATAAGCAATCAAATCTAATTGGTTGCCATTTTGTGGTTGTCGTCTTTATCACTTGAAAATGCAATGAACCGTGTATGTAGCCTGCATTGCATTAGGGTCGTCATCGTAGGTGAAGCTGTATCTGCTTGCCTGCCTGCCTGCTAGCTAGTCAGTCTTACTGAATCAAATGGACTGACGGCTCTTGTTAGTGGTGTTGCTACTGTCTCTGCTCGACATTACAGTACAGTGCAGTACAAGTGCCTGCCTTCATACACAATTGCGATAATTAATTTTGCACTTGGCTGCAATCATCGTCAATGAACCTCCACACTACCCTTTGGTCTTCTCTACTTCCGACACATTGACTCATTCATGTCAATTTGGCCCCTATTCACTTAACAGTTGACTCCTCCGTCCGTTCGGTCTTTCACTGAGTCGTTGTGCAACAAAGTGTAAAATTATTTAATAGAATTTCGTGTATAATCAATTTATATGCAGAACAAACAGGCAAATACCAACAGAGCTGAACATCGTTCAAAATATCCTCATATATGTACATACACACACACAGACACAGATGAACTCCCACCAGTTAGAGGGGCAATAAAGGGTCATTGAATAAAGCTCGTGTCGCTTTGTGTAAAGCTCAACGGCAAGATACACAGAGTGGTGTCACGCCGCCTGTTATGAAAGCACACAAATGCCAGGCAAATGCATTAGGCTGCGCTCCTTTACACTGAGCATAATGTTGACTGAACACAACAGGCGGCTTAAAGGCTACATTGGGGCCTATGCTAAAGTACTTCACAATGTAATTTAATACAGATTTACTTACTTGCAATAATAGAGACGCCCCTCTTTGCCAACGTGTACTGTCCAGCCGGCTTTCAGCTTACATTGTATGTTCTCTAAGTGTCGATCAATTTCTTTCCAATTTCCGGCCTGGCCCAGGACCGAAACAGCCGCTGCGTGCGCCACTGTGTTGCCCAGGAGCGGTGGATACTGAAGTGAGATTGGTGGAGCGGTGTTGCCGGCGGTGGTGGCGGCGACGCCTGAAATGCGGTCAGTTGTGATGTTTCCGGTTTCAGAGTAACTTCCTGCTGTCACTGTTTTTGCTGTTGATGTATTTGTTGTTGTTACTGCCTCTTTTGTCACTGATGTTGTTGTTGTTGTTGTTGCTGTTGTTGAAGCCGCCTCTGTGTCTGTATGGACAGCATTTTCCGTTGGTGTCTGCCGCTCTGTGTTTATCGTCGTCAATTGTGGCGATGACGTTCTTGTCAGTAGTAGCGACTTTGTTGTGCCATTCGCTGTTGCTGTATTCTGCAATGGATAGACGTCACTATTTGAACGCCCCGAAGGCAGTAACATCATTGAAACACATTCGCTGTAACAGAAAGAATGGAAAAAAAAACAAATAATATAAAAAAAATAAGAACGAGCTCAGTTAGTTGCTAACCTAAAAAGGCTTAAGCCAGTCAAAAGCTACTTTATCAACCACAGCGACGGCCATAAACCGTTCCCAGCTGCATGTCAATTGGACTGCACAATCAGCTCACATTTCACACTCACACACAGACTTTGTTGAAAGCAAGCACAAACGGGTCGTACAGTTTTGGAGTCTGGCGTGCATTCCTTGCCAAAAATTAATTGATGTTCTGCAAGCAGGCAGGCAGCCGAAGATGTGCCGACTTATTTGACATACATTTCGACCAGACTAGCATAACCTGCCTGTAACACTCGAACCAAAATAAACTAACTAACGTTACTTTATATAGCCTGAATAAGTCTTTCATTCGTTCGTTCGTTCGTTTAGTCTATTCACGTCGCCTTTTGTGCCAAGCTGTCTCCTGTTGCCCGATATCCCAACGCACCACAAGCAAATAACTTGATTTTTCTTATAATAAAATACAAGAGATGCCAAAGAGCAGTACGCAGCAAACGAACTGAGCTGCTCTTATAAGTTGAATGTTTGCTTGCGCAATTTATGCGTTCAAGATACGCGCCAGCGGAGCTTTTGAGAGAAGTAGTAGTGTACGTTAAGGTGGCATGTGATTCCACTAAGTGGCATTTGTACAGCAGTCATAGCCAGATGAGCTAAACTGAGCTGAGCTGAACTGAGCAGAGCAGACAAAGGGAGAGAAAGAGTGAGCGACCCCTGTTCAGTTTGTTGCAAGTTGCTCTGCATTGGCGATGGCTATGGCGATGGCGATAACAGCTTATAAAGTTCAGTCTGAGGCGTGCATGGTCAAGTTCCTTTTAAGCAGAAAAGCCACGCAAACAACTTCACATAGTTACACACTTATGCATTTACATGGTTGAATAAAAACTGGAACACTTGAACAATGTTACGAATTACATTTGTGTTGGGTGCTCAGTTGAGTTGTAGACAACTTTTTACTTTTGGTTTGTTTGTTGATCTATATAGGACCTGTTAAGAAATGTTAGTCATGTTTGCCTACACTCGCCGAAAATGAATGCAAGGCCGTATTAAGTTAAACGACTTTACTACTAATATAAATTTAGTATATACTTGAAATATTGTATATATGTATGTATAAACAATTTGTGTAATCCCAACTGCAACACCAAAGATATTGTACGAATACTCAAATACCATCTAGCACGAAAGAACGTTGCCTTAGTATAGCAGACTTCGAGATGGTTCAAACAATTAAGCTCGCAATACTCTAATAAAAGCTCAACAGAAATAACTCGAGTAAATTTTCAGGAAAACGCAGTATCCCTGAAACCAATATCCACCACATCATCATATCATGCACCTCACTTAATCAACACAGATCCACAATCTTCACTCTCTTCACACTATCCTCAAAAAATATTCATCTTATGCAAGAATTCCTGGAAAATTTAAGGATGCAATAAAATAAAAATTTCTTTCCAGCTTTTTTATGTTAGCTTTTGGGTTCTCCATCTTAAAGCTGACTTTATAAAAATAAATAAATAACTCAAATATTTATTATAAGATATATTTTGCTCTGTGAGCATACCTAGAAGAGAGTAATTACGGATGAATTATTTCGTGGGAAAGTTGGTCCCAAAGTCTGAACATTCAAGATGACACTTTGTTATCAAAGACATTAATCTCTGAACCATGTCAAACGAAACGATACTACGAAATTATTTATTGAAATTTTCGAGATTTCAATTCTCTTGAAATGTATCAGAATCGTCGTTGATTCCGATGTATGGATGTGGACGCACCACCCTTTAACTTAGTTGTTGGGGGCAACCATAAAGCGAACTTTCACGCGTAATTGGTGTCAACAGTAAATAAAAAAAAGAAAAATGGGAAACATGAGTAAGCAAACGCCTTTCAACTTTGACAACTTGAGTGGAAATTGAGCTAAACATTGAAGAATTCTGTGATCTACCAGACAAGAGTTTGAGGGACAAGAGTTTGAGGAACAAACTAAGTATATAAAAGATAGACAAACAGTATAGAATTATACGCGTTCAAAAAAGGCAGCACAAGTTCTACAAAATTGTCCCAGATACCGTGAACAAAGTGTAATGCGAACGCGGCGGAGTTAAAAATTAAATAAAATGCGAACAAATAAATGAATGAATGAAAAGCAAAAACAAAATCAATAAAGCGAGTCACACAGACAGACAAACGGACTGACAGGCAAGCAGACAGACAGATAGGCAGATATAACAAAAGTATAAACTCAAAAGCCTTTTTAAAAATTATGGCGCACAAGAATTAAATACAATTTATTGTTATTACAATACAAAAAAAACAAAGGAGAGAGAGAAAAAAAAACAGTAATAAAAAAAAATTGGGGGAACAAGTTTTCCGCTTTTTCATTATTATTACTTTTTGCGCTACTTTGAATTAATTGAAAAGAAATTACAAAAGACGGTATTTATTTTTATTAAAGCATTTAAGTAAAAGTTGTGCGGAATGGCAAACGACATGACAAATGAGCGAACAAACCGACTGACGATAAAAAAAAAGTAAATAAAAAGAAAAACGCTTATTGGCAAACAAATGTTTCAATTATTCAACTGAGTCTGTCAACAATTCATGACGACTACTGGAACTCATTTCGGCTCATTCAAGTACATTGCCGCGCATCGCCAGTGTCGCCAAACGTCACTCAAAGTCTCATTTATTTATTTACTTATCTTTTTTTTCATTTTCGGAAAGAAAGTCAAATATTTCAAACTTTTGGAGCCTTTGGTCTGAGGGTTTTGGGCACCTTAACTCTTGAAAAAAAAAACAACAAATAAACTAAACAACAAAAATTGAACGTTGTTGGCAGTTTAATACATTATGTCGGCTTTATATTGGTTTTTTATTTGGTACTGCGGTTGAACGTGATTTTGAAAATGTCACGCACATGCACATGGCAAACGTCAACGTGCTATGACTCCGTAAATTCTCAGCTCGTCGTTGTCGCCGACGCGCCGTTGAATGAAGCTAATAAATTGTCGAAATGCGAAGAAATGCGCTAGAAAATATGTACAAATATGTTTCGATAGCTCGTTTGGCGCTGTCACGCTTACCGTTAGATTCCGTACTAACTTGTACACGTAGAAACACGTTGACACTACCGCCTCTCATATACATATGCATACACAGATACACAGATACACTTTAATGCGAGTTTAGCTTGATAAATTTGTTGAAATCAATATAGTGAAGTCAGTTAGTTACGTGAAAATTGCATTTGCAGTGCTTCGCTTCGCTCTGACTTCGACATCGACTTCGACGTTGACTTGCTGCCACGTTTCTCTTAGGTGAAAAACATTTATCAATGTAGTGACAAAATGTAGTGACAAAAAACATGCTACGCAAATCTTAATCAATATAATTGGGGTGTGGCAAAATCTCTGGTCAGTTATCAACAGTACCATTTTGCTCATGATTCTTATCACTGCTGTATGCATATGCTTTATGAGGTGTAAAATGAGGTCTATACACAAACTTAATTAACTCTTGACATACATTGTGTGACAAGATTTATGCACATTGATAAAAATGCTGCTTTTATTAATATATATTTTGCAGGACCTTCATTTTGTGTGCAATATTATCGCTTTAATTAAATGCTTAATTAATGCAGCAAATGCTTTTATCTAAGCTGTGTTGAACAAAGCGCACAACGGCTTCAAACAATTTTAATCTATACAATTACAGATAACAAGAACAACAATGAGTGTACCTAAAATGTGTATGAGTCCTTAGACTTTCAACAGCAGCAGCTCGTACACAAATTTGCACTTATGTTAAAGCGACAACAACTAAAACTATATAAGATACTTGTTATAAATGTACTATCATCAACAGCTGTTCACATAACAAGACAAGCGACAGCGATGTCAACACGCCTTCTATGCTTCCTTCCTTCCGTCCTTGCTGCTGAGTAACCACCAGAGATTAAGCCACTCGTTGCGTTGGGCGTTGAGCCACGGGCCACGGGCCACGGTATACTTTTAAGATATCGTACAATGCTGCCACTAATGACTATGAATTAACTCCTTGACACAATTAAAGACATACTTTTTACAAGGCGACACAACTTTTCTCACATTCAAGCATTTCAAATGCCAACGACAGGTGTTGCCAATGCTGATTGGGCGTGGGTGGGCTCAGGTAACTAAGTAGTAGCATGTTTATGAGAAATGCCCATGATGGGCTGTTTCTTGCTTGTTGTTATTGTATATGTTTAGGCGCGCTGATGTGCACCGCCGCGTAAGTTAAATAAATGCCAGAAGATACACACACACACACACACACACATAGACATAGAGAGAGCCGCACAAAGGCAAAGTGACCAACTTTAAAAGCTTAAAATAATTTACACAAATTGGAAAATTGTTTAACTTGTGTGCAAGTTTGCTAATGGTGAGAATGAAGTGTATCTGCTGCTATGCGACTAAGCCAATGCGTTGAACAAAGAAAGAAAAACATAAATGAAAATGCGAGGAAAGAGTAAAGTGGAAGAACAAAAACAAAACCAAAGCCGAAGCGAAGCAAAGCAAAGCCAAACCAAGTGAAGTCAGGTTGGTCAGGTTGGGCAAGAGCAAGAGCATGCCAAAGCAAATTTGTCGTCCTTCATTAAACAACGATAACAGCAAAAGTTTTTTTTTTTTTTTTTTTGTTGGCCAAGCCACAAGGGGACAAGTGGCAGAAGCAAGGGACTGTATGGTCGTCATCATCATCGTCATTGCTGCTGTTGGACGCTGTTTGGAGCCCGAGTTGGCAAAAACAAATGAGCGAGCAGCGGACTAACTTTTCAAGTGCCTTGAGTTATTGATTTTCGAATTTAACGGCTTTATGCTTTATTGGCTCGATATGCTTAGCAGCTCATGAGCAATAAAAAAAGTAAAGAAAAAAAAAACAAAAAGCGAATCTTATTGTTAGACATAAAAAGCCAAATAAGAAAAGCCGAAACCAATTGGCAATCAGTTGGCAACAGCTGAGTTACATTCTTAACGGATTTTGCGTTCAAATAAAGACAACAACAACAACACAATGAAAATCCTTAAGCGCTTATTAATTACAACATCTTCTTGCGTCATTCAAAAGCTGAGCTGAGCTTAGCGGCATGATGAGCTCTAAGCTGTTGGAGTTGGAGATGCGAATGTGAATGCGAAGATTCAATGATTGACATACGTATATTTTTTATGAGCTTTTTGTTGAAAAGTCACGTTTTTCCAATAAGCACACACACACATACACCTACACACAACACATATCCAAACTGACATCAAACAGGCACAATCAGAATGTTAGTGTGGGCGAGGAACGTGCGACTAACAAGCACAGTGACGTACAACAAAATATATATGTATATAAGTACAGATATGTGACAGACATTGATAACAACACTTGTTTAACAGATCCTTTTTTAATGAAATTGCATACACACACACAGACTCATACTTTTTTTTATTACAGTAAACACGTACATGTTTTGTATAGAACTTGTTCATTACGTATTAAAATAATAAATTAAAAAGCCACATTCTTGTTCCACTTGACGCCTGATTTCAACTGCTGCCGCCGCCGCCTAGCAAGTCCTTACTGTAGTTGTTTAAAGTCAAACCCCCCACCCACTCAGCATATTCAAATTGGAACAATACAAAACAGACGCGCCGCATGTAATCAATAACAGTAAACGAGCAGTGCAGTGTCAGTTCGATCGAATGGAAGTGAGAAATGCCGCCAGCTGCGCCACATTATAATTTTCCTTTTTTTTTTTCTTTTCTTTTCTTCTCTCTCCAACAATTTTAGTATCTGTTTATGCAAAATGAACCAAATAACGTATAAAAATATTACTGATTTGAATGTGCAGAAGTATGAGCCATAAGAGAGTGGGTTTAAATAACAAAAAAAACGGAAAGAAAGAAAGAACCAAAAAAAAACGAATAAAAGAAAATAAAAACAATCAAGAATTTCTTAATAAGTGCGAAAGACAATCTAATTGGGAAATTAGTGTGCACGGCAAAGATATTTCAAAATTCCGCAATCGATGACTAGACAAGAAAGCGAAATGTGCTTTGAGAGGGATTACGTAGCCGTTGCTGCTACACCCTTCAATATAAAACAGCCCACACACAGACAGACAGACAGACACAAACATTGCTTGCAGGGATTCTTCTCCGCTTATTGACTTTACTTTTCCAACTCACTCAAACTCATTCGACTGACTAACTGACTGACTGGCTGACTGACTGATGGACGGACGGACGGTTGAATGTAACGTCAAACAGACTGGCAGCAAGTGTTTTTAAGGCGTCCAAAATTAGCTGCGCAACCACAGAATATCGATTTAAATCAATGCTCGTGAGTTTTTTCTATTGTCAGACCGACGCAGCCTATAGCAGCTTATTGGAGTGGATTAATGGAATTGTTGCTTTGGTCTCTTCTTTTCTGTTCTATTCTATTCTGTAATGTACTGAAATTCGTGCTGGTCTGTGCTCTGTTTGACCATTTAGTTCCGACTATTAAACTTGTAGGACGTCTGACTTTGTTAGCCATTTAAAATTTTGGCCACACACATGTATTGTTTCCTTTCGTATTTGGTTTTATTTGCTACAACATAACATATTTCTGCTTTTCTGTTGTTCTTCTATCTTTATTTTTAGCTATCGACGCGCTTCGGCTATAAATATTATTTCTATTTTATTTTTCATTTTCCCTGAACAATTTCTTTTTTATTTGTATCTTTCAAAAAGCCACTTTTTCGTCATACATACACACATGATCAAAATAATAGATACACTTGGTTGTTTCAACTTTGATTCAAAATAAAATTATTTTTGCTTACATGAACACTACATCCTTTCAAGCATCACTTCTTTATAGTTATGTTATTTAAAAAGTATCAAGAAACATCAAAGATTTGGTTAAATTAGCGTTATTTGAAAGAAAATTCATATTAAGCACTGAATTCACGTTGATCAAAATAATAGATACATTTATATTTTTTCCAAAAAGATTTAAAACAAAACTTTTATATGACTTCTGTTGTCTTAAAAAAATTTTGTCTAGGCTTATATCTAGTATATTCACTTCTTCGTGGGGTCACTTTCGTTATCCTTTTTGGCATAGTTTGTATTAAATGTTGGCAAAATTCTACTGGCGTTTCATGCCTAATTTTCTTGAAAAATGACACAATCCGTGCTTGTTTGTAAAGTTTTTTATGTCAACTTATATTTTAAGTATTCCCACAAGTTTTTCATGGGATTTCCATCCAGTGATTAACTTAGCTTACTGATTCCAGAAATTTTTTAGAAGTCTTGAGTTGTGCTTTGGATCATTATCTTGTTGATAGATCTAATAAAAGGTCATATTTTCTTTAGCATATGGTAGCATTAGCTTCTCTAATATATTTTTGAAGTCAACAGTATTAATTTTTTGCGATTATCAAAGAATTGCATAGACACCATACGAAGAAAGGCAGTCCCACGCCATAATATTTTCTTCAATATGTTCAACAGCCTTTTCTGTAAAATGGAAACGAAATTCTTTGCCTTTTGGTCGTCTAACACTTTTTTCGGAGTCCATTCTAACTAAATTTATCATTGTTTCGTCACTTCACATGATGTTTCACCATTTTTTCTCTCCATCTGGATCTGATCAATTTTCGTGAGGCCTTCCAAAGTCTTAACTCATCTGTAAATTTTTTTTACGCATAAAAGGAATCTTTTTTTTAATTCGGCCATGTAGGTTTTCGTGTTGTTAACGATATCCAATTGATGAAATACTAATAACGTTTCTGATATCCGCAGAAATTACCTTTGAAAACTTAAACGTCTTTATTTGGCCGATAGTAACAATTCATTAACTAGTCACAATACAAGTATAGCACTGGTTTTCTATGATTTATCTCGAGGATCCACCTCTATTTTTGTTGTAAATACATTATGCACAAAGTGCATGGACCAATTCATAGATTTTGCAACATTTCGAAGAGGTTTTCATTATTTTGTGAGGTTCCCAACCAATCAGTTGTTTTTCTACCCATCACCGTTACAATTGATTTTTTAATTTCTGCGTAGCTACTATATCAATAACAGTTCTTATCTCCTCTATCAAAATTTAACATAAAAACTCAGAGTTGTAGGTTTAAAATAACTAAATTATCAAATGTACCTATTATTTTGATCAACGTGAATTCAGTGCTTAAAATGAATATTCTTTCAAATAACTATAATTCAACCAAATCTTTGATGTTTCTTGATATTTTTTAAATAACATAACTATAAAGAAATGATGCTTGAAAGGATGTAGTGTTCATGTAAGCAAAAATAATTTTATTTTGAATCAAAGTTGAAACAACCAAGTGTATCTATTATTATGATCATGTGTGTATATACAAACACTTTTGGTCCGCCCTCTTCATGTTTCTTTGCACAATGTCAAAGCATATTTGTAACGAAAAATGATTCGTTGGCCAACCAGTTAGCCATAAATTTTTGCTCCTGACCATCTGTTTAAGGCCTCATCACGTGCCAAGCACTGTTACAGTGTGACATCGTTAAACGTTCCCTCGAAGTGAAAAACGAATGAAGATAATATTGTCACATGAATTGTGTATACGTGCCTAAACAAGGCGTCTTTTTTTCTTTCGCGCTTATTGAATTTTCACTGTAAACACTATAGTCGAAAAAAACGCGCTGCGGAATGAAAACTCATGAAACTGTATTAAGAACAAATACCATTAAATTGCTACAACGTTTGCCCATCTACGTTCACATCCTGCGGCATAGTCGCTCGCTCTTCTCCCACACTGATAACGACTATTTTATGTTTGCCGTTTGACAAATATTGATAAGTGAGATACAAGGCACGTTGTGAAAACAGTAAGAAAGTAATCATTTTTGTTTGTGGCTATTTGGATGAGTTCTTAGCACTCAGATTGTAACATGATTTTATTTATTGTTGTTGTTTTTCTTTCTTTTTTTTATGTATTTATGTGCCCTCCTACACTGTTTACCAAGTGGCACATTTTACATTTCTACTTACATATACTTCATGTTTATACGCCGAACATTATTGTGCAAGGCAATATAATGTTTATGTCTATGAATACAACATCCAAACCGAGACGTCTCTAGTCCTACAGCAGAGCACAACTTCAACACAATATAAACACGTATCAGCAACTTTTTTTTAAAAGATCTTTCACAAACAAATAAGCAAGAAACATCGAAAGAGAAGTCAATCAAGAGACAAGTTCTTCTATCATATATAAATGCGAAGATCTCGAAACTACAAGAGTTAGAGTCACACCTCTTTTGGTTCTGAATTCCCTTAGACAATAAAGAAATTAGGTAAATTTTGCCTTAACTCTCCCTGCTAGTTATTGGCCAAATAACTTCAACAATCAAGATTCTAGAGAAAAAATGTTCTGTGGATCTTTACACAGATTTCGATGTCGCGCACTCTCTGCACTGAAGTGTCTTTATTTGTTTTACAATGGAATTCTTTTGAAATCAGTGTGTATCTGAATAGTTTGTCTTTGTTGTCTTATTTGTTGTTGTTGATAGTTGTCGTTTTACTACTAAGTAAATGAGCCATTCGTTTTTTATCATCTGGACGTGTTATTCTGTGGCCGACACTTGTTGTCTGCTCTTGTGTTCTTAACTTCATGTAGAAGGTCTTATGTGATTTCATTTGGGTGAGGGGCAACGCAAGAGTTCGCCTGTCAGTTCGTCCATCAACGCCGTCATTCGTCTTAGACTCTTTGATTTCATTCAAGGAAATATACAATATACATATGTAGCTATATACATAGTTTTCTTATATTTATACACTGTAAAGTAGATTTGAGTTTTGTTTCGCATTATCGATTGCATTATCAAACACAAAAGATCTGGTCAATAACACAAACAGAAAACTTACAGATGAACCTGTAGTCTAAACAAGCCTAATTAATAACAAACCTGTCTGATTCAATATTATCAATTTTACTTATATATTTAGCAATCATTATAGGCGCTACATAGTTCAGAGTTTAATGATTAACTTTTAAACACACGATTATACAACTCTATAGGTCGCCGCATTATCAACCTCAGGTCCCTTAACGGCTAATACGTAATTAGTATAATAAAAACCGATTGTCATGATAAAATTTTACTACAAAATGAAAATCACTCAAACGTTTGAAATCTGTACTAAAGAACTGTACTAGAAAACTAAAATCTTTTCTGTTATGGCGATTTGAGAAAGTTCAAGTCGCTGAAAAATTATTATTTGAAGTTAAAGCAAGTTCCGGTGGAAGTTTAAGTGCACGACTAATTAACAATTGAGCATATAAAATGGATGACACTCAAATGCTAATTGATATTTGTGCATGGGAAGTTTTTTTAAAGATCAACATGTCTTTTGTTTCAATAAAAGCATATTTGCATAATTTCTCACAGTGTACACTTATTAGAAAAAGCAAAAACAAAGTCAGTCGGCAATAATTCTTCCGTACATTTGTAAGTGCCTCAACACAAAGACTACAAAAAGTATCTGAAGGCAAATGTAAGAAATGGAAAAAAAAAATTCTGTCGTTGACGTCGGCGGTCTGGCGTCATTGTAGGCGTTGAAATGTTGCTATTTTGACTACACTAACTTGAAATCTAATAATCACAGTGCGCGACATACGCGTTGTTAATAAATATCATTATGTGGGATTCTATTCGATGCGCCACCGCCACACACTAAATTCAGCATATTTTAGTCTTTTTTTTTTTTTTTGTTTAATAGCATGGCTTTGAAAATATTATTGTATCTTCGAATGGCAACGGAAAGAGACAAAAAATTCTTTCGCAAGATAATGACGACGACGACGTCTTCGACATCGATGACGTTGGCGACGTTGAGACAACTTCCACCTGTACAATTTTTTTTTTGTTTCGATTTTAGCTATAACTTTGAGGAAATGCCACACACATACACACACACACACTCAGGCATACTCACTTCAAAATGAGACAAGTTAAGATGAACAAAAGTGAATGCAACCCTCGCATGTTTGCATGCGTTATTTTAAAATATAAATGAAACAAATCGGCACCGGAAGTGTCGCCTTCGAAGCTATGCAAGTCAGAAAGTGCAGTTTTTTTATACTCTTCGGGAAAGAGTATATTTACTTTGTCATGAAGTTTGCAACGCATAGAAGGAGGCATCCCTTGATCAGTACAACATATAGCCGTGTCTGTCTGTCTGTTCCTGTGCAAATTCCTCCCAGAATGTCCAGGCATTGTATAGCTCAGAATTATTTTATTTGGACCACCATATCATATGCAAGAGTATGAACATATCTCCCTTTAGCAAATGTCACTGCTATGAAACGGCCTGATTTTAAATCGCCCCGTTTCAATTGCAATAATTCTGGAGCTTCATCAATTTGCCCTCACGAACTGAACTGCTTTGCTTTTGCATGCTGCGTTGACTTAAACTTTTTTTTCGAAGCCAAGACAAATTTGCTTGATTTGCATTTACTTTTCACACTGCCGCTGTTTTGTTATGGAAATTCATCAACATGAAAAGATAAAAAGCAACAACGATGACGACTAAGACGACGTCTAAGGCGATGGCGACCCTGTGTGCCTACGCCAGCCAAGCGAAACCTAACGTAACTCAACTCAAGTCAAGACAAGTCAACTCAAATAAGCTCAGCGCCGCTTTTTTGCTCATTCATTAATGCGAGCGATGCTTTTTTATTATAAGATACGGATAGACGACTTCACGTTGTCATTTGTGTGAAAAATAGGGTATTAAGTCAGTCAGTCAGTCATTGTATGATGTCAAAAAAAAAAAATACGCGCGCTTACACAACATTCTCTCAATTACAGAAGCATCGCTGACGCTGACGACGACGACTCAAACTCATGTCTTACTCAACTCGACTGAATTATTCGCCAACGCGAATATCGCATTAAGTAAAAACAAAGTCGTCGTAACTCTAATTAGACTCGGGCTCGAATGCAGTAATCGCATAAAAATGCCAAGTTATTGTTGTTGCGCTCTTTCCCACTGTTGAGAAATTTCACTTTTGACGGAAAACCATGGAAAGTGCGACCAATGACAATAATAAAGAAAACAATTTATGACTTTTACACTGAAGTCTCTCACTGTGAGCTGAAGACAACCAAGAAAGTTCTATTAAATATTTCTTGCCTTGATGTTTTCGCGGGGTGGGAATTTAGTCTGCGCATGGAAAATCTCTCCCACTGGCATAGTTTAGAACGTGCACCAAATAATGCGAACGAGAGTCTATTTAAAGTTAATAATGAGTTGAGTCGAATGAATTTTGTTTTTTTTTTTTTTGTTTTTTAGAATAAATTATACATATAGAATGAAGTGCGCAGTCGTAAAGAAAAGAAAAAAAAATAAAGTTTAATTAAACAAATGAAATTAATGAGAAGCGCTCAATGGGCGGTGGGGGGAGCGTTTGTGTAGCGGCTCAGTGGTTTAATAAAGCCGAAACAAAACAAAGTTGTTTATTAATTGGCTTTTGTTTAAACAGCAAACGACAAAAAAAAACAAAAACTTAATAATATATCGAGTTGCATAAAAACAACAATTGGGCTTTATAGAAAAACTCATGCGCTACAAACTTGTTTTATGATGCCGAGTGTACTTCAAGTGAAAAATTGGTTTTTGACAAAAACATGATCGACAAGATCAAAAAACAAATTTGTTTAGTTTCTTTTATTATTTTTTTAATTTTTAACAAACACACCCTTTGGCTGAGCATTCAACATTGAGCGCAACCAATTGTGTTGACGATTAAAAAGACAAGTCGATCGGATATGGAGAATTAATAGTCGAAGTGAAAAGAAAACAAAAAATAAACAAATTTTTTTTGAAGTGAATTAATTATACAAACCCGTTTCTTGACTTCTTTTCATACATACACTGGCTCACAGCTTATTTGAACCACTTCCATTTTTCAACTTTGACTGAATGTAACTTCTGATCGAAGAAAAAAATCAACAAAGTATAAAAGAAAGATTTGTATATTGAAGTTTCAGCTTTAAAATAATGTATAAGTTTATTAGAAAATAACAATTTTTAAAAATGTTGTGGCCAAAAAAGCAAAAATAGTCAAAAAAAAAAAAAGGTTACAGCTTATTTGAACCAGCTAACGAAAACCTTAATTTAAAAGCGTTTTTATTAAATTTTATGCTCCATATGGACTTCCTTTTGTTTAACAACTATCCTTAGTTATGATACCATTGATTCCGATCCAATTTTTTTCTGTTTGAGGATGATTTTCGTACCAAAACCCAAAAAAAGCACTTCCATACATTTTGTATGGGATTTTCTTTGGTTGTTAGTTTAAATGTTATATTAACCTTCTATTACAGAAAAAAAATAGCCTTTCTACAAATCTTTCTTTTACACTTTTATACTATAAGTTAAAAATTGGAAGTGGTTCAAATAAGCTGTGAGCCAGTGTACATTGTATATAAATGGTTGTACTTTTAAGTATCTCAAACGCGCACAAAAAACATTTTCCCTTTTTTTACTCTTGACAAACATCAACAACAACAACAAAATAACTAATATTTATTGAAAAAAAAAAAGAAAAAAAAACTGCGCATTAAATGATCGTCGGTAGCGACGACCGCGCAAAATGGCGAAAAGCGTAATCAGAGCCAAAGTTCGTCGTCGGCATTCGCTGCTGGCGTCGACGTCACTGTCGCTGCCGCTGCCGCCCCCACATGACGATGGCTCAAGATCAGTGAACAGTGGTTTGAATTGCTGAAACGTAGAACTTGTTTTTGTTTTTGTTTCGAAGCTTAGAATATTTTTTTATTAGATTCTAAATTGCCACAAGTTATTTTTGTTTGGCATTTTTTTTTTTTGTGTTATTATTTCTTTGTATATTTTGGCGATGGTTCACATATGTGTGTACATCTGTTGTATAAATATGTTATTAGGCTTGCTTATACTTATATATAATGGGGCAATTTAGCACATAGCAATGCGACTCTGGTATGCCCAAAAAAAGACGAACTTATGCAATTGAAATAGAAATTGTACGATTTTTTTTGTTTAACACTCGGTTGTCAAAACGCAAAAATAAGCAGTTGTCATGCTGGAGAAGTTGTTGTTGTTGCTGCTGCTAGACATATGTTTTCCGTTTGGCATTGTTTGCTTTTACGTTCTTCTATATTGCCATTTGTTTGCCGTTAATGTTCATGTTATTTGATTTATTAACTAAGCTTTTTTTGTTGCTTTTATATGTTGTTTACACAAAAAGGGCTAAATTTTTGCCAAACACTTCTCGCAGCCATTCCACACCACTTGCACTCCCACACCTATGCCGCCGCCGACGTCGCCGCCGCACTTTCAAAACACAACTCGAAAGTCGACTCAGCACGCCTTGCTAGCTCTCTCTCTCTCTCTCGTTGTTTCTTTTGCTCTCTATATGGATCCAATGCCAACGCCTCATAAACGCGCATATTCATACAGACGAGGGCCGATTGATAAGTCGGGTAAAAATGCATGAAGCGGTAATAGTAATAAACAAGTTAAAACATGTTTGGACAGGTCATTGTTTTGAGAATACATAGACGAAATATAAATTGGGAGATCGACGAGTGAAGTTGAGAGAGTTAGCCAACATTGCACACATCTCATATGAACAAGTGACCAACAAATTGCATAAACATTTGCATATGGCAAAGAGCTATGCTACGAAATGCTTTCCGATCCACAAAATTCTCCTGACCTACATAACTCCGAGTGATATCCTTTTTCCAAACATGAAAACAATGGCTACGGGGAGCGAAGATTTGTAGATTTGGAGGTTATCTCCGAAACTAAAGCGTATTATTTTGAGGCCCTTGGAAAAGATTACTACAAAAAGGCATCGTCTAACTTAGTTTATAGCTCTAAAAGAAGATTACGTAGAAAAATCAATGAGACACATTTTGACGGACAAATCAATCCACCCTCGTATTACATACTCATATAAGCAGCAAGAATAGTTTATGGCAAGACACATCTGACTACCTCGTCCCTCCCACCGTCAATCAGTCCTTTATGCACAAGTTTAATAATAGCACGTATCCGTTGAAAACGGAGAGCAAAAAAATAAACAAAAAGAAAAGCAAAAATGGAAAAGCTCACAAACAGCGCAACACAAACACAAGTGAAAACCCTCTATTTTACTTAAACTCAACTCCACCAAGGGAGCATTTTGATGGAGTTGCCTTTGCGGTGGCAATCGTGGGCGGCGTTAAGTTGTCGTCGTAAAGAGTAAGACGAAAAAAAAAAATAAATAAATAAATAAATATTCAACAGCAAAAACAAAATCTCAATTCTGAACGAAAGTTCCAAGTAGAACTTTGCAATCAAAACGCAACTCAACGCAACGTAACGTAACGCACGCAACTAAAGTTATGTTGTCTGTGGCGGCGACGGGGTCGTTCGAAGGGAGTTGAACGAGTTTAGGCTTTTTGTGCTTACAACGCTCAAACAGGAAGTATCTTTTGTTTGATTTTCTTCAATTAACACTTTTGGCTGACACACGCATACTCATACAGCACTATGTTTGTCTTACACATATGGATATGTGTGTATGTAATTTGCATTCTTTATAACCAATAACAAATCAAAATTGTTTGTTATTAATCTCTTTTCGTTAACGTTTTTTTTTAAAGAAAAAATATTTACAAGTATTATAAATTTGTACACACACATTGAGACACACCTCTTGGCCCCTTTTCGACTGTGACACCGATGCACCGCTGCAACAAAAACAACAACAGCGTTGCGGTTTTTTATATGCCGCCTTTAGTATAAAGGGCGGGACGCGCTTCTCGTTCGGGAATATAATGAAAACAACAATAACATTCAACACCGCAACAGCATCAAAAGTATCTAATATCTTTTTTCTTTTTATTTTACACTTTTTACACTGTCACTTCTCTTTGAATATGCTTTGTTTGGTTTCACTGTTGTTTGCGCGTTCCGAACCAAATTAATTTATTTAATAAAATAAAAACAACACATTATTTGATGTTAAACGAGAAAATAATTTTAATTCAAATGGCAACGAAAGCGCACCGCGTCATTGACAGTCGACCGCACTCTACGACGCTAAAATTCCAATTGGAAGCAGAACCGAGCGCAGCACACAAACACTCCCGAACGCAGTGGCTGTCATTGCTACCCAGCGGGAAATCGAATGTGTTCCAACTGCCTTATGTGTGCATTCTTTTGCATTGACCTGCCCTTCCGATATCTACCAATTTGAAATAGTGTTTAACAAGGCTCTTTCCGCTTTTCGCCATGCCTAGAACCTTCCTCTCTTGTTCTCCCTAAACTCCAACCAAAAACCACTAAAATCCCCCTAAATAAATATTATTGTAAACAGACAGAAGAGCTGAAAAGAAGCATACCAAAAATATTTCCACAGTGATCGGTGACTTGACAGCTCTGCGTCATAAGAGTAGAGAGAGAAAATTCTTACTCTCCCATGACTCTTTTTGTGACACGACACTGCAGAATTGATTAAGCGTATGTCGCGCTGCATCCGCTAACGAATTTTTCCTGTTCTTTTGTGTTTAGGTAATTCAAAACCGGGGTTTTCATGCTTCTTCTTCCACTTCTGCCGACACTTTTGTGTCAATTTGGCCCTTTTGTGTTTCTTCACCACTAGACAAAAAATAAACGAAATAACGCGCTCACACACACCACCCCACCCTAAAATCGATTGCGTGTTTAACGACAAAGTATAGCTGGACGTTAGCAACACATACGACAATCTCATATTGTTAGACACGTTAACTCAGCCTTTTTGAGCACTTGGTTTCAGAGATTAAGTTTTTGTTAGTTATTCAGTGCTCACCAGTCCCATGCCGAGAAAATATCTTACTATGCTTAAGGCATTTTGAAATTGAATTTCTTTATGAGAAAATAACCAGTGCTGTCAAATACATTTTTCTGCAATCTTTTGAGATTTTGGTCATGAACTCGATGATTTCTTTCATAGGGTGGTTCGAAGCAAAAAACTCAATAACTCCAAAACACTAAAAAAACGCTTAACCGAATTAAACACTCCAACGTCTCTAAAACTGTGAGATTTGAATTTTAAAATTCAATTGATTTAAATAAATCAATTGAATTTTTTTAAATTATTTTGAATGAATATCTAATGTGGCAATTTAAAAAAATTCATTGAATGATAAAATAAATCATATTTACATGTAGTCGTATAATTTTTACATTTTTAAATGTTTACTATATTAATATGTATTAATATTTGAGCATTTATTTATTTCGTTTTTACATCGCTTCAACACTTCTCACCACACCAATCCCAAATACAACCCTCGTTGTTCGTGCAGCCAAGCTCGCCCGGATAAATTTCACAATAATCCTGCAATTCCATGAAGTGGCACCCATCGTTGGGACAGCGATATTGATAGCAGTACAAAGAGCAATGTGCTCGGTCGTTATGTGCACATCCGGAGCAATCAATGGCATCTATTTTGGGAAGAATAATCACTGATTAATATATGTATGTAATAACTGAACCAACTTACCACCGTCGTTGCACTCGGTGGATGTTTTACATGCCGTTAAGGGCGGATTGGGCGGCATTACAAGCAATGGCGGCTCGTAAACCACTTCTGGTGGCTTCAAATAGACAATCGGCTTGAGACAGACACGGGCATCGCACATATTGCGGCGCTTATTGAAGCAGACCCACTTCCTGCCATATATTTTGCACAGACGTGCTGTTATCACCTTGCAGCACACATCAGCTATATTGGCTGGTGGCAGTTCGGTGGTTGTGGTGGTGATTGATGGCACAGTCGGCCGTGTCTCAATTTCGGTTTGGCATTCATCGATCGTTTCGTTGAACGGCGCCTGTGTGTTGTACTCCACGTTGTTTATATTATCAGTGCTGATCTCGAAGAGCTTGGTATTGTGTATATTATTTTCAATTTCAAGTATTGTTGTCATATAACCAGGCGATTGGCAGCGTTTACCAAACCAAACGGAGCCCGTTGGACAAGCGGCCTGCACGCAACGACCTTCGTAATACTCGCCTTTGGTACATATTAATTTGCGGCACATTTCCTCCATAAAGACCATGTCTGGTGGACAACGCGTTAGTGCATCTATGGTTGGTGGCGTTGTTGTCGTCGTGGTTGTTGTTGTTGTCGTCGTTTGAGTTAGCGTTGTTTCGCCACAACATGCTGGATTTTGGAGCCAACATAAGGAATCGCTAGAAAGATAATAACCTGTAAGGCAAAGTCATATTATTGACTCCAAATTTTATGTATTTGCACATGCACCTGGCGGACAAAGCTTATCGGGCGTGACGACAGGCGCTGCAGTTGGTGCCGACGGCGCTGTTGGCTGATTCGGCTGAATTGCTTTATAATATGGATAACACAGATTGTCAGCAGCCGAATAATAATAACCCTGCTGACAAATGGCATTGGGTAAATGGTTTTCTTCGTAGCAAAGGCCGCTCTGTAAGAGATAACCCTGCGGACAAGTCGGCGGCACAATGTTCTAAAATAAAAAATTCGACAATAATTTGGGGATTAACATTTTTAATTTAATTAATCTTGAGCAATTCTTTGCATCAGAGACTTACCATAGGAGCGTGTTGATCTTGACCGCTAATCTGCGCAGCGATTGTCAAAACAATCAATAAAATAGCTGGCCTCATTATAGAGCTAAACATTGTCAAGCTACTGTCAGTCCGAGAACATCGGCACGCTACCACAAACTGGCATATTTGCTGAGCATCATCATTGTTTTCATCGCACGTTCCGATGCTGTGTTGACCGCAAACAGTCCGCAACATAATCTCTGATGACGTCGATGAAGCCGATAAGCCATGCCTTATATAATGTCTACGCTTAATGCCCTTATAAGTCTGTCTGTGGCTATTTAGCACTTGTGTTGAAGATTGCGTGCAGTGGCGATTTAGAGTCCGAGTCAGCATGCTGCAGTTACTCCGCCTTACGGCGTATATCGCCTTACTTTGCCAAGTGACTGTAGTGCCGGTTTCAAGCCAAATTTCTGTGAGTCCATGATAACTTATTAAATACGTATATAAATAAAAAGCTTATTGATAATTTTTTCTACAGTCTTGTCCAGCGGGTTTTGCGTTCTTGAATAATGTCTGCGTCCAGCAGGTCAACACGTGTCCTGTGAACTATGTGCTCCAGAATGGCGTTTGTGTGCCACAGTCAATGCAGCCATGTACAAGCGGTAAGCAGCTACAATTTTTTCTTTTTATGCCATTCATTTCAAGTTGTTTTTTATTTTGTTTAGGTGCGTGTTCATTGCCTGCACCTGCTCCGACTCCGTGTCAGGCACCGTGCCCCGTAATTCCTACAACACCTTGTTCTGCTCCTTGTCAAGCAACGTCTCAGCCTCCCTGTACTTCAACAAATGTTTGTTCACAAACAACAATTCAAGCTTCTTGTACGTCTCAACCACCACAATATCCTTGTCCCCAAAGTCCTTGTGCTCAAAACCCTTGTCCTCAAAGTCCTTGTCCACAAAGTCCTTGCCCTCAAAGTCCTTGCCCTCAAAATCCTTGTCCTCAAAATCCTTCACCCCAAACTCCTTGCCCTCAAAATCCTTATCCTCAAAGTCCTTGTGCTCAAAGTCCTTACCCTCAAAGTCCTTGCCCTCAAAATCCTTATCCTCAAACTCCTTGTCCTCAATATCCGAGCCCTAAACCTCCCCTTACTCCACCAACATTGCCGCCTCCGGTTGTTACTCCTCCGCCTACAGAAAGGACAACTGAGGTACCACCTGCTGAGCTGACAAAATGCCCACCCGGAACAATACTAATCGATTATGTCTGCCGTGCTATCTACTGTAAATATGGACTTTACTCAGCCGATCGTTGCATCGAAGTGCAGTGCCCAAGTGGCACTGTTTGGACTGGTAGCAGTTGCAAGCCTATCGCGTCTTTAGAACCAAACTCTGTGTCCACTTTCACCTGGAATACCACCATTGTTGCGCCGTCCAGTCCAGACAACGCCATTGTGCTCAACAATTACAACAATTTCAACATTAATGCCTCCATTACGCTGCCAGCTAATCCCATTGTTACTGAAAGCGAATCAGAGCTAGAGTCAGAGCTAGAGCCAGAGCCAGAGCCAGAGGCACCAACAACAGTCAAACCCAAACCGGAGTCGAATAACTGTTGTACCGTTATGGGACCACGTACTTGCCGCACCGACACAAGCAACGGGCGTTGGAAATGCGCCAGCAATCGGTACAAGCAATGCGGCGATATTTGCCTTGCGCGCACTGTAATGCTGAAGCCACCACCAGTGCCACAACGTCACCAGAACATTGTTGTTATGCCGCCGGATGTTGACTTTGGTGATTGTAGTCGCACACGCAGTTGTGACTTCCCACAAGGTGAGTATAACTGACATATGCATATGTACGTGACAACTGATTTGACTTCTTCCATCAGACTACTATGACTGTTCTGGTTGTGAGCTGCGTCAGAGCACTGCCTGTTCCACGTACTGTTATAACTACCGTTGTAGTAGTCGTAGCTGTGCATTCTATGATCAGCGTTCCTACTGTCAAGACTATCCCGGCCAAGGTGGTTGTCGATCGCACGACGGCTGCTTCGACGACTGGTGTGGTGACAACTACTGACATGCAACCGTGACGTTCATCTTGGGCGCTCTGTCGTTACCTTTACACAACATGTCGTCACCATTTTCGGTTTCTTTTAAGAGAAGAGCAAAAAGTGTTTGTTGCTCATTCAATACCATTGATAAAGAATGCTTTCTAATCTATGTTCGATAATGTTATCTATTATTACCACTGTCATAACGAACAATCGACTAAGGAAAAAATATTGTATGAGTAAAAAAAAGCTTAAATCAAACTACATATTGAATTTCTTTCAACATTGGTCAATCAGTCCGTTATTTAAACCTTTCGAAACCAGTTGCTGTTATTGTACTTCTTCAAGGCAACATTCAAAAATTTTGACTGTCAGAATTGCAAAATGTTCTTCAAGGTAGAGTGCAATTTTTGTGAAGATAGTTTGAAGTATTGATTAAGTTAAGTCCCCTAAACAACCTTTGTTGGATATTGGGTACATAGTAGGTAATGTGTATACATATATTACACATATATTAACTCAAGTATGCTCTTATCAACTGTCTGACCCATCGGTATTTATAAAACAAAATGCAACCACAAAATTGTTCAGTTCAAAGTCCAGTTTTTTTGTACCGAACTGTAATAAGGGGAAGTACATAAATTACGTGAAATAAAATCACGGGAGGGGGGTGGGTGGTTCAGGAAAATCTCACCAAATCTCACCTAGGGGGAGGGGGGTTCATCGGACATCTCATGTGAGTTATTTAGTTCACTTGTTTACCATTTTTTTTCAAAAATTTAAGCAAAAAAAAATAAAAAATAATTTTTTTTATCAAATTTGTAGCAGAATCTCATGTGAGATTCAGAGGGAGGGGTTCGTCAAAATCTCACTAAATCTCACCAAGAGGGGGGGAGGGTTCTAAATTTCTAGAAAAAAACCTCACGTAATTTATGGACGTCCCCTAATAACGAAATTGCAAAGATAAAGCTGACCAAACAAATACACACACACACACACTTACGAATAAACTATTAATACATTTTGCGAACATTATTATCTTTATAGGCAACAAATATCTGCGGATATTTGTTAATTATATTGGCGTTCTCACAAGCCGCCACCGGAACAAGCGATCATGTCTCCAAGAGTGAAACGCCAATTATCATAAATACACAGTTGCAGAACTACGAGCAACCGACATTGAATGAGTACAAGGATTGCATACGCAATCGTGATGAGTGTATGAATGTCTGCGCTGGTGTGACCAATCGTGAGAAGTGTGAGTCACAATGTCTCGTTTGTCCGGAATTGTTTGATCATGACGTCGTCGTTCAGGGCGTTAATGACACAGCGTACGTCCGTTCGCCGCCGGTCACATCGGTCAATACAACGAATGTAATTCGGTTGACCAATGACATCCACAACATCATACAGACCGATATTAGATCACAGAATGTCAACAATGTTACCTTGCATCAGAATGTCTCTCATGTCGGTGGCAAATTCGGATTGGGCTACAATGAGCATGGTTCTTGTTGCTATGTCTTTCGAAAGTCACGCAAATGCGAAAGTCGTCGACACCAACGACACTTGACGCACAATGATTGCGAGACGAAACGTTATCGCGTTTGCGGCGAACGTTGCAAGGCGCGAGTCATGTTTGCTCGACGGGTGCGTAAATGCGAGGATGAGCTGAGAGGACCATGTGAGGAGCATGTGGAATATGTGCCAAAACGGCGGCAGATGACGACGGTTGGGTTCTGGAATCGAAAAAATGCCGGCTGCCTGATGGCCCTCAGTCACGGCGGGCAGTGGCGATGATGGCTTGGACGACTATCAGAATGGTGAAAATAACGATTATGATAATGACATAAATGACTTGTACTATGATGATGGCAACAGCAGATCCGTAGTTCGACGTCGACGACGAACCTTCATACGATCGGCATACAGCCGTCGCCACAGAGCTGATAAGATTTAAATTAATCCAACATCACAAACGTTATATGTATTTAGGCAGTTTTTATTTCCTTTATCAACTCATAATAATATATTTGTAATATTTCTAATGGCTAACAAATTTTGAAATTTTCACTAATGTTTTGTAAATTATTTATCTTCCAATAAACCATGCATCGTAAGCAATGTGAAACAAAGTTCATATTTAAAAGGTTATAGCGGTTATATTTTCTAAAAAAAAATCGTGTGACAATATGACAAATACGTTATATGTTTGCGTAGCAACATTGTATGAATCATTTCTGGAAATGTTTTATTCGATCCAAATTGGATTATAATTCAATGCGACTTTCAATCATTTATAAATCACGTCAATCAAGAAGATAAGATAGGGCTGTTTCAAAAATGCAAACTGCTCATATTTAAAAAGTTCTACATTGTCTTGAGATAATTAAAAGTCTTGAACGCCATTTTTGTTCGATTCGGATACTATAAATCTACATTCAAATTGTTCTATTTATTAATAAGTAATTTTGTTTTTATTGTTGTTATTATTGATTTGTTTACGATTTGCTTATAAACTAACCAACATGAATAAACTTTAAAAACGAACAAGTATGAAATTTTGCAACATTTTCGGTAATAATTTGTTTTCTGTCATTAACAAGAACTGAAAGATAGTGAACAGAATAGGAGATATATTTCTTCCAATTTCAAATGGCGTTTAACAAGGCTCTTTCCGCTTTTCGCCATGCCTAGAACCTTCCTCTCTGGTTCTCCCTAAACTCTAACCAAAAACCACTAAAAACCCCCTAAATAAATATTATTATAAACAGACAGAAGAGCTGAAAAGAAGATTACCAAAAATATTTCCACAGTGATCGGTGACTTGACAGCTCTGCATCATGAAAGCAGAGAGAGAAAATTCTTACTCTCCCTTGACTCTTTTTGTGACACGACACTGCAGTATTGATTAAGCGTATGTCGCGCTGCATCCGCAAACGATTTTTCCTGTTCTTTCGTTCTTAGGTAATTCAAAACCGGGGTTTTCATGCTTCTTCTTCGACTTCTGCCGGGACTTTTGTGTCAATTTGGCCCTTTTGTGTTTCTTCACCACTAGACAAAAAACAAACAAAATAATGCGCTCACATACACACCCCACCCTAAAATCAATTCCGTTTTTAACGACAAAGTATGGCTGGACGCTAGCAACATATACGACAATCTCATATTGTTAGACACGTTAACTCAGCCTTTTTGAGCACTTAGTTTCAGAGATGAAGTTTTTGCTAGTTATTCAGTGCTCACCAGTCCCATGCCGAGAAAAATCTTACTAAGCTTAAGGCATTATGAAATTGAATTTCTTTATGAAAAAATAACCAGTGCTGTCAAATACATTTTTCTGCAATCTTTTGAGATTTTGGTCATGTACTCGATGATTTCTTTCATAGGGTGGTCCGAAGCTAAAAACTCAATGACTCCAAAACTGACAGCAAAACACTAAAAAAGCGCTAACGTCTCTAAAACTGTCAGAGTTGAATTTTAAAATTCAAATAATTTATAAATTTTTAAATGTTTACTATATTAATATACATATATTAATATTTTAGCATTTATTTAATTTGTTTTTACATCGCTTCAACACTTCTCACCACACCAATCCCAAATACAACCCTCATTGTTCGTGCAGCCAAGCTCGCCCGGATACATTTCACAATAATCCTGCAATTCCATGAAGTGGCACCCATCGTTGGGACAGCGATATTGATAGCAGTACAGAGAGCAATGTGATCGGTCGTTATGTGCACATCCGGAGCAATCAATGGCATCTATTTTGGGAAGAATAATTACTGATTAATATATGTAGTCAGATATTTTTATGACTGAACCAACTTACCACCGTCGCTGCACTCGGTGGATGTTTTACATGCCGTTAAGGGCGGATTGGGCGGCATTACAAGCAATGGCGGCTCGTAAACCACTTCTGGTGGCTTCAAATAGACAATCGGCTTGAGACAGACACGGGCATCGCACATATTCCGACGCTTATTGAAGCAGACCCACTTCCTGCCATATATTTTGCACAGACGTGCTGTTATCACCTTGCAACACACATCAGTTATATTGGCTGGTGGTAGTTCGGTGGTTGTGGTGGTGATTGATGGCACAGTCGGCCGTTGCCCAATTTCGATTTGGCCTTCATCGATCGTTTCGTTGAATGGCGCCTGTGTGTTGTACTCCACGTTGTTTATATTATCCGTACTGATCTCGAAGAGCTTGGTATTGTGTATATTATTTTCAATTTCAAGTATTGTTGTCATATAACCAGGCGATTGGCAGCGTTTACCAAACCAAACGGAGCCCGTTGGACAAGCGGCCTGCACGCAACGACCTTCGTAATACTCGCCTTTGGTACATATTAATTTGCGGCACATTTCCTCCATAAAGACCGTGTCTGGCGGACAACGCGTTAGCGCATCTATGATTGGTGGCGTTGTTGTCGTCGTGGTTGTTGTCGTTTGAGTTAGCGTTGTTTCGCCACAACATGCTGGATTTTGGAGCCAACATAAGGAATCGCTAGAAAGATAATAACCTGTAAGGCAAAGTCATATTATTGATACCAAATTTTATGTATTCGCACATGCACCTGGCGGACAAAGCTTATCGGGCGTGACGACAGACGATGCAGTTGGTGCCGACGGCGCTGTTGGCCGATTCGGCTGAACTGCATTATAATATGGATAACACAAATTGTCAGCAGCCGAATAATAATAACCCTGCTGACAAATGGCATTGGGTAAATGGTTCTCTTCGTAGCACAGGCCGCTCTGTAAGACATAACCCTGCGGACAAGTCGGCGGCACAATGTTCTAAAGTACGATTCGACAATAATTTGGTGATTAACATTTTTAATTTAATTAATCTTGAGCAATTCTTTGCATCAGAGACTTACCATAGGAGCGTTTTGATCTTGACCGCTAATCTGCGCAGCGATTGTCAATACAATCAATAAAATAGCTGGCCTCATTATAGAGCTAAACATTGTCAAGCTACTGTCAGTCCGAGAACATCGGCACGCTACCACAAACTGGCAGATTTGCTGAGCATCATCATTGTTTTCATCGCACGTTCCGATGCTGTGTTGATCGCAAACAGTCCGCAACATAATCTCTGATGACGTCGACGAAGCCGATAAGCCGTGCCTTATATAATGTCTACGCTTAATGTCTTTTTAGGTCTGTCTGTGGCTATTTAGCACTTGTGTTGAAGATTGCATTCAGTGGCGATTTAGAGTCCGAGACAGCATGCTGCAGTTACTCCTCCTTACGGCGTATATCGCCTTACTTTGCCAAGTGTCTGTAGTGCCGGTTTCAAGCCAAATTTCTGTGAGTCCATGATAACTTATCAAATATATACATTTTTTTGTTAAGTCACACAGCTTATTGATAATTTTTTCCACAGTCTTGTCCAGCGGGTTTTGCGTTCTTGAATAATGTCTGCGTCCAGCAGGTCAACACGTGTCCTGTGAACTATGTGCTCCAGAATGGCGTTTGTGTGCCACAGTCAATGCAGCCATGTACAAGCGGTAAGCACTGACAATTTTTTCTTCTTATGCCATTCATTTCAAGATGTGTTTTATTTTGTTTAGGTGCCTGTTCAATGCCTGCACCTGCTCCGGCACCGTGTCAGGCACCGTGCCCCGTAATTCCTACAACACCGTGTTCTGCTCCTTGTCAAGCAACGTCTCAGCCTCCATGTTCTTCAACAAATGTTTGTTCACAAACAACAATTCAAACTTCTTGTACGTCTCAAGCACCACAATATCCTTGTACTCAAAATCCTTGTCCACAAAGTCCTTGTCCACAAAGTCCTTGCCCTCAAAGTCCTTGCCCTCAAAGTCCTTGCCCTCAAAGTCCTTGCCCTCAAAGTCCTTGTCCCCAAACTCCTTGCCCTCAAAATCCTTATCCTCAAAGTCCTTGTCCTCAAAATCCTTATCCCCAAACTCCTTGCCCTCAAAATCCTTATCCTCAAAGTCCTTGTCCTCAATATCCTTCCCCTAAACCTCCTCTTACGCCACCAACATTGCCACCTCCGGTTGTTACTCCTCCGCCTACAGAAAGGACAACTGAGGTACCACCTGCTGAGCTAACAAAATGCCCACCCGGAACAATACTAATCGATTATGTCTGCCGTGCTATCTACTGTAAATATGGACTTTACTCAGCCGATCGTTGCATCGAAGTGCAGTGCCCAAGTGGCACTATTTGGAATGGTAGCAGTTGCAAGCCTATCGCGTCTTTAGAACCAAACTCTGTGTCCACTTTCACCTGGAATACCACCATTGTTGCGCCGTCCAGTCCAGACAACGCCATTGTGCTCAACAATTACAACAATTTCAACATTAATGCCTCCATTACGCTGCCAGCTAATCCCATTGTTACTGAAAGCGAATCAGAGCTAGAGTCAGAGCTAGAGCCAGAGCCAGAGGCACCAACAACAGTCAAACCCAAACCGGAGTCGAATAACTGTTGTACCGTTATGGGACCACGTACTTGCCGCACCGACACAAGCAACGGGCGTTGGAAATGCGCCAGCAATCGGTACAAGCAATGCGGCGATATTTGCCTTGCGCGCACTGTAATGCTGAAGCCACCACCAGTGCCACAACGTCACCAGAACATTGTTGTTATGCCGCCGGATGTTGACTTTGGTGATTGTAGTCGCACACGCAGTTGTGACTTCCCACAAGGTGAGTATAACTGACATATGCATATGTACGTGACAACTGATTTGACTTCTTCCATCAGACTACTATGACTGTTCGGGTTGTGAGCTGCGTCAGAGCACATCCTGTTCCAAGTACTGTTATAACTACCGTTGTAGTAGTCGTAGCTGTGCATTCTATGATCAGCGTTCCTACTGTCAAGACTATCCCGGCCAAGGTGGTTGTCGATCGCACGACGGCTGCTTCGACGACTGGTGTGGTGACAACTACTGACATGCAACCGTGACGTTCATCTTGGGCGCTCTGTCGTTACCTTTACACAACATGTCGTCACCATTTTCGGTTTCTTTTAAGAGAAGAGCAAAAAGTGTTTGTTGCTCATTCAATACCATTGATAAAGAATGCTTTCTAATCTATGTTCGATAATGTTATCTATTATTACCACTGTCATACCGAACAATCGACTAAGGAAAAAATATTGTATGACTAAAAAAAAAGCTTAAATAAAACTACATATTGAATTTCTTTCAACAGTCCGTTATTTAAACCTTTCGAAACCAGTTGCTGTCATTGTTGCTGTTATTCAATAATTTTGACTGCCAGAATTGCAAAATGTTCTTCAAGGTAGAGTGCAATTTTTGTGAAGATAATTTGAAGTATTGATTAAGTTAAGTCCCCTAAACAACCTTTGTTAGATATTGGGTACATAGTAGGTAATGTGCATACATATATTACATACATATATATTAACTCAAGTATGCTTTTAACAACTGTCTGACCCATCGGTGTTTATAAAACAAAATGCAACCTCACAAAATTGTTCAGTTCAAAGTCCAGTTTTTTTGTACCGAACTGTAATAAGGGGAAGTACATAAATTACGTGAAATAAAATCACGGGAGGGGGGTGGGTGGTTCAGGAAAATCTCACCAAATCTCACCTAGGGGGAGGGGGGTTCATCGGACATCTCATGTGAGTTATTTTTTTTCAAAAATTTAAGCAAAAAAAAATAAAAAATAATTTTTTTTATCAAATTTGTAGCAGAATCTCATGTGAGATTCAGAGGGAGGGGTTCGTCAAAATCTCACTAAATCTCACCAAGAGGGGGGGAGTGTTCTAAATTTCTAGAAAAAAACCTCACGTTATTTATGGACGTCCCCTAATAACGAAATTCGAAAGATAAAGCTGACCAAACAAATACAGACACACACACACACTTACGAATAAACTATTAATACATTTTGCGAACATTATTATCTTTATAGGCAACAAATATCTGCGGATATTTGTTAATTATATTGGCGTTCTCACAAGCCGCCACCGGAACAAGCGATCATGTCTCCAAGAGTGAAACGCCAATTATCATAAATACACAGTTGCAGAACTACGAGCAACCGACATTGAATGAGTACAAGGATTGCATACGCAATCGTGATGAGTGTATGAATGTCTGCGCTGGTGTGACCAATCGTGAGAAGTGTGAGTCACAATGTCTCGTTTGTCCGGAATTGTTTGATCATGACGTCGTCGTTCAGGGCGTGAATGACACAGCGTACGTCCCTTCGCCGCCGGTCACATCGGTCAATACAACGAATGTAATTCGGTTGACCAATGACATCCACAACATCATACAGACCGATATTAGATCACAGAATGTCAACAATGTTACCTTGCATCAGAATGTCTCTCATGTAGGTGGCAAATTCGGATTGGGCTACAATGAGCATGGTTCTTGTTGCTATGTCTTTCGAAAGTCACGCAAATGCGAAAGTCGTCGACACCAACGACACTTGACGCACAATGATTGCGAGACGAAACGTCATCGCCTTTGCGGCGAACGTTGCAAGGCGCGAGTCATGTTTGCTCGTCGGGTGCGCAAATGCGAGGATGAGCTGAGAGGACCATGTGAGGAGCATGTGGAATATGTGCCGAAACGGCAGCATACGCGACACGATGGTCGATCAACGCAGTGTCGTTACATTGGTCAACAATGGCCGTACGTGTCTTGTGGTCAAGGTGTACGACGCGGCAATCGTTTAACCTGTTCACGTTGTCTAAAGCTGCCGTACGGTTACGTGTTAAATTACGGTTTGCCAATGCAGTGTAATTTTTGCTTTAATAATTACATGGGACCGTATATGCCCACCTGGTATCCGCCGTATACAATGAATTATCCAATAAACGATATAGGCGATGCCGAAGGCATGGCTAGTGACGCATTTTTCTGGGATGGCCAAAATGACGTAAGACAACCTAATTTACACGGCACAGGTCAGCAGACAGATGACGACGGTTGGGTGCTGGAATCGAAAAAATGCCGGCTGCCTGATGGCACGTTAAGCGATGTTTGTCCAACAGATGACGAAGACACCCAGCAGTCGCCGCCCTCGGTCACGGCAGGCAGTGGCGATGATGGCTTGGACGACTATCAGAATGGTGAAAATAACGATTATGATAATGACATAAATGACTTGTACTATGATGATGGCAACAGCAGATCCGTAGTTCGACGTCGACGACGAACCTTCATACGATCGGCATACAGCCGTCGCCACAGAGCTGATAAGATTTAAATTAATCCAACATCACAAACGTTATATGTATTTAGGCAGTTTTTATTTCCTTTATCAACTCATAATAATATATTTGTAATATTTCTAATGGTATTTGAATAGCTAACAAATTTTGAAATTTTCACTAATGTTTTGTAAATTATTTATCTTCCAATAAACCATGCATCGTAAGCAATGTGAAACAAAGTTCATATTTAAAAGGTTATAGCGGTTATATTTTCTAAAAAAAAATCGTGTGACAATATGACAAATACGTTATATGTTTGCGTAGCAACATTGTATGAATCATTTCTGGAAATGTTTAATTCGATCCAAATTGGATTATAATTCAATGCGACTTTCAATCATTTATAAATCACGTCAATCAAGAAGATAAGATAGGGCTGTTTCAAAAATGCAAACTGCTCATATTTAAAAAGTTCTACATTGTCTTGAGATAATTAAAAGTCTTGAACGCCATTTTTGTTCGATTCGGATACTATAAATCTACATTCAAATTGTTCTATTTATTAATAAGTAATTTTGTTTTTATTGTTGTTATTATTGATTTGTTTACGATTTGCTTATAAACTAACCAACACGAATAAACTTTAAAAACGAACAAGTATGAAATTTTGCAACATTTTCGGTAATAATTTGTTTTCTGTCATTAACAAGAACTGAAAGATAGTGAACAGAATAGGAGATAGGGGGTTTTGCTAGTTAGAATTGCATTGCAAGTTGAACGCCACACTGCGTGCTTGGAGTTTCATTTGGCAAGTAAGCCGCTTAGTGGTAACCTGAGTCCGTTGGTGGTAAACTTTAATCCTAAAGACTATTTATGCTGGTCCAAAGACAAAAATTAACATATTTATAATTAATATTGCGCTGAATTTTTTGTTCCAATATAAGAGCTTATTTGATGCCAAGTTCCTTTAGTTCGGTCTCCTCGTCAACGGAATCGTTTTCGTCATCGGAACCATGCACCGATGGGGCAGGAGTGGTGTGCCCTGGTAAATGAAAAAAACAAAAAATGTAAATAATAAAACATTTGATACGACTTATCTAATCTTACTTGATGACGACGGACTTGGTGGCTCACTGAATGGACGCGAAAAGTTCAGCGTATTGCGTGAACCATACATTGAGCTTTCGTCCACATAATCCGGATAGACAGCCTCTAATGCCTTTATTCTAGCCTGTCTGTAGTACTAAAATAAGCCAAAAAATATTAATAATAAATTGTTAACTATTAATAATTTAATCAAACACTCACAATGCCCAATGTACGCCAGTCAAGCAAATCGCTAAGACGCTCAGTACGATTACGTTGAATTATGCGCTGACGTCGATTTAACTTAGAGAACTCTAACATGAAGCTAGACAACTGCTGAATACTCTGTTCGAGTCCAATATATCGTCTGTCAACAATGTAAATACCGTAAGATTTGGGATCACTTATATGCTCCTGCATAAAGCAACCGAAGCCAGATAAATTGGTAGTCACACTGGGTATGCCCATGACGGTGCACTCGGCAGGAGTGTAGCCCCATGGTTCATAGTAGGATGGGAACACGCCTAAATGGCAACCTCGCACAAACTCCTCGTAGTCGATGCCAAATAAGGGATTTGTCGAAGTTAGGAACTCTGGATGGAAGACCATTTTAACGCGATCATGGACTGAGTTGAAAAGATTGCAGCGGCGAATAGAACCCAGTACTGGATCATTCCAATCCTCGACAATATTGTGAGTAGTAACTGGTGGCATAGAATCGCGCTGCATTGAGTACATGCATCGCTTGATCTTTACGAGGTCTTCCTTTGTGAGCAGTTCATCTGCGCCAGGTATGTGGCCCTTGAGACAAGTGTCGAACATACGTTTGCCTATCGATTGCTGTACGCCATTAAGGGTGTCGCGTAGCTGTTTAACTACTGCATGACCACGCAACGAATCGACATTAAAATTGTTTGTCTTGGTGGGAAAGATTAGAAAAGCAACAACGGTAGTATCAGGTTTTTCGTGCTTAAGCATAGCGTTAAGACGAGCCAGCGACTCGATGAAGATATCAGCACCCTTGTTGCCAAATTCGTATCGTCCAGCGATGAAAAAGTACAAAGTCTTGTCCAGATCAAAGTCCATGTGGCTATGATAAGGTCAAATAAAAGTTAGTATGTTAAAAATTAAATTATAATCCACAACTCACCCATAAAAGTGACCCCGTACGAATTCGTTGATCTTCTCCTTAGCCATTGCATGCAAATTCTGAAATTCGTGTATGGCCGAGAACTTCTTCACATTGAGTCCGTTGGGAGTAATGATGTCCGGTTTCCGTTTAAGCAGATGCTCCGACTCATAACCCGTAATCTCTGATACAGTAGTAAATACATGGGACATATGCGTGGCGGCACGCTCAAGGCAGTATCTATGATAAATTTGACGCTTGCCGGCTTCTTCATCTACAGCAAATTTATCCAGATTGTTGTAGAAATCAGTATTACCAGCGCAAAGATAACGACCGAGTAGCGTGGCGTGCGTCGTGAACACAGTGGCGACTTCTACATGTCGCGTCCGCAAAGCAATCAGGCCAACGCCTGCTTGCCATTCATGAAAATGTGCAACAATGCGTGGTGGCGCCAATTGATTGGTGGTTGAATAGGTTTGGGCGCAATTGCGAAACTCTTCTAGAAACTCAGCAATCATGTAACCCAAAATAATTGCATCGTTCGTCTCGACATCCAAATGCGGTACACCAACGTGACATTTCTCCCACAACTCGGACTTGAACTGATCCATCTTCCAAGCAGCCGAGCCAATATCGAAGAGTATTAATTGCGGATTGCCATCGACCAACCAACGACCCGTGTGAAGCTTGTAACCACGCGATCGTAAATTATTTACAGCTTCTAAAAGTGGATTGCCACGTGGAAATTCCATTATTTCCATTTCGGTACGTGCGCAGCTTTCGTTGTAGGGCCCCATCAAGCATAGCTGCTCTCCCATTTCCTCTGTTGAGACATAGGCCTTGGAACGTATGACAGTGTAGATACCGCCAACTTTGTTCGCTACCTCCCATGCTATTTCGAAGTTCCAACGGTTCTCTCGCGATGCAATATCGCCACGATCAAAGTAGTCCTTCAAGTCCACGCCGGACTCCACACGCGAAAAACGTCGATTCATCTGAAAGACGAATTCAGTGTTATAGTAAAAGTCTGTGAAAGGATTTAGTTAGAAGCAATCGTGTGCCAACCCGGGAGCCACCATCCTGATCTTCGAAACGATAAGACATCTGTCGCCGCATCATTTTAATTATATTAAGCTTCTGCTAAGTTCGGAACCCGACTCACAACATTCTGACAAATTTCCCATTTAATAATAGTTTAAAGCACCTCGCTGCGTTTCTTATCAGTACCACTGGCGCGCTATTTTACATGGCCGCTGACCTAGAAATGTACATTGCAAACATATTCCAGTCATTACGTCATGCTCGTCGTTGCATCACCAACGGCATATGCGAGATAATCACCAGTCGGTTCATTCGACGGCGCTTGAGCCTTCGAATCAGAGTCTGACCATTCAGTGATATTTATGTGAGACGAGTTGCGCGCGCTTATCTTACAGCACGCGATTCACATTCACCGTGTTCACGCTGATGTCTCTGACCTTGACACTTTGCCATTTTTTCTCAAAGATTTTGTTTTCTTTTTTTTTGCAGCATGTGTTGCTCTCGCCTCATTTTATTTTTAGATGGGCTATTTACGATATATTTGCACACAGGAAATGGCGTCTATTGCCAAATGTTGCCAATGAAAACATTCACTTATTAATTTTTGTTGAAACTAGAATTATGGCTTGAACTGATTTCAAATCGAACATGGAAATAACGTCGTAGCATAGTGTAAAATGAGTGAGTTTCGTTTGAAAACAACGCTCAAAATAAAACTCACTCATTTTCAGCATACAGCTGATTGATTCACCTGCTCTCATTGTGTTGCACAAAATTATTTTAAACAAAAACGATGCAGTAAAAAAAGAATAAAAGAGTAACTAAAAATGTATGTACAATAAGTGAAAGTAAAAGTGTGTTGAATCCAACACCCAAAACTCAATTAAATTCACTTAAATTTCAGTAATAATAAATTAATATTCACTTTTTCCATAATTGTAGTTATTGCTAAAGCGGCAGACAGACAAGACCACCAACGACAGACTGAAACGTTCAACAAGCGCCCCCCACAGTGCTGCTGTGTTCTGCGCGTTTCAGTAAAAGTCAAATAAAGGTCAAGTTGGTGCCGGCTTTGCTTTTGTCACTTCTGTTGGTGGTGCTGGCGCTGGCTAATTGGCGGCGGCTGCAGTAGGTGCCTTGACTGTTCTGTTTCAACTTTTTATAAATTTAATCTATTATTTAAGTATTTTTCAGTCAATTATGCCTAAAATTCTACACGCGATAACTGTTATCAGGCTTTGTTTATGTTTTTGTTAACACCACTCATTTCACTCAATGTCCGTCCATTCATTCTCACTCTGACACAACTCGCACACTTTTGTTAATACAGCAGTTTTTTATACATATATAATTTTTTATATACTTTAAATGTTTTTAAAAAAAAAATTCACCTTTTCAATCCGAGTTCGAGGAGTAAACAGAAAAAAACTTCGAAACTAACTTCGTGCGCAAAACACAACTTTCCACGATGAACGCACGAAGCTTGTGGCGAAAACAGTCCAGCTGCGGACGGCGTTTAATTTTGCATATGTTGGACACTTAAACACAGCACATACGGCAATTTAGTGCTGATAAGAATTACTAAGTTTTCCTAGACGATTTTGCGAAGTAAATGAAAAATTTTCATGCAATTGTAGCAATTTTTCGACGTTTGGAGCAGCCTACGCGATACGGTGCCTTGCGTTCATTGGTCGGCGCAGGATCGCCTATGTTACGCAGCCCAACACAGCACATGCGATGCTTTAATGTTCACACTTTTTAGTGAGCGTGCCAGTACTGCACCACAATTTCGTTTTAGTCAGATTTGTGTCCTTTTCCGAACACATTGCACCTAAATCACAAATTTCTTCGGTATTGTGTCTTTTTTCATACTTTGTTATATATTTTCTGTTTTGTTATCCTTAATTCAATTCAAATAATTTTCATTTCTTTCAATAAATTAATCTTGCTTTTTTTGAAAAATACTTGTAATATTTTCAAAAATTATTGCGCTATTGCGTTAACTAAACGGCTGCCATTAGTTATCTCGCTTGCACTCCATACTTTCGGTATGAATTGTGACAACCCTAACTCTCGGCGTTATTTGAATTAGTGATGGCAAAAAGAGTATTGTATTAAACGTTTGGATGTGTTTATTATATTCCGCGTCAATTAAATTGTGCCAATTGTGAAATAAAGTGGCTTACTAGTGATGCGTTTTTCAGTCATTTTAGTAAATAAACACGCATGAGCATTTTCGGTATCATTAAATCATTTTTTAGAGAAAATAACTGGTTGATTGCCATCACTAATTTCAGTTTGATTTCAAACCGCGCAAAATTAAAATCTTTTTTATGCTAATATTTAAAGTAAATACAAGCCAACATTTTTTTTACCACACCTTACTTATGAAGTAAATGCGGTAAATTAAATAAAATAGCTGTACTCAAATGAGTCTAAGGACAACACCCTCGGCATTGTAATGTGACAACCCTGACGCGCGGCGTCATTTCGTTAAAATCTTCCAAAAATATTTGAACGCTTCAATTGGGCGAAGTGAAGAAATAGTGAACAAATAGCATTACATGTTGAATAAAATTCCCATACATATGAATAAGAAAAGTTTGAATTATATTTGGTATATAAAGGAGCAAACCCTTTAACAATGTAAGTGTACAGTTGTTTATTATGTTTATTGATTTCCATTTTTTCAAATCGGAACTCGGGCGTAGTAATGCAATTTTCTGTATTTATGTTTAGGGCAATGCAAAGCAAAAACCTTAATTTTGATAGTGATGACGAAAATGATACGTTGGCAGAACTGAATGAATTTCTTGACGGAGATCACGCAGGCCAGAGATTGGCTGATTTCCTTATGCGCAAACGCGGCACACCACGCATAAAGGATAGCGTCTTTGGTGGCTGTCCCTTACCAAAATTTAAATTCACTATGAATTTGAAAAGAAGTATTACGCCCGAAACAGCCGTGAATCCTGTCCCTGTACAAAGTAAATCGCCGTTAAAAGAGTTATCACCAGTTAATAAGAGAAATGTTGAGAACATCACACACAATAAAGCTTCGACTAGTACAGCGACGTCATTAGCAGAGGGTTTAAAAGCTGATACTAAAGCACAAGCGTGTAACTTACCAAAACCAATTATTGCTGAATCGCCCAAGAAGGACAACATTCCAGCACCAGCAATTAGGGAAGTGACACGTCGTTCCGGTTCTCTTTCACCAATTTTTAATTCGCCGCGACGACGTTCAGGCTGTTCGGACAAGCTTCGACGGTCAGCTATCAAGCGACGCTCGCTGTTTGCTCACCGTCGACAACTGCTTTCTGAATTCGAAGTTAGCCCAATGGACTTTGTAAGTTATACATAAATCGTATTTGTTGATGTATATATGATTGTTCACTATACTTCAGGAACCACAGGTTTGCAGCACACCTGGATTAATAACTCATCCAAGTCAGCCCCCTCAAGACAATCCACAGTTGTTTGACGATCCAGGTTCCTCTGCGGATTCTGAACGTTTAATGCGTAATTTAAAGAAATGTGATGAACATCTGCGCAACATGTTTGAGGACGTGATCGATCGTTCACTTAAGCATGCAAGAGAGCAGAGCATTCTTGGTAGTCCACACACTTCGCCAACGCCAACATCGAGACCATCATCGCCGGGTTCGCCGCGACGTCGCACATATACAGTAGAAAAAGGATCTTTGCCAGGACAAATTGTACTGACGCCAAAAAAAATATTGCCTGAATGTGTTGAGTCAATGAAAGTAAAGCCAAATAAACTGAGATCACCGGTAGTACGTTTGCATAATATCTCTAAGGTTGGTCTACAATCTTCTGTTAAATCAGCAATGCCTGTATCATCAACGACGAATGTAAAGACTACGACACCTGTCAGAACTCCATCTAGAATGGCAATAGAACGATCTCCTGTTCTTAATTCGCCACCTCTGTCTAATGATCAATTTTCACAACTACATAGCGAGGAAATAATTCCAGAAACACAGGATGTACCACAAAGTCCGCACGCGCATTTGACGCAATTACTAAACAAAAATGAAACACCTATGGTGGTGATCCCTGTGTATCAAACATTCAATGGACCCCCGACTACACCAACTCACGGCACATTCACAATTGCGCAAGAAAATTCACGAGGAAACATCGCCAATGGCAATACAACTTGCGGTAATGAAGCTGCATTACAAACAGATGTTGTATTAAAAAATCAAACTGTGTTTGGTAAAACTGCTTCTGCAATTGAGCCTAAAATCACAACAAAAGCCAAGAATTGCGTCAAGGAGACACTTGTCAACAAAAGTATCCAGACATCAGTATTGGCAAGAGCAAACACAGTAGACAATGTTGAGGCAGATCTAATTACCGATGATGAAAGCATGGACAACTCAAAAGAGACTTCGATGGATGATATTGTTGAAAATAATTCAGCAGCTCCGTTGAACCTAGCCACTGGTTTTAGTGAAGCCATTGGTACTCGACATCTCCGCCGTAGAAATTCAATACCGCAACCGCGTCAAGCGGATGAACCCAAACTCAATGGACTTAGTAAAGATTGTAATCCAAATGTTGTGTTGAATTTACGCCATCAAGCTAAGATTAAAGGTTTGACTCGAAAAAAAATTGTGCCTTTGAATAAAGCTCCAAATACACCCATCAATGGTGAAAAATTCGCATTTGAATTGGCGCGAATGACCAACTATGAAATACTTGACTTACGAAAACGCAACTCGTTGGGAAGAACTTTTCCGGTATGCGGTCGAAAGTCGATCGTCGAGGAGAAGCTATTGAAGGAAAAACGTCTTAATCTTGAAAAACACATTGATTTAGAGATGAAACGTCGCAATTTGTCTAATCAGAATATCACCGAAAGACAGGACGAGATTGAAATAAATGTAACGCAATCAATACATGAGAAAACAGCAATGCTTCCGGCTCCAGTTGACTTTGCCGATGCCAGTCTAAGCCAAGAATGCAGACCAAATTTGTCAGTGGTGAGTGAACTACAAATTCTAAGGAATAAAATATTTTGACATGTAATTATTTCCGTAGGAAACATTGATGAATAGTTATAAAATGTGTCGACCAAATCGCAAATCGCGTCGCCGGTCACAATATTTACCTATGGTAATTAATCAAAAATTAACTTTCATTTCATTTTTAAGTTTTACATAATTAACAAATTTATATTACAGTCAGAAACTCTTAAACATTATATGGAGGCTAAAAAGGAATTGCAAGAACGCAAAAAATCATTTCAAACCAGTAACAAAAGAAGTCTGTATACGAAAGGCAACTCCGATTCAGAAGAGACACAATCGTCCTCCCCGGAGAAGATTCGCAAAGAGCAAAGCGATATTGAAGTTGTTCCCTCTCCACCAGAAACATTAAAAAGCAACAATGTTCGCTTGTCTCAGTTGCATATTGTACCTCCGCCTCCGTCAGATGTTTCGTCATCACAATTACCACCACCAGAAGTTTATTTACCACCACCCCTGCTAGATGGTTTCTCACCACCAAGAACATCGGATGTTTCGTTACCACCACCACCACCGCCGCTAGATGATTGCTTACCATCAAGAACGTTGGACGTTTCTTTACCACCACCGCCGCTAGATGATTTCTTACCGCCAAGAACGTTGGACGTTTCTTTACCACCACCACCACCATGTCAGTTTTCGGCCGATAGCGACTCGCTTAGCGAAACAGAATTACGGGCGGAACGAAAACTTCGATCTTCGTCAAAAAAAGTCAGAAGTCAAAATTATAGAATAGACAAACAGGCCACCGTTTCGATTGAACCCCATGAAAATCATCCAGTTGAAACTATCGGTAATAATGTTACACAGGAGGCTAATACGATTAACCATGGCGAGGAGTTATCGCCAGTGCGGAAACAATCTATGCGTAGAAAATCCGTCAGACTGCAAAGTGTAGCTGAAGAAGAAATAATAAGCGTTGCAGATGATCAAACACGAGCAATCTGTTCAAGTAACACCGAACTAATAGATAAACTTCATTCTACTCAGTCAGTAAATATTACTGTTAATACTGAAGTAAATAAAGCTTTGCCAACAGTGGAAACAGTTGTCGCTCATTCTACGACCGAAACACCGAGCCCCAATGTGTATGATGATCAGCCAAGCACAAGCCGCGCGGCAATGAATCGATCAAAAGCGTCTCCAGCCGCGCCAGTCAGTGAAGACTATGGATTATTCAAAAAACCAACGATGCCAGCGCCCAAACGGGGAAGAAAAAAGAAACGGGAAACATCAGAAAATGAAATAGAGCAGCAGCAAAATGGTAAGTGCGATATAAACATATATGTATATATGTAAATATGATCAGAAATATTTATTCATTTTTTGTAGATGTATCACTTCGTAGATCGAAGCGTGGTCATGTGCCGCTGAAGAATACTTGGTCTTTTCAGAACAAAGATCCAACTCCACTGTTTCGGGTGCTCTACCAGAAGCAAATGGATATGTGTTTGGCCCGTACGCAAAAGCGACATGAAACTCTTAAGAACAAAACAAGACTAAGCTCGATGAGTTCTGAGGTGAGCACTCAATATAATTGTCGACAGCCAGTTTGTACCAGCACTCCTCTAAACCCTTCTGAGATTCAAAAACCTGGCAAGCGTAAGCGCAGTTCTAAAAACATGAAACCATCGTTGGCAAACGATCCTCAGAGAAGTGGTTTGGGTGATACAAATACGCGTACATCGGGCATTGAACCGTTAAGCCCAACGAGAGAATCTATCATGGAAACCGAGCCTACATCATTGGAAGTCCGATTGCAACTGCAGCCACTGAGCATAATAAATGAAGATCAGGTATACGAGCCACAAGCGACATCAAAACGAACTAAAAGGGGTAAAGCAGGGGTTCGGAAGGTAAGGACTAAAAACAAAAAGAATGATCAACAAGAAGTAGATCCAGTAAAGCAACCGGCACCAGTCCAGGAGCTAAATACGATATTTGATCAACTGAAAGCGGCAAGTTTTTGTGAGGATGTGGCTCAATCTGAAAAATCAAAGGATACGGAACCAAGCAGCGTTGCTAACAATAATGAAATAAGCAAGAATGCAGAAGTTCAATCTGTGAAGAATGGGCAATCAGATGGTTCACGCAATGAACTGATTGCTTGGCTTAAGGGTTTCAGTGGCGATACGGAGGGCGATGGGGACAATGATATGTTCCTAGGAATGCACATCTGTAAGTATAAACTTAATTAAACTGTCAGGTGTATTTTTGTAAGTCTGTTTTTTATATCTGAATAGCAACCCGTGGCAATTTAGTTTTTATGGATTTAGATGGGATTGACTACGCGTTCTACGATACCGAAGAGAAGGGCAGTCTTGGTTATATGCGTTTCAAGCCGAAGCAAGTTAGACCGCCGAAACGAGCCAAGACATACAACTTGGTAAGCATAAAATACCTAATTTAGTTTCATATATTTTTAAATATTAATATTAATTTTCAAACTTAGCATTTCGTCGTGCTTACGGGACAGTTTATGATTGGCACGACGACTCAGGACAAAAAAATTGAACGGGGCAATTTTGTACCAGGCGACATGATAGCCATCAATAAAGGTCAGTATACAAAATATTAAATATTTTTCATGAAATAAATATTTTTTGTTTTTTTGCGGGCAGGATCACGCTACACCATTGAGAATTTATCGAACGATATAAGCATACTAATGGTGTTCAAGAAGTAGGTCAGTGTGGAATAGACTACCATTTCACCGGGTTACTCGGCTCGTGCATAATTCTCTAAGATTGTTTAAGCATTACCTAAATTGTTTTAAATTAAATGTTCTTTATATTAAATAATTAATATTATATTTTGTTTGTATTTCATTTGTGTGTGTCCGTCATGCAGTCAATATTTGCTAGCGATTGATATGGGTTCGACATGTGTTATTTGTGGCGCATTTTGACTCTTATGAAAGATGCCCACATATCTTAGTGCGATAGTAACTATGTGCGTGTATCTGCATATTTTTATTTCTTATACAACGTTTAGATTTATTGCCTACTGATGATTGTTTGTCTTACAATGTGTGACGAAAATTCAAGGATGCAAAAAGCATCGTATTCATAAGTGCGAAACTTCTAGCACTGCAAAAGCATTTTGCAAACCTTTCTTTATTACATTTTTTTTATTCAAAATATTTGTATGTTCACAGTTTCTTACTGTGCAAGTTTAAGCTCCAACAAACAGAAATTAAATCAACACAAAACCTTCGACTTGAAAGTACAAGTTCGAAATTAAATTGAGTTCATGCAGACGCCACCTGAGTTCGCATTCTTTGGTTGTTATCCTATGACAATTTGCCCTTGATGTATTCCTTTTATATCCTTTACCTTTCGTTTAAAAAGTATATCAGTTTTGTTTGTAAAGTGTATTACTTACAATAGTACACATGTATGTATGTATGTGTGTACATGTTATTCTGACTTGCCCCTACGGAAGTCTGTGCTTCGTGTATTATTCATGTTTGATCGACTCAAGAATTGACATGAAAGGAGCTAAATTTATAATTTCTTAAATCATAAGAATTTGAAGGATATCTTGTTGCTCCCTTTTCACTCTAAGTTTTTATGTAAGAGATATAGAAACGGTCCGATGAAATAATTAGTTTTTATTTGTTAATGATCTAAGGAAACAATGAGCGGTGCTACGCCCATATGTACTTAAGCGGTTGATTAAGAACGTTGACAGTGCAGAGTATTTTTACTTCGACGTATCTTCACTGCGGCATGTGTTCTTCTAGCTTGTGCGTATGTGTGTGTATGTGTGAGGCATGCTTGCGTATCTCTTACGTTTTTTAATCCTTTGATCAGCGTTTGTGTTTGTGCGTTTGTTCAACTCAAAAGATAAACACAAGTATAACATGAGTTCATCATCATTGTCTAATTTTTCAGTATCACCATTTGTGTCGTTCAGTAGCTTCAAAAGAATTGCAGCGTTTCCTTGTAACTCAATTGCTTTAATACATTTTCTAAACTTTTCGCAGAATGGCAGGTGAAATGAGGTTTGTGTTTAATAGACAATGTTTAACCGATGACAACGTATATTTCACGCGGTTGTAAGAGGAGTAAGATTTCGTTTGGTTCTTTTATCTTTTTGAAGATACATTAGTGACCGCAAGTGACGTGCCATTGAATTCAGCTTGCCTCTTTCACTACACTTCAGAGACACTTACCTTCAAGCCTTGTTCTATGTATACGTGCGCGTGGAATCGAGCTAGCACAACATGTACTTATAAAGAGATCTCTAAAGTTTAGGGTTTTTAAGAATTTATTAAAAAAACATATACTTATACACTTTAACAGTGATCTCAAAGACAAAGTTCGCAAAGCACATGCACATCTATGTACGTATGATTGTATGTATGTGTGCATACATACATATATGTAAGTAAATGCATATTTCTTTAGTTTATTATTAAAATGAACTATGCCAAACGACGTTGACGAGGCTTTATTACTTATTCTATGCATCCCGTTCGTTTAGCTTCAACGTACATACATACATACACACATACATACATATAACGAAAGTGAATTCTAATGCATAATTCATGATGGGCAATTGCTGCTGCCAATAAACGTGCGATTTGCGGTGGACCCGTCTGCTGGTGTTCAAAGACGCTGACGAATATTAATAAGTACCATAATAAAGCAATCAATGATTTAAGTTTGCTAACACTTTTTTGAATAAAAACTTTAAGATGAACTGCTCAATTTAGCAAGAATTAATTTTTTTTTAATAGAGAGATCAAAATATGTGTAGTTTCAACATAGACCAATCAAATAGAAGACGTTCGATTTAAATATTAAAATCAATATTTTGTAAGGGTTTCAGTCTGTTCGTGTGTTGTTATATTTCAAAATAACTGATAAGAATTATATTTATGACGTATAAATGCGAAAGTTCTAACTTTAATAGACAACAATAAATAATCTTATAAAAACTTGAACACTAAACTAATATTTTGACGCATACGAGTGCAAAAAAGCACAAAACACGGGGTGCTCCACTGGGCAAATCATAAAATATTAAAGGCGCAAAAAAAGTTTGTTTGATATTTTCGAACCCTTAGTCCGACTGATTCACTGACTGACTGAATGACAGTCAGACAAACAAGAGCTATTCGATTGACATTCATCATTTTACTAAACATTCATTTGCATTCTTTTTTTCGTATGCATAATAAAGTTGCATAAAAATGCTCTTAAAATATGCACAGGCCGAAAAGATTTTTCTTCTATTTGTGATATTCATTTAGCAAAGCCTAAAACATGTTTCCACTGCTAAAAATTGCATAAAAAAAAATGTTTAAAAATAACAAAGAATATAAAAAAAACGGGATTTGTAAACAGAATATTTATTAAGCTTAAGCCAAAAACGACAGTCAGCCACAAAAAGGTGTTCATGCATATTTAAATATTCCGAACTTTAGTTGAGTTTGTTCAAAGGACTAAACAGAAGCTAAAAACTTCACTGTATAATAAACCCACATCAAAATTTAATGATTTTTATTTTGTTTCTGGCCTCAAGGTGAGAAAGAGAGAGAGTGAAGGCGAGAGTGGAATGTTTACGGAAATTGACCGCAAGTTTGCATCACTTAGGCGCAAATACTTACACACATACATACATACGAACATACTTGTAATAAAGAACAGCAATGTAAGACACATATCACATATGAAATGACCGGCTGTCAGTTAAATTCGCTTTCAGTTTTGTCCCAAAATGTCAGCTTTTTGATTTAATTTAATGAAAGTGGGTCGAAAGTACATTGGCATCTCGTTTTAAATTGGGGTAGATGGATTTCCTGCGCTGGGGTTATGGCCGACATAATGAGTAAAGTATCGATATAAGTATGAATAAACAGCGAATTATTCTTCAGCTATAAAAAAAACCAAGTGTGTGTATTTAAAATGTCTGCGGTCGCTGGCATTGCCATTGGAGTCATTCGCAGTAATTATGAGCACTGTTGTTGCCATTCGTCCGTATGTGTATGTGTGTGTTTACTTGTGGTTGTAGGTAATACCTATCAACGCCGCATTCAACATGTTGCACTTTTTGCGGTTATTGTAGCCACTATTGGTTTTATTTCATGCATATGTAGTTCTTTGATTCATCATCTGTTCAAGGGGCACTTGTGGTCGCCATCACCCCACTTACCGCAATTCATTTATTGTGTGTATGTGTGTGTGCAACATGCTTGAACTGAAAGTTGTGCAAGGCAAAAAAAGGGATATAGCATATAAGACTCAGTCACACATTCATAATATATGATAAAAAGCAATAAATGTATCAAAATTATATTTCCACATATTACAGTCTTGAAATATGGTAGTAATATTGGTCGAGATTCAGTACAGGTAGCTGAAGAAATAAAAAGTTTTTCTGTTTTTAATAATCTTCTCGGTGCACTGGTTAAGAATCTAATCGGAATTGGTCATCAAATATTTAGCTTAGAGGAATGAAAAAACTTTCGTGATTAAAAAAAAATATTATAAAAAGGTGCTTAAATCCTTTTTTAACTGTGAGCAAACTTCATCACACAACCAGAATAATATTCACTGAATGAAGAGCGCAAGAAGAAATATAAATAAATAGCAAAGCATAAATTTTTAATGAGCGCGCTATAAACGCGTTCTGAATGCGATTAAAAATTGCGGCGATTTGATGTGTGGACGTGCTTATTTGACATCACAGCACAAATTAAATATCAGTGAACAAATTGAATGCCAACAGAAAAAAAAAAAAATAATAAATATTTTTAATCTGTGTTTTTGGTATATTTTCACAACACAAAAGCACAGTACAGTCGAGTATACTTGATATTATGATACCCTGGTCACATCATCTAGTACATCTGTTGGTGTCTTTTTAAATAAAATTTAAAATTTTTGTAAAATTAGTTTGAAATCTGAATTTTTTTTTTCACAAAACTACAGTTGGATGGGATGTGGAGGGAGAAGGAAAATTTTACCTATATAAAAAAATGGCGATGAACAGATGTACTTGGACTATAGGTTGTCATCATAACGTACTGAAAAATATATATTTTTATCAATAGTTTTGACAACGTTGAAAAGCGTATCAAATCTCTAACACGGCCTAAAATCCTTTATTATTTGCATGTAAAAAAGCTTAGTTCGCAACGAAAATCTATCGCAAACATGCTGCGCTCACATGGTTGCATTTCCGTATCCGTTGGTTTTGATAACACTTTTCGGCCATGTTTGTCAAATTAAAATTAAAAATAAAAGTAAATAATCAAAAAAAAAAAAAAAAATAAATAAAAATCAAATCAACTATTCGTGCGAAATTCAGGAAACGAAATTTCGATTTTTAAGGGATTTTGTAAATATTGCGTATACAACGTGTGTTCACGTGGTGTTTGGCGGAAAGGCAATCGGATATCGTACACTCAAATTTCTGTTGTTTCCTTTGAGCACATTTGCTTAACATTTAAACAAACACAAATTCAATTTAAAAAAAAAATAAAAAGTCAGTCAGAAGTATTTACATACATATAGTCACAAACGCAGAGCACAACAAAAGTTAACCACTCACATTTGGTCAATTTTGTCAGAATTTCGAGTGTGCGGCGTGTTTGTGGCATTTTGTACAAACAATTCTTAACACAATTTCTTCACACAGGACCGAATAGTGCGCCCGGCTTTATGCTATTCCAAAAGCGCACAAACGACACCCTCCTCACCTGTTTCGCATTCAGCAGCATTACACTTTGCCGTAAGTGTTTTTATGTGTTGCACACAAAATGCTTACAATGTACAAACGTACAATTGTATATTAAGTTCCTTTGGGCCTGTCTTCGTTCATATGCAGCCTTTGCAAATGTTTGGTTTAATGCAGGCCCGGCTTTTTAAGGCGCGCAGTGTCACAGATGGTCACGGCGCGCAACAGTTCGTTTCTGGAAGCAGCCTTATCAGGCGTCTTTCAGTTGCAGGGGAAATTTTTTGCGCAGTCGCACAACAAAGCATGGAAGTTTGTAAATAGTAACGAAAAAAAGTAGTAGAAAAGGTAGTAGCAATAAATAAGTAGCTTATAGCAACATGTGTAATTTATAATAAAATATAATTATTAAAAAAAATGATTTTTAAATTATATTATATTTAAATAATCATTTTGTTTTTAACAACATTTTGTATATAACTTACTTACTTTACTTACTTTTAATTGCTTCCGTTGTCTTACATCCTTGCCTTTTACTACATACAAATACTTAAAACAGCTGTTCGCATGCTTAATCATTCATGATTTCTTATCAGCCACGTTGGCGGCAAGCGTTGCGACACCAAATATACTCCTTCCCACCATTGTGCGCCCTTGTCACTTGTACTATTCGTACGTTGCCAACACTGGAAGGGATGGGTTATGCGTAGGTTCGTTCGTTCGTTTCGGTGCAACTGGAATTGCATGCGTCGCAATCAAACAAGGAGACAAGCGACCAACCGACTCACCGACCATTTCCAATAAGCACAATTCGTCAAAAACGGTTCGGCACTAAATCTGCTTTGTGTGAAGCCAACACACTCAGTTCCTGTTTGGCGTTTCATGTTTACGGTACTAAAAGCGGACAGCAGCAAAAAAAAATCGAGCATTTTTCGAAGGTTGTCGTTGTCTTCGTCAGCATTCGTCATATAATCATTAGTGTTTAACCATTTGCATTCGCGGCAGTTACAAATTCAAATTGCACTTCGCTAACATTTCATTTTTGCTCTTTGAGTTTGTGAAACAGGTTTTCTGCAGTGCGCAATATAGCTCAAAACAACTAAAAACAAATAAATAAATAATTAAAAAAATTCATAAAAAATTTAAATTCTAATATTCAAATTCTGTGGACTTATAATAACATAAAGTTGTTAAAAAAAAACACACTGAAAAAAAAGATACTCGAACAAAAAATATTTCTTCAGATTATCCTTGAGGAACATTTTTCAATATGGTAAGTGTTGTTTCTTTTTGTAACTATTCTTCATGTAATTTTTGGAATTTAGTAAAAAATCAAGAAGGATTTGAAATGTTTTATATTTTGCACGACAAAAGTAATTTTAAGATTTTTGATTTTTTTTTTGTTTTTTGATTAAATACAAATATAATCATTCATTTCGATCAGTAGTTTAAAAAATTTTCTACCAAAAACAAATAATATCAATCTGAAAATACTCTGATTTGTCTTAGAATAAGAAATTACATGCTAAATAGGGTGACTCTTTTGGACCAAAGACTATAGATCAATGTCTTCAATTTTGGTGTGACGCAGATACTTCAAGAACCATATATATTATACAGTGCGCCCAAACTTCTGGAATTTTTTGGGCGTTGGATTATGTAAAATTTGGGAAATTCAGCCATAATGGTCGCTTAATAGATATATATTAATGAACTTAAATATCTAAATGTTTTTGAAGCGAAGACTTTAGAGGTCAGTTATATGTTAATTGTGACTTTGAATTTTGCTAGATAAAAATATTCTCAAAATTTAGTTTTCAAAATGAAGGGAAATCTTATTAAAAAGAAACGTCGTCAGATTGCGGTTTTTTGTTTAATTTACAGAGAAACCTTATAAAAGTGTTCAACTTATGTACATTATTCACATTAAAAGTTGAATAAAAATAATTCAAGTTTGGTTTGCGAAATATAATACATTCCTGTTGATTAAATTAGCAAGAAAAGGTCAACAAGTTGGAAAATGTAACGAAAACTTTTGTGAGACGAAATAAAAACATTAATTAGTGCCAACGAAAAAAGGAGAATAAAAATATACAACAACTAAAATGCATCACAAACCTTTAAACTGCTGAAATCACAACTATAAAATACTTTCAAATTAAAAAGTATTTTTCGCTGTTTGCATCAGTTTTCATGAATTACTTATACGAGTGGGGTTGAAGAATGAAAAGTTTAAGTTTTCAATGTTGAAACGGTTCGATGCGAGTAGTTTGGTTCCAAGTAAAACCTCTTGTTTGTGCACTAAGACGACGATTCGTAATGCGATTATTTCAAAGTATTCGTATGAATGACTTCTTTTTTATTTCTCTTGGCTTGACCCAACACAAGTCATCTAAGCTCAAAATTGACTTACCTTCATTTGGCTGTATTTGCAGTCAGTAAGTCAGTCAGTCAGTCAATAACGAAGTGTGCACTGTATGTATATATGTATGTATGTGCATTTATTACTGCACACTATACTTACTTAATTTATTGTTGTTGTTTTTTGTTGTTGCTAACGTAGAGTTTGTTGTTTGTATTTTTTATTATACCGCAATAAAGTGGCATTGCCGTGATTTCGCGCCGCAATTGCTATTCTACGTTCGGTCAGTTGAATGCATTTTATTCGCCCTTCGTTAGCGCGCATGAGCTCATAAAACTGCAAACTAGCGTAAATATGAAATGCATGCCTGATTGAAGCCGAATAATATAATGCTAAAAGTGCGACAGTAATGACGAAAACAAGAATCTACAACGTCTTCACAAGGAGTGCACTTGGTATTCGTTGAATACCGAAAGAGTTCTTTCTTTGACTTTAGTTAGTAATGACCACCATAAAGGTAACAGCTACCAATATTTAATATAGCCAAATATTGACAATTAGAGGCTAAATACTGAAAGCGCCGCAAGCAATATTATCGCAATCATGCGGATTATCATCATCTTTTCGGCTGGGTCATAAATTTTATTATTGTTTTTGTTGCTGCTTTTTTTTTATTTTATATATTTGTGTTTTGTTTTCGTGTACGAAATATTGTTTGTTTGTTTGTTTGTTTGCTTTGCTTTATCATACAAAACAATATAATTTTGACACATATGACGTCACAAGGTGTCATTTAACTGTCGTTGCGCATAACGTTGCTCAACTAATAAGCGTTACTAACGTGTAAACGAATGAGGAAGAATTATTTAAGATTTATTTTCTCTGTCTTCTGTTCTTTACTTCACACGTTACACTTTATTTTATTTTTATTTGATTAAAATTACAAATTATTAACACGTGACTGCAAAGGACTAATTCGAGCGAGAATTTAATTAAAAATTTGCGCGGACAGTGGACGTACACAGAGGACAACGATTGTAGTGTGCAAGAGTCTCGATTGTTCGCTATGCAATCTGTAAATCTCTGTATTTATGTATGTCATATATGTGTGTTTATCTGATGTCAATTTGTATGCTTGTACGTCAACAAGCGGGTCATAAACGTGACGTGAGGTGTGCTTTATACAGCCAACAGGCGTATACAAAGTCACGATTGTGACATGGTTAAGTTGCGTGAATTAACGCCAACTGACAACAGCGACAAATTCAATGACTAATACGACATGTTTAACTTTTGTATACTTTCATTGTCAAATTCGTTCTCACTCTTTCCTTTTTATTACACGGGATGAAATAGTTTTTTTTTTATATATTTTTTTTTAAATGTTTGCATGAGTGTGCGAAAACAAAAATGATGCTGACTTTTGAAATATATGTATGTATGGTATATACATAGAAGTTGATGGGCTTTGCAAAAAAGGATGATAAAGCAAATAAACTTCCGTCAACAGCTACAGTCGCATATAAAATAAATTCCCAAGAGAGGTCTCATTTCATTACTACTTTACTTGACTGTCTACAATTTTTTTTTTTTTTTAGTGCTTTTCAACACATTTTACTTTTCTTAGCCATTGTATTGCGTATTAAATTGAATACATATTTGCGGCAATATTTACAACGTCTAGCGAAAGACAGCCTTGAGCAATTTTTTGATGGCATTCCAGCGCTACTAAACTATATTAAGCTCCTAAGTCAAACATGATTAGTTTGCGACGATCAACGTACATATTTCGGCAAGACGGCGGCACGGGCACACAAAACATTCTCGAAAATTACCGAAAAATAAACATGTATCGCCGTGGGCATAAGCGCAAACGCGGCGTTGGCGCAAACACACAATGTCAGACGTTAGCGGTGGGCACACGTTTAAATCAATTTAGTGCCGCAAGTAAAAATATGTAACATGAAAAAGCGTTGACATGTTTTCTCGGTTGCTTTGCAATGTCGCTGGGAAATCCCTATGAAAAATATGCGTTATATTATCAACAGCTTGCCTTGACTGTGCACTCAACGCTCGCTTCGTTTGGCGTTTAAAGCGCCTTGCATGACTATAAATTTTCGTTATATGGCATAGTAGTTTATTAAAATTTTGCTCAGTGTAGCTTGAAATTTCTTTTATGGCGAATGTGCGCCGCATTAAACTAGAGTTAAATAATAAAAAAAAACAGAAAAGGAAGACGAGAACTCAGACAAAAAAAAAAAAAAAACAAAGGATAGTATATAGTATAGGACATTCGGCTTTAAAGCATGTTGCGCGTTTTATGCTTTTCTTCTCGCGCTCGCACGTCAAAAGAGGATAAACGCGTAGCGCAAGTTGCGGGTGCATAGAAAAACAAGCGAAATAAAAATAAAAGAAAAAAAAGTGGTGAAAAAGTTTGATGAGGCGAATCGCGCGCTTTTCGGCACGGTTTTTCTTTTCATGAGTTTTAACGTGTAATATTTTTTTTTTTTTTCATTATTTTTCACCGCCATCATTGCTGACTATGTACACAATGCAGGTGATTCAGCATTAAGTTGCGAAAATTAATTAAATACGGAAATTAAAAGATAATAAAAAACGCTTTTAAGCGAATTTGCACAAACTCTGCGCAAAACTAACAAAATAAAAATAATAAGGCAGCTCCGAATGAAAGTGATACGCAAGCCAAGCAAGACTTTGAGGACAATTTATTGTATTTGCCTTTCTTGCAGCCGACGACTGTCATTGAAACTTTTATTGGCTGAGCTTATCCTTTTTACACTCTTTTTTCAGTTTCTTCTTTTCACTTTGACATCATTGGCCTTTTTGGCTTAAGCCAATCTATAAATATTTCAATTTCCTTCCAAACCGAAAAAAGAAAAAAAAAAACTTTAATAAAATTGATGAAGTCAATGCCATTCTGTCTCCGTGGGTATTGTTGTCTAGTGCTAGGTGCCATATTCAAGTTTATAAATACATATTGATTTATTAGTTTTTAACGCGTTTGATAAAATCAATTACAATCATTAAAATAATTGCTTTATACGCTATGGGCGTATCGCAAAGAACGCCACAATGGAACTGAAAAGCTTTCAATATTGAAAATAGTTGCACTAATAGCTTTTGCTTTTCCTGTTGTTGCAGTTGCATTATTGAAAATTGGCTGTTTTGGCTTATTATCGCCTATAAATATGTTTGCACATTGTTTTATATGCAAGTCCCAATAGGACACGGAACTTATTGACTCGCATATATCAAATGTTGGCATTGCACAGCTTTCCTTTTGTTGCTTCGGGCAAATCGTGAATAGCTTTATCTATAATATTGAATGTTTCTTAGAAAGTTGAAGTTAATTGATCAATTAAATGACATTTCATATATCATAAATATGTGTCTTAATAATATTATAGAATATATGTATATATAAGTGTACAATAGGTTTCGTTATTATTTTTATTTATAAAGCTGTTCAAAATTTAAACCATAATTTTTTTAAACAATATACGCCATTAACAATTTTTACGTTCTGTTTTTTCAGACATTAATAAATTATGAAGGTCTTTTAGAGCTTATCAAACTTTACCGTCAAAAAATATAATTGGAAAATGTTATTTGCAAATGACACAAATATCTTTAAAAATTTTAAATAAATGTGGATTATGTTATTTTGAAATTAATATTTGCATTGTTATGCCAACTAACGTTCCTAACTACAAAACCGTTTTCATTATTAACTGTGCCTTTTTGCTAATTGATCTGTCCTTCGCACGCTACATTTTAGCAAAAGTTTTACAAAATTGTAATCTTTTGACATTACAACCGAAAATAGTCTGTGGCTTGTTGTTGTATGCTATAATGTTGAGTATGCTGAAATGTTATTTCACCGTTTCAATTTTCCAATTGTTGTTTTTGTTCATTCTTTGTTCTGCAAATGAAACGCATTCAGTTAACAATGTTCGAATGTGGTTTGCCAAACAAACGAAAATTGCAGTCAAGTCATGCTGTTGCAGATGCTCAATTGATTTTTGCGGCTGTTGCGTTTTCTCTTTGCCACATTCTACACGTACACATTGCCACATTGTATCCGCCTTAAGCGTTAAAAGGGTTCAACGAAGTTGCCATTTAAATACCTTAACTCTCGGTTACAAAATTTCAGTTGTTGTTATTGGCAATTTGTATTCTTGTATTTCATTTTCAATTATTACTCAAATATTTCAATGTCTAACCTTTGCTCTCATAAAAGAACATGTAAGCTCTTAAAATAATATTCGTTTGACTTCATACAGTTTACAGTCGTTGAGTTGTGATGTCTTGACAGCTTCGTCTCTGACTTCAAGACAGACATCAAATATTCACGCAAAGTGTCATAAAAATTTGCGTTGACGATTTCGTGTCTGTGCAAATGGTATAAGGAAGTTTCGATTGCAACAGAGTTCAGAACGAAAATAAAATGAAATCATAAAAATTGTCTCGTAGATAAATAAATGTGCGTGCGTTTTCAATTCCAAGACAATATAATAAATTATGTGCAATTTAATGTGATTCTTTTCTTATACATACATATATATATGTACAGAGTCTAATTTGGGGACTTTTCCTTTATACAGAGTATATTTCGAAGACTTTTGTAGTCTTTGGGGACCGTCCCCAAAATTTTCAGGAACTGAACGTGTATTTTGGGGACATTTTGAATTTAACAGGGAACCAATGTATTTTTAAGAAAATCATTATATACGTCGTCAAATACTAATGATTGTTATTAAAATATCCCAACCAAGCAAACTTCAAGAATGTCAGATAATGTATTTATTTTAGATTTAATCCTACTCGAACTAAGTGGAGAGTATATTTTGGGGACAGATTGTTTTACTGCATATTATGAAAAGGCCTTTTAACTAAAGCGAACCAATTCAGGTCAATTCGCTTAGATTTGAGCCATTGATCATTTAATACCCCAAAATTCCAGTGTAAATTTGTTTTAAAAGGCTTTTTTTCAAACAATTAGATTTCATGATTTTGTCGATATGGCAACGTCCACAGGAGTGTTAATGTATATAGATATATCGTATATTTTAGGGACTGAAATTCAAGAATGCAAAGTAAATTTTGGGGACCATATTTGAATTTTAACGGCCGTTTCACATATATATATTTCATGTAAGGTTATTTTCGAGGACATTTTTAATTATGTTATAGACCGTGTTTTACAGGTAATTATATGAATAGTATATTTTGGGGACATTATTATGAGAAATTAAAATTCATGGAGACAACGTAGATTTTGGGAACATATTTGAATTTTAACGGACCGTTTGTCGTACATATTGTATGTATAAGATTTTTTTCGAGGGTATTGTAAATTTTTTTTATAGAGAAATATCAACAATCACTTATGATATAAATTTGTACATACATATTCCCAATCATCTAGTGAATAGTTAATTACAACAGAAGCACAATCTATGTTGGTATTCCAAATTAAAGTGTTTTGACAATCGCTACGATTTTTCATATACATTTAGGTTTATACATTCAATTGTCAAAATTTTATGCAACCACGGTACTAAAAGTGGTGTGACTATTACCGGTAATACTGCACAAAAAGACAAATATATTTTAAAATCAATTACTTTCTAGATTTACACAAAAGTTAGCAGCACCTATATAGCAAACTATATACAAATTGGCACGCTCTAGTGAATACATACATCTCTCCCAAAAAGTAAAATGAAAATATTCTGTATAATGGCGGGAAAGATTTTGGTATTCATAACGCCAATATGACAACTTGTTTAGGTTAATCGGGCTAAAATAAATTGAAGTCACTCAGTATAAATTTTCGAAATGAAGCTTAGTTTAGAAGATATTCGAACATAAAGTTCACTTATAATCAAGACAAAATTATAATTACGTCAGAAATATGGTAAGAAACATTCCAAAGTCTATATCGCTCAAATATGATAACTATGGGCCGAAATAAACTAGAAATATAATGTCAAAATTTCCGACTTCATGGTTTTTTCAAAAGATATTTGTATGCAAAGTATACTTTCGGGACCTTATTTGAATTTTAACGGATCGTTTCTCATTTATATTTTATATACAAGGTTTTTTTCAAGGACATTGTACACTTTGTTTATTGGAAACTATCAGCAATCACAGACGCTTTTAGTTTTATGAATACTGTATAGGTAATTAAACCCACAAATTTTTACAGAATATTTTCGCCTTATTTCAGCCACATTAACCTAAAATCATTGTCATATCCATAAAGACATATTGAAATGTTTCCCGCCATATTACATATGCTATTAGCTCTGACTTCATTTCGAGTGAACTTAAAGTTCGAATATTTCGTAAACAAAGCATAAAGTCGAAAATTTTTACAGAATATTTTCGTTTTATTTTGGCCCAATTAAAATAAAAAAGTTGTCATATTGGCGCTATGGATATTTAAATCTTTCTCGGCATATTACTGATGTAATTATCTTTTTGTCTTCATTTTGTGTGGAATTTATGTATGAATATCTTCTGAACTAAGCTCTAATTCGAAAATTTATATTGAATGATTTCGATATATTTTAGCTCAATAAACCTAAACTAGTTGTCATATTGGCGTTATGAATATCAAAATCTTTCTCGCCATTATACAGAATATTTCCATTTTACTTTTTTGCGAGTGATGTATGTATTCAATAGAGCGTGCCAACTTGTATGCAGTGTTCTATATAGGTGCTGCTAACTTTTGTGTAAATCTAGAAATTTAAATGTAACTTGATATGAAAATACATTTGCTTTTTGTGCAGTATGTATATGTATATATTAGCAACGGACAATAGTTTTCATTTGCATTTATTTCAAAATTGTATGTAAGCGGCATGTTACCCAAGATCAGTTCCAGTATGCCCTGAGATTAGCATTTATGCATAAATCCTCCAATACATATTTGCCTACAACGACTAGTAATAAAAATATGCGTACGCCTATATAGTAATCATAAAACTAAAAGCATATTTGATTGTTGGTAGTTTTCATGAGCAAAATGTACAATGTCCTTGAAAAAAACCTTGTATATAAAATATAAATGAGAAAAGATCCGTTAAAATTCAAATAAGGTCCCCAAAGTATACTTTGCATACAAATAACTCTTGGAAATAAACGTGAAGTTGTGTATAAATTTATAATATTTTCAGTTTATTTCGGCCCAATCAACCTAAAAACGTTTTGATACTTGCGCTATGGATATTTCAGTGTTTTCCATCGTATTAATTAATTATGACGTAATATATTGTGAGAAAGATTCCAAAGTCTATATCGCTCAAATATGATAACTATGGGTCGAAATAAACAAGAAATATAATGTAAAAATATCCGACTTCATGGTTTTTTCAAAAGATATTTGTATGCAAAGTATACTTTCGGGACCTTATTTGAATTTTAACGGATCGTTTCTCATTTATATTTTTATACAAGGTTTTTTTCAAGGACATTGTACACTTTGTTTATTGGAAACTATCAGCAATCACAGACGCTTTTAGTTTTATGAATACTGTATAGGTAATTAAACCCACAAATTTTTACAGAATATTTTCGCCTTATTTCAGCCACATTAACCTAAAATCATTGTCATATCCATAAAGAGATATTGAAATGTTTTCCGCCATATTACATATGCTATTAGCTCTGACTTCATTTCGAGTGAACTTTAAGTTCGAATATTTCGTAAACAAAGCATAAAGTCGAAAATTTTTACTGAATATTTTCGTTTTATTTTGGCCCAATTAAACTAAAAAAGTTATCATATTGGCGCTATGGATATTTAAATTTTTTTGCTTTCATTATATAGGAAATTCAAGTTGTTATATCTCCAAAATTAAGCAAGAATCCAAAAATTATTACAGAATATTTTCGTCTTATTTCGTCCCAATTAATCTAAAATCATTGTCATATCCATAAAAAGATATTGAAATGTTTCCCGCCATATTACATATGTTATTATACTTTTCACGTATGTGAAATAGTATATTAACTTTGTTGTCTCTGACTTCATTTCGAGTGAACTTTAAGTTCGAATATTTTGTAAATAAAGCATAAAATCGAAAATTTTTACTGAATATTTTCGTTTTATTTTGGCTCAATTAAACTAAAAAAGTTGTCATATTGGCGCTATGGATATTTAAATTTTTTTGCTTTCATTATATGGGAAATTCAAGTTGTTATATCTCCTAAATTAAGCAAAAACCCAAAAATTATTACAGAATATTTTCGTCTTATTTCGGCCCAATTAATCTAAAATCATTGTCATATCCATAAAAAGATATTGAAATGTTTCCCGCCATATTACATATGTTATTATACTTTTCACGTATGTGAAATAGTATATTAACTTTGTTGTCTCTGACTTCATTTCGAGTGAACTTTAAGTTCGAATATTTCGTAAATAAAGCATAAAATCGAAAATTTTTACTGAATATTTTCGTTTTATTTTGGCCCAATTAAACTAAAAAAGTTGTCATATTGGCGCTATGGATATTTAAATTTTTTTGCTTTCATTATATGGGAAATTCAAGTTGTTATATCTCCTAAATTAAGCAAAAACCCAAAAATTATTACAGAATATTTTCGTCTTATTTCGGCCCAATTAATATAAAATCGTTGTCATATCCATAAAAAGATATTGAAATGTTTCCCGCCATATTACATATGTTATTATACTTTTCACGTATGTGAAATAGTATATTAACTTTGTTGTCTCTGACTTCATTTCGAGTGGACTTTAAGTTCGAATATTTCGTAAATAAAGCATAAAGTCGAAAATTTTTACTGAATATTTTCGTTTTATTTTGGCCCAATTAAACTAAAAAAGTTGTCATATTGGCGCTATGGATATTTAAATCTTTCTCGGCATATTATTGATGTAATTATCTTTTTGTCTTCATTTTGTGTGGAACTTATGTATGAATATCTTCTAAACTAAGCTTTAACTCGAAAATTTATATTGAATGATTTCAATTTATTTTGGCTCAATAAACCTAAACTAGTTGTCAGATTGGCGTTATAAATATCAAAATCTTTCTCGCCACTATACAGAATATTTTCATTTTACTTTTTTGCGAGTGATGTATATATTCACTAGAGCGTGCCAACTTGTATGCAGTGTGGTATATAGGTGCTGCTAACTTTTGTGTAAATCTAGAAATTTAAATGAAAGTTGATATGAAAATACATTTGCCTTTTTGTGCAGTATTAAGCTTTTAATATGTATATATTAGCAAAGGACAATAGTTTTCATTTGCATTTATTTTGAAAATTGTATGTACGCTGCATGTTACCCAAGAACAGTTCCAATATGCCCTGAGATTAGCATTTATGTATAAATCCTCCAATACATATTTGCCTACAACGACTAGTAATAAAAATACATATGCGTACGCCTATATAGTAATCATAAAACTAAAAGCATATATGATTGTTGGTAGTTTTCAATAAGCAAAATGCACAATGTCCTCGAAAAAAACCTTGTATAAAAAATATAAATGAGAAATGGTCCGTTAAAATTCAAATAAGGTCCCCAAAGTATACTTTGCATACAAATATCTAACAATATTTTTTAGTTTATTTCGGCCCAATCAACCTGAAAACGTTTTGATACTTTCAATCTGTTCCATCGTATTATTTAATTATGATGTAATTAACATTTTGTCTTCATTATGTGTGAACTCTATATTGTTAACTAGGCGTGAATTCGAAAATTTGAATATTTTCATCATATTTTGAACCATTTCACCTAAAATCGTTGCAATAGATATTGGAATCTTCCGATGCTCATTTGTGTAAAACGACCGGTAATAGACACATCACATTTTGTCCAGTGTTTACATAAAGTTTCAATAATTGAATGCAGAAACTTAAATATAAGAGAGAAATCGAAACGATTGTCGAAATACTTTAATTTTGAATACCAATATGGAGTGTCTTACTGGTGTAGTTATCAATTTCGGAGCTGATTAATGATATATATGTATGTAGTATTTAACAAATTCATATCGTGTTATTGCAGGGAGTTTTCCATGAAAAACATTAACGATTTCCTATAAAAAACCCTCTACATAAAATATATATGACAAACGGTCATTTAAAATGCAAATATGTTCCCAAAATCAACGTTGGATCCATGAATTTTAATTTCTAATAACTATGTCCCCAAAATCTACTATTCATATAATTACCTGTAAAACAATCCCATAGTATAAATTACAATGTCCCCGAAAACAACCCTGTATTTAAAGTACATAAATGTGAGGACAGGTCCGTTAAAATTCAAATATTGTTCCAAAATCCACTTTATATTCATATATTATAATTTAAAATAACTATGTCCCCAAAATCTACTATTCATAGAATAACCATAAAACACTGTCCTCATAATGCACATTAAGTATAGATTATATGTGAAAAGGTGGCAACACCACGTTTTTGTCCCTAAAATATATGTTTCATATAAAATGTAAAATATACAAAATTTCAACATTATATGGTTCGATCATTTCGGGGACAGAGTCCTTAAAGTAAACGATATATTCTGAGTCCTCAAAGTGATCGTTGAATATTAAAGTGTGAATAATTTCGGATGCTTGGTTTAATAGGTCCTATAAAAAAATATGGGTATACTATTTTTGCGTTCTGAACCCATTTTACCTCTTAAAACCATTGATTTTTTGTGTCCCCAAAATACACCTTGTACATAAATATATATATATATATTTGCCGTTCGATTTTATGCAACGGTGAACAAAAATCAGTATGTGGTGGTCTTCTGGGCGCAATCATTTATTGTTCGCTTTCATGAAATTATGGAAAGTTTTCTACGAAATTGGAATTCCCTTCGTACTCATGTGGTTTAACATACATAATAGTAGCAGCAGCTGCTGTTGCTGTTGTTGCGCCAATGATAACTAGTATAGTACACATTGAGGCGTGCTCATAAATCTCAATTTGATTTGGGTTCAGTCGCTGAACCGTTTATGGTGTTGATAATACACAAAGCTATCATATTTATTCACGTTGTTTTGGCGCAGATGCTCAAAGAAAAGAAAAAAAAAACGAATTGACTTAGACTAACACATTTCTTAGCATAACTCAAAGAATATGCTGACCATTCACCTATATCAAATCATCGCATCACTTAATGTCATGTTCATGCCTTAGCCGTTTTCATGCCGAAGTGTCTAGTATATTCGCATTGGGAACATTGCTATTTGGTTAATAAGTGTTCTAATTGAGTTGCTATTTCTGGATTGTGTGGTAATTGTACAACAATTACCTGACAGCTATTGGCATTGAAGACAACCGATGCTGCCAGTCAACGAGCGTAGGCACAAATATACATAGTATATTTAAGTGTTGGTAAACAAAAGAATAAAAAGCACATACCCAAAGTCTTGTCTGTCTCTTTGTATGTCTGTCTGTCTGTCTGTGTGTGAGTGTAATTGTGAGTGGAAAAGAAATATGAAAACAGCAAGGATAACGCGTACTTGTGCCACCCACATGAAATTGAAAGATAATACAGAACAAGCGCGTTGTCGACGCGTGGGTGTACGGACGTTCGGAAGGACGTTCGGATAACCGACTGAAAGAACGCATGATGTAGACAAACGCAAGTACTTTAGATTGTGTTGCGTTGTTAGCTTAGAGTCGTTCATTTTGAGTAAAGACTCCTACGGGTTTTTTTTTTTTTCCTTTCTTGGGTTCATCATCATTGGCACAACGCAGCTAATAATTGATTTGATTGTGTCGACAGGTTGACGACTTTTTCAAATTTGTCAGAGCATCCGGTGTAAGACTTTTGTATCTGTTCACGTATTGCCGCAAACAAATCTTTTGAAATTTGCAAAAAAAATAAATTGTATAAATTTGCTTAGAAGATACATCGACTCATCAATGATTCAACCTTAACAGACACGCGTGTTTGCAATTTTATTTGACACGATTCTGTGATTTCGAATTCAATTTACACAAATGGCAAATGGCGTACGCAAATAAGTACACATGACACTTGTTGTATACTGTTTCATGCACACGATCGTAATGGCAGCTGCGAATTATATAATGAGCCGCGAAAAATGTTTAATTCAGCTATCTGAGTTTAATATTTCAATCATGAAAAAGCAACCTGACCTATTATGCGCACCATCGCATTACAATGATTTTGTGCTCTGGTGTGTATGTGTGTGTATGAGCTTTGCTGCAGAGCAATTAATCCTTTGTCTTGTGTGTGTCTACATGCGCTAATTAGTTGTTGCTTTTATTGTCGCTGTAGTTTGAACAATGAACAAAACAACAGACTCCAATAAAAGCAAGGCTTAAGATATGCCACAGTTCGTTTAATTACTTTGTGCGTTCAACTATGCAAGCGCTTTAGCTGAAGCGCTTTTGCTACTTTATGTGGCCGCTCGAATCTCTACAATAGAGAAAATTGAAGTCGACATCAGCCAGAGACCAACGTAGTCATTGTCTTAATTGCCACGGTGAGCTTTGTTCTGGCAAATATTTGCCATTTATTTCCTCGCCACAATGTTCATCGTTGACCGTCTTTACACTAAGGGTCCGGTCTGGTCTGGGTTCCCTTTATTTAAGTGAGATACAAAGCAAAAAGACAATGTGTAAAAAATTAATTTATTGCACATGTAAGAAAGACAAAGTCGATAATTGTTAGCCTTCGAGCGAGCGAACATGAAGGGATACAACTTCTGATATTTTGCAGCAAATGTTGGCTTGTTGTTCAATTTGCCCTCCTTATGTTCGTATTTCATGAGGTACACTCAGCTTAAGGGTTATAACCTCGTTCATTGGATGTCAATGTCATTTCTTTGTTGTTTTCTGCTTAGTCATGAATGAGCGTTAATTACGTATACGTCATGTGACGTTGTTCGGTGTTAGTGTGCGTGACCCGCTAGCAGAAATCAATTAAATTTAAAGTGGCTTGATCATGAATCAATTGCATATCAGCTTTTGTGTGTTTGATGGGTGGTCAAAGCGTTTATACTGTAAATGTTAATGATTTGTATTTACCACTTTGTCTTTGACCTTCGACTTTGTTTGGTTTTTCCTTTTATGTTTATAAACTGCACATACATAAGTATATTGTGACAGGGTGTATTTAATTTGTTTCACACCAAAAGTGTTTAATGCCCAAAATAAGGGCGAGAAAGTCTCGGATGATGGTATAATCAAACACAAACCTCTATAATGGCATGCCATACAATACATCCATCGCAAATTCTATTCCTTCAAGAGCATTAAACTGATGTTTTTTATAAATTTAAAATTTTTTGACAGATTTTTTTTGTGGTTGTAGAACAATATTTAATATTTGATATTTATACATATTTATATGAATATTTTGTTTTAGTTGTGAAGCTTGGCATTGTCCATCATGTGTGCGGGATATGATACAATGCAATATTGTCGTGTATACTCGACTGCTTCAATACAAATACAAAAGTGAGGCGTGATTTTAGAATCAATGGCAATGATTAATGTTGCCACTATCAGTTTGCTTTTTATAGTGAAGTACGACTCTTATATATCTGCGTTATTGCCCTTGAGCGACATCATTAATTTACACAAAACTTTTACTATCGCTTGGTTTAAAAAGGATTCATATAAAAGTCAGTTTTGGAAAAATTTTCAAATTTTTCATTTCTTTATACTATTAAAAAAGGGACTACAACCCACTTGATATGTTTTACATTTGCATGGAACCTGTTCATACATCTCTTTCTCTCTCACTTCATGCTAAACCGCAATGAGTAATTATTGTGTTCAAGTGTTGGCTTTTATAAATTTCCTCAAGCGACATGTAACAAATTTGACAAAATATGAATGACTGAAGCTTAAAAAATTCAAGTTGCGTGCGAGCGCGTTCACTACAATTACATCACCGCTGGATTTATATGTATGTGTATGTTTTTTGTTTTTTTTTTTTTTGACGTACTTTGTTATTGTATTGCATAAAATTCATGTTCATCATAAATAACAGACCCAGAATTAGGAGTGAACATTAACTTGAGCACACTGAAATGATGAGTTGTATTGGCTGTGACAGTTCCCCAAATTGGAGACAAACAAATGTGCTGAAATAAATTAATCGGACAATTCTTTAATTGCAAGTGTTGCGCCTGACAACTCTGGCTGCGCCTGACAACTCTGGCTGTATAAAAATAATATGATTTTAATTTTCTTATATTGAAAGTTATATAAAATTATTGTATGATATTAAAATCTCCAATGCCGTTGCTCTCAAGCAAGAAATTTAAAAACCTTACTTATTTACTCACCTTTTCAATTAAATTTTGGTTCAATTTGTAAGATAAACAAAAAATGAAATAAATAAAAAAAAGTGCGGAGAAAAATAATAAAATTAAAAAGGGAAGCAAAAAAAAAAAAAACAATCACTTGCTCATTATAGAAATCAATTTCGTATATAAAATCCGCTCATTTCAATTTCTAAATTTTACTGCATGAAATGGAATAAAGGCGCAGACGCCAGAAAGCACACAAAAAGTCATTTGCATTTTTTTGGTCTTACTATGCCTTTTCCAGCCATTTGAATATTTTTTTAAGCGAGTTTTTTTTTTAAAGTGTACTTTTGGATTTACCTTTTGTTAGCCTGCTGTTTTTTTCTTTCCGCTTGCGTTACGCTTAGCGCTTCTTCTTCATCTTCTTTTTGTCTCTTTCACTGCCAAAAAGTGCCAAATGAAATTTTCAATAACTTTGTCGACGTCCGTTGCCAACTTTGCTGGTTTTATTGTTTCCTTAGCCAGGCGCTACTGTTTTAATTTTATTTTTCTGTATTTATTTTTCGTTTTTTTTTTTTTTTCGTCATTTTTACGCTTGAATGACACAACTAAATGAGTTTCAGCACCGGGAAGTGTTTTAAGTGTTGTTGATATACATACCTATGTACATACCTTTGTATGTATTAATTCTTATATGCAACATTTATTTGTATCACTTTCACACAGCACGCTGGCAGGCACCATGTAAATATGTCCAATAAAAATTTAATGAAATGTGCAAACAAGTGATAAAGTAAATACATTTTGACAATGTTTTTAAAGTATAGTTTCATTGGAAGTATTGACAAATAGATGATGGCACACATTCCTCCACGCTATTGTAATGTGAAAAGCAAATGGTTGTTTTATTTGTGTTTTAAGCTCCTTTCGTTGAATTTTATATTTTGTAATATGCAGTTTTATTGGTCATAAATAGACGAGTGGGGATGGCGAAATTTAAATTACAAATTAAGTCCTGCATGACCACATTGTTAGACCACTTGCAAATTAAAAGTTTTTATCCCTGAAAACCATTGGTGAGACATTCGACAGACAAACATTGCATTATTTTTTTAATCATACATCCGGGAATCCCGTTCTTATGGAGCATCTACATCATTATAGAAGTCACTATATTAAACTTCAACTCAATCAGTTCTACATTTTCAAACATCTCGTGATGAGTCAATCAGTCAGAGATATAGACAAAGTCTTATATCCTTCCTCCGTTGTATTAAATATGTGTAGTTGACATTAAAGAAAAGAAAAAAATAAGCCTACCTCACACAGTGTGTAGTTGGTATAATAAAATAATTATGATTGGTTAGGTAATTGTTAAAATAGTATATAAACGACACCCTTGATGTATTCATTAACAACATTAAAAACAATAAACTAAGCACACAAAACAACATTGACACACGTCAATAAAATCTCAGTCAACACAACACAGGCATACAAGGCTTGCTATACTGGCAACCTGAGGTAGACTGAGGTGGGCAGTGGTGTGCCTTAGCATGAGTGTCCGTTCTTTATTACTATTTGGACAACTGGCTGACAAGTTGAAATGCAGTCAGTTGGCTTTGAAATGGCCTAAGCATACACCTGCCAACCGGATTGACAACACCTTGTAAATTTACTGCTAATGTCCGACACGGCAGTCAAGACATGTTTGTCAAACTCACGTGTTAATGTTGTTGTTAATTAATTTTGCTGATTTCATGTTGTGTCGGCCTTGGGATGACTGTAAGCCTAAGTAATATTTGTGGTAGTTGTTGTTAATGCCTCCTTGCACAGTGGTCCCGCCCGTAGGCCAAAAATAAAAAAACCGAAGTCAAAATTTTGACTTTAAATGTAGCAATTCTTATTTATAATTGGTCTAGCTATTTGAATTTATTCATCTTTTTGTTTTACTCTATCTGTCCTCTTCAAGAATAGCATCGAAAGAGAGAGCATGATATTCATTCAAAAATTTGTTAAACTTATTTAAATTAAGTTTTTGTGCAATGTAAGTGATAAATATTTTAAAAAAAGGTATTAACTTTCTTTTTACAACAAAAAGTATATGTTGTATGTGTTGTGTTTTGTGTAAATCATTATAGTATTTAGTACATAATTATGAACGTTTTTAGTTTGTCTTTTCTGTGTTTGGTTAGAGTTTTAGTTGTGAAGGGGTTCTTGGGGTTGAACAAATCTTTTTGTATAATATTCTTAAGCATTTTAAGAATATAAGAAAGTTTAATTCAAGTGCCGTAAGGTGCCGTGCGGCTTGCAATATACAAAAATGTAACGTAACCTCAATTTAAAAAAAAACATGTGCAAAACTTCTTATCATTAAATATCCGTGGTACTACCTTCCTGCATCGGTCCATAAAGTGTTATTGCATGGTCCTGCCATTATAAAAAATTGTTTAGTCTCAATTGGAGAGCTTTCTGAGGAAGTTACAGAGGCAAAAAATAAAGACATTAAATTATTTAGGCTAAACCAAACGCGGAAAATTTCAAGGGGTTTTCCGGCAATAACTCGCAGCTATAACCTATAGTAGCCAGATAAAATGAAAAACAAAAGTTTTTCATATAAAAATTGAATATCAGACCGATTGTTCATATGGCAGCTATATGATATAGTTGTCCGATCTGGCTGATTTTTACATATTATTTTAGGATAAATATAAAAAAATTTTGTGCCAAGTTTCAAGTCCCTACCTCAACTAGAAGTATTTTTGGCCGCTCTCCCCATACAAGCCGGACCACTGTGCCTTGGTTGTAAGTCTGCTGCTTGTCTAAATCGATTGATATGTGCTGCACAAAAGTATGCTACAAAATTAAGTAAATGTAACACATTTTTATCAATTTAATGATCTTCGATTGCTATTTAGAACTAAACACAATTTTATTGTGTAAAATCGATTATTAAATCGATTATTGATACATAAATTGAAAGTCTTAAAAAAAAAATGTATATATATAAATCCAAATTACCCTTAGGGACGTGCTCTTTACTTGGCTTGTCGTCAGCCATAGCCATAGCCTTGCCCTCGCACCTGCACGCCTGTCAGCGACATGACCATTGAGAACTCCGTCAACGACGTCGTCAATAAGCCACTGGGGCATAAATTGCACGAAGTTTGTGGCGTGTATAGAAAAAAAAATAAAGAAAACAGCAAGCAAAGTCGAAACATTAGTCATATTAATCCCAGTAGAATCATTAAGTCGTAAAATTAGGGCGTATTTTCGGGCGGTTTCTCTTTATGTTTAAGTATTTTTTTTCGTTGGTTGTGGTTGGTGCGCAAATAGCATTTGGCAACATTTTTTATAAATAGCTATAATCATATAAATTTTCCACTATTATGATATTTTATTTTACTAGTTTCTTTTCCTCTTTGCAGCTGAGCTTCAATTAGACGAAGTCGAGCAGCAAAACGAGCATCGAAAGTCATTTGAGCAATGCGGAAGCAAGCAGCGGAAAATACAAATAGTTTTGCGACGGAGTGAAAAACGTTAGCGAACATTTTTGCGTACACTTCCGGTAATTTTGTGCCGTAAAATGTTTGCCACCAATATCCGCTCGGCATTAAGTAACAGCGGCGCGGAAAATGTGCAAAAGATTCTTGAGCGTTAAGTGGAGAGTGAAATTTTTCGGATGTAATAACCGTTGCATTCGAGCAACCTTACGTCGCGTCTTTTGTGTGTATGACTGCATTATGCGGCAGTTGCATAACGGCAATACGCGCATGAATAATTTTATAAGATTTGAGCAAACGAAACTCAGTTGCGTAAGCGCTACAATTATTTGCTTGCCGCCAACGTGCAAATTGTGGCAACAGGCTTAAAACAAATTGAAACGCAGTCATGGAAGAGGATGTATACGCGAGTGGTAGCTTCTTTAATGACAGCAGTGTGAGTTATTGGTACGCAAGCAATGAGGCAGAGTTTGTTGGCGGCGTGAAAAATGGTTTCCAGTTACGACGTGACACGGCTACCGTGCTCGATGTAAACAATAATCATAATGAAGTGCATATCTTTCAAACGCATACCAATCACACAACAACAACAACAGTTGCCACGGGCAGCGAGTTCGGTGCGTCGTCCGACCTTTTGGCCAGTGTCAATGGTAGCAACGCAAATGTGAGCTTCGTTCAAACAACGTTTGCGCCAACGCAGCTGGCTGAGCACGACTTGAACAATTATTGGGCACTGTTGGCAATTGTACTCGTCTTTGGGACCGCTGCGGGCAACATTCTTGTCTGCTTGGCCATCGCTTGGGAGCGTCGTCTACAGAATGTGACAAACTACTTTTTAATGTCGTTGGCGATTACAGACCTTATGGTTGCTGTGCTCGTGATGCCGTTAGGTATACTGACGTTGGTTAAAGGTGAGTGAGTAAATGAGTGAGTGAGTGATTGAGTAGATGTGTGAAAAGGCATTGGTGTGTAAGCCAATCGAATTACTTTGAAAATTTAAAGATTTCTTTGTTCATCGTTTATCTAACAAGCAACCGTATGTCGGTTTCTGTTTGTTTGTTCAAGAGTAACATTTTAAGTAAAGGTAAAGACGTTTATCGGTTGCCTTTTGCAAGTCACTTACTGCAAGTGCGACATACTTATGTCACCTTGACAGTGTAGCATGAAAAAGTGCAAGCTAGCGTGCACAAGAGACAATGCTTACTCAAAGAGGATTTAAAATACGTTTTTTCTTTTTCTTCTTTTAAACACTTTAACATTTCTATTTTTCTTTCTTCGGTTTTTTTTATATTTTTTTTTTATTTGATTATTTGTCTTTGCCGCATTTGTCGTGAACGTTTATTCTTCTAATACAATTTTCATACTGTAATGCTTTCACAAACGTCTTTTATTATGCGCTTCCGTTTCGCCTTTTCTCCTTCGTTATTCTGTCGGCGATGCGCTTCAGTTTTATGCAACGCTGCACATCAATGCCACAAAAGACTGCTGTCGATTATTAAAATTCGCTTCGCTTGTTGTTTTTGCGCAGACAAAAGACAACTGCATAAAAGCAAACTGAGAACAATTTACAAAACTTTATAGTGGCTTTAGATTGGTGGCTTTATATTACGGTTTTACTAATTGAGTAACGAAAATTGCAGTGAAAATGCAATTAAAAAAAAGTATTTTCTAAGTGCTAAATCTGATATTACTATCGGAGTTTAGGAAGTAGAAAAGCTGTGAAACATTTGCAATACAGTTGAAATCCTCTAAAAAGAATTCGATTCCGACCAGAAGACTACGACGTTACATAGAAACTTGATTGTATAAAAACTATGATAGATGGTCATACTCCATAGCAAAGTTAAGAGCATACAAATTCTTTGTTTTATTTTATATTACATTTATTCTTCATTTTATCCCCAGAAAAATCTCCCATTACCATAAGAGATTGAAATGCGATACTACTCATCTCTTTCATTCCACGAAATCTTATTATCAACGATGTTTTCTTCATCATCTTAACTTGTTGATTAGCTGCTGGAAGTTATTCGAAACTTCTTAGCAATTTCTTTTTAGTTTCTTTACAACTTTGTTTATTATCAATAACTTTTTTGTCAAGAGAAAGACGTCTTTTCAATTTGTTCACTACTCTCAGCCAAAAGTTGTCAAAATTTTTACTGATGAGACTTTCTTCTCCTTTTTAAGTTTTTTTCGTTTTCAACTTCTAGGAGTCAGCTCAAGTTTGCAAAAATTTGCAACATTTTTTTATATTAATTTAAAGAACAAATTTGAAAAAATATAAAGATTTGGTAAAAAAAGTGTTTAAAACACATAAAAAATATTAGGGAAAAACCCTGAAAAGCCAATTTTTATTAAATATTCGACGTAGTAAGGTTCGACTATATTTATTTTTATTGTCAAAGGTCGAATTCAAGCTCATTAAATGATATCAATTTCGCAACACGTGCAAAACTTTAAACAGTCAATATAAACTTTGAAAGACACAAATTACAAGTTTTTGTAGCCAAGCTGGTGAGATACCACAGAGACAACCAATAAGTTCAAATCGATCAAGAGATTCTGGCAAGTAAACGATAGTATAACAAGTTACACATACGCAGTGTATGTCAGCGCTGTGGAACGCTTAAGGAACTTGCTCGCATAGCTGACAATAATTGCGCTCACTTAAACAAGAGAAACATTTGTAAACTTTAATTGGTTTTCTTCAGCAACTTTCACACTTCCCTTGACAAATATGCAGGCAATCTAATATATGTAACTAATAGATGTAATGAACCGACAGCCGCATATGTCTGCATATGAGTGTACAAATGTTTTCTCTCGTCTCGTGCCGGCATGAAACAAATGGAAATTTAATTTTATAACATTACTTTGCAAAAGAGAAACTCTCGGTAGCATTTGTAACTGAGCTTCAGGCATACTCGAAGAGAAATTTACATGCTTGTCATCGTAGTAGTCGTCGACACACACATCAACGATAGATTGTTGTTGTTTGTTGTTTTTGTTTTTGTCCATTTGTAGTACAATTTTAATGAAAGGCCAAAAGCAACAAGAATTTTTCAATTAAATTAAAATTGTAGTGCCATATTCAACACATAAAACATTTCGCTTGCCAACATCACGCGCAGTACTTTTGGCTTAAACACGAACTTGGATGGCTGTCATTGCCACTGCCACTGCTGCTGAATCTAACGCTGGCGCTGATGTCGCTTTTGACTGTGCTTTTTTTGCCTCAGTAGTTGATGTCAAATTTGCATGTCGTACAATCCTAGTTGGCATTATGTATTTGAAGGCGGAATTGTGTTGTTGTTCTGTTTATACTGTCTGTCTGTCTGTTCGTTCGTTCATTTGTTTGTTTACTCTCACTATGTATTTTCGTTGTCATTTGAATAAACAAATTAAAGCCTTCCTTGCTCACACTTCATGTCCAAACGTTGCCATTAATATTCATGTAACGGACTTTTTCGTATGTTCAAATCTGACTTGGTCTTTTTCCTCTCATTTCTCTTACTTTTTGTTGTTATTGTTGTTTTTTTTTTTTTTGCATATTAACATTTGTCATGATTTAATATGGCGATTGCTTCATTTTGTATTGTTTTTCTTGCATACCGGTTTTGGCCGGGTAAAAATTTATTCAGCTATTCAGTAATTTTTTTCAACTTACATATTTCTTGAATGATTTTGTGTTGATAATTTTGTAATGTGTTAGTTACAAATTAATATTATGACATGAATAGCTGCGCTGTCAGTTCGTTGCTCCCAGCTGTTGAACTTAAGCCGCCAACAATGTCAAATTCTATTTTAATATAAATTTATGTTAATTCATTTTCCGTACGCAGTAAAAGGTCAGCAAAGCTTAGCAGACACGCAAGTTTACTTTTGCTATAATTCCTTAGGTGCGAATGTGCGGAACCATACTTGTGTCAGCGCTTCAGCGTAATATATTTAGCGACATATTTTTATGCCATTTAGCGCAAAAAAAAAAAAAATTGAGATAAACAAATCATTACATCAAATTAAGTTGAAATTACTTTTTAATAGGCACACTCAGACTCAAAAGACGACTTAGGCTCGTAAACAACTCAAATCAGATTAAGTACTGAAAAAAATATATATGTAAGAGTATATGTGTGTACGTGCGCAAATTGACATTATGCTTGTTATGTCACTCTATTAGTAGCGCTAAATTATTTAAGTCCAAAGTCAATGAATAAATGCGCATAAGCAATGTAAGCACGGAAACGGAAGTGATGGAAACAGGTGCAGCTTTAATGGAATGGGTACAGAGGATGGCTAACAGTTAAATAAGTACCAATCAAGAAAATATTTTATCAATGTTGGCAGCTCCTTTGGCGCTCGACTGACTGCGTAGTACTAGATGCTTTCACAAACAATTTTATTTATTTTCCTTTTTATTTTTTTCTTGCTTTAGGCGTTGCTGTTAACTTAAGTTGCTTACATTATTTTTAGCTGTTGTTGTTGCCTCGTTATCATTTAATATCCTGTCACTTAATGCCGCGGCAGTGCTTAACTGACAGGTGCCTGAAGCGTAGTTGTTTGGTGTGTTGTTAGCGGCATGATGAATTTAAAGTTAGCCTCTGGCAAAATTCAAAGTATCAAAGTATTGCATTATAAGTATTATTATTTCAATAGATACTGTAAGTAAATTTTCTTTACTAAACATTTCTAAGCAGTTTGTATGCTTATTTTTGCGTATGGGCATTGAAGCATCTTGAGCTTAAATTCACAAAACTGAGAAGGAAGTAATCCAAGCGTTTGAACACAAGCATTTTAATCGTGTCTCACACAAAGAACTTCTTCATAAACTGTAGAAAATATAACCTATTCCTCAAAGCTGATCTTCATTATAGAGGTATGGTGTTGCTCACTCCAACATTAAAATTGTTCACATTGGGGTGGCATATAAAGCTGACACATTTATTTTATAACAGAAAATTTAAAATTTTTTTGTTTCCACATTTGAAAACGAACGGAATATTTATAAAAATTTTTGCTATTCTTTCAAACTGTACAAAATTTATAAAACTTTTTGGTTTTTTGTAAGTGAAATTTCGGAAATGTCCGTAAAAAATAGACTCTATAAACAATAATGTAGAAATACATCACTGCCATAAGAAGAGTTAAGATTTGTGGTAATCTATTCGTTAGTAGAGTCAACAAAGCAAGCACAATATTTATCAACTTTAGTGACTGCAAGCTGCTTGTCATGTTTCATGTGCTCTTCCACTTAATACGTAATACGTATAATAATGTAATGGCTTTTGGCCTTTACTTTGCATCTTGGCAGAAACCAAGTTTGTTGTACTTACTTTGTTGTTTTCACTTATGTATGTCTGTTCTTTGCACTTTGCGCCCGCACAATGACATTTAAATGCTGCGTTATATGGCGCTTAAACAAAAGTTTTACGCTTTCATACGAAAGTGAAATGCATAATAAAAAAATAAAAAAAATAAAAATAAAAACCTACAGCATGAAAAGAAAAGCAGTAAGTAATGCCAAATAGAGTGACGACTACGTGAGCGTCGCTTTTATTAAAATGCGTCAACTGAACTGGCACGTTGTTGTGACAGCTTTTCCTGGAAGAAACAACTGAATGTCTGACAAAGACCAACAACTTAATAAAATATTAAAAAAGTGCCACTTGTGGCAAAAGTTTATTGAAAAATGTTTGTTTATTAAGTAATCCATTAAGACGGCGATGCATGTGCAAGACTTTCGCCTTCTATACAATATTTTACTTAGCTGGCTAAAAAGAATCGATATTTAAATAATTACTTAGACCTTCTGTTACAATTCGAGGACCCTGTACTATTCAACGCAGCACGGCGCAGCGCTTTGCCTCACCTCGACCCAGCTGTGGCAATGAGTGACTGTCTCGAGGCTACATTTGCTAAAAACAATGTAACTGCATAGGTGAAAAAAAGTGTTGAACAGTCTGGCGAAAGGACATGGAAATGTTAAGTTTATGTACTTATGGCATTGCAGGTTGCAGTGCAAACACTCATGTACGTTGGCAGCGAACAATTGCCTCAGACATGATATCTTCTCCTTGACTTTGCACTCGGCACGCCACACGCCCACTAACTGAAGACAACATGCCCGCAAACAATGTTGTTGCAAGTCTACAAGACTGTTTGGTTGTCTGTCTAGCTGTCTTTCTGTTTGTCTGTTTGTGTCTGTCTCAGGCCTTGTTTGTGTGTGTTGTTTTACTTGAGCTAGTTTCAATTTAAGAACTTATCGATTTTAGCAAATAATATTTTTTTAATGTAATGAATTTTGTTGATTTTGATTGTTGATTAATGCAATTTAACTCATGCAAAATTATCTGATGCCAAAAAAGCCAATTTTATTGTATTAAATAAAATAGATGAACAGTTTACGAATAATTGGTTTAAAAATAGTTCAAAATCTAATTTGAAATTGCCTTTGCTGTCAATCTTTAATCATGACTCTTAGCATTTTTGTTCCTGTCATGTTGCTATTTTCAACTTGATTTACAACTATGTACATACATACCGAAGCATGCACAAAACACTTAACGGCTAAAGGACTTTGCATAAGAAATGAACACGCGCAGTGTAGCAAGAAGAAGAAGAAGAACAACAACAAGCGCAGCTGAGAATAACAGGGTTAAAATTTCTAGGTCATGAAAGTAAAGACATGTTTGCATGGACTTTGTTGTATTAAAGCGCGAAACTAAAGACAACATGCGTTCTAAAGTAGATAACGGTAGCACAAACACAAGAAAGCAACATAATTTCGGCCATGCTGAAGATTGAATGCACTCTTTATACAACTATTGTTCAACAAATTTTTAAAACTACAAAGTTACTCAAATTGTTATTTGCGGAACCATTATTAATCTAGTATCTCATATCGTGTAAAGGATTTGAAAGTAATCGATATTGGGTTGACGGCTTAAAGCTATTTTTTTGTCTGAAAAATGTCCCCCTCTAATTTATATATTCTTATAAGGTTTTTCTATGCTTCTAGACTCATCTGTGGAATGTCTTTCGCCTTTGAATTCAAAACAATGACTAACGGACAAACGAACTTTGCAAAATTGAGTTCGTTTTGACAAACATACTATACATTCATTACACCCTATAGTGTGAAGAGGATAAAGGAAAGACAAACGATGCGTTTAGTAAAGTATAAGAACTGTAATTCACAAAAGCGGACACCAACCTATGTTTGGAATTCAGAAAGCGGATAGGCAAACTCACTGGCTGCCAAGAATTCTAGAGGGCGGGCAGGCGGAACGACAATCACAAAATTGTTGGTCACAGTATAGTGAACAGTTGATTGATGTGCGACCCGAGTCAGCTGTAAAAAATATAGAAAGTTATTCTCTGTTACTAGCTAGTTGTTGTTGGTGTTGTACTTATTTTGACGCGATGACCGCAAAAATAGCACACTGATTGCTTTCACAACAATAAGAGCAAGAAGTCGTAAACAACCATACATGTAAAACCTGAAATAGTCTTTTTGTAGATTGCGTTGCAAAAGAAATCCGTCTGAAACGAAGTCTTTAAAGAACTGATAACCGAGTTTCATTTCTTAAAGATTTTCAATTTTGTTTGCTACAAGAAGGAGGCATAATAAATATTTATACCGAAGTTCATCAGCAACCCTGGTAAGTGAGATTAGATTAGGGGAAATCACAAACTGTGCGGAAAATAGGAAAATATTAATTGGTTGCAGCATGTGGCGTGACAGTTTCACAACGTATTCATTTATATGCATGAGTGCGTGACATTAACAGCGAGGGCATCCAAAAAACAAAAAAAAAAAACAACGGAAGCAAGAAAGATATACTGCCAAACATGACAGTAATCTCAGACTCAGGTAGATGACAGATGAATAATATGCCAAAATAAGTATGTAACTACTTAGCTAGCGAATATATCTCAATAATATTAGTCAACAATACATATGAGTCTTTTGACGTTTTTGCATTATTCCAAAATAAAACAATGTGAGAAAATATAAAGAAGTAAGTAATCATTTGAGATTAAGTATGAAAAATAAATAACAATTTTCGACGTGTCCTGTTAGACTGAGATTCTTGTTAACCTCAAACATATGTATGTATGGTTTTGTTTATACATATGTATATGTATGTAATTCATTGATAAATTCTCTTTTCATTTGATAAATTTAACCTCAATTAGTTTTCTTCAAACGCTCTTGGCATACCGATGTCATTATTTTTATTGACGAATGCTTAAATATTTATTGCATACTTTTGTCGCCGAGTAAACTGCACTCAATGAATATTCATTGGCTAAACTTGTTCCACGGACATTTCGATCTGATATTCAAAAGTGACGCAAATATTTTATCAAGTATATAAGCTACAGTAAAATTCGATTTTTAGTCTTTGCTATTTTTAGCGCTGGAAAATATTACAACTGTCAAGCTTATGCGTTTACTTGGCCTTTTATTCATGCTCAGTCTTTTCTCTTCATAGTATTTGCACTAAACGAAATAAGAATACTTTGAGTTTATTTTTAGGCATTACTTAAATTTTTAATAATGCCAAACAGCTTGACGTTACCTCCTGAGACTGAGTGTTGCTGACTTTGCTTTAGCTACGGTTTTAAATTATAAATAAATCTCTCGATATAATTGACATTTCCAAGGCAGACAATTAGCTCAACTCAACTGCTAACAATAGACTAAGAACGAAGAACGCAAAACGCAAAACGACAAACATGTCGTATGAGAACATTTTAATGCGAAAACTTTTATTTTTAGTATTGTTCATGTTCTTCACTTAAGCGCGTATTTGGCATTTAATTACGCGGCAATAGAACACAGTACAGTAGAGTAGAGTGGAGTAGAGGAAGCAACATTTTCATTTCAAGCGTTGTTTGTAATTTCAAACTTTTAGGATGCTAATTAAATCGACAGAGAAACGATGTTTATTATTATTTTTTTGAGTTTGTGTTTCTTTTTTTTCGTATTTTTTATTTTTATCTCTTTGTTGGTAAACAATAATACTAATTTAGTTGCGAGCGCACAATAACAATTATTTGTTGAATGTCTGCATTGCATTGAAATTCAATCAGCTAAAGTTGTCACCTATTTTGTGGTAAAATAATGTAAAAAGTTTTTCATTTATTCGTATACGGCGACAACCGAAAGAAGTTTTGTACTCTGGCTGAATTTTTGGCCACAAGTTTTCAGTTTAATGTCATGCTAAGTGCAATTGAAGTTTTTCATTTAGTTTTAAGCAGCATATTTTTATGAATTTCTGCCTCACAGAGACTTTACACCATTGGGCTCTGGAAAGTTTGTGTGCTTCTTATGAAACTTTGTTTACTTGCATTGGCTTCTAGTTGTACCATTGAGTATACAAAAGAAAAATATAAACAGTTGTGGCACTAAAGTGCTGTAAAAAGCAGTATTATTGAAATGTTATGAAGCCACAACAACTTAAACTGTCTTAACAAATACGAAAGCTATAATTTTTACACCAAAAAAATATCAATAACCGTATTAGTGTTGTGCTTTAAAACATCAATAAAGAAAAACACATTATGAAAGACATGAGTTGCTGCGGTACAAATAACAGAGCATATATTTTAAAACAAGAATCAAACAAAACCAAATTCTGTTGCTTTTTTTTTTTAATGAAGAAATGTTTGTTTTCTACATATTTTTTATGTTTTTGTGCTTGTCCGTTTGTGTGCTTTTCTTTTTTCAGTCTGCCTTCTACATATTTACGGTGGTCTTTGCGTAATAAGTTTGTAAAGTTATACACATGATTTATATAAAAAGGAAATATTCAAAATTTTTAAACTATATAGTATATAGTTATTTATGTATATTTGTGCATATTGCTTAGCATATGCTACGATTTTTGGCATGGCACGAATAAAGAGAGTTGTACAAGTTCAAGAGCTTTATACTGTCGGCGTGTCTGACAAGCGGACAAACTTTGGTTAGGAATACTAAAAATGTGAAGAAATATTGATATGGGCAAATATTTTTTGTAGGTTTTTGTGTGTCAACATTGAATTTGGTTTTCCTGTTTCTGAACTTGTTATTGGTTGCCGTCTTTTTTGTCTGGTATATGTAAATATGGTATGTGTGAGTGTAAAAACATGTAAAAACAATTCAGTGTCCAAATATGTTCGATTGCTGAGTGCTCTTTATTTTGTTGCTTGCTCAAGTATGAACTTGTTTGAAAATCCAATGCATTTATGGCGAAAATGTGAAGCAAGCAAATTTCATTTAATTATAGACATTCATGTAAATTTATTGAGCATATTGCATATTTATTATGAAAGATATGCGAGTGAGCAGTGAATAGTAAAATTCTTAAATGAAATCAATGCTGAGCTTAAATTCAAAGAAAGGAAAATCAATGTAACACTTAAATTTCTTATTTCGCTTTGTACTCAACAAAAATAATATTTATGCATGCTGTTATTAGATACTTACAAACTCATCAATAAGTCAAGTTTGTGTAAAAGTTTTGCACAGCAATCGACTTTTATCTTCGTCTATGACTACTTTAAAATTCTCGCAACATTCGGAACTTTTCATCATTACTGTGGCATAGAATCATGAAAATTGCAAGCATACTAAATGTTGTTGAGAGAACTTTTTACTAAAGTACACTCGAGGTAGACAAACAATGAGAATAATAAAGCTACAACTGTGCACAAACAGAACGAAAAAAAAAAAAAAAAAATTATGTTAAAAGAGGCGGAAAACTAAGCAAGGAAGTTGCGAAGTTCGCGCAAGCGTTAGAAAACATTTACACAAGCAATGAGTGAGTTATTCAAGCCTAAGATAATACATAGGACAGGAAATCAAACGAAGAAAAATAACCAAATACCAGATTGAAAATCGAGAATCGTTTACCATTATATTCGAAAAGGCATTTTGTTTTCACTATGGGAAATTAAACAATACAATTAAATCTTTTTTTTGTTATACACATTCCATTTTGTTGTATCGTGGTTTGGCTGTATATTTTTCCGGTTTACATCTATGAATATGTAAAAATGACAATTCATAGTTATTTATATTATCATGCAGTCTATGCACGTAAGTTAAGTGTCAAAAAACTTCAATTGACTCAAAGGAACCCTTTTCTTTTAGTTTGTCACATAATCCACAACTGTCGCATGTGCTCCTGTTCATATTTACAAGTAGATCAAGAGTTCATTTCATGCCCAAAGCTGTTGAAAAGAAAGTTGCAGGGAAATTATCGTAGACGAAAGTGAAATTTAAGTAAAAAGTGTTGTCAGCTAATGCCTTCGAACAGTCAGGATGGCCTGTCATCAGCCAGTATGTAGTTCAAAGAGCGTGGGTTTAAAGTGACAGCCTAATATGTGTTGACGCTAAGAGTTGTGGGACGTCAGTTGAGCTTCAGAAATACAAACTTGTGCGCACGTAGCGAACTTTGGCATAACTTCTATGCAGCAGACAAACGAGCAAAGCTTAAGACCTTTCATTGTCAACCATCAATCGGCAGATACCGTCATTTAAAGGGATAATAATGGGCATTCCTCTGCCATCATTATGTATTAAATAAACTATCTAATGGACTTTCGATCACGCCCTATGGCATATAGCATTGCTTTTGCATATTTATTAAGCGCGTGTGTGCGGGATAAATAAAGAACGTGTTGCAAATGTGTGCGAAGGCAGTAATCAATAAACACATCCTTGTCTCATTTACACACTTCTTTATTTGTTGTTGTTGTTGATTTTGTTTTTTTTTTTTTTTTTTTTTTTTACTTTTCTTGTTTCGCTGCATGTAAATAACAATAATTTGAACACTTTGACTTCTGATTTCTTTGTAAGTTTATTTTTACATTTCGACTTCTTGCGCACAGTGCTTCCTACAAAGTCACCATCAAACTACTGCCTACCTGTCGTGCTCAGCATGCGAACGCAATAATGCAAATTGCTTCCGTGTGGTTGCGTCGTCCTGACAATGTCCTTCATCTTTCATGTTCAAAGTGTTTTTCAGCACGTTTCTTTTTTTCGGCTTTCACCTGTAATACATACATATGTACATGCGTGCTTGGCCCAGCACTGTGAGCGTGTGACGCTGTCAGTTTGTATATATTTCAACGCTGACGCTTCTATTTTTACAAAGCAAACTGACAAACGAAAAAAGAAAACAAGAAGCAAACATACATTGAAAAAAGTCAAATATATTCGTGGGTGGTGCGTGTGTGTGGTTGTGTATGAGATTGTGTGTCACCTCGTTTGATGTTTTACTGCTGCTAGACAGATGACCATATTTAAAATACTCTTGAAATCAATAGTCTCTACGTATAAGTAATATTTTATTATATTGCGTATACGTCATGTGAACGCTCATCTCATGTTATTCGAGAAAATATCTTTCTTTGTGCAATTCAATTGGTTTGGCTTGCACTGAAATGTGAAATGATCATCTGTGTGAAATCAGCAGTCAATAAATAACGAAAAGATGGCTTACACGTTTTTCTATGGATTCTTTTATTTCGTAAAAATTTATTCTTATGCAAATATATTTAAAATTGAAATACTAAAATGAATAAATAAATACGTGGAAAAGGGGAAAATGTAAACATGTAAACAAATAAACGGAATGGAAATGCTTCTGTTTGTACGTCAAGAGCAAATCGTTGTTGTTATAAAAAGAAAGAAAATGTTTATTCGTATTATGACAACTCAATGCTTGTTATAACTGGGATACAAGTCATCGATAAGTATATTGAAAGGGGAAAAGACTGGGGGGCGTTATAAGCCGAAGGTATAACAAATCATGAACGTTGATAAAAATAATAATTTGTAAACATACATAACATATATAAAGTCGTGTACGCGAAAAAAAACGAAAATAACGATAACAAAAGAAGAATACATTTTCCTAAAGACATGAACTTTTTTTTTTGCTTTAAAAGAGTTAATTTTTAAAATGAACGTAACGTAGTTTGTTTAACAATTTATCTACTAAAATGCTACAAATTCACTTGAAGTAAATGTAGCAACATTTTTACATGAAGAAAATACAGCGTTTTGATTTCTTCGTGCCATTTCTGACGCTGTTTCTGTCAGCTTTGGCGACAATCTGTCTACTTTTATTTTGCGTTCTTCTACCAACTACACATGCCACTTTTCGTCTTGCTACACAGAATACGCAGTAAAACAAAGTGTCTGCCACGGCAAATGAACGGCACAACGGCATGAGTGACACATATGTATTGTATATATGTATATATAATATGTGTGTGGCAAGTGTGAAATGAACTGAAGTGAACACAGGCACGGAAATCAGTAGGAAGAACATAAAAATGTATGAAACAAAGTTAAATCGTTTGGGGAAATGTTATACGCGCATATTTTCGCGTTGAGATTTCTTACAATTGTTTTTTATTTGACGCAATTTGTTTGCTTCAATTTACAGTCATTTTTCAGTAAATTGTTGACAGGGATTTACACTTTGCATTCTTCTTTCACGTAAAAGATTTTTATTATACCAATTTAAATTTAATAATACAAAATTATGACGAGAATTTATGCGCTCATAATAACATATAAGCATTATAATAATTTAAAGATGCTTTGAAATTTGAAATTTTTATTAATTAAAAAAATGTGTGTAAAAAATAAAATTAAATTCAATGTAAAGTTACTTGTATCATGATTAAAGTGATGATGATGACGATGTTGCTGATGTGTCAAAACACATACCTCTTTTTATACCTTTATTCCTACTCTTTCACTCTTGCATGTATGCATGTACATTGTATATATATTTTGTTCTCGCACAGCATTTTTCGTGCTTCTTCTTGTTATTGCCATCATTGGCCATTGTCATTGTACACCCTGCGGTGCTTGTTGACATGTTGTCACCTCTGATGTCAGCAAAAGCATGCAAAACAAAAAAAAAAAAAAAAATCAAAAAGTTTACCAACACATATTTGTCTTCGTCGATGTTGCTGTTGTTGTTAGTGTTGTTATTGCTGTTGGTGTTGTCATATTGCTGTTTGTGTCCTTTCTGGCAGTGTCACCGGCACGTGCTGGCGTTGCTGCCGATGCTGATGCTGCAGCTGTTTTTTGCGGTCAAATATTAATACATGTGCGGACTTATAAGCTTACATATTTCATGATCATTTCATTTTAGCATTTTAATAAAGTTAATTTTCAAGCCAATGTTGGCTTTTATATACTATATGAAATATGTAAATAGTACGTTTTACATGACCAACACACAGACAGACTTAAGATTAGCATTTAATGTTATCGGACATGCTCTGCAAGCCGCTTCAATAAATGGAATTTTCCATTTGTCCATAGAGATACACTTGTAATGCAAAACTTATCCTAACATACACACGTACCCACACGCACACACACGTACATTCATTTTATGAAAGGCCTAACAATCTGAGATTACTGCCAAGTATCGGATTGCATGAAAGCAAGCTGTTACATAATGCTTTTACATCACTTGTCATCAAGCTGAAAAACAACTCTTTTCCAAAAATTGCTTCTAAGATTATTTTGTTGCGTTTGCGTATGTGTGTGTGTCTGTATTGATTCGGCAACAAACCAAAAAAAAAAACATGTGTCTAATTGATGCTGTACGCCAAATTGGTCGCAACGAAATCAATTTGTAGAACAGACAAAAATAAACAAAGGAACCAAACAAGCTCGTTCTGTTATTGACCAATTGAAAGCGTATTAATGAGCAGCGTCCCTCGGCTGAGAATCGTTGCCATTCATAAATCATTTGTAATGCTGTATTTGCTCAGCACATAGCAGGCTCACTGACTGGCATACATAAAGAGTTCGTAACTTGCACTCGTTTTGCGAATATTTGGTTGCGGTTCAGGTTTAGTCGACCATTATCTCGGCTAAGGCGGTTTCAGTAAACGGTTAGATAAGTTCGATGTATGTGGATGGTAATGTTTAGGGGACGGTTTTAGTTACTCAGCAAAATGCGCAAACATTTGTTCTTTCCATTTGTTTTTTGCACTTCTTTTATTTTTCTTTGTTTGGTCTCTTGTTTGTTCGAACAAAAGCTTATTTTGTCATAACCGCGCAATGCGGCTTCAACTTGTGATAATAAGAGGCCCGCCTGCAAGACGGTAATATTCTCAAGGGTCATGTCCGGCACAATAATAAATTCCGTATCCTATTGCAGTTGCATGAATCTACAATTTTTCTTAGATGGTTGCGCAATGAAAAGTATTTCCTGAAGGAGATATTTCCGACTATTCAAAATACTCCCATACAAAAAGAAGAAGAAAAATTAAAGAAAGTCTTATTCTTTTTTAATATAGAGCTCAGAAATTTAAAAGGTAGTCTTCTATCACATCTATGTATGTATGTATGTATGTTAGTGCCACAATCTTTGAAAGGGTATCTTCCATAAAGGAATCTCGAAAATAAAGAGTATTTAATATCTGGCAAGACCGAAGATATCGTTCTTACTGGTTTTTCTCTGCTTTTGCTGTTTAACTTATTTGTCCAAGCGTCATGACATGCCAAACTAATGTCATTTCATTTAGTGCATCATCATTGAAAGTGTTATTTGTTTAAATAAAATAAATGAAAATAACAGCAATGAGAGAAAAGCAAAAAGCTAAAGTGAAATTAAGAAAGTTTTTTTTTTGCTGAGAGTTGTGTGTTCTAAGCACTTTTTCTTGACTTTCAAGTTTTTCTTTAGTCTACTTTGAATTCGTTATGTTATTTGTATTTATTTCTGAGTTTTATATGCAAAGCACAATAGAAAAGCACACAGCAGAAAAAAAGCAAAGTAGAGCAAAGCGTAGAAAAGAAATACAAAACAATTGCAAAGCGAAAAAGCATAGAATTTTGTTGAAATTGTATTTAAGTAACTGTAAAAGTTTCCCTTTTTTTCTTTTGTTTGAAATTTGTTTCGCATTTGTAAGTTAACATGCTATACAAGCAATCCTTAACTAAGACTTTCTCTCTAACGGCAACGAAGGCAACAAAGGCATCTGGGCAAACAAAATTTTACAAGTAAATCTATTTCCACGCGAACAATTTCTACTCGCAAAAAAATTTAGTGCTGTTCTTCTTAGTTAACAAATAAAACCTTTTACTTAAATATTGTACCTTCAATTAAATTTAACTTTTTAAAAAAATTATTTTTTGTTTCGTTTGCTTTTTGATCGAATTTCTTTTTTTTTTTTTTTATTAGAGTATAACGAAAGTTTCGATGTCTTTTATTTGTGGACATAAAAATGCAATTGAAACGATTAAAGATAATATGCGCCATTAAAGCTAAATGGAAAATTAAAAATTGTCTGATACGTTCAGCTTGACCGAAACTAATATTCTCCTGCAAGTTCAAAAATTCATTGATTTCTACTTAGCATAATTTTTTTTTTTTTTATAAAATGAAAATTACTTTTATAAAATAATTTTTCTACTTGCTTAATAGAGTTGGTTATAGCTAAGATATTTGGATTGAAATTATGGAAGCATGTCGATTATTTGTGTTTTATTCAAAGCATTTTAAAAATCATCACTAAAACTTTATTGATGACTTTAGACAATTAGTTGGAACTACGATATCATAGCAAAGTTTGTGTGCAACATTTTTTTTAAGTGTATGCGAAAAGCGCGCACACGGCATATATGCTACTATAGTTGAAAGACAAATACGTACACGTTATATAAAAATATTCATGTGCACAAATGTGTTGCGATGCCGTTTAGAGTTATGACTGCCAACAGATGTGCGCAATGTAGACCGTTGTGAAACGATATGAGCGTAAATATAACCATGGGCAACTAAAGAAAACTCACTGAAATGCACATGAACATATGTATGTGACTACTGATAAGCTGAATGACTGCCTCTGCGGACAGACGGGTAGACAGACTTAACATTTTTATACGCACCATATACCCAAATGATTACTTTAAGGAAAAAATATTGGCTTGTTATTTTGTTGTGAGACAGAACATGACAAACATGACAAGATGCCTTCATCCCACTGTTGCTACTTACTGTGAGCTGAAATATAGATTCTTTGTTGTTACCATGCCAGTCAGCCAATTCTATGAAAGCATCGGAAGTATCTATTTTCGAAAAAAAAACAATTTCACTCACATATTTAAAATTTCTAACTTCTTTCCTACCACATTGTTTTGCAGGATACTTTCCACTAGGATCTGAGCATTGTTTGACTTGGATCTGCTTGGATGTGTTGTTCTGCACCGCTAGCATTATGCACTTGTGCACGATATCTGTGGATCGTTACCTATCGCTACGTTATCCGATGCGATTCGGTCGAAACAAGACAAGGCGACGAGTCACACTTAAAATTGTCTTTGTTTGGTTGCTGTCGATTGCCATGAGTTTGCCGCTGAGTTTGATGTACTCGAAGGTAATATTGAACCAAAACTAAAACTAAAACTAAGTTCAAACCTCATTTGTGCTCATTCTTTTTGCAGGATCACGCTTCCGTGCTTGTGAATGGCACATGTCAAATTCCGGATCCGGTTTACAAACTCGTCGGCTCTATTGTCTGCTTTTATATACCGCTTGGCGTCATGTTGCTAACCTACTGTTTGACTGTGCGTTTGCTTGCTCGTCAGCGTCAGAATCTCGGTGGCAGCAATCCAACGACAGCGGCGCCGGGCTGGACGGCAAGTGGCTGGTTTGGTCAAACACCGGCGCTGGGTAAGTGAGCTCCGGTCTCTGCTTATTCCAAACATTTCAACTTAAAACACGACATTTCACGCGGTGTCACATTTCATAGCCACAAGCACGCCAAGTCAGTGTCACAAAATGCGGCAAAAGTTTCACATATTAAACAGCTTAGGCATGCTCTCCGTATCAGTGTTGGCATAGCAAAAATTGTCAGTTGCAGGCTCGCACTTAGAGTGAGTTGTGGGTGGACAACTGAACTGAACTATTCACATTGAATATGATTTTTGTGCTTTTAGTTTTGAGTTTGGCTCCTTTATTATGCTCAAAAGCTCGCACTACAAGTGAAACATTGTGCAGACTGGCAACGCACAGCAACATTTGCCAAATGTGTATAGAGTTCGAATATAAAAGTGGGCGGCGAAAAGGTTAAAGCCAAAAGCACATGAAACTTTGCATATTCATAGCTCTACGAGTATGTGGCACATTGAATCCGCTCCTGAGTGCTGTCAAAAGTGCCCGTCGTTGAAAGTGTGTGTGTGTGTGTATGTGTTGGTAATTGGAGAATGAGTCAACACTGCAGGAGTTAGTTATTTGTGCTAAATCTGTTGTAAACTACTGCCATTTTGCCCAGGCACGTACGACATGTGCAAGTTCGCTGCGGTTTTTTCATCAGTGCCGCTCTACTTGGACGTGTACGTGTGCTTGGATGTGTATTGGATTGGCGCATTTATTCAACTATTATTTAGTCAGCACACTTTCAACAACTTTCGAAGTATCTTTTGCAACACATTTTCATTTTCATGCTTTCAACGCAAATTATTTGTAGCATACTTTTTGGATTGAGCGTACTTAATTGTTTTTGTTCACATAATTTATTTAAAGAGCGTCGCTGCACTTGGCGTCGTTTGTTGAAGCCCGGACAGACCACAAACTCAACTTCAGCAATGCATGCACATTCGGCCAACTCAACGGATACGGATCTATCCACATTAGATAATCATGAGCTCTGGTTGCCTGATTCAAGGTAATCATTATCAATACAGTCAGTGTTTGTTCTTAATTATAATTTATGTATGCTTTAGTGTGCCGGAACCAACGCATACGACAATGACCGCATTACATCAATTCGGCGCTGAGATGCTGAAATTATCCCGTGGCCTCGAGTCGGTGACATCGTCGTCAACAACGTGTTCGCCCACAAAATCCGAATTTTCCATATCGAATCATTTGCAATTTCCCAGCAGTCCACAACGTTATATGCATCAGCAGCAACAGCAACAATTATTGCAAACAACAGTTGCATCTGCTCCATATTTGCACCAACAGCCGTTCGCCGCCACAACAACAACGACAATATCATCATCATCAAAACAAGGCATACAACAGGTACAATGTCAAAAGTTCGAACTTGGTTTCCGGCAAAAGTACACGGCCGGCGCATACCTCAACAGCAGCGAACACAGCCAGCGACATACACCAACGCCCGCAAGGTGAGTGTTAATGAGTCGTGAAGCGCGTTTCCTATACATTTTAAAAAATAAAATGCTAAGGAAAAAACATTATGCTTCAATTGTATCTTAATTATGTTGGCATGGGCGAGTAGCTCGTTTGAGGCCTTTTCCTGATTACAACAGCTTTGTTCATTTCATTTTTAAATTATTGAATTTTTTCAAGAGCAGCATGTGAAAAAATAACCGCCGGCAGTTCACAAAAAGAGAGGTTCCCGAGAATAATTAAAAAAAAATAAAATAAATTAAATTCTATTCTTTTCTATTTTCGATAGTACTTAGCAAAGTATAAAGTAAATAAGTTGCTCAATGGCGTGTGGAAGTGCTTAAAAAATATAAACTTTCGTTTTCCTTTAAATACTCCTTTTAGGGTTCTCTTACCTTCTTTTTTTTGTGTTTGGGTCTTTAAAAACTTATTTTTTGCTTCCAGTCTGTATAACCCGCCCACAATGTGACCAAAATGGCCACTGAAATGGCAACCGAGTCAACATGAAAGAAAGCAAAAAGTCTTTTAAAGTATTTTGCGCATTTTGTTTTGAGTGATTTTTGTACTCTTCATGCAATGAATGAACGGCATTGTAACTTTGTCATCAACTTTGTGACACCAAAAAATCTCCGACCACTTAAAAGTATATCTACTTTTGATCAGCACAACAAAATGATTCGATTAAAACATGTCCGTCTGTTCCTGTGTGTACTCTTTTCATATTTTTTTTAGGTAGTTGGTTTATAATGGTTTTAAAACAAATAAAATTAGAACGAACATGGTGATTCTTTTAATCTTTTAATCAAAAGAGAGCTTTTCAAACAACGTGAAGACTTAGTTGCCTTTATATTGTTTTTACTTGATCAGACAAATCCCTATGGTCATGTTTGTCTAACTATCGGGTCTCTCAATTATGAATCTATCAATCTATAAATTTTATCTATCTCCAATCATTTTGCGATGGTCAATATGATGAAACACATCACTATCCTTTATAAATATTATCATTTCATCATCAAATGGGGACCTCCTTCATGTACATGCACAAAGTAGTCGCCCTATAAAGCGTATTAAATCATTGGCATGATCAAATATTCTTTTTTCTTCTTTCTCTCAGTTTTTCATCGTTTTTTGTGTCTTTTTATTTTAAATTAAATTAATTTACATTTCATTTGTACAAAATCAATACTGAGTATAAGAGGATTCGAGCTAATCTGCGGCTGTGAGTAGCCAATGGAATAGTATGTAAAGCGACCAGTCCATTTGACAACTTGTTGTTAGTATCTGTATGCTATATTTTTTTCATTTAGTGTTTTTTAATATTTGAGGTTGCAATAAAAAATTGTGTTATGACTTTAATCAAAGTTTTCAATGACGTTGGTGAGCTCTGAGCCAGGAGCGCATTTAATTCGGTTTTGCCTGTGTGAATTAAAAATAGATCCATGCCAATACGAGTTTATCAAGCAGACACCGCGTGAGCTCGCATGTGGCGCCATGAAGAAAGTTTGAATTGACGTGTATACGTTAAGCGTTTTTTTGCTGACACTTGAGCGATATGCATATCCATGTTGACTATAAGCTGATTTTAGTTTGTATTTGTGGCAAAGCGCGAACGAAGTGAAGTTCTGTTGCAGACTCAGGTGATGGTGAACGCTTCGCTTGGCAAATGACAGTCGAAATTCAAATGAATTTGCGCGTTGACTTTGAGTTAATGCCAAAGTTTTGTGCGGCGTCAAAGCTCATTATTCAGCGCAGCCATTTTTGATTGTGCTCGCAAAATGTGCGCTTGTCTGTGTTTGCACTTTCAACAAATACACACACACATACACACTTAAACAAACAGACACAGACACAATTACACTTATGTAAGGAGATGCGTGTGTGTGGTTTTGTGTTTGCCGCTCATTATGCAAAGGACAACAATGAGGCTGTTTTCGCATCTCATCTCCTTTTAATGCTTTTGCCTCCTCGCCTGCCTGGGTGTATGTGTCTTTGTGTGTGCTTTCACCATTATTGTTTGAGCATTAACCACAAAGGAATTAAACAGCTGCTAAGCTCATCAAATGTGTAAAAGCAAGACGTGTAGTTTTGAGGGGTGAGGAATGGGCATATGCGCATTCGGCATTACACATTGAAGTGTCAACTTGTCGTTTCATTGTAGAAGTAAAGAAAAACGTTAAATTCAACGTGCTTATACACTTTGCCTTCGGTTAGTATTTTTTTCTGTTTTTTTTTTTTTTGTTTTTGTATCTTTCATGGTTTTCTTTATTTCTCTCTCTCTGTCGTCGTACGTGTAAGAGTGCATTTTATGAGTGTGTAAGTACAAGTACGTATGCTGCTTTTTAATTATATTGCTTTGGTAATTTCTAAAAGCTTGTGAATTTCGAGCACTCCGAAGTGTGACTGCTAATCTTGCAGAAGGCCATAAATTTGTGGGCAACGAGTTTTGTTATTTTTTATTCACTCAGTTGTAAACGCTTACGCCAAATCATTTTTATGCTTTCCTTTGTCTGTTTTATATTCCTTTCTTTATTATTTTATTTTTTTTTTTTTGTGGGCGTTTTATTCATATTCCATGTTTAATTATAGGATGACAAATCGTCAGACAGTTAAAGTCTTTTGTTGTTTTTGTGTTGTTCTTCTTTATACAATATTTTCGCATCAACAGGCAATGTGCTTCTGTGGGGGATCAAAATTACTCTGCTTTGAAACTGTTCAATTTTCAAGCGAGAATAACGAATATATGATGAAACATACAGTCGTACATATGATGAAAGTAAGGTGACATTGGGATACTATAAAATGCGTCAGGAGTCGGTAACGATTCTTGGAGTCCTGTGATTTACTCAAGTTCAACTTCAGCATCGACAGAACAACTTAATTTCAAATGTCTTCTTCTTACAAGATTGAAATATTTTTCTTTAATTAAAACAAAACACTATTCTTTCAGCACACCGACCATATTCTCACAGCGTATTTGCAGCTACAGCAAGCGTAGGCGAGCTTCTGCAGCCGTGACCGGACGTGATGTACGTGAGCGTGATCAGGAGACGCCGCCAACAAAGCGAAGGAAACGCTTTAATAGTCTACCCAAGAACGTATTGTTCTCGCTCTCGTCACAACAGTTGAGTCAACCTACAAAAGAATGCGATGAGAACGAGGAACAAGCGAGCGTAAAGCAGGAGTCGGCGTCAAAGAAGGGCTGCCACTCGGACACGGAGTTGGAAAGCGGAAACAGTTTCAGTGCAAGTAGCAATGCAAAGAAATGTCATGTCACGCAGCAGACACACTCCGCCGACTACTTGCAACTGCCGCCGGTCTGTACGTGTCCCTATTTTGGCGATCGGCCGCTGCAGAAATGCGTGAAGACAGCTGAGGTGAAGATAATTTCCTCCAACTTTACAACGGCCGTGACGACATCGCCCAGCGAAATGGAACTGTTGTTGTGCACAACCACCGCTGGCACAGCGCCACCTGGCGGCCACAGCCAGTCGGCCACAACAAATGCTGTGGTAAACACGGTCGGCAGCGGCGGTCTGAGTCCCAGCCTACCGCTGTACCAGCAAAAGACACAGAACCACAGCCATCACAACAGCACGCTGAATGTGCATGCGGCAATCGATGGCGGCAACAGTTATCTTGCAGCGCCCAGCACGCCGTGTCCGGGTCGTCGAAAGCTGAGCATTTCCAAAACCGCCTCAGTGGTTACCTGGGACTCAAGCCGTCATCGTCGACGTGGCTCCAGTTTCGGTGGCGTACGCACGTCGCTGCTGCTGACGCCCACGAAGACAACGACGGTGCCCACTTCGACGTCAGCGACGCCATTGCGTCGATCGGCAACGCTGCGCAGTCACAACAACATGAACTACAATCAACATTCAGCTTCCGAGCTGAGCGCCTTGAGTTGCCTCAAGTCAAAAACAAAGACTCCCCATTCCTCTCCCTGCCTGCTGCAACGCAATCAAACGGTGCGTTCACACCACTCGAGAAACTCGAGCGTCATATCACGCAACTCGTCGCGCCACGGTCGCATTATACGCCTCGAGCAGAAGGCGACGAAAGTCTTGGGCGTCGTCTTCTTCACATTCGTCATACTGTGGTCGCCTTTCTTCGTGCTGAACCTGTTGCCAACGGTCTGCGGCGACTGCGAGGATAGAATCGATCATTGGGTCTTCGATGTGGTCACTTGGCTTGGTTACGCCAGTTCCATGGTGAATCCGATATTCTATACAATCTTCAATAAGGTCTTCAGGCAGGCCTTCAAAAAGGTGTTGCTCTGCCGGTACACCGGTCAATCTAAGTGGCGCCCGAGCAGATAGCAGACACCCGCTAAACTGCAGACGTTCAAGTGCAGTGGCGGTGGCGGTGTCGGTGGCGACTTCGAAGTCAGTGAGAAGCGGAAGTTTGGCACTGCTGCCGGCAGCGGTCCTAACTTTCGTGGCATGCTCAAGCGCAGTAGCAATGTCAGCATAAGTCAGTGCAGGTAAGCGATACAGCTTGAAAATGTCAATCGAGCGTTTGAGCCCCTGTTGACCTTTACGTGCATGACGGGTGGCTTGAAACAGCTTAGAATTTTCATTTGTTCATTCCGACTTGCTGCTAAAACTACTTATGGGGTTTATAATAGTTTGTCTGCTTTCCACATATCATCGAGTTAGTTTTTAGTCTGCATAACCGCACATGCCATATTGGTTTTTTTTTTTTTTTGTTTTGTTTGTACAGTGTGACGAACACGCAATTTAACCACTGTTCTTCGGCTTTTTAGGAAGCTTAGTGCTGATGTCTTTGGCTCTATCCGTTTATGTTCTTGTGTCTGTATAAGTGTACGGATTTATGAGTGTTCGTATTTGTGTATGTGCGTGCTTGTGTGTGTTTGCCTACGTTCGGGATTAAGTGCTTATGCATCACTAATTAATTTCAAATTCAATTTGCATGCCACTGAGTCCAATAAGAACTTGAATGCTGGCTGTGTGTGTGTTTGTGTGTGTTTTCTGCCTATTTGCGTTCTGCTGCAAAATTCAATTAATACTTAAAGACATTTCACTAGAAATTCATTTAAAACAAGGACGATTGGCTTTGGAATTTCTCTTCATTGAGCAATGCGTTCAACAATAATTTGTTCATCCAAAATTTCTCAATGTCTGTTGTTGTTGGTGTTTCAATAATATAAATGAAAAAGATATATATTATTTTTGAAATTCTATATATTTTTATTTGTTAAAAAACAGACAAATTGCAAAAAAAAAAAAAATTCATTGTTAATGACGTTTGCTTCTTTTGTATATGATTCTTTAATCAAGAGCAACAAAGTAAAATGACTTAGTGTTTATTGTTTTCGACAAGTAAATATTTTTTTATACTTTTAATTTGTTTTTTTCTTTCATTATCTTGCCTTAGCTTAAAGTGCTTGACTGAACTACCCTCTAAAGCAAGCTAAGTGGCTCTTCGTTATTTGCTGTAAAGTTACTGAAGACAATATGCTATACAATTGCGTCATTACTTTATTATTTGTTCTAAACAAAGAGACACAGAAACAGCAACAACAACAATAACAATTTGCGGAAAGCTTTTTCATCAAATGACAAAAAGTCCAGAAGTACGTCAGTGAAAGTAAACTTTCTTTATTCGTGCAGTGGCTTTCTTTTTGGTTGTATTTGCGGTCAACGCAGTAATATAACAAGCAGTAAAGCCGACAAAGTCAAAAAACTTACATTAGATTCATGAAACCCAAGCAGAGACCAAATTTCTGACATTTAGACAAATTTTTTAGTTCGCCAGCGTTAAACACTCAAGGTAAACTTACACTCGCACTCAGACACACATAGTCACACAAACAGAGACAGAGACAGTCTGAATTGTAGTACAATTCTCAAAGTTGTCGTTTCAGACGCTTACACTTAAGATTTATAGCACTTTTATCGCCAGCGGAAATATGTTTTCCACTTCATTGGCTGCGCCTCAACTTGTCTTTGCTCAAGTGTCACGCCGCCGGAAGGCAGCAAAAGACTTCCTTTAACTTTAATAGCGTTTTGTCAACGAAAAGTTATTGACAGCACAGTAAATTTGAGTATACGTCATTGTTTAGTATATCATGGAATAATCTTTATTATACTATACTATTTCTCTACACTCAGTCGCGAAATTCATTTGACTTTACTGTTTACTATTTACTGTTCTAATGACATTTAATAAATACCAGAATGAATGTCCTTAAAAAAATTTCAATAAGTTTTCGAAAAATCATAATACTTATTTGTGTTATATCTTCAACTGATTGGCCTCTTTAACAAACGCCTTATTAAATCAAAAAGAAACAAAAACTATTTAAAATGTTTTAGTAGTGTGCTATGTTATATTATTTTACCACATTAATTAAAGAAATTCAACTCAAAATGGTCGGTCTACTTACGCTTGTATCGCTTGCCTTCCTTAGTTAGAAAACTAGAATGTCTGTGACTAAATGATGTTTCTTATCAGTTTATTTCTATTTTCCAGTTTATTATATAAATTATTTAAAACAGTATATAAATAATAAGATTTGGTTTCTGCAAGTGTATAAATTAGTCTAAGATAATCGTCATTAGCTTAAAACTTAAAGTTAAATTAATATAAACAGCAAATGTAAATGCAATTTTCAGTATAGAGAGGGGATAATATGAGCAAAACGCTTTTAATTCCATAAAGTACATACATGCCTACAACTGTATGAATGTATCAGTCTTTTATGTGATTTAACTTTTAAGGTATTATTGGTGGACTCAAGACCATACAAAGTAGCAAAGCCTACGTAAGCTGCATTCTTTTGGCTTTCATTTTGAGTTTTGAAAACTACTTTGGTGTTAAAGGTCCATTTAACATTTTAAATGTGAATTAGTTGATAAATGTGTGTAAATAATAAAATACTTAGCTAAAATTGTTGTTATAAATAGAAATTAAACTAATTTAGTGACGATATTGAATATCATTCTTCTACTACACATAAGCAAAATAAATGTAATTGAAACTGTATTTATTAGACACAAGTGAATTCAAATGTGGTTTTGTTTTATTTAAATTTTGTATTAAACTCGTTCTATTTTTTTTTTTAGTTAGTTTAAGGTGTGTAATTCATAAATAAAACATAAAAAAAACTTCTCAACTTTTTGGTAAAATTACTGTTTTTGGTTAAAAAATTCCAAAGCAAAATCTTCAACAAGTCATTTGACTACAGAGCTGTGAGATATTAATGTAAGTACGAGTATATGCAAATTACAGTTATTTCTGCACAGCAGTACAATAGCACACAATAATTGCAACAATTTGCTTCACTGCTAATAACAAATGCAGAAAAAATGAAAAAAAAAAACAAAAAAATGGAGAGAAAAAAAAAGGACTATAAAACGCTTGCAATCTGTTGATAATGACATGCGTTGAAGGGAAGCGTTTATTGCTGATTTTTTTTTATTTGCCATTTTTGCAGTTACAGTCAATTTCTTTACATCAATCCATATGAAATTCTACTCAATTAAGCAAAAGCGCAGCGCATGAATACACAAAAACAAATAAAGAATGACAGCGTTCACAACACCGCAATCGAAATGAAGTGCGCTCGATGCTGGAAATGAAGTGCGCTCAATGCTGCCACGCTCAATGAATGGCATTTTACATGAATGCACACAGTCAGTCGACAACATAGAAATAAAAGAACTATAAAGCGAAAAATGTTGTCAAGAAGTAATTTTTTTTTTTTATATAAATTTATAAAATACTTTTACAGCTTCTTTTTTATTTTCATTATTATTTAAATAGAAATTGTAAAGTTTCGCGAGACTTTTTAATTAAAATAAGCTTGCACTAATTGGGCGCAACGAAATTCAAGCATAAGGGGCAACTTATTAGCTACAAAAAAATATGTTGATTATCTCTTACTCAGCATTACCTAATTTCTTTATAGCTGAAATAAGCGGATAAACTTGCTTTGTGTGTTTGAATTTTGAAATGAAGGGGAAGCCAAAGTGCTTTATTGGCTATGAAAGAACGCAGCAATTTAAATACGAAAGAAAGCTGAGCGCACAAGGATTTCAGTAATATTTTGTCCTAACAAAATGATGTAAAAGCTCTTCCTCTTATTTTTTTTTTTCGTTGCTTGTAAATGTAAATACTGCAATGCTTTTTGCGCATTGTCGGCATTGCCTGAAGTATTTCATGTTTCCTTTTTCGCCGATTTCGTTGTCTACATTATACAGTCAGAAAAGTGGTTTACTACAACAACATTCAAGTATGTTAACTTTATACAAAAATTGAAAGTTCAATTGTACAACTTGCGAATTATGCATGAGCAACACAATCCAGCATGCTTTATTAAAATATTATATTATTGTAAGTTGGAATTATATTTGAGCTATGCAAATGAAAAAATATTATTTATGTGCGTTTTGAGCGCTTATCGTGTTAAAAGTAAATGTTTTTATTGGTTTTTCAAGCCGCAATTGTTACGCAAATCAATTAAAAGTTCTATGCAGGCAAACAATTTAAATAGTTTGCATTTTGAGTTTGTTGCTCATACACAAATTAATAACACGTATACGTCGCAGTGTCGAGCACAGTGAAAAATACGCGGCAAGCCACTAAATTCGCGAAAATATGTTTAAAAACTAATTTATTTTAATCCGCTTCAGCGAATATAAATCGCTGACTATACATTTCAACATTTGAAGAAGCGCAACGGCACTGCCGAAAATGGCGTAGAAATGTGGCAACGTGCTGCTTTTGAAGTCAACGAACAATTAAATTACCATAAAGGAATGTGCTCGGCCGGCAGGCAGGCAAGCAAGCACAAATATTTTAATTGAAAACAATCAATAAATTAGGCTTTCAAACTAAAAGCATCTTGCTTCATGCATAGTCAACACTTTGCTGGCGTGTAAAAGTATTCTGTCGATACAATTATGAAGTCATGAAATCATATTTAAAATAAGAGTTGCTGTCGTAGCACCAAGCACAAGGCCGTGTATAAAATATCCTCTAGCTGTGCTATGTATAAAATATGGCCAAAATATAGCTAAAGCACACGCCTAAAAGCGTTTGAAAATTAAATTTGGCCTTTAATTAAATGCACTTGAATAATTGAAGACATTCATTGTGAAATTGCTTTATTTAATTGCTGATTTAAATATATGCATGTGCTTGTAGAATGAAATTGCATTTTGTACAAACTGCAATCGCTTCTGTTTGTTGATATGTCATAAATTTGTTTGCCTTTCGAATAGCACAGAAAATAACCGCGCACGGCTTTCGGCCATCATGAGCAATAATCTACTGACATTTATACAAATGTACTTATGTACATACATACATACATATAAAGCAGCGTCATTATTATTCTGAGCTCTGCGTCATTCCCACCACAAGAACTGTTCGCTTTATAAGTAGACACACGTACATACAAAACAAAGACTGTAATTTGCTTCAAGGCTATAAACTTTAGTGTGCATGTGTAATATATTCAATATAAGCATGGGTGAGTATGTGTGTGTTTGAGTCCTTATTTTAATGGCACTTCAATATGTCTGTATTTGTGCGCGCAATTGTGTACACCAATTATAATTTTCCAAAGCGTTGAAATGCAACAATTATTGTAAATTAGTACATTTTGCCCAGAAACGTTTTACGACAATGTTCAATTGATATAACACAGACTTTTCTCGGCTTAAAGTCGAAAAACGATTTGTGACTTTTAATGAGCAATTCTATTTTTATCAGCAGTGTGTGTTTTTTAAATAAGTAATCTTTAATACAGACAGGCTAAAGAATAAATACTTGTTATCTGTATATCTATTGATCCCAACAGTACTTCAGAATTTATTGTACTTATTAGTCTATGAAGTGGAAGATTTAAGGACTTTGTATGCTGATGAATAAAAACAGAGTGATAATAGAAGTATTTTGAAGTGGACCGAGACTGGTAATTTATGGACAAGTACATAAAAGGTCGAAAGTAGTAGATGCACTGCTGGGTGAATACACCAACAGATTCAACATATTACAATCGTCGAAATCAAACTATTTATGAACAATCTTTTATACTGTTTATGTAGCTTATTTGTTTACAGAGATTTAATTTAAAGGCCGCAAATATTTTTATACATAAGTACATTTATTTTTGACTTATACAAAGTGAATTCTCAAAGCATATTGTTGTGAGAGGCATAAAGTTGGTTTTTGTTTTAATTTGCCTTAATATTGCGGCCCTAAATGTGCTGAAATAGCAAGTCATAAATTCGGTAATGAGTGAATACATAAAAATATGGTCAACAACAACCACAAAAATAATAAATAAATAAATAAGTAAATAAGAAAAAATTATGTATATAATCACATTAAACGGTAGCCTAAGCTTTTTTTTTTTTTTTTGAATGCACGCATTATGGCCGTTAGCCATTACTCATACAGAGCAGCATATCTGAAACACAAAAAGTACGTAAACCATCGATTCTATAAGACAAAAAACAAAAAAAAAAAAAAACGACAACAATAACAAAACAAAAACCGAAACCAAACTGAATACCTTTTATACAAACTCGAGAACAGGAAAAACAGGCAAACAGGAGCAAAAAGTAAAAAAGACTTTTTGCTGTTGTGCAACACACACACATACATGCAAACATACAAAGAAGTAAATAAATACAAACAACGACAATGACAAAAACAACAAAAAGAACAAAAACAAAACAGTACGAAAAGAAAAAGGTAATAATCTAACGGAAAACTCTAACAAAAGAAACGTACAGCAAGGAAGGAAAAGCAAATATAATGAGCGAAGTGAGCGAATGAAACAAATGAAACAAATGAGTCACTATAAATACGCGCTCAGACATTTAGATTTGAAACGTACGATTTGAACAAACGAAAAAGATATGACATACGCAAAGAATTAAAAAAAAAACAAAAAAAAAAAAGAAAGTAAAATACGTGATCAGGGATTAGGAAACAGCAGGTGAACAATGTAAGCAAGGGAGGTGTTAGCGATATGCGTTTAAAAAGTTACTTATGCTGTTATGGTATACAAGTTGGTGTTTTCATACGACATCAACATTCTGTTGGTGTGCGCAGGTTTTGAGCACCTTTCGTGGGTTTCGTTTGGCACAATGAAAAATGTCAAGCTTAAATGAGTTGAAAACTTTTCTATATCGCAAAATGTTAACTTTTGCATACGAAATGTGCAGGATATGAAAGTATCTTTGTATTTGCGCCTACAGCTTCCGGCCCGCGTGCAAAAACAATGAAAGTGGCTATCGCTAAAGCTTATGCTAAATGTTGTATCCAAAGTAAAGGAAAAGTTTAGAAAAATTAAGCTAAAATCAGCGACGACATTTCGCATGGCAGCCGATAAAGAAGTTATGAACCCGAAAAGGCTCAAGGCTTAACGATGTCTCACATATGTTCACGCTTGTCTTGTTTTAACATAATTAAGGCAGCTGTCATTTGTAGACATCCTTGCCTAGCCATCATCCTTCTTTGCTGCTAGTTTTTGGAGCAGTGTGAGGAAAGAAAATGCCTGCGTTACGACCTTGAAATATAATGAACTATTAGAAATTGTAGAAGTTGGATATATTCATCGACACTTACCGATCTCAAACGTTCAACATCCATTACATAAAACTTACCAGCGGTAAGTTTGACAACGCGCCTTGAGTTCGTCAGAAATATGAGCACATCCTGGCGTATCGAGTGGCCGTACTGCCACCAATTAGAGCGCCAAAAGGCATCACCAGCGCGAACGCTGTGATTGCGTAACAATTCGCCGCAGTAGGTGAACATGAGTAATTCAAAGGCGGTCAGACTGAGATATTGCAATTGGTTAACGATCCGTATCGTTGTGCGCTCGCCTTGCACGCCCACGAAGACAAGCAGACACAATTGGATTGTAATCTGAAGTGACTTAATCAAGCAGTAAGGATTGAAGAGCGCCTCCAGAGTATCACAAGATTCTAGTATGAAACGGTGATGTTGTACACAGTCGATGAGCGCAATGTGGAGGGCGTTACTGACACTTTCATTAGGTGAGCTTGAATTCTTTGGCTGACGTTGCAGTTGGGCAAAAACGCGCAAGTCAGTTTTGTGCTCTTTGAGAAAAATGTACTGATTTAATTCGTCTGAGTCATGGATAGGCAGAGTTACTCTTGTTCTGAAAAATGAAAAAACTTTGTTAAAGAACTTGAAAAGAGTTCAATAGTACAAACCTCAATATGCTTAGTGGTTCCCCAGCCATAATTCTTGCATTGGAATCCAAATTCTTGAGACTGCAGTAAAGCACATCGAATTGTGCCAACATTATAATGCTCAGCACAACAAAGAGCGATGAGCCGTTGCCAAAGATAAGACCCATGGTCACTTGACTAAAGACCTGCGAAACGTAGATAAATGGATAGACGCCATCTTGCTGCCAAATTGTGGCTTATATTAAATTTTGTTTTTACAGTTTTACAGTCACTGCAACACTTCACATACATACCAACTGATCAAACGGATACCAACACTTTAACGGTAAGGTGCGCCAGCCCATAATCAAGGGTGTTATGCCCCAAAAGAACACACCCGAGAAGCATGCACATTCCCAAATAGCAACAAAATTCCGTGCTCGACGATAGCCCTCGTAGGCGCTCACAAATGTGTTGCCCGGCAACGAATGATGACGATATTGACGATTGATGCTAGCCAGGAATGCCATCAACTGCGGCGATCGGTACAACCAATAACAAGTCGCATACGCAGCAAAAAAGTAGATGACCGTCATGGTGAGCGCATCGGTGATGTCCTGCAAGTCGCCATCGGCGAGCGTATCGAATGTGGTCTTCATAAAGAGCACGCCCAAATGCAGCGTCGAGAAGATGGTGAGTGCGCTATAGCAATGTGCCAAGAACTTGCCCAGCGGTATCAAACGCGCTGGCAGCCACAAGTGCAGTCGCAGCGGCAACTGTCCCATGCACTGCATCAGAATCTCAGGCAGCCAGAAAAGATTCTGCACGCGATGCTTGTCCTGCGCGGCGTACAGTAGGAACGATTCGTTGCCATTGTCGTTTAATGGCATCGTGCACATGTCAATTGGTGACAACGGTGGCGCACTAAATGTGTCGCTGTCGTTAAGTGTTGGGCGTATTTAAGGCAACTTAAGTGCGCCGCTACAGTGACATTTTCAATTAGCTGTCGGACGATACGAGCACAGGCGTGACCCCCCCACACACAACATCTTCATCAACGTGAATGTTTTTTAGTGTTGCTCTACGCTAAATTTATGCAGTAATGACTTTTTAAACTTTCTCAAGTGTACTCTTATGTCTGTCTGCCTTGGTGTCTATGATTGTCTCTGTGTGTATGTATCCTTGTTTAAAAGTCTAAATTATGCGCTTCTCCACGCCATTACTTCTAAATTCTTGTCGAATTCGTGGAAGTCTTTACCCCGCAGGTGTACAATTTGCTCAAATGTTTAATTACCATTTAAGTTTATATGCGTGAGAAATGTTGTTTCATTCATTCATTCATTCGTTGGTTCGCTGGTTCATTCATTAATTGTTAATGGTTTCCACTCATCGAGTCCGCCATTTTCTTGTTCACCCACAATTGAGCAAATATTTATAAGCTGCTTAATTGTTTCTTTCTTCCCGTCGTATAAGCTCCCATTTAGTTGTATTTGTTGTTTTAATTGCCCCACAATTCTGTATTTGCTGAAATTAAACGCTTCGAAGACTCTAATTAACATGATCGTACACGCGAACAGTTTCATTCTGTTTATAAGTGTACGTGTGTACGTGTGTTTGTTTGTTTGTATGTTTCTTTGTATGCATGCTTAATTGTGGGTGTGCTTAAGACGACAAATTTGAACTTTATTTGGTAATTAACAATTTACCGAACTTATGAGACACCTCTGTTTCATGGCTAAGTATGATGACGCTTATGTCTTGCAGCAATTCTATGGTAATTTTATAAAATTAATTCAATTCAGATTTCAATACAAATGTTATATTCGTCAATTTACTTTGAATATTATGAAAATATAATAGTCTTTTTGCTGATGGCTTGAAAATCAGCAGAAATTTAACATTTTGCATTTTGATACCTAACCACTTTAGTTTATCAGATAGCCCTTCATCTCCTAATATCAACTCAATTTATGAATCAGTGAATTCATTTTGTGTATTTATTTCAATTACTCATTATTAATTGTTTATCTTTTCTTAAAATAATCGTTCTAATTTAAGTTTAATTGAAATGGAGATTAAGTAAAAAAAAAGTTCTTGATTTCATATCTGAAATCGTAAAACAGAAAATATAAATAAATAGGCTCCAACATCTGAAGCTTTTACGCTTCTAATTCAGAGGTGAGAAGTTCAAACAACTTATAAATAATTTTCAGTGCGTAGAGTAACGAGATTATTTCCCTTTAATTACACCAAAGTTATTTGCACTCCTCTAAGAACTGAGATTTAGCTAAGCCAAAATATTAGAATAGTTTGAAGAGTTCTTCTTGGATAAATAGTTTGATAGAAGATAAAAACTCTATTCTAATCTTCCATTAGTGGCTCTAACTTTCTTTTAACACAATAATGAATGTTCAGTGACATTTTCGCTGTGTCATGTGTTGATTGTGAGTAAATTGGTATACTAAAGTACTTTGCTAACTTAGTAAAGGACGCTTGATGTAGTAAGTTAAACAAAGGCAATAACAATAATAATTAGTGGTCATTTTTAGCCAATTTGCTCGCCACTTTGGTTATTTAGTGCTCGCATCATAAGCGTCAAACATTGCCATTGACACATGTCGTTGCATACATGTGAGCCTAGGGCTGGAGGGGGGTGTTGAGTTCAAAAACTGGACCGCAGTGTATAAAATTAAATTATACTTGTGTGTACGCATAAAGTTGGCTTTCAAGTGAAACTTGTTTTGAAGTGGTTGTAGGTGAACACTTAACTCAATTTAGCAACTTGAAAGTTTTGTCAAGAGTTTCCGCAAAATTACGGTTTTTGCACAAAGCACATTTATTTACAGACACACGTGCATTTTTATTGACAAACGGCCGGAAACACCTATGCCACACCCATACACACACTCACATACACCAAAGCAAAAAGTGAAATAACACATATGCTACAAGTATGCTTCATTAAAGGCGCTACACTGAACAAATTTATGCGTGTGAAAGTGGGTCAACTAACATAAAAAAAAATGAGAACTATTAAAACATTTACAAAAACTTTAATTTAAGACGGTTTTTTTTAATTTAGAATTTTTTTTATTTTTAAATAATTAACTATTTGCAATGTCAAATCGACTGTATGGCGCATTGCCATTGGCACATTAGTCTGCCTCGCTTGGCAGGCGTTGACATCAAAATCACAAAAATGCTTACAAAATTGCATTAAAAAGTTTTCGATTTCCTGCGAAATTGACAGCACATCCTGTGAGTCCGCTGTGTCCTTCACTTGTAATAGTACTTTTAGCACATTTCTGATGGCTTTGTTGTTCAAATTGGCCAGTAAACGAGCTAACAATCTGCTACAAAAAAAAAGGATCCAGACGACGATTGCTTCGCCACACTTTCACTGACTGTTTCCGTCTCTTTTTATCGCACGGTTTATCAGTAAATATCTGTGTGTGCGTGCATCAGTGCGCCTTTAAAGTTTGGGCAAATGTGCGCTTGTGATTTCATTTTGGGCTGCTTTTCCGTTTTCCGATTATTGTTGAAGTTATTCTACAACAACTACAACTTTGAATGTGTTGAGCGCAGCCAGGCACAAAGTTTTTCTTGTTGTTACTTGCTTTGTTTGACAAATTGTTTTCCATTGGCAACGAAATTGTTCAAAACTTACAGCGCGTTTTTCAATGTCACATTTTACTTTATTTATGATCTCTAGTGTCATCTATGTAGTATGTACATGTCGGCTGTTACAAGCATTTACTCGAGACCAGTGCAAAATAAATAGTTTTCAATTACAAAAATACTTTTATATACACAACTAGAAGTATTTCCTTCGTCTATCCCCCATAATTTGACACGCTGGAGTAGCACATAGGTCTGTTACTACTGTTACTGTTACTGTAATATCAAAGGACAAGAAAAATCGAATATGACCTATTTTTCATCTGTTTAACGATTCCTACTAATGGAACTCACAGATCAGAAGAGCTACTAACCATTTTGTACAAATACGTTGGTCATTTATATCTGATATATTTCGGGAATGGAAAAATATATTTTTTATGGTCATGATATAAAGCGTATGAGGGTAATATATTATGTTCTTATTTACATTTTTTTTATTAAATTTAAAAAGCTGTGTAAAGGATATTAAATCTCGGCAAAAATAAAATTGTATTTTTTTTTTGCGAACATTTTTGGTTATAAATCCGAGACAAATCAGAAAACAGCATTTTAACAAGTGACTTACACACCAAAAACTATTGCATAATTCAGGTCAACCGCTTCCTTTGCTCTTTAATTCAATGTCCTTTAGTCATAAAATTATTTAAGGTAAACATTCCGATTTCTTTTTTATGTTGTTGTATTTACCTTTTGCTTACAGAGAACTTTCAACATAAAAAATAAATTTAAACTAATTTAATTTCGGCGTTTTACTGGCCAAAGGGCAACTTTTATTAGGACATAAGCTCGCATGCCAACACACACACACACACTCACCTACATACACTCGTACAAACATACAATTGTGGGCCACGTGTGAGTCAAGTTGGCACTCAAGACGAGTTCGTTTATAGTTGAGTTGAGTGGAGTGGTGTAGAGTAGAGTAGAGAAAAGTCAAAGGCAACGTGGGCAAAGATAAAATTCATTTGTGTAAGAAATTGTTACACACTGTTGGCATAATGAGGCATGAAAGCTTGTCTGCTGAGTTTTCGACGCCGGTTTTTATGTAGGCGCTGCCTCCGACACCTTGTTGGCCGTAGAAGGTTATTCTCAGCCGCTTTATTGAGTTAGTCTATGTTAAGCCAGTGGCTTACTGCCTGCACACATACGAAAAAGTTCTTGTTTGTTGCTGTAAAAAAGTTTATAATTTTGAGTTTATTTTTAATTTATTTCGAAAAAATACGCTTCTAGCGTAAAAACTCGCCTACACAATTGCGTTTATCCTTTCTGCATTTTCTACTGATTTATTTAAGATTTTGCATGCTTTTTACTTATTTAGCATTTGTGTGAGACGAATCCTTGCGTTTCCTTCTGATTTATTCAGTTAGGTTTGAAGGGCTTTTTATTTATACTTTGCTATTTGTGTCAAAATTGAATTTTATGCGATTTTAATGGCTATTAACTTGTTTCGAAGCGTCAAGAATAGAATTATAGACACGTACATTACTTAGAAGACAGACTAGCAAACATTTAATTTTTAAATTTTTATATACATATACATAAGTATGAAAGATTGCGACACACATGAGACATCTCTGAAGATACAAAATACGAATCTATATATATATATTCTTCTTCAGCACGACTATTTTTCATACAAGTCCAGGCATTAGTTAGAATTCGAGACCGAAGATAGTAACTCTTATACATATATAATTTAAACAAAACTAGCAAGAGTATTTAAGGTGCGGCAAAGCCGAAAAAAACGTTTTTTTGTCATTGATCCCAAACACAATAATAATCTATAATCTATTACTAATAAATAAAAACCATAAATTTCTTAAGAATTCTATTATAAGCAAACATAAAGCGCTCTTCTTTCTGTCATTCACAAATACATATACACACGTGATTTCATGCATCCATGATGAATCTCATTTAAATTACGAGTATCGCATATTTTCTCAGTAGCAGAAAGCAATTTATGGCTGCGCTAATATCAATTTGGCTCAATTATGGTTTCTACTATTTTCAACTCAGCGCAGCTCAATTCATTTTCACCCCGACCTCAGCGCATCGCCTCTGACCTCACTTCATATCACATTCTATTCAGACCGTCTCAAACTTCTACACTTTGCTGCACCAATAGAAGATTTTTCACGTTTATTGCGAAGACGTGTTTGACTCAACGAGCTTCCTTCAAGTTTTTCTTTTTCGCTGTTCACAAACAAGGCAAAGATAAGGTTAGGGTTCACACTAACGGCAGAAGTGGAGTAATTTCATACTCTGCAGCAATAAACGACTCGTTTACGCTTTAAATACAATTAAGGATAAAATTATGGAGTGCGATAAGTTGTTGGGAATCATTAACTGATGGGTAGGGTAATGCGTGCGGCGTTATAAGAACTTTGCGTCACACCCACTGACTTAATACAATTTATTTGTATATCTTGACGATGATGACATGCTTAATATATGTTAAGCTTTTGTTATAATTTAATCATTCACGACAAATCAAACTACAACTCAATCATGACGATATTCCAGCTCTAGACTCATTTCACAACCTACCGCACCGCGTCCGCTCCTGCTAATCGTCAAACGGTAAAGTCAATCATTCGAAAAAGGCGCTTCTGCAAATAAGCCAAAGGAGGTCATGCAAAGCAAATATCCTCTATTCGCTTAGCCAACGTAATTATTAATGGGCTCGCAAGTTTTTCAAGTTTTCAATAAGTTTGCTTGGAAGCTGGTCTACTCGGCAGTTTGTGTATATGTACGTGTCTCTATGTAACGTCAACAATTTGCTGGCACAGCTTATAACGTAATATCTAAGCACTTCCATTTTGGCATATTAATTGATATTCGAAAAACAGATATTTGCTTCACTACTAAACACTTTGCGGCGCCATCGAATTTAACGTTGCGGTCATTACTCGCTCAGATGTCTTTATCAAAGTAGTCTACTTTATTTTATTGACTTTCTTACTCTAGACTTGCCTTGGTTGTAATTAAATTTGATAGCCGGTTTTATTCAATTAATCACCGGCATAAGAAAGTTGTTAAAAATAAACACAGTGATTATTAATATGAGTTAAGTATAGGTTGTGGTCGTGAAATAACTGCAGTACTGTAATGAAGTCAACTATGAATTAATGAAAGTCAACAACATTCAAAGTAAAACAGCCTGAAGGTGTATCATTGTGTATATATTCACTTATTCACCTATTGACTAATATGATTTTATTGCAATTTTATATACATATGAATGACATATTGAAGTATTCGCTTTAAAGCGCTTCTTCACTATACTGAAATGAATTCTATGAGCTTTGAAGCGTGTGTGACGTTGTTTTTTTTTTTGGCAGTCGATGAAGCAATATACGCGTACAAATTACCGACTTAACGAAAAGCCCGCCAAGTTTTGTCAATCGTTGTGTAATTTCGATGCCTGACTTTGAAAATAAACAAATTGTAAATCTTTTAAGCTCTATAATTGCAGCTTGCGTCTTGTATTGTTAAATTGAGCATTCATTTGTGATTTGACACCAGACTTGTGAACATTTAGCAACGAAAAAGCAAAACAATTCAAGTGTATACATTTGTAGAAGCATTAAACAAAAATCAATTGCTCACAACTTACTGAAGCAATAAGACAATACAATGTTGTTCGCTTTTTTGTTGGCCTTTTGGGCAATAACACTTTCGCTGTACTACCTGTGGTCGCGACGTGAATACTACCGTGTTGCTTACCAGCTGCCCGGTCCCATGGTTCTGCCGTTTGTTGGTCTTGGCTTGAATATGCTGAATCCGGAAGGTAAGTACTCGTTAATTAAAAATAATGTTCACATTTTTTACTAATCGTGCTTGTTCAGTTATCTTGCCATTCATGGAAAAACTCTCATGCCAATACGTTTGTCCTTTCATCTCATGGATGGGCACTAATTGCTTCCTATACGTTAATGATCCGGAAACTGTGGAAGCTGTATTTAATTCGCCGCATTGCACGAACAAAGGCGACTTCTATCGCTTTATGTCGTCCGCCATTGGCGATGGCCTATTCACTTCGAGTTGTAAGTTGAGTTGTGTTTTGTGTGCGGACTCAAACGGAAGTTGCTGTCTTTGTGATTGCGGCTGCTGTCTGCTTATTGTAATGAGTTGCATTTGTGGCCTTTGTTGATTTTATCTTCATTTCTTTTGGTAGCGCCACGTTGGAACAAGCATCGTCGCTTGATTAATCCCGCCTTTAGCCGGCAGGTCATTTATAATTTTTTGCCAATTTTTAATGCCGAAGCGAATGTTTTCCTTGACAAGTTGGCCGTAGATGGCATACGCGAAGGTCAGCAACTGGAAATTTATCAGATGTTGAAGAAAATTGTGCTCGAGGCAGCTTGTCGTAAGTAAAGCATGAATCTTTATATACTTTTGTTGTTTAATACTTCCGCGTCATTGCACTAGAGACGACCATGGGCAAGAAGATGAACTTTCAGGAGGATGGCTCAAGCGCAATCTTTAATGCATATAACGGGTAAGTGCAGTCGGTCATTTTCGACTTTATCAACTGCAGCTTTAAACATCATATGAACATTAACCAACCAAGTTCAATAATGAACTCATTTGCAGCACAAACAAGTATACTTTTAATTAATTTTCTTTCTCATGCTTATCACCTCATTTACCAGATATTTATCTCAAAAGCAGGTACACTCATTCAATCTTACCATATTAGCTAATTACAGTTTTTATTTTTTTGCCACACAAACACATTACGACATTCTCACACAGGTATGCAAATTCCTACAAGTGCACAAAGCTTTACACTTCGTTTTTTGCACCGAACAACATACCTCACATTCATTCATCCATTAACACTACACATCACTTGTTACGGCAACTCTTTAGTCATGGCATTCTTTACTTGCTGTTGTCGTTGTTGTTATTGTTGCTGTTGTATTTTATTTTCTTTATTGTTGTATTGTGCTTACAGCATCACTGAAGTGTGCGTGACAAGGATGCTGTCACCATGGCTTTACCCAGATGCAATCTATCGACACTCATCGCTCTGCAAGCGCGAACAAAAACTCGTCAATGTGCTCTTTGCCTTTGTGGAGAAAGTAAGTCTATTCTTCATTGAATACATGTGTAAGTATGTGTATGGCTGGCTATGAGCATGTGTGTGTGTGTGTGGGAATGTATTGTGTGTAATTTGCTTGAGTGCATAATATTAACAAAGCTTAAAATCGCACGTTCCTTTGTTTCGCATCGGACATTCTTAGTTGCTGGGAAGCCAATCCGATGTGATAGAAACAGAGCCCGGTGCATCCGACGCCGAGAAATATGCAACCGCCCATGTTGATCTGTTGAGAAAGGTGCCAGAGGTGTATAAGAAAGCAGAAAATGTGAAACACGAGGAGGAGGTAGAGAGCAATGAAGATATCGTAGGCCGCAAGTCAAAGTCAATATTTATTGAACAAATGCGTGGTTCCGTCGAACGCGGACTTTTGAGTTTGCAGGATGTACGCGACGAAGCAAATGTGGCAATTGCTGCGGTGAGTGCACTGATATGCAAATTAACAAGTTTAACAATAAACACTGAATTTCACTCACTTTCCGTTTTTTGTTGGCCTACAGACATTTGAGACGACATCGACAGCTTTGTATTTCACCATACTCTGCCTGGCGATGCATCCCGAGTATCAAGATAAATTGCATGCCGAACTTGTCAAACTATTTCCGTATGATGCATACAACGATGACAACAACACAGAACCTGAAGATGACATGGCCTCTGCCATTGGCTACCTTAATGTGACAAATGAGCACTTGGATCGCATGACATACACCGAAATGGTGATTAATGAGGCAATGCGCCTGTTTGCGCCCGTGCCAATTGTATTGCGTCGCGCCGAGCATAACTTCACGCTTCCGTTGCCCAACGGTCAGAAGCGTCGCAGCGTCACCATACCGCGTGGCACACAAATAGGTATTGATATATTCAATATGCAACGTTCGGAAGCGGTGTGGGGCGAAAATGCGCGAGCCTTTCGCCCGGATGAGCATTTCGGTCCTGGGGCAGCGACACGGCATCCATTCGCTTTCGTGCCATTCACCAAGGGGCTGCGTATGTGCATTGGCTATCGTTATGCGCTGATGCTAATGAAAGTGCTACTTGCGAAAACATTCCGTCATTATCGTATACATACAGAGGCAAAAATGTCAGATCTCATTATCAAGGGTACGATTTCATTGAAGCTGCGTGAGTATCCTCTGTGCACAGTGGAGCGTCGTTCGAGGGACATTTAAGTGGGTTACGCTAGAATGTTATGAGATTTAAAACTTTTTTACACAATAAAGTGTTGGAATTCGTCCCCATTTAATTTGGCTTTTGCTTTTAGACTTCTGCTTTACGGCGCAAGCAAACATTGGAATTTGTTTTCGGTCGTTTGCTGTCTGTAAGGATTTTACTTAAAGTTTGGCAAAGTTTTCTGCTCAAACCCTTGTGTGGCTGTATTTTTTGTTTTCCAGAACACAACTAATTTGTGGATGGCTGAGTGTATGCTCACTCATTTTAAGTATAGTTTTTTTCTTCTATTATTTCCTATTTAATTAAAATTTGGTTTGATAAAAGATTAAGTAGAGCGGATTCTTATAATCGCAACAAGTTCTGTAAGTCAGTCGTAAGTGCAAATGATAAGGTATATAAGCCACTTTAGTAGATAGTAATATAGTAAAACGTCGTTGAAATTAACTATCGAAAAAGGTTTTCGGGTAAGTTAATCGTCACAAAGAAAAACAATGACTTAAAGCACTTTAACAAAAAATTAAATAGCTCAAGCAAATTGCTCTGACTTGCACTCGTTTCAATGCAATTATAAACTTTTAAAGTTATTCAAAGAAACCATCTAAACGTCATCTTAAGTCGCTTTGTAACGTTTTGGTACACAAAATTGTCTAAGAATTTGATTATTTGAAATATTCGGTATGCCAAAAGTCAATTATCGGTTTCGATGAAAAGTAAAAAGCAGCGTATGATGAGAAACAACGTGACAGAAATTAATTTAAACCTCATATGAGCTCACATGTGTTAACAGCTCGAAGTATTGACGGGCGGATGGAAGACGGACAGGTCTAGATCGATTTTTTTTTTAAATTCTAATCATTTATGGTCTATGGCTTTCTTTGTTGCGAATGTTAGCTATCTTAATTGTTCCACAAACTTAATTAATATTAATTGTCTGTCGTTCGAATTAATTTGTTGCGAGATACAAATAGAATGTTCGGGTTCAGAGTGAATTAAGACATCAAAGATAAACTGTTGATGTATTCCGTAAAAAAATAATTTTAATTGTCGTATCGACGGTAGTTAGATTTAAAGACAACAAACCGTTTCTATACTTTTTTTTTTGTGTTTTATTTAAGTTTTATTTGTTTGCTAATATTTTCGATTTATTCACAATTTTTCTCTTTAAACTTGATAACAGCATTTGTTCTTAATCAAATAACTCCTAGAATTTTTATTTGTTTGTTTATTTTTTGTTATCTTATCTGATGATAGATGCGTGTAATGCTTAAGAATTGTTTTCACATACACATTTACGCTTAAGTTTGTTGTTTATCGTATTTTCTTCATTCTTTCATCAATTCTTCTGGACGTTAAAATTATTTATGTGAGTTCCCATAAAAAGAGTACAAGAGTAGTATACAAAAACTTTGAGTTGATTTTGCTAATACTTTGTTGACTTTTTGTTTTTGAATAAAAATTATTAAAGGTTTTGAAAATCGTGTGTGTGTGGTTTTTGTTTATTTTTACAAAGCAGGAATTGTATTAGGATTTCAAATATTTTAGTTGTATCCTTTGTGTTGCAGATCATTGTTCGCCTTAAAGCCTAAACATAGACAATTATGACGCTAATTCTCTTGCTTTAAGAAAACAAATGTGTGTCACTTATTGTCAAATCAAACTGACAGCGCGTGCCTTACGATTGCGAGTGCATTTCTCTTAAATTTTAATACAATCTATGTATGTATGTATGTATATGCGTCTAGTTTATTAATTTAATTTAATATAATATTTATTTGATGTTATTTTTTTTATTTTTATTTGATTTAATTTACCCAACACATATTTTTCTGTAGTAAATCGTTTTATTAAATTCCATCCTACAACTTTTAATTTTTTTTCAGTTTTTCCATTCAAATACAAAAATATGCAAAGGACCACATTCAACTATTCGCCACCATTCTTTCTCTTCAATTTACAAAAATCTTAAGCTTATTATTTCATGCTTTGCAAAATTAAACGTTTAGGCTTATATTTCAAAAATTCCAAAAGTGGACGCGCTTTGTGTATAGTTCATCTTTAAGTTTTAGTATATAAGCTTATAAAAAAGATTTTGGCTTTGTGGTTTTAACTGTGACGGTGTTGATTGATAGATATTGTTGTACGTGATTTTCTCTTTCTCTGTTTATCGAATTTTTACAAAATTGGATTTCTTTATTTTACGTTTGTTTTACTCATGCTATACGATTTTCTGTATTGAAGAACCTGAGCTTTTCTATCTTTTTTTTTCTAGTGCTGCTTTAGGTAACGCACGCCCTTCACACAATTAACGGTTTAATAACTTTTACAAGCGTTGTTATTTAAGTATTTATTTAAACATTGAAATCGAGACTTATGCAAATCACGTCCAATTGCCTACGACATACCTTTATGTATGTATATTGAAACAATTATTTATTCTAAAGAAAAAGGACGTGCATATTACATTATTAGCATATTAGTGTGAAGGGCATTAATTCTCCGGTATGACCGAATTAAAAATTTGCTTACACATTTCTGTTTAGATTTTTAAAAGCGTCGCTTCTCTTATTTGTGAAATATCGGTAATATTTGTTTCTGTTTCCGATTGTTTTCTTTAACTTTTAACGTTAAATGTAATTAATAATTGTGTTAGTTTTTCTCTGGTTTTATAATTAGGCACAATAAATTATTTAATTATTCATCTCATTTATCAACTGTTGACATTTTTTCAGTATTTAATATTTTTTTTTTTTTTTATTTAATATGCTTAAAATTTAATACTTTATTTGTTTAAAATGGTGTTTTACAATTCAAATGTTGTATTTTATGTTTATATATCATTTGTTTTTATCTTAAAAAAATGCCACTAATAAAAATGCAGCGCACTAAAAATGAGCACACAACTTTTCTTCACTATTCCATGTGTTTTAAAGCTTTCGATTTTGCAAAAAATTATTATTTCAAATGTATATTTAATTAATTGTTTTTTTTTTTTGTTGGTTTTGTATTTCGTGTTCTTCTACAACAAATTAAAAATGGAATTTTAGCTGTTTGTTATTGTTGAAGTGAAACTGTCTTTTTTTAAATTTGACTTTTTTCCATTGCTCAATTAAAAACTATTAAAATATATTGCTCTATTTTTAGTGGTCACAATGTGTTTTTTTTTTTTTAAACATTTCTTTGCTATTTCAGTATTTTTTTCGGTATATGATAATTCTCACTGCAGTTTTGTGAACTTTGCTAATCAATTAAAAACGCTATACAAATTTTTATAACTTAAAATTTAACTTTTAATTTCCTTAACAAAACACAAAGCTCTTTTTATGCAGTTAAATGTCTGCATTACATTTTTTTTTAATTACAGCACAAAAAGTTTTATTTTCAATTAGTTTCACTTTTCACTACAAAAATTAGTTTTACATACACACTTTTGTTTTACTTTTTGTTTGATTTGTTTTACCATTAACAAACAAACAAATACACGCTACGCTTAAGGGCTACAAAGTAAACAACAATATATAATTTTTATGGTTTTTTGTTTTCGCGAGCTTGTATCAAATTTTACAATTTGTTATCTCGCTTGCTCGCCTGCACGTCTGATTTTATTAGAGTGATTAACTTTCTGCGGGTTGATTTGTCGTGAATTGTGTAATTCCGTCTTTTTCCATTGACTCAAGCACATCAGTCACATAGACTGCAACGTCAGTGTGACTATTCTCACCGCGCTGTATGAAAGGCATCTCAAGCAAGCGGCTGTATTTTGGGCGTTTGCTTTCGTCCTTGATAAGACTGCATAAGTCAAATATTAAAACATATTAGATTTTTAGTTTAAAAATGCAACTAAAGAAAAATTTATACGAACCAAGTGTTAACAAACTCTACGAACTCCACGGAAAACTCCATACCATTATACGAGATCTGCAAGCGTGGTGGATCCCCCTGTACAACCTATAGTAGTCAACGGGCAAAGTATAAGAATCAGATTATATTACAAGAGGATCAAGAGACTTACCTGACATAATTGCTCAAAAACTGAGTCCCATTTGCGATAAGGAAAAGTGCCTGTAGCGACTTCCATGAGTGTGATTCCCAATGACCAAACATCACTGCGTACGTCATACCCTTTGGCGCGCTCTGGATCGATACGTTCGGGCTGGAATGCAAAATGTGTTCAATAAACTAAACTAAACTTAACTTAAGTTTATAAATTCTTAATTTGAATATTTAATGTTTTTGCATGGACTACTTTTTTGTTAAACGTATTGAATGAATATATCTAAGGCGTAGAAAAATGGCTATTTAACCTCATCCAGTTGAGCTAATCAAGAACATATATATATTCTTTTTAAAGTGTACATACATACATGTTTAATAATGTATTATGGTCTTTCTACTCACCGCCATATACGGCCGACAGCCAGCGTCCTTAGTCTTGGCAATTGAATCGACCAATTGACCAGAGATACCGAAATCGCATAGTTTTATGTCGCCACGTCTGTGCAATAGTATGTTGCTCGGCTTCACATCCCGGTGGATTATCTTAAGCTTCTCTTTTAAATAGTTAAGTGCCGCGACGGTGGCGACTGTGATCTTTGCCAATATGGACTCTGGTATATGACGTTGCTGCTTTTCATAGATATATTTATAAAACTTATCAAGAGATGTGTCCATCAACTCCATGCATATCCAGCAGTCACCCTCTTTGAAAAGAGCTCCATAGAACTGTACAATATATCGGCACTCATTTGATTTCATTACCACCTCGAGATCCATAAGTAGCTGCTTTTGCTCTTTTTCATCAACGGTGGAGCGGATTCGCTTCACAGCCATTACCTTGTTAAGTTTCTTGAAAATCATCTTGTTTACAGCACCGAATGCTCCACGACCAATTTCACCCAAATCCTCCAGGTCATCGGAGGTGAAGTGGTGTGTGTTTTCGCTACCACTGCCAAACTGAAGTTTTCCGCATGCTTGCTGCTTGATTCGCTCGCGAGCACGATCAGTCGCAGAAAAATGATTGTTGGTAGCGGCCGTAGTAGGGGTTGTCCCAAAACGGAGTACAATGTTTGCCTGTTGTGATGACGAGGAGGAACTTGAACCCGACGAGGTGGATCCTGTTGATGTCGACGAAGATGTGGACGAGGGTGGGTGACGTATCGAAAGATTACTTAAGTTTAGTTCACCCGGCGGTGCTCGAGAACGTCCGGGAGCAGCTTTTTAAGTAAATAAAGAGATAAAGTTAAGTGTGATGATTAAAGTGATGATAAATGTGATGAATCATAGACATGAATTTGTTAGTCGACATTTAATATTTAAACTTACTTGCGTAAAGATTATTCGGTCGTTCTGCCATTTTATGCGGATTTAGTGCTAGTGTGGCGACTGTTATAGGTTTTGTTACTCCTTGGGGCTGATTTCAGGCTGGGCGCGTCCGAAATTCTACTGTCCACTGCTGCACCTGAATGTGACAGGCGCAAAGTGACTTTTTCGACAACACCGACTTGTCCAAAGATGTTATTATGGCGCGTCGATTAAAGTTTGTCGGTGACAGAACATTTATATGTAGTTTAAAAATGTTTTACTTGCATAAAAATCTGAATATTGTAAATTTTCGCCATATATTTTCGATTAGATTTGTCGTGGATGGCTACTTTAATCAGTGTTGCTAGCTCTCAAAAATGTTTCTTCCTATACTCCAACCAAAATCCCCTAAAATCAACCAATTACTTCAAATTTTCTGAATTAGCCGGATTTGGATTGGGTTTACTTCGAACATTATGTGGCCTCAAAATGACTATATAACTATATAATAGATTAAGATTTTGGCACCCATTTCTGTTTAGGGGAGAGTAGGGGTTTTTTATACGAATTAACCCCCCTTAATAGTTCACATTTATTGTAAGGTGGCAGCGTCACACACAAATGTGTAACTGGTACTTCTGTTAACTAACATATTATGAGAGCTGCCAACTTAGATTGAATATAAAATAATTTTTATGTTGATCTTTATTTGTCCCTGTGATTTATTTTATTTCTAATGAAGAGGTTGCATTACTGCTAACGACAAAATATAACCTCTTTCATTTCTCAATCGTCGCAGTTTATCTGTAAAATTATTGTGATTAAAACAATTGCAGTTTTGCGCATCCCTATTTGTACAAAATGGTTACCTTAAAGAAGTAGAAAGTAACAGCTGTTTGTTATTTTTATTTTAAATTTTAAAATGGCCTATGTACAGGACCATTCCATCCAAACATGTTCGTAACTAACATTACGTTACCTTCTTCTTTCTGGTACTATCTAAAAGACAAACACAGACACTTTGTGAGATACAGAGCCGTCCATTCGAATCAAATTGGGAGACAAAAGATTTGTTTAATTTGCATCGTGCTAGTTCAACTGGATATTTAATACATTTGGTTCGTTGCTGACATCTAAAATATTGTGTCGCCGACAACTCCGTTGCAATGGCTGATGCTTATTGTCTGTCAAATTTTATTGATTTTTCCTTGTCGGTCATCCAACCGCTAAAGCACAGCAATCGAATAAAGGTGAGCCATTGTTTTTAAACTTTTGAAATGTCAATAATTACAACCTGTTGTCTCACAGTACACTTGCTTCGACATTTCTGATAACTATATCATCTTCGGAGCCAGCTCTGGTTCGCTCTATCTCTTCAATCGGCTTGGTAAGTTCCTGCATTTGATTCCCAACAAGCATGGCGCCGTTAGTCAACTGGCCATCTCAGCGAATGAGAAATATGTTGCCTTTGCTACGCATCGCTCCCTCATCTGCGTATATGCAGTGAATCTGTCGGCGCAGTCGACGCCTCAGGTCATCGTGACACATCTGAGTAGTGACCTATCAGTGCAAGTTACGTGCATACGTTGGACACAGGATGAAAAACAATTTTATTATGGAGACTCACGCGGTCAGGTGAATCTCGTGCTGTTGTCGTCATTCATCGGCCACAGTCTACTTAACATGACTGTGCATCCGCTTTTGTTTCTGGAATCTCCAATAGTGCAGATCGATGATTTTGAATCGTTGCTTCTAGTGTCCACAAGCACAAAGTGTATACTATGTAACACTGAATACGAGGAATATAAACAGGTGAGTTTACAATCAGCTATTTTCTACAAAGAGTTAGTGTCTTGGTATCTAAGTTGAATAAAAATGCATTATTTTTCTATTTAAATTTAAATTTGTTGGAATCTCTATGTTCCCTAATTAATTTGTAATTTTTATTAGTTTAAAAAAAACTATATTTTGATACACCACCTTATTTCGCATAGATCGGCAACCGTCCGCGAGATGGCGCATACGGCGCTTGTTTTTTCATTTCACCGCACGAAAGTATGCAAGCATCACGCATTTACTGCGCCCGACCAGGCTCTCGTATCTGGGAAGTCGATTTTGAAGGAGAAGTCCTTCAAACGCACCAATTTAAGTCTGCGCTTGCTACCGCTCCTGCCAAAATTCATAAATCCTGCGATAACGAAGCTGACACAATCGCTAAATATGAGGCAAATGATGAAATGCTCGATTACCAGCCGCAAAATTTACAATTTGGTAAAGTGCAAAAGTTAACGCAAGACTTCCTGGTCGCCTTTACCGAACTGGGATTATACATTTTTGATGTACGCAATTCTTCTGTTGTGCTCTGGTGTAACCAATTTGAGCGAATCGTTGATTGCCGCGTTGCTGGCGCAGAGATCTTTGTGTTCACACAGACAGGATCTCTGTATAGCGTGCAACTTTTTACTTTGCAGGCTCATGCATCGTCGCTGGTCCATCAAGAAAAATTACTCGAATGCGCATGCCTTATGCGAAAGCATGTAAAATACTTCTCCGACAAGGCGCGCGAAGACTATGATCTGAAAGTATTAAATCATATTAAGAATTTCCTCATCGATCGTCAGGAATACGAATTGTTGAATGATCTCTCGGTAATATTCGATGCGATAGCGCAGTGTTCGATGAATACTGGCGATAACAACAGCTCCGGCGGCAGTTCCGCCACCACTGAGCGCAGCGGTAGTATTGGTGCGACTGGCATCAACTTCTCTGCGCCCGTCGAATTGCCTTCAAAGCAGGCACAAAAGGGCGTCTATGTGCTTGAAAATGCTTTTTGCGATAACCTAAAGCCACACAAAAGCGAACGGCACTTTAAGGATGCGCTGTTGACTGTAACAGGAAAATTCGGCAAAAATATTATCAAATACAAGTTTAATATATTCGCAGAGGAGCAGCAGAAACTTGTCCAAGAGTTGATACCACCGAGTGAGCGTTCCTTACCATTTAAAGATATAAAAGCGAAATACGAACAAGATGAGGATATTGTGTGTCGTTCAAGCAGCAGTAGCGGCGGCAACAACCGAATGACGCAAGGCTCAAGCCAGCACAAAGCTATACCAACTATTAGTGCAGAAGAAAAAACTATCTATAATTTGTATCTAATCTGTAAAAGCGCTAAATTCAGTAATACTAATGCTGTGGACCGCTATCGTTCCGTATTTGATGAGTACTCTGCAAACGAGCTCATAATATTGCTGGGAAAACTCGAAGCGCTTATGGTGGAGCACGGCGACAGCGTGGATCAAGCCAAACGGAACTGTTATGAAATGTACTTCAACTATCTCAACCCCGAGCTTATATGGGAGATGGACGATGCAACACGTGACTACATTGCGCAAGGATTTATACTGATTAATGCAGCTGCTGACATTGTGCGCTGCGACAATTGTGCATTTCCACTACGCTTTGATAACTCTTGCCATTTTCACGAGTTGGGCGCTGTGTTGCTTCGCTACTTTTGGTCTCGTAGTGAGCAAGTGAAATGCTTTGATGTGCTCACCGAAGTGCCCGCGTTGCTCGATGTGCTAGCCAAATTCTATCTGGCGGAACATAATCTGGACAAAGTATTACCGATAGTACTAAATTATGGACAGCCAGATCTGTTGGTGGATGTGGCACGGCAATTTAATGCCGTTGCCTGGGCACGTTGCTTCGAACAGTTTGTGGAACTGCAACGCGGTCGTTTGGCATGCGTGAATTGTGAATGTGTTACGACCGTGGAGAATGTAAATCGACATTTTTTCTACACTTGGAACTGTTTCTTGAACATTGCATTGGATTATCTACAGGCTCAGGATATATTAGCGCTCATTTTCAAGTGGTCATCGTATATACCAAATGACGCTATCGATCGTGAGTTTTATACGCGCTGTTTGCTTAAGAGTGACTTTTAAGCGTCAGACGCACACCTTTAGTTTGTAATATATGATACAAATTTCAATCCCTTTTCTTGTTAATATGCGAGTCTACAACTCAAATATTATATATATACAGGATTATATATACATGTATTTACTGTTAGTCTAAACTTGTCGCGAAAGAGAAAAGGAGAAAAGCCAATTTAAAGCATTTATATTAATTATTTATCGCTGATTTCATTCCCGTCTTATAATCACTCTAAAACCCTTTTGATGTGACACCCATTTACCATATATAAGCTAAACAATCTGACTAATGTCACTTCATAAGTTCGAAGAGGTATAAGAAGAACTGTCAAACCCAAAAATTGTTTATTCAATATTTTGTATGTGAAACCAAATATAATTTAAATATTAAGTTTATTAGAATGATTTGGCGCAGTGTCTAAGTCATCTGAACATTATCTTATAGTTCGCTGTAACCGAACAAAAACTAAAACATAAAATAGTTACTTAAAGTTATACCAAGTGTAAATTATATAAATATATATGATAAACATACATGCTGAAACGAAATGAAAATAGAATTTGAGTTTTGAAAGTAATTAAGACAATGGAAATTTGTTTGCAAATGACGTCAATACACAAATATAAGTGAATACACAAACAATACCCATTCATGTCGACATCACTTCGTTGTGTATTGTGTGTGTGTGAGTGTGTGAATTTCTGAATTTTATAGAATATTCCAAAATAATTGTTGTATCTTAAAGTAACTAATAAAGTTACTGCAGGTTGATGCTGAAATCACTTTGTCGTACGAAATAATATAATTTAACATGCAAATTGTTCTAGCTATCAACAAAATAAAAAGAAGAAGTGTGCGTGTATTGGTGTGCCACTTGTCTTTAACTGAGTGTAGTTACATGTCAATAGAGAATCACGTTAAGTAACACAACGTTGATAGAAACAGCACATGTGTACATACATATGTACATATTTATATTCAAATATATGTGAGTGTGTGTATCGTGGATGTGCTGCTGCCTTTGACATGTTTGTCAATTTTTGTCATAAGCAAAGAGCAACATCAACTCCAACACTGTTATTGATACCTCAACTTCCGTTTACATGCATCAACCTTACAACATTCCATGCATGCTTTTCAACAGCTTTAAGCATTGCCTTTAGCCTGTCTTCTTATACAAATTTGACTTCAGATCATATCACTAACATTGTGTGGGCGGCGAAAAGGATGGGATGGTGGAGGGGGGCGAGTCATTGAAATTGCTTTAAATGACAATAAAGCAACTTTCGGCTGTTTATTAACATGTTTCTTCGTCAAGTATATGTGTAGATATACAATGGATTTACCGTACATACATACATAAGTACAAGAACACACAAGCACAAACATACACACGTGAGTACACGTAAGTGTCGCTTTACTAGAAAAATTCCTTCAGGCCAAAGTGTGCATTAAGAAGATTGTTTTACTATTGTTGTTATACACTTATCGAAACTCAGACTTTACTGCTTGAAAAGACTGCCACAAAAATGCCTTCTGCTCTTGTGCAATTGTTATTGGTGTTGTGCTATCATTTTGGTATCGTCAGTCGCATCGCATCGCATCGCATCGTTGCTTTATTTTGCTTGTTGTTGTCATACCACTCAACAAAAGGATTCAAATTTCATTAAATCTCATACAAAAGTATCAAAATGTTGTTGCTGTTGCTGTTGATGTTGCTGTTCTTGTTGTTGCCTTGGGTTAACAGACACAAAACACTTGCAACGTGCTGCTTGTCTATCTATGCATGTATGTGTGTACTATGTATGTGTTTATAAAGCACGCCAGTCTCGACAGTGACTGCCGCTACTTGCCTTCACTTCAAACTGCTGTCGCTGCCGCTGCCGCTGCCTCTGCCGCCGCGACTGCTGCTGCTCTGCTCTGCTCTGTTCTGTTTCTTATTGCCTTTGGCAATATGTAAGTTACACTTTACTTCCTGCCTGACATGCCTTAAATAAAGAGCCAAAGAAAAAGTGTCGGCGTTATTGTGAGGCATGTAGTGTGGCGTGAAATGAGACGACCGTCTATTAGGGGCGTTTATTGGACGTTGTTTTAAATGTTGTAAGTGCCAGCAACGTTTAAATTTGATGGATAACTTTATTGAATGGCTAGCATGGAAAGGGTAAAGAGCGAGATTATGTTTTCGAAAATATGAGCATGTTAATAAACTAATAATAGTAAAATTTGTATTGAGAAATATGCATACATATGTTAAGCAGTTCATCGTCGCATGAAGCTCTCTCAGTGTGCGTACACCTCAAAGGTGAATTTATTATTGTTGTTGATGGCATACGTGATAATGCCATTTAACAAACCCATTTGTATACTTAATATTCACACCGGAACCGACAAATTGATTTAAAGCCTCTGCTTGTGCTTTTGCTTGTGCCGCGCCGTGTGCGGTCCCATTTTAGAGTGTATACTCTGCCAGATTTGCTTCAATGATTTTGGCTATAGCATCACTCAACAGGCGCTTCCGCTTTACATACATAGACGTACACTAAGCCGAATGATAGAACACGATTGCCACTCAACAGCACAAGCGCTGGTATAGGCATAAATATAAGTAGTCTATTTGTAGCATACATTTAGGCTGTTGCCGCCACTTAATTGCTATATTTTTTACACTATGCTCATCAATACGATACACATACGAGCATATGTTTGAAGCTTTGGGTTTGAGACTATTATAATAAATAATAATCTGCTAACAAAAGAACTTCATACACACATGGGATGAATATGAATAAATTCTCTGCTCTTCTCTACTCGGTTGCGAACAACAAAGCGAGTCAAAGGTGTGCTATAATTTATGTATTTCTAATAAGACTGAAATATTATTTACCTATAGAAGCGTATGTGTATTGGTATTCAAAGTGTTAGCGCTTGTGGTTGAGTGCGTCTGTGTGTGGGTGTATGTACGTATATGTGGCATGCTGCCATTGTTATTTATGCCAAAGTACAATTGGCAATCAAAACGGGCATTGATAATGGAAACATTGGAAAAAAGACTTATGCACACCTTTTGTGTTATGATTATTTTTCGATTTGTGTTAAATGTTTTTCTCTCATTCTTTGGCAATAGAAATAGAACGGCGGCAGATTTGCGTCTACATTCATACATATATTCAGAGTTCAAGAAAATAATACCTTTATTTAATTTACACGACTTTCTTCGACTCATTGATACTTTTTTTCATGCTAAGTTTACGTGTATCAAAGATTACATAGACTGAAATAAATGAGAAAAGTTTATAACTTCTACCTGAGTAACAGAAGTGCTTTTCTGAACGGAGGGTGTGATCGACAGGGCAGAGTACACAGAAAATAATTTGTTCGACAATAGCATTGGTATTTTTATGCATATGGCAGTATGAAGACTGTTGCCATTTGATGTTGATTTCATTTGTGCTTTGGCTTCGGCTTGGCCTGCACATCTGTACACTAATCTTTGGCCCAAGCTCACACCCCGCTGGTGGTCATACATTTTGAATTGCACCTGTTTTTCATTCCATTTCAATAGCTTTTGCCTTTGCCAACCTAATAACGTTTGCCAAATAATGAACGATGGCGACGGCGACGACGACAACGACAACGATGTCGAACGCACATTTATTGGATTTTCTATTTGGTTGTGCCAATGCATTTTGCTATTGGTGTGTTACGTTGGCTCTGTCTATGTGTGTTTGTAGGTACGTATCTTTGTTTGCCTGCGGTTGACCAGTGCAGAAGCAAAACCGAATCAAACTTTTCTACATTGCTTTTGTGTGCTAGAGCACTGGAACGGATTTGTGCGAGCATGGGTTATATTCATTGAAATTGAGTATGAAAGAAATTGTTTCGAATCCAATTTTGATAAATGTGCATTTATGTATACATGTATGTGTGTATGTGTGTGCACACATTCTCTAGAACTTCTATTTCTACTTTCGGGCATTGTTCTTTATTTTACAATATATGTGTCTGTGTGTGGGTGTGTGTGTGTGTGTGTGTGTGAGAGTGCTTATGTATGCTTGAATATCCTTAGGCAGGACATTTGCTGTTTGGCTGCTTAACATTGATTTCGAAGTTTTATTCAATAAACAGGTAAGTAAAATGAAATAGAATTTTCTACTCCTTTTTGCTACCTTGACTACCACAACTGGATTGCAATTGTGACAGGACACGCACTACTTCCGATTGTGTTGATTTTTTTTTTTTTTTTGATTTTTTATTTGAAAGCATGTTTTTGGCTTACGAAAAAGTTCTTTAGTGTCTTTAGTGACGGTGCTTTCATTTCATTTAATTTGTTCATGTGGGAATCTCCGAATGATACTTACACATCAATTAACTTGTGTTTTTATGTGAGTGTGTGTGTGAGCGTTGAGTTAAGACTCTTCAGTTTCCTTTCTGGCCTCGATGTATCTTTGAAAAATATCTTCTGGTCGAGGAATGTAGTTAATCACGTGTATACGTGTAGCTTTTCACATATAGATATAATTTTTTTTGGGAAAAATTTTCCTGATGGTTTTTGGTTTTCATATTAGCGGTTATCCTTTACGTTGCTTCTGTTTTAGTTCGTGAATATTTTTTAATTAGAAAATTATTCACATGCGTCTGCGGCATTCTTCGCGACGCCTTCTTCATTTCTTGGTTCGCTTGTTTCGCTTGTTTCGTTGGCGTGTATAATAAATTTTCTGGCTTTTCTGTTCCGACATGCGCAAACATCGTACATTGTGGCCTCCCAAAGTATGCAGTGAGTTTATGAAAACTCGTTGTTATGCGTCAAGGTGCTGTTTTTGTGCGATATGTTGTATTTCTCTTTTCATGTCCTGTCTTAGTCAGCGAATGTATATTGCTTTTTTTTGTTTTGTTTTTAGAATTGTATTTGTACATGAATCTGGTTCTTAAATTATTCTACTCATAAATTATTTCTTAAGTTGAGAAAAATACATAGTTGTTGCAACAATTGGCTTTTGAAAACTTTATCTTAAACTTTAATAAATATAATTAAGGCAAATCACACTTCCGGCAGATTATTTGTCTCTTTCTAACGCAATGTGTCTACTTGATGATATATGCAAAAAATATAGAAACAGATTATAATATACTATAAGTTGACCAGATACATAATACAATTTGTCTGCTATTTTTTCTCCAGCAACTCCTACACTACAAATACATATGTATTTGTATTCAAAAATATGTCTACTTTATACATAATAGCTTCTTTTGCATTGTTGCTTTTGAGATTTTACTTAACACTCACCACTTGACCTCAGTTGCATTGCAAATAATTGAAATAATTTGAATTGTCTTGTGGCATTTAATCTATTCGTTTGTAGTGCGCCTCTAAGTATGCAATGCATATGCTGTCACGGCATAATTATAAGGCCGTGCTGTGTTGTTTTTGATTTGGTTTTGCGGTCGAGCCTCAAACAATTGAAATTGAAACATTTCAATTTGTAATTGATATGTAAATGTTTCTCTAAAACACAAACGAGCAAACAAAGCTTCAAACGTGGCGCAAAGCACTAAGTCTGCCTTTAGGCGAGACAAGCAAACTTTGAGTGCTTAGAGTTAAAGCAATTAGAATTTATGAAGAGCAAAGAACTTAACACAGGATGAGTGGCATCAGTTTGCAAAACGCGGGCTCTTAAAAGCAGCCGCAGGCGATAACATTTCTTCTCATTTTCACTTACCATCCCCTCCCCCACCAAATCGCAGTGCCATTATTATGCGAAAAAAAACAATGAAATTTTGAGCAAAAACTATTGCAACACACTTAATCCGCTTGTGTCCACAACCCGAACAACGCTTTAAACTTATCAAAGTTGTGCACAGCTGTTAAATAGGATTTTCAAGCCAAGCATTGCCCATTTAAAATGGCGTCAACGGCCATGTTGTCGACGTTTGCTGATGGCTGTTGATGCTACCATTAACGCCAGCGGAGCGTGGCTGCTAAGCCGTCTTTACGCAGGTAGAGAGCTTGTTTAATTTATATACGCGACAATATGCAAAGCTGTGAGGGCGTTAGTGATGGTCTTGGTGATGGTAATGTTGGTGACAGTTGGCCTCAAACATATTTGAACTTGTTCAGATTTATTACTCATACAATGGGACAGACAACAGACAACAGCAGCAGCAGCAGCAGCAGCCACATAGGGCTGCCGATGATGAGTTGACAAAGCTTAATGACACTTAACGCACATAAATACACACACACTCACACATACTCGTACATTGAGCTAAACCACGCGCGTGAACATATATACTCTTTAACTTTTTAGCGTAATGACAACTTCCGTTTGCACACTCGGCTCCCCACAATCGTCAATTTGTGAGCTTTCACAGTCTTTCATGCATAAAACGTATTTTAGTGATTTTTAATGCGAAAGCAATTTGAAAAGTTTGTTTTGCACAAAGTTGTAATGATATCGGTGCCTGTCTGTGTCTGTGTGTGTGCGTGTGCGTGTGAAGGCGACATTAAATGCGATTAGGCATTAGTGGCAAATTTTTGGGGTAGCAGAGGCGCCTCATGACTAACAAAAAGGATGCAAGACGAGACATTTGCTAAAAGCTATGTAAATAAGGCTTATGAGTCACGAATTGTGTAAATTAATGTAGATTATTTATCTTATGACATTTGCATAGTTGAATGAAATAGCAAACAGAGAGCGAAAAAAAAACAACAAAAGCTGTTGAAGCGTTCAGCAATGCAAATGACATATTCATAATGCTGATGGAGAATGGATAACGCAAATGAGAATTATACAAAAATGTTGTTTTAATTAGCCGAATATGCGATGGCGGCACGTAGCGCGTATAACCACAAGATGTCGCCGTGGCAATTAGTCGCTGATGATGGCAAGCGTCATTGATTGACATGACGACCACCGCAGACGGAGAAGCTGCTGCTACTGCTGCCGCTGCTACTGCTGCTGCAACGCAGTCACGCATGCAACATGTGCTACTCAGCGCCGCATTAAGTCATTCACTCAGTTAGTCATTGAGTCGCTCGGCCAGTATCAAACATTGACGTCGAATGGCAAGTACGTGTTGGCCACATGCAATTATGTCGCATTGGTACAGCATTCGACGACAATGATACATGATATCAATGCTTATTTGCTTTGCTTTGGTTTGTTGTTGTTTGCTGTTGGTGCTGTTGCTGCCGCTGCTGCATAGTCTCAATTACTTGCAACACACTCACTCACCCACACACCAAAACGCACACAAATTATTTTATCGATTTGGCAAATGAGCATTTCATCATTGCACATAATGGGACACGTTTAGTCTTGTTGGCGGTCACGTCGTACATCGACGCCTTGCTAAAAGATACAATAACTAGTCTCATTAGTGAATAGTGTATATTTCATGCTAGTAACCGAACTTAAGGTCAAGACATACACACATACATAGCTTACGATTCATTATGACTTTCAATTAATAATCGGATTTCATGTACTTAATTAAAAACGTAAGGCAATATACGTATACTTTGATTATTTGGGTATAAGTTGTGGCTGTGTGGTAGTGTATACACCTGGTGCGGATGTCATTATAATTAAAATCAATAACGGAAACTCGGAAACACAAAATGTGAAACGGATGTTGCTGTCATTCAACTGCGTTTGACCGATTTTGTGTGAGGGATAACACCATTAATTACATAAATTTCCTTTCTAGTGGACATGTGTGAGTCACGCATATGACAGACCCGAAGAGCTGCAATGTAACGCTTTTACACACAATTTGAATTTTTATTTATATTAAATAATATAATACGATTTAAATTTGACACGATAAAAAACTTTTAAGGAATAAAAGACAATTGAAAAAAAAAAAATTACTCAAAAGTCATCAAAAGCCGTGTATACTTGTCAGCAATTTACTCTTCATAATCATCAACTTGCTAATCTTCCTCCTCTTCATCAAATTCATCATTTGAATCTTTCAGCAAATTTTGATATGGACAACTGACATCTTCATCGCTTTGTAGCTCACCATTGGTACAATCACTGTCATCGTCATTTGTGTCGTCTTCATCAGCTCTTCGGTCTACATTTCGTTGCATAGCCATTTGAAATTCACGTTGCAGGAACCTTATCTTTTTATTGTAAGACTCATTGTCCAAATATTCGTAATCTTCCTCATCGAAGCTGTCCTCGTAATTATCTTCATTTATGATTGAATTTTCGTCTTCTTCATCCGCATAGTTTCCCTCGGTTTCAAAATAGTCAGGTTCCAATTGTTCCAGCGTATTTTTTGTCTCCAGGCCTTCTAATTGTTCTTGTAGCAGACACAAGGGCTCAATGGATTGTTGAACAGAAGTTTCGATATTGTCCATAATTTGATTTAAAGCGTGTGTATTTTTGGTATCCGATTGTCCATCACATTCTTTGTCAATATAATCCTCTGTTTGATCATCCGTTGCTTCCCCAGTTGGCGATGAACAAAAGTTAACTTCCACTGAACAATTATCGCTGATTTCTTCATCGACAAAACTATGATACGATTGCTCATATTTGATCGATACTTTAGATGGACTGTTCAAATAGTTTCCAGAGCCATTCTCTATATCTTTGTCTTTCTGGTTCGACAACACAACAGTATTTATATCTGTATCTCTGGACCGATGGACATGTTTCTTCGGGGCTTTCGATTTCTTACGCAAAGGTCTTTGCGAACGTTCGTCTACACAAGCTTCTGTGTTTTTGTCTAATGGCTTTTCAAAAGAGACAACTGGCCGGAACTCGACAAATGGCGTATCCTGAGCTTTAGAATTAACAATTGAAGTACATGATTCCTCCTGATCCAATGCATGTGCACCTCTTTCGATTCTGCGCTGTTGATTTTGCACCATTTTGGCAACGATTTCTAAAACAATAGGCAATTGATGGCACTTTGTTGGTCCAACCATGCCCTCTAGGCTCGCGCGAAGCGGGGGCTTGTTGTCAGTCCCTGTTTCCATACTAAGCATCTGAGCGGTGTATTTATAGCCATACCAGTGCAGATACTCCATGATTAACTGATTCGTAATCATAATGCGCATATCGCCGTGTGGCATGCCCCTATCGTCCAATCCACCTAAAACTTTGCTTTCTTCGTTGAGATTAGCGCCGCACAAGGATTCGCCGCTCTGAAGTTCGCCGCGCATCATGTTGATAATGCGTGTCTGAAGGTCGCAGCGCAGTTCGCGTAGCAAGCCCTCACTTACGAATTGAGCCCTGACGGTTTTATAAAGTTCATCGTTGTGTTGCTTATGCGACGTATCTTCCATTGTGTTGCTTCGTAATAAAGTCAAAGTAAATATGATTTAAAAGTTTAAAAATATGTATAATTTTTCGATTTGATTGGTTTTTCCACTTTACTGAATTGATAAGAATTTGAAAATTTGAAGACTTTCACAAAGCATGCCACCACTATTCGAATAGTTTGAGTTTCGTAATTATTCTCTTTCAGCGCGTCTGGCAAGTTTTCGCGCTAATCATGGCGGATAACCTTCAGGTGAAAGTCGCATAAAGTTGCTCCTAGTCTGCCGGCAAGTGTATACAAAGTTTAAGAATGTTAAGCAGTTGGCAGAGTATTCTTGAACACGGTGGCCTTCAATTGTCGTTTGGTGCCGTCATATCGCTTACAAAATTTATTGCACTTAATGGAATTTAAAAGTTTGTTTGCTTAAGCAAGCATCCTTGCCAGCAACGTTGCCTGCGAATTTTCTCTAAACGTTTTATACTTTTTATAAAAAATACTTACATTGTGTTCCATATGAAGTTTGCGCATGTTAAAAGAAGGTGTATACTTGATTAGCATTGGATTTTGTCATACTCGTAGGTCTGTTTGTTTATAAGGAAGCCTCTGTTTAAGAATTATGATAAATCTTTCGGATTTGTCGGAACCACTGGGACCAATTGCACCACTGTAGCTGAAATCTTACATAGAAGTGCTCTGAGAGTTAAGATTCAATACATATCGATAAAGATCAATTTTTAACACACAACTTTCGCTTGAGGTAATGCTCACAGGTCACAGCTGCCAAGAAGTCTTAATTCTGTAAGAATTAACAACAACAAAAAAAACATGTATGTATATACAAATACGTGCCACAACTAATTAGCAAAGAAAGCATTTACTTTGGTAGGGAAACAAAAGTTTTTTTCGTTTCAATTTTTATCTCTGTCAGTGGCATAGGGAAAACCAATTAGACACTGGCAAATGGTGATGCTGTCGCCTAAGCAGTGCAACTCGTAAGCCAAAGCCAGAGCGAAAGCAAGTTAAAGTTGACACGTTGCCGGCGACACTCGCAAATAATTGCCACAATTGTTATATTTGTTACTTACTCTACTAATCGCATTAATTATGCGTTTGACGCAGTGGACCTCATTTCCGCTATGCTTTGATTCCGTGTTGCATACTTTCGGGTCAAACCACGAATTGAGCGAGACGCGTCGCGACGTGGCGCTTATAGATAAAACGAATTCTACATATATAACCGACATAATTGCCTGTCCTGGGAATTTAATTAGAGCCAAGCAGCTGAGCTCGTTTTTGTAAAAGTTCTGCCGCTGACAGACTTTGCTTTTGCTTTTGCTGTCGCAAATTCCTTCCTTTGGTGTTGGTGTTGGCTTTGCTGTTGCCGATGCCGTTGTCGTCATCGCCAGTAAACGAAGAATTTTCCAAATTTAATTTAATTAATTATCAATTAGTTTTTGAAAATAATTATGCCGGATTCAGTAAGTGTTGTACATATGCCGAGCGAACGAACGAAGGAAGCGGGGAGCCAGATGTTTTGATAGATGGCTCAAATAAGAAGTCGATGCGAACGTGTGGTTTTGCGTAAGATTTTGCCCTTATTCAAAGCTGCCAAAATTAATTTGACAAATGAAGATTGAATTAATTACGAGTGCAATTAATCAAAGGAGCGTGTTAAATTAATCAGTTATGTTTGCAAAAGACCTAATCAAGCTTTTGAGCGATTTGTTTTAAGTTTGATAGGTGCATACATTGCAAGTATTTACGTAAAATTTTCATTTTTTATGCCATTATGTATAAACCAGTAAAAGGCGTTGCTGCCTAGCCATGAAAAGAAAAGGAAATCAGTGCAGAGCACCGTTAATGCACAAGAATCCGAATTTAAGAACGAAAGAGTACGAAAAAAAATACGGAAAACGTGGTTACTTCGGCTGTATCGAAATTTTTATGCCCTTTGAATTCTCAAATTTTTATACATTTTTTCAAGACTTAAAACACACATATCTTTATTCTTATTATATCAGACAATTTTAGCTTAAGATTTTTTTTCTTTACTGGAAGCTCCAAAGATGGGTTTGTCTGAGGTGTCGTTCATAGGGGTCTAGGGGTTCTCTTTATTATTTATATAGCAATACAAATTCTAAGTTGGAAGAATAGATCCATATTGGCTTGCCGAGCTGATCAATAGTATTATACATTATATTGAAATATATTATAGTATGTAGGTATTACGTGTGTCACCTTGGTTGTGTTACAAAATGTATGACAAAGCTATAATACTGTGCATAAAGTACAAGTATAAGAAAAACACGCCGACAGTGAAAAAAAGAAGCGAAGAAAATAAATATAAAGCAAAACTTGGGGAACTGTCATTGCCATTTCAATTTCCGTTTGAATTTTGCACTTCATTTCGCAAGTTCGCAATTTTCTCTCACACTCAGTAATTTTTTTTTCGCCCTACAAGCAAGTTGTTTTGCACTTGAAAGACTAAAGCTGCAAAGCGAGAAACAAAAAAGAAAAACCGAAATAAAAATCAAAATAAAAGAAACATCAAGCAAAGACGTTTGCAGTGAGCTAAAGCAGTTGACGCCAAAATCGTAGAAGTGGAAAAAGAAATGCAAATATTGAAGCATGAAGGAAATAAAACAAGCGGGTGAGCAAGTAGCAAGTGGCATGTGCCGAGGCAATGACAGCGACAGCGACAGTGGCAGAGGCAAAGGCAAAAGCAATGACAATAAATCGTCGCGTGGAGTCGAAGCTCCTTTGTCTTGGCGCAAAAAATTGTAAACTTCCAGCTAAGATAATGATGAAAAATCAGCGCAGGAAAACAAGGCATTGTCTACCGGTTGAAGAAGCGCGCTTCAATTCAAAATATTTGTTTGACGACAAATAACTCAAGGAGAAAATAATGAAGTAGGTGCAAATTTGATGTTGTTGTTTATCCAACTGTGAAGCATAATAGGCGTTGCAGCACTGAAAAATAAATGCTACCAAATTCTTAAGCCAGCAAGCAAATGTACTAAATACTTACTTATAAACATGAATTTACTTTATTTACCTTTCGCTTACATCAATTTCAGAAAAAGTATTTTGATATTATTCTTTCTTTTCTCACCGTGTACTTGCAAACGATGGATTTCAATAATAAAAAAAAAAAAATACATAATAAAGTGTCGTTAAACAAAGGAGCTACGTAGCTGTTTATTGATATTTATACATTCGTTTTTAATGCCAAATATGTTTTGAAGTAACATATTTTGATTATTTAAAGCTGCTGACATATTTGCGTATCGTTTTGATCATCGATTCTGCCTGTGGATTTGATGAATCGCGCAATAATGCTATCACTTCATTGACGCCGCCGCCCGGACGACCTTTGGTCGCTTTGGTAGCCAGCGCGTACAGCACGCCGGCACATGCACCACGTTTGCCTTCCCAGTTTTCGGGGCTTGGGTCAAGTCTGTAAGAGATTTGAGAGAACTTAATATAGAAAGTTAGCCAATGCATTGGCACATACTTCTCCAACATATCGAATGCCTTTGCAGCAACCCAGAACTCTTCGCACTTATAGCATTCGTTCGCAATCAGTTGAAGCAGAAGAAAAGCTTCTGAGTTGGTATCTCTGGTGATAAACACGTTCCAAGCTAGCTCCGGCCGGCCTGCGTGTATGTGACACTTGGCGAGTATCATGCAGAAAGTGTGCTGGTTCTTTATGTCGATGTCAGTGACCTGCATCAGTAATTCTTCAGCCTCCTTGTAGTAGCCTGTGGCGCATTTGGCTTGCGCGTAATTGTAATTGAAGGTGTCGTCGTTCACAAAGTAGCTGCGTATTGAGTTCATGTAGACAAGTACCTCCTCAAATTGCTCGTAGAGAAAGAAGGCCGAGGCCATGCTTTGGCGACCCGGTATGGTGTCACACTCCGTAGCAGAGCTGCCCACAAGATGAAGATTCTGTTGAGCGGTCTTGATATGTTCTTTCTTTAAAGAAAATGATGTAGAATGATTGCTGAGACGCTTCTTAATAAAATTATCTTTCTACATACGTACCGAGCCCAATTGCTGACCCAATGCTGCATGAACGACACCTTTTAGAATGTACTCGTGTGGCACTGTCGGCTGTAATTCTTTCATCAATGTATGTGCTTCTTGAATGTCGCCGTTCTTGAGATAGTAAATAGCTAAATTTAAACGCGCTTCAGGCACGATATTCAATAAGCCCGGAAAAACACGCAATGCGCCTTCACCGTTACGAAATACAACTAGATTGTGTCGTATAAGATCGGCGCCAAAAGTACCGTTATCATCGATATTCTTAATCTCTTGCTCGGCCACACGACCATTGAAGAGACGAAAGCGATTGCATGCCTTTAGATTTATAGCAATCGTGCTGTCCGGATTTCGGTTTAGATAAACTTCTAATACCTCCTGTGACATGTCGTAGTAGTCGAGCTTATAGAAGCACAACGCCAAATAAACATTAATGGCCAAATAGTCTTTGTTCTCAAGCAATACACGCTTGTACACATCGATGGCTTCTTGATAATGAGCGCGTAGATAATGCATTGAGGCCAAACTCAGCTGATCTTCAACATGCTCGGCCTCCTGCAGTGACTCGTGCAGCAATTGCAGCATGTCGTCGTCATTGAGATTGTGCGCGAGATGAAAGAGTAGACGCGTTTTGAGCGCAGACTCTGGCAGCGATGACATCAGCTGCTGAGCATCCTCATACATGCCCAGGTAGAACATGCACACGGCGAGATTTAATTTAATATCATCTGAGTGGCTTTCATTGCGATTGTTGGTATTAATGGTCTTGTACTCGTCCAGTGCCCGCTGATAATCGCCGAGGTGAAAATAACAGTAGGCTATCCATTGATCAATAAGGCTCTGCTTTGCCGATGCATCCTCGTTGTCCTCATTGGCGAACTGTTTGAGTCGTATAGAAGCATAGCATAATCGTATAGCCAATGTTGTACTTTTGGGTAACTTACCTCTAAAAAGGCTCTTGCGCCAGTGTAATCACGCTTAATAATAAAGTCCTCCAAACAGGCTGGCGCTGTCTTACGTTGCTGTGCTGCGGTGGCTGATGTGATATGACGTGAACTCGCCGAATCCGTTTTACCACGCGATAGTATCTGAAAATATTAGTTTTAGAAAATGTTAAATCTTTTGATTCACTAATTTAAATTTAATCCGACACTTTGCTTACCATTTCGATGTTTGCTTGTTCTCAAAATATTATGTTTTGTTCGTCTGAATTGTTTGCGCTTTCAGTTGCTTGGTAACCATTACCAAGGCAACTTTGCGTGAGTAACAGAACGTGTTAGTTCTCACTCCTTTGCCGGTAAACGTTCTTATTTTCGATAGTTCTCGTTATTTTTATGCTTCATTCAGCACTTCCATGATACTAAGATATTGCATAATATGTTTACTTAATTTTCTACAGTATCTGTACATTGCGCACGTTATCCGACATGCGTTCCTTATAAATATGCATTTGCTGACATTGTAGTTCAAGTAGTTGACACGAAGCAGTTCAAAAACGTTGGCAAATATTTAAGATTTCACACTCGAGTTCCGTTTTCTATTGATGCTCGGCTTTTTTGCACTTAGTTCATTGCTGCTTCTTCCTTCGTTTCCATTACTGTACTTAGTGCTGACGTTGCATAATGCAAAATGCGTTGCAAATACATATGTATATATGTATGTACATACCTTCTCGTACTCTTAGGCACGAATGTTTCTCAGGTTGTTTACTGCTTGGAAAAAGTTGGCAAACGGTACTTTTATTTGCTTTGCTCTTATCTGTCAAAATGGTAGGTGAAATAAAAAATGAATTTCGAATTTCAATCATTTGGCAAAACACATATAATGGTGATCTAATCGAAAACAAATGGTAAACTTATTTGCGTCTCATAAAATAATCTATGTAGATTATATCACTAGAAAAAATTTAGATTAAAGGGAGGGTTTTTTAGAAAATAATAAAAAAATATCAAAAAAACAATTCCAAACCGTTGGCAGATATGCTACTTCTAAAGGATTAAGGCTTTATAAAATTTTCCATTACTGCTCTGATTATTGTAGAAAAAAATATTTTATTAAGAAACACCTATTCACTGGTGTTGGATGCCGGAATTTCTACACATTCCGATAGATCAAATATTGAACGACAATTTGTGTTGGCGCTCCGTAAAAATTCTTCTACTCTGTGGAAACTCCATGACAAACATAATGTACTTTGTACACACATTAATACAAAAAAAAAAAAAAAAAAGAAAGTAAAATCACTTAAAAACATTGAAAAATACATTTAGTTTTTCTTTATATGTTGGCGGTTTTTTTTTTTCATTTTTTTTTTTTTTGGTATTTTCCACTCACTTCCTTCATTTCTATTGCAGAAGTGAACATTTTTATGGCATACATTCAGGAGCTATTTCATGCATGAGTGTATGTGGCTATATTAACGACATGCAGTGCTTAAGTATGTGCATATGTGTGTGTGTGAGTGTTGTGTGCAGCTTTCCACTCTTGTTTAAAGTGTTGGCACGAGCGTAAGGAAGAGAAGACACGAAACAACATCTTGGCAGGCACTAACTTTATTCAATATTCTCTAAAATGTTACTGCCGTCTTTCCTACTTTTTATTTATTTAGATCTCACACTTTTTATGACAGCAGCAGAGTGAAAACCACCATACACGTGCCACCATACTCTGAAATATTAAGCAAGAATATTTGCACGTATGTTGTATTCTGCTTGAAAGTTTGCAGTGTTAGTTTTTCTTGGCTTTCAACGAATTTGCTTTTGTTGGCCATGTTGGCAACGTTGCCTGTGTTGGCTTATATTCACAAATAAATGCGTGTTTGCATATACAGAACATATTTTCGAATTTGCGTTGCGTCCAGAAGCCGAGCGCCAGTACCCAAAATTTATGGTTTAATTAAAAATATGCAAAAATGGGATTAATTTTGCTAAAATATGAACATTTTCACGCAATTGCCCAAAACATTTTCCATTTTCCGTTTTCCATTTACCAATAATGTGCGGCGCAGTCTTTGTGGAAAATTGCGTGAGCCATCGTATGTTAAATAAATTAATTCGTGCCTACACATGCCCAACGCTTAATTGCTGCAACAGTTACTGTCATGATCATATGTACATATACGCGTCGCAGCGATTGCGCCTGGCAGGTATAGCAATTCAATTTTGTCATACCGTCAGTTATTGCGATTGTTTTTAGGATCAACTTGTCTGCGTGCGTGATTATAATCACTTCATCTTTAATGCTAAAACGAAATGTAAAGTGTCATGATTTAGTGTTGTTTTTGTTGACATACCCCAAACGTTCATAATGATTGCTTTATTTGGTAATGCATGCACACATGCACACATGCATGCATGAGCCACGCCCACACAATCATGCGTCCATTTATGCACTAATTAAAATTTTATCGTTAAATCTTGTTTGCATATGAGTCTCAGAGTACATTCATTCACACACACACCCACACACACACATACATATAGACACGCATCCACATGATGTTCAACTTGTATATTTGCCTTGCTGAAAAGTATGATGCTTTTCATGCAACTTTCGCAACAGTTATTTGCATTTCCGCTTCCGTTTCCGGTGTCGCCTGCCCCGCCTGTATGCACTCTCTTATGACCGTTTGCCATATTCTCATATTTTATTTGCTTTAACAATAACAACAGCAAATAGAATTCGTTGATAAGTGCCTTTGCATAACTCTGAAGTGGTCCGCTGAGAGTTGGTTTCGCATTAGAAGGGTTTGAAGGGAGCGGCCTTGCTGCCAACAGACAATGGCATTACAACTTTTTGGTTCGTTATGTGCGTGTGTGTGTGTGTGTGTGTGTGTGAAAACATCGCGATGGCGCATTCATTTATATGTTGGAATTTGTTTAAAAATGTTGACTGCATGATGATTTTGTTGTTTCTGTTGTCGACCTTCGCTTCGAAAAATTTTAAGTTTGTTTGTTTGATTTGAAACTTTTCAAAGTATCTTTGGCATACATACACTAATGTGGCGAGTTGTTCGCATGTGTTCATTTATTAAGCTTGCCATCTCGTTCACTTGCTCGTTGCGCTTTCACACTCTTCTACCAAAATAAAAAACAAAAACAAAAATAACTTTTTGAATGTTCGTTAAAGTCAAACAAATAATGAAATTCTGCGGTTGCCACAGTGAAAAACTTACAAATTAAATATGAATTTTTGGCATGACTAAGCATAAAATAAAATCAAAAAAAAAAAAAAAAAAAAATAATAAAAAAAAAAATGTAGGAGCATCCTGTGTCGCAGCGTTGCACACGCGTATCTCAGTTTGTGCATGTATTCGTACTCTTATTTATTGCGCAAAAGTTTCCAAATTGCATTTACAGCTAAACGCATTAAAAATTTAATTTTAAAACTAAAATCAGTGGGAAGTTTGAACGCCACCCATACATGCATACACACACACACGTACGTGTGTATATACGTGTCGTCAGTAAACTTTTTAATTTCATCCAAAAATCATTACTGAAAATTTTCGACTTTTGTGAGTAATTTGTGGTTTTTGAAATGCGTTTTTTTTTGTAATTTTGTTTTTAATTCTGTTAGCCACGCAAATCCTTTTAGCGTTTTTTCTCTACTCTCATTTTCTATGTGGCTGTTTGTTATATAAAATCTAATTAAATCTTCCACATAAAATTGTCTTATTTAAATGTAAAGAGAGTTTGTTCAGTTGGCAGTGGGATTGCATAATGAAAAGATAATCAAATCAACAACAATAAATCAACAATTCATTGTTTAACATCTTCTTAAGCTTTTTTCTAACCACTTATATAAGCGGCATGACTGAAATGAATTGTTTGACATTTTTGGGGTAGATTCGTTCTGCTATTCCACTCCAAGATGAATTAACACCTTAAGATATAATATGCGTTGAACCATCTTACTTTTCATATAAGCAAGAATCTTCGACATGGTAGACTTGTCCCTGAGTTTTTCTTAGTCAGTTAATTCATTTGCTGAAGGAAGCTAAACAAACTAAACAATGTAAAAACAAAATTAATGCAAAACGAAAGCAAATATTTTTCTCCATCGTATTGTCCTTTTTTTTGTTGTTTTTTTGTTTTTGTCTGGACTGCTCTGCAACTCAAATCTCAATACAGTTTGTTGCGTGCGCCTTACAAGCACTTCCGTTTCCGTTTGCATTAAAAAAATAAATTATTTTTGCTGGTCCGTTTGAAAATCCCTCTTGTACCTTATTTATTACCTTTGTTTATGCTTTATATGACACTCTTGTTGATGGCTCTCTCCTTGATACTTGGGCCAACAAGAGTTTGCCTGCTTATAGGCGTTGGATATTTGTTATCGTGCTCGCACACGCTTTGCCTACTGTGTGCTTTGTTAATACTTCTTGGTCTCTTTTTTCTCTGCTTCATTTCTTTTATCCACTGAAAATTGTTCATACTTCCCTTGTCTTTTGTCCAATTTAACGCTGTCCCTTTTTTTTTTTAAAATATTTCTTTGTTTATGTGTCTCAATTCAGTCATTGATGTGTCACATAATTTCTGTCTTTATTCATAGAATACAAAACTTATAAGCAAAAAATTCAAATGAAAAACAAGCAAGTGCGCTTTAGTCGGAATTTCATGGTGGTTGTGTACTCTACATCCGTTAACGCAATGACAGAAGAGCGAAAAAATTCATGGATACCGTTAACGCAATGACAGAAGAGCGAAAGAATTCATGAATACTTTCATTTCGTTTGTGGTTTTGAATAACATTTCCATTCTCAAATTTCTTCTTTTCTGGTATCCGTAAAAAAAACCTTCATCCCTAACAAACTATTGGGTGTCGGTTGTAGAAGAGCACCACAAGAGCACACAGACCGAGCCAGACAAGAAAGCAATACGGAAACTTTTTCAAAGTTTCATTAGAATGCTGCTTCAAATATTTTTAACAATTTACCTACTTTAATTTGTTTCAAAACTAACCAAATTGTAAGAGGCCTGAGCTGTTCTAAAAGAAATTTGGTTTGAGAATAATAAAAGTTTCGTGATTATATTGCCAAGTGCTTTACATGTGCCTGCAAATATGCAATCTAAAACAACAAACCAAAAATTATGCTTTAACTAAACAAGAAAATGTGTTGAAAATATTTCGTAAAGATTGGAACACACCAAACTGAACTGTAAAATTCTCAATACCAACTTGACTTCCGGTCTCGTACAAAGGCGGCGGCAGCTAGCGCTCTTCCTTGTGGCAAGACAGTTTAAGCTTGCCACCAACATTGCCGTTCTATCGACGGAAGTCAAGTTGAAACCGCTACTATTTGCCAACTAACCGAAAGCATTTTGCTGTGGTAATGTCTGCCGTGAACTTTTGGCAAACTAAGAAGTGACAAGCGGCAGCAGCAGCGACAGCAGCCAAGGGAGGGTCAATGAGTGCAAAATAAAAAAAAAAAAGAAGAAACTATTGCGACACATGCAACACAATAACTTTCACGAAAACTTTGTATGCGTCTTGGTGGCCGGCAGAGACACGCGGCTGTGGCTGTGTCTGTGTCTGTAACATTTTTGGTAACATCTTTTTACGCAGAAGTGCGACAAGTGCGCTTAACTGTTTTGCGCTTTACACTGCCGAGGCAAAAGTGCCAGACGTCATTGAGTTGGCTGTTTCTAAGTCTTGCCATTTGCCGACTGTAGGCTTCGCCGTTTTAATATATATGAATTCAACGTTAACTTAGTGTTGTTTGCTGATTGTCTTTAACAGCAATTTTTCATTTCCACCACTCTACCAAGTGAACTTAACTGAAATCAAGTCAAAACTTTGTAAGAACAGCTGACGAAATTCATCATTACTTCTTCTTTGTCTCTGGCAAACTCCTTAAATCATTTCTCTTTTTTTTTTTTCAAGATGACGCCGCCGCAGCAGTTGTTATTAATGAGTTTTCCTTGATGTCAATGTCGTCAGTGCCATTTCATCATTTTATGCACTAAAAGTCGAAATCGTTCATGGCTCACATAGACCTGCTTCTTCTTTTGCCATTTCAATTCTACTTTTTCTACGGTTTTTGCTATTGACCTCTAAAATTTGCTTTTATTTCCTGTGCCGTTCTTCATTCTTGCACTCACTCTTTGGCCAATCACTTGTAAATGTGTTTGCTCGCTTATTTGTCGGCAATGTCTGCATTTTTGATTTAAGTCTGACATATTTTGTCTGTCACTGTCGCGTTGAGTTTCAATTGCCTTCACTATGTTGCGCGACCATCTGTCTCATATTTCTATGTCTGTTGCTTTTGGCATACGTCATGTCGCTTTATTTAGTGAAACTTGACTGCGAGGCAATGATTCACTCTGCAGTTTACAAATTTCCACTTTCTCCGCCCCTTTGAGCCAAACAAAATTCCGCTTGCATCTTGTATTTAATATATGCTTTCGACTGCAGACAAAAATATAATAGCAAATATATGTATATAGTATATTATTTGTTGGTTTTTGTTGATGCTTTTTTGTTTTTATTGTTATTGCAATTTGTCAAAAGTACTCGTCTCGTCTACATTTGCTGTTTATTTGTTTGTCTGTCTGTCTGGCAATTTGGCGCTGCAAATTGTTATTTATGACTGCCCCTGCGGCTCAACCCGTCTCTTTCAATCACTCGCATATGAATAGTGCAATTTCGGTATATTTTAAATTGAATTTATAGTGCGGTCTATAGTGAAGTCTATCATTTTCGTGATTTGCTTTTGTTAAGCAACTCTCTGTGTTGTTTAGATCTTTATTGAAGCTTTGATTAGAGCGCTTTTTAAATATTGACAAGGTTTTTGATAAATTCCAATAATTTTTATTGGTATGCTACAATTTTAAATGTGTTGTATGACATATTGAACAGTAATGAAATTGAGCAAGACAAGAGCAACTGAGAATAGCAGGAAGATTGGTTTATATGTAGTTGAAGTTTTCTATCCCAAAATATTGTCAAAACTAAAACATTAATTCATTTCCTATGTCTATAAGTCAGACCAATCATCTAAACGAAATTAGTGCATTTAATACAGTTACTTTTATGCAACATGGAAAGTCTACATTTCAAGCATATTTGCATATTTTACGGTTGTTTTCAATGTTGCGAAAATGGCTTGTCCAACGGGTTGTTGCAACAACTGAGTCGTAGTCAACGAATGGAGTTGGATCGTTGTTGTTGCTGTTGTGAGCCGTCGACATTTTCACTAATAAAATTTGGTTTCAAAAACAGTGTTCATCATCTGACCCAGACAACCTTCTCACATACCACAGCAAACGCCAGACAAGCGTGCAAAGTTGACTGACTTGGCCATGAGTTGTGGAGGATCTGACAACTAAGTGAAAATGCGAAAAAGTGCGTTGTCTGCTGTATTCAGCACGTGTTTGCACCTTGTTAAATTTAGTGAGTCGACCATCAGATGGGCGGCTGCCAAAAAGCAGACTATGCTTTTAAAGCGCTCGAGCGCTTATTCAAACATTGCCCGTTTGCAACGTATGAGGGCCAACACAACTTAACAATCCTAATGCAATTGTGTGTTTATATTTGTTGCGCCAAAACCAAATATTTTACAAATTTTGTAAATTTGTTAGAACATTTGCAGATTTGGCTTTTGGTCTGGCAATAATTGGCGATTGTGTGCCATATTTTTGCGCATTGACTATCATTGGTATATTTGCATTTTGGTTTGCTTAAAATAATTAAAAATTACATTTAGTAAAAAAACCAAAACAATAATGTATGCAAATGTAAAGTATTTGCAATTTTCAAATACACATCTGCAATTACCGTTGGTGTGTTTGGGCATCATTCGTTGTCAAATTTATTGGCCGTTGAATGAACGCCAGACAGACATGTATGTAACGGATGTCTTTCTGCCAATTACCCTGCATTTCTTGACTGCGACTATGGCCGATTGTGGCCTAGGTCAACCTCTGTTTCCGTCAACTCGGCTTTCAGTTCAGCTGTCGCATGGTTTGTTGTGCTGTCGGCCGTCGGCTGTCCAGTCGAGCCAGACGAGTTTCCCTGACTACTCGCTTGTCATTCGGTTTGTCTGCCTCACAAATATACATGTGTATGCAGCTTTTTAACGTCGCATCGTCCTAGCATAGCGTGCTGTGCTTACGACCGGCTGAAGTAATCAGTTATAGCCATGATATGCGCGCCATTTCGACGTTTTTTTCCGCTTACTATTTCAACCGATTTAACCCACCTATCGGCCACTATTTGCACTACAGCGTACAGCAAAAAAATTGAAAAAGAATATCGTTGGTCTGTTTTTTTTTCGGGGCGCCACAAATGTCATGCAGAAGCACCGCCATCGCAGTGGAAGATAGCAGTGCCATATCGACAAATGTAACGCTGAAATATGCGAATTTTTGTAAATGACATTTCTGTGGCCACCATTACTATCACTAATTGATATCAGATGTTTTTTACGTGACGTTACGTTGCGGTTTGACTTTCGTGTATGTGCTTTGGATTTATGCTGACACAGGTGACCAATCGAGCCTTCCACTGCTTTTATGCCGATCGGTTGTTTACCGTATTTATTTCCACCATTTTCCTGAATGTCTGAGGCACACCAAGTTGACCCTGCGATCATTCATTTGTCAACTTGTCATTGCCTGTGAACTGTTGTGGTCCTCTTGCAGTATTTCTCTTTTTATAGCTACGTTTAATTTTGCGGCCAGTTGTTTGTGCAGTGCGCTTGTTTGACATTTTTGCATTTAGATTTTATAGTTACTGCTTCGCATATTGTTATGATAGCAATGATGTCACATGAAGCTTTCTATACTCGAATGACTGAACTGTCTCGCTCTATTATAAATATGTTTAAGAAATCCACGAAATGACTAAAGATATCACAAAGTCTCAGCATGACATTATAATAATAATTATCATCTGTATGACTTCTTATTCTATGGGGTATTTGAAATCCCATACATGTATGTATGTTTATATAAAAAATAGGGATATAATAAGACTACCCATCCTGAGCGTGGCATCTGAAAGACCTTCGAGTGCTTGTGCTGCAATACCAACTTTTCTGACAAATTTTCAATCAGATTATTAGCAGCTTAACTCGGTAGCTCGGAAAACTAGGGGACTAGGTGACTACGGCAGGGGTTTGAGATTGTCTGACAGACAGTTGGACACATACGACACATACAAATGTATGAAAACTCCACAAAAATATACCATAAAGAAATAACGTTGCTTGTGCACCTTATTTTGACGCAAGGAAATAAATTGAAAAATTCGAATATATTGAGGATGGAAAAAAAATAGGAATCGGAAAAAAGTCTGAGAAAAGAAAATTCAGAAAAGGAGCAGCAGCAGCAGCAACAGTATGATTATTGCTGGGGCGAATATGTGGGGTGAGCAACAAATGACAGCAGCATCAACTAAGCGTTTGGCATTTCTTTTGCTTAACAGCAAAAGTTTTTCCATTATTTGAAGATTATAGACTCTAAACATTTTCTCGGTGTCGGTTATAGGGGGCCACAAGCGATGAACAGAGAGAGAGAGAGAGAGAAAAAAAAATGAATAGCTCATGAGTATCATGACGTGAACAATGATGATGACGACGCTGGAATTTGCACACTTTTATGACAGCGTCAGCAGCAGTAGCGGTGGCAGAGGCAGCGGCAGCGGCAACAGCAGAGACAAAACTTTCACCAGTGCATTGTTTTACTCCGTTCGATACAATTACCGAAAACATCCTTGCCACTCCTTTTTCCGTTGCTCGCTCATGCAAACTTTCATATATTTCTGTTTAACATATTCGCACACTTGATGCCGTTCCCGTTGCTGGTTTAAGGTTTCCGAGATTATAGAATGAGCTTTTCATTTGTCTGTTAAAAACTATATTGGCATGTGACTTGTGCGTTGTTTTATTTTTTTTTTTTGGTTTTTGATTCAAGCGTTTGATGCCGTCCTCGCTTGCTGAGCGAACTGCATGTGCCAGAATGTGTTGCTGTTGCAAAACTTTTGTACTTTCCTTTCCTTTGCATTATGTCGTTGTCACTATTGTGTTGTTGTATGGGTTGCACCCTTCTAAAGAGTACTTTTGCCACTTGTCTATTGGTTGTGTTTCTGTAGGGGAGTGGGATTTGAAAACTAGTTTGGCTTCCCAACTATGTGAGAAGTTGAATGCTTTTGTTTTGAAGTCGTTTTTCGATTGCTATTTGCGCCAATCTTTTTCTAATAATTGTAAATTTACTTTTATACTCGTTGGTTACACAATATTTGCTGTATGGAAAAAAACAAAAAAAAAAATTCAAAATATTCATGCACAAGACAGATAAGGCAGCCACAGTTCTACTTGTGTTTTACGATTGAAAGTGGGTAAAAGATGCCAATTGAATGAAAAAGTTTCGTTTAGCTTAATTTTCGACTCTAACAAATTAGACCCTCTTTTCATTATACCTGCACTCATACTATATGAGCGCCTCAGGTGTATTCGACAGCATATTCACTCCTCATATTTTGTGCTTTTGATGCTTAAATATTGAATGTGATTTTATTTTTTTGCATATTTTTTTGTTCTGTCAAATTTTTGCATAAAAGCTCATAGACATGCAATAAAGTTAGATTTTTATATTACGAGTATACATTTCAAATATGAGAAAAGTTTTTGAATTAAATATAACCAACACTTCAAATATCACAATTATTATTATCATATATTCTAGGCAAGTCTTGTGCATTTATTTATACACACATACTGACATACATATATACCTAAATCAGTGTCCTGTTTGTACATTTATTTAAAAGTGACTGAAAAAGTTTGCAACGAAATTTGCTTAACACCTTTTCATCTTTTTGTGATTATAAATTGGCTCTTGGCAAAAAATGGGATAATATTTTTCCTTTTTTTTATTGGAGCTTTGAAGTTGTTGTGTGAATGAAAAAGTTGAGTTATGTATATAAAAAATATAATAAAAATTAATATTTTTTCTTGGTTATGAAAAAATAAAAAAAACAAAATAAAATTCTATTAGCTGCACAATGAACACCCTGTATGCGCATAAGGGCCACCCAGCAGTTGCAAATTGTAAGAGTGGCGTGGCAAAAAGACTTGCCACAAATAAGTGAAGCACATTAAAATGCAAATTTTTGATTTGTGTGAATGTGTGATGAGTCTGCGCGCACGGGGGACATGTAAGGGGCGTGGAATTTCTGTTACATGCAGGATTCCTTGTCACAAAATTTCCGGTTTGCCTTGGCATAATCATTGAGCATGTTTTTATTTATTTATAAATTTAGTTTTTTTTATCCTTTTTTCGTCTTCTTCTTTTTGTTGTTTCTGTTAGGAAATGTTGAGCGCGTGCAATTGAAATTTGTATTTACGTATGTGCATAAAGTAATTTATTTGACTTGAATTTATTATTTATTTTACTTTATTTTCTGTTTTTCTGCGTTTTTGTTACAATTCTGCCTGAATGAATGACTTTCAAAAGCGGCATTTTTGCATTCCATTGTTGTTGTTGTTGTTTTAACGCGTGTTTGTTTGTGTTTTTGGTTACTTTTCTTTTGTGTTCTTTTGCATTTTGCCAAGTTATTTTTGTAAAACAAAGCGATTTAGTAAAAATGTAACTTGTTTTTTTCATTTCATTTCGTAGCCTTCCGTCGCATTTTACTTCCTACACTCTTTTCAGCGCTCTGTTTATTTGTTTGTTTGTTTGATGTTTATTGAGTTATATTTTTGCAACTTTCAGTCATGAATTTAAGCTCCGTTTGCTTGCACATTTGTTGTTTTCTATGTAAAGTGTGAATTTCATTTCTGTTTCACTATTTTTCTGTTTGTTTTTTGAGTCATTCAAGTGTAAGATTTTTTCGTTTGTTGAAAATTTTCCAATTTGCTGACTGCGCTCGGTTATAAAATCATCAAATCAAGCACACAAAAAAAAGCTAAGACAAAACAAGTATAGCATTAACTTATGTATTAACATAAGTTCAGTTTGTAAATACCAATAAGTCCAGACAAATAAGCGCAACGCTGAAGTTTCTGAATGGCAAATTTCTGTCAACAATGGAACGAGGGCGTGGTGGCAGTGTGGCGTGTTGAACGTACGTCAACTATTAAAACAAACTTTATAGTTTCTAATCCACATGCCATTGCTCAGCACGAAGGCATGCAGGCAGGCAGGCAGAAAGGCAGACAGGCATAGAGATAGACAGACAGACAGACAGACAGACAGTATCTGCATCCGAAAGACTGTAGCTTTGTTCGCAAATGGCAAACAAACTTCCAACGCAGACTGCGGTTGTCTGGAATATGCGGCATTGGCTTCTGTTTTGTGTTGTTGTTAAAGTGAATGCAAGTTTGCTTGTGAAATTGTTAAGAAAATAATTGTCTATGTGTGCGGTCGTCGTCTGTCATGCGTGTGTGTGTGTGTGTGTGTGTGTGTGTGTGTGTGTGTGTGTGTGCAAAAGTCATGTATGATGACACTGCTTGAAGCTATGCATAGTTTATTTTATGCAACCGAAATCTTCTAAGACAAGTTAGCGAAAAAAAATATATTACATATGTACTTATGTGTGTATATAAACATGTATGTATGTATATATGTGTATTGACCCAATTATGTGCAAGCCCGACAATTTCACAAGTCAGCAAGCCGACACCTTTGGGCGTCAGCCAAAAGTGAGCTTAGCGCGCTTGCCAGACGAATGCATTTATCTAAACATACTTTTCTTATTTTTCAACACCGTTAACAATTGCCTTCTTAGTAAGCTCGTATGAAATGTTGCCGCCTCACTTTCGGGCGTCTTAGAGCTCACACTTCCACATATTTAAATGTCTTCAATGCGCCTCAAGTTTTCTCGACTATGTGTTGACAGCCAAAAAGATTTCGTTTGATTGCCAAGTTAAGCTTTAAAGCCAAAAGCTAATTTAGCTTTAAAATATTTCACTTCAGCTGGTCCATGTCATTGCTGTCTGTGCGCACTGAAGGGGTGCCATGGCAGCAAGCGGTGATGGGAGTGATACTTGATGTCTGTTTGCAGCTACTTGGCTCAGCCAATCTCTCACTCCTTTCTTTCGCGCTTGGCGTGCTCTACTTTAAGGACTTGATTTTTTTTTGGCATGCTGCAGCAGCATAAGACTTCCAAAATGGACATTATCCGATTGTGATTAGGGGTGTTAGTGCCAGTGAGACAAGTGATGTATGCCAATGTTGGGCACGGCATTAGAATCAAGTAAATGCAAATTTGATGTCAACTCAGCTTTGAAAATGATTTCCGCACGTTGTATGATAAAAATTGCACACTTTTTTTGTTTTGGGTTTTTCCTCTATTTTCCAGTGAATCCTTTTGTTGACAAATATATATGCACTTGCCTTACTTTACTCAATTACAAATTTCCACAGTAAGAAAGTTTTGAAATTTTCTCCAAGAAAGTTGAGAAACTCTCATACCAAACATGTACAAACATAACTGTTCTTAAATAATAATTTCAAGGCCTGTCAAAAGTCTTTTAATTTATGTTGTCCTGATGCGAGATTTTCGTATATTGTTTTTGTACTCATTGCTGCGATAACTTCACCTTTTTCTTTGCGCAAGTCTAGCAAATAAATAAACATAATAACGGTGTTGTGTTGCCTACTTTTCGGCGTAAGGACAAAGTTTGCCTTGACTGGCTGATATTGTGAGCTGTGTGTATGTGTGTATGTATGAAAGTAGAACGATGTCAACTCTGTTTCAATTATGGCTAATTTTATACCAAGAAGTACAACTACAATATTTTATGATCGACATTGAGAATTTTTCGTTGCATACCTTTAGGTAAATAACTTTATTAAAATAATGTCGTCGACGTAGATGGCGACGATGATGTAGATGAAAATGACGAGTAGCGGGATGAGGATGCGGTTGAGGAGCAGGAGCAGGAGCAGGACCAGGAAACAGCCAAGCCGCAAAGTGAAAAGGACTTTGTTTGGTTTCGTTTTCAAAGTGCTAGCAACTTTTCATCCGCCAACCAACCCTGCCTTGCATCTAACTGTATACACTCTCGTTTAATTAGGGAACTAAGCAGCTTGCGATTTGTTTAAGCGTGAAAATGTCTGGGTTGCGCGGTGCGTGTGGTACGTGTGCCGCGTACATGACATGCCATTCCGCAAAATATTATTAAACCATCTTGTAAATAAGCCGCAGCTGTGTTGTGGCCAAAAGTGACAGGAAACAGGAAGAGTGCTCTGCTCACACTCGCCCACACTACCGCGCACGCTCGCACACTTGCTTGTTGAAATTTATGCAAAAGTATTGCGCAAAAGTTTGCTTGTTCGTTTTTTCGGACAGTAAAAAACCGCTGCTATTTAAGCCTTTTGACGATGCACTGTCGAAAGTATGCTGCGTTATGTTCTGGTATGGTGCTTTTCGTCTTCATGTCGTCGTCGTCGCAAAGTTTAGAATTTTACGCGACAAAATGGCAAACACATTCGGCGTTGAGTTAGTTGACATCAAGCATACGCCATGTTGCCTGTGGATGAAGGCGTCGCTGACACTGGCACTGCCACAGCGGTTTTTGACAAAACAGAGCCAAAAACAAAAAAAAAAACAGAAGTTCACATGTTGCTAATTAGTGCCGTCGTTGGTCTTTGGTCGTTGGCGCTTTCAGTGGGAAACATGTGAAATTTGCATGTTGTGGCAGCGCAGTCAAGTTACTTAAATGCGCAAAGACACACACACGTCTTCATTGATGGCTTAACTCAATGCGTGCAAATTGTCGTATTATCTTTGTATTCGTGCCATTCGACCGTCTGCTTTTCAATTAAACTAATAACGCTTAAGTTGCGCTGTCCATTTAATTGGTCTGCTGCTGCTGCTGCTGCCGTTGCTGTTCGATACTGCAGTGCGTTGCGTTGCGATACGACACGGCACGGCACGGCACGCACGGAATCAATAGAAGCAAACATACAAAAGGCAACGCTTCTGTTGGCAAATTAACTTGCTTATTTGGCGTTTATTTTAATGCACGTAGTTGGCGTTTATGATGTTCATTTCGTCTCGTCTCGTTTTTTTCTCCTTTTGGACGTCTTTTGTACGGCTATTCAAAGAAAGGTGTCACGCGATTTTCGTTAGCCGAGCCACGCGGCACGTAACCTGCCGAGGCAACTATTAAAAGCGTGTTGCACGTTTGTCTGCCTTCGCCGCTTCTTCTTTTCTTTTCTTTTTCTCTTTTCACTGAACACATGCGTGCGCTGTCAGTGTTTTTCTTTCAATTTCCATTGACTGTAGCAAAGGTTGTTTGCTCTGTCATGTCCTTTTGCTGACGCGTTAACTTGCCTTTGAACTTTCCTTCATCTTCGTCTTCATCGTCGTCGTTGTCGTTGCCTCGTTGTCGTCTTATACGCAACTGTTGCTAAATTGTTGATTTGCCATAACATTTTTATTAAATAGCAATTTATGCTAGCACCTCTAATGTATTTTCAACATAATTTTCACGTAAATTTTATCGATTCGTTACACGAATCCGAACCTGTCGGACCAACTTTCGTTGCGTTCCGTCGCCTTCTACCTCTCGCACCGCAACAGGCTGATTCTTATTATCGTCGCCCTCTTTTAAATGGTCACGTTCCACAGTTTAAATGTCAAAAAATACATCAAAGCACAACAGCATAAACAGGCGCGGCTGCCGGCAGTGGGCTCCGTGATTTGCCGTTGCCGAAACGCCTGCAAGTGTGCAACAGCAAAGTTTACAATGTTGGTGCCGCGCTTGGGTACGGCGAAAAGTTTGCAAACTTTTTAAACGCGCATTACACGCGCAAAGCATGCTAAAGAATTATACATCACTAAGTTGTAAAAAAAAGAAGCAAAAAAAAAAAGAAAAAACAAAAATAAAATTGGGAAAAAAGAAAAACAATGCTTTAGTCGAGATTAAAATAGCCTGTTCCATGTGAATCTATGTGAAACTGCTGTGGTGTTTGACATCGTTAATTCTTCATGATAAACACTTTTTACTTAAAGCGTATAGTTTGTTTATTCTTTCATTTTGCTATCTTTGCAAATGAATAGAATAGCAGAGGTAGAAGAAAATAGCTGAACTTATTTCAAAGCGAATTTCATTAGCATTTAATTAAGAGAAAAAAAGATATTTTCAGTAAATCAGGAAAGGAAATTATTTTTAAAAGTTTTACTATACTTTTAAAATTATATATGTAATTCGCACGCTACCAAAAGTAAAGTGTAGATACAATTAATACTTCAACAAATTATTTCATACAGCTCAAATAGCAAATAACTAACATTCGTCAATCACATCTAAATGCACAGAAGTAAAACGCATGAAAATTATGCGATCAAGCAAATGAATAACGAAACTATAATAAATAACGACCATGAAGTGAGACCACTTCACATTTCGAATTGTGGTTGCCTTAATAAAACTTGTATTTTATGAAACATTATGCGATTTTCCAATCATGTTAATGCAGACTGCCTGAGCTGAGGCCATTGAGTTAATGGATGCTATCGTTGTTGAATGAATGATTATTTTCTAATTTTCATTTGAACACTTTTATGCATAATTAAAATATATTATCGTTTGAGGAAAGCAATCAATATAAAAGTTAAGACGCAAAGTATGCAATGTTGATTGAATTTCCAAGTGTACTCGCACTCAAAAAGCTTCGTAGCAAGAACAAATCTGCTTTCATAATTAAATAGCACATGGCCCCAGAGGCATCGGGAGAAAGGAGTTGACAACTTCGATTTATGGCGGTCAACAACAACGCAACAAACGCATTTATTTGCGCTCAAAGTGTGAAATGCATCAACAAAAGAAACAAATGTTTAATTCAGTTTTCAAAGCACTTTGAAATAATTACTATTAACAATCCGCCGATTTGATTTCTGCTACTAAGCGATGTAATCATATTGGCATCAGTTGCAGGCCATGCTGTCGTTGTTGGCAACAAAGCGAACTGAATACAAATAAATATATATTTAAATTGAAAATCAAAATGCATAAAAGTCGGTTATCTGCTAAGCGCCAACTTCATGTTCATATCGATGCTGGCTTGTCCTGACATGTTGCTTACGCGCTTTGTGCGCATTTTTGTGGCTAAAGTGTAAAATATATGTTGGCATTCAATTGAAATGCAATTGCGAAAAAAAGAGAAAAAAAAAACAGATAAATTGAACAGATTTCACTGTTTGTTTGTATTTTTCTGCATTTCCAATTTAAATTTAGAACTTTCAATTAAAAACCGTGAGCTGCAATTGAAAGTGCCGCCTTTGTGCGCACTTTGTTGCTTTTATGTGGTTTTCTGCCACATTTTTTCATAAAACGGCCAACAAAAAACATGAAAAATACCATTTGGACAACCTATTAATGTCTGTTTTTGAGCGACCAGTTGCATAACATTTCTATTGGTCTGTTGGTTAGCCGCAAACGAACGCGAAATTAATTACTCATCATTTCCATGAGCTTTGAGTGTTAAATAAAAGCCCTTCAATGCATTTTTACACCCCCCTATATGAAACGCCATTTTGAAATACATGTCCATATATTTTCGATAAATTGGATGTTTAAAATTTTAATTTTCACAGATCATAAGCCAAAGAATTTTTGTGCTCTGATAAGATTATACTTTGTATCAAGCGCGGACTCTCTTGACTTGGTTTAAATGGAACAGAAACTGGAAGATCTCGATATTAAATACATATAATTTTGCTTGATTACTGGATCCTAGATTTGAACATTCTTTAAAATATAGTTAAACTATTATTTAAATCATATGTAGCTTATTATTATGATCGTTATAAAAGAAGTAGGGACCATTCATGTATGCAAAGGTGCTACTTGAACATGAGTACTGTAATTAAAGATAGCAAGCAGTGTGGTTCGCTTCGAGTAAATTAGGTGCAATGACTTTTACAATAAGGGGAAATTATTATTAGTTACCCTTTTTTTAATGCGTATTAAAATTGCAAAAACTTTTACACCGATTGAAAAACACTTCAAAGTCAAAGTATTCGATTCCCAAGTGGCTGACTATGATAATCGAAGCCTTTTCCACTTTTCCAATCGTTTCACAAAGGCAACATAATAATAATAAAAAAATAAAAAACAAAAAAAAAAAAAAAAACTAAAAAGCACTCTACGCACATAGACAATTTCCGTTTCCGCTTTGCGCTGATTACGGTTATAACAGCTGCTTACAACTGCCGTTTACGCTGACTAACAATATTGTTGCTGTTGTTGTTGTTGTTGTTTTTTGTAATGCCGCATTTAAGTAATGGTGCCAATAAAATGACGGCCGACACTTGCCCCTAACCCCGGTCGGTTAGTTGGTCGGTTGATCGTTTGGTCGGTCGGCTTGGACGGCATCACTTTGGCCAGCATAACTTTCACCACGAAACAACTTTAACGTTAATGTTGGCGTTAGCCAATCGAGCTGAAAGAAGTTTTGTTCAGCTCTCAATTGTGGCCAAGTTAAGTACAATCGAAAGCTGTTAAAAAATCTTGAGTTTACACAGGACCATTGTGAATGGTGATGACGGCACACCACAGCCAAAATATCGATTTTGAGTAACGTTGCGGCGATGGAAGCGGTGACGGCGGCGGCAAAGGCAAAAAGTCTGTCTCGGTTCTTATTTGCACTTGTTTACTTAAAATCATGGCTAATTTATTTTTGAGTTGTTTTGTGTTTTGCCAAGTTTAAGGTTTTAGTTGTTGTAAATTTGTTGATTTAAAAGATTTTCAACATTGGGGTTGGCTTGTTGTTTTGCCAACAACAGAATTGATTTCAACAGAGAGGGTCTGACAAAGATGAGAGACAAAATTGGCTTTGGCCATGGCAAAGACTGAATACACTTCGCAAAACCTTTTCAAATAAACTTTACAACAAAAGCCCACGAATGTGTCAATGCCAATTTTATGATTGAATGTCATTCGCTTAATTGATTTTATGCTCGTAGTTGATTGAAAATATATGTATATGCATATCAAGTTTGTGGTGTGTCTGCCATTTGCTGCGGGTTTTCACGCACTTTGCAAAAACCGCAAATTACTATTCACGCATCAATACCGTAAGTATAGAACAATCTAAAAATTCGTTGAAGTCTTGTTTTCAATATACATACATCGGCAAGAGGTTAAAAAGAGGATAATGTGATTTGAAATTGTTGGTTTTTCACTGATTAACTCACATGTATCTTAAAAAGCTTCTTCCTGTTGCTTAAACGATTGACCAATTTGCCGATGATTTTCTTGAGTAATTGTTGTTTTTGCATTGCTTACCCTTTTATTTAGATTTTTTTTTTTGCTGGCTTTTGGTTTACTAAGATACTTTTCTTAAACACTTTTCATTTGAAACTCACCTTAATCTGGCTTTGGTTAGTCACAGCTCAGTGGTTGTTGCCATGTGTGTGTGTGTGTGTGTGTGTGTATGTATGTGTTGAGGAAATGCTGTCTGTGCACTTGTTGCGCTTTGCTCAGTTACATTATTGTGTATTCTCCGATGAGCTGATTATGGTAATGCGAACACATTTCAATTCTACGTTCCCGACACGAATTTCTCCTTTCACATTGAAGCCACTTAGATTGAAGTCAAGCGCCTTTTGTGGTCGAATTGAATTAAAAGGCATCTCATCAGAGTAAATCATACTTAAAAGTTTTCATTTTGAAATTAAATTAAAAGTTTTACCGAAGTACTTGCGCTCAGAGTTGTTAGCAAAGAATGTAGAATAGTATAACCTTTTAGGCGTACCTTTAAAGTCGGCTTTCGGTTTTATGTGCTACAATCAGACACAATTAAACTGTGCTGCATAGCATTGCAAAAAAAAAAGAAAAAGTTTTTACAGTTCATTCAATATGTCCGCCATACACTTTTCCGCCACTTACCATTTTGCCGTTTACTTCCGCAATTTAACGATTTCCTTTACAATCGCTCAACTTTTTTCTTCATTTTTTTGCTTATGCCATTTACTTAGGCTTAATTTTATTTATTTATTGAGAATTTAAAAGACTATTTGGTGGTAAAACCTGCGCTGCTGCTAAGCTATAGTCAAGCATCTTTAAAGCTTCTTAATGTGCCACACTTTTGGTGAGACGTTGGCGTAAAACAATAAAGAAGAAAAGGCTGTGGGTGGAAAACAAAAATTCATTAAAATTTTGCATATTTACAAAAACGCTGACCCTCGCTCCGGGGTGCATATTTGCCCCACCACGTTATGGTACCAAATCTGATGTTATGACCCTTAGTTTGCCACTCTCTTGGCACTTTGTTCATTCAGTTTGAGCTTGGGTTTTGTCTTCGAAACATTTTTTCGTGTTGTTTTAATTTTTTTTTTTTTTTCCAAAATAAGGCTGCAAACTTTTTAATATGCGGATAGCTTTAATTAAATATGTTTTCCACTCAACGAACCCCAAAAGAGTGCTATGATTCTTGGCTATTAAAGTACCAAAGTCGCCTTATGAAGGAAACCTGTGAGTGTGTGTGTGTGTGTGTAAATTTGTATGGGAGCGCGTTTGGCGCTTTGTTTATTTTTCGGTTTTACTTGTGTGAGTGTGTGTGCATTTATGTATGTATGTACATTTCAACATAAATATAAAGTTTGTTTTAAGTGCGCCTGGGGTTGAATTTTTGGTATTCCTGTTTTGCTAACAATTTTTATTTTGTTTAAGTAGCTACCTTGCGCAAAGAATGTTTGTTAGATTAACACAGAGGAAAAAAACCTCAGTAAATATTGAAAGTTATCCTTAAATAAATACCTATGTGTGTTTTGTATTTTGCCAATCAAACTACGCTTCAAATAAATATGATTTCAAACTATTTATTTTTACTTTTTGTGCCCAAGTGAATCTCTGGTATTCTTTCTCTCTCTCTATCTCTCTAGATATGTATGTTTTGTGCTCTGGCTGTGCGTACGTTTTCTTAGTCATTTGATTTATCGCTGCACAAGTCTAGACATAGTAAATATTTTTAATGCCTGCACAAATAACAAACGGAACTCTGCACAACTTTGTTTAGCTCAGCTGAGTTCAGTTCGACCTCATATAATCGTTTCATTTGACATTTGAGTGGTATAATCTCGAATAAAAAATATAAAATAAAAAAAACCAAACAAAAAATGTGAAATATGAAAAATGCAATAATTCTTTTTAAAATAATATAAATTCACTTGAAATGTACTTAAAGCGCAAAATGCGATTTTAAATGCGCGCAAAGTCGTTTTAAACTTGCAACAAACCCGGGGATTGCAAAGTAAGCTTTTGCAAACCAGATGTGCACAATAAATTTAAAATAGTCAAAACCATATACACGACTATTTTATGCCCTACACTAAAAGGAGGTGCCATTTAAGCATAACCTAAACACAAACTTTGACAATTCAAAGCCCATTATTTCCTCCTTTTAGTGATAGTCTGCAAAGTTAATCTTGTTAAGTTAGTAGAGCACCATGGCCTATTTGTTGCCCTGAGATATGCCATGACCCAAAAATAATTCTACAGGCCATTTCGATCAATCAAGTATGAATATAAACCCGACACAAGCTGAGTTTAATCGAGGGAGAGAGAACAAAAAAGGTTAAACAACCCAACTTTTCACTAACTGTGAACATCAACTGATATGATCTAGAATATGCAAATTGAATTTTTCACAAATTCGTAACGCAGTGTAAGGGTTATAAAGATGATCAGTGCTATAAGAAATAAATCCAGTTCGTTCTTGTTAGCTGAGCCCGTAAGTATGCAACAGTAAGGCTTGCGAAGTTTCAACAGAGAAACTATTATCGGTTAGGTATCTATCGTGTTTTGTGGGTTTCTTTCTTTAGTTTCTTTATTTTGTCTCCTCACACTTAACCAAATATTAATACTGCAATAAAATCCGAAAATCCTTTTACGTTTGTTTAACGAAAACTTTTGCAAAATATATAAAACGCACACAAATAACGCAAACTATACAAAACGAGACCTTTTTGCAGCGAATACGAATATGAAGACATACACTATACGGTGTGTGAATGTGAACTCTTGTGTGTGTGTATGTAAATGACTCTTTTTGGCTTGGTTCAGTTTGGTTTGCCTTTGCCTTTGTCGCGAACCAAAGTTGTTTTTGTCGCTTTCTCGTTCTTGCCAACTCGATTTGCTTATCGCAGTCTTTACAAATCATTAGAGTTTCATATCCGATGAATTTTACAACAATTTTAAAATATTTATAAAAACACACACACACGCACACACACACATACATATATGCATACACAGGCGATACATTTTTTTTTTTTTGGTGGCTTTTTTGTAAATCTCCTTTGCGTTACTTGTTTTTATATATTTGCATGTGTATGTGTGTGTGTGTGTGTGCATGCAATAATATAGACGTCATTCGCCTGGCTTAATATTTATTTAAATATCCTTAAAGGCAAATAAGGAAAAATAATTTATGCCTAACGGTCTTATGGAATTTCGCAACGAATACATTCCCGTATGGTATCTCCATTTATTTTTAATAAATAAAAAATTGTGCTTTGGCATTTATTTCATGAACAGTATTTCACTGAAGGAATTTCTCCAATTTTTTTGCGTTTGTTTTTAAAAAGAAACACATTTTTTCAGTTTTATTTATTATGAGATTGAGTGACAATATCTTAAGACATTCAATAATTCCGTATTTTCAACTTTGGTTATATTTTAATATATAAATAAAGCCGCTTTTGTCCGTGTTGCAAAAAAGTTAAGTTAATTAAGATGCTGAGAATGCCGACAGAACTTTCTTTAATGAAAGGATTGGTCGTTCATGTTTTGTGTAAGCACGAAAGGAGGGCATTTACTTTGCTCATTTTTGCTGTTTTAAAGTTACCAAAGTTATGCTTACGTAAAAGTTACTGAAGTGTTAATAATGATGCACAAAAGACTAGAAATACAATAAAAATGTTATGTTATATAAATGTTTTCCACATTCGAAACCAATTGAAAGAATGTTTGGCTTTTTGTATTACTCTCTCATATTTAACTTTGAATGTATTCATAAAAATTTCTAATACAGTTATTTTGGATCTTACCCCAATGGTTGCATATAAGTTTCTAACGTTCTCGACTACAGCAATCTTACTTATTTTAGTTACCGTTTGAACTCCCTCATTAAGACCTCGAATTACAAACTTCTTCTTGCGGCCATTATTTTTCCAAGCCTTTTGAGTTTAAACGCATTTCGTTTGCTATTAAATATTAGTTTTAGCATGACATCTTCTTCGTGGTCCGCGTAGTTAAGTGCTGATTTCTTATGCCGCAAATAACGTCAAATAAAGTACGCCGCCTCTGTTATATAAACAATTTCCACTTTCAATGCGCTTTTCGCTTTTCGGTGCGCCGCGAGCAACTTAACTGAAAATCGGCTTACATACCATGCAACGTGAATACACTTTGCCCATCAGCAATCCCTTTCCTTCGTTCGTGTATTCTATTATTCTGTCTGCGATTTTTTTCTATTTTGTTTCGCAGATGTCTATTTATACAACGTTATTCCGTTTCAGTAATCCCGTCAAGCGCCCGCACAATGTCACTCTGTTTATCTGCCATTTTACTTAAAGCATTGCTTCCTTTGCTTGTAAATATTTAATGAATTTGCAATGATTCAAAAAAATATTGAGTATAAATAATGAATAAGTGCGAAATGCGCCTAATGGTGTGCTACAAAAATACGTCTAGATGTTGTCACTTTGCAGTCATGGTTAGCATCGCTGGCTTTCTGTCGTTGCCGTCGTTGGTTTGACGTCGTCAACGTCTTCAAGCGCCGGTAATGGCGCATAAAATGACAATTGGCAGCTGATGTCCAACCTGCAGACTTCGCACTTCTCAACTGACAGACACGAAGCGGGTTGGGTGAGGGATTGTAGCGCTTGCGAGCACGTGTTTTACCCTTTTCGGTATACTCCATGCTCTACAAGACTTTATAAGACTACTTTGATGGCGTCATTATTATTTATTAGTACTTTTCGTTTCTAGATTTACGACAAATCCGCTCCGAATCATTTTGTCCGCTCGCGAAATTCTTTTGACGGCTCACCAAAAATTTCCTTTTTTCGTTTTTCTATTTTTATAGAGCATGACACTTCATCGAGTACATTGAACACTTGTTTTCTATTTGGCATATTCAGTATAATTTCTAACTGAAGGTATTTCACGCGCGCTTGGCATTTTAATTCAAAAATGACAGCAAACCCCTGAATTATTTCGTTAATTTGTTTCGAACGAAAATAATTATACTAAAAATTTATTTGAACATTAAAAACAAAAAATAACAATTTCAAGACTTTGTGGATTGTATTTTGATTCATTTCATTCATCCACCATTTATTTTATATTTTGTTGTCCAAAGACAAAGAAGAAAAAAAAAGGTTTATATTCTACTGAGACGTTGCCGATGTTGATCGCTCGTTTGGTAACTGTTCTGAATGTCGTGTGAAAGTTGTGCCAAAGAAAGTGCTGCTCCCAAGTTCCCAGACTGTTTTCAGTTGTACTCCGGTCAGTGCACAAAAGATAATCCCGGCAATGTCCAGTCACTACATGCCTTGGCGCACCGCGTCATGCCGAAATTCTTTGCTGGCGTCGAGCTCGATTATGTGCACCGCCTGGCGCCCAACAAGGCCATCACGGCCTCCTGGGTGCTGAGCCACACGCGCGCCTCGGGCTTCCGTTTCGGTGGAATTTACACATTTCGAATTTGTGATGATATTATGGTAAGCTAATGAAGGCATAGGATTTCTGTTTCTAAGCCTCTTTTTGTACGCAATCAGTTCACGCCCACTATCATTGGTGACATACATCCGACCACATTGGCCTCCAACCTAAGCGTGCTCTACTATCCGCTCAAATGTTTGCGTTTCGAAGGTAAGCTGCAAAAACCCGATGCCGATACACCCGTGGACACGCAGTATACCATCGAGTGGACACGTCACTGCGACACATGGACTGCCAACTTTTACAATGTGCGCAACGAGAGCGGCCGGTGTACTTTTTCGGTGATGCGCGCCATTACAAAGCATTGGGCATTGGGCGCGGAACTATTGCTCGAGTGGAATGGACCCAAGTCGATGGCGTCGGACATTGCCTTTGCGGCGCGGTACGTCAAAGCTTCTCGTTTGATAACTGATCCATACTTATTACTTTTACTTCAGATATTCTCATCATACTTACTCGTTGGCTGCAACCGCCTCTCGTTTGGGCCTGGACGTCAGCTACTGGCAGCGCATTTATCCGACAATACAAATGGCAAATATGCTGGCTTGGAATCGTAGCACGCGTAAAACGATAGCAACGATTTGCTATCAGTGGGACTTCAACGACACGGCGGTGCGCGGCATGCTCGACTCGGATATGTCTGTGGGTTTCATGTATCTAAAGTAGGTTCTTTATGACTTTCGGCTACTGCAAGTATACTAATATTTAACGTGCATCTTCGTTCCTTAGGTACCTTAATTTTATGCCCTGCCAGGTGGGCTTGAGCCTAATAATGCATATGCCTACCGATCGCTTTGCCTTCGGCATGAAGTTCGTTGTCGATCCGAGCGGCCTAAGGCGTGGCGATTGGTAGCAAAATGGGCTTCCATTACATGACTGTAGACATTTATTTATATTTTTTTTACTTGAAACACGCTTTGACTTCAATTTTGGCAAGCAACAAAATGCACGTAAAAGAGAAATAAATTTTATATAACATTTGAAACATTTGCTGCAAAAACAATTGAAAACAAATTTGTAACCTTCTGCATTTAATTTTTATGGTTGTGTTTGTGTTGAAATACACAGACAAACGGATGGCATGACGGAAGGATGGATGGATGTATCTGTATTAACACGTATCGCTGAGCTGATCAAAAATATATTTTATACAGTCGGTTATGCTTCCTTCTGTGAGTTACAAACTCTACGCAAAAAAAAAAAAAAAGTAAATTAAAAAGTTGAAAAAAAAAAAATCAATCTACCGACTGTAAATAACTTTAACCAAATTTAAAATGGAATCGCAGCGAAAAAAAATTACAAAAAAAAAAAAAAAAAATTAAACAACGATAAAATTGCAACAATAGCAGAAATTTATCTCTGGCAGTGGGAAAGGGCAAATGAATACAAATTCAAAATTTATTGCCAATGCAAAATGTTTGTTTTATTTTTTACATTTTACTCCCATCATGTTATAAATAAAATTAAATTATGTATAAAAAAAAATTGCAACAAATAAAGTAAAATAATAAACACGATGTAAGCATTTACACAAATTTCTGATTGTTTTCCTTCATGGGTGTGCTAACAACTTTGAATGTTGCATGAAAAACGTCAACGCACATCATTTGAGGCATCAAGTTCAGCTGAAGTTGGACACCGCATACAATCAAAAGAATCTTGAGTTTTTTTTTTTAGCGAGGAGCGTCAAATGTTACATGCTAAAGGTTGGACTTCATTTGCTGTTAACACACATCTGCATTACATTTTTTTTCGAAGCTTGTGAAGGTTGTTGAAACAAAAAATGTGATACATTCATTTCGTATTGAATATTCTTTTTCGGCAAAAAAAAAAGGAAAAATAAATTGTTGTACAACTGCAGCAATGTGCAGTAAATTTTTGTTGACCAGTTTTTATTATTTATTTAAAATTTAAATTTATTTTTTATTTGACTCGGTTTTACAATGTTACACATCCCTTTAGCGCAACGCCTCAGTTAATAGTTTTTCTTGTACGTGGCGGATTTCGCATTGTGCTTTGGGCTTCTTTATTACGTTGCGTATAAAATTTGCGGTCGTTTGTTTTTACAAGCCAAATAGTGTTGGCATAGGAATTATTATTTTAAAAATTTATTTACTTAATCAAAGGCGAGTTTGCTTAAATAACGTTGGGTTCAAAAAACAAATCCAAGCCTGCTTACGATTTGTCGTGTAAATATTGCTCAAGTGAAAGTACTTGTCGTCGATTAAATATTTATCAGCACTTTGTCGCGTTGCTTTCTCGATTTACGATTTTCACTTTCGCAAAATATTTGCATTTGCCTCACTTAAAGGCGGGCAACAAAAAAAAAAAAAAAAAAAAACTAAAAAGAGTTGAGTGGCATTTGAAGTAGAAGTGGCGGCACTTAAGTGCAAATAACGCGCTTTTGGCGCAACACAAGCATGAAAAGTGGGCACAAAGTAGTCTCAATGAGATGGCAAACAATCTTTGCCGCATGCGTCTTCAAAAAGGGTGACATTCGAACTCGGCTTGTTGTGTAAAAAGCACTTTAATTCACATGTACTTTGACAAAAATCTATCCAAAGAAGCCAAACAATTTCAAACGTTTATTGCAATTAACTTGAGAATCAAAGCAATTGCTAATGCGAAAAGCAGGATAGAAAAAAAAAATACTGATTGCGTTTATTTCGGTTTGCAGTAAGAAGCAGAAACAAACTAGTCATAAATTTAAGTGCTCCACCCCAATCAACGGTTTCATCAAAACTCGAATCATATGCTTCTTTCATCACGCAGTCATTTCGTCGACAGGAAGTACGTGAGTGTCTGTGTGTGTGTCTGGTTGGCTGTTGCTATTGGTGTTGCACTAACTTCGACACACTTGAAGCCAATAAGTGAAAAAATCAAAAAGCCATAAAAACTTTACACAATCGAAACGTGCAAAACTTCCGAAGAGTAAAGAAAAAAAGTAAAGAAAGAAAAACAACGCCTTAAAGTATGCAATAGAAACAAAAGAGTGCCTCTGCTTGTGGCAGCGAGTGTGTGTTTCTGTGTGTGTGTGTGTGTGTGTGTGGGCAAAAACAACTACAGCAACAAATATTGATGACGCGCATGATGATGGCCAGCTAATACAGTAACATGTCCTGTTTGCAGCAGCACGAAGAATCGAAGCGTACAAAAGAAAGAAAAGAAAAACAAAAAACAGCAGAGAAAGAAGAAAAAAATCAAAAGAAAATTACTTTCCGCTCTACAAATTTAAAAGGCAAAGAAAGCAGAGTGAGCAGCCAGGCGCTGTGGCAGAACGAAGGATCAACGAAGCAACTAAACCGAAATCAAACCAAGTCAAGCAAGCTCGATTCATCGGCAGTAAAAGTAACTAAAGTTGCAAGTAACCTCTTCCGGTTTTTTCTTTTTCTGCTTCTTATTTTATTTGTTCGTTTTTATTTTTCTTTTTTACTTCAGTTTTGCTGTGAAGGCTTTCCACGTTTCCTGCCTTTTGACTTTGTTCTTTTATTCCTTTTTTGAGTATTATGTACTGACAATTTTCATGATTATGCGCTTAAACTGACAACCATGCGAATGTGTGTGTGTATGTATGTAAGTGTAGGAGCAAGCGAGTGTCCTTGCAAGTGCCGTAGTTAAGCCTTTTTCGTTTCTTCTGCTGGACGACCCATTCGATAAGTATTGTTGCTGTTTAGGCTTCACTTGACAAGCATTGATGGCATTGACAACGCGTAAGTCTTGAGAAAGGATAAAGGATAATGGCGCACAATACTCGCCGCCATAAACGTAAGCGGAAATGGAAATATATTTAGTTTTTATGTCGACGCCTATAACTATAAACAAGTAACAACGGTAAAGACAAGAGTACCTGACAATATTATACCCTTCACTTCATTTATAAACAAGCTGATGCACGCCCGCTTTGCTTGACAAACGAACTGGACTTTCGGGAATCATTAGCGGTGTTAATGTCTACATCACAAAATAGACTCTACAATTTCGGAGATCTAGGGACGAGTTACTAAGTCGTGGTATTATTTCGCTCATAAGCACTTCGTATACATAGATGAACGCGGGGGTAGAAAATATCTCGTTAAAAAACGATACAGGATAATATACAAAGCTTTGGGTCCATAACTCTTCTAGATACATATGTAGATATACGACAATATTTTGACTGTTTCGGCTTTTCTTGGAGTGTTTTGCACAAGCGTAACATACCCTTGTTAGACAGTGTAGGGTATAAGGAGCGCATCCCGTCATTTATATCTTTTCTGCGTGATTGTTAAATAAAAAGGATACACTTAAATTTTTGTTGTATTGGGTACCTAAAGATTACCTTTGTCTCTTTGTTTTAGTAGTCGTCGTCTACTCTTTTTTTTTTAATTTCCGTTTCACAAGTGATTTTAGCTATCGCACGTTGATCATTGCCGCCTAACTTCAACTAATGCTTAACACTTGACTTGATTACCTTTCGAAGGCTTCACTTCTCATGTTTTTTTTTAATTAGCAATGCTTTGTGTGGCGTTCATAAGAAGAGCCACTTTTATTGCACATCGGAACAACCTTTTTTGTTTTTTTTTTTTAATAAAAAAGGCAAATGAAAAAGAAGGTGTTAAACACTTTACTATGGATAATTGATTCACCGTTGTCAGAAGTGCGAAGCCATTAAAAAAAAAATTAATAATAAAATTGCTTTTGAGGCGTGGTCGCAAAGGCAATTGCTTTCACTTGGAGCTGTCCGATAGACCGAATGTTTTTCAGTTCAAATTAATTTGTGGCGGCATAAAATGTAATCTTATGCAAATCCATATTTAGACTAACCCAAATATGATTTTGTGGCTTTTAGTAACTTTTTAATTTTCTACTTCAGTAATTGCCTGAAATTCGTCTGCAACATTTGGTTCAAATGGCAAATGCAACTTCTGCGTTTGCCTTCCCTTTTATGTTTGTCTTCTTTGGTTTTTTTGTTTTTTGTTTTAATTAAATTTATCATTGCAAAAAGAATAAAATTTTATGTGGTTAGTTTATTTCTGGGTCACTCTGCTAATGACTCCAAGTGGCAGCAGTTGAAGTCGTTGTTGGCCTGATCCTTGCTGCTAATGTTCTTCTCTGTGTTTGTGTGTGTGTGTGTGTGTCTGTTTGTGCAAGATTGCTCTGAGTTTAATTATTATGAGTTGCATTTCAGTTTTGTACGAGCAATAATGTTGATTTAGTATGTCATTGGTCAGTTACTTTAAAGATAAAGAAGTGTAGTGCAAGCAAATCATTTTAGCAATCTTAAAAGATATATGAAATATATAATCATTCATGACGTTTTCTGGCGGAAATATATCCGGAAGTGTTCGGAAGCAAACAATTTCGGAATACATGAGTGATACAAGCTTTTTGACAAAGTTATAATATTTTTTTTATCAAAATCACTTAAGTTACTTTAGGAGAATTTTATATATAAATCAATATACATTCATATATAAATCTGCCATTCGTTTTGGCATTCTTGAAGCCAACTCAATAGCAAATTATGTCAACGGCTAACTAAGTTGTAACTTCTGCCTTTATACATTTCGAAACAATTAGCGAACTCTTGGGCGCTCAATGAAATTGTCATATTTCAAAACTTATTGCGACATTTTGCGATTTGTTTTTAGTGATTTAATTGTCGCCTGCACGTGCACTGCGTATTCTTTTTGAATGTTTAGTGCTTTAGGACAACGTTCAACATAAATAATGTTTTGTACTGACATAAATTACATTTGCCAATGTTGCTAATAACTAACACTAAAGCGGCCGACAAGTGGGTGGGCGAAATGCAGGCCGTTACAATTAATTAGAAACTAACGAAGTTGCTTTTAGATGTCGGCAACTGCGATTGAGACTCCGACGACGACGAAAACAACAAGGACAACGACGAAGACGGCGACAACGACGACGGGAATGATGGCTACAGCAACGACAACGACAACGGCGATTGTCTACGACAACTAACAGACTAAGAGATGGCAGGGACAGAGGCATAAAATCTCAACTGACATTCAGTGCACACACACACACACATACACAACTACATGAAGGGAGGTTGGCAGTTTTCCGTTCTCTGTATTGCTTCCAGTTGCCATAAAACGTTTTTAATTGATTTTCTTGTTCGTGAAATAAAAGCAGCGAGGATTGTGTGATTGTGTCGGCAGCTGTAGGTCCGGAACATGGGCAACAGCTGTTACAGTCTCAAACTCAAACTTAGTCCAAGCGTCGCCAACTTGTTACCAAACTCTCGCACAGATACACACACACACACACACACTCACTCAGTCATTCATAGGAATCGTAGTTAATTAATAAATTATTCCGTGCGATTGAACTAACAATGAGCACGACAAAGTAGCAATGGCGCAGCGTGGCGCGGTGTGCGTGGCTCAAAGCTCTTCATCGTGGTTTTCTGCTCTATTTTGTTCTGCTTTGTATTTCATTGGTCTCACAAATTCCGTCTAAATCAGTTTCGTGCTTTTGTTGCACAAGTTTAATTGCGAGTGCATGCCTAAGACGTTTAAAATAACTCACTTCACAAAGCAATTAAACGTGTGTTTTTATTTCGATTTTTTATATCGGTGTTAACTTTCTTTGTATTAATTTAAGCCCGAGCCCGAGCCCACGCCAAGTACAGACAACGTGCCACACACGCAGCTCATTTCGCAATATTGCGTATACGACGCATGTGTTACATTTTAAGCGCGCTCGTAAAGTTCGCTTTGCTCATATATTACAACAGTTATTCAGTTCACATAGTGCGCTTCCAAACTGAAATAAACGAAATTACTTTTTTAGTCGTTGCTCGTATACGCGTTTTTTGCCAGCAGTTGGAGCGCGGTGTTGGCAATTGACCAGGTGTGTCGTGAATTTTTGTTATTTATTACTTAAATCGAACGCGAAACGAAAGTTCACCTATTTGTAAGAATAAATATGAGAGGAAAGTTGAATTATTTGGTACACTCGCCAAACAATTGTATCTTGCCCAGAATGGCAGTCATTTTAATCGATTTTGTCACTCTTAGTTTCGATATAAGTTAATTTATTGTGTACGACTTGGCAATATCTTTCTATAATACTTAATCTATAGCTCAGTGTAATGTCTTTGAACTGTGGGACAATATATACTTGCACAATATGTTGATAGTTCTCGAAGACCGAAGAATCTCCCAACTAGATAATTTGTTTGTCCCAAAAACTCTGAAGACACGGGTGAACACTCTCCAGATATTTTTTTATGAAGGGGCGTCTATTTTATCCCTACAGGCCTTTGCATTGAAACTTGAGTAAGCCCCCAAAGGAAGCATTACTTCGCATCGGAGTTTATTACCTTAGCTGTTTGTTGTTGACGTAGAGTTTTTAATACAATCATTGAAGACGATAAGAAACTGAGAGTCTTCCAATTCTCTGAGCTTTTAACAATGTCATCAATCACGTTCCAAGCCGTTGGTCCGAACACTGATTCGTGGTCTCTTAGTGCCAATAAGCACGAGTTCTCCGCCCTATCTATGACATTTCGAGAACCACTAAGCTATAATTTAAAAAATCTTTACCATAAGCAGAAGTTTTAATAGCTTCAAACACGCCTCAAAATTATAATCAGATCAAAAACATGCAAACAGTCGTTGTCGTTGTTGTTATGACATTTGAACGCAGAAAATGCGCAATTTGCAATGCAAATTTACGCATTAGTTCACCTAAGACTACGACACTAACAACAACAACAACAAACATTTATGTATGTATACAAACAAGCAAGCAAGCAAACGAGCAAATAACTAAAACACGCAAATTTGTACACACCTAATTACACACACACACACACACACTCACATACATGAGAAAGCAAAGTTGAAGTTAAAGTTTGGCGGCATAGAAAAAGCTTAGCTTGCAATCAATTAAAGTGTTTTATTGACACTTTGCACAAAGCCTATAAAACGCAAACAAGCCGACACAGCGAACAAACACACGCACACATGCGTGCGTAAAGCCAAACTAATTTACGCGTCCATGTATGTGTGGGCGAGTGTGTGTGTGTATGTGGGCACATAAGGGGAAAATGGTGACAAACTCAAGCATAAATGTTGCAATTAGTTGGCTTTGCTCATACGTTTGTATAACATTTTAACGAAGTGGAAACAAGTGTGTGGGCGTGGTAAGTACAACTGCAAGAGGTTCAGACACTTCTTCATACCATATACACACACATAGAAATGTAGGCAAAGGTTAAGTACGCATGTCACATTACCGGATGTGAAGAAGTGACGTGTGTCATAAAACCGGATATTAGCATATACAAGTTATATTAATAATAAATAAGCAACGAAAAAATCGCAACAAATGCCGTTATAATATGATCTGACGTCACACTAAAATACTTAAGTTGGAAAAAAATTAAGTGTCACAGCAAAAAATAGATTTATTTATGGTTCATAGATTAAATACTAATTAACACAGCTTCGGTCAAGGACCAAGAAACAACGCACACACACACACTTACAGACACTTGATTTATAACAACAACGTTTGCTATTTGCTTTCTGAGACACATTACTAACACACACACACACACCCACACACACACAAGTAAATAAACTTGAAATGAAATAAAGCTGCGTTGACCATTCGCTGTTGCTTAGACTAACCAAGCAATTGGACAGCAAGGGATAACGAAGGACAACATCATAAATCCTGCTTAAATTATTGGGGTTGCCTTTTTGTACATGTATTTCCATTCATTCTCTACTCACAAACAACAATAACAAAAACAACAACAACCGTGCTTTCTTTACGTTTTCAATTTCGTTTCGTTTCATTTCATTTCATCAGGTTGGCTTATGTCTTTGCCTCTGCCTTTGCCTTTGCCCTTACCTACGTCAATGCCTTCTCCTTTTGCTTGTTTATTAAACTTCGTCTTAAGACTTACAATAAACACTTGACTTGCCAAAATTTCTGTGCCTGGAAATGCGTAAATGAGTAAATGGACCGTCCAATGCGCACACTTCACATTGGCTTTAATAAAAGTGTCGCAAATGACTCAGATAGTGGTTTTGCTGACCGACCGTGTTTATCGGATTTTTGTCGCAATATTAATATGACTATATAGTATATATATATATATGTGTGTGTGAGTGAGTGGACATGCTGAAATAATAAACAAATTTACTGCATGACTAACATTTTGTATAAGAAAGTGAGTTCAAGTCAGGCGCACAATCAAATTAGCTCTTTGAAATAGTATTATTTCGTTCACCTCTGCGTCCAAAATTCAATACAACACAAACAATCCGAAGCGCAACACAATTTTTGACGTTTCTCTGCTTCCGTTGTGAACTCGTTAAAAGTTAATTGTAACACTCAACGCCATTGACAATGTCAATCAATATGTGCTTCATAATTAAACGTATCAGCTCAGTATCTTTTCAACTTTTGAAAGGGTTTTTCATGTGAATGGCTTTCAATGGACGCGCACTGCGTGAGCTGTAATGATAAAGCCAATATTGAGGCAATGTATCAATGCATCATCTGTCCATGTGTGTGTGTGTGTGCGTCTGCTGTGTGATTGTATGCGTCTGTATTGTTAGGCATACAGATTTTGCCATGATTTATTAACGATGCTTATTATTTTTGCTTAATTGCAGATATTTTCAATTCAATATAAACGGCCTTAAATGCTGAGCGTGAGTGTATGTGTGCGTATATGTGTTCACAAATTGATGCCTTAACTACTTTTCGGTTTTGGTTTTAAATGCTTCGCTTCACTGCATTTACTGTACTTGTTCTATAATAAAATTTTCTGTAAAAAAAATAATAAATAATAAATAAATAAATCTGCGCTCATGAGTGTGTTTACTCGCACAATGAGAGCCAACAAATGGTCGAAGTGTTTTTTTTTATTGGTTGGTGTTTTTTTATGATTATTTCTATACGCTTCATTCTGTGAATAGCATTAAGTATTTGTTGTTAAGTTTGTAACACATTCAATGTGACATCTTTGAACCATTCGATGAGAAGTAAGTATTAGAATTGATATTTTAGCCTATATTAAAAAGCAAATATCTGTCAATTTTGTTGTAAGCAAACCAATATATTATTCAATTAAATAATCTGTTGGTCCCATCACTTTCAAGTTGCTGGTCTTACAATTCCCCCTCAGAAGCTACTAATATGTATTATAAATGCTGAGAGGAGAGATATTTGATACTCTTTTACATAAAATCTACTGAACAGATTTTTATGAAAACAAACAGAAATAAAGCTTATACATTGGAATAAAATATTCACTATAATAAATAAAGATACACCATGTATTATTATGAGAGAGTGACAATTAGTTAGGATCTGTCAATTAAACCACCTGAATCTCTTGCGTTAAAAAATTAATTTACATTTGACGAAGAGTATAAAATATTTGGCATGACCTAAAGTTTTCGAACCACAAAGCATTAGTTAATTCATAAATCGTTTAAATTCAAATTAATTTCTCAGTGCACACAGATTTTTATTTTTCATTTTTTTCTTTTTTGCATAAAATAAAATTTATTATTGTTGCAAATAATCTCGACGAATAACACGTAAATTTATTTTTTCATGATTCGCCTTGCGGCAACACACGATATTAAATTGTTTTACTTCAATTAAATATCAAATAGAAGTAAGTACATTAATGATGTTGCTTTTGATGGAACGTGTTGAAAATTCAAATTAGCAAACTTTAGTCTGATATGCAAAACTTAAATCTTATCGTAGCATATTTTTCAAGTTCATTTGCTGGATAGATGGCGCTCCTCAGAAATATGAGAAAAAAATGTGCAAAATATAATCCGCGTCTGTATTATTCTTCTAAAGTGTATGAAATCCGGTTGTGTGCGCGTGTGTGTGTGTGTGTGAGTGTGTATGTGAATACGCGTGTGTGTTTCGGATGCATGCAGACACATAAATTATGGATGCGCATTAAAAAGAAGTGCCCAATGGCTGCAAATCTACGTGAGTGGCACTTCGTTTGCGAAACGTTCGTATAATAGAACAATGCGAAAGAGTAAAGAAGCTTTACCAACAAACATTTTACCCGCCATGTGAAACATTTTTCGAATTTTTATGTCTGTGCCGTAGTGGCGCAACATTGGTGACAGATTTGCATATTGTTTGAAGAGCCATACATACCATATATGTGTGTAAGGGTCAGACCGACATGAAAGAGAAGGTGTTATGTTAATTACAAGCAAGACAATGGCAGGTCATGATGGTGTATAAAATGCGGATAAAAGATACCATGAATACATAGACGTGATAGTCGTTGTCGAGGCAACAAAAATGCATACATTTTCTTTCATTATCACATTTAATCATTACATACTTGTACCATATTGAAACCACCATACATATTGCATTAAATTGCTTATTCAAGCTGTTCGCGTACTTGAGTCAAAAGTCATTAATTTGCTAAGCTGTGTAAATATTTATCTATGCAATCAAGTATGCTTGTACTTATGTATGTGTGCTGGTTATGTCTGAATTTGTGTATGTAAGCAAACATAACTTAAATAACGTCAATAATAGCAATACGATAAAACCAAAAAAAAAAAAATTTCATCATGCTTGGCAAAAGTTGGGGTTGTGACCGTTCTCGATCGAATCTCGACGACGACGACAATGACGACCCCTTTCAGTTTGTTCAAATGCAGTACACGCAACATAATGCAATGCCCTAAGAGTTTTCAAACAGTACGTTTGCTAATAAGTGCACGCTTCAAGGCGCAATCAACTCAACTCATATAAATATGTATAGCAACCGCCCATGACAACACCGTGGACTCTGGTACGACATTTGGCCGTCGGTATGCAATGGCGCTCAGCATGAAATTACGCCATTCGCGTGGCTCCCTCAATTGTGTGCGTATCTGTGTGTTTGTACTTGCATTATTACGTTAATATCATTTGTGCATTTTGATTTATGCAACGCCTGCACAGTTGACTGACCCGGCTGCCGTCGCAACGATGGAGCGGTCAATTCGCGTTCACGCAAATATTGAATATCGCTTTGTCTGCTTCACTGAGCTTCGACTTCAGCCTCCCACGCCGGTTTCGTGTCATTCTGTTTGGTGCGGTAACTACAACTTGCGGCCTCCAAGTAGCAAATAAAACACGCTGCTTTTGCTGCAGTTGCAGTTGCACGTCTTATAAGCTGTCACCGCTGCACGCAGCATGTATAATTCAAAATAAAGCGCACTCAGCACACGGCGTTTGTAGTTGTTTCAACGCGGCAGGAAGTTGGCATCCGTAATTATCCTCAACACTACTTCGCGCCTTTCTCCACCGTGTGCGTGGCTTTATAGCTTTTTTTCATAGACTCTTAATGTGTCGCATAATAAGTCGGAAAGCATATAAAAGTCGACCTTATCGAACCTTTTGTACCCTGGTTTCTGAGACCTAAACAGACCAATCGACATGCATACTTCTACAATTATACCTTCAACTAAAAGCTTCTTGACAAAACTTTCTCAGTTTTCAATAACTAATTTATAAGGCCGAAACGCCAACATGATCACCCTCTCACACAGAGTTTACAGGGTATACAGACTTCCATTTGGTCACTGAAAGCACAAAATTGTTGTTTAGTCGTCGAATATCTTTAAAAGTATATTTATATCGCTTTAGCATTAAGGACTTTTATCGCTGCTTTTCGCCTTCTGTTAATCATTAATGTCCATTATTTTTCAAGCCAATCGAAACATACTCAGACCATTAAAGAACATGTTATCCTTTTATTGTTTTTGTTATTCGATATCGAATGTATTTGCTTTGCCGTATCAAATGGTCGAGCTCGTTTGCGCATTGTTGGATTGTTCACTGCAATCCAACATATTTGGCACACCATTCCTGTTTGCATACTTAACAGCAATAAAATATTTGATGCTACTGTTATAAATTTATTATCCTGCGTCTGGCTTGGCCATGCATTGATTGCATGTTGCTCTATTATAAATGCGCAATAAAAATGCACCTGCGAGCATTGCACGCGCTGCCCACACCTGCTGTGCTGGTGCACATGTCGTATGATAAATTTCTATTAGATTGCACTGCGGTACCATCCGTATCGCATCCCTGCTGCTGTTCTGTGCCACTTATGTATGTGTACACATAACGGAAATTCCACAAATATTCCTTAATCACAACAAAAATCTGCTCATGGCTGTTCGGTTTCTCTCTGACTTTCCTAGCGTCTATCCATGCCCTTCTGCCGCCTTGAACGGCTAATGACAATCAGTATGCAAATAGTTTGCATGATAAATTGCGCAACGCCTTTGGTTGGATTGCATTTTGATTTGCCTTACCTTGCATGTCAGCATTTTGTTGCATTATGGCAAATATTTTTCTTTGTTAGAGCATCGACAACAACAACAGCAGCATCAAAGCTTGCCAACTTCGGAACTGAGGAAAAAAAAAACGGCAAGCAGTTTATACTCGGCAGCAGGATACCCTACACTAATAGCATGGATGTTTGAATAAAAATCTACATTACTGAATATGTTTAAAAGTTCTGTGCACTAACTGAGTCTTCTCAATAGGTCCCGAATTATTATGGAATATTGCTTTATAGAGTATCTTGAGTGTGTTAAGACCATTTGGTGCTTCACGTGATACAAAGTATAATATAGTTGCGGGTTTTCTTTCTTTTTCTGCAGATTTGACGCAAAGTATTTTACTTAGCTCTGGTTCGATGTCGTTAATCATTTCGAATAGTATCATTAATTAAATATGTTTTATTCATTGATATGCATAAACGTCCCTCTTTGTTTTTACGATGCATATGTATGTATATACTGCTTGCTTATTTCAACCACGGCAGTCGAGTCAAATTTTTGTGTCACAATCATTTTTCTGCAAACATTAGACTAATAAAAAATAATGCATTCAAAGAAATTCTATGCACGCATTCAAGTGATCGTTTATGTGCAAATAATATGTGATAGTAAATTTAAATAAATATATGTTTCATGCATTTTGGCGCTTGCATAGTGATTAAAATTATTTACTGATATTTATTGTATTTATTTTGTGCATGAAAGTGTTCGTTTTTTTTATTAATAAATAACTGAAAATATGACGATAACATGTTTGAGTTATGGCTTTTATCACAAATTGAATTGTTTTAAATATTTTTGTGGCTTTAAATGCACAAAATGAACTTTCGAAATAAATGTTTGTTTACTTTGCAATGATTCAATGAGAAATGTTTTAACAATACACTGATAACTTAAATAAAATATTGAAAATATAAGCTTATTTTTATTGTGGTTATAAAATGTCTCAGACTAAATTGAAATTAGTGTGGTGGGATGTAACCTTGATGGAACTTACATGTACATAAATACACATATTTAGATTAGGTATGTCAAAAGACTACCTTTCGATTATCAGTTTTCTATCTTTCGTAGTTTTTGTTCTTCTTTCTGTTTGGGAGCTACCAATTCCAGAGGTCCGATCCTATTTATTCCGGAAAATGATGGGATAGCACTTGTGACGCCCCTCTTTTAAGGTGTTAAATAAATTTTTGATGGACACAATGCTAATAAACTCATACGCCATAAGGTACAGGATACAACTAACAAAAAAAAAGTTCGAAATTTTGTTTGGAACACTCTTAATTGATTTATTTTTTAACAAAAATAAAATGGATTCATCAGTAAGGAGGCTACGTGGCCACAGGTGAGACGCGGAACATTCGTCCTTTTGTGTCGGGGCTTAAAATGGTCAACATTAGCCTTTTTAAAAAAATGCATAGGCGATAGAACAGGGAATACGATAAATTATACTGTTTAAACAACTTTGTCGGTATTTTGACTGTACTTCGCGCCGCCATTGAAATTTGACATGTTTGTTGTCATACACACTCATTTAAATAAACAAAACCAGATTTGTTGTTATCTCGTTGAAACTGATTTTTTTTTTTTTTCATTAAAAAAGTATCGTTTGTTATTCCGCATAACCCAAAATGTGTTTGCGTTTGTCACCTTTGGCAGGAGCAATATCGGTGCAAAGATTCATTGGCGGACGATACGATTCGCGCAATTAATTTTTCTATCGTGCTCTAAGCGTTTGAAGGTGAGAGAAAGAAAGCGAGATTTTATACCAAAAAACATCAATTCCCTCCAAAAGGGTTTGAACGAACAGTAAACATCAAAGAGTTCTCAGCTCACACCAAAAACAACTCGATGCCGCCTTCAAATCACAATCGAAACAAAGCGCCAAACTGAGGGGCGTTGCAGTAACAGCAGCAGTAGCAGCACTCGACGCTCATATCCTTTGCGGGCTTCTGTCCTTGTTTGTCTGTGTGATCCAATCCTCGCCAAAACGATTAATTTCGCCGCGTTGTAAACGCCTGTGATGCGTATAAGGGATTGCATTTTATGCACAGTGTCTTTTGATGGCGCTGATTTTTTGCAGACTTCACAGATTAATACAGAAATCGTTGTTTCGCATACATCAGCAACGAGTGCAAAATCTTTTTGTTTATTTTGATGGATTTTTCAACGGTCTTTTGAAGGATTTTTGTATTTGTTTATTATTCAAATTGAAAAAGGTATTTTTATTTTTCATTTTGTTTGCCAAAAAGTAAGAAAGCATCTTAATCCATGTAAAGCGTATATAATATATATTTTTGATCAACTCAAAATCATGTACACAGTTGATATAGCCAAATGCTGATTTCTTTCTTTCTCTCAATCTGTGGACAGACCACTTGGTGCAATCAAAATGGCTTATACAATCTGAAAGGTAGCGCAAATTTGGTGTGCAAAATGCCGACATTAGACCGATGGGTTGACAGAAGATATTACGAGTACTTTAACAAAAAGCAAAGCATGACTGCTACACTCAACATTCTTTGAAATAATAAAGCAAAAGAAAAAAGTTTCAAGTTTAATTTAATTTATTGCAAAATATTTACCTCTTATTACATTTTTTTTTTTTTTTTAATAAGAGATATAATGGTGTACTGCTGGGTGGACTACGAAAACTTCACGGAATTGTGAAGACAATGGGGAAAAAAAGACACAGAAGAAACTCTTGCATTGCAGTGATAACCGAAGGGGGTACTGAAACCACTAATGTTAAGTGTGGCAACAACAACCAAGACGGCAATGGTGATGGCGATGGCGATGGCGACGTCGACAATAGTAGATTCCATTGTAGAAACATTAAAAAACTTCCGTTTCCGTTAGGCAAACACATTCAAACAGAAAGACTAACAAAGCCTGTTGTAACGGAAGTACACAAACCGCCATAAAGGAAAAGACGAAAAAGTTCAACTTGAGCGCACAACTACAACTACACACTTACATAACTAAGATTGCTAACAATATTAAGTGTGCGCTCACTTCTATGGGTTAAAAAGCGTTTTTTTTTTTTTTTTTTGTCCCAACGTTTTGCTGCATTCTGCCGTTTTCCGTTACTTTGTACGGCACACGCTGCACTCAAGAACTCATTACCAAAATTGCAATAAATTCCCTTTAAATTATCGTTGTACACATATAAAAATGTCCATGGCGAAATTTACGAGCGGCAAGACGCAAACAGCGACGACGACGCACAGTTGACTAAAGTGGTGATGCTGCTGATGGTGGCAGTGGAAGTTTGTGCAGCTTCGGCGGCATACCTGGCGGCGATGCGCACAAACAATGCTTATTAGAAAGCCACAAAAGTCGGTGCAACTTTAATTGCATTCTACGCAATGTGAACGGGAAGTGAAAGAGTTGTGGGGCACAAATAGTTGGAATTGATTGAAATCGCCTTTTGGCGATAATTTGCCAAAAAGTTACTATTAAGCATTGAGATAAGCTTATTGGAAGATATAATTATAAAAAGCCACACTGGACGACAGACGGAAATTGGCATTGTCTCAGCAATGCTTTCTCATAGTGCACATTTCATATATCTTTTTATATTATTTTAATCATTTATAAGTTTTTGCAATTTGAAAAGTTTTTTTAATGCTTTAGTTTTGCATTTTAGTTGCCAAAGTAGGAAATAACATGCACAAAGCAGACTTTTTATAGAATGGAAGAAGACAAATTATTTCACCCAACCTATTTAATATGACATCAAATAAAGCATCTGCTTATGGCTAAGATTTGGGTGGGTTGCGTGTTCATTTTTGGTGAGCTTGCCGGACTTCATGCACTTAATGTCGTTGACGTTGTTGATGTAGTCGGTTATTATTACAGTCAAGTTCCTTTTGTTAACGATACTCTTGCTGAACGTCAGTAAAACCATCAGCATCAGCATCATCATCATCATCACCATCAAAGGCAATGGCGTTGCAACCATTTTCAGGATTTATTGACATTCTGTGATGTTATTAAACTTGATTGCAGTCCGTATGCATGTGCAGCAACCACAATAACAACAAATACCACCGCATTGACAGAGGTGTTTGCAAGGCAAGCCAACTCTGTCTGTTCATACATACAGATATGAGCATGAAACACAAAGTAGCCATAGACAAAGAAATTTCGACTATTTCATAAAATCAGTATGCAACACAGCTACACAAGCCCAGAGGGTTGAAAATGATACTCATGCAATTGAACGTGAGCAGAGAGAAAAAACAAAACGCCCACATGCACAGGAATGAACGAGTGCGTACATGTCAACAGATAGTAAACTCTAAAAAAAAGAAAGGTATCTAATATGCAATGTACATGAAGCATATTTTTGTCGCAACGTTTGGATATCGACTTCAAGCTGGCAAAATTTGATTTTAAGCTTTTGTAGATAAGTACGTCTCTGGCAAAATGTAATAAAAATCTCTGCGAAATCCTTTTGATCTTTATTTTATTTATTTTTAATTCTTGTGATTTAATTTCTCTTGTAAACTTGAAAAGCCTCAATATATGTATCTACATATCTTAATATAATATAATTTCTAAGAAATGCCGTTAAGAAATGCCGCGAAGCCATTTGCCTTGGTTTTTCGACCAAACACACAAAAAATTTATTAAAATTCAGTTATTGCGTAGCGTAGGGAAAGAACAGAAATCGGCTGAGGAGAATTTGCGGTTCTTTTTTAAAAAGTACACGCATAATAAATAAAAAGCTTGAATTTGTATATGTGCTAACAACTGAAGAAGCGTTTTTTTTTTAAAGAAATAAAGATGTTCACGCGGATTTCCTTTTATTCAAAAGCGTTTATTCTTTTGCATTTGCATGAGACTTTGAAGATAATTTTTTAGTTTAAATTATTCACTGTTTATATTGTTACAACAATATTGACACACACTGTGTGGTAATGCCATTGCAGCTTGTCGACTACGCCTCTGCAACCTCCCGCATTAAATGGCTTTGAAAAGGATAACAAAAAAACAAACAACGTAAAAATCTGCGGCTGAACGGAAACAAAAAAATGTAAAGTAGGTCTTTACAAAGCGCTCAAACAATGTTGGACAACAACAACAACAACAACAACAAGAGCAACAAGGACATCAACAAGAAAAAAGGATAAGGCGCGCTTGCCTCTGTCTCTAAGTATGTGTGTGTCTGTGTGTGTGCTCAACAAGGTTTAAATATATTTACTTTGTCTTCTTTGCTTTTGATGCAATTTATGCCGGCACAAAGTCTGCCTTTGGGCGTTCACCATCATGCTTTGCTCGCAATTTTACCTACAATCTTTTCATACCTGTGCTGTGTACATTATTTTTCTATATCTCAGAGTTTGGCAAATTTAAAGAGATGAATATAATCTTGAACACGAAAACGAACGACGGAAAGAAGTATAAAGTGTGAAAGCATAAAAGCGTCGAGCTGACACAAACAATGTTTCATCTTAATGATATTTTTCGTTTATATGCCGCTGTGTCGTTAAGTTCGTTTATAGCTGGATGTACCAGTTCAACTTTAAAAGTATTTTTATGGAGGTATTCTAAAACTTTAGAGTGCAACACTGCTTACATACAACTTGAAATTGTTTTTTTTTTTTTTTTTTTGTATCCGGTATGCTCCATTACCCTGCCTGACCTTCAACTTGACCGGTTACTTATGCATGACAGGTCACCGTCTAACTCACGCACTTTTATGTGATGTATGCATTCATTTCAGCATTGACCTGACCTGTCTGGCTGAGCTTCCGGTTGTTGTCCAATAGCCACTCACTTTTGTTGTCCGACAACAGACATTTCAGACATCAATGGCGATGTGTATTTTATTGGCTCATGCCTCCTTCTTCCTTCCACAACACCTCTTGACTATCAAGTGTGCTTGTCTTGTGCAACATTCAAAAAATCGTTGTCGCCTTTAATTTTTTCATAGTCATGTCATACAATATATTATACACAGTCGAACATGTCAATGATGATCCACTTTTACAGCAAAATGTATGTATGTTTCCCGAAGAAGAAAGCAACTGAGAATGCATTAAATAAAGCTTGATTTCTTCAAGACTATAAGATCTTATGAAGAAGCTGCTTTAAATCCAGTTTATCCGAATTCTGTGTGCCCATTTATTTGAAATTGATTAAAATATTTCGGTAAACAGATTCAAAAGGACCAAATGAGAGAAGATGTGTCCATATTTTTGGCATCAAAGACGTCTGACGTTATAGCAGTGGTTGAGTGAGAGATTAGATTAGAGTTATGGAGATTTTCTATTTCCAAATATAAGTGGGCAGTGCCATGCCCATTTTTTGATCCAAATAATTCTCACGCCGTACTAAAAATATAATTCTCAGCTTTAAGTCAATTGATAAAGATACTACACAGCAAAAAAAATAAAAGTTGATATTTTAAAAAATTTTATTCGAAAATGTATGTTATAAAAAGTTCGACATGGCTGAATTAAAGTTTTTTGTCGTTTTCTCATCTCTGTTTGGTTTTTGTCAAAAGGTCACGTGCAAAACTTTCTTAATTTAAAAGAAATTTTCAAACAAACTCAATTAAATAATTTTAACCACAAATAAAAATTATTTTTTGGTAACTTCTGAAAAGAGAGAATCACAAAAACACGAGCAGAGTCGAAAAAACTAAAAGAAGACAATTTTAATGCCGCAAAATTTTAATTGAGTTAATCCAAAGCACGGACTAACGAGTTTTTGGTGCAAACGACGGAACAAGTATTGGGCTGCCTGCGTATGTTTCTAGTTCGCATCAAGAAAAGTACGTATTAAGCTGACTGCCTGACTGGCCGCCAGAGTGAAACTAGGAGAGGACTAATTTGCAACAGCAGTGCAGAGCACACATGTTGCATACACAAAAGGGAAGTAACCATACAAGTGAAGTCAAAGCTTCAAGTCCTTCCACCTAATCTCCTCAGTTTGAAGCGAGATTTTAAAAACACGCTGCATGCGGCTTTAATACACTTAAACTTGCCTTGTACAAACACATGCAAGCACACACACACAATGGCAGAAACACACAAATGCATTTAGCGTTGTTGCTCTGCCTTTTTACAGTTTTTGTATTTTTTGTTCCCGTTCTGTTGTTAGCCGCAGTTAACAGCTGCAAATAATGATTATGACGATGGTTTGGCCTCGGTTTGACTTACAAAGCCGCATACAGCAGCAGTTGAGCCACAAACGCTACTTCATTATATAAAAAAAAAATACACACACACCAGAGTAGCAAATGCATTTGGTGAAACATGAGTTGGGCAAATATTTACCTGAATGAAAGACGATAACAAGCTGTAACAAGTTCTGAACATAATTTTTGCATATATTGAAGCGTTATTGCCGTGTACGGCTCTTTGCAAATTACCAAAAAGAAACTTTTACGGATTTTGTGGATTCGATACTTTTTCGCTTGGCTGACACTTATACGCTTCGGTTCGTGTTGAGCCAAACCACAAAATGTCATCTGGCTCGTTAGTTGGCATTGGCGTTGGCGTTGGCATTGCCATTGCCGCTGACGCTAACGCTGACGCAACAGCCGCACTTCAGTTTATATGACGGCAACGCAATTTGCATTCACCGCACTGGCTTCCATTCCCCTTCGCCATCATGCGACATTTGTGACCCCCATTTGTGCTTTGCACTTTTTGTTATTTGCTGCTCTAATGAAATGCAGTTCAAATGCATTGCGTGCAATTCGGGCCTGCTCCGCCCCGTTTTGTATACGAACTTTTGCCAAAGCAATTCTTTCGTCATCTCGCAAACGGAAGTAACAAGTAAAAAGTTCACTCCTTGCGTTGCGGTGAAGGCGTGCTAGCGTGTTGGCGTTGGCATTCGCAGCTTTGCCAATTGACACCAATCTTTGCGCATTTGTGCTTCAAGAATATGCAAAAATGTGGGCTCTTGGGTTGACAGACCCGTCGACGTTGGCAATGTACTTCGTCGTATGCCAACAAATGCTTAGTCAGCCTTGAGTCTGCATTTAAATGAGTCCGTTGTCGTCGTCATCGTCATCGTCGTCATCGTCGTCATCGTCGTCATCGTCGCCATCGCCATAGTCATCGCCATCGCCATCGTCTTTGCTATTGTCTCCGTGGTCTCTTTTTCTCATAGAGCGCTTGCGGGCTTTATTGTGCCCTAATCGAGTACCGCATGCCCAGTTGCATTCTAGGCAACTGCAACGCACACCTCCAACAATGTGCCGCACACCTTCCCTTAGCCGTCGTACGCTCTGCTTGTAATCAATGGTGTAAACACTTATTTTTGTGGTTGCCACGAACACTTTTTGGTATGCAATTTGCTCGGTTGCCACATGCCGTCAATGACTACAGCACGAAGAATATAAAATAAAAGGGGCCAACGGAGTTGTTGGCATGTCCTGCGCCATTTTATCTTGTCAAAAGGCAAGCGGTTACTTCAATGAGTTCCTCTCTTCTTCGTTTTCACTTCTCGTTGCCTCAGACATGGCTAAAATGTAATTTTGCGTTTATCTGGTATTGCGGGTTAAATAGAAAATTGTTGTTTATCCAAGTTGTTGTGGTTTGTGCTTGTGCCTTTTGTTTGCAATTTGTGTTTCGTTTTTTCCCGATTTACTGGCTTCGTTTTTACTGTTAGCTGCTTCCGGTAGTTGTTTTGTCTTGAAAATTGCACTTGACACGCACAAGTTGTTGTTTTTTTTTTTTTTTTTTTTTAAGAAAATAGTTTGCGGCTTGTCCGCTAACTTTTTATTAACTTATAGAGTACCAAAGCCCAAAAAAGAATTTTAAACTTTAAAAGCTTCTATGTACAATGGCAGGAAGATTATACAAAAATTTAAATGAAAATTATAAGAATGCCTTTAAATAGAATAAAATTTGGATCAGGAAAAAAAACAAAATCTGGCTCGGCTTAAGAGCCCGGAATAGGCCAAGCCTCCTTAATGTCTAAAGAAACTAATAGGATTAGTAATATCATAGTCGGTCATATTACAGCCGTGTTCGACTAACATGTCTGCTTCTTGAATGCCAAAAACACCAAATATGAAAAAAAAATATTATTGTTTCTTTTCTTTGTTGATTCTGAAAATAAATCAAGTAAGTAAACAAATTTAAAAATTAATTTGAAAATTATAGTTTAGGATGCATTTCTTAAACTACCCGAAACTTTCAATTAGAGAAAACTGTTTCATAGTGTTGGCATGCCAATTTTTTTATTGGAATAAATTTCAGTCACAACCGAGTCAAAAAACTTCAGTTTCATAGTTGATCTGTATAGAGATGTCAACACAGTGCAGACTAAATTAACGTACCAAAAAACTGCGATATCAATTTTTCTGAGACATTTGCAATACCATCTATCTACGTGTCCTATATTGGGTGTTGGGGGTGGAGATAAGTTGTATAAATCAATAAGCAGTGTCCGTGAAGTTGCCTCATGTACCTGCCTGCTAGACAAGTTTCACGCCTCTGATGGCCACAAAGCGAAACAAGTAAGAGCTTCGTTAGACAGTGTGACAGACGGGCGTCATGTACTGTCACCCAAACCGTGCGAAAGACAACAAAACATATTTACTTTTCTATTCCATTATTCATGACAACTCAGTGAAGTAGCTAAGCAGATATTGGCATAAGAAAGTAGCAGGACTCGAAAAAAAAGGAACAGCGTTGAGGGTATAACCTTTGTGGTGGTGGTGAGCGAAAACTACAAGAAAACACAGACAGGAATAATTTCGCCAATGGCGACAGTTAGATACGCTTAACAAGTTTTATTTTAAATTTTCAATTTAGTAATATTTTATAATTTTCCTGAATTCTGTAATTTGTAAAATTTATTATCAATTAAATTACAATTACTATAAAAAAAATAATTATATTAAATTATAGTTTCATCAAGTATCCAAGATAATTTTTATATACTGACGGTCTAGTATAAGCACAGTAAAGTATGTCTTTAACAATCATCTCGATGAAGTTCAAGGCTTCAATAGGCAGACATACATGGTACTTTCTTTGTTCAAAGGTTTATCAACCAAACTGAATATAAGTTTTTTTTTTTTTTAAACCAAGATTTATGACCAAAATTTGCAGCCGGAAACGAAAGACATTTTTGACAAAAGCTCTCACTTTATACTTTAAATATAAACAAATACCTTCTTAAATGTGTTACAAGCTTAATGCCAAAATAATAATACTGTACACTTCATGTAGGTGAGTACGAAAAAACAAACAAATTTAAATAATAAATAAGTAAAAATAACAAAAGCCGAAAAAATTAAAGTATTCCCCATCAGGAAAAAGAAACCAAAAACAAAAAAAAAAAAAACAGAGACAAAATTGGCACTAAAACAATGCCAACTTATATTTAGAAGCAGCACACGTTAAACAAAAACAAAAATTGATATGAACTGAAGGGGAGGAACAGGAAACCACTTGTAAATTCAGTACTCACACAGAACACACCCAAACAATAATAAGTAAAAGTCACTCAGCTCTTGGTTAGTGACAGTTCGCAGCCGGAATGAACAATCAGTAGCATCAACCGATGTCGATATGTTTTCTTGAAAAAAAATATATACGTATATTATAATAAGAGGAGTCTACAGCACAAAAAGTGCAAAGTGACATATTTAGAGAATGAACCGAGCCACAAGTTGATCATAAAATAAGCTACATTAATGTCAGAGAAGGTAAAAGAAAATGTCCTGTTACAGAAGTCTTCCAAAAAAAGAACAAAATGCCCTTCGACGTATGCAGCGGTCCTTTTCAAGTGATTTGTCGTTTACCGCAACCCCAAATGATATGTGCAACTGTAAACGTTTATTACGAATAGAGCCAAAGGCAATAATTCTTTAGCGACAACGTCACACACCCTCGGTCCCTTGGTAACTGCCACCGCCGCTGCTGCCGCCTCACTATTCAACGAGCGCTTTTAATAATAAAATCATTGAGCATCAAAGCATAAAAATCAGTCAAGTGCAACATAAGCCGGCAACGAGTCAAAAAAGAAGCCAAAAGAAAACCACCGAATACGTGAAACAAGATAGAAAAAAAAAACAACAACAATAAAAAATGCTGCAGTCGAGAGTATTTGACTACGAAATACCCTTTAGCCATTTTTCCTTGAAAAACTGTTTCTTTTCACACATGAAGCACACAAAAACCGTATTTCACGATTGGGTTTCATAGATACAAGAATTTAAATTTTGGGGCGTGGCACAGCTTATTTTTCATGTGTGCTTTGTTAGCGTTGCCAACTTCTGCATGTCGCATACAAGCGCACAAAGCGAACAACTCCTTTTGCCTTTTGTGCATAGGGCATAAAAAGTGAGGCAAAGGTGTAAGTTAAAAATCCGGCGCTCTTTAAGAAAACAACAACAAGGATACAAACAAAAACCAAAAATGTATCTTCCAACCACTGAGCCTTGGTCGCAACTGATTTCTGACTGCGTCAGCGTGCGCGTGTGCGTGTGCGTCGTGCGACAAACTTCCTTTGCCTGATTTAATGTTATTTTTACAGCCAAATTAGTTGAATTTTGATGTGCATTGTATCTTCTTTGAAGTGACGCTCTCTGTTGTTTCCGTGCTTGTATTTAAGCATTATCCCCAGAAGTGCCATGCTGCTTCGAACGCAGAGCGCCGTTTGGACCATGCCGGCTGTTGCAGCCACAAAACCATAAAAACTCATAAAGTTTCCCCACGTGCAAGTGTGTGTGTGTGTGTGTGTATGAATCTGAGTGTATGTATGTGTGTGTTATACATAAAGCGCAACAGGGAAGCTTTTGTTCTCATATATATTATTTTTACTCAACGTTTTCTGCCGGCTTGACTTTAGTTCCTTTGTCATTCACACACATACATACATGTACGCTAACTGATTTACAGATACACAAATATAACTTTAATAATAACTTTAGGCAATATTCTTGTAACTTTTTACTGTCGGCTTCAAATTGCCAACACTTGACAGCAAAACAGTTATGGGACACATGTCTGCTCGGGCACAAAGGTAATTCGGCAGCACGATTGGTGCTTTTTATATGGTGGCACAATCATTCTTTCTTTTTTTATAATTTTTTTTTATGTTTCCTTATTTTATTAATGTTACTTTTTTTTTTTAATACACTAAACTATTTTTTTTTCTTTTTAAATAATCTTTTAATTAACTCCATAAATTATTTAAAATGAAATGAATTTATGTTTAAGCTTTACCAACCCCTCGTGCGCTTTAAATAACACATTTTCAAAAGCTTAACAAACATGTTTGCTCACTAAAAATCAATGCAAAGTGTTGTCGTACTTGTAATGGCATACAAATTAAATAAAATTAATTAATAATTTAAATGAAACAAACAGCGGTAAGTAAATACTAAATGTCCCCTCCAACGACATTGTTTTCAAAAGCAAATTCCAACTCACACTTCCTATAATAATGACTGTTAACATCGAAACCATACTCAATTATTTTGTTCGGTCTTAATCTAAACTGTTTACGCTTAGGCCTAGACGGACGCGACAACTTAATGCCTCACAAAGCCAGACAATGCCTAAAAGTATGCTAACTCCATGCCAAGCCGGTCCGGGCCGGGCCGGCCTGAGCAATGCCAAGGCAGAGTCGCAACGAATTGTCGTTTGTATCGTTTGCTGCGAGTGGGCGGCCATTTAAGAACTTGAACGATTACTTTCCTTCGACTGGCAACGAACGCCTTGGCTGTGAGTCTGCCTTGTTATTTATACAAATTGTTAATTATTTTCATTGTCGTCATTATTAAACTTGTACCGTGTCCTTTATGCAGCGCTTGTTATTTGCTGACCTTAAAGAATGTCGCATTAAATTAAGCAAGTTGACATTGCGTACAATTTAAAGCAAATAGAAATTAAAATATTTCCGATTGACTTCATTTTTGACAAAGTTCGTATTCTTTTGTTTGCAAACATTTGTTTCGCGTTCGAGTTTACTCTACTTATTTTGCTTCAAGTCATCTATGAAACGAACTCAAACGAAAACATATTTGAATTAACTTCTTGAAGCCTTAAATACTTTGTAAACAAGTTTGAGAAACTATTTCCAAATGTATTTAATTTAGAGGATCCTCCTTGCTCCTTATTGTTTGTTACATACATTTTAATTTTACGCGCGCATTAAAAGTACTTCTTTGATACTTGAAAAATACAGAGAAAAAAATCTAATTGACTTTTATCACTTGAGTTTACTTGGCGCATTTCTATTAAAGATGTTTGCACTTTAAATTTGATTAAAATCTTGCTTAACGCACTGCCAGCAACATGGAAATCAAACGAAGGACTAACAAAGTAACGCTTTGCACGTAGTAGAACCGGATAGCCAAGAGTCAAGCTGAATCGGAAGTGACGAGCCACCTTTAGAGGTGATTTGGTCATGCAAAGCCTCGCGCTAACCTTACGTAATTAACTTTCTTTTCCCCCATTTAGCGGGTTCTACTTTGTGCCTGGACCAAAGTTTAATTTCTTACATTTCACTCTGCTGCATATTCTCTTCATTTTTCGCTCGGTCTTGCTTGGTTCTCGTGCTCGTTCTGGTTCTGGTTCTGCCTTTTCCATGTTGCGCTTTGGTTTTTCTCGCTTGCTACTAATTTCTTTTTTGTGCTCGACACTTTTTATTTTTCACACAACTAAGTGAAAAAGTAAACAGAAATCCATTAGCCAGGCAATCATTGAAGCGACTGTCTAAGCGTGGGCGGGGTATGACGGCGTTGAGCGGCTCAGAGAGGTCAGCATGGCTTTTATAAATTGCTGCCATCAGTGCAAAGCACTTGTCCCACTTTTTGCATAGATTTTTTTTTCACGTTACAAATTTTCACCGCACTCAAACAAGACACCCGAACAACAAACATTTTTCAAATGACGCCAGCACAGTAGACCGAGAACCGAGGACACATCGACACGTTGGTTCACACTTACATACATACACACATACACACATATACATATTCTTTTCAGCTAATCCTGACGCATTAGGCGCGCAAATGGAGTAGTATGCAGAATCGAATCTGAGTATTTAAAAGAAAGTGCGCCATCATTAAAAATTCCCAGCCATTGAAAATGAAATTTAATCATCAACAACAATAGTAACGATGACAACAAGTTAAAGTCTATTACTGGAATTTGTCAAACGACAAATATCTTAAATGAAATCGGCTGATGATATTTAAACTAAAAAAACAATTTTTCCTAATATTATAAATACTTAAATGTTTATATTTTTTAGATTAACTATTCAATATCGATTTTGTAGCCCAAATCTATGGAGGCGCGTATGTGTTCCTTGAGATTTATATACCCGTTGCGCAAGGACTCTTGCGTTAGGAACTCTTTTACTTTGTACTCGTCTTCACAAAAGACAAGATTCTCAGTGTGATCAATTAAGTTTTGCAGCGCTGGCGAAAAACGATAAAGTATCAACAGCACGCTATTTCCAGCATCCGCTTGAAACAAATTGGTCGATAGTTTTGAGATGCCTTGTGCTGCCGTATAGTCTAGGCCCGTTATCTTATGGCCATCAATCACTACCGTTATTTTGTACTCAGCTTGCGTGCATGCCTTGATCACCTTTTCACGTAGATAGTTGATCGCTGGAAAGTAGATAGCATTGCCAGGCGTTACGCAAATGTATTGCATCTCATCGAGTTCTTCGATCTTCACATGTATCTCGGGACGCGCCCACAGGAAAAGTAAATGCAGTGAAGCAATTATGATGCTCACAAAGAGTCCCACCTCTACGCCAAAGAGTATGCAAGTTATAAAGCACAGTAGCCAAATGCAGAAATCTCGTTTGGATTCGCGCCAAAGGCGCACCGGTAATTTAAAGTCAAGCAGCGTGAAGATCGAACAAATTAAAATGGCTGCAAGCGTAGCTTCCGGTATATAATTAAAGTACGGCGAGAGGTAGCTTAGCGCAAGAAGTACAATAACACCTGAAATTATATTATGATAAATATATAATGTATGCAAGGAACAATCCAACAAATATCTTACCTATGTATAAATTTGCCATTGGCGTCTTTAAGTCGCATGCAGAACTAATCGCGTAGCGGGTGAAAGCACCCGATGAAGGCATTGCCTGAACGCAAGATCCAAAAACATTACAGAGACCAACGGTAAGCAATTCGTGATTAGTATCGACCAGAGTTTTCGGATCTGTGAATCAAAACAACAATGCTTATTTTGGTGAGACATTTACCCAATGCGATTTCTTACTCAACTTCCCAATCGAAATGTTTGTCAGGATGCCAACTATTGGTATAACCACGATGGCAACATTTAATTCTCTTAATACATCCCAAAAGGTATAAATCCGTTCGGGCGTAACGATCGTTAGTTCAGGAAAAGTAAAGTTCGGCAGACTGGATAAAGCATTCTTGCTTAGGGCATAGGGCACCGTGCTTTCCTTAAGCAGCCAAACATATGAGACAACAGCAGCGATGACGACAATGAGTGTGTTGCGTGAAAAGGAGAGATACCGACATACAATCTGAGGCACCTTTCCTAATTTTGGGTTCCTTGCAAATCGTTCGAGTAGCTGAGAGGTGCAGAACATGTCGTATAAGTAATAAAATAAATTATATATAAATATTAGTTCATTGCTTACATCAAACAATATTAAAAATATAATAGCACAGATGCCCATCACCAGATCGGGCATGTTCGCTTCGCTCCTGCGTGAATAGAGCGTAGTTACGGAATTTAGGAGACCCGACACAACGTACTTGATGCCAAGCAGCACTTTAAGCTGTGACTCTATTACAAGTATGGCAGTTGCTGAACTGAAAGCTTTGATGACCGGCATGGATATGAATTCGAATATAAAACCTTTGAAAGATAAATAAAGATAAGTACACATACATATGTCACATATGTACAATTATTTGGGACTAAGGGTAGAGATTGACCGCAGCGTTTTACTTGAATTTGACACGCGCGCGTGCAAAGTTAATTTAATTTAGAAGAAACTGTTCCGAATAAGTGCCGTAGGTCGCACAATGTCGCTCAGTCATTCTCTACTTGCCCGCTACAATTACCCATGCACAAACTGCTCATGATGATCTGTACCATGCCGCTGAGAAATGTCAACAGAAAGGCAAACTCAATCGGTTTGCCAACCGTGAACTGTACGCTCACCAGTGCGACAAGGCTTGTTGGGCCAATGATCACCTGCAAATAATTCCCAATTAAAATTGTTTACAATACACACTTTTAGTTACACTCTTTATACCTTATCGATGGAACCGAAGATCAAGTATATCAGCGGTCCAATGAAAGCCGAACAAAGGCCATAGCGAGGCGGTAGATTCGCCAGCAGCGCACATGCAATACTCTCGGGTATTATTGTAAGGCCCAAAGTCACGCCCGCTATAAAGTCGCTGATGCCCCATTCTGTGTTATAATTGCCGATCCAGTTTAATATGCGAATACGTTTGCGTATCAGCTGTTTTGCCTTTGCTGCACGCGTCCGCGTCTTACTGTCCAGCTGTGGAATTTTTGGTCGAAGTGTCTCCAAGACTGTGCCTTCGGGTATTGCTTTGCCAATGCGCAGGTTTGTAATGCTCGGTCTTGCAGAGCGCGTTGTGGGCGTCAACAATGACTTCTGTACTTTATGCGCCTCGTTCTCTTCTGGCGTCTTCATATTGTCAATTCAGAAAACTTGAAGAAATTTTCACACTCTAATGTTATTTTCTTAGTTAGTCTGCTGAATTCCGCTGATATTGACGACTTAATCCGCGTGCTGTTACTTCACTAATGATAAAGACGTTGATGTCTTATCTCCCACACAGCGACAATGAACACAAGCAAGTCTGTAGGTCGCGTCGTTTATATATTTATTTGATTCACAGATATGTATCACTTTGCTCGATATTTACTTTAAATATCAGCATGTTCTGTGCAGTCGGCACCGGTCGCTACAGATACGTCAGCTGGCGCTACGCTGACCGCGTTGAAAGCATCATTTTAAGTGCTTGACCGCAGCCGAATGATCGTCGTTATAATCCGCTGCGTCTTCACTCTCTCGATAAGCTTCATTTACTTGATTCCGCTGCCGTCTGTCGCTTTTATCCGCCGTCGTTTCACGTACCATACAATTTGCTTGACTCGCCAAATATCACACATTCAAACAACACACATATGTACATGCCGACATCAATAAATCATATGTGGCAACAACCATAGCAAATAACTGGCAAATCGCTTGCAACTGGTACTGCGTCCCTTCGCTCAGCATCAGACGACAAGTCTAGCTGACTGCCGCTGTAAAGTATTTAATCTGTGCGATACAAACGGGTTGAGCTCAGTTGTCACGTGTTCTTTTATATTTATTTATTTTTTTTTTTTGTTTTCAAATTTGATTTAGTCACATTTTCGAGTGCAAACGTCGTTGACTCCGTCAATATCGCCGCCAAGAGGCACTTTTGATGAGAGCCAAAGACGTGCGCACGGCTTGACTCACGCGGTCTTGCCTTCACGCTCTAAAAGATTTCCGTTCTGCTATGCTCAATGTCGCTTTCAAATGTAATCATTCATTGCTTGTGACTTTGTATTACATTATATTAAAGTATGATAAGCGCTTCGTTATCAGTTAGGACAAACATTTTCTTTAAAATCTTTACAGCTTGATTAAGATTGAGTAAGGGAGTCAAGGGAGTATAGGGAGTTCGAGATCTGTAGTCGAAAATATTCTCGTATGAAACTTGGAAAATCGAGTGAATGCTAGATGAGTATAGTTTCATAATGTTTCCGTACTTGCTTGATTTAAGTTTTCAATAAACTAAAACCGACTTTCACCGGTTTCAATTTGTGTCACTTGCCTGCGAAATTTTCATTCGTATTTTCTCTTGTGTACGTTCACTTTTGCGATAATGTAAATAAGAGAATTGTATTTAAACGGCCAGCCAGACAACACACCTATTTTCAAATAGGTATCGAGAGAGTTATCTACAGTCGAACTTACTTGTAACAAACTTTTATACAATGAAATTGTTCATATCAAGTACAGAACTTTTTCGTTCTGCCTTAAATTCATCTGTCAATAATTTCTGATCCTGAGAGTGTCCATACATCTATGGCTAAAATAGCTGTATGCAAATCCGATTGTTTATAACGATCGGCTTTAGAAATGGGTCTCAATTTATGTGTAAGATTTAAATTAACATTTGGCTTTATTAAAAAATTTAATCAATTATTGAATCATAAAACTTTATCCATTTTTCGACTGAAGTTGTTATTTTACTTAGCACAAATTCATACAAACACGTCGTTATACACGGTCTGTTAAAAGCACTCAGCAATAAGTGACAAAAACTTTGAGTGTAAAGTAATTTGAAGCCTTGGAATCGTATTGGTTGTTCTTCATATTGACTGCAACAAGCGTGTCTTTATTAACTTTAGTCTGTCACAGAATGTTGGGCCGGATCCGGTCTTGTTCGCTTCGCTTATTGTGAACACATGAAGAATGATTCATTTTTATTTTCTTTGCTTATCTTTGGCAAATGTTTATGCCGCATTATGCAAATGTGCGTGAAAGTTTCTTTTCATAAGTTAGACTTGAATTTTATGCAAATTTTTTTATACTTTGCTGTGCATTTCTTCTCTTTATGTGACAAATGCCAGACGTAAAAATTAAATGTCATAATTTTAATGGAAATTAAAATTGAAAAGTTTGATTGAGTTTTCTTTTGAAATTTGTTTTGGTTGGGTGATGAATGGATTTTGTCTAACTGTGAAAGTTTAATAATACCCAACAAGTGAAGTGTGTGTTTCTTTAAAGGATCTTTCGACAATCTTAATTTCGGAAACACCTGTTCGATATGCAGATATACACTCACACAGACAACAAGCAAACTCAGATATAATGCTGTACACTCATGTCATTAACATTTAACTGCCATCAAAAAACCAATTATAAACGAAACGTTCGCAACGAGAAGTAAAGAAAAACATATAATTAAAATTTGTGTGCTCATAGAAAAGCACACCTGCAAAAACTCTATAAAAATCAAACCTGAATTTATAAAAAATCAAAATAATGTGACACCATGAAAATTAATATAAATTTTATTATTAAACATAAAGCCAATAAGAATCAAAGGGGCGGGCATGATGCCAACTTCGAATTGGAATGTGAAACACGGTGAGAATAAATGAAATGGGCATGAGAGGGCATAACCTATAAAATATTATACACACACATTGAATATTACCGCAATGGAAGCACTTGTAGAAGTACGGGTATTGCTGCGACTTTGCTCAGCACGCATAGCACTGAATTTTAGTTAAGCTACTCTCGCTCGCACCGCTGATTATACTCGTATTAGAAGCTTCGCATTATTTCCGCTAGACAAACATAGAACACTTCCACTCCCACACCCGCACCCACACACACATACACACACAAATCGGGTGTACATGTTCATAAGGTACTTATTGGTATTTGCCGGCTGCCGCAACTAGAATTGTCCCGACTCAACGCATCTAATATTGGAAAATTCGAAATCGCAGTTGCCTTTTTGTAGAATTTGGTACATGTGGTTGGTTGGTTGGTTTGGGTGGATACACGTTGTGCATTGGGCTGTAGTGGCAAATGTTTTTCGCGCTAAACGTGATTTGGATTTTTAATGAAACTTTGAACAGACACAGACACACGCGGAGTTTCAATTGGATTGCACGTCGTTGCCTTTCGCAATGCAGCCGTAAAAAATGATTTGCCGCAACTTGGGGAAAAGCGCACAAATTTGGCGTACGAACATTTTATGAGTGTTCCGCTTGTTAGGCGTAATTTTAATGGCGCAAACACTCGCTCAGCATTTCAGGATCCAACACTTCACACCGCACTCTCACATAAACACACACACACACACACACACAGAACAATCATATATCTGCGTCTATGACTGTGTATGACGACTTCAAACAAAGAAAACGGTAACGAAACGCAAGGAAACGAAACGAAACCCAAGGAAATCAAAGTATATTATTGCCGTTGGCAGACTTCAGTGTAAAAACCCCCAGCCCACCCATTGTCCCTATCAAAATTACACCTGACCCACTTTTCAACTTCCACATCTACTGCCAGCGTTGTTGACGCTGTGTAGGTGTTCTACCGGAAATTTAATTGTGTGCGTGTGCACAGTCAAATTTTGTGCAACTCTGATGCTTATCCTCCTCTCTTTGATACACTCACTGTTGCTGTTGTTGTTGCTGTTTTTTTCTTGCCGTTTTAATGTGCGTATGTTTGTGCTGTAAACAGGTGTAAAAATAAAAAGGATTTTTGTTTGCTGTTCCTTTTTTAGACTTTTCGGTTATTTTTACGATCATGTTCATCGTTAGAAATAATGTGTTGTTCTCTGCAGCAGTTTCCTGCACCCCATGTCGACATTCGTTCAGAATGACGCCTGTTGAAAATAAATTTATATGGATTTACTACAAATTGTTTCAATTTCAAGCACTTCAACGGTTTCTGTAATTTGAAAAACAATATTCGTTAATTATGGTTGGTATTGTCTTCATACTCTGGATACATAGTGTATCAGGATATATTTCTGAATGTTTTATTCATATTTGGCGGACTCACTAAAGAAACGTTCCAGTTCATGTTGGAAATCATCAATAATTCGCAATGCAAACAGAAACTTCATGATTTAATTCGTGCCCACAGCAAAATAACGCAAAATGTGCCCAAGAGTCAAAATTTGCCGCAAATATTGTTTTAATGTAAATAACGATTTATTAAATAATGTGAAAATATTCATCACGTGAGTGTTTTCATTAGTTAATTTCAACCCCAAATCCGCTTATTAATTATTTATGCGTTACACATTTGTTTTATGCTTTCGAGGTACTTGCTGAAAAAGCCTGAAACTGAAATAAATATTATAAATGCATTTTTTAAATCAATGCTAAATCCGTAACAAATTCAATCGCATATTTTTTTAAGTAAATTTATTGCAAAAATAATTTACCAAATGTAAATTTTATTGGCAACAATTAATATATAAACTGGCCGCCATCGTCAAAATGCAAATCCGCTTTAATGCACACAAATGCAGACTAACAATTAATGCAAATACGTTTTTCGTTCTTGGCCGAAAAGTCGACACAAATGCAGCCCATGGCAACAAATAAAAGCGCTGCGGCGTAAAACTCGCCAAATATGCACACATTCACACAAAATCAATTAAATCAAAATGCAAATGCACAACAACAATCAAATTTTCATTCCATTTCGATTTGAGTTCTATTTCGTAGTGCGGCCTGAAAGTATGCATCATACAAATGGAAAATGCAAACACAAACAATTCGGTCATGCCAATAATTTGATGCTCTTCACGCTCAAATAATATAAGGAAAATTTACAAAATAGAGCAGATATGTCATGGAAATTCTTCTAAATAATCTTCTTCTCTCCGTAAATGGTCGGCCATGGCCTGAAATAATCATTGGTGCCGTCGATAACTGCTTAAACTTCATGGTAATCCCAAAGTACTCTACCCGCAATATGTGAAAAATAATAAAACCGATAATCATAGATTTAAATCCGGCAATCAACTAAAAAAAAAGTGAAATGAAATGAAAGTTAACAACGCGCAAATCAAGTGTCGAATAGTTGAGACGAATTGAGCCGAGTTGATCGTGTTGCATGTTCGCAGTTGTGAGCGTAAATCGCTCCAATAACAACTAAAATATTCGAACAACAATATGCACATAACAAAACTTCCAATAACAATTAAAATAATTATGTGAATACGCGTTAAAATTTCACCAACAATTCATTGTATATATTTTGCAGTTTAAATTTGCTGCAAGCATGCCAATCAGCGTGGACGCTGCATGTCCGTCTGACTGGCAATGTGCAACAACTAACTTTGCAAGCCAAATCAAATTGAGTTTAACGAACAGTTAACAACGCCAACTATGGTTACAATGAATGCTTTTTTATGAACGTGTACAACATGTACAACATTTATATTTAACAGGTTAAGTGATTATTATGATTATATTAACATATGAGTTAATTAGCATCTAAATGTTAAACTGATTTTTTTTGTACATCATTTTTCGAAATAATTTATAATTGTAACAAGCAAAGTTTACGAGCATTCGCTTTCTTAGAAGATTTTGTTTTATTTACGTTGCAAAAATCACATGGTAATAGATTGTAATTCCAAATTTCCACATAGTACTCGTGGTAATAGTTTCGTTTTGTACTGAAACAAAAAATCTGCCACACGTAATTAACCTTATCATTTTATGAAGCAATGTGTTGTCTTTTAATGATTTGATTAATTCGGCGAAAAATAAGTTAGCGCTGAACTCAAGAGTGCACAACATTAAAATACCCTGTACGTAAGAATTATGTAAGGCTGTTTTTCTTATCTCATTCTGTCAAACTCACTACAAAACTTTCTTCACTTTCTCCTCAGCATTCAAATCAACTACTATCTCAAATACTTCTTGAAATACAAGTCTTTTGTTTGGAACCATGGGACATTAATATAACCTTGAACTGCTTTTCATACATAAGTGTAATAGAGATTCAGTTCTTGTTACTCCTTTTTGGATGATCGAACAGAAACTCATAACTAACTGTGCGTATTTTCTTGAGTGATACAACGTATATGTTACGCACACTCCCACAAACTTAATGTGCCTTCATACCAGAATTCACAGATTAAAAATTGAATTCAAGTCAATCGTGGAGTAATTGGTTTGAAGTATGTGTCATATGAACTGATCACGTGAGTGAAACAGACATTGTTATTAAAGAAAATTAAGATATCATTCACCAGATAAACAGTTGAATCATTGTGAAGTGTTTGGTTAAATTTACGTTAAGTGACAGAGAAAATTCTTTAATGGCATTTATTGAAGTTCATATCAGCTTACAAAATAAAATGCGAACAAAAATAAATTGTTTTGCAGAAAGAGGATAAAAACGCATAAAATTAAATTTAACATCTTAAAATGCAGTCGTAACCAAAAAGTATACAACGGTTGCTATATGTCAGGTTAAAGTGTCTTTCAGCTGCGTTCACAGCAATGCTGTTTGTATTTGTATTTGTTTTTTTTCACAACTGAAAATCTTCTCCGACGTCTGTTGTTGCTGTGATGCTTGTTTACGAATTGTGCCGCCCACTTGGTTGCAATCGTGGCATTGCCGCATAGTCCTTTCGCATTCGAAGGCGGCTTCAAATGTAGTGATACATACAAACAGTCCGACCGACCGACCGAGAGACAGACAGTATTTTATTATATTCCAGTCAGGTGCGTTGTGAATTTTGCTGCAACAGTCATTATAATAATGCCACAACGAAGTGTGCTCGGAAATAATAATCAGCTCTCAGTCCGAGTTGACGGCGACAGCAGTTGAGCACGAGTTAAGGATCTCAGTTTGTATATGTTTGTGAATTCAGTATACAATATAACGGTAACGCAGCAGCTGACGCTATATACGGTAAGCTGTTGAATCGCACTTTAAATTTCATATAATGTATCTTTCAATGCACTTCACTGACAATTATAAGGTCTTTCAACTATTTCTTTTGGATATTTTTTTAAATATAAAAAATATACTTCTTTTAATATATAAAAAACTATATCAGTAATTTAAAGATACATTCTTGAGCGATTATATGATCATTTTTATAATATTACTTGTCTAAGAATGATAAATGCCAAAAGCTATTGTATTAAATACATATGCTCGAAAGTACATTTCATATGCCTTAGGCAATTAAGTGTTTTATTGTTTACTATTAAATTTTCAAATATTTGCATCTGACCATCCATTAACAGAATGCTCTTATATCACTGCATAAGCTAGTTAAGCAAATAGTTCAGCTCAACACTTGAAACTTATGTGTACGAAAGTGTATAGTGTGTTGCATTTATTTGTACTTATTTGTGGATATAAGTTTGAAACAACCAATTCCGATGAATGATAAGACTTCGTAATTAACTACACATTCACTCACGTGGTTTTATTGACATGTATTTGTTGAGAGATGTTCACTCACTTGTATGAAATCTTAAATCTCAAGTGTTAATACAGCAAATCATCTCAAGGATTTCAAATTCTGCAGGAATTCAATTTGTCGTGAGTCTTTTCACCCATTCGACTATTTAGTTTAATGAACACTTCAACAACTGGAGTGCTTTAAGCTTTGCCTTGAATCGACAAAGTAAATTTCTTCAACACCAAGTTAGATGTCTGTTAGAAATGAGTGGGTGGTGTTTAAGACTACTGCATGTTCAATTCATTACCGTTTGTCAGTTGACAAAGATGCCAGTAGCAGAAGCAGACGACGTCTCTTGATGAGTTTGCCTCCCCTCTCCTTGCTTTCCTTTGCATGCTGCACTCGAAGCTAAAGTACATATCTGGCATAGAAAATGTCAGACATACAATCGTCATTTGTTACTCTTCACTTTAGAACTATTCGACACTTGTCACAGGAAATAACGATATTGGCTTGATTGTGGTGGTACAGACTCTTAACCTTCGTCTTTGCTTTAGGCTGCTGCCATTTTCAGTCCATGTTGGCGACTTTGAATATGTTTTCTATTTGGAAATTAATTAATAGTTTCATGTGCACGCCTCGTGCAAGCGAGCAAGGATATGCCCAAGTATTTGTACTTGTTCAAGTGGTCCTGCTCTGCTTTTGCTAACTGCTTAAGGCCACTTGATGTCAATAGATAAGCAAAAGATGGTATCAACAATTGCTATTAGCCAAATGATTGTAATTTGGTAATTGTTGTTGTAGTCGCATGATTAGGGCGTTCAATTTACTATTCATGAGAGGACTTATTTCTATGTATTAAATTTACTTTGAGTATGTTGAAGTAACGATAATGTTATGACAGTGCCTTTTATCTCGAAAGCATTCTCTTTTTTAATCTTTTTCAACGAAACTGAAGTCTTCTTCAATTAGACTCTGTCATATTCCCATTTATTATATGTACTAAAAATCGTATATGCATTCTTCTGCATTAGAAAAATAAACATTTAAATTAAATTGTTCCTAATTCATGCTTAGATAAGTACGTGAGACATTTCATTATGACTAAACATGTTTATTCCGGAATTTTGGGAATATGGGCAATATCGATTTTTGTGAAAAGTTCTCTAAAGAGGTCGGAATCGTAAAGGATTGAAAACAAATTTCATCAATATTGTCTTTTTGTAAGATATTTCTGTTTTGGCTTAGCTAAAAAAAACGTTTGTTTTTTCTTTTGAATATTTAAAAAAAAAAAAGAAACAAAAAATCAACGACGAACACTTTGATTTGCTTGCTTACAAACGATGTCAAAGAACAGAAAAAATCACCTTACCTAAGCGCTCAGCAACTCGTTCAACGACCATATCTAAACACTTGAAGCGGCGCAGAGATTATTCGCAAACAATGTAACCAAATTGAGGCAACAAATAAACAAGAACGAACGCCATGACAAAAGTCTGCATTTGGAGAACAAAAACAGTTTTGCTTCGATCGGAAAAGGACTTCGTTTTGGCTTGCAGTGTGTGAGTGACACGCTTAAAATATGCGTGTAAATGTTAAACAAGTGTTGGTGATTTTGTGATTCACGTTTTGTTTACTTGACTGTCCTCGTTTTAGGCGTGTATGTGTATTTTCAATGATTGGGTTGAAGCGCTGTACAAACAACTCTCAGCAACAGCAACAGCAACAGAATTGATGAAAGCATAAATACCATTCAAACCCGAAAAGAAAAAGGCACTGAAAACAGTGAAAGTTTTTGCTTTGCCATCAGGTTTGAGTTTAGCTGAAGTCCTTCCATCATCATGATTGCTTTGGGAGTTTGCCTTGTTTGCTTGTTAACTGTCGTCTGACGACTGTAGCAAAAGACCACTACCCCTTCGTTCTTTAACCTCACTCAGTTGGTTGCCATTGTTTTCTTTAGTTTTTGTGTGTTTTACTCTTACAGTAACGCCTGAGTTAAGGAACTTGTTACTTGTTGTTCGACTTTGATAATATCAACAACAAACAAAATCAAAATGTTTTCTAAGCGATTTTCCATTTGTGTGTGTTGTTCTTGTCTCGTTTTTTGATAAATACTTTATATCCTGATTAGTTTATTTTGCTCGCTTAATTTCTTTTTTTCTCATGGTTATTTGTTTAGATTTTGCAACATTGATGACTATCAAATCTTAAATTTCTTTCGAATTCTTACATCTCATAATAAATGTATAAGATCTTTCATGGAACATTCTAGGCACTCCACCTTGTTAGTGTTAATAAAATTCGATATTTAATTATTGATCGTTAAAAAAAAAAAGTCATTATCTACAAACTACAAATTTTGAGGAACTAGATATAAAGTTATTTAACCTTGCAGTAATCTCAGAAAAACAGAATTTTTCGGAAATATAAAAAAAAACCGTAATTTAATGACTAAACACGATATATCGCAGCAAAGTAATAACGCATTTACGATGTGGTAAAAACGATGAATCTTTTTTCTTCACTTATAATTGATTTATATTGCGTTCATAAATGAGTGTCAATTTCAAAAAGCAGGCGTTGTCACAAACCGCTTTTTATCTTATCATGGAAACATGTTGGCAACTAATTAAAGCTGCTTTCATTAAAAAACTGCGACACAAACTTCGTCATCAGAATCGTCTATAAACATATGACGCAATCATGCAAAGAAAGTTCCATGAACTGACTTTCAAAACTTTTTGCAAAGAAAAAAATGTAGTTTACAAATAAATAAATTTTTAGGTCAATGCTTAAAAAAAACTCATTGAAATGATCTGTTATAATCCAATAATAAAAATATTTAACGAAAAAATACAGAACGGATTTACGGATAAGATAGTTGGATTCTGATGGCAACTATAAATTTTTAAGCCATGCCGAGCGACTTCAGTAGCACAAATAGTACAGCAATGAATCCAGTGAGCAGCGGCACGGCAGTGGAGGCAGAACTCATGTAACAACTGTTTAGAAAGTAACAATAAATGATTATATTGTGGCTGAAGGTCAAATTATTTGTAATGACTTACTTTTTCTGATTCATCATTGTAACGTTCGTGCTAACCGGCGTGAAATCTGCGTATTTCTGTGCCGCAAGATTGTAGACATAGTTCAGTCCGGTTTGATTAACATTTTGTGCGCTGGATAGCAAAAAGGCAAATACGGAAGATGGAGCAGAGGCATTTGAGAAGGAGCAACCAGCTACCCATTTGACGCCATCGGGAGTTGTGTACAGCTCGAGGAGCTTGATAAAGGCGGGCGTGTTGGCATGAGTAAATGTGACGTTGTATCCAGTAGTTTGATTCGCAACCAGTGTGATGTTTGCACTCTCAGTTATATTGGTGTACCATGTGCTAGGCGTGGTCGAGAAGGTTACATTTGTGCTGAGAGTCGTGTTGTCGTGCAGTAAATGCGTGGATACTTGAACGCAGCCGAGGTCCTTGTTGACAGGTTGACGTGCTACCTCAAACAAAAAGCCAAAGAGCTAAGGGCATTAAGTAAAAAAATATAAACAAAAAATGAGAAATTAAACAAAACTTGCAAATTTACTTATTATGGATGACGGATACTCACTTCAGTTTGATTGAAAGATATGCCTTGAGCTGCTCTGCACTCATACTTTAACTGTGGCTCAGGAGTAGTCGCCGCATCAGTTGTCGTCTCGGGTTCAGCTGTCGACTGGGATTGCGCAAGTGCGTAGCCAAAGATACACACCAGTACGATGAATGCGAAACTATTGCACTTGATCATATTGTTTGTTTTTATCGGTTGAGTAATATCACTTAAAATTTTTAAAACCGTTAATTAACTCGTTGGTTTCAACTCGACTTGGCACGCGTTTCACCTTGTCCGTTGTATTCGTTGTTCGATTCTATACTGAAGTTGCTGTGACTTGTACTCAGACTTTATAACAATTTGTTATCTCATAAATGTGGTCTTTGGGAGCTTAGATATGCCATACTTGCACTGAAAAAACAAAGATACAAAAAAATTGTTATGATAGATATGGGCTGTAGATGTATCAACAGACATACACTTACTGTCTGTAAACTGCGCGTGTGTTTGTTTCGCGGTCGTTGCAATGACTAATGTCAACTTATCGGCTCATTTTCCGTTAAGTATATTTAAGTCTGCAACGAAAGCATTCATAGAATCGTAAATTTATTCTTAATAATACAAAAAAGGTTTTTTATTTATTGTAATTTTTTACTAAAGTTCGCATGTAATTTGTTGGCGTCACAAGTGTGTTGAATCACAACATTTTTTATTCACACATTACAATACAAAACAGAACAAAAAAATAAATACATTTTTCTGAACGTTCTGGTGAAAAACATGTCATTTTTTATTGTTATTTCTTACACATTTCCATTAAACTTTATGAAGTTTCTATATAATTAAATGTTCCCTTTATGGTAAGTACTGAAAACTTTCCAGTTTACATTAATGATTTGCTCACAAAATTAGGCCTATACAAATTTGCAGTGTTTAAACTATTAAGCTACAAAAATTTGTGTAGACAAACAAACACACAAACGGACATACCAATATAAACGCTTCGAACGCTTTTCATGTGCTTCTCCACAATCTTATCATACAATGTACTTCACAAAAAGTATTTTAACAAGAAAACGACCTTTATCGGAAAATCATGATTGTCACAATATTAATTAATTATCTTAAACGAATTAATATTAACGAAGTTCAACATACTAAATATTATACATTAAAAAAATCACAATTATAGCTGCAAAAATTGAACCACAACAGACGATACATACACACAAAGACAAACGCAATCACAACCAACAGTTTTTTATTGTTTATGGCCAAAATCATTGAATCATTTTGGTGCGGCCAAAAAAGTCAAATATCACTGATACTGATAACAATGATAAATTGTAATCGACACGAAAAAAGATAACTGGAGAATAACAGCAATAGTAATTTACTTGCTTGGATGACTAGATATCGGGTTGGGTGCAGATCCGTTCAACGTACTTGCTTACGCGCTATAAAAACAATGCGATAAAAATAATAAAACAATTAGGAATTGCTGAAAAAATGACTTAACTTCTTAGTCAGTTTATTTATATTTTCCACAAATAGAATATTTAAAAACAAAAAATTGCTTGGAGCTCCGTCGTGCATTCGGTTGAATTTAAAAAATTGCAACTTCTGTTTGATAAAATGTAAAAGTTTGCACATTATGCCTAGTTGTTAGTTGAATTCATTTTGAATAAGGTGCGAGGTTTCTTAAAAATGTATGAAATATAATTAGTAATATTGCGCCATAAGAAAACTGCAACGATTTCGCCGAATTCGCATCACAACTGTGCAAAAAGATGCCATGAAATGTTAAGTTCATAGAATAACTTCATTTAAGACTTACGTGTCGTCCTGCGTAAGCAGATTCATGCTGTTATTCACAAAGTTCTCATAGTATTCCGAGCCGAACACAATGTAGGAATCGAGAACACTTGTTGATGGTTGCCGTAGTCGTGTAAGCACAATACCGAAGGCGGTTGAACTGTCTGAAGCATTGCTGTAGCCGCAAACGAGTGAGAAGTTGCTATAATCGGTGTAAAGCAGCTTGTAAACGACTTGAGAAGTGTTAGTCAGACCGTTCAAGTAGGAGATATTATAACCAGCACTGTTTCCTTGGTAAGGATCCACCATTATTTTAGTTGTCATCGTTTGATTGACCCAAGGATAAGTTGGAGTGTTCGAGTAAGTAGTTGCAATGCTGACCTCATCATAATCATCACTAGTTATTGAAACTGTGAAATTAACTTCAACACAAAGCAAGTCTGTTAATGCTGGGTAGCGTGCAACTTCCCACCAAACACCTTCAAACTATGAAGAAGGCAAAACATTGAAAACGGTAATGTTATTAAATTCGTTAACCAACCTTCTGAAGATCTACTGCCATGCTTGTACTTGCAACACACGATTCGATTTGTGCAGGCAGCATCGTCGTGGTGGTCAAGTCATCATCAGACATAGTCGTGGTGGTGGTGTCATCTTGCGCCCAAGTCACTGAGCATAACGACAAGCAGTATATAATGACTCCAAGAGCCAATGCCGAACTGAGATCCTTAAAAGCCATTTTACAACTGTTTTCGTAGAAGTGCGTCGCTGTTGCCAAACTTAAGCTGACTGAAGTATTTTCTGGTAAAATGACTCAAGAATCGTTTTATAATTGGTCTGCAATCCATCATTGAAGCCCATTATCGATATGAATTCATATATACATGCAGCCATGTAATTATAATTTATATTTTTTTCATTTATTTTTCCATAACAAGGTAATTGGCTGCAAAATGACTTCGAAAGCATTCAAGTGCACACAGTCCACTTTGTAATAGTAACACACTATCTGACTAATCTCTCAATTCATTGCTCAGCTTAGGCGTTTTAGACATTTTAGTTTGGCACTCATACAAACAAATTTTGTGCGGAAGCCAAACGCATCTTTTGACACTTTGTTGCTAAGAACCAAGGCCAACTTCAAGCAGTACACTATATGTAGATTGATATCAATGTTTGTTTTTTTTTTTTATCAAATTTTGTCATTTATTACGAAAAAGTATTTATTTTTTTCTATGGAAATTTGTTTTAACAGAGCTAAAAATAAATTTCAATCAAAATAGAATAAATTACGAAGTGTCTTATTATTATAAAACGCACTGAATTTCGTCGAAGATGTATTTCCATGACTTTCATGTGACAGCGTTCACAAAAAATCATATAAGCCTCTAAATTATGGCCGATTGAGAACGTTTTACTGATTGCTTGCACGAAACGTTTTGATAAAAATTTTCATTATCAAATAAGCCGACAACAAGTTCAATTATAGGCGCGCATGTCCAAGTGAAGGGAATTTGTTTTTTTGTTTTTATTATACTTGTATTTGAATTGCAAATTATCTTATTTTAATTATCAATATGATTGGTTTATTTTTTATTATATAATTTTAAATTCCATGTCACCATGATGTACGTAATATTTATCTTGAATAAATTCGTTCTAGCAAATTTTACGCAAGCTGAGTACCAAGGCAAAATGTCACTTTTTAGAGAAAAGTTCTTTACACTGACGTTTCTTTGCGCTCATAGAGTATTGCCCCGCCTCGCAAGCCATGACACAATTTTCACCTAATTTCTTTCCTATTGTGTCATTTTCTATTTTCCACAAACTTCTTTCAACAGCCTACCCGCTTCATTACCCCCCGGCGTGTTGCTTTCTGGTTTCATTGCAGTGCTCTGTTCTGCCGTCGGCATTTCCTGTTCAAACCTGCATGGCACATTAATTTTAAATACCTTTTCGCTTGTTTCATTTCAATGTTGGCACTGCTCAACGACGCTATGCAGCCGCCGTTTCGCGCCTCAGCGGCACCAGCAACAGCGTCCTCCAGAAATATTGTTGCAACGTCAGTCACTTAAAAGCTTCACTCAGTGTGCTTTTAAAATACTTCCACTCATGCGTTTCCTTTCATCCTTTTTTGTCTGTCTTTATATATGTCACTCTACTTCAAGCTACTTGTAAGCAAGGATACATTTTGTTGTTGATGTGTACAAGCTCCACTTCAGTTTGATACAGACTTTTATTCTCCTTCGCTTATTGTGCATTACAACTTTTAACTAAATTTTATAGACTATTTAAAAGGGTAAACAAAATGCTCCCTCCCCCAGCTCAAGTGACATTTGTGAATCTAATTTACTATAAAGTAAGCAAGTTTGTATTTTTTTATTTGTCCCGGAATTTGTTTAATTAAGGAAGAAGTGACGTGAAAAAACACTTGGATCGTTGCTTGCTTTGCAAATCGAATGCTTGCTGAAAACAATTGCATACTTGTAGGGATAAACTTTACAGCTAATTTTTACACAATTTCTGAGTAGTTGTGAATAGCGGTCTGTTCATAAAAAACCAGCAGTATGATCATACAAATACGAACAAAACGATTTTGTGATGTCTGCTTCTATCTATGTTTATATAAAGGCTGCGTTCGAAATATGTGTGATAATACTGAAATTAATAGAAAATCATTAAAATGCATTATTTAAGGAGTATTTTTGGCATTTATTATATTTGATTATCATTAAATTTTTAGTATTAATTTTAACATTATAAATTCGATTAAATCGTTTGTAGTTTTATTAAACTTATTAGCATTTGAAAGTATTCCTTTTAATTTTTCTTAGTTTTTGCGTCGCTACTTAGATTACCAAACTTGCATAACATGGTATGGGACATTCGAAATCAGATATGCTTTCAAAAGCAGTTTGTTTCTTCTGAAATACATATAAAAAAAAATAAAAAAATAAAAAAATCTCAATTTTCTTGGAAGAACTCGAAAAAGTATTATTGACACGCAAACATTTTGTAGTACAAAACTTTTACCTAAGGACTTGCTTCATTTATTATTTGGATTATTATTATTTTTATTATTTTGTACTGAAAAATGTTATAGAGAGAAACCAGGCGTTTGATATCGGTTTGTGATATGTACTATTCAACGAAAGTTTCGAAACAAATTTCAAACATTTATTTTAATTAAATTCTTTTTGAATTCAATTCATTACTCTAGTCTAGATGGTTTGTCATAAACATCTAAATGAGATTGATTGTTCCGCTGCATGAATAAGTATATTATTTTTCGTAGCTTTTCTGATAAATTCACATTGCAAAAGCCACGCCAAATCAGAAGTAATCATTTTCGAACTTTTATTAAAAACCATTGAAAATTACTACGATTTGAATACTTGTAGTCAAAAATGAATTTTGGCTGTATGCGTTAAATACTAATTATACGATGATAGTTTCACATTATATAACATTACAACTATTTTTCTTTGTCTAATTTGGTTATTGATAGGATACATTGCATTGTGCTCATTTCAAATTGTTTTTTAATAATAGAAATTCATCTTTTATTAATAATTTATTTAGCATTAGGATAGGAGAATTAGTCGAAAAATCGTTCGCATGCTATTTACAGCTTAATACAACCTAAGCAGTGTCGCGATATTTACGATCCTTTTATATTTACTTTTTTTTTATTTCTATGCTACTTAAGACAAATTCACTCGATTTACCTAGCGGGCGTTTTACTGATTTATTTTTTATTTTTTTATGGCTTACATGTTTTTGTTACTTTAGTTTACTCATATGCTTATATACAATGAACAAAAACATGATTTGTAATTATTTAAATTTTCGATATCTTAAAACAGTCTTAGAAAAATTGTTTCTTACTAAGGAACGCAGTAAAATTTAAAACTGTAAGTAAAAAAAAACAAAATCATATTTAAAAACAACTCAAGAGGAAATTTTTCTACAAACCGAAGACCAAAAACAAAACAACAAATCTTTGAAAACGAAGAAGAATTCTGAAAAAAAATAAAATTTATAAAAACTCAAAATATGGAATTTTTGGTTATCAAAATATCACTTACTTTTTTAAACACAAAAGAGAAAAGAAATATTACTAAACAAATTTCTTTCTTTGATTTTTCAATAAAGTTCGTTGCAATATTGTCCTTGCTAGGAACATGCACTCCATTATAGTAGGAATCGTCTATCATTTCATGCTATACAAATTTGTTTTAAAATTTTTTTTCGTAATGAATTATATAACTATAAAAAAAAAATCATAAAAATCAATTGTTTACATATTTTTTAATAGTTTGTTGGTTTATTTTCAACTCGTAACTTTCGTTTTCGTAACTTTCGCTTAGAAGACTAAAATAACAAACAATACAAAATTAAAAGAAGAACTAAAATTAAATACCTTTACATTCGTATTTTTCCTGCGTATATTTTACATAATTTTACTTAATTATTATTAATGTAATAATAAATAGAATTTGGCAATCACAATTTGAAATGCTTATCAACTAAGTCACCTATGTCAAGATATCAGCTCTTATTAGACGGAGCTTTACAGTAAATTAGAGTTAAAATATATAAAGACTTTGTACACACGTTTAGAAACTTGAAATTCATTCGTACAACGTTCAATTATTGCTTTTAGTTTTGCTTAATATAAAAATCAAAAGAAGCTCTTTTGAATGAGAATACTTTTTCTTATCTAAACTAATCATATGTAGGAATACTTTTTTTTAGGATTCACTCTAGGCAGACTATTATTTACATAAATGATGGCAATGATTTTGGAACCAGAACTCACGCCTGTGCCGCTTGATTGTTGTTCTGTGCTGGCGGCGACTGCAATGAGGACGCATTCGAGCTGTTCTCCAGCTGCGATGTGACGGTCGAACAGGCGCTGTTGTTGTTCGGGCTTGTAGCATCGGTGCTGCTGCCGAGACTAGAACTGGCTGAGGTGGGATTCTTGCCGATAGTGTTGGTGCTGGCGGTGTTGGCAGTGTGCATAACGTTCAGCGTTGTTGGTGCGCTTGGCGTTGAGTTCTTACGACGATTCCAGCCAAAACTCAGCGCCGAACTAAGCTTGCTGGGCACTTTTGGCTGCGTTGAGTTGGACGTTGAGGCATTAAAAGAATCTGTGATGTCATAATCATGGCGACCAATAGAGGAGGCAGGCGTGTGGTTGCTGTAACCGGAATCAGAACCGAAACTTATATCACCGCGTGCATAAAGTTGGGTGCCAGGATGGTAGCCTGTCGAAGATGTCGAACTACTTGAAATCAGACTGCGACCGGCCGTTGTGTAATCGGGCACCATGTAGGCGGTATAACCCAAGGAACCTTGTTGCATGCCAACGCTGTTGCCGCTGGTGATGGACTCTTGGGGACAACAAGTATCGTAGAAATAGTTTTGATTGAATACAGGCTCTGCATAGCCATAGGCAGGTTCAATTGGTGTGACTGGCGCTGCGATTCTGTAGTGACGTCGATCCGTGGAGCGTGGATTTGTACGTGCGCGCATAGCGGCCGACAGCAGACCGTTCGCACTGTTTGTGGAGTAATACGCCTGTGGATAACGACCGCTGCCCGGATAGTGTATCCGCTCACGGTAAATAGTTGAGACTGGCGGAGCCTGACTGCGTTGCTCGTTGATACGATTGCGGCGTTCGACCTCGGTCTCCAGAGTGTTGTAAAATTGAGGCGCGGTAGAGCGTGCATTGTTGTTATTGCTGTTGTTGATGTTGTGATGCAGCTGACGCAGACTGTGGTGGTACGACGGATGAGCCGCGGCCACATGCACCGGCTGAGGCTGCTGGTGTGGCAGATAGCCAAGCGACATCATATTGCTGCCGTTGTCGTACAGCGGCGCAATATCCGCTGTCGACATTGAAGTATTTAGTTCGTCCTGGGGCGTTGCTGTTGACATGCCTCGACGGTTGTTACGTTGTGTCGAGTGAAATTTACTACGTCCAGTCGTGTGACGCAACATGCCTGAGAGCAGACCACTCGGACCCGTGCGGCTGTTGGTGCCTGTTGCCTCGCTGCCATTGTTGTTATTGTTGTTGGTAGAGGAGCCACCCGTCGAAGACGATGCAACCGTCGCAGTGCTCACATCGTGCGCTGTCGATGAGGAGGAACTCATCACGCTGTGACGTTCAGGCACGGCCGTTGCTGCCGTAGGTGCCGTTGTATGAGCACTAGGCGTAATTCGCTCATGATATATTGTAGACACCGCCGCTGAGTCAGCTGGACAGGTGATTTGTGTTGCTTTGTTGTAATTACTTTCGCCCGGCAACGAAAGCTCATCCTCTGCAAAATCATCATCGGATTGCAACGCAGGTTCTGATTCGCCATCCGAATCGGCACGACCTGGTCCCAGCTCCTCATACACATTATCGTTAGAGCGATAAGGATCAGGACCTGGCGACGATGACACCAAGAATGGTGGTGAACGCGTCATAGGATAACCGCTCGGGTAATGTATACTTTTGCCATGTAACATCTGCAAATAGACAAAATAGAGAGTTTAATTTAATAAATAAAATAAACCGTTTGGCATTTATGATGATGATCTGTAGTTTATAACATCTTGTAGATATTCATTTAAGCAAAAAGAGTGATAATTCTTGGCTTGACAAAGAGTCATTGATGTATTCTTTAGTTTCATTAAATATTTACACTTGTATTGTCAAGTGCGGTATTCAAAACAAAACACAAAAAGCACCCAAAAAGATACATTTTAACCCCTTTAATACAACATAAAATGTCAGCTTCATTTGCATTTCGACAGTGAAATATAAACACACAAGAAACAACCCCAGAAAAACATTGAAAAAGAATCGAGAAATGAATAATAAATAAGCTAAAACATGAATTTTCCGAGCAGAGGAAACATACAAAAATGCGCCGCACAGAAAAAGGATAACAGCAACAGTGGCAAAGCATGGCCGACCAAAGCATTTTAAATGCGAGCGAGTGGGATACTTTTTTTGCGCAGCACGTAGCAGAAAAAGAAAGAACAAAACCAAAAGCATCCTGCTGAAGGACAATAACTGTGACAATAGTGTAAGCATCGTTAGGAAACGGAGATATAAGTTTCATAAAAAGAAGACGAAAAGCATAAATAAATAGGCAAGTGTCAGCCAGTCAGTCAAGAAAGGGAAAAGGTGAACGTCAGCTTAAGCATTTTGCATACTAATACACACTATTGTGTGCTTCAAAGAAGTTCAACAGCGCAAATTCATTAATCACACTTAGAGAAAGAGAGCGAAAGAGTGCGAGAGACAAAGCAACGACAAGGACAATAACAAAGTGGTGTATGGTGTACCCAAAGTAAGCCAACGAATGTCAAAGCCACAGTTCAAAACTAATACAGTTCCTGTTTGTTGGTTGATGGTTGATGGTTGATGGTTGACAAAAGACAATGATCAGCATTCAAGACAAACATAAGTAATAAGAAATACTTTTGCTTTTGTCATTTATTGTTTGGCAACACTATGCAAGAAAAGTTCACACAATTTTAAATTATAAAGTGCAAAAATTCGAGAACTGAAAACGAATTTAAGCAACAAAATGTGAAAAGAAACACTGATTTCTTTGTATCATCAATTTCAGCTTAGCTTACGGGTATATACGAACATGCAAAGCAGTGCGACGAGCATGTGTTTATCAAACAATAAACACGCACTTCATGTTGCTTCTCTTTTTGAGGAGGTGGGGCGCAAGCAAGATTATAAGAAAGTGCACAGAAAGTTTATCAAGTGAACAGGTTCACGCGTTGTCCTGACAGGATGAGTGACATACTAAAGACACAACAGCAAACAATGATTGCTTCCGAAAAAATATGAAATAAGGCATCCCATCCATCCAAGGGACGCACCAATAAAATACATTTGTAATGTGATATGAAGAAACACGTTTGAGAGCGAAGACCGAACGAACGAGCGAGCGAATGAAAGAGGGTACAAACTGCGCCTAAAGCGACAAAGTCGTAAACGCGAACCGACAAAAGGCGACAACTGGCAAAAAAAAAAAAAAACAAAGAAATATGGAATGAAGAGGGATAGGATGCGTTCATGAGAAAGACACGAAGAAAGAGAGAAATTAAGATGACAACTTGCCAGAAATAATATTAAAAAAGGTTCGTAATATTGTCAGGCGTGGTAGCTTGGCAGCTTGGATAAGGAGACTTGCTGAGTAGTACAAAATAACAAGGATGGCTTTGGTACTGCTCGCAATAATGGTGTTCGTCTGCCTACATGTCAAGTTCAAGTAGCAAACAAAAGAAAGAAATAAAAACGTAATCATAATAAACCAGTAAGGGAGCTATTTTCAGCTTTGCTGAAACTTATATACTCTTGCAAGCATTTTCTCAAGTATTCTTATTGGAAAATATGTTTTATAGTTTTTCCAATAAGAATCATATACTTTTATAAAGATATAGGGGCGTGGCCCCGCCCATATTCTAATTTTTTTAACATATACATAGCAATCATTGTACACTTTATTTTGCGATCTTTTATCTCGTCGGTTTACAGAGAAATCACATTTTTAACTTTTTCTCTATATGGGCGGTGCCACGCCCTTATGTCCGATTTGTACGAAACTTTGGAATATGGTCAAAGATGTATAAAAACGCGTAACTGCAAAGTTTTATCCGTTTATATTTAAGAACAAAAAAGTTTTTCTAACAAAAACCGAATTTTTTACCGATTGTTCCTATGGGAGCTATATCCTATATTTATCCGATCTCCACCAATTTTGGAGCGTGTTTTAATTTACGTCCAAGATGTTCTTGTGCAAAAAATTGAGGCGATAGCTTTAAAAACAAGGCGTTTATTGAGCAAAAACCTCATTTTTGACCGATCGTTCCTATGGCAGCTATATGCTATAGTTATCCGATCATGCTGGATTTTACATACAAACTGCCTGCAATTATAAGAAAATTTTCTGCGTTTAAATTTTTTCGATATCGTTTAAACTGAGCCCACAGTTGGTATTGAAACAGACAGACGGACAGACAGACGGACAGACAGACGGACAGACGGACAGACGGACAGACGGACATGGCTATATGAACTCGTCTCGTCGTGCTGATCAAGAATATATATACTTTATATAGTCGGAGATGTCTCCTTCTCTGCGTTGCAAACTTCATGACAAAGTTAATATACTCTTGCAAGAGTATAAAAAGGATAATAACACATAATATGAATTGCAGAAACGCAAACGGAACGAACGAGCGAACGAACAACAACAGTCGAGACAAGCGGAAACAGGCCTATATCGCGTTGAGGTTTCGCATTTCAACTGTCAACAGTTTGCTCCGCTGTATGAATGAACATGTATGCCTTTTAGTTTTCAAACCAATCGGCATCAAAAAAACAAGTCAAGTTAAATTTCAAATGCGACAGCATAATAGGATAACAACTGACACTGACAATGACAATGACACTGACATGTCCTACGCGCTGTTTTGACAGTGATTGTCAAAATATTTTGTCGGTTACTCAGCTAAAGCGAGTAGGTTGTGATAAATGCACATAAATTATAAAGCATACTAACCTCGACGTTATGATGATGATGATGGTGATGACGCATAACTAGCGGCCGATGGTGTGCCAATTGACCGTCTGGATCCTCATATGTCGAACCGCCAAGTGGCGGCAATGCACCACTGATGTGACTGTGATGTGGCACGCCGCGCGTTGTCGTCTTGCAGGGCAATAGATTTTGCACTTTGCGCTTGTTTCTGCAATAATTAAAAAAGAAAATATAAAAATGAGTAATTCTTTTTTTTGTTTTTTTGTTAAGAGAATAAGAGAAGACATAATTGGAATCATAAAATTTAATTAACACAAAGCAGAAATACAAGGACAAAGCTAAAAGCTGAGCTAATGATGACGACGATGAGTTTGTTCTACAACATTAACAGTAATCGTCGCTGGTGATTAGTCATACAGTACTTCAACCCAACTGTCGCAGGAGTTTACTCTCACGAGTATCTCGCTTGATGTATTAAAGCTGTGTTGGTTGCGCTACTTGCAAGCCGCCTGGACATTTAAGCTTTAATTGCGAAAAGCGGCTTACAAGCTATAAAGACGACAACAGCCGAGTTCAAGAGGCTGAAGTCAACACGAGACACATACACACACTCTGCCAAGCAACAGACAACATTAAGATAAATCGATTCGTAATGGCAACTCTATAGATAACAACAACGGCGGGTGTCGACAGATGCAATGATTTATGTTGTCGACTTTTGTGGCGTGCTGTCGTCTTGAAGTGGCTTAGAAAAGGTGCGCCGCGTTCTGCCTTATTGACAAAGCTGATTTCAGCTTATTCAACAAAATATCTAAATACCAAAAAACGTTACTTATAATGACGACACAGACAGTGGCAGAGATAGAAACGTTAAGCAAGCAAAGTGTTTAAATTTAGGAGTCGTAGCAAGTGTAAGTGATATGCCATCAGCCGGTTAAAGTTACACGCACATGACACATGTCGCTGCGTTACATTTAATGGCATATAACAACAGCAACAACAGAAATAATGAAGATTATTAAGTATGCCGCATATTATGACATACTCGTCAGTGGCTAAATTACCAACACTTTTCGGTTTATTTCCGCTCACACCAAATGAATCACTGCGCTGATCTGCATTGTGCTTAAGCTTGACGTTTTTTATAAAAAAAAAAATCATGAAAACACACAAAATTAAATTTCCGCAAATGTGCACCTCCTTTAAATATGCTACAAGTTAAGACTGCTTGATGAACCAACTTGTAAAAAAAAGACAAAACTGAACTGAAAAGAACAGAACAGAACAGAAAAAACCAAACGGAAGGAAGGAAGGCGCTCGTAAAAAATTAACTGACAACAAGACAAGTCACAGTCATGCAGCAACATATGTTCACGTTCTTACCCAATGGTGGCACCGAAGGGATGTCAAGTTTCCCAAGACACGATTATGCGCCCACCCTCAAAGACATTAAAAACAGCAAAAGCACAAATACAAGAAAGCAAGTGGCAAAAAAGTCAGTCGACTTGTTTTTAGCAATCCTTGTAGCAGTCAGCAACAGCAGTTCAGCAGTTCAGCAGTTCAGCAGCAACAGACAGTCAAGGAGACATGCAAACAGACAGGCAGACAAACGGACAGACAGAAATTCAAAAAAGCTAACATATTAAAAATATTTCCGGATTCGCGGCACTCCTATGACTTTCGTTCATTACAAGCTTCATGGTTAAAAATGTCAGTATGTGTGTGAGTATGTGTGTGCATGTTGTTATTCAGAGACAAGAAGCAAAAACAACAAAATGAAAAATTACGATAACATTTATTCATAATAAACTTACACACACACAAGCACATAACGAGTTTTCCAGCTCAACTTGAACTTGGCTTCTCGCGTCTTATATCCTTCACTTTTCATTTTCACACAGCACAGTAAATTAAATAACGCAGCATACCGCAAGACGTCATCTTTTGATACTCTTATGGCAAAAAGATAGCACAACCTCAGGCGGCAAAGTAAGGCGGTATATCGTGTTAACCCTTTTAACGCCTTTGGCCTTTTACTATCTACATACGTACGTATCTAAGTATGCATGTGTGTTTGTGTGTTTGTTTAAGCTGGCATCTCAGTAAGTCTTAAGCCTTAAAGAAATTGCAAAACTATGAAGATACATAGTTCGGCCATTCCCAAAAGCCACATTGTGCGCACGGTTTGCAACACTTTTCTTAGCGATAGACTGAAGTCAAAATATGGCGAGTCATGAATCGAGTGCAACATTTAATACCTTTTTTACTACATTTTTATGTGCTTAGAGAAAAAGAAATACGAATTGTGCACAAAGAATACCTTTGGGGCATTTGGTGGAGGCTTTGGGCAACTCTTGTATTTACTACAAGTACACAAACAAAGCGATGCGATGCGAAGCGAAGAAGTGCTTTGTGTGCGCGCAGAGGACGAGCAGTGGAAACAATGTGATTGAGCATAAAAAGTGAGCAAATCTTTTATTTATGCGTATTTGCTCGTACTACTGCAAAGGGTGGCGTTAAGAAAGTCAGCCGAAGAGACAAGGGTAACAAAATGAAATACAACAAAATAACAAAAAGGAACTATGTACCGTGTTATGAAGGGTTCGTGCAAAGCCTTTGCACAAATAAATAAAATGTTAATATGAGTTCAACTTCACAAAAGATGTTTAAGTAGGGCGATCGGGGTGAAGACCGGGATAGGTAACATGGCGGAAATCTTCAGTTCCCCAGGGGCTAAAGTGGCAGCGGCAGCAACGGCAACTGAAGAAGCCAAAATGGTAAGGTATAATCTTGCCTCTTCATTGAAATGTTTCTAACTTTGCCTTAGTTACTCGATTTGCCGTTTGATATGTAAATTTTTCGTCAATTGAAAAAGTTTACTCACACACACACTGTAAGCTCGCACTTTGCCTCAATACATGGTTGGGGTCACTCAATTTATACTTTTGCTTTGTGATTGCAAACGTTTTTTGTATTTTCACAATACAAAGCCGATTATCTATCGATTTGTTTGTGTGTGTGCGTTTTCGTTTTGGTTTGAAATCTGTGACCAACTAATTAAGCTCAGTTATCTCTAAACTGTTTATTTACTTGATCGTGTGCAATAGAAAAATCAACCAATCTTTAACTGATCAATTTAATACCATAAATAATTCTATTTCATTGCAATTAAACAGTTTCATTCGTTATTTGACCCTGTTTGGCTAAGTGTATCCGCAGGTGATGGCAAATTTGACACCGTTAGTATGAATGCATACTTAATTACAATTACAATTATAACTGTAACAGCAAAGAATTTATTAATGGCATAATTTAAACGCTGTCATTCGGATACACATGTATTGGCTTGTTAACTATTTTAATGACAGCCGCAATCAAGCACTCGTACATTTATTTACTTATTGATTTTAAATATGTTGCATTTAAAATAGTAAAAGAAATTAAATAGCGAGATTAATTGAGTTAAGAATGCTCGATTATGCAATACCCTGCACTTTTTTGAAAGGGATTGGGTTAACTCTTCTAGTAATTCAGCAAGACAGACAGATATCTGGACTTGGCAACACTATTTCATCTCTTTATAAGGTTGTAATTTCTTTTACTTCTTTTTACATTCGCACAAGTCTCATTGTTGTGTACAGGATATACAAATATATATGTTCGTATAAAATATTTTCAGTTAATATCGAACATTTGAGAAAAAATGTGCGTAAAAATTGTATTTCATTACAGTTAATATAATAATTAAGGTAATTATGACTTTAAAAGCATTTTTATGAATTTTTGCCCTATCGGTGACTGAAAGAGACGCTAGGCATGTTCGATAAGAAGGAAAGAAAAAGTAATCTTGAAACTCAGTTAAATATGTCCTTCATTTTAAGGCAACGCAGAGAAATTGAGGCATATGAATTTCATGAATCTTCATTATTTGCTGTACAGTGCATAAATATGGCAAAAAATGCGCCACGTGTTGCTACTCTTGATTTCTCCTCTGCTGCTTTCTTTAGCTTACTTTTTATCGAACTCTTCATAATAAAAGCAACATTTTTGAATGAATAAATGAAGAAACTCGATACGTGTCCTTATGACATGCTCACGTTGCCTTGATTACCGCATGCATGGTGCTCATACATATTAAATAAGCGAAAGTAAACGTAAAAAGCACAGAGGCATTCAAGACGACCGCAGCCAGACACACTTGTATCTATGAAAATACATATACTTATAAAAGTGCGAGTGTGTGTGTGTGTGTGTGTGCTCATTGAGTTAGCTGCTAAATAAATAAAATCAATTTTGCGCCTCCTTCATTTTCATTACTCGTGTTGCTGTCATTTTTTCCGCCTGCACGCTTCCATCGTTTTTTTTTTTTTTTTTGTTTCTTTTGGTTTTTTGGGGTCTTGAGCAACAACGCCGTAAAGTATACTGTATATCATTGTAATGAATTTCAGAGTCGCTACGGTAATTGAAAACAGAGTGAGGGGACTGATTTTTCGATTTGATTTTTTTTCTTCGTTTTCTTTTCTTGAGTAGCTCATTTCAAAACATTATATATTGAACAATAAGCTTTATTCGAGTGAACGAAAACAGCTTTAATATATTTTTTCTTTATATACATTAGATTTATAAGCTATATCACTAAGAAAAAGTCCTCTTTGAGAAGATCAAAGCTGATTAAAAGTTATTAATTCAAAAATATTAAGTTATAGCAATTAAAATTGCTGAGATTGCTATTGACAATTGGGATAATGAGATCCGAATGAAAAATAGACCATGTTATGCCCTTCTCCTAACCTATTTATTTATTTTGGTAACCAAAACAAAGTTTGTTGAAAAAAATATAATAATAATATACATAAACAAAATTAGTGTTTTTTATGGAATTTTTGTTTGAACACGCACAAAAGCACACCCAAAGAACAAGAGAAATAAAGGAAATCATTATTTCGAGCGGCGCCTTTCCAACCAAAATGGTGACCAAAATGTACAAATGGCGATAAATGTCACCAAAATTACGCTCTTTAACATTCCCAACCGTTTGCACAAAAGTCACACTCAGCATCACACACACACACACACACAGTCACAAAAACTTACACACCAGTGTGACTACGCCACATCAAAAAGACTTCGTAATTCGTCGCTTTGCTTGTCATTGACTATCATAAATGTCCGAGCGAGGCAATAACCTCGAGGATGGTGAAACGACTTTGTCATGAAGTGTTTATGTGTGTCCTGCTCCTTTTGTCAGTCGAATGGCCAGACTGCTTGTAACTATATGAGCAACTAAACAAGCGTGTGTGTGTGTGTGTGTGTTTGAGTTGTGTATGTGTATGTGTTTATGCGGTATGCCAACATTAATGAATATGTATGAAGTGCCTTTCTTTTCAGCAAAACAACTGATGCTTTCTATGAATATTAATCTGTCAGCCATGCGACTGTTCGTTGATATATCGATTTAGGCGCAACAGCTTTTGTTGGACTTAGGTTTGTCTGAACTCAACAACAGCAACAGCAACAACAACGACAAGACATAACATGCTGACTCATTATTGTCGCGATAAAGCAGACAGATTTGCATAACAGCATCTCACATCTTTTCATCTTAAGTTGTTTTTGTTGTGTCGCAAATTCCAACAAAATTTGCACAATTGCATTCATATTCATGTTCGAATTCATATGCATTTAAATATATGTACATACATATGTATGAATGACGGACGAACGGACGGACGGAACATAAGTTAAGCACACTTACATGGCCAACATGTATGAATGTATGTCTGTATGTGTGCACGAGCGTATGCACATAAGTTAATGTGTATTTGAATAAGCTGCAAAGAAAACATTTCTGAATGTCAATGTGATTCGGATAATGTTTATATTTTGCCACACTGCATACACGTTGCATCTGCTTAACCCACTTTACATCTGCAGCGGCAATGTAGTTCGCCTCTAGACTGCGCCCCATGACCACACAATGTCCACAAGTCTTGGCCGACCACCCAACGGCCTATCAACGCATACGTTGCATATTTGCACAGCGAGTGTTTACAGATTTCTTTTTGCGCCAACAACACTCGAAGCGCTTCGTGTGTTATCCTGTTATCGTTTTTACTGCCACTGCATGAAAACTCGTTTTTTAATGCAATTTTAAGTTCACAAAGCGACAAAGAAGAAGCAAAAACAAAGCGTAAAAAAATGTGCCCTGATGTGTATAAAAAAGAACATAAAAAAAAAAAAAGAAAATAAAATCCAAAAAAAAAAAAAAAAAAACTAGCAAGTAAATTCACAGTGAAAAAGTCCGTGCAAAAAAGTAACCGTTGTGGTTATTTTTGCTGCAGATTTCATTTGGATTTCATTTCAGCTTTTACCGACGCACCGCATAAAGTAAATTGTTTTTCATGGCGTTCTGTCAGTGCACACACACACACACGAACACAAAATGTATTCATGCGTTAACTTGTATGTGGGTGTGTGTGTGTGTGTGTGTGTGTGTGTGTTTAAGTGTCGGTATGTTGCTATTTGTGTGGCGGCAGTGCGAAAGTAGTTTTCTGTCAACGTGTGCTCACCGACGATTTTACGTAAAACTCTATTTTGTACTTCAAAATATTACAGAATAAAATATTTTCAATTTAATTTAGTTTTCGGGTTTAAATGTCCAGAAACACACTCCCACACACACACACACACACGAGACTCGGTGGAAATAAACTTTCTGAGGAAAGTAGGTCAGCGCCAGCGTGTACCCAAAAGTATGCAATAATATTTTATTTTCGTGTACCATACAAGATTTAAATGTTTCTACGGCAGTTTTTTGCTTTCGACAGACATACATACATTGTACAACGACCACATTAAAGAATGATCAATGCGACAAGAGGAAACGACTCAGTCATGTTCCTCTGTTCGCTGAAGTGCTTCACGTAGACCAAAAGCGCTGCAGAGCTAAGATTCGACCTATAAGTTTGAATGATGCGCTGCACGGTGTCGCTTCAAATTGCGCATTTTTTGGTCGCTCTCTATGTTAACAGCATTTCACACATTAGTGGAATGTTTATGTGCGAGAAGCACGTACGCATGAAACCACGTTAAGCTTCACACGTAATTCAAACCAAACTAAACATGTTCGTTTGCCAACACTGCATTGATTGCTAGCGACAGCAATAATTGATTAATTTTCGCGGTAGTGGCCAAGAGACTTATGAAAGCAGGAAGTGCCGTGTTCAATGAGTGTGTATTTATAGAGACAACAGCAACGATACATATTAGCACGAGAAGACAATAAGTTAGTACAATATTGAAAATTAATTCAGTAGACAAAGACGTCTATACAGTGAGAAATGTACACATACATATATGGTATAATCAATAATATGAATACTTACTTCCAAACAAAGAGCGATGAGATGAGCACAACCAAAACAAGAAGCAATGAAAACACTGCAATCATAGCCGATGTCGCGAGTGATTGACTGCTGTACAAGCTAGCATCGAATATCTGGAAAAGAGAATAAAATGAAATTAAATAAACGTGCACAACATTGAAAATACAGAAACACAGAAAAGCCAAAAAAGAAAAATAATCAACACAAAGTCAAACAATATTTTAACGAATTGCAAACAAAGTACCCTTTAACGCATGAAAAACTGTTGAATAACAACAAAAGCAGACAAACGAAGTGTTATTGTAAAAAAAAAGCATACTTTGACAAGCGATTCATGCCTAAGTATGCAAAAATGTGCCAAGCGCGCAAACTACAAGGCTTTCGAGGCAAGTCGATTCACTGATTGAAACAACTTCAGAAAGTTGAAATGCTGTTATCTAAACAAAAAATGAAAAAAATATTACCACATTCAAAACTTTTGTTTAAGTATTTACTTAAGTATTTTATGCTTTATGGCGTTCTTCTTCTTCTTCATAGGTCGCCTTTACCCAACAATAAAATTTTTCAAAGAGTAAACTTTTATTTTCTTTTGTTTGAATATGTATGTATGTTTGTGTATGGGTACACATTGACCCACAAAACGCAAGCGGTAGCCACCTGTCAACATGAACCGATTTACCCGTGCACAGAGATACACACACATACACATACACTTTTACGACGACTGATAAATCAGCCAAAAATGCAGTTAGTGTACTGACGAATTGAGGTCAGTTTTGACAGCTGCGCAAATATTTAGCAACATCATTGTTTCACATGTTGAACATGAATTTCAAATGTACAAAAACCTAAAAACATATTTTTGTTTTTGGTTGATTTGAAAGTATGGTAATTCAATTTGTAATACACTTTATACTAATTTATTAATAAATTGATTGTCAACCTATCGAGCTTCATGTTTCTTACTCAACCCACAACGCCAAATATTTCATACATGAATTCAGTCAATATTTCTATGCGGTAAATATTATGATGACACAATTAAAGTTCGATGTTGCAGTAGCCGCCAAGCCAGCGGCACAGAGATAAGCGGTCAAATTGATTGTTGATGCAGTGCGGTGAAGAGCAACTCACTCTGCTTGCCGCCGCGCTTTGTACACAATTAATCAACTCTCGCTTGTTTAACGACATAAATATTTTAATTCAACTTTTGTCTAGCAAACAAGACTCACACCAAAAGCAATAACACATGTGATAAGCGCACATGGAAATAATGACAGCGCTTTGATACAACAAATATGAAATTTAAATGAGTTCAAAGCAAAGCAGGACACGAATTTGATTTGTTTAAATATAACACAAAATTTGATTATACTGGAAATGGCATAAACATGACTTATCAGTGTAGAGTGCACAGCATGTTTTCAAAGCAATAAAATACACTCATTAATAAATAAAACAATAAGTGATTTTGTGTCTGCTGGCAATGAGTCAAATGTTGATTGCGACCAGCGTGATCAGCGTGATTAATGTGAGATGAAATTACAAAATACTTTACTTAATTTTTACATACTTAAAATTTGTAAGTCTCAGACAATAAAAAAAATTCGAGAAAGAGAAGTTGCGCGGCAAAGTTTCAATAAGTAATCAATACTACTCTAATCTATACTTATCAATCAGCATGTGTGTAAAGTTGCAGTTGGGTTACTTCCGTTTGACTTCCACTGTTTGTTCATGTATTAAGCTTATTTGTGTAATATTTTTTTCTAAATTATTAGTAAACACTTGAACCCTCTTAAAGATAAATGTCATATATATATATTTTTCTTTTTATCAAAGGCATATGAGATTAGGCAGCCAAATCGGTCAGTGATAAAGCCAGTGAAAGAGTTTCTAAGTAAGTTGACAATAAGAAAAGCAAACAAAAATCATGTAAACAAAACTATAAATCGATAGACAAACTTGGTTGTACATGACTGAAATTACTTTCGACTTGAAAGTGAAGCCCATCACTCACTCAAACCATACACGGTAGACAAAAATAGGTAGCAAGGCATAAATCAATACTGATAAGAGAAAAAAAACACATTTTTGCCCCTCAAGCGATTTACAACCTTACAAAAAGCAATGCAGTAGCGACTCTAGGCAATCAACCAACGATCACCGGTGTTACAACAAATGATAATGGCCCCTTCCCATAGCAAGAAGACTTTCTGTTGATTTTTAACAGAAGTTCAACATTTTTATGGCACTGAATTGTTTCAGTGTAGCGATCCTAATCGGCGCTTAAAAGCACAACTTCAATTAACGTTCTCTGCTGAAGGTAATTAGGCTTAAAACTAAAAACGTTTCAAATAAACGTTTTGCATTTAGAATTCATGTTGCTGCTGGCCGAACTCATTTTGCAAATTTATGTAGCAAATCATAGCGAAAGGAATTTCAAGTACGGATTTTCAATGAAAAGGTTTGCTAGCGTGTTGCAATGTGGCCACAATGTTGTGCTTAACCAACGAAATTGTATATTTTGTAAGTCGATTCGGTGCTTCATTCACTAAAATTCATTTGAATGCATGAGTTGAGCGTATTATATTAAAACTTGTTTGCTGGCCTACTAAACAAAAAACTTGCCACCTTTTATTTTGTTTTGTACCCTTTTGTACTGACATATACAATCGCCGAACTTTGCATGCCTTCTACAACACCCCTTTAAAAATGTTGTTCAACTTTGCCATCAAGGCTTTGGTTTAAAAACTTCTGTGCAGAAAGTTTTTAAAACATTTCCTTTTTTGTTGCTTTTCCTTTCACATTTTTGTTGTTGTTTTTTTTTTTCTTGTTTTTAGTTTTACATCGCACGTGCATAAAACAACAAAGTAGTTTGGATTGCCATTTTACCGGCTTTTCTCTTGATTTTTTCGACCCCAAGCAGGCATCACATCACATAACAGACTTCGACAACTCAGCACAACACACCAGAGCAGAGCAGAGCACAGCAAGTTGCGTTCGTGCGTTTGAACGATTGTCTTCTCAATCACTTTCAGCTCAGTTCGGTTGTGCAGAAATACTTTTGTAACCACTTTTTGGTGAAATTGTTTGGAAGCACATATGATTGGAGTTTGGTTGATTGTTTGTTCTTTTTCCATTTGGCAAATTTTCGTATTTTTGTTGTTGTTATTCTTTTTTTTTATGGCCGCAGTGTTAGTTGGTTAGCGGAGGGTTGTTGATTTTTACGGTAATAAAGCCGCTGAATTGTTGTTACTGACTTTTGGGCTAGCAGTAGCTCAATAACACTCACACATCCATAAATACATATATCTATGTATGTATGTATTTGGTAGTTATTTTACTGACACCTACTTTAAGTGACATTTTCCGGTGATCAATTTAATGCCACCCACCACCATATTTGCGGCGTTTCACATTCTATGCTACTTGCACATGTACAGTCGTGTGTGTGCGATCTGCTTGGAATTTCTAATTTTTACTGATTATATCATGTGTGCTCCTAACAACAACTTTCTTTGCTCAAAAGCTTAACTTGCTGGAAAAAAGAAAACTACGGAAATTGTGTCAACTTCTGTAAATTTATCAGTTGACAAAATGGTCGAACTCAACGGCGTTTGAAATATGCACTCATGTGTGGCTTAAATACATGATAGCCTTCTGCGAATTGCACGATTTATCAGTGCTGACGTAATTGATTCTGTTGCCAATTTCTAGCTGGATTAAAGTTGTTGAAATTTTGTGAATGTTACATTATGAATTTCATGAAAGTTTCATTTGCCCTTTGGCAAATATTACATTTTCATCGTTCTTGTAGTATTGTAAAAGAGTTTAAATATTTAATAATATTTACAAAGAAAACAAATTTTAGAGCACAGCACTTTTGAAGTGTTGCTACGAATTGTGCTCCGTCTCAAAGTGGACCACATTTTGATTACTCACCTCAACGTGTGTGGTGCCTTTGTACTGATAAATTTTGGGGCAATTTTTTTTTCGTTTTTTTTTTCATTTTGTGTGTTGAAATGAAAAATCAACATAAATGTCAAAATTAAGTGGAATTTTGTGCGAGTCAAGTGCACTCACTGACATTTCAAGTGTCAGACAGACTTGTTGCGCACCGATGTCTGTGCTCGTTATAAGTTGATAGGTGTCGGACAGAACCTGTGGTCGTGTTTGTCTTTCGATAACGTTTCGTATTTGTTAACAAATAATACAAAATTATAATCGCACGTAATCTTTTTTCATGTCTCTTGTTTATATTAATAAAGAGAAACTGAAACAAATAAAGGCATGCCTTCTGTAAGTATTCCAGTAATTTTGTATTGTTTGATTAACTTTGTTAGGTTGAAATCAGTAGCGTCGCCATATGTTATCATTTGCCTCGTAGTGTGTTTGATTTTATGCATTTCACACTTCCCACAATGCTTTTACAAGTATATACATACCTGAAAAATAGCAGATCTGAATCAAATGTAAGGGAACTTAACAGGTAAGCAGCTTTCGAAGTATAAAGTCGACTTAAATTGGTTGAGTCTCGTTAGCATGAGTTGATGTATTAATTGTAGTAAAGCTGCGATAACTCTAGACTTCTCACACAGTTTTTGCCATTTCAATCCCCTAAGACAACATTAAGCCAACTGGCACTTCAAATCTTCGTGTTCAAGCACTAATCAAATTTCTGACATAACTAAAAATTGCACTTTATCAAATATGTCAAAAACTTATTACATGTCAAAGAAAATGTAAACAGCTGTGCGTGGTGTGGGGTGGGCCGAGGCGGTGCGGGGCGGCGTTAAGCACTAAACGAAACACTTGCATAATTTTAGGGGTTGTGTCGCCTTTGCGAGTGTCAAAACCGTAAATTGCCCAAGGGCGTAATTAAAGTGAGCAAACGTTTATGAACTTATGATAACAAAAAGTCAAAACTAAATAAACTGAGAGGACATACACCCTTTCGAGTGACAAGGGGTGAGTTACCAAACATCTAAAAAAACAAAACAGTGTGTAGAGCATCACTTACCGGCATTGCTTCGCACATGTCGCTATCCCATTGTTGCTTCTGCTGGGTGAGCGCCAACTCTTCTTCGTTGCAATTTGGCTGCGTGTGACTGTACTCGCCTAGACTTGGTGGTCGTGGTGGCGGCGGTATAAGGAATTGTGGTGGTGGAGCCAAGAGACCGGCACATTCGTCGCATTCAAACATCATTATGTCGTCATACATTTTCCACATTTGCGGTGTCGGCCAACGACGCTCGAAGAATATAATCGAAAAACTAAAGAAGACTTTGGTCTTATGGAACGTATTGCGCCTTTGGTTTGCGTTTCGTTTTCGTTTTGCATTCGATTTAAGTCAACTTTTGTCAAATTTGTCGCATTTTTCAAATATTTTTATTTTTTTCAGTGCACAATGATGCGTTGAGAAAATTAGGAACAGCTGAAAGAGAGAGAAAGAAAGGAATCATTATAATCATACTTTAAAATGTACATTTCAAACACTTTGTTGCGTGCAAATAATCCCTTGACCCAAAGCCGGAATCAGTCTGCTTGCCGTAGACGAATAACTACCAGATGTTTTTCACTAGTTGTCTTTCTCGCTCTTTATCTATTCTACACGCATTATAACTTCTATATGCAGAGACAGACACTTATACATATTCCGCACAATAATTGCGTGCCTCATTCATATGTTGATGCTGCCGCCGCCTGCTCGGCACGCTTGTCGCAACGACATGTGCTGATGATACTGATGCTGATGCTGATTCTGATGCCATTGTCTTGTCCTTCTTCTGTAATATTCTTTGCGTTTGTTAGTTTTGTTCGTTTATGTTGTTCTTAATTATCTGCCAACTTCAATTCCTAGCACGTAACCATCATAGATTTGTCTCCTTTTTTTGTTGTTTTGTATTTTCCTGAAACTTTGGCTGTCAGTCCTCGAAGTCGTTATCCTGTCTGCCGTTTTCGCTCTGTAAAGATTTGCTTTTTGCCCCTTTTGTTTCTCGTTAGCGTCAGCGTTTGCGTTTCCCTTTACTTTAGCGACAGTCATTATCAGCCACCACAGCCGTGAAAGAGTGGCACGCAAAATAATTTCTTGCCCGGACATTTGCACGCGTGCTCAACGCCTGTTTGGCGCGTATTAGTTCAAACGAGTTGCACAGTCTTTGTGGCGGTTCAGCGCTTCTCTGATTTATACTAATTATTATGGCCTTTGCGCAAAAAGTTAAACCTAGAACATACAACCCCCGACTTTTTCTTTTTATCGATGTTGGTTTTACGAATGCATTTTTTGTTGTTGTTTATTTTTCTTATTTGTATTCGCTTTTTCAAATTTAGTTGATTGCCACACCCTTACAATTTTCCATAAGCGGTTTTATTGGGATTTTTTTGGCTTTTGTATTGTGACATCTACGCTGCACGCAATGAAATATTCTACTAACTTTGTCATGAAGTTTGTAGCATATTGAATGGCACAACAACAATAACTAAACACATATGTGTAAGTACTAAGCATATAAAGTATATTCGCATTATAACAATTGTCATGCATGTTGGATAAGCTAATAGTAAGATCATATGTTTGACAAAAAAAAAGTTGCGTGAAGAGTATCGAATTTTCGGCATGACCGAATTTAGTGTCGTTCTTATGTTTTCTTTTTTTTTTGTTTCTGTTACCTAGTGAAGAGAAGTCAACTTCATTGTATTCAACCCCCGTGCGGCATGTATTCTCTACACTTGGCGCAACAAAAACAATTTTCAACGCATATGTTGCAATCAAGCTAAACAGAAGTATAGATAATTCTTTACATTTATGCATTTATTTAACGCTGCGAATTTCGTTGGTCGTGTTCAAGAAAAGACCTTTTATTATTACAATACTTATGTCTTTTGTTGTTTCTGAAACAGTTGTAAGTAACATGAACAATTTTTCTTATTTCTTTTTTTATGCTTGATGTTTCAAGATGTCAAGCAGCAGAAAAACTGAAAAAATTAGCTTGTCTCTTAGACAAGGGTGAAGGGTATGTTGTATACTATGCGACCAAAGACAGATTATGTTGCCAGAGAGTTGCTTTCATTTTGCAGGGGAGTAAAAGTAAAAACCAAACTGATAAAATCTTGTTGACTAATAATGCACGTGCATTGCCATTGGAAACTGTTGCATGATATCACTTCTTAGTCTCTTTCTTGTTAAACAATCTCAGATCTAAGCCCTTGTTGACACTACAGATTAAAAGATATAAAACATCGTTTGCTTGGCGACTCAGATGACAGAGACATTGCATTTGTTTGCGCTTGAAACAAATCAAAACCAAATAAAAACAACCAATTTCGATACAACAACAACAAATGATGATATGGTAAAGCGAAATGCAACAAAGAAATTGAATTGAAATAAAGCAAATAATGCCGGTATAGGCCGACAATATAATACCCTGCACATGTGCACATCATCGTTAATTAGGTGATGAAATGTAAATGTAAAATGTCGCCAATGGAAATACGATCTCTAACACTACTTTCTTAGCTTTTGTTACTAATCATTCTCATATGCATATGGCATATAAAATGTGTGCAGGGTATGAAAATAAATCAACAATATTAACACTGTCATACATACAATAAAATATTTCAACGCATTGAGACAAAAGCCGTAAGTCAGAAAAACGAGATTAAACAAACGAAGACATGGCCAAACAACAAAGTCACACTTTTCAAAACTGAAACCAATATTGAATTTGAAAGGAAAAAAGAAAAACAGAAAAACAAAAACAAGAGAAGACAAAAACATAAAAGATGACAACGAAAAAGATTATGTATCGCTTGAATTTCCGATAGCAAAAGGCAGTGAAGTTTGCATCTTTCAGGTTTTTCTTTAAATCAACAACAAAGAGGCTGTCATGCATTACAAATGTCGTGTGCAGATCAGAAAAAGTGAAATTGTGTGGCAAGTAACTCGTATTGAAATTAGCACGGCCTGAAGCAACTCAACTGATGAGTATTGCCGAACTGCTTTAAGAATCGAATCGATTGAAATGTCGTTTGTGATTAACTCAAGTATCTCTGCCTTTCAATCGCACCTTTCAACTTAAGAAATGATGTCTATTAAAGCCACCAAGTCAAAGCGATGTGGAACGCATATCACGCAGCACCGACATCCACAACAACAACAATAGCAAGTCAATGCAGCACCGACGGACCGACAAAACAGATATAAGCAACCAAAGGAGACCATTTGATACGATAAAGACGTCTGGCTGCCGACTGCCGACTGCCAACTGACGACATTCGAGCGCCAAGCAAAACTCCTGCCGACGCATTAGAGCTCTGTGAGTTGTCCCTCAAGCGAAATAATGAAACAAATCGTGTTGAAAAACGCTGCCATTGAAGCCGAAGCACGAAAGTAGATATCAAGCAATTTATGGAACTAAGTGGGAAGGAAGAGCGACTGTGACTGAATCGATTTGTTTTAAGATTAAGTCATGACGCTGCGCATTATGTGACTCGGGGGGACCGAAAAAAAATGGTAGACAAGACGACCAAACGGTGACAGGCAGTCAGCCAGCCAGCCAGCCAGACAGAAGGAAGAAACGTAGCTAAAGATAAAAACACAACTGCAAAGGAAGTGTAACAAAACAAAAATCAATTTCGGTTGGAAACCAGGTAAAAAAAAATAAGAAAAGTTGGGAAAAAGAGAAAATCGCCAATCACATTAAATCAAAGAAATAATTAGACTGAAATGAAGTACAGTAGAAATTCGTATCTAATGCAGCACTTACGGCATTTCTACTTGTGTGTGCCTCTTTAATTGTATCTTTGTTATGCTTCTGATTAGATAGAAGTGCATTCAATTTACTTACACTTCAATAGGCAATTGCTTAATTCAGCTGTTCCAACTTAGAAAACCAACTGTCTTATATATACTTATGCATATAACTCCCAGCCTTGTGAAATGAATCAAAGTTTGAAACGACTTTAGAATTTTTTCAAGTGCCAAAGAAACTGAAATAATCAAACTCTTAAAGAAACCAATATAGACAATGAAGACGCACTTTTATGCCGCCTTTTGCCGCAACTCAAGCTGTCCATAAGGAGAACTGCGCGTATTTATTAATTTAACTAATACCAACAGCTGCCTTTGACAACTTTTTAATTGAATTGTCGCAATAAATTTCCGATGGTTATGTTTCAAACCAAAAAATATTAATGGGCAACTTAAGCATAGTTTCCCAAAGAATTGCCCAAAACAACCCCTCCAAAACTTTCTACGCGACCAATTTCCTATTTTATATTTTTGTTTCTCTTCTGTTTGGTTTGCTTGCTAAATTGTTTGATTGGTTTGTTAGGTAGAGTCACACTCAACAAACCAAAAAAAAAAAAAGGTATGCATGAAAAAAGATATAAATAAAATTGGCTTCGGGTTTTCCTTCGATTCGGACACATTTAAATGACTCAATTTTCGAACGTGGCTCAGGTAAAAAAAAAATATAAAACAAAGAAACATATAAAAAATAGAGAGAGAATGGGTATGAAAGGCAAACCGACAAAATAGAAAAACAATACAGGACAAAAGGCAACATTAATCGGTGCTATGATAAATGATTGACTGACGACGATCATCGACAGGAGTTGTAAGCAGGCCGAGTGGCACACGGCATGCGAGTGTAATTTCAATATGATATGCCACATATTTTTCTAACTTCTTTTTTTTGTTTCAGTGTGTGATGCGGCTTGAGGCAATTCATACCGACGGGAATTGAAAAAAAAGTTTTGAAGGACTTTCATGAGAGTACACTTTATCACAACTGGCGAGAAGGCGATGTTGGTTGACAATTGACAGAATTTTCTAAAGATTTCATTTACGACCGAAGTTTCTTGAGTACAAAAAAAAAAGTTAGGCCATAAGAAATGTTTGCCATTTTCTCTTTTTTTTTTGCTGTATTAACGCAAAAAAATATTAAAGCGAATTTAAAAGCACGTTTCTTTTTTTTTCTTCTTTTTTTCCTGTTTTTGTTTTAAATCGCAAATAAACAAAAGTAAGTACAAAAACTCAAGATTTTGGGCATGGCAAACGTTGAGTACGCGACAATAAGCTGCTTACACAAATACGAAGGACACATTGTGTGATTTTGTTGTTGTTTATCTTATTTGAATAGGTCGCTCAACGCACCAAAAAATACTACAGTTCCAAGCTGAGCACGTAGACAAGTAATCTAACGAAATTCTGCTTCAATGACTTCATTTGTTTAATTTTTTTTTTTTTTTTTTGTTCTTATTTTTTTTTATTTTTTTTTTTTTGCCACCATGAACAATGTGTCAACTTTCAAATAGTGCCGTACATTTTACTAAGAAGCTCACGCATTATACGCACGAAATTTTTTTTGTCTTCATTTTGATTGACTTCACTTTGCATATACAAGTATTTGTGGTCCATTGACGGGCTTAGACCCAAAAAGGTAGAAGTCTGAGGTGTACAAGCAGCAAGCGACGGCAGAAATTGGAGTTGGCGGTAGGAAGATAAAGAAGCGCAGAAGAATGCCGAAACGCGTTGATGCTAAGTGACATTGATATGCTATGCTATTGAGAACATAACAAATGAAGCGCGAATATATGTTTTTTTTATTATTTCAAACTTTACACGTGAAATGAGATGAGATGAAATTATTGCAAAGCCCTGAAATCAGCATGACAGATACATGAGTACTGAAGCCACAAAAAAAAAAAACACGACAATGCAATTATGTAAGCAACACGCATTTCCACGCTTTACGATGACGAATGGAGACATCACAAAATTTTATTTATTTATTTTTATGTTTTTATATTTCATTTTTATGCCTTGCGAGAACGAGTTTGAAATATTAATTAACATAGGTAAACAACAAATCAGAAAAAAGGGAAATTGCCGTTTCAATAAGTCGAAGCGTTTAGCATGAGCCTGGCTAGTGAAATTCCTGAAAAAAAGGTCATATAAAAATGTAATTCAACAAACGGAAATCCTGTTAACGCGCGCCAGCCTGAAGACATGTTTGTGAGCCTTTCGTTTTCACCGCCGCATTTCACATTGTCGTCGAAAAGGGTCAGGTTTAAAAAGGTTTCAGTTTAACGAATACATGTGTTGTCGAGCATGTTTTCAATTAAAATTCAATTTCTAACTGAGCTGGAAACAACGAACATTTCCTCACCTGCTCAAATGCCACGCATTAAACTGTCAACATTCTCCAGCGGCTTCTAACTATTCTATTATTCAAAATCGCACTCAACCTTTTTTCTTTTTTTGGTTTTGTTTTGTGAAAAAACAAGCATCATTGCAATACTTAATCATCATCAGAACTTTGTTTGTATTTTTTTGATTATATTGTTTTGCAAAATAATTTGTACATTTGCGATTAAAAAATCGTTTCAACGACCACGCTCGATACAACGGCGCACATATATACGTTACAACTCAATCCTACTCGTGTCACTCACTCACTTACTCGCACACTAAACTCACAAGACCATCTGTTTTAAGCGTAGGCTCGGCTATGGGGAACACTTCAGCACGCCGACCAACTCCACGCAATAATCAAGCTCCATCGCTGAGACCTGAACGCTCACTTGTGTTATCCGAGAAATTGAGTTATTATTTATCTTTACATCTACAACATTTGCTCTTTCGTTTCGCTTGCGATTCTGACTTTTTTTCAAAAACTACTTTTTTTTTATACTTGTGTGTGCATATATATTTTTCTTGTAACATCTCATGATCTACAACAAACATTTAACAGCTCATTTAAAGCGTTGGTGTCGTTACTCGATGTTTGCTAGGCTTATGCTTTTCCTTACAGTTTATTGTGCCCTACATTTAAAGAGCTTATAACGTTTCTACGCCGTATGTAACGGATAGTAGAAACTATCTCCGACTATGATGATATGTGTCTCTGTGATAGATCACAACGACTTAAATATCTGGAGTCAAAAGTTTTCTAATTTGTATCTTAATCTTTATTCGGATATTACCAAAATCATATGAGTAATACCATCCGTTGGTATCCCATTTCAGTTTCTTATAGTTGAGCATGTTGGGTACTTTGTAGTCGAGCACTTTTGACTGTGGCATTCTTAGTTGTTATTAAGATTATTGTTGTTGTCGCTTTTATCTCTTATATATATAAACATTAATTTTATTTCGCGTGAATTTATGACTTACTGCTTAGAGTCGATTTTAAGCAGCAAGTGCAACGTACGCTCTCTACGATTTTTTCTCTTTTTTGTTTGGTTTTTATGTCCAACAACTCGTTACGTAGCGGCAAGAAGCGAAGATGTTATCTGGTGACCGCAAAATATCTTCAAATCTTTTCTGATGTGTTCTTTATTTACTGCTTGTGCGTTTTTGTTTGCGCATTTGTATTTACAAAAGGATTAACGCATTTCAAGCGGCAAAAAAGAAAAGCAACGATAAAGTAATGTCGACTTAAGACAAGTCTTGGTAAGTCAATAAAACACTGGCGAGCGTCAGACTCCAAACAAAAATAATGAAGTCTTGTGCAAATATCGCATGCGTTACATACACACATACATGCATACATACAGATGTATAAGCACACTCGCATCTACGCAGCTTTACGAGTATCTTAATAGCATAAGCCACACTTGTTGCTGTCAGTGAGTTTCAGACGTTATTTGGTGATAATAAGTTGGGTAAATAGGTATGCATAAGGCGAAACAAAAAAAGAAAAGAAATTCAACAATATAAAAATTAAAGAAAAACCAACAACAAGTGTGTGTGTAAATAAAAGGACACTTGGCGCTGATATGAAAGACAAAAAGCTACAACATGTAACAAGAGTTAAAGGATTGAGTTTGAAGAGCAATCTGTCCGTATCGTCTTGAGTTCGGCGGCATAGATGCTGTTAAAGTTTCGCCGTTTACATATTTAATTAAGAAATCGAGGATTTTGAACGGCAATAAGATGAAAAGTTGCCAACAACTTAGAAAAGTTTTATCATGTTGGTGATAATTAATGCTGTGCACACTTAATCAAACTTACCCGATTCAGTATCTTTACAACAAATGTTTTTGTGTGTTGTTGTTGCGTAGAAAAAATTATCCAATATCTTATAGTGCAATTTTTATTGTGTTGACAAAATTTTAAGTTTTTTTTTTTCGTAGAAATACAGATTCTTTTTAGACTATGTAACACTGTTTGACTTTGGCTTGGTATTATCTCATTTGAATTATATATTTAATGCACAATATGTATATTTTTTATATCTTATTCTTTATTTGCTTAATTCGCTCGTTATATCATCACTCAAGTGCATTTAATTCATGATTTAACACAATTTATGCATTCGGTCGTGTTTATCAACAAAACTCAAAACTGCAATCACAGTTAAAAACACAAAATGAATAACGCGCGTAAAATATTATCAACTTAAACAGAACAAAAAACTTAAACAAAGAACGCACACCTTTTTTTTGTTTTTATTTTTATAAATATTATTTTCATACACGCAGCTATGTGAAATAAGCTGGCCAAAAATTATCTTTCACTGTGACTTCATAGCTTGGTTTCGTTCTTTACGCGTTGCAAAACGTATCTACAAAATTCCTCAATTAGCGATATGTAAAGACGCACACGTCCAACTTCATCGACAACGAAATTCAAACTGATTCTTGCACTCTTATTCAACGTATCTCACAAAGTCCGAAAAAATATGAGAAAGCCGGCTCGCAAAGTATCTGAAAATGTTAGTTTGACTTAAGTTACGTCGTATGTAACTACACATAAGTCATTACAGTGCAGCAATGCAGGAAAATGGTTTCGAATTTTTAGAGAAGGGTGGATGTCACTTTTCCACTCACGCTCTTGCTGGGAAATTAGATTCCACAAATGTTGCTTCGCTTTGTAAACAAATTTTTTAGAGGCGTTTGTGAAAATTCTTTGAAAATTTTACGGTAATTTTGGTCGCTTACACATAATTTTCTAAACATTTGTAGGTTGAAAAATTTTATATTTGTTGATATTACTTTACTGTATTGAACACATTGCGTTGTAAGTCTATTTCTCAACGCCTCAAATTACATACTTTCCATTTAAGTAAATGACTTACGATTTAATTACATACGAGTGCAAAATTTGCCCCAACAAATTACAATTGGAGATACAAAAAACGAAATAACTTTTAAAGTATGCCATTTATTGTGCTTAAAAATATGAGTTATTGGAAATCAAATGGTCAAAAAGTTGTCGACAAATAACCAAAAAAAAAAAAAAAATACGCCATCGTTGTCATCTACAAATCTTGGATATCTGAGCTGCAAAAACAACAACTACCAAATCAACGCCACCGTATCATGATCAAGGTCAATGTCTCGGAGCTTCACTCGGCTCGGCTTAGCACCACATGGTAAAATAACAACAACAATAACGACTGCATAAGTAAAAACAGCGCAACTTTTGTCGTTTAACCGATGCTCGGAAAACTATTGCCGCTGCATGAAAAACTAGTTTCCGAAAACATTACTCTCTCTTTCTCTCCCTCTCTCGTACAACAAAAAGTATGCAGAAGCGCGAGAGAAAACAAACATGAAACATTCTTTGCAACATGTTGAACAAATTGAAATCCAAAATGTTGCGCAGATACATTGCTGCTAAGCAACTTTTTAGGAAAATTTGTTTTTCTCCCAAGGCGCCTAATTTTTACTAAATATTTATTTTTCTTAGTCAGCAGAGACGATTAGTTCTGCTTAAAGTATTTTTTGGTAAGATTGGAACATTTATTGAAAACATATTTTTACGTAAGAGTGTTTACATAAAAATGTATACAAATCATACCCTACAATGTCAAGCAAAGGTATACCAACTTTAAGAACAAAGATGTCATGATTGAATGAATCCAAGAAGAATCCAATCAACACCACATTGGTCCGAATCCACAATACAACTACAAAATATTTGTGGAAGCACTTGCCTCCAGAATTAACGCGACATATGTATCTGTCTGAAGCTATGGTACTGAGTTGGATTTGGAGCGCATATTTGTGAATAACAAACTTCTGCATGAAGTGCATCCAATTTTTTGTACAACCGAAAATAACTTTCGCTTTCAAGTTTTGTTTATTTTCAAGCTAATTTATACAGAAGTGTTGAAAACCAAGCCTCCCGTGGTATGTGTGAAAAGATGCTGATGGAGTAAGGATCTTGCCGACACTTGCTAACATAAACCACAATTCAAGTTGCTGATGAAAGTTGTTGTTCGGCAGCAGCAGATTTGGTAACATGGCAAATGTTCTGCGGCATGCCACAGCAGCATCAACTTGAAACAAAAGTGAAAGAACTCATTAGTGTGTTTTGCTATGAGTTCAAATATTCAAACGATATTTTGTTGTGGCAAGGAAATAGCGCCGCATTAACAACCACAAATTAAAGCAACATCAGCAACAAAAAATTCTTCTTAGAGAATAGTTTTGGAAAGTTTTTATCGTTATATTATCTCATATAATTAATAAAGGCTTTCTTTCAACACAACACTTAATGCGTTAAATATTTGCCGAATTGTTGCACTTAACCCTTTTATGTACTGTTCACAATATTGATGAGCATCAAGAAATAAATCGATTTTAATTTGTTTGTTGATTCTTGTCTATGTGCGTAGACAATTGGGGCGTAAAGTTCTCTAACAAACAAGATACTTTTTTTGATATCACAAGATGGAACTAAGAAGCAATTTTCTTATTTTACCGAATTCAGCAATTGATCATACCTATGGTACAACAATCTCAAAATATAAAAAAAAAAATCGAAACACTTATTATAAACAAATTTTATAATTCTTTGAACTCTTGACATATTTGATAAAATTCGCAATTATCGAGTCAATTTTGAGATAAATCAATCTTTTACGATTCTTATTACGCTCTCCTTTGTTGCTTAAAAACACATAAGGCTTTGGAAGTATTATGTCTTGGCCACAAAATACAAATGTGCTACGCAGAACATACTATTCTTTCTGAAAAATGTTAGAGTCATGAAGGGCAGGAAAACCCCAAGGCAGCAAAAAGCAAAATTTGGGAGATAAATTGTACAGCAAAAATGCATTTAGCAATACAGCAGCGACAACGAAAATAACAATTCACAGCAGCTGTGGCAAACCTAAACAAAGTCGTGTAGACTGGCAACGGGGGTGACTGCCGGTTTGGTCTGGGTTTCGATTTTTGAATTGTGATATCTTAAACCTGAATAAAACGACAAACATGCAAAATGCTTCGAAAGCGAAAAGAAAGTGTACTTGCAGCATCCCGCACACAACGCAGCACGCTCCAAGCTCGAATGCCACATGCCACTCAAAACACACAATTGCGTGGGCTTTTGTTGTGTTCTGCCTGCCATAGTGCGAATATTTCCTTTTCCGCATCCGCAAATGCAGTTATGGAACAAAAAAAACACAGTACAGAAAATATGTTCTCAGGTTCAACTTGGCTTCGCGTGTAAAACTTTTGAGCCAACACAACAACTGCCTTGCATGCAAACCACTCAAAAAGTATTGCAATGCCAAGAGAATATTTCACGTCGAGGCTTTGTGGCCAGCGGGGGCTCTGAATTGAAACACACACAAATCAAATCAATTTCCACTTTCTCTACGCCTGAAATCATGCTACGACACTTGCATGGCAACCCGTGAAATAAATCAAATAACAAACAAAAAAGAAGCTAACGTCGGCCATGTCACAACTCTGATACTCTTTACGCACGATTTCTTCAATAGACTATTAAAAAATATCAACCTTAATTTATATGTCAAACATTTTTCATATGTTGGCGTTCGGTCATACGAGTTGTCATTGCTATATAGACATGGAAAATTTCGGTGCCTTGAGAAACATAAAAGACATAGAGCTTTTTAACAATTCAATTTTAACAGTGATCATTTATGAATACATTTTCTATGAATTATTCTGTTCTAGTATATATAGGATATACTTTATATAGTCGGTGTTATGTTACAAATGTCTTGCAAACTTCGTGATGAATCTACCCCCAAAAAAGTGTAAATAGAAACGCCGCTGGAAGCGAGTGTCACCCTTAGCGCTTTCAATAATCAGCTTTCAATGCCACTTACAATATTTTTGCAAAATTGCATAATTTAATTAGAGACTACCACACAAAAGACAACATTGCAAAAATTGGCTGCCAAAGTGAAACCCATAAAAAGAGTTTCCCAACGCATGTAAATTGTATTGGAAATGAGTGGGCGGAGGCACACAGAAATGGTCGTCTAGTTTGACAGTCAAAAAAGTGCCAACTGCCATTTCAGTATCTGTTCGTGCTGCGTGTGAAGCAGCAATAATTCCTTCGCTGTCTGCAAAACTCTTCTAGAATACAACTTCAAAAAAAATTCGCAATTTAATTAAATTTAAATTTCGTTTTTGCTGCAATCTTTCGCAAACAGACAAGTCCCGTCTGGTAGAACGAGAAAAAGTGCTAGACTAATTGCTTTGAATATCGTCTTCTTTCGTTTTTAGCTAAAAAAAAATTTTTTCTCAAAAAACTTGACAAAACACTGAATTTGCAGACCGAAAAACGATTGTTTGATGAGTGATGATGTTGCTTGAAGACACTTGTAACTCACTGCTGGCGCAAATATACTTGAATATGAATTCAAAGACAAAATATGTATTTATATGTACGTACATGAGTCGCATAAAAAGCCAATGATTTATAAGTTAATTATTATTTCTAATTCTGACCTCAATTTTTCCGGCCATAAGGGGCGCGTCTTCTGCAATCTTCTCTACAAATTCAAATTTTTGGAGTCATATTTTAATAGAATCACAGTCAACCCGGTCAAACGTTAAAAGCACGCGACCAAGGGTTGACTTCTGCCATTGAAAAGAAGAAAAAAAAACAGATGTAATTTACGTGTCTTTAATGTGCTGTGAAGGAAAGCCTTAAAGCAACACTAATGCAGTTTGCAGAACTATGAAATTGCCTAACACCCTAACGTTCAGCAAAGCTGCAACCCGCGAAAGTGCGTGGGGTTGCTGTTTATTAATGTTTGAGTTGGAATTGTTGCGATCTTAGATCCGAAGTTGTCGCAGGCGTTAACACACACACCGTCTTCCATACGTTTTAAAAAGAAAAAAAAAAAACACCCAGCAGATTGCCAAGGCCCTGTAAGTGTCAACCCCCTTGAGGGGTTGTTGATTAGTTTCACCAAGAAAGGGAGCATTCATATAATTTGCCGGTTGAAGGCCGACTCATTGTAACAAGTGGGTTCTTCGAAATTTGAAATGAAGAAAAATTGTAATTCTTCGTTGCAAGGTTGTTAACATCATGCCTTGCAACTTTGAGATTACAAAAAAATTGTATTACAAACAAGAAAGTCGTTATCGGCTTTACCCATGCGAACCTTATTTTAAGTAAACGTGAGTTATCGCGTCAAAAATGTGATTGATTGACGTTTTTGTTTTTTACTGACGTGCCCTGAGAGATATGACGTGTGTAACTACATATATAGAGGCGTAACACTGCGCTTTAATTTGATTGATATAAAAAACGTTCCATTCGCTTATTTGAAGAAAGGCAAAAAAAAGTGCACACTTACTTAAATATGTGTTCTAATTTAAAAGAAGTAAGTAAATACTATATTAGAAAAAGTCTTGCATTAATACATCATATTTTAAATGCCTATCGATTGGCTTTGTTATACAAAAAAAAAATTATAAATACATTCTTATATAATTCATTTGGGAGGCGATATCTTCTCAAATGTATTACAAACTTCATGACAAAGTTGTAATTCTACTCATTCAGAGAATAAAGTGTTTATCATCACACAACGCACGTTTATCATGACAAGTCAATTTAAACCATGACAATGTACAAAAACCAACTTAACCAATTCTTAGCTGACAAATGATTGCGGCAAATTGCAATGAAATCAAACGCCTGACTAGTAACAAAACTGACTTTTGCGTGGTAAATAATAATAGTCTACCTTTCATTGAACGTAGACCAACAAAAGGATTCAAGCCAAGAATGTATCAAAGGTTGCGTAATACGAAAAAAAAACGAAAGGCGCTCTCGTTTTTAAATTCAATGCGGCCACAAACGTTTGAAGTTGACTACTCAATAAAGTCTTGAATTATTGTAAAAAGACTTAAGTGACAAACAACGGGAATAAAACTCAAACTGGTCGGTTGTATGCGACACAGGTATCGACATTGAGCATTGCCTTACATCTCGACCAGGTTTTTTGACTGAGAATACCGCTAAGCCTTAAGTTCTGTGGAGTAGCCATGAACAAAGCTGACCAGAAACAACTACACCAAAAACTAAATCAAAGAGGAGAACCAGCAGGCAGAAGTCAGTCGACAAAGGACATTTTCCATTTCAGCGCACAATCGACCTCAGCCCGGTCTCTATGTTCGTCCTTTTTGATGCTTGATGACAACACCAATTGGCACAATTAAACAAAGATGTTCTTTGAACCTTTGAGGTTGCGAAATTGAGCCGATAGTATTGAGACCGCCTTTGATTTCGTGTATATACATTTTTTTTTTCTTTAGTAAATTAAAACTTTGTTTCCTTCGACATGATTTTTGCTTTCATGGTTTGTATGATTTTTTTCATCTCACTTTTCAAATCGGCAACTTCAAAGTAGTTATTTGTTGATTGTTTGTCAAATGTTTGCACCAATTTTAGTATGTTGGCCAAGATTGTGGCATTCTTTACGGTTTGATTTTCAGGAGCAATGAGCTAATTTACTTAAACATCGTAATTGTTTAAGATAAATTCTGAGCTAAAGAGACAACATTTTTTGACTAATATTAAATCTCTCAAAAAATAGAAAGAACCCTACCTATTTCCACAGACTATATGTAAGTGTTAACGTCGTGTTTTTTTATAAGAGTTAAAAATTTATTTGTGAGATTTTATATCCTAACGAAGGTCATTCAAATGTGAAATCAAATTAGTAAACAATGATTTAACTCACTACTCACTCTCACCTTTTATTGTCGTTCTCTCTTTTGCTCAGACCAAAAACTGGCTTCGTTCAAATCCTTCACGTTGATTTATGACACTCCTATTTAAGTTGGTCGTGTACGAAATGAAGACAAACCAATGTCAATGGTCACAAAATCAAGCACGTCATGTTTCAACTTTAGCCGTGAACTCACATTTCCATTTGGACTTTTTCTTCTTTATGCATTTTTCTCTGTTCTATGGAAACTCTGACGATTTTATGACAGCTCATCATAGCGTGACATTCACATTGACTACGCCTCGATAGACCGTCTATAATTAGTCATTAAAGCATGAATACCGATTGTTCCCATTTATTGGTATTTTCGAAGAAAGTTCCTAAAACCAAATTGAAATGGATTAAAATAAATTAAGAATTATTTCAATGTAAACTGAAAAGTTGTGCAATGACTAATGACATATGACTTTATGAAACTATCAGCATTATTATGTATTTATTATTTATTATTGTTTGCATCTTATCTTTTATATATGTATGTGTGTACGTACTTTCAGCTATAGCATTTTATATTTGTGGTGGGAGCATTCCAAATAAATGACAGGGCGTAACGAAAATCCGAAAAAAGAACAAAATGCACAAATAACGCGAGCCAACATATCGAGTTAGCAGCATGAACCTAGGGTGGACAGCCATCGTTATATATGTGACTATACATATACAATTAATGGGGTTTACTGACCTTTTTCATTGAGTAATATACATGAGGCCTTTGCTCAAACATATATGGCAAGAATTTCTGCCTTGACTTGCCTTGCTGATCATGAATATATATACTTTATATAGTCGGATACATCTCCTTCTGTGCGTTAAAATCTTCATGACAATGTTAATACACTATAAAAGTATAAAAACATGAAAGTAACTTACGAATTTGACATAACAGAAGAGACTTTTTTAGAGCTTTGCCGTATTTACTGCCAAAAGAATTATTATTTATGAACAACCGCATTGGTCACTTTCGGTGAGTGCATTTCACTTCAATTGCGTTCGCAACACCTTTTTATACCCTTCACAGAAACTAAACTAAAATAAAGGAAATCAGCACTACTCAAGAAATCAAAACTATCTTATGAAGTGTTGTTGCAGACCCGTAGAGCTATAAATTCAATATACAGTGTAGATTACTTCAAGTATGAAAGATTCACGAGACTCATCTTTCCGTCACCTACTTATATTAACTATTTAATGTTTATTTAATTTAAATATGACAAATTACTATAAACTTGTTATAAGAATTGCTTCAGAGCGTCATTAGCCAACCAATTCAGTCAGATCTCTACGTATGAATCGACCAAGTCGGATGTACAATTGTGTACGGTATTGTATTGCCGAGTATGCTCAAGTGTACAGTTCTTGCAGGTTTTTTTTATGTGTAGACGCGTCCTGTGGCGCATATATTCGGTGCACCGTGTTAAATTTTTGCAGTGCCGCAGATTTTTGGCTAGCAGCATTGAGAATAATCCTCCGTCCTCACTCTTTGTTTAGTTTCGCTCGCTGCGCTCCTAATGCTCTGTTAATGGCATTTTCTGCGCTGTGGTCGGCGGCAATAATGAAGTGTGAATAGTTGTCTCTGTGTCGTCCGTGGTATTTTAACTGTGAACAACGGCGAAGCTCACTTGGGGGTCGCTTATAGCTGTAACTTTTTCGTAGAAGTGTTGCTACATTAGTCCTTTCTTTTTGGCGTAAATAGTCAAGGCCTCTGTCATGAAAATTGACTCTCCTTGAATTGTCTTCTTACCGGACTAGGCGTGAGATTTATTTTAATTTGTTTGGCTTTGGTCGTACTATTTTTGGTATTTACGCCGATAATTGATTTTTTATGGTTCCTGGTATGACAACCAGATTTGTGATGACCCTGAAGCATTTTTACTTGTTAATTATAATTGAAAATATACAATTTTAGATTAAATACTAAAATAACCAGAATTTAACCAAAAATTAAAAACATTGACTTCTCTTAAATAATTCTAAATATTACATTTATAAAAATATAGATTTTAATGAAAAGTTATTGGAATATGCGCCTTGCATTAATATTAATATCTTGAAAATAGAAAGCGTAAAGTCAATCAGGGAAACCGAGAACAAACAAAGATGTCAAGCGCGCTTTAATTCAGCTAATTGTAACTCAAACACGTTCAACATCGAAAAACTTGCCCCTGCCTTCGCCACAACCAGAAACACCCGAAATTGCATTAATAAACACTTCAAACAACAGACACAAACAATAGAAAATACATATTTAAAAATTAACAACAAAATTATTTCCCATAAATTCTTGTTAGTGCAACGTCCAGGGGCCATGGCACTGACTAGTACGACATTGACGGCATCGCCGCAATGTTTATAAGTGAGAACAACGAAAGAACCAAGAAGAGGGGCAATCCAATTCACGGCGCTTCACTAAAAGCAAACAGCATGTTGCCACTGTCTCTTATGTCTCTTCTTAATTGAACCCAGCATCGATGCACCCCACCAGCTGCTGCCCGTAGTCGAACATTGTTTTAGAATTTTATTTCAACACAAATTGTCTACTAATTAAATATTATTTGTCTATGTCAGTAGCGCGAGTAAGCGTAATTTTTCTACTACCGTGTTGATCGACAAGGAGCTCATTTATAAAACTCAACAAAATTAATATCAAAATTGTAATTGCTTTTGTAAATACTGATGGAATGCCAGTGTCTGACGATGTAAAATTCCGAAATATCTCAATTCGTCACTAAACAATTTCATAATAAACTCGCTTCGTACAACATTGAATGAGCGATAACGAAGCGGCTCAGAAGAGTATGTTCAAAGATGAGCGATCAGAATTATTTCAAATATAATTTTTATAGCAAACAAGAAAGAAGAAGAAAAGCATCAGTCACTCTCAAGATTGGATACACTTCACGTATCATTTCTTAAATTAAATTTTTTCAAAAACGTACTTTGTACACATTGTGCATAAAAACATTCAATATGAAGACACTCAGCTATCTGGAAAATCGAAAGTGCAAACTGTTCAAGCACTTCAAAAACAATCTTATTGCCAATTTGTCATGCCAAATTTTTAATGTGTAGAACAATGATCGCTTTTATATAGCATAAGTAAGAAGAGAGGGAAGCTCAGCTGCTCAAGATAAACCAAGAAATTATTCCCTTTTTTTGTGTTTCAACGAAAAGTCACATGTCTTCACACCGCCCTTTCTTATTCAAGAGCATTTGGAAAGCATAAATCGAAACATCTTGTGCGTCGATCAATAACTACACCTACCAGTCCCTGGAGTAGACATTAGGGGCTATAGCGACTTCAAAGTTAAAAATCAGCCCACACGCTTATTCATCAAAACACACAACATTTTAACGCAATTTGCCAAGCCGCGGAACGTCGACTGAACCCCAGATGAACATTGTTGTGCCGTCGTTGACACCGACATTGCTGGTATGTATTTCAACACGATATTTGATTGCATGGGCCTAAATGTCAGTAGCAGCACTTTGTCGTCAGTATTCAGACACTGGTTGGTTGGTTTGCTCATTCAGTCTTTCACTCGACTAGTGACACTGATGGATGTCAGTCGTTTGTCAAACCACGGTACGGCAAAAAATCGCGACAAACAAAACGAACAAACACACACAACAAGAATGAATGGAAACGACCACACCGATGATTTAATACTCTTCATATGCCATTTATTTAATAAAATCTAAAAAAAAATATCAAACGATAACAAACTATACTTCTTACATTAACATTTTACACCTCATTATGAAAATAGCATGCTTTTTATTATATTATTGCAATTATATCATTGATAGAATAATCATTTCAATCACAGGCCCACAAGCAGCTATGGCTTGACATTTAGGCCCTTGTATAAAAGTTGGGGAACAACTAAATTTATATTTAATCTTTATTCAATAACTTAAATAACATATCAATAGATATTTATGATGTTTTTGAAGTATTTTTCGTAATTATTACAAATTAGAAACACATTAGTAGAATAAGGAAAGTTTTCACTTGTCATCATATCGCAGATCCGCAAAAATGGAAGAAAAGAAAAAAAACAAATTCCAAGCCACTTGAGTTTGTTGCAGCGATTTTCAAAACATCGAAAGCAATGCAACTTTTCACGGATCAAGAAATTCAAAACCTTAAAAATAGCAAAACAAACAAAGCAGCAAGCAAAGAATATCCAAAAATAGCATTGAAAATCTGATGAAACAGAACCATATTTGTTTGAATTAATTCAACATTTACTGACGACCAACAATATAAAAAAGAAAAGTAGAAACATAGCACAAGCACAGCTGCTCGTCCTTCCAACGAGCGGATATTTTGAAGACTCTTCTGCTGGCCGCATGTCCACAGAAAAAGAATAAAGTCATTAAGATAACAATCTGTTCAATATTCGCTTTTTGTTCGTGCGTAGGCAAACCTACTTGAAAACTGTATCAATTGTTATTTAAAATTTAAAATAAAGACAACATATGGCAATAACCGATGACAATGAAAAAGGACGACAGTACAGAACGTGATGACAGTTGTGTTGATGTTTTTATGTGCGACTTTAAATACATTTCATGTTTAAAAAAATGTTTGTTTACAAAAAATTTCATTCATTCTGCATTAATACAAATTAATACAGGCGATGCTAAGCGAAAGGCTCGATACGTTTTGATAGTACTACGAGTGTAATCCTCAAGTTCTTGTTGTTATTTTCTAACCCGCACACTATCATACAATTGCAATTGCGATTTTGAATGACAAGTCAAGTGTGAAATTCCTAATGCTTCGACCATGAATAAATGAAGCGTATATTTGACCAACCGTTTTCAATGCACTCTGAATTGTATTGAAATGCAAAAACAAACAAAATAAATTCTACCTGCTTCAAGTACCTAATGCAGTGCGTACAATATTTTCCAAGATTTGGGCAATTTGATCGATGACTGACAGCTTACACTAGATCAAGTCCCAATGCGTGCACTGTATATTGCAATTTGAGGTAGCCTTGACAGGCACCGTAGTGAGTTTTAGCAAAGTAAATAAGAAAGTAGCCGTTGTCAGCAGAGTCCGAGTCGTCATAGGTCGTAGTGCATTATAAGTATTAGGAACGCCTCAAGCCGAAGCAAATGCATTTAATGCGCACAACACTTGCAAAATTCGGATTTGCTAATTTGGATATGCCCATTTTAAAACCACACAAATCAATTATGTGCGGCTTAAGGTAAAAACTAGTTTTCCAAAAATGTCTGCTTACGCTTAAAAAGAAAAACAAAACAAACACCAAGAACGTAGAAACGAAAATACTGAAAATTTCAACGTTATAGCACAGTTTTGGGGGGTCCCCGCAGTGTTGACAGGAGACAGCTCGAAGGAAACGTGTATGTCAACACGACTGCCTGTCGACTGATTTTGATTACGATTGATAGCTGTCATTTTGACATAACAAATGTCACTCGCTTGCACTCATTCTCCAGCTGCAGTAAGCATGTGTGTGTGAGTGTGTGTGTGTGTATGTGTACGATGTGTTTTGGTTTTGTAAAAGGGGAAAAATCGTGAACAAACATGATCGTCAAGCTATGCCGGAGACTAATGTTTATTTCGAAAGATTTGTCAACTTGTTTAGTTTGGGTTTAGAAAACATATTTTATATTATGGATGTGCATGGACTCAGCTGTTGGCAAGGTCTCTGGAACTGTTGCCTTTGTTGTTGTTTGTTTCGTTGTACAGCGTGGCGTGGCGTAAATAAACGCCAGCGGATTTCAAATTTACAAGTACTTACAAGCATACAAAAAAAATAATTGCGGGATTATGAAATTCCGGGGTAGGTTTTTAAAGTATGTCAGCTAATTATAAGAAGGTATTGCACAAAATATTGTGCCTGCATTCAAAAACTGATCTAGACATCAGTATACATGACACAAATAATGAATAGAACATAACAATTACACTTAATTTAAATGAATATAAAATATGATCATAAAAAGTGAAAACTGTACAAAAATTGACAGATAAAACTTTGTCTTAGTTATTTCTTCAAAACGAAACACGTGTTTTATCCCTTCGCACCGGAGTTTGCATTACGTCGTAATTTCAGATGCCCGTAAAGTGAAACAAACATCGAAGTGTATGGAACCCCTGTTGTGCTTGCTGACGATCGATATTAATTTCAAGACACTTCAAATTGTCGACAGTAGTGGTGCCAAGACAGAGGAAACAAGGCGACACCAAAGAAATCGAAGAATTATTCAAAGTCAAAAACTATGAAGAGGATGCAAGAGTCTGCGTCTAAGGTTTTAAACGAAAACCAAATAAATTAATTCAATTGCGTAGTCCGTCTGGGACGAGCCCAGTCGGATGCCATTCGACGCGTAGACAGTTCAGCCGGCGGCGACCATTGTTTGTGTCAAATTTTCAAATTTAGTTGTTAAACTCGAAAACGAAACTCGTCGTAATACTGAAAACGACTACGACTACAAGCGAACTGATCCCTTTGGGAACCTTTTGATAATTATGGGTTTTGCAAGAACAATGTGTGGAATGAATGGCAAAAAACTGAACTCAAATGAAGATAAAATAAGGAACAGCACGCACAAATTTAGACATTAGAAGCCGCAGAAGCAGCTCATACGGAACCAAGCCACTTATTGGCAATTGTATTCAGAGCCCGTACGATCGACATAGTGCAGGTAGAGCGGCAACAACAAAAGTGAAGTAGGTGCAACATTCGGTTTTCGTTGTTTTTTTCTTCGTTTTTTTGTCTTACATTTTTTTGAAATACCTGTCATTAACTTACTAACTTAGTTGGCCACAAGACCGACAAGCAGAAACAGGACTGGTTTCCAGTGAAATTGAGACATTATACATGAGGTTAACTTGGTAGTATAATTTTGATTTACTTCTTGTGTTTTTTTGCACGGCGTGAGGTGCTGCCACAACCAGTTTGATTGGAAAACAAAAACAAAATCATCTGTATCAGTCAGGTGTTATCACTATTTGTATGCAAGATTGTGAACAAACTCACGGCAACGTTAACGAAGTTAATAACATACACAGAAACCAATTTAATGACTTGCAGTCGACGGCGCAGCTGCCAGGATCGCCTACTCAGGACCGGTTGCCACAAAGTGATCGTGATCTTATTTAGGCGTATTAGAAAGCAACGTAAAATCTTCGGTTCGCTCTTTTGTTTCACTGATGCCGACAGATAAAGGCACAGCATGCGCAAGGATTTCACGAAAAATAGCTACAAGTAAGAAGTATTGTAAGCATGATCCTTCGTTATATCTATGCTTGCTTATCACGCTCTACTTAGGCACTAATGGCTTCATTAGGTTACCACTCAAGCGCCTATGTTGCATATGTTAGACATAGCTGGACTGTCGTGATAGCATAAGTGTCGCCGCGCCGCTTTGAGTTTTTATTTTGTTATTTTCGATAACAATAAGGAGCCCTTAATTTGAAGTGAATTCTTTTTGAAAACATGTTGATCTCAGCTTAGAGTGAAGTCAAGTGGAGCATTAGCATAACATTAACGAAAATTAGTACGAGTTTAGTTCTTTCAGTGTCAAATATGTAACAGTTGACTTACAGTTTAATAGAGTTTTATAAGCGATTTTTACAAGTAAAGTAGATACATAACAAAAAGTAGATACATTTTTCTGGGTTTCAAATCATAATAACTGCCACGGCTTAATCAATTTTTCTTGTTATATTGATAAGTTCTTTATGTATTTTTTGTGGTCTTTTTATCCTTCTTCAATGTTTTACGATTTCATGTAAAAAAAAAAAAATTATCAAACTGCAAAATGTATAGCATATAACAAGAAACATTAATCATAATGCTGTTATAGGATGACAGTGACAACTAACAAGGGATATATAAAATAAAAAGATTTTATAGGTTCTTTGAAAAAAAATTTAAAAATAAAGCAATATTATTTGGTAATTAATTTGTCTTAACAACGAAAACCAAAAATTCGATTGCTGAGTTTAATCGAAAAGACAAACATTTTCAGCCGTTTTTCGTATGCAATGCACAACCAACATGGGAAATGAAATGAGAGACTCTTTATGTGAAACCCATAAAATTGTCGGATTTGATTGTCTTGTTTTTGATTTTAACAACTCTTTGAAAACCAGAAATGTTCTTTTGTATAGCTTGTGCTTCCTTTGATATGTTGTGTTCTGCCGTCTTAGTAAATTGTGTGCATATATGTTTTTTTAGGAAAATTTAGGATACAAAATTTGTACCATTAGTTAGCACCTTGCAAACAAAGCATCTATTGCCGACAATTCACACCAAAAGGTGTAAAGAATCAAAGAACTTTAGCGCCATGCGAAATAAATTATTTTACTGTAAGTAATTCGTAGTCTAATAAAACTACATTTACGACGGGAAGCAAATGGCGCCACAGCAAAGAATTTCTTTTATGTTTAGATATAATAATAACCGTTTAGCTGACAATATAACCAAACACAAACATTTGACACAAAGTTACTTCTTAATTCGAAAATAATTGCGGAGCGACATTTAAATAAAATGTACAATGTACAACAACAACAAGAAAATGTTTGTATCGATTTTCTATAAACATAAAAACAATCGCTTAATAGAGAGTTTTCTACATTTTCTACACGTTTTAAGTAATTTGCGAAAAGTCATTTTACTACTTTCCACAAAGTGCTATTTACACTAAATTTCACTAACCATTGAAGAAAACCAAACATCTTCAAAAATAGAACACACCAATGTGTCACAAAAATACCTCATTACAGATACAACAACCACATTTTATTACAAGCCGATGCATTCGCCTCGCAGTCCATACAGCAAACTATCACAAGTGAGTTAAGTATCAGAACAATAATTGGGCGGTGCAGAACGATGTTGAAGTGGCACGGGATCATACGAGTTCGGACTGACACGTCATGACGGTGGGATCTATCGATTTGTCTTGTCATGCTGATCATTCTGTTGTAATCTTTATGGGTGTGTGTATATGCATAAAAATAGATGTTTCATTAATCAGCTGGATCATTAAATGTTGTGTTACTAAAAAAAAATGAAACGAAAAGCAATTACATTATATTTGATTACCTTCACAGGGATAAGCTCTATTTTCGTTGAATTCTAGCTTTGACCAATTTTGGCTTGGTTCGTGTCATTTTTTTTTTTGCTGATTGCCTTTTCAAATATGTCTGTTTCATACTTCATTTGACAACCCTCGGGAACGTCACAAATATATTCAGAATTTACTAAATCAAATACGGAATATTCATAACAAATTCATGCCGTGTCCATTTTTCTGAGCGCAGCAACCGAAAACACAAAAAATTACATACATTTCAAATTAATTCCCAAAATCCCCGAATTAATAAAAACAGACAAAGCTACAAAGACATCAATTCCAAAAGTAACAACTACGCCGCACCGATGCTCACGAGACTTTTAGGAAGATGTGGGAAGGGAATTAAGAACATACATACATGAAATTGGCGTGCCCGGTTGTCAAGAAAGCATTCGTGTGGCTAAGATGCTTTAAAATAAAAACAAAAACCAATCAAACTCTTAACAATATTTTTTCTTATAATATTCAAAACAAAATTAGTTCGTGTAAATGTACAAACATTTCAACACGTGGTAAACTGACAATGTTAGCCAGCCAACAAAATCATTTATCACCGATACGGCTGCCCACCTTCGAGAGGCGTTGATTCGAAAATGATAAGCTGGTAACGAGAATATCTTAGAACAACAGTTCAGATAAAAACACAACAAAACAACCTGTTCTTGACGAAATAAGAAGTGTTTTCATGTCATGAAGTTTGTAACAAACTGAGGCAGACATATCCGACATTACAATATTTTGAGTTGCCATAACATGAAATGAGTTTTGCATTATACAAAACATAAAATATTTGGTTTAAGAAAAAACTGGTACGTGCTTCGACATGTCCAAATAGATTTCTTTTTCATCTTCCTTCTTTTCTTTACGCTTTGCTCTCCTCTTATTCTGAGAAACATTATGGCTTTATCCTGTCCATCTCTAATACAACGATCGCTCGTTTTGTTACTACAAAGTATTGATGTTGTAAAGTCAACACTGTCTACTCATATTGAGAGATTGGTCCCCTATATAGATCCCAAATACTTGTCGTATCTGTGTTACAGGTGTGTGCTGAAATGTTATAAATTAAGTATGTCAGACAAGTGTGCAGTAACTCGCTTATGAAATTATATTTTGATCATTTACAATGTAGAAGAGGAAGCAGTCATACAGGTTTTTTGGAAGATTCAATGTCAGTGAAAAATGTTGTTGTTATTCATTATTTAATTATGTTTAAAATAATTAAACTCGTTGTTGAGCTCGTAATAAAAACATTATTGAGCTATAAAGAATCATGAATTTAAAACTATTACTAAACGACTACGTATTTTCAATGTTCGCAGTTACATTATAAGAATGTATGTAATTGGTAATACACCGCCTACCTCACTCGTCTTACTGACTTATTTATTGTACAATAATCTAATCATCTGACTTATTTATAACACAAACTTCCTCCTTCCTATCCTGTCTACACAAATCCAACAGGCGCCAATCGAAATACAAATATTAAATGGAATACAAACAAAAATTATACAAGACCTATAACAGCGTACCTTCTCGGCATACGGACTAAACGATCGGTAGATGTTGATAAGAACTGAACTTAACAAACTGATTCAACATTTTCAGCCGAATTGGTACTGACAACCAAGGCAGAATAACACGAAGAGGATTGAGAGCGAAGACATTTGGACAATGAAAAAGTCATCAAATTGGTTGAGTAACAAAACAGAAACAAAAGGAATTTATGACTTGTGTCCCTTTGAGCGTCATCAACTCGTAATTCAGACGACAGGCGTGTGCGTTTTGCGATCCGAATACTTGTCATTCTGGCACATGATTCCACCAACAAGATTAAGATACAAAATTTCAGGCAGTTAAGTTTTACCCAGAGGCGACACTTGCATGCGTTTGCCGTTGTTGATTTGTGAGTTGAGATAAGAAAATAGGCAGCTCAGCGTTGAAAAACTTAAGCGGCGCTCATGTGCTCATGCTCAAGCGCCTGCTTCTGATCCGTTGTCTGTCTCAAGTGCCTTATTTGCAAATTCAAGGCTTGCGTTTTCGATCGTTTGAACGCAAATTGTAATACTCACATCGATTACATCGAAGGCTACAAAATGTAAAGTATTGATATCTACTTTTTTGCTTATCTTTAGTATATCAAGGTACAATTTTTCATGAACAAGGCAAGATCTTAATGGGGTATCCAAGGCATAACACCTGTTGCTGAATTTAATTGTATAATCATCAGAGTGATCCATTTAAGATTAATTATATTCAAAACTCAATTTAAGCTAATTTCAGTATTGACAATCATCTAAGGTTTTTTTCATCTAAGCCATCACTAAACAGCTACCGATTTTAATCTTAACAAAGAATATCAGACTCATTTTCCGACTGCTGTTATTTACTGGAAGCATTGGAATTCGAACTAATTCCAATTTGTTTTCATATAAACATTAACAGTTGTTCAAATTACAATATAATCCTGCTTAAAATTAACTGAGTGTGGCCAACAAATGCGTAAGAAAATTGTGTTGCATGTTTCAAACTTTCTCAGACACTCACAACTCAAAATTCCTTTAACGTCTTATATTCCAAGCCAATCTTACTTAAACTGTTAAGCGTTTGCTTCTGATTGGCAGCCAAAAGAAACCAAGAAATTATTTTTAAGTCCACTGAACAAATCGTCGTGAAGAAAAATTCGAAATGCATTGCCACATAATCAAATCAATGTCAAACTGTCATGTTTAACAAGCTTAATCCTACTGCAAGAAACGCGTTGACTTCGCTTGTACGACTATCTTTCCCTTTTTTCTTAGCTTCAAATCTCTGAATTCGTGATTGTGTGTGTAGCGACTGTCAATCAAAATTCTCTTTGACACTCAAAATTAAAAGAATAAAAAAATGTCAATTTAACAATTTACATCGAACTGCAGTGGATGAAGTGAAGAAAATTCCTAGCCCTGTAAAAATGTAGGTAAGCCTGTTCTTTTTACTCAAATAAGTGTATTGTCAATACTGAACCTCAGAACGATATAGAACAAATTTAACTAGCGAGACTCGGTACAATGCGTTTCACTTTTAATTCTCTCTAAAATGGTCTCATAGTCCTAGTCGTCCTGTTCCATAATCTAACAATTATATAGAGGGACCTTGTTTATTCGGTGGTATACCATATAAAACTCTTTAGACAGTAGATAGTTGAAAATTATACTATTTTAAAATGACAAATTTCAGCCATTGGTGTTCTTTTACAATCCAAAAAAAAAATATGATGTAAATGAAGCCAAAATTCAAAGCTTTCATCTTTTATTTTAATTTCTGTGATATATGAGCACAAAGCGGATACATGCTTTTCAATGATATAAATATTTACATACCTTTTTCACGTGCACACACTTAACATAATATTAGCTAGTACAAAGGAGATATCGTTATATAAATTCCAAACATATGGCTTTGAGAAAACTCACTCAATATTTCAATTTTTATCACACGATATTTCTTATAAGCTAACATTTGCTTTTAATTTACTACACCCTACACACTTACTTAATTTTGTTTAGCACTGCAAACAACCCTTTCCCAGTCATCATGCCTTTTAAATATTCATTCATACATCAAACGTTAGCGCTTGACTTGTGTCTGACAACACCGTCAGTTGCTTATGCTATATGTCAAAAATGACGATGTTGACGATGTTGACGACAAAAAGAATTTCCCGAAAATTTAATGTGACATTTTGTTGCGCTATTGAAATTTCGAATAATAATTAAATCATTACTGCCCTTATGACATTAAATTGAGACTAAAAGAGTACGCAACACTTTTCCGACAATTTTGCTTAAACGGACTCAGCTGCTCAGCTACGCTTTTGACATTTCAGTTGCAATTAATGCGATTTTCGACATCATAATTAAAGTGCATGTCGCAGAGACTGACTCGCTATTATATTAAATGAGTGACGTTCCCCAGCCGCTTCCAACACCCGCTCTCCCACCACCACAGCCAGCAACCCCAGACCCCATTTAATATTTGCATATTTTCACATGTCATTCTGCACAGTCTGTGTTCACTTTTGGTTTCCATTCAGTCGTCGTCGCTTTTCCGTTGGGTACTCTTTATTTATTTTTTTTTTTTTTTTTTTTGCAATGACGGCGTTGTTGCCTGACTCTTCGCTTTCAAAAGTCGTTGTCGTCGCCAGCACATAATTAGCCATAGTCTGCACCAGATCCAACGATACACTTTGAAGCTTCATGCACCAATATTTATTTAATAGTCGTCAACGCAATTCTGCGCAAACAAACCACAAACACGTGCACTCTTTGTGCGTATGTATATTATTCTTAGCTTATGAGCCGTTGCACTGTGGCAGCATCAACATAACAAAGACAAATTTTACAGAAAACAAAAGTAATATCTGGCCATATAGACAATAAATAACACACATTTTTAATTGCTACCGAATGTTATCAAGCGTTTAAAGCCACCAAATGCAATTAACTCTACTAACCGAAAACAAATCTCTATTTCACATAATTTCGTCACTTGTGCTATCTATTTTGAAATCTTGAAATAGTGCAAAAATATTTGCTTAAATCAATTAACTCACTCGACTCACTATTTTCTTGTAATATGAGCTTATATTTGTAGCTATGAAACATTAATGGACAATTAAGTTAATTCATTATGAATTTTACGCTACATTTGGTAGTGTATTTCTATGGCATTGCTTTTCACGTGAAGCATGTTGAAGAAAATCATGTTGGGGAAAACTTTGACGGAACAGTGCAGTGAAGACACAATCCCCCCAGTCATTCATTGTGATTTTCGACTCCACTGAAGGGGAAAAGATGAATAAATAAAACACTGATTTATGATTTTGAGCAAGAGATTAGCCTGGCAATGTCACAGCAGAGGTAACAACAAAAATCACAGACAGTTCCGTTAGCAGCCTCCAACCGCTTCTTCCATCCATACATATATTCTAATCATTTTAATGAAACTTTAATTCTTTTTGAAGCAAATGGATTGTTTTAATATTGTTGTAGCTGCTGAAGCGATTCGCATTGCTTTGTGTGTGGCATGTTGCATACTTGGCTGATATACTCAACAACAACATCTGCATATAAACAAGTAGGATACGTAAAATTGTGTTTACTTGAAGATAAAATGCCCTACAAAATACGTCTTGTTGATAAATTGGCGGTTAAAAAAATGTCTTTTCATTATAGAACTTGATATCTGCAGATTATCAGTTATTCAAGAGCCATGAGAAGAATGAACTTACACCGGTAAACTAAGTATATCTTTATCTTCTTCGATTGATTAAAAACAATATGCATAAACTTAATATGCCCGCTACAGCGTGTGCAGGGTAAAAAAACTGGACGTGAGTGCTTCATGATATAAAACTGCTTACAAAAAGATTTTTACAAGGCCTCGGTGCAACGGCGATTAACAGCTCCTAATGACGATGAGTAGTTTGTGGCATTCAGCAAAGTTGAATGTTGTTCTTTGCTGTTGCTATGTTTGGCAACGGAAATTAATCATGCGCATGATTTGCTTAAAAAAGTACATTCACACAGCCGGGACAGGCATTTTTGCTACTGATTAATGTTATACATGCGACAATTTAAAGCCAATTTCTTATGCATACACAATTTAGATCCCTTTCTATGACATTTCCTGTATTTGCCAACAAAAACGTCAAGCAGAGCACTCAGATTGAAAGGTGTTAATAGCAAAGACTTGTTCAGATATTTTTACACTTTGCTCACACTTATTAACAGAGTACTTAACATTTATTCAAAGACTAACCACAAAAACTCTTGAAATATATCATGACCACACAAGTCACCGCAATGATGATATTTATATTATTCATTAAGGAAATTTCAAAGAGTTTTTATTGCATTTTAAAACATGGATATAATATATATATATAATGTTCATACAAGGTTGGCGCAGATTGCGTATTACTTATAAATGAAAACATTTACAGCTATTGATGGACTAGTAATATTAACAATTTCTATATAAAAATTCTTCGAAACTTTCCTAAAGATACAGTTCGATTACTAAAAAGATTTGACTCTTTAAATGTCAGGCTCCTGGATTGACAAAATCAAATTATATTTCAACAATAAAGATTCAGTAAATGCCACAGTATTTGATAATTAAGTAGACGCTTGACATAAGAGAGCGTAAATCACTTAATTAACTTGAAGACATATTAATGCGAACGATGTGAAAAAACAAACATTCAGCCATCCCAACTCAAGGCATCCTTGGAGGTATTTCAAAAATCTAAAAAAAAATATATATAAAAGTATATATTTTTTTAAACATTGAAGAAAATATCGTCCTCAAGACTATAAACACAAATGCAAACAAAAGTTGAGTCGATCGTGAAGACGACATGCCCTCTTGGGAGCCATCAATTTATCAAAGTTTAGACATCGCGGCACGTTTAATGACGCCAAAAAATGAAATGAAATTAAATATATTTAAATATTTAAAAATAGACACAAAATTCACTCAAATGCGAATACGACCTTTGCAAAGTATTATACACGAATAGTGATCATCAAGAAAATCATTTAAAATAAGCTAAAGTTCTTTAAATTCGATGGAATCCAAATTGAGTGTGACAGCTTGAAGGCAATTGTCAGACAAAACGAAATCAGCGATCCCAAACGCATTGATCACAGCACTATAGAGTTTCTTTAAGTCAAAAATGTATTTCTAGTCGTATTCTATCACACGCAAGAGAAAATTGAAATCACTGCCAGCGTGCCCAAGATATATTAGCTTATTACCACGCCTACCAAGCAATGGAAAAAAAATTTATAGCCAATGCGGCAGCAGCATTTGGCGATGTGTGAAGAAGACTGCAGCACATATGATTACTCCTCAATGCATGTTGAAATTGTTAAACTCTTTGCTCTGGCTTCCTGTCGCCGTCTTAAATGTCACGCCCATTTTGCTCAATAACAACTTAAGTATTTGGTCTGATCGTCAGATCTTTGCGTTGAGGTAAAAGTCTGTCGAACATCTGCTATAAAATGAAAGTGTGTTAAAGAATTTTACTTCAACACTTTGTCAAGTCTACAAGGTCTACGTAAAGTGGGCGTGTTTGAAACAGTGGCGGTGAAAAGTATTTATGATAATAAATTACACGATGTTTGTTTGTTTCTTGTCACTCTGACGCGGCTCGAATTAAATAACAAAAATTACAAACTAAGGAACATGACAATTTCATTTGTAATTTATTTTATTTTTTCATAAAGCTCGTAGCCTTACTTTTGGCGACGTTTATTCAACACCAATGATAACCCATCGCGGCAGCACGTGTCAGCTTTCTGTGACTGTTGTTGGAGATAAGCTAATCACATTTAAGCCAAGTAGAAAATTATCGCAATTGTGTTGCGTCAGTAAATAAAATTTCATGATGAAAATTTCTAAAAATGTATGAAAATTGAAAACATCATCCATGCAGGAAATTCCAAGTATCGTGTCTGCCGTTGGCACATTGCAGAAAGTGCGAACGTCAGGACAGGAGAAATTATTACAGAATAAACAAATATTTTTCTTTTAAAAGCATACACAACGAAATAGAAAAGTGGGCGGAGTCACAAACTGTCAAAATTGAAATTAAGTTTGAAACGTTTTTGCTTATATTCTGTTGGCATGACTTAGAACGGAGGGTGAAGATTTCGTGCCGAGTAGGGCGTTGTCGCATGTTGCTGACATTGAGTGTTTGTCAATGATATGTTGCTGTGATAATTGTATAGTGTGTTTATGAGTTCATGTTTACATGATTCTTATGCTGATGCTTTACACGAGCTTAAGTAGGTATGTCTGAGTACAAGTACGATGCGATACTCCAAAATAATATAACACACAATTGATATCTAAAGAAAGTTGTTAAAAGCTGAATTTTTGATACTCTTTTGGCACAAATTACAGACACACATCGAACAAGAAATAAACTGGTTAAAAGTATATACAGAGAAGTTTTGTTTTAATTGAAAATCTCTTGAAGTCCGGTATTAGGAAAAATTTTGCCATTGGAGTTGCAATCTTACAATCTTTAATTTCTTAGTCAAACAATTTTTATGAACATTAAGTTTTATTAATCTACCTCAAAGACATTTTATACAAAGTAACTTTTTAAGTGAAATGCTCTTCTCTTCAAACACAGACACAAAATACATGCTTTTCATATCCAGAACTTTAAGTCTCTGTCAGAAGCCTAGTCATGTCTATTCAGGTAACTTATTCTTCTCACTTTGTTTGATGTTTCAACAAAAACGGTTGTAATGAAGACTTGATTAAATTTATTTTTACAGAATAAAATAACTGAATTAAACTTCAGTAATTACAAACTGAATGTGCTTTAATTGCGTCATACATCAAGCAACAGCTTTTGTGAAAAAATAGAACCAAAGCCTGTCAGCAACAATTAATATAACGTATACGCACCGCTTGTGATGATGGTAGTAATGATAAAATCGCTGAAGTTAAACACCAACAGTTCTATGACTGAGCAGATGCGTATGATATTTGATTAATGTGCCAGCTTTGATTAAAAAATTCTGAGTTTGTTTAATGTAAAAGCGCTTTCTATCATTGAATTTCTAGTATACACGAACCACATAGAAAATTATGCTTAGCTATTGTTATATCCGACGAGTTTAATTAAAATAGACAAATGACAGACAACAGACAGTTGTTGTCGATTTATTGAGTGTGAGTTGTATATCAAGACAGGTGGCACGCCCAGAAAATTATTCATATAAATCTGATCAATCAACCAGAAAGTGAGATGAACATTCTGTACATCGAAATAAAATCGAATATTTTTATAACTATGATATAAGATTATAACTAAGATCTAAGACTATCGTTTTTTACATAAAACCCGAGATGTTAATTTTTACGAAAAATATACTTTGATTAGTAAATTATGAAGTTTACCTCAACCAAATACATTTTTTTTTTATTTTTTTATTATTTTTCTCGGGTTTTTCATATTTATTTAGTCCATTCTCATTCACTTGCATTTATATTTGATTAGTCTTTATTAATAAATACCTTGCTGTCATAATCTACACCACAGACAATAACGTACTGCATATCTGTTTGTTATCAAGTAGTGGCTATAACAATGTCAGCAACATTCACTCACACTCTGCATTCCATCTTTCCTGGCGCTCGGAAATAAACAAAAGCAGTAAGTAAGAATGTTGCAATCAAGAGTACTTGATTACGAAATACCGCTTACCCTCACTATTTACCAACTGCTTACAAGATAATGAATACAAAGAATATATTGTAAATTCTTGATTAGTATCAAATACTAAGGTAATTTAGCCATGTCCAGTCTGTCTGAACACGGAGTCTGTTTGTCGAAACCCAAAATAGGTGAAGAGTTGGGTATTGATTGCATGCTCCATTGAAGCATATCAATGAAGGATGTTCGTAAATGACGGGTTTTAGGTTATTTGGTGACAACATCAACAGTGCGAACAGAGGATGAAACATGTCAACGCAGAACCACAACGTCTCTGGTGATGTTGTCGAGTACAGTGACAAAGGTAGTAGCTTATTAACGTGTACTTTCATCCACATATGCAACGTTATATTGCAATTACACGCGCACTTGTCGCACATAGAAAGCTTGTTTACGAAAATGCCAATGTGTCTACAGTCTCAAATATCAATTTTCCTTAAGCGCAAGTTGGTATGTCAGTGCAGCGACATATAGAAGGAGCAAAGTTATTGGTGTATTGAGCTATGCAAACGTAATAAGAGCGTCGCTTTTAAGACCGCTGTCAGTGGAATTTCCTTTATGGTCCAATCCGTTTAATTAGATGAACTTTTAATTGACTTTAAGCATTAAGTGCTTGGGCATTCGTTTCTTTACTTGTCCCAAATCTCAAATAAATTATTATTAATCGATGATCAAGTTCTTTTCGCACATGTGCCGTTGGTCACAATAATGCAACCGCTGACCACGACGCGTGACTTAAATTTTGTTCTTTTTTTGTCGGCCATAGTAGAAAGACAAATGGCAGCCGCCTGTGCACAGCTGCATTATGCTTGAATTTATAGCGTTCGTTAATTGATTACGTTGCAAAAAGGTTGCCTTGCCACTGTCCTGCCTTATTAAGTTTTCGATAAATCCAAAAATTATTAATATATTCTTGTATGTAAAATGCATTGTAAGGAGAAAATTTATGTTTGGGGATTACGACAACAATGAGCCAACAAACAATACCATACAGCAGACGATTGAAAAATGAAAGTATCTCGGCTAGTAAAAGTTGAAAGGATACCATAAATTGCCCAAACCAGCTAAGTACAACTGATTGTTGCTTCTAAGTACGATTAATGTTTCTATTTCAATGTTAAAAATTTGTTTTTTAAATTATAAAAAAACATTCAGTCACCACAAGTTGGGAATATTTTTATTTTAGGAGTTAATTTTTGAACTGTACTCACTGCCCAATCGTTTAACTTACAATTTTGTGTTAATTTCGTTTTGTTTTGATGCAATGACAATGACGTATGTTAACACGATAATTACAAAATAACTTCCACAAATGACAACCGGCTTTGGTCCGGAAACCCAAAATTACAACCCGAGATGAACACAGTTCGAACTTTCGGTGAATGACGTTTCATGGGGTTGCAACATTCCATGTGACACGATGTGCCATGAACAAAAAACAACCCACGCTCATCTTTATTAGTAACAGCTTAACCGTTTAGAATTTTTTTTGAGTTTGAAATGAAAGAAGGTGCTTTAAAATGAAAATTTGAGAACTGCACTATGTACCGGTTGCCCTTTACTCTATGAATGTTGATGTTTCCTAGCTGTCATTTAATGCAGCAATAAATCCTATTCTGCAACCCTTGAACTGTCTATTAACAAACAAACAAATCAACCCCTAAGATTAATGAGCACGCGAGATTAACGAGTTAAACATTCGAATTGCAATTCAACGGCTTGCTTATCAAACAGACCAAACACCCCTGACATAAAGTTCGACAATGCAACCGATGTCGTAATGCCTATGTTTGTGAACCAACCATGCATGTTGATAAAGAGTGTCAGCCTTATTTTAAGTGAGAAAAACCGGAGCTTAACAAAATCGGCTGCCAATCACAGACATTTTTAATATGCCAGAGAAGTCTCACGCGCACAGTCCACCTCATCGATATTTTCACCGCACCAGTCTGCCGGCTTCGTACGTTAGTTATGACCATGTATGTAAGTGTCTTTTGCTTCCGTTTATGTTCTTTTCTTTACTTTATTTATTTGTTTATTTCTTTTTTTCATCCCTGTGGCTCCCTGCAATTGTTATGAAATTACCTAATTGTGTTTTCTCATTATCATTAAACTGAACTTTTCCCATTTGCTTGTTGAAAGTTGCCGTCCTGCTTTGGGTCGTGCGTCTTTTTATTTGTCTAAAGCACGTGTTAAGACACATTCTTGTTTAGAATTCGTTGCGGTTAAATATCGTTATTGCGCCAGTGTCTGTCACACATTTATCAAACAACAGTTTAATTAGATTTTTCGAAAACAATTATGGTTGGGCGAACAATGCTTAACCAAAAGCCGAGCTAACAATTTTACAAAATCGATTTGTACATTTTCCATCATCATTCCATCAATCCTCAAAAGTTTAAACGATATACCATTACTAATATATATATATATCATGTATGCATCAACATCACTAGAAGGTGGCAGTAGATTATCTTAAGAATGCGAAGTGACCCTAATGCGGAAACTATTCAAAAAGCTCATTGTATGGGAACGTGATCTTCTTACTTCCTCTGGTGTGTGCTTACTAATGTCCTATATTTAGTTAGACTGGGTTAATGTTGCCTTTCTAAGTAACGGTTGTGCTCTGGTTTCTTGATGATTATGTTGCATACTGAATTGCATCATTTCCCTAGTTTTCATATTCTCAACTCTTAAACCGTGAACGCTTGCTGTGTTTAATAATGCTGCCAGGACGCTCACCTGGCAGCATCCTGCAGCTAACGAATGCTTGTTCATATGCAACTTATTTTGTATGTACGACATGGCCAAATGCTAATAAAATTAAAAACTATGTTCATACAAAGTTTTCATTTTTACGGAGTTGTTACTCAGCTTATGCTTTCTGTCATAAAAACTTCATTGAGCATTCTGTAGCAACAGCTTGAAAATACGGTGAAAAGCATACGATATGAATACAAACGAGGAAGAAGTTATACTGATAGTAAAATTATTGAATCAAGTTGTTATATAATATAGAGGCATGGCACCGCCCACATTTTATTTATCTCAATATTGGTCCCTGTATTAGAACTTATCTTTTTTAAGCATTCTATCACGTTTGTCTCTCAATATAAAAGATTTGGCAATTCATCACTAAATTTTAATTAAAAAATTATTACATTCTTCTTATTTAGCTTTATAACAAGCAAGACCAAGTTTTAAATGTTTAACATTACGAAAAACAGCATTAATTTAATAAAGTAATGATTAGAAAAGTTGCAGAATGTTGAACAGGGATGGGTATGAATATTACAAATGTAATCAGAGTTTTAGAGTCATAACGTAAATTATTGTCAGAGTTTTTGAAATCTTCGGAAATTAAATACATTTCATTTGCCACAAAATTTGATTACACATAAATTCACAACAAATTTGAAACACTTTTACTACATTTGTTTTTGTTTTCATTCAAAGTCGTTTGAAATTTTTATTATAAAACATAATTTAGGAACATTTTATGCCTCAACAAATACAGAAAAAGATGCAGAGAAGCAACATAAATCTCCCATTCGAATAAAGCCAAATATAAATCCAATGCGGCAGTTTAAGGCAACCAAAAAAAGAAGAAGCCACAACAATGCTCATGAGATAAGCAAAGATGTTCTTGGTTATATATGACTGTGTTTAATTTTTTATTAACGGACATCATCATCGTCAAAATAAAATTTTACATTTCTCAAAATTTATATTTTGTGCGTGTGTGACGCAAAGCTTGAATTGTTACTTCTTTGTGCTGTTTAACCATTTATTTTCAAAATAAAAATGTGTTTCGACGTAGAACTTGACAATATTCTCCGACGAGTAAGAACGTATCGTGAACTATGTCTTTGCCATTTGTGTTTAGCTACAAGAAGCTCTATTCTTATGTTTTCGATAGATAAGTGGAAGCCAAGACTACAAAGCGAAAAATCTCTAGTTATGAGCGGTTCAAAGTCAGTTGACGACTGAATAAGATTGTTGTTACGCGTCGCTAGCTTTTAGTCATACACGAATGAATAACATGATTTTTTTCACAAAATGCGAAATTTTCTACTCGTTTGGATGTCTCATGTGCGCCTAAAAGATGCTGCATTAAAGCAAAAAGTTTCCTTTTGTGTTGCCATCCAGAGTGATTTAAGGTTATTAAAATTTTTTATTGATTTTATTAACAATTTCGACAGTGAATTCGAGATAAATAAACATCTGGCGATGACCACGCTGATAGAGTAGTGCCGAATTCCATATTCGATTCGGAAGTAATCTTTTTGGCACTGCGTCGGATGATTGTGGTGGCACTTTGATTGGGTTCTTTACATAAGCATTTAATCCTATTTCGCGGTAAACTGAATAAATAGACAAAAATCTCGGACAAAAAGCAAATGCAAGGGTACGAGATTTAGTCTGGGTAAATTCGCATATGTACTTGTATGTCAGATTATTTAAAAAATAAAACAACTTGAGCGACGGAAACATTCATTGGAAATATGCGTCAAAAAAAAAGTTGCCAAGCCCAATCGAAATGCAAGTGACGAGCCTAACACAATAAATAAAACAAAAAAAAAAAAAAAAAACAAATGTTGTCGAGCAGACAGAAACTCTTTCTGTCTGCTGTTCGACGTCAGTATGCCTTTATCATGGGTGAAAAGCATGTGGCACGACATTCGCTTAATAATCCAAATTAAAAGCGTTAAGGATAAGCATGAAGTAACAGCCTCAAAGGACAAACCCAAAAATTTATTGAGCAGAAAAAACCGTAGAAAAGTTGCGCGGGTATGAAAAGAATGTGAGTCCCAGTATGAACCGAGGGTCATACGCGCCTGGATTAGTGGAACAGTAATGCGCTTTTATGTCTTCATCGGCGTTGTCCTGTTGTCAGTTTTATTTACTTTAATGACTGTTGTTATGCAAAAGCATTATGTATGAATGTAAGCAAAAGCCGAAAAAGTATCGTCGCACAATGGATAGCCTTATGGCTATCCAAATACCAGACGCCGCGCCGTTTATATGCAAATCATTTGTGTGTGTAAGTGTGCGCGACTGTGTGCTTAACATTAACGAGGAAGGAAGCCGACTAAAGAAAAACTACAGAAGAGTAAAGGGAGCACAGTGCGTTGGGTATGTAAGTAGTGAATGATTCAAGTAAGTACATTTTCTTTTTGACGATTTTACGAGAATAATTTAAAGCATAAATCAATGTCACTGTATATTTTCAACTGAATGTAATGTATGTACATATATATGACCAAAATGTGGAAAAAAATTCAGAAACCGAAATGCAAATAATTTTTAAGGCCTTTTTAAGCTTGAACGCGTTTTCACACCTTTCAACAACCGACATAGTGACAATTGAATAAGAATTTCATAATCACTAAGTCAGCTTAGATTTGTAGTACATTATTTTTTGAACGTTGACTTGATACAAGAAGAATTCTTAATTAATAAGATTAATGTAGATTATAATCTACATATATGTACATATAAGCGATATATCACACACTCGTCACGAGATCTCCAAAACTATACGCCCGATTGAGTTGAAATCTCGCATATGACGACTCTCCTGACACTCACTAAAAACGGAATATCCGAAAGTTCTTTTGCCAACCGAGACGGATTTGTCGGCTTTGATTCAATAAAATCCAAAATGGATAACGTTGCAAGAGGGTTAGCCTTAGCTCCAACGATCGATTATTTATTCTGTACAATTAGTTTGGTTTTAATAAATTAAATGAATAATTTAATAAATGAAACCCAAAAAAAAGCTACAATTTAACTCTAATTTAAATTCGTCTATTGTCTTTATGATAAATACATATGTTTTATAAACCTCAGTGTCAAGTACAGAAGAATCTTCTTACAAGTACAATGAGTAAAACTAAAGTTGTTGGTATGACGAACACCCTCCCCACAGCAATGTAGTGTGTAAAAAGACCACTTGCATGAATGCAAATCACAAAAAGAATCGAAATTTATGCAAAATTTAATACACAACCGGACAACCCATTCAACTCTTTGCATAACTCAATCAATGCCAAGCGGCAACTGTACTGTCTTTGTACGATAGAACACACAAAACATATGCAAATATTTGACAAATGCCAATTGGGAATTGTACGCAGTCACACACTTACGTACCCACACACAAACATACACATTAAAACATGGACTCAAATGAATTCGCCACTCAGTCCTATGCTGACGAAATGCACTGCTGGCCTTGCATACCTCATCTTCGATGTAGACGCCGCCGTTGACAATTATCATTTGCAATCAGTTGCCTATTGATTTTAAATGGATAGCAATTTCCAATTTGAATTTTCGGTTTTATTGAGGGCAGTTAACGATACAAGGCGTCGCTATTTCTCGCATGCAATACACTCGAATGTATGAGGAGAACGGGCAGCATTGCGACATTCAATAGAGCTCATTTGGCAATAAATGAAGCAATAACAATAATTGTTAACTTAACAAGAAGGAAGACCATTCGGCTTTAACGAAGCATGTATACACTTAAATATAAGTAAATTTCTCCATAATATTATTTTCGAATTAACCCGGTCAAAGACGACTGACAGCAGGAAGTTTAATTAACCCAATACAAGCAAACTTATAAATTTTACGGTGTTACAAACTAAAGTTTTAACATTATTTATTAAGTGTTGAAAATTTTAAAAATTAGAATGGATGAAGTAATATTTTCCTTACTTTGTGCCTAACTGAATTCATTCATCTGCGTATTTTAAAACCATCATTCATATTCAAAACCACTGCTGAAGCTTGAATGTTCGTTGTCTTGACCAACCACGTTTTTGGGCAAAATGCATAATTATATAGTGAGCCTTGTATTGTCCTGTTGATAAAAAAAAAAATTCTCAAATTAAGACATTAATTTTAATGAGCAACAACAAAATAACATGCCGATGGGCGTACCAATGTAGCACCGCCGAAAGTCGAACACAAAATATGTTGCCGAAACGGAGCGCCGTGGTTATGCTCTCTTTCACAGTTTAATTTCAAGTTCCGGCAGGTGCTAAACTCATATGAAGTTACAGCTGTTCTTACCAAATTTGTCTCAATTAAGTTAATGAGTTTCCACTACCTCTAAATTGAGACTCTTCAAGCAGTTAATATGTATTTATCATGAAATTTGTTTCTTACTGGCTACCAAGACACCAAGTTGCCAAAAATCTGCTTACAATCTGTACATGCATTTGTGAGTATTAGTAAATTATTGAGTGAATGACCCTGAACTTGTTGAGATTTCGTGGAACTCATCCAATCCATGTATGCAGGACTTAATATTATCAAGCATACTCGACTATGCAACCCTTAAAAGCTTCAAAACATAAGCGTATTTGGATGTCGCTGCATTTTGCAGCTCATAAAAGGTCCTTAGCATAATGCATCTTATCTACTAAGGTTGAAGCATAATTTTTAAGTGTTAATGATTTCACATATTTTTGTAGCCATTAAAAAAATAATATATTAGGCTAGGATCCACAATGTTTTCGTGAACGCTTGTCATTCCTTATGTACTCGTTATTAGTGCAGAGTGTAATTCGACACCTATTTAACGGTCTTATTGACTTTGTGTGCCGCTTGTTGTTGTATCTTTCTGAGTAATTGTATGCATATGACACGCTTAACGTTGCTTTTCCGTTGTTGGCGCGGACACTGTTACAAACAACGCCTTATTTCAACACTTGCAAGACAATATTTAAATAGTGCCAAGCATCAGACTAATGGTAATTTGAAGCCGAATGTTTAGCAGGAAGCAACAAAGACAACATTAGCGACACATCCTGTCTAAACTGTGTTCAAGAAACTACCGAGGCACGCCTGGCAGAGGTCAGCTGCCTATATGCATGTGCTCAAGCCGATTATTGGAAAATCTATTGTATAAGTACATCATAAAAAAAGAATTAGACAACTGACTTTGTAAATAAATATAAATCCATTACGGTTACTTACGGCTGATTTGCAAAAATGCAATATTATTTATTCATCAACAATAATTCAAACTTAAATGGCTTATGCACAAATTTAACCTAAAGAATAATGTTACCTTTGTGCACAACATATCATTTCACCATTAGCCATGCACAAAACGAATGACTTTTAATGCCTTGAATTTCTTATTTCATAGCCATCTTCTTGAGCTGTTTTGACGCACCCTTGCTACTTAAGCGAGTTGGTTCATTTTTAAATTTAAACACTTCATGTATGTGAAAAAATCGTTTTGTGCAACATTTCTCTTTTTAATTTTTACTAATAAGCAGAATTTTTCGATTTAGCATTCTTTATGTCGGTAGAATGAGCTAATAGTTTGGGGCGTGTGTTTTTTGTAGAATCATTGTAATAACTTATGATTGATTTATCTTTTGTACCCTCTGCGCCAGCAGTGAAATATTCCATTATAAGACAATCGATTCGGTTTTGGCAATGCTTTGTGCAAAAAACATATGAGCGCATCATAACATATTCTACTCAGCTAACTACCTCAGTTACGTGGACCGCAAAATGGCATATGTTCCTGGCCACTTTTTCTTCGTAGAGCTAGAATACAAAAGATTCCGCATACACCACATGCCTGAAAATAACCACAATGCCAATTACTAATTCCAATAACGTTTCGTAATTAATTTATTTAGTATATAAAATATACTTTTCTGCTTATATCTTGGCAGGATATGAGCAAATTTATTTTTGCTGTCTTTCTCTTTATTTAATTACGACTCATTTATAAATTAAATTCGATTTGAAGTCCAGACATCTTTTAACATCTCTTTACACTCGCCGATTATTCACACCTATTGTGCTCTTTATTTGAGCATCCTCTGCCACCGCTTACAATCATACGGAACCATACGGAATATTTTATTATCTTTTTTTTTAAAAGAAAACGCAACAGAAAACAGAAATATAAAAACTTCCAACGACTTCATCAGCATCCTTTTTTGTGAGCGCGCGCCGGTCGCACAATCAATCAAACACTTTGAAACGTATCCTTGCGACTTCGCCTCCAATTTGTAAATCCTCGCAGCTCCTATACGGATTATTTTTTTATACTTTTTTTTTTTCATTCTCAATGACAGACTGAATGCCTTTTGTGGCCACTATGGCTTTGGTTTGTGCATGTTCCACCTATTGACGCCATAGTGCAAACGTGGTTCGCTGCACGATACTGATTTCAATTGCAACCACGACGTTGACGATTACAAAGACCACAAAAGAAGGATGCGTCTGGCAGCTGATATCCTGTCATCGCGGCATATTGCCTTTTTCTCCTCTCCTCAGTTCTTTAAGGTTTCTCTCGACTTTGTAGGTGTGAAATGTTATTTTCGCTCATGCGTACTCTTTCAACAATTTCGTTATTGAGTTGTCCAGTCTTTAACGATGACTTCAACCAAAAATTCCTACCTGCCTTCTTGCTTTAAATACAAATCATTGTATGCTCCCTTCTTTTGTGTGAACACATGTTGTTCAAATGTTAAATAGGCTCATCATCTGCATGATCATCGTCGCCATGTGATATTGAAACCCAACTGTGACATTGTCAATGATTTTGTTTTTCTTTTTTTTTTTTGTATGATAATTTAGATTTCATATGTATATTTTGTGTTAAACCGAACGTTAAAAAAATATTCATGAAAATCTAAAAGAACATTTTAACCGATCAATTAGCTTCAGACAATGATATCTTAAATAGGTGGCACGACTTCGTTCTTGAACGGGTAGCGAAGTAAGTAGCACAAAAATTGTATAGTGGAAGTCTGATAATTTCTCAATAAGGCATTTTCCGATGCTCTATTTAATTGCATTCCAGTTCATGTGTACCTTTACATTTACCTGGCCCATTGCATACTTAGCTCATACTTTTTTTACGCACGAGCCATTTAAATAATGAACTTCACTCCGTCAGTTGATTACAATATACACTGCTTATTGAAATTATACATATACGCACATTACAATATGTAAATAACTTCTACTGCCCAATATTATAGCAGACAGCAGCACCTGCAGTCGAAAGGCAATAAACACCCATGACTTGTCAACAGGTTTCATATCACCACATTACCGTCATCTTCAGTAGCATATAATTTAATGTCTTAATTAAAAGATGTTTTCAGGTCACGCACTGGAAAAGGCACGACAATACAACGGTAATACGACCCCCGCATCAATGCGCTCCGTGGGACACAGAATTTTCAAATGAGGTGTTAAGCCTTTAACGATCAAAATGCTTAAAATTTGGAATATCTATTATAAAATCAAACCTAACTCAGACAATCCAATCAATGAAAATGTTAATTTTCTAGCGACATCGCCAACGCCGCTAATTCGTTTCTCACAAACAAGCAAATATACAGATCCAATGAAATCTCGTATCCATTATGTAAGGCTTTTGTGTGTATTCAACATCGTAACTTGTGTTACAAGCCATTATCATTTTATTTCGTTGAAAGCAGTTCACACCAGTCAACTTGATAAGCTTAGCTTGACTTGTATTAATTCGTTTTCATAAGGCAACATTTCTCTTCTTTCGATTTTTCTTTTTTTTTTGGGATTTAAATATGCAGCGCGAAGAAATTTTAACAGTGTGTGAAATTGTTCGATTCCAAGTTTATTGATTTCAAATTAAGTACAATAAAATAAAAAGAAAATAATAAAAATAGTTTTCACATTCACACAAAAATATGTATAGTATTTTGCGTTTGTCGTTAAGATTTAAAATACCAAAATGAAGTCCTAAAGACTTTACAAATTCGTCAGCATCCAGAAGAAAACAATTTAGATATGTTCACTCGTCTGTATATTTGAATGTAAACTAGTATCTTAATTTTAGAGCTATCAAAACCTAACAAACAGTTTTATATGAGTGGGCCATACTGCTAGAGATGATAGTAAGATAGCAATCAATAAAATTAACATTGGACAATTTATTTATTTCATAAACATATATAATACTACCATAACAGTACAATAATTTGGTTTTAAAGACACTCCTGATTAGGACTATAAATAAGTGAATCCATATGACGAAAAATAAGTTTTTAATTCGAGTTGTTGTCTTAACGAATAAAAACAATTGATTGACAGTTTTGACATTTTCGCTGTGAATATAAAAAATTCCAGAGTCTTGAACAGTATAGTAAAATAGAAATAATAGAAAAGTATAACACTTGCACTGTAATAAAATAAATTGATTTAGTTTAATTGTGCTCAAAAGACCGGTGCGATTTGAAATTGTTTAGTTGATTTTCCGCTTGGTTAACTGATGGTTCGTGCTTGTATCCATTAAAGCAAGTGGAGTCGAGTCGAGCAAATGTTTGGAGAATGTTTATTCATTTATTTGACGAAAGCAATGCAACTGGAGTTACCGATATCATTCAGCATTTTTATAAGCTTTGACAAACGCTCATAAATTGTATAATGAATATTATTGGTTTCACAATTACCGCAACTGATGACAGTTGGGTCCCCAGTGGTGCCTTTTCTATTAGTTAAGAGACACTGCTGTGTTCTTTTGTTGAGTTCTCAGTTAAACGACCGAGGTCACTATTAATGACTCAAAGCATTTATGAGTCATGACAGGTGGTTGAAGTTTTTGAAGGTTTTTGATAGTTAAAGAAAAATATCATGTAACAAATTACCTTCATGCATTTTTAATTACTTTGTTATATTGATTGACAGTAGTTGAGAAGAGTTAAGTACATAAGTTTGTATAAAAGCTATCTTAAGGATGTATTTAATTATAATACTAAGTGGGCTGTGCCACGCCCTTCTACGTAAGCCGTAACTATTAATTTAAACGATTAAAAGTTAAAGTTCGGAATTTTGGGAATCATACTACGTACATAATTAAGATGACAAGTTAGAAAAAGGTTACGCTCCCGTTGTTGCTGTTTTTATTTATTTATATTTTTCCTTGCCTAAATGCTTCTTCTTGCACTTTTTATCTGCTTCCGTTCCGATACTTTTCTCTTACTCAAAGCCATTGCCTCTTTACAGAAAATGATTTGTATTTTTAGGGTTTCGGTTGGCCTTTGCTATAAATCATGGTCGAAAAGATTTATTCTTTTTTGTGCAACAAGTTTTCTTTTTCCTTGCATAATTAAGTTTGAGTGGCATATTTATAATAAGTTTACCGCGCTGTGGCTTATGCACTGTGTACCCAAACGGTAAAAAAGGTTATTTTTACATTCGCATGTTTAAGAACATCACCAAAATGATGCTTATTCAACATCAGAACCTTCATGGTTCTCATTCAGAACATACTCGAGTTAAGAATATACCTGACTTTAACTACCTTAAACTATCACGTACCAAACGATATTCTCACAGTGAAGGATAGTACGATATATCATACCAGCCCTCACTGCTTGGCAACGAATCGGTAACTCCGTTAGTGACCACCTACATCATAAGGGTAATCACTACGCAGTTTCAACTCAATAGAACCTATAGTTTTGAAGATCTCGGGATGAGTGAATCGCTTATACTTATATAGATATACGCCACTACAGCATTCTTGTTTGTATTGTCGGAGAGCAATATCTCTCAGAAATTAGTATCTAACAATGTCTATCAAACAATGCATAATGCAAATTCTGGTAATTCACTATCTTGAGCTTTAACGAGAGCATGTCAGATGTGTGTGTTGATGCATTTAGTTAAGTACCATTTGAAATTATACGATATCAGGGTTCTTGGTAATTGTTATTTAGTTGGCACAGTGATAAAAAAATAAATGTTTACAGTTAATTAATGCAAAAAGTGACCAGCGTTAGTTGAAGTAGAAAAAGATGTGTGTACAAATAAATGAGAGCTTCTGAAAGGCGAGAGCAGCTCAGTCTTGAGAAAAGTGTATTAAACGTTAATGGTAAACACGAATAATGAGATTGTCCTGAGTAAATGTTTGTCACGAATAGGTAATTTAATGCTAAGCAACAATTCAGTGGTTAAGGAAAAGAATAAATATGACTGCGTAAGATATGTGCTTTAGAACACTTTTTAATTTCCGGAAAACATTACAAAGTCCCCTAAAGTCAAGGAAACCATCAACCAGCCACGGTACCAATATTTACAATGTCTATAAAAAGCCGTCATTACAAAGGCTAAATCAATATTAAATTTATTTCGCACCCAATTTTTAAATACTTGGCAGAGCGGCTGCTATAGTTTGGGTATGTACCTGAACAAACAAAAGTCGGAGCGAATATTTGGTATCCTTGGTGAAGCTTGAATTACATTTGATATATATGACTCTAAAATTATGAATTTTTGTGACAGCGATAAATTGGTCCAACATAAGCCCATTCAGGTATGTTGTTAGGCATTGTGCTTTCGAGTGGCAAACAGTTTCAATTGCTTGCCGTTCTTACCATGTTTCCCCCTGTTGAGCTGATGTATGCATATAAATTGGCTCACGTACATTTGCCTTTGAGGTTTATTACACTGAAATTAGCAACTTGGGATAGCATGCAATTTAATACTAGTACCCATGGGTAAAACAGAGGGTGTGCTGCTCGCCAGTCCACCAACACATTTTGTGGGCTCGAATGTAAGCGTGCATCTTGTCTTTTAGTGCCAGTGTAGAAAATATGCCTAAATAAGGTCGAAACTCAGTGGCCAAAGACCACCTGTCATATCCTTCCCGTTTCCTTTTATTTCAACCCCACTCAGGTGACCTTAATGTATATTATGATTACGTGCATTTACTTAAGGTTGTCTGATGAACGTTGGAGTTTATTTCGCTCCACGCAATTTTCTGAAATCTGACAGAAATCAAATTTTTGCAATTTTTACGCATTTCATTTAATTTGCTGTGCTAGATTTTTGTTTTAGGGGGGTTGTTTTTTTTTTATTTTGTCTCTCTTTTGGGGTGTTTTGTTCTTTGTAAATTAGCTTTGTGTACTTTCTTTTACACATTTTGCAATATACTGACACTGGTGGGAATTTGTACTTTATTTAAGGCATTGTTGGCAATTTGTTTAATTGTTCTTCCTTGTCCAAAAAATGTGCGTAGGTGTTTCCCTTGAAGTGCTTAATTTACAAAGTTTTTCTACAGTCATAAGGGGTGCGAATACCGAACTAGACTCACTCACAATTCTATATTGATTAGTTAAAATTTTGAAAGTTTGAGAATTTAACGATTCTAATCGATAGTCGATTTGTTTGGTAACTCAAAGCTTTACTTTTACACTGGAATGGAAAAATCAGAGCAGATTTGATTCATAAAGTCATTCTCAAGTATTAAGTATCAAAATATTAATTAGTTTAGCATTTTCTAATTGACCATTCACGATTTCATTCAAGTTAATTATAATCAACATTTAAATGGCATTCAGACGTGTGAGCAAATTGGATGCTGCGTCTTTATGCCCTACAAGGTGCAGAATATGAATAGTGAATTGCCAAAATCAATTTGAGACAGAGAGTTTATAATAATAGAGCAAATAGCAAGATACATTACGACTACACTGACGTAAAAAATAGACAAATTAGTTAAATTAATCATTTATTTATTATTTTTTCTTTTTTTATGTAAAGCCGGTTGACCACTTTCATGAAAGCTTTAAAAAACGCATATGCTCCTGACATTTGCCGCATGCTAAGCACATAAGCCGTTTTAAGGTTGCTTTGTTTATGTTGTTACTCAACTTTTTTTCTTAACACTCTCTCGCCATTGTCTCATTTATTAAATCCCTCGTCAACTTCCGTGCTTACCTTTTAATGAAATGTGTTAAGTAAACTCCCTTTTTATTTGTGCTTGATACGATAGAAAAAAAAGTATAGCAATTTTTTTCCTTTGCATTTCTGAACGTAATGTTGAGTATAAACGCCGGCACACTTCTTCGCTTGGTTAAATGTCAGTTACACGTACATAATTTATGTTCGTTATACATTTTCAAACAGAATTTAACTGGCAAGTGGGGGAGGAGGCAAAAATAGCGAAGCGGGATTATACATACATGTGTATGTTGGATTTACGCATCATCGATTTAAAAGTGTGTGTGCTTGTAGCTTTTGTCAAAGGTTAAATTGAACGTGAGATCGAAATGATTTCTCTTATGGTCGATGTTTGTGGCAGCCTCTATGTTAGACATATGAAGGTGCTAGGTGAGTAACATACGTGTTTGGATCAATTCGAATCAAGGCTCGATAAGAAATGTACTTACGCCAAAACTAACAACAATCTAAACAATTTTTTTAGCAGAATTGTTAAATCCAAAGCATATGTAATTTTAACTCCACCAAAGGAAAACACATACTATTTTTGTTTTTGTTGGCTTCGCATCATAAAAATACTAGAAATTCGCTTAAATATATGTATGTGCCTAATTTAATGCTTGTTTCCTTCGGCCTGTTGCGTATAGTCACACATATCAACTGAATCCTTTTTACCCTTTGGGTGTACAGGGCACAAGAAGAAGGAAGAGGATCATGTGAGCTTCCACAGTCAGCCCTTTTAATTGAAAATTGAATTTGTATGAAATGTCGCGTCGTTGAATTGTTCTGACTTGTTTTATGTGTGCAGGTGGCACGCACTGAGAACTGTCAAAACCAGTTTATATCCGCAGCGATGCTTTTAAGTGGAGGGCTTTTCCTGTTCGTAAATTCTTCAGCGAGCTAGGTAAATTATTTGTCGAACAGAAAAAACAATTCCAAATTAAAAGCTGCATGCGCGTTATCAGCATCGACGACCACCGCTGGCGATGACAGAGGCACGAACGGGTTGCCTGAAATTCCTTGTTAACACTGTTCTGCCTCCAACTTCACCCTTGCCTAACTTATTATACCCTGCACATATTGTCTGACATGGCCTGTGTTGTTGTGTATTATTTCGTTTAGCTTATACGACGCCACAAATAGCAGTCAAGAATTGGAAAAATAATACATAACATATATGTAAGTCTTATATCACATTTGATGCTTCATCGTAGAAATAATTTTGGTTATAAAATTGCTTTGTTCTTAATTGAAGGTATTGAAAGAACAGTATACAGTCTTTGGTATGGCCGAGTGTAACTGCTTTCCCATTTTAATTGCCTTAATTGCGCATACGCCAGACAAAGAAGTTTGTTCAAGTTTAAGTTTTGCAAGCTTTGGAAAACTTTTGGACTGCATACTTTCCCTAAGTTACACTTGCGTTGCCGTATGATATCAATTAACAATTTGTTTAATTACATTTTGAGTACTTTGAAACTCGTCTCGATTGGACAGCTCATTTGTTGCAGATATAAAAAAATGACGTGTTCGTCACTAAAAAAATCTTAAGTACCAAACAACATGGAGTTTTAAAAAGTGATAACAAAGGTTTATACTAAAAGTAAATTATAAAAAGTCTCACTCATATGGGAGCTCCAGACAGACTAAAAGACTAAGTTATGCACTTTACTATGCTTCATGAAAATCGAATCTCTTCTTTTATTTTCAAGTTCACTACAGCTGTGATACACTCGAAGATAGAAAATATGATAAACGATGTGAAAAACTCCACTCAAATTATGACTTGTTCGCCGAGATTTTGAGTGGATGCGATGAATATTCAAAATAGTTAATCAGTACATGAGAACTTGTACAAAAAGCATTTGTGCTAGTGCTTTCAGCTGGACAAACTGAAAGCCAAACACCATGCTCCTCTGTGTTTACTTGACATCGCTCCACAAGCTTCAAAGCTCATACATGACGTGAGTGAAAGACAACTAAACTCCAACAACAACCTCAAGTAAAAGCCACAAAAAAAAAGATAATAATACTTAGTTCCGTTGCTCTGCAGTCAAACTCTTCAACTGGAAAAAGCCGAAGCCAAAAGCAATAAACAGACTTTAAACTTTGATTTCGTGTAAACAGGAACGAAAAACATATGCTTTCGATTCGTTTGACCTTAGCATTTTCGAAGGCAGATCGGCGAAAGATTCGAGTTGTTGCCAAAATATAAATATATTAAAACTTGATTCGTATTATTTTTAAAACAACTTCGACCAATTGTCCTTCCCTTTACTAACCGTCAAACAATTTAATCTAACAATACTTCGAACTTACAAATCATTTCTCAAAACTTCTCTTCAAAGCCGTTTTAAATTTATTTATTTGTTTACTTACAAACATTAAAAAATACAAAAGTAATATCTGCACATTTAAAAGCCTTCGTAAAAAGTCAAGTTTTGACAATTAATTTATTTATGCTCGTTGGAATTTATCACTTTTCCTACAGTAATAATTACTATTTTTGTTGTTTTAATTGTTGACTTTTCATACTTGGACCATATTGCATACAGCACTGTATGTATCCTCTCTCGTAGCCTCCTACCAAACTGATTATTCAATTGGTTGCGCACTGCATTGATAGTCTGAACTTTGTTTATTTATTATTAAAACATCTTTGGAGTTTTGTACTGTCAAATCAGCATAGAGTCATCTGTTTGATTTTGAATTTATTTTGCTGCAGATATGTAGATAGAAGCGTTCAACAAATTCAACACGTATTATTGAAAATACTTGTAAGTTATTTCGACCATGCTGGACCCTTAACTCATTAAATCATTTTTGTTGGCAAGTTAGCTGACATCCTTACTTGTACAGTTGGTTATTCAAATGAGCTGCACTTGATGTTGATGAACTTGTTCAAAAACCGTTTGTTCATTATCCGTAAAATACGAATGTCAAACAAAAGCTTTACCTAATTGCAAAAACATGTTATGTTTGTCATGTTTGCTTGTGTGTGTATCTTGTACATGTGTTTATACAGCAACCTGCTATATTGTTTAGTAAGTTTTATTCTTAACTACAAATCAGTGACTTAACTCTAGTTTACTCTTCACTAAATGAATAATGTTATAACTCTGTTATGCAGTTTTGCTCTTATACTTTGTTTTATATTCAAAATATGATTCAAAAGACTATAGAAGTATATTCATATGATATTTTTTGATACATTTTTAACGATGAAATCTCTTCTTATCTCTTATATAATAAGCTCATAGAAAGAGTTTATGTTAAGTTGTCGCTCTCTAGCTTAATCCGCAACTACAAACAAAATATCAACTAATGGACAGATTAACGGATGGTTAGAGCTTCATGTTTTCTATTTCTACCCATTAGTACTTTGTGGGGTCATTGTAAAAATCTTTATGAAATTGTAATTGGAAGTCTATGAACATGTGTTTATTCTTACATATATATTTCTATATGGAAATTAACTTAGAAAGTATTCTTTTTGGCTTCTTACTAAGCGAAAATATATAAGTCAGTTGTTGTAAACAATTTAAAGCTTGAAAGTTTGTTTGCGATTACAGTTGCTTGCTAAAAATTACATTAAGTTGAATAAGTTGAAAGCAAATCATCTTCGTATTTGTACATAACTTGACTTCCATTTTGTCTGATTAAGTAATTGAATAAAATTTGCAAAAATTACAATTTTGTGATTCTAAAATTGTACGCAAAGAACTCAGTTAACTTCAATTAGTGACACTTCAACGTCAATTAGATGCCTTTTACTCTTCGTGCTGTTCGTAGCAGAAACAAAAAGAAAAGTTAGTTAAAATAATTTTATTTAATTTTGAACACATACGCTTTTATTTTTGCTTCAACTAAATGTCGCATTTAATTGCATAAACAATGAAGTGCTTTAATGGATTCTCTTGTTGCCGAGTTTAAGGCGAATTTGTTTGTCTGTCGTATACATGCTAGGATTTTTAAGTTTTTTCATACTCATATATATTTATGAAACCCTTTTCGTATGAAATTTTTGCATTGATTTAACAAATTTTTAATCTTTTGAAGAGTAATAACTTTTATTTTAATATAGTTAAGTGGATAAGGAAAACAAGCAACAGTAAAATAGCACGGGATCACACAAGTCTACGGATCAAGCCTTGAAGCTACTTAAATGACGCGTGTCCCGCTCACACTAAACATGCATCAGTGCAATGCAACACAACATAATCATAACTAGAATAACTCAAGCAAAACATTCAAATCATAAATGTTGCTCGCTCCTGCACTTCACACAACATGACAACCGGCCTTGACAGACACTTTTAATGGCATGAAGGAAGTAACCAAATGCCACTCGGATGCTTCATAATCCAAAGTAGTCCACACCCAAATGCAGCAAACTGACTACAAACCCGAATTGGCTCAACCCAAATCAAAAGCATTAATGCAGTATGACAACCGCAACCCGACAAAAGCGTGCAGACTGCCACGTGTCCTTCTAATAAACTTAATGTATTGACATTTTTTTTAGTCAGTGCCGTGTTTCTATGTTACTTGAAAGCGACCATGACAATGAATTTTTTTCAATATACCCTCCATGAAGTGAATACTAAATATTACAACTTTGTCATGAAGCTTGTAACGCCGTGAATAAGACATCTCCCAAACATAATCTTCTTATAAACAGAAGGATATATCACAATCGACTCATCTCGGCTCATTAATATCAAATGATGTATACAACATACATAGCTCATCACCGTAGTACAAGAACGATAATTCGACAGTGCCGAACTTTTTCTAATTTCTTAAATAGTATGTAAGTTACACGATAGCTACAGTGATGACCAATCAAGTATTAACCTAAAATTTTGTGCAATTAATAATGTGTTCTATCTATGAAATACTGACCAAAAGAAGTGGCAATGTCCTATTTAATTTGCTGTCAAATATATTTATTAGGTTGCGGTGTGTCTTAATTAAATATGTATCTAGGTAATAGTATCATAATATACAGAAAGTCGGTAGTCATTCAAGGTATTATAACTCATGTCATGTATAACAAACTCATGTAACTGTTATCACAGTCGCGCATCACACGAATTAATGTTGTGATAATTTCTTGGTGACACACCCACGCCTTACTTTGCCACTCAAGCCGATGAAGACAAGTTAATAAGCACACACACAACCCGCGCCTTTTTAAGCTGAAATAACTTATTTTTGCTGTTGCTCAGTTTTAAAGGCAACGAAATGTGTCATAAATATATTAAATGCCCTACTGGCATGCACCTTCCTTGCTATTTTATTTGTATGCGCTACACGAAGAGTATTTCAATGAATGAGTATCACAACTTTTTCATGCTGCTTGTAACGCAGTAAGGATAATAGTCAGTATATCATCCTTTTTTACAGTTTTGAAGCCAACGAAAATTGTAAATATAGTCCTCCTCCTTATGGTCAAACTATTTCGAATTAATTCTCGAATTAATATCGAATAGCCTGAGATCGAAAAAAAAAAATAAAAAAACATTTTTTTCGTTGACCTGCTTTCATTTAATAGTTTGACTGATCTATTAATAAAATAAAAACTATAAAACTAAAATATAAACAAAAACTTTATTACATTTTTAAAAAGTTAATTCAAAAATTAAGTGAAAAGAGCATTAAATCTTCCATACAACTGAATGTATTTTTTTTTTTTTTGGTTTTGTTATTCGCACCACAAGAATATTTAGGAACACAGTTGAAAAAGATACAACTGATGAACATGAAACAGCAGAAATCGTTTTGTGGCTTGGACAAATTTTCCGAATTATGTTAACACAACTATAAATAAAGCTTGTCAGGACACACACACACGAGTGTCAAATGTCGGCTTGACCAATTGGCACAAACTCAACATGCAACATGCTTAATTATGTTATTACATAATTTCCGTTATTTCCGTGAAAGTCGACATCCTCCCGCATGCGTAACATATAAGTATAAAACAAGTTAAACAAATTGGTCGGTATTAACTCAGTGGGGTTGTTACAAGCAAATTGTTGTATCATTGTGGTCTATCTACTTTACAGCGGCGGTCGAATTTATTCTTACATATTTTTTTGGTGTAATCTTCATTGGAATTAAATCGTTGATTATTAAATTTTATTCAAAGTCGCGTTTTAGCTTCACTCATGAAAGTGCCTTTAAAAACAGCAAAATATTAATAATTGTACATTCAAACAAACCCATCAAAATATTCATTTCTGTTAACACAAATGGTCGATCTTTTATCTGAAAATAAAAAATTCCAACATCATGAGAGAATTTTTCATGCAATATCTATTTTATTTTACGATTTATATCAAAATTGATAAACACGCAAAATTTGAACTGACCTCAACGAACGCATTCATTTAGACAAGCACAACTTGGGATAATTCAATGTCAATAGGATGATCATACATACCTCCTCTAACATAGTACGGCAGGGCTGCAGAAGTGAAATAGAAATCAATAGCTAAGACACGCACCTCAGCAAGTGCATTTCGAAATCAATTTGTCTCACGTGTGCACCGATTTCATATCATGAGGCCATGGCTGCCAACTTATGGGTTTTCCCCCTAAAATTATTGAAAGTTGGTAGCACGGCATGAGGCATTAAAAATTTTAATTTGCCGCTATTAGCTCGAACAGATGACGACTGCTCATCTATGACTCAAACCTACCAGCTATGCGAAAACCTGTATTGTTTAATTTCAATTCTATCTTAATCTTATGTTATGTATAATAACCCAGTACATACAGCTTTCTAGCATTGAACTGGAAAACTTAGTTTGGACTCATTTTAATAAACGCCATCTTTTGTACATTAGCGAAATTATCATATCGCTTGCTTACTGCAAGACCGGCATTGTCACAACGAGAGTCGGTAAAATGATCAATAAATTTACTTTATCCATTTGATGTTCCGTGAAATTTGAATTTATATACATGATCGTAATGAAAATATCGAATTAAGAAGTACATAAAAGATATGGATTTATAGTTAATTTTCCGTCAAAAAGTTGAAAACAGGCAGATATGTCCGCAAGAAGACTAAAGTGGCAGCACTGCTTCTTAGGTCCATTTGTATTTATGTGTGTACAGTAGAAACTCGACTTAATTGCTAAGATCGCATATGTTAGACACTTGCCCACAGCACATACGACACTTTAGTGCTGATAGAAATATATGATATTTTTGCGAAGTGAATGAAAAATTTATTGTGTAAATGTAGAAAATTTTCCAAAATTTGGGGAGTCTACGCAATTATTATTATTATAAATTTCAACAAATTTTCCCACAATTTACATATAAAAACCGCGGTGACAATTTGTGCAGGGAATGGTCCGAATAATCGAGATTATACTGTATGTATCTATGTAAGAAGCACCTATATATGGGGCTGAATGTGAAAAACTTGACTAACATATGCTCCCCACCCACACCTTCTCTTCCAGTTGCTCTTGCGCATATGAGCAGCATCTTTCTCAGTTTTACAATCAAAAATGAGAGCAGAAGTCTGTTTGTATGCGCGAATGACATCAGCGGTATCACGCACACTACGACAATTTACAAAAACTGTTTTGCCTACACATTTTCTTACTTGTGCACCTGGCATAGTGGTTAATAATTGAACTAGCGAAATCCGATTTTACTTACCCTTTTGTACATATGTATGTATGTATATTTTGTTAGTATTGTTATCTCTTGTCTATACATAATAATGCCGTTTCATTGTTGCTACTTTTCGATTTAGGTTTGTATATACAATACGTACGTATGTAGATACATGTATGCGCACCTCAAGAGCGCCAAGTATTATAAACAAACTCACACAATCAAATAGCGCAAGTAGATACATTCGAAAAAATGTATCTGTGCGCATGAATTTGTGAGCAACTTCAAGCTTTTCAACTGAGCGCTTAATTTATTTGTATTCTATTCGCGAAACAATGCGGCCGTATGACGATTTCTCTGTTGTCGCGGATGACAACAAACTGCTCCATCATTATAACAACAACAACAGCAACGCTAATAATCAATACTACAACAGAAGCGGTGGTAATAATAGCAGTGCTAGTGCCATACCATATCACGCCCGTGAAAATTCATTGCCATTCAGTTATGGGCAATTAGATAAAACCTCAACGCCACTACGAAAAACATCTGTTCCAGCCAGTTTCACGGAATACACGAGCGGCGGACTTTCAGATTTTAGTGTGACAGGTACAAAGATCAATCCGGAACGAAGACAAAGTGAGTCGAATGGTGGTGGAAACAGTATGATTAAAAGTCAGCCGCGTCTTACAAGTCCACTGCTTGTGCGCAAAACGCTCGGTAGCAGCGGCGGCAGTCGCTCACCTACACGCACAAATACCATTGCCAATACATACCATTACAACTACGAAACTATTCCCCGCACGACAGACAAATCGCGCAACGACTTTGAGCAATTGCTACGAGAGCGTCGCGAAAAGGTATACAATGAGTATGACGCCAAACGACGAATTCCACCAGAGCCGCCACAACGCCAAATCAACGCAGCAACAACAACAAAAAATGGCAATTATACGAACGGAAACACACGTAGCTCGGACAATTACAACTATGAGATTAAGTTCAATCTCAATCTGGATGATTTTGACTTACAACGTGTAGCCGAGCCAAAATATACGCAAACCTTGGATCGCTCGTCATATCAGACAATGGCGCAGCCCTATCAGACGCGTGATATTGTGGACGCAGCAGTGGCAACACATCCAAAATCTTCGTATGTCGAACGTAGTAGTTACACAATTAAATCGACCGAAACTAAGCCATCGGCGGTGGCATACGATGGACGATCACCATTGGAAGTGGCATATAATCAACGACTTATTGATGCCCAATATAGCAATGGAAACGGCTACAGCAACAACAATAGCCGCAATAAATACAACACAATTGGCGGCAGCTACAACATCGATTATCAAAAAACCGTGTCAGCCATGAATGCAAGACATGATTTGTCGTCGCCCATTTATGCGACTACCACAAAGCAGCTGCAGCAGCAGCAGCAGCAACGCAGCATCCAAACAAGAAGTGGCGATGGCACAAATTCTAGCGCAACAGCCATAACGAGCAATCGCAACGAACCGGATTACCCAACTACGCCTTTCTCGACTGGCATGCGTTCCGAAACGCCCGCATTCCCTGTAACGCCGCGCACACCATTTGGCTCGAACAATGGCAACGGCATCTATACACCGCAACAACAAATGTTCACCCATAGTCCAACGACGCCGACACAAGAAACACACATCGAAGACATCAGTACTGGCATGTCGACCACCCGTTCACGCCTAAACTCAAGCGTCTCGCAGGTTGCTAGCCCAGAGCCACAAGAAGTTGCCGCCCACTTGGTAAAGTTTGCTCGAAATTCAGCCAAATATTGGTACAAACCGAATCTCTCACGTGAAGATGCCATAGAGCTGTTGCTCAACGCACCGCCCGGCACGTTTGTCGTTCGTGACTCGACGACATTCAAAAACGCTTACGGACTTGTGCTGCGCGTGGCACAACCGCCACCCGGCAGCACGGGCAATCAACCGCAAGAGCTTGTGCGTCACTTTCTTATCGAGCCGACACAGCGCGGCGTGCGCTTGAAGGGCTGTGCCAACGAGCCGGCCTTTACGTCGCTCTCAGCGCTTATCTACGAACACTCGATCAATCAGCTGGCGCTACCATGTAAGCTACACATTCCCGAAGCGGATATATTGCAACCTGTGATGGCACAGTCACCCGCACAACAGCACCTGCGTGCACATGGTGCGGCCACAAACGTGCTATGGTTATATTCTTGCGAGACGGAATCCTTAACGGGCGTAGAGGCGATACGTAAAGCCATCAGACAATTGTTAGCCCACAAGGAAAAAGTTTCACCCACTGAGGTACACTTCAAAGTCTCGCAAGAGGGTATCACCCTAACGGACAATACACGCACAAAGTTCTTCCGCAAGCACTACAGCGCCGAGATTATCTCCTACTGCGCCATCGATCCCGATAACCGCCTATGGACTTGTCAGAGCCTCGAAAGTGGCACTGCAACAGACGTGGCTGCGCCAAAGAAGACCATATTTGCCTTTGTGGCACGCCGATCGCCCAGCTCCAATGACAATCAGTGTCATGTCTTCTGCGATCTGAACATTAGTCAACCGGCATCGGCGATCGTTGCTTTTGCCAACAAAACTCTGCCCACCGAGCAGCAGCGCAACTACGTGCTATAAGTGTTGAAAAATCTTACTAAGGCAGCGGAAGTGCATAAAAAAGGATAAGTTGTTTAAAGTTGCGATGAGTGTGTGCTAAATTAGATGTACAACCGTGGGTTCGTTGTAGTGATCTTTAAAGGGCTTAGGCAGATGAGTTTATTGAGTTGGATTTCGGTTTGATTATGTCAATAACAACGGGAAATGTGTCCATGTGTTTATGTTATTATTTGCAATTTTTTTTTGTTAACAAATATTTATTTTTTTTTGTTAAATTGCCTTCACTCTATAAGCTGATCATCAAACACCGCCCTAGTGAACTCTAGCATTTTAAAATTGTTGTGTATATTAACGCAAGTGGCTAACCATGTATGAATAACAAACTAATTAGAGAATACACACGTTTTTTTGATGGAATAATAAATGCTTAAAATAGAATAATTGAACAAACAAATACACAATGAAAATTTGTTCAAGAATGTAAAGGCATGATCAGCTTATTGTAGATACATTTTATTATTAGTTTTTTTTTTTTTCATTAGAATGTTTTGCATAACTTTCTCAATAGAACAATAAACATTTTTTCAAATTGTAAATAACAAAAGCAAATATGAACTTATGATGTCACACAACCATTTAAAGCGCACATGCCCGCAGCGCTACTATTGAATACACACACATACACCCACATTTGGCAAACTATTCTCAATTTAAAAACACGATATGTACAAAAACAAAAAAAAAGTAAATAAATAAAACTTTAATATAAATGAGAGTATAAATCCAATCAGCAAAATATGTTGAGCAATCAGATACCAATGAAGGACGTGAGAGATATTTGTTAAATGAGAGAGAGTCGAAAACTAGAAATGACTTATTTTGGCATTATATAAGCACTTTTTATATATGTACATACAATGTTGTTTTGAATTTGCAAAGATCAGAAAAGAAAACAACGTATGGCTGCTACAACAAACACAAGGACAGCAAGGACGAAAGTGTGTCATCCCCAAACGCAAACAAAATGAAAATAAATTTAAAAACAAAAATACTAATCGAGTTAAATATAATAATTTTGTTTGTTTAATCTGTGGTGTGGTAAATTGTGTTGTTATTAAACTTTTTTGTGGTTTGCATGTATGTATGTTCGTATGTATGTGTAAGCAACAATATAACTGGTTATTGTAATTAATATCTTTATTAAAAAGCATTGAATCAATACAACCTACCGATATTTAGATACAATTACTGAATTCTTAGTGTTTGCTTCCGCAACAGGAATATGCATGAATTTGATGTAAGAAATTGTTAATAATAATGAACTAATTACAAAATAATATTTTTTTATGCCAAGTTTTTTCTGTTACAGCCTGAAATAAGTAAAGAAGAACAGTAATGCTGGTAGTAAGCAATGTATGTATGTATAAGCAATTGCTAAATAATAAAAGTTACAATTAATAAAAAATGTTTACCGTAAAACATAAAACAACTTTTCGTAAAACTTATAGCCAATAAATTGTAAATTCCGAAAACTGTTTTTTGTTACATTATTGTACCAAACAAAAACACAATAAATACTAAAATTTTAATAAATGTCAATATTCGCAAAAAATAAATCATTCGTTTCAATATTTTAGAGTATAGAGTAGTCGGCCACACTCAACAGCTGAATTATTTACATTTACAAATGAAAGTACGATCATGAGGCACTAATACAATGAATTATTGGACTGATTTGATAAGAAAACAACATTTAATTATTAATTGAATGACCCTCGAATATCGAAACCACATTCTGATGAATCATTAGAACACTCGAATTGTCACGAGCAAATCGTGTATAATCGCTTATCACAAGTTGATTTATGACTTCGCGTTCACTATATAATATATGAGCTTTAACTAATTCTAGTGCAATGACAGCTCTCACAGCCGAACACCCACCATCGAGGATATCCGTGGAAACTTTTTCAACATGAATTCGTTCAACTTCAGCTGTGAAATTGTAAATGGTTTTCAATATTTTTATGTCTTGGAATTAAAAAAAAAAAAAACAATGTTTAACATTGAAACTATACCATTAATTGTATGTAATGATTGCGGCTAACAAAATACTGTGCTTATGCGGCTTCCATACAAGAAAATTTGATCTGGCAAACTAGCTCTTTTTCGTTATTCTAAAGTCTGGAAAAATTACTTTATTCGTTGAGAATCGTTTATATAATTTTTCGCAACCCGCAGTCGGTAGTAGATGAAACCATAATTTTTTACACAGAGATGTAAAATTATAAACAATAACAATAAAAACATGTTTCGACGTTTAAAAATGTCATTCCAAATTCACTAATACATTTTTAATGAACATGTATGAAGATTTTTGTTTAATATTTGGAAATCATTAAATAAAACATAAATGAAAATAACATTTATTTAGAGATACAATACATATTATAAAGGATAAACAAAAACTAAATCCTTCTAAAACTAGATAAAGTAATATATATGTATGTATGTTTGTATGGTACGCTGATTTGGACAAAGCCAATCGTTAATACTTTTCATCGAATAGACAAAATCATAGTCAAACAAAGAAGAAATATAATTAATAATAAAAAATACATACTTATGGTTTATAATGATTATAAATAATACTACGATTAAGACAATTTGGTGATATTTGCACTTTTATCCTTATATATTTTTTTTTCAATTTCATTCTAATTACATATATGTATACATATATATATCTATATTTTTTTCATTTTACATTTTTTTTTTTAATACATAAACATAAAATCAACATTTATTATCTCATTTCGATATAAACTACATACACAATTATAACAATAAACGTTCTCCTTGTTGTCTGATTTAATGCCATCCATATAATTTATATGAGTTTACCATATTGGAAAAATTGCATAAACTACTTGAGAGTTTCTGTTTTGAAAAATCTATTTGCCGACATTACAAATTCTACGCTACGTGACAAGTTCAAAGTAAGCCCATAGTTCGGATCAGTTAATGTTAATTCGATTTTGCTGAGAATGGACTACTTGAGCCCACGGACGGTGGTGTTGGCGTTGCCGCGCTGCGTATGCCGTCACCCTCGCAAACATATTTACCTACAACGACAATTAAAGTAACAACAATAAAAGAATTATTTGTATACAATATGAGCATAATTACCGGACACAAAACGACGCTTGACAAGCGACAAACGATAGCCAGTACCCTGCAGCTCGAACTCAATGCCAGAAAGCGTCGTGCCTTCACAATCGAACTGCGTTGAAAGAATCGCAGGCACTGAAGGTCCATCGTTCAGTTCTAATCGTGCACGTAGCGTTCCAACACCACCGTCATGCGAGTTTTGTGATATATCGGTAAAATTCCAAACTAGACGATTTGATTCACCGAGCCTAAAGCAAACAAAAAATTCAGTTAACCACTCTGACATTGGTACTGTATAAAAGCTTTTGTCCAATTGGAACACATTGACAATGTATAAAACAAAAATACATACCAAGCTGAGTGCGGTTTCGATTGAACATTGCGTACGGAACCATTTACCGGCACTGAAAGTGTGACATTCAATAATGGTGAGACGCTTGCCATTGCATGATTATTATATTTGTAGTCAACTTTGAGAGCGGTAAACGTCTGTTCACACTTCCAGTAGCTAACCAATTGAAAGGGGCACGATGAGGCACCTGGCTTCGTGCGCACTTGGTACTTTAAAATATCGACATTAAAGTAAGGTGCTGTCGGATTGTTTTCGGCTTGTCGTCGCAATAGACCAGTTAGGGCGCTCATATTAAATTCCAGTACAGTGCTAAATGCAGTCGATTGGGTGCGGTCACTATGATAGCATAATAAAAATAAATAAGACGATTAATAAAAATCACAATTTAAACAATCTTGTTGTTAACTTACATTTGCACGAGTGTAGTATTCGGTAAACAATTCTCGAGATTTTGTAAATTTTTAATTCGAAAGGCTAGCTTCGCTGGATTAGGATTATTAGCTAAAAGTCCAGCAATGCCGGCTGGAAAGGATAACATCATATCGCCAGAGATTTTCACCTGGCAGCGCGATTCATCACTACCCCTGTAAATTTAACAAAATTAGCAAATAATTATTTAATTTAATTGAATTTAAAAATATTTACCTAAAGTAGGCGTGTATAATTTCATGGAATGCAACCGCCAGCGGTATTGTATCTGAAATACCAATGGTAAGCGGTGAGGGACCACGTGAAGAGCCAATACCACCAATTGCGGTTCGAAACTCAAGGCTTCCAATACTATTAGCACGATTCATAGGTGCTGGACTCATACGACCGCGACCAGTATTTGATAACGTCGTACCGGTTGTCGCAATCATATCTGAACGACGTGATGGCGGTCTTGGTATTGCAATGCTTGAACCAGATGTTGGTGTTGGAATTTGGCGATTACTCGGCTTCGATAGGGTGGCAGAGGCCGGCGCTGATGAGCTAACTTCACCTAATTCAGAAAATATGTCGCCTAAATCAGCATATCGACTGTAAAACGCAAAACAAAAAAACACCATTAAAACTGTTGGGTCACTTGACTTTTGAATAAATGTTTCGCACCTATTGTTATTCGACATGGATAGTGTAGGACTCTGAAGGGGCGCATATGGATGTACGCTGGCCGTTGGCGTTGACGCATTTGAAATCTCTGGCGACTGTTGTCGAGATGGCGCCCTTGCTTGCTGCAACTGTTGACTATGCTGTTTGATATAAGAGAAGTCAAGCCAGTTAAAAACATTGCAATATTTTTATACATTAGTATAAAAGATACTAACCGAAAAAATGCCTGTTGGCGATAATGATATACTTTCGACAGTTGCACGTAACTCATCCACACTCGCCGACATTGGTGCCTGTCCATTGTTGAGTGGCTTGATTTTAACATGTATACGTCGCTCAGGCTTATCGTTATCCGAATCAGAGTCGGAGTCCGAATAGAAACTTCCAGCTATATAAACGAAGTAATTTAGCATCAATAAATATGCGAAAAAAAGTACTGATAGACTTACATTTATCATGACTTTCCTCCCAAGCAATTTCTTTTGGCGGTTGGACACTATAGCCATCTTCATCGACCTCTATTGTGCCATAGCTAGCACTACTGGTACCAACACCTACAGCATTAGAGTTGCCCAATACACTATTAACTCCACTACCAGCACTCACACCAGCACCACCGATGCCGCCACCGCTAGTTACGCCGCCACCACCAGCGGAGTCTACGCTTCCAGGTGCAGAAGCCGTTGAAAGTGCCAGACCACCAGCTGCACTGCTGCCACTGGAATTTTGTGTACGCAGTCTTCCTTCATCGCAGTCAAATAATGTATTATTAGTGCGATCCGAACTACACAAGCACAGAATCAATCAAATGAGCTCATATTATTAGTATAACAAAATGAAAATTACCTTGTCAAATGCAAATCTTGTGTATTCTCAATGCCTTCGTTATCTTTTTTTTTCTTAGACTTCTTCGTCTTTGCCTTATCTCTGCGGCTACGTAATATTCCAGAAACTGTGTAATATTTGAAATTAAAAATGAACATTGATTTTTCGTTTTTTAGAAATAGTAATACTATTAAAATAATTAGACAATATTAACCGAGTTGAGTTAACTCTGTAAATGCGATGATAAAGCACAGCAACTCTTTAGTTTATTTTATCTTACAGTGACGGAAAAATTAGGTTGTGTAAGATACGTTTTTCGCAAATTATAGTAAATTGATTCTAAAATAATTAATAAATCTAATTAATGAAAAAGCAAAACATTTTAAAAATAAAAACTGTAACGGTATTGAAACTCAAACACCGCCGCCGAAAATTAAATACGAAAACAAATGTTGAAAGAAATAATAAAAACTGAAAAAGAAAATTATTTTTTTAAATACAGTTCATTAACAAAAGCCGCCACCACAAATTGTACAGAAAATTATGAAAAAAAAAAATATATTTACATAAAGTTAAAACATACATATATCAAACAGCTAATTGAGTGAAGCTTACGAAATTAATGCTTATGCAAATTTTATGCGACATTAAGTCATCTACGTGTAAGTAGTATGTATAATGGCATTCATTACCCTGAGAGTTTGATGAGAATATATTTAAAAGCGATGTTGTACGCTTGGACGTTGCAGTTGTAACTGTCACGCTTGTCGTCGAATTTGCAACTGTCGTTTGCTGCGTTTTCTGCTGTTCTGAATGATTACTATTTGCATTGTCGTTCAATGACTGCGTTAAGTAATCATACGAATTTAAGGCATCTTGCTTGTAATTTCGTTGTAGTGGTTGTTGTTCTTGGCGTTGACCATCTAAATGTATTAGCGTTTTTTTTATATATATATATATTTTTTTATATAATAAAAGTGTATAAAGTAGAAACAGTACAAACACGTCGACAGTAGAAAGAGAAAAAGGTTGAGAGAAATCAAAGTTAATAATGATTATAAGCAAACAATAAACTTGGTGACATTTGTAGAAGATATAGTGTTTATGGTTGGTGCAGCACGTGTGACTCAACGAAATACGTGTATGTATTTACATATATGTTTATATTCAATGAAACCACAAACTTGAAAGTAAATTATTTTCTTCTGGCGGGTGTTTGAGCATCGAAAAGGTTTGTTACAAAAATCTATCTAATTTAAAAAATTTCAAAATTCAACACAAACAAGGATACTACTTAAGAAGAGCTATAGCCTGGTTTTAGTTACTGAGTAAAAAATTGCAAAAGCTGACATTTGGACTGATGCACATTGCATTTTAATTTTATTATAGTTTGCATCACTCCGACGATTACACAGTCTGCTTAATTCGTTCTTGTCATTGTATAAAAATTTTCGAAAAAATTAACTTGTGTATGTGACAAAAAAAAGCAATAGCGCGTTTTTAATTTTTGACTGAACCATTTCGTAGGCAGCTAAAAATGCAAATGGTTATAACAATTTGTAACCATGGCTATAGCAGCAACGATGTGGGAAAATAGTTAAGGACAGTATTTATGATTAAGTTACTTCAAATAGTTTTTAGGATAAATTTTAAGGAAGACGGAAAGTAATGAACCTTGATTATTATTTTCCTGCAGTGACTGAAGTAGCTCTGAGTTAGTGGAATTTTTGATGGTGATATTCTTGGTGTTTGTTGTGCCAGTTGTAGTGCTGGTGGTAATGGTAGAGTTCCCATGAACATCCATACCGATATTTCCGCTACTAGCTGCCACAAGACCGGAGGAACTAGCAGCATTTTGTTTATTTGCTGTATTGCCACCAGAAAACCATGAGCCAAATTTACTTTTTACAGATGTGGTAGTATTGGTAGCTGCTGATGCCGGCTGATGCTGTGTTGATGTTGTTGATGACGATGCGCTCAATATATCTGGGGATGTTGGTCTCATCGATGTCGATGCAGAAGGTGTAGTTGCCGATAATCCTAATATGTTATCTTCTCTATAGGCTCCACTACCGCTTTCACTACCAACTGAATCATTACCGAGTACAGCCCCCACACCCTCTGCACCCCTTTGATCCATGGATACGTTGCTACCAGCGCTTGCACCTGAGCGCAATGCATGGTGTATGCTTGTGGCCGAGTTTGAGTTCGTAGCGGACCCGATGGACGCTGTTGTAACCTGATTAAGACGTGTCGCCGAAACCGATTGTATGGAAAGTGGTATAAACTCGAGTTCTGGCATTTCTATATTTTAAATAAAAAATTATTTATATTTTTTTGATTAATTTTTAACAATTGTCGACCCACCTGGCTTTTCTAGCCCAGTGTATTTATTTAATACAAATTGCTCCAACAGCTTGTCTACCGTCATGTCGACAAACTGACGCTTAAAATCGGAATGTACCTGGCCTACCATATCGTGATTATTCTGTAACATTTCCAAATATGTCGACAGAAATTCCTTCATTTGACGTAAATGGACCTCTTCAATATCTTGAAAATGTTTGCATGTTTCAGCCATTCGCCTTTCAAATTCATTCTTAATGGGATTATGTTTATCAAGCAACACTTTGTATTCCTCCTGAAGTTTTTTCAATTTTGACTCCAATTTCTCAATATCCTTTTGCGAAGCATTATCTTTACGCAGCTTTTCCAACTCAATTACTTTACTGCTATAGAGATCGCGCAACTTTTGTACCGCCACCGTTGACGTTTGTATTGCCTGCACACACTCCAGGGTATGTGATTCTTCGTCTTTAACGGTTTTGTGTTTCTTGTGTAACTCATCGGCATATTTGGCAACATCTTTCACCAACTCTGTTAGCTTCTGTACCATTTGTAAATGCAACGTTGAAAGCTTCTCAGCGGATGTTCGCAGAATGGTCCATACTGGTGCAAATGTGCTATTCAAAGTTCCCGTGCTCGCTTTGTGTGCTAACTTAGACATCATTTTAGAGTTTTGTTCTTCGATGTTCGATTTCTCGCGTAGAAACTCGGACAACTCTTTACTAGCTATTAAGCCAAATTTCATGTTGTGGTACAAGACATCGAAGCCGTTATTCTTCTCACCCTTTGTAAGTACAATAAGAGATTTAAATACACTTAATTATTCGAATTGTCTTAATTAAACACTTACCCAAAAATAATCGTTGAAGTCGACCGTCATTTTGCAGTTTTCGTTTAGGTTAAATGATTTGGAAATGTCTGCTAAAAATGAAAATTACAATATTACTTTGATTTAATATTTAAAGCTTTGTTCGGCGTAATGTTAATTTAGTTTTAATCTTTCTTATACATTTTTTAAAAGAAAACACGTTCCTATCGGGATTAAATGTATATATTTTCGTTACAAATTATTTGTTTTTCACCAAAAAAAATAATAGCAAATAGTGTTGAGTGCAATTCATGACAGGGAAACTTATTGAAGTGAATACCAAAAACTAAACTATATTTTTTAAGTCATCATGGGCGGTGCGCAACTTGTTGAGCTCTACATTAAGCCGCTGATCCAACGCACGCGTCAAAATTGTGCAGCAATCTTTGATTGCATGATAGATAATATTTTTAATCTGCAGTTTATCTTCGTGGTTTGTGTGTGAATGCGAAAGACGTCGAAACTCATGCGTTAGATGATAGCAATGTGTAATGTTTTCAGGCGACACAAAGTCTTCAGCGACTTTGATACAGTTGTGCAAATTTTGGACCTGATGTGGTGCCCCTGCTGGTATGAACACTGCATCGCCAAGACACTGCACTATCGGATAGCCTTCGACGCCGTATTCTTTAAAAAGACGTGCACGCAACTTGTCATCAAGATACCAATTTTGATCGTGTATAGGATCATGATCGGGCTCTAGCCGGTAGCCCTTTTCGAGTGTAACGCGATTAAGCAAATCACGAATCTTGTCCGCATCGCGTGCAGGGAAAATATGCCACAATGCGCCAGGCAAAACATCCTGCGATTGACAGCGTTTACGTGTCAAGTAGTCACAGCCGCCTAATGCAATAGCGCGCTGAGTAGCCGTTAATTGTGATTTGCTATCCTCATCTTGTGGTATACCCACGTAGACCATAATGTTAACCGCATCAGAGATGTCGAGGTGCAGATTTGTAGTACCCTTATCAGGATGTAATGCCGAGCCATAGGCATTGTACATCTTTGGACCCAAATCTGGCGGTACAAACATCTTCGACAAACAACTAGCAATATTGAGGTTTCCCGTGCGTAAAGTATACTCCGGCATAGGCAAACCACGCATAAGATCCGCATAACGTGTTGGTAGAATTTCGGCAAAATCATCGCCCGGTGGCCAATCTTTAAGCTTCAGTAACATTGGTTTACCATTAACATCAACCAGACGTTTGTGTATGGATTGAAAACCCTCCCAAAAGTGACGCATCGGTTGATTGGGTACAAGGTTACTATTCAAGCAATTGATAAGATCATTTGGTTTATCACCAAAGTCGCGACAGAAGGCGTCCGGATGCCAAAGGTCTAAATTCAGTGATCGTGCTACTTCAGAAATCATTACAGGTTGTCCACATTTCCACACCTCTTGGAAAAGCACACGATTATCCGGATTCGTGGCATCTGTTAAACGCAAAAGTTTTCCATCGCAAAGCCATTCATGCGGAACACCAGGCGCCAGCAGAGTAGAATGTGCAAGCGTCATAGCTCGTGGTGGTAAAAACCGTCGCAAACCGGCCAAGCCTTTGCGTAAAAAGTTTATTTCCTTTAAATTATCAAAAGCACATGTTATCGGATCTTTGCCCAACGTCTCCTTCGTCCAAATGCGCCCCGGTACGTAATCAATGCCCCGCTCACGTGCAAATTCTAACTTTTTTGCATGCAACTGTTCCAATCGTTGTTGCTGGCGCAGAGTCGCCTCGGTAGCTAACGAAGAGGCGCTTGTCTGTTGATTTAATTGTGATTCTTTTATCATGTCCTGAATGATTTCCGTCAAGTCCTCATCGTCTACATTAAGTTTACTTAGTAAGCAACCGCAAATCTGCGGTACCTGCCAAACTGCACGCACGTCATGCAATAATCGTCCGAGTACATTAAGCGAATTTCCTGCAATGATCTGCGTTAACATTAGCTCGCGCAACTCATGTCCTCGCAATTTTGGTAGTGTGTCTGTGCAAAGCAACCAATGATATTCATCTCGTCCACGCTGTGGATTATCGCGTTTTTTACTTGATAAACGTTGCTCTTTACGGTCCTTAAAGCAATCAAGACAGACACTAAAACCACATTTATTACACGTCCAGTGATAGTTGAAAAGCGTCGTATCACAAACGTCGCAAATCTCACGTATCCCCTGAACAGCTTTTTTCCAGGCGATCGTATCGTCGGGATTTTCATGCAGTCGCAAAGCCTCGGCTTCTTGTCTCCATAGAAAACAAAACTGATCTCCAGCGTGGAGTAATATATAACGGCACACCTGTATGTCCATGTAGCCCGCAGTTGGTGCTGTATTTTTATCTGGCTGCCAGACATTCAGGTCGTCTTGCGTGGGCTCAGTGTACGGATTAGGAAAACCAGAAACACTCAATTCGCCTTTAGTGTTATATTGTAAACGACGAAACTCATAAAAACGACAATACACATCATTAGAAGAAGTTTGTGGTGTAACATTGCGGCGCCGACATTCACGGCATTTCGGTATGCGTTCAGTTACCGTGTCATCCAGGATCGGCTGTTGCAATTTAAAACAAGGTAAGTGTTGCAAAAATGTTGTACAACTTGTCCGATAGGCTTTATCTTTTGCCTCCTCTTCGTCAGTCAATATCGATGGCATCACAGACGACTCATTAAACTCAGGCACGATACCATCGGTATTTTCTTCCTCTTTTATGCTCGAGCCATTTAAATCGTTAATCTTCGGCATAGTCGGCTCTGAATTACAAATATCTTTAGTGCTGTTATCTTCAATTTGTGGTTGCTGTTGTTTATCCAAGCTTAGCTCCTTGACCATAAGCTGTTGTTGTGGCGGTTTGTCTTCAATTGATGAAGGTACTGAATTTGAAATGCATATTTCTATAATTGATTTTGGTTCCACTCGTTTCATTAGCTTAACGGGCGACTCAGTGGAATCAGTACGCGATTTATCGAGCGTACGTTTACAACATTGATCTTCAATTGGAGACTTCGACATATTTGATTTTGCATTATTATCTCGTGTTGCAACTGTGTTCGCTTTCACTTCCTCTGCCGCTGCTTGACTCGTTACCATTTCGGGTATCTGACGTAACAGATCCTCGGCCAACTCAATAAAACTTTCATCTTCGCTGTTCGGCATTGCTGACATTTCTTTTATATGTTGCAAGTCCGCAAAGGAAGCCAAAAAGAAAGAAAGAGAGGAACAAATATTTAGAAATTAGGTTTCAGTTTCTTGATTTGCAGGCCCCTGGCGTTGGTATCTGCGGCGGCAGAAGTGAGTGTTATGACTTTGGAGATTCATCATTGCTTTTGCCGATTGCTTGAAAATACGTTTTTTTCCTTCCATTTTTATCGCCAAAACGAACGAATGTTATCCATATTTGAATAATATTATTTTATTTTTTATGTCAATTAAATTTTTTTATTAAAGTGGTAATGTGGTTGACAGCTTTGGCCGCTCGTTTTAGTTTGTGTGCATTTAGCTCCAGCAAGGATCAATCCGTCCATTTACAACAAATCATGTAAAACCCACAACTACTCACTGCCACCACATTACCCACAGCGTTAAGGGCATTTTTTCTACAATTCAATTAAGGATCAATTACAAAACACGCTGTCTAAAAACTAATTACAACACTCAATCAACGATCGTAACTAGAAGAAACTCGATCACAATGACCTTTTGACCAGGATTGTGCATAGATCGCGGCAGTTAATCAGCCATCTTTAAAAAAATTAAGATTTTGAAATGCTATGCACTTCTATAGTCCTATTAAAATATCTAAACGGTAAGACACTTTGTAAATGCAAAAACTATATACTAAAAAAATTCCAATTATCAGTGTCTTGATATGTGCTCAAATATATGTATATGTGTATGTACAAAATACACAAGTATCCAATCACAGTATGTTTTTAATAGAAGCCGCGTCGCGTATACAAAGTAAGCTTGAAGCGATTGTCATGAAGCTAAAATAATGTTATCAAAACCATTACTATATTCGTATTTTTTAAGAGGAACACGATATGTAAGAGATAAACGACGAGCGTTGCAAATGATAGTCTATGTACATAGTATGTACATTTGTATGAATGTGGATCGGAATTTCAGCCCAGTAAATAAATTTTCATCGTTTTTTATTGGTCAAATTATGAAACTCGCATACAAGCAGATACAAATGTAAGGCGGACAGCGCCCGTTTTTAAGCTGAACCTACATATCTAGGGGCGATGTCGAGGTAATTAAAACTTGGACTTAAAACACTCAGTGTAATCACGCAGACAAGTACATCATGTGCATTCCAAGAAGTGGTGTAAATAAATTCTCAAAATATTTCTGTTTGAACAATATGAATTGCTTTGGAAAGAGACTCTAATTAAGACCCCCAAAATCAATTCTAGTTGCGTGATGCGCACTAGGCCCCTACCCATAAAAGTTCACTTACTCTTAGTGGGTGTGTGTGTTTACAGCATTTGCTGTTTCAGCTTGCGGAAATATTCAATAAATTAACGTTCCGATTCCTGCGTTTGAGCCGTAAGCGTGGTATCTCCGTATATTCTGTTTATAGCAACCGTTCAATTACTTGCAAATCGGCCTCCTCTCCATTAGGAAACACATTTTAAATAGTTATTAACCGACAACAAAATAGTAAAGCACCACATCAAAATACAAAAACTCTCATCAAAAATAGGAAAACGACGATGTTTTCCCAGCTCCCAGCTTTAACTAGCACCACATCGAACAGTGTTACCACATCAAAATACAAAAACTCTAAAACTCGTAAAGCAGCGTTTCCACATTTCGAAAGGAAACTAAAAACTCACTAAAAAACACCAAATACATCTAAAAATCAAGTACCTTTTAAAAGACTATCGATTGTTTTTCAATAATTAAAACGATTGTTTTGTTCACTCTTTTTTGTTGACTTTTCCAATAAAGTCCCAAATAATGGGAGTACAGAGTAACACTTATTACCAAAATATGAAGTCTAGAGTCTCACTATTCTGTGATTGCTTCTGGAAGTACATAACAACTAAAACCGCATATAGACGTGGGTGCTCACGCTGCGTGAGAACTCAGGCATTAACCATGTTGGTAAAAAGTGTCAAAAAGACAGAAATCTAGGCAGACACGGACGGCAAGTAACATTTAGTCGTTTTTAACAGTTAGCTTAGTTAGTTAGTTTAATTTAACATAAGACCACGGGAATTTGTATAATGTTCGACATCCAGACTATGTTGATTGTGTTAGTATTTATGACATGAAATTTTCAATTACCTTGAAATTTGTAGACATTACGCAGACAAAACACGCATGCTTGGAGACTCTCCGAATAGATGCGTCAAAAGTCTTTGGATATCGGATAAGTTTTTGTTGATTATCCTTTTGGTCATTTTTAGTACATAATTTATGGTTTTAAATTTCGGAGATACACTACACTCCACTCGAAATGACAAAACGACAAGAAGGTGGCGATTGCAAAATTATGTTAAAAAAAATGAGTTAATTTCTTAATCGAAATCTTTTGATCGAATTTGTTTCTGTGTATATTTATGTGGTTATGTCTAATATCACAAATTACTCGAGAACACGAATAAAACAAATAAGTAAAAGTGAAAAGTGAACGTTTTTTCCTAGCACTCCCAGTCGTTTTCGACAAAATGTGTGTGTGTGTTTGTGCTCCTGTGAGGTGTATGTAAAATGAATAAATAAGCGTAATACAGAGACGTAAAAGGGAAAATCATCAAAATAAGTGGCAAGAGGTGAACGGCAAGAAAACAATTGCGAAAGAGAAAATAAAAAAATAATGCGCAACAAAAATAATGCAGTTTAATTCTGTGAATATTTTTTTTTTTTTGCTTAAAGTAAGCGCAAGTGATTTCCAATTCAATTGGTGAAAAGTGCACAAAAAAAAAAAAAACAAAATATGTGTAATTGGATAACTAAAATCAGCGACGGTGAGTTAAAATGCAAAAATGTATTAACTAATTGGCAAATAAATGTGTGGTGTATTGTATACGACAAATGTATTTTTGTTTTGCTTGGAAGTGTCTGCATTACACCACGCCTGTGTGAGTGTGCCAATTTTAAATTGTAGAAAATAGCGATAGCTTACGCAAAAGGATTGCTTTTACACTGAAACTAAACTATGAGTTGTGTCAAACTAGTCTTTCAATGGTGCAGATTTGCAATTTTTTGTATTGTTGTATAAAACTTTGCAAAACCGTGTGGAATTCATCTCACACTATTTATAGTATACTTGTATAAATACGAATACACTTGTTCAATTCATAACGACGAGTTGTTAAAAAAAATGCATGTCTGTGCAAATAGCACCTTTGCCTTCAGTTGTGAAAATTGTAAAAAAAAAAATTAATGTGAAGAAAATGATTTGTGTGAAAAGATTTACTAGTAAATAACAAATAACTCCCTAATATTTCTTGAATGATTATTTTATGTGTAAATTATGTTAAAAAAGTTCAGGTGTCTGCCCAAAAACATATATTAAAAGTGTAGAGAGACGGAATTAAGTTGGTTACTTAAGTGTTAAAGAGCAGAGTAACACTCTGTTTATATCGGGCCAGACTGCAAACAGGTTACAAAAAACCAAAACTCAAAAAGTTTCGATCAATTTTTGTAGGCCCTAGGAATAACAAACAATTTTAATAAAACAATACGGTAGAGGCAAGTGAGGCCTTTTTTCTAGTCTACGCCTATTTTTTCTTTTTATCATAAAAGACTACACTTCCTTTTTAAAGGTCGAGCCTTGGAACTAGGTACGCCAAAGATTTATGTACTTTATATAGTCTCCTTTAAAATGTTCAAAATTTTATGGCAATATTAGTAACCATTGAAATTTTTTGCGAACCTTCGAACCTTAATCACAATTTTATTACAATGATTTTTTATTAATTTTTTGATATGAATGAAATCATTTATATTTCTTCACTTATGTTTTGCTTGCAGATAAAGCGGAAGTAATTTCAAAAGAAAAAACTTAATCAGAAAGAACGCAAAAGTAGAAAAAAATCACTCATGCTACCCGGTTTATTTATTATATTGCAACAAACGCAAAAATATTAAAGCTTTTTAGAAGCAAAATCGCTTCTAACGCACAAGTCGCTGGTAAAGAAGATAACAAAAAAAAAAAAACAAAAGGATAAGAACAAGTTATACAATATTAGTACTTCGTTTGTTAGCGACAACAAATACAGTGGTGATGAACAGCCACGCAACGGCAGCTCATACAAACGGTCAAACATCGGTTGTGGGTCATCATCGCGGATTTTCGCAACCCTCGGTGTCTGTAGCCTCGGCAACGACTGCTACAGTCAGTTCAGCGGGCGATCCATGGTTTTTACAATCCACCGGGCATCAAATGCCGCCAACAGCGCCTTTGCGACATAATAAACGCCAAGCGCCACAGCCAAATGCATTGTGTAGTGGAGCGGGAATACCGAACGCATCATCTGCACTCCTCCATCAACAACAGTTGAGTCAATCACAGCCACATATTGTGCAACCTCCAATCATACCACCACATCATCAGCAAAATAATGTGGTATGAATGAATATATCTGAAGCATTAATCAATGATTAAAACATTGTCTTTTACCACTTAGAACAACCAACAGACGCAACAAGCCACTGCGATACACCTGTCCTCACACGCACTTAATAGTCATAATTTATTAACATCCGCAAATCAATCGCAGCAGCAACAACAACAATCAGTGACACAGGCGCAACACACGCACATAATGTCAACATTTGCGCCTGGAGTTACACAGCAGATGCCACAGACGACCGTCACATCGGCAGCTAACGCCCCTGTCACACAGCAACAACAACAACAACAGCAGCAGCAACACCTTCAGTTAATCTCAAATTGTCCTTCCAACAATAATCTAATGTCATCCTCACTCAATGCAGCGCAGCTATTATTACACCCGGATCGTGGATTGCCTTCAAAAAGTATTGTTGGCGCCGGCGCCCAACACGGCGGCAATATGCATTTGCAGCATACTTCACTTCCGGGTGTGGCAGCTACACAACAAACACACATGAGCCAGCAACCGCTGACGGCAGTGATAACCAGCACTGGCATGTCGACATCGTTACATAGCTTCGATATGAACGGCAGCTTAACAAATCCAAATCCTGCAACTTCCTGGACCAGTGGCTCAACCACAACAATAAATGCGTCATTATCACCCACAAATCCACTGGCGTCTGGCCTTCACCAGCAGCCCTCACACATACGAAAATGCGAAGTTAAGCTAAATGCGATGCCGTAAGCTTTAAATTTTTAAGATTTTGTCGAGTTATTATTGGTATAATTTATGTATTTGTTTAATCGTATTCAGATGGTTTCATGGAAGCATTACCCGTGATGAAGCGGAACACCTGCTTCAGCCGCGTGAAGAAGGCCTCTTCCTGGTACGTGAGTCAACAAACTTCCCCGGTGATTACACGCTGTGTGTCTGCTTCCAAGGCAAAGTAGAGCACTATCGAGTAAAGTATCTAGAAAATAAGCTGACAATTGACGATGAGGAATACTTTGAAAACCTTGGTCAGTTGGTAGCAGTAAGTAAACTCAGTGTCCAAGTGCACACCGCAACATTTGTTGACAAATCTCGTATTTTTTTACCTAGCACTACGAAGCGGATGCCGACGGATTGTGTACACAGCTTATCAAATGTCTGCCGAAGTTGGGTAAACAAGAATTTTGCATAAACTCAAAAGATTTTGTTGACAAGGGTTGGGTCATTCCCGAGTCTGAATTACAATTGCGCGAAAGCATTGGCAAAGGCGAGTTTGGAGATGTACTGCTTGGTATATTGCGCAATGAGAAGGTAGCCGTAAAGATGCTGAAAGATGATGGCGCCGTTCAGAAGTTTTTAGCGGAGGCATCAGTAATGACGTATGTTATAATTATTTTCCTATGTTTGTTAATATTGATTTACTTTTTTATTTTTGTGTTTACAGCACTTTGGAACACCCAAACCTAGTAAAGTTTATTGGCTTAGTTTTCACGAGCAAGCATCTGTATTTGGTTACTGAATACATGAGCAAAGGGTCACTGGTTGATTATTTACGCTCACGTGGCCGCCAACACATAACGAAAAAGGATCAAATACATTTTGCGTAGTATGTATAAATACATTTCAAATCGGATAAAATTAGTACAAATAAAAAATCTTCACAGTGACACTGCCTCCGGTATGGAATATCTTGAAGCGAAAAAAGTTGTACACCGCGATTTAGCCGCGAGAAATGTGTTGATTTCTGAGGATTGCGTTGCCAAAGTGTCTGATTTCGGCTTGGCGCGTGAAGAATGCCACAGCCTCGATGTTGGCAAGTTGCCTATTAAGTGGACCGCACCAGAAGCGCTGAAAAATGGGGTAATTGTAAAAGTCGAAATCACCAAACTATATTGAAATTTTAAACATTTAATCGAAAATACTTTTAGCGTTTTTCTAATAAATCAGACGTGTGGAGTTTTGGTATACTACTTTGGGAAATATATTCATTTGGTCGAGTCCCTTATCCTAGAATTGTAAGTTATGCGGTTTCCTTTTTGCATTTTATGTTGCATTCTATAATTGACAATTTTATTACAGCCACTCAATGACGTTGTGAAGCATGTTGAGGTTGGCTACAAAATGGAAGCGCCCGAGGGCTGTCCGCCTGAAATCTATGAAATGATGCGCCAGACATGGGACCTCAATCCAAGCAAACGTCCTTCTTTCGCCGAGTTAAAATTGCGATTGCAGCAATTAAAAATCACAACTGTGTGAAATGTTGTCTAATAGCTGCTGATTGGTGACACTAACCTAAGTAGAATTTAATGTATTCCACGTGTAATAAAATAAACAGGTCTAAACAACCTCTTTCTTTAAAAGTTTTAAATAATCTTAAAATAATTGAGCAATTAACATCAAATTTTAATTTTTTATTATAAAAATTATAATAACAAAACAAGAGCAAAAAAAAAAAACAATAAATTATATAACGCAACAATCATTTTGCTTCATAACTAAAACTATTTTTATTTAATACTTGCGTAACCACCATAAGTTGCTACGCTCCTATTTAAAAATTGTATCCTTAATTAATAACGGTTTAATGGTTTGTATAATTATTTTTATTATAAACTAGAAACTTCATTAAAATTAAAATTTGATTACAACTTTGCAAGAGAATTTTATTTAACGTGTTTCAAGAAACTTTCTTGTAACAAAAAATAATTTGTGTTAATATCATCAGTTATTTGTTCGTTTATAACTTGGTGAGTTGCCTATGTAGTATTAAGAATTCATTTTCGGATTTTCTTTAATTTAGAATCACAATCTCGTTTCACTTTCATATCCAATACTCGATTCCCGGAAAATACGCAACCATCAAATCAAACAACCGTTTCTAATATTTAATTCTATTAAGAGAATTCCATTTTTTTGGTTAATATCTCACTGCCAAATAACGTCATTTGTGTTAATGATTTTTTTTTTTAAATAGAAATAATATCTGACCGATAATACTTTTGCAATCCCTCGCTTTCATTCCATTATTTTGTATTATTTTATGATTACCTCATATGCAGATGTCACACCGCCTACTTTTCCAATACAACGTTTTATACCAATAGGAAACCATTTATCATACTCATTTGATTCGAAATATTTGAGGTTTCTCGTAATTCTACTTGTGTTGTTTTTTATATGTTACAAAAAGTCCCAAATTATATAGGGTTTGTCGTCGTTTGGACTTCGTATCAAGTGACTTTATAGGTGACTGTGACTGTACACTCGAAAAAATACCACCGCCCATTTTTTCTTTGTTCTATTAAACACTTTTTAAACAATTTTTTTTTTTATATTATTTTTTTATTTAATACAGATAGAACTATAAACTTACACACATTCCTCTACACTTAGAACTGCAAATTTCGATAAAATTTCACTTTACTTATTATTATTACTTTTTATATATGCAATGTAAATGTAAAATTTAACAAAAATTACGCCTTAAAATAAAAATGTGTAAACTGTGTACGCGTTAAATAAAAATTTACATATTTATGTATCAAGCAAACAACTAAAAAAAAAATGTTTGTAATTTCATTAAACAATTGTGTTTAACTACAGTTACTTACTGGTATCCTAAATTGATTACACATTTTCGAGAATAACATTTATTTTTGTTTTCATTTTTATTTTTTTTAGTTGCCAGCTTATTTTTTTTTATTTTTACTATTCGCACCACGTGGTGGAGTTAGTGGACGCCCTGAACTGCCAAAATTGGGATATACAAATCGTCGTTTATCTGCTGGTTTTAATATTTGGAAAGAGCACATTAGTGTATCATCAACGGACATCATGGCGCCTATAAATACAGAAATCACATTTAACCACGAAGTTATAAAATGAGAATGGGGGTCTCAGTGTGTGTATGTGCCTTACCCGCATTATCGAACTCGCCACAATAGTTGGGCGCAGAAAAAAGCGTAACCAATTGCCGTTTAGCAAAAAACTCGTAACCATCTTCAACAACTTGATGAGCTCGGCATATCAGATCAAAGTCGTGTTTTTGCAGAAACTTTCCAACAACCTGTTAAAAAACTCTTAAGCCCATTTATTTCTTGCAACAAAATCCACGTACCTCTGCGCCAAACGTAAAACTAACACCACGATCATTTTCACCCCAGCCCATTGTGTCCTTATCGGGATCCGACCATAATAGGTCACACAACAAACCTTGATCGGGTACATCCGTTGGGCGCATAATACGTCTTATTTGCTCCATAGACGACAAATCTGGACTTAATCCACCATGACAGCAAAATATTTTTTCATCAACTTTAAAACATAACACAAAAAAAAAAAAAAAAATTAAACAAATTCGATTCCAGACACAAAATTTCAATGAAAGCATTACCAATAGCTGCAACTGGCAAACAATTAAAACAGTCTGTGAATGTTTTCCACAACTTGATTGTATATCTACGTTTGCATTCATCGTAAAATCTATAATTTAGAAAATAATTATACATATTACGTTTATGTGACCTTTTTGACTTATCAATACTTACCCATAGATTCTGTTAATACTAGCACATTCATGATTACCGCGAAGTAGGAAAAAATTTTCTGAATACTTTATTTTGTACGCTAGCAATAAACAGATTGTTTCCAACGATTGTTTACCCCGATCAACATAATCGCCAAGGAATAAATAATTTGATTCTGGTGGAAATCCACCATACTCGAAAAGACGTAAAAGGTCATAATATTGACCATGAATGTCTCCGCAAATCTTAAGAGGAGCCTCCAATTCCAATAATATTGGCTGTGATAAAAATATTTCTCTTGATTTAAGGCACAGACTTCGGATTTCACTTTCAGACAGCTGTACGTTTTTGCCTGGTCGAGCTCCGCGCACTACAATTGACGCAAATTAAAAACTCAATTATTTATTACGCATACGTAAGCACCATACCAATTACCTTCTAGCAACCTCGAAATGATGCTATCAATATTCATAACATCGGACATTTCGTTAATAACTATCACTGGTAGTTCCGATTTTTATTTTCAGATATTTGTACAAATTTTTCCTCTTTCAACTATTTTTTTTTACTATTTTCGGTATACTAACATGGTTCTCCTCACGCGTAAAGGGATGTTCAATGTGTGACAGGTAAACTCCTTAAACTTATTATGATAATCTTAATATCTCGAACAAATTTCACCTCAATGTACAAGTAATATCTTCTAATTATTAGTGAACAACAGTTTTTATAATTTATTAATTTTTTTTAAAACTTTTTTTATGTCAGTGTTGCCATGTTTTGGAAAACTTTCCCCCTAAATCAATTTTAAAATAATTTAATCGTCGCCCACCAAATCAATTTAAATTTTAATATTTGTAATTAAACAAATGACAAAAAACAGCCTTGGGACAAAAAAAAAAAAAAAATTGTCTTCGAAATATTTAGCATCAATCTCATTTAGAGCTCAGAACGACTCATCTGCTTCCTGTTCTGGTTTAGTATTACCTTACATTTCCGAGGATGTCCGCCAATTAACACAGGAACGTTTTTTTTACTTACCTAAAGTTATAATCAAATTTATAGTACTTCTAAAGTATACTACAAACGAAAATATGCAGTACCATATTTTATCCCAAACAATATTCCTAAATAAATTTACTGCTAAATATTAAAATTCGCATTGTCTATAGACAATTTTTAATATAAATTTTATTTTAGTTTTGCTCTTTTGAATAAACTTTAATACTTAAGGTTTTTCTTTCCTACGTTATCCATTTTTGAAATTTTTTTACCTCCTTCTCCACGGTGAGTGCCCGTACAATTTGGCAATATATTTTAACAACTTTCTTCTAGAAGGTTACTACTAACTAAAAAAGCGGTGAATGCAATAAGACTAGCGCATCCCCGGGACTTTTCAGCCCTATCTCATTCCCGCAATTGAATCACTGGAGATGCCAGATCCGGCGGGAAAAAAGCAAAATTGGCAACACTACTCATCTTCTTGACCAAAATCTTAAAGCCGTGTTTCAGTTGTGCTACAAGAAGTATATATAAAATAATGAAACTCTACCTATGTATAATATTACTATGTTGCTATACGAAGGCTATATGTGGAACGGAATTACACCAACTTAATGATGCTGATTTGGTAGATATTCTCTCAAATAAAGACAATGTTATTGTAGCCTTTAGTATGTTTTCGTTATATTTTTATTATATGTTTTATCGTGACTATGTTTTTGTATAAACTCTGTTTTCTATTAATTTTAGCTAAGGAAAATTGCCCAGATTGCGTGGTAATGGTGAATGCAGTCAATCAAATTCATAATGATTTAATAGAACATTTGGACGCTGTAGTTGTTAAAGCTCATGACAGCCAACTTGTTGGCATTTATGATGGTTCGAAGGAACCTGCTCTAATATTTTTCCGACGTGGCATTCCGATCTTGTACTATGGCAACTTCATTGGTGGTGAAATTTTACAGTTCTTCATTGACAATAAAGAGCCGATTGTCAAGGAACTTTCTGATCAAAATTTTGAGCATATAACACAGGCATCGACTGGATCAACCACAGGAGATTGGTTTGTTTTCTTGTAAGTTTTTCAATTAGTATAAAGCAATTAAAAAAAAAAACAGAAATGAGTGTTGTGAATAACTAATGTCTCTATTTTAGTTATTCATCTGATTGTATAATTTGCCAACGTTTGTATGCTATTTGGGAATCTGTTGGCGGCGTTTTAAGAAGACGAGTAAATATTGCACGAGTCAATAGATTAGAAACTGGAATATCTACCGCCAAACGATTTGGAATTGTTAAATCGCCGCAGTTCATCTTGTATGTTTATTTAAAATGATTTAAAAACTTTTTAAATTTCTAATATATGTATATTTTTTAGTCTTAGACATGGTAAATTTTATCGGTACAATTTGGAGGAATACAGTCCGAAGAGCCTTATCGATTTTGCTGAAAGTGGATATTTAACTCAAGTACAACCTGAACCTGTTTCTGCTCCGGAAACTATATTGTATGTTCTATATTTTAATCTGTTATAATAGATTTAAAAATATTTTTTATACAATTTCAGAGATCAATTCCAGAAGGATATTCTTTTATATATAAACAATTGGAAAATCTCAGTAACGGCATTATTTTTACTTCTAGCACTTGTAATCGGATACAAGTGCCGAACAAAAAAAATATCAAAATTAAATAATAAAACCAAGAAAGCTAAGTAACATTAAATATGTTGACAATATATTTAAAAAAAACATATTTGCTAAACAACGTATAGCTTATAAAATTTGTACTATCAAGTATCATATCAAAATTAAAAAATATAAATATTTCCAACTTCTCTGATAAGATATATTAAAACAAAATAATAAACAATTGATTTACACTTGAAGATACAGATACCTTTAATAATTTCGAAAATTCATCAGTTTCCAATTTGTGTAAAGTTTTGTGGGTATTTTTATGACGACATTTTCAGTTCGTAGAGTATTTCAGATATTCTGGGCATATTAAAATAAAACGTCAAATTAGGGTATTACAACCCCTATTACAATGTACTTCTGTGCCTGACTTTGCAGCCCTGGAAATATAGACACTGGCAGCCAATCAGTGCCGCCACGTAAGTTTTTTTTTTTTATTAGCAAGGGCTGGGTGTTTGAAGTTGTTAGTTCAATGCTGTAAAAAGATGGCTTTTTGGATATGCAAGGTTGAACTGTAGTTCATAAAGGTTTTCATGCCCTATAATGTACACGTGGGAAATTAACTTGATATAAATTTTTTTTGGTCCAGTCTTCTCCACTTTTGATCCAATTTTTTTTTTTCATCTGTCCTGATTTATGCGAGAAGAAGTGACAACCCTGTTGAAAAGTAAAAAAAATTACGCCAGGGATGCTTTGAAAACTTGGTTATTTTTAATACAAATAATTAAAGGTATATATTAACTATCAGGTTCATCGTCGTTGTATATTGTTGTCGTGTTACTACTAAACTTCTTTGTGTGTAAATGCGTTGTGTCTGAACAAGCATTTTGTTTGTAAATTGAATTTTGCATTTAATGTGTTTTAAGTATCGAATTGCGCCTATAATATGGGAATTTTTTATGCTGTTCTCATATACATACACATTTAACTAAAGACATCGTATCTCTAAATTCCCTTGGATATTGGCTGAAATCGTATTTATTGGACAGTTGATTGGAAACTTATCGAGCTATAATATAAATTAATAAAAATGTTTAGCATTGGTGAACTTTGTTGTATGTTTTGCTGTCCACCATGTCCGGGACCAATCGCAGCAAAACTAGCATTTCAACCACCGGAGCCCACCTATAAGTTAACACCAGCCGACGACGCAAATGTCAAGTACAATTTGCAACTCTTTGATCGAGCTGAATGGCAATTTACGGAGCGTGAAAAATCCAAAGTGGAGGCATTTTTTACTCGTACTTCCAGAGGAAACCTCATCACCTGTCTCTTCGTTCGTTGCAGCAAAAATGCAAAATATACTCTTTTGTTTTCACATGGAAATGCCGTAGACTTGGGCCAAATGAGTAGTTTTTATCTCACTCTAGGGTCTCAACTAAACTGTAATATTTTTGGCTACGATTATTCAGGATATGGAATGAGCGGAGGAAAACCTTCTGAGAAAAATCTCTATGCTGATGTTGAAGCAGCCTGGCAAGCCCTACGAAATAGGTAATTTTCGTGTTTTTTTTTCTAATGGTTTTTTCTTATGTTCAACTAAAATATATTAAATCGTCATGCGATCATTTTGAATGGTATTTTCACCCAATTTATTATATCATAATTCACAGACAGATTCTTTAAATGGTGACAATTAAAACTTTTGAAGTTAGGAGTATTTGGCGGCTTAGCTACTGTTACAGGGCGTGGCACCGAATTTAATTTCAGTACAAAACTATATGTCTTCAAAGATATCAGTATTTAATTTAAAGTTTTGATTCTTCTTATTTATTTATTAAATATACAAATGAGTTTCACCATAAGTCGTTAATCATTTGTTCATTTTTTAACTGTAAGGCCTCTTCGGATCACCGAAAGTTTGTCTTTGTACTAACTCACTCAAGTTTGGTTCTTTTCAATTCTTTTCTTAATTTCGACAATAATTCCAATTCATTTTGCCTTGTTTGGAGGATCATTTTCGAGCATTCCTGTTCTTTGTTCTCATTTCAAATATACATATGTAGTTTTAGATCCTTAAATAAATAGTATGAAACCACAAACAATTACAGAAGTCTTAGTTTTCTTTAATTAATAATTTATTTTACTGGAACTACAAACAGATTCAATGTGAGTCCCGAAAGCATTATTTTGTATGGCCAGAGTATCGGTACGGTTCCAACGGTTGACTTGGCTACAAGGTATGAAGTTGGGGCAGTAATCCTTCACTCACCACTTATGTCTGGACTCCGAGTTGTTTTTAGAAATACGAAACGAACATGGTTTTTCGATGCGTTCCCCAGGTATGTTTTTAAAAAAATGAAATTGCCACTTTTAATACATATGTTTAATATTTTATAATAGTATCGATAAAGTTGGCAAGGTAAAATCACCTGTGTTGGTAATTCATGGAACTGAAGACGAAGTAATTGATTTTTCTCATGGCATTGGTATCTACGAACGGTGTCCAAAAGCTGTGGAACCATTTTGGGTAGAGGTAAGAATGGTTTTAGGATACGGATACATTTTTGAAAATATTTGTACTTTAAAATTAGTAAGAGCCGTATATTTGCGGTTCTGGTTCTGGTTAAGAATAAATATGCGTCATGGGGTTTTACTCCCCTTTTGCTATTCGTTAAGTAAACAGACATGAATGTAAACTGTATTACCAGAGTGAAATAATGTTTAAATTATGCCCATTTATACCCGATATTGGTTAGTTTTGTATAAAACGAATTGATTTACGAGAGTGAGAAAATGTTTTTCATGCTGTCATAAAAACCAAGATCTCTCTAATGTGTGAAGTCATTGCCGTGGCTCTGCACACTTGATTATTAAATAGAGTGTGTATGGCATTATATTGATAACTAAACAGACAGCTTCATACAATTTTAACGAGTGCGTTAAGAGGAGTGTGTATGCGGTGTATAAATTGGGACTAAGTGAATAAACTTTACCTGATTATTTTGTGGGATAGTTACCAGTCAGATGCAGATGACTAAACCAACTTCTCTTTTGGTGCTAGTTATATATACATACATATGTCAGCGGTTGATATACGTATACTTTGTAAGGCTTTCTATGTATTGCTTCGATTGTGATATTTTTTGTGTTAACAAAACGAATAAATTCTGGTAGCATTAGGTTAAGATTGTAAAAATAAGTTATTTACAAACTAATTTGTCGACGTTACCATTTAAATATATTTTATTGCAGGGAGCTGGTCATAATGACGTAGAACTGCATCCACAATACTACGAACGGTTGCGGAAATTCCTAACTGTAGAACTAATTAAATGACAATTAAAGAATTTAAATGATGGAGGAGCACTTAACAGTATTAATAGCAATGCTCTTGCAGTAGTTGCATCATCGAGCACTACTTCAGTAAATGCTGTTCAGAACACTAAGACTGCGGTTTCAACAACATCCTCTGTCAAAGCCAAGAATAACTCGAATGACGAAAAAGGTCGTGAAAATGATATTAATGACTGTAAGTTATACTACAGAATACTTTGCTACAAGTGTGTGTACCATCATTGTTTATTTTTAGCTTCCTCAACATCAAGTTCGTCTTCTACAAAAGCCTTATCCGAAAAATTTCTCTAGCAAAGAAAGAATGGCACTCACGCCTTAGCTAAGCAACGTAGTTTACATTCGCAACACATCAAGGAATCTAACATTAACATCAAAGTTGAATTAGGGTCAAGTAGCTGCTGCAAAAAATTATATCCGTCGCCCTCAAAAATGAATGACTTGCAAGTCAGAACAAATATCTCATCCCGAATAACAAAAAATTTGCAACAAGAACATAGTCACAGCAAAGTTTTAAACGATAAGAGCAAAGACGATTCTTTTAAATTATTATCGACAACGGATGTGCAAATACAGACGTCAGCTCCTACCCTGCCAATGTTTTCGCCACATTCACCGTTCCACCTCAATTCACACTCAAATGATCATAAGAAAAAACTGTCTGCCAGATATATTAACAACACAGTGGATGGCTTTAATAAAATGGCAAAGATAATGTCGACCTCAAACTGTGCTGCCTCTATTCACTTGCCAGATACATCAATAAATCAATTTGGAAATAATGAACACAAATATGCTAATTCAAGTAAACCCTTGTCAACATTATTAACGTCGAAGTTTATTTGCAGTTGTGACATACCTGATAAACCTACCAATGTTGTAACAAAAATTAAAAAAAACAGCATTGATCTTGAAACTTATAACGGAGGGGCAGAAGCAGACACTGTGTCGTCAACAACAACTACAAAAAGATTAGTTGCAACTAGGAATGCAGCAACAAGCCCTCCTCTCAAAGCTCGAAAGCCCGTTCAATCAGGATTTTGTAATGCAAAGAACATATCTAAATCAACAGCGATAAGAAAACCTTCCGACAACACATCATCAATGAAATTGGTATTAGAAAAATCTACTTCATTGGAAAAAGCCCAACAACACAAATTGTCACACGAAACTCCCAGACATCCACTACAAAAAAAGTCGTCGTCATTATTTTCAAATGGAAGAGAAATGACACATGTGCCAATTGTTCAAAGTTATGCTAAAGGCATTGACAATTTGAACTTTCAGCAAAAAGTTGGTGATAGCAGTAGGTCGGAACACACGTCACCTAATACAACAGACAATTCAAATTTAAAATTTGCATACAATTTAATAAACAATAAGAGCACCGGTTGTCTCATTTATGAACCGTCGGATCCCTGGATGAGAAAAGATGATTTCAAAATGATGTCGTCAAATAGCCAGATTAAGAATGCACAAATCACTCGTAAAGTCGGTAGTAGCTATTTAGTTGATCCTACTAGTGATCCTTGGGTGAAACAACATGATTTGCCGAAACAGAATTTAAAGTCACGTTCATCAACAAAATTGGTTGTAAATACCATGGAAAATGTTAAACAACTTGACAATTGTAAAAAAAATATTCCTTACGATAAACCACCAGTCAAAAATGACTTTGATATTTCTATGCTATCTGCACCATCTTCGCCAAATTATCTATGCATACCAGATAATTCATTCCGTTCAATGTTTGCATTGCCATATTCAATTCAAAATAATCAAATTTGTAGTGGTAAATCGTTATGGTCTACTAGTTTCTCACCGGTTAGAGCTAAAAACTCACAAAACCCATTCAAAAATAATTCAAACGAGTCGAAAAAACAAAATTCACCGAATTCTTTTGCATCATTATTGACTCAAAAACAAGAATCTACAATTAACAATAGTAAAAACAAACGCCACAACTTTCTTATGGTTGATAATGCGAACTTACTTCAGACAAGACATAGCTTCTCGTCAATATCTTACAATCAAAAACATGAAAATGAAGTACAACTTAATGTTCGAAGGTTGTCAGATCAAATGCGTCAATTACCATATGAAGAGGATGATGGCACCAAAGGATCTCTCAGTGATCAACACGTTAACCAAATTGGCAATTCAATTGTTGCAAAAGATTCTAATATCTCGGAATGTCCAGAACAATCGGATAAAACTAAAAATAAGAAAGCGTCATCATCGGCATCTCCCAAACATGAGCTAAACTCTCCCAAGACTCCTCTGTTTGACAGTTGTGCCGTCCTCAACTCGTCCAGTGCATCAGTAATCAGTCAAAACATACCAACTTTAAAAACGTCTGAATCTTTATTAGAAACTACTTGCTAGCCTATTTCTAATATATCTAAGCGACCGAAACGACTGCTAATTTTATGTATTTTTCTCTTTTTTTAAACCATTTTATTGAGACTTTGTCAAATTGCTGCGAATGCATTATTTAAACTTTTTTTATTAATTATTTGCGATCTGCATTTACGTAGACTTAACAGTTAATAGAAAAACATTCTTATAAAATTTAATGTGTATTTGTTCAATTGCTGCTAATTAATTTGTATAGTTATAAAAAAAAAAAAAATAAATAAATAAAAAAAAAGCAAATGCTGATTTATGCATAATTAAATAAACTTATTATATACATACATTAATATATGCATAACATTATTATAATTATTTTTTAAATTGAAATTTATAGAACTTTGTGTAATAAATTCTATTTAGTTCTATTAAATGTTAATAAATATGAGTAAGTGATAATCTGTTTCAAATAAATTTTTCATAAAAGCTCATATATGTGTTAAGGTGAATAGAGAGTTAAAATAATACGCATTTTTATAGCCTCATACAATCAATAATAAAGGTTAATTTACTTTGTGCTAATACATCATAGAATACTGTTTAGTTTATAGTCTATACATTCCAGTCGAGCACATCTGACGGTGCTAAAAACGCTTGACAGCCTCTATCTGTAAATCCTTCAATTTGCACTCCTTGTCGAGTCATACATATGTAAGTGTTAACTTAACGCGAAAGAGTTTTTATCTTCAGATTGATTTGAACGCATTTGTCAATCTGATTTGATACCGTATTTATATCCTGGACACTGTGTAACCTGATACCCCACACCACTGAAACTTATTTTTTTTATAGATTTTATATTTTTTTACCGACATTTTTGAAATTTTACATATAATAATATATGCACATTTGTTAGCACGACCAGAACTGAACTACTGGAAGCCTATCGTCTTCGATTCATTTCACGCTCTTTTTCTAGTACCACGCTGACTTTATTACTAATGTTCACTTGGTTGCAGGAACTTAAAATGCAAAACTTTTTTTGTGAGTGGTTGGTGCCACAAAATATTCAAGTCACCTTTATGGAAGGTATCCCTTCTAGGGGTCGGGCTTTATTTTTAACTGCATAAAAAAGAACACTATTTTAGATGTTATTCACCTTTACAGCAAGCTTCCACATGGGTATTAATAGTGGAAAATGCATTTTGGTAAGAAAAAACCGACATGTTAAGCATCGTTACCATTTTAAAGGGATACAATGTTTAATAGCCCTTTCCACAGTGTCTGCAGATACTGCAAAAACATATTTTAGGGGCGCAGCAAATACTATTTTTTGATCAGAAATTATCTGCCTACCTAACACCAACCTTAATCATTAGCTTCATGCCAATGGCTTGAGTGCTAAAAACGTTTTTTTTTTCTTTCATATATAAAACAAGAAAAGGTAATTTTCGGCAAAGTCGAATGTTACATACCCTTGAGCAGGTTTTTCTGAGTATGAGAAATTAATCCAAATGAGCAACACATTGATTTCACCCCCCTTTAGGGTTATATATGTATGTATATCCTAATAGCAATATCATAGTATGCTAAATTTACGGGTGAAACTAGAGAAGAGCTGTTCCAATTGTTGAAGTTCCACTGAATATGTATACATACATGAAAATTGAAGACGTATTGGCGTCATATGCATGTATATTCAAAGTTATTGAAAAAACAATAAAAATCATAACTAATAAAAGTAACAGAACAATAATAATCGCGTACCTTGTTTTAAAAAAACTAGGGTGTATAAGTTTCGGTCAAGCCGTTAATGACGTTCTTCTTGCTTTGCTTTTGAACTTGTTTGTTAATTCGAAAATGTTGTTGTTGTTGTTGGTAATAACAAGCGAAGGAAGCGGCGTTGCCTTTTGAACGTCTGATTAGGGAGATTATAACTTGTTCATGATGTTTGTAACAGTGTACGAGGAATATCGAAGAACCCATGAAATGTAGATAGTTATGAATATATGCTGATCAGATCGACAAGGCATTGTTTGTTTTATTAGTCGTAGTAAGTAGCTATTGGGAATGAGTATCAGTTGCATTGAATCCCGGCATTTCTGAAGTTCGCTTGTGATACCTATAGTCGGTATTATTTTTTTTTAATCCCTACGTATATGTAATCTCAACTTTAAATGTCTGGATAAAGGGTATAAAACCATTTATTGTTTCATCCTGTGTTCATTCCTTACCAACTTTGGCTGTTGCATACGAATCGAAGAGAGCAAAAGGCCAGTAAAATATCTTTTAATGGTTTCTTATTTATAACATACAGTTAAAAAATCGTTAATTCTTCACGCATTTTCGTACGAAGACTATCATCGATGATGATGGCCGAAGCGAAATCCAACATCGCCACTCTGTCTCGCAAGTCAGAGCGGCATTTTTAAATTAGTAGTTCAGCGCTTCGTAGAAAGATGCTTCAAACATCATTGTCGAAGGTTTGGCGACTTTGCGGTATGTTTAAAGAGCACGTTTTTGCCTTCGTCTTAAAAAGCGAACGGAGTCGCAGCTTGTAGCTGCTCAAATTACAAAATGTGTGTATGCCCCGCCCTCGAATGGTTATGTTGAATGACTCACGTTAATTTGATTTTTAAACTAATATGTAGATGCTTTCTCGTTCTCACCTCGTCGCCACTATAACTACATATGTATGTATGGCTGTGCGTGTGTATATATTTCAAAAACCGTCCTTTATGCTTCTTTATAGTGCGGCCACAAGAAGTATTTTAAACTAAATTGGCTACTTTAGGTCGTTTGGAACACGATTCATAAAACGTTCTTTTCGGTCTTTTCGAATCTTATATACCCTTGGCGAACAATATATCTGATCTGAAACTGTCTCTATTAAAAGATTAGAACAATTCTTATGCGTTCAAGGCCTCTTAGAAACATGGGACTGAAAGGTGTTTTTAGTTTTTTTCTTCAGCTCTGCTCATTAGATACATATTATGTATATCTAAATATGTGAAGAGTATTCCAACAGAGAGTTCATTGATTGAAATTGTTGCTATATAGGGGCGTAAGCCGCCTATTTTTTTGTCTAAATCATTTTTATTCTCTATACTAGTGATTTGTGCGTGAATGAATTGTCTTCAGATACACACACAGCCACTGAAACTCTTCGCGTCGGCATTTTTTTATGATATACTTAACTGACGCTTTACTCACATAATAAAAAAAAAAAAAAAAACAAACAAGAAACAACGTTCGGCCGTGCCAAAGCTTTGATACTCTTTGTAACTCATCTTCGAAACAAATCGTTCATATCACTTCTACAAACTATATCAAAGATATTCTATATCGGGACAGTGAAGTTTTCATTTTAGTCATATTTATTTGTTAATAGCTCGAATAGATATGACGATAAAGATTGAGATCCTATGCTTAGCATTTCCTTATTTTGAGAAAATTTTTGAAAAGTCGCAAGAAGTACTTCACAGTTGATCTATGTATGTGTATATACATAGAACCAACTTTTATGAAAAAACAAACATATGTTGATTTGATAAGAAAACTGGCAAATTACTTCGAACAACCGAAACTCGTATTATGAAGTGTATCAAATCTTCAGAATAACCGATATTATAGATGATGTTCTTGTTTCGATTTTATTGCATGTTTAATTACAGGCTTAGTATACATTGATCGTCACCTTTAAGACTATTTATTCTAATTTTGATTACCTATAGTGCAAATATTTGCATGGCGCTCTGTGTCCACAGGGGGCCCTATGTTGCAGTATACATACAACAAATAAAAAAGCGTATACAATATTACTAATAATCCAACAGGGTCGTCTCCAGCAAAGGAGCGGATTAACTCGCTCTTGCTGGTTTCATATTCATATAATATTTGCATTGGATTGAATCAATTAGTTTATAGCAGCCGTAAAAAACAGTATAAGGCTGTTTGTTTGTTGCGTGTGTAGAAAACAAAATCTTATCCGGTCAAGGGTTGACCCATGAGGTAACTACAGGAATATTTTTGGTTCATCTCCTCCGTGATAAAAATTCAACCTTGTTTTAATTATGAACGCTTAGTTTATTTATAAATGTCAGATCATGATTTATAGAGTTCGTGGAATAAAAAAATAAGACGGTTATTCTTTACCACCTTGCGTATTTACTCTACTCTCGAATAATTTAAAGTGGCTATTATAATAAATAACCAAAATACTAAATCGTGTTCTAAATGTGTGGATCAACAAGTATAAAGATAAGAACAAAATGTTTCAGTTTAATTGATCCGAGGCATTAAACTAAACACATATGTATACTCCGATAAATTGGCGGAGAATTTTATCTCACTACGATAGGGTGGCAGTTGAACACTAGTGTAAATTTCGCAGACCGAAAATAATAAACTCTTTTGAATGGACTCAATTTGATCCTTATCGTTTTTATACTGAGTATACCAATCACAGCACGAGTTATAAATCGTGTATGCACAGGATTTTACACCCTGTACATACTGTGTACGAAGTTCTTATTGTGTATGTTTGAGGCGAAATGTGTGTAACACACGGAAAGAGGGGAGGGAGACCCTATAAAGTATATACATATATTCTTCATCAGGACGACACGACGAGTTGATATAGCTATGTCCGACCGTCTGTCCGTCCTCACCAATGGTTCTCGGAAACTATAAGAGCTAGAGACATGAGGTGATGATGGAGGGTAGACGCGTGATGGTCGGCAGCAGATCAAGTTTGAACGATTTTGTGCCACGCTCACTCATTCTCAATCAGAACTACCACTTTTGTAAAGGGCTATAATTTGAGCACCTGAATCCCCCTCATTTCCTCTCCAAAAGCGTTTTTTTTAAATTGTCATATCGCCAAACATATAAAAGGTACGAACTTGAAAGACAAGCTCCTTAAATATAAACCGCATACCATAAAATACCTTTCTCTTTGATGGTTAGCCCAGCAGTGTATTATATTATCGAGTATACTCGATTGTACCGCCCTTATTGGTTTTCCTATAAAATTGTCATTTAAGTTGTTTGCCGAGATCATTATGAGAGACTGTTAAAATCAGACTTAAGCAAATGCTTGAAAAGAACACAACCTAGGGGTTCAAGATTTTTATTCTTATTAACAATTAAATCTTTACTAAATCGGTGTACACAGTTTATTCAGCAGAGGCGCAGTTACGATTGTCGATCAGGGTGAATTGCCATAAGTTAAGCACCTTAGAGCGTTTTTTAAGAGCATCATGCTGAGTGGAATTCAAAAGTGAAAGATCGAAGTGGTGCAATTGATCAGTAAAGACCTGTTTAAGTAACTTGGGAATGATATAGTTGGTAATAACTTGTAAGAATTTCGCTAATCAGCCATTTTGAGTAAGACGTAAGGGAATGGAAGGGTTTCAAACTTGCAAGCTAAAACCGTCAAATTTAGTTAGTCCTGTGCGTCATTTTTACAGGTGGCTCAGCATGATCTCCTAGTCGTATTGTTCCATAATCTAACAGTTATATGGAGAAACCTTCTGTATTCCACGGTATACAATATAAAACGCCTTATGGCGCTCGAACCCACCGCTAAATGAAAAAAATTCATAGAATCTTTTCCACTTTAAATTATTTAATCTTCAAAATGCAGCCACTCCTAACGACTCAGGAGTAAATCAAGTTTTAGCATCGTCGGCTCCCCGACTATAAGGGTATGAATATTCATTATATTTATTTATTATGGTTTTACTTGATTGGGAGGCGTCTTTGGGTTGTGAAAATAGAGAGGATCTAAAGAGCGATAAAGTCTTAAAATTGATTGATTTATCCAATTATCAGATCCAATGAGCTTGGATTTGACTAAATGATTATTCAAACCAAATCAACCAAATAATTACTCAAAAAAAGTATTACCAAAATATATATGAATTTCCCGAGGCATTCCAAAAAATGTAGGGTAAAGGTCCTTAAAAACTAGCGCCGAATGTATTTGACGAGCGTACTCGTAAATATTTTGTAGTTTTCGTAATGTGTTTTATTTGCCTCTAAATTTACAAAATATTGCTAACGCTAACTTGAAATAATGAGTCAGAGTTTAGATTATTATCTTTACAACTGAGAAGTGATATTTACAAAATTTTTGTTATGTTAAATTAATATTTAATGATAAGGAAAGAGATCCAAAAGAAAAAAAAAACTTTGAACATGACTAGGAAACTTATGGACTAATTTGCTGGTACTCACCACTAATTTTTTTACTCAATGTAAAAAACTGTCACAGATCAAATCAGAGTTGAAAATCTCGGGTTTTAACGAATATAATAACATCAGAAAAGACAGAAAAGGTACCTAGGTACGAATTCGAATTTAATCCTATGATATTTTGGAAAGCTCTTCAATGACTACCTGATTGGCACGGGCCAATCAACACGCCCATCCGACTAAAAATGGATGTCATCTAAATTATTCATGAAAATTTAAGACACTGAGATTAAAAAGGTTTGAATTCCACCATTCAGAATGTGTAAAAGCAGTGTAGTTGAAGTATACTTGAAGTATACTTGACATGAGCTTGTTTCAAAACAACAGTCCGAATATTCAGTAGAAATTGTACAACTTAACATTTAAAATATCAAGTTTCCAACTCTTTTGATCTTCGGGGTGAAGACGGAAAGATGTGGCAAAAATGGTTTCTCATCTGGTAAACCGGGCGGCAAAGAATGAGGATAGTACTTATGGACCTGATCATCTTCACAAAATTAGATAACTATATAACTATACCGCTCTTACTTATTGTCGTAATAGTGGTTTGTAATGGGCACTTCGTCTTGCATTAATATAAGTATATTATAATTGGACACCCCGTGGTGGTTATCGTCACCAAACGATGCATTGAAAACATTCAATTTGATTGTGGAACTTAGGAGCCTTATGTTGGGAGACGTTACTACATTTTAAACAGACTGTTACTATGTATTTTGATATAGGTTTGACATCCATCAATGCGGTTTTTTTTCGAAAAAGAGCACATATTTCTATTTAGTTGTTGTGGGGAAGTTTATTTTCGTTAAGCGATTGTGTTACTTCCGTTGCTTGAGTGTTCTTCTCGTTACTTTCCGTCGGATATGAAAAACTCAAAATTGTCTGCCACAAATTTAAACTTAATGTTCGCGAACATGAATTAATTTCAGGATGCTATAAGTTTTACCATAAAAACATTTTAAGATATTCTGACTGACTCAGAAACAGAATGAAAAGTATTTTATTAGTTAAAATATATTCTCTGGTGGAAAACTTTGGATACATCCGATTTAGGGTTTATGCTTGGTTACCATAATGACTATTGTAATAAAATCTTTAAGTATACATTTTACTATTGGTTCCTTTATACTGTTTGTAAAAAAAATTATTTTCTTATAGTGTAATTAACAGAAACCACATGTAAAAATTGACATGTGCGTATGCAACGATTTTAATACCCTGGGGAATGCGATTTCTCACTTGGATTTCATATATCAGACCAATGGATAGTTAGTAATATAAAACATAAATTACAATCCTTCAACTCAATATATTTTTTCTTTTTTCTTATAGGAACGTATAATTATTTAAACCCCCCATGGTTTGGAAACTGAATAACTTTAATACGCCGTATTCGATAGTTCGGACCTGAAAGGTTTAACCTAATATTTTTTTGGTGTGGATTCAGTAAAAAACTAAAAGTGAACTTACAGTACTCTTTTTTATTGAGTTATTTCTCTAATTAAACGGAATATTCTTTATGACGACAACAATATTTTTATTTTGTTATCATTATTTGCACAACATTTAATTGTATTACAATATGGCCTGAAACAACTCTAATTACAACATCATTAACATGTGTTATTTAAATAGTTAAATATAAGCAGTCATGCAAAGCAACTCACAATAAATATTTGCTAATTGATTAGGTTGCTCTAGCGTAGTTCGCATTTATGTATATACAAATGTACAAATAAATAAATAAATAAACACAAAAGTTATTAATCGATTTGGTAATTGAAACTGAATGAATAAACAACTGAAACGACAAACATTGGTGCTCTTCAAAGGACGGAGGATTTAAGCAGTAATGAAACTCCGCCCAACAACGATTCACCCAATCAGGTCAAGCCAATCAAATTGGCGGCCACCGTTGTTGATTGCCAAGCAAATGAGTGCCATCTCGTTCACACTTATCTGTATTTACGAATAGCATCATCAAAACAGTCGTTCCATTGTGTATTGTTTTCCTCTTCACTGGTTTAAATTGTTTTGATGGTTGTTAACTTGTTTTCCACTCATTGTAAGCTGTTGACTGCCTTGTTACCGCTCTAAGCGAATGAATTAGTGTAGAGTGCAGATATAATTTTTGTATTGGTAAACAAATTGTGCAACAACAATAGTGTGGTGATAGTAAAAATATAAAACTGAACCCCAGTGTCAAGGTATTTAACTCGGTCTGCCCTACACATGTCAATATGGGAAGTTGTTGTATACACAAATATTTGTAGTTTTGGAGCTGAGTAAAGGAAACTGGTTCTTGAAAATTAACTTGCCAATAGCTGGCTTTATGTTTTTCACTTAAGTTAAGCAGGTAGAGGCAGCGGCAGCGGCAGCGTCAGCGGCACTTGCTGTTCCAAGTTGGGCGTGTGTTTCCGCGCATTACCTTCCTCACACAACCAGCCGCTTTTTGAGACTAAAGCTAAAGCTAAAGCATCGCTAAGCCAAGCCAAATTAACTAACAAGATTATAAAAACGTAAAATCAGTAAATTGTTAAAGTGTTTGTAATTTTGTTTTTCAACACCTCGCTTGCGTATAGTCATCGTATGTGAGGCCTTTTGTTTTGTAGTTTACCTTTGCCGCTTATTTAGGTAAAGGCAGTTTCTCGTTCACATCTCTTTGTCTTCTTGTGCATGAATATCAGTGTTCTCCTCTTTGATGTTCTTCCGCTAATTCTGTATGGGGTTGGTGGTATTGGCATTCCAGTATAGTGGCGGATAGACAGTGGGCTGGCATCGACAGCAGTAGCTGCAGCGAGGACAATGGAGTGAGTGATTATGTTTTGATTGTGGTTGGTTGTGTTGTGTTGTGTTGCGTTGCGTTGTGTTGTGTGTTGTGCTGAGTTCTCTTCATGCGGACTCGTGTTTCGTCGTCGTCGTCGTCGTCGTCGACGTCGTCTGTTTGTCTGGGACGGAAATTTTGTTCCATGGTCGTATTTGATTTGACTTTATACGTCGCGCTTCGTCTGGCCTCGTGCCTTCATGCGCACGCATGCATCGTTTAGTGGTGATTTGGCTGAGAATGTTTATACGAGAGAGCGGTTTCAAGCGGTGATTTAGTTTTAACTTTTTACGGGCGTAGTTATCCATTTAATATGGATACGTTTTCTCGCATTGCCGTCGGAATGGCTGGGTCACTTTTTACTAAAAAATGCATTTCGTAATATACGACCAAAACTTTTGAAGTGAATTAAAAAAATAAAAACAAACAAATTAATTAACAATGACAAAGTGAAAATTTATGTGTGTGTGCATCACAAATAGCAAAAAAAAAATATATATATATAACGCTTCAAAAAAAAAAAAAACAACAACAACGGCTATAACAACCATAAAATCGCAACAAAAAAAAAAAATCCAATGTATATTATTTTGCTTTATGCTTGCAACGCTTATACTCTCCCAAATTTTCACCGTTTTTGAATATGCCAAGACCCTCGAGAGAATCCTATGGCGATCAGAAGCCCCCATATTCATACATATCTCTCACAGCAATGGCAATTTGGAGTTGTCCTGATAAAATGCTACCATTGAGTGATATTTACAAGTTCATAACGGATCGTTTTCCCTATTATAGAAAGAACACACAGCGCTGGCAAAACTCTTTGCGCCACAATCTAAGTTTTAATGACTGCTTTATTAAAGTACCAAGGCGACCGGACCGACCAGGAAAAGGTGCCTATTGGGCACTGCACCCACAAGCTTTCGATATGTTTGAAAATGGAAGTTTGCTAAGAAGGCGGAAACGTTTTAAGTTACACAAAAACGATAAGGATATACTTAATGAGGAATTAGCTGCTTTAGCAAACCTCAACAGATTCTTTTTTACGGCAAATTCTGGCCACGGCATGGCAGTGCAAAGAATGATGCCACTCGATATACCAGCCAATGAATCAACATTGTATGTGCCACATATATCCCACTTAACACCTATATCACGCTCACCAACCTTAATGACACATCCCGGCGCTGTTGCAGCACGGACACAGCCAAGCAATATTGCGTTTCCAATGTCGTCACAGGCGGCCCCTGGCACCGTATTAAATTCAACCTGTACAGCAGCACCAACAACAACTTTGGACTCAGTAACGATGAAGAATTACCGGCCAAAACGTTCATTTACAATTGAAAGTCTCATAACACCTGACAAGCCAGATTCGGTCTATGAAGAAAGCTTACACGAATCTGAAGACCGCGCTGATATAGCTGATGCCGTGAACATTACTAATATCAACAAGACCTGCAATTCGGATGAAATTCAGTATTACCCTACGCTAGCATCGTTTGGAAAGTGTTCCAAGTCTGTATCACCTACGTTATCAGTTGAGGAACAACATAAGAGACCACTTCCACCATTGCACACAATAACAACACCGACGCATTGGCCTTTCATGCACTATTCAACGCCAGGTAGCAACAAATCCGAACTGCTCAACTCAACTTACAACTTGCAGGTTCCTCACCCACTCTTTTTGATGAACAATCCTCTGGGTAATGTAAATACAGGATATTACAATAATCTTTTAACTGATTCGCCAACCAGCTCCCATAATATTTCCGACCCACAAAGTCGAATAAATAATATGCGCGCTGTCTAAGATGTCTCGCGTGTTCTCAAAGCGTCAAAAACACGATGTATTAGTATGTAATAGTATGTAATTTAAAAAAAACTTTGGTTCCTCATCGTATAAGGATGGTTGTATGCATTTACAAATAAGAATATATTTATGTATCTACTCATGTATTTGTATTTTTATCTTTGAAGACTAATGAAATGTATTGTACATATTTAAATTTTGGTGTGAACTCAAAACAAAAAAACATTTTGCAATGTACAACTTTAAAATATTTATTTATAGGTTGCTCACCAATGCTTATTAGTTTTAAGTAGACAAATTAAATCAAAATTATATAAAAAGTGAATGGTTTTTTTTTTTGTTGAGTGGAATCAAGCTGAAAGATACAATTAAAAATGAAGTCTTACAAAAATCAAGTTCTAACAATATTCATTGGCAAACAAGAAGTAAACCATTAAAATTTTTCTACTTTGTCTATAAAAAAAATTTCAGCTTTTTCATATATTCATAAAGAATGCACATATTTTCCAATAGTATAATGAAAAGATACAGATTTTGTCTCTTTGGTAATTGCAGTTTTCGGGTGATTGAAGGCTATTATACATTTGTATGACAGCAGCTCTAATAATTTGTCATCTTATCAAAAACTATAAGCACAAATAGATTTGTGGATAGAGAATTAATTGCAAAGTTAAGTGACATTCTATCTACATTTACACTGACGACTCTATATGCATTTTCACTATCACTACCTATTAAACCGATTTCACATTGTGAAAAAGCGCAACATAAGAAATGCAAAGTTGGTAATCACCGTCGAGTAACTTAAAGAATATTTGCATTATGCGGTCCACGTAGTGCTTACACTTGTCGTCCCTAAACTTGTACCTACAACTAAATTTTTCTGCAGCCGCCTGATTGGCATTCTATCCAAAGAGTTCGGAAACTATAAAAGAAGTCTGTTAGAATGAACATTTGGTAATAGTGTTGGAGTGTTGTTTGTGTTTTTTTTAAACAGTATCGTGGAGCTTATAATCAATGTTGAACTAAGACCCCAAGCTACCGGTTTTCCAGATTCCAAAAAATAAGAGGCAGATCGGATGAACACACAGATATGGCTTAATTTACTTCTGTTTTGATTTTTTGGTTTTTGCTTGGGAACATCTGGTTTAGATCAAATAAGAGCAAATAAGCAGAAATACAAATCCAATCACATTTTTACTCAATTAGCTTGAAGTTAAAGTTAAACACATTAATACCCCCAAGGATTTTCAGAAAAGGTTTACGCTTTCTAGACCAATGAAGCAATTTCGCTATACTGACGGCCAAGGAATTGAGTGAGGCTAAGTACATCAAAATGTCAGTCATAAATAAATATGTTGAAAAGTAACGATTAACACTACCTTGGAGAACACCCGATGATATAAAGAGAACATTAAATTTATTTCAAACAAGACGATGACAAACACTGATTGACGTCTATTTGACAACCAGAAGACATATTACTTTGATTGACAATTGATTCAAACTTTGATAAGTTGGTAGATCACTTTCGTAGAAATTTAATATATTTTACTACAATCAGTATTGGAGGCACAAAGTAATGCAATATATCCGATAAAGCTTAGCATAAAAGGCATTATCACTAGTGCATATAACAGCAAATTGATATTTAAAATTATAAGTAATCTAATATTTTATTTTATTATCTGAAAACATGAAGAAGTAGAGACCACTATTCATACATAAGAACATCGACTTAAGAGATCATTTATCTTGGTATAAGGTAATTATTGCCCAATCTTCAAAGAAAATTTGGAAATTAGGTTCAAAATTAAACAAAAATCTTTTGCACTGTTGACATTTGGTACCTTTACAAGTTGGTTATCATTTTCAAAGCAAAAGGATGATTCCAGATAAGCCGCGATTAAGCCGTAACCTACTTACACTTAGGTTCATTGTCTAGATAGTAAGTAAAACGTTACCCAGTTTTTCGGAACTTTCAAAATAATATCGATCTGTCCAAAATTAGGTTTTTTTTGAAAATACAATTTTGATTGTAAATATTAAAAAATTACATACAGTGTGTCAGGGTATATTCAGTTTGTTTGAGATGTAACGTATACAAGGAGAGGAGTAAGATCCCAGAAACCCTATCATCGAGAGAAATCGATTCAGCCCTGTCCGCTCGTATGGAACTTTAAATGCTAGAGACTTGAAATTTTGGAGGGTAGATTCATGATGCTCGGCAGCAGATCAATTTTGAACGTTTTTGTCCCAAGACCCTTCCTTTCCGCCCAACCAGCACTGCCCACTTTTTGAAAAGGCTATAACTTGAACACCCAAAGAGTTAGAAACACGAATATCGGTTTGGCAATCTAGTAAGTATAGCCTTACTAAATTCCGTATCACTATAGGTAAAATAGGTTAAAGGTACAAATGAAATTTCAGTCAGGCTCAGTAAATATACATCTTTAAAATAGCATACCACAAAATACCCCTGTCTTTAATGGTTTCCCCTCAGAGACGAACAAACTAAAATTTTTCGTAATTTCACATTTTTTGTCCGGTTTTCTTATTATTTTGAAAACTGTTTTACGGCTACCGTATGTGCAGGGTGTCACATTACATGACTATACCATCCTTACTTGTTTTACTCTATCTCTTTATAACGTTCGGGAATAAGGGCGCGGAATTACCCATATATGGTACATATGTAGATGAGTTCAAACTTGCAGCATTATAAATCTAAAAATCTTTATATAATAAGAAAAACGTTAGATCAATGTAATAGTAGTCCAATTTCAGTTACAACATTTCTGATCAAACATGGATCTTCACACACCCTTGCCATTCGCATGATGTGTTATTTTTCTAGTTAGTAGGTAAAGGGCAACTGTTTTTTATACTCTTGCACTTAACTTTGTCATGAAATTTGCAACGCAGAGGAGGAAACTTTTCGGACAATAAAACGTATATAGATTCTTCATCAGCTTCACGAGACGAGTTAATATAGCCATGTACATTTGTCTCACTACGATGACTTAAAACGGTTTGACTGAAAACGAAGTGACTCAAAACACTTTTTCAATTCGTTTTAAAAGCACAAAGCGTTTTGACTCAAACTTGTTTTCAAATGTGTCGTTATTTTTCAAGTCGTTTTAAAAGTACGTATAAACGCTAAACATTTGGAAGACTTTTTGAAGTCAGCTGATACCCAAAATATGGCTTCAAACAGAGTTGGCATATATTTTAATTATAATGATTGTCCTTAAGTATTTTTAGCTGTTGTCAAAACTTTATATATTTAGTTAATATATTATCATGCATACAACTTTTGCTTAAAGGGTTACAACATGTTAATCGAAACATAAGTTATCTTCTTCTTAAGACCAACGATTACTAGACGTAGAACAACAATAAGAAGCAAATTCCACGATTTCGGTGTAAACATCAATGAAAAAGATACATATACATACATATATGCCTTTTACCCAAGGGGACATCTATAAATTAGTGAAATTTGTTTCTTGAAAATGCCACCCTAACAGACACAAATCCCCCTTCTTACGAGAACTTTTCCTTACTAGTATATTAAGGGAGTAAACACTTAACATGAGATTCTCAGTGACCACCTCTCGTCCTTGGTGAGATATTACATGACCTCCTCTATAATAGTCTCACATGTAATGTGTCCCCTATTGTTGATGTTTTATTACGGTTTGTTTTCTATAATTTTTTATTTTTATTCCATATTATTTATTTTGACATACATATATGTAAGTCAAAACATAATAATTTTATACTTCAAAGCGAATTGAGTCACAACACTTATTAAGTCACAAACATAAACGAACAAAGGTTAGGTGTTTTGAATCATTCCGTTTCCAGTCCAAACTTTTTAAGATATCGTATAAACGTAGTATCTGCCTGTCTATTTTAATGCGCACTGCTCACAGAGTTTTAAATTTATAGGAAACATTTAAACGCTGAAAACTGTTTTATCCTCTCAGGCAGTTTGTATGTAAAAATCAGCTTGATCGGATTACTATAGGATATTGCTGTCAGAGGAACGATTACACAAACAAAATTACACGACCAAAATTAGGTTTTTGCTTAGAAAATCTTTGAGTTTAAAGCTGTCGCCTCAATTTATTGTACAAGAACATCTTAGACGTCAGAGTTTGGCACCGCCAAAACGCGATTTCTCTGTAACCTGTAATGATTTCGTTGCTTTCGTTAAAACAAATTAGAAAATGGACGTTGCTATGCCCCTGTATCTTTATAAACTTATATGTTTCTTATTGGAAAAACTATTCAACGGATTTTCCAATAAGAATAATTGGGAATATGATACACACGATTCTTCGAATTCTTCACATAAACACGATAAGCGAAGCAAACATAAAAATTTGATGTTAGGCTCAGCTAGTACAATCCTACAAAATGGCGTACAACAAAATTTTTGACTCAATTTTTCTTGCAAAGAAGTCTTTACTAAAAACGGCAGACAATATAGGAACATCCATTTCTGTAACATACCCCTTAAATACTTATCACAAAATTTCGGTCTCCCTTCGTTGTTTTTTCTCAAAGACCAACAAACTAAAGGGGCGGAAATTATTGTCTCGCAATAGTCTGCAATATTCAATATTCAAAGTGGTGTTGATGACTGTAAAATAATAAAGTCAACGCGAAGCGATAATCTCACTATCCAATCCACTTACACTTGTAATTTGGACATTATTTTTATTATGTGAAATGATTACGAACAAATACATATTTTCTAAGTTTTAAACAATGTTCTTTTCTCCAAAATAAATCGAACACTTTTAGTTCACTTTTAAGCAGGTCGATGTTCACTAAGTCCTATTGGAATGGTCAATCAATGAAAATTGAATCGGGAAATGGAAAGGTTTAGCGCACAATAACACTTCAATCTTAACAAACTTTCAAAAGGTAAGAGTTCAGTGAAGATAGCGACCGAATCTGGGAAGACGACAGGGTCAAAAGAACTATAAAATAGTAACACTACTGATATTTTGAGCAGAACTTTGTACAGTATTTCGATACGTAGATATTTGATGCTAGTATTGACCACATTATAAAGACCTATACAACTATTTCTTATTGGAACTGTTTTCCAGGAACTATTTAGCCACGTTATAAAACAGAATACTGTATTTTGAAGAGTATCACGGGATGTTTTTTTCGTGAAATCTCACAAATCTCCTAAGAATCTCACATGAGATTTTACTACAAATTTGGAAAACAGTAAATTAATGGACTACAAAGTTGACATGAGATTTTCGATGAACCCCCCTCCCCATTGGTGATTGGTGATGGTCAGATTTTGCTGGACCCCCTTCCCCTAATTTTATTTCACGTAATTTATGGATGTTCCAAACAAAAGTGAATCTTGTGTCGTGTTGCTTTATACAATGTGAAATGTTACTTTGTTTTACTGTGATCTAATTTTATACGAGCATATTTGTCAAATGTCTCATACTAGGGATGTCAATTTTTGGAGATTTACCAATCCCGGGATTTTCGGGATTGCAAACTGAAATCCCGGGATTCCGGGATTAGTCCCGGGACTAGTTAAGGGGTTACATACAGTTAGAAGGCCGAAAAAAAGCGAATTTTCCGAAATTTTTCCTAAGAAAACTTTTAGGTTTATTGATTTAAAAATTTGTACACATATTATGGTATCTTTTAACTGTATTTTAAAATTTATTACCACTAAAAATATTTATTTGGAAAGGTGCTACAGCTGATCTCCGGGAGCTCCACTCAAAAAAGACGTTTTGCGGTGACCACTGTATCTGTGAACTGGATCACTTTAAATTAAAAACCCAAACGGATTTTGTTAAAGAATTGTTAAATCTAGTGATTAATCGAAAGGATAAGCAAAATAAATTTTTTTTGACAAAATGGCGGCTTCTCAAAAAAAAAAAATCGATTTTTGACCAAAATTTCGGACTTAAATTGTTTTTAAAAAAAAAAATATTTATCGGTGAGAAAAAAGCTTCGATTAATTACTAGAAAATATATTTAAGAAGATCGTGCCAAAATTTGAGATTAATTGGTTGAGCCGTTTCCGAGTTATGGTGGTCACCGACTTTGAAAACACCATTTTGAGAAAAACGCGTTTAAAGTTTGAAAAGTACGTTGAAGCACTCTGAAACGCCTTTCCAAATTTGCGTGTAACTTCGAAAATATTCACCGGAACGACATGAAATTTTCTGTGTGTATTCTTAAATATATGTACAATAAGAAAATAAAATAAAAAAAAAATTGATTTTTTGAAAATTCTAACTGTATGTAACCCCTTAAGACGTAGTAAATAATTTATAAATTTTCATTTTATACCTTTTTATCATTTAAACAAACAAAATACGAAGCAACAAACAAAAATAGACTATTTCATTCAGTCTTACAAAATGAGTTAGCAAATATTTTTTAAGCTTAAAAGTTTAACATGTTATTTTAGTTAAAGCGTTTTACAGATCATGTTGGTTAAAATATAACCTTAAAAGTAGTAAAGCATTGAATGATGTATTCTTCAAACCTGCTGACGAAAAACACCTATCACCCTCAAAATTTGTTGGTTGGACGGTTAGAATAGAATTAAAGAGTTTCTGAAGACAGTAACCATTACAAAATAATATGGTTTTAGAGAAAGACTCGGAAAAGCCGTACTACTCTCTTCGCAAAGATTTTTGTAAATTACATTAACAAATTTTGGGCAACTTTTTTTTCAAATTTTAAGCATCATTCTGCAGTCCCCCTACATCAGAAAATCGATACTTTAAATCCTTGAAAGACCTTTTGTTTGTGTAAAAAGCGCTTAGATTTATGCAAAAAGACTTTTTCCCGCCCCTTTGTGACAAGCTGGCTACGTTCTTGGTTACGAAACAATAAAATTTGTCGTATACGCTTTCTATTAATAGAAATAATTCACATCAGAATAAAAAAATCTAAGTCCCGAATATCCCGGGATTGGGCAAGTTAAATCCCGGGATTTTCGGGACTTCAAAAACACTAAAATCCCGGGATTTCGGGATCCCGGGATTGACATCCCTATCTCATACCAAAAGCAGTTGAAGTTTTCTTATGGAAACCGAATCTATACATGTATTTGTAAATCATCAATAGCGAAACAGTTTGGAACAGTTTCAAATGAGTTAAACGCAATATTGATTTGATTTTGATTAATTTTGTTTTTTTTCTTTGATGTTGTGGCAAGGGGCATTGCCGAATGTAATTTGTTTTTACAATTTTTTAAGTCTTAGATACATAAAATCAGGTAAAAGAATCACATAAGTAAAACACTTGGCACCCAACGGCCAAACCATTAGCACAGCCAATAATGCGAAGGTCATAGGTTCGATCTCCCGTGAAGACAAGGCGTTTGTTGTTTTATCATCTTTTGTTACACACATTTTAACAGGTAATTTTGTACTTTTGTAAACAATATAAAATTGGAATTTAAACGACTGGCCATACACTAATTTTAATTATTCTATAAGATTTTTCTCTATAACGATCTTTTTTTGATTTCTCCAAATTCCATATAGACATTTTCTGCTCTATATTATTGGGGAGTATACTAGATTCCCGCTTGAGTGTGCATATAAAAACCCCATAAAATATAATTATGCTGTTCTGACAAGTGTGAAGAGTACACAATACAACTTTTATAACAAAAGCATATTTCATTTCTGTAACGCTTATTGTTTCATTTACGTAGCATGACACAATTTATTTCTCACTCGTTTCGTTTTGGTGGAAAGCCACAATAAACATCATTGCTCTCGCCTTTACATGTATTTGTTGAACATCGCTCCGCGACAAATGCAATGGAAGGCTGTCAACTTACCCCCAGTTTCTATTATTTAGAAATGTTGTGTTTTGCCAAACCATGCATTTTGACAGATTTTAAATAATAGTATAATAATAACGATTTGGATTTCTGATGCGATGCAAATTAACAAAAAGGTCGCCTGTAACAAATTCGTTATGGCAGACAGTTTACAGTTGTCACAATTACAGATTCATAAATTTGCCTCTGTTTACATCGGAATAGACACAATTTTGTAAATTCGGTGTAAACAGTGAATTTCACGCAACTGATACAAATTTAACATAGAGTTGAAAAATTAGCTAAGGTTAATTAGTTCTATAATGTTATGCCTTTAATTTACCGTTTTGGAAATAAGTTTTTAATAAACCCTTAAATTCGTTTTTACGCATTTTACGTTGGTGTGAACAGTACAAGTATATTCCATTACGAATAAATGTAAAGAAAATATCGATGATATGCCGTGTTGATTGTTTGAAATAATTATTTATTTTCGCTTACGCTTGATCTACGAAATGGGAACACAAATTATGTTGCTTTTTAAAAAAAGGGTTACAAAAGGCGTATTTTATCACAACCAGTAGCCTGCAAGAGCACACGCACGTTATTATACTATAAGATACCCATCCCAAATATCTGGACTGTAGACAGCTTGTACTACAAATAAGACAACACTAAATTAGAAACTTAACTTAACTGAAACTTAATTGGAACAACAATAATTTTTATACCCTGTACACACTGTGTACCAGGGTATTTTGTGTTTGTTCAAGACGACATGTATGTAATGCATTGAAGAGGGGAGGAGCCCCCTATAAAGTATATACATATGTATATTCATGATCAGGACGACAGGAGAAATTTGTTAAGCCCTGTTTTCAAGTCCCCAGCTTTCAAATATATTCATGAAAATAATGACTTCCTCTGATTTTTACAATATTGGCGAATTTTATATTTCATTAACACTTCAAATCGTAAAGAAATTGTACAAGAGATGCTACAAAACTTGAAGATTTTAGAAGCAAATATGACCATAAACTTACACAGTCACCTGGATAGATTTCCTGAGAATCTTGGAAATTATTGTAAAGAACATGGAGAGAGATTCGATCAGGATCGAAAAGTGAGGGGAGAAAGGTATCAAGGAAGGTGGGGCTGTCACATGATGGCAGATTACTGTTGGTCGTTGAAAACAGATAGTCCCCCAAAAAATTATAATAGTTAGAAGAGCTTATATAAGGTGTTTCTCTGAAGTTAATTGTAAGTTTTATAAATTTTTCTCTTTTTCTACTTCTATGTACATTAATTAACAATAAGAATATACTTTATATTTCATTCTCATATTTTTTGGTTTTTACAGTATATTTTAAAAATTAAGATAGAAAAATCAGAGCCAATTCTCAAAAACCATCCATAGCTTCGCTAGTCTTTTGGGAATTCTGTTCTCGAAAGTAGTCACTATATTCAACTAAATCGAACCTATTTAGACCTCTTGATGAGTCAGTCATCGTACACGCGTCGTACGCGTCGTACACGCTATACCCGTAACAATGACTTCCAAAAATCTTTGAGACCTAATGTGACATTGCAGACCCCTAATGTCTATACAAATGAAATTAAGTTTCTTGACTTGTTGAGCGACTAGAAGATCCTCGAAATTTCTTCTTCAAAGATTATTGATGTTTATTTCCTAGCATATCATAACTCTTTTCTGTTCCTCTTTTACAAGGGTAAAACATTTTAAAAGGCACGTTTCCCCGAATTGATTAATTTATGCTTATCACTGACAAATATTTGATTAGCCAAAGAAATTTTAACAAGTGGCAAGCGCTTTGGATCATTAACTCTTCACGGCTATTTGTTAAATCACAACACAGCAAAAATTTTGCAACCCCCTTTTTTAATAATTTTCCGATTGTATTTTTGGGCGACCACAACAAACCCCAAAAGAACCATCATCATTCCTTTCAACTTATAAATAATATCGCAATCACATTGCAAATACTTTCAACATAAAAGGTTCACAATGTACAAAAATTATTTATTGTGTCATTACAGTTAATGTGTTGCTACTTTCTCACGTGTTGCTTGAATAATAACCTTGATTCAATACATTAACTGTTTTCAGAAAAAAGGAATATAAAGCAATATAAACGAATAAAACAAATAAAAATGTTGCCGCCGCCAAAGTGGTCGGTTTTCGAAATACCATGTAGTGCCAAATATTTACTAGTGATACGAGTCTGGCCCAATTTTTGTCCTCCCTGAAATGAATAAATTTTAAAACATTTTTATAAAGCAATTGTATGAATAACACAGGCCAACAAGAAAAAACTTTTTGAATAATTGCAACTTATTCCTATGTATTTTGGTGTGCTGATTCCGAAAATAGTGGACATAAAGTCGTATCACCCTCCAATTTCTTGCATTTCACGGAATTGTAAAAAACACGAAATTACTGTTTTTCAAACTTGTGTACAAGATATCTCAGAAACTACTGGACCGATCTTAATGAAATTTAACTAACATATTCTTAGGAATCCCATCTATCATGTACTAAAGCAGTTTTTTGATTAAGGGCACCCTTCGAAAGTTATACACTTTTAAACCTCAATAAAACAAGAAAAAAAAGTTAAATCTTTAAATAGCTGTAAATTTTACAAAAAAAGCTTTTAATTTTTTCCCCTATTTGTAGTTATTTCCTGCATGAAATGACGGTCCTTTTGTACTATTCCGACAATTGGTGACCGAGATATCAGGTATACCACCAACGTATGTTATGGTTGTATCGAAAATCTTGGGAAATGGTATAAAAAAAAAAATAATGGCTTTTAAACAACAAAACAGTTGCAGTAGCCATGGTATGTTTATTTATACATATTCATTTTAAATTTTGATACAACAAAATTATGAACTGTAAAGTAGAGAGAAAATCCTTGTTGGTTGTGTGCACGACATTTCAGTCAGCAATCGACGGAAAAATACTAACGGACCGTCATTCATGCAGGAAATAACTACAAATAGAGTAGCATAGGGGAAAAAATTAAAAGTTTTTTTTTGTAAAATTTACAGCTATTTAAAGATTTAACTTTTTTTTCTTGTTTTATTGAGGTTTAAAAGTGTATAACTTTCGAAGGGTGCCCTTAATCAAAAAACTGCTTTAGTACATGATAGATGGGATTCCTAAGAATATGTTAGTTAAATTTCATTAAGATCGGTCCAGTAGTTTCTGAGATATCTTGTACACAAGTTTGAAAAACAGTAATTTCGTGTTTTTTACAATTCCGTGAAATGCAAGAAATTGGAGGGTGATACGACTTTATGTCCACTATTTTCGGAATCAGCACACTAAAATACATAGGAATTAGTTGCAATTATTCAAAAAGTTTTTACAAACGGTATTTTTGTCGGCCTGTGTAATCAACATAATTTAAGTAAAAGTCACGTGGATACAAAAACTCTTTATAAAAAATTAAATCAAGTTTGTTATTTTACTAATTTTGGGGGAAGCCTTTTAAAACTTCAACCTCTTAACAAACCTGGTCTTTGTAAAATGGTCGAACAAATTGCAAAAAGTCTAAAACTCAAAAAAAAAAAAAAAAAAACTCCCGAAGTTCCCGAAAACTTCAATAGCTTATGTTTTAATAAAAGATATAATTTTAAATATGTTGCACATAACAATTTATTAATACATTAACTACGAACACAAACAAGTATTTTCTAAGTTGGATTTTATCCATGGTATAAACTTGCTTACTCGGGTGTACACTCCCGGGTAACCCTCTCGTCCACAACCCACACCCCATGAAACAATACCAACAATGAAGTATTTTACACCATTTGATAAGAGTAACGGTCCACCACTGTCACCCTGACATGAGTCCATACTTGGTCTTCCAGCGCACAACATGCTCGATGTAATTCTTGTACTTTTGTATTTTTGATTCCGACATTCCGTAATTGACATTATAGGAACCTTCACTTGGTTCACAATTGATGGTAGTTCACCGCCTTCGGAAGTTCGTCCCCATCCAACGACAGTTCCAATTCGACCTAAACAAATAAAATAAATCAAGAAAAACATAAAGTTCAATTCAAATTTTTCAAACTTACATAAATATGTACATATCTATAAGTCTACATACTTAAATACTGGTGATTTGACAACTCTGCTTCGTTTAATATCAAAAACGCGTCAAGACTGGGTCACGTTATTTGGATACTTTCCTAAGGGAAAACCGTGTTAGCAGTGGCTGTAGGGATGCGTATCTACGCTTGAAATAGTATACATATTCCTTGAATCAGTTCAAATGAAAATACTTAATTTTGGAGCTAGCAGAGGTTGCACAGAATGTTGAGAATCGTATTAAAAGCGTTTTAGTCGCATTTAAAAGCAAGTGAAACCTGTTTTACTTTAAACAGCTGTTTCAGTTACTACCATATCAGAAACTTGTTAATAAAAAACAACTTGACAGCACCGTTTCTACTGTAAACAGCATGTTTCCAACGAAACTTGAGATTAACACGACTCCGCTAACTCATAAGTATGTACTGTGTATGTTTTTTCGTGATAAAATTTGGGATGTTGTCCAAAAAAATCTTACCAAGAGGGAAGGCGCATTAAAAATCTCTAAAGTCACATTAATTTACTAACTATTTCAAAATTTTAATCAAAACCTCTCGTTCTCAAAATTTCTTAATTGTCCAATAGGACAAATAGAATATAATTCTGCTACCTTGGCAGCAGCAGGCCGTTTTATTTGTTGGTTATTGTCTTACCTGCTGGATCATAGTTGTAACGTGGCAGACAAATCGGCTTAATAATTTTTGAGAACACCATTGGCTTCCTTAATTTAAGAAGAGCAATGTCATTGTTATAGGTGTCTGGATCGAAACTTCTGTGTTTTACTATTGAAGTCACAGCTCTTTGTATCGCCTTTGATTCCGACGTTATCTGTTGGTCATGATCTCCAAAAATAATCCTTATTTTCGACCGTCGCAACTTTTTGACGCAATGTGCTGCAGTCAACACATAATCCTTAGTTAATAATGATCCTCCACAGTGAAACTTTCCATCATAAACAATACGTGCCATCCACGGATATTGATTTACGCCTGTGGGTTTTCCTCCAACGATTCTAATTTCTTCATTTGAAAAACCACAATCTGCAAATCAGAATAAAATGTATAATTTTATAAAGAAGATTGTTCCAATAAAAATGTGATAGATGTGAACCAAAATATTTTATCACTATAAATTCCAGGTTCGTACCTTTCTTAGTTTTGGAGATATAGCAATTTTTAGAAAACTGGGAGAAGGGCAATAAAGGGTGGTAGGGGGAATTGTGGTACGAAGTTTTGTAGGGCTACACATACTGAGTCTACATACCGATTTTCATATTTCTATCTTTTTGGATGTTCGTTTTTTTTTTTTTTTAACGGGAAGGAGTGGGCGTGGCACAAAACCGTTCAAACTTAATATGCTGCCGAGCATCACTCTCCAAATTTAAAGTCTTCAGCTTTTATAGTTTCCGAGAACCATTAGTGAGGATGGACGGACAGGGCTGAAGAAATTTCCCTTGTCGTCCTGATCAAGAATATATATTTTTATACTTTTCACGTATGTGAAATAGTATATTAATTTTCACGGAGTTTGTAACAGATCGAAATATTAATTTCCGACTATATAAAGTATATATATTCTTGATCAGGACGACAAGACCAGTTGATTTAGCCATGTCCGTCTGTCCGACTGTCAGTCTGTATGTATGCAAACTAGTCCCTCAGTTTTGAAGCTATCGACCTGAAACTTTGCACAGAGTCTTAGAATTTATTATGATGAATCATTCGTCGGAACCAGCATGATCGGATTATTAGAACAGGTAACTCCCACACGAAAAGAAGAAGCACTTCAATCGTTGTATGGAAAACATTTTTGTTTTGTAAGATAGAAAGCTGAAATGTTAAACATAGTGGTTTTAAGTAGTCCCACTAAATGAAAGTTTCATTGAGATCGAGCAACTGGAACTGGTACCTGCCATACAAAATGAAGAAGAGGAAGAGAAGCAAGATTCACGTCGTTGTATGGAAAACTTTTTTGCTTCTTAATCATTTGACTTGAAACTTCACACTTATGTTCTTGGGGGGGCATTAAAACTATTTTGACAAAAATGGGCATGGTTACGCCCACTTTTAGCCCAAATTTTTATTTAGCCAAAAATTTGCATATCTCCGGTGCTCAATGAGCAAAAACAATAAAAATTGGTACATTGGCTAATAAGATAAAGAGAAAATATATTCAGTCAAAAAAATGGGCGTGGCACAAGAAAGTGCGTGAAAAGTATATAAGCTTCAGCCTTGCTGAAAATAGCGTCCTTACTGGTTTACTTTATGGCTGATACACTATGTGTACAGGGTATAAAACGGCATCCGAAACATACATATGAGTAGCTAAGATTTTTTTTATTGTTGACACTAATTATGTAACTCAACAATGCCTTCAATGATCGAATTTCTCAATTGATGTTTTTCGGGAATAAATCCAGTACAATCAAAAATTAGGGCATTTTGAACAGACCATTTTAAATAAAAACTGAAGATTCATTTTTATTAATTTAAAAAAAAGATCTTTATATGTACCTTATTTTCTATGTTCTCTTATACATGAGACTCTTTTAAAATAGAACAAAAACCAAACGAATTTTATCGTCTTGTGATCTGATCTGCTTGCAACATATATAAATATGTATGTAGACCAGCACCGGTTTGGCCCGTGTATAGTTTGTGAGTAAGTGTGAAGCCCTACTAAGAAATGAAAGTCCCATAAAAGAAAGTATGAAACAAGTCGACATCACCCTTCAGCCAATCTGCTAGTCTTTAACTTACTCTCACTCTTTTGTTTGCTCTCTATGTTTTTACGCTTTCTTTAAAGTGTATTCTTGCTTTAATTGAAATAAAAAAAATATTTCTGCCCTTGCAAAATGTTATTTTATTTTAGTCATGATTTGACTGAAATGTTGGTTATCATAAGATTTAAAAAGTTCATTTCTTTTATTTCCTTCTTTCGTTTCGTTTCATTTCATTCATCATTTATTATTTATTTAATTTCAGTCATCATTCTCGTCTGCAGCACTATTTATTTAAGGTTTTTAAAATGTTGAACGTTATAAATTACGTTTTACGCTCCATATAATAAATGTTGAATAAGAGTGATTAATTTTATTTTGAAACTAATGTATGAAGAGTATCAAATTGTCGACATGGCTTAAAGTTTTCTTTTTTCTGTAACTCTAAATTAAACACTTGTTTCTAAACTGCCTGTTTCAAATACTGAATTGTTAAATATAATTTGTTATTGCACATGATTTATGATAAAAGTCTGAATAATTATGAAAAAACTTACCGCAGTCGCATGTTTTTATATTAACGTTATCATTGTAATCAGCTTCTTCATCTGCATCATACCCAAAAGCATTTGATATTCCCGAGCTAATACGAAATATAGAGTCAAACAAAAATTTACTTGTTCTATTCGGTCTATTTTGTAGATGATAATCATTAGTGATCTGAGTCGAACTGTTTGTGAATCCAGTTACAATACTACTGGAGAAAAGAAATACAAGAGGAAAGAAAATCACGGGTGAAATAATACACATTGTTACACACTTTTGAACATTGTATTAAACGTCTAGACTATTGGCAAGATAATTGCAGACAGTGTATTTACTTATTAGAGAAAAAAAAAAACAAAAACAAAAAAAACTACTTGTCAAATAAATGCACAAATATTTTCTTAGCTACTTTTTACTAAAACATTAATTAAAACACATTCTTAGAATTGTAAAACTGTTATGTAGAGTACGAATATGAAACTAAAAAAAACGTAGTGTGAGAAATAAACAAGATTGACAACCGTAAAAGACATGATGCAGTGGAACGGCTTTCTTTTGAATAGTGTTTACAAGGTCGAAGAGTTTCTTCAGCGGTTGCTGCCAACTTGACAAATTTTTCTTTAACAAGGCTTGTTGAAGTATTGTTTCAATCTACTTTGCAGTTTCGTAAAATCATAGTAAGGACACGTCCATAACGTGAGATAAAATTAAGGAACGGTAGGTGGTGGGTTAAACAAAATCTCACCTAGGAGGGAGAGATTGGTTGTTTCATCGGACACCTCATGTGAACTTTTTAGTCCATTAGTTTACAATTTTTTCAAGATTTAAAGCAACATCCCACGTGAGATGCAGAGAGGGTTCGTCAAAATCTCACTAAATCTCATCGAGAAGGGGGAGGGGTCTTAGTTTCAAGAAAAAACCTCACGTAATTTATGGATGTCCCCAGATAAACAGCTGATTCTTGGAACAGCTGATCAAATATTCATTTTGATGTACTTTACAATTAATGTAGATTTGTGTTTAAACCGTTGAAGTACCGCTTTTTTACCTTAAAAAATTGTTATTATTAAAATAAAGAAAAATATTCATTTTTCGTTTCAGCTATTTCCCAAAAGTAAATTTCTACTTTTGTTGACTGTTGTTCTGCACAGCTGTTAACAGCTCGTATTTTGTGGTACAAACATAAGCTTTATTTTAACATCTTTTGCTTTCGTGCTGTACGGTATTAAGACAAACCACCTAACTGCTTTGTTGATCATTTGATACGTAGATTATTGAATTAACTCGATTCTTTCATCAATACTGCACATATAAATATTGCATTTAAAACTCGCTGTTTCTTTAATAATTAATTCTAAAAATAACGCTCATTCTTGAACAATACTAAATATTGGCATCTAATAATATTTCACTTTATCGGTCTGCACCCGTGAATGTTTCGATTTTGAAATTTAATTAGGTGATGACCGACATTTTTATATGAGTAAATGCCAAAAACATATTCATATTCATTCATGATAAGGGAACGTCCATAAATTACATGAGATAAAATTGCAAAGAAGGGAAATAGTCGAAATCACAACAAAACTCACCAAGAAGGGAGGGGTCCAAAATTCATGACAAAACCACACGAGATTTGCAGACGTTCACTAATTACTTTTATGATAACAACGTATAAAAAAACACGTCGTGTGAAGTAAGCCTAAGTACCGACACATACAATCGTTGTAATCGAATTTCGTCCATCTCAGCAGCACAATTATTTATTTTTCTTTTAGTTTCCCGGAAATATGGCTGCAAGACAGTTATTTACAGTTTTCAAACAGCTTAACTGTGTTAATCAGCATATATGCTCTCCACGACTATGTTTGCAATCATTTAACCCATCATTTGTACGAAATACGAGTTTCTTCAACAAATGTGAGTTGCAGGAATGTTTTTAATAAACGGTCTACTAGTGAAAAACAAGTAACAATCTCCGGCATTCTTTTTCCGCTGTTTGTGCCTCTGATAACTAACTATTGCAAATGAATTTCGTGTTGCCCTATGAGGGGACCTGTTCAAAACATATCTGAATATCGTTTATCTATCTTTGCCGTAGTGTTTATAGTGTGTTTCGTAATAACGGAGGCATACTTGTACTGGCCCATAGACAACGTATTGGATGGAAAGAATTCATCTGCATTGTTTCTTTATAGGATCAACAGTAACAAAGAAACATATTTCTAATAAAATATCTTGTCATTTCAGTACCTGCAAGCGATCTATGGCGGGGAGTAACAGCAGTGAGTAATGCTGGCAAGAAACGCGGACGTGGAAAAGGAAGTGGTAAAAAAGTGGCAAAAGATTTGAATAAGGGCCAAACAATAGGTGTTGGATCGAAAAATATTTTATGGCCCGGACTTAATTCTCCTGTTATTCGCGGTAATGAACTAATTCGTCATAAAAGCCTTCCGGATGATTCTGAGCGACTGCAGAACATTATTAAATTACGAGATTCAATGGGAAACTTCAGAATGATGAAGCTTAATCCTATTGAACGTGGTTGGTCTGGTTCAAAAATGCCTGGTCGTAGTATTGGTTCTCCAGATGCAATTGGCGATGATACATTCAGTTCTTTTGATACTGTTGTACTAGAAAACAAAATAGTTTTCATTATGAAGGGCAATATGGGACGTAAAAGAAGGTATTCAGTACTATCTGTAACTGGGAATGGAAATGGTTTGGTTGGATTTGCCTCAGCAAAAGCACCGGAAGTACGAACAGCTTTAAGAAAATCGAAAAATCGTGCTGGACAGAAACTAATGACTATTAAACTTTGCGAAAACCGGACAGTTTTCCACGATTTCTACACGGCATTTGGAAAGACAAAAATTTTTGTTTCCAAGAAGCCTGAAGGCTATGGATTAGTGTGTCATAGAGCAATTCAAACTATCTGCAAAGTTTTAGGCATTAAGGATTTGCATGCTAAAATAGAAGGTTCAACCAATTTACAGCATATTGTTAAAGCATTTTTCATCGGTCTATTACAACAAAAAACACATGATGAAATGGCAAATGAAAAAGAGCTGCATGTCATTGAATTCCGCAAAGAGCAATGTGATCTTCCTCAAATATTAGCTAATCCTATTAAATGTAGAAATTCGGCGGATATAAAGCGTGATGAAGTGATGGACTTTTCTCAGTACGTTTTAGGTGATCGCATTGTGCTTAAAAAAAAGAAATTGGCTCCATTTTTTGTTAGTTCAAAAGGATATAATTTATTTTTAAGAAAACGAGAACTATTTCGAAATCAAGATAAAGTGCGATTGGAAATGCTAGTTAATAATGGAAAAATCACTAGTTTTCTAAATGAAAAGAACACAGAAAATGCTATTGTTGAAAATTAAATGAAACGTGTAAGTAATATTATTTGTTAAATAAATGAAGTGTAAAAAACATTTTAATAATATTATATAGTTCTTTAATTGCAATTGAACTAGAAATTACAACGTGTAAATAACACGCGCTTATACAAGTCAATTATTTCATCTCTTACAAACTTTTCCTTATAGTTAAATCAGAAACTCCGAAAGAGTTAGATTATGTTAAAATCCATTCAACAGTTTAATAGTATTAATAAGTGAATATTGGCGTTTTTTTTTTTTTTTTTTTTTTTTTTGTCAATGAATTATACAAGTTTTATTTTATGTTTGCAAAATGTGAAACGATAAAATAGGAATATTTAAATGTACGTTCTATCTTCTATTTATTCAATTTGGTTCTTCCTTCCACTTCTCGCGAGCTTCCAATTTGGCCTCTGGAATAAGAGAACTTTTTGCACCACCTAATATGTTTGTGGTTGCTTGTGTAGCCAAAACCGCCGGACACACCATAAGTTGGGGTATTTGTCTCATAACAGCACCAACAGCACCCGTGTAGCCCTTCTGGTCGTGTTCAATGACAGCGGTCTCAATTAAATTGTTAGCCGAGTTGTTTATTCCCTGAAATATAAATAAAAAATCTTTAATACTGTACAAGGCAAATCAAATGTTTACTTTCTGAAAACTCCAACTGGAACGTATTTTTTTTGGAAATTCAAATGAAAGTAATTACCTCTTTAACTATTATATAAGCGTTAGTAACGCCTTCACGTAAGTCCTTTGGTCTATTATGTCGTTTTTTTCCATATTTGTATTTTTTTCCTTTTCTTATTGAAGGACCTGCTGACAGCATATCAAATGTGGTTTCAGCAGTAAACTGTATGTGAAAATATTTATATTGTCTTTCAGAATTTGTTATGATTATAAAAATTCTTACCTGTAACAAATTTATGACTCTAGACGTTAATTCTAATGCTGCTAGAGCGGTTCGCGCACTAAAGCTTTGTGCTCCGAGTTGAAATCCACGAATGATTCTTCCATCCTTCTGGTATTGTTCAATTGGCAGCCAAAATAAGTCATAGACACCTTGAACTGAAATTTAAAAAAGGTTTATTGAAAAAAATATGTACAGATAACAACATTGTTAAACTTACATAGTTGTAAAACAGCATTTGTAGGACCCAAACCACTCAATATTTTTGGAAGTTGATTCCTCCTGATGTCTTTCAACCATTCCCTGCCCAGGTACTGAAAGAGTTTATTCCATCCTAAGATGCCTCTTCTGAAAACAAAAGAATGAGTAACTTAACTTATTTATGGATATTCTTCATACATATTATTGAAATAGTACTCACCTATATTCCAACTCCCTTAAGCATATGCCAGAGCCTTGCAACTGCGCAAGACCCATTAGTAACCCAGCTACTGGTCCTCGGGATAACTCAATCCTTCGACCATGATAGTCCAAACATATTGGGAGTGCTGGACTAAATATTACTTCGCGGAAGTAAACTGGATGATCTGTTGGTTCATTTATTTTGTTTTTATTTTCCTCTTTATTATCTTCATCTATCAACAAATCCAAGTTTTCAGTTATTTTTTGCTGAGTAATCAATACTTCATCCACAGCTAAAACTGGTCTAATCTGTTGATCTAATACCTCTGTCTTTTCATTTTGTAATGGTTCAGACGACGAACTGTTAGTTAAGTTTACAAAATATTCCTCCAAAAATAATAAAGTTTCTTGATCAATATTGAGCTTAATAGGTAAAATTGATATTCGAAGTGAACATTCTTCGGCAGTGCTTTGTTCTGGATTCGGCCGAACATGTAAGGTTTTTATAATTACCATATGCTGATTGTTTTTTGTTGACAAGTTTTTTACATTAGGATGATAAAGAAATTTATTTATCTCAGATGTACGCAAACGATCACGTACTTCTATTTCTGAAATAAGCAAAACTTGGCGAGAAGCATGTATTGCGCTTTCTGGATAGATTTCATGGCAAAAACTTAGTTTTGTAATTTGAATTTCGACAAGTTTATCTAAATTTCGATCATTTCCAGTTGCAGTATGAATGTTTGTTTTTGTTTGATTCGGCTGAGTGTTGCCTGTTGGTTGTGAAACGCCGTTTTTATATGTTTCTGACATCAGTGAAATGTTGCTGAAAAACCCACAAAAATGTAAAAAACCAAAATTAATGTTCAAATCTTCGATAACAATTTTTGTGATTTCCAAAATTAAGATTTTTCATTTTGATAAAAGGATATTCATTGTCTCATGACGTTATTAAATAATATGTAAATTATACCAACCTTTTAGATAAATTTAGTTTGTCATTTACAGAGGCAGTAAAATCGTTGCCACCATACAAATGCCACACAAATGTCATTTCACAGAGTGTATACCGGCAGTCTGGAACAGGGAACTTGTCTGGAGATCTCAAAAAGTCTTGTTTTTCTTGGGGCAAACTAAAGTGATTGTCCACAATTCTAAGCGGTTCCTCAGACGTTTTTATTCTGTCTAGTCCACACGATTGCTAAAGATAGACGAAATAATAAAAGAATAAAGTATAATGCATTTCACTTCACTGAAAACCAGTTATGAAGTATTTCTCCCGCCAATATGTAAAGGTAGACAACCTTGATATACTGACTTAGTAACAAAAAAAAAAACAAAAGTTTAAACCATCAACTTGGGAAGTTCATGTAAGGTACTTTCATTAATTACAGCAGATTAACTTACCGAAAAAAGCATATCATCCTCTTTTATAAAACAAAAATCTTGTTCCTCATGATTATCTGTTGTCTTTCCCTTGTCTATACTCCCAAGATCAGTTTGTACTAAGGGTACAAACATATCATTTTCAACCTCAATAGTCTCAATTTTTATGGACTCGGTGGAAATATTTTTTAATGTTACTCTTTTACTCTCATCAGGAAAATAAAATATTTCAGGTTTTTTCACACAAGCTTGTGTTTTATCTGCCCGTGTGTTCGTGGCAGTATTGTACTCATCTTGTAATGCTTCGGCAACCATTTGGTTTACTTGTTGTTGCTTTGAATTTATTTCTTTCGAATTCACTTCTGCTGACACTAATGTGTCATCCGAGCATGAATTACTGTCTGAAGGATTTGATTTTACACTGTTGTCACTTGCTAAATGAGCAATGAGTTGTGCTAATGCTCTGGCGGAATCATAACAAGTTCTTACATGCACATCTTGTATTGAACAACGTAGGTCCATTTTTGGGCACAAACCGATAGTTTTTCCATTCAATCGTAAAGAAATGTCAAATAATCCAAGTTGTATAACAGTTACTAAATCTTCTTGTTTCAAATCATCTACTTTTAAAGTCAATTTCTTTACATTTAAATTATTCTGTAATGAAGAGAAAAAATAATTAATTCATTGAGAAATTTGAGAATGTAAGTCTTACTTACAGATGGTGCAATTGACAATGTGCACTCTTCAGCAATAAATCTCAAATTACAACCTGTCACCGATGAAATCACATTACTACTGATTGTAAAGTATCCAATATTTACAAAAGAATGATATGGAAAATTATGGGGCCTGTAAGATTCATAAATAAATATTATATTTAAACATTTTTTTATGATGATTTTTTTTTTAAATGTCATTATCGTACCTATAGTCAATTGCACAATCCCATAAATGAATTTGAAGTTCCGTTATAAGAGCATATGGATGGTATCCTTCAATTGGATAATCCTACAAAGAAAAACAAAATTGGTGAACACAAAATTTTAATTATTGTGGATGTGATGTTATGTTTTTTTTTTCATTTCAGTCTAAGGATGTGGCGTAGCGTGCTCCACACCTAATTAGGCTCATGTCTAGTTTGTGTTATGCTCATGTAAAGACTTTGAACGTAGTTACTCAAAGAAAACAGGAACTATATATTTTCTGAAGCATTACTTACCGCAATATCAAAGAAATCTATCAGTTGATATAGCCAAGTGTTGGGGGGCAAACCTGGATTATGTGCCAGGACAGCTTTATTTATGCCAGTAGAAACCTTAAGTCTCTAAAATAAAATTAGAGACTGCAGAGTATTAAAATAGTGTTAAAAATTATATTTTGTTAGTTATAGTAAAATTTACAGGTATTTGTATACGATAGTTTAATTATATTTTCTAATTATTTTTATACCCTACATAATTATGGCATCTATTTGTGCAAATTGATATCAATTACATGTTACAATAACAATTACCTTAATTCGTTGACGGGTCTCCTTTTTAATTTCAATTACTAAAGAAATTACTTCTTTCCGTTTTTCGACTAATTTATAGCTTTTGGATCGCTTAGGAATGCTATAAAATGTTATTTCCATACAGTCTTCTACGTCCTTCATGTTATTTGCAAATGGGCGATTTGTGTAAGGAAAATTGCCTGCAAATAAAATATATTACCTCAAGTTTACCTGTTTAATTTATTATAAGCTTACCACAATGATATACTTCAATTTCGTTTAATTGCAAGCACACGTAATTCAAATTATCATTTTGGTTGAAACCATTAACAGCAAAAAGTTTAAAGCACTTAGCTAGAAAGTAAAATTTGCCAACTTGATCAGTAAGTATCTGAGAGTCCACATTTCGAACAGGGACAAAAAAGACAATTGCTGCTTCATCTATACAGACTTCTACTGCAGAGGTGCTGTTTGCTCGAGATTCATTATTATGTTTCAATGTACTCGAACTAGGGAATTCTTCATTGGTAGAAAGGTATATGCTACTTTCAGATGTATTTTTTTCCATTTTACTGTAGTCAATATTTATTGTGCCACTCTTTGATTCTAAATATGAATCTAATATACTCCCTTTTTGTACGTTTTCAAAAAATAGATGTTCCGTGGGTTTGACATAACTTTTATGCTTATTTTCACTTTTAGCTTCTTTCCGATACAAAGGTGAGCTTGGCTTCCACATAAGCAAGTCTGAATTAAGCCGATTATACACTACTTCGTATAGTTGTTTGGATCTGTTGAATAAACAAACAGAAATTTTATCACAGTTATAAATTATGAGTTTCAAGTCAATAGAATAATAAATAAAGAGATTCCATACTTAATAAATAAAAAGTTTTATACAAGAACCCAAATATTTTCAAAACCTCGTATAGAATTCCCAATTACCGATTTTATTTAAATAATACTTACTCAAAAATGATTTCGACAAACGGAATCTGAACACTTATTTGGAGTTGCGTCGTATCCATGGCACATTTACAAAAGTTATTTATTTCTTCCGTTTCACCAGGTAAAAAAGAATTCTCTGCATCTACAGAAGAAAATATTCATGAATATGTTGTCAACGCCAATATTGATACAAATAAAACTCAAATCTTTGAGATATTAAGGTGTGGCCCATCCAATTTTCAATTCTCTATACAGGAAAGATTATAGTAATATCTGATGGTTTGATATACGTCGTTCTCCTTTGTATTTGTTTAACTTTACGTTATCGTAAGATATTACCTGTTTTGCTGTGTGAGCTGTGAGCAGCATCGCTTTGCCTCCAAACGTGTTTGGCGCTGAACGGAGAACCAAAACGTAGTGATGAAGAGTTTTTCCGTGTTGACAATTCAGAACTTTTTGTTCTCTGTTGGATTGTAATTCTATCAAAAGTAAAAGTGATTGATTTAATGTTTTTATAATTAGCCATATATGTATGCTAGGACAGCTCCATAGAAGCTCATTGTTTTAAACCCAAATTATAGATTTACTGGATTCGCCATTAAAAACCAGACACGATTCGATTGTTATCAAAAATATAAAGTATATAAAGCATTCAAGACAACAAGAGACCTAACTACTAAGAGAATACTAGTTTGGTTTCCAAGATTTAAAAGTCTCAAACAAAAAGCAACAGGAATTAATGTTTTTTGCAAAACTTACAGCAATATTTTAAAGACCGTACCAATTTTTCACCAGTTCCTAATTAAAAAACCGAGGCCTGCGTTAAAAAATTTAATTCTTTAACAGAAAGCAAAGGGAGGGGAGGGGGTTTTAATCATACAATATAATCTTACTCACCTTGGTTGGTTGTCGTTAAAAAGGATTCCCTTAAAAAGCTGTTTGGGATTGTCGCTGTTGTCAATCTAATAAACGAAAACAAAGAACCGTAAATTTGTCGTAAATTACATTTATCTATTTCTAAATAGCATGTAAAAATATATTTGGTAACGAATATAAATAATTTGTGCTGTTTAAAATGGTTGCTTAACTTAATAACATAAATTATTATTACTTACAGAGTAGAAGCCTGTTATTTCATTCATTGTAATTGTTGATAGCAAACTGTTTGTTTTCAAAATGGCATTTGACAACTTTACTATGAGCAAATCATCACGAATATTTTGTTTCCACCATTGGACTTTCTCAGGATTTTTTAGAGTCTTTGCATCCACAATGGGAAACCTATTAATCAAAAGAAAAATAGTAAATTTTATTAATTACTTTGTACAATATTGAAATTCATGTCTTTCGTAATATCAAAGTCTAAAACAAACATATATTTTATGGCAAAAATAAAAAAATAATTTTACGTACCGTAAATTTATTTGAAGTAGTGTACAAGTAATTGTAATTTCAAGAGAAGAATTTTGAACTTCATTAAAATCCTTTCGTGTGCGGTGAGAGTAGATTTCGGAAAAAGGCGACACACCCAACAATGCACTCAAACGATCGTAGATTGATATATCTATATCAAAAGTACATTTTGCTAATTCGATGTCAATGGAATTGCATACAGAGTTGTTAAGAGCACAAGAAAATGAAGACTTTACTGATAACGAAATTTCAGGTTGTGTGTGATATCCTTGAGCACAATTCTGAAAGTATAAAAATGAGCAACAAAAAAAAAAAGGCTATTATGCATGATTGTACATATACTAATTTCTTTTTTTCACATTCGTAGTTGGACCAGAAATAAAACTGCCGCTACTTAATTGTACTTATATGCTAAATTGTTTTAAGAAAACAGTACTTACCAACGAACGATCAAACATAACCAGATATCTAGACCGTTTCTCTAGAATTTCGAAAAAATCAAGTTTTGTAGCCGTAACATTAATTGTAGACAGTAACATTTTTTGGTTTCTTTGCTGATTTCCGTTAACAAAAAGTGGATAGACTTTAAGATAAAGGCAATCTTTTTCACATAAGTAGTTAAACTCTTCAGTTTCATAAGCACATTCTTCCTCCACAGATGAAAAAAAGTCATGAGCTAGCTTTTGTAAATTTGAAAAACTTGATTCGCTAATGTTCTCATATGTAAATGGGTCTTCGTCACTTTTTAATACATCATTATGAAGTGCTATCGCGTTAATTGATGTAACCTGTACATTAAACCTAAGAATTTCGCCAGATGTCTCGAACACATTTTGTTTTTGGCGACTACAAGTAGAAATCGTCGAAACAAAAGTACTTATTGAGTCATCCATGTTGTTGGTTTCATTTAAAATACTTTTGTGGACGACATTATCCTTAGAGAGGGTAGCGTGGAAATCATCGGGATTTCTACTCCAGTTTCCACTAAAATTAAGTATGCTTGAAGTTGTACTTTCATAATCGGCTTTGTTTGATTTGTGCAACTGTTTTGAGGTTTCTCTCAAACTTGCATGATCAGAGCTCTCACTGTAACATATGTGAAGAAGTTTGAGTAGGTGATGTATTTGACGTGGGGTCATAAATGCATATATCGATCCGATTTCAATATCTAAGCAGATTTTAGGACCTTCTGTGTTCTCAGTTTGTTTTGCTTTTATTATTACTTTCTGACAACCTTTTAATTCAATTATCGGAATCATCTTAATGTTTTCGATTTTTTCCAACATTCCATTCCAGCTAAATTTGGTATCATAAAGGTCTTTATCGGAAACACAACATTCAGCGGTGTATATGACAAAACCTTTTACTAATATATTATGTTTTGCTATACTTGGCATCAAGTTCGTATTCTCTTTCGCATCACATCCATTTTCAGTTTTGGATTTTGATTTGGAAACTGTAGGCGAATGACCACCGCAGTATTTCTCACATCCTGTTTCATTTTGATACTCAATTGTACTGATTTTTAAAAACAATGATAATTGTTTCACATGATTTGGTAACGTATGTTCGATTTTCAAAATAACATTAGAGAATTTAGCATGTATACGATTCAACACTGCAAAGAAAAATAATGTTGTTTATTATGCTCAAATCATTATTTGGTCGATTAACAAACAAATTTCGGAAAGTTTAAATTTTTATAATCTAATGTTTTTTAATGAAGACGTAATACTAACCATTATCTATGGTTTCTGCAAACTTTTCCAAACCTGCTATTGTATTGCCATGCATTTCATATGGTAAATCATCATCGCTCTGATTCATACATTCTTCAGCCATTTGAATTGAGCTGCTAACTGATGACCACATTGATTCTAACATTGAAGCTCCAGTAGGCTGTCTTCTCACTGGTCGTAATATTATGATCAAATTTGATACTTCCACAGAACTATCGTTTGTCATTAGAGCATTCCATGGGACAACTACCGTTAAGTCGCCAATGTGGCCGGAGATAACTTCGAATCCCCATCCTTGTGACTCGAAAAGATCATTTAAAGCCTAAAAAATAAAGAAAATAAGGATGGTTTCACTTGACACATAAATGTCAATTAAAGTTTCAGATGGTTTTATGCACATACATACATATGTACGCATGTTTAAACTAACAGCTTACAAAGACCTCTAAATATGTTTAAATTAAAAACCATTAGCTACAATAATAATTTAAATATTCTTAGTAAGCTCGCCTGGCTATTAATGGATATGTAAATTTTATAGGGTTGTTGATAACAAAGGCATTAGCTACATCTACTTTGACTTAATGTAATAAGTGTAATGCAAACCTTCAAGGTTCATTGTAAATAGGTGTGGGACCTGTTAAGGGACAAAGAAAATCTATCTATTCCAACCATTAGTTTTGTCAGATACCTTACCTCAACGTTTAGCGAAACGTTTTGAACAACTGCTTTTCCATTGTATAGATCTACTTTCAATTGCTCTAAATTCAGCTTGCTTTCAAAAAACTTTCCAAGATATCTTTGAAGTAAATATCGACATGTCTTTGTCTTTAAACTATCCCACACATTAAACCAAGACATTCCGCTTTAATTTTCAATTTAACTTTCCAAACATCGGAAGACGCAATTGCAAAATGAAAACAAAAACAATCTTCTTCTTTAAATAAATGACTCAGTGTTGCCAAACCTGTGATTTTCCGTCTGTTTATGGCCTCGACAGTCAATAAAAACGGACGACATCCGAAATTCTGGCATTTTTTAGAAATGTTTTCTGCTGTTGTTTTTTCGAATTATGGCGGACGTCTATTTTGACGATTTATCCAGGACCAGGATTTGAGGTCCATAAGCGTTTTTCTGGCTAAACTATCATATAATCTACCATTTGAAATGTATTCCATATTTTCAAAGCTAAACTATACTGGAAATAATACTACAGAACGTTCTATATGATTTCAGTTAAATACAAAAAAGCTAAATAACAAATTTAGCTTGGATTATGTCTTAGCTTAAAAAAATAAAAAAACAGCAATAAAAACTGAAGAATATAGAAACAACCATATCGATATTGTACATACGCACTTTATTCTTCATAATTAAGTATTTTAGCTAAAGTCGTGATCTTTCGGATCGCTACCATCTTTACGTTTTCTTGAAATGGTACGTTCGATATCCCGATATTTTTGCTTTTTAGATACCGATTTTACATCGTCATCCAGCTCCTTCGGACAATCAGAGAGTAATGCTGATGACGGTGACGTACAATTGTCTGGTAAACTGGAAGAGGAATCTCCAGGCTTACCACAAGAATCTTTGCTATCATCGTTTTCATAATTAGAGTTATCCAATTTACTTCGATATGTTGCAGCGCTTTTAGATATTCGGGATTTAGGATGACTGGGCGGTAACCACGACACCAATTTATCTTCTGGATTTAAAAAATAATAACAGCCACATCCTGGATCGTATTTTTCAATCCAACCATTTGACAGTGGATATTTTCGTAGCATACGTTTGTAACGCTGCATATACTTCTCAGAGGGTTCAGGTCGACCATTTTCCCACCGCTTAACACAGTATAGCGTACATTTGTGCCATATATTATACTTATTTGGGCAATTTTTGTAACCCAAGTATGAGCTTGCAACGCCCATACGTTCCTTCATGCGCCATATCCAAAAATTTTCTTCTGAAGTCTTTGTCTTAGAATTTTCATTCTCATTTTTGTACAAAAAATATTCACTGTCTACTTCCTCAGAAGACCGAACTGCATCCAATTCATCGTAATCCTCAGCAATAATTTCTTCGTTGTAATTTTCCAGAGTATTACATGCGTTGTTTTTACCTTAACAATATAAGATGATTATTTATGTTAGTGATTTTAATAAAACGAGTGTCTAAAAACTGATCCTCCAATGCAATAGACAGATTCAAGTTTAGAAACCTTCCCATTGAATCGCAGGACTAAACCATATTTCATGATGCTTTTTACAAAACTCACCGGTATTTAAAATGCCACGTTGAGACAATCGTTTTTTTAATGCTGCTGGCAGACTCATTGCTTGAACTAATCAGATTATTTATAAATTTTTATTATTATAATACTATTAGTACTATTTTTTAATAAATTTTATAAAATTTTTCGCGAGGTGCTATATTACGCGCAGTGTTACCACTGCTCAAAAATGTTTCTCCCTGAACTCCAACCAAAAACCCTTAAAATCCCTACAATTACGGTTTTCATTTTCGCAAAGTAGATGCATTGATATTCGTAAAACGTAATTTGGCCGAACCCCCCACTCCCCAAATTTTATCTCACGCAATATTTTGGACGTTCCCTTTGGGAAAGACTTCGATTTTACATGTTTAAAAAAGAGAATTTTTTGGGTTTTTCTTTTTTTTATTAAAGTTTTTATGTCGACGATTACTTCAAAAGACAAATACCAGCCCATGATTATAAAAAATATATTCTATATTTATTACTTTTATAAATTTTAATCCTTGAAAGAACATCCATTTAAAGTTTCAATCCATATTTTGTTACCCATTTTAAGCCTTCAGCAGTCGTTGTACGTGGTTTGTACTCACAACCAATCCAGTCATTATAACCAATTTCTTCAATTTTGTCAAACACATATGAAAAATCAAGTTCTCCAGGTGTATCCGGTTCATTTCTGTTAGGAACTTGTGCAATTTGGACATGACCAATGACATCTTGGTAGTCTTTTAAAATATTGGTGATGTTTCCACATATATGTTGCAAATGAAATACGTCCACCATTAATTTTATATTTTTACTGTTCACTTCGGTCAGCACATTACGAGCTAAGAAATAAAATTATTAAATTAAATAGATGATTCCTCTCATTTAATTTAAAAGTCAATTGTTTTTACCTTTTTCATATGAATTCATGAAATATGATGGTATAGCGTATTTGTTTATTGGTTCAATTACACCCGTCAAACGCTCATTTTCCAAATGTGAAGCGGCTAATTTCAAATTTGCTATATAAGTTCCCAAATGTTTGGATTCTGTATCATTTCCAACAACACCAGCAGTGATATGAATTCTAAAAACAAGTGACTATACATTAACGTCTGAACGATTTGCTAAATTGTCTTTTAATTATTTACATCAAGACTTTAAGGATTATCCACTTACTTTTGACAATTTACTGCTTTGGCAAAGTTTATTGTTTTTGTTAATTGCTCTTTGAATTTGGTTTCTTCTCCAGGAATACTCGTCGATCCAAATAGCAGTTTGCTATCACTTTTGTCTTAAAATGTCACAATTGATAAAACAATGAATAGTTAAATTATTAAATAAATTATTGACGATTGAACAGATCGTTCTATGATTAAAGTAGACATTTGACATTACTTTGAAGGTTATTTGTAATGTCATACAAATGTTTTTGAGTTTGGTTTAGATAAGATAATGTTAAATTAGCCATTGAGACAAAAAGATAATAATATTTGTATGTTGAGATTCGTTAAGATATTCTATTTGTTTTTGATTTGTATGCTTGACTACTATTTTTTTTTATGATAACATGACAAAGAATAACCTATAAAATTATCAATCAACCAATTTGAATTCAAAAAATATTTATACGTTTTTATTTTAAAAGAATAACTAATTTAACTTTCATTTATACTGTGAGCCACTGTATACATATGTACATATGCAAAAAACTCTTTTTTTCTATTGCGTGCAATAAACAAAAACACGAATCAATACTAACCAAATGCCAGATTAACAAGTACTATTTCAATCCCAGAATCCTCTTTTGCCCGAATAACATCATTAATTTCTCCATCAGGATATGGTATTTCAACTGCTCGAAAGCCATTTCTGTGGGCTAGCTTTAACCGATCAGCAATTGCAACGGCTTCAGTAAATAGAAAGTTTAAATTAGCAGCGAATTTTGGAAGCATCGTTCTGTATGACACGGCGGTTGACGAAAATAAACTGAACTTTACTACACAAACACGAATTGAAGCATTCACGATTGTTCCTTATCTCATTTGCTCTTATAAGCGTTTATAGTGGTTAAGTAACTAGGGTGTTCATTTGCTCTTGCAACTGTAGTATATAAATAAGCAAATTGTATAACACACTACAAATAAAATTTACACATAATAAAACCGAAGTATGTGGAAACAAAGGCATCAAATTTTGAAATATCCCTCGGAAACATATTCATAATGAAATTCGCTAGTTTAAGGATATTTTCCAATGATTTCTTTATTTTAATAACATTACAAATAGAACCAAACAAGAATGAAACTTGAAGTGTATTTATAAACATCCCTGGAAACATTATTGTGTAAACTTAAATTTTAATGCGTTTAATACGCTTAACTCTCCAGTCCCCCAATTCAGTCCAGTCCAGGTCTTCATCGCTTAACTGCTCAACGTCATCAACTATGTTAGTTTTTTTTGTTGAATGTTCCTTTCTCCATCCAGTTTTGCTCTTCTTACTTAGCTCTATGACTTTAGACAATTTATCAATTTGGCCATCTATGTCCAGGAGTTGCTGTTTTAAAGCTTCATCATCTTGTTCTTCAGAAATTATAGCACTCGACATTAATGATACTTCTTTGATCTCTTTTTGGAATCGAGCCCATTCCTCGTTGTTTTGGTCTTTGACAACCTCTTTTCGCTGTTTTGCATCATTTGAGGGATCATCAAAAAATTTGTCAGGTAGAGATGTCAATACTTCCGTATTTTTTGCCGTATCACATTTTTCCGGAATAATAGAAGAAATACGGATGGGATTTTCGATCTCCTTTGGTGTTACGATGATTAATTCTTTGGGTTTATCTTTTGAAATAGGTGGTTTTGGGGCCGTTTCGGAAGTGGTTTTGTTGATCAGTTGACCTCGCGTTGCTTTTTCCAACCTCAGTTTATGTTGCTTGGAGTTTATGTGAACTTTCCATAGATTGCTGGATTTGATAACACTCTTACAGACAATGCATGTCAAGTTACCATCTTGGTCATATGTATTTTTACGTTAAGGATACCAAATAATGTAAATGTGAAGAAATATAAGAATAATATATTTGTCAAACATTGGTAAGATGGTGTAATTTTCAATGTGGACCACACAGAGTGGATCGGTCCACATCACCACAGTAGTCCGCTGAAAAAAATACACGTTTATCATTAAAACTAATTTTGATCAATTGATATTAATTTTGTTTGGTCGTATTAACTCTTCGCTGGATTTGTAAATCGGTTTTAAAAAGGATATTTTGCTATTGCGGAGTCGACTTTGTTTAAACTCGCATTTTCTGCCGAACCGTTTCCGGTAAGTGATTTTTGTTTCACGTTGCTGATTTTTTTGTGGAGACTCATTTTTTGTTGACGAAAAATTAAAGATTCTTTTTTTTTTTTTTTTTCAACTCACAACTCAGATGTGCATACAGCCACCAAGTCACTTGACGTATGTTCGCTTCAAATGTCAAGTGACGAAAGTCAAAAGTTGATGCAACTCACACTCAGATGTTTGTCGTCAGTGTTACCAACTTTCAAAAGTGTTTCCCCCTAAACACAAACCAAAAACCCCTAAAAACCATACAATTCCCTTAAATAAATGTTTTGGGCTCCGCTGCGGTTTCTTTCCACTACCGCAATAATTTTACGATTTCGACGAACGTAAAAGTAACTGGTTTTATATTCGTAAAACGACATTTTTTTACAATTTAAGTCGGATTTGAAAAGGAATTTTTCACCGATAATGTATGCTAATAACCCAGTCGTTAACCGTTATTTCAAATAAACAAATAATTAATTTTAGTAATCGTAAATTATAATTTTTGAATAATCTTCACACTTTTTATCTAGAATTTCTTGTTTTGTAATTGATTTCTGCACTTAACCTGAGTCGAATTTCGGCATATCGTTACGTGATTACGTGAGCTCAATAATAGAAGAGGTCGTTGAAAACTGAGCTAATAAATGTGGGGTCATATATATTTCATTTTAATTAACGAACAGATACATTTGAAATGAATTATGCCTACTCCTCAGTCTCCTTCCAACCTTCTTGATTGGAAAGAAATAATCGTTTGGCAAAAGTATTCAAAAACGGTCTGTACACCCATTCCGTATGAGCGGTATTCAAGTTTTCCAATGTTCCTTGTTTTATTTGATACAGGCGTAACTGAAATCTTGGACCCAATTCTTTCAATTCGATTTCTTTATTGCTGTTACGTTGGTAAATATGGTGCCGAAACGTGATGTGGTCACCGTTATTCGCAAACGTCATTATCCTTTTCGAATCACTTTTTGGCACTGGGAACAGATGCTTCAAAATACTAACGACCCGTTCACCGAGCGCAGTTTTAAAATTATGGAAAATTAAATGTGGCTTTTGTTCGCTCATGGTTCCGAGGTCCGGTATATCATGACGCATTACTACACCGGATATATTAAAAAACGTTGTTGGACCATACGGTAGATGGCAAATGACAAGGTTGTCTGGTACGCCACGATGTTCGTGTACGATAATAAAATCTGTTGCTCCATTGGCTCGACACGCATGCATTAAAGATTTTAATTCGTAGTTACCACGGTTCATACGCTGGCAGTTGGGAAACAGCAGCCTTAACTCTTTTACAAACATTTTGAGCCTTGCCGAAGGGTTATGCGATGTAGTCAATATGATTTTCGGATCTTCACATCCTGCGTACGTATATTCGTCATCTATACTGCTAACTAAACAAAATACAATTAATACCTAAAGTTTAATAGTGCTATATTGATCCAATTACCCTGAGTGCCATATTTAGTTTTGTTGTAGATCTCCAAGGCATCTTTTTGAAAATCACCGTGGATAGATTTATTGGTGTCCACACTTTGTGTCACAGCTTTCCTCTTCAGCAATTTACTTCTTTCCCGATTCTCAACCTCCTTTTTATAAAGGTACTCCCTTCGTTCTCTAGCATGTCGTCGCAACATTTTTCGAGTCTCACGTGTTGGCTTGTTGTACTTTTGCTGGTTCTTCCTCCAAAAAACGAATACAAAAGCGAATATGTTGCCAAAACAAAATGGAAGAGAAATGATGGTGCGCACTATACGGCGTTGCTAAGAAGGGCGTCATATGCCAAGCCAATACTAAACTGGGAAAATGTTACGAAGTCTCCGACGAAGTGATGAATTTTCAGAACCATTTTATTTCAGTAGAATAAACTCTTAAATAGAGGTGATCAGAACATTGAAAAAGTTCACAAAGTTCACGTTTAGTCGGACATTATACATAGTACATTTTACCTAGTATACCATATCTGGGATGGTACTATCGTACCACAATACCTCGTAAGACAACATAATAAAACATAAAACGTTCAGTCCAATAAAAAAACTTGGGTTTCAAGCGTGATGTACAAATTAATCAAACACAAAGTGATTCTTCAAATTCTAATTCATCTTTTATTAAGTTTGTAGTCATGAATGTCATGAGTTTGGTAGTGGTATGATTCATATGATGGTATAATTTTTTAAAAAAATTGCACGTGTGGTGTAGCTCTTTGTATACATGTTGTGTGTATTATTTTGTGTTTGTCATTCACTTAGAACACGTTATGTTACATCCAGATAGTGAACACGTTCGATTTTGATTAAATTTTTAATAAAAAAAGAGTAAATATGGGTGTACCAGCATTTTTTCGGTGGTTAAGCAATAAATACCCGAGTGTTATTATTGAATGCAATGAAAATAAGGTATGTTCTTGAGAATAAATTGGTTTTCATCAAGATTAATTTTTTTGGTTGCATATTAGCAAATTGATCCAGATACTGGAGATAATATATACGAAGACGCAACCCTACCAAATCCCAATGGAGTGGAATTTGATAATTTATATCTTGACATGAATGGAATAATACATCCTTGTACACATCCCGAAGATAAGCCGGCTCCCAAAAATGAGGATGAGATGATGGTCGCCATTTTTGATTGCATTGACAGATTGTTTGGCATAGTCCGCCCAAGGAAGTTATTGTATATGGCAATAGATGGAGTCGCACCCAGAGCAAAAATGAATCAACAGCGATCAAGAAGATTTAGAGCCGCAAAAGAGTCTGTGGAAAAGCGACTGGAAATTGAGCGGATTCGTGGTGAACTGTTAGAACGAGGTAATCTCTATTATAATTATTATGTGTTGTATTATACTTTTGTTAAATTGGAGGAATTAATTTCATGTCATTGTATGATATGAAATATAAGTTCTTTCATTCTTGTTTTTATCACCTTATGCATATAGTCTTATATATTTTATTTTCTCTTGGATAATCTAAATTGTAGGTTGTAAACTTCCCCCGGAAAAAGAAAAAGGGGAACATTTTGACTCCAACTGTATTACACCTGGAACTCCATTTATGGATAGACTTAGCAAATGTTTACATTACTTTATACATGACCGACTTAACAATAACCCAGCCTGGAAAAATGTCAAAGTAATATTATCAGATGCTAATGTACCTGGTGAAGGAGAACATAAAATAATGGATTATATACGTAAACAACGTGCCCAACCAAATCATGACCCCAACACTCAACATGTTCTCTGCGGTGCAGATGCAGATCTTATTATGTTGGGTCTAGCGACTCATGAACCGAACTTTACAATTATTCGGGAAGAATTTCTTCCGAATAAACCGCGTCCTTGCGAAATTTGTAGCCAATTTGGACACGAAATGGACAAATGCGTCGGCTTGAATGCAATCGAGAATGTTAATAAGAACTTTAAACCAGACGTTCCAATAGCAGCTGAAGTTAAATTTATATTTGTTCGGTTGAGTGTTTTAAGAGAATATTTAAAGAAAACCTTGGAAATGCCCAATTTACCATTCGAATATGATTTTGAGAGAGTTATAGATGATTGGGTTTTTATGTGTTTTTTTGTGGGTAACGATTTTTTGCCCCATTTACCAAGTTTAGAAATAAGGGAAGCGGCCATCGACCGTTTAGTAGAATTATACAAAAAATGTGTCTACAAAACAAAGGGTTACTTGACTAACTCTGGCGATGTTAACTTAGATAGAGTACAGTTAATAATGACAGATTTGGGTAACGTCGAAGATCAAATATTTAAAGAAAGACAAAAGCGTGAACAGATATATAAAGCAAGAGATAGGAAGAGGAAGAGGGAGGAAAAAGCCAATATGAGTGCATTAGAAAGCTCAACTATTTTTGGTCCCACCGCTGTTGGAAAAGATTGTGCACCACCAAAACTAATTTCAAACTACAAACAAGAAGCATCTTTAATGAGAAATTCAGGATCAAATGATGCCACCGTTCGAGGTCAAAAACGAAATGCTTCTGAGGCAAATCTAAATGAAGTTGAAGACGAAAATGAAGATAATGATGAAGTACGCTTGTGGGAAGATGGATTCAAGGATCGATACTATGAATCAAAATTTGATGTCGGACCTAATAATTTAGGATTTCGATATTCTGTTGCCTTGCAATATGTAAGAGGATTGTGTTGGGTGCTGAAATATTATTACCAAGGTTGTGCTTCATGGAATTGGTATTTTCCATACCACTACGCTCCATTTGCATCAGACTTTGTTAATATTCAGGGATTATCTACTGCATTTGAAAAAGGAACAAAACCAGTAAGTTTATAGACTTGTACATACATAGATACATATGTGTTTATTCAACTATTTTCTAGTTCAATCCATTGGAACAATTAATGGGCGTTTTTCCAGCGGCTAGTAGTTCTCATGTACCAAAACCATGGGCAAAATTAATGTCAGACCCAGTAAGAAAAATTTGTTTGCACATAAACGTTTTGATCAAAAATATATTTATACAAGATTAATCCCTTTTGTAGAATTCAACAATAATTGACTTTTATCCTGAAGATTTTAAAATTGATCTTAACGGCAAAAAATTTGCTTGGCAAGGTGTAGCTTTATTGCCGTTCGTGGATGAAAGGAGATTGTTTAAGGCCCTTGTTCCGTATTATGATAAATTAACTGATGAAGAAGGTGAGTTTTTATTTATAGTAATTTCAGAATAAGTAATCGGAAGTTAGCGTATAAGGGAGGTATTATTGTATTTATCTACATTAAGTGCTTTCCCTTATCAGCCATAATTTTCCATAAAATCGTTTCTGACTGTTGGCTAGTGTAACTTAATATCGGTTAGAAAACTAATATATTAAAAATTTCAGTTCGACGAAACAAACAAGGCGACGGCCGCTTGTATATAGGAACTGCACATCCTCAGTTTAAAACCTTAAATTGTATTTACAATTCAAAAGACCATAATGATAATGACGAAATACCAATATTGATTGATGGTGTACAAGGAACCATTTTAAAATCAAAAGAGAACATATGTCTTCAGGGGTAAGTTTTCTTATAATTTGTTTACGTAAATAAAACATAGTTCAGAAAATTATTAAAAGAAAAACGAATTCAATTTATATTTATATTGTACAAGAAAACCAAATATAATGTTGAATTCTGTTGATATCAAAACTACTGTTTCAGAACATAAGTATGCTTTAAAACAATAGTCAACTGGGCATTATGGATAATCTGTTCATATAACTGACTACTGAACTATGTTCAGTGCAGAAGCCAGTTTTAAGGTCAATAGTTTGTAACTGTTATCTTGCGTTAGATAATTGTACTAATTTGAAATAATATTTACAGAACTCTGAAATCTTCAATTCCCGATCTACCTGACATCTTTAAAAATCAAGTCATTACTGTGGGATTTAGAGACCCAAAATATGACGAAGACTTCATTTTTCCTGCAACTCGACATTCCGATGCAGTTGATCCGCCTAGTGTGTTGCCTCTCGATTCGAGGAATAATTATCCTGTGATTGGTGAGTTAAATAAACATTAACTTACCATTTAGCACTTTTTACTAACTTAATTTATAAAATTTACCTTTGAATTTTTGATGGATTGAAGAATTTGTCTTGTAATAATGAAATTTTATTTGTGCTAAAGGTTTTAACCCACATATGCCTAAAGCTTACTTAGGAGCTGGTGGACATCGAATGCTATCATCAAATATAAGAATGCAATCGAATTCTTATAGAAATACTGGAAACAATTACAACAATCATTATACGCAAGGTAAATAATTTTACACTTCATTAAACGACCATTTAAATGTCGTATGCGTTTAATTATTTGCACTTTAAATATTTGTTTAATCTGTGATTGTTAAAATAAAGTATGTTTAGAGGTGAATAAATAAATTTAATACGCGAAATTTTATGAAGTGTCGATATAATTACGTAAGGAATATTTTTCATTATCTATGGCATTTTTAATTACAGGTAACTCACAACAAGGAAACATGCGTTACGGAAGAGGCTTTCATCACAACAATTACAATACAGGTCGATATAACAATTTTAATGGCAACAGATTTAATGGCCCAAGAAATCAAGATTTCAGACGTCAAAGAGACCAAGGGCAACAAAATAATAACTATAGAAGATTTTAAATACTATTACGTATCAAATATACGTAAAATTCATTTTTAATAATCCAGTTATTCTTCTTACCACACTGAGGTACTGAGTTAGCCTCAAAAAGAAAAATTATAAAGTTTTTAACAAAAATGTATTCAATTTTTTGTAAGGAATGACTTTATGAAATAAAATTTATATAAAAAAAAAAATAAAAAGTTCCACTGCTTTGAATATGAAAGAATAGAATAACGAGAAACATATTCTCCCTGGGTTAGTCCCATTGGATCTCTTCGCACTCATTAAGGACTTCGGGCATTGAAGGCATAACGAATGTTTCGCCGTTTTGTGCGTTGCTTTCGGAACGATTGCGTCGACGTCGGGGTCTTCGGCGCTTTCGCGTTATCATCGGTCCAACTGTCTCATCAAATGTAGACAACTCTTCCATTGGGGAAGCCATCTCAGCATTGGCTGTCTGCAATGTCTGGATAGGTGTTTGAGACGTCTGAATGGCTGCCTGTGACTCTTGAAGGTTTGTCAGGAAGCATTTGTAATCCTGCATGTGCCATTTGTATGCCTGCCTGTGACACGTGTAGTCTTGCCTGCGATATTTGGACTTCCGTTTGTGACGTTTGAAACTCTGCCAGTGTTGGTTGCAATTCTGCATGCACCTCCGCTACAGACGTATGCGATGAGGTCTGCTGGATCTGACCCCCACGGACTTGGTAACCGCGATTACTACTTCCACCACCCCTTATACCACGGTTGCTGCCTCGAGTTTGAATACCACGGTTATTTCCGCTGCCACGAGTTTGGATACCGCGATTGTTGCTGCTTCCACGACTTTGAACACCACGGTTAATGTTGCCACGAATCTCGATACCGCGGCTGATGCCACGACCACGGCTTCGTCCATTATTATAATTATATCTCAACCTGACACCTCTTTGCGACGATATCCACACATCGATCCCTCCGCAATTGAAATTAAAGTTAAAAGTGCTCATCTAAAATATGTACATACATATAACATTTATAGTTTGTTTTACATATGTACATACATATGTATAACACATTCTTTATAACTCACCTCTGCACTGTTGGAATCGCGTCTTACTTTGTCGATTGTCTTTAAAAGACTAAAAAAAAACGAAAGGATTGAGCCTTCCCATTCGAAGCTTAAAATACATACGCTTCAGCACTCACAAATGTACGCATACATATATACATACATGAGTAAATGTCCGTTAAAAAACGATCGTAGACGAGACACGTCGTCGCGTATTTTCGTCTCAAGCGCGACTGGCGACACCGAAATTATATACATATATGTATGTACATATATGAATGTAGTATATATGTACATACATACATATATAAGTATGTAATATATGTAACGTATATACACTGGCTCACAGCTTAAATAAACCACTTCCATTTGTCAACTTTGAGTGGATGTTACTTCTGAACGAAGAAAAAGATTGACAAAGTATAAAAGGAAGATTTGTAGATTGAAGTTTCAGCTATAAAATGATGTACAATTGTATTGGAAAAAGGCATAGAGTAATAATTACTCTATGTTATGTATACATACAATTCCCATAGAGTAATTATTACTCTATAGTGGTCTTCACGACCAACTCGGTAACGTCGCAATTTTAACAATTTTAATTTTACCGAGTGTTGGGCATAAATACCGAAATGTGCAGGTTTGCGTAAATTCGTTAATTTTTCTTCTTCTTATATAAACAAACGAAAAAGGGAATTTAGCTGAATTGTGCGAAATAAATAAAATAAAATTAAAATACCGCAAAATAACGTGAAAATCAATTAATGGAACATAAAGTAAATTAAGTTGTGTTCGAGATTGAGTTTCTGGAAGGTAAATATGTTTGTTAACGCATGAATACACAAATAATAAACTAATTGTGTTAAAATGGTGCACAGCTAAGAGTCGGGATGGAGAAATTGAGGAAGCATTAAATGACTTTGTTGACGACATTATTAGAGGACGAATTCAAAGATCCAAAATCTGAATTTTGATGAATTAGTTGTATGTGTTGTGTTATTGCTTGTAACATACGAGTAGTCGTTGCATACGGGAAAATATGTGAGTTAATTTTCCATTGTTGGGCATGAATACCCCTTAGGGGCCGTTCATTAATTACGTAAGGCGATATTTGCCTGTTTTTGACCCCCTCCCCCCTACATGTAAGATAAAATAAGATCATGGTGACCCCCTACCCCTTGTTTGATATTTATTACGTAAGAATTTAAAGGAAAAAATTAATGTTGATGTTTTAATTTATATTTGTCAAAGGAACATTTTTAGGTAGGTTTATTTATACCTACAAAGTTTCCTTTTTAGTGATAATCTACTCTTACTATATTTAAAAATTGTTCTTTGTCAAGGGCTCAAAATCCACTCGGAAAGTGGATCTGCCAATGGAACATATCTGATAATAGGTGTCGTTTCTATGTTGTTATTGACGATTGTAATGTATTAAACTACAAAAATTCTTCCTATGAGCGCATTTTTATGATCTTACGTAAGATGCAGCAAGACACCTTCCCCCCTCTATGTAAGAAAAAATAAGTCATGCTCGAACCCCCTCCCCCCCTAAAACGCCTTACGTAATTAATGAACGGCCCCTTATGTTATTACTCTATGCCAACAACAATTCGCCAATTTTTTAATATATAGCCGATTTGGCAACACTGGTAAGTAAAGCTGGGAAAACATCGATAGTGACCATATTCGATATTATCGACAAAATATCGCACTCTGGTTGTCTCATAGCCTAAGTGACGGTGCAACTCCAAACGACATGGAGCAGGCCAGTACTTACAGCCTTTGTGAGTCAATTAACACCGCCAAATGTGGGGGAGTCACCAACATTGACTCGTCTTAAGTGGCTCGGCAACTCGAGCGACATTGGCCAGGCCAGTATTTTCGAGACATTTTCATATGGCCCTCGACCGAGTCAGTGCACCAATTGCATCGATTAATAACACATTTGCCTCTTTAGCCGACTCGGCGCCGAACGGGCAACGCTGCCATAACGGAAAAATAACGGAAATCTTAAAATGCCGAATTACGACTGGATTGAGCACCTGGATCCACAGGATCCGGAGAACAACAAGAGAGTGACCTGCAAACATTGCAATTGTGGAATACGCTTCACTACAAAGTCGTTGAATGCCCATGCAAGTACCCAAAAGCATGTTTTTAATGAAAGGAATAATGATGATGTCGATGATGATGATGCTAGAGCAGAGTGCCTTACGGAGCAGGTGAAAGGAGCAATATGCATGTTTGTGGCAGCACATGCACCGCTCGCATCTTCTGACCACATGGGTAAGATACATATGTGAAGAACAAATCGGGGTCAAAATCAGCATGTACTACCATAACACGCGCTACATAACGCGGGATGTGTTAGGCCGACATTTTATGACTGCGCTCCGGAGTGATATAGGCATTTCGAAGTACAGCGTGCTCTTGGACGAGGCCACGGACGTCAACTCTCACCAAGTACTAGGAATAGTCATTATATACTTCAGCTTGACAAAAAAGAAGATTGTGTCCACATGCTTGCAGATCGTACCACTAGTGGACCGTAGTGCAAAAGGAATTGCAGAAACATTCTTCAACGTGCTAGGATTTTGGACCCTAGATCCTGCAAATCTGGTTGCCGTCTGTACGGATGGGGCACCAGTTATGATTGGCAAATAAGATTATCATGCAATAACGCCCAGTGCAATAACGCCCATGGGCGTTATTTCACCCTCAAAAGTGCAATAAGGCCCAGCGGGCGTTATTTCACTTTTTTTTCATGTAAAACTAAGTAAACCTATATATTATTTTTGATTAATTTGACACATTATCCAAAGCCATCTAGATTTAGACATCGGATCTTATATAATTTTACTCGTGGGCGTTATTTCACTTTTGAGAGTGCAATAACGCCCATTTACTATTTTATTTCTACTATGGGTAGAGCAAAGCGTTATTTTTTTTAGGTTTTCTTTTTATAATTTTATTCAGACAATTTGAACATATTTTTAAATGACTGCATGGCATCAATGCCACATTCCGTGGATTATCATTACATATGATTCCAAAGAACTAGTTGTTCTCATGTTTTGGCCATATACAGAAAATGCTTGAGGGGTGGTCTGAAAATATATATAAAATAATGGATAAAGTAATTTTAAAATTGAAAATAATTTATCAAAACAAATATCACACATTTTAAAATTACTTTATTTATTATTGACACATATTAAATATTTTCAGACCATTTACTGGCTCAAAATTCTTATTATAGATACTTATTAAATATTTTCAGACCACCCCTCAAGCATTTTCTGTATATGGCCAAAACATGAGAACAACTTGTTCTTTGGAATCGTTTAACGCGTTGCTAGGACGAAAGTTACAGAAGCATGGCAGATGTTTTCGATTTCAGGTTTCAGCACAGAATGAGTATAAAAAGGATTGATTTGATTAAGTCAGTTTGACACATTTCCCAAAGCCATCTTGATTTAGGCAACGGGCCTTATTTCACATTTCTCGTGGGCGTTATTTCACTTTTGAGAGTGCAATAAGGCCCTTGGGCGTTATTGCACTTTTGAGTGTGAAATAACGCCCATGGGCGTTATTGCACTGGGCGTTATTGCATGCACCCGTTTCAATTTTTATTTTTCCAATTACTCCAATTTTCAATTTTCAGATGCCAACCAACGGATAAAATAGAATATTATATTTTTAGTAAATATTGGCATAAAAATATAGTATTTAAAATGGAATACTATATTTTACGGGTGAAGTAACCGCTAACTACACGCCATGGCTGAGAACACTCTAGATGATATACGCCGTGTTGAACGCATTTGTCTACCACCCCAATGTGTGAACTGCAACCAACAGTCTTTAAAACTGAAAATTTCAAACCTTAAAAGATCCATCCGGGAGCCCTTCATTATACACATTGCATTTAATTAAATTCGTCTGTGGGTCTCTCACAACCCAACCATGTTGTTTGGTATTGTGGGACATTTTGATGAAAATTAAGTTAATTGAATGAAAATTTAATAATTCGAATTTCAGAATGGCGCGAAATGACTTGGATTTGGGAAAAACGCAAACGAGCCCACATTTACTCAAAAGCGACAAATTGCATCAAAGGCGTCGACGACCACAAAAGGAAGAAATCGCGAAAAGGGTGATTTAAAACTTCCGCGAAATGGAGGGTAGGGAAATATCCCCATGGAGTGCACCGCGACATAGGCTAAACCAATTTATGTTATGCAGTGTCATAACAGAGTCATTTGGACCAGAAGGGGAATAGAGGTGGAGAAACATCGATGCTAACATCGATGTAATCGATGTTTTAAAAACATCGTTATCATCGATGCTGGATAGGCCAACATCGATGATTTTCAAACACATCCCTGATTATTCAAGAAGAGGAATTGTAAGTACAAATCTGTATTATATTTCTTATAAATAAATAAAACTTAGTTAATATTTAGGGTTTTTATGTGGTGGTGTTGGCTGAAACCGTAGACGACTAAGGAATTGTGGAGAAATACCCAAAAAGTAAGTATTAAGGGGTTACATACAGTTAGAATTTTTTAAAAATCAATTTTTTTTTTTTTTATTTTCTTATTGTACATATATTTAAGAATACACAAGTCGTTCCGGTAAATATTTTCGAAGTTACAGGCAAATTTGGAAAGGCGTTTCAGAGTGCTTCAAAGTACTTTTCAAACTTTAAACGCGTTTTTCTCAAAATGGTATGTTCAAAGTCGGTGACCACCATAACTCGAAAACGGCTCAACCGATTAATCTCAAATTTTGACACGATCTTCTTAAATATATTTGCTAGTAATTAATCGAAGCTTTTGTCTCACCGATAAATATTTTTTTTTTTATAAACAATTTAAGGCCAAAATTTTGGTCAAAAATCGATTTTTTTTTTTTGAGAAGCCGCCATTTTGTCAAAAAAATTTATTTTGCTTATCTCTTCGATTAATCACTAGATTTAACTATTCTTTAACGAAATCTGTTTGGGTTTTTAATTTAAAGTGATCCAGTTCAAAAATACAGTGGTCACCGCAAAACGTCTTTTTTGAGTGGAGCTCTCGGAGATCAGCTGTAGCTCCTTTCCAAATAAATATTTTTACATATAATAAATTTTAAAATACAGTTAAAAGATACCATAATATGTGTACAAATTTTTAAATCAATAAACCTAGAAGTTTTCTCAGGAAAAATTTCGAAAAATTCGCTTTTTTCGGCCTTCTAACTGTATGTAACCCCTTAATGCAAATAGAAGCATATGCTTTTGTATCAATGTGGACGGCAGTTGTGACTACACTTCCAACAGATATTTACTCATTTTTGGCGCGAAATAACATGTCATTAATTTTTTTTTGTAGGGACAGGATTGGGTACTGAAAACGAGTCAACTCCAAAGCGAAAGCGGGAGACATCGGTAGTGTGGGATCACTACAAAAAAACAAGCGATAAAGCATTTGTATTTAGTGCGGTATGTTTATAAAGACGGTCGACAATTAACAAATTTGCACGACCACGTTAAACACTTGCAGCAGAATACATGTGCCTAATTTAATCCTTTGCACTAAATCAAGCGTTCAATTTTAGAAATTTTTCATTTGTTGGACTAACAACTTTGGACATCGAAAGCCAATGAGGGCTATATCATCATTAAATTTTACGGACAAACGCTGATTAAGCAGTAATACATCCATGGAAACAGGCAACAGCACCCCAACAAGAGGAAACATTTCCATTTTTAGAAAATAAAACGGCAACTAACATCAAATCTTCCCGTGCAAATGGCATCATCACGTTGGACAACATTTAGGAAAAACAGATGTATTTCAAAGATGGGATCCTTTAACATATTGGGTAATATTTCATATGTTGTGCTTTAAATGTTCTTATTAATAACAATCATCCGTCTTCAGATGAATACCGAGGACACGGCGTTGAAAGTACTTTCAAAAAAGTACCTCTGCATTCCAGCGTCCTCCTGTGAGTCGGAGAGAGTTTTTAGTAAAGCTGGTCAAGTCGTTTCGGATAGAAGGACCTTACTTAGCTCTACAGTTGTAAACAAACTTTAATTTATAAACAAAAATAATGCTCTCAATCAAAAATAAAGCATGTTTAAAACATTACAGTCGCAGAAAAACTGATATATATGAAAAAAAAAAAAATTTCAATAAAAAATATGGCATGTTTAAAAAGTAACGAATTTTTTCTTCGATGCATCGAAACATCGATGTTTTTTGTTAAAAACATCGAAAACATCGATGCACCCGAACATCGATGTTTCTACACCTCTAAAGGGGAAGCAGTTTGTTTACATTTTTGACGCAGCGTTGCATTCAAAAATTGTGCTTCCAAAACACACTAAAATTTCCCTGTATAGTTACTTTTACATTATTTTTTGGCATGATTTTACATTTAAAACATTAACCAACCATTAATAATATTAGCCTGTTGATTTTGGACTTTATTCATAAAGTTATATTGACGAATTCGTATATTTAGTACATTTTGTTAGTACATTAAAAAAAACTAGTTAGCAAACACTTATAAAAGCGGGTGGATCGCTGAGATTACTGAATAATTGTTATTTTAATAAATAATAATAAAATAATAAATCGGCTCGGATAGTTCGGCTTGGAAATAAAAAAGAACAACGGTCCCAATTAGGATTTACTATCTTAAGATATAAATGTATGTACATATTAATTGACAAACCATTCAGTTAGTTCTGTTTTTTTTTTCATAAAGGGGCCGTTCATTAATTACGTAAGATGGTTTAGGGGGGGAGGGGGGTCAACCATGTCTTACTTTTGCCTATTTTTCCTATACTGCCTACTACATTTTTACTTACGTAGGGGGGGGAGGGGGTCAAAAACAGCCAAAAATCGTCTTACGTAATTAATGAATGGCCCCAAAGAATAGTGGAAGTATTTTGAAAAAGTTTTTACTATTCCGGTGGATCGGATGATTCGCCGTCTACATAATTTGTTTTGCACACTTTTAGATCCAATCGTCAAAGATTCAACCTTTAACAAAATCTGAAATGTGTAATTTGAAGCACTTAACTTTGGGGATAACCCAAAAAAATAATTCGATTGTGATTTGCGGCACGATTTTAGTTCCTGGGGCGCCAAGATTTGAGGCCATTTTTATGTTAATTGGCCAAAAATAAACACTTTAAAAAGAAATAATGAGTGTGTGTATATATAAATTTAACCAGTAAGGATTGGAGTCGACAGTAATCGACTCCGACATACCCTGTACCTTCAATTAGTAACGACTGTTTGAAGGCGTGGCCCCGCCCACTTTTTCATCAAAATAGATTTCATTTCCATTTAATATCACACATACCTTTTTTTTACACTTTTAGACCAATTGGTTCCAGAGATACAACGTTATTCTATATGTGGGCGTGGCAACGCCCATTTTGTAATTGAATCATGTTATATTCAATCCCAATAGCATACATGCAAAGTTTCATTCTTGTAGGTTTTATGGTTCTTGAGATATAAGCGTGTTAAATTTGTATTATAAAGGGGCGTGGCTACGCCCATTTTTTTTCTTGTATCTTCTTGGGACTCGTTTCAGCTATATACATTCCAAATTTGGTGATCCTATCACAAAAGGCAACCGAGATAATACGACTTTTGTAAGTTTTTTTTTCCGAGGTTGCTCCAGTCATTTGCCCCTCACCCCTAAACGAAGTCAAAAAGGGGGAAAACAAAATAAACTTGATCTGCTTAAGAAATGACAGAATCGAAGTGCGAAGAGCTTTTGGTTCTATCTGTTATAGTTTCCGAGATCTAGGCGTTCATACAGACGGACGGACGGACGGACATGGCTATATCAACTCGTCTTGTCGAGCTGGTCAAGAATATATATATGTACTTTGTATAGTCGGAAATGTCTCCTTTAAGGTGTTACATACATTGTCAATGCGCACAAAACTAATATACCCTTGTACCATAAGGTACAGGGTATAACTATGGCACAATGTAAAACACTTTTAAAATCACTTTAGATGTGAGCCATTCTTGAGAAAAGTTGTCTTGACATTGTTTCGAGTACTATTAGTGCTGTGTGCAATTCATTAAACTATCTTTTTTAAAACACAATAGAAGAGTTTTTGTATGTACAAAGTCAAAAATATTAACGAGAATAACTTCACTTGATAAGATATATTACTAAGTATTTATTTAATACAACGCATTTTTTTTAATTCCTATAACTTTAGGGTGTGAACAAGACCACCTAGCAAAACAATGAGCAGCAGATCTAAAGTTAAGGGTCGACACTATGCTTCTGGAAGTGCTAAGCGTAAAGCAAAAGATGAAAAGGAAAAAAAGAACGAAGCTGTTCCATCAAAAACACGTAAGCTGGTCGAGTATTTTAATGTTCAGAATGATGTTGCTGAATCTACAGAAAGTAAATCAGAAAATATAGAAGTTTGATCTCATTCTACATATAATAACGATTCTGATGAAGCTACATTTTCTATAAGTGATGCTGTAGTTGAATAGTCAGCAATTCTTCTTAATTTAGGTATATCACGTTCTAGCCAAAGAGAAGTTAAAACCACAGCCAGTCCTCTCGATCTACAGTCATCGTGTTCTAACCAAAACGTAGTCGATGGCATATTATTATTTGATTCTAATGTCACTACAGTTGCAAGTCAAAAACAAAACGAAAGTAAAATATACTCCAACGATATTGGTGAATGGCCGAGCAACTTTGATAGAGATTATTGGACTGATACGCCCTTTATGAATCATTATATGGCTACGTCCAAGCAATGCGATCCACTTTTAAAGATATTGAGGCAAGAGCCAAAGATCTGACAAACTGTGAAGAATACAAGCAACAGACATCGACAACGTTTCGAATTTGAGGTGTTTATTGTCATTATCGATAACGTACTCTCTGCTTTAACTAAACGTATGGAAGCATTTCATAAAATTAGTAGTGTTTTTGAAGAATTTCGACAGCTAAAATCTCTTACAACTATCTATCTCTAATGATCACTAACTGCAGTGGCGAACGTTCTTTTTCAAGATTAAAACGTGTTAAAAATGAATTAAGAAACACGATGAGCCAAGAACGTCTTAATCATCTCACTTTGTTGAATATAGAGTATGAATTGCTTAATGAAGTCGTTATTGAGAGTATTATCACTAAATTTTCCAATAATAAATCCAGAAAAGTTTATTTGTAACAATTTTGTTTTATTTTATACCCTAATCTTGAGAACCTATATCAAACCAAGGGCCCCTTGACAGAATTTGCTGCAGGCCCCGCGCTTGCTTAATCCGGCACTGCAAATACGTAAACATGTGCTCACTCTTTTCAATCTATTTTTAGAAAATCCCGTTAGAAATATCAAAAAATCGGTATTGTGTCATTAAGTTTGGACAATCCGCTGATCAAAAACCCGGTTTTCAATGGAATAGCTCAAAATCAATTTTTTTATTTTTGGCCTATGGCAGCGACCACTGTGCCGTGGTGTCGTATGTAAGAAATTTTTTTTTTTTTTCCAAGATTTAAGATATAAGATGTGTCTCGAAAGGAGTTCGTTTTCCACTCTATATATGATAGTTACTCTATGGTTTTATAAGTTTAGTTGTGTCTCAAAGTTTCTTTACGTAACTAAACTCGAAATGAGCGTCTTTTCCAATCTTTATAGTCACTTTATGACTGCTACGCACTGCAAATTTTTACTTATAACTTCGTGTTTTATTTCGATGAAACAATTTTACCCAAACATCGCCGACGTTTAAAATTAATTGATTATTGTAATTCGTCTTACTGTTATACGACAATTGTTTTTAAATATTGGATTTGTTATTTATTTCTACAACTAGAAAAAATGACTACGGATACAATTTATGCCCATATTCCTAAAACGAAGATTGCTCATTATATTATACATTCTGGTAATACTTGGTCAGAGAATGTAGAAAAGTGTACATATATTGAAAAACATGCTACTTCGAACCATAAAAAAATGTTTAAAGAAAGTAAGTTTTTACATGATTCGATGATTGCTCTATTACAAATTTAAACAATAATACGTTTTTATTCTATTAGTTGCAGAAAAAAATTTTGGAGAACACACTGGCGTTGTCTTTGAAATTGAATATACACGTAAAGCAGCCCACCAGAAAGAATTGAAACTGTTATTTGATGCAATTCGAAAAAATATGTCTTTGGAGACGACTACAAAGTTGCTAATTCTGCATCTGAGTTGGACGAACGAATTTGATGAAACAAGAGTACAAGGTAACAAAATTTCCACTAAAGCAAACCAAATAATATTTTGTTCGATCAAAGATCTAAGCTGTGCTACCCGTGTGGAAGAGCCGCCCAATAAAAGATGGCGTCAGCAAGCCATATCTGTAGTCAAAGAAGAGCACAAAAATTTCGACATATCGTTATTTAAAGATATTAAGAACCTTGTAGTTCTGAAACATTGGTCAAGTAAGTAAATTGCGAATTAGATTAGTACAAATTAATTGTATTTCAACTTGTAGCTCAAACTAGATTGAATGAAATTGATATTTCGTCGTTCAAAGATAAGCCTTTGCAGGAAGCTGTCAAATCTTATAAGACTCGGTAAGAAGCTTAATTTGCTTGGGTGCATATTTTGTATTTGTTATGTTAACCAAACTATTTTCACTATTGAATATAGTTATGAGCGAGAAGAATACTTTGCGATCCAGACAACAGCAGAAGTTGATGTATCGCTGTTCCAACTTAATAATAGCCAATTAGCAATTATTATCAATACAAATACATTCTCCAAAGACAAAACCAACCGAGACGGTTCTATGGTAGATGTGAAAAATCTGTCCATAATGTGTGCAAATAGAAGAATACCCCACCTTGTAATACCGAACCTGCAACAAATGCTGGTAATGAACGAAATAATAACAATATGTAAGTAATGTCCATTCGGTTTTTTCTTTTTTAAAACGTTTTTAATTTTTTTAATATATTTGATTCAAGTGCGTTCTGAGGACTTCTCTCATATTGAAATAATACACATCTTCTTAATGTCACACGGTGAAAAGGGAAACAAAATATACACGGGCGATGGTAAAATTTATTCCTTATCGAACGTTCTTGATGCGATATCGTCCAATAAGAAAATTAATTTTGTGAATTTATACGTGGTCGCTTGTCGTGGAAAGAAAGACATGCCTTTGGCCAGTCAGTCAGATCTTGATAAAATTGAATGTATACGCAATGATGATAGTCTTAATACTAAAACAATTGTTTGGAGAAGCACGAAAGATGGTAACATACATACATATGCTCTCATATTTACACAATTAATTTTGATTTCGTAATTTTGCTATGATAAGGGTACACATCAATTCGCCATAGGCGCGACGGCACACCGTTCATTCAAACGTATATTAAAGTGATAAAAAGATTATATAAAGAACGGTGTGCAATAGAGATGACTGACTTCGCCGAACGAGTGCAACAAGAATTAAACCCGAAATATGAAGAAAATGAAGACGAACTGTAAGCTTTAATTCAATGTTAATTACATACATATGCATATTAGGGTTATTAGGAAATAATTTCTTTTTACTAACAGACTTAAAAGTTGTGTTTTGGTGTAAAAATGATCTAATTAAAATTTGAGCTCTTAATATTTAGATAATTTTTAGTGAACTCAACTTTGACCTCGAGTAACTTTTGAACCAGTGAGCTTAGCATTAAATTTTCGCGGCTTAGTACTAAAGGGACGTACACAAATTACGTGAGCCATTTTTGCCACTTTCTTACCCCTCTGGGTGAACATATTTGTATCAATCAAATCGCCTAAGCGTAGTATTTTAAAGAACCTCCTCCCCCTAAATGGGTCATGTAATTTGGGTACTTTCCCTAAGAGCTCAAATTTTAACTGGCGTTTTTTTATACCAAAACACAATTTTTAAGTCTGTTAGTAACAAAAATAAAACTGTTTTTTTAATCATCGTAATGTACATAAAAATAGTGAAATAAATTTAATAGTTGTACTCTCACTATTAACTTACTGTTTATTTTTCAGCATTGTTACGGATCTACTTAAACATCCAGATAATAAAACTATATTGCAGAATGTAATATTGGCTCATGATAATTACAACGATAAAAATCAGATACTCTTAAATCGCTTGTCAGCCATGTCAAAAGATTCGAGATTTGATGTACGCTTTGTTGTTCTCCATGGGGAATATTTTCAACATGATGATTAATTTACCGATTTTTTATTGTAACACTAACTAACATGGCTGAGAGTTAAAAAAATAGGACCAAAATAATAGGTTAAATACGATTCTTTGTGATCTCAGTGCATAAATAATAATTTTAAATAAATGTTAATTTAATTTCCTAAATTTTTCACTCTCAATTAATCTAATCGCATGTAGTAAACACATGATTATTTAAAAAAGAGTAAAGAAATTTTTTTTATTATTCATTTATCATAACATTGCATTGTTTTCAGATTTATAGAAGTTTGAGAAATTTCAGATCAACCGAACTACGTGCAGCGGGTCAAACTCAGCTTGCAAGATTTGACCAAACAATAATACATACGTGCTAAATATAAATAAAAACTTTTTAAGATCGTTAGCCCAGGAGCTTAATACTGGTGAATGTTATTAATAAGAATAAAGAAACATATATCTTTATTAACAGCCAACGATGTCCGCTATTCTAAGAAAATTTAGACAAAGATTTACGGCCCACGTGATCGAGATGTTACGGAGCCTCAAATCGAAATCATTTGTAAATAATATTATTATTTTCAGTGTACGAAAAAACTAATTATAAATATTAAAAAAAATGTAAATTGATTGTTTTTTTTTTTTTTTTAAAGAATTAGCAATTCAAACAAATTGAATATTTGAAAGTTTGGGTCTTCAAGTGTTAGGATACTATAATTTGAACAGAAAAACGTGGTTTTGCGTTGTAAACCAACAGCAAACAAATATAATTGCTAGCCATTAAATTTGTGTATTTCTAGATATTACATTGGAACAAAAAAAGTAAGAAAATAGTGTACAAGCTTATCCATTTTATTAGATGGTAATTCGATTCATATTTTATTGTTTGTAGTATCGACTTAGTGGCTAACTCATAATTTATTTGAAGTCAATTAGTATGTTAACAACATTCTTTATAAATAACTTTATATCGAAAAGAATTCAAATCGGATCAATATTATGCAGAGTTTCGTGTATTTTTTTTTATTTTAATTATTATACTTTTATAGTAGAATTTGGTTTAAACTTATTTAAATTTAGTCAGGTATAAATCTTTAGCCAGATTTCAGCAAAATAATATTAAATAAAAATATATAAGTATAATTGTCTAAGAAAATTGGTGACTGTCATTTACAATTTTGCGAAGCACAATTCTTTTGTTGTTGCACTTAGGTTGAATTTATGATTAAATGTGCTTAAGTGTCACAAGCTGGATAGAAGGCAATTTTTAGGTATATAGCCAGGGTTCCACACATTCTTTTTTAATGCAAAAAAAAAAAAAGTTTAAATAATGAATATTGCGCAAAAGTACGATGCTTTAATGAAACATCATAATCGGAATAAGACGGTTGATAAATGTCATCAGAACACAGACTGTTGCGGCACCATCATTCTATCATTGTTACTGCTTTTCCACTACTCGTTATTATCTTCATTTGTAAACGTATATCCGAGCTTTTGAAATTTTTTTTGGCATTTAATATTCTATGTCTCTCTCCCTTTATCAAATTTTCTCTGCTGAAGCAATGCTGCGTTCTGGATGATCCGATTTTATTTGCTTGCTGCTTGAGCCGCTTCTTCTTTTTTCTTTTGTTTTTCGCGCATCACCTCAGCGTCCCTGTAAAACAGAAGATATAAACATGTAAGAATTTGTGTTCAACTTTTGTACAGTAATTTAGCTACCTGGCTTTACGTTGTTCTACGGTCAAATTGTCAGTCCGTTTGCCTTTGGTCTGCTCAGCCAGCTTCTTTTGGTTCTTTTGGCGTGCAAGATCCCTTTGATTGCCACCTGTGGGTATAGTGAAAAATATATATTTGTATGTAAATTGTTTTTATCTAATCGACATTAAGATTAATGTTTTTCCTGATTCACTAAGGATTAAGCAATAAGTAAAATCAAGTGACCTACTAATGAACTAATAATTCGACATGCCACAAGACAAAACTGTCTAGGTTAGAATTTTCCTTTGTGTAGTTATCGAAGAAAATGACTAAATTGTTAAATTTAAATTTGTTAGAAAGGCTAAACTTAACAAATCCAAATGAATTCAATTTTACTATTACTGATTTGTTTTTTGCAAAAAGTTGTGGGTGTCTATCAATCTACAATGTACATCAACACGTCGAAATAGATGGTCATTTGTTTAGACTTTTAAATAATTACTTACGTGTCATTTTGATTCTTTTCGAATAGATGTTCTGTTTCTGATTAAATTTACTTAAAAAATAATATACGAATAAGAAAATAAACTAATATTTTAGTCGTTTTTCAGATGACAACTAGCAAAGATTGTTTTTTTGCGTGCCTGCTGCGACGAGTGTAAAATTCTACAATTTCTCGAATAATCTCTCTTCCTTGAGGCGTTCACAAACGAATCAATTTTGTCGTTAGACAACAAGGTTTACCTCAAACAGTCTAGTTTTAGTTTAAATCTGTTGAATTATTGATTATTCCAACTATTTTATGTTGAGTCATTGCCTTTGAGTATTTGTTTTTTAAATCTTGCATTATTAGTATTCTTTTTTCTGAAATATAAATCTTCGGTTATCATCGAAATCATGAACTATGGCAAACAAATCGAATCGTTTAGATGCGCTTTTAGTGCTATAAAGTGTGTTGAACAATACTATAAAATAATTAAAGATATTGCCTAGACTCTTACCGGCCGGGATTGGTCTTCGAGGCTGTTAAAATATTATATGAACATATCCTAAATTTTTATTCAAAGCAAAGAAAGAAGAAAAGTGAAAGCGTGTCGGCGCAAGATCGCCTATACTACGCAGCTCAACACAACACATACGACACTTTAATACTGATCATTTTCAAATGAGCGTGCCAGTACTGCACTACAATGTCGTTTTGTCAGATTTGTGTCCCTTTTCGAACTCATTGCACCTAAACCAGAAATTTCTTCGGTATTGTGTCTTTTTTCACACTTTGATATTTATTTTCTGTTTTGTTATCTTTAATTCAATACGAAATATTTATGCTTCTGCCGAAATTAAATACGAAAAAACCTGGGCAAAATTTCGATCGTCACATGGCAGCACTTTTGGAGTTGAGGTCCCGCTAATCCTTATTGCCGTAAAGAGAAAAAATTTATCTAATTCTTCTCTTTTGTCTCTTTTTTTATCTTTTCTCGTCTCTTTTTGCCTTTTATGCTCTTTTCCAAATAAAACCACAAAAATCAAGAAAAATGCCCCGGGCACCCCTCTAGCGTGATCAGCGCCGAATTCCCCTCACTTCCCCATTTTCAGTTCACTTTTTTCAAAAAAATCGAAAATCGCGAACTTTTGTTCTGCTGGCTATGTTTTCATGTATCGCCTGGAAACATAGGGCATTTTAATGCGGAAATAAAAATAACTCCACCAAAATTGCCGAATTTAAGCGCTTAAATTGGAGTTTCTCGCTTAAATTTCAGTGGGCGGGGCCACGCTCTCCACGTCGTACTGCCGCATGTGCCGGCTTTTAGCGGCAAAACTTGGCCCAAAATAATTCCGATTTTACCGAAAATTACCAAAAACGAAAAAACGAAAATTGAGTCGAGCGCGAGCTGCGGCTGGAAAAGGTTGTGCACGGATGTCGTCGGATTTCGTCCATCCTTGCCAATGCGACGTTTTACGTAATTTCAAATTGCTTAATGTCAAAATTCCAAATATACAAAATTTCCGCGGTGAAAATTCGTCCGGATAATCGAAGATTCCGTATAATCGAGGTCCGGTTAATAGAGTTCTACAGTATGTCCAAACAAGTCGCCAGTGCACTTTGCATGTTACTTATTTTTGTTTAATCGCGTTTCTTCTGTATGCGGCTTCACCCTGGGTCTTTTCTTTGTCTTCTCGATGAGGTTCATAATATTGTAAATTAAAAAGAAAAAGCCACATTTTATCATTACTTAATACTATTTATTTATTAATATTTAAGTATGATATGAAACGAAACAATTTTTACTCGTATTAGAACATAAGTGAACTCCACACTTGGAACATTTGGATAGTGGCGTTCCTGTTCTACATAGATGGCAGCAACCTTTTTCGCCCCACACAACCCAATGTCCTATTTCATCATATCGAAGTGTAGTTGCAATTGAAATAGGATCTTCCGTTGATGAAGCACTGCTAGATCTTTGGCAAGTTTGTTCATAACGTTCGATGCCTTTAAAATAGTGCTGTTGATTTTCATCAACATCTTCTTCTTCATTTTCATGTTTTTGAATAGAATTCTCAAAAACTAAATTGGACATGTTTGAAATTGTCTTCCTTGATGTGCAGTGTTCTTTCAAAAAGTTTAGCTGGTCGAAACACCACAGTTTTGGTTCATATTTTTTCCCAACTTTTCTGCTTCTTGTTATTTCACGCAATTCTTTTAAATATTGACTTCTAAGGGTATGCACTTTTCGTTTAATATCTTCCATTGTTATTTTTCTATCCTCTTCCTTTAGTTCTTCATGTATTTGGGAGAGGGAGTCGGATCTTTTAACACGATCTGGATAGTCTGGGTGCCGAACATTATACAAATTTTCATGTTCTTGATATTTTAACAAAAGCAGTTCAACTACTTCTTTTCTCCACATTGTTTTTAAGCGAAAAATTAAACAAGTAAGACTTCCAAAAATAAACCCTGAAACTTTGATGACGCTGCGTGCCCAGCTGACTTCCCAGTACTTTTCGCTGTCAAATACGACAGCCATGCGTTTAAACGCAGGGCCACTGTTACCAACTTGTATTAATTTTTCCCCCTAAACGCTAACCAATCAAGTGCCCTGCAACTCCAGCCGGCACTTCACGACTTTGTCAGTTGGCCCTCGAGCGCGTCATTGCACCATTTGCGTCATTTTTGACACACTTAACTCTTTCGCCGACTCGGCGCCGAACGGGCGAATGGGCAACGCTGCCGCGAATTTTGGCAGTTGCGCGCAAAATTTGAAAATGCCAAATTTCCAAATAATTCATTTTTATTATGACTAAACAATTGAAAAATGCATAAAAAAAATATCGACGCGCATTGCAAAAACACCAAGCCATAAAATGCCGGCCCTCCGGCTTTTGAGATCCGATACAGTATAACCAACTTTCAAAATTGGTTCTCCCTAAACTCCGACCAGAAACACCTAAGTAAGTAATGTTGTAAACAGACTGAAGAGGTGACAAGAAGCTCATAAAAATTCTGTTCAAACAAAAATACGCGGGAAAACCCGTAAAACAATGCAGAATTTTGCGTACTTATGCGATTCACTCGCTCTCATAATCTCATAATCGTTTAAGTGACGTGGTTCTATATGAAAACATAAGGCAAACAACGCAGTGAAATACACGGAGCGCCAGACAATTATTTTTCAGGCATTTTATGTATGCTAAATTTGATTTATTTTAGTTTTTTTCAGTGAGAATTGATCAATTTTTTTAAATTAACTTAACTTCCGCTAACAATGAGGCAGCTCAATTATTTTGTATTATCTAAATCGTTGTGTTGTGCGTTTTTAAAAACAATTATCACCTTTGGAAAAACACAAATGATGTTTAACTTTCTACGGTGAATGCATTCAAATAAAAAAATTATGATCAGAATTTGGAATGTTAAATGTATGGTATATTGTATAGATTTCTTTATTCAGTAATTTTTCATGGTCCGCATTGAAAAATACGATCTTTGACTTATTGTAAATAAAAAAAATTGTTTGCGGTTGAACTAAATTTAGTTTGGTTTTATGCATTTTCAAAGGTTATGTATCGAGAGCGGCATATGATTTACAAACATCCGCTGCATAGTGTCGGATAATTTCTGGGTAGTTAATAATATATGTCGACTTCGTGCTAAAAGTCGCGACGCACAGAGGGGCCTCAGATACATTCAGCTTGCAAAAATCAAAAATTTCATTAACGCTTTGGATAAAACAAATATATGCGTCTGATAGAGAATTTTCCAGAGATTAAGGAAATATTAACCTTAACGAAATCGAATTATAGTTTGGAAGATATACTTTCAATGATATACTCATTTTTTTGAAAATTCGGCATCTTTGAGTTGGAATAAAAACGAAATTATAACTCGAATCATTATCGAATTGATTTCTATTCTTAGGTAGCCATATTATAGTGTTATACTATAAATACCAAGTTTTTAGCATTTATAGTTTACTAGAGGAGGCCGTTTTTGAACTATCTATTTTTTGGGTATTTTTCAACTTTGGTGGACAATTAAAAAAAAAGATAAAATATGATAACCGCCAAATTTTGCAATTATGTTTATTGAACATTCCTTAACCTATGTTCAAAATTTCAGCTGCTCTTATTTGCTCTTTTGGTTTTTAAAGCAAAAAAACGGCCGCAACATCACACAAAAAAATCAGTGAAAAAGGCGCTGCTGCGGGTATAAGAAGAAGAACGAATAGAGGGTAAATTTGCTGTGACAGCTTTAATATGTTAATAAAGTGAACAAATGTTGTTATATGTTGTCGTATTTGCTATGCAGGTGGTGGCTAAAATTTATCGTAGGCGGTGTGAAGGGGGTAAAATGTCTTGATTTTGTTCATTTTGTATGGCAGGTACCGTTTTTAGTGGTCCGATCTCAATGAAACTTATAAACAATCTGCCTGAGTATGAAAGAAGACTACCTTTTAAATTTCAGCCCTCTATTTTGAAAGCCAAAAAAGTTTTCAATACAACGATTTACCTTTGCTTCTCTTCCTCTTCTTCATTTTGTATGGCAGGTACCAGTTCCAGTTGCCCGATCTCAATGAAACTTTCAGGCATTGTGTCAGACTATGTAAAACTTCTAGGTGTGAAATTTCAGTCGTCTATCTTTAAAAACAAAAAAGTTTTCCATACAACAAATCAAGTTTTGTTAATTTTTCTTCTTCTTTCCGTATGGGGGCTACCAGTTCCAATAGTCCGTCATGCCGATTATGACATATGAGTTGATCGCATAGAAAAGAAAACTCTGTGAAAAATTTCAGGTCGATAACTTCAAAATTGTGGGAGATATTGTATAAATACTGAAAGACGGACAGACGGACGGACGGACATGGCTACACCAACTCGTATTGTCATACTGATCAAGAATATATATACTTTGTACAATCGCAAGTTTCTAAGTTTGTATAAAATGATAAACTAGTGATTTTCTGACACTTATACTGCACCGGAAAGAAATTCTGACTTTGACAACCTACTATGCCGCTCCCAGATATCGTAGCGTATTGAACGATGGCTTGTTTTAAAGCTTAAGGAATTCACTTTTAAACAAAACTTATTTCATGCAATTATCTTTATTCGTTCAGAAGATATGATTTTTGCAATGCAAAAACTCAGAAGGCCCCACTGTGCGGCGTTGTTACACTCAACTTGGATTCCAATTCGCTCGTACAACCTTTGTATGTTTTTGGTCACGGTACAATTACACTTTGCTTAATATTTATACATAGGTCCATACACGGTGAGCGGATCAAAAGTTCGTTACTATCAGATTCACAGAATTTCTATTACTGGGCAAACAAAAGGTTGTTGATTTCAGTCTCAAGAATAGCTTTTCCCAGCGGCGAATATGCACTTTTCTTTAAATGTTTCGTTTCCGAAAAGAAAGTTATAATTGAGGAAACTACTGAAGTTACTGAAATTTATAGTTATTTTAAATGTGTTGAACTCATTGTTTATTTTAAATTTCTATTAAATGTTCTTGTGTGTTTAATAAATTGTACAGTTGAACTTCTCTATATGCAATTCCGGATGGACATTTCGCTATATCATTATTAAAATATCTCTTTTAATACTTCAAATCAAATACATTCTTATTTTAAAAATTTACTCAAATAGACATTTATTTGAAATATCTAGAATAAACAATAAGTATCGTTATATCCAAACCAGATGACACAAACGCATCTTATTGCTGTCGCAGTCGTGCAATGATCAGAGTTATTCACAAAATATACATATGTAAATATTTGTCTTTTTTTTCATTTGACTATTAAGTTGTTAAAAACAAATTAGTTAAAGTAACAAAAGCAATAATTTTGCGCAAATGTAAAAACAAACAATGTACATCATTCACAGAGTTGACAACAACTCCCATGTGAAAAAAAGCTCTAGCTGACAGACGCTAACACTCCCTACAACATACCATTTGCCGTTTTTTACTCACTTTTAATGACGACTTTTACGAACATTTTTTAACTAATTTTTTATTGTTGTCTGATTGTTTTTTTTTTTAGATTTTCCAACGAAAACGATAGTTTTTTTGTGCAACGCTTTTAAATGAGTTTGGAAAATCCCTGACTGACGCTTTTAATTTGAGAACATTGAGAACTAACCGAGCACATTGGCCTCTGTCGCCATTTATTTTACATTTGCTTTTGTTGTATGTTTTCTTTTTATTGTTTTTGATGTGCTCTCGAACGCGTTGTTTAATAGTTTGACACATACTCGTACATGCATGGATGCATCGAGACTTCGTTCGGGTCGCAATCGTTAACTTTCTCGGCCTGTCTCTCTCGCTCTTTCCTTCTGAGCGGCCGTCTATAAAGCTGCGAGGTTTGTCAGCTTTGCGCGCAGTTGTTTGACTGAACATTGCGCGTGTGTATGAAAGGATTCCTATCTGTTGTGTTGTTTCGTTCGTTTGCAGCGCAAGGATTAATAAAAAAAAAAAAAAAAAATTGTGCAACGTGAACATGTATTTGTGTAGCGGCATTTTATTGCAATGCTTTTTCATTTTAGCTTTGGTGTTTTTTGTGCATCTAAGAATGGTTCGCGGATTAAGTCGTGTAAGTTTTGAACGCCCAAGCTTTACATTTGGGGCAGTGGATGGCAGTCGTGGACCGAGAGCCACGCCCGCTGTGCAACCGAACGACGGCGCGAATAACACGGATCATACAAGTGAGTGAAAGTGTTAATGAACGGCAAAAATATGCTAAACTCTAAAACGTTTAAATGTTGTGGTGTTGACTATGTTGTTGTGTTTTTAAAAGTGATAATATATTGCAACTCAAAGTCCTAAAACTTCAGCAATTGAATGGAAAAGTCAAACCGAATCAAATTAATAAGACCAGCAGGAGTGGAATAGTCGAATATACTTGAAAAGGGGTACAATTCGTTTACCAAGTCAGCACTAAATGCCCCTCTTCTACATTGTTGCCCCTCAATAATCAACAAACTAAAAATATTCATAGATTCGAAGTTTTTGACAAATATTCTTGAAGTTTTGAACAATTTTTAAATGGGCAAAGCCAAATGTATAAAAGTTTTGAGATTTCGGGCGTGGCACCGCCTACTGTGTGGGTAGGCTATTATATTATCGAGTATGCTCGACTATCGGTCCTTAATGGTTATTAACTGAACGTACATATATCCAAGCCGTCTGTCATCCTATCTCCTTGACAGTACTCACGCGCCAATTAATTGTTGGCACTCTAACGCCCAACCTTGTGGTGTCGACGACTTCCTATTGCCAGTGTGTTCCGTCAGGCTCATGTGCGAATCCACTGCCCACAGCGTCCACCGATGGCACCGGCCAAATTGACATACGTATTGTCAACAACGGTGGTTATGTAAGTCCCTTCAAATGCAATATCTACAATTGGTTTGATAATATTCGTGTTTCCGGAACAGCCAACATTCCCAACCACAGCGGCGACGCTCACCTGCAGCTACGGACTCGTGGCTTGCTGTCAGGCAGGCAGCTACCAATGCGGTCGACGCTTTGGAGCACCGCCAGGCGCCGCCGCTGCCGGCGCTGGTCAAGCTTACTTCGGTGAGTTTCCGTGGCAGGTCGCTGTGCTCACCACCGCCGATGTTTACCTTGGCGGCGGCGCGCTTATCACAGCGCAACATGTTCTGACCGCCGCACACAAAGTCTACAATTTAGCGTAAGTAATCATGCCTGAAAATCACTTCGATTAATGCGACTAATGTTGCTCATACCAACGGCAGCCTGACATCGTTCAAGGTACGGCTTGGCGAATGGGATGCGGCGAGCACAACGGAGCCAATACCGGCACAGGACGTGCTCATTGCGAATGTGTACATAAATCCGTCATTCAATCCGAATAATCTGCAGAACGATGTTGCCATTCTGAAACTTGCCACGGCCGTTTCACTGACCGCAAAGTCAACCGTCGGCACGATTTGTCTGCCGACGACGAGTTTTGTGGGCCAGCGCTGCTGGGTGGCCGGCTGGGGCAAGAATGACTTCGGCCCCACTGGCGCCTATCAGGCCATCGAACGTAAGGTCGATGTGCCGCTCATAACGAATGCCAACTGTCAGCTCGCGTTGCGCCAAACCCGTCTCGGCGCCAGCTTCGTGCTCAGCGACACGAGTTTCATTTGCGCCGGTGGCGAGGCGGGCAAGGATGCGTGCACGGTAATGTTGTTGTTGTTGTTGTTGGCGTTAATCGTTGCTTAAATTAACTCGTTGGCTTTTTTCAGGGCGATGGCGGCTCACCGTTGGTGTGTCAGGCGAACGGCATCTTCTATGTGGTCGGACTGGTCGCTTGGGGCATTGGCTGTGCGCAGGCGAACGTGCCCGGCGTCTACGTGAATGTTGCAACATATTTGCCTTGGATACAAACCATTTTGGCTTCCTAGTGTGCCCTGTTGTGCTCATGCGATCCGACCAAATAAAATGTGCCTTCAGCTCTGACTTTTTGGCAGCCAAGCGCTTGAGTGATTTCGAGTCAATTGCTTTCTATTTATCTATTTTCTATATTAAGTCTTTTAAAAGTGCATTTATATATGCATGAAAGTACTATAAATCACTCTCGACTGTCAATAAAATTGTGCAAAACATTATTGAAGTATCTCAATGATTTTTCATTTATTTTTCTTCTTTTTGTACTGAAAATGTTAGGACATTTTATTAGCTTCCTTCTGCACATGCAGGACTGCCGTGTAAATCAATTAACGCCGCTGGAAACATATTCATTTACAGCCTGACTGTCATAATGACTGTTAAGTGCAAAATTACGCATACGCCGCGTTGTGCGTGAAACTTCAAGTAAACGATAGAAAAAGCACAACAAAGAAGACTAAGAAGAAAAGTCTTGTTTACCTTGTTATTAGAAGAAAATTGCCTAACGCGCTGCTGACGTCTAAATTATGAAGCTCATTATTGCAGCATGACAGCGGCGAGCATGGCTCACGTCCCAGGCCTCAGTGTCGTGACTGTGGGAGCAATGAAAGGGGCCGGGCAGATGATTACACAGGCAACCTGTCTGCTTGTCTGTCCAAATGTCTGTCGAAATGTCTAAGAGCATCGCACAAATGTAAAGGAAAGCAAAAGGTATTATAAACCGCTGAGTCGACTTTTTTATACTCTTTAAACTTGACTTTTATCGATAGGAGGTAAAAAAATATGTATGAGTTTAAAATCAAGCAATCAGAAAACTCTTATGGGAGATATCGGCTTGAAAGTGCTTTAAACTGTTTCAAAGAAGGCTCATAAAATATATCTTCTAAAAAAAAACAATCAATCAATCAAAACCTTGAAAGATACTTTTGAAAGTAGGATAAAATATTGCTCTTAGTCTCAATTCTTTATATGTTAGAAACTTTATGACAAATTAATAATATTTACCATTTTTCATTGAGAAGAAAAATATTATGGAAAAAAAAATAACCATACGCCCCATGGGCAGTTAAAAAAATGTATGCGTATTTAGAGCCAACAGGTGCCAGCCATGGGTCGCTCAAAAACACAGACACATACACACATATACATGAAACGCAAAATAGAAGATAAAAAAAGGTCAAATTGTTGCCTTTTTGCTGAGAAATGCCTTTGCACTTTGGTGGCCAAGCTGACTCGATAACTTCTAAAAGGCTAACACCAACACACACACACGCATGCACACTTAAACAACAGTCGTGTGACATTGCCGGCAGCAAAAACACGCATTTACACATGCACGTACAAACAAACGCACACACATGCACGCTTAAATGCTATAGGCGCCTCTCACGGCACACTGAAGGACACAGATAGCATTGCCTTGTTGTTGTATAATTGGCTACTGCTTCATGCTCAGTTAACGCTCGCAACAGTCAAACGCTAAGAACAACAACAGCAATAACACCCAAAACACCCAACAACAATAACAAAGTCAATTTGCTTAAGGCGTTCAATGCTGGCACCGTTGTTGTTGTTTTGTATGACTCAGACAGAGTCACCGAAGCAACTCACTCACTCGTTCAATCACACACACACACACGTTCGCAGCAGTCAGCAACGTGCTCTCATTGTCCTAACGAACTCAACTCAAGTCAACTCTCTTGAGTATTAAGTAAGCTGCACTTGGCGCTCTCACCGTTTGTTTGCTTATTTGCTCACTCAATTCTTGCACCTGCGATGTCGCTCAGCAGGCAAAAGTCAAAGCCTTTGATGTTCCCTTTCACGCCTTGCCCATGCTTCTGCTTCTGTTTTTGTTTTCGTTGTTTTTTTTTGTTATTGCATTTGTTTGCTTGTGCTTGTTTGCGCTTCTGTTTTGTGTTTCTTTTCCCCACTGCGTTTTGGATGTTTTTGTTTTTTTAATTTGCAAATCTCTTATAATGTTGTTGGTTTACCTTTGGCATTGCAAATTTCACGGCAATTGCACAAATTTCATTTTACTTCGTACGTTTGGGCGACTTAGTTTTTCTGTTACTTTTTGTTGTTGCCGTTTTGTGTTTGTGTTTTAATAAATTTTAAATCAACTGAAATTTTATTAAAGTTGCTCAGGGGAGAATTTGTTGTGTTCTGATTCTGCGCACAGACTTTGCACTTTTCTTTCGGAATGCACGGCGTTGCCTTTGTTGCAATGAACAGATTTTTTACACTGTGCGAAATTACTTTTCTTCAAATCGAATTTTTCTGTCTTCTTTCGACGAATTTCAAATATTTTTCTATACAAATGTAATACAAATTAAAGGATTACTTTTTTATTGAAAATTAATAAAATAAAAATGATTTGTTACTGAAGCTCTCAAGATTGAACTCCCCATGTTAGTTAGAAGGCGGTTAGGACTTCCAAACATTGCTGAGGCCGAATAGACGAATTGATATCTCTAAAAAGATGTTTTTTGTCATCGAATTTTGGATGAAGCGAAAGAAAACTTTACAACAAGCTAAGCTATTTTATTTTTATCCACAAGACTCTTTAATACCAACGGAAAACGGAACTCTTGCTGGTCGTTTAAAAGTTGCACACACACACATGGGTAAAGCTCAGTGAATGACAAACGGAATTACAACAACAAACTAAAGTTAAAGCAGCGCAGTGACAAGCGTCGACTTGCTGCACTATACACACAGACATACATTTACATGTATATTACATGAATCGCAGCAACAATTTTCTTCTCTGATTACAGCAAATCACTCAAAAAGCAACAACTTTCTGACAATCAACTGCAAATGTAAACAGGCACACACAGATACGCAGACTTGTGATGACCAAGCATGTGTGTGTGTCGATTGCGCTCAATTACTTTTATATGCGCTCAAATTTCACACTCAAATCAAATTTCGTAGAATAGAAACGAAAACAAACGAAAGGAAAAACCCGAACAGAGCACGAAATGACGAAAAAATGAACTTCTTTTTCGCTTAGTCCGTCCTCAGCTTTCGTACGCAACAGACGCAGCCCAAGGAGCGCATGAACAAAAAAACAAATGGATCTATAAGAAATAAACAATAACAAAACGGTTGACAATTAAGAAAGTTTAAAAGGGAAACCAAAAAAAAAAAAAAAAATTGTTGTTTTAACAATGTTTAATTAAGCGACGCACACAAGCTAAATGTGCGAACTAAAAAGTTAACAACAACAACAATAATAATAACAACAACAAATATAAGAACTAATACAACAACAAAAGGAGCAACATATAAGCAAAGCGTCTTTCACTCCAAATTTTGAGTGTCATCATCATTATTCTCATCGACGTCGCGGTTGCTGCCGCAGTCACCGTCGCTGTCGTCGTCATTGACGGCGTCGCAGTTAAGTTAATGCGTCAGTGTTAAAAGCACACATGACGACGACTTTTCTTTTTTGTTGTTTGAAAATCTAAGCAACTTTAATTCCTTTCCTTTGAATGTTGCTTTTGGTCAAAACACATGTCTTTGTGTCACAACAACAACAACAACAACAACAACAACAACAAACGTTCTTATTGTATTCTATTTTGAAGTGTCTGTGTGTGTGTGTTTGAGTCTCTGTGTGTGTGTTGTGTAATCATTTTGGCAACTTTCGATGCTGTAGAAGTGCAAAGAAGTGTTTGCATCAACTGCCAAATTAAAAAAGAAGAAACATTTTGTGGCTCTTTTGATCGATTGAGCGACGAAAAAAATAAAATAAAATACAATAAAAAGGAAAATAAGAACAATAACAACAAAAACAACAAAGCAACTCGTCCTTTGAAGTCAGTGTCGTCGCATAGTGACACACTTTGGCAACGCGTGTCTTTGCGGCAGCAACAACAACAACAGCAGCAACAACGGAAAACTCTATTTTGATGTCCTTGATGTCGTCGCACAGTCTGACGCCGTCTTCTGCCCACACAAATGAACTAGAATACAAAAAATAAAAATAAAGTCATAATAATAAAATTCAAAATACAAAGCGCAAATAATTAAAGTGTGCAAATAAAAAAAAAAAATCAAAATATTTTAGTTAAAAAAGCGGAAATAAAAAAATCAAACCTAATTAATGTAAAAAGTTAAAAACGTTTAAATCAATTAAGTGAAATATTTTTTGTCAAACAACAATTAACATTTGCTATGATTCTCTCCTTTCGCGTTCTTCTCTGACATTTAAGCTTAATGCGCTGATTGTTTAATGCTTCACGTGTCGTATACGCAACCCAAATTTACTAAACTTAAGTCGGTTTTTAATACGCGCGCGCATCTGTGTGTGTGTGTTTATTTCTACGCTGGCCCAAGTCAATCTCATCTAACAGTAAATTAAAAGAAAAGTAAGGAAAAGAAAACAAAAGCTTTAAGCAACTTTAATTTCAACATTTCCGCAACGTCGCTTACGATTTATTGACTTCACTTGACTTGTGTTAAATTGACTTCCTACCAACGCCAACGCCAACGACAACACCAACAAAAGACCGAGCAGGCCAATTCTCGTCACTGGGCTTGCCTTGGCGTTTGCTTTACTCAGCTTTGCCAACGCTATCGCCACCGCCGTCGCTACTTAACCGAACCGAACTGGTGCGTAAATAATTTCAGGTTTACGTCATGTTTTCGTATTATTTCCTTTGTATTTGTATTCTTGTACATTCCAAACCCAAAACTAAAATGTCTGAACGCGTTTGCCTTCTTCTTCTTCGCTTCCAAGCGACCGTTTTTTTGTGTTTGAGTTTGCCGTTAATGTGTTTTAATTTATAATGTTGTTTTTTATATGTTACTAATTTAAGCCTTGGCTTGCATTTCATTACTGTTTTCAATTACGTGTCGTCTCATATTTTGTGCTCGAAGTATTCGACTTAACCTCAATGAAGTCAGTTAGTTCACTCATTCAGATAATCATATATGTATGTACTAAGATGTGTGCTTATGTTGTTGGTACATCACTCATTAAATGGATTTTCATTTGTACAACTACATATAAATATTAACAAAACACTCACTCACACAGACAATCCTATTTACTTATGTATATATTTGTATGCAATCTGTTTTAATTAACCTAATTTGTTGGCTTATGGCATTTTTGATTTGAGTTGAGCTTTGTAGCACTTGCATTTTGTCAAAATAAACTCATTTATTGCAATTCTTAATAAAAATTTGCAATTTGTTCTTCAATTAAATGAAATCAAAAATTCCTTAGCATACTTATGCGCGTTTCTTTGTGTAGTCACACTTTGCACAGGGCACGTGAGTCAACGAAACGTAAAATAAATTGAAATTAAACTGAATTTTTATCAAATGTGATTCAGGATTCAGTTCTTCTATTAAATAAGTGTTTATTTAGATTTTTAGTATGTCCTTCATCATATTGCATATCACGAAATGAAACGCTTAAGGTTTTTAAAAGGTTTATTGTATTTTTATGGTTTTCAAATAGGTTAATGTGTTTATTGTTTCTTTTTTGCTTATTAAGACTCTGATGACTCTTTGACGTATTTTATATGTTGACTGTATTATATAACATGGAACATATTTCAGACAATTATTTTAGTGGCCAAAATACTTTTCAAAAGCATTATTTGCTTTTTGATAACCTTTCGAAACTACAATAAGTAATATTTAGTCACTTATTTATAGAAGGAGAAAAACGAAATGCGAACAAGAATAGAAGGAAGAATGACACTCTAAGCCACTTAAATGATTATGTCGGATTTGTAAAAAAGAAACAAAAATCAATAATTTTTAAATGAATTTTTGTATCGAATTCTTTCTATTCTGCTTCGCTTTTGTGAATTTCATCAAGACCGATTTGTTATAAAAGCAATCAACATTTTTTTTACAACATCCTTGGTCTTTAATCTTGTCACGCAGTGTGAGAGTCGAATAATATACAATTATTTTCAATTTGTAACTGTATTTGTATTTTTATCGAATATACCATTTTTGTTGTTTAATAAAATATTTCATGAACTCACTAGCACGAATTAAAACCCTCTCCTGAACCAAAAGAAAAGGTCCTTTGTAGTTTTTATTTTGTATATTCGAAGTAAAACTTCTAAACTTTAAATGCTTTGACAGCATATGCTTTGTCCGACGACACATTAGCTAAATACAATTGTTGTTACTTATTATTTGCATCAAGTGTGACAGCAGACAACAAAGATGAGATACAAAAAGCTGCAACAGCTGATGCAAATGTGAGGTAACAAAAAGAGAAATGAGCTAAGCACAAAACATGACCATGAGACCTTGTGGTGCGGCGTGTCTATGACAATGCGACTTTTAAACGCATTCACAAACACACACAAACTCACACATACGCGCGAGAGCACAACTATAAATGAATGTCATATATTTCACAAGCTGAAATCATATTTTCATATTTAATGTGTTATGCACAAAAACAAAAGCGCACAACATGACGCATGAGTAATGTGCACAATCACATCACGGCTCAACTTGGCCAACATAGAAGGCGAATCATAGAAACACATAAATGACACATGTTGGTTTTTGCACAAAGGATTAAAAACCAAATAATTATTTCATTTGTTTTCCTTGAATTGTTTATGTGGTTCGCATTTCAATTGCCTTGACAATGAAAAATAATGAATACAATTTTATTGTGATTTTCAGAAATAAGATTTTTCATGACATATTTGCTTCGCCTTGAGTGCGGCAATTAAATGAAGGCAACCAAGTGCACTTCTGTATTCTCTTTAAAACTTAATTAAGCAATTTGTTCAGGCCAATTGAAGAGCGCTCGGCTTGAGTGCTCACTTCTTACATCAGTCAAGGCTCATATGTTAAATTATGAGTGTTTGTACATTCTTTATTTCTTTCATTCTCTCCCCCACTTCATATTATTAGTGCACACAATGCGCTCACGGCCGCCGTTGGCATCCTTATGCAATTTCATTTTTTTCTTTATTCAAATTTACATGCACACAAAAACACGTACATATATAAACAAAAAAAGGAAAATTTTCGAACGTCAGCAAAATCCTAAAGCCTAACAGGCTGTCTTCAGCAGCAGATCTGCCGCTGCCATTCTGTCGTTGGCATCGATTACCCACCTACCTGACACTTTTGTCAATATGCAACTCAGCTCAGCTCAACTCAGCTTCTGTCGCTGTCGTTTGGCTCGTTATAATTTTCATATTTCAGTGCTTTACGACAGGAGCGGACTTTATTTAGCAACTAAGGGCGTTACTACATGAAAAAAAGCTTATTATTGTTTTGTATAGTGATGGGCGAAAGTCAGGAGCTTTGAAATCGTTTCGGGATAATACTTTGAATTGAGTTTTATTTTTATGCTCTATACTCTAAGCTAGAACTACCCCATAAAGTGTATATCCTGGATCACTAATGAAAGGGAAATCGTTTTTGCCGTGTCTGTCTGATGAATAATTTGGAGAAGCACTTGAACTACAATATTTTACTCTGTCAATTAAAAAATAAAGACGATGATATACACAAGGTCATCTCGTTTGCTTTTAAGGCGCTCGGTGGTGTGTGTTGTTGTATTCCGCCACTGCTGTTTAAACAAAGGCGCGTGCAAGTGCATGACATCAACACGACAAATGCAGATGGCTCAATGTGACTTTACCGTGACACGTTCTGGAGTTGTCACGCATTTGTTGTTGCCATTGTTGTTGTTGTTGGGTGACATCTCGTTTGCTTTTATGCTTTGCGTGTCATACAGACATGAATTTGCTAACTTTGTTATCCGACTAGAATTCGTTATTGTTGTTGCACACGCGCTTCTCGTTCGCATTCACATTTGCATACACATACACAATCACACACACACACACAGTAACAAAAGAATAAGAAGATGATAGATGTTTTGTTAACAGAAAGTCAAGAGAAGTGAGGAGCGTAAAAGAGCATTTGACTTCTTGTTTTGCCTTTTCAACACTTTTTGCTTTGTTTGCAACAACTTTTCTTTATTTAATCGACGGCAAGCATAACCGCAATGACAATTGACAGAACTTGGCAACTCTGTTGTTGTTCTGATCCTTTTGTCTATAACAAAAACACAGACATTTCTTTCTTTTGTTCTTTTTTTGGCATTGCCTTGAGTTGAATTCATGTTGCTCTTGAAATTTAAATATGAATTTTCTTCTCAATTGTTGTTGTTTATTTGTGTTGCGGTTTCAACATTCACGCAAGCACAGACGCCTCACCACCCTCTCCACCCACTTCAAATACATACAACTGTCGACTTTTCGACCGTTCAATTAGAAACATTCAATTTGACAAAAAAAAAAAAATACAATTGACGGTTTTTCCATTACTTTTTAAATGTTGAGCAAACAAAGTCAACGAGAACATTTCATAATTTATGTTTTCCGGCAACATTCTAACATTGTGATGGATTTCTGAATAATTTCCATGATTCATGACGGCCGCGTTGGCATATGACAACATCAACGAGCAACAACAACTACAACTACAACAATAATAATACGAGTAATGACAATCAGTATGAAAATAAAAAAAAAAACGATGTATGAAGCTTAAAAATTCAAAAAGGAACGCGGAAAAGCACACAAAAATATGCCAACATTCATGCCAATGCCATGACCATTCACAGCGGACAGTGAGGCGGGCAGCTCGACTGAATGACTGACTATGTGAGTGACTATGTTGGCTGGCTGGCTGCTTGGATGGTTGGCTGGCTTGGCGGCTGGCTTGGCACTTTGGCTCCTCCGGAAACAATGACAGACAATGGGCAATAGTGTGTGCAATGCAATTTCCGCCCGAAAGTGAACAAACAAACAAACCAAAAAAAAAACACAAACATTCAGGCAGGAAATGTGCTCAAAAATGGCGAAAATATGCGGCAGAGACATGCCGACAAGCGGACAAAGACCGAGCACAACAAATGAAAAATGTAATAAAAAAGAAAAACAAAAAACAAAAAAAAAAAACAAATGAAAAGCCAAAATGACAGCATACATCGCGAAGTGCTGGCAGCGTGAGTAGAGAGCGTGACAGTCGCTCAGTTAGACGCTCAGTCCGCTTGTCTCTCTGACAGTCAGTCAGTCAGTCAGTCAGTTTGTCACTCAGGCTGTGAGTTGGTCGCTCTCATTTAGACATCAACAACAACAGTTGACAGAAGCAGTCCGACAAGCTGACAAACAAGAAGACAACAAACACACACACACACACTACATATTCACACACACATAACTTTTGCTCGCAGTCCAAGTCAGACTTTCACCTGCGACTTGCTTCTTTGGCAAGAGCGCCCTTGGCATTTTCTTAATTTGAAAGCCAAGCATACAAAAATATAACATTTCATTATGCAAAGTGTGTGTGCCACTCACTTGTATGTGTGTGTTTGAGTATTTGCATTGTATTAATAATTCAACCGAAAATAAAATGTTTACTTGCAGATGTAGCAGAAATTAAGCCATAACAATAATAATAACAAACAAAACAAAAACAAGTCAAAGAGCAACAGTCGGCTTAATACCCTACAGCCTTGACACGTGCGACGCTGTTAGCTACAGAATTGCAAGGATAGTGTAAAATTTTGCTTGCAAGTTTGTATCTGTGAAGTGTTGAAAGATTAAGATCTTGAGAAAGTAGATGATGAAGGCTCTGAGTCAAACAGATCTGATCATACATATTCAACAGCGCACATGCTTAAACTGACCTTCTATGTGAAGGCACAACAAATTCTTATGACATCATTTCGGGCAATGAAAGTTTTTAATCGCTTGTCATGCACACAATTTTTGCCTTAAGCATTTTTTGGCCTTAACAGAAAACACTTTTATAATTAATAATTACAGCTGCAAAAGAAAAGTTCGCCATAAAGAGAACGTACTGAATTTAATCATAATTATTCATTTTTTTGCTTCTTCTTTTCTTATATTCATTTAACTTTTTCATTCGCCAGAAACTTTCGCGGAAATTATAGATTTTTTGAACTTTTATCCTTATTAAAAGTTTCTACTTTATGCATGTGGCTGTGTTCGCTTTTAATTTGAATGTTAGTTGTTTAAAAAGTTTCATTAATAAGGTTCCCCTCTTTGCCAAGGGGGGAGGGATGGGCATATTCTTGTTCGAATTCTCTTTGACAGTCTTGTATCAAAGTTTATTTTCCCACATAAAAATGTTTGTCGCCACGCGTGTCGCATTGTTAAGTCTCCTTTTTAATATCATTGAACTTTAATTTCAACAAATCAAAACGTTTATGATGTCAAAGTTTTCAACTAAACAATAGCTTCAAGTTTATTGAAGAATACAAACTAAAACGCTTACGAAAAAGCTTCGTTCAATAAACTCAAAGAATATAAAATAAATAAAAATAAAATAAACTTAGAAGTGATCCTTCGAGGTTTGTTTCAATTGAAGTTGTATCTTCAAGAACACTCTTGAATTCGGTCACATTTGAAATGAAAATTCATATAGAAACAAATAGAGGAGCAACAAAGAACGCAAACATTGAAAAAACCCATTTTATTACTTTGCTTTTGACGTAAACGTTAAGTAAACAAAATGTAGAAGAAAAAAAATTGAAGAAACAAAAAAAAAAAAAATAACTCCCTAAAAGAGCGCTTTACACTTATGCAAGTGGCTGTGGCACGTAAAAGGTTGAGTGTAAGATTGAGAGGCTAAAGTGGTGTGAGTGGTTCAGTGTTATTCAATACACACATAAATACATGTGTGTTTGTGTATGTGTAACATAAAGCAAGTTGATAAATTTCCTTTTTTTTTTTTGTTTTGCACGTGTTCGAATAAGTCAAATGGCTGAAGAAATAATAGTGTAGAAAAAATATCAAAGATTAAAAAAAAACCGATAAAACGTTCAAACAGAGATCCGCAAATATCCAACGGCAACAGACGGCTTTGTGAAGCTTATATTAGATCAACTGCGAGAACATTTCATGCCTTGCCTGCAACAAGACGTGACGCAGCTTGTGGTGACATGTATCTAGATACTTTTACGCTTGTATTGTCAGTTGTTGCGTAATCAATTAATTAAAGCTTTGCTTTTAATCTGTATGGAAAATACAAATATTTCCGTTCGATGTTTCAGCCAAATTTGCCGTGATTGAAAATTATGTAACATAAAATTTGCCAAATTAATTCAAATATTTATTTTTGGCGCATTTAACTGCAATAACAAAATGCAACGCCTCATGTAATATTCAAGTAATTTGTGCGCAAACATTTGCGAAACAACTTTGCCGTTTATTGCAAATTAAGTCAATTAAAAAAAAAAAAAACAATTAAAATGGCTTTTAACAATTTTGGTGTCCAAAGTGTATTCAACAAATATTTGTCGCAATTATTTGCCAATTCAAATGTTATTTTTAATTGGCTTAATTACACATTTAAATGTTATTTCTGTTTTCTGACGCAGATTTCTGTATTTATTAAAAATAATAAAAATAATTTATCATCCGTTCAATTAAACTAGCTTGTTTTTGTCCTTTGCAAATTAAAATTACTTAATTTTGTAATCTGAGACTTATTTTTTATTTAATTGCGTAATTAATACAGTAAGTAAGTCGTAAAAAAGGGGTTACCTGGAAAGTTTTGCGGGAGTTTCGAAAATTGGCACCTATATGGCTTTTGGGCTGCTCTTTCCGAATTTTCAATTTGCGACCCTCTATCACCGCCGCTCGAGTCAAAAATCGCTTTTTAACCATACCTCAATTTGGCTAATTTTACGCCAAAAGTGTCAATATTCTAAATTAAACTAGAGGAAATTTCCTACAAATTATGTTTTTACATTTTTTTTCGTGACACTAGACGTACGAGCGCTGCACAGTGTACATCTTTGGCACCATGCATGAAAACGCATTATTACTCTATCGTTTCATCAAACGTCACAGCAGTTGCACCTCATATTCATATTTTACTAACGTATTAGCCTTAGTTCCCTTAGATACACTCGAATTTCGTGTTTTAACTTTACATTTGACTTATTTGGACATCGCTTGTGTGCAGAATAAAATATGGTGTAGCTCAGGCCTTAACATTGATGTGTGCTTACAATATTGATTCGTAGTTCAAGCATGCCATGACGTCTGCAAATACAACGCCAAAGGCACACAAGCACACATACATATACAGACTCATACATGAACTGATAAATAAATATCACGCATACGCCATGAGCTTCAAATAAAAACGAAAACGAATAAATTGGAAAAGGAAAACTTGAACTCGCATGGATAAATGTTCGTATTTACAGAATAAACAAAAACAAATACACTTGAATCGAATCAAATCAACTCAACGTTTTTAGTGACATTTGCACAGAAATAAAACGTAATATTTACTGTATAAATGCCAAAGTCATCGAATACATATCGATTATACATAAAGAAAATTTAACTCTTCACTTTACTACGAACTGAACCGAAAACGCATATGGGAAATACTCATGACTTTGCGTGTTTGACACAATAAGCAATTTCAGAGGCACTTGCCTTTGATTTGTCATGTAATAAAGAGAATATTAGAATCAATTAGCAAATCGTTAGCTTCAAATTGCTTTGAAAGAAAATCAATTCGAATTTCATGGCTCATTTGTCTAATTTTGACGCTTTGAAATGCACAACTTTGTATTTTGTCTTCTCTTATCTAATTTTATTCAACTTGAATCGGGCTTCGGGCAATGAAAATAATGCTTTGTCATAACTTAAAGTATCTTTTTGATTTTGCGCTTGATGTGAAGATATTAACACAAATTTATTTCTGTTTTTTTCATTTGTTCGAAGTTGTTTCATGCAAGAATGATAAAGTAGTTCAAGTGTCATTATATAAATGTGAAAAGTTGTTCACGGTCTGAAAATGGGCGCGGCATGAATGATGTGCATGATGGGCGTGTTTCTTCAAATTGTTTTGACGTAAAAGCAAAGAAACAAAAAAATCGATGTTTGTTTGCCAAGGTACAAAGATGAATTGTCCGTGTTATTTTATTTTTGTAATATTTTTGTGGAAAATAATTCATAAAGTGCCATTAACCAACATGCTCATGCTTGTGTTCGAGCGCCCGTCGAAAGCGAGCAGGACGAGAGAAGATTCACTTCATGTTTTGTTATTATTTTTCAAGTCATTCTACCAAATGACTTTTTGCATTGAAAAATTTTGGCTCTTCTCAATGCTGAAACATGAGAAACGTTGTGAAATCAAAATCAAATCTTTTTCTTGATCTAACGAAGTTGTTTGATATATGTTAGGCTGCTTTAATTAGCAGTAGAAGCGCCTTGGCTGTACCAATATTACGGTCGAGGAGTTTATTGCTTCATGAGATGAGGAGATGTTTTGTTATTAGCAATGAAAAACGATTCTGACATGTGCGCATATCAGCTTATATGTCTATCTTGAAAAACTAGAAATTTTTGGAACTCAAAACGATCCAAAATGTTTCTGGTATATCAAAAATCAACTCAACAAACACTTTTAACTAGCTCAGGTATCTTTGTAAATGAAGGTGTCATATCATTGAAAGACTCAAGACCTTTTAATATTCGAAATTCATTGAAATACTTAACCGAAAAAATAAATTAATGTACAAAATTTTAAGAGGTGAAAAACAACAACAAAATAAGTGAGCGCAATTAACTACACGTGTCTGTCAGTCAGTTAGTCATGACTGCCCACGTCCTCGACGCAAGTTATTTATAACGTAAATTCACTGCATGACACAAAAGCGGAAAATCCTTAGCTTAGCGGATTAAATGTCACAAAGTGAAGCGTTCTGACGTCAGCAAATAATTATGAAGTTGACAGCGCACATAGAATAATCATTTGAGAATATTTGTTGGTAATGAGAAATTACTGAAAAAATTAGCAAAAAAAAATTATATAATTTAATAAAAATGTTGTCAGCCGAATTAGTTTATATCAAAATTATCGACTTATATTTCAATTACCACTCACCTTAAATATTTAATTACAAATGCCAACTTTCTATAAGAAACAAAAACAAAATAATGGAAAAGAAAAAAAAAATGCCAAAACAAACATGAAAGCATTTTTTAAATTAATTTCAAAGCCACAAAAGCAATCAAAATGTTTGCAAGTCAAAAGAGCACAAAGCGAAAAAAAAACCTAAAGCAAATACTTCGATGCTTTGTGATTTTTATTAAAATGAGTTTTTTATTCATACTTCTCCTCACTGCATTTGCGTGAATTCGACTGAAAAGCAAGCAATAATAAAATCAAAAACTCTGATATTGTGTGTTTTTTTTTGCCGCCTCAATTGGCGGCGCCTTCGAAAGGACACGTTCGCAAAGAATGTTTGACTGACGGCACGCTTGGGCGCTCATATGCAAATTATTTGCCATTTGCGACATGAATTTATGTTTATAGTTAAACGCACACATATTGATAACAAATGCGCTCATATATATTCATAGACATGAATTGTTTTTGTTTTTGTTTCTGTTTCCGATTCGAAGGACACGACGAGGTGTCAATTCATTTAAATGTTAATTTATGCATTATTCATTGTTCGCTGTCATATTGATGTGATTGCCGCATGTTCATATTTATGCAAACGAAACGAAATGAAAAAAAATGAATTAAAATAAAAGCTCATATGCATTTTTATTGCTGCTCACAATTTTAATGGTTTGCTAATTTTTTATTGCACAATATAATTATTTTTTTTGTTTTTTTAATTTTTTTTGTTTTTTAATGATTTTTGAATTTTTGCGTAATTTAATTTTCTTCAAACATGTTTCCAATTGAATGTCTTTTCCTTTTTTTAATGACGCTTCCTGTGTCTGCCAACTGCGTGCAAGTCAAGTGTTATTAATTGTTAAATAATTATCTTTATATCATTTTGTAGTGAGAGTACAACAAAAAAATTCACACACAAAACCGAAAAGTAAATTAATGAGCACAACACATGACGTATACTTAATACGAATAACTATGTGTTGGCCATGTGGTTGTTGTTGTAGTGAATATTGTTGTTGTAGTACATATATTATTATTGTTGTTGTCGTAGTTGCTGGTTGACACAAATAATGCTTGGCTTGCTAAAAGTTGATCATTTATTTTCTGGTCTCTTATATTTTATGTTATTTGCTGCCTGTGTCAACTGGAAATTTTCTTGTTGTTGTTGTTGTTGCTGTTGCTAGCAAGCTTGCCTCGAGCACAAACACTTTCGTAGCAGACAAATTGCACAAGCTTCTATTGCGATAATACATGACGTATGCGTAATATTTTGTTTAAGATAAACTATATTGATATTTATACACTCAAAGAGGGTTCTTTAATGAGTTTTAAGGCCATGCAAATTTATTTGTGTTAAGTGGAAGTATGTTAGAGGGTAAACATTAACGAACATGATGATGAAACATTTTGCGTTGCAAATATTCATGTTTCTATTGAAAAATTTAATAATACTTTCTAAATGAAAGCAATAGTAAATAAACTTAATACTTAAATGCAAAACCAACAAAAGTGGCGACACACTTGCATTCAACAGACACGCCCACACAACGCAGCGGGTGAAATAAACCAGAGCAAATAACAGCGGTAAACACAACTCAAAGCGCAATGCACACGACTACTCATAATAAGTGCCAACTGAAGGAGGCAAACAAAACGAGAAAGCCGTAAAGCACACACAAACACATGCACACACACACATACTCATGAAGAAAGGCAAAAAAAAGGTATAGAAAGCCAAGAAAAGCAAAGTAAGCATCAACACAAGCTGACGACGGTCAACAGGAATGCGAGTCGGTGTGTGAGCGAGAAAACGCTGTTGAGTAGCATGAGAGGGGATTTGCCCGCAGAGGCAATAATGTCGCACCAATACAAAAGAATTTCTGAGAACAAGAAATAAGTAAAGAAGGTCCTAAGAGCGAGACGGGTGACTTCATTGGCGCCAACAACGACAACGACGACGACGATAACGGTGACAATGAGCTGAACGAAAGATTGCTTCATAAATTTTGTAATTGACCAAATTCCATACCATTGACATCATTGCAGCAGAAAGAAGACGATGAAGCTGAAGACATAAAGTTAGAGAAACAAAAGTTGTGGCCTATTAGAGGCACAGGAAGGGCGTGGCACTTTGGACGCATTCAAACATTCATGCCACTTCAAAGTGTCGGCTAAAGTTACTCGCGCAGAAATTGCCAACGACGGCAATCATGATCATGCTGTTAATCATAATGATGATGATGCTTGACTAAAAAACTTTTGCACCTTCAATGAGCGCCATCGATACTTGCCAAACGCCCGTATGTGAGCGCTATGCGGGCGCTGGGAAAAGAGAGAGTGAGTGAGAGAGAGGGAAGGGCGTTGAATGTTAGAAATTTATAAGCCGTAACAGATTTAAGCTCTTCGAACGCGTATCGCATTGGCAATTTTGTTGTTACGTGAGTTGTAAATATTAGAAGAAGCTAAAGGAATGAAGCGAAAGTAGGCCAATTCAAGCCGAGCGCAAGGAGATTGTATAGCGGCAGCAGGTGTCGATGGTGCAATACCCAACAATTTGGGTCGCCAGCCGCACAATTTACATTCGGATTCAACAACGACAAAAACAATGAAGAAGACAACAACGACAACGACAACGGCAACGCCAACTAGAAATGCTACGTGCCATGAAACCCAAATTGAGTTTCCTTGAACTTCAGCATCGTTTGCCATTGGTTGCCACTTCAGCTGCTCGTCGCTTATCAAAGCTTCCGGCGCAGCGAGAGAGCAGCGACGGCAGCAGCGGCGGCAGTGGGAAGGCAATTGTGCTGATTGAACTTTTATGGATTTCTAATGAGGTTACGACGTCTGTAACGCAAATTGGAACATTCAAAGTCTCAAGCTTGTTCTGTGTTCACATAAAATTTCTCGTTTTGTTGGAAAAACAAAAAAAAAAATGTATGAAATATGTTTTTTACATGTGAAATCATGTGCAAATTGTTTGTGTTTCGTGATTGCTTTGCAAAAGATTTAAATTTGCCATTGAAAAAATGCCAAAATGTGCCATGAACGAAGTTGTAATCTAAGCTACAAAACTCTTTTTGTATTGCTCTATTTGCCAAATCATTCAAGGAAATATGATAGGCCAATCATGTTTTTAAGCAGGCAAACATTATAATTTATGAGCTCTTAATGGCCGAACTGAAGGCCTTGTCTACATAACTCAAGTGATCCACCAGAAGCGCTGGAAGATGTGAACTGAAGTTTGCATTAACAGCACAGAATACTACCGAAGAGTCTCTGAGCCTTGCGGTTACCATGAGCTTAGACCGCGGCGCAGGCCAATCTCATGTTTAATGTGATCTGTGGATTAATTCTGTCTGAAATCATTTTTAATATTTAAAACTTTTAGTTTATATTTCATAATTCACACAATATGGCAGAGATGAGCCATTAAATTGAAAAACTTTTATCAAAATAACAAATTGAAATAAATGAAAACTTTTACTGTTTGCTGCCTAATATGATTTTCATGTCACAAACCCACTTCTGCAAGTGTGGCAAAAAAAGGTAACCAAACAAAGTTTAATGAAAACATGGCCCGACAATTAGCCTCAAATTAAGTTATGCAAGATGGGCCAAACACTTTGTCACAACTTTGTTCTATGCAAACCGAGCACAGTAACCACAACAACAACAACAATAACAATAGCAACAACAGTCATAACTGTAAAACTATAAAACTGTAACTAAAAAAGTTATAAATACAATTTTCCGACCTTGAATCTGTTATTTTGGCTACACACACATGCACACGCACATACAAACACTTACATATACATGTATATATAAAAAAACGCGTATACGCAATGTGTGTCAGCAGCAGCAAAGGGCAAAGGAATTGAAAGCAATAAAAAAAAAGGAAAAAAATAAAAGAATGAAAGCAGTCAAAACATAACAAAACGAATGTCTTTCCATATAAGCGCTGAAAATGGCGACAAATTGGCGACAAACATAAAAATCTTGCTAAATGTACTAAAAGCAGAAACTATGTTGAGGTCAACACAATTGAACATTTTGTGTGAGTTTAAATAAAGAAAAAAATAACTTTTGATTTATAGCACAGTTGGTCTTTAACGTCAGACAAATGAAATTTATTGCGTTTTTAATAATGTGCATGTGTGTACATTTTTAGATAGACAGATGTGCCAAATAGATGAGACTTAAAAAAAATAAAATATTTTTGTAATTGGACAAGTCTCAAATGCAACAATGCCCGTGCTATTTTTGACAATAAATCGTTTTTTTCCTCGAATTTTTTACATTTGTATCAACCTAGATTAATATTAAAATATAGAATTTAATTAAAAGGCATACAAAAAGTCTTATTTTGTAGATCAGTGCTTTAGCTTAAACATTTAAAATGCAATTTAGTGCATAAATCATTTGCTCATCAGTTATCACTGTCAGTGGTCGGATAGTATTTTCATGTTGCCAACAACAATGCATTCTCTGCAATATTACACAGTGCAGGGCTGCCATCGTTTTGTTGGCATTGGTTTGGGTTGGTGTTAGTGTTGGAAAATGTGCAAATTGCATAATTGCATTCTAGCATATTTTTTGTGTTTACATAAAACTCACACTCACACACACAAATGACCATTTACTAAGCCATGCACGTTGTTGGCTTTTTGCTAAATTAACTGTTTATCATTACATTGTTGCTCGTTGCATATTGCGGGTTATTAGCCACGCAAGCTGCTCATTAATTTTGGTTTAAATGCGTTCTCTCTTTCTTTTTTTTGCTTTATTATTTGTTGCATTTGTGTGTGTTTCAATATTGTTAGTGCCCAAAAATAAATGTTCGTTTTTCAATGTGAAACTTCCATTTTATTGAGAAAATGTGTCAACGTTCTATTGTACGAAGCCAGAATATCAGACCATTAATCAACTTGATTGCGTCGTTTTTCAACACTATTTATCAATTTTATGTCGCATGATAATGTTGACGATGTGGAATAGTTGAATATACTGATTTATAACATGATTTAACAAAGATAAATATTCGCTTAAAGTTGAAGCGGTATGAGAATGTTTTGAAGTCCAAAAACAGTTGGAAAATCACGTAAAAATCCTTAATAGTGCAGTAATGAACATCAAGCTTGAGGTTTTGTATTTTATCTTTAAAGTCTGAACCTTTGTTCATGAATTTTGAACCGAAAACAATAATTCAACTCGAGTGCATGTTGAATCTATGAAGTAAAATGAACAAAATAAGGAAGACAAACCAAAGAGGATTGCAGACAATTTATGAACTTAATCCTCTTTGAGGAGAATTGTGTGCAAGTTTTCTTTCTGCACGTTATTAAAAGGATACTATATGCAAATATTACAAGGGTCGTAAAAGTAAAATGGATAATTAAATGAACTTGTTAGGATTGACTACACCATTTTGCTTCAGCATTTTGCATAATGAAAATCTAACTGGAAATTTGTTTTTTTTTTATGCACATTGACATATTTTTACAAATGATTCTGTCAAGTGAAACAACTTTTTCTCATTACGAATTCAAAAAGAAAAAATTATCACATTGTCATTTAAATCCTTTTAATTAACTAAACAATTCAAACACAAAATTACTTTCAAGGAAAACTTAAAAGAAAATAAAAACAGAAAACACAATAATAACAACAAAAACACAGTCGTTCTATAAAAACTTTCAATGCAAACTGCCAACGAAATAAAATTCTAAACTTGTCCATATGTGTGTGTGTGAGTGTGTGTGTGTGTGAGTCCTGAAAGCGCTGCGAAAGTTTCTAATAGCTAAATGTAATGAAACGGAAGCGTGAAAAGAAGAATGGAAATATAGTAAACATGAGAAAAGAAGGAAAAGCAAAACTAAATTAAAAATGCAGCCAAGTAAACAACAAAGTTTGTAAATTTATAAAGCGCAAATAAAGCGCTTATTACACATGATCTCACACACATGCATATATATGTGTATATAAATAAACACACACACACACTGACAATAAAGAAGTGCGATAAATATAAGCGCCCACTTGCAACTTATATGCGGCAAACCGCATTCGAAGAAGTGTTGGTAAGCACTCAACGCATTAACAATCCTTTAATGCGTAAATGTAAGGAAGAGTATTAAATTTTTAATGCAAAATACCAAAGTTAAGTCGCTTCGCAGACAAAACAATCTCCGCTTTGACGACACGGATAAAAATGCTTATTAATGGCAAGGAAGGTGCAGCCAACGCTTTCGACTATATTGTAAAAATAAAAACGAAGACGGGGCAAATAATAATTACCAAGTGGCAAGGTGGCACACACAGACAGACAAACAGAACAGAACAGAACCTACAAGCCGGGAAGCCGACCGCAACGAAATGCGCAACCAAAGTTGCCGCATAGCGTAATGGTATAGAGTTGTCACGACCACTCGCATTTTCTGCGCCTGGAAGCAACATGAGCGAGCGGCCGAGAGCACATGTAATGAAGTGTCATTTTAATTACGCGCATAAAGCAAACTAAATTGTTGTTGCCATGCTATTGCTCGTCTCACTGTCTGTCTGTCAGTCTGTCTAAGTTGCTCTGTGCACTTAGCAACTGAATTCACCATGCCCTCAACGCACACTCAACTCACCCTCAGCACACTCTCACCACTTTCTTGCGACTTCAGCCTTTAACAACACTTCACCGATAACGTCTTCTCACTTGCTTGCATGCTTCTTTCGTCTACTGCATTCACCTTTGCTCTCACTGTCTTACTTTGTCTGACGGTTTACTTCAACGCATGCATTTCACAAAGTTTTGTACTGCCTCATGCACTCACACACACACTCACTTACAACATTCTTTTATTATCTTCACCTTATTACATTCCTTAATACCTTCCATGAAATTTACCTCATACTTTTTACTCACTCACACACACATACACCTTACCGACTCACCCCAATTTATAGTTTAACCGCCTGCGGTTTTGCTCGGCGTTAATTACACAATAAAAAAGGCACGTCTCTAAAACTTTTTAAAAGCATGAACTTAATACAACTGTCACATATATATGAGTGTAGTTTTACTTGAAACAACTCAATTTTTGTTCGGGTTGGTGTACACCGTCACACACACACATATGCACACACGCATATATACAAAAGTATTTGAGGCCACGCGTTTTGCCTTGCCGAGCATTTGCTTCACATTCGTTGCACTTTTATTTGTTGTTGTTGTTGTCTTTGTTGTTTTTTTGTGATTCTTTTTTTTGTAGTTAGTCATGTCGCACATGTTCGTTATTGTTATTATGATTGTTGTTGTTGCCGCTGTGGTACATATGTATTGTATGCCATTCACATTTGTGGCTCAAATTAAAAAGAGCCGCACGTATGTGTATATATATGTATGTATATGTATGAATGCATTTCTATTGAAAAGTTTTGCACGTTTGCTTTATTTGAGCATTGCTTATACACGATGTTGTGCGCCTGAGATCCTATTGCGTAAGCGTCAAACCGTTATTGCACTACAAAAGTTTCTAATTATGTTTGTTTGTTTATTTGTATGTAAGTGTGCGCGTTTGAACTGTGCTCTGGATTGATTTAATTAGTTGCAAACTCAGCATTAATTAAGGATTGGACTTTCCACATAAGTAGGAAGACAAAATAGCTCGATATAGTTGGGTATACTCGTCAATGTTTTACCCTGCTACAGCTACAGCCCAAAAAAGAAACAGTAGCTCAACTACCCCATGCCTCTCCCGCTCCATCATCTACAAATCAACAGCTCTGTTTTGAAATTGATGTTGATTTACGTTTGAATTACATCTAACAAGCGACTGAAATGTCGACCACAACAGCTGTCAGAAGTTGCACAGCCGTGCCCATTTTGCCGCAAAGTAGCGCAGTAATTAGCCCAGCCTGCGCCACTTCCGGCACGCTGTCAATTATGTAAGCGCACCAAAGCACAAAAAACAGCACATTTTTCGGTTTTTATGGGCGTTTGCTGCTTTAAATAATCAAAAGTTTTTCGAAGCAGAAGAAAACTTCCAACATGTTGTATACGTAATGAAATATGCATTACAATAATGACACACATATGCCGCATGCGTCAAGGGAGACTCCGTTTTGTTGTTGTTGTTGTTTGCATTCAAGTAGGTTGAACTTGATCCAAAGCTTGAGTTTGATAACATTACGCATACGACATATGTTGCACAACCAACAAGAAAATTTACATCGTTGTATGGCAAACTTTTTTTGTTTCTTAACCAATTGACTTGGAACTTTATACTTACGTTGTTGTGTTCTTATGGAGGCATGCAAGCGATCTTGATCAAAATAATTGGCATATCTCCGGTACCCAATGAGCTATAATAATGAAAGTTGGTGGGCTAATAGGCTAATAAAATGAAGAGAAAAAAAAAGTATTCAGTCAGGTGTAGCACAAAAAGAGCGTGAAGAGTATACATGTAATCATCGGCAAGGACGAATGATTTTTATTATCAATTTCTACTTTAGAAGCAATAAATCAACTTCAAGTGCATATCAATATATGTAATTCAAAAGACATTAGATTGTTGAATCATACTAAGCGATAAACGAAATTTACACAAACAAAAATGTGCAACCGAAAATGCATGAAAGTATTGCAAAATCAGCTTGGTCGGTCGCTCAGACCACAATTGCAAACAAGAAGCAAACCACGAACAACATGCCATGTTCGGGTCAGATTGGCTGATCGGTAGAGGAATGAAAGAAACAGCTAACTAAAAAGCCTAAAAATTGTAATTAAAAGAAACCACAAAGACGCAAAAGCTACAAAGACTTCAAATTTTCAAAATTTTCATTTGGTTGCGCACAAGAGGACTTTTCTTGTTATTGTTGTTGCAGTGATTTTGGGCCAAACATGCATTCGACAGATTCAGCGTTGGTAAACGCTTAATTGCAAAAACAAATTGCATTCGCACTTGACAGCCATCAATTGGCAGTGAGCTCACTTGGAATTACAACCACCCCGAACCCCGCTCTGTTGTTACCGTTCACGATATTTGGCATTGAGTGACTGCGCCCAACGCTCATGTTCAATTCATGCATTTTGATGGCGTAACACAACAACAACAGCAACAAATAAAATAAAAAACAGTCACAAACGAGTTTAATCGAATTTTTGGCGCAAATTGAGCATAAAGTGAGCTCTTGCATTATTTAGTGTTGCTGCAGAGCGCTTAGTTCCGCATTGGGTTGAACATTTTTCGAATTTTACCCTAAACTCAACTAAAATCAAATATTAAATAAATAATAAACAAATAAATAAATGTTTTCTGTTAAATGTGAAACTGAGCCTGGGGAGCGCTCTTCAACAATACACGAAGGTATTTTTGTACATACTTTGTGTGTGTGTGTGTGTTTTGCATACTCAATCGAACTTTTTATAATGCCATATTAAATAATGATATTATATGCGGCAGAAGGAATGGGGAAGAACTTTAACACAAATAATTTGGAAATAGAGTAGATGATGTACTCGTAGAAGGGAATCTGAGTGCTGAAATTAAAATGGCTATTAAATTTATAGATTCCGAAGGAGATGTAGCATAGCCCGACATTATATCATTCGTTATACCACTGTACTCCCGTTTTTTTAAACGGCGCTTTGGTTACTGAGTATATAAATAAAAATGTTAAAAATGTAACAGTTTTTGAACGAAATTTCTATTGTATGAATTTTGCAAATAATAAATTTTTCAATATTTTTGCATACCAAAATCTGAAACTATTTATTTTTTTAAATATCCAAATATATTTGTTTAAAAATTTTTTTTTTTTTTAGAATATTAACGCTTATTCGCACCGAATGTTGCACACTGTCTCGCTCTTACTTTCCTACTCTATATCTGTCTTTGTCTAACGTATGCACTTATATCGTTCTCATGTGTAAAAAATTAACAAATTAATTAATTTAAAAAAACACAAATTCGAATTAATTTTTCTTTTTCTCTATCTTGAATATTTCTTTCTCTTTCTCTCTCTCTCTTTTCTTATCTTTTATAGCGCTTCAAAAGCTAAAGCAAAAACAAACAATAGCTAAAAAAAAAACGTAGAAAACAAAAAAAAAAAATAAATAAATAAATAAAAAGAAGCGACAAACTGTAAATTTGCTAATACACAAAAACAAACCAATTAAGAAACGCTATAAAAAAAACAACAACAACAACTGCAATAAGCGCGTTACCAAGCAACACATTTGAAACTATAACATTAAACAAAACGCAAAAGTAGTTGGCAACACTAAAAGCAAAGCACAAATAAAAAAAACAAAAACCAAGAGCAACAACAACTAATAATAGCAGCAAGCAAAAAGCAAAAACCGCTCAAAGAGAAGCGTTTGTAGTATTAGCAATTTAATTAACCAAACTAATCTTAATAAACTTCATTTGCTGCTTCATTTTTATATACAAAAAGAAACAAAAACAAAAAAAAAACAATAAAATCGCACAAAATCAATTTCAATTTCAACTCAAGTAATAAAGTTCGGCACACAACAGCAACAACAACAACAACAATACACAAAAATTAAACCAAAGATAACAATAACTACAAAAACCAAACCAACAACAATACCGACGACGACTTCTTCGACCACGTCAACAAGCAATAACAAAACGAATATGAGCCTTAACAAAATAAAGAAACGCGACACAGACTTATGACTCGTAAGGACAAAAGGCGGCGGAAGCAGCGGCAGCGGAAGTCGCTACAAAGTGACCGCGCGCTGTGTGCCGGAAGTGAGCATAACATCGCCAACTAATGGACTTTATCATGAACCAACAACGACCGCAATAACAGCAACAACATTACCAAATCATACACATCACCATCTTCATCACAATCATCATCAGAATCATGTACAACAACAGCAGCATTCGCATCCGCATCAGCAGCAACAACAAAGCAAACATTTCTTGCTACGCAGCAAACAGACTAACAACATTTTTTCATCAGGCGCGACCTTAGTTGAAGAGGAAGACTTTAACGAATTAACCGCGGTACCAACAACAACAATCGTGATAGCGACAAATGCATCAAACGCACGACAGTTACCACCTTTAAAGCTTACATCGGCTGAGACAACAACATACCACGCCGTACCCTCCGCCGCCGCCACCGCCACCACTGCTGCTGCAACAGCGCCACCTAACACAGCAACAATTGGCATAACAACGAAAAATGTGTTACAGCGTCAGAAGGCGACGTCGCAACAGCAACAACAACAGGCGCCAACAACAACGAACATAACCACACAAACCAGCGACGAACGCATTAACGAACCAAACGAACTGACACCATTAGTCGCAGCCAACGAACACGAACACGACAACGAGAACGACAAAGAAAACGAATACGAACACGAACACGAGCAGGAACGCGAAAACGCACAAACAACAAAAACAAAAACGAATAAATTACAACATTCAGCAAATACAGCAACATCTCCGATCGTCATTACCAGTTATCAGCCCATAGCAGCGACGGCTGCAATTGCCGCCGCACCGCACTGCACCACAACCACATACAGTCACAATTCGAAGACGACACGATCGTGGCCGGTCATTTATCGTAATCCGCATCATTACGATTACGAAGCGCTCTACGTACAGCAGACCACAATATCAACGCCGTCATCAGCAGCAGCGGTAGCGGCAGCTGTAACGGCCGGAGCACCGTTCGTAGCGAACGGCAAACAACCACCCTTCAGGCAAAATTGCTATTCGAATCAATTCAAACAGTCTATTGTCTACTCCTCGAGCAATGAGGATTTAACGGCGTTCAATGATTACGGCAGCGGTGTTGGTATTGGAGAAGGTGGAAGCAGCAGCGGCGGCGGTGGCGGCAGCGGTATTGGCAGCGTCGGCAACAGTGGTATCATTTGCAACAACAACAGCATTAGTGCCAAGGCAACAACATCGCAACAAGCAAAACAATTCCAACAGCAACAGCAACAGCAGCAACAACAAAAACAAACAACCTGCTACTATTTTACGCCCAGTCGTCACAATAGCATTTATGAGCATCCCTCAGCCGTTGTCGGTGGTTCGCTACAATTCGATCCCACAGCCTCATCGACAACAACAGCAGCCGCAGCCGCTGCCGTCGAGTCTCTGAGGCGCAGCAACAGCATTCTGTTGCGTAATAACAGCTGTGCTAAGGTTTTACAACGCGGTCGTTCTGGCAGCGGTGGCTTAGATTCCCCCACCTCGCTCACTTCGAACATGGACGGTGGCAGCGCAACTGGCGCTTCGACATGCTGCTCCACCTGTTGCATGGGCCCGCCGCCGGTTCTATTCCTCTTCGTAACGCTGCTGATGACAACCAGTGCTACTGCAATGTTGTGCGCTGCCATCATGACGGACCATTGGGAACATGTTACATGGGATCGCAACAGTTTGGATCGTTACACAAATCGTTCGGGAGTACAACTGGAATGGATGTTGAACGACAAAGTTGCAATGTTGAAACCGGATCGAAGAGGTTGGTAAATGTTTCTGTGTCTAATTTGTATGTATGCTTTTAACATCACACACAATTTGTGAATCACCATACCAAACTAAAATGACAATGGGTTTTATTGTTCCTATCACAGCCGATCATCGCTTTCGACGCGACACTGTCTTTCTCGTGCCCATGCACGGCGGGATTTGGACGCTTTGTATTGATTTGCCCATGCAGGAGCTACAGGAGCTGCGTCGTAATCCAAAATTTCCACGTGGTGCACCACCGTGCGTCAACTACTTAGCAGGCTCGATGGAGAATGCACGCGGCGAGGAGCAGCGCAACGATTGGCAGCATAGTGAGTTCCAGACAACGCTGCAGCCGCATCTGAGTACGTATGGTACAATCTAGGTGTACTTATTATGTAGTACACAAAAACGCACATTGGTTGTTCTATTATCCAATTTATTTCTAAACGCACCTAACCTAACTTTTCAGCGGCACGTTGACGAGCGCGCGCACTTAGCGAAGTAAAATGTAAATGTTTGCGTGAAAACAATTGGTTTGCTTTATTTTTAAAATACATCATTTGTCTTAAGACTAATTGTGATAGGTTGATTGTTGGGTTGATATCGATGAATTTTAAAATACACAAAACGTAAACAAAGTGACGCATTTAAAGGCAGGTTGGCAACCTTTGTTGCTGTTTGTTTTTCTTTTTGTTTGTTGTTACTAAAAAAAGCGTCCGCGGAGCACGTACATAAAATGATGAATTATAATGAACAGTATTACAAAATATGAAACAAATTTAACGAGATGAACAAGAAGTTAGGGTTGGGAAGGGTGAAGAAAGGTTGCTGATTCACTTATAATATCTATGCATGTATTAAGTTGACGCGTAGCAAAAGACAATGCGATTTTGCGTATGTAAATTTGTGTATGACAAATTTTGTCCGTGTATATTCATGTCTGTCTGTGTGAGTGTTTATGTGTGTATGTCTGGCTGTGTTTGTGTTTGCTTGGAATGTGCCGTCGCTTACTCAAATCAACAACACGCTTGTCAGTCTGTCTATTTGTCAATAGTCTGTAACTGCCTGTCTGTCATACTGACCGTCTACACAGGCTTTAGCTTGTCTATACCGCGGCACGTTTTGCTGGTGAGCATACAGCTTCCGCCTCTGAGTTTGGCTCCTCCGGCTTCTTGCGTTTGATCAAATGCGAAATATCTTTTGGTTTCGACGAAGAGCTTATAGCTGACGAAGAACCAGACGATGATGATGAAGCAGCACCACCCGCAGCAGCAGCAGAAGAACCATTTGCAACTGACGATGACGACGATGGACCAGCTCCATCGACAGCATGATCTCCGCCACCCATTGGCTTAATATAGCTATCGAGCGCTGCACGTACTTCGGCGATTGTCTGTGCTTGCATCTCTTCAATTTCGGTTATCTTTGCCCAAATCTCTTGCTTCGTCTCTTCCAAGTCTTGTATGGTGTTCTTATCCTTCTCACTGACATTTTCTTCCTTTTCCTTAATCGACTCGATTTCGGATTCGATCAGATTACAAGCACTTTTCAGCGATGCTGCGCCCTCCTTATTCATTTGCTGCATTAAAAAAGTCAAGCCTATCTTATAGTGAATCTCAGCCATGGCGCGACGATAGTTTGTAGGCAGATCCGCGTATATTTTGAGTGCTTTTTCTACAAGGAACAAGACCAAAAAACATTATATTAAATTGTCCTATTTAGGGCTGAGGATAACAAACACTTACCATAATCATCACGTGCCGCATCCAAAATGCTGTTCTCGAATTCAATGTTAGCCAACTCCGTTTGAACTTCAGCCAAGTTGGCCAAACCACTAAGGCCTTGACGTGTGAAAATTTTGGCAGCCAACTCAAGTATTTCCCAGGCCAATTGTAAACTTGAAGCCTATAAGAGAGTTTATGATTTTATTTATAAGAATTTATGACTGTTGAATTCATTTAAAAACTTACTGCTTCATTTTCCTCTTCCTCGTCATCAATGCCTTCCTCAGCCCCGTTTCCAGCATCACCATTGGATGTGCTTGGTTTTTCATCATCAGCGACAACGGCTGCTTTTGTTGTACCGGCTTTCACAGCTGTCTCACTTTCAGTGCTGCCATTCTTAGTCTCCTTTGTTGAGCCGCTGGCAACAGTCGGCTCATCTGTAGCGTCACTGCTGGTCACTTCTGTTTCACCCTCCGTTGCCTTCTCTGACGATGAAGCCTTTGAATCTTGTGGCTTCTCAGCATCACCGGTTGAATCTGCCTCATCACAATCCTCTTGAATTGCCGTCAGTTTTTTCTCAATGCCATTAGCAGCCACCTTCTTAGCAGATGATGAACTAGCAGCGCCATTTGCTTCGGCTTCAGCATCATCAGCTGCCTTACCATTGGTCCCGGATGCTTCTTCGTCCTCTTCTTCATCATCATCGTCGTCATCGTCCTCAGCATCAGGCACATCGATCACTTTATTCTCATCAAGAGCGAGCGCTATTAAAGATTTCGCATATCTACAAGAATATCAATAACTTTTATGTTTTGAAACTTTATTAGAAATCACACTACTTACAAAAGATACGGCATGCCGAGCTCATCCGACAGCTCACCGTAGAGCTCTTCGTACAGGGAACAAACCTGACTTAGTTCATCAGCCGCTTCAGCATAACTCTTGACAAGAAAATTACGCGAACCATGACTGTAAAGTTCCTTTGCTTTTAAAATTTTTTCAGAGCGTTCGAGCTCCAATTTGGCAGCATCTGTTGTTGTGGCAGTAGCATCAGCTGCTTTAGTATCAGGTACCAGCTTCTTGACTTCAGCTTTGCTAGTCTCCTCCTCTAATGCCGTTGCTGTTACTGCGACGCTCGAGGCAATCTGTTCTTCGGCGGACATTTTAAAATAGACTGAAAAAAGAAAAAAAAGCTTCAATTTATATGTAAAATAATTAATAATTAAGCGCGTGCGCTCGTTGTACGCTCTGAAAAGAAAACTCATACAATCTATTATTTTTTTGTGCGTACTTTGTATTTCTACAACTTTTTATTTATCTTATATTAGTAACTTACTAACAATTGGCATATGTACGACTTTGATAAAAAAAAAAAGAAGCAAAGACAACCTTTCTAGTTAACCACGTCCACCGTAGGTTGTACCCCAGACGTCACTTGGTGTCGTATGTAGCTATTGCGCGATTTACTTACTTTCAACAACTTTCAACTACAGCACAAATGCAGTGTTCTTTTTTTCTTATTCATTTACTTTTTACATCACTTTCTTTATTCTGCATGCTTCCACAAGCCATAAGCCACACCTCACACTCATCTCAACGCTTAGACTCGCTCGTATTCAAACTAAACCACTTATAATAAGCTTAGCCATGCAATAAAATGAACATTTACGCATCATTATAGCTTGTTGAGTGTAATAAAACGCCCATTTGACGGGTTGCGCCCATTTTGCGTGTACAAACATATATACTCGTAAATGAACTGATTTCAGCACTTTGTATGAGCAGACGATTTATTGCGGCTTTTATATGTAAACCAACTTCCAATAACAAACAAAAAGAGCAGCACCAACAACAACAGCAACAGCAACAAGGCATTTATAACCCGTACAATTTTCTAAATAACCTTGTTGAGCTTCCTGGCTGATAGTGACACATGTACATACATACATATGTATGTATACATATGTATGTATGTACTTCTTGTTTGTTCTCCTAAAACGTCCAAATAGTAGCAACATGAAGGACAAACAAGTCATCATGTTATTGTCCGCAAATCGCAGCCACTAAACCTTGTTTCTGGCCACTAACGACAATTACCCTTTTCAGATATTTTGGCAGCCATGTTATTGTGCTTTAGTGTGCACGTGTGTGTACATGTTAGTGTGTGAGTATTTATTCGAAAATCAATCAATGAAATGCTCTTCATGTTTTTCGGTTGATTTGTCACGACTCACATCGAAGTTATTTAATTTGAGTTTCTTGTTATAGGCACAGTATTAGCTTGTGGCTTTGATTTCAATTTCAAATGAAACTTAATTGTTGCATTGAAATATTAGATTCTTTACTTCATTTCAAGCTTGAAGATTGTTGAATCTTGCGAACAATAAACTAGTTACCAAAGGTTCCACAGATATTTTGATCCGTCTTCCAATCAACTTAATAACAAACCCGAAAGCTCAAATTTTCAATTCCTTCTGTTGTTTTTTTTTGAAACGTGGGCAAACATCATTCACACCGAAGCAATATCGCAGAGAGTAATGTGTGACGATCAATTTTACCCATGCCATTGCATTTTCGTGCCAAAGTTAATATATTTATATATTTACAAGATCATTCCAAACATTTGCACCTGTACACATAAATGTTAATCACTTTGTTTTTTAATTATTTCGATATGTGCCAAGTACTTCAATTAGCCTGTAAAATACAAAATCGCTAATCAAGAATGAAAAAAAGAAACATGACTCAACATAAATGCTAACAAATATCAAATTGACATCCTTTGTATAGGAATGCAGAATCTATCGATTTCCTGCTCGCTTGTCTGTCTTATTATTTTGGGCAGCGCAGCGCTCGTTGGCGCCTTCGGTGTTTGTCAGCGTCAAATAAGCGCCATACTAATAACGGGAGTTATGTATTTACTAGCGGGTGAGTTATTTTTACATGTGTGCATATTATAACAGTTACTAATTGGATGCTCTACCAATGCAGCACTCTTCGCGCTCTTCACGCTCATGATCATACACTTTAAACGACAACAGGGCCGCCCCATGCTGGACAGTGACTACGATGGTACCGTTGATGGCATCGTTGCGCGACCCGGTGGCGTTGCCATTATGGCAAAACCACTATTGGGCGCACGCATCTTCTTAACATCTTGGAGCTTGGATCTCGGCTGGGGCGGCGTTGTGCTTTGTGCAATTACATCAGTACTATGGATTCTGCTATCCAAGATTATGCGCTACAATCCGTTTTCGGCATTAATGATTTAGCTAAACGCATTGCCGTACGCTAGTCTCATCGATCCAGCGGTACGGCAGTTGGAACAAACTAAAGGGAAATACATATTATAAGTTTACGTCTCAAGCAGAGTATATCATTTTGCGAGTTGAACAAATAAAACTCCAAAAATTGAACGTACAACAAAAAATGAATATTTAATAAAAAAATAATAAGTTATTATTTTGGATATTCATAAAAACTTTCGTATTCACGTTTAAATTGAAAACTGTTGCCAACGTGTTACTTAAAAGTTATCATGAATATTCCAAAATTAATCAAAGAAATTAAAAAGCTTTAGTGTGCAGTGTTTTAACGAAGATACATACATACATATGTGACAACATAACCAAAATTAAGTAAATAGTAAAATATCTATTAAAATGAATATGTGTTTTAGTAGCTGTGCTAAATAAACCAAAATACAATAGCAAATGCCATAAGCAAAAAATAAATTAAAACAAATTAGAAGCTATTTTTTTATAGCAAAAATTACATTAACGAGCGTAAACATGTTCAGTTCAACGAAAAAAAAAAAAAAAAAAAATTTTTGTCACAAAATACATAAGTAAAAAAATGTTTTCAAAATTGCAGCGATATGAAAAACAAAAACAAACTATCCAAAAATGAACCAAACAGACATAAAATGCAAATTGCCTTGTTATATATTCATATTTTATATTATTACAAATAATATATTATTATTATTATATGAAAATTTTATTGTAAATTAAATTTACAACTCAATTTGTGAGTCACTTTTCCTCTTTTTCACTTACAAGAAGAAAAATATGGAAACTATTTACAAAACTTTATACAAATACACACTCAATTTAAACAAAAGAATAATTATTGTTCAAAAAGTGCTCACTTCTGTTTTATCTACGAATCTATTTAGTTTAACTCGCTTGAAATCTTCTTGACGCTTTCACTGGGCTTCTCGTTAGTAGCGTCTACGATATGCTTTAAGATTAAACAAAACTAATATTAAAAAATTAACTATCAGCGGATTCATAGTGTCTCGCATTTGTCGTTTATCTCAGATGTCATATACGGAATGTTCAAATTATTGAATAAAATCAAAGTGTTTGAAAAAAGTTTTGAGAGAGTACCAACTCAAGGATAGTCGCATCTGTTTAACCAAACCTATAACCGTTGCGAAACCTACTGAATCCTTTATATATTTACTTATGGTGCAACTTAAAATAAAATCAACAACTATTTAAAACCTGATGTCAAAATGCAGAATTAAAATTAATTTTATTTTTTTTATTGCCTAAGAAGTGATTTAAAACACTAAAAATCGCTTAATGTTTATATGAGTTAAGAGATCATTAAACAAACTCAGAATTGTTTCTATATTATTTCGTTCTTAATATAGTTTAACACTTCGATTCAATGATCATACAAAACAAAAAAACTATTGTGTTAAGATAACAAATATTCAAGATCAAAAATGAAATCAAGTCAAACAAAAATATGTATTTTTATGTAAAACGCTTTGCCTTAAAAAATTCAAAATTAATAAAGATGGGAAATAACTTCTTTTAAAAAGTAACAAGATTTGTATTTTGTTCTTTGATGCCATGTTGGAATACAACAAGCGTCCAAGCTTTAAAAGTGAGGAATTTGCTTCATAAGGATTTAATTTAAAAAAAAAACTGCATTGCATTTTTTACAAATAATTTGGTCCAAGAGAATGTAAGACTTTTTGGATCTTGATTCTTCCAAATGTTACGCCGATCAAGATAATTTCACTGATTGACCACCTCCGTGTTTTTGGGTAAGGGAAGCCATTAATTAAAAACTTACAAAAAAAATACAATTGTATGGAACATAACGGTTTGACTACGCTCTGATTTTGAATTAGAAGCATGGATTTCAGAAAATACGCTATTAAATCAAAATTAAATCAACTTCCTTCCTAGCTCTTGAGTTAGAATGTGCAAGCAGGATAAAAATCAACCGGATTTCAAGAAGAAGAAACAGTAGACGCTTCATATCCAATATTTATACAAAACCAAAAATATATATATATATATACATACATACATATACATATGTATATGTACTATACTATATACAAGCGAGACGACATGGCCGTAAAAGGTTCATTAACATTTGATGAACGCAAAGTAAACGAACCCAAGTACATGTGTGACAATTATTTTTTGCTTACTTTTAAGGCCTTAATGATGAGCGTAAAAGCAACAACAAGGAAGGCAAAGGCGGCAAGGAATGAATAAAGATCAATAGCAATTAAAAAAGAGAGTATTCCAAAGAAAAGTGCAACAAGCAACAAATGGTATATTCAAATTTAAAACAGAAAAAAAGGAAAGAAAAGACAAACAACATGTCAGAAGCCAAGTATTACAAAATATTTCTGAAACACACAGTAGTGACGACGCTCAAGATTACAAAACAACGCAAAAAAGTTCATTCACCTGCAGCTGTTAACGCCGACAGAAACAAATGGCCAAAGTGTGCCGCGCACGCCCGCTCAAAGACAACCACCTCCTGCCCTAACCTCCTCACTCACACACACACACACACAGCGATAAATGAGCATGGCGGGCGGCAGTTTTTTTTAGCGCGCGCAAACACTTCAACTATAGTAATTAATAATAAGTGCAGCGCTCAGAATGATACAAAACATAAACAGGCTATAGCACTGGTGGCATTACAGCTGCGTCAATATTAATTTTCTAATTGCAAGCTCTAAACTCTTTTTTTCTTTTGCAATAGTCCGCGTCACCCTCCGTAGCAGATCAAAATTGTTATATGGTTACCTTAAGCAGTTATGTACATGTACATATTTATACACACCTTTTGTATCAATGTTTTTTGTTAAAATCAAATGCACGCGTGCTTTTTAGTATTTACAGTTATTTTCAGACACACGAAAATTACAAACTTCAAATTGTTGCGAAAATCAAACACCGCTTGTGACGGAATGCCATTCAGCGTTTGCGAATTTCAGAAGGGCAATTTGCAAAAATTCGACCCTAATTTATACCAAACTGTTTATATGTTACTCTCGCACGCATAACATGCGAAATATGACGAACACTAAATGTGTTAAGAATTTACTATTTACGACTTCTCAACAAACATTTATCAGCTAAAGGTTATTATCATTTTATACTGCTTTAGGAGCGCAATTGAATTTGGTTTCCCAGAAATATACTACACACACAGGCAAATAACACGATGCATGAATTACCGGATTTTACAGTGAAGCCCGTTTAACTTGAATTAAAGAATGGAAGAGTCGGAAATTTTATCGAAACGTTTTGAAACATCGATACATTTTCTTTTCACAGTTCTCCTTTTATTTCGATTGCCTTTTTTTCAGTATAATCTGGATGCAATTTATATTTTTTTTTGATTTTGACCCGACACCCCTAATTTGACGTGCGACTTTAATAAAATTTTTATGATGTTTTATTAGTGAAATAAAAAGTTGACGTTTGGTGTTTATTTATAGTCAAATCGACAAAAGTAGCCCGCTTTACTTTTAAAAATATGATAAAAATAACTATTTTGTGTAATTTATGTTTAATAAAAGACGTAACTGATGCATGCATTAAACATGCCGAAAATAAAACGGTTGTCACTGTAAATTTAATTCATTTTATGTCGAATCATCATTTTTCGAGTTCTTCTTGCAACATATGAAGTTGATGGCTTTGTTGTTTATTGTGCCTTTCAATGTTTGATAACATGTTCGACATTGATTTTGAGCAAAGAGTGCAAAAAGCACTTCCATTTTCATCTTTCAGCCATGGAAATCGAGTTGCCCATTCTGGTCGAAACTTGCGTTTCGCTTTGCAATTCACAACGGTCATATCTCGTTTAATTGACCGCTGTTTGTTAATCCTTGAACTATGTCCAACATTTGCTGAAATAATAAAATAATATAATATAACTAGATTACCAGAAATAACTCTTTGACATACATTCAATATCATGTTCGGTAGATAATTCCGTTTTGACATTAGACTTTGCTTGCAAAGGATCAACATCGCTAATTTGCAGTGTTACACTTTCATGGTCACCCTTAAAAATAGAATTTTTGTTAGGAAATTGATATCTCCGTAGGTACTATCATGAATAAAATTGTATTCATTTTGCAAAATTCTCTATTCACTACATATAGGTGTTAAGACAACAATTGCTTACATTCTCAGAAGCAGTGTCATTGGTTTCGACTATGCAACCTCCATTTTTTTCACCATTAAAAACGAAGTATTCTCGCCACATATTTGCCTCGGGACTTGACAGTTGTACAAAAATACTTTTTTCTTGAGCTTGATCCGACTGTGATACAACTTGCGTCATATGCGGTGTGTTGGACGAGGTTATTGACGTGTTCATATCCTCGGGGCCTTCTTCAATTTCAATGATTGCTTTCTGAATCAATAGTTTTAACCGCCTCTGCTTTGTTTCCGACATGTTTCTCATCTGGTCAGCAACGTAGTCAGCAAATATTTGCTGTGAATCTATTAACGAGTCAAGTATTTTCATCAGATTTTTCTCAAAAGGATTTTTATCTACCTCTTATATCTCCGGTTATCTTCTTAAAGGGTGCGCTCGGCAAACAGGTCATATCCGAATTAGAACTGTACTGATCACAATTTTCATCGTATACACCTTCCTGAAATTGAATTCAATATAAATAAGCAGAGGCTGTAGTACTTATGGGTTCAAGATAGCAACTTTGATTGAACTTCAATGTTGTTGCAAATATCGAATACAAAACAACTAATTGGTAGCAGGAAATCTTGTGCTATCAACTACTATGAAAACTGGGTCACGTACCAGATTTTCGATTTTCTTGTCCACTGATCCATATTTGTTAATTACAATAGGTGGAGGATTGACTCTCCTTGCAAAATGTCGTTGATGGTATTTTTGTTTATTATGCCGTTCTATGTTAGATAACATATTCGCAATTGACTTTGCACAAACAGTACAATATGCCTTTCCGCGTTTATTTTTTAACCACGGAAATCGGCTCATCCATTCTGACCGAAATTTGCGTTTCGGTTTCGGAATCTCAAATTTACTGTTAATTAAATAAAGAAAGCGCATAAGTTATAATATTAAACGTGAAATTGATTTGGATTAAACTAACTTTTGGTCGCCGACATCCGTGACGATAACATCGCCTTCCAAAGTCTCTTTAGTGCACACTTCGATGGAGGACGCAGCCTCCTGGTCTACGGATATTAAAAGCCTATGGAATCGTATCGTACAGCCACATTACATTCATATTTTCAACTCGCTATCAAATATACTTACTTTTCCATGTTTCTTAAATCCACATTCAATTGAAATACTTTTCTTTTTTTTTAAACAATAAAAAGTACAGCAAAGCACTGACAGTACAGTACAATAAAAAGATTGTAGTCGGGTTCACTCGGTTTTGTTCGGAAATTGACGAAAAAGAATCAAACTTGCTCAAAAGTGTCAAGTTGTCGCAACAGCGTTCACTACCAGAAGAAGAAGAAATTACATTGTCGGCAAGGTAAGGGACATATACCATAGTGTGCCTCGCGACATATGCCAAAACAATGTAAAGTTGCGGTGTCATAACAGAGCCAATTAGACCAGAAGAAGAAGCAGTTTGCTTACCAGCGTTGCATTGAGACGCTAGATGTGTTTGTTAGGCTTGGAATCGGACTAATAATATTATTGTGAGTGTCGGCATTTCTCTTTCACCATCATTTTCGCCATTTGGCGGGAAACGCAACAAAAAGTATGTTTACACCGGATCGGAACTCAGCGCAGAATTGTAATGAATAAATAATGTTAGTAATGTTTTTGCGCTATTGATCTAATAAAGTATTTCTAGACGAATTTTATATATGAAAAATTACAAATTCTGGGCAAACTGTTATTTTTTGTTGACAATTGCTTAAAATTCATCCGCAGGGATGGACCAAATCCGTCATTCGTGCCGCAGTCGCTCAACTGTTAAAAATTGATTTGCGCCAAGTTTTCCCGCTAGAAGCCGACGTATGCGGCAGTACAAAGTGGTGAGACTGGCCCCGCCCATTGAAACTTAAGGGAGAAATTTCAATTTAAGCGCATAAATTCTGCAAATCACGCGGAGTTACTTTTTCGTTTCTATATTGAATTGCCCTACGTGCCCAGGTGATACTCGACGCAATACGCGGGGGAAAAAAAATTAACACGAGTTTTTTATTTTTTGAAAAAAGTGATTTGAAAATGGGGAAGTGAGGGGATGTCATACAATTTAAATCTAAAAATAAAACTCAGGCTTTGGTAAAAGTGATTTGTAATTATTAAAATGTCTTATGCCACATGCCATTTCAAGCGAACATATGCCCAATTACATCTATTACGCAGCGCAGAGTTGCATCACTACTTGGTCATCAGTTCGGTGGAATTAAACAATCTGCTTAGGCAAGTCAATTTTTAAAAAGGCAAATCAGTTATTTGTAAAAAAAAAAACGCCTCTATTGGCAAAAGAAGGAACCAGAGAAAAATTTTAAATTAGAGTCTCTGTTGCAATAAATGTGGATGGGCTGCTTTAAAGCATTTTAATAATATTTCGACACTGAAGAGGTGGCAGCACTGTCTTCATGCATCTTAAATTTTTTGATATTTTTTTTTTAAATTTAATTTTATCATTAAATACCACATTAACTTTAATTTCGTTGGAAACAGCATTTCGAATACCAAAGTTTTAACTAAAGAGGGCGTACTCGCTTTAAGTAGGTTGTCAATTCGTCATTGAGCGGACGCAAAAGCGTCGCAAAAGCGGAAGAAGAAGACGTGTTCTGAAAAGTAACTTAAATTTGAGGCAGGTGACAAATCCCGATGTAAATGCAGCGCGACATACCCTAAACCAAAACTGCAACATCGTTTCATAATAGAGTCACAACAGAGTCATATTTTGTTTTGGTTTTTTTTAGTTGATCAGTTTTGATATTTAATAGACATAAGTTTCAGGCGTTTTCACCTAACTTACGTTCTGAACTTTACACACGCATCAGTTTGACTGCGAAGTGGTGCCAATGTGAGTTTGGAAGTGATGAAAGAAGGATGTGTTTTTCGTGCTTGTGAAAAAGCTTCAACAAATAACTTATTGTTTTGAATTACGTGAAAAAACTATATTATTATAAAATAGCGGCTTTAAAAACCCGGAAAGAGTGAAAAATAAACTTAAGTGTCAGTAACTCTACATAAATGCCTCGTTGTATTAAACGCTAATTCGATATATTGTAGTATTAAAAAAAGAACAAAAACAAATTATAGCAATAGTTGACCATAGCAAAGCAAAGACTAAACTGTTACTACAAAATATTTGTACATAAAGCGAACAATAACAATACTAAGTCACGCCCGGAGGAACTGTAAAACTGTAATTAAAAAATATAAGTAAGTCTTTTATGTAAATTTACTATAATTTTTAACGGTAATCTGCAGAATATCGATTTTTGTTTGATAAATCCTTTTTGTTGTGGTTGTGCCTTAAGTTAAGACTCGGACATGCCACTGACCCATCCACCACCGGTTATTTTCCACGTTATTTTCATTTTCTTAGTTTCCTTATTTGGTTTTTGCTTTCTACTCCACTGCTCCACTTTTCATTTTGGCATCGCGTGTCTAATCAAGGAGCACAAAAAAAAAAAAAAAACACAACAAAAACAAGAAGAAAAAAAAGCTAATATATCTTAAAGCCATGCTCATGTTTACCTTTTATTAGCTTCATTTTTATTGGTCAAGTTTGTTGCACATTTCTTGAAAAGGAAAATGAAATAAAAACACAAAATTGAAGCCACAAAGACATGGTCAGTGTCGCTCCGTTGTGCTTCATTGGATTTTGTCGCCTGCGGTCATTGTTGACTTTAGCCATTTAAGGCGTCACCCAACCCCCTTCTGCCCTCTTCAGCGATAACTTCGCATTTGCATTTTTTACTTGCAAACATCTTTTGTTTATTTCACGTTTTCTTTTGTTTGTTGTTGCTTCTTTTGTTTTTTTTTTTTTTTTTTTTAATTTTGTTTTGCTTTGTCTGCTGATTCACCTGCTACGGAGTACAACAGCTGCAATCTCAACCGCGACGTTGACAACACCATCAAAAAATGGGGGGAAAAAAATCGTGTAAATGAAACAAAACCGGTTTGACGCAAATTATTTAAAATCACAAATTATGAGAAACATGTTAAACTGTTATTAGTTATTTGTCGTCGTAGTATTTTCGTTGTCGCCAATTGTATAAAATTATTGTGTCGAATGTATGTCGATAGCTTCTCCCCATTTTCAGTAACAAGTTTTCTTTATTGCTCATACGCCCAGTGGGAAAGTAAGGCAAGTGATTGATTAAACAGCGCCTGTTGGCCATTGAAATTTTAAAGTAATATTTTTTCTTAGACTCGATTAAAAATTCTGGGTTTCTTTCTGACCAACAGACAGTGTTTGCCGCCTTTCTTGATAAACAGTTGTACCGATCGATGTGTGTCGATCAGTAAGTATCTATAGAGGCATGTCACGTTGCCTAGAGAAACTGACATTGCCATACTGAAATTTATCTAAAGATAAAATCAGAAATTCTGACTGTGAATTGTAAAGCCCCAACAAGTGCTGCAAGCGAAAGTCGCAGAAGTTTTTGCAACAAAAAGACTCAAACAAGTATTATTATTCAAACGACTTGCTTTTAAATTGAGAGAGATAATCATAGCATCAAACCGTAAAGCGCAAATGTGTACACATTGTTCGACTCATGTATTTTGAAGTTTTCTAATAAAATAATCACTTAAACAAACATCATCCAATATGCACACATTCAACATGACAAAAAAAAAAGAACTTTACTTTATGAACAAAGTCTGTTTCAACAGCTTCTCTTCGCTCCAAGCTTATCAGCAACGTTTACACATATTTTCCATATGTAAATGGCCACGAGTACTTTTTTATTGCCACATGCATTAAGACATTAATTTATCAGCAATGAACTCGAACAGGGATCATCCAACAAAATATACAAAATGCAATTGCGTATAAGAAATGATTTTAATATTTTATGGTAAAGTTTTATTTTATATTTATTAAAAAATGCGTCTAAAAAACATTGAACTAATTTACTTATACTGCTTTAGAAAACAACTCAAAAAAGAGTCCAGTATAGAAGCAATGAGACAGAGAGAGGGAGGGAGAGGGAGAGCGAGCAAGAGAGAAGTCTTGTGCCAGACAACAAACAACTGATGTCATTCGGCGAATATGGCAAAGAAAGAAAAGTTTATCCTTTAAACGTGCGCCGTTGAACGTTACAAGAGTGAACAACTTATATTTTTGCCAGGAATAACAACAAGGAGAAACTCCCACATAATAGCGGCACATTTGCGCTGCAGCAAAATGTATTTTTTTTCTGCAGTTTCAACCACCAACAACATGTTGGAAAATGTTATATTTTTTTTATCAAAGTTGATGGTTTGCAGTCGATTGGAGCTGCAGCAATAGTAACGTGACATAACGCCAACAACATGAAAAAGCATACACGAAACGAGAACGAGAACTTCGGAATGAGCATGTGGTCGTGCATATCCTTGAAATGTTTAAAATGTAGAAAGCGTCGTAAAAAACATGCAAAATCGATAAAATCCCATTGCGTGTGTGTGTGTGTGTGTGTGTGTGTATGTGTAAAGCAAGAGGTGAAAAGCCATGCCTCGACATGCCGGAAATGAGCATTGCAAACACACACACATACACAGCCGCCCGCCAAATCAAAATCAAATACATACACGCCCATTAATGCGCCCCTTTGGCCGCGCTTACAATGCGGAAAATGCCAATAAATGGAAAATAACAGGAAATGCAATGCAAATTGAATACGGGGAGCGTGAAAAATTCATACTTTGAGTAGTTTTCGCTTCTTCTTCCTCTTATTGTTTGCTATTCTGTTTAAGCCGCCTCCATGGGCAACGGCGCCTTTAATGGCGCCAGCCAAATAATTCAGCAGCTTTTAAACATTCTGACTGAGTTTCGCATTCTTGTGGCACATGGATGTGTGTGGGGAAAGGGGATTCTGGTGGTTGCTTACTACGTTGTTGAAAAAGAAAGCTACTCGTCTACTCTGCTCGCCTCTGCTCAGTTGCAACTAAGAGCAACCAAGATGTGTTGCTAACCATCGTTTACCGGTGGTTGCCCTCTCTCGTCTACGCTGAGGGGGATGCTTTCGATATGCCGTGCTCTGCCTTGCCTTTCCCAGCCAGACGCTCTTTGTTGTCTCGCCGTCGATGTCGTCGTCATCGTCATCGTCGTCGTCGTTGGGTTTCCTTTTCATTTCAATAATATATTCGTGCATCGACGTTGTGTGCATAGAAACTTAATTCCTTTTTTATAAGCTCGTCCATTTTACACGCATATCGCTGAAGAGTATATATTTCTACTCGATTTCATGTCGTTTGGTAGTTTTTCATGCACTTTGGTTCTTTGCCTTCGTTTCTACTTGTTTTACTTGTTTCTTTTATGAGTTGAATTGAATTTTCTTTATTTGGTTTGCTTTAAATGTTTTTTTTTTTTTTGTTTACTCTTTTGTTGATTCTCAAACTTGAAGCAATTATTCGAATCTGAGTACCACTTTGGTTGTTGTACTTGTGATACTTGAAATGCATTGTTGTTTTTTATGTTCCGAGGTATATAATTTGATGGTTTCGACTTGCGAATATTTGCTGAATTGATTGATAAAGTGTCGATCGCAATAAAGATCTCTAAAAAAGAAAATTGCATATTGAATTATTTTTGATTGGTGATTAATTGAAATCGAGAGTCATATAAATTGTAAAATCTCTGATAAGAATTGTAGTTAAAGTGGAAACGAAACAAAAATCGTCTATCCAAGCCAACCTAACCAACCATTTCAATCAACCTAATGATTATAAGCGCAAATTCTATGATACTAAAATTAATAGACTCAATCATTTTCTATCTTTTGTTGTCTACTGCTCTCAGGCTCAGTTTCAATTTAACACAAAAAGCATGAAAAGTTCAATGAATTTGAAAAAAATTTGCTTATTAGTCACCAACAGTTGAAGCATGAGTCAATGACTAACCGACAGTGTGCCAAGCTATCATAAGAAACAAAAGCAAAAACCACCCACGAAATTCAAATGACCACAACACACACACACTCACACACGGTAATACACATACAACTCACTTCACCTAATGTAATATCAGAACCCAAGTAATAGAAGGACAGCCAACATGGCGTCTAAGGCAGGCTGATGACCAGTTGTTGCTCTCCTTGTTGCTGTTGTTATTGTTGTTGGCCAACGTTAGCGGTGAATGTCTGATTGAGTTTGTGACCGTGCTTCATTTGACACCGGCAATTGGTAAAGGAGCATTTTTCCCGACGTTGCTCCCGACAAACATAAATTGGCAGAACCATGGCAGCGGAGACTTTGGTTTCCTTTAATGTCATTAAATCCGTTTTTTTGTGTAGGAGCAACAACAACAGTTGTGGCCGCTTATGAAAGATAGAGGGAGAGAAAGAGTGTGTTGAAAATAAGTACTAGAACTCTTTTTGGTCTGAGTCTTTGTTTTGTTGTTGGTTTGCCGTCTTTTTCGCTCATGCATTTGTTAATTTGTGAATTCCCTCGGAGCTCTTCAGACTCCATCTCAAGTTATGACTTGAAGGCTTTTTATACGTACACAAGACTACACAGACTTTTTTATGAAGCTTACAACGCTCAGAAGAAGACATCGCTTGATCAGCTCATTGAGACATGTTGATGTACCTCTATGCCCGTATATCTCTGTTTTCTCCTAGAGATTTGAAGCTATTGGAACAAGTATACGAAAAAATTCTTCGCATTTGTCCAGACATTGTATATAACAGAATTATCTTGATGGAACTTAGAATTATCTTATCGGCTGAAAATGAGTATTCTGTTAGAAAAATCAACACATTTTTTTGCAAATGAATTCCTGGAACGTACATGCAAATGGAGTGCGAGATTGGTGAAGATCACATAGGTCACATAGTAATGATGAATCGGAAAAGCCAAAAGAAAACTCCTTTCTAGTTTTCCTTTTACCACCCACGCCTTTCTTCCACCTTCCACTTTACCACTTTTGACTTTATTGTTGCAGTTTTTGTGTACTTTGTGTTCGTTATTATTTGTGAGAGTCTTACTGTCTTGTTGTTGTTGTTCTTGTTGACATTGTTGTTGGTGTCTTTGGCAGTATAAAAATTTAATTTAATATTTGATTCTCCCTACTTTGAGAAAGACTTATATTATGTCTTTGGCATTCACTTCTTTTTAGTTGTCGCTCATTGCACTTGTCTGCCTTTTGTTTTATTTCCCGCTGCTGACGGCGTCTGTTGACTTTCGTACTTGCTCACTCCTCTCCTCTTAGTGCCGTTAAAGTCGTTGACGACTGAGCGCCGGTATCTGTTTAAATTCTGTAAATTTAAGCTCATTTATATGCCTGACATACTCGCATTACTCGCTAACAGTCGCCACTCAAGTCGATGCGCTTTGCCCCAAAGTATTTAATTAATTCATGAGTTTATTTGCATGCAAGTCCGTCGGTTGTCGTTGTTATTGGCACGGCAAACGTTGAGTGCAGCGACAAATGATTACAGAGCTAAGGAGTTAGTGCGTCACTTGGCGACTATGACTGTGACTGAGACTGGGAATGGGACTGTGTGACTAGTTGGCGTTGCATGTCATTTTCAAAGAGGATTTAAAATCTTGCATTACATTTTGGACTTTGACTGAGCAGGAAATAATTTGCATTTAGTGGCTATATTTGCATGACTAAATTACTTGTGTTTATCAGCACGTAATATTCATTAATACGCTTTAAGATTCAAATGTCTATTTTACTACGTCAGAAAATTGAAGCTTTTGTTGACTCATATTTTTCAACATAGATTTGTAAAAAGAAAAGATGAGTCGCTGTTGTTTACGCAATTTAACATAATCCGCTTCTCTGCATACATAATAAAATTGATTTGAATGCTTGGTAGCTTTTTGCTTAGTCACTCATGTATCTTTAAAGCGAAAACCATTAGCGGCGGCGACTTTTCTAAACACCCTCAACACTGCGCACATATTGACAACCCTTTACTGTTGTAACGTATCTGCACTTAATGGATCTTCCATAGCATATTGTCTGGTGTGATAAAAGCACACCTCCGCCACACACAATTATTCATTTTAACCCCAATTCAATATGACTTCTAGCACATAGCACGCTCGTCACAGCGACAACTCGTCATAGACAGACGCTCATAGAAGCGCGCTGAATGAAACAGCTGCGTAAATAAGTAACTTTCATTTATAAAGAAAAAAAAAGCCATAATCAAACTTTGGCTTTGTCGCTATTCACATACAAATGTATCTATGTGAGTGGCTGTGTGTATGTGTGTGTGAGAGAGTTGCTGTCTGTCAGCATATGCCAACAACATGATAAAAACGTACTAATTAAAATTTGATTTAATTTCAAATCAAATGTATTTTCAAATACTTTTTGGTAAATTTTTCGCTTCAAAATCATCGAACAAAGAGTTCTTTCACCTCGAATGTGTTGCGTGTTGCATTTGATGAAGCATTTGCTTAAATTGCATTATAATTGACTCTATGCTTACATATACATACATATGATTGTGTGTGTGGACGTAGTGGTGCACGACATGAAGGTGTGTGCAATCACACATAATAATGTGTATAAAAAATTACACGTACAACAACTTCCTACATGCCATACATCGTCTCCCCCCACTTGCATGCCTTCTATCACGCATTCATTCGATGCGATTTCCCTCACATTTAAAGTGTGTTGATCTAGAAACTGAAAGTGCATAAAATCAGCGATTCGACTTAACTCAACACAACACTTGGCGTTATAGCAGCTTCACGATTTATGTGACGTACACGCTCACACACACATACCAAATGGCACACTCATGGTTAAAAAGTTTATAGGAAATGAGTCGCTTGCCTTGCCTGACGGAATCAAAATTGCAGTTTTACATGCAAGCGATTTTCTGACTCAAATTGTTTTCTTTCTTTCTCTCTCTCTCATCCTCTTTCGCTCTGTCATTCATACAATTGTTCCAAATGGAGGTTTCTTTACGTTTCTTAATGGTTTTTAAAGCACATTTTTTTGCATTTCACATTTCTTTAAATAATGTGCTGAGTAGAAATTCTATTCTTCATAGTTGAAACGACTTTTTTCCCTAGTTGAGAACATTTGATGAGAGACAAATCATAATTGAACTACCAACAAGTTTCAAATCGTACTCAATGCCAAATGTTTCCTATTTAGTTCTTTGGTTTAGGGAATGTCCATAAATTAGGAAAGGTCTTGAAAATCTCACGTAATACTTTGTAATATTTAATAATTTAATGCACTAAAAAATTTACATTAGAATGTTATTACATCGTCTCCCTCTTAGTCTGATTCGCAGAACCCCATTCCATCTCCCCTTACTAATGTTATTTTATGTAATTTGTGGTATCCCATTACAAACTACTTTAAGCGAAAGTTTTATTGATTGCATGTTCCTACTGGGTAATCTCCCAACGAAAAGAATCTTTCATAGTACTTGGCACTGTCTTTCTTTTTGTGCGCACCAAAAAGCAAAATCCTTTTAACACAACTCTTCACAACATTTTGTTCAAACCCATTTCCGCTTTGCATGCTTTCATTTTTGAGGTCATGTCGAGTCTACTTGGCCTCGTTTTTAGTGAAAGCGTGCTTAATCCTTCGCTTACATGCATTATAGGTCAATAGTTGATTGTTATCTCTGGCAGGATTCGCCGTGGGCGTAGTTGCGTCAAAAAAAGAAAGAATACTATTACAACTTCTTTAGTAACTCTGAATGCAAATTTTCACTTTCTTATATTACTCATGCCTTGTGTTATGACTCAACTTAAAGTTCGCCATGGTGGTCTCTAAAACATATCTTGTTGTTGTGTCTTTTCATTGCTAAATTCATTCATTCACCTTGAAAAGTTCATCATAATCACCAAGAAAAAATCTTTCATCAAAGCTGTTTTTTGTTATTTATCTTCTATTTTCTTTTTTTTCGCCATTCATGAATTTCAAGAGCAACCGGCATATGTTCTATTCATCTCATTGCCCCTCCACCGGCAGCATTTGTCAACAGAGCCAACAAGCAAACGGCCAAAGCTTGTTTACATTACTTCAGTCAGCATGTTTTTGTTGTTTAACCTCAGCGCTTTGTAATGAACAGAGCCAGCAAAAGCAAAGACTTCGCACTAAATAAACACTATTTAATATTCATGGCTGATAGCATGGCAAGCAGCAAACGAAAAACAAACTGACAAAAAAGGTAGAAGAATAAAAAAGATAAACCAAAACAAGTACGAGGAAAAATGAAAAGGGAACATAATTTATGGCACAAGGTTCTTGATGCTATGCCCAAATAAAAGGTGTAACCATACAGCGATGCACTGAGATGCATAAAAATTGTATTGTGTGTATCTAAAAGAAACATATCTATGCTTGGATACTTGAAAGTAACATCTCAACTAGCATGTATGTATGTATGTAAGTACATGTGTCGTTACATTGTTCTGAGCGAGTGACAAGACCTTGAGCTGAGTTTTAGTTGGTAATGCCATGAGGTATGAGTATAAATGAGTGACACTTTTCTCAAGAGTGTTTCTTACCATTTGAAGGCTGTTGGCAAGAGAATTATTTTGTTGTTGTTACTGAGAATTATTATAGTAAAAAAAGAAGAGCTTAATGAGCTCGCATGTTTAAAATGATAAAGTTTATCAGAGCGCAGAAACAAATTAAAGTTTTGTTTATATTTTTTCGAGTTGTGTTCTAAAATTATAACTGAAAACGAATGAAAAAATTCTTATAGCACATACATTTCAGAAATTTCGGATACGAAATAATCAAAACCATTTAATATTCTGCAGCTTAATGTTATCAGTTTAAGTGAAATCTTGAACAAAGCAAAATTCAAATTTCAAATAAATAATTCAAGATGATTATCTTATATTAAACAAATTTAGTCGTGTCTTCATTTGTCTACTGACACAGAGATTTATTTGAATCCAAAATTCAATTGAATTCTCTTACATAACATCAAGTAACTAATTATGAATATCTTTTTTAATCTCGACAAGAAAAAGTCAAACGCTTCGTTAGTGCATTTACACACAAATCGTACATGGAAATGAGTAAATTGAAATAAAGACGAAATGCATCTGTTCTGGAAACAATACGATTAACTGTGTCTATTTATAGATGTCTGGCATTTGGAAATGCTCAGTTCAACGCCAACACTTTATGTAACAACTATAAATATCAACACATTTTCCAATAAAACTTATAAACCGCTGAACGATTTGATTGCCGAAATTTCCATGAAAAAAAACGACAGATATTTTAACCATATACCAATATTTATTCATGTGTGTTGTATCTGCTCATGAGTCCGCAAAATAAGTGCGATTTGTCTTCTTCATTGTTTGATTTCATTATTTTGAGTATCGCAAAAGAAAAAACAAACAAGAAAGCAACGAAGAGTTGACCAACGGCGTTAAAAGCCGCCGACTATGAAATGTGAAACACATCTCTCTGAGTCCATTCAAGTTCATGATTCCCCGCAGTCAAACTCTGCCATTGTGTTTATTTTATTTAAATAACTAACAATTTCCTTGGCGTTGTTATTGTTTTTGTTTTTTTCCACTTGATTAGTTTGAAGCGTTGAAAATTTTCATGTGTTTTTTTGTTTATTGTCATTATTTATTTTTTATTTATGTTTTTTTTTTGTATCTTACAAAATCTTGTTGTTAACTATAGTTTTTGAGCGTTAATTCTCAACTGGGCGCGTTCCGTTTGCTGATTGATGTTTTTTATCGTCGCTGAACTTGTTTCGAAAAGTGCGACACTTCATTTCGATGAAGTGTCATTGGCTTCGATTGATGTCGTTGAGTTGACCTCATTTCTTTATACTCTGCTTGGAGTGAAAAGCATTAGAACTTTGTCACAAAATTTGTAATTTCGACTCTGCTTTGTTAAACGCACATGTGAGTTGTCTGTTTAAGATCGTCAAACCAACAGCTCTCTCAACTTTAGCAACTTCTTGATTCCCTAAAAAATAGTAAGTAGAATAATGACTGTAGTTGGAGTGACTCAGTGACTCAATCTGTTTCCGAACGAATGTTCTCTATATTCGTTAATTTGTTCTTGACAGCATCTATCGACCGATCTGACTATATTTTTGACATTTCCATCTGTGCACTCGTGACTTTGTGATCTCCGACCTTCATTGATTGGTTTCAGACAAGATCACTGACTCAACCACGTTGGTTAACCTTGAAGTGTCAAAAATTATGGTCAATGCATTTCACATTGATGAACGAACGAGTTTAAAATTGATTTTCAATGCGCAATGCACAAAACCGTGAACCTGCTCAATGAAAACAATTAAATTAATGAAGTTGAAATATATTTAATTGAACGAATATCGCAATAACAAAGAGCGGAAGCGCAATATGACAATTGTGTAGCGAACAGTTAAGAGCCTTCAAAATACTCAAATTGGCAAAGTTTACTTTCGAATTGTTGACTTTAAAATAACAACATAAAATGTGCTTTAATCACAAGACGAAAATAATGCAAAGTAATGCTGAAAACCATGAGAGGTGAGGACCCATTCTGCGTGTGGGCCTGCCCTCATTTGAACACTGTTGCGCCACTGTGAAAATGCTGCCTACGTGAACATTTCGCTATTCATACTCCTTACAGATACTTGAATTATAATGAACTATTTATAAGACTCAAGCCTTACGTCTTGCCTCCTGCATGGCGACTTCTTGTGTAAAAAAGTGCAGGCAAAGAAATTTTTGCATTAAATTTACATAATTTACAATGAGTTGCGATAAATAAAAAAACAATGTGGCATTTATTTATTAAATGATGTATGAAAATAGGGCGCATGCCACGCCTCTGCGATTACATTTAATTAACCTAAATTTATGATTTTCGATATATATGTACATGTATGTATATGCATGTACATCGAACGAGTTGAAACAACAAAAGAAACAAGAAATCGAAAACAGAAAAGTAAATCAGAAATGCAACCAAGGCAATCAACCAACAGTGGGTGTGTGTATGTGTGCATGATATGTACTCATGCATGACGTATTTCAATTTCAATAATTGCACGAGCGATCAACATTGCTTGATATGCGGAGGGCGGTCGTATCGATCGTGATGTTGATGTTGATGGTGATGGTGATGGTGATGGTATTACTGTTACTCTTCGTCTTCGTCGCTTTGTTGTTTGTTAAGGCCCGATGGGGAAGTGCATGAAGGGCATGCGTGCGAATGTCAGCAGGAAAAACGCGCAAACATACAATCAATCAAGCTTACAACTTTATTAAAAGTGCACTTAAACAATTTGTTTTCCATTAAACTCGTATATTTTCAAAGCGCACATTTCAACATTGACATCTGAGCTGCGAAGCGTTGGTTGGTGAGAGCATTTGAGCGTGTGGGCGGCAAAGAAAGCAGGAGAAGAGGAACGAACGTGTGTGAGAGTTAAACATAACCGCATTAATGTTACATTACCTTCAGATACTTGCTATCAAGGCGGTTTGCCAACCGCATTGTGTATGCTTGCGCATTTTAACGCTCAAGTGCGCTATCATCATAATCATAGTCAGACACGCTATGAGCGACATAAACATAAATTCTCAAGACAAAAAACATCAGCATGCATGTATTCATACATAGAAGATACATAGATACAGCTGCAGTAAAAAAAAAATGTTTATTATTATATTTCCATTTATTTGGTAAAGGACAACTGTTTTCTTAACGATCTGGTGATTTTTTTTAGACATTACAATATATGATTACAAAACCAGCCTTTCGGAACCGTTGTTATCGTCACGCTACCAGATAAACATTTTCAAAATTTAAATTGAAAACAACTCTGAAGAACTCAGAACTCTTGCCATTTTTAGATTTAAGACTAACCAAACTGAACGGAGTTATTATTTCCTAAAAAAATTGAAAATCAATTTCTGGAACTAAAAATCCTTTAAACTTAAAAATGAAATATCAACTTCATTATTGGACAACATAGTATTGGCACTATTTGGACCTCACCACTCAACCACAATGACTAGTGAGTCTTCTGCTTTGTTCCATTAGAGGATCCAAATCTGTAGCAGTGGCTTATTAGCATATAACAGCATGATTTTCTACATGATTTTGGACCACAGATGCATTGAAATTATTAACAAATGTTTTCTACAGACTGAACAGTCGTATAAAGTATTAATAAACCACCATTGTGTAAGATTTTTTAACAATTTGAAAAATGAAAAGCACTCAGAATATGAATTATACATCATTATTAGCAGCTTGAACTATTTTTTTGAATGCAACTGTACGTATGCATACATAAATACCTGGTTTATGTGAAGTCATGTGTCATGTGTCACGGCAGATACAAGATGATGTCAATCTGCATTGTTTACGCTTGACATGCTTGAGGTTTGACGGGTGTGGTCGGGTGGTGGATTGGGAACATTGTGAACATAACGTCGCATCAATGGAAATGAACGAAATGGAGAGCTCATGTGGCGCTCAACAACGACATTAGCGGCAACAATGTCAAGTACTCGTTGTCGGTATACAAGAAGCCGCCGTCACATTATAGACCCACTAAGCAGATGACGATTGCCAACCGCGTATCATATTGTTGCGCTCATTACACAATTTCATTAGTTTACATTTACATTTAATCGCATTAATGCATTCAATATGTGCACATTGTACATTTACCATTCATCTTTAATCAAAGCCTGGGAATTTTTAACAATGCTATTCTATTATAATTTTTTATTTTTTTTTTTTTCTTTTATTCATATTTTATACAATTATCATTATATTGCGCATACGCCGTGTGCATTTTTATTGTTATTGTTCCGAGCGCCACCGGCGGACCTCACTTCGCCACACGAAGAGTTATGGTCACGGCACTTTTTTATTATTACCCGGCAGTAGTTGTCGTCGTCGGCGCGTGTTCCTCACGTTATATTCATTATTATTTAATGACCTACTTGTGCGCTAATTTTGGCAGAGATTTGTCGCTCATTTATTTTTTGTCCGCTTTTTTAGTTACATTCACTTAAATAATTTTATTTGCGCATTTACGACTTGTTATTTTTTTAAATGTTTATGACAACTTAATTGTTTCTCTTGCGTTTGTCATTTTTAATCTGTGTAAATTTTCATATTCTAAGTGCAAATTATTACTGCTTAACAATATTGTTTTATGAGCGTAACCTTTTGGGTTATAAAAACTTAAACAAGAACAACAAAAAAGCAAACCAAGCCCTTTAAAGTGAGCTGCCCAACCCAGTTTTGAAAACAACATGTGTACATTACGATTTATTAAAGCTCGAAAAACTCCGAAGCATCATTTACATAAACCAAGAGTCTCACACAAAATAGCAACAGTGATGCTGTATGAAATTGGTTGGCAGCCTTGAGTAGTGTACAAAACAAAAAAAAAATTGAAAACAAAAAAACGGCACTTTTTAATGAGTCGCTGCTTTGCTTTTGCCATTATGCCGAAAAGCACATCCTGTCATTAGCAAACAGAGAGGGACAGACCGACCGACCGGTGATGACAAGCAAAAACACAGAGAAGGAGTGCGACAGATATGCTGTATTTTTTTCGGTTTCTTTTTCCAACAAGGGACCAATCAAAAAAAAAAAAGTAATTGTTGTTATTGTGGTTATTTATACTACCCTAGTTCATTACCTGTGATTAAAGAGGGAACAATGAGATGAAGTAGTGTAGACAGTGGAATTGTTACGATTAAAAGTTGAGCGAACTTTAGTTTGGCGAATACAATTGTGTATGTATGTACATACATATATGTATGTGTATATATGTACACTCTACGCTCCAACGACTTAATTGCCTAATTGACAATTCAATAAAGTAATTAAAAAAAATATTTTCAACATTTATTTACAGATGAACTCCAATGCACTTTTAATGAAGTCGAACTCAATTTTCTAAATGATTTTATACAATAGCGAAAAGTTGAAACTTTATTAATAATTAAGTACTGACGATAATTAACATTATGAGCTCATTGCCGATGTTGACAACCATGTGAAAAAACTGTTGCAGCGAGTGGAGTAAAGATTGAGTGTTATGACGATCTAATACGAGCAACAACCAGATGCGGGTGAACAATAACAATTAAAAGTTTTCGTAGCCAGAATAAAATCAAGAGAAAGACAAAAAAGCAGGCAGACAGGCAGGCAAACAGACAGCGGTCGTTGCTAAGCGAAGCATTGAGAATCATTAATCAAAGACATCTGCAGACCGGTTCTAGCGCAAATTTACAAATCTTAACGGCTGCACGATGCCGTCGTTGCGCCAAAAGGTCACAACGTATTTTCGTCAATTGAGTTTTATCGCAGAGCCACGCGAGGGCAGCGGACATCAACGTAGTGGAGCGCGCCGGCGCGTTGAGGACGACGATGATGATGGTAATTTTATAACAAAATACTTGGAGGGGTAAGTTGTGTGCTGACAGTTTTGTTGTTTATAACTAACACAATTTCTTACAGTCGTATGGAGCGTCAGTTTTTGCCCGGCCCGGAAATACATAATGGACAAAATCCCACAGATATGCCTGAACTGAAAATCGGCAAATATGCCACCGGTCCACATACGATTACTGCCGCCTGCACCGGTCCCGATGAAGGACTGACGGGCATTAAACGCTCAAAGTTGCATTTAAGCGCTAGTTATGCTGATGACATCGACTTCATAGACACTAATCAGGACGACACCAACGATTGCTACGAGGTGCGTAAGAGCACCACCGCCAGCAACAACACAGCAAGTAACGCACGGCAGACGACCAGCAACAAGTTCGCTGTACGTAGTTCGCGACGCATGATTAATGGCATCGCCAATGCCACGACACCGACGGCCAGTGATCAGAATGCAAATAAAGTGTCCAACATCGCGGGTGGCATGCGTTCACGTAAGAATTCCAAGACAGGCATAGCAAACTTAACCAAGGATCTGACGAAAAGCCAAAAATGCGCGGAGAACTCAAGCAGAGCGACAACAATTGTCGTTAGTATGGTTAGCAGTAGCACCACAACCACCGCTGTGACAACCAACGGCATGGAGGTTGCAGACAATGCCGCTAATGATCAAAATAACAAGAATCTCTTGAATGCAAAGACTGATGTAAAGGCGTCAACGACGACGCCGACGGTAAAACTTGTCAACGGCACCGGAGGCGGCGAATCTGTTAGCCCAAAAACCAAAGAAACACAAAGTGCGCCAGTTGATGGCAACGTGAAGCTGCTCGAGAATGTCACGGAGCGTCTATTGCGTGAGGCAGTATCGAACTGCAATGGCAGCGCATGTAGTAATGGTACTGTGGAGCACCTAGAGAACGCAATTGCCGGCGTCAGTAATTGGAAAATGGAAAATGAACACGCGTACGGCATTTCGGTATCACTGTATGAGAATAATATGCTAACCAAAGAATCGATGGGCAATCCAATCGCCGATTGTTACGGCATGGTGGTTCGTGGCGATGCGGCGGCAATGGCTCTTGCCGATGGCGTAAACTGGGGTGAGTAGCACAGAGGCAAATTCTTTTTAAACACACGTTTTTAATCGCTTTTTACATAGGTGATGGCGCACGATTGGCTGCCCGATCGGCCGTGCACGGTTGTCTAGACTATCTGGATCGCGCCATATTTGGCTTGGCGCAGGAATGCATGGCCACAACAACACAAGAAGTATTTGTCAGTTTATTACGCAGTTTGTGGGAAGGTCATGGCTGCATTCTGGAAGTCGGTGGAGCGCTCTCCACGCTTACCATTGCCGTTGTCCTGCCACTTGTCGACGATGCGAATATTGATGGCGACACAAATAAATACGTTGTCTGCGCCTGCAATGTTGGTGATTCACTAGGCTATGTTTATTCGAAAAAATATGGCGTGCGTGAATTTACACAAGCTTCACACGACATCACATCTATGCGTGATATGCGCGATGCTTTGGGAGCCCTCGGACCAGCTGATGGCAATAAGCCGGAACTGAGTAACCTCACATTCTCAATGACGCTCATAGAACGTGGTGATATAGTGTTTCTTACATCCGATGGCATAAGTGATAATTTTGACCCAGTTGTGGGTAAGTTTGCCGAAGCCTGGACGCCAGATGTAAAATTGCAAACGAGTGCGCCATCAACGGCATACAGCTTGGCATCGAAACGTCAAAATAAAAGTGCATCGGCCATTTATGCACGCTTGCATCGCAGTAATCATGCCAGCAATTCAGCAGCGGTGCCAACACGTCCACCACGCTCAAAGAAAACGGCGCCCATGTCATCGCCGACATCACCCAATCCGCCGGCACCGAGTCGACCGAAATATATGCGTTCACAAACAGTCATCGAACCGCGACGTCTTTCCTCTGCTGGCAATCCAGCAAACCGCCATGCGGCAGATGCTGCCTCTGCGCCATTACAACGCATACCGAAATCTGCTACCGGTCTACCGCTGGTCACAGGTCCTCAACGTCATGCACTAACTCTTTATCGCTTGGAGGATTTACTCAGCTACGGTATTAATGGCACATTTTCGCCTTGTGTGTCGGCGCGACGACTTTGTCATCTTCTTATCGATTTCGTGCGCATGATCACATCGGCACGCCGCAAGACGCTTGAACAGCGTGAACTCTTCTACAAACTGTCCACCGGACCGGACGGGGTACGACGTGAGGTCGAACTAAATCGTATGCAACATCGGGGTGCTCGTAAACGTATTGTCGATAGCAGTGCTTTTACAGCACTGCCTGGTAAACTGGATCACGCAACGGTTCTAGCGTACATAGTTGGCGGTGGTCGCACTGGTGCTCTTGCCGGCAGCACAGGGTGTGGACTCACAACTAGCGCAACGAATACGGCGCCGCTGCAATCGAAAGAATTTAGCGAGACTAATTTTTGAAAACATTTCGCTAACCGCTTGGATACTCACACACATATACAGGAGTTGAACTGGAATTGACTGGACAACGCAAGGACTTTTTTCTATATTCGCTATTCATGTACTCCTTACGCATATTTTAAGGATTTTGAAATCATATAGCTTTCGGTTTTAAGTTATTTTTCTCTTGAAGCCATATTTTTAGAGGTTTACGGCTGCCATAATTTGCATATGAATGAATTGAATAAGCTAAAAAAAAACAACAACAACAACAAGAAAAACAAAATAATCAATCGGAATCAAATGCCTCAATGTTTTAAACTACCAAATATTTTTACACACGCATAAATACATACATCATATACAATAAATAAATGCATATACGTATTGATGTGCGCTTTTAATAGAAAAGAAAAAATTAAGTCTTTCTAATTAATTATATTTTTTATTTTTCTTTACATACAGTTTTTTTTTATCTATTGTATTACATCCTTTATCTGTATCTTTTTTTATTAGTCCTTCCTTTGTTATCCGATGGTAGCACTTCAAGTTTTCTATCGATTTTCATTATAATTGTTTCTCAACGCGGTTAGAATTCCATACATGATCAGCCAATCTGGCTTTTGTCGTTCTTACAAAGCCATAATTTGTACGCAGATATTATTAATCTGAGCCAAAGTCACGCCGTATAAGCCAAACCAATACGGCTCAAGCGGCAATAGAATCTTTAGCTTCAGAGCGCTAAGGTAGATGCATGCACATGCAATTGTCTCAAGCTTATGGCACATAAAGACAGACGTGCGCAACGCATCGATCATGTAGTTCCTGGACAATTGCGTTAATTGCTTGTGTTACGCACAATCTAACAGTTTTAGATACATGAAGATCAACTTGTACGGCTGCTGAACATGTACACGGAAACCGAGTTCTCTCAACACGGTTGAAAGGACGGTGTCAGTCTCGATAATAAATAATAATAAGACTTGCAACGAATAACAACCAATTTTATACCGAGCATGACCGGCACATTGTAAGCCTCAAAAACTAGAACTGCAACCACTTGAATCAATGTCAAAGACACTTTCACTTTTGTTTTCTTTTTTTTTATGCAATATTTTTTATTGTCCCTATTGCACAATTCATATTCACTTGTCTAGTGGCTTTGGCGCAGCGGCCGCAACAGCAGCGCATCTACCACCCTGACCACTTGGTTATGAAAAAAGCTCAAACTACACGCGTTGGCTTTGTATATGCATATTTTATCTATTATTTCAAATCAACAAACAATTGGCCCAACAACTACCAAAGTGGCCAATATAACGATTTTTGTTTTTTTCTTAGCTCTTGTTTCAACGGCATTTCACAAGCACGAGTCAACGAATGCATTTCTCCGGTCTTTAGTCTTGACGTGATATTTGCTTAACCATGTCGTTACAGCTGCAAATCGAAAAGTTAAAGGGTTTGGATAATTATAAAGCGTGGTCGATGACTGTGCGCGCCTATCTGGAGTCGGAAGACTTGTGGTCTGTTGTTGAAAATGGCCCGGAGAATAATGAAGAGGTAAGTATAATAATTTCTATGCATTAAAAAAGAGTTTTCTGAGCCTTCCAATGCCGTGACAGTCGTTACTTAAGGATAAACGTGCCAAGTTCATCATATTATGTCTAATTGAGACGAAATTGTGCCAATTCATGGTCAGCATACGCACAGCACGTGATCTTTGGACCTATCTCCGTACGCAGCATTCTTTGCGCTAAATTAATCATTTGGAAAAGATAATATTAAAAATATAAGCTTAATTATTGTTAAGTTGCATATTGAACATGACAACATAAGTAAAAAAAACCTTTTAAATTATTTATATTCACCGTACTGAAGTTACTAACTTAAAATGTATGTGCCCAAATACTGATCTAATAAATCTCGACATTTTTTTTCAAATAATTCCTTCTTGTTTTAAGTTCTTTCAACTAAAAACCGAAAATAATTAATCACAGAATTACAATTAGAATCACAAATAGAATTAATTTATTCACTAAGAGACTAAATCAAATCAATCACAACAGGTTGATCTTCCGGATCCTCATCGAGTAGTCCTTCAAACTGCCAATTCAACATTTTACGCAGGTGTTTTATTAGACGATCTGCACTGACACTCAAGCCACCAGTATAGAGATTTACTAGGAGATTACGCACATCTTTGTACACCGTGTTGCGTTCACTTGGTGCCATCAGTTCCTCGGGCAAGTGTGGCAACTGCAATGCTAAGGTCTCTGTATATTTCATGTAAAGTACTTTGAACTTGCTAACCGCCGCCTCGGAGTGTGCAAGTAATCCAAGAAATTTTCGCCACTGTGCCAGAGACTCAACTGAGTAGCCAACGAGAAAAAATGCGAATGCCAATTGTATTTCCTCAATTAAAGTATTAGTGTTTTGGTTAAAAAGATTTATAACCTCGTCCACCGCTGCAACGCAATCCATAGAATGGCGCGATATATCCGCCGCCTGTGCATTGCGTGGTACTCGTTCCGGCAATGATGTAAAGCGTGGAGCAGTACCTTCAACTGGTTTCAAATTAGGCAGCAAGTCATTTTCATCCGTATGTAACTTGCTTATTTGTGCAGACAAGCCTTCACACCTGCCACCCATCTTGCTTCGATAGCTACCACCACCGCGCGGTCTGTCAGCGTCTGGGCAGGATTGTAGTTCTATATTGGTGCGTATAGTGCCCAATGCCGGGAGGCAACGTGCCACACCCGCTTCTGTTACACTGTCAGTGAGCTGTTTCCACTCGGCTACATAGCGATAGTCATATGCTGCCAAAAGCGGTTCTAGTTGTGGTAGACTGTTGCGTATGCGTCGCAATTCTAATTCTGGATCATCAATTTGACGTTCGCGCAATTCTTCTGTGTCGTGATCCCACTCACGCACAACAATCTCGTTAGTTTTGAAGTAGTGCATAAAACCAACACGAGGCGCTGAATCGCCTAGCGGTCCTTGGGAGGCACACCATATAAAGTGCGGGCCAGGCGGTATCATTTTTACACCACGAAACTTTTCTCCAATTGTGTAGGCGCACAAATCTATTCCAAATTCAGTTCGAATTGGTACGCCAGCAATAACCAGCACGGCACCTTTTGCGAATAACTGATTCGCTAAATTTGGATCCATGTGCATCGGTGTATTGTCCTTGTTCATTTTGTTTGTGTTCTATTTTTAATTTTAAATTAAAAATTGCTGTCGATTTGTTTAAAACGTTTTACAGTTGCATTGCCATACTTTTGTCAGACAGCTGCTGCCACTTTTAACACATGTGGCAACATCAAAATGAAAATTTAATTAAAAAGGCGCCTTTTCATTCTTTTTAAATGAAATTCGTTAAAAAATGTCTAACAAACAACACAATCTACCAAACATTTGAACAGAACATTTTTGTCAGTGTCTTTATTATCATAGAAGTAAGATTAATTAATTGTATAAATAGATATGCGTTTTGAAAAGTACAACTAATTCAGTATTGCAAACTCCTTTTAGTACCAATATCATCCAAAATCTGGCGCAACTCTTCGTCCTCGAACCGACCTTCCAAAGAGGGAATGAGTGCTTTGGCTTCTTCAGACGCCTCTGGGCATAAGTTACCCAAAGCGGCCAGCTCAAATTTGTGAAGTTTTTTCTGCATAAGCAAACTATAAAACAACCTTAGCTTTAGCAACAATTATATAAGTTGACGAGGTAGTATAATATTAACCTGCGCACCGCCATTATAGTTTCTTTGTTCTTGAACTTGCGGAAACTGTCTGTGTAGGCATAGGTTTTCATGAAAACTTCTGAAAATTCTTGTTCTTCGTCAGCAGATTCATTTTGACGTTTACGATGATCGAGTAGCATGTGAACTTCCGATATCAACAAAGTTTCGGCATTCTCGAATTCTATAAAGACAAAAATAAAACCATTTAATGAATTGCAACAGACATAAACAATATGTGCAAAAGGTTTACAAGCAATTAATAAGTTTTTTTTTAAATATAGTGTCGAACCTTATTTAAATATAACTGAAATAAAGATTTTAATGATAACATGATCTTTAAGATGGCTTATTGATATAGCCATGCTCGATAAGGAAGTCATAGATTTGTCTTGTTTTGTTCACATCAATCTTGATCAGACGACGAGCATCGGCTAATCGCAAGTTGCCAACTTTTGCGTTTTCAGCAATTAGCATATTCTTGTATTCCAAATAAGATTGTGGCATAATACGCTCGTTGCTGCAAAGTGTTCGTTCCCCCTCGTTTAACTTTACAAAACCTGGCAGACCTATAAAGAAAATAAATCGTATTTAATAGATAACTACACAAAAGTAAATACACATATTTAATTATTACCAATTATTTCAATGGGTCCTGGTTTCTTACGCGTGTTTGGCGTAAAGCCATGTACGGATTGAAGCTGTGCATTGCCGTCGACTATAAGTTTACGCCAATCGTACAGTGTGTTCTGTCGTGCTTTAGCCTGTTCACATTTCGAGGCCTGACGTTGGCGTTTCAATTTAAAATAATATCTGCCGCCACTTAGACTGCGCACTCCATTTTGACGCAATTCGTGAAGGCTAACAGAATAGAAAGTTAGTGCATATTTAATGTAAATACATTTTAAAATGTTATTACCGAAAGAGCGTCCTTTGCAAATCAGTGTAATATCTAAAAGATTCAATGATCTCATCAAATTTGATTGGGTCACAAATCTGAATAAATGCTAAAAATCTTGTGCGGTTGGTATCAGTACGAAAAGCATTGGCATATTTTAACATCCAGCTTATTGTTCGATTTGCCATTATCAATCCATTGTCTCTCATTACACGATAGCGTCGCTGCCGCTCACTGAAAATAGATAGTTCAATAAAACTTCAAATTGCACAATTTAATGTTTGTGTTCACCTTAAACGATGATTATATGCACGTATTAGTGCAGTTTGAAGCTCCTCTTTAAGTGATGTATCAATGAATTCTCCTGGATCATCCAACTCGCCATCATTTAAGGGCGTGTCTTGCATAATAGTCAACAAACCCTCAGCTGACCCATCGTATGGCGTATCAAAATCACCACGTGCAAACCGATAACCGGCATGCATTTCAAACTGCATGGATGTGATGTCGTCATGACGTGGTGGATCCAGCGAACGCATTTTATACACGTACGGCATTCGTTGTGGGAAATAGACTTGAGAATGGTGTGTAAGACCCAGTAGACGTTCAAAGAGTCCTCCAAAGTAATGATCATGATAGTGTTGAGAACAATCCTCCAAGCTGTGACGATTGTTTAGCGAACGCGAAACAGCTTCCCAATTGCCGTAACCTTGGGTACAAAGCGTGTGCAACATAATTCGTTCATCTCGAGCTGTCCAGCCCCCGGAGCCAGGGAAAACTTGAATATCATCCCGTATAATTATATAGGCATGATTATTTCGGTGCTCGCCTATTTCACAGCCACGTGCAAAGCATTGCAGACAGAGACATGTACCACTAGGACAATCCGCACATTTAATGTACGGCTCCTGAAGCGTCCGATTGCATGTGGCACATTTACCAGCACCGGCGTCAATCCCATCTTGATGAGCAGTTGAGATAGTGTTTGCGACTTGTTCAATTTGCTTACTAAACTTTAATGGATTATAAAACCTCGTAGTGAATATTGTGTTTTTTTTACTTTTCGCTACCAGAATATTTTCATTTTTAATGAAGTCGTCAATGGCCGTATCTGAAAATTCAACTGTCATTGCAAGTTCAAACTATTTGCCTTTTTCTTGGTAAAATGCCATAATTTAGTATTCAAAAATAAATTTATCACTTGTAAACTTTTGCACGTTTTGAGACTTGTATAAATTTTAGGAATTGTGTTCACCTTTCGGAAACTGGAGATCAGCCGCGTCCTCCTCCACCATGTCCACTGGGTTCATGAACGACATATTTACTTTGATGAAATGTTGTAAATTAATTAAATTGCAAACGATAGAACGGCGTACAAGAAGTATTATAATTATTAATTTTTTAAGATGTAAAACAAAATTCGCAGAAAGAGTAAAAGAGACGCTAGCAAAGCCGTCATATAGTTTTAACCAGTGATGCCAAATCAGTTATAGTTATATTCACTATTTCCATTTTTTCAATAGCAAAAATATTTGTTTTTAACGAAGGAAAATGGCTGCAGTAAATATTTCATTAGACTTTAGAAGAAATCAAAGTGTTGAATTTGATTATAATTATTATGAATTTTAAAAGGTTAAAACAACAGAATTGCTCGAAATTATAACATGTTAAAAAACACAGTTATCAACACCCTGGTAAAACGATGCATTGATTCTGACTGTGTATGAAACAAGAGGAAGCAGCACGAGATATTCTTTATTTACGCCGGAATGTACATTTGACGTCAAGTGACTGCCACTGTTACAAACATGTGTAAGTACAGTAGAAACTCGATTATCCGGATCAATTAGTCCGGTTAATCGGGTTTCTACTGTACATTGTTTTTAATCACTTCCAAAATTTGGTCGCGCTTGTTTTTATTATCAATTTCTTCAACAATTCGCGCCAATTCCTTAAAAACAACTGACAGTTTGGATGAAAGCATAAATAGTAAATAAAAGTAAGCCACCAAGATTGCTTGGACTACGTCTTGAAAAGTTGAGAGCGCGCAACTACTACTAGACACTCTGTGCCAGACGCCGCATTTCGTTAAACCGCCAAATTTTTGTTGAATTTTGTTAATTTTATAATTGTTAACTCTGCCAAAGTGCAACAGTGTGAAGAACCAACAAATTCACGATCCGCCAGAGGTTATGGTTATCCTGAACAACTTAAAACTGCGTTATTAGCTGTCCAGATCGTGCATCTTCCTTTAAAGAAAAACAACTATCAGTGAGGATCTAAAAATGAAATAACATTGTAATTTGATTGTTTGTTTAAAACCAACTTTCCATAGTGTGTTAGAAGGTGCATTAGACAGTCACTTAGTACAAAATACATAAATAAATTACTAATGTCCAGTACGCCCGACCAAGTAAATAAGATATTAGACTCCGAACGTCTACCAAAATATTGTCAATACCACAAATTTTTTCTGGTTGAGGAACTGGCACTGGAAACGGATTTCCGCGAATTGCATTTTGGCAAATGCGCAGTAGTTGGCCGTATAAATTTGATCAGCAACGACTACATAGCCCTAGAGAATGTCCGCTTAAATAATTTGCCCCCGTAAGTTATTACAATTGGTAAAATCCAAATGCTTTCTAAAACAATTATTGTTAATTGCAGCGAATATACACTGCCTGTTGGGTCCGTGGAACTTCGTTTGCGTTACTTCAACTGTATAGGCGATAAATTAGAGCATGGTTCTTTCTACATAGTATATGGCGAAGTAGTGCTTGTCGACGTTAGTAAATCAAAAGAAAATTACGTTCCAAAAACCACGCGTGGTGTACATGAGGATCTTATGAATTTATCGGACGAAAATCAACGGAATTTATATTTAAAGTCGTTACATGAGACGCACAAACCAGCATTGAATGCAACAATTGCCAGTCAAATTGATAGCGCTGACGAACTTGCCGAACTAAATCTTTGCCTACGTCTGGTCAGTGAGCGTTAACAAGGGCGTCTTAACACGGAGACGGAAATGGTTTACTTTGAATCAGCTGGCGACCAGTTTTTTTTTATTTCCAAAGTTTTTGATTATATAAAAGATCAAAATAGTCTACAAGCATTAGTTGATAGTTTCACAACTAACTATACAGAGCTTGAACACAGTAGCTGGCTTAAATATTGGCAGCTTGAAGGTAATAAACTTTACCAAAAGACTTGGTACCAAAAGTATCCGGAGTATAAGTTTGCAGAGCAAACAACTGAAGATACAGAAAACTGGTCAGAGCTGTGGTCCACGCACGTACTTAATGTGTATAATGATTGGTGGCCATTTTTTCAAAGTGTCTTTTACAACTACCACACGGAAATAAAGCTTTCGCTAGAGTACACGTTAAATGGTGAGGAATCTTATGAATCGGACTCGAACGAGTTAGAAACTGTTGATATTACCAAAGAATTTGAACAACTCAAACTACTTGGCTTGCCGACATCCTTTGGCAGCCGTGGTAAAAGCTTTAACTATAGCAAACATTCACAAGACGCAAGTGAAACGGAGGAGGGTTACAATTACGGTTTCCTATCTGACGATATCTCTGAAAGTGATACTGACAACGAAGAAGACAATATGCCAAACGAAAAGGAAGATTCCAATGCGGAGTCTGTGCTGCACAAATTGCACAGCAAAACTACTTTAAAGAAAAAGAACAAAAAACTAAATCGCAAACTACGCAAAGTACCTAATTTTATGCTCAAAGATAAGCAAATGTTAAAATACTGGCGGAAACGTTTTTCGCTTTTCTCACTCTTCGATAATGGTATACGTCTCGATCGTGAAAGTTGGTTCTCAGTGACGCCTGAGAAAGTGGCACAACATTTGGCGGAGCGTTTGGCTTGCGACGTGATCGTTGACGGATTTTGTGGTTGTGGCGGTAATACAATACAATTCGCCAAGACTTGTCAAAAGGTTATTGCCATCGATATCGATCCGAACAAATTGGCCATGGCAAAGCATAATGCACGCATCTACGGCGTTGAACAAAAGATTGAGTTCGTGCTCGGCGATTTTTTGCAGATATGTGAAAGTTTACGTCTACGCGCTGATGTCGTCTTCCTGAGTCCACCTTGGGGTGGTCCAAATTACAAGTACAAGAAAAATTTCGATATTGAACGGAGCCTTCAGCCGGTGGGCGCAACAAAATTGATTGAATTGTCGCGCAAAGTTAGCTCGAATATTGCGCTCTTTCTGCCTCGCAAATCGAATATGCAGCAGGTGATACAATTAGCTGGCGTTGGCAATAAATGCGAAGTTGTACACAACTTTTTGGACACTCGTCTGGTGGCGATCACCGCAATGTATGGTGGCATTATATCTCAGGCTACAACCTATATATAAGAATTTACTATTTTATGACACTTTTAATTTGTTTTGTTATTAATACTTAAGCGGATTTGAAGAAGAATAAAATATTATTTTTTTTTTAACAAGCAAACACGTGCAAACAACGAAGATCACAGAATGCGACGCCGCTCAGAATTAAATGTCACCAAATTTTCATTTGACAACAAATTACGTATCCTCCACACACACACAAACACGAACTTTGAATCGCATTTAATTTCGTCAACGTTGTCATTGTCGAGGGTGGCAAACAAGGTTGTGTCATATTTATTGCATGAATTTTGCGTCAGTTGTGCGTCATTGGTTGTGTTTAAATGTTTCAATGTTTCTACACTTAGACTCCACAGCTTTAAGCTTAAAACTAACTTACGCTGACCGACCGCCAACAACATGCTGTAACTAAGCATGCAAACGTAAATCTTTTCAAGCGGTATTGACAAGTCAAAGAACACAACATGGACAAAAATAACAAAGCACTTTATCCAATTTAGAGAGCTTAAAAGTGTTGATTCTGATATATACATATGTATGTACGTATGTATGAATGCAACATTTTTTGTATTTGTGTTGACCATTGTCCAAACAAATGCAAACTGAACTTAATTAAACGAGAACGTCAAGAAGTACGCTTGCATTTGTACTTTTAATTAAAAGCTACAAACCCATTTTTAATAACTTTGTTAACTGCAACAGTAGCATAACTTTTGAAACACTTGGCAAACTGCTGTAAGTTTCACCCAATCAGTCGACTAACCAATCATCCCACCAACCAACCGAATAAGCAGACAACAGGCAAGGCAGCATGGCAATGACAATTAACATGTCACAAAGTTGGTTATAAATCCTAAAATCCTTTCAGAGAAGTGCGGACAGACGGGACAGACAAACGCTTACGGAATGTTACTTTTGTTGTGTGTACTTGCCGTTTTTGTTGTTATTGGCATTGTGGGTGTTGTTGTTTTAGATGTTGCTGTTGTTAACCCTTCTCAAATGTAACGACTCACTTAGCTGAGCTGAGTTGAGTTCCGCTACGTTACGTTCCTCCATTCTGCTTTAACCCTCCACACATTTGGAAAACTTTACTGACATTTTCGCATAGTATTTGCTTTGACTATTATCGCTCTCAGTTATTTTGGTTGTTTACAACATCATTTGCAATTAGTTACATTAACTTATTGGCTAATAAGTTAGTTAGCTGCATTTTCTTCGTGCTGATTTGAAAATTGTTGAGTTTTTATTGTCTCATGCTTTCAACCTATTTTAGTGTTGTTGTGTTTGAAACGATTTTGATATCGTTTTAAGCCAGCATCTCTTTACACAGAAGAAAACAGCACTGATTATTGTATTCAATGTATTATATATGTTATTTTTTAATACATATCGACTACCGAATAAATATGTGTACAAATGAAAGGTAACGACTTAAATACTTAATCATTAATTGGTAAATGATCCATTGCTGGGATACTAATCTTAAATTGGTTCTTTTTTTAATAGTAGTATTTTGATGTGTAAGTTCCATTCCCGGCAAGAGACTTCTATACAAAAACATTCTTGTTATAAGAAACACGAACACAGTTTTTTTCGGTGGCGTAGCGGTATATCTCTGCCTACTCACATACTTACTTATGTTTACTTGGGAATCGTTTGCTTATTCTTGGTCCCTTCAATATACACTGGGTTCTTTTAATTATCGCAGTTTCAACTCAGCTCCAGCAACAAAAACAACAACAGTTGACCAAAGTCAACTCATTTTAAGCTTTTTAATTGGTTGAAGAAAAATCCCTTTTACACAACTTAGGAAAAACCTACAAAAAAAAGTTCTTTTGCGCTTTACGGCTTTTGTGGTTGTTAAGCGAGTTACATCCTTAACTTTTTTTTCATTTTTTTCATAAATCAGCTTTGAAAAAGTTACAAAAGAAATGAAATTATTCATGCTAAATTAATTACATGCTGTTTATGTGTGTGTGTGTGTGTGTTTGTAAGTGCACCTGCAGTAAGCAAAGTCAGTTATGCAGACCAAGGATACAAAGGATAATCGTTGCGGCGTACAAACAAACAAATAAACCACCCCATTGATTAGCCAAGGACATAAGTCGAAGGCACAAGTGGAACAAATAAATAAATCGGCAATGAGCGTTGACATATTGCGCAATGACACTAATGGCAATACGGTAGACATCAGGACAGACAGAGCGAAATGAGCGAGTCGCAGCTGATAAGAACACGTCACCCACCAACCGCCACCCTGGGTCGTCGTACGTTCGACTCATCTCGACTCGTCTCATCAAAGGCATTGATAATGCGATAATGCGTTGACAATATTACAAAATTAAATGCCATAACAAAAAGGGTGACTTAATTTGTTTTCCGGAGCGTGTGTACAACAACAAAAACAATAACAACAAGCCTGATTCAAGTGCGGCGCGAACACGTGTTTGCTTTGTAATAAAGTATTTTCGTATTTAGATTTTCTCTCTCTTTCTTTCTTAATTTGTGTTCCTTATTTCAAGTTTTCCGTTTTTTATTGCCAAATGAAATGTAAGTTGTAAAAAAGCAATTGTTATGAAGCGAAGATTGTGCGTCGATAAAGGATAATAACGAAAATGCTCTTCAACGACGCGTGACACAATTTTCCGTATGTATTTTAATAACAATTAAAATTGAACTTAAAATGTTGCAACGCTTTCGATACCCTACGCTAAAATATCGCTTGCATTTTAGGCTCGTCAGCCCATTTGTTACCATTCAAGCAAGAATTACTTGTGTTCGTAAATCTTCATAGAAATAATACTACAGTCGAGCTTCTTCATAACGGACAAATATTACTAAAGGGAGATATGATAAGTAAGGATACGCGTCTCCACCCATTGCTTTAAGTTTATTATTCTATGGGACACTTTTGATAGAATTTCGATAAAGAGAATAGAATGAAAAGTTTCGGCCGATATTCTACGATATGTCTGATACCAACTATGAGTCGAACATTTACTGACGGCCTTTAGATAGGAAAATATGATCAGAAATTAAGTCTAAAGAATCTCCATTGCTGAGATTTTAACAAAAATATTCAGCCAATCGGTCTATTAACTCGCAAAAGCATATACAATAATAATAATTTAATTATTTTTTTACTGACAATAATTTAATTTTTTTTTTAAATTCTGAAGCTTTTGAAATTTTCGTATTGGCCGACAAAGCATACATTTTCTTGTTTTAATAAAATAAATAAGTATGCGACACACTCTTTATTACATTCCTTTTGTCCTTTTACAAAATGGCGACTTGTGCGCACAGTTATTTGCGTGCGGTTGTAATACAGGGTGCTCAGAGAAATTAATAAAAATGCTACTTGCTATTGGCATTTATCGTATTTATGATGACCAACAACTCAGACACACACACTTACACCAAACAACACCAGCAAGTATATGCTGAAGATATAGCAGGCAGGAAATAAAAAAGTTAAACCGAAAAATATAGCGAAAAATAAGCGAAGCAATAATATTTAATAAATGCTTCACTTCGTTTCGTTTCGATCCGCATGTTTCGAGTTTCGGTTATACTTGTATTTGGTGGTTGAATGAGCAAAACCATAAATACACAGCCGCCGCAGACTGCCATAAAGCGCACGTTACATACCTCACGACCAACCGCTGCTGCCGCCGCGCGAATAAGAGCAAAAGATACACGCATTCGGTTATGAATGTGTGGATATATAGATAGATGGCTGAACGAACTGACAGGCAGAGAGACAGACAGTTTTGCTTGACGTGGCTTTGTTAGGTGGATTACGCTTAAATATTTGTTCGTAGTTACTATTTTTTTTTTTTTCAAGTATTTGATTTTTTTTTCTATGTACAATATGCACATTTATGTATGCTAAAGAATGCTTTTGATCTTTACAAGTGAATGATTTTTTATAATATGTTGTCGGTTGTTGCTTAGCACTTTTGCGCTTCCCTCCTCAACTCTGAGTATTCTACTCAAACATTTGTTATTGAAAGGTCGCTCCTTTATGAAGCACATTAGCAAGTCAATTGTGGCAGATACTCACTCGTTTGTGCGCTGCCACCCTTAATTTATTTTAAATACTATATTATGTATGAAATTATGTCTAATTAGCACAATCAATTTGTCGTGGTCCTCTCGTTGACGTTGACGTCGACGTCGCAAATGTGTAACTTCGCTTATGTAATAAAAGAGCTCACACCATTAACAGCGCCTAAAATACGGCAACACTTGCCGAGTTGCTGCCGCCCGAGCCTCTTTCCAGTGAATACATTGTTGATTGTGTTATTGTTGGTGTTATTGTTGTTGTTGCTGTTTGTGCACGTAATGATGGTAATTTTCGGTTTTCAAAAGAGCAACGGCATTTGTGGAATTTTAATTAATTTCCATAATTTCTTCTGTTTATGAGATGAGTACCATTTGAGGCGACTGAGCACACGCAGTGGTGGCTGAGAGATAAGTGGATTTAGTGTTATTCATTTAAAGAAAAAAAGAAGATATAATATATAATAATAGATTTGGTTTTACAACCTGGTTGTTAGCATACCAAAGCTTGGCATGAGTGGGATCACTCAGGTGGGCAGAGTTGTTTGTATGACTTATTTAGCTGTGATTTGGTATGCGTTGTGTCCCTATTTGTAATATACATATGTACGTTGCGAGAAGCCGTTTCTATTCAGGCACACATGAAGAATGCCCTCTAATGTACATTTAACTATAGATCAACCAATTTATCAGAAATTTTCTATTTTTTATTGTATTGAGGTTTTGATATTATATTAGATCGTTAAAAAAAAAAAACACTTCAAGGAAACGACATTTCAAAAAATGTAATTATATTTTTTGAACCTTATAGGAAAGTATAGTCGAGCTTTGACATTAAATGGTCAGAGCTAGGGAAGAGAAAAAATTGTAGTACTCTAAACTTTTGGGTTATGTCTATCGATCTATGTTCATTCTAAAAAGTGGGCGTTAGTGGTGAGCTTGGTAAAAATTTCATCAAACTTGCAAATTTCAAATCTCTAGCACATAAAGTTTCAGAAAAACCATTGGTATACTTGTTCGATTTCTTTTGTCGTCCTGATAAAGAATATATGTACACACACAATTACTTTATGGAGTCTTACTACCCTTCTTCAAACTATTATATGTATTTGGTCTGAAGCAAATTTAATTGACCCTGATACACTGATGATATTTTATTTTATTTAACTTTAGTTAGTACAAAATTATGACAATTATGACAATTAGTTAACGATCATTCCTGCTTAATTAACTCAAAAATCGCATTTTTCGAGTTATGACGGTCTGCAAGCGATATTACATACACGTCGTCTTTATTTTTCCGATTGAATTCTTGTTGCACTCGTTTGTCGAGGTCCTTCAATTCTATTGCACCCCGTTCTTCATATAATCTTTCTTTCTCTTGAATAAGCGTTTGAATGAACGGTGAGCCCTTGCGCCTATCGCAAACTGATGTGTAACCTTATCATAGCAAAATGACGAAATCAAAATTAACTCACAAACCTCAACAAGATAGAATAAAACCAGTAAGGACGCTATAGTCGAGTATACTCGACAATATAATACCCTGCACGCACAGTGGGTGGTGCAACACCCTAAATCTACAAAAAAAATGTTGATTTGACATCGCCCGATCGAATAGTGTTCAAAATATCAAGTAAATTGGTCAAAAAAAGTGGAATTTACGAAAAATTTGAGTTTGTAGGTCATTGAGGGGTAACTTTCGAACAGGGGGGAATTTTGTGGTATGCAGTTTTAAAGATATATAATTACTGAGCTTGTATACAAAATTTCATGTTCATATCTTTATTAGTTTTGGAGATATTGCTTTTTAGAGAAAACAACTCGGGAAGGGGAAATCAAGGGGAGGGGGAAATATTGTGGTATGCAGTTTTGTAGAGCTCTTCATGCTGAGTCTACATACCGACTTTCATGTTTCTATCTCTTCGGGTGTTCGAGTTACAACGTTTTAAAAAAGTGGGCGGTGCTGGATGGGCGGGAAGGAGTGGGCGTGGCACAAAACCGTTTAAACTTGATGTAGTGCCAAGCATCACGAGTCTACCCTCCAAATTTCAAGTCTCTAGCTTTCACAGTTTCCGAGAACCATTGGTGAATACAGACGGACGGACGGACGGACAGACGGACAGGGCTCAATCGATTTCTCTTGTCATCCTGATCAAGAATATATATACTTTATGGGGTCCCCCTCCCTTCCTTCTGTGCGTTACATACATTTCGTTCAAACAAACTTAATATACCCTGACACACTGTATGTGCAGGGTATAAAAATGGGCGTGGCCACGCCTCTATAAAGTAAAAATTTCAAACGCCTATATCTCAGGAACCATAAAACCTACAAGAATTAAACTTTTTCAGGTATGCTATTGGGTTGGAGTATAGTGAGATACAATTATGAAATGGGCTTGGGCATGCCCTCATATATCTGTGTAACAAATTGGTCTAAGAGAATAAAAATTGGTATCTATGAAGCTGAATGAATCTGTTTCTGTGGGCGGGGCAACGCCTTCAAACAGTCGTTACAAATTGAAGGTACAGGATATGTCGGAGTTGAGTACTGTTGGCTCCAATCCTTACTGGTTTTTATTTGCTCCATGGATTTTGATAATTTTTTAGATGATTTCTCTCACAAACAGATTTCCACGCCAGTCTCGATAAGTGAGTCCTCAATATGAGTCTCAGCTCATGTTTGCCCACTCAAAAAACTAATTGCAAACCAAGAATTATACTCAAAAATGACAAAAACTTATTTAATATTATCCAACAATGAAATGCATATGTATGTATAATTATAATGAGTGCAATTTAGAAATTTGTAGTTTTGCTTATTGAAGCATCCGCACCTCTAAGCCCCCCGGGTGCACTTTTGGTGCCACGCCCACCGCGACACACGGATGGCGCTGTTAGCGTTGATGGTGAATTTAATTAAATCGTGTTTTGGTTGCAACAACATTATTGCGCAATTTGAAATGAGTTGCAATAACATTCATTTTGGAGCACACTTGTGTGTCCAACAAAACTCGGTGAAAAATCGACGCCGACGCTTTTCCGCTTTTCCGCTTTGCCGCATCGAAGGCTGCCAATTATAACCTGAGCGAATTTTGATGCCATTTTTGCTTCTAAATTCGTTTTGCAAATTAATTTTGCCACTTTAGCCAAAATGAAATTCGTAACTGATTTGTGTTGTTATTGTTGTTAGTGTTATTTTGTTTTCTTTTTTATTACCTTTTTTGTTGCAAATTTTTCGAAATTTTTAATGTAAAATTTCAAAATTGTGTTTTGCCATTGTTTTCCAAAACAATAAATACTTTTAATTAGAAATTTATTTGGTTTTGCCAGAAAGCTCTTAACTGTCGATGACGATGATGATGAGTGTAATATTTGCGTGGACTTTGAAATGCAATTACATGAGTGATTTTTAATTAAAAACTATTCGAAATTATGCAATTTTGCGTTCTGTTTCGAAGTTGTTATTAGTTTGTTTCAAATGATGGTGCAGATAAATAGATAGAATAAATAAAAAAAAAAAAAACAGTCCCACTCCAATTTATCTAATTATCTAAATTTCTTAAATCAATAATCGATTATAATCGCTCAAATAAAAATATTTTCTTTTTTATTTGGTTAAAATTTTTGATGGTTTGATAGATGAAGACAAGAAGTTGTATGCTCTTATAGATATATGAATGGATAAGAAAATATTGAAAGATATTTGATAATAAATTAAATTATGTAATATATAATATTTACAAACTTATTAGATTTCGTTACACAAACTTTGAAGTCCTTTTGAAGTAATATTTCCATACAAGTTCATAACACAGGACATTTGTTATGTAATGTCATTTGAATGCTAAGGGAAGTCCAATGCTTTAAGAAATTATCATTTAACTCAAAAATATTTGAATATTACCAACAAATAATTTCAACACAAATATATAAGAAACATCTTCCTAGTATTCTGGAACAAATTAAGTACATGCATTTGTTCCAACTTATTAATGTTAGAAAGACCTTCAAATCTATTGCTGCTTCTTCAGTTTTGCCTTACCTCAATGAAGAGTTTGAAGTATTTGATAAATCGTAATGTTTTTTCCTACAAACCGAAATGTAAAATTCCAACCTCAATCACAAAAATATTTATGTAGCTATTGGCATTTTACTTAACAAATAGAACATATTTAAATACATCTAAAAATGTATATACACAAAAATGTTGCCATAAAAATACTTTTGAAGCTTATTAAAAGAGATTAAAGCGCCATTCCCCTGGCCCAGCATCTGCCCATGCCCGAGCCCGAGCCCATGCCCGTGTTCGGGCTCGTGCTCGTGCTCAGCCCAACGATGTTACAAAATTATTAAAAAAATACATCAAAAGAGAAAAGAATACGTACAACATACATATACACACACTTGTATACATACATATGTATACACAATACAGATACGCGCACAGTTGCAACAACAAAATCAACATTATAAACAACATTATTAAAAACATGCCACAAATGCTTTTTTGCTGAGCTTCGCATATTTGAGTCCATTTTGCCAGGCAAGTCAAGAGTACAGCACAACAAGATGATGATAATAGTAATGATGATGTTGATTATGATGTTGTTGATAATGCTACTGACAAAGCCAACTGAAACGGGGCGCCTTCAAGGTAATAATGATGATTCTATTAAAATTAAGCGTTGATTTTATTTTTCCCTCTATGTTTTTTTTTTTTATTTACATTATTATTTGCTTTATTTTATTTAGCTCTATTTGCGTCTCCTTCAGTTTTCCATATAAATTGGTGTCTTCTCCCCTTCTCTCTTTAACGGCGCACAAATGTATGCTTCACTTTCCCAAGCTCAATAAAAATATATATTTTTTCATTTATTTTAAATGAGGCGTTTGCTAATGACGTTGTAGGCATTGTTGTTGGTGTTGTCGGTTTAATGTCTGCACACAACAAGTTGAAATATCGATGCGACAATTATATTGTATACAAGTATTAATAAATTCATATACATATATATAAGTATATCCCGATTCAAATGTAGCTAATTCATATTATTTAATGCAGAAACATACAAAAGTATAATTTATTTTCATACAAATATTTTGTTTTTTTTGTATTAATCTTGATTTAATTGACCCATAATTTGGGTAAAAATTATGAAATTCGCTACTCATATCCTGGAAAATGGTTCCAATCCTATTATCCATAATCGGATACTCGAAGTTGTATTGTTTTTAACTTTATTTAATTAATCATACGCATAAATTACAAACTAAATGATTTTCTACAATATGTGTAGTTAACTCGACTTAAATCTTAATTTGGAAATAAGGTTATTCAATATTCTGGAATCGCCACTAAACTTCAAAGCCTTTCATCATACATTTCAATAAACTGTATAAATCTCATCATATTCTTATTAAAATTTCCTTTTCGTGTTATTTTTGCTAATAATAATAATTCATAATGGCTAAGTGGCTGCCAATTGCTCAATAATAATGTATTCCTTTTATTTATTTAAAATATTATGGACAGCAAAAACAAAAACTCGAACATCATCATCAGCGAGCTCTACAACGGCGGCAATAATATGGTAATATGGCCATCATGTTGTACGCCACAAAGACGAAGTTTATAAAAGTGCGCATTGGCAATCAACAACAGCAGCAACAGCAAAAACAACAACAGCAGCAGTTGCAACAACAACAGTATGAACTGTGGCAATAGCAGCGGCAACGGCGGTAACGGCAGCGGATATGCTTATAGAAAGAACCGAAGAACAATGGCGGCTAAGCTTAGCAGAGGCCAAACACACACACACACACACACACACAGGCACTCATGCATTACCAAACTCACGTACACACCTACACATGCGCAAAGCAGCGCGCTCAAACACACTCACACAAAAGACGCACACACCCACACACGCATAACCGAGTCAAATCAGCCAATGTAAACGTCTGCGTTTGTGTGTGTGAGTTAAAGTTTTTACCCTTAATAGATGCTGCTGCGGTGGATGATGCATAAAAGGCACAAAAAAACAAAAAACAACAAAAATGTTTAACGAAAAAATATTAAAATTGCGGTAAATGAACAAAAAGAACAAAAAGAAATTGAGCAGCATACAAGGCAGCAGCGAAAGAGCAGGAGAGCAGATAACCAAAAATATTTTTGCTCATTTAGTTGAGATTTTACCGTTTGCGTCCTTAGACCAACTCTGTTGTACGTTGGCGTACTTGTGGGTGTAAGTGTGTGTAAGTGTGCGTGTTCTGACTCCTACTGCAAGACTTTTGCTCTCCGTAATTGTTCGATGGAAGGGCCACTTGTGCACCGCTCAATTGAGAGCGTCGTTATCAACATTATCATCAGCATCAGCATCATTGCCGTCGTCATTATCATCATCATTGTATTAAAGGAAAGCAAAGGAAAGCAAAACAAAGCAGAGCAGCGCAGCGCAAAACGATGCCATGGACCCCCTAATTCTTGTGGGTATATTAGCGCTAATGATGATTGAAACGGAAAACGTGACGTGACGCCTGTGATGCCCAACAAACAAGAGAAATTCTTGATGATTTTGATTTTCAACTTGTCGATGTTAAGACTTTAAAAGTGAAATTATTTTCAGTAATTTTTTTGTTTTTGTTTGTTTTGGTTTTCACTGTCCCATTGATGAAATCATCTTTATTACAGGTTTCAACTATGGTTCTAACAAAGTTCTTACACATCTCATACACTTTTAAAGTGATCGATTCACCGAAAATTTATCGATTAATTAGGGAAAACCACAGATACATAGGTAAGCAAATAAAGTTAAACGAAGTTTACGGCAATTGAAGCTATTCATCATAGAGGAGGTCCATAAATTACTTAAGGTTGTTTGATTGAAATTTAGGCCACTTAAACAATGCTACAGATTGAGACCCTGAAACCCTCCCTCTGCATCCCACATGAGATATGGCTTAAATTAAAAAAAAAAAAAAAAATAGTAAATTAACGGACTTAAAACATTTTATGAGATTTTCGATGAACCTCCCTTTCCCTTGGTGAGATTTTGTTGGACCCCCCTCCTTCAATTTTATCTCAATTAATTTATGGACGTCCCCATATTAAAATATATAATTTCTTCAAGTGAAATTCTACTTCCCGTCTTTTATTGGCTTTGATGACATGACTTTGATTTTAGACATGCAGAGGCGAAGTCCTGAAAATTGAGTCTCCAATTTGCAGCACAGTCAGACTCAGGTTGGTGTTCATGACAAAATTCACTTCTACAATTGTAGATTATGTAACAGTAGATGACGCAAGTTCTTGGCTATTGAAACAACAACTAACGAGTCGTTTCTGATTTTTTTTGTTATTTAGTTGTGCTTTAAACTGATACTTCTACGCTCCTTTCATACGAGTCAACTATTTAAATGTACTATGCAATTGCTCTTCTATGCAAGAATTTTCATCCAAACTGCCTGAACGAGATTCTCAACAAATTAAATTTATCTCCTCTACATTATATTAAAGAAAAACAAAACTTCAAAAATCGAGCAACAAAACTAATTGAAATTTAATGATGTTTTCAACAATTATATTTTGATTAAATAAAAATTAACTAAAAAACATATTAAAAAAATCTTTTTATAAATAACTTCATTAAAAATATTTACGCATGAAATCCAATAATCAAACTAATTATTAATTAAATTTAATAAGCTCCAAAGCACTTAATCATAATTTTATTAATAATCCGCCGCCATTTTCTATTTTATTTTATTTTTTTTGTGTTTTTCTTATTTTGTATACTTTTTATAATAATTTCATATACTCAGATTCATTTTTCAGCATCAAGTGAGAGCGCGTTTTCTGCTTTACTTTGTGCTTTCATTTATGTACGTGTGTGTGTGTGTGAGTGAGTGAGGGGATGTAACAGGGTTGGGCGCACCATCATTGGTGGGTGAGCAAGTAGGTCGTTAGCGCTAAATGATGATGTTGGTGGTGGGTGGCGAATATATTTTTATGTAACTAATTTTTCATGTGGTTGTTGTTATCCTTGTTGCTGCCACAACCAATGATTCCAATGGCAGTGATGATGATGGTGGTGGACTGCTGCTGCTGATGATGACGTTGTTATCCTGTAAATCCACAAAGAATGAGCCATTTTATATGAGAAAAATCACAACGTGCTGCAAGCGTCGCTGCAGTCGTCGCCGTCGCCATCGTCGCTGCTGCGAATCGAGGAAATATTGCAACATTTTTTGACTCGGCTCGGTTCAGTGAAGTTCAGTTGAGTTTGACTGTTGCAGGCGAAAGGATGTGCCAAAATAAATCGTGAAAATCGCAAACGAAAAGTTTTTCTTCAAAAATTGCTTAATCTTTGCCGACGGGTTCTTTTCAAAAAACTCAAAAGACTCAAAAAAAAACAAGTGCACAAATGAAAATCAACAATAACAAGCAAGTTTAATAAAAAATTAGTGTAATTCGAGTGATAAATATTTTTGTGTATTAACAATATTGCATTACAAAAGGAATACTATACGAATAGTTTTTTGGCAGAGGTGAGTGCTTTTCCTGAATATATTTTCCTTAAAGTAGGCAAGATTTTTTTTTTTATAACTTTAAGCAACTAATTTTGTTGTCTTAAAAAGCCGTCGGCAATTGATTTAGTCTTCTTTTCAACAAACTGTTATTTGTATAATTTATTTTCATTATCCATTTGTAGCTATACCAAACAACAAACCATAAAACAACTAAAAAAATATTTATTTACTAAAACAACAAACAACAGCTCGAATTTAATGCAACATCTAAGCAGTTGAAATTTTAACTATTTACCATATTTCACACCTGCAAAGTCAAAGCAAAATAGCTTTGCTACCAAAGTATCTGACACATGCACATTATGTATCTAAGTAGATCACATAGTTCAGTCTGAAGATGAGGTATTTCCGCACTCAGCCAAGACACACACAAGTTGCAAGACACGTCGACACCGGAATGAAGTGACAAAGTCTCAAATGAAGTATCAAATTGCCAGAAGTGGACAATTGTGCTACTTAACAATTGTAATTGTGACTTGTAGGGGACGCCGAACATCGTGCATCTGAATGCATAATGGTGTCTGCGTATGGATGTGTATATGTGTGTTCAGTGCATAAGTGGGTGTCAATAGTGTTGCACTAACTAAGGTATCACAACGGTAATTGCGATTCGATAGAAGAGCTTGAGTCGATGGGAAGATTGCTTTGGAACGTTTATACATTTTAATTTAACGTGTCTAAGGATTTAAGGACTAATGCACCTTTATTAGCGTGTGTAGTACCTATTATGAGACGAATGTTTCTATTTTAAACAGATTTAAAAGATATGAAGACCAATACGTAAGTCTTTAACATAAGTCACATTCTCAATTAATTATTGAAGAATTCTCAGCTGCAATTGGGATTTGTATTTTTCTAAATATGTAATGATTTGTTCAAACACTACTATATTTTTGACCGCAGCTGTAAAATGGTGGTTTTATAAATTTTAACTAAGAAGTTGAATCAATACAAACATGTATTCATTTTAATAGAGTAACTTACAAATAAGGTAGCTGTACTATAATTGGAGCTGCTGTCCATGTTTTTATTATTGATTTAAATAAATTTATTAATGGATATTTGTTAGTTTTGTAATTTAGTGAGAGGAAAAACAAACGCAAATTCTAAGTGGAAATCCAATTCAATATTTTAACAAGTTTTGGAAAACTTTTTATTCTTTTTATGTAAAATTCGGTTCGCAATCTTCTTCCCATGTTGCGACTTTTTCAACGTAGACTGTATTTAATTGAATCATTACCTATTGTGGCCAATGCGCGGTTAGCCGTATTAAATTTCAGTCAAGTTAGCGTTTTATTCAACAAACATTTGCCTTTGTTTGCGCCTGGTTAAGTTTGACTTAATTGTCGCTCCTCCGAAACAAAAGCTCCAAAGAAAAGTAAAGGCAAAGGGAAAACAAGATATCAAATTCACTCAGTATCAAACAAGTCGCCAACAATTCATTCATTACAATTAACTTTTCTCTGCTCTTTAAACCAACAGGTACATCGTACATTGACCGCTGCCAGCAACAGCAGCGCGCAGAGTCCGTCCAATTGTCCACTTGAAGTAACAACAGCAAATCACAAAAATACAAGCGACAAACGGCAAAGAGACACAGAGTTGTCAACAACGTACCAAGAAGAATATAGAAAATAAGTTAAAGCAACTGTAATAAATACAGCAACATGTTACAGAATCCTTCGAAATATCACACAAATCCTTTGTCACACTTCCTTGCATTGCATAACTCACAAGCCACACATAATGGCATCGGTGTTACTAGTGTTAGTAATGTTCAACCACATACGGCAGTTGCGGCAGCCGCAGCGGCAGCAGCAGCAGTGGCGGCCACAGGTCAAAGTTCATATCACAATGCAAGCAGTGTGCTAGCTAATCAACAACAGCACCAACAACATCCTCATCATCAACATCATCATCAACAACAACACAATCAACAACAAAACGCACATAATCGACAACAGCAGCAACACGCACACACACAGTCACATCAGCAAGCTGCCGCTACAGCCGTTGCAGTTGCCGCCCATCAGCACCACCTACAACAGCAATCGAGTGCGACGTCGCACGCGCATGTTATCGATACTGCGCATACACCCCTCGATGTGGGCAAGTCATTCACAATTGCCGCCATTTTAGGTCTGCAAAAGAGCGCAATCGAGCATCAACGTAAGGAATATAACAATGCGATTAATTTGTCACTTAATGGCGGCAGTTGCGGCGGCATTAGTAGCGATGAAGACATTAAAAAACATACCAATTTAAATAATAATAATAACGATATCATAAGTAACAACAACACGAGCCACAACAGCATCAAAGTGTTCGCGAACAACTCATTTGGCAACAGTGTAAATAATTTCAATTGTGATAGCAGCAACAGTGGCATTGGCAGTATCGCCTTAGTCAATCGCTACTTGCCAAGTGCGCCGAACAATGGCAATGTTGCTGCATCATTTGTCGCACATCACCACCATCAGCAGCAACAACAACAACAACAACAGCACCAACAACAGCAGCAAAATGTTCGCGCGAACACATTCGCTGCAGCGGCCGCAGTAGCAGCCGCGGCAGCTGCCAGTGCCGCGCCCTCGGCTTTGCAAAGTCTTCAACAGTTGCATCAGCAACATGCGCAACAGGCGACATTATCTTTTCAGCGCGAGAAGCTTAAAGCAGGTAAGTCTATATCTTAAAATCAACACAAACCAACAAATCCAATAAACATTGTTTTGATATGCCTCAGAAACGTCCAAGAAAAATTCACTCAAAAATAAACGTGTTCGTACAATTTTTACGCCGGAGCAATTGGAACGTTTGGAGGCAGAATTCGAGCGTCAACAATATATGGTTGGTCCGGAGCGTTTATATCTGGCGCACACATTGCAGTTAACAGAGGCGCAAGTAAAAGTCTGGTTCCAAAATCGTCGCATCAAATGGCGTAAACATCATTTGGAAATTACACAACAACGTTTGGCACTCATACGGCAAAGTCAATTGCCATCTGCTGGTGCAAATGTCGGTGGTGATAGTGGTCATACGCTAGCAACACTTGCAGCGACAACGACTACGTCTTCGATTACCGCCGCATCAACGCCGAGTATTGAAGACAACGAAGACAGTAAACATGATGTTGATTTGCATCCTTTAAGCGGCGCTGGTTCCGAATCTGATCTTTCGATTTGCAATGATTCTTTAGACGGCGACAGTATCATCGACGGCAATGGAGAGGACACGTAAACCGTATCATTGTGGATAGATTTGACTTGTATATAAACAATTGTCGTTAAGAAAGCAAAACTCAAATATCTGACTTTGTCTGGGTAGAATGTAGACAAATATTGAATTGAAAGGCTCGCAAAAGCTTGTTTTACAGTTATTGTAAATACATAAAGAAAATATTGTTAATTATATATTATGTATAAATATAAACAAAAGCATTACACATTATCACATATCAAAGGTGAACATAATCGCATATCTTTTACAATTTTTTTTTCAGAAATAAGTAATCCATAAGAGGAAACGAAGTTGAACCGACTAAATTGTAATTGATTCAACTACCTATCAATTAAAAATATTCTATAGTGTTAATTGTGCGGACTGTGCTCTTCTATCGTAACAAGAAAGATGAACTACCTCTCCGTTCGGATATCGTACAAAGGCACTCTGATTTGCAAATCGTTTCTTGCACTCTGGACAGACACTAAACTCAGAAATTTCAAATGATTTATTTTCTTCTTCGTGTATCGCGGCCTCTAAACGCATTATCTCTGCTTTAAGTAAGCCCTCCATTATATGCAAATGATTACTTTGCGCGATTTGTGTCCGCAAGGCTTTGTCCAGATAGGCTTTCAACCGATACAATTTCATGTCATCAGGTAAATACTGTAACAGATATAGATATATAAGCGCACTCTTGAATTTGGCGTTATATAAAATACGTTCGATACTTACCAAAAACACTTCGCTTGGATCGATTTTTACTGCATATTTGTTTAAGATTTCCAAAGCGATATCTTCATTTGGTTTCACAAATTCTGGATGCATTTTCACCCCTTCATATGGGGGCTGTTGAAGTGGACTCAAAATAATTTTCAACAACTTTACAAAAATATCATTGTCATCGTCATAGTTCGCCTCACAATAACTGGTGGCCTTATCCACATCACCGAGTATTTGTACATAGACGGCCAACACTTTTTCGTGCTTTTTAAGTCGTCCCAGCAAAAGAGCTCGTTCTTCGAACAACATGTTTGTGGGGAAATCCTGAAGCACAACATCCGGTGAATAGTTAGTAGAATTTTGGAGAAAATCATAAAGCTTATTCCGATATTTTTTTAATGTTTCTGTAGAATCACTGGAAGTTTCAACATTCCGTCAATAATTGTATGTATTTTTAATAAAAGGATTTTAATATTACTCACCCATCACCACAATCCTGCATTAGTTGCTGCACTTTTTCACGATATTGTTTAGCCAGCACATTGTGTATAAGTGTGTTGGTATCACCCCACTCGTTAATAATATGCTCCAAATATTGTATTACCATTGATTTATGTTTACTTATCAAAAAATCGAGTACATTTGCTCGTGGCAAACATTCTACCTCAATCAAGTTTTGCGTAAATATGCGAAAACCATCTTCAGGATGTTTGGCCAAAACCCAATCCGCAAACTCAAATATCAAAGGCAAATGTGAAGAACCTAACTCCTGTAGGTAACGCACAGTGCGCTCGTGACCATAAAGGCTTGATCCTTCCACGTTTGCTTGTGCCCGCAAAAGTTCCAATGCTTTCTTATGTTTCCCATTTGTCTGATAGAGTATAATTAGCTCTGATATTTTTTCGTATTTTTTCAACATTTTCTCTGATTCCTCCAAATGGCATTGGTTTAAACGTAAAAGTGGCGCAACAACTGAATCATTGGTTTGAAGATAACATTTCAGTAGCGTAGTGTCAATAATAGAGAGTAGTGATTTCGATGTACTTTTTGTGTCACGAAGCTTTACAACTTCCTTTTGGCGAGCCAAAGCAAGAAATTCAATCAAGGCCATTAGCGCACATTCGAGTTCTTTATCTTCGAGCTGAGATGCTGACACAGGTGGTACAGAGGCATACTCGCTTTGAGGTTTTTGGTCTGGCAGCAGATTTGGAAACAAGCGTATAACATCGTAAGGATCCGCAGCACCTTTCTCAAATTCTTTCATTGCGGCCGAAAACTGTTTATTATCGAATAACTCTCTCGCATAACGCATGTGTATTTGCCGTATTGTTTCTAATCTCATCTCATCTGGTTCATCGGATACTTGCTGCAAACGAAACCAAGATTAGTAATCAAATGGTTAATGTTTGTTTGATCTTAAACATAAGTACATATATGTATGTGTCGTACCGATAATTCTATTGCTAATTGAAACATTTTCTTTTGCAATAGTTGATGGCGTTGTGTCGGTATATCCACCATTCGTATGCACCATAACTCTGATGTTCCCGCCGCAAATATTATACCTTTATGCGACCGTACAAGAAATTTTATTTTACACAGTTCCGGTATTGTCTGTATCAGCGTGTCCTTATTGGCGCCGTGGGTCACAAAACTGCGAACTTGAATACTATTTGCTACACGGCCAATAACATAGGGCTCATCCCAAACTGAAAATAATGAATAATATGAATAAAACAAGATAATTCGAGTAGCATATAAATAGTTTCGAATGTTGTCCACTTGCCTATTCCCAATAAAAGGCTCGGCCAGCATAACGGTTGCAGAACATTTTTAGTAGCTACACGTGCCACTGCAGCAACTGCTTCGGCTGCTTCCTTATCACCATTCTTGCTAGAATCATTCTTCTTTTCATAGACCTTTGTATCGATTGGAACAAGAAACTCATCCTTAGACACTCCAAGTATATTTTTACGTAATGGACAAATACATGGATCCACACTGTGCGATGATGATGTTACAATAAGGTCATGCTTTATAGGTTGCTTCGCGGATATCTAAACCGATTTTTTTGTTAATTAAGTAAGGTCTAATTGTTTTCTCCATACTCACATCAAAAAGGACGTATTCATCTTTGTAGCCCACACAAACAAAATCATCAACAAAACAAAGCGCCTTAGGCACATCTTTCAAATCAATACTGCACGATGGTGCTACAAGTTTATTTGGCTTCCAATAGTAAAATTCAAGACGTCGCTTTATGGCACAACAAATACGAATAACAGTGGCAGATACACCAGATGTCGATTTTTTCGTCTTGACATCAACAGCAAATAGACTACAACCTTTAGTTTGTGCCGAACTGTGTATGAATGCAAAATTAATTTCTATTCGGCTTATATCACAAACATGTATCATGCTATCGGTTAAAACGAAAAGCAAATTCTCTTCTGCAACAACTTTCATTTGCGTTATGGCCTTTTTGCTAAAATTTTTATTGAACATGACCATGTCAACAGCGGCATTCTCGTCTACGGAGTACATAATCAATTGCCCACTCCGTGTACCAAGTATGACATGGTTCCCTATGTGCGTGTAAATATGTAAGTTAATTAAAGCCAGATTTTGAAGTATAGATTTAAATATGGCTTACCGTACGCCGCTATAGACTCAATTTGAACGCCCTCTTTGAGAATGGAGTGCACATTGTAGGCTTGATTCATTGTGTTGATACTTGATAAACTAAATAGTGGTGAAAAGATTTAATTTGATCTTGTAACACAACAAAATGAAATCAATTGCTTTGGTCCGTCTTAGCGTACTAAGACTGAATTTTTGGCAGACTTGAAGTCTTAGACTTCCGGGGTATCAATTATTAGTGTGAGCTCGTGGCAATCACACTACGCTTGGTTGTGTCTTCCAGGCGTTGCAAATACGATTCACGAGGTCTTCAAAAGACTTCGATAGCCCTGTGATTTTTTAATTTATAACGTTTAATAAACCGGAATGAAGCCGAAATGAAAACAAAACACAAAAAAGTACCGTGAACAGACTTAAATGTTAAAAATGTTGGTAACATCCAGTATTTCTGTTTTTTTTTTTTTGTCACAACATCTGGCAATGATTGGAAACAGCTGTTTTCTTCTTCTTTAAAGCAGAGACGGCGGAATTAAAGAATTCCAGTAATAAGCAACAAAACGAAATAAATTTCTTAGTAATTTACAAAGACATCAGCTCTTACTTACAATATTTATATATGAGTTTAATTTGAATGCCACTTTATTCTACTAGCATAACCCATTTTGACCCCCTCTTGACTTAATCTTTTGGAAGCGCCTCTGGCAACAGTTTTAGATTACCATTGTTGTCATTATCGGAAGTTGCACTCAACAGTTTTATTTATCATTTTCTATTGTCATTAAATGAAATCGCACGCAGTCGCCAAGTTGCTCACGGACTTTATAAAGTCTGTCTTTAATAAACAAGGCACTTATCAGTAAATTCGAGCTTGATACAATTGAAAAAACCAGAAGTAACATTCAAACAATAATCTGAAATACAAATACATGTAAGGGACTTCGGCCCGTTTAGAAGTTTAAAGTCGACACTTGCAACTGCAATGAACTGAAAAGAAGGAGCGATATTTGACAAAAATGGAGCAAAGTAAAAATAGTGATGAAGTACAGCAATATTTAGACCTTTTACCAAGTACGGAGCAAGAATTTTTCAAGGTAGGTATAATGAAATCCGTTATTTTGTTGAAATTTCATGCTAAATATGAGCTTGTTTAAAGGCAAATGGGACCACACAGAACTATCATGATCAACTACAACGTCTAGTCGTGGTGAGACCATATCCAACACTACAAATTCTACAGAAATCAGAGCTTTGCATTGATAAAATAATTGCGGCAGCATTAAATGAACTGCTAGAAATTAATGTAAACTCATATACGCCACAATTCATAAATTTCCTTGCAAACTTTCCACTAAAAGTTCTAGATGCATCGACATTACAACAAGCCTTACTTAAACGTCTAACTCGTACGCCGGTGACGATAGATTTTCAACTAGCGCTTTTGGCACGCAGAGATACCCGACTTTTGGAATTATTTCGAAAGAATTTGCAGCACTCATCGCAGGATTGTAGATACTGTTTGCCAAGCAAGGAGTTTGTACTGTATCATGCCTTAAAGAACAGACAACATTTTGTACCACTCATATGCAAACAGTTAAAGGATTTCAACGCTATTAAAGACGTCGCCCTGCGTAACAATTTACTCATACTTAAGCTTGCGGAAGAGTTTTCGATCGGAAACCAGACTCTCGATTATATTGGTATTATCAGCAAGACGTTAAGTTCCTTTAATGTCAAAGATACGCCTGCCGATCTGCGGGAAATACAGCAATATTTTTATGCAGACTTTCAACGACTTAATTTAATATTAGAATTCCTGAAGCAATATTCAGATATATTTAAAACCATTAAAGTGTCCACATTGCTTAAAGCAACAGGAGTGCTGGAATTGCTTTATGAACACAATATTGATGCGAGGTTAGTTCTTATCAAAATATTCGTAACCTAAATCTTAAATCAGCTTTTTTAGCTATGACGATACACTCCGATTGATAGAGTCAACATACCGATGGCAGGAACAGGTTTCCGCTTTGGCTTGCATACGTGAAAAAGAATTGGAGACACTCACTTATTACAAGGCACTTTGTCTTATTTATGAGATAATTACTAATGATAATATCGATCAGCTTCATTCGCGCAAGCTTCAACAATTACATGGATTACTTCGTCAAATACGAAATTTGATCATACTTTGCGATATTATCGAGGACATTTTCCAAATGATATTTCTGCGTTGGGAACAATTACATGATAGCAGTAATGAATCTATCAAATCTGGACGAACGAAAGCACGAAAAGGTAATAATATGCTCAGCTCTGAAGATGATTACGATGATGATGAAGTTGGACCAAAAATCGCTTGCCCAACTGTGTTACGACAGACCAGTTGTCGTCATGGCTTTATTTGTCGCGCATCAGCGATTAAAAGTATATTTAGCTTTCTCAAACTCTATGTGACTAAAAAATTGCACTCAGAAGATTATAAGATTGCAAGTGAACACCTTCAATTACGCTTTCAACGCATTGTAGATATTATTTGTGAAGCCTTATGGAAATATTCGATACTTGAGAAGGTCGATGAATCATTGCAGAAAGCTGGTGGTAGCACAATACACCAAACGCTTGCACCGGAAGAGCTTTTGCAATTGGTCCAAATGCATGCCGATACGCTGGATAAGACCTCCAGTGACGATGATAGTCGAGAACGCTGCAATTATGCTAGTCTATCGCGCCGTAAGGCTAAAAAGCGACGACGAGCGACCATAAGTGGGCCCATTGCCACCCAAAGTGGCTTAAATGGCGAAATTTTACTAGAAAAATCTCGTACCAATGCCAATCAATTAAGGAGCTATGTTAGTGCAATTCAGTCGGAGGGAAATAATTCACTTGCTCAACTTCAATTGCGTAATCTGGTATCTCGTATATCGGACCGCTCTATTATACCGAAAATGTTGTCAACTCCAGAGAACTTGGCAATTATGGCATTGGCGCTGAAGAATTTCAGCGATGTTAAGTATATAATCGAAGTAAGTTTTCTTTTATCGACCTTCATTAAAATTTTATTTAATATCCCATTTTTAACAGACTTTTCATTTACAAAATACTGCACTCAATCAAGATCTACATTTTGTGGAACAACAACAACAGATTAAGCAAAAACTTTCTACAATATATGTTAATTACATGCAACAGGAGGCTGCTCAATGCCGCAGCAGCTCTAGTGAACCGCTTGCTACAGTTGAACAAATCAAAAATGTAGCTGCACGGGGCTTCGAAATGTCCAAAATCATAAGTGTAGTAAATAATTTCGCGCAAGAACACAAAATAACTCAGAGCACAGAGTTACAGCAACTGTTGCAGAAATTCAGTAACAATGGTCAATATGATTTTTTGAAAGAGTATGAGGAGCGCAATTTAAATGCTGTTATTATATTGGATTTGATTATAAACCTGCCATTAAATCGAGAAATAACAATGCATCTTTTAACAGTCATGCGTCGTCAGCAACTTATTAATAGAGAAACGACAGTGAGATCAACCGCAACGGCAAAGCCTCAATTAGTCAGGGAAAAATCGCAACTACCGCGGGATATTGGCCCTATGACATTCTTGGATAACCTGTGTGAATGCATGCGTTTATTCGAACAGCACAAACGTGTAAAGATTTCATTAAACGAACTGCTTTCCAATAATTCCTATCCACTCAAACCAGCTAAACTCGAAACACAATTGAATCGCGAATCAATTTTTAAGACTGTCTACAATAAGCAACCTTCGGAACTTAGCAGTTGCGAAAATTTAAAAGCCAATGTCACATTATTTCAACAGTTAAACTCCAAGCAAAAGTATTTTTCACGTTTTTGTGCATATGTTTTTCAATTAGCTCGCTTACTGCAGTTGCGTGATCCGAATTTAGAGTATCATACAAATGAGTTGCTTAAGCAAGATCCATACAATGTAATTGGCGAACTGATATATGAGTGCAATATGACGCCACTGGAGATTGAGGCCAATGTCAGTGCACTTAACTTGAATCTAGTCCATGTGATTGCACTTAACATTTGCCCTGAGATAGCCGGAAGATTACGTGCGCGTGAACACGATTACCATCAACAAGTTACAAAACAAAAATTGGAAACCATATATAATTATATAGCTCAGCATAATAAGCTATTGGCTTATCTTCTACAAAGCATACAACAACATGAATTTCTGCAGTCCAATAATTACGAAATCAATGCTTTGGCCTTGGCAAATCTCCTTGAACTTCCAGCGCTGGCGACATTAGCGCCCATGTACAACAACAACAAAGTAATCGCCGCGCTTTGTGCTGATCGTTTAAGCATGCGCAACTTTGAACAGTTGACAGATAAACGTTTACAATTAGAAGTACTGTTACTCGTGGAGAGCAAACGAGGTGGGAATCAAAACAAAAGTGTACTTAAAAAAAAATGGTTCATATATATTTCTTTTTTATTCAGATTCAGTGAACAGGCGCATCGATCGTTTAATTACCGACCTCATTCAGATCGATTCAAAGAATATACTATTTGCTGATCGCATTAACGATGTCAGTCTGCGTGCAAAACTGTTGCAAGAGAACTTCACAAAAATATCGACAACACGTCTGGCGAAAGAACTTATTGAATGTACGCTGCAAGACAAGCATGCTGAACGTGATATACCAGCGGTTCTCCGACAGAAACTAGAAAAAACACTCGCCGACATAAACATCTATGCAAAGGTATCTGCAGTGTTCAAATTTGAAACATGGCCGCAAGCTTATGACTTTGGACGTCAAACACCCAATGCCATATTCGAGAAACTGTTGCAATTGCAACATTTCTCGCTATGCTATGAGTGGTGCAATGTTGTGCACCTAGCGGAACGATTTTCTACACAGCATAACATTCTGTTGGCCACATTGCTGGATGCCTTTCTTGAGTTTGATGACGACCGATGCGGAGTACGAGAAGTCGATAGTTTTTTACTTAAAATATTCGAAACGTTTCCTGTGCCAGCGTGTGTAAATTTTCTAGATACACACAAGGATAAATTTCGTTCCTTAAGTCTACTGAATTACGCCATTAATTTTCTGCTTTGTCATGCCCGTGATCCGACTAGTTTCAAAAACTACAAAATCTCATTGAGTATTTTCCAACAACTGACATTAAAGGAGCGAAAAAGCTTTTGGAATTTGCTGCGCTATCCACTCTTAATAATCGAACAGCTCATCATGAATGCAAAGTTTGAGATACTCAACAAGGTCATTAACGCCGCACGCGCTACTCTCATGGATGAGAAAATGGCGCTTCCAATGTGTGCCTTCTGCTTTGATAAACGTGGTAACATCTACGACATACACAGCAAGACATCACCGCAAAAGGTGCGTTTTCAGCTGGGTAAACATGTGGATAATTCGGCGTTTATTTTGCTCAATTTTAACCTATACCAAAAGAATCATATTATCACGAATGAATGCATCGATTTGCTATTGCGTATTTATGCCACGAAAGCATTGGACTACCAAATCTCAGATATACATTCGTTTTCGGAACAAATTTCACAAACGACCGATATGCAAATGTCGTTGGACTCGCTGTGCGGTGCATTTCAAATGCCCAACCTAGCGCCACACCGTGAGGAATGGGTGCGTGATGAGGAGGCCACACATTGTATGTGTTGTCGACGTGCCGCATTTACCATGCTAATGCGGCGCCACCACTGTCGCCGCTGTGGACGCGTCGTTTGTTTTGCATGCTCGACGCATCGTATGCGTATCCCGGAATTGTATGAAGAGGTTGATGTGCGTGTCTGCAATGAGTGCCATGAGCGTAGTAATGAAGAAGCGACAAACGAAAGAGAAGAAAGTTCTTCGCCTGAAAAGAGCTCAAACATATTTGGCAGTGCCTCGCCTAGGCAACGTGCAAAGGATTCTTATAAATGGTCTTTAAGTGGCAACATCACCCATGATAAGTTGTTGCGAGAGGAGTTCTGTTACGAACATGCGCCCAGTGTGGCGCTAAGTTTGTCCATATTGAACTATCATTTGGGACACGAAAAGTATGTCGATTTATTGTTATATCACTGTCGAAAACTTGAAATGTTGATAGTGCCGAACCCGGAAGTGGACTACGAACTCGTAGCAAAAATGATGAATTGTTTGGCAGTCGCCGCAAAGGTATACATTAAAAAAAAAAGTAAAAGTAAAATTTAAATATAATTTTTACTTAAAGGTACGCGGTGCTCCCGCAGATATTGAATCAATACGAGAACATGCGGAAATTATAATATCCGTTGTTCAACATGGTTGCGAATCTTTGATACCACCGGGCCCGTTGAATTTAGCAAAGTTGGCAGACTCCTTAGTACAAGCAGAGCATTGGTCGCTGGCTTTGGAAGTGCATTTAAAATGTGGCTTCCCAACTGCGGGTGTACGAGCCGCACACGGTCTGGCCTGTCTACGCGCAGGCTGTTATGAAACTGGTTAGCATACTAAACATATATTTTATACAAGTAGTTATTCCTAAAACTGTTTTTACTATACAGCACGAGAAAAATTCTCTCACTGCATGACACGTCTAAGCGATGATCACTCAATTAATATGCTCTACAACATCCTCTTCAATATTACATCGAACGACAATAATGATAATACAAGTTCATTACGTGACATTCCATATATTAAGCGGCCACAACGAGGTCCACCACTGCTGCAAGAGATATTAAAGTTAATATCCGTTATACCGCAAGCTAAACCACATCCTGAGACGCTGCAGCGTGCCTCGCTCATACGCAACTCGAATACTTCGCTTGCCTCTCTCTTTTCTCGCCGAAAGGAACCATATGTAGTGACACCATTGCATGAGCCCGCACTCAATATTCTCAACACCCTTGCAAATCTGAAACACATTGCAAAAGGCAATTACGCTGAGTGCATAGCTCATGAACCAAATCTTATGAGCAAGCGAAGTTTATCTCGTAGCTTTGATGAATCTATGCATTACTTATTAAATTACGGCTCACATGCAGATATATTGCTATTTTTAATGAATCAACAAGAATTTTTGGCAGCCCTAAAATACTATCTAGCCCAACAGCTCGATGTGGAACTTTTTGTCCACCATATCTTTATGTTTGCATTGCGTATTGGTCAGTTGTCATCGCTTATAGAACTCATGCAAAACGTCGATGATAGTCAATTTTCGGTCTGGCGAGCAACACTAATGCAGACTTGTGCCTATCTGGAGAAACAACAGCACTTAAATGCATTGTATCAACTTCAAATGTTACTTAAAGATCCGATTCGAGCCAGTATGACATGTGTAAAATTTTACTCTATGCATTGCGAAAATTTTCAAGAACTCCATGAGAATGCCCAACATCTGCGTAATGCACACTTACATTTACAAACTGAACTCGAATTGTCACAGTGGGATAATATTAACCTGGAGCAACAAAGAAGCCGAAAAAATTCCTTTGGTCGTCGACGAGCGAGTAACGTGAGCTCGACAACATCTCTAGGGGCAAGTTTTGCTATGCAAATGGATGCACGTACTCTTAATGGACACATCAACACGATACTACGACAGTTAGACGTTGCAAAATTTCTTGCCGAATGTGAAAAACAAGAATCAAGTAGTGGGACTGCAGAAAAAGGACCTAATACGTTAAGGATATTAAAACAGGTATGCTATTAACACTATGGCTAACATTGCCGAGCTAAAACAATTTATCTGTCCAACTAGATACGACTGGAATCACAACGTACTTTGTTGCCCACACTCTTTGAAGGGTCACAGGATAAGATTCAACTTTGTATACTGTGCTTGCTTTGCGGACGAAACATTGATGAAGGGTTTGGCTTGGTATACAGGTAAACACATCATCAACATAAAAAAATCTTTGTCTAGTATCCAAAATGAATATGCATTACTTTTAGAATCATACAAGACTACAAACTTCCCTCTATTAAAGTATTTGGTGGTACTGCAAAATATTTAGCACTTAATCACCGTCTTCCCGATGTTGAGAAACTTTTGAACTGCATCACAACTAATATAAACACATCTACGCGAGAACTGGATGAGCTTTTATCAATCGCTATCAATTCCGCAGTGAACACACATGAGCCAGAAGTAAAGACTGCACTGAACAACCTGGCGTGGAAGATAAACAGTGTGGACCTGCGTATTTCAAGTCACATTTTTATTGGTCAATTAAAATCAGCATATCTACTTGCCCACAAGTACGATCGTTTGGGAGATATACGGAAAATTTTGCGTCAAGCAGAACTGACAAATCAACTACACATCAAAAAGTTATGCGAAAAAAAATTAAATATAAATACAACGCCGGCATTGCCGTCGCCACCACTGTGATATCAGAAGAGCAGCCAATATGTATGTATGTATATTAATCTATATCATTTAAGCCAAATATATTCGAGCCGTTATTCATACATATATTCAAAATTTGTCTAGGCCTAACGGAATAAAAAAGTATTGTTTTATTGAGTTTAAGTTATTTAAGTTTAAGTTATTTCTCTGGCACTATTTCAAAGTGCATCAGTTTTTAAACGTCGCACAGTGGGGCCTTCTGAGTTTTTCCATTGCAAAAATCATATCTTCTCAACGAATAAAGATAATTGCATGAAATAAGTTTAATTTAAAAGGGAATTCCTTAAGCTTCTAAAGAAGCTATAGCTCAATACGCTACGATATCTGGGAGCGGCATAGTAGGTTTTCAAAGTCAGAATTTGTTCCGGTGCAGTATAAGCGTCCGAAAATTGCTAGTGTTTCATTTTTTATAAACTTAAAAACTTGAGACTGTACACAGTATATATATTGTTGATCAGTATGATAAGGCGAGTTGATATAGCCTTGTCCGTCCGTCTGTCTGTCTATCTATCTCTCGCACAATTTTGAAGTTATCGATCTGAAATTTTGCACAGAGTCTTCTTTTCTGTGCGATCAACTCATATGTCGGAACCGCAATTATTGCTAGTTGTTCATTTAAGCTGTGAACCGCTGTATTGAAAGAATCTTGTAGTGATTCATTGTGAATGTCTGAAAGTAAAAATGAACACAGTGTTCCCTCGTTTAATGCGATTTTGTTATAATGCAAAATTACTTAAGCCATGAATGGATTTACGACATTAATTTGAACATTGCGGATTTTTCCTTACAAAGTTTGAAAATGAAAAAAACTAATTGCATTATTTTCATTTCTTTTAATTTTAAATTATTAAATTATTAAAATTTTTAAATTAATACAGCAATTACTCATTTCATATCTGAGCGCCGGAAAAGAATTTTTCGAGTACTGCACTTTTGGATTTAAAAAAAGGTGTTCTCAAGATTTAAACTTGTAGAAGTTATGGTGTTTTGTAAAATTTACTTTGTCACTTTCAATTTATTTATATACTACATTATTTCATTCCTAATGAAGAAATCAGTTAAACGCGTTAAGCGAGAGAATACTGTATTTGAACTATGAACCAGAAAGGCAAGTTGTAAAACAAACTAGATTGGTAAATAAATTAAATCTTTTTTCTATTTAGATATTGCAGACATTGTGCTCGAGGCCATCGAGGTATTCCTAAATCACATACTTTACATTCGTGAGGTGTATCCGCAGCAAATCTTTAAGAAACGCCGAGTTTACAATACACCAGTTTTTATATCCATTTTCCCGCCACTTAACTCGTATTTATTGCAAGTTCTTCGAACAGCACGAGAACTGCTCCGGAGCCAGGAACTTGAAAGCGTGGAATTGTTGATCTATCGCAATGAATATCATACACTGGAGCGTTACACTTGTGAGATAAGCGAATTTGAATGTTCAAGTGGTGCGGAAGACTTGTACTTGTTGCATTTTGAAGAACAGCTACGTAGTGCTTTGTACAAAGTTGCGGAACGATTAAGCCAATTAGTAAAGTTGCCCAACGATGCTAAGTTTAAAATTCAATTGCATACCACCCAATCGGGCTTTGTGCGTCTAAGTCACAATTCGCATTACCAAGAATTTCCTTGGCTACAGGTGTCACAACGCAATGAGCCCGACATGAAGCAGATTTCTATACTGCCATTAACCACAATTAATACAGTAGGTCTAAAGTTTCAAGTTGAAGTTTAAAGGTATTGAGTTTATAGCTATTTATTACAATTTGCAAGTAGTTTAAGCTTAAAAACACTTCCGAATCAACATATATACGTATCGCTTAAAGTAAACCTTGTCGTTTCAAATCGTCGAATGTCTTACGATTAACTACATTGCCTAAAGAATCCTCAAACTCTTCTTCTTGATCGGCCACCCAGCGTTCGCCCTGCTTCTGTGATTTGAGTTTTTCCCATAGTGTAATGGCATCCTCGATTTGCGTTACATTGGCAAAATGTGCCGTGTTGGGAATGCCAAGACAACGCATGCCGTGTGCGTGGCGCCATTCAGCAAAGTGACGTTGAAATGCTTTGGGTCCTTTATATGTGAAATTGCCACAGATCTCACAATTGTAACTGATATTTAAACCGTGCAATTTGTAAAGCCAATATGGAATTGGTTTACCATCCCAGCCGAGAGGCAAGTTTTTCGGATTGTAGGGCACATCGTCAGCATCAGGGTCATCGTCATTGTCCGAATCACTTGCCTCCACATCGCTATCGTCACGTTCGCCTCCTGTCCGCGCTTGTTTGCGTTGCACATTCTCCTTAGTTGCTGCTCGTTGCTCCGATAAAAGTTCAGCGTATTTATACAGCAAAGCCTCACTTTGTGCAATTTCCTTATTACGTAAATTCTCACGTGACTGCGCACTAACAGTCTTGGTTGTGGGCTTCTTTGCCATCAGTGACGGATCAAGCGTCTTTTTACCTTTTGTCGAAAATAAACGTTGAGCTCGCTCCTCAAGAGTGCCTCCGCATTTGAGTCCCAACGCCATTAAAGCACTTTTTAAGCGATCCAAGCCAAGTGAGGCCAACTCCTCCCAGCTGGAGAAGGCCGAGAGATCTAAATGCGCACCTGTGTTAGCAAGCGCCGATTCAGTTTCCTTGCTTGCCCAACCAGGAAATGTGCCCTGTAACCATTGACGTTGAAACTCTAGTTCAACCTTAACCAATTCACCTTCCAAATCCAGAAGTGGTTGTATGCGCAATATGAAGTGGTGAAGGTAATCGTTAAGCGCCTGAATATAAGCGAAATAATCACGATTCTTACGTTCTCGCGGAACATCAAAAATATGGTCAAATGACATAAGATATGTGATGTAGTCCACTTTTTCCACACCCCGCAAGTTCAAATAACGCTCGTAACACTCGTTCAAATCAAGATATCGTCCTCCGCCCTCTTCATCAGTAAACTCCACAAGAGCCGACATATCGTCTGTGTTATTGTAGGCTTTTATCATTTCATCGAACTCAACAGACAGTGGCACACTGACCTCCGCGGGATGCGTCTTATAAAATTGTTTAATTTGTTTAAGTCGTTCGTAGAATTCATTGAACTCATTTGGACCCGAGAGTGCTGCTATTTCGTTTTTACGCTCATTATCCTTGTCCTCGTAAAGCTCCTTAAGTTGTGTGGTAGAATTGTGGTGCATGTCCAGCAAATATTTCAGCCGGTGTTCCGAGTAGATGCGCTCCTTTTCGCCGGTCTTCTTTGTCGCATATTCATCGACCATCAGGCTGACCAGACGTTCTCGCTCCTCATGATAGCGGCGCTGTTGCTCCAAAAGCGTTTCCATAGCCGCTATTTATGCAGTATATCAACAATAAATTAAACGTATAAATGAATATACACAACTCTTCTTCTTAATTTTTTGTATACTGCCAGGGCTGCAGAGAAAAACATGCAAACGCGTTCACTCAAGCGAATAAATTGGCCGCAAGTACAGCAAATATTTTCAAATAATGTACCTCTCTACTCTACGAAAGACTATTTTTCAAAATAGCCACTGCATCCAGAAATCGTTTTTTTTTTGTTATATATCAAGTTATATCAACAAGTCAATCATTAAATCATTGACAATATGTGTTGATATTGTATATTTAAATTAAAAATAGAAACTTTTTAACGATACTGAGTAAGTATCGATACAGACGCGAAAAACGGCAACTGTCAGACTGCTGTCATTGTTACGCCGATAAATTAATATTACGGCTTCTCTATATCATATGATCGATTCCAATTGGATTTAGCAGAAATTTCAGACGGCAGCAAGTGGCGCAGCACACATCTACAACTTCTGCAAGTCTTTTTTTTTATCAATTAATTGTGATAATTTCATAAATTATACAATAACTTTAAAAAATAAATAGATAATTGAATATTCTCTCAATTCCGTTATTGCAGGCAGGTAGTACGTGATTTCCTACGGAAATATTGAATTTACTTTTCGGTTTGTGCGTAGCAAGTGAAAAAAATCTGTCAAGATGGCTCTGAGCGACGCTGATGTCCAGAAACAGGTAAGAAAAACTTATATGTGGGAAAATCATAAAGAAACTGTTACAACCGCCTGATAACTTTTGTTTGAAAAGTGAAAAATTTGATGAATTTCTATATGATTCGCTTTGCCCCGTCAAGATGGCGCAGTCATGGGATTGCTTGTCATGTGAATTGATTTTCTATCTAATTTTTCGTCACACGTCAAAGCTTCAAAACATTTTAGTCGTCAAAAAACCAAATATTTTTCATAATTTACGTTAAATGATTTTTCAATTTCTCTTACGGACTACATAATAATTTTTTATCTCTAGAAAAATTAAAATTGGTAAAAAATGTAACATTTTAGTCATGTGACTATCTGAAGGTTTTGGCCGTGTGCAAGAGCGAGATAAATAGTGTTCAGAATAGTAAAAGTGTTGACTCTGTTGTGGGTTTATAAAAATGATAAAAGTATTGGGGGAAAAATATATAATTAGTAAAAAGAACACCGCTGAATTAAAGCAAAATCATATCTGTTGGATCGTGTGTGTTTAAATAATTTACAAGACTTCATTTATCTGCGCTAGCACTCACTAATATGAAAACAAAATTATAACGTTTATCATGTGATTATGGTTTCAGACAAAAACTAATTTTTTGTTTGTTAAAAACGATTTTCACGTGCATTTTTGTCAAAGCCTTAATTATCTTAGCTATGATTTACGACTTTAAATCGAAGTGCATATTAACGAACTTATGTCAATATCATCCTGTAAGATTGAAGAACTAAACTTTCAATAGTAAACAACTTTGGCTTTAATACCGTTAGTCTTGTTATTGATCAAGCTCAAAAGGCTCGACAAATCGTAGCTCTTTGGAAATGGTCCCAGATTTGAGAGGTATAAAAATCCTATCTATAAACAAATTCTCAACAACACATATCGTAAATTTTGAGTGAGATTAAATATTTAAAGTGCATTTCCTTCGATTCTTCTAACGCAGATTAAGCATATGATGGCCTTCATTGAGCAAGAAGCCAATGAAAAAGCCGAAGAAATTGATGCCAAAGCCGAAGAAGAATTCAACATTGAGAAAGGGCGTCTTGTGCAGCAGCAACGTCTCAAGATCATGGAATACTATGAGAAGAAAGAAAAACAGGTTGAGCTGCAAAAGAAGATTCAGTCCTCAAACATGCTTAACCAGGCGCGTTTGAAGGTAGGTTTTGTTATTGTAATTAATTGATAAAAAACAGCTTTCTAAAAAGTTTTCTTAAATTGTAAAGGTATTGAAAGTGCGTGAAGACCACGTTGCTAATGTGCTTGAGGAAGCACGTCGTCGTCTTGGTGCCATCACCAAGAACCAAGGAGATTACAGAGAAGTCCTGCGTAAACTTATTGTACAGGGCCTGTATCAGGTCATGGAACCAAAAGTCATGCTTCGCTGTCGTGAGGCTGATGTGTCGCTCGTCCGCGATGTGGTTCCAGCTGCTGTTGATGAGTACAAGAATGCTCTTAATCAGAATGTGGATATAACTATACTAGACAGTGATTATCTGCCAGCGGAAGCATGCGGTGGTATCGAACTGTTGGCATTGAATGGACGCATTAAGGTTAGTGTTGGCACATTATTTTTCGTAAGAGTTTAGAAATAGTAATGTTTTTTTTTTTATTTTTTTTATTTTTAAATAGGTACCTAATACGCTCGAGTCCAGGTTAGAATTGATTTCACAGCAACTTGTGCCAGAAATTCGTAATGCTTTGTTTGGCCGCAATGTCAACCGTAAATTCACCGACTAAATTGTTTAAGCAAAAAGTATCTATATATATATATATATACATAAATAATACAACAATAACTACAAGAACTACAACAACAACACTACCAGTAAATCATCCTCCCCGTTTGTGCCCATACATACAAAAGATAAACGAAAAGTAAGGTATAAAATTTATATAGGCAAAAGAAAAAAAACTACTTCTATTTTAGAGGATGGCGCAACAGATAAACATACATACACCCAAGCACACAAATACACTAACACACAGTGAAGCAAAAAGTTTGTTAAAGTTTGTTTAGCTAAAAAAGGCAAAAATTTAAACTATTTAATTAAAAAAAATATAGAAAAAGATTATTTCAAGCTCACATAAAATTGCAAAAATTAAAAACTACAAAAAACCTAAATAACAACTTTCAAAGTATCTTATATAATATTATATTGCATACATTCCTGTACAAATTTGTTACGAAAAAGGCAAACATGTTTCTTTTGTGTTTTAATTGCAACACAGACACACAAACAACTTAAATGACAACCTTCCTCGGATGTTTGGTATTCTTTTTGATTCTTTCGTACTTTTGTAATTTAGTTTCTGCCTTTTCGTTAATATTATTTTTTTTTTTATTCTAAAATAATTTGTTTCCAAAAATTTTGATTGTTGCTTAATATTAAGTTTTAACCGCGAAGTAAGAACAACTATGAAGAGCGCGTGGTCATGTGAAGCGCGACGTACAGTCGTGTTTAAAAAAATAGGAAAGATTGAAAAAAAAACTCAAAAGGATTGCGTCCGAAATATCCAACTAGGCGTTGAAAAAATAAATAATCGAGTGCAACTTGCACGCTGAGCACACGATCACATTCAGCATTGTTATATTTTGCAACACTGAAATTTTCATTCGCATAATTTCACTGCGCAAAATGTAACGATCGTGTGTGCGTCTGACTTGCACAAAAAATCGTTATACAATGTCATTTTGTCTCGACCTGATGAATACAACAAATGGGTAGAAAAAAAAAATATTTCTTCGTTCAACTTTTAAAGTATTGCCAAAGAATGCGTTTCGTACACAAATCTCTTAACAGCGCTTTTCTCTCGCGTATTTAATTTTGTAAAGAAAAAGAAAATTGAATGTTTATTAATTGTAAAAAAAAAAAAAGTTGGAAATTAGTCATAAAACAATTTTAATACGCGTTGCACAATATTTTTAAACAATCGCTTGTGCTTCGCGCATTCACGCACGCGCTCTTATTTTCACTTACTACAGCTACACTCAAACTTGTTCATATCACACAGTGTTTTGTTAATAATAATAAAATGTATGTATTTTTTGCCTGTTTTAAAAAATATAAATTAATATAACTTGATGTAAATTATAAATGCAAAATTATTAATTGCTTCTGGCGTTGAATGTGAAATAATAGAACAACTTTGCAACACTAAATGTTGAAGCAAAACGCATAAAATTGTTGATATATATAAACAGAAAACTAATAACAAGAACAATTTTTTAAACAATTTATTATGTTGAATAAAACAGTATTTCCAAACAAAAAAAAAAAACATATTTGCAATTTTTATTTTTTTTTTTTAATAAATTGTAACGCTTCATCATTATCATAATAACCGAAACACATTTTCCCCTCTTACCATGCCCATTAGACACACATTGGTTTCCAGTTTTTGTTTTTAGGTTTGAACTACTATTTTTTAAACATATGTATATCGAAGGTGTTCACTGTTTAAATATGTTAGAATCTGTTTTTTGGTGTTCTATATTCAGAGAAAAAAAAAACCTATATATATATAAATATACATATATAAAAATACAATATTATCGATAAATATTTTTTCTAGGCGTTATCACACTGTGTAAACAAATAAGAATAATAGATTTACACAATTAAAAATGTGCAATTTTAGTAAAACAAAAATGAGGAATATTAATTGAAACAATAAACGTTTTTAAGGGTTTCATCGCTCTCTCGAAAATTTTAATCGCGTGTTTTCTTGAAGTTTCAAATACGTTCTTCAACTTAAAAATACACTATTTTGCTTACGTTTTGTGAGAGAGTGTGAATCACCCTCGTTATAAATAAATACATGTATATGCAATAAATTAGTACAATTTGTTCATATTTCTATAAATGTATGTTATATATGTATGAAAAATTATAATAATGACAAATTATTCACAATAAAATATTCTAAAACAAAAACTCAAAAAAATTCACTTTACGAAAACTCGAATTTTCAACTTACAGTCGCTCACAGCTTTTGTCAACCAGCACCTAACAAGAACTTTGAACAGCGATAAGCACAAAACTAAAATAAATACCAAAATTAGTCAAACGTGCGAATGAGTTCAAAATTAATATTTTTGGATCAGACAAACCCTCGTACAATCAAAACACAGAGCTTTAGCATTTGAAGATACTGTCAAACACGACGATCATGTTTTGAACCTGCTTGACGGCAGCCGTTGGAAAGATAAAGATTATTTAGTCGACAGACAAGTCTCATTGAAGTTCCACAATTTCAAGTTTTATTGAAATTGAGTTTTAATAAGGCAATAACTCCAATCCGGTCAACCGGCGTAAACGCAATCGAAATCGTAAACAAATCCGATCTCAGAACAGCAGAGGTGTAAAGTGTTCCAAAAGTCAGTGGAATACATGCCAGAGTTTCAAAAGGCACCGTATCATAAATGCTTTCGAAATTGTTTTACCCTTTAACCATTTCCATTTTTGTGCTCCTTTCAAAAATAAATATAAGTTTGTAATTCCTTTATAATATATATGTATATATATTTTCTCATATATTATTCATTAAATCATAAATACGTTAAATTTTAACGCTTTAATATTTTTTTTTGCAATACTCGTTTTTAATAAGGTTTACTCATGTTATTGTATATCAATGCATACACGTTATTTTACTTTTTCTTTGCATTTACGTAAGCGTCTAATCGTATGTGTGTAATTCTTTAATGCCCATTTTAAGGTGATTCCATTCAATTTTTTCAGACGCTTTTTTTACTTGAACTTGGCTTAAATACAATAGTTTAAAATTGGAATATTCGTTTCCACGCTTAGAAGCGTCATTGTTGTAAATATAATTCAACTACAGCAGGATGTTTTCTTCTTGTTGTTTTTATTTGGGGTTTTTATAGAATACAATAAAATCGATATTTTACTATATGATTTTCAATCAGTAAATTTCATCAGCTCACTTTTATTTTACTTAATTATATAAATATTTGAAACAATTCTAAGAGAATGAATTAGAAAAAACGGTTTACAATTCAATGAATATATGCAAAAATAATTCACACAATTCTTTATGTCAATATATGATTCCAATGATTTAAAGATGAAACATTCATAAACATTGTTGTTTGGCAATTTGTTAAGATAAAAATCGGTTTATTTTGTTTACTTTTTTTTTTAATTATTAATATTACTGTCGAATGATGTTTTAAATAAACAGAAAATTTTTGTTTCGACTAAAAAGATTTTTGTATGTTCAATTTTAGTGGATAGAATCATATTTGTTGAATGTGTGTGTGTGTGTATGTATGTGCGTGTATTGTGGTATGAATTTGCGAATTGGTCTGCCTGTGGGAGGATGTCGAACATAGTGATGAAGTCGTCCTGCTGCTGTGTTTATTCGCGTTGCTGGCGCATCACAAATGTTGAAACGAGACGTTATATATTACGTATCCAGATTTGCTAATTTCACTTTCCATTTTTTTTGAATTTTTTATTTTGTTAGACACGGATAACAAAAACGTCCTGCGTTGTAGTGTGGTTGATGTTTTTATAATTGTATGTTATAGTTTCTTTTTATGATATTGTTGGTATAGTTTGTCTTTGCTCGCTAATCTCTGCCAAACCAACCAGGGTTAAGTTATTGACGACATTTTGCTATGCGTTGAATTTATATTTTTTATTGCATTTATATTTTATTTTCTTTTTTACCAAAATTGTTATTCGCCGTTCTTTTGCTCGTCCTCAGATTCAGATTCTGTAAATGAAACAAAATTATTTTAATTTGATTTTAATTTAATTTTAGCTTAAGTTAACATTATAAAATATTCTTTTTATCCGAACAATTATTGGCCAGTATAATCTATAAATAAGAAACCTGGACACCCAATTGCTTTATTGCTCTGGCATATTTTACATGAAATTCTTAAAATCAAATCTTTAAAAACTTGGTAAGAATATGCTGCTACGAACGTTTGGTTGTCTAGCGCAAGTCATAAAATTCAATTTATGTATATAAATTACAACGTTTATCCGAACAATTATTGGCCAGCAAAATCTACAAGTTAGAAAACTGGACACCCAATTGTTCTTTTGCTCTGGGCAGACTCTGCATAAGTTAATTGTTAAAAATAAATTACACAAGTACTTTTAAAAGGATATCAGAGCTGCCATATAATAAATATATACTAGTATTGATTGTAATAGTCTTCATTGGCCTATGAAATCCATTGCATAATATAGCGGTTAACTAGGCAAGCAAAAACTATTTTGCTTTTGCAATTTTGTACAGTGAAGTTGTCATAAGAATGCATACATTCCGTCAAAGACACTCTCAAAAATTGCACAGTATTAATTATATTTAAAATACATTTGTACACACCTTCCTCTGCGGATTGCAACCATTCAACAAATTTACGCATTTGTTCAACGAAATGCATTTTACCCTTGCTTGAGTGAGACTCCTTGTACCATCGCAAAATGATTTCCTCGGAGACTACCTCAGCTGTAAAACAAAAATTTAATAAATTTTGATCTAACAACGCAACATGTTAAGTTCAGACATACTTTTATAGAACAGTAAAATAATTTTTTGGAACGCTTTCATAAAGTTCATGTTCTCATAGCAGAATTCTTGAACCTTTAGTATTAACGCCAATTCTGCACGGTCAGTTGAGGCGAAAGCCTGCAAGAGGCCACAATATGTCTTTAAATGGCGTACAGCTTGATCGGTAACGAGTTCCTCCTTCTTGTTCCATTCGCCAAGTGACATGATGGTAGACCAAATCTACACAAAACATAATTTTAATATTTACAAAAAAACTCTTTTTAAGGTGAAGCAAATACTTACAATAGAGATAATTTCATGGTCGGGAATGTTAGTGCGTTGGGCAAACTCTTTAATGTCAGTGGCTATTTCGGTATGCGCCTTTTCGTCATTAATATCATCGATGAGTGTTTGCTGCAATTCACGTTTGGCCTCTTGACTGGCCTGCGCCTTATGCAACTTAATGATCTCATTAAGTTCTTTGTCAGCAAAAACTTGTTTAAAATATTCTTCAGTACGTTTGTTTGGTGGGAAAAAGTCCATTAATCTGTAGATGAAACAAAAATAATTAGTCATACGCGTTCATACAAAACCACCAAATTGTCGAAATATGAGCAACAAGTGTTTTGTGTGCGATATCAAATAACAACCCAAACAAAGCATTACATTATTTGCGATATGAATTCAATATAAACATATGATCTTGGAAAGTTAATTAAAGATATTTAATTGAAGCTCGTTAGAGCATATTAAAATCTTCCTGAAACCCTCCGAAAGGCAACAGTTAACGACTGCAGTAAAAAAAAACCTTAACTTTTTGCAAGTCGTTCATTTGTTGGGTAATTTTCGCTCTTAACAATATAAATAAAAAATAAATAAAAGTTAATTTACTTACTTGCTTTCCAGTCCACCCTTTTTGAGCGCCTGTACTAGATATGCAATGCCCTTCTCCTGTTTAAAGGTAACAAAAAGCTCTACGAGAAATTCGAGAGCAATCCCATCCTTAATCAAGTGCTCATTGTTCAGTACCAATAAAACATTCGGCGGCACAGATCCATTTACTATAAAAAAAAGATTCAAAATTTTAAGAAATTAGTATGACGACTACGATTACTTTTAGCAACATACAAGTATAATTGAATTTTTTACGTTTTTAAACTGTATAAATAAATATAAACTGTTTTTGGGTTTGTGTCTTCTGCGTGTGGCGAAATAATCACGTAAAAGTCAGTACACCAAGCATTTTATCTCAGCCAAAATGATCAAAAGTTTGTTATAAATAAAGTTAAACACAAGCTCTACAACAAAAGCGTTGAATTTGGCTTAATTCTAGCATATTGTTAAAAAAAAAAAAACAAATCGTTAAAACTTACCGAGCCAAAGCGCTGTCATACGCGCTAGTTTAATGCGTTCGCTAGGTGTGAATCCTTTTATGAAAACCAACACCTTCTTCATTTCCTCTTCAAACATCTTTTCCAAGTACTTATATCGGCGCATAAGCTTGATGAAAACCTAATTGTGAGCGAGCGTGCGCAAGAGCGGAAAAAGCAGAAACGAGTTAATTAAATTGCAAAAGCAAATTAGAAAAAAAAAAAAAAAATGATAAAAATAAAAAAAAAACTGGTTCAAGCCAGTTATGAGTAATAAAGACTTTCGTGTGCTTGTCGCAACATAAGAAATCTTTGGATCGCATAGTTGAAACAATTTTGTTGTATTCAGCAAAGCAAAGACAAGTAAAATGTTACGTTTATTCTAGCAGACTTTCGACACCAATTATTGTATGAAATTTAAAAAATAAACCAACCAATAACTGGCTCTAATAGTATGCGCAAATTCTATATTACTTTTGCAGGTTTAATATATGTTTTGCAAATGGATTGAGAAATCGTACCTGCTCCTGATTGTGCATCGATTCCATATCCTCGGGTGCATCAAATATGCAATAACTTGTGCGTGGTTTCTCGCCATCCTGTGAGATTGAGCCGCCAGGCACTAAAAAATGTTCATTGAAAATATTTTTTTAAATCCATCTGCACACTAACAACATAATAGTTTCACACATACCTAACAGACCACCAGCTATCAATATGTCAAATAGCACCTCGCCGTATCGACGGTAATCCAGCTTATTACCAGCGATGTCTAGATACTTAAAGATTTGTTCCAAGTCGCCTTCAGTTTTTTCGAGTCCAGCAATGACCGCATCACGGAAGCCCGTTGGGTCATATTTCTCTCTTTCATCTCTTTTTCTGGTCTTGATGCGCTGACCTGATAGTACTGGTCTTTCAGTTTTTTGACTCATACAATAAATTGCTACAAAGAAGAAAAGTTTAGGTTTTGTTTATCTAAATGTTTTAATTTTTTTCTTTATATATTTTAGTGAAATAAATGCTAAGACAATGTAGAATAATTAAAGTGTCAACTTCAAATAAACAAAGGAACACACAATCAATGTTGTATCTGTTTTTGAGATTTATTGAAAAGTAGATTTACAGTAAATGCTCTGACAAAAAAAACTAGGTAGCTTAAATATAAAAATATAATTTTTTCCCACAAAATTGAAATAACCTAACCTCAAAAACGACCAAAGGTGCCTGGTAATGCTGCTGCCGCTACACACATGTGCTTAATGCGCGCGCTGCTCTGAGCGCATACGCACACATATATAATTCAAGAAACAAAAAAGAAAGAACAAATAAAAGGTATGTGTAAGCAAAAGAGTAATGATCAAGTGAGAAGGAATGGCGGCGACGTTAACGAGAGAAATTTTTTTAAGTTGACGAAATAAAATCAAGTGAAATTTTTTTTCACTCGAAATCATCAAATGAAGCCAAAAAACGAGGTCAACGTTCATACGTGAGACGTGTACAATGCCAGCAGAACCGACTATTCTCCTGCTCACTACATCATCAATCAGTTCGGTGTTTGTATATGTCATTCATAGCAAGATAACACATTTTCATATATAAGCAAAAATATATAATAGATTAGAGCATGTACTCGAGCAGCACGGCAATTTCCAATGTCAACCCACACCCCTTAATTAAAAGGAAATATACTACTTACACTTTTACTTAACGGAAATAAATTTTTTTTTAGTTTGCTTCCGTAACAGTATACTTAAGTGTCGCTTGTTCCGTATGATTTAACCTTAAATCCACTCAAATGATTTTGTCAAAAACTCCGTTATTCGGCTATTCAATCGAGAATTTACGTTTTCAACAGTTCAATAATCTTGTCGTTGTAACCAATATCATATAAATTTCTTTATTCTTCTCGCCACGCACACACAACCCAACGAGAGTGTATGGAAAAGGTTTGATACTTCATATATTATATTATGTAGTATATACAGTTGCCACAGTACGCAGAAACGTCGTCTAAGCAAACTCTCACGCACACAAAAACACACACTCAACAGTTGGTACGGCAGTCTGGTTTATGTATATATATGTTCAATTTAAATTTTTTATTTTTTTTGCACACGTCAAAATTTGTTGCTAGTTAAATGTCAATCTTTAACTTTTCCTTGAAATTATCACAATTCGTTACATTCGTCTTAAATTATTTTTTTTGTGTAAAATTTAACAGTATAAAAAAAACTTAAAAAAGATAGGCGATTTTGGTAACTTATTATTCGCGCACGTTCTTCTTTATTTGTTCAAGATTAGAAGTAAAATGACGATGTGCATGTGGTGTGTTCGACTTCGTCGGAAGCGGCAGACGCCATTTTGGCATTGACATGCGTGCATGCAGTGTTGCCACATGACATATCACTACCATCAACATGTGTTTAAATTATGTTAAGCGGAAATTTTTCAATACTAAGGCTTTGTAACCATTTACATGATTTTAGAAAATCAATTTCCAGTACAATTCATGTACTAGTGCCTTTCAATGTACATATGTATATATGAATATAATTACAGTCTGGCAACTCGTACCATGAATGATGAGTCGCTTTGTAGCATGGCTACGTAGCTCAAATACAAAATATAATGCGTAATTGTGTTAAAAAAATCAGTAACCACAAGTCTATTCCAATGAAAGTCATCATTTCATAATTTTCTAATATTTTTACGATGAACGCCATTAATCGACATGACTTTCTCCTGCCCACTTCCTGTCAGCGATTTATATACGTATATATATGTATGTATATATATATACACATATACATACGCACACTTTTCGTTTTTCCAAAAAGCATACACAAATCAATGCTTTTTATGCAACACTAATATTTCTAACAATCAACATGGTTTTATAATCACCATGAAAAAGTGACAAACAATATTGTTTAATCTAATTAGCAATAGTGCTTAGAATGAGTCACATTTTTTTTTTTTTCTACATGCATACATACATATATGATCATGAACAAGTTGTTTCTTTGTCTTAATGCAACAACGGAAACACAAAAAAACTGATAACAAAGGGGCCTATTTACTTATATGCTGCCATTTTTATTTTACACAATTTTTTCAGCGTATCAAGTTTCCGTTGAACTTAAACCATTCTATTTTAATTTTTAAAAACACTCCCACAAACACTTAAAAATATGTAATTTATACTTACGGTTAAAACAAAAAAATCTGTTTTCCTGAAAGAATTGAGTAAACTTTTTTAAATACGCAGCTAATCAAACACGTTTAATTCACTACACCACAAATTTCGTAGTGATTCTGGTTTTCAAAATGCGACTGCGCTAAACAAAAGTTTTGGTCGCTGGAAGTGTTGCCTATTGTTCTAGCGGAATCATAAGTAAAAGACGCTGAATACAAAATATGAATAGCAGAAAACAGTCCACCAAAAATAAGTTACATTATAAAAAAATTTACAAAAAAAAAGCTGAGAACGTTATTAAAAAATAAACAGAATTCCTCCCCTTCGCTGTTTTACATATTTTTCAGCAATTGTGTCTCAAAATAAGCCAGATGTGGTGAGAAAAAAAGATAAATTGGCAACACTGCTTGCTCGAACTGCGTCTTAAAACAGAAGGATGACTGTACTGATCCTATGGTCGCTCCCAATTTCTATAGCAGATGGGCTATTTCATTTTCCAAATAACCAATTTAACAAGATGTTAAGAGTTGTCAATTCACATTGTTGAACGAGTCTCAGTCTTATATTTTATCAATCGGTCTACCGATTTTCGTAGCTACTAGTGCTAGGAATTTTCATTTTTTAAAAATGCGCTTTTAAGCTCTCAGTCACTTTACTGACGATTTTGCCATTTTTCACAGTGCATAGGCAATCAATTTCGTTATTCGCTGCTTACTCACACAACGAAACGTTTGATTGTATATGTTTTGCCCGCCTCTGATTTACGGCAATGAAGCATTTCATCGCAACCACCAAATTTGGAAACTGAACTGTTATACGTATTCTGCATGTCCTTGCAACATAGGCGTTCCTTATATATACATTTTGGGATGACAATATGTACAAAATTTGGTAATTAAACAAACATGATTAATATTGAGAAATAGACTCTAAATAGCCCAAGTTCAAAAGAAAACAAGAGCTGAAACAGTTTTAAAAAAAACTAGCTGGCTTGCATCTCGGCACATCGGATGTAAAAATAGCCAGAAACATACAAAAAATGGGTGATTTGGCGACACTGGCCACAAACCGTGTTAATGCGCCCTCTATTAAATAGAAAAGAAGAAGAAAAACAAATTGGAATTTTTTGCTTTAATTTGTCAAATTTTGTTTTATTTTGTCAGATTTGAAGGAATAAAATAAGTTGTGACATAATCCATATCGGACATGAATACTTATGGTTTGTAAATGAAACAGTATATGCTGTGTCACTCCATGTGTATCATGCACAGCCAGCGAGTATAGAGCAACGCCGCAGTAGTCGAACATATTGTACCTTTTAATTTTCTTTTAACTTTTTAGTACACATTCAAAAAGCGCTTAAGTTTTTTGCAATAAATCACATTTGTAATATATACAAACCACGTGTAATGTGTTTAAACTTTAAAGTAAAACTTTTAGCTTGTTATCCACCAGAACAATTCACAAAGATCACAAGAACTACAGACACACTCTTATTTTCACCAACAACTACAAACAATAAACAACTAGAACAAGTCACCAACCAATCAATCCAGCATCTCTCACCAACCAACCAACAACAAAAACAGACAAACTGAAAAAACGCAAAGACGGCGAAACCCTTTCCACTGCAGCTATCAAAATGGCGAAAATGTATGGAAAGGGTAAGAGTAAGTAAATCTCACATTATGTAGTTTGTAAAAAGCAAAATCAAACATAAAACACACATTCTGTCACGCTTTCGATTGCTTTGCCTTATGACTAAAATAAAATGCTTTAAGATAATACGTTTTGTCATTTCCTTCTTTCGACAGCCGCCATCGAATCGGAGGAACAACAAAAGCTCCGCTGGCAGGTCGAGCTGGAATTTGTTCAGTGTCTCGCCAACCCAAACTATTTAAACTGTAAGTGTTACACGATATACATACATAGATACGTATGTTTTCTTACTTAATACATGCATAATTCACAGTTCTCGCACAACGTGGATACTTCAAAGATCAAGCTTTCATCAATTACATTAAATATCTGCAGTACTGGAAAGAGCCCGATTACGCTAAATATCTTATGTATCCTATGTGTTTATACTTTCTTGACTTACTTCAATTTGAACATTTCCGACGTGAAATCGTCAGCGCTCAATGTTGTAAATTCATCGACGAACAAGCAATATTGCAGTGGCAGCACTACACTCGTAAACGCATCAAAATGTTAAATGCCGTCAGTGAAGGTGTACAACAAACAGATGTTCAGACAGGTGGTGCAGGTGCCGTGGCCAGTATACCTGGTGTAACTGCTGTGGGCAGTGAAGCGACAACAGCAGAACAGATTCAACAACAACAACAGCCACAACCTCAATCCGCACAGAAAACGAACCCAGCGACTGGCGGTCTTCAAAATGGTCTAAATGCTGGTCAATCTGGTTTAACGCAGCCGCAAACACAACCACCTATGCAACAACAAACTCAACAGCAGCAACAACAAGGCAGTACTGCACAACAGCAAATTAATGGCATTTCAGCCAATTCGAGTGTAGGCATGGGAAATATAAAATTAGAATTAACTTAAATTGATGTTAAATGGATTTTTTGTAAATTGATATACTATATGAATTAAATATTTTGTATGTAATATCGAAAAGTTGTCTCTACTCGCGGTCTGGCAATTCATAGATTTTATTATGGTTTTTTATTGATAAAATAACTATCTTGCAGCTCGGTCTGTGATATGAACATGGATGAACACACTAAAGGACGGTTTTATGGCGTTTACTTACTTTGCAGTCAGAGTCCAGATCAGCGATATCGTGGAAAGTGTTACGTTGGTTTCACCGTCAATCCAAATCGTCGGATAAATCAACATAATAGAGGGTGTGATTTTGGCGGCGCAAAAAAGACAAGTAACAAAGGACCTTGGCAAATGGTTATGATTGTTCACGGATTTCCTAATAACATTGCAGCCTTACAGGTATAAACAATGTAATTAGGACCTCTAAAATCTTAACTTTAAAGCTACTCCTTTCCAGTTTGAGTGGGCTTGGCAACAACCAACACTTTCTTCGCGTCTTAAGCCTTTTTTAGATTTGAAACGAAAACTTTCAAAGGAATCGTATTTTCAATACAATTTTCGCATTCTATGTCGAATGTTAACTGTCGGCCCATGGCACCGTCTACCACTTTGCATACGTTGGCTAGAAACGGATTATGAGTGTCAATTTCCTGTAAATTTATTATACATCCGTTTAAATCTGCCTATGCTTACTAATCATGTATTTCTAGCCTAACGTTTTGCTGCCAACCCATATGAAAATTGTCAGCGGCAAAGTTGCCATAACTAAATCGCCTTCATCCAAAACCATCAATAAAAAAGTCGGGTCTCCGCTACGTGCTGTTTGGTCAAAAGAATGTCATCTATGCATGGAAAGTATCGATCAACCAGAACGTTCACGCATTGGTTGTCTCAACCCGCTTTGTAAGTTGACCTGCCACATAATATGTCTCGGTAATTTCATGATTTCGAGCAGTGACAATAGCCACGGTCACTATATACCTATCGCTGGTGAATGTCCACTCTGTGAATCAAAACTAATTTGGTCTGAGTTATTGCTAAGAAAGCGTCGTATGCAAACAACCGTCTGCTCAGCAGCTGAGGAGTCCGAAAATGAATCTGATCCTAGTGACTACGAGTTTTTATCGGATTTTGATACAAACAGAGATTCCGATACAGAAACGCCACTTAAGGCAAACGAAATTTATGAATTAAGTGATTAATATCTGAAAATTTGTTTTAGATTTTATGAATAACAAATTATTTAAAATAAAGAGTAACACTTAACAATAACAGCCTATAGTTAATAAGAGCTAAACTTCAATTGAACATTTAGTCTAAACTTAGCATTATTGATAATACTTTTAAAACGTCGTAGTCCCGAAAGCAAGTTGCTCTTTTCCTGTAGATAGTGTTCCTTTAACATTTGTACATATTCTTCGCCTTTAAATATAAATGTTGTTACTTTTATATTGTCAATTAGATCTTCTTCGTTTTTTTCTCCTTTTTCTGTTTCAATTGAAATAACTTCTCTGATCGTTTCAGGTTCCATTCGTACCCGTTTCAGATTTAAATCAATTTCTTCGCTCATTTTTCGTTTTATTGACCGCTGCCTATTGCGGCTCAAACTAGGCGGTAACTTGGCTAAAACGTTTTGTAGCCCAGTGGTTGCTTGTTCGCCAAAGCAGGTTGTGGTTGGTACTACAACAAGAGGGTCACAATCGATTTCATGATTAAAATTATTATTAATTGTGTCCAATTCAGCATCATTAATGATTACATAGTTATCACCTGTCTCATCATTTTTGTAAAGCGTTGTTTCTTGTTTAACTTCATTCCCAGTCATTTTCTCAAATATATCGTTTTCAACCGCTTGTGATGAGACTTCCGAAAAATGTGGTAAATTAGTTGGGGAGGTTGTCAATGACATGTCCTTAGTTTCAGGCGTTTCTTCCACTTCAAGAAGGGCCATTTGAATAAGAGTTTTTAAACGTTTTTGCTTTTCTGTGGACATGTTTCGCAACTGGTCGGCAATGTAGTCGGCGAATATCTGGTGCGAATCTACCGTCGTGCCCAGTAATCTGATGGATTCGTTTATTAAGGATTCTTTTTGCAGTTTTTCACTCGTTTTTCTTTTTTGCTTTAATGAGCTTTTCGACAAATCGGGAAGCTGTGAAACATTTTTCGCGGGTTCTGAGGTACACTGCTCACTAAAGTCTTCGGATAATGTATTTAATAACTCCTGTAAATCGATAGAAAATTCTGTTTTAATGTTTTATGAGGCAAGAACAACAAAATAAATGTAGATAATACAATTCTTTATATAGGTTTACACCTAACTATGTTAAAGACGATATAAAACACACGGATGTCGCATTTTAAGGATATGTAGCTAATATCTTAGTTATTTAATTATGTTTCTCACAAAAAGTGTGGAATATTGAATGGACAAACATTACAAAACCTATCCAAAATATTTTTTAAGTTTTATGTTATTCATACAATATTTACTGTATGTACTATCTAGTGATTAAATTTTTAATAAACTGGTTTGTACTCACTTTATTTGAAAAAGTTCTGCTTTGATGACCAGCATCCGAAAGAAACTTTAAAGAGTTGAAAAATTCCCATCGAGGAACGTATGAACCGTTTGTGGCCGATTTATTTCTCTTTGCTTTTATTTTCCTTAATTCTCCATTGTATTGGCAGCGGAGATTATGAAGTTTTGAAGCGACTTCTGAAGCATCCGTTTGTAAATTTTCCGCGATCTTCGTAAGAAGCATTTGTTTGTGGTTACTAGTCCATAAAAGACAATAGATTAAAATTAAATAAAACTTAAAACCAAACAGAATTAATTATTACTTGCCGATCGCAATATAATATACGCGACGCATCCCATAAATCACGATTCCCTTTAAACAATTTAATCAATTGGATTGATTTTGTTTTTGTCCAAAAAGCAGCATCACATCTTCCACGTTGTCTTTTTGGGTCGGCTGACATTTTTGTAATAATTATTTAGTAATTTCCTAGACTTGCTGCAATAAACTTTTTAATTGTACAATTAATCGCACCAATGCATTACAGTCCACTTACTCTTTGTAGCGATTTTTTTTAGATATGATGTACTTCTATGTTAAATAGGGCCATGCATGATATACGTCAATTACATAGAATCGCACACGTAGTTTAAATGATATACTGTAGTTCAAAAGTTAGGCTGCCCTTTGTGGTTTGTGGGATGGTGTTACGTAGGAGTACTTAATGTATGAAACGTTGCGATAGAAAATGGTAGGTTGGCAGCAATACACCTTGTAGAGAGGGAACTCTATTGGACATGTTCAATTTTCAAGTTGCAGAGCAAATAGATGTTATTTATTTCAATAAACCAACCTCACGCAATTTGTGAACGTCTTCTAGCCATGCACAATAAACAGGAAACAGAGTTGGTAATTTATTTACCGATCGAAGTGCAGAATGTCTGAACTTGGCAACGGGAAATCTGATTCAAACAACTTTTTTTCTTTTTTTGACTTTCTTGTAACAGTTTATTCTATGTGGATAATCCTTTTAAGACATCCAATTTAAGTTTAATATCATTAATAACACTTTTGAAAAGTAGTAACTCGGATAACAAGTACCGCTTTTCTTGCAGATAGTGTTTTTTTGGCATCTGAACATACACCTCGCCTTTAAAAATGAAAGTTGCCACTTGTGAACTATCAATAAGATTATTTTCGTCCATTTCTTCTGAATCCGAGTGATTCTTTTCTACCTCAGTAGTTGTTACAGTTTTCTTGCACATTTCTTTTGTTTCCAAATTAATCTCGTGAACTCGTTTTCGTTTGATTGACCACTTCTTTTTTGAGCTCGAACTGCACTGGGCATTTGCTGAAATATCTAAATTAACTTGTAAGCAATTGTAATTTATTGAAAATCAGTCAATGGTCGGCTTACCTTCCATATCCAATTGTACAATGTCACTTAATGTCACTTCTTCGTCTGAAGGCTTTGTTGTTGACTCTACTTTCAGCAGCTCGTCATCACAGTCCAAATTATTATAATCGGCTTTGTCTATATCAGTTTCATTAATTATAACATAGTTGTCGTGGGAAGTTCTGACTACTCGTTCTAAATCTTTTTTTGTAGTGTTCCCATCATTAGTGTCGGGTGTACAAGGTACAGGAATTGCAGGACCAACAAGCAACTTACGTCTGTTGTTAATGGATATATATTTCTTATCGAAATGATCGGAACACATAAACAACGATGTCGCCGGTAGATTTTGTGGTACACAACCCGAGTCCATCCATTGTTTTTTACGGCGCTCATCTTTTGGAAACTTGAACAGTGTGAAATCCCCAGACGAAACACCATCCAAAATATAGTTTTCACAATCTTTATATGCACACGCTTTAAGCACCATTTTCCTTTGCAAATGTTCGTAAAATTCAAAATAATAAAAGTTATTAAAAATAACACCACAACGTCTTCTTCTTTCTTTTTCGAGCGCGTTGTTCTTCTTCTATTTTGAAAATCACTCACTTCAAAAATATTTCTATGTTGTGATGTATGGCAACTCTGTTTAGTAACGGTACAAGTTCACGCTATTTAATCCAAATTTTTGGATTTAAGATTTTTAAGAAAAAATTAATTTAATTAGTTATGATTACACACGCCAAAAATTACCAAATTAACAAACAGGATCACTTTGAGTGCTATGACGATTCGCCATCATTTGAGAAAGTTATCAACAACTTGCCTTTGTCACAAAAGAAAAAAACTCGATCTTTTCGGAAAGGTTTTGTACAGATTTACCATGAGTATTGCACTAATACATCGATACATGGCATCCAGTATATTGGCGAAAATCGCCCCTTCAAGGAAAAAGTGTTTTGGTTTTGTGTTTTTCTTGTCTCCATTTATTGCTGTGCGAATCTTATCAATAGTGTATATACCAAATGGATGGAGACACCTGTAATTGTGAGTTTTTCCGAAAAATCTACCCCGGTTTGGAATATACCGTTTCCCGCCGTTACTATATGCTCAGAAACAAAACGGGTTCTTAATACTGAAGGTAGTAAAAGTGATACTTTGATATTTTGATTGATTATGTATTCCAACTATTATCCGCCATAGGTCAAACTTTCGGCCAATTGTATGCACAATTTTTAGAAGATAAGCAAGAATCACGTATCTTTAAGCCTGAAAACGTTAGCGATGTCGAGATGGAAGAATTTCGCACACTTCTACATATTTGTAACACACATATTATTGATGAAGGAATGCCACTTATACCGGGTGATGATATCGACTACTTCGAAGTCTTGGATCGTATGCTGCCACCATTTGAACGATATTTTTTCTTTTGTCGCTGGCTTAATAGATTCAGCGAGTGTGAAAAATATTTTTTGAAGACGTACACTGAGGAGGGGGTATGCTATACATACAATGGTTTAAAGCCAACTGATGTTTATCGTGAGGACACTTTCCAATATCAAAAAGCAGCAGAAATGAAATTATTCAATGAGACACTTCTGTGGAGTCTTGAATCAGGGTACGATTCGAGCAGCGGTGTTAACACGTATCCAGCACGTGTGCTTAGTGCGGGATCACGAGCCGGAATTTTTATTGCATTACAAAGTTTTAAGCAAGAAATCGATTATGCATGCCGTGGGCCAGTCCAAGGATTTAAGGTTCTTCTTCACTCTCCCGATGATGTACCACATGTTTCCAAGCAATTTGTGCGCATACCAATGGCCAAAGAAGTTCTTATTGCTGTAAAGCCGAATATGATAACGACTTCCGCTGGGATCGCTGAATACAGTCCCTTGCGTAGGCAATGTTTTCTAAACAATGAACGCAGTTTGCGTTTCTTTAAGACATACACTCAAGGAAATTGTGAACTAGAGTGTCTTGCAAATTTTACACTTACTAAATGCGGTTGTGTGAAGTTCTCAATGCCACGCACGCTGGACATGCCTGTTTGTGGAGAGGATAAAATACGTTGCTATGATAGTGCTGAGGACGATTTACTTATACGCGAATTTCAGCTAGGCCTTAAACAAGATAAATTTCCAACGGTCAGTGAAAGTCAGTGCAATTGTATGCCAGCGTGTACATCACTAGTCTATAATGCAGAGATATCGCAGGGCAATTTTGATTTGAAAGAGATGCTGATCGCCAATAATGATACTGAGTTTATGGAGGAGTATCCAGGATCTCAAATGTCACGTCTTTCAATTTATTTTAAAGAGAATCAATTTATTACCTCAAAACGATCAGAATTATATGGCGTTACCGATTTTCTTGGCAATTGTGGCGGCATTTTTGGACTCTTTATGGGGTTTTCTATACTTAGTTTGGTCGAGGTAATCTATCATTTTACTTTGCGTTTTTGGTCGAATATGAAACGCTTGGTCAAAGTGTAAACTAAATAACTATAAAAAGGGATTCTTTTACTAGGGTTTTGTTTTCAGTATTTTGTACAAAAATGTAAATATTTGTTAAGCAGAATCATTTGTTTTTGTGAATAGAGTAAAGTGTAATATTTTGTTAATAAGTATCTTCCTTTACGTAATTTAGTCTAATTTGTAAAACTTTTCAGAATGTGTTTTTTATTAATAAGGTTTTTTTTGTAATTTTTCTTTTTTTAAATTAATAAATTATAAATTAATATTATTAATAAAAAATTCCAAAATTTTGTTTAGAGTTGTCATTCTCGTCATTTACAAAATTTTGCATTCAATATTCCTACCAGTCTGGCAATGGCTGGCCTGGTTTTTTTTCCCGCGCAAAAGAGCATTTGGCTTGAATTGAGAATCGTGAACAAATATCGCTTCGGTTGGTTTTGACTAAATTAAATTTGAAATACTTTTATAACATTTGATTGCCTTAACACATATACTGCCTCTACGGTAATTACGAAAAGTAAGATAGTACGGCAACCCACAACGTACATTTGTCAATTTTTGCTCGGCTCATTGTTACTGCATTCTTTCTCGGTTCTTTTTAAAGCGGTCTTCGTCGCGTGAAGATTTGAGATTGTCGTTGCAAATTTCACAGCGTGTACGTTGAAATTGTGCAAACGTAAAATAGTAGAAATTTGTTGAAGTAAAAAAAGCAACGTTCTTAATATACATAAGTGAATTTGGCAGAAAAAATTAGTATGGCCGCAGATCAAGCAAATTTTCAAGGAATCCTGAGATCCCTTCTGTCCGTGGACAATGATGTGCGCCAGCAGGCTGAGGTGGGTATTTCTAATTTGATGGCTCATAAGATTGACAATTCTCGAAGAAGTAACTGCGCAAATTAGTGAAATAATAAATAATGCTGGGAAAATTCACGATTGAAGCAGCAAGAAGGCAGCAGGCGCATGCACATTTTTAAATTCGATTCATATTTTTCTCGGACGAAAACGTGTTTCTTTAATTTGCCTCGCACGTCGTCGTTGCGCGCGTACATGTGTGCGTTGACATTTGTGTGTGTGTAAAAGCTTCATAATATAGTGTGCATGTGAATCTGCTCTGTCGACCAACAAGAATGAGTGCGTAAAACAAACTACCAAAAATTAAGTTTCAGTTAATTTTTGTATTTATTGTCAAAATTTGGTTGTTCAATATGTCCTAGTCTGGGGGTCAATTGAAACAGGAATATAAAGAAAGAAGACCATGTAGACCTAAACGCATACATATGCATATTCTCATATTAATATTGTTTGCACTTCTCATTTGTGATTCTCAATAATTTGCTTTGCTTTAAAAGCGGAAACAAAGAGCAGGTGCGAAAAAAAGACATCGCTGCTAGTGAAAAAAAAAAAAACGAAAAAAATTGCTAATGACGCATTGGTGAAATGCAAGTCTGTTTTTGTGTCTATTGATCGCGAGATAAGGCGACAGCCCGTGCAAACGAACATTTGGCTCTTTACGTATACTACAAAACATGGCGATGTGCATGCTCTACTCCACCCACTTGGTTACTGCACACACACGCACAAGAGCTGGCCCGCACACTACATATGACCTTGATACCCCGCCGTACCAGCTGGTCTCCTACAACCACCCATTTAGCTTTAAGATATTGACAAATGTTTTTGTAGCGCTGACGGTGCTAAAAGCAAACACGTTGCGCTAATTTTCCTTGTTCTCAACTAATTTTAAACGTTCCTCTTCTGTTTTCTCGTGCTCATTTCATATGCACCTGGTGTTTTCCTTCGAATGCATGTTCATAGGATGCTTATAACAATTTGACACGCGAAGTTAAGGTAACACACTTGTTGGGCACCATTCACAATGGACAACAGTCGGAGGAGGCTCGCCAGATGGCAGCCGTGCTTTTGCGACGTCTATTTACGTCCGAATTCATGGAATTCTACAAAGAGGTGAGTAATTAGAGAAGAGAATATTTGAATCTTGGGCATTACTTGCTCCCGATTTTATGTTTAACAATATTTTGTGTTCATATTTCATTATGTTGCTATGTTCGCCTTTCAATTATCAACTAGATTCCGGTTGATTCAAAGAATCAACTACTCGCGCAAATCTTACTCGCGGTACAACAGGATGTGACACCTAATTTGCGAAGGAAAATTTGCGAAGTGGTCGCCGAGGCTGCTCGGAATCTCATCGACGAAGATGGAAACAACCAGTGGCCAGATGTACTTCAGTTTCTTTTCCAATGCGCCAATTCACCGACGCCACAATTGCAGGAGTCTGCCTTGCGAATATTTTCCGCTGTACCTTCAATCTTTGGCAATCAAGAAGAGCAATATCTTGATCTGATTAAACAAATGTTGGCCAAAAGCATGGATGCCTCAGCTGATGCCGAAGTCCGCGTGCAGGCTGTGCGTGCCGTTGGAGCTTTTATTCTGCACCACGACAAAGAGAAGGACGCTACGATTTTCAAGCATTTCGGAGATTTGTTGCCACGGATGATTCACATAACTGGTGAAACAATTGAAGCGCAGGACGATCAATGTCTCCTTAAATTGCTAATTGATATGACCGAGAATTGTCCCAAGTTCTTGCGGCCACAATTGGAATTCATTTTTGAACTATGCATGAAAGTGTTCAGTTCACAAAATTTCGAAGACGGCTGGCGTCATCTGGTGTTAGAAGTTATGGTCTCTTTGTCGGAAAATGCACCAGCTATGGTCCGTAAGCGTGCGGAAAAGTATGTAGTGGCACTTATTCCTCTTGTTCTTCAAATGATGACCGACTTAGATGAAGACGAGGAGTGGGCCACCGCTGATGTGGTCAATGAAGATGACCATAGTGACAATAATGTGATCGCCGAATCTTCGTTAGACCGTTTGGCTTGCGGTTTGGGTGGCAAGGCAGTGTTGCCTCATGTAATGAATGCATTGCCCGCTATGTTGGGTAACGAAGACTGGAAGCAACGCTATGCTGCGCTTATGGCTATCTCTGCTATTGGCGAAGGCTGCCATAAGCAGATGGAGGCCATGCTAGATACGGTAATGTCTGGCGTATTGAACTTTTTATGTGATCCTCATCCACGAGTGCGTTATGCTGCTTGTAATGCTATTGGTCAGATGTCTACCGATTTTGCTCCTACATTTGAAAAGAAATTCCACGAGCAAGTAAGTTGTTAATAAAGAGGTTAACACTCTGGTATGATTAAATTTATTCCTCGCGTTCGTTTAATAGGTCGTGCCCGGTTTGCTTCTGTTGTTGGATGATGTCCAAAATCCACGTGTGCAAGCACATGCCGGAGCTGCGCTAGTCAATTTCTCAGAAGATTGTCCCAAAAATATACTAACACGCTATCTTGACGGTTTAATGGGTAAATTGGAAACTATTCTAAATTCGAAATTCAAAGAACTCGTGGAGAAGGGCAACAAGCTTGTGCTTGAACAGGTGGTTACCACGATTGCCTCTATTGCTGATACTTGCGAAAAGGAGTTTGTTGCTTATTACGATCGCCTGATGCCTTGCTTGAAGTACATCATACAAAATGCTAACACTGAGGACTTGCGTATGCTTCGCGGAAAGACTATCGAGTGTGTTAGTCTTATCGGCTTGGCTGTTGGGCGGGATAAGTTCATTACCGATGCTGGTGAAATAATGGATATGTTGCTCAAGACTCACACCGAAGGTGATTTGGCTGATGACGATCCACAAACATCGTACTTGATCACCGCATGGGCTCGCATGTGTAAGATTCTTGGCAAGCAATTCGAACAATACTTGCCGCTCGTAATGGGTCCAGTAATGCGCACAGCCGGCATGAAACCCGAGGTTGCTTTGCTTGACAACGAAGAAGTCGAAGATATTGAAGGTGATGTCGATTGGTCTTTTATCAATTTGGGCGAACAGCAAAACTTTGCCATACGTACAGCCGGTATGGAAGACAAGGCTTCGGCTTGTGAGATGCTTGTTTGTTACGCTCGGGAGTTGAAGGATGGCTTCGCTGATTACGCTGAGGAAGTTGTGCGTTTAATGGTGCCCATGCTAAAGTTTTATTTTCACGATGGCGTACGCTCAGCTGCTGCTGAATCGTTACCCTATCTATTGGATTGCGCCAAAATTAAGGGACCTCAGTACTTGGAAGGCATGTGGCTTTACATTTGCCCTGAGTTGATTAAAGTCATCGGCACTGAGCCAGAGGCTGATGTACAATCGGAACTATTGAACTCATTGGCTAAATGCATTCAAACCTTGGGACCGAATTGTTTGAACGAGGAAGCCATGAAACAAGTTTTAGAGATCATTAACAAGTATCTTGTTGAGCATTTTGAACGCGCTGATAAACGTTTGCAAGCACGCAACGAAGAAGACTACGATGATGGCGTCGAGGAAGAATTGGCCGAACAGGATGATACAGATATCTACCTACTTTCGAAAGTAGTAGATATAATCCACGCGCTATTCAAGACAAACAAGGCACAATTTTTGCCTTATTTCGATCAAGTAGCGCCACACTTTGTGAAACTGCTCGATCCCAGTCGTCCATATGCTGATAGACAATGGGGCATGTGCGTGTTCGATGATGTCATCGGTGAGTTATTAATATTTTGGGTGGGGCGACAGACAATTGAATACTAATAAAAATTTCTTAATTGCAGAATTTTGCGGTCCCGCATGTGCGCCTTATCAGCCCATTTTTACGCCGTCTCTCATGCAATACGTCGTAGATAAATCACCCGATGTACGTCAAGCCGCTGCTTATGGCTGCGGAGTATTGGGACAGGTGCGTATTTAATAAAAAATCCGACATAGTATGATTTGATAATATATAAAATTTTCTTTTAACATGTATATTGAATTAGTTCGCTGGCGATCAATTTGCTCTTACATGCGCTCAGGCTATTCCACTTTTGGTGCAAGTAATTGCCGACCCAAAAAGTCGCGATGTCGACAATATTAATGCTACAGAAAACGCCATCTCTGCAGTCTCGAAAATTCTCAAGTATAACAAGTCTGCCCTGACCAACATCGATGAGATTATAAATGCTTGGTTCTCATGGCTGCCCACAACTGAAGACCCCGATGAAGCTTCACACATATACGGTTATCTATGTGATTTGATTGAGGCCAATCATCCTGTCATATTGGGCGCCAACAGCTGCAATCTACCGCGCATCGTTTCCATAATCGCGACCGCCTTCAGCTCGAAAGTACTCGAACCTCAAAGTGCGGAAGGTGCACGCCTGTTAAACATTGTCAAACAAATCGAGTCAAATCCAGAAGTGATGCAAGCATGCGCCAGCACATTGTCCGCTGAACAGCAACAAGCTTTGCAGGAAGCATACCGGGAGTTGGCCAGTGGTACGGCTGCGGCTTAGGATGTTCTAGTACACCGATTCCCCCGCCTAATATACGCCACATCGCACGTTTCTGGCTAACAATAATCGTCACCTGCATTTCAAGCAGCCATTAAATATTATGGTAATCTAAAAAGCATATGAATTATATATATATATATATATATATACTTATATAGAAAACAAAAATAATAAATGTTTTGTTTCAACGACATTGTATGCAAGTTATTCAAGCACATACAAAATACAACGATAAAATTCCATCAGAAAACGCAAATATTGATCAATGAATTTTGTTTCTCATTGTCTGACCAGCAGCTTAAACACTTTGGCATTGTTATTTTTTATCGAAAATTCCAAATTGATAATGAATATATTTTATATAATTTGCAAAAGAAAATTACTGTTTGACTGTACATGAAGAAAAATATGTATTCAAAAATTATAAAATATACACATCCATATAAAAAAAAACATTCTGTCAGCCTTTGGCATTTGAAAAAGGATTTATTTCTTAGGTTAAGCTATGTATGCTGTGCGTCTCTAATGTTTGCGTATGGTAGTATAATGGAATTATCTCTGTTTATCTTATGGGTTGGAAAGCTATACAACTAAATAATATTATTAACAAGAGTATAGAAATAATATCGTATAGTACATTTATATGATTATATCGTTCAATGAATCTTTTCTTTGAGACTGCGTAAATCCGGATAGAGTGCACCGGCAGCAATGAAATGAGATTCATCTGAGCGCAGAGCGCGTTTATAATCGTCGACCACTGCTTCCCCTGTGTTCTTGACCATTTTCTTGGCAATTCCCTTCGGCGTTATATAGTTGACATTTTGACTGACTATAAAGGCATTGCCCACCGTATCGAATGTGCCTGCCGCTACATTACCCGCCGATGCTCCATACTTGTGCTCAATTATTTTAACGGAATTCTCGCTTAAGCAATTGCCTAGAATCTTAGCGGAAGTTTCCAAGCCATTGTAGACTGTACTAAATCCTTCAACAGCGCCAGCGGCAATTGTTAAAGCACCTTCCATCTTACTGTTTGCCTCTGCGCTATCGTAACCGAAGCTTTTTTGCAATAACCGAGAACCTTGAGTCTGAATGTGGGGCGCCATGTAGCGTCCAATAGCCAAAGAGGCGGATCCCACTTTACCTGCCACCCAACCAGTAACACCGACAGCGGCATGTGTTACTTTTTGCGCAACTTCGACAGAAGTTTGAACCGATGATGGCACTGGTGCGACGTCAACGGGAGCTGGTTGCATCTTTGAAATTAAATAAGGTGTACCCTTTATCATCAGATCGCCTGTCTTCTCTGCGCCCTTGACCAAGTTACGCGCAATAAAGTCTGCAGCGCCAATTATATTTCTTGAGACTTGTTGACTGGCGTCTCGCGGTGAACGCGTAGGTGACTTCAGCTCTGGCACAGTGCCAGCCAGAACCGCTTCTAGTAAATCTAAAAAGAATTGCCGCAAATCACCCAGCTGCTCCTCTTCATCGCCGGCATTATTAAGTGGTCGGATAGGCTTTGTGATTATAATACCAAAAGCATCACCAGGCACCCCAGCCTCCATATCAGGAAAAATGAAGGCTTTAAAGTCGGTACGGTAGCAATTCGTTATTGTCGGTATAAGCGGGTACACCCAGACCATGTTACGTGCTGCAGCAGCTGCAGTTGAACCAGAATTATTTGTTATCTCTGCGAGATCTTCGTCTGGTATGGCACACTGTATAAAATATATTCCATTTAGATACTTCCACGGACCGCCAACAGTACACATGACTAGCGACATGGCTGTGTCCCGAGATAGTGTTATTACGCCCCCTGTCGCTTCTATTTTGTAGAGTTTCACTTGCGCCTGGAAAACCGTTTCAAACTGCACGTCTGTATCTTTGGTGGCAATCAGTTGTCGCAAACCTATTGAGATTTCTTTGTATGTCTTTGGTGTACCATTGACGTTATTGATATCATAGTGTGTTGCTGGGTTCTCTATCAACACAGGCTTACGCTTCGTAGCTGGTTCGACATTCTCGTCTGCTTCTTCAGCGTCGGTATCAACAGTTGATACTTTGTCGCGCAATATTTTCAATCTGTACGAGATCTCTGCTTTAGCACTTTTTAGCTTTTGTATAAGCATACACCCGTCCTTCCACTCTGCCTCAACATTGTCTATGTCATCCGGCAAGCCAACAGGTATTGTGAAAATACTTTCAATCATTTCCAGTGCTTTTTCGTACATGGCAATGGCTTTTTTCAAATCTTCGCTTTCTTCATGACTGACGGCCTGTTCGACAATGGTCATGGCTTCTTTGTAAGCAACCCGAATCGTCGCATAAGCTTCAAGAAATTCCGTCTCCGTGGACATGCTGAGCAGCTACAATGTAAAATAAATGTAGATTAATTTAAAAATATTATTAGCACAAGTCAAACAAGTACTTTAAGCAAGTCCATGTTGTAAATCTTCCTCAATTAAAAGTCTGATCAAAACTAAAACATAGAAACGACTGATTTTAGTGCTAGCACTTCCTATAGCATGATTCGTCCCAGCAGCTGTGAATGATGCTGGCGAAAAGAAAAATTGAATTGCTGCCAATTTCGGCGCAACAAACAATCATTTCCATCTATGACGCAACACGTTGTGTTATTGAATTTTCCGGCTAAAAGCCGAGTCGGTAATTTCATCACAATTTGTATTTCAACTAATCTGGTGTGTCGGTCATCAACTATGATGATCTAAGGCATCTCTGGTTCGGATAATGATACACCGAAATGCTTACCTGTGTCTGTGTTACACAACTTAAAGATGTATAGCCTGGTCTGTTTAATACAGATTTCTTTCTCAGCTTGTCAGCAAAGTAAGATAGTCTCGTTGCTCTTATCAATTTCAATATAATCTGTGACGATATCTTTGTACTTTGGACTGTTGATGCTGACTAAACTCTGCTACTATTTCTTTCAACTATGCGCACATTCATTCTTCCTGTCATTAATTTACACAAACATGCTGTCACTTCATAAAATTTACTGAACTATGAATAAGGGGGTTTGAGTTTTTTTTTTAAAAAGTCCCTTTGTTAATGATGGCTGTCTTCAATGACTTACATGTTTTCAATATCAAGAATCAATACTTCTAGAATGTTACAACTTATGTGTACATAAGTTAATTAAAAAAAAAAAAATTCATAAGCACATTTTAACATTTCTTTAACTGTATAACTAAATAAATGATGACTTCGCGAAAGTTATTCAAATAAACAGTTAAAAACATGCATTGTTGCATATTTTTTGTTTTTCTTTTCCTTGCGCAGTGTTGCCAGTGTTGCTGTTGTGCTGAACGAAAAGAAGAAAAGTAAACAAAGAATAGAAGAATAACACTTTTTATAAAAACCGTTAAAAATAGGAACAAGTACGAATAAAAATTAACATAAAACAAGAGACTTCGCATGGTAACTTAGTTTGAATACAAATAAAATCGTTATTTTTTGAATTATCACAAAATTTGCATCGTCTTAGCGTAGACGTATGTTTTCTTATGTCGTTTATGAATATTAGCCAATGTATTGGAGAAATAAAACCAATCGAACTGTTTTTTAACCCCGTAAATTAGCAATTTGTATCAACATCAAAAAGCCGTATGTGTTCCTAAGAATAAGGTGAAATTTGAGTCAAGCTTTGTTTTTAAAATGTTTTTGCGCTGCTGTCAACTATTATTAGCTCCTATGTATGAGATAATTATAGTTTTAAGCTTAAGATTTGCCTTTTTGTGTTTCTTTTAAAGAGAAAAACTATGGCTTGTTAATTTAAGTTCACTCCATTTATTTCTCATTTTTTAAATACATTTTTCCTATAATTCATTAAATAATAAAAGTTATAATAATATGTATAAATAGTCCTTATTAAATAATAAAGTTCCCGTTAGACAAGTATGATTTTACATTTGCATGTACAAACGTTTTCCTCTTTTTTGTTTAGTTAACATTAAAGATTTATTCGTTTTTAGTTCAACTAAAATGTGTTTATCAAAAATCTTTTAATCGGTGTACAATACCTTTTTGAATATTTATTACAATATAAGTTATACTATGCATAAAGGGCCTTTTTTTGTTAACATTATTTATGTAGGCTCTCAAACTGACTATATAATGGATGAATATGAAGTGTGCTATTAAACAGCACTCGTTGCGATCTACCGTTGACTAACTTTTGACTGATTTTCTTAATTGGGTGCAATGGACATGAGGAAAGGCGGGCTAATGACTGAGGCGATCTTAGATGATATGTGTATTAAATATTAACAACAAATTTTTTAAAAACTTGGAATGGCGCAACAAAATTACAAATGTATGTTTTGAGTTATTATTAACTTTTTTTTTAAGCGTGTTGTGAATGACATACAAAAACAAAACTGAATCAAGACACGTAAAACAATTCAAACGCGACTGCTTTGAAGTTGTATTTTTTTTTTGTTTTTTTTTTCTACCAAATATAAAATATGTAACAAATTTGACACTAAAATGTTAACCACAATGTGACACTAAACTGAAACAATAACAAATTATGTAAGCGATGTAGAACTTGCAATGGCTGATACGATAAACGCACGAAGAAGGCATTTCAAACTGACGTTGGGCATATAAGTCGTTGATTTGGTCACATGTTGTGGTTGTGTTTGCTTTAGTTAGCACCACGAGAAGAAGGGACTCTTGTTTTGGAAGCGCTGTGTAAACGAGAAAAATCGATTGCCGCTGGAACTTCTGCAAAAAAACAAGGTTAGGCTGTTGAACAAAAATGAACCAAATTAACTCACCGTTCAACAATCACAGCAGGCATTTGGACAAGTTGAACCGGCGACTTGCCGTCTTTCAGCGCCTGTGTTAAATTTAAAATTTGGCCCCGCATCACAGACATTTGACGTTCAAATAGTCGCTTATCAAATCCGCGATCCTGCTGCAAATTTCAAGCAATCAGACAACAGAGGAATGAAATAGTTTAATGGATTTTGTTAAAAGTAAATAAAATGGGGTTTACCTGAAAAAGATAGAGCAATTCGGTGCAGATTTCTTCAACGAAATTCATATCGGACAACTGCGGCAATACCAACTGCTTCGTCTCTTCGCTAAAAGGCACCTTTGCTTGTGGTAGCCAAGCCCAGTGATATGGATATGCACGCCATGAGTCCGGATGTTTAAACGGAAACGCCAGACCATTATCGATGGCAGCGATTTTGATTTCAGGCACAGACACATAATCCCAATCCATGGCGGCCCCTTTTCGTGTACTCGTGCTAGGCAGTTCACTATCATCGCCCGCCTCTTGACGATCATCGCTACTGATCGATACTTTACGAACAGCGTCATCAGTCTCTTCGGCCAAGCCTTTTGCCGTAGGTGTCGGCGAGTCCAACGAAATAATTGGGGCTTCTTCTTGCGTGTTCGCATCCTTATCAGTTTTCATATTGGTAAGCGTTTTACCACCATTACCAGACACTTGTCGCTCTACCTCCGGTGGACTATACCGTATTAGCCAGTTATCGTTGCCGCGATCAGTATTCCGAATGATATAATCAAGCACAACAAGCCGCTCGAATTGCAATTGAAAAGATTTGGCCAAAGTCGGTGGCAACGGTTCATTCTCGAAGCGTCGCAGCCAATAATCGGCATCTTTGTACCCCTCTACAAAAATTTGAAATGAGCCTGTCTATGTTAAACAACGGCAAAGCAAAACTGAAGTCAGTTATATGAATATTATTGTTTTTAAGACTGCGGTAACTCACCTTGAGCGGTAAACTCATGCGATTAAAGTGCGCCGATGGAATATGTTCCTTAATACGTTTCTTAAACTTTGCCTTTTGACGATCGATTCGCGCATAATTGAAACTTTCGGCCACTAGACGAACAATCCGCGTCTTAGGCACCACATTCAGATTCAGTTTGCGATCGACAAGACTGGCGCCGGATTCAGAGAGATAACTTTTATATGGGATATTAAAGATGCAAACAATTTTCATCAGGTAATATGATTTTCCTTATAATTATATACTAACCCTTGATTTGGTATAAGACACGCGCGTCCGAAGCAACATGGGCAACACAATTTATGCATCCATTTAATCCACTTTGGATTTAATTTACCATATGGCTCCTCGTCTTTGGGTTTAAACACAGCCAAGGTGCGCTGGTGGTGAAAGAAGAAAGTATTCTTATAAGTTTATTTTTCTATAGAATGTATTTTTTATTTTGTGCGACTTGCAACCAAAAGCGTCATAAAAATAAACTCAATTGTGGCGCTTCCCCGTTTAGAAGTCGATTGCTTTTACTCTTGCTACTTGTATCAGTCTTGAATACGCAAAAACAATTTTGTATTTCGAAAATTATTGCGTTTTGTCAAGCGCTATTTTCAATTAACATATAAAACTTATATTTAACTTACGCCGGCGGCATTTTTAACAAAATACGAGCCACTGCTGCCTTGATAGATGCGCTCCGGCATCACGCCTTGTTCGATGGCATACTCAGCTTGTGCGACAATCTCTTGAAAACTGGGATCATCTGTAATGAAAAATGAAATTTCTTAACGAAATGTACGACAATATGTATGTTTATTTTTATTTAACTAAAAAAATTTGTGCGTAATATCATAACGCGTGAACGACCGCGAAGTTTCAACATTGTACGACAATTATAAAAGCCAAAGGGAAAGTAACATGTCAAATGTGCGTGTCTATTTGGAAGGATAACAAAGTCGGACGTTTGTAATTATTATTTAAACATTAAAATACTATTTTTAGGTTTTGTTTTGGTTTATAGCTTAGTGTCGTGCTACAAATAAAATTAAATTTTCAAAATTATCAGTTCATGAATTGTGGTGGCGATGTCAGTTCGGCCCAACCACTGTTTAACTAATTCACCAACACACACATACATACAGGGACTCACATAAACATGCAGACATAGTATGGCCCTTAATAAGGACTGAACTACGCAATTTGAAGAAATTATTTGCCAAATCAGTATATTCATATATTTCTTTTTTCAATTTTACCACTGAACTGCGCCGCCGCCGGTTGTCTAATATTGGCCTCCTCGTATGAGTTGAGACTGGCCATTGAAATATTATCCGTCATAATGAGTAACTGCGTTGCAATGCGTTAACCAATATACGCGAATTGACGGCTCAAATGCCAACATTGAAAACAATCACTTTTTCTTGGGCACAGCACAGTTTAAATTTGCAAATAAACTTTATTTTTTTTTTTTTTTGTTTTTACGTTTGTTTTTATCGCGTGTCTGCGGTTGCAGCTGTTTAAAGCTTTTATGTGCATCGAATGCGTCAAAAGTAAATGTATCTCGTGTTGACTTCGGCAGCCAACGAACCCAAACAATGTCGTAGAAACAAGCATCGTTTGATTTCGTGTTTGTGGCTTTATTTGATTTAGTTTTAAATTTATTTGTTTTTTTTTTCTTGTCTTGCAGTGATGCGTCACACGTCGTATGATTAACCTCGTTTTTCGTGTCTATATGCGCAACACTCCCTGTTTGCATTGGAGCTGTAGTCAAGGACTTAAACCAAGGACTTTGCAGTAATGACAGTTCAGTACAACAACATTTTTCCTCACCAATGAATTCGAAGTTCTCGTTAAATTCAAATGCTAAATTATCCTGTTCAAATGGCCATGATTGACAAACCGTGAAGACATGTTGTATGAAATTCTCTTGGCTAGCTGAGATCGATTGTGACGACGACATGACGACGGCGTCAAAGCGCCACTAAAATTCAGTCAACTAATGTCGACGACAAAGAACTAACATGTTCATACCTATTTGGAATTTACATTATTATCAATTAGGCACACAGCGGAACGCACTCAAGGCGTAATTAATAAGACTGACGACTTTTTACTTTCATCGCCGACAGCGAATAAATAAAAGTTAACCCAAATGCAAGCCAAGCGGCCGCAACAGTTAACAAAACTCCTACTTACACAAATACTTCAGCGGACAATTAGCGCAGTTACATTTCGGACGTTGGATTTGAAGCGTTACCGTATCTGATGAGCTGTAGATCATCGACGGTGCATCAATAAGCAGCGGTGGTTCTTCTTCGTCATCACTTTCGATGAAATCCTTTTCCGGCAATGCACACGCCTTTGCACAGCAATAACACTGATAGGCGACTGAAGTATCCGAAATAATGCTTTTTTCCGAGTTTTCTTTATTATCGGCGTTTACATGTGTTGCGTCTGTTGCCTCTTCATCCGTCTTCATTCTGGCAATGGGATTACTGATAGCTATTAGCGTAGCGTACGGCACATTCGCACATGGACATAAGAATAGCGGTTCACATGTACAGGGTGGACCATCGTTTTGCTCCGAAGTTTTGCTTTTGTCTGACATTGCTAACGGTATATTTGTTTTGATTCTACGTGAATGCAACTGTCGTTTATATAGCACTCGGCATTATGTTCACATTTGTTGTTGTTGTAATGCCAATGATGTTTTTGTTGTTACATATAATAATTTGGCGGCTCTGTCGTCTAAGTCAATCGCAACAAGTAAACAACACTAACGACATACAATATCTGAGACAAATAACAAAAAACTCCTTTTTTACATGACAGTTCGACCTGAAATCCATAATTGATTTGTGTCTCTAATCCAATCAAATTTTTGAAAATTCTCAAGTTGAATCTTATTTCGCACAATGGAAAAATTATTGCAATATTTGCAGCAGCCAATCAGTTTTGATTAAGAACCAAGCAAAGTGAAAAGCTATTATTATTTATACAGTTAAGAGTCTGAAAGTCATATCGGATTTTCAAACATGTAAAAAAAATTACTAATCAGCACTGAATTAATCGTGAGTCAATCTTATGGGATTTTTCAAGCACATTCACACAAACAAAACAAATATGTATGATTTCATCACTGAACTTCTAACACAATTAATGGCATTGTTTAAATAAAATTGACCTTAGTGCGATAAGCTAAACAATAAGTAACGCTTTCATGAGCACAATTTGTGGCTTTTATAAAGCGTTCCACTTTCAGTGCTTTACAAAGCGAAGAATCGTAGGGCTGCAAGTGAATCAGCAAGTAACTTTACATTTATGGCTTCTCACTCAATTGCGATTGTGCAAGTGCACAAATGAACCGGTGACAGTGCACTTAGATATTGGTTTACTTACCCAAAAACGAGTTTGCTGCAAGATCAACATGATCGTTATGACCGATTAGATGTTCCCGATCACCACGATCACTAATACGACTGCTGTGACTACCCCCAAGCAACGGTTGCGATTCACGATTATCACTGCCGCCGTCCAAGGACATTCCTTCGTAATCGATTTCTGGTACTAGGCAAATATCATCAATGTTTTCATTAGGATTGTGATGCTTTGGTTGCTGCTGTAGGAGGTGTTGATGAATCAATGGTATTCGATTGGTCGAGTGTTGTGGTGACAATGTTGCGTTACGCTTTGGTGTTGCAGTGCGACTGCCCATTTCAGTTGCTATCACAGCTGATGGCGTACTACTACTGCTCTCAGTGCTCTCTGCTTTGCCATTGCTTAGCGTTGGCGTTGAAGAGAGCGATATTATGCTCGCCTTATTGTGTCGCACTAGCAAGTCTTCTTCCTCTTCATCGTCACCATCATCGTTGAACAGCAACAGTGGCTGCGTTTTTTGGCTGCGTTGTCCGTTTGTCAGTGAATGTTTCTCGTCCGTTGGATCTCCATTAATATCAACAACAACATCGGCACGTTCATCTGTATCTATATAATCTGCATGGTCGCCACCATCGTCGTCGTCGACTGATAACAGTATTTGCTCTCTTCTTGTTTTCTTCTTTGCATGGCGGTTGTTTGTCTTGTTGTGCACACCAATGGTGTTAATCTAGACAGTAGATAGACATAAAGCTTATATTATAATTGAATCTGCACATGTATGCACGTTTTTGAATATGTATTAACTGACCTCGACTTTTGTTGTTAATTGATTGGTGACATTGATAGGCTCATAGCCATTTATCTGTGCTGGATTTTGAGCTCCTGTTGTAATCGCTGTGCCATTTTCAAAATCGCCTATTAGATCAACATCTTCCAATTGCACAAGTGGTTGTTCTGGCGTCGTCATACCTATAAAAGCCCTTTTTGCACACCTATCCAGTTATGGGTGGGGTGCGTTTCTATATGTGCGTCGAATAAGCAATATGTTTGCAGTTAGCTCAGCCTGCCTTACAGACAAGACAAAACAATAACAACAATCCAAACAGTCAAATTAACGTGGTTTTCAGTAACAAAGACGAATGAAAAAAAAACGATGTGCTCGCGGTACGTTCCCTCTATCGTTATCTATTTACGCCTCCTCTTTAATAACGAGCTCAAGGCACACGTAGTTTTTTAAATTATTTGGTTTGAACTAATTTATGTCAACAAGCAAGTTGTATACAATTATTTTCTCTTTATTGATTAGTTATCCACGCTCAGGAGGATCTCCTTTCGCAAATAAAGCTTTTTGTATTTATATTAGGCAAATTCTTGCGAGATTCAACTTTTCGCAAATTATATAAAAATTGTTTCCACCATGACTTGCTTAAATTAAACTTTTTTTAAAAAGTAAATGAAAACTAAAAACTACCAACGGCCCTATCACAAATAGAATTTAATTTTTTTAATAGAATTTAATGCGAAGAAGAAGAAGAGAAGAAGAACAGCAAACAGAGATGCCAGATTGCGTTGGTGCTCTGTGGAGCGGTGTATTATTAATAGGACGTCAACAAATTGTGATGTTTTTTTTTATGGAATTTAGGCCTTGAAAGTCGAACCCATATCGCTGTAACTCACAAGATTTTGGTTAATATTTTGAAAAAAAAATTGTAAATTAATCGACTTAAAAATTCACATGACATTTTTTATCAACCCCCACCCCTTTGGTGAGACTTTGTTTGACCCGTAACTTATGGATGTCCCCTTATGGTAATTCAGGATTATCTAGATTTCATTAATGATTTATTAATACTTCCGCTCCTATTCTACAAATATTAATAAATAAACAACTAACGTTCGGCATCTGCGTTGAATTCGTTCCAAATGAATACGCGTAGTCTTTGTATGCTGTCCAATACAGCCGTCAGCTCCCGCTGCAAATTGGCACTCTCCACAGCCAGCTCAACACTCTTCTTGAATTGGGCTGCAGCGCTTCGCAAAGAACTGGATGGCAATTTGCTGAACCAATGCAATGGTTCCACGTACCCTTGACTTTTGTCAACGTCGTGCTTCTTCAGAGCTACTTCAGATCCACAAATTGACAGTTCGTTTTTAACGTTGTTGACGTTGCATAACGCGTTGAACTCCGAGCTATTTATTGTTGGAATTTGTGCAACGGTAATGGCCATGGAGCTCTGCTGGTAACGGGTTTGAGCCAATGAGAGTTTTCCTGACGTAGTAAGGCGCTCAATGTCAACACGACTTTTCGCTTGTTCCTCTACAAGGTAAAGTGACTCCATTAGGAGTGCGTCAAGTAGACTTCCAGCTTTCTCTTTGGAAACAGTCATAATAAATCAGCTTAAATTGTAAAAGTTCACTTTAACAAAACCAAACGAAATAATTTTTAATGTTGATCGGCTTCTTCTTGGTTTTCGTTGCTATTCTGAGTGAAAGTGTCATATGACCAACAGTTCTTCTTCTTTTCTTTGGTTTCCTTGACCGGCAATGCGGAAGAAGAAGAAGCAAAAATGGTCTATGAAAAGACTGACGAGGCATTGGTTTACCTTAAATCGCCGTATGTTCGCTCTTGACAAGGGATATACTCCCATTATGGAGCTTTTTCAGATGTGGACTTTTCTTCTTCTGCCAGGCTTGAGCGTGACACATCAGCGCCAATATGCAACATGTTCGATTCAATAGCGTCACAACAGTGTCATATATATATATTTTTTTTTTTTTGATAATTAAATTTAAAAAATAAGCTTTAAAAGTTGAGAGCGAGCTGTAGTTGATATTAGTTAATAGAAAAGGTAGAAAAAAACTTACACATGGGATTCTAAATGTATGATTCGACGAAGCTAAACAAAAGCCAAGTTTTTTCGATTCATTGAGCTCCCACAAAAAAATGTGTAATCACTTTTAAATAAGGTACGTCTTCATACCATTAAAAAACAACGTTTAAAAAGGGGTAAAGAAACGGCAATGCGGAAGCGTTTAGCTGAGTATTAGAGATTAGAGAAAGTTTATAAAGCGATGCTCAATTAGTTAAAATGTCAGTAGAACTACGTCCATGGCACTTGTGAATGCTTGCGTAGTGTTAGTTTAATTTTTTCATTTAAGTAAATATACAATTCATTAGCTACCACAGGTTTGTGACTACGTAATCCGTAAAATCTCATAGTAATTTAGTAGGTGCAGGTTAGCGATCATGCAGAACAGTAAACATGTTAAACAACGTCGACGTCAACATTCAGATGATGACCAGCAGGAGGAAACAAATCACTCCAAAGATTATGAGTACGCATGGTCTCAAGAGGAAACGAAGGTTCGTTTGTAAATATTGACAAGTCAAAAGTCCCGCATTTGTAGTTTTATTGAATTGTGTTTATTAATTGACAATATATTAGTCGGTTGTGGGTTCGGGGTTTAGGTGGTTTCAACTATGACGCAATTATAATAAGCTATGCATATCTTATCGTATGGCTGTCTTCAATTTTAATAGTAGTAATGACTTTGATTTTCTTATCGCCTATTTACCAACATTTTAGACGAAAGGTGATTATCAGAACTACACTCACAATACAAGTGGGAACATGTCAGATATTTCAACAACATCGTCAGCGGACGGCACAAGGGAATTGTTGTTCGCTGCCAAACGTATTATCTCCAATAAACATAGTCTAAGCGAAAGTTCGGCAGAGGATATTTCCAAAGCTCAGAACGAAATGGATACAGACCAGTCAAGAAAAGAGTCAACAATGTGGCGTAATGAATTGTCACTTAATCCGAACAGCAAAGGTGCACAACCAATACGTAAAACTATCGGCACTTCGAAAGATTGTGCGGCAAGCGCAAAAAAACAATTGCTTAGCGATGCTATTGACGTTGTCATACGTATACTTATTGTTACACTTTTTATGTGAGTATAAACAAAGCAAAAACATTCTTTTTGAGGATATCCTTATGATTTGCAAATGAATTCGCAGTAAATTAGAAATAATGCAAGCATTTAAGCGTGAAATACATGAGGAGGAACTTTGGTTATATAAAAATCCACGACGTCCCGATATTGTAACACCGTTGGAGTTATTGTTGGCTGTTATAATAGTGCCGTTTCTAGTAGCTTTGGCATTTTATACAATAACAAAAGACAAACGAGATTTTCATGCTGCTAATTGGGCTTGGACATTGGCATTGTGTCTGAATGGTATTCCGACAAGTATGTTGAAAATAACCGTGGGAAGGCCAAGACCAGATTTCTACTATCGATGCTTTCCGGATGGCATTATGATACTTAACAATACTACCGACAGCTCATCATTGGACTTTCAGTGTACTGGCAAACTAAGCGATATCAACGAAGGCCGCAAAAGTTTTCCCAGCGGACACTCATCGTGTAAGTCGAAATATTTTGTTTATTGAATCAATATTTTTTAATGCTCTTGTCTCCAACAGTCGCCTTTGCTAGTTTCGGTTTCATCGCATACTATGTAGGCGCAAAGCTCCATGCATTTAATAAGCGTGGACGGGGTAACACATGGCGTTTGTGCTTGGCTATAGCGCCGCTTTTTGTTGCCGCATTAGTAGCCGTCAGTCGTACCTGTGACTATCATCACCACTGGCAGGACGTTACAGTAGGTGGTTTGATAGGTCTAGTAACGGGTTATATAGCTTACAGGCAATACTATCCTGGATTACTATCGAAAAATTGTCATCGACCACTTGTACGTTGGCCTCAACGAGGATTGAATGAATATGAATGTGTCGACAGTGATGTAGATTTCGATTCAGACGCTGGTGTTTGTGGAGAAGGGCGACCTTTACTCAGTGAGACATGCCGAAAGCAACAGTCAAAATGGTATTAAATGTTTTAATGGATTTGTTCTTTGTGATTCACTTGCATACAATTCAATTAACCTGACGCTTTATTGTACAACGTTCACAGCTGGGCTGTGCTCTGTTTAATGTCTAGAGTAGAAAAAGTGCACGTGTACGTACATCAGTAGTAAAAGACGTAGACAAATTTAATAACCTAAATCAAGTCAATAAAAGTAATTAATTTAGCTAAAAATAATTATTTAATTTATTTCATTCTGCAAAACATGTTTACATCAAAGGTACAAATATGGCCGAAACTTTTGCCGAAATCTGCCTAGATTATTATTTAAATTAAATGTGAACTTTCCACTTACGAGTCACAGCTAAGGGCAGTTTAGCCCATTGAGTTAAAGGCCTGTAGCAGCGTTTGTTTCTCTCGTTCCTTCTTTTTTACGATGTCCAAACTGCGCTGACGCCAAGTGCTCTTTCTTAGCTTGATTGGTCGACTCCCAACATAACGACCGTCCATCTCTTTCATGGCTCGTATGAAATCGGCGGGTTCTCGAAAGCTTACAAACCCAAAACCTTTGCTTTTGCCTGTACGCTTGTCACGTACAACGCGGGCACGTTGAAACGAAGGATATTTGTTGAAAGTGCGCGTAAGCACTTCATCGTTGACATCGTTTCCCAAATCTCCACAGAAAATACGAAAGTCATCGTCCGGCCAATCAGCAAGTGAAGAATCTTCCCAGACGGAGCCACCGGCAATACGCACAGTCTTTCGATCTTTTTTTTTCCGCTCTGTCGTCTGAAACGACTGCAGTGCTGAGGAGGCGCGAGCGGCTTTAATGGCTTCTTCTGCTATCGGATTCGGTCCACTCTTTTCGGCCTTAAGTTTTTTCAGCTTTTGTGTAACATCGAATTGTATTGCATTAATGTCGATTTGAGGAGCGGCTGCTACAGTCGGCACATGTACCGATTGTCTGCATTGATATAGTTTGGGTGCGCTACTTAATACTACTGGCGTTGCTGTCGCGGATTTCTGTTGTAATGCAGGAGATGAACCGGTCTGAGTCGGTACAAATGTGGACATAAAAGCCGGTGGTATTGGCGGTGGCGGCACAGACATGCGCGTCGAGTTAATTGGCTGTTGTTGCAATTTTTGTTGTTGATTAAACGTATTTGCTGCAATTATTGGACGAACTTGGTTTGGCACAAAGAGATTGCGAGGTGGTGCTGGCCTAGAAATTTCGGCCTCAAACCGAGAAAGCTCATCCTCGATATTGCTTCTCTTCGTACCCATTTCGACAATCGTGAACCAAAACAAATTTGTCCGCAAAATCAACCAAAAAAAATAATACACGCGCTCTTCTTCTTTTTTATTTCACAATAGAGACAGTGTTACCAACTTTCAAACATGTTTCCCCCTAAACACAAACCAAAAACCCCTAAAAACCCTACAATTTCTAGAAAATCCCCCTAAATAAATTTTATTATTAGAAAAATAAATAATTAATTATATATACACAAATTACATAATCAATAAAACAAATAATTATATTTTCAATAAAAATATAATCAAATAACATAAAATTTATAATAAATGAAAACTTTAAAACAAATAATTAATATCACATATAATGGATATCATTATATCACATATATCATATATAATGGAATTCTAACAACAAAATACATTGTCAAAGTTTGTCAAGTTTTCATCAACTCCTTGCCAACTTGCTTCAAATAACAAAATGGAATTTTTAGTTATTTTCAATAAGAAAGTGCCTGTACTCCAACGAGTTGGGCGGGAACACCTTTTTATAAAAACACATAGAGTAATTATTACATAGAGTGAAAAATGAACTCTTTTCCTGTTTTGCGGTTCTCTCATGCACAGTTGCGGTCCGCACAACGGTTTGAGTTCGGTCCTTTTTCAGCGACTAAGTAGCGTATGTTGTTAGGAATTGTATGTATACATACTAATTTTCCATAGAAAAACCAACAGCCCACAGCATTTGTATCAAACTCTTATGTATACATACGATTCCTAACAACATACGCCACGCTTCTTATACGCTGAAAAAACGATCGAACCCTAAAAAAACCCCTTTCGACTCAAAAACCCCCTAAATTTAGGGGGAAAACCCCGAAGTGGGCAACCGTGAATAGAGAGGCAAAAACAGCGATAACGCAATAACCCGATAACTCGATACCTTCATTAAGGGCGAGGATAACTTGCAAATTCACGTATCCAAAACCAAAAGACCATATCATGATACAATTATATTATAATTGTATCATGGACCATATTGACAAACACCACAAAACTTTAACATTTATAGAGTTTCAAGTTCAACACGATCACGGTCAAAATAGATCAAATAAAATCATCGATTGTACATCGATACTTTCGACACTAAAAAAACAGATTGAATGAGCACACAGTGTGCTGCACACCAAACTGACATGATCAATTTGGCTGGATAATCATTTGATCGTTGTCCGCACCCTTGGATTGGCCATGTACTGTAGAGCATGATGAAATAACATAAGGTGGTCTCGTCGGCAACAGACATCCACTTATTGTATGCTCGCAATAAGTGCGAGTGAAAGGACGTAGTCAACTGAGTGTCGTATTGAGTGTGAGTGAGGCGGCAATGTGATTGTTGATTAACCCTTAGCATGTCCGTAGGCTTTGAATATGCCACTTATAAATAAAGGACGAGATTTTTTTTTTAAGTTTGATTTTTAATAATTTAGAGTTACCAATTAAACGCTGCTTTTGGTTCTTAATACAAATTTTTTTGTTTAAGTAGTTAACTCTAAAATATATTCTTATTTTAAAGTAAAAAGATTATTAATATAATATTTCATATTAATGCATGCACGCTTAAGGGTTAATGAATAACGAGAAAAAATTCGTCCGCACACAACCTTTCTTTTCAACAAGCAAACGTGCACTGAAATAAGTGGATACTTCGTAAAACTTCGGCAGCCGACGAGACCACCTTATGTTATTTCATCATGGATTGAATGAGCACACAGTGTGCTGCACACCAAACTGACATGATCAATTTGGCTGGATAATCATTTGATCGTTGTCCGCACCCTGTGGATTGGCCATGTACTGTAGAGCAACCTTAGGAAAATAGTCTTCCGTATTGTCTATGTACTCTTCCGCGAACCTTGTCTCTTCCGGTGATAGGTTTCGTCAGTCTCACGTTTTGCATCCGTATCGCGTTAAAGTCTCGATCTTTTGAAGGCGACAGCGCAAGTAACTTGCCATCGCGTTCTAACTCCATTGCACCACGCATTGGATCACAAATCGGAAGTAGTTCTTGTATCTCATATGCATCCACTCAACAGGTCGGGAGCGCGTAGTTCGTTTGTCGAGTATTTCAAGACCTTGGTGTTAAATAGCAGTAACCTCAGCCTCGTGTCCCAATATCGCGCTCTCAAGCTTATTTTTATTTATCAACAAAAAAAATGGCTCTGTTGTGACACTATTATGAAACGATGTTGCAGTATTGGTTTAGCGTATGTCCCTTGCATTTGTTGGGGATTTGTCACCAGCCTTAAATTGAAGACACTTTTCAGAATTCGTCTTCTTCTTCCACTTTTGCGACTTCTTCCGCTTATGCGACACTTTTGCTGCAATTTGACACATATTGTTGTGGCAGAAGAATAAAAATTAGATTGTTAATACGTTTTTTATGCTGTGTGTAGATTATTCTAAAAGGAGTGAGCACAAATTATGACTGACACGAAGTCTCGCGTATTAATTATAGATAACGGCTCCTATGAATGCCGCGTCGGTTGGAACGATCTTACAAAGCCAGAGCTCAGGTTTCGAAATGTGCTTACAAAACCACGCAAGGATCGTAAAAAGGATAAAGACAAAGATAAAGAAACACCCGATAATCCTGCCAATTCTGTAATACAAGTAGGCAATGATATAACGAATATTGAAGCTGTACGCGCCCAACTGAAATCACCATTTGACAGGAATGTGATCACAAATTGGAATCATCAGGAGCAAATTTTGGATTATATTTTTAGCAATGTTGGGTTTGAGGGCGAAAATAGCATTTCGAAACCAATCGTAATGACGGAAGCGCTTGCAAATCCTAATTACTGTCGCGAACAAATGAGCGAGTTGCTGTTCGAGTGTTATGGCGTGTCGGGAGTCTGCTATGGCATCGATTCGCTCTTTAGTTGGCAGCTTTACGAACAACGGAAGAAGTCGCAAGAAAAACAACAAGATGCATTGATTGTGTCCTTTGGTTTCAGCACCACGCACGTCATTCCTATGCTTAATGGGAAGGTGCAGATGCAGAATGTTCGACGATTGAACGTCGGCGGCTACCATGTTATAACATTCTTATATCGGTTGATGCAAATGAAATATCCTGTGCATATAAACGCCATCACGATAAGTCGCATTGAGGCTTTAGTTCATCAAAACTGTAGCATTGCAGTCGATTATCATGAAGAGTTAAACAAATGGTCCGCGTTGGAGTATTATGAGGAACATGTAATGAAGATTCAACTACCTTATAACGCTGTTGTGGCCGCAAATTCCTTACTGACAGCAGAACAGAAACTGGAGAAACGGCGTGAATTGGCTTATCGTTTGATAGAAATGAAAAGTCGACGAGAACGCGAAAAAGTGCTTGAAGATGAGCAAAAGTTAGAACTTCTAACTGATTTAAGGCAATTTTATGAACAAAATAAACTGCAAAAATTTGAGCGTGCATTACAACAACAAGGTATCGCTAATTTGGAGGAATTGGATACACTTATTGACACCTTGTATCAGAGTATCAAACGTTTTAAGGAGCGGTCGACAAACACTCAGCCAAAGCCGAAGCCGCAACAGGATAAGATTCCTAAACCACCTCCAGATATAACAAAAGATGAGTGGCTAGAAGGCTTACGTATTAAACGGGAAGATATACTAAAACGAAAACAGGCACGTCAATCACAGCGGCAAGAACAGGCTAAAAGACATACTCACGCAGCACAGGAACGCATGCGTATAATTTCATCCTTAGCACGGAATGAAAAAAAACGTAAGGGAAACGAAGTAGAAGATGATTTTGGCATGAATGATGATGACTGGGATGTATACAAGCGTATTAATCGATATAACGATGACAGTGACTCCGATTCTGACAACGAAAAGCTTTTGGAGTGTGAAAAAATATTGAGTCATTACGACACTAACTTTGAAGATGCCGCTGCGCAAGCTATTTCAGAATCAACAGCAGCTGAAGACTATCAACTGCATTTTGGTGTGGAGGCAATTCGCGCCGCAGAAGTTCTATTTCAGCCCAGTATGATTGGATGCCCCGAAGCAGGTCTAGCCGAGCTAATAGACTATGTGTTAAAATTGTTTGCACCCGAGGAACAGCTACGTATGGTCAACCACGTTTTTCTAACTGGTGGCTGTGCACAATTCCGAGGTTTGAAAGATCGCCTTTACAAGGAACTACTGGAGATGCGTCCATTTCAATCAAGCTTTGCTATTTATCAAACAACAGAACCTTTGCTGGGTGCCTGGCTTGGTGCTAGGGAGTTTGCATGTTCTACAGAATTCTCGAAATACCTTACGTCACAAGCAGAGTACCATGAGTTTGGTGGTGAGTATTTTAAGGAACACAAATCCGGTAATCTCTATTATCCTACACCAAAAGATTGATTTTATTACTAAGAAAATAAAAGGATTAAATTTTCAAAACAAAAGCTCTGTAATATCATTGCCGAAAAGTAGGTTCCAAGATTTGGGAACAGTCAATTTAAAGCTGCCTTCACCACTAGCGCGCAGTTGTAGAAAGTCCTCACAGAGCTCGTTCAGTTCTCGCACAATTAGTGTGGCATCCGTTGAATTGTCGCCTTCAAGCAAATAACGGAAAAGCAACAAAACTGGCACTTCTAACTGGTTTAAAGCTTTGTATAATTGCATAGCGTTTCCGCCACCGTATATTAGTTCTCCGGTATATTCTTTCCACTTGACCAATTCGCTGTTAAGCTGTTGTGCATGATCGTCTTTGAATTTCGGATTAGCGACATATGCGTATGGTGATTCTTCAATTACGCGTTTCTCAAAGCCGAAACTACCACTTAGGACTACAACACGTTTCGCCTGTTTCAGCAACTCAGACAGTTCTTTATGAAAACTGTTGGCATGCCGTGAGATGAGCGGTGCTCGAAACTGAACTACTAACAGCTTATCCAACGCTCCTTCGTACAACTCACAGGCAGCGACTTTCTCAGTTGGCTCATGCTGATACGCCGAAGGCCCAAACACTGGTATTAGCGCTGCATGAGAAATGCTTCCAATCCGTTTTAGCTGCTTTGATGAAATTAATAAATCGCATGCCAATTGAGCAGCATTGCCCACGCAGATGCTCGGAATGATCACTGTGTAACCGGCAATATCAAGGGTTACTGATTTCTTTTTCAGAAACAACATTCTCGAACTTATTGATATGCTTGAAAACAACTCGCGTAATTCAGAAAATACGAAAATAATTATATTTGAAATTGTGCTTACTAATGGGGGCTTGTTGACAACTTTCCGATTTTGGTAATTTTTGCAACACTGTTATTTAAATGATTTTGGGGGAACCTCCCACATTGACCTAGCCCAACTGCCCGTGCAACTCTAAGCGACATTGAGCCAGTCAGTATTTTTTGCTTTTAGTCTTTTTCTTCTTCTTACTGGTAAATACAGACGCTAGTGCGCCATTTTGACGCACAAGTGGCTCTTTCGCTGACACCGTGTCGACGGTCAACAACAATTTGGCTGATTCGCGTTGGTTGTCGTATGTTGTTGCTTTCCGGCTTTTCCAAATTGCAAACATTGTTGTAAATATGTCAAATTCGGTAAATATTTCCGTTGAAACAACTTGCGAGAATCAAATTCAAGAAATTGGATATGATGGGACTGAAATATATCAACCGTAAGAAATCAGTAAAATTCCTGTTTTGTCGGGTGTCTTTATTTTTTTCCATGTTTATCTTAGTCCACCCACTTTGTCGGAGAGTTTGGCCAAGTGTGCCGCTCGTATTGATTTCAGCAAGACCTCTTTGGATGAGATAAAAAAGGAAGACAAAACCAGTGCTGGTGACGATGACAATGAACCAGGACAGTTACAAAGCCTTTGGCCGTGGGAGAATGTCCGAAGCAAATTAAATGATGCGCTTGCCGAAATTTGTGTTTTGTCGGATGTAATTTCAATAGCAAAACAGAAACGTTATTTAGTGCTTGATCCACTACCAGAAGAGCCCGATGACACAAGGCCTATTGTCCAAGTCTACAACCGGAAGAAAGCCTTGTCGCAGGCAGCTCAGGTGTTGCTGAGTGGCGCAGAAAGGCTTAGGAATGCACATAGTGAACAGCGTAGTCGCAATGTTGCTGATTTTCATATTGAATTGTTACGACTACGTCAGAATTGGCGACTCAAAAAGGTAGCAAATGCTATAATTGGCGATCTAAGTTACCGTACAGCGGGTTCGAAGTTTAGCATGAGCGGAACTTTCGAAGTGACTAAAGCTGAAGAATCAACAGATGAAGACGGCAATCCAAGTAGTAGTAGTAGTACATCAAGTAACAATAATGGCATGCAACCAAAGACAAGTTCCTCATTGCGTGTTATTGTGCCAGCAGAATTACAAGGTGTCGCTTACATTAAAGTTATAACTCAAAAGGATCAGGAAGATCTTTGTACGGCCCAAGTAAATCTGATGGGACATGGACCAAACATTACACAACAGGCAGGTGTCTGGCAAAAAACACTCGAATTTGCACAAAATGTACTCTTCTGCAAAGAGCTATTTGCACAATTGGCACGCGAAGCAATACAATTACAGGCCCCCATACCTCATGTGGTAATTGGTAATCAAATACGTGCAACACTACTGCCAGGCATACAACTGATTATCTCGCTTTGTCATTCCACAACCTTCGATTCTAGTCAGTCGGGACCGATCAATGATCACGATCATGTATTAGAACACTCACTCCATCAGCTGTTGCGCGAAGTACACTTCAAAAACTCACATCACCCCTTTCCACATCCGGCTAGCGCACCATTGGGCCCTAGCAAGAAACGTATGATTGCCGGACCAACTGCTGCTGATCGTGAAACTCTGCTGGAGATGACAAAAACACAGACAATTCTTGAACAGATTATTGCTCAGGCTCAGCACATTTTTATGCGCAAACGTACACAATACGTCCTAGATACATTAGCACGCGATGTCAAGGATCCACAAATTGTATCACATTGGAATGCAATGAATAGTCCCACAATGTCTTGTGTGAAGATCAATATAGTTACACATGGCTATGATACCATTTATCGTACATCGCTTGTCATACACGTAAAGGAACGTTCTCTGAAGTGTATATGTCGTGATGGCCGCGTTATGCATTTATCGTATGAGCCACAGGAGTTGCGTGATCTAATACTTTGTCAAATTAACTCACATCAGATTTCATGTCTACTCAGTATTGCGCGTTGCATGGCATGGACAGTGCTTTCAAACAGTAATCACTTGGGCATTGGTAAAGTGGAACCGCTCGGCAATGCAAGCTCCTGCCTGCTAGCATCACCTAACGGTGATCGAATGATCGCAGTACAAATACGTTGCGATCCACAAATTGATGTTAAAGTTTATATAGCACGTAGTCCGCGTCAGGATTTCTTTCCCAGTCCTCTTGTACCAGAAAAGTTTTGGGACAATCTGGGCGGAAATTTTAAAGAGGTAATATTGATATATATATAAATTTTTTTAGATAATATTTTTAAATAATTATAATTCATGTTTGTTTATTGACGTAGGTGCGATTCGATAAAATCGAGGGCAAGAGTTTTCTCAACAAAATGGAGTTCTTAATGGCGGCGCTTACCAGTAATACATCTTAAATTCTGTAAAATTATTTAAAATAACTATTAAATCATAAATAGACTTGTTTTTTTTTTTTTTTTTAATAAACGAACTAAGTATGAAGTCGTAAATATACTAATGGCGTAGAACAGCACGTCGGAAGTTTCTTCAAATATTACTTATTCAAATTGTAATTACGTCTAAAACTAGTGCCACTATACCAACAGTTGTTATTGTTGCCCCCAAGTTGCAACGGTCCATGTTTACTAACGGTGAATGTGTCGTCTAAGCTCACAGCATTTGCGCGTTTAGTGCTCTATCCACAGTAAAGAAGAACATGATTTATTTTTTTAACATTACCTTCAGAACTTGTACTTACCCAACGCTCCAAATCACAAAAATCAATGTCATAGTTATTGCACCCTGTATCTGCACTCGTTTCTTGAATTTGAGATGCAGTGTTTGTTGGCAATCCAGTACTTAAAGATATATCTTTGTTGGGCTTAGCCACGCGGAGATACAAACCTCTATTCGTTGAATATAGTACCGGCACCCGTCGTTGCGAAATCGTTCTTTCATTGGTGTGGGTTTGTGTCGCACTTTCAGCACTAGCTACATGCAGATCTTCAACCAATCGCCTATTCTGCCATGAAGTCTTGTTGCCGGTACGATTAGAGAAAGCATCTGTACTATTGGTAATGCCAAAACGTTGTAGCTCCTCGTCGATATCATGCCTATACTGCTCCTTGCCGAGTCGTCCAAAGCAACGGCAACAACAACAAAAGTACGACGCCACTTTGTCGCATTTGCTTGATTTAGTTTTTTTTCTGTTTTACTTTGGAAATGTTTGCACTTTTAAACTTTGTGTATTGATTTTTATTATAACTTGTGTTATTACCTTTGGTGCTTTCAATGTTATGCGTTGACAACGACGATAACGGACACTGACTCGACTGACAGACGACGAATGTGGACTGTCATAATTTCTTCGTGGTTTGTGCTCTGTTGTTGTCACACGGTTGCTTAGTAGACACGCTGGGCTGAGCGATGGGTGTGAGTTGATTTGGGCTTTGGTCGATTCGTTAATAGTTATTATCAGTCTGTGCAATTAATGTAAAAAAGCGGTTATATTGCCATTCACACACAAATAAAATGAAACAACTTTTTTTTTTACTTTTTACAAATATTTTTTTGTTTTTTTTATTTGTTTTAAAACTTTATTCATTTTTATTATATTGTTGTTGTTGTGTACTTGTAAATTGTATAATTAACACTAAAATACTTATTTAAACATATTTATCAATTTCTTTTAACTTGTATCATCGCCATACAATTTTTTTTTTGTATCAATCAATCAATATGCCATTATTTTAAATATATTTATATATTATAATTAACCTTAGCACTATTTAAGATTTAATTTTCACTTTTTAATCCATTACATAATGTTACCATTTCCAGCTAGCAATTCGTCCCAATTATACAAGTAAGTTAAGTTTAATTGTTTTATTTTATAAATATTTTATGCAAAGAAGTTTTATTTTTTTGATTTTTTGTTATTATTTTTTTTTTCTTATGTTCATTATATATTATATATATATTCTCTTTTGTTATTAAATTCAAATTGAATGCTACAATATAATTTTTCCATATATTCCGTTTTTATTTTTCTGTAAATTTGTGTCCAGAAAAAAGTGCAAGCACAGACACGCATCACTAAATAACTAGTTTTATATAGTTAATGTTAAAAAATATTTTAAATTTTTGTACAGATTTTTTTGTTTATTTTGTTGATATTTTTTTAAGTGATTTATTTACGCATTTCCTTTTTTTTTTTGTATATATTTTGAATATATATGTTTTTGTTGTTGTATATATAAATATATATATAGAAATAAAATAATCGGTTTATCATTGCCCATACACACATGCAACAATAAGTAAACTTTTTTAATTGCAAATTTCTCATTATTTTTGGATTTTCTTTTTTTTTGTATTTAATTTTTTAACTTCTAAACCTTAAAAATACGTTGTAGCTGTTTTACTAATTTTATAAGTGAAATATTAACTTTATCGCCTTTTTTTTTAAAGTTTGAAGCAAATGCGAGCAATGAGTGAAATTTTCATAAAAATAAAGAAAATATGTTATGAGTTTTTAAAATCGCACGCTGTTTTTATACTCTTCACGTTAGTGAATAGTATTATTTTTTTTTTTTTTGCATTTTTTTATTCTAAATCTGCAAATTTGTTAAACGCTGGTTGAATAATTATTTTAAAAAATATATATATTGCGCCCAGCATTTGGCGGCAGTAAAAGGAACTTAATTTAAAATACATATTTAATAATTAAAATTACAAAATAATTACACAGAAATTCTTATAGAACAAAACCATTTGAAACACACATAAAATTCGCATACAAAAAATTGCAGAACAAAGGAAGGTTATAAAAAAACAGCGCCATTTGTAAGCTTATCTTGTTAAACACAAGTAAAACCTCTTTTTTATTTTTAAGAAAATTTCAACAACATTGCTCTCTCTTGCATTGAGGCCTTTCATTTTTGATACTCGTGTCACGCTACAAAATAATTCTAACTATTATAATGTTAAATATAATATTTAAATAACTTTTTTAAGCTGTTGTTTCAATTCTTTTTATACTTTTTTTTAATAAAAAAAGTGTCATTTTTATATGCAATAAATCACAAACAGAAGAATAATGTATATATAAATATAGGAGATGAGAGAACAGCGGAAAAAAAAACAATAAAACGAACTATATACGACATCAATAAAAAAAAAATATAACCTTTTGTTTTTTTATTAAAGTGAGGTTAAATTGAGGTTAAACTTGCTACTAGTGGTAAACTAAAATATGTCTATTATTTTTTGTTTTTCATTTTTAAGTATTTTGTTATTTTTCTCATTTGTAGGCCACTCAGTACATACATATTTAACAGCGCAGTGCCAACAGTGCAGCATACATGAATTAAACTGTTAATCCTTCTTTTTTTTTTTTGTTATTTCCATTGCATAAAAAATAATTTTGAGCTTTTGCTTAATGGCATGCATCATAATATTTTACAATTAACTCACTTGTCTGGGTGAGAGTAATAAACTGATTTCCTAATAATTCATATACAATTAATACTTTATTATTATTTTTTTTGTTTTGCTTTTATTAGCGGCGGCCAGCGTTTTCAACTGTCATGACACAATCAACTGTCAGTCATAGCCAGACCGCGGCCTGTTGCGCATTCGTAGAGATTTTCATTTCGCTATGGGAGTATTTTTTGTGTACGATGTCTGGGAATATTTGTTGTTTCTTTTTTTATGTTTGTTTTTCTATATTCTATACGCATATTTAATTACAATTGTTTGTTTTGTTGTTCTTGTCTATTTTACTATTACATTTTACATTAATAACTGTTCGCTTAATGATTATTTATATCAAAGTATTTTTTTGCGTTCAAAAATTTAGTTCCTTAGGAAAATGCGCTGCGCAGTTGGGATTTGTGTTTAGATTGACAGTGTTGTTGCCGCTGTTATTACTGCTGCTACCGGCACCGGCGCTACTTCCGGCATGTGTATGTTGGTGGATGTTGCTACCATTGTTGCTGCTGCTGTTTTTGTTGGCCGCTGCTGTTGCTATGGATGCAGTACTTGCCCCTAATAAATTTGCGGCTAGTGTCGCTGCTGTGTGCGTTGTCGCAGTGTTGTTTGACACTGCCGCTGCAGCAGCAGCAGCTGCCGCCGCCGCCACTGCCGCCGCTACGGAATTTATGCTGAGATGGTGCTGCTGCTGATGATGTTGTTATTGCATGAAATAGTCAGGATGTTCAGAGTCTTTCTCAAAACGTTTCGCTTCTTCATGCATGCTCTCTTTGATCTTGAGTATAGCTGCTGATTCTGTTTGATCGTTTTCGCCGGGTCCACCAAAGCTACCGAGATTATAGTCACCCATGCCGCTGCCAGAATCCTCACGTGGCGTACCAGGGCCGCCATTGGCTGGCGAGTTCTTCATGCCGTCGAGACCAGTGCCATCTCCGCCACCACCATTAAGTACTGGACCCATTGAATTCGGGCCGCCACCCATCGGACCCATGCCACCGGGACCACCTCCTCCGCCATCCGGCCCACCACTCATTGGAAATTCTGGTTTCATTAGCGAATACATGCTGTCGCCCGGTCCGCCAGGGCCACCTTGCGTATTATCCTGCGGCGATGGCATTATGGGCGTGCCAGGACCTGGTGGACCATTCGAACCAGGTCCAGGACCATAATTGCCAGGCGAAGATGATGAATACGCATTCATTGGCGCTGATGCGTTCGGCTGCCATTGTGGCGGTCGACCTCCGGCGCCCATTCCCATTCCAGGTGGCATACCACCTGGACCAGGCGCTGGGCCTCGCATACCACCGGGACCGCCATAACCCATAGGACCCATTCCACCGGGTCCGCGCGGTGGATTCATGCGCGGATTCATTGGTCCCATGCCACCAGGTCGCGTTGGATCCATGCTATTCGGCATCATTGGTTGACCGGGAGGTCCGTTGAATTCATTGCCCATGCCTTGCATGCGCACTCCGGGACGCGGTCCTCCCGGATACCGTGGCCCACCCATAAAAGGCGGCTGACCGGGCATCATTTGTGATGGCGGCGGTTGCGGACTTGAAGCATGCGTCGGCGGTGATGGACGCATTGTCGAATTTGGGAAAAAGTTGGGACCCATTGGGCCAGGCCCCATGGGACCATCGCCACCTGGTGGCATCTGTCCAAGTGGGCTCGGCGCCGGACCGCCAGCATTATGTGGTCCGCCGGGTCCAATGCCGTTAACACCTCCATAACCAGAGCTGACAAAACCATAGTCATGGAACGCCTTGGCCTCTGATGAGTGATCGCACTGATCGCGACGTTCAGGTGCCGCACAGTATAGATCCCAGAAGACGCACCACCATGTATGCAAAAATCCAGGCGGTTCGCCTAACGTTATATTCTTCTCCCATCTGATCTCTGAGAGGAATGTTTGTGCTGCTTTCTGGGCGCCAACGTGCAACAGATACTCATACACGTATAATGCCAGTTTTTCACGTGCCTGTGCGTCTGATGGCACTGACGACGTTTTCGATTTGCCATACATTTTTGTTGTGGTTGTTGTTGATCTGCTTACTCTTGTTGTGATGTGAAGGAGTATTTAGCTCTCTTATTTTAATTTCTTTTTCGATTTTGTTTGTGTTGTTAGCGTATTGTGTAAATCCGTTGGTTAGTTGCTCAATTTTTTGTTGTTGCTTACACTGCTGTTGAAGCTGTTTGCAGATGTATTTGTTGTAGTTTTTGTTGTTAGAGTAAGGTGGTTGCTGCTGTTGTTGTTGTTTACTTCACTTTACACTCTGTTTCGTACGGAGTTATTGGTTGGTCCACACGCGCTTTGCTTTCCACTGACCGTGTCTGTCTATTGGACTGTTTTTTTGCTTTCCTGACTAACAGTGTGTGTGCGTGTGTGATTAAACTTTACTTTATTTAAATAATTTGTTTTATGTTTTTTTTAGGCTCTTCTCTTTTCTTCTTATAGTTCTGTGTGCTTCGTGAACCGTCTTAATTGGCGCTCATCGCAGCGCTGGAGCTCACGCAGCCGTTCTCCTCTTGTCTATTACTTCCACCATTTTTTATTATTTTTGTCTCTTGTTCTTCTCGCGTTGCTTACAGTCGTTGCCGCACACTTTTGTGTAGATTTGTTGCTGATGTATTTTTTTTTTTTTTGTATTTTATTTAAGCTTTTTACAAACACCTTACTTTTACTTTGTTCGGTAATTTTTTGTAGCTCTTTACAATAAACTTTTAGCTGCTGCTGTTCATACACTCGTCAAATTTAGTTCATGTTCGCTTCGTCGCTACTTCTTCGTTTTACCGTTTTTTTATTTTATTTGCCTGATTTGTTGCTGCTTCTTCTTGCACAACCACTGAAAAACAGAATAAGTGAGAAAAATTGCAAAGAGAGATGATGCGCGCTCTCGCAAGACTAAACCGAATCGAACGCTCGAGTACAAGTGGTAGTGGTGTGGTGTGAGAGACAATTGCCTGTATGTGAGTCGGTATTTGTTTTTGCCCGTATCTGTGTATACGAACGCGTGTCACTGTAGAAGTGTGTGCGTGCGTTTGAGTGCCTGCTAATGTGGCGTTTCGAGAGAGGGAGAGAGAGCGCAAGGTGATGTTCATAGGTAAAGAACCCAGCGGCGAATAATGCAGTCTACCGATGAGTTGAGTCTGCAGAAGTACGACACGTACCTAAACGACCTTTACAAATATTGCACGAGCATTTAAATAATTGGAATATATTAGTTTAGTTAAGCTAATATTCAATATAGCATTAGCATTAGCCGGTTCAAGTAATGTGCCTGCTCATCCATAAAAAGTCTTGCGGAAGCATACCAAGAAAATCATGCATTTCGAATGCAGTCAATCAGTAATGTGTACCTGTCATCATTCTTATTGTAGGTAAATTTGAAAAGTTCGTGCTGCATTCGTCACAGGGTATATGCGCTTCGCTTGACGTTACTTATTCAGAGTAGTTCCAGTTTCTCAATCATAATGACTAGATACCGATGAACACTACTTTTAGGATATGAAAATTTTATACTAAGACCTGTGGAGATACTTTTTGCATATTTTGGTTCTAATTGGACAATTTTCTATAATACTATAATAATTTGTAATAAACAAAACGTTTGTAGATGTCTTGTGTTTTGAAACTAAATTTTAAATGTTGTCGTCAAAAATATCAAGTTTAACTAGGAGGATTAGAGTAATACGAAGCCGATAAAGACTAACACTATGACAACTTTTAGTTGAAAATATACCAATAAGCGTTAAAATGCCACATGGCCAATAGAATGAAAATTAATGGTCACGATAAAAATCATTATTTGGTATAGTTCATTGAAGATGTCAGTAATTTGTTTATAAACAAAACGTCCGATTGTAAAATTTCGGCGCCAACTTGACGAGCTTTGCATTGAGTTTCGAACATTCGGCATGTTGCGCTGCGTTTTATTTTCTTTAAGACGAACTATGACCATTAAAAGACAGCTTTCAAAAGTCAGTGTGTGTGTCTTATCTGCACTCACTTTGCTATGAAACTAGTAATCATTATTTTAGTTTCATAGCATTCTTCAATGGTAGGACAGACAACATCTTACTTCAAAATACCGGTCTTGTGGTCGAAACCAAACAACTGTTAGCAGTCGCCGCCACATAACAAAAACGTCATCAATGGTCGCTCACTCACTCAAGCGCTGGCTCACTTGTTCGAACTCCCTTGACTACCCGCTCGTATACTCGTGCGTTTGGTTTCGGTGAGCGATTTTTCATATAACCAATAAATAACACAAACGTTCTTAGTAACCAACCTTTTAGCCGTAATGTCTTTTTACTGCCACTAATGTTCTGTTTACACTTTAATTTAATATTATTCTTGTAACTTTTAAATATGTACAATTGTTGTTGTCGAGCTGGGCCCCTTGTTGCACTTTATTCAATTATCAACACAAGTCGATTTACACCTTTTCTTTATTAAAAAAACGTTTTATTCTACTGATTTCTTTACATATGTTTTTTCTGAGCACATATTTTTTCAAAAATGGTTTATTTATTTATATTTTTAATGTAATCAAAAAGTTTACCGCCGATTTTTGCACCCTTTTTCTTTTATTATTTTCTTATAGTTTGTACGTGTGTGTGTGTTTTTTTTATTTCATTATGTTTTTCATCTCTTCGCTCTTTTAATTTTTGCAAGTTTTCTTTGTATCTGATATTCTTACATTATTTTTATATCTTTTCTTCTATTCTGCACTCTTCTTTGCACGATGTTCGTCGTAGTCGTTCACTTCTGTTTCGATTCGGCTCACTTTGCATTTTGCCTGTACGAAATTTTCAATAAGATTTTTTTTGTTAAAAAACATGTTTGTTCGTTTACATTTTAATCACAATCGATATGAATTCGAAAAACTTTTTATTTTATTACAAAAAAACACTCGTTTAATTAGTTTTTCCACACAAAATTTAAATAAAAGTGTCCGCTGTCCGCTACAAGTTGCGTCTCGTCGAGATGGCGATTCGTTTGAATAATTTTTTTTCTTATTATTTTGATAAGTGCTTTGCAAACGACGCTACAGTGTGTGTCTCCCTCACTCACACGTCCCTTTAAAGACGGTATTCGTTTGCGTTGTGTATCAGTCGAACTGTTCTTGCTTATTGGCTCCGGCATTTTTTATTTTCACCTATTCGTTGCTCATCCCCGCTCTTCTACCTTTTGGGCTTTTCTCTCTCCGCCCTTGTTGCTCTTCTTTCTACCAGAGTTGCATTTACCCGAGAGTTTCCACACATTCGGTTGTGTTTTAACAATTGCTTTTGGTGAGTTTTAAACGTTAATTATAACTCTTTATATAAAATTTAAATTACATTAGTTCCTCCTATACCGTAAGTGTTTAATTAAGGCTAGACAAAAACAATTTAGTTAATGATTTACGCGATTATATCGGTGACTGCTTTTGGCTCTGCGAGAAACTAGACAACACTGCTTCACTGTGCAAAATAATCGATATAAATTACATTTGTTTTTGCTAGAGGGAGGTGGTGGGAGTGAAAGTGCCTATGTGCGCAAATGAAACAAAGTATATGCAATTATTGCGCATTTATTTGTTGTACTGTTTCAGCAAAAGTACACTGAAAAAAATTATTTCGGGAATGAAGTTAAGTAAATCGAGTAGATATCATTGGTTATCATAAAAGGCTTGAGTAATCTGGTTTTCTATATTATTCTAGAAATGGGCATGATATATATTTATTTAGGGAGTGTGTTATTAGCATACCGCATGCCACTGTAACCAACTTTCAAAAATTTTCCTCCTAAACGCTAACCAAAACCTCGAAAATCTCTCTAAATAAATTTTATTATTATAAATAAAATATTCATTTTTATTATGACTTATGTTCTTGATAATTTTTACGTAAGACCACAAAAATGAGCAAAATTAAGATTATACTCCTTTTTAAAAAACGCCAATTATTTAATTTTTCTAAATTGGATTTGTCTCAACAATTGAAAAATGCATAACAAAAAAATTTATGCTAAACGGTGATTAGACAGCTCTGTGTCGTGAGATTTTTACGACGGGGTTCTATATGAAAACATAAGTCAAATAACGCGGTGAAAATCAGATTGAGAGCAAGAGATGATGTTCGCTCAATTGAGAGCGAGAGAGGATTTGTGTCACTTTTGTGTCACGGACTCATTTGACTATTGATAAAGTGCATGTTGCACTACCTTCGCTGGCGATTTTAGCCACATCCCATTCGGGAACGTTTTTCGACCTCGGTTTTACTTTTCTTCTTCTTCCACTTCTGCCGACACTCTGCCGACTCTTGTGTCAATTGGAAAACTATTAAGTTGGCAGCCTTGCGTTGCACAGGCACATGTCATTTCATCCGAACACTTGTCAGTTTATCGATAAAAAACTAGAGATTTGCCACTTAATTAATTGGTCAAACTGGTCGAATTTAATTAAGTACCAGTGGGGTCACAGTAGCTTTTTCCGGGAAACTCTGATTTTTTAAATAATGCTGATGGGATCTAAAAATTTTCATTAAAGATTATTTTGGATAATTTATAAATTCCAAAAACACTGGAGCATTGTCGATAATTTTACATTTTCATGTTGATAGAAATCATTGATATGTTTTATATATACGATACAATTTTGGTAGAATGATATTTTGGACGGGGTTCAATAAGATATAAGTAAACTTTTTGATGCAAATAAAGTATACATCTACAACATAATACAATCTGTAATCTATACTTTCAAAGGAAAAATTTTTCGACACATAATGGGCTTATCTACAAAAGTTTTCGACTAAACTAAGTGGCTAAAATACTGTAAATATACACTCAACTACGATGAATGTCAGTTTTTAGAAAAATTCTCGTCCCTTTTATCGATAAAGAAGTGGCAGTACTGTTACGCACGTTGTTTGGCCGGCCAACGATTAACGGTAAACATAAACAGTGCATTCGCGAATGCGCTCGGAGTTAGTCGTGCTGAAAACTCAACTACAGATAGCCAAATAATAGAAGTGTAAACTAAACCAAAAAAAAAAAAAAAAAACAGTGAACTCATTTAAAAGGTATTCATGATAGAAATTTTCTTATTGTTAGTGCTTTAAAAATAAATGTAATTGCCAATATCAACAAACACTATGCGAATATGTGGATTTTTTTTTCGTGGAGTTGAAGTTCACGCGCCAAAATCCCTGACAGTGCGACAAAGTGACATAGTTCTTTATACCCTTTTATTGTTCGAGGTTTTACCACTTCCTTTTAACACAGTCAAACTTCTCTATGACGAATTCAAAGGGGACAAAAAATCGTGACAATGAAATATTAGTAATGGAGAATAATTTAAAAATATTTTTCATGTTTCACTGAGGACAAAGCAATGATTATTATATGATTTTTCATAGAGAAACAGACAGATAAGGTTGCAAAAAAAGTAGCATTCGTAAAACAAGCGATAGTTGATCATAGGGAAAAGTTTTTCATACAGAAACTCAACTGTACTACTATTGTCATTATGTATTTGTAAAATTGTAAGCGAAAAAGTTTATTGCTGTCATTTATAAAGTTGTTGACGTGAATTGTGGCAAAATACTGCAATGCTGCAATGCGTAGCTTACACACATAACTACACTGAAAGTTTTATCAAACGATGTTATTTTTATATAAATTGTAAAAAATGTACTTATGTTAAGGCTAATAAATTATGTGTCTTTCATGTATTAAAATATTTAAATTTGAAATTTGATTTAAATATTGTTTATTAAATGTACTTGACAGACAATTAGTTTAGGGAGAGACAAGAGACAAAAACCTAATTACAAATTTAATAATATTGTAATCTAATTTAAAAACAAGTAATGACGGCGTAGTATACCCGACAATATGATACCCTGCACACACACTAGGCGGTGGCATACCTTAAATCTAAAATATAATTTGTAATTGGCATCTTTTATTTTCTAAGAACCACGGACGGAGGGAGCTCAATCGATTTCCCTTATCATCCTGATCAAGAATATATATTATTTTACGTTCCCAACTCTTCCTTCTTTGCGTTACATTCTTTTGGTATCAAACAAACTTAATACAGTTACCCTGACACACTGTATGTACAGAATATAAAAAAATTGAAACCAAAAAAAGAAAAGTTTTCTTTTATATTTCTTATCTCCTTTTTTTTTGCAAACGTTTGACCTTTGTTTCGATTTTTAAATGACAGATTTTATTGACTAAATCGCTGTAAAATCCTTTTGTTGTCGGATACCAAAATCACAGCACAAGGACACATAAATCTAGGAATAAATATTTGAAAAAAATTGCAGAAAATTGTTCGAGTTAACAAATCCCATAAGAGAAATTTGTATTACGTGTGTGAAAAGGAGACTTTTCTCACAGACTTACGACATGAGTATTTCTCATGCAATTAATATGCAGTTTGTTTTGTTGTTGCCAACAGATGGCAATGGTTTGCAACAGGATGACTTTAGAGGAGCACCATAAGCTCATTTATCTTGATTATCATTTGCTTGACAACGTTTTAATTCAATTTCGCTTGCAAATTACACAAAGCACGTTGAGTTGAGCGGCGGCAGTGAGAAGTGCAAAAAAACCGACCTGACTCAACTCAACAGTCAATGTATTCGACCCATAAGACTCACTTAAATACTATGTGTGCACATGCAATTCTACACATCCGCCCCCACTCACACATACACACACAAACAAACAAATACACATACATACTTACTGGCACATACATACGTACAAATAAACCGGATGCCAGCTCATATCCTTCACAGCTTACATGTTATCCTTTGGCTTGTCTGCAGGCGTCCGCATAACATTCGACTTTTGTTGCTGCTGTTGTTTCTGCTACTGCTCTTGTGCATTATTGCTTACGGTTCTCAACTGTTAAAGGAACTGCCTTCAACGCACGCTTTTTACTCGACCTAAAAAGGCAATTTATTGCATACACGCCTTGAGACTAAGAGGTAATGCATGGCCAATGCACGCGTTTTTCCACAGTTGAGGGCGATCAGCCGTAGAACGTTTTTTTAAACACTTGTTAAAAAATTATTATAAATTTTAAGTTTTTGTTGAAAAAAAAATATATATATATATAAATAAATTAATTCCTTTCACCACATATGTACCCTTTAAAAAAATATGATGACTCATATCTGACTACACAATTCTTGATCAATTTGACGAGACGTGCTAAGCGATCTGTCCACAAAGTAAGTAGGTCGGTCGACTTGACTTAAATATAACTTTAGCAAACGATTGCCAGGGGAAAAGCAGTTAAAAATACGAATTTTTGTTAAAAGTTTGCAATAAAGAATGATAAATATTGCTAAACATTTTAATTTTTCATATTTTTTTTTGGATAGGCTATTATTCTGGAATGATTTTTCTATAGAACTATGGGTACAATGAACTATTTCTCCAACTTTCAAAACCATTATTGGATTAGCTCTTTATAAGTTATATTTTAAAATAACAATTATTTTTAAATAAGTCTTTTCTTTAAGATTAAATTATTTGAAACATGTTCGAATGAAATATTTGTCACCATTAAATTGACATTCTGAATTCAATTTAATTGAAGTTTCAAGTTTTGAGCCAATCTACGCAACAAAATTTATGACCTTTGGTCCTTTCAAGCAAATATATAGTGTTTCAATTGTAATTCCATGATTTATTTTGGAAGCATTTATGCAAGTACACTCAGGGGCAGGATGTGGGTGGAAAAGTGTATGGTAGAAATGAATCAGTGGCGAATGCAATATAAGTAAATACTTGGATGGGCAAATGTGATAATAGAATTTTAACAATATGCCAAAGGAATTGCATACTTGCATGGTCCATGCATTGATTGATGTTTGGGCTAATTCATGAATGCAGCTTGCACTCGAAGTATGCTGAAATTTGCACAAATGTTACACGTTTTGGCGAATGCATCTCAGTTGCGAATAACAGAATTGAATTTTTAAACGATTTGCGGGCGAATCATGGAATGGAATTTTACAATGTGTGCATGTGAGTTTTGAGCAGACAATAAGCATGTGCACACAATATTTGGTGTTGATTTTAATTAATAATGGTCTACAATTGTGCGAATTGTTTGCGGATATTGCGTCAAAGTGTGATTTAACTCAGTCAGAGTCGCAGTCGAGCATGAAGGTGCATTCGACCTTACAATTAATTATACAATATCAAATATGGCATCAACAATGCTTGTTTGTTTACACTTGTGTGTGTGTATTTGCTGGCATTGTACGGATTTGAGTATACAACACAAACAAATGATAAAAAATCCAAAAATTATTTTTTCCACTTAAATAAAAACATTGGTTTATGGAAACTGTCACAGAAAATCCTTTTAGCTTACAGCCAGTAGCGGAAAAGTTAAATCCTGAAAAGAAAATCAATTTAGGCGGAAATGTTAAATGTTAAATGTTCGAGGTCTTACTGTATAACCAATTATCCTTTGCTATACATATTAAAAATATCAATAGTATTTTATTGATGTATTTTTTATTTATTTATTTTGTCATTGTTTTTTTTTTATTTAACTTAATTAATTCGTTGACTTAAATGTTTTAACTGCCCTTAAGCCAACATTTGACTGATAAGACTTTTCGAGTGCATAATTTTTTTACCCACATAGTTTACTTAATATGAATGCCGTAAACTGTTATAAATTCCTTATAGTTAACTTAATTAAAATTCTTTCAAAGTTAATTTACTTTATTCCCATCTCTCAATTTTGTTGCCAATGTAAAATTGCAATTAAATAATTCATTAAAATTGTGGCATCGTAAAACCAAAGCAGCAACATGTTTATGCCCAGGTTTGCCACACATACACGCACACAAGAACGCACTTTATCACGCAATGCCGTACATTTTTTATGAAATGATCTAACAACTTTAAAGCGCAAAATAGTTGAAAATAACAACAATAACAGAGTGTGTGAAAAAAGGATGCAGATAATGGTAGCGTGTTCATGTTTAAGAAGGGGAGGCGGAACACGTGTGCAATATGAAAACCTTTGAAATATACGAGTGAGCCTACCAAAAGTTCCAAGTGCATACAAGTGCGGTCGGTGCAATGAACACACGCACACACCGACATAATGACACTCATTGAAAAAAAGGGAAAAAAAGTCAACCAAAGCGAATGTTGCAAATGTTGTAATGTAAACGGCGTCAACTTTAAAGTTGGAAAAATATATACATACATATATACGAAACATACATGTCCAAATACATATACATATATATATAATATATATAAAAAAGGAAAAAAAAATATTAAAAACGTGTTTGTAAAGGGAGAACGTAACCGAAATGAACCTTTTAACGAAGCTGCTGTGACGGCCTGCACTTATGTATGTATGTTTGTTTGTGTGCTTGTTTGTTTGATGCAAAGGATGCTGAGAGCGTTGGCGGCGTTGCGGAAGTGGCGCACCGGCATGGCCTGCAACAGATTTTCAGTTTGCATTGAATTATATTTGCATGAGTGCGTATTAAAGTCAGCAAAACAAGCCGCGCCAGCGGAAGTAACACACTAACAACAGTCAAAACAGACTGAACAGAAGAAGAGTGAAAGAGAAAGACACGTGCAGTGTGTTGTTGTTAAATGCCAAGCGACATTTGGCTGTTTCATGTTGATGTTGTTGTTGGTGGAATGAACAAAGTCATACATTAAAACCAACGTTGAGTAAACAGAGACGATTACAAACATGCACTGTTGCAATTGCTGATGTTTGTGCACTGTTGACGACTACAATCACTCATAGGCATTTTGCATTTTACAACAGTGATGTTGATGTTTGTGCATCTCACATCCACGCTGGTGGTACACTGTTTGATTAGAGACCTGATAAATGGAACAAAAATCATAGTGCAGTCGAAGTCAAGTCTGATGAGCTCAAACTAGCTAAACATCAATGCATTGATGTATCAGTTCTTTTGGGGATTGTTATAAATTGCAAATGTTTTCAACTGAAAATCCCTTTAAACTGACATAGAAGGTTTTCATTAATGAATACCCTCTCACACACATACCGCTGAAATAAGTTTTGGAAAAAGTTCTAATGGGATTTTTATGTGATTAAATGAACTTATATTATTATTGTCAGATATTAATGTTAATAATTTAATATAATATCCAAAACGATTTATGGTTTTTGTAAAATTGTTATACATTTTGTTAATGTAAAACAAATCGACCTTTAACAATATTGTGTTTCATACCATTTGAGAGCCACTCGTGTCAAAACAGTTTGAGCGTCACTGCTGATCAGTCAACCAACAAACAGTTTGAGGGACATTCGCCAAAGTCAGGCAGTGTTTTAAACTATTAGTCAATGTAATACAGTATGTTTGCGCAATATCTGCCTTATCTACTGACAATTTACGCATCAGCAGGATTGCAATTTATATCGAAAGCAACTGCGTTTATGAACATACACTCTGCTAGCATACAGTTTGAAAGTCACACTTTAAAAATAATTGGTGATCGGCCAACCGTTTATCGTTGTGAGTTTTCAGCTGTGAAGTACTGAAAAATAAAAAGGATGCATATAAATGCACTGTTGAGAACTGAAGGAGTTTGTCTATCATGCATGCACCATTGATTTTGTTTGGCTGAATTCAATTTCATTCTGATTGAATACGTCTATACATTAATGAATAAGCAGAAAAGAAGTATCAAACTTGATTCATATTACACATACGCATCGTTGAATAGCGTTGTGAAATTTCATATACATATTGCTTATTTTATTTTTCGTTTTAATATTCATTTTTGCAAAAAAAAAAAAAAAAAAAAAAACTTCTCACTCATTAATGCATTTCTTTAGTCGTTTTTGTTTATTTTTAATTTTTTTTTTTTGCATGACACTTTGCGCTTTTAATAAAACCGAAAGCTTTTAAAATTTCCATTTTCATTTGTAAATAAAATGCACAAAGTAAAAAAGTCTGAAATGCGCAAAATGTCTAACTAACAGTAAATGACTGTCAACGACTGCGATGGCGACGAACGTTGACAAGTAGCAACTATAGTTCAGTTTATAAACTGAAAAAACATTTACTCACACACAGTCACACATACATACATACATACATACACACATACGTACAAACAAACGTGTGTTTGCTGCTTCTTTGCTTAGAGACTTGCAGCCTCAGTTGACATATTCAAAACCACAGATTTTCAACAGCAAAGTGTTGATGTCTTACTCAACGAGTGGCACATTCTCATACTCTATTCAGTATACAGTACAGCTGAAATGTGTACACAAACATACAATAGAGACATACAAATATGCATACATACATTCATATGCTTATATACGGCATTATGGCTTTAAAAATGTTATCTTTGTGTCTGTATGATTGATGTTTATGAATTATTAAGTGCATTTCCGTCTGTTTGTTGCATGTCATTCAGTGTTGCCAACCGCATACGTCGAGTGAAAAGATTTCGCATGTGTGTGCGTTTCACTGTGATTGTTAGTTCGCAGATTAACATTCAACATCACAATTGTCAGAAAGAACAAAGTGAAAGAGGAAGCAACCAGAAAAGAAGCTGATAATTTAAAATAAGCGTCCATTGTGTGGCTTAACATCCTTTCTTTCAGAAACATAATGTCATTGTGTTATTGAGTACTTTCTTTTTATACCATGTACCTTATATGTCAGTCTGTCCGTCTGTATGAACGCGTCGATCTCGGAAACTATAATAGATAGAACCAAAATTGTTTCGCAGGTCGATTCTGTTATTCATTCCGCAGATCAAGTTTATTTTGTCTCCCCCTTTTTTGACTTAGTTTAGCCTTCAAACAGTTGGTTCAAATTTAAGGTACAGGGTATGTCGGAGTCGAGTACTGTCGACTCTAGTCCTTACTGGTTTATTTTTATTTTTATTCCTTCTTGTCGTGCGAAAACTTTCTGCTTGAAAGTTATTTAATTAAGGAGTTGTGCGTGCAGAAATTTCATGTTGGCTTACTTTTGAATAAAAGTGAAGTATGAAGTATGTATTATAGTCGCTCTAAATAAACTCTGCGTTTTCCATAAAAATTCAAGCACATCAACTTTCTTAAAAAGATACAAAACAAAAAACAAACAGTAGAATTAATGCAGGCAACTTAAGGATAAAAGCATATGACGACGTCAAATGCAGCATTGCTTAATTAATTTGCCAAAGCGAAACTCGTTTTGCAGACGACGACAGGCAACGACAATGTTGGTGTTGTTGTTACATATTACACTGCAACGCGCATACGCCGCGTGCAACCGACAACATCGGAAATTGTTTGAAGACAGCAAAACGTACCGAACGTAAGCAGAGAACTGAAAGCTTTTAACTAAAAACCCGCACTCAGTTTAACCAAAACCTTTTTCAGTTAACTGTACATGCTTTAAGCCTGAAATGAGTAAAGCGAATTGAAGTGACGTACTTCTTAAACAATTCGAATGAAAGTTATTTGTACAAGACGAGTTCGGCATACGAAAAACAAGTTTGAAAGCAAGAAAATTAAAAAGAAAATTCTTTACAAGTACTTGAAAAAAAAAAACCAAAACTCGAAGTACACTTCGAATTTTCTAGTAGCAAGATTACAAAGTAAATTGGAATTTCGAATAAACAAAAAAGAAAATGAAACTATTCATAAAACTGCCATCAATTGCAAAATAACTTGTACAGTGAATATATACACATATAAAAAAAAAAAAAAAACCAGTAAGGGCGGTATAGTTGAGTATTCTCAACTATATAATACCCTGTACACACACCTATTGATAACACGTTAAACATTCGCCGACAGCAAAAGCAGTGTACCACGATATGGTTTGTGTATTTGCTAATAGTGAGGCAGGGCTCACAGTGCAATGTTGCCATTAGATGGCGCTTTAGTACGGGTTTTGTTACAAAGCATTGCTGCAAAATTTTAGTGTGTTGGTCTTTGCGGGGAAAGTGGTAGTTTGTTGTATGCAGTTTTAAAAAGGTATGTTATCTGAGTTTGCATACAAAATTTCAGCATTGTATTCTTTATACTTTAGGAGATACAGCAATTTTAAGAAAAAAATGACCTTTTGTTGTGCTCGATGGGCGGGAAGGAATGGGCGTGGCAAAAATTCCTTCAAACTTCATCTAGTGTTCGACCACACGAGACTATCTTCCAAATTTCAAGTCTCTAGCTTTAATAGTTTTCGCAGTGTTAAGTACGGTTTTTGTTACAAATAGGATAAAGCAGTGTTCAAAGCGCAATTTATGCCAAATTTCAACTTGTTTGTCTTTGCGTTGTCACACAGCGTTAAAAATGAAAGTTTGTGGTATGCAGTTTTAAAAAGGTATGTTTACTGAGTTTGCATACTAAATTTCAGCATTGTATCTATTATAGTTTAGGAGATACAGCAATTTTAAGAAAACAACTTTTTGAGGGGAAACGAAGGGGAGGGGGAAAAAATGTGGTATGCAGTTTTGTAGAGCTATACATACTGAGTCTACATACTCATTTTCATGTTTCTAACTCATCAGGTTTTCGAGCTACAGCCTTTTGAAAAAATGGGTGGTGCTCGATGGGCGGGAAGGAGTGGGCGTGGCAAAAAATCCTTCAAACTTGATCTAGCGTTTGACCTCACGAGTCTATCCACCAAATTTCAAGTCTCTAGCTCTTATAGTTTTCGAGAACCATTGGTGAGGACGGACGGACGGACGGACGGACGGACAGACAGGGCTATATCAATTCGTCTTGTCATCCTGATCAAGAATATATATACTTTATAGGGTCCCCCTCCCCTCCTTCTATGCGTTACATACAAACCGTCTCAAACAAACTTAATATACCCTGATACACAGTGTGTGTACAGGGTATAATAAAAATAAAGCCGTAACCTATAAGAGGAGAAATCTGTATGAATGAACTAGCTAAACTAAGTGGCGCTGGCGGACGAACGTTGGCGAGTATCTGTAATCTGGTGCAGCAGCAGCAGGCAACAGTGGCAGCAATGCAAGAGCAAGTCATTTCAAATTATAAACACGACACGACTATGACGGAAATGGCAAAGTGAGAGGACGTCCATTTTTTAAGGGCTTTGGGTTGTCGGTTGGCTTGCTTGTCTATGTCCATGTCTATGTCTGCTTCCGCACTGTTGAGTGCTTTTGTCTTTCGATTCTGTTCAGTTTCGTTTGCCGCCCTTGACCGCAATGTTGAACATTATTTTCTTCAATCTCTTCATTATTCATACGTCTACCATGCCAACAACTTCAAGTAAGGTGCCACTGCACTTTATATACTCTATCATGCCAACTTTTCCTGCAATTTAATTGAACTTCCTCTTTGTTAATTTCACAGCAACTTTTACACTAATGCCGAGTTAATTTCATTTACATGAGCAACAAAAATTACTAAAATTAATAAAAGGTCGCTAACTTCAGCAAGGCTGAAGCTTATATACTCTTCACGTCGTTTCTTGTCCCACGCCCATTTTTTGACTGAATCTATTTTCTATTCATCTTATTAGCCTTTATACCAATTTTCATTGTTTTTGCTCATTGCGTACCGGAGATATGAAAATTATTGATTTTTGCTATAAGTGGGCGTAACCATGCCCATTTTTTCAGACATTTAGTCGAACTACTATGTTTGAAATTTCAACCCTCTATCTTCCAAAGCAAATAAAGTTTTCCATACAACGATTCAAATTTGATTTTCTTCTTCATTTCGTATGGGGGCTACCAGTTCCAGTGGTCCGATATGGCCGGTTTCGACAAATGAGTTGATTCCAAAAGTAGTCTCTGTGCAAAATTTCAGCTTAATATCATCAAAACTGTGGTAGGAGATCATATATATACAGACAACTCGTCTTGTCGTCCTGATCAGGAATATATATACTTAATACAGTCTCAAGTGAATATTTCTATGTGTTACAAACTTCAACACAAACTTATAATACTATTCATTAGTCTAGCCTCCAATGTTCAAGTCTCTAGCTCTTATAGTTTGCGAGAACATTTGGTGAATACTGCCGGACAGACCGACGGACGTAGCTATATCAACTCGTCTTGTCACCCTGATCAAGAATAATTTTATTTTTCTATGCCAAAAGACAAACAAACAATGGAAAAAAATGAGACTTTGGTAATTTATTGACCCGAGGTAAACATGTAGATTGAGTTTTATGCGCCATATCCGCAATTTAAAAGGGAGAGGAGAGCCAATGAGAGCGTTTTTTTCGATTTGGGGTACATTTTACACGAAACGAAATTAATATACCCTTGGATCAAAACAGTCCAGTTCAAAGTTACACCCTAAATTATTGTATGTTACTGCATTTGGCAATCCTAGACTTCATATGCACCAGTTGTTGCCAAAGGCGCATTCTCTTCGCCTTGCCTAAAGACGATTTATGGAAAAGTATTCCAGCGCACAAGATTTATGGCTTGCATTTGAGCACGCTGCTTTAGTAGGTCATCTTAAGTGGTCTGCCACATCTGCCCAACGTGCTTAAACACTTCGATTAAGTGGCTAAATGAGACTATCATTAAGTTGTAAAGCGAGAGTTAAACAATGTTTAACTGCGGGCTAAATAAGCGCGGAAACTTGCCGTTTCTCCTATAAAGTAAGCCGTCTTAAGTTCTTATAGTGCTTATATCGATAACAACACAATAACAGTTTAACTTTGCGCCATCATTTCATAATTAAGCAATTTAACGCTTTATTTAAGTCTATTAAGCGCAGCGTTTGGCGAATGTTGTGCGCGCTGAGCTGAGCGTATACCGGTCATAAATTTGCATGAAAATACAATTATGAGCTCCCAAAAGTTTTGAACGGAAATCTTTTTTTGTGTTAGTTTTTAGAATCAAATAGTTTTTGTTTTTGATATGCAAAGCAGAGCGACGAAAAACAACGGAGAAATGGTAGATTTAAATATCTCGCCCTCTTAATGAGATTTAGTGAGATTTTCACGAATCCATCACTCACATGAGATTTTGCTCATATAATGAATCGACTTGTTAAAACATGAAGAACATCATTATTGAGTTAATTAACACACACGAAAGATGAAATCATTGTTAAATTCAATTCATCTGCCCTCTTCAATCGGTGGATAGTGATAATAATGTTTTAAAATAGGTCACGTATAACATTAGTTAGGCTAACGAGTTTACACATTTGAAAATTGAATAAAAATTATTTTTTTTTCCTGGTTTCCAACTTGCTTGCGACAAATTCCTAAATTTGACAAATTAATAAGTACGAAAAGTTGAACAGTTCCTTCAATATTTGCCAAGCATTGTGCCTTGACAGCCTTGTGCAAATGATCAACAAATTATGACATCAACGTTGCTCCTTTTCACTATCTGCTTGAACGATATGCCTGTGCCCGTAAAGTGCAACCAAGTTCACTAGCACGTTAGATGAGGTTCCACTTAATGTCATTTGTTATTGCAATTCATCGTATTTGAGCACGAGCCCAGACACACCAACAACAAAAGCAACAACGCACAGCAATGCCATGAGGTTTTTGCATAGTTTCGAGCGTCATAATACGCTTAGCTAGAAACAAAAACCAGATTATGAAAAAAGAAAAACTGTAAGATATAAAAGAGGAAATAAAGAAAAAAATATCCTTGAAGCGCCTAAAGTCGTCCCGTCCGGCATTATTTATTTTGTTTCATTTTTGCATTTTGCTGTCGTTACTCAATTTTGCTGTTTTCTGCATATTTATAAGCTTTAAGATACAACAATGGCAACAACAATGCGCATAGCAATAAATGCAACAACTGAAGTGAAGATACAAACAGCGCTTTTGAGCTGATGTTGATGTTGATGCTGCTTTCTGCTTGGAGCTTGTTGTTATGCTGTGCGAAGTATTTAGAATGTTTCCGGGCAAATTGCCAAATTGTTTTGCCATGAAGTGCTGCTATGACATGCGGCGCCGTAACATATCCAACCGCCCACGCCGGCCCACAAACGCCTTGCACAGCTTGTGCCTAAAACTGTCTATTCGGCCATCCATTCGTTCGTTCGTCCGTGGAATGTCCGTCTTTCTGTTTGTCTATCAGCTCAAATGATTGCGTTTCAAACGATGCATAACCAAATTTTGCTGCGTTAGAGCATGCAACTTGGCGTCTGATACTGTTGGGGCGTGCATATATCCATGAAAAACTCATAAAACAAAAAAAAATAAAATAAAATAAAATTAATTTGGCAAGTTTTGAGTCCATAAATTCTGCTGTCCATGTTGGCCACTTAAGTGCTTCCTTGTGTCGGCGTGAATGTCTGAAAATGTTATCGTTCGCGTCAGAAGCTTGTTTAAGGCAACTTGGCCGACAATTTAATTGTTGAGCGACGACAAAAATTTTAATGAGTCGAATTATGACAATTGATTAATTCGTTTGGGATATACTAATTTATGTACTCTATTGAGGCGGATGGCACCCAATGAGTATAGTAAACACAGATTAGAAAGTGGACTCTTAAAAAACTCGGTTGCAACTTTAAACATTGTCCGAAATATATCCGACCATTGAAAAGTTCGTTTTCCACTCCAAGCGGTATTTGGAACAGAGTGTATTTAGGTAGTTCATGCATCCATCCTAACATTTTCAGTTGCGTAATAAGATTGATTTCTATTCGAAAAGAGTTGCTTATAAATCGATAATAATGATGAATGGATGGACCCTGTGCTGCTTATACCAACCGTTGCCTTTGTCCGTACCTGTGTTTTGCATGATGTGTGCGTTGTGGGCCACCAAGCTCAGATTGAAAATCGAAACTGTATTAGCTCAATTTCGGCTTTGCTTTGGAAATTGCAAGGACATTTATCAATTTTTTCAAAAATATCATGTGACATGCTTTGTTACGATAGACAGATGTAGCTTCATCTGAAACTGCCTTTCAAGGGAATTTTGGTTTTTCCTTCCTCAAACATGTCTTCTTCATCCTCTCTGCACACCTTGCTTTTTTTTAACACGCAGCATGTTTTTTCTCCATCACGCAGCAAGCATCACGTGGCTGCTGACTATTTTCAATGGCTCAAGTTATTTGTTTGTTCTCTTTTTTTTTTGGTTTTGTCAAAACTCTGTTGCTTGTCTGCTCTGCTTCACACTCAATTTGTTGCCTCTTACAAGCAGAAATGTCTTCCGACTTTTTGAAAAGCTGTTGTAAGTAATAGGCAGCATACGATAAAAAAAGAAAACTTCAGCTAAATCCGACAGTGACGATACACTACACGTAGATCATGCAACTGTGAAATAGTTAAATTGTTTCTCAGTGTATATTTTTATATAAGTTAAGGAAGTGGATTTCTGCTTATTAATTTGATTTCAAGTTAGCTTAATGTTTCTTGACTCGCCGACAACACTTGAAATCTGACGAACCTCTAATAGTTGCAGTAATAAACTAATAAGGAGAGTACAAAAGTAAGCTCTCAATATTGCGGCCGCAGATATGTATTTAAATAAGCTTTTATGCCTATTTAAGCACTTTGAAAGAAACAGTTTGTTCAATCTCTTCACATTGACATGAATGAGAACCTGCAGCGAAGTTCTAAAACATAAAACACAAAACACTTAACCTCAATGGGCGCACAATGGCATCCCTGTGTAGTGAGATGATTGCAGTAGAAAGGGATGTGAACAGTGTGGGAGGAGGCGCGTAAGTGTGTAAGCGAGGCAGTCGTTTGACACAAGATGAGTCACCTTATGCATATCCAATGCAACGAGAAAGTTGGCATACTTGTTTAATATATTGTGGCATACCTTGAGGGGCTACTTGAGTGGACTAAAATATTTATGAAGAATTGCAATCTCTCTCAACAAAAGCACTAATTAGTGTACATACACATATACACACATACTTGCATAAACTAATGTAGAAAAAAAAACCTTTACAGATGCACTCAAATATTTGCATACTTATTTGGCGCCGCAAACTATCCGTTTTGCTACTCCTATCTGGTCTTGTGCTCGTTGCACTGTGGACTTGGGCTTTCTTTGATACAACAACAACAATAAATTCAAATTCGTCAGCGGGTGATAGTATAATACATGTAAGCTCATTGCAATACCAATTCCAATAACAATAATTATTTATTGATTTATGGTTTATTTATGGTTTGGCTGCCATTTTCGTTCGCTCTAGGAACCAGCTGACAATTACAAACACGTTTACATAATACAAAAACTCATCTCACAGGCAAATCGCATCTTGCGCGCTGAACAGGAACATCGAGAGCAAAAACATCACCAGCCAACTAGCGCCGCCGCAGCAGGTCAGTTATTGGCAGCGGCTGAGCCTGTGGAAGCGCACGCCACTGTGGGCAAACATTCAACGAGCATTGTGCGTTTCCTGAAGCCCACCAAAAGTCCACCAACCGCCATTCTCGAGGCCTCAGCTCAAACAATTTCTCTCGTTGCACGTCGCAAAAAGACACCTGCCCTTATCGTCGGCGAGAGCTACCTCTTTGAAGCGGAGCGCCTTAAGATATTAGAGAATCAGCAACGCATACGAAACGCCGGCATGGATGAGCTCAATCCGAATAATATCATGGACTACGAACGCATGTTAAGCTCCGCGGAACGCCAGACTCAATATGAACATGAGTTACAACGTATGGGTGTACCGGTGATTGCGGGTATTGGACCGGATGGACCACGTGCGCCCGCAGAGCGTTTGGTACATCTTGATTTGAAGGGTGCGCCACCAAAAGTGAGAAACTACTTCCGCGATGGTATAAGATGTACTTCACATATGTTCCTTCTATTGCAGCTTACATTTCTCAAGCAGCTGCTGCCCATGTTAAAGACATTGGGCGCAACAGGACTACTAATCGAGTATGAGGATATGTTTCCTTATACGGGCGCTTTGCATGTTCTAAGCGCTAAAAACGCTTACAAAGAAGATGAACTGAAGGTATATATGAGTACGTGTTCACTTATTCGTGACTTTATTTTTTCATATTGGAACAGGACTTTCTGGAGACCGCTGCATTGCATGGCCTATCCATAATGCCGCTCGTGCAGGCATTCGGTCACATGGAATACGCATTGAAACTCAACGGTTTCGAGCATATGCGTGAGCTACACGAGAGTCCGCAGTCGATATGCCCAAGTCAACAGGACTCGATTGCGTTTATTGAACACATGATAACGCAAATCGTTGAATTCCATTTGCGTTTGGGCAACAGTTCAGCGAACGGCGACGCTGCTGTGCCGCCGCCAGATGCGCCCATTAATTTCACACATCTGCATATCGGCTGCGATGAGGTCTACCGCATGGCTGAATGCGAACGTTGCCGTCAGCGTCAACGCAACGAATTATTTTTGACGCATGTGACAACAATCGCGAATTTTGTGCGAAATCGTTGGCCGCAGTTGCGTGTTGTCATCTGGGACGACATGCTGCGCGACATGACGCTGAGTGAAATGCAACACTCTCAGATTGGCAAATATGTGGAGCCCATGATTTGGGTGTACTCGAATGACATATATCACTTCATACAGCCCCAGCTGTGGGATATGTACGCGAAGGTCTTTCCCACCGCATGGGGAGCCTCGGCCTTTAAGGGTGCCTTTGGCGAGAGCCTTATGGTAGTGCCATTGCAGCGTCATCTCGAGAATAACATCAGATGGTTAGCCGTGATCGCCAAGGAGGGCAGTCGCTTCTCCAAAGGCTTCAAGGGTTTGGCCCTAACCGGTTGGCAGCGCTATGATCACTTTGCCGTGCTCTGTGAACTTTTGCCCGTTGGCATACCCAGCTTGATAACGGCCTTGTCGACAGTTTCAAAGGGTTACTTTAGCGCAAATCCCAAGGATAACGATATACTGCGTGTTCTACAATGTATTTTTCAGCCCGACAGTCGGTATGTCCTACAAATGCTCATACTGCAAACTACATTTCATACCATGTATGCTCTATTCCAGTCGTTCGGGTCATCCTTGGATTGAGCTCCAATCCAACTCTCATCACAGTCAGCTCTTCAGCACGTGCAATTATCCTGGCCACATGGTGTTTAAATTCGCCTTGCGCCTTTACGAAAAGCTCTACGAAACGCAAAATTATCTGCAACACGTGCAGGAGAAAAGCGCTTGGATGTCCGACTACAATGTCCGGCACAATTTCAGTTCACCGCTGCGCGTGCGTGACTTGACAGTGCACACGCCAACGCTGATCAATGAACTTGTTGCCATGTCACGGGAGGCACAACAGCTAATGTATGATATCTACGATGAGGTGTGTACCTTTGGTACAGTTTGTCCATGATTAGCTTACACTTACTTTAACTTGCTACTCCTTTACATTATTTTCAGCACACCATTGCAGAGTTCGTAGAGCAAAATATTTATCCCACAATCGCTGCTTTACGCCGCCAATTGGCGAATGCCGAAAACTTACTTCAGCGTCGCACTTGGCCACAACGACCACTGCCCTACCGCCGGGAACTTGTCGAGGCCAACATGTTGCAGCTCTCACACAACGCCGGCGGCGAGGATATTGTACCAATGGACAATTAATTGCTTTCGCGAACTAATATGTATTAATTTGAGTTTAACGAGTTGCTAAAAATTATGAAAAGTATTTTATGAACCGAATCTCAGATTGATATATTAGACTGTGTGAAAGAGACAGCAGAGTCTGAATTGTTAACACAAATTTGCATGCGTATCGCATTTAGCGCTCTAAGAAAACAACAACAATAATTGTGTAGAATAAGTTTTCATGGCGTAAGTAAAAGTATAACCAAAGCAATGCGACATTAAATGTTATGCATTTTTCTATAAAACTTTTGTAATTGTAATTTAACAACAATTAAATTAATTCAATTAATGGAAAGAAAGTTTCCTATATAGATATTTAAAACTTTGATCGTATCTTTTTAACAGAATTGACAGAAATCGAATACAAATTTTATGTTGTATGTCCACTGTTGTAGAAGTTACATCATTTCCGAACAGACATACCTAATAAAAAATAAAAATATTCAGTAAAATTTCCATTCTATTTGTGTGGATAGCCGTCTACTAATCCAATTCTATCACAACAAGATACAAGTATAATCAAGATTTTTTTCTTCCCTCAGTAATATATTTACACTAGGAACAATAAATACTTTTAATATCATTACATGATCACTATTTCTAATCTTTATTCTCAACCGCCTGAGTTGTTTGCTAATGACGATAAACGTACAGTAAACGGACATACATAGCTAGGCGGAGATGTCTCCTTCTCTGCGTTACAAACATCAGTATTGTTAATATTGAGGTCAAAATCGAATCTCTATCGCCGCAAACCTCAATGAATATCGGCTTAGTCCTTAGATAACCGATTGTAAGAAACAGCTTCTTACAATCAAATTGTTTTCCTTGAATTAATCATAGCATCGTACTTAATACATAACGCGACCTTGTAATGGAGATCAAGTCGACTAGTTAAGCTTTGCTCAAAAACAGCCTGCAAAGCTAACATCTTGACAAACCCTTTTGCTTCGCAGTAGTAAATATTACACGAAACTGTTAAACAAATCCGACAGCAATTTAATAACAACTCGCAAAACGATTTATTAGTTCACCTGATAAAAATCGCGCTATTCTATGACGTCATTACAAAATAGTAACACAATGACGGGAGTTGTCGTTATTCGTTTCTGACAGCTAGGCAGGGTTTGCCAAATGATGCGGCTCGCGCCTGCGTAAAGGATAACAGGCCATGTGTTTTATGCTTAGGGAGATGGAACAGAAAATCGATGAACGAACTTCCAAACTGTTATTGCACATTTTGCCATTTACACTGTCATTCCGTTATTGCAGAATTCAAGTCTACGTAAGCCGGAAGAAAACGTAGAAAGTGCACTGAGACTGCAATGTTCGTTAATAAATAAATATTGAAAATATTATAAACAAAAAACAGAGTTAACGTTTTCATTCAATTTACGTTAATAAAGCTGAAAAAATAAAGTAACTGCGTGTAAATAATTGGTGCGCCAACACCCAAGTATAAAAAAGCATATTTGACGTAAATCTAAAAGGAAAGTAGCTACGAAAATGGGCATTACTGAAACAGGCGCAGCAACGAAAGAATCGGCAACACCAACACTGGCCCCCAGCACACCGCAGCTTACTTTGGATAAATTTAAGGATATTTTTAAGAATGTCGAGCCGGATGTGCAAATCGATGCATGTGAGGTATGTAAATTGCGTGTGTATACACATACATAAATACATATGCATATGGACACATATGTATGTATGTGTCAATTTAGTGGTTGCGTATCACGTTTGATCTTCCAAACATCTCTACTATCATGTACAGTTGGCAGTAGGCTCCGGGCGTGGTGATAACTACACGGCTACACTTTACCGTATACTACTAACTGGCCAGCGTAACTGTGACGACGATGGCAAGAAACTTAAATGGGAGCAGCGAGTAATATGTAAAGTATTGCCAGAAAACGCACAAAGACGTGAGGCATACAAGAGTGACAAGTTATTTCGGTAAGTCGATTCATTCGATATCAGTTTGTATGCCATAAGCTAACGTATTTTTTGTCAACATACAGAAATGAGGTGGAATTCTACACCACCATCATGCCAGAATTATTAAAATTTCAAGCATCAAAAATGTCAAACCAAGGGGATGTGTTCAAAGCTCTACCGAAATGTTTTTTTGCTCGTGATGAACTGCTAATAATGGAGGATCTACGCGTACGTGGTTTTGAAATGCCTAACCGTCTTAAGGGACTGACAATTGAGGAGGCACAAGCTATCATACTGCAAGTGGCACAGTTCCATGCGCTTAGTCTTGCCTACAAGTTTGAGCATCCAAAACAGTTCAAACAACTTGTGGGCGTTATAAATGAAGGCCTCTTCTGCACCTCAAATGCAACTTGGTATAAGAAATATTATGAACGATTAACAAAGAATGCTATTAAAATGGTGTCCGATGTGCTACCAGAGGACTCAAAATACTTAACAGCATTCCGCGATTTCGCGGAAAGTACTTCATTCTTTGAGAGCATGGTGCATCTAGTAAGCGCAGAGTCGCCACTTTCTGCAATCTGCCATGGCGATTGTTGGGTGAATAATTTTCTTTACCGCTACGATTCGAAAGGCGAACCTAATACTGTATTGGAAGTACGTATACATTTTATTTTAAATAACTTATTGTAATTTTGTCTACAATTTAACTAGGCTGCACTCGTTGATTTTCAACTCATACGCTATAGTTCCATTGCTCTGGACATTGCAAATCTTATCTTCTGCTGCACGAGCAAGCAAATGCGTGACTCGCACCTTGACATGTTGCTCAAGATCTATACTAGTGAGGTGCATAAATGGCTTGAGTTGCTGTGTACTGAACTGCCGGAATATTGCAACTCCTTGGCCAAATTCGATGCACTGTAAGTAATAAAAGCTTGTGTTATGATTTTAAAGAAGAAATTTTATATTAATTTCCATGTCTATACAGATTTGCCCAAGAACTGAAGACGTACGGCCGTTTTGCTTTGGGTCTATCACTTGATATAATACCGATTAGTACTTGCTCTTCTGAGGACGCACCTGACATGTACCACAGTGATGAAACAATTGACGAGTTTGGAGCGCCAGAATTGAACTTTCCGCCCAATGATTTGTGCCGTCAAAAAATGTCCGAGATCGTTATTGATATGGTCGATAGTGAAATGCTATAGGCAAGAATTAAAGAGGTCAACTAAGCACTTTTGTGAACGCTTCCTCGAATTTCCTTCTATGCAATTGTCTAGTACTTACTATTGTCTTGCTATTATTTACGCAAGGAGTTACTTTCTAGTCGACTCTTATTAGCCTATTGTTATTATGTATTACTTCAGGTGTCAAAATTAGCTAAGAACGACATTAGAAGAAAGTATTGATCAATGTTTCAATTGAGGGTATGATCATCATTGCTTATTTTATTATTCCACAATTGTTACATCTTTCGCAAGAAGTAGTAGGGTCAAATATTTTCTAAGGTAAATTTGTTTTGACTAATGCAGCTAGTTTTGAAATTGTATATTTACTAGAGTAATAGACAATAAAAAATTTCGTTTCCTTTTTTATACACATATGTATGTATCTTATTTGAAAAGCAATAAAATATGCATGTGTGCAATAGTACGAAATTTGCTTTTAACTTAGCCCCAATTGTTAATAGTCTGCTTTAGCACTCCAAGATGCTTTTGAACCCGTGTGTCCTTTGTCACTTTGATCACGCAAAAATCGTAGACCTGCTTCAATTGAACGTGATAAATCATCATTTGTCTTGGGACGTTTAGCGTTCACAGGCAAAGCATAGTCTGTGTCTAAATTTTCCGGTGGTGGTATCGCCGCCCCTCGTTGACTTTGTATTGATGTCTTATTTAACGTGTGATCAACATCAGTCGTATAATTACGCCTTTGGAATGTTCGTTTCGTACTCTGAAATGGCGCAAATTCTGTAAATTCTGTTCCAGCATGCATTCTTGCCATAGCTGGTGCTGGTGGTGGGGGCATACAAGTGAAGTTAGTGCGTTTTGGTAAAGACTGTTCCGAAGTATCCTCTGGTATAGGCCCAAATTCTGGTATGCGCAACGAGCGTTGTTGGTCATTCCACTCAGCTTGCGACATAGGCAATCTTTCGGCTTTGTACTGCCACTCTTCTTCTGGTTCTGTATCTTTTTCTGGATTTGTGGTTGAAGTTTTAGAAATTCCAACTTTCTCTTTATCCCATGGTCGTACGTGTTCTTGACGCTGTTGTTCGCGCTCAGCCTCCTCTTTTTCTTTCGCTTGTTGTTGTTTTAACGTGCGCTTACGTTCTTTGCGTTCCAATTTTTTTGATTTCTCTTCATTTTCCTTGGGCGTTTTGAACTCCTTCTCGAACTCCTCTCTAGTCATAGGCGGTAATCCATTTCGTGCTCGTATGCGGTTCTTGGCAGCAAAAACACGTTCTGATACAATTCTATCGCGTTCAGCACGTAGAGCATCTCGCTTTTTCTGTTCTGCGAGCGTCGCTTTTCGCGCAACGTCCAAATCTTTTTGCTGTTTTTTTCGCTCGGTTACATCGGTTGAAAAAGCATAGTAGCTGACACCATGCATTCGCGCCTCATCAAAGAATACATCTTGATAGTGCACGTCGGGCTTGTCAAAATTTTCTTGTTCTTTCAGCTCCCAATTTACCCGCTGTTCTTCGAGCTTGGACATGGTCGATAAACCTTCGCTAAAGACGCTTTCGGTGGGTTTTGGGCCATATGTGTCGTCATCATCACCATCGCTGTTATTGTTGGCTAATGTACCTTTTGTGTCGATCATCCAGTTTGCCTTTGTTTGATCCAAACGTTCTGGCATGCTCTCAGCTAATTCTTTATCGCGCCGCTTGGCATCTGCCAAATCCTTGCGCAAACAGGTTCGCGTGCGTCCCAAACAATCGGTAAATTCCACCCAATCATCTTCATCTTCGACATCATCCTCATTATACTTCCCTTTTGGCGATTCCTTGGCATCATCGGGTTCATAATCGCTTTCACTACTGCTTTCGATTACTCGTTGATCCTGCACAGAATTGTTCTCCTGGCGCTTTCGGTTGAACATTACAAGACAATTGTCGTCTGAATTGAGAGTGCCACCAACTCGGCTCATACGGTCATAGTACTTGCTCTTAGCCTGAAAAGAATAATCAATAAGTATAAAAGCCATATTCTTTTGCAGCCACAAATTACTTCTAGCACTCGCCGCGACTTTTCCAGCTGACCCGAGTCTTCAGTTTCATACGTTTTAGCATCTTCCGTTTGACTAATGGCCTTTAGCCGTTCATGTTTTTTCTTTTTTAATTCCTCGGAGTTGGACTTGTTTTTGTTCGTTGCAAATTCATCTGAAATCGTGTTGGTTGATTTGGCTACCTTTACTTCATTTTGTTTACGCAGAAGTTCTGCTTTCAAGCTCAGCAGAGAGGATAAGTTTACGCTAATTGCTTTGTTTGGATCGTTCATTTTCCAAATACTTTTCTGCGGTTTAGCCGCCGCTCCGCTTTGAGGAGTAGCAAGTTGTGGTGCTGTTAGGTGGTCGTTCCAGAAGTGGAGTCCGATCCAACGACACTAACTGAGTTTGATAAAATAATGAAATAAACTTGTTAATTAAGTTTGCTAAGTTAAAAAAAAACAAACTTGTTGATCAACAACAAAAATCAAAAACGAAAACTCGACAGTCAAAAATATATTTGTGGCCAATATCAACTACTTACTGAATTTGCGCGCTTCCAACTAGTCCGAGCAATCTTGGTGGCTTTTTTTTATTTATTATTATGCTTTCATCAAACTGTCAGTTGTTTTTAAAGAATTGGCGGTGAGTTGTTAAAGAATTTCTTTTAATTTTAATAATAAAAACAAGCCCGACCAAATTTGGAAGTGATTAAAAACAAATGTAAAACACATGTTGGTAACATTCAGTCAAACTGTTGTTAGCAGAGGCGAGAAAGAGACGGGGCTTGAAAGAGTGAAAGAAAGCATAGAAAAACGCCGCTTAAAATGTTGCCCAAAACGGGCACTAACAGAGCTGTTAAGTCAGTCACTTGACGTATGTTCGCTTGAAATGTCAAGTGACATGAGTTGGTACACCTGCAAGTCTCTAGGTACGTGACTGACTGTCTGAAGTCTAATTTACTCATCTCTTAGTAACGAATTTCGGATTTGAATTTGCCGAATCTCAGATTTTTAAACTTAAAGTTTACGAAATTTGAGTCTCAAACCTGCGAGCGCAGACTAAATGGAAAGTTAAAAATGTTTTCGTCGGTTTCAAATGAAATTAATAATAAAAACAAGCCCGACGTGAGGTAAAAACAAATGTACAGTAGAAACTCGATTAACCGGACTTTCGATTATACGCAATACCACTGGTTTTAATTGATCCGGATAATCGAGTTTCTACTGTAACAACACATGTTGGTAACATTCATTATTTCTGTTATTGACAGAGGCGAGAAAGAGACGGCATTCGAAAAAAGAGAAAGACTGTCGAAATATAGACTAACAGAGCTGTTAAGTTTTTTGTGTCAGTGAATGACGCACGTGCGTCGAAATTGAACATTAAATTCAAATTATTTTTATCAATGTGCTAATTTGGCGGTGAATTGTTAAAGAAATTAATTTTAAAAAACACGCCCAGTAGTCAGATAAAAACAAAGTTCCCCCCCCCCCCACGGGCATCACCTGATTCTAAAGTGGTGGCTACGCGTATATTTGCCTGAAATGCTGCAGCACAAACGTCACCTCAAACTTAAAAGCAGTCAAAAGACGTTTTTATGCTAGTGTTGAGCAAGCCTCATGTGATTTGTTGCTAGTTTTGAAGGCACTTTTGACACAAATGTCTCTTTTGTGACACTGCCTGAAGTTACACGAATAACGGTCAAAATTTTAAATGGATCATTTAAATCAGTAGGAAGTATTTATTTAAAATACTCAGTAAATAAAAATGGTAATGTAAGTGAGCTTAGAATATGATTAAAATGCTAACGGAATTAATGTATTAATTTATTTATTTCATGCAACATTTATTGTAAGATTCTTCAGGAATATGGTTTTATAAATAAAATTAATATAAAATTCCATATTTTATTCCATATGCTAAAAATATATGAACAGCTTGAGCCAAATTGCGTAATGAAACGCACGCACACTGAAAATTTCACGTGTAGCGCAAAATAAATGGTTGTAATGTTTTCGTTGCCATGTAAACGACCATGGCATTATCTACAAAGAGGAGGTGGCATTCACATGAAACAATGAACATAAAACAAGCACAACAAACACAAAGAAACTTAACTGTGCAATTTGTATGCAAATTGAAAAAGATTTTACGAGCAAAAATGAGGTGAGCATGGATAAAAACGTCATTTGCCACCCTCACGAGAGCTGCACCAGCACGTGTGACACGCGTTCCACCGCGACCCATTGCATGCCATCACAAACTGCGTTTGCATACAAAGTCTAATATTGTCGCTGAATAAGTGATTCGGTTTCGAAACAATATCTGAAAAAACCGGCTTAGGTGTGTGCGCGCACAACGGCGACGACGACGTAAAGACAAGTGGACGTCGACTCAAAAGACAAAAACCTTTTCGGTTATTTTGACCATAAACAGAAATAAACAGTTTAGTACACATTCGCATTTCGACCGAATTGGTCGACTCACTCAGCTCAGTAGTCATTTTATGCAGAACTAAAGCAATCATCGAATCAAAAACGCCAATAAAATAACAACAACGAACAATTTATAAAATCAATCTAACGTGAAGAACATTTAATTCGCTGCGGTGACAAAGCGAATTGCACAAACAAACAAAAAAAAAAAACGGTCAAAAAGGAAAGAAAGAAACTAAATATTATTCGAATCGAACAAAACGCTGACGTATTCTATAAAAGAAGCGTGAAAGTTTTCACTTCGTTTGCTTAACTCAATCAACAAAGGTTGAGCCCGAAATCGAGACGGCCAAGACTCAGAGTGAACAAATAAAAAAACAGTGAAAAGTGCTAAACATGTTTCAACTTAAACTAATATTGCTAATTTTTGCGGGTTGTCTCTTGTTCTCGTCAGCGCATATATCAAAGCGCTCTCTACGTAAAACCCGTACCATAACCAAGGTGAGATATCAAAGTGAGCAATACCGATGACAGCGACGGCATTGAGACTTTCAATGCTATATTATTGTTTACATTTGTTTGCTCTGCACAGCTTCCCATCACAATACTGTATGAGTCGCTCTGCCCGGACAGCAAAATCTTCATGAGAAATTTGGGCCAAACCTACGATGAGATCAGTAATTATGTCGACATAACTTTGGTGCCCTTCGGCAAATCGGCCGTGAGTTCAATCCTTTCTTGCTTTCTGACTTGTTGACTTACAATAATATCAAATTGCAGTCGGAAAGTGATGGCGCTGTCTTCTACTGCCAGCACGGCGCACAGGAATGCGATGGCAATCGTCGGCAGTCGTGTGTGTTGCAGAGCACAACTGATCAGAATGCACAGGTCAAATTTGCGGTCTGTCAAATGCAAGCTTACAAACCGGATGTCACAGAGGTAAGTGAGCAACAAAAACAAATGACACTCTTGCTTCTTCAATATTTCTGTCTCTCTATCTCGCTCTTTCTTGCAGTGCGCCCAGTCTTCGGGCATTTCGTCGGACATTGCCGACTGTGTGGAGACCGAAACCGGCACACTGCTGCAGCTTGAGGCGGAGCTCATTACTAGCAAATATGAGCCGACGTTTATACCGACCATAATTTACAATAATGTAAGTTTTGCATTGCGCAATGTTTGCACATATCGCTTATTTTTGTTTTGCTCTTGTTTTTGTTGGCTTAACTGGTTTTCATATGATTTTTTGCACAATTTTACCAATGTATGAAACTTACTCTCCTCTCTATCTACCTTTTTGTTCCCATTTGGCCTACAGAATTTCAATCAGCGTTTGCAGGATAGATCAATCAAGGACTTCCGCGGTACTGTTTGCAGCATACTGAAGAGCGAAGGTATATTACCGCCACAGTCGACGTCATGTTCAGATTATTGATGGCCCACTGGCATTTTACGAGAATGCTTAATTTGAAATGATCAAATTAATATGAACATTTAATACATGAACTATCAAATCATTTGTTTTTTATTTTAGTGCCTAATATTATTATTTACAGTTTCAAATCAACTAAGCACAGTTTGAACTGCACAGAATTCGAAAACGGAAATTCAATTTGGTCATTTGTTCAACGAAATGAGTCATGACTAGTTTATAAATGCTAAATTTGACATTGAATTACCTTATGTTTTGAGTTTCTAAAGTAAAACATTCGGCGATATGATGTTGGCGGCTCAAAGCGACCGTTCATTATTTGATTTTCAACAAATTCGGAGTTAAGAAAAACGAACAATTCGATAATACATTCTTTATTCTAATAAATTAAACTGTACACAGAAGATTAAATAGATTTCGGCTTAACTAATTTTATACACAGGTAAATTCATTGTTGCATAGAAATTATAAGGTTTGCAATCGATCAGATTAAGCAGACATAATAAAAATAACAATTCTAATAATATTTATGTATATGTACAATAATCATGTGTGCGTGTGAATTCAGATAATGCAAAAAAAAAAAAAAAGATTTATAATGTTTCATGAAAGTACCAACAACATATTTAAATACAATCCCTTTGTGCATGTTATTAATTCCAAGTGAAGAAGACTATAAACTAAATAACCGTAAAACAACAAAGTACATTTTTGGGAGGCTAGACTGATGTGTGCCACGCCCTTAGACAGCGCTGCTAGTGGCGTTCAATAGACGACGTGGCATGGGCTTCGGTGGCGGATGTGGCGGCTTGTTTGCCGAAACACTAACACTTCCGGACTTGCGTTGCTCCTGATATTCCACATAACCGGACTCGTCGCTACACTCGGAGTCGGAATCACCGGAATGCTGTTGTTGCTGATCGCGATTCGATGAATGTTTGCGTGTGCGTTTGGAGCGATTAGACGAGACAGAGAAATTGTTTGTGTTAGTGTTATTGTTGCTGTTATTAATGCTGCCGGGATTGCTGATAACACCAACATCCAATGCCGTGACCGAAGTGGCCGGTGAGGTGCCCATTTTCAGTGTGATCGAGCTTGAGCTGCTGTAGGTTGTGGCATCGCTATTGTGACGTTGCTGCAATCGCGATTCAAGTCTTTGGTACATATCCTGTAAGTCCACTTCAGTGCCGGTGGCATTTGTGGGCTCTGCTTCATCCAGTATGCCGTACTCGCTCAAGCACGGGACATTCTCCAAGCCGCTGCATGCCGACAATTGTTGCTGCATCTGTCGGTACTTGAGCGAGACATCATCTTGATTATTGGTCACTGTGCTCGCTGTTTCGCAGCCACTCGAAATGGAACCCTCATCGCTGTCGGGATTCAATTGCTTGCGTTGCTTGGCGCTGCTGGCATCCTGTACTGCAGCCAATGCGGCAGCGGTTGTCGAAGCACCCGAAGAGTTTGAGGAAATCGATGACTGTTGTTGATGTCTGTATTGCAGCTGTGCGGAGGCATTAGTCTCGATGCTGCTATTCTCATCACTGCTCAGCGATAGATTGGTCATCTTACGCATTGAGTTGCGGTGCAGCATATTCAAAATGGCCGCCTGTCGAAAGTACATGTCATCGGCATCGTCTAGATAATCCTCCTCGCCGTCACTGCAAACGCCATCGCGTCGCATAGCCACCACATTGTCTGCATCATCAGCGACGCCGTTTGCTGTCGCACTTGTGGTAGTATATTCCGCTTCGGGATCAGCACTGGGATCACTATTAATAGTGGGCAAAAGACTCAAGGGCTCCTCCTCATCATCGTGATCCTTCAACTCGCTAAGACTACCCAGGCTTTGGCTGATATTCTTGTGCAATTGCATGTCGAAGTACGGCAATAATTCCGTGCTCAATGTTGTATTTGCATCGTAGTTGTTGTATTTGAGCAACTTCTCAAAATCATCCGAATCGGAGCCATCAGAACCATATAGTTTGCTGTTCTTGACAGCAGCCGGCACAGCATCGCCGGCCTTGTGACACAACTCCATATTAACTTTGGTCTCTGCTTTAGCGCCACAGCAATGGCTGCCCACCTCCATGACCGACTGGCTGGACACAAATGTCGGACGTGTTTTGCCTGTACGTCTGATAGAGTGTCCACGTCGACAACGTCTACGGCCAAGCGTCATGGCCGGATAGAGTGAATCCTTTTGACAGCACGGCTTCATTTCCGGCTCATTAGTTTCCTCGACTTCATCGCCCTCCTCCTCACCAATGGCCTCCTCGATGGCCATCAATTTTGGTGCCGATTTCGAGCGTTCCAACGGTGGCCGATAATTGTTACCACCCACGCTAAGCATAATCTTGCGACGCGGTAAACTCGGGTTGTCGTACACCGCATTAGCCAGACTCAGACGTGCGTTCTGCTTGAGAATTTTATCACGTTTAAATTCACGCAGAGCACTCTCTAGATTCTCCTGTGGAAATTAAAGTTCAGTTAATTACAACGATGCATCGAGACAAGCACAAGTAGCTCACTCACCTTCAGAGTCTCGCAAATGTCTTGCGCAATCTTCTCCTTACTACAAAGCACAGCGTGACAGCGCAGTTCGTGCTTCAATTTGCGTCCCTCGTGCCGGTAGATCCAGCAGACGACACGCGGATAATTCTTTGGCGCACAGCAATAGGTAATGCGATTCGCCCAGTACTCGGTGAGTCCGTGCTGACGTGTGGTCGCCTTTAGGCCCGAAGCGCACACCTTGATGCGCATCAGCACGTCGGGCTTGTTGTTCTGCGTGTAATTGCGCCACAGCGTATTCAATTGCTTCTCCACACAGCCTTCACCTGCAGGAGGAAGATTATTTGTAAGGCAAACTGTTTCGAACGTTCAATCAGATCTTGTCGTACCGAACTCACCTTTCGCCCAGCCGGTCAGCACATTTCCCAAATAGGAGACCTTAAATTCCGGATCCGGTGTGCTGATATCCACGCTGTGCGTACGCTTCCACCAAAGTTTGCCCAAGCCGCGCGACAACGTGCGCATCGCCTTCGCGCCCATAGTATCATCAATGTGATGATGATGATGATATTGATGATGTGCCAGCTCGGGCAGCTCTGTGCCCGAGAGTTCACTGCGACTGCCGCCATAGAGATCCCGTGAGTCAGTTGTCAAGGTAATCACGCCCGTGACAGTGACCGCATCACCGCTGGTGGCCACATCGCCATCCTCTTTCGAGAAACGCTTAAAACGCTCCAAATACGGACCGTTACGTCGTCGACCGCTGAACGTGTTGAATTTGCCGTCGCCCGCCAGCCGCTTCTGTTCCTCACGCTCGAACTTCTTGGCATTGTACGTGTTGCCCAGCAAACGTGCAAGGCTTGAGCTCTTCACGAACTTGTGCTGCCGTGGCGGTGTGCCGATCGGCACTGCCGGCGTCGGCGGCAACAGCAAAGGGCTCGATTTTGTGGTGAGCAGCGGCGCTGGCTTCTCTGCGTTCGCATCGGCTTTCTGACTAAGCTTGCGACTGAATGAGAAGAGCGAAGTGCGTGGCTCTTTGCGCTCTTTGTCGGCATCTTTGTTTTTGTGCTTTGATGCTGCCGTAGTTGGTTCAGTGGGTGACATTGGTGTTGTTGTCGTTGTTGTTGTTGGTTTATTTGGCTCATTTTGCGTTTGCTTTGCATTGTTGCTGTTACTGTTGTTGTTGTCGTTGTTGCTTTTTGGCACTGTTTGCTTTTTTGGCACATTTGCACTATTTTTATTGTAATTATTTGTTGTTGTATTTAATTTATCATAATTGATGCTGTTGTTATTGTTGTTGTTCGCAATGAAATCAACTTCATCATGACCATTTTCGAATTCGCTCGTATTTGAATTTGCCGTTTTTGTTGAGCGAATGAATTCGCCTTTGTTGTTTGCCATTTTCTTTTTGATCCTTTCTTTTGTCTCGATATGTTATCGATTGACAGCAAAGTTATCGTGATTGTTTGCAATTCTTCTTCAGGCTTCTTATCACAATACGTGTGTGTGTTTGTGTGAAAATTATCTCTTAACAACTTCCGGTTTCAATACTTTCCAATTTTTTCAATATTAACGACATAATCATAATCTTTGTGTTTCGTTGTTGTTTGTTAATTGAAGGAACTGTAGGACAAGGAATGAAAAGAAAAGAATAGTTTTAATTAGTTAAAAATTCCACGATTCTTTATTTTTTTCTTACAAATTAACATAAAAGTAATAAAGAGTAATTAATTTAAATTAATTTCCTCTTTTTCCTTTCGCCTTTTGTCATTTATTGAATTGATGAGCTTTGCGTCACTTTGACGACTCACACAATTTTGCGATCGTCAAGTTCCCTTTATAGAAGGGCAACACTGTGCAAAACCCCCCTTACTTGAGACATGCCGCGCCCATAACTTATAGTTTTTACTAACAAAGAGCAATTAACACTTTAAGCAGCTGTGAAATGATTGCAGTCCAAACCGCAAATATTTTGTTTTAACTGAAATTAGTATAAATATGCAAATATTTGAATTTCCATTTGTAGCGTTGCCTCCCATCGACAATACAGACAGATAGACCATCTATAGATAGATACCAACTTGATGGATTACATGAATATACACTCACACTCATACTGATATCTATATGATAGTTAAAAATAAGCAATTGTTGTTGTTTCTAAATATAGCATGATGGGGCTTGGGGGCGCGTGGGGCATATTTCCTACACTACTCTGACGTTACTTGGCACATTTTTAGCACAATTGGTGGGAAGACTTGTTAATTGCACGATAATTACATGCAAAAACAAGTTGCTGGCTGCTAAAATTAATTGAAATCGATCTAAAGTGAAGTGAAGTGTGGCCAACAATTTAACTTCAATCGATTCAAACTTGCCAAAGCAACTACAAAATGAAGCTAAAATGTTATAACTTTCGTCATGTTCTTATGTAATTTGACAATAAATCAATCTTTATTACAAACTATCTGTGTTAATTTGTGCTTATTTATCTTGTAATTTAAATCTTGATCGCTACGGAAAATACTTTGCGCACTTTTCCTTTAGTTAATTTGTGATTCTAACTTGCTTTTCCACATTCTGCCTTTAAGTACCAACTTTCTTTCTAATGTCTAACTTTTAAAACTAACTATAAACATAATCTTTAATTGAATCTGGTCTCGAACAATCTACTCGCTAGTTCATTAGTCAATCGCCACACATTATTGTGCCGGTCGCTCGTTTATCGTTTGCACTTTGGGATTTGCTTAGTTTGAAGCCTGTTTGGCGTAAAATTTACTTCGCTTATCGTTTGTTACACGATTTCATTTATGTGCCTGACCGAACGAACGAACGAACGACCGACTGACAGACATTCGGACAGACCATTTTACCTTCACTTACTGACTCGTAAAGCGCACACGCTTATTGCTAATCACTTATTACGCGCTTGTATCGCGTATAAACATTTAGATAAACGCGATTACAGCGGCAAAGCTCACAACACAAAGAGAAGGCTTTAATGAAGCACAAAAACAATTTTTATTTTCTTCTTTTTTTTCGATTTTTTTGTGGTCTTTTTGTCTTTTCGGCGACGTGCTCAGGCTTCAAGTGTTTGCAAAAAACCGATCTTTGGCCCAAAGATCGCACGACTTATGTTGGCGAGCGTAAAAGTGAACGAGCAGCAAGTTAATCACTTCAGCGAACGAGTGTATTTGCACTCAATAATCGAACAACTCAGAAAGAAAAAAAAAAAAAGAAAAACCTCGTTGACAAACTTGTCAGTTGTCTGTCAATCATTCAACAACGGCAGGTGGTACAGAACTCAAATCACACAATCAGATTGTTTTCGGCATATCATTTTGTTTTTATCAATTTCACGTTTTACAATTAAAATGAAATGAGTTAAACTTTTGAATTTAATTCGTGCACTAAATTTTTTTTTTTTTGCAACATTTGAGTATACAACAAGTGCAGATATTCTTATCTAATCAATTGAAACATTTGAGAAAAATAACATTTCAGTAATTGTGATTTTATATGATTTAAGACACTAATTTATGCATTATTTATAGGCAAATGTCATTCTTTTTTTTTTTTTTTCAGTCTACTTCGTGCGAAACTGATTAGCGTTTTATGGAAGCGAGCAATACTTGTTTTTAATGCGTTTGTGGATTCAGATTTTTATTTAGTTTTGGTTTTTTTCATTATTATTATTATTTTAATAGTCTTTTGGATTGTTTGTGTTATCTGTCAAGTACCTTCACTTATGATAATCACATGATTTTACCGAGATTTATAATGACGCTTTAATGCGTGTCTGGCAACTTGGCATGAAACATGAGCAAATAAATGCGAGGTAGAGTCGAGAAGTTTCCGGTTGGCGCAATAGAACTGTTGTTGTTTTAAAAGGAAACTTTGAAAATGTTCAAAATGTGAGATTTTTGACCAATCCCTCCCTTTGTATATCACATGAGATTTTGGTTTTTGAAAAAAATAATAAATTACTGAACTACAAACTTCACATGAGATGAACCCCCACCCCATAGGTGAGATTTGATGACATTTAGCTGAACCCCCCTACCCTAATTTTATCTCACGTAATTTTCCCCAAAGAAAAAAAGAAGGCTTCTTCAATGCATTAGAATAGAATGAGTTAGGAGCGAAAGATATGACTTGAGTTGAGAGAACCAAACACTTTTCTCACTACTCTCGCATAACTAATTCGGCGACTTGTTAGCTTTTGCGTTGTTTTCTTAGATTTTTTAATATTTTTTCTGCTTTTAATAATTCAACATTAAATATAAATAATTTTGAAATTGTTTTTCTATGCAAATGAATGTCTTTGTATGCGATATTTGCAAGACTTGTGCTTAAGAATGCTTAAGTAACTTGTTGTTGTTGTTGTTGTGCAATGAGAGATTGACTTGCGCCATACAAGAAACAATCTCCATTTCAATGTGACTGTGATTTTTCTGCATGGGCGACGGCACGTGTACTTTTCATTGCAGGTGTGCGATTTGACTTGTCAAGAAACAGCCAACCGAACCACAACAGCAACAACAATTGTGTGATAAAATTTGTTTTAGTTTTGTTAATACTTTAAATGCAATTACATTCAAAGTATCTAACTAACTAAGTAATGGCCACGCACATTTTCACACGTTCTGTCATGTATATTCTCTGTGCCTGAGCCGACAACGATGCAACAATTTACAAAAGCAACAACTTAAATGACAAAAGCAGAGAGAAAAGTGAAAGTACACTTGACGAAAGCCCAAAATTAAACTTACAGACAGATAGACAGACAGATATGTATTTGTAGCCAAAAGTGTAAAAGAGAGAGTTGAAGAGCGAAATAGCAAAAGACACCAAAAATTTGATTGTTTATGTTAATGTCAAATGACATTTTTCGTTGTGTTAGTGTTGTTCATCGCGGTGCGGGATGGGGTGTGGCATGAGACGCTTTCAAGCCGCCAAGAGTGAACCCGCAGCCAAGCTGAGACAACTCAAAAGCCCTCAGGGCCAATGACACTTAAATGCACGCAAGTCTCTTGGCTTGTTTTTATTTTTATTTTTGTTTTATTATTTATTTTTTAGTTTTCACTAAAGTGTAAAAATTATAATAAAAAAAAAAAATAATAATAAAATAAACAAAGGGAAAAAGAAAAAAAAATTTTAAGAAATTTGCGTTGTAATTGTCTTTTGCTATTATTATTATATATGTATGTATATACTTACATATACAATCTTCTTTTGTTATTTTTTTATATATTTTTCCAGATTTTGTATTTTTTTTTTATTTTAAGAAATAATTGTATTTGTGTACGTGCGCGCGCATTTAAAATTATTCAGGAACGTTCAGCCTTACGCCAGGCTATTGTTATTGTATCTAGATACATGAATGTGTGTGTTTGCGTTCATTTAATTCGACATTGTTGCGCAAATAATAAATAAGGTATTAAAACCAAATTGCATTCAGTGAGCGTAACGAGGAAGTCAAATTGAACTTTGTGTCGCTTGCATGACAAATACAACAACAACAACACGTTGAGCCTTATTGACAGCTTATTGTCTATTTTTAGAAGCATATATCGTTATACAAGAAAAAAAAAGCAAAATTCTCTACACGACTATTGCTAAAAATAGCAATTCTGCAAATTAAATTCTTAATAATCTCAAGAAAAAAAAAATCGTCAAGTCATTATTGATTTAACATTTTGAAGTGATCACAATTCGTGATTATCAAATTCACTCCAAAAATGTCAAACGTAAAACGAATCGAAACGAAACTGAGTAAATGTTGATATCGCGACTTCTTGACAAGAAGAAAAACAAGACCAAATATCAACATTAAATAACTTAAGACACTTGTCGCAGCACACACACACACACACACACACATACACACATCAAATAACACTTCAGTGGCAGCAAAATGCAGCCTGGGAACAAAATAAATTCATAAATTATTTCTTGCTTGTTTGTGCACCTGAAAAAAAAAGAGACAAAAACAAAGAGTAAAAAAAAAAACTGTGTCAACAGCAAATTGAAAAGTTGTTTTCGCATAAACAAAAAAAAAGTGCACAGCAACAACAACAAGAGCAGGCAAATTGAATTTTATCTTGCGCAGTTGCGACTTAAATCACTTTGCCAACTTAGGCGCACCAACGTTAGCCTAAAAACCAAAAACAAATAATAAAAGATTATTCAATATAAAAAAAAACAACAACATTACCAACAAATACATATGCCGACGTATACAAAAACTGCAAGAATGTCAAAATGCAGAAAAATAAAACGACAAAAATTTCGCAATTTAAATTTGGGCATGTTTGACGCGCAGTCGACGTCGCGACGTCAACAAATGCAGCGCAGTGAAACTGTTTCTTACTAACTGAGTGAGTGAGTGAGTGAGTGAAAAGGAAGGAAGTAAACAAAAGAGAAACTACAAAAACAAAATAAAAGACATCGCGCACTGTGCAATAAAATGAAAACGAATGGAATTGAATTGAATTGAATTCAATTGAACGAGCGCAGGGCAATGGAAGTGAATTTTGATTGAAAGTTCAATCAGAATGAATTAATCAACTGACGCAGATGAAAATAATTGAAATAAAGAAGCGAAAAATGTGTGAATTGATTTTGAATTTATAAAATAAATTATAAGTAAACAAAATTGATACTCAAACAGACTTTGAAACTTTGTTGGGCAGATTGAGACCTTTGACAAGACAAAAACAAATGAAAGACAAGTGAAATTCAAATGCTTTTCAATTGCGGATGCAATAAAATACACAAAATACACATGAGTGACATTTGTGTTAAAGAAAAAAATACAAATGAGTAAAAAATTTTTTAACAAAAAGTTGAAGAAAAAAAAACAGAAAATTCAAGAATAACTTTTATGGTTAAACCGCTGACGACATGACGGCGAAAAAAAAGGCAAATGCAAATGCAAAATTTATGCAAAATGCGACGTGCATGCGCAATTAATGAATTTCATTAATTGTGCGACAATCAATGCAGCGAGAGTGAGAGCGGGACAGAGAGAGAGAGAGAGGCACAAAAGCAGGAAATGCGCTTAGTAACCAAAATTATTGAGTCGATTGCATTTTTTTAGTTACTTTAAATAAAATACAACAAAAAAAAAATATATAAATTAACTGAAATTCAAAAAAAGAAAAAAATGAAATGAAAATTGTTCGTCATGTAAGACAATTAAATTGTTTAATGTTAGGAACAGACGACGACGCAATTGCGCAAAGAAAGAAACGAATTTCATTAAAAAAATTATACAAAAACGAAGTTAAAATCGTCAAAATCGCTCACAGCGCGTTATTTGCCTCTAATTTAGGGGGGAAGTACTTTTGACGCGCACTTTTGTGACTTTTTTCTACGACTTTTATTTTATTTTTTTTCTCTATTTTCTTCTGTTTTTTTTTAGACATTTCTTATGAGAATTGCGTGCAGACGACGAGACAAGTTAAATTTAACTTTTAATTCGTTGATTTAAAGTTGTTTTTTTTCATTTTTATTTTTTTATTTTTTTTTTTATTTTGCGCTTTGAACTTCATTTATAATTCAAAGCGCGCACGCAAATGTTCTGAACACAATAAAAAAAAAACATGAACAAGAAAAAAGAATTAAAATAACAAAAAAAAAAAAAATTTCAAATAAAAAAATAAAAAGTTGAAAACAAAAATGTCATTTGATTGCGCACATGTCATACGCTTTGTTGTTGTTCCTTTTGTTATTGTTGTTGTTACTGTTGCTTGGCAGAGAACGACGGCAAAGTTGCCTCAATCGTGCACTTAATTCGTTAATGTTAATGTAATTTGTATTTATTTTGTTGCTGTTTTTATTTATTTTTTTTCATTCATATTGTTGTTGTTTTTTTATTGCCACTGACATGACATGCATGACACCCATTTGCGGCAAACGTTCATCCGTCCATCCGTCCGTCCATCGGTCGGTCATGTTTTCAACGCTCTGTGATTAATGACGCTGACATAACTCAACACAGCTTAGAATGACTTCAATTGCTGAAAGCATTCAATTGACTTTCAATGAAGGCTTCTCGTGGTTGCTTGGCCGACAATCAATCAAGGCTGTACAAGTACTTGTATTGCCTTTCTTTTTAAGTATTATTAGTTAGCTTGTGCAATCATTTTTTGGGCGTTTTTTTTTTTTTTTGGCTTACGCTTACAACAACTCAAAAACACTCACGATCGGATGTCATGAATTGTTGTTCATTTCTTTAATGACTTGACGTGTTTTTTTTTTTTTGGTTTTTGATTTTTTTTTCTCTCTAATTTGTAATTATTTATATTTTTGTTTTTTGCGTATTTTATTATTTTTGTTTTTTTTTTTTTTTGTTTAAAAAACGCTGCCATTATAAGCGATTTGTAATAATTGCTTAAAATGTTGAATTTGCTTATAAATTATTTCATTGCTTTATTGCTCTCCGTTTCAGTTTCGTTTGTTACGGCGTCAGCGAAATGTTTTGCGCTACAATTATGTATCTGTAACTGCAAAATGACGCATGCGAGTTCATTGAAAGTCATTTTATTTCAAAAACATAAACAAAATTGCGTTGTTTGTTTAAAAGACTCATGTAATTGGCTGTGAAAACAATTATTGCTGATTTATGCATTTACCAACAACAATTTAAATTCCAATCAATCAATAAAAAATTATAGCTTATTTAATAGTCGTCTATGCCTTCACATTTAACTAATTTCACTTGCCATGAAGGCAAAAATTCATCAAAATGTGCAAACTTTTTTGTAAAAATTAAATTAAAAAAACAACAAAAACACAAAAACTTGAAAAATGTGTGCCAATCAAATAAATGCGCTCCACAATTTAAAAAAAAACAAAAAAAAAAACATTCAAAAAACACCAAAAATTAGTGAGCAAAAAAAAAAAAAAAAAACAAGAAGAGAAAATCAAATTAAAATAATAATAAAGAGCAAAAACACTTTTTTTTATGTATAAGAATTTCGCAGTGTGCTGTTTTTAGCAACATGACGTTAAATAATTGAGTCAATATTCAATTAGCAAATTCGCATATTATGGCAGCTTTGTTAGAGGCATGATTGTGAGCCGTGAATTTGCATATTTGCCTCTTTGTGTGAATGAACGAAAACGAGTTAATAACACGAATTTCAAATGTGCGTTCAGAAAACAAGAATACAAGAAGCAAACAACAACAACAATAACACATATTAAAAAATCACAAATTCAAATTGAATTAGTTAAGCTTCGTATAAGTGATAAGAATGTCATACAAAAAATCACGCATACGTCACATATGCCTTGTGCAAAAAATACATACTAGTGTAGGGTATTGCGTGTGTCGTTTTTACAACAACTGGTCAACAGAATATACTCAAGCAAATTGAATCACTTATGCAAAATAACTTAGCATTTATTTGTTCTTGTTCCTCTTCTTATTGTAAGCCCCTTCAGACATTATTTGCATTTTGTTTTTGAATTAATTGTTTTTGCTTATTTTTTGTGACTTTTCGCACATAAAATACATGCGCCAAACATTTTTTATACCACAAAAATCAAAATTGTTTGGCATTTTTCTTCGTTTTAACAAATTTTGTTTGTATTTTGTACGCGTTTCGTAAATTTTTAAATTTTTCCTTCAAATTAATTTCATGCGAAGCTATTTCAATGAATTTTCGTTGTGCCACAACAATTGAATATCGAATTCATAGTCATAAATATAAAAAAAAAAGAAGCCACAACAACAACAACAACGACAAATACTAATTGAAATTCAATCATAGTTTTGAAATAAAATCGCATGGCAACGAGCCAACGAACCAAAGACGTGCACAAAAATTTATTAAATTGCGCAATTTTTTCTTCCTTTTTTTTTTGTTTATTTATTTTTATTGTTTTTTTTTTTTAAATTTTTTATTTTTAAAAATTTTTTATATCTTTTTTTACACTTTAATTTGTTTATTATAAACAAATTGCATGCATTTTAGGCAATTGCAATCGCGTTTGACGCTCGCCTCGCTGTCAGTCATGCACTCTGAATGCACAGAACGTTGTTCAAAGTGGGCGTCATTTTGATTTTAAACGCATGCCGATGTCGTTTATTGCATTTTTAGCGTGTAGGCTCGATTTTTCAATACTTGTGTAATGCCTCTTATTCATGACAGCTTTTTGCGCAAGAATATGAAATGTGTTGTGAGCAGGGCGAGCGTTGGTAAGCGCAACGCAATTTAACGTGTGTGGAAAAGCCAAGTTTTGTGTGCTTAACTAAGCATTAAATAATTATTTGTCATTGATTTAAATAGCTTATTGTATGTACGAACATTCATGGCTAATCGTTTGTTTGTGTTGAATATCGAATTAGAAAAATAATAATAAGTAGATAAAATGTGCGTCGTGTTTAGAAAATATAAACTTCTATGAGCTTTATAAGTACATAAAAAAATTTGGGTATTCATTTAACTGTGTAACGTTGTAAAAATGTAAAAAATTGCAACACATTTACTCTTTTGCTTGATCCTGAACCATGACTAAGAAAAACTTCTGTAATTTTAAACAATAAGCGTTATTTACACATCCAAAATTGTCAAAAATTGTTAATTACTTTTGGTATAATTGTAAGTGAGATAGATAATTAAACAGCTGTTTTCTTAAAAGAATTTTTTCAGCCGCCAAAAGTTGGTAACCCTTATTTTATGAAATAAGATAATTTTATTAGTTTACTTTCCAATCTTTAACATTTTCCTTACACTAACTCAATTGTTTCAAAATCTGAGTACTTTTACACTCTTGCAATAACAAAATTCTATGCACAATGATGGCTGATGAAAAACTACACAAGCTCAACGCCTCTCATCATCATGATCTCCATCATTGACGATTTTTTGACCACATCATTTATCATAATCAATGAGAAAGTAACTGAAATCTCCGAACTATCTGAAATTATTCCAGCTCACTTCACATAATAATAATATCTCACAAAATGTAAATATAAATAAACAAAGAAATTCCTCTTGAACTTCTGCTCCAATTAATGCCAATCTAAACAATTCAAAGCGTTACGTCCTTCCCCTCACCCTCAGTCACACCCTTTTGCCACACTATTGTTGAGCATTGCTCGATCGATTATCAAGTTTAAATACTTCACATGACTTACTGAGTTGCAATTTGCGGTTTGCCAATCGAATGCATTTATCTAAGACTGAAAAGCAAACAAAAACCAAAAGAATTAAATCATGAAAAGTTATTATAAGAAAAAACCAACAGCACAGACAGACGGACAGACGACTGGCCGGCCGACAACAACTTACCGCAAGCTGTCAAATAAATGACAATGCCAGCAAAGCAAAGCAAACAAAAACAATGTTCAACAAACAGTAACAGCAACAACAAAAACATTGAAAAGTAATTTTCTGTAAGCGCAAATAATAACAAACGCTTAAATCAAAACTTGGCGGACTTTTTTATTTATTTATCCTTTTTTTTTGTTTGTTTTGCGAACATTTTGCTTTGCTTCTGTTTTTGTTTTGTTATTGTTTTTGTTGCGAATAAGTCTTGAGTCTTTTATACAAAAATTTTCTCACGTAACAAGTACAAAATAGCAACGAGCCAAGAAAACCAATTTAGGTTTGGTTTAAACTGTTTTTTTTTTCTATATTTTTCGTCTGTTTCCTTTTGCTTTGAATTGCCTTTTGTTGTTGTTGTTTGGTTTTGTAGCGAATTTTTAATGTCTTGCATGAGTTTTCTACCGAAATTCTAAATATCAAACATGGTCAACAAATGCAAAAACAACAACGACAACAACAACAAAAATGAATTTAGCCACCGCAAAAAATTTGTTATTACTTTATTTTTGTTGCTTGAGCTCAATCAATGTTGTTGTTGTTGCTATTGTTGTTGTTGTTGCCTGAAGTAAAGGCAAGCTGACAGACTGTCTGACGTTTTGTTGGTAATCAACCTTGGCTAATGGCCAGTCAGCGATTTTTTTCAAAGTGTTTTTTTTTCGTTCCAATTTTTTTTCACCTTTTTTTTTTTTTTTGGTTTCGGTTTTGTTTTGGCTAAAGTTGGTGTTATTGTTGTTGTTGCCTGGTTTCGATTGCTTGCTTTGAAAATTGATAGCAGGCGATTTGAGCGCTACTCTTTTTTTGTTCGCCACTCGATTCGACTTGACTTGAGTTGACTTAACTTGGCTTGGCTTCACTTTGTGTTTTGTGGCATAACATTTCGTTTGAATTGTTGTTGCACTTTTGATGCCTTCAGTGTTGCATGTGTTGCATACATGATAGGCCAGTGGGCAATAATAACAACAGCAATGTTGCTTGGTTCTTGCCAATAACTTAATGGCGTCTAATAGTTGCGTTTCGTCTTGACTGCAACAACAAACAAACCAAAAAAAAAAAAAAAAAAAATATAACCAAAAGTACGCTTTGGTATTGCACGGCAAGCCAGACAGACAGACGGACTGACGGCCAGACTGTACGACCGCTCACTTTGCAATTTCCTTGCTCAATGCTCGGTTCCAAGACCCACCACAAGAACGACTTGCAAAGACCTCTGCCACCAACAGCTGCACCGCCCCCCTCACCCCTCATGTGTCTAACACAGCATATTTGAAGCCATTAACGATAATCGCTTGATTTTCAACACACTCAATTCAAATTCCTTTGGCGTGAGTATAACATTTTGCCACTGTTGCATGTTGCATATTAGTGTTGCAACAACAACAACAACAACAACAACTGATTTCATTTTGACTTTTGACTTTTCAACAAGAGAACATGCCTTTTACGCTTACAGCCTTCTTGCCTTCTTTGCTGTGCATTGCCTGATTAGCCCAAGCTCAGCTCAGCTTGACTTGACTTGACTAAAAAGTGTTGAAATTTGTGTTGTTGTGGCAAATGTTGTTTATTTTTTTTTTCTTACACAAAATTTCGTTAATTGTTTGCAACAATAAATGAAAAAAATCATTGAAGCGTCAACGAGTCGCGAATTCAATCAAACACTTCAATCGTTGGCGCCGTTCTCACATTGAATTTTACGCTTTATTTTTATTACGCGCAAAGTGCTTAGCAAATATTTTCGCATTTTTTGAGTTAAATTTGTTGCGTGTTTTTTTTTACTTGTTGCTGTAATATATATTAATTATATATATTATTATTGCATGTTGCTTTTTGTTTACGCTTTGTGAGATTTCATAACTTTTTTGTAACCTTTTGTTGCCTTTTGCAACACACAATACTTAAATTAATAAATATTATTATTTTTCTTAAATGTTGTTACTTGTTTTCTCTGTAATCAAGTTTAAACGTTCGACACTTTGCCGCGCCACACACGCTCACCTTCGCCATCTGTCGGCGCACTTTGTCACTTGATGCCAACATGCATCGTTGATTGCCTACTTGGATGCAAAAATTGTTGTTTGTTGTCGTTGTTGATATTTTCAATTTTATGTTTTACGTTTTTGACATGCGTGGCTGATCAAAAGATGTTTGTGAGAGTTCAGCACAGCTGCACTACCAACAGCTGCCTTACACAGCGCAACTTCAAAGTATCTAAGAACGTTGGCTGGTCATGAAGCCAAAGGCAAAGAAGTCGCATGTCCATATATGTCTCAATAACAATTAAAAGTGTTGTAATTTGTATTTATTTTTAAGCAATTGTTTGTTTAATTTGATAAAAATGATTCAAAAGTCTGTCAAAATCTTTAAAACTGATCATTCTAAATTCAGGATGCAAATTTAATTTAAGTTCAAACTTGTATTTTTAAATAAATAATTTTCTTAGTTAATCATGAATTTTTTGGATTAAAATCCTACTGATGAAAAACGAGACCAATCAGACGATCATAACCCTTTTAAATGTGTTCATAAGTGATCAATAGACATTAAAATAGAGTTCGATCTGGTTCGAACCAAACTCTACAAGCTTATTTTCAAGCATTGAAACCTTCCCTCGTGCTCACTTTGTTTTTAATAAAGCGATAATTACAAAGCGCCCTTTTCACAATCCCAATCACAACCACAATCGCATTCAACAAATCAATCATTTGGATTATTTTGTTGACTTCTTGCGAACAGAGATTAAAATAAAATCTGTGACCAATTAAACATTTTCTAAGCTTGTTAAGAATTATAACCTAAGCACAGTCATTAAGTCATAACGTGCACACGACAAGTAATGATTTGTTGGAAAAACAATAAGGAACAACTTGTTGTCATTATAATGAAATGCAAAACGCGTTGAGTTTGACAAAAAGGTACGTCATTAGGCGCCGCTCGGCACGTTTAACGCGTTTTACTTTGAACTATAAACTGGAATATGTTTACAAGCAAAAATACTCACAGCTTAATTGTTGCCGAGCAGAAAAAAGCAAAAAAAAAAAAAAAAAAGTAAAAGAAAACGAAGTAGAATCAAACCTTTTCATTTCATTTGAAACTGGAGAACAATAAAACTCAAAAAAAAGTCAAACAACTTCTTTTACAATAACACTTAACACGTTTGAAGTTCATTAAAAGCGCAAAAGTCATAATTGGCAGTCTGAAATAAAAGAGCAAACCAAAAAAAGTTAAGTAAAAAAAAAAACAAGTCAACATCAGGAAAGCGCTAAAAGTAATAAAGACGCGCGCACTGAAGACCTTTTTGAAAGTGAATGCCTTGACATCATTCTCGGTACTGTTTTCATTACTTTTGTTGTTGCCTTTATCATATGAGCATATTTGTTATTATTGTTGACTTGTTGCCATTTCAAGTAGAAACTTCATAATGCCATAAAAATGAAATTAAATAAAAATTTCAATTAAAATCGAGTGACGTCGTCTGTTGTCCGTCATCGTCGTCGTCGTCGTCGTCGTTGGTTGTCGTTCATTGCATGAAGTATCATTGGAGGCTAAAGACTTTTATGCTACTTGAAAAATGGACACAAGCACAAATAAAACAACAATGACGAGCAACGTTTAAATATTTATTTAATTAATTAATTGATAAAATAGTGCCACGCCAACAAAATTGGCAATGTTACGCATTTGGTATGCAAGCCACGGTGCGCGCACATGGCGTATGCGCAATATTCGATTTCAATAATAAATGAATGAAACAAACAAAGGTGCACATTTTTGGCATTGATGGTTTTGGTATGCTTAGTTAATACGGTTTGTAAGGCAAAAGTTCATTAAATTCTATTAACTCATTTATATTTCTAGCTAACGCATTTAGTAATATTTTTTTAATGCTAGATTGCAGTATGTGTCATTACATACCATGTAACATATGTTGCATAAATGAAAAATTTGTTTAATTCCTGAATTTTTCGTAATTTCTCTTCAGTGAAGTTAGTTCTTGACATTATATGAGGATTTTTGAGCATTTGTTTTTTTGAATATACAGTGAAAACTCGATTATCTAAACCTCTTTAAACAAATATTCGACTATCCGAACTCATTAATTGATCCGGCTAATCAAGTTTCTACTGTACATATCTTTTATCTGAATAATTTAGTCTGGCATACAATCTCTGGCAAAATCATTATTATTCCACTCTTGCAATCGACTTTCTTCCTTATTGCCGATATATTTTTATATACCATATGTAATACAGCTTGTTATCATTGGCAGACTTTATTATTTTTTTTTTTTTCTCGTTATGACACTTATAAATCAAAGTTCCAACAACTCAAACTTCAACATTGTCATCAACATTTTATTTACTATTACCAAACTTTCAAAAAAAAAAAAAGAAAAAGAAAACCAAAATAAGACCAAAGGGGGGAAAAAAAATAATAAATCATTAAACAAGTTTCACCATGCAAAAACTGTTTGCATTGTTGGCTCTTTTTGGCACAAACAATAATAACAATAAAAAAAAAACTTAAACAGCAAAGTGCCAAAACTTGTTGCTATTGTTGTTGTTGTTGTTGTTATTGCAAAGGGCGACAAACACAAACAAAAAGCTGTAAAAAGAGCAAAGCAGAAATTGCAAATGAAATTTATTAGCGAAAAAAATGCCGCTTTATGCAGGTTAATTGAGTAATAAAAATGCAAAAGACCAACAGCAACAACAGCAACAACAATAAGCAACACCATCATTACTTACAGGCGCATAAAGATAAAACATTATTGTACAAAAATAACAACAACAACGAAAAATGAAATAATAAAAAGAAGGCATAATAAGCAACTCTTTCAATGCATGGACTGACGGACGTTGAAGACGACAGCGACAGCGACATCGACAACACAGACGGCCAGTTGAAGCGCCATTTTGTATCTTTTATTTGCTTCATTGTAGTGGATGATTGCAGGTTGTTGTTGTTGTTGTTGCTTACAAAACATAACAACAACAAACATACATACACGTGTCTTTTCACATTGGGAAACTATTTTTGTAAAGAACAATGAAACAACATTTGACAAGCATGAAAAAATAAACGATTTTTACAAAGATTTCAACAATGATTACAACAACAACAAAACGTCTTTCACGCAGTGACATATTGTTGATGTTTATATGTCTTTATCATGCGATATGAGAACAAAATAAATCAAACAGATGTCTTTAGTAGCTTCATTACGGCTTTCGCATCCATTATGAAGCATTTTTAAGCTTCATATTCGTAAAATATTTAACATTTTTCAAGCATTTATCATTTGTCAATATAATAATAGATTTATGTTACGAATTTGTTTAAAAAATATTTATTAAAAAGTCTCACGAAAAAGACGTCAACAAAATTTAAAATGGGCGAACACAGAACATTTACCATAAAAATATTATAGAAAAGCGAAAAAAAAAAAAATAATGAAAATCATTATTATATCATTGAATGTCTGCCAAAGGTCAACGCTTCAAGTTCAAATCAATCAATGATAAATGTTGTTTATCCACAAAGGGAAAGTAATTCAAAGTTAATGCAAATCACTCAACGAGAATGGCGCCATCTGCGGATCTGTTTCGAATTCGTTCTGCACGCGTTTAAAAATACAAGTTTTTCAAAACGTTTTTCTTATTCTACTACATACCAGCCAAATGCCAACACGAGCGCCCAACCAGACTTGTCTGCCTTTTAAATGTACAACACGAAAATAATAAAACCTGAGAAAAAAAAAAAAAACAGATTTCTTCGAACTTGTCGATGAGTTGATACTCTACACGCATTATTTATTCTTTTTTTTTTAAATATCACCTCTTATTATTATATACATTAGAATAAGTTGATCTGATAAGGACAAATCGAATAGGCTTGACGAACTGATCCAGAAAATTTTCCAGAAGGGAGTGTCTTCTACTCAAAATTCTTGGCAATATTAGAATATCATTGAAGAGCATAGAAAAAATAATATACTCAATGAGTACACAAAATTCTTGTTTTAAGATTTGTTAAAATAAGCATTAAGTGGTATTGATTTTGTTTTAGCCACAAAAAAAAAAGAACAAAAACTATGCCAAACTCGACATTAGAGCGTCACAAAATGCGTCAGCAGTTTTTGTTGAAGTGTTTTCTTTCTCACACTTTTTACACTTGTTATTTTTCCATCAGACATGAAAATTTTGATTAGACAAGTGAGAAGCAGCAGGCGCAATCGATGCGAGCGCAGCATTGATGAAGTGTCAATTGTGCCTTCCGTCACGGTTCGCTGATAAATTTGCTAATTTGTAATAATTAATTTGAATTTCACAACTACGAAAATTTGCAAAGCAACAAAAAAAAAAAAAACGAAACAAAAAAAAACCCGTAATCAAATAACACTCATGAATTATTAATCAGTTTTTAAATTATTATTTTTTTAATTTTTATCCTGTTTTTTTTTTTTTTACTATTTTTATTTATTTATTTTCCTGTTGTTCTTTCTTTGTTCTGTTGACTTTCGTAATTTCGTTTCAACTTTTATTTTTTATTTTTTTTTTTTTTGTCTATGTATAAATTAAATATAATAAAATAAGTGTAAGCATCAAAAAATTAAAATTTCAAATGAGTGAAATAAAATTATGCGCGAAGAGTCGTCAGAAATCTTAAAAATAATGCTGAGATAACAAGAAATTCTTGTTGCCAGCGGCGTATTTCGGCATATTTAATCAGTTGCTAACGCTTTGAGTTATTGTTTTTTCTATTTATCTTTTTTATTTTTTCGCTATTAACATTTTTAATATGAGTTAAGTTCTAATAACTTTCGTAAACGTAATTCAAGACATCTTTGTTGGCTTCATAATGATTATGTAAACGCTTGTATAAAATGAAGCTGTAAAGTTAGCGATGATGGATACGCTGTGCCGTGTGTTCTAAGTATGATTGATGTGCTGACAAATTCAATTCAAGTTACACAATAGAAATAGAAATTTGATGCAAACGATATCGAAATGAGCAACAGCTTCATGGGAAGTCATAAAGATTTATAGATAACTGAGGTTTCCGTTTGTTTTAAGTGAAAAATATTTATGAACGGCAGGTAAGACAATGCTGAAAAGTGACTCATCTTATTTGAGTACTTAGACACTTCTTTGAAAACATTTGTTTATGCAGGAAGTTGTATCCTTCATGCATTGATTTGCTTAAGGATGCAGTTGTTTGTAAATAAGTTTGTATAAAAAATTTCCAAGTAAGGCTCTCCAAACTCGCTATCACAGCTGTGGTTAAAGTATCCGGCTTCGATTTGCAAACTCAGCTGGCCCAGAGACACAAATCGATTCATGGCATTCAAGCGTTTTTTCAAGACAACAATTTCAGCTTAACGGCGCTTACAAACATGCCGCTAGAAAAACAACAACAACATCAACAACAAACAAAAACAATAGATTTGTATAAAACATGAACTTGCGAGTCATGTCACTTGATTCGATTACTGGCATTTTTTGTTTTAACTATTTGAGAGATATTATCGAAAAATGCTTAACATCATCATTACACGTTAGCCAAACACAAACAACAAAAACATTTCCGCTAAAATGCCTTAACATTTTATTATTTAAAGCTATTTTTGTTTTAATGTAAAATTTTTGTTGTTGTTGCGTTATGTAAGTTTACTTACTTAAATAGAAAAAAAAAATATATCTACAATTTGTATCTCAAACAAAAGCTCTCAAGTGGAACGCAAAAATTTTTGTATTGTTTTTTGCGAAAAACAAAATTTACAATAATAAATATTTTACTGTTTTTAATTTAATATTTTTGTTTTATGCTAAAAATAAACATTTTGGAACACGAACACAACAACAACAGCAAATAAAGATGCCAATCAACGAATAAATATTGTAAAATCAACCGTTAATGATTTGCAGAAAAAAAAAAAAACAAATCATGAAGAAAACCTATTAAAGGCTAATTGTGGCCATTTGCATAAGACAATAATACAAAAAAAAATATAAAAAAAGAGTGAAAGAAAACAACGAACATGCGTACAAAAACAACAAAAACAAAACATCACTGAAGATAAGCCAAGTATAAAAGCGCAAAAAAAAGAAACGAATAAACTTGCAACGAGAATGGGTCGTGACCTCATTTTGCGTTGAATTACAGTTTTGTTTTATAACTGAAGCGTTTTTGCCGGAGGCTCAGTGACCAACCAACCAACCAATAAAGCAACTACCAACTACCAACAACGGTGACAGTGACAGTGACAGAGAGTGTGAATGCGACCGACGCCTATACTATATTAAAGGCAAACCAGTACAGGTTCAAGTTGTAATAAAAATATAATAAAACAAAAAAAATATAAAAAATACAAAAACAAAATTAAGCATCATTCAAGTGCAGCAATTACTCGTATAGAAATGATTAAAATCAAATTGGCAAGCAATATTTAATATGCATTGAACCAGTATGACTATAAAATATAAGTAGTATAAGATTATAGGGTTGCCATTGTACTTTCAAATTGATGGCATGTGAAATCGTGCGGAAATCAACGTACTCGATTTGCACAACTTAACAAATATCACAGCAAATAATAATCGTTCTTAGACCATTTAAGTGAGCAAATCGACTAGCAAATTTTCAATTACAACTATTTTACTATAAACATTAAAAAGTATTGCGCATTAATTATAAACTCAACCTGTCAAATTTTTGTTTACATTGCAGCGATCATTTCTAAACTAATGCAGGCAATGCACGACAGGTGGCGCACAAGTGCATTAGAACATTAGTAGAAAAGAGAAAGAGTGTGACAGTTGCATTTTGTCATTCACAATAATTTGCACGTTTAATGGCAAATTTCATTAAAGCTAAAAAATTCGTTTTATATTTATTTATTTATTTATTTTTTTTTAATTTATTTAAACTTGTTACATTCAGTTTTGTTGGCATTCATTAAGTTAATTAAAATGAAATGACGCGGCGGGGTTATTGGCACCGGTCTGTCACCAATCAACCTACATACATACAAACATGACGGCGCTTGAGGCCGGCGGCTTACGTAGCGCCAAAACGCCGGCAGTTATGTAAACAGTACGAATCGCTTGACCCATATTAGTGCGATCATTTTCGTTAAACTAGTTAAAATAAGCTTAAGTTAAACGCGCGACTCACTTAATTTGATATTTGCACGTAGAAAGCTTATAGCTCAAGGCCAAAAACCAACCAATTGTTGTTGTGTGTATACGTAAGTATTGAAGATTTCAAAATTATGTGAATTTATTAATTGATTTTATGTAAAAGATTTCAAATTACCTTTTGTTAGTTCCTTTCAAAGCGTGTGCTGTAAAGATAAACAAAAAAAATGTTGTTTAGAAAACTATTTTTGGTAATGAAAAATGTAGAAAAAAAATAAACAACCACCCATCAAGCCTTAATCATCAACATTATAGCTTAGAAAACTTAAGCTGTTTGGCAGCAAAAATTCGATCGCACGCGGATTAAACAATTTGAGCTTAAAAATTTTACTTTTCTTTAAGCTAAAGTGAGAGTTTGTTTTCTTCTCGTGACAAAGCCTTGCTCACTTATTGCAATTATGTGAGCTTACTTATGTGTATATATGTATATAAACATATAACAAGCCTTACATATACAAACGCAACGCAAATCATAATAATCAAAAAAAATGATACAAAAAAAAATAATCTCACTTAAATGCCAACGAGCGAAAAACGAAATCAAAATTATAAAAATAGAAAAACATATATATAAAAATAAAAGTCTATAAAAAATGAGACAAAAATAGTAAAAAATAAAAAAAAAATCAAAATCATTATTACAATAAAACTCAATCAAGAGTAATCAACAATAATAAACCGACTGCACATAGAAACGAAACTGGAAACGCAAAAACAAAAAAAAAACTAAACAAGTATCTGAGTATCTGCATTTGTACATAACTCAAAAGGCAATTGTAGTTGAAATAACCCAAAGATGCGTCAGTCAAGATCGAATAAGTGACTCGGTCAAGCAACAAATAAACTCAAGCATAAATATTAAGATGAAAATCTATAAAAAAAAAAGAAAGAAAGAAAGAAAAATGTATCTCAGATCGTATAAATGCCATGAGAAACATGCGCAGAGATGAACATACAAACAGACAGAGCGACAGACGGACAGACGGACAGCCAGTCGATGGTGGTAGCATCTTCTGTTTGACTCAGCGCGGTGAATAACAAGCAAACCAGCTCTGTAGCTATAGAAACTATGAAAGCATGAATCAAGCAATTGTTCATTCGATACGTTTATTGCCAAAGATACAAACGTTCATGCATGGCGGCTGCGTTAGAGATACAAGCATAGATACACACACGACGCCGACGATGGAGATGATGAAGACGAAGACAACAACGTCGGTGACGGCGATGGCGACGGCGACGGCGACGACTACACAAATATTTATGTTGTGCTTTAGAAAAAGTGGGTTTGGTAATTGCCTTGAAACAGGTTAGAAAAGCGTTGGCATTCAAACAGCATTCATTCTTGGCCGGCAGCTGCTCGTCGTCATTCAAGTACCATTCTTTAAACTGCCGACTCTTTGCCTCACCGCCGCTCACAAGCCATTTGACTGTCTTACTGGCAGACTTTTGTTTCTATTGTATATCGCACAGATACTTGTAAACAACAAATCTAGCGTGTTGTTGGTGCGCACAGGAAAGTGTTGAGGAAGTGTCAATAGTTTGTTGAAATACTTAAAGACTAAAGTTGAAGCAGAAGCAAAGATCTCAAACAAATGGCATGTCTGGCATGCATTTGAGTTACTTTTAGCGCTTTTTTTTTTGTTTTCTTTCGCATTTTTGTTTTGTTTTTTAATTGAAATGTGCTAATTGACTAATTTTTTGTATACATATATCAATTTTGTAGGTGCTTTCTTGATTTTTTTTTATCTTTTACGCTTGAATTTAATCATTTTATGTTGCCAAAGAATAACACGCCTCTTCGGCGACCTTCTGGCACACTTTCCTCATTGATATACGTCATTTAAGCTGTTGACAAAAATAATGCGAGCATACAAACAAAGAACTTCTTTCTTTTGGAGCATTAAAAATATTTGAACAGGTGTGTAAATGGGTTCGACTACACTGAGCAACAGACAAAATAAAAATAAGTACATATTTCTCAAAGTTAAAAAACTCTTATTGCTCATTAGAGTTTAAAGAGTCTATGGCATGTATTTCAGCTTAAAGTATATCGCTATCTAAACATTAATTTAAAAAAAGTAACGCACTTTACTTTCCCTTTGCACGTTGCCATACAATAAACAATAAAGAACAACAATAAAAGTGGAAGAAAAAAATGTTGTGTCTTTGCTTAAATGACTTTAGTTTTGGTCTACCTAGAAAATCAATTAAGTCTTTTAGGCCAAAAGTGAACCAAACTGAACTGAACTGAGCTGAGCTGAGTTGTGGCGTAAGAAACAAAGTCAACCTAAACAAATATTATGTGTGTTAGCCGCCAATATGCTTAGTTCAACTTAGTTCGCTTCTATTGCGCACTTGTAGATACTATTTTTTTTACTTCTTTAACTACTCATAAATCGAGTTAATTTATATGTAGACGAACTGCCCCCACACACACATAATTTGTGTATAATTTTTTGTTCTTTTGTTTGGTTTTGTTGTACTTAGCAGTTGTGTAGTTTTTCATGCATGCTTTATTTCCGTTCGTCGAGCTTCGTTCAGGTTGTTGCATCCGTTCAGTCCGGTCCGTCACCCTGTCGAATGCTCGTTTGTTTGGCTTATGTTATACCAACCCGTTGGCAGTTGTGTTCTTGGCCGCGGCCACAGCCGCGCGCATAATTGTAATTTCAAGTTGGCAGCAAACAAAACTGACTTGTTGCGCGTCTGGAACGTGTTCGTTCCCACCGCAAACGCATGCATCGCATTTAATTTGTGCGCGGCATTTTATACACACACTAATGAAGTGGTATGCTGAGCTGTGTTGTACTCTGCTGAGAGTGCCGTGCCTTACCTTTGAGAAATGTACTTGCGTACTCTTCGACGGAAGTACGTTCGTTCATTATTTTTAATGATTTTATTTACAAGTAGTTCTTAAAATTAATGATGGAGGCAAATAATTGGCATAACTTCGGAAAAATCTCAGCTATAAAGACTGTAAGATACTCATGTACAACGCAGCACAGCGCAAAGTGACAAAGTACTCGTCTATTTGAACACTTAGTTATTTTTCTGTGGTTTGATGTAACTAAAGTTATTAAAAGGGTTTGTCGCTAAAGACATTTGCCATCAATTTTGTAATTTTTAATCATTTTTCAATTTGTTCAACCAAAAGAGCCAACAGGTAAGCGTCACAGTAATGGATGAAGTTCCAGTTATTGATCTCTACATGAAACAATAACAATTTGTCTCATTTTCTTATGGCTTAGGTGTCGTTTTGTTAAAATTTCTTTCACTGCCGAATTTTTTATAAATTAATAGAAAATATTACATTTCTCTAAATGAGTATCCTCTCCACACCTAATTTTGTATGTCTTATTAAAAAAATATCAACTCAAATTGCGAAGGATCAAACCGATCTATTAATAGAACAACAGAAGCCATTACTCTGGGACAAGTGATCAATCACTGGGTGTTTTCTCTTGTCCTAGTAATGGATCTGTCTGATCATTCTCAATTTGAGTTGATATTTTATGTTTATTAAAACGAATAATAATTATAATCAATAAATTCTTGTATTTAGAGGACTAAATGTCATTTTAAATATATGGTTTTTCAAGTAATAATAAAAATAAAAAAAACTTTCATTAACAGGTCCATGAATGGGACATTTACCTTTATATGTTATACATGCAGAGCACAAATTTCTTAATTTTCTAAATGATTTCTTGAATTAATTTCAATCTCAAGCATTAATTTGCACTTGAAAGCATTTTCAATAGACAGATTTGAATTTCCTTTCAACAAATTTCATGTTTAGCAACTTGACGACAACTTGTGTATTGCCTGAACTGTGGAAACCTTACAAATTACAACGTCTCGTCGTTGCTGACGTCGTTGTCGTAGTCGTCGTCGCTTGTCGCGTCATGCAATTAAAATCTATATCAATTACAACTTATAAGTAGCTCACAATTAGTCATGTACAATAATAATAATACAATATCTAAAGACAGTTTCAGTTGAGAGTGCAATCACAAGTCACCTGAGACGGCACGGAGGCATAAAGTGAACTCAAGTTGAGTCGCATTTGTTTTAATAATTTAATTAACAAACAAAACTTAACAACAATGGCAGACGCTCTTTATATCGAGTAATACATGCCCGTATCTGTAACTCAAACAACACGTACTTATGTACATATATATGTATCTCGGCTGTATGTTAAAGATGCTGCTGCAGCTGCGGCGGAGGGGGCGACGGTGTGGGCAACGCGCACATGCAATTGACATTTTCAATGACTGTCAGTAACCTTTGGCCATAACCATAAACTGACAGACGGATTGTCTGACTGACAGTGCAATGACGTTGCTTACTGAACGCCAATTGTGTATAAATCTGTTGCTTATTGTATCTCTATGCACTTCACAGATAAACAATAACCAACAATTGTAGTTGTGTTGCATGACTCTTGGCTGCGGTTGATTTTCAGTTGATTTCATGTTAATCATAACGATGACTGACGTTTGTAGTATTTTTATTTCTTTTTTTTTTTGTCTTTCTTTGCTTCTTTTGTTATGCATTCATATTCTCACCGCTGGGAAATTTTATTTATTTTAATGTTGTGTGTGTGTGTGTGTCGACAAATGACAATAACATAAAAAATACATAATGCAACAGATACAAAATCTTGAATGGTTAAATCTTTCCTATATTCAAGCCAACATTATTAACGATATTTTTTGAACTGTTCGACAGTTAAATCAATTAAAGTCATCCTGTGACAATAAAAACACTTGAGCTACTTTGTTATCTAAGCATCTCGGAAGTATCTGCAGTCACATTTAATAGCCAGACGACGCGTCCAAGTGGTCAAGTCAATAGACGCATAAAATTCTATGTCAGATTTACATAAATTTATTTTCTTTTTGTTTTTGTTGTTTTTCTTTTTTACAATTCACAGATACAACTTTAACGTGCTTGTGTATGTAATTAAGCAGCTTTGAATGTCTAACACACTTGTCGGCGACTTAAAATGCTCTGCACTGATTAAAAAAAAGTATAGAAACAAGGAAAAACAACAAAATGTATCTAACAAAGTCAAAATATAGCCGTATCTAATGATGCTGCAGCTGCAGGTCCGCCGATATATTTATTAAGGTCGAGCGTTTGAAGCAAGTTCTGCATTCTAAAGGTTGTATATTGTCTTAATTTATGTAAGAATTCGTTTTCGTTTTGAAGCATGTGTTAGTTTTTTTTTTTTGTTGTTATTTATGTTAATATATTTACATGCCTACAGATACATTGGAATGTTAACTGTCGTTGGTTGCATATTTTACAAGTTTTTAAAACAAATTCAAAGCTTTTTTTGTTGCTAGAAAAGTTGAGAGAATTGATTATTTTTTGTTAATAAAAGAAATGCAATAAATAAGTGAGAAATAAGAACATTAAAAACACGTGTATATTTAAATGAGTTTCAAGATTTTGATTATTTTATTGAAATCGTTGAAATTTCTATTCTCGGTAAACGGCAAAAGATGAAAACTCCATGACGTCATTGGCATTTATATGATTCTGATAAGAAAACGCAATAAATTAATCAATTGTTAGCAATAAGCGAAATTTAAGTGCAAAAAAGCTCCATACAACAAACTAATCAAATTCATACATAAATCATTTATCATAAAATAAGAAAAAAATAAATAAATATTACGCGTATGGCGAAATTTTTGTATCTAATATATTGGAGGTAATACAAATAATAATTTCGTGATTTATGCGCATTTTGTCAATAATAATCAAAAATGTGAAAAATAATGTGACAAACTCATCACTGCCCGACTGGCTGACAATGCTTTTATACAACAATTTGCGCAACAATTACGCGGAAATTCTAGAATGCTGCAGCGCATGTGCTCGAGAGTGCGGCAGCGGCGGCGGCAGAAGTTCTTCATTAATACATTTGCATACGAATGCACAAAAGCTCGACAGACGCCTACACATACAAACACATACATGTGTTATGAAACGTAAAGTAAACAAAGAGTGAGCGGAAGACAAAAAAGGCGCGCCAATCAAGCATGGCAGTCAAAGGCAATGCAAGTGAGTGAGCGAGTCAACTGCAAATGTAGATTGAACTACATGCAGAGGCAAACAAAAACAACTAACTAATAAATAAGCAAGAAAGAAAGCAAGCTAGCAAACAATTGTAGGCGAACAGAAAATGTCTGTAATAAGCAATAAATGAAAATAAAGGTCAAGTTTAAATAGTGTATAAAGTGCTGAATGAACGAGTATACATCGAACGGGCAAATATGAATCAACACAACGAGCGACGACGAGAGCCGACGAGCGAGAGACATGAATGAAGCAACCAAGTCAACCAACGAGTCGCAAACAACGAGTAGCATGCACTGAACATATGGCATAAGCACATGTGGGAGCAACTCTGTGTGTGTTGTATTTGTGTGTGTGTGTGAGTGAAATAAACTGCAGTAGCTCAATGCTCATTGACTCATTGACAGAGCCATAGTGACAGAGGTTAAGACCTCATTTGAGTACAAAACCAACTACAGGCAATTTGAATGAGTTGCTCGTTTGGTCATTTGTATAGTTGGTGGGTGATAATTAAAATTTAATTCAATTGACTCGTTCTTGTTGTTGCTATTCTTACTGTTTGTCAGCATTGCACGCAATCTGTATTTATGCCTACGCTCAGTTTAATTGTCACTAAAAATAAACTAAAACAACACACAAACAAACAAAATTTAAAACGAATTACTAAATTGTCTATGCCTAAAAATAGTCGAAGGTAAAGTGGTGCATTAATGTAGGCGCATTCATTTAAAACTTATTACGCTTCATAAAGTCACCACTTTGTAGTTTACTTTGTCACAGTTTCTTATCACAGAACGTGCGCTAAAGTAGATAAACTTATTATCAGCTTTAAGTCGTCAAACAGACACAAAAATAGAAAACAAAAGAAACAAACAAGTGAGAAATTATGTATTATTTGTTGTTTATTTGTTTTGGCTTGTTTACACTATCAGACAAATTGTGTTTAACGACAATAAACAAATGGCAATTATAATAATTGCAAACTATGCTCGAATTTCGAATCTTTTCTACTTGCTTTTGAAATAAAGCTTTCAATTTAATTCGTGCTTCTATCAATATAAAATATACTTAGTATCAACCACTTGACGCAGCTCATGTGACAAAGTTGTTATTTTATATAATAAAGCAAATTAGTTATTATCCAATGTGACTTTCTTGTTGTTTTTGTTTCTTTATCAATGTTGAACTTTTCTGTTTGTACAAAACAATTACAATTACAACAAGCGAATTGCACTTATGTAATACATACATGTATACATAATAAAAGTGTCACGATAATGCAAGTCTTGTTACACAATGTCGTTGGTGGGTGGGTATATAAAAAACCCGATGGGAAGCACTGCGGTAGCGTTGCAAACATCAATTCGAGTGCTTCGAACACAATGAGTACAATGTAAGAGTTGCTTATCTTATCAACAAACAAAAATAACAACATATAAATACAATAAGTAAGACTGCTAAAGTCGGGAATGCCCTCAATGCAGTACTGTTGTAAGATGCAAGTTTCTTAGATGGATTATTATTCAGTCCCGTGTCAAAAATAGTTACATAAACTCGCCATGATATAGAAGTCTTGAACATATTCTCAGAATAGACCGAGTTCTTTCCAAGTGTTTGAACTCCGTATTCTGGCATTTCTATAAAGCACTGTTAATAGTAATTTTAATTCCATACTTTTCTATTAAAGAAACTGTTAAAAACACTCCTAACATTTTTTTAATTGTGTTGCCAGAATAGAGCCTTGAGTCATATACCAACTTATCGTCTTAAATTGATATTATTTGTTTTGTTGTTTACGTTCCACTTTAAACATATTGATTATCAAAAAAAGATTCTAAATTAAAAGCAATTAAAACAAGTCAAGGCTTAAGACTTGAATGACAAATATTTTAATGAAAGTTAAGTTTTTTTAACAATGATTCGTGTTTTTATGCCTCATTGTTCAAGTAGCATTTTCACACAGTTTGAAAAGTAATTGACATTGACAAAGTTCTTTTGATTTACATAAAACCTGAGAAAATTATTTGCGTACTAAAGAACACTTTTTTCCATAGCTTAGCTTAAAAGCATTTTCGGAAAAAACGAAAATCACTCACCGACACCTGCCAAGCTCGACAAGTACGCTAAAAACATAAACTATACAAAATTAATATACACAAAAAAAAGAGTATAACAAAACACACAAAAATAGAAACATTAACATTAACTGGCATAATTTCAAACAATAATTGAATAAATAAAGCAAATTAGCCACGAGTTGATGG